>LR990520.1:10000000-14800000 GCA_905147745.2 Phlogophora meticulosa | reverse complement strand
GAGGCGAGGCCTAAACCACTGGGCCATCATGACGTCATCGATCATGATAGATAGTATAGAAGTACCTATAATATTATAGATTAGGTCATATTACACACGCTAAATTAGATATCTAATACAAACATACGCTTTCATTACACCACAAAACGATGAACGACTTTATTCTTCAGTATCGCGTTATCATAAAACCGTTGTTATTGATATCGGATGAGAAGATATGCTCACCATTCGGTTCAGCCATGCCGCTAGTGTGTACACTGGGTGGCAAATAGAACTACATTCAAGTATAATGTTCTTAATCATTTGTCAATCACGCTTATCTCTTTGATAAACACGTTAGTAAAATTGTTTAAGGGCGATCCGTCAATGAAGGTGATGAAATTCGAAATAAGTAAAGAAAAAAAAAAAAAAAAATTCTGTAATTTGGAGATATCTAGTACGTTGTATGTTTATCAAAATTCATCATTCAACTATGTTTAGTTAGTTACTTAAGTATAATTTAACTCATCTAGATGATGATGATGATGAGTTTACTCAATTATAATCACTTTAAACATCAAAATCAAAAGACATTTATTCAAATTAGGTTGAGAATCAGTACTTGTTCAAAGTCAAAATTTCAGGGGTTTTTGCTGGGAAGAAGAACTGGCGCAACAAACTCCCCAGCAACACATCTGTCTGATAAATGTCAGAAACTTGAATCTAAAAATCTCCTAAATTAAATTAACTAAAATACCAACATTTCGTGAAAATACCACAGATTGTTGAAAATATAATTTCGAGACCCACATTGAACGAATCACCTTAAGACGGTTGTGTGAGTTGTGTATCACGCTGCGAATTTTAGTGATTTATATAACATTGAGACTTGAGTTACAAGGTTTTCTTGATAAGTTTAAATTTGGATATACGTATAATTATAGTTATTACCTCAAACGCCAGGTGACCGACGAAAAATACATTTTCTATTGTATCTCGTTTTTTGGCAGTTAAGGTGTTAAAAGTACAAATTTTATAAATTCTATTTTCAAATCTCTCCAAGATTGTAATGTGTAAAACAATTGGTTGTACGATATGGATAGCACTTAGTTATTCCTTTCTTTCTTTCCGTAAAGTAATGTATCTATCTACATACAACTCCAAGGGACAAGATCTATTGACAATAGAATGTTGTGTCAATTGGTGATTGGACAGTGAATTTCATTATGTAAGTCACGTTATAATAAAATGTATTTGTTTAACGTTTATGCAACAAGAGGAGATGCCTTAGGCATTCTCTACCTGTCAACCAAGGGCGGTGGAGAGGTAACATATCACGTGCTCTGTTTGAATGTAGAAAACAGAAAATATCACAAAAATACTAAAACAATTTTGATGAAATTTGGTCAATAAGTGGTATTCTAACTGCAGAGATACCTGCAGCACTATGAATACAAAAAGTAATAAGTGAAAATATAGGTAAGGTGAAGGCGAAGCGAGCTGTCATTCTATGCTAATGCTAGGAACTCAATACACTGCCAGTTCAGTAGGGTGTATTCATATTGTTTTTTTTCTCCTAAGTGAAATAAATCTTTTTTTTTTTTTAAACGTTGTTTCACACTAGGAATTTCTCCTGTGACATGGGTGCGTTTACAAACATTTAAACTCACATGCACAAACAGCCAGAACCGGAAAAGCAACCTGTAGGCCATACAAATATTTGTTCCGTGCGGTATCGAACCCATGACACGCGGCGCATCAGTCGATCGCTCAGCCACTGCGCCAACCGTGTCGTCAATTCACAAAGATACACAACACAAATAGCTAGAAAACTCTCCAGTACTGTATATTCAATATAATCTTTTGCATAATTATTTACTTTAGACCGGTTTCTAAGACCATTGTTTATGTATTTACAGATTATACTAATGTACACGATCTCCACACAATTCAATAAGTACTATTTGTATATAATCGATGATATTATGGGCGTATATAATCGCGATAATTATATTATGAGTACTTACGTCTTGTTAAATCGTGACGATTACTTACTAATTGACCAAATAAACTGTCGTGATATGATAGTTTTCTTTCGTGGTACGATAATTTTTATTGAGATTCGTGAGTTATGTAATATAAAATGTTCATTTTTATAATACAAATTACCATAATCTTGATAATGTACACATTTTATACATAAGTACTAAAAATAAAAATTGAAGTGTTTGGTACGGTAGATACACAATTTTTTTTTTAAATTATTGTCTGCCTGTTTGTCTGATTGTTTGCTGCGGCTAATCTCCGAAATGACTGGATGGATTTTGATTTTGACGAAAAATATACTGCCCATGAAAACCTGAACTCGCGGATAATTTGCAATATTTTTACACCATGATAATTAACCTAATCTATCTATCAAATACCTTTAAACGAACAATTCTTGTATACGAGTATATGCACATTTATATGTATATTCTGAATCTCGGAAACGGCTCATATAATTTAGTATGCAGGGTTTCGGGGGCGATAAATCGATCTAGCTATGTTTCATTTTAGAAAACGTCGCTATATCTGAGCAAAGCTTGGTCACCCAGGTACTATTTTGTAATTTACTCAAGCAGAACATTATGATCCTAGGGCATATTGCCAAAAACATAACCACCTTTTGATGGATAGTTTAACAGTATCCTCGTCTGCATTTATTTTTGAACAATTATTATTTATCCTACGTAAGGATCATGATTATTAATTCTACACAACTTATGCATAGTAGCTGAATGCGGACTCGTACTAGCGTAATTATCTCAATATTTTCGGGAAAAGGCGTGAGTTTATGTATATTTGTATATACATATGTGTTAAAAACGAAAATTCCTACTATTTACGCCTTAGTTCTCAAAGCTTGGCAGTCAAATATGCTAGATATCCGCGTCGTGACGTACGGCGAGCCCAAAGTAATGGCACTCTTGTTATTTTTAGCATGCACTTACTGTAAAACGTATTGTGAAGGTGCCATAATATTTACTAGCTAAAATGAGTGTTATATTGTATGACGGAGTTAAAAAACAAAAAACACGGGAGCAATTCCCACAGAGAAAAGGAATCGTGAAATAAGTCAACCAGAATCAATAGAAGCAATTAACAATCAAATCAAATGAATTTTCTACCACGTTAGACAAATAAAAAAAAACATTTGATTTGATTTGTTTGAAGGAATAAAAGGACTAAAATCGAGATCAAGGACGTAAACTGTAACACCCTGTGTAGCTCTTAAAGTCATTATTTATAAATAATCATGGTGTACAGAGGCCAGCACATCAAGCTACCCCAATCTGTCAAATTTCTTTGATAGTTTTTCAACTTTATTACAAAGATTCACTTGGGAAAATTCTGTACAATCTGTCTGTACAGTAAAGAGTATCTATTCTATTCTAAGACAGTAAAATATGAAAGGAGAAAAAAGAGAGATACTTTTCTGTTTACAAAAGTACAAAACTAAGAATGGGAAAGAATGGTGAACATACACAAAACTGTTACTGAATATTACAACACTGTGTTAGATAGCTCATTAGATACATTATTATCAGTACCCAAAACAGGTGCCTACGATAGTTTGTTTTCGTGAGTTCACTCGTAAACGTGTCCCGTATGACGTGTATATACATATGTATATAAATGTGGCTGTATATTCATAGCTATTACCGCAGCAGTATATCAATGTATCTATATATACTCACCTATTTGCTTTGTTTCGACGTCAACAACCAAATCTGTTGGTCTTTAGATATAGAAACAATATTTGAACATCGCGTGATTTAGTTCGAATCGTAATAAAACAAATGAAACTTCCGAATACAAAATTTTTTTTTTTTTCTTTGTTACCTTTCTTGATTTCTTCTGTGATGTAAGATATCCTGCTAATCATTACATTTTGGCAACTCAGACTGCAATCACACATGCATTCATCACTTACTTCTAAAGCCAAAATGCTCTAGATTAAGTATACATTTTTTGCTGGCATTTTGATTTTGTTTTGATGATGGATACTTAGTTATGGGCACCGTCTAAGTCCATCTACCCCGGCACATAAGCTATATTCTAATACAGTTCATGCTGGTGATAACAATTATGTATTTTTCTAACTCTTCCGCTGTTCTTTTCTGAATAATTTCGTTGTTTCGGGACCTTGGAGCATCAAATAAATAAATAATGCTGGACAAACCACACAGCATCATCTAGCCCCAAGCTAAGCAGAGCTTGTGTTATGGGTACTAGATGACTGATATACTTAATACAATACATTACATAGATAGATATTTTTTATTTTACATAGCAAATACCCAGAACACCCGGAACAAATATTTGTAGATCGTACAAACATTTGTCCCAAGGCGGGAATCGAACCCGCAACCTCCTGCGTCGCAGGCGGACCTTCGCCCGCTGCGCCATATCGGTCGTCATCATTCATCATTGACTCGACATTTCTGGTGGTCGCCACTACTGATGCTGGTTTGCAGGAGTTATTAGGCATAGTATGGCGGGCTGATGGTGCTCTAAAAGATGAATCATATAAAACATTTTGGGTGTTCACCTAACAAAGTCAAATCCTCTACTATACCGAATCCCTACACTCAATCTTCTCAAGAAATTCAGCAGCCGTTAATGGCTTAGAAGTTGGCATGCGATTGTAAATAATGTTGGTTGTGCACGTGAATTCATGAAGTGCCGACGTACAAGCGCTATTTGAAGTACACTTCACGTGTTTCCTAGCAAGGTCTTTAGGAGCAGATCCAAGATCGGTTATGACTTTAAGATTTATCTTTTCCTGTCAAACGTAGGTCATCGTTACGATATATCGAGCTACAGACTAAAAAGTCTAGTTCGGTGTTCAAAAATACTTTGGTCGGACATTAGTCGTATAGCTATTCTACAAGGAGTTTCTCTGAAGGATAGGATTCGAAACGAATACATCCGACAGAGAACCAAAATCACCGACATAGCTCAAAGAATTAGCAAGTTGAAGTGGCAGTGGGCTGGCCATATCTCGCGAAGAACCGACAACGGCTGGGGTAAACGTGTTCTTGAGTGGAGACCGCGACTCGGCAAACGTAGTGTAGGACGTCCACTGACCAGGTGGGATGACGATCTGCGAAAGACTGCAGGCAGATGCTGGATGCGGCAAGCTGAAGACAGGGCGCTATGGCGCTCATTAGGAGAGGGCTATGTCCAGCAGTGGACTAGTATAGCCTGATGATGATATTCTACAAAGTCTATGTATTCTTTAAAAAAAAAGACTAAAGAGCCATGTTTGGGAGGGCTCAAACAAAACTGGGTTTGATATTATGTAAACATGTTTTTGTTGTGTTACTGTCGCGCCCAACCTTTAAGGTAACCAAATAGCAAAATAAGTTGTTTCTCAAGTAAGTGAATGTATTATTTTTGAGAAATGAAGTTCTAAAATCTTTATTACACTTCATTCAAAGGAGATTAGATATGTGGAATATTATTTAGATATACCATATACAGAATACATTTTGCTGGGGCTCGTGGCTAAGTTACAACAGCCACACGGGACCATCCATTACAAAATGAGACCGCTTCGTACCCAGAAAGCATACCAAGCCGTTCGTCCCGGCTGTCATTTATAAATCTTTGACAGTCGTTACGAGTATAGGTACCAGTCTCACCAAGAGGCATCGTGTTATTTAGTCACTGGATTGTGGAGGTCAGATAGGCAATCACTCCATGTAAAGTATTGGTATTTAGCTCCATCCGGTTAGACTGGAAGCCGACCCCAACATAGTTGGGAAAAGACTAGGCAGGTGACTGATAACGTTAGGTAATCTTTTCCATTTAGCATAAACATAACGAAGACCCAAACGAACCTGATAAACTATCGCCCCTGCATTGTTTGTTATTGCTTCAGAATGTATTTTAGCTACAAACATACGTGAACAAACATTTGATAAAAGGTCTACACCCAAAACATTGAATTCCCCCGTTTACACAAAACATACCTACTTACTTTGTTGTATCGTCAATGTTCATTAAAAGTCACATTTAGTTTTCTCCGTAATCAGACGGCGTGATGTCATTTATATGATAGCTTTATTGTTATAACAGCGAGTTAGAATTTACAAAGGCTTTCGACTGAAGCGACGACGTGGTCAACATAGCATGACATGTTTGTGTATCCATTATGACAGCAGCTTAGAAAACATGCCCCATATTCGGACATGTGATTGTCAAATATTGTCCTGTCATTTGATTGGGACAAAACGTATACCCTAGTCTCTTTCTTCTGATTACTGATAACTTTTAAGGGTTCTATAGCCAAATGGGAAAAACTTAACCCTTATAATTTGGGTCTATCCGCCCGTCCGTCTGACTCTTGGTCCGTTTGGAGGTTACACATCCATTTTACACGGAGACTATTTTCCCATAATTCAAAATGATATGTTATAATGTTTCATATGTTAGTATAAGTTGATTTATTGATTACGACAATATTTGGTGAGATATGCGATTCTAAAGTTATAACTGCAGCAATGGTGTGTTTTAGAAATCCTACTAAATGAATTACAAATTTATTTTTGCAAACGGTTACGTCAATGTCATGTGTCAAAATCAAGTAATAGGATATATATAGCTAGATTTTTATTTAATTAAAAGAAATGTTACATACTAGTTACATATTGAAACAGCAAGATAAATAGATATCGAAGAGTAGAGAGAGGTTGGCACAGAAATGGTGCTATGTGTCTATGATGCGGAAAGCCTCACGACCAGTCTTGCAAATGAGCATCGTGTTACCCAGTTACTGGGTTGTGGAGGTCAGATAGGCGGTTGCTCCATGTAAAATACTGGTATTCAGCTGCATCCGGTCAGACTGGAAGCCAACCCCAACATAGTTGGGAAGAGGCTAGAAAGATGAAAATGATGATGTGTTAGTATTATACGGAAGGTTCATTTAAACAATCATAATGGTTAAAGTCAAATATTAAACGACCTCAATTTACCCACCAAGGTATTTATTCGTATTTATGTGTATTTTACCCAAAATAAGTTCAATCAACACGAAAGTAATTTAAACTCGCCTAAGCCTTTGGCAGCTGGAACTTCCGCCCAGCACAATTCTTAATTCCGTCGTCTGTAAATTTAACTAATTAAATAATTGTAGTTAGTTGAGTGTTTTCATTTGTTTGGACAAGATATGTGTCGCATGACAGATAAGGATGACGCATTTCTCACTGCTCGCATTGTTGGGCAAATAGTGGCACATTATCTTGTAATGAACTTGCCATTTATGTCCTTGCTTGATGAGGTAAAGAAAGAAAGATAGACTTGAGAAATAAATACATACAAACACCTACATAAACTGACGCCTTCTTTCGGGGGTAGGCAAAAACTCCAGGGCCTACTACATCCTTGCGAACTCCTTTTGCTTCTTTTACGTCACGCCAGTTACGAGAACTATGCACCTATCCCTTCTGAAGAACATCACCAATGAGGTCAGTGTAGGTTTTACTAGGATATTTGAAAAAATACACTTCAAATTTTTCTCATGAGAAATCAATTTTTTCTTATGACAAATAATTAGGATCTGGGAATTTTGATTTTGGCAAGTTTCGTTGGACTGGGTCCGTAGGCTTTGTCCAACTTTTAGTTCATGATGATCTTCTTCTTCTGCATCTTATATAGGAAAGGCATGGTTCTGACTACATAATTGAAAACTAGCAAATCATCCTACCTCTCTTGACGGTTGTGCAGATCTAGTTCAATATTTGGTTTGGCGTTGAAGATTCTGAATAATTGCTTTTCAACCAGACTCGGGACTCGAACTAATAATAAACGTGGTAGTTTGTATTGTATTGTATTGTTTGACGGGCCAATATCCGAAACTTCACGACTCTGCGCATATTTTGCGTAACGGGTGGGTCAATACCTTATTCGATCCACCCCAGGTCCTCGAGAAAGGCCAGCAGCGATCTCTCGGAAAGTAACTGGGTTAGTAGCAGTAGAGGAGCACGTGGGCTGGCGTCTCGTCCTCGGCCATGCAGGCTCTGCATAGCGGGCTGTCTTTAACTCCTATGCCAAAGAGGTATATAATAAATGTGGTATTAAAGGTAGAATAGTCTAATAGTCTAGTAGAACGAGTCGTTAAATCGGCACTTAACAACAATAGTTGTTATTGCTGCTACATAGGTTTATTAAAATGAATAACACTTGAAGTCAATATGGAACACAATATCTTATGCAAATAAACTTATTATCACGTGGGTGTATAATAATACGGTCGTGTGATTCTATTTCGTGCATCGCGGTAACACATACACTCTGTAAACAAACAAACATGGCTAATTATGTTTTATTACCAATGTTACAGGCATGTTGGCACAAACGTTTGTACACTTTTAACATCTGACGTCAGACATTTTACAGTTCGCAAGAGACTTAGATTTTTACACTCGTCTTTTATTTTTGACGGATACAAATTTATTTGTTTGTGCAAAGTTTTTTTTTAAATAGACCTTGATGGACGGATTGACGGTAACGCAACAACATTTTTCTTTAAAATTACGTTATAGAAATATTTGGCTTCGAGTCAGGATGGTGCGATGAAATTTTTCTTCAATAACCGATTAATTTTATGAAAGATGGCGTACCTCGAAAAATATGGAAAGAGATGTGTTTTTCGCATTAGAAATTTATCTATATCTGTTATATAGGAGCAGCTTGACGAGCCCTTATCAGGCGAAAGAGTCTTCTAACCAGGTGATTAATTACGGTGCTACGTAAGTTCTTGAGCATTTACTTGGGATTCGCTTTTGTCTTCATGGGTTTTAGCCTGTGTCGTCCCACTGTTGGGCAAAGGCGGCTTTCCGAAGTATTAGCTTGTGATTTCATCAACGGGATGTTTTATTTATGTCTTTTTATTTTTAAATCTGTGCTGTTAGTTTTTGGGTATACACAACTTTTATGTTTTTCATCCATGTTTTTGTTTTATGGTTATTTTTAAGTTTTATTTTGGTGAGTATTGTGTTCGTATCGTATAATTTTGTGGTAATGATACAGGCCTACTTACCGTATGATGGGAAATTTAGAAATTGTCATTTGTCATTCCAGTTTTTGTGTTCATAAGTGAATTATTGGTAAATATTGGTTTTATTTTATTTGATCGTATTGATTTCTTTCTTCTAAGTTACGACCTCATTCTACTTTCGTGTTTGAAGTGGAAATGTTAATTAAGGGAATGCATGATGCACTTATTTGTTGGTGAAGGTATTAAATAAAATAAATAATCAGAGGGCATCGAAAAATTCATCCGCATCGCTGTCAACGGGAAAAGTGCACAGAAGGCTGGCATCAATGGCACGTTGAATGGCAATGCTGATTCTTTAGCCAAAAAAAGGGCAGCAATGAAAAAGGTCACGTGAAGGTTAAATTATAATTCTTTGGAATAATAAATATAAGGAAACTTTAATTTTGTTACTGTAGGCGTACCTAAAGGATAACGAAATTCTTTACAAGTTTAGCCATATTTTACGATGCAAAAAATACACAAAATGCTCTCACAAAAAGTCTCCCATTTATATTATTATAACCTTTCACCATTTAAAAGGTGTTAAAAAATGGTAAAAAACATCACGTGATTAATGGACGGCCCCTTACAAATTGAAGTTATTAAACTGACCTATTGTTTCTTGCAATCGGACGTTGGAGCCACTCCTTCGATTCCCCGGTTATCATAATTACGTAGTTAATTAGGACAATTGGAAGCAGTTTCGACAGTCTTGTCGCTTCCGCTCTTTGATGATGATGTCACTTAGGTGGTACATAGCTACCATACGTAATCTTTACGTTTGTTTCGCGATTGGAAGGACTCATCATCTCCTAGGCTTTTCTCAACCACGTTGGGGTCGGCTTCCAGTCTAACCGAATGCAGCTGAATACCAGTATTTTACAAGCAGCGATTGCCTATCTGACCTCAATAACCAAGTTACTGGGCAACAAGATACTCCTTGTTAAGACTGGTTGTCAGATTTTCGGGCTTCTGACGACGACTTTCAAATATCTAAAAATGGCAGCCGGGACAAAACAGCTTAACGTGCTTTCCGAGGCACGGAGGAGTCTCGATATGTAATGAAATGCCACTCATCCACATACTGTCCTCGGCAAGCGTAGCTAAGCTTTCGATCGACCCGTTCGATTGTTTTTATTTAGCCACTAGCTCCTCTAACAATTCAAGTATTTTAAAGGACTATACTAAAGAAATGTATTTCTAATTTAAATTTATCCCAAAGATGGTTAAGACACGAAAGTTTGACGTATTAAAAAAATAGCAAGCGCTGCTGCTGAACATGATTTCGATAAAATTCGATTCGATTCCCGGGTCGGCAAAGGGGTATTGGGTTTTCCAGCTGGAATTTCTCAGTAGCAGCCCGCAGCCTGGATTTGTGCCCTTGTTTCTGGCAATATAATCGAGACCAGGACCTTACGCTCAGCAGTAGAGTTTATAAATAAATAAATAATAAATAATGCTGGACAATCCACACAGCATCATCTAGCCCCAAGCTAAGCAGAGCTTGTGTTATGGGTACTAGACGACTGATATACTTAATACAATACATTACATAGATAGATATTTTTATTATACATAGCAAATACCCAGAACACCCGGAATAAATCTTTGTAGATCGTACAAACATTTGTCCCAAGGCGGGAATCGAACCCGCAACCTCCTGTGTCGCAGGCAGACTTTCGCCCGCAGCGCCACATAGGTCGTCAAAAGTTATGTCCACTGGACCTACGAAGCAGTCTTCCTTAAAAAAGGGGACAAGTTTCCATTAAAGAATAAAATCACTTATCAGTTATTAATCGACGACACGGTTGGCGCAGTGGTTGAGCCATCGGCTGCTGCGCCGCGTGTTGTGGGTTCGATCCCCGCACGGAACAAATATTTGTATGACCTACAGGTAGTTGTTCCGGGTCTGGCTGTTTGTGCATGTGAGTTTAAATGTTTGTAAACGCACCCACGATACAGGAGAAATTCCTAGTGAGGGGCAACGTTTAAAAAAAAAAAAAAAAAACAAATAAACTCATCATATTAGACTTATCATCATCCTCCTGCTCTTAACCCAATTTATTTGGGGTCGGCGCAGTATGTCTTCTTCCATACATCTCTATTTGCCGTCATCTTAAACTTCAGCTCTTTTCTAGCCATATCATCTTTCACTCAATCCATGCAACTTATCTTTGGACTCACAAGAGTAGAGGGAGACCAAGTATACTCCCTTTACGCTTGTAACCCTCCACATTCATTCTCAATACTTTCCTCACAACATGTTCCTCATTCCTTTGCATCACATGCCTCACCGTATTAGACTCGTTTATTTTATTTACATTAACATCGAAACTGGCACGATATGACGAGGTGGTAAATAAAGTAAATATTTATAAGTGTGTCAGGGCCATATGCAGGGTAAATAGTGAGACGTAAACAAATGAAAAACGCTCAGGGTTATCAACAAGTTCTTGGTAAAATTCTTGGAGCTTAATAATCTTTCATACAACATACACATCACTGTGACCGAGAAGTTGTGTGGAAATCGGTTGTCATGGTGGTATGTGGTGCAAAGGTATGTCCATAGTATGAATGTGCAGGGTTGCAAGAGCAGAGGGAGACCAAAGAGAAGATGAATGGATTGTGTGGTAGATGATATGGCTAGAAAGGAGGTGACTTTTGAGATGACGGCAAATAGAGATGTATGGAAGAAGAAGAAGACTGGTTGAGCCAACCACAAATAAATTGGAATAAGGGCAGGAGGATGATGGCATACATACATACATGAACTCACGCTTTTTTACCATGGGGGTAGACAGAAACTATAGAATGCCACCTGCTACGATCCTTAGATACTCATTTTGATTCGTTTACATTCATACATCTTAATACTCTGTCATTAAGTGAAAATCTTCGTTTGGTGTGATCTTTAAAGATTATCAGTATGATTAAGGTATCTAATAAAAGTGTCGAGAAAACAAAGATCAGGTAATAAAGGAGACTAGTTTCAACATAGCATACCTAATATCAAGACTTTATTCTGTACTACTCCCAAATTACGCCAGTAATGTTTAAAGTGCCATTTAATAGGGGTGAGCTTATTGCCATCAATCAAGAACACGAATCCAGACTCCGTGCTGCTAACGAGAAAATTCCTATTTTCAATACTTTGCCCAACCTGGAAATCAAACCGAGAGCTCAAGCCCAACAACCGAGCTTGGGACCACTACACCACTAGACAGTTAGGGTGAAACTGCAAGGACTAGTTTTAACTTCCCTAATATCGCCCTAGGGCAGGGACTCCCAACCCTTTACCATGCGCACTGCCGCCCCCGCGCCCTCTTGTGAGTGTCAGAGTAAAACTACGAGGAGTTGACGACGTTCGCCGACTGTGCGCAAAAATGAAGTCAATTATCTTTATTTGGTTACATACAAGTAACACAAGGAAACAACAGGGATCCAAGATTTTTCATTTGCATTCATAATACCAAGGACGTAATGAAAATTCCATTTATTTTTGGAGCCACATCGCACCCCCTTGTGTCACTGTAGACTGGATTTCCAACTTGTGGGGTCTACACCCCACGAGTTGGAGATCATACAGAACACACATGTCATCAGAAATCATTTATTTATCTGCAAAACATGGGTAAAAAATATACATCCTAGTGGGTCTTTTTCTGAGAAACTTATGAAATAGTCAGCCGTGCTTTGGTTAAAAATTCTGCCCGTTAGCACATTTTAAACCAAATCACGGCCACGATTAATCATTTTCAGACTTAAAGGTGCATGAGAGAATTTAAGTGTAATGTAGATCTAACATAGATGGAATTGATTATAATGTATATTTATTCCATTTTCTAAAACTCGATATATGTTCTTCCAAAAAAAATCTTCAATCCGTTCACCCAGTACTGGTGATATTATTTATTCCTGAAAAGAAAAGAAATACTCTGTAGATCACCGCGTTATTGATCCTTTTACTATGAAGATTAATATTAATCTCTCAGGAAGTACAAAGATGTATCCTCGATAATTTTAAAATAAACTTTGGGTACTGCAGTTATCAACCGTCAGTACCACTGGTATAAAATGAGTCTGCAATCTATAATATTCGCACGTTTGACGAAGTGGCTGAGCGATTGGCTGCTGCGTTGCGTGTCGTGAGTTCGATTCCCGCACGGAATAAATATTTATATAGCCTACAGGTACTCGTTCCGGGTCTGGCTGTTTATGTATGTGAGTTTAAATGTTTGTAAACGCACCCACGATACCGGTGAAATTCTTAGTATGGGCAAAAAAATCTGTACATATTACCGGTAAAAATATCATTCACATGCATTTGTAGAAATACCTGCAAACATCGTGTTTAGCATCTTAATCCTAGTGACATTGGTATTATCAGGTACTCGTTCCGGGTCTGGTTGTTTGTGTATGTGAGTTTGAATGTTTGTAAATGCATCCGCGATACAGGGAAAATTCCTAGTGTGGGCAAAAAAAAGTACATATAACCGGTAAAATTGTCATTCACAAGCATTTGTATAAATACCTCCAAACGTCGTGTTTAGCATCTTAATACTAGCGACATTGGTATTATCACTGTTGTCTCAATCGACCTCACACCTCTGATATTGATTGGTACCTAGATAGTTCTGAGGTCCAGACTATCTTCTACGCTTTATCTAGATTCCTTTCCTTAATTCATACCTAATTGTGCGTTTTGAACAGCTGTTTTGGCACATGTAGAGATTAATTTGAGTAAAATCGAAGAATTACTGCGAATTTAATCAGGAATTCTGCAAATGTCAAAACTCAACGATACATAAATATTGTATCGATATTTTTAAAATGTATTAATATTGCCTTTACTTTTGAGCTGTATTTTTACAGATTTACTCTCGCTTTTTAGGGTACCGTACTTCTACTTCAAAAGGTAAAAAAAGGAACCCTTATAAGATCACTCTCTTGTCCGTCTATCCGCGTGTCACCGCCGATTTAATCAGGAACGGGTGGGCCTAGCAAGTTGACATTTATACCAGATACTTAAGTCTATAGTTCCTATTAAGTGTGTACAAATGAAGGTCCTGATTCAACACAACAAATTTTTTATTTTCGAGAAAATTTTTAAATAATTACCAAGATTTACCTTATTTTCGACTTTTTTATTTTTCGGAATTTTTCCTTTACTTTTGCTGTAAGACCTTGGTTTTAACCAAAATTGACATTTTTTAGTCAACTGGAAGTATCCTATAGGTTTTGTGTCGAAAACCTATATCGCAGTTCTCGTTGACCTAGAATTACGAAATTTGGCAAAAAGCATGGCCTTACAGCACAAATAAAAGAAATTGCTAAAAATTAAAAAAGTTATAAATTAAGTACGGAACGGCTTTTGTTTGCCAGGTGTAGGTATGATACGTTTATAATACCCGTTATGTCGTCTGTTCTAAAGATCTTGTCTACAATTAGTTCAGTTATTAATTTTGTTAGTTCCCTAAATAAGCAGGTTTGTTCTTCAAGCATTTGATGTTTCATGAGAACATTTACAAAATTCCTGTTTTTTATTTGGCCCTCTATTTTCATGTAGGGGCCCTCATACACGAAGCGGTTTTTTCTAACTTATTACTCAACACCAGACCTCATCACTAACAGTAACAATCTTGATCTTAATACCCTTTATGAGGTCACACTGCAGTCTAACCAGCAACATCTCATTTGGTGCAATTCACATGCACAATCATGGCCAATTTGATAACGACTGCAGTTACTATCAATGACAACAATAATACTCCTGATGACTTTCCTCCAGCCACATAGAATAATAAATACTAGATTTAATGGTGATTTTCGTGACCTACCATTACTTAAACAAAGCAGGCTTGCCGTGAAATCTTCTTATGTGAGGTTAAATTAACCTTATGAACGACTAGCTGTATCCGCGACTTTTATCGCGTGGAATTTAACAAAACATGGATTTTTTCTTTTTTGTGCGGAACCCTAATTCTTTTTCTAAAATAATAGTAGCCCAAGATACTCCCTGTAACATTAGCAATCTGCCAGTGAAAATCCCATCGAAATCGGTCCACCCATTTCGGAGATTAATTTAAAGAAACAGACAGACAAAGAGACAAAAATGGGTTCTTTGTTATTACCCACTATTGAATATTATAGTACACATACATAGCATATACGTATATACACAGACAAAGTTTAAGTTGCTGTGCCCGAAAGGGTTCACGATTGTTACAAGAAATGTTTCCTAAATACCACCTATAGACATACATTTTGAAATGGAATAAATGTTTGAGTATTAAGTATGGAATCATAGTGATCCCGGCTGTCATTTGTAGATCTTTGACAGTCCTTTCGGGTAATCAGAAGCCCGAAAGTTTGACAACCAGTCTTACCAAGGGGTATCGGGTTGCCCAGTAACTAGGTTGTAGAGGTCAGATAGGCTGTCGCTCCATGTAATATACTGGTATTCAGCTGCATCCTATTAGATTGGTAGCCGACCCCAACTTAGTTGGGAAAAAGGCAAGATGGTTATAGATGTCTGACATCAAAAAAATGTATACTCCGCTGTTGCTCACTTTAGTAACTAGGGACTTCAGACTACCGGGAAATTGATCGCTTTTCCTAATTGTTTAGAGACAATACCTTATTGGTACAATCAATTGCTCATCCGAATAACAATAGCTTTAGTTCTGATGTCATAGTTAACCCCTACAGTGCTCGGTAGGTGGTCAATAAGACCCCATGGTACCGTTTATTTGTTAGGACTCATAACTTAATTTCATAGTTTGTATTCATTCTGTGAACGTCATGCAAAGAGAAGTTATTGTTGTAAGTACCAGTGTTATCACGCAGGTTAATGAAGGCACAACAATATTTATACGGGTTAAACAGTTCATAATTAGTTTTTTTTTTATAATATAGGCCTACACTAGGAATTCTTCCTGTATCGAGGGTCCGTTTACAAACATTCAAACTCACATACACAAACAGCCAGACCCGGAACAACTATTTGTAGGCCATACAGATATGTCCCGAGCGGGGATTGAATGGGGGGGGGGGGTGATGATACGATTTTAGGATGCACTAGGAATTTTAGGTAGGTATTATTCAGTTAAGTTAAGGCCGTTAGCTCATTAAAGATAAAGGTTAGTACTTATCTAGTATAATTTATTACAATACAAGTAGAATATCGCTAATTTCCAAAGTAACATTATTAAATATTTTAAGATGTACCGGGTTTTCCTTTTTTGTAAATCTGTCATAGCTGCTTCTATCAAGTTCTATGCAACGTCATAATTAGAATTTTTCAATTAGAAAGATTAGTCGAACACCAAATAAATATTTTTTAGACTTATTTGGGGAAAAATATTTTTTAACTAATATTTGGTATGAGTGGTCTAAAAGAAGTCTTTTCAAAATAGACATTGATTACTCACTGTGCAGTGCCTAAATCTACAGCGACTAGTGGCAGTCAGATGCTACCAGATAATATAAGACAGCTTAGAGTGGTTTGGTTAGAAACCCTAATCGTACGAGCCAGACTCGTTGTCTAATAGATTTTTTAATGGTCTTACTGTAAAATGTAAGTAATGAAAACTTTGACCATGAAATCTGGATGAGCTGGCCCGTTCATAGCAAGTTTTGTTGATCAGATGGCCTTACAAAATATTGGGTTTTTAGGGACATGAGTTGGCTGGCTATAAGGAACAACGTGTAAAATTCCTCAGCAACCATTGAACAGTGAGGATCCTATTGTGTCTGGTGGGCAGTTACAGCCCGAACTCTTCTTGTATATAGTATGTTTAACATATACAGTACTTACAACCGTCGTGCGTGTATGACTAGATGTATGAATGTGAGCGAAGTGAATGGAATATGTATGTAACGTATGTATGTTTCTGCCAACACCCATGGGAAAAAGGCTTGCGTTTATATCTGTGTATGTATTTAGGACATATAGTTCGTATGTGACGGTCAAGATGTCGCTACCGTTCAAGGCTAGTTTAAGCCGCCATTTTACCCTGGTTAGAAACAAAGTTACACAATACAAGCTGTTAATGATAACCCGACTGATCTTAGTTAACGCTAGTTGATATTTGTGCGACAGTTAACGTAGTGTCGATGATATAATAATGGCTTCAGATATAGATAGTATTTCTGAAGACATTATCTACATTACATAGTCGCAATAAAAAGACGTTTATGATCACACTATATGTTTATATCACTTTATATGTTTGAGCCATTTGGGGTTGAAACACTGGGGCCATGGGGTCCGAATGCCCATTTAGTTTTTCGCGAAGCGTTTGGTCGACTCTTCACGTGGCCAGAGGGTTAGGATTTATTCTGGCCATAGATTCAGCATTGCTATTCAACGTGGCAATGCTGCCCTCTGGGCACTTTTCAAGTTGACAGTGATGCGGATGAATTTTTCGATGCCCTGTGATTATTTGATTTTATTTTTTCATGCGTAATATATCACACACTATTGATAGAATAATGTTATCTTAAACGTCTTTTATTTTCCCCGAGTTTTCAGTTATTCTCAATCTTAGTAAGATTTAGTAGGTACTTAATTTGTGCTATCATTTGTTGTGACATAGATTTAAAAATAAATAGAGATAAAAGTTTTACGATCTGCTTAGGTAGATGGAAGCATGGGGCTGAAAAGATCACTGACAGAAACTAGTTCGGTATCAGAAAAAATATAGTTCAGCATCTATTATATTTCTCACAAGCTGACTGAATATAAATAAATTATAAATATTACCTCAATCATCGGAGGAATGGGGCCACGAGCCCCTCATGGCTAAATAATGAGCAGCCGCGAGGTCGCTTTCCGAGGTCAGTCCATGGATGGATGACCATCCATTGCATACTGAGACATCTGCCTGCCTCGCAAATCACGTTAAGCCGTTGGTCTCGGAATTCATATGTACATATCTTTGTCAGTATTACCAAGGGGTATCGTGTTGCCCAGTAACTGGGTTGTGAAGGTCAGTTTTCCAGGTCATGTTGCTTCATGTTAGGTCCTGGTATTTAGCTGCATGTGGAAAAGGAGGATCATCAAAGGAGATGATGAGTGGAAAACAATTATTCTTTATATAAATTATATTATATTAATAAATTATAAAAATAAATAAGTTCTTAATAATACCTTAATGTAGAAGAATGACGGAGTAGAAGAATATAATTTCATGGGTTGTAAAACTTAACTATTTTGTGGGTTTTGACCAGTAAGAAAATAACACCCTTTTATGACCTTTCTCACAAGCTGAACATAAAGCAATAATGAATGCTACCTCAATTATCTTAGAAAAAACTTACTCTGAATCTATTAGAATAAATTTATCTTTACAATACCTCGAGAATTTCCTCAATACAAACGATTAAAGTTATCATTAAAAATATCACTGCTGTTTTAATACATGTGATGCATAAAATTATCATTTAACGGCAGTAATCATGTTTACAAGTCAATGTATCGGCATTAACAATATTTACGTCGATAGTAAAATATTGAGTATCATTGACATCTGAGGGTTAAAACGAGTAGGAGGTCGAAAAGGCCTCGTTATCTCTGAGAGATAACACTAACACGGATCACAGAGGTCTTTTGAACAATAAGCATAGTATGTGGACGTGTATTTTAATGATAATATTTTATTCATAACGAAATCATTTTATGTGGAAGGAAATAAGTAACGGTCGAAATCATTTATTTAGATAGAATATTTACGGAATTACTTACTGTGATTTCAATAAAAAGCTAACTACATACATATTATACAAAAACAAAATAAAATAAACAAAGGAGGAACACTAAAAGAAAACCCTACCAAAATCACTCAGGCGTCAAAGTACTCCTCCGCATCGCTGTCAACTGGAATCGTGGCCATCCAACAAGGCAATGCCCTTTGGGCAAAGAATGAGCCAGCCCTCTAGTCACGCGAAGTGTCGATCAGTCAGCGAGCAATTTCCTTGAAAAGAAGACGTGCACTCATGACCCGAGCGTTTCAATCCCAAACGACTATAAACTATAATAACCTTACGACGAATAATAACCTTAGGTTATTTGCGCCCCTTTAGAGCCTCGGCAGCCGCTGCTGCAGTGCCGGCACGGCCCGCCGTGCTTTAGACATGTGATGGCGCAAGGGTATCGACATAGGTTGCGTTCCACACCACAGGACTTCCCATCCACCAAGGCATCAACGTCATGGCGTCTGATATCTTATCATCGTCTCGTACCTAGCAGTTAGGTTCTAAGACAACTGGTAAGCCGGCAGTAGCAAGAGCTCGACGAATAATGACAGGCCATGGTGCCCGAAGCTGACTTCAATCTTCACCGCAGTGATACCGATGCGGAAACACACTACGCGTAGACAAGCAGCGAGCCGAACAAAAATGTCATCCATCATAGTGCCTATGGTGGCAGACGGGATAAAAATAATTTAATTCCCTTACAGAATATTGGTGCGATTCCTTAGGTTAGATTAGTATTCCGATTGAAGCTTTAATTGTCTGTTCCTACTTAATCTTCTAGTTTTATGGAATACAATAATAATAACAGGTAAAAGTTCAGATCATCATTCAGAAAGGAATAAAAACTTTAATTATTTTTAGACAGAACCCCGTTTTTCATTCCCAAAGATGAATTATACACGGACAGTTTTCAACCTCACATGTCTATTTAGACGGCACAATAACCCATCATCTTTGTTTCAGAAAAGACTCCATACCCTTCATCAAGAATGGAGTACAAGCCACCATCACAAAAACTCCTATCCCAGACAAGAAACTGGGTAAAGCTGACCGGGGCAAAGCCCTGAGGCAGGTGATGGCATCATTCGTTGCCAACCTGGGTACCATCAATACTGGCATGGCTTTCGGCTTCCCCGCGACCGCCATGCCGCAGCTGAAGAGACCGGATTCCTTCATATTTGTAACGGAAAATCAAGCTAGTTGGATAGGTAAGGTATTTTTATGATAGTCACATATATACAATTATACTATAAAACTAACTATATACATATTTACAAAAACAAAAAATAAAAAATAAAAAAAGCCGACAAGGACAGTCAGGCGTCAAAGTATTCCTCCGCATCGCTGTCATCTGGAAACGTGCCCAAAAGACTGGCAGCATTGCCACGTGTGATGGCAATACTAATTCTTTGGGCAAAGAATGAGCCAGCCCTCTGGTCACGCGAAGTGTCGATCAGACGTCGAGAAATTTCTTTATAAAGATGACGTGCACTCGGACCCCAAGACCCGAGCGTTTCAACCCCAAACGGCTCAAAACTGTAGTTACCAATAAGGTTACAGTATTTGCGCCGTTTGAGGTAATAATAGGTAAGGTTATGATTTCAATAGGGTAGTGTCCTTAAAAATTCTGATTGGTCCGAAAGTTGTACCAGCCTATTACTGTCCCACTGCAGGGCAAAGGCCTCTTCTCATACAGAGAAGGCATGAGCATTAATTACCACGCTTGCTCAAGACGGGTTGGCGATTTCAGACTTATATTAATTATATAAGTCCAGGTTTCCTCACGATTTTCTTCACCGATGTCAGTGATGTCCAAGATAACCTTAGAAAGTACATATGAATTGAAAAACTCACATTGGTACTTGCCCAGGTTTGAACCCACAACCTCGTGCACAAGAGGCGAGGCCTCAACCACACGGCCATCAGGACATTTAAAAAAAGTTGATTACTCAAAAATACTGAACACGTATTTTTGCTTTGGTCACGTTAACCATAAATGACGACGATATAGTGCGTTGAATATGCGAATATGTGAAGTGAGGACGTGCTACACTTTTAACGTAACACTGACGTCACAAACGCCTTCTCCTTAACTTTGATGTGCTATATCATTGTCACCCTTTATTGATTTGAGTAAGCAAAAAATACGTGTCCAATATTTTTTGGTAATCTTACTGACGGACTAACTTAATTTATTTTTACCTACGACACATCCCTATTCCAGTGTTTGGTCACTCCAAGATGCTAATGCTAAAGATGCTGATTAATTGTCCAGCATTATTCATTATTTATCTTAAACTAAGCCAAACCTAAGTAGAGAATATTAATTAGTTACATAATCTTACTTACCTAGGCCGTTGACCTGGCGCCGAGAAGCGGGTAATTGCGACTTTAATTTTAACAGTCTAGTCAAACGACCTTAAAATCTTTGACACTACCATAATAGCAAACCTTATGCTTATCATTTGAGACTTTTAAAAAAACGTAGGTTTATACATTCACCAATACATATGTACGTATGTGTGTACGACCGACGAACTGTGTAAGACATCTTGCGAATGTGTGAAGCAATCAGACTGAAAGACTGGTGTTTCAGAATTCAATTTTAAAGATGAGCTTAGCCGTGTGTTGGCTGATAGGTACTTAGCTAAGATCTGCCTTAGTAAGGATTACAGCTATGTCTCTTTACCGCAGCTTTAGAGCCTTTTTCTGTTGCTTGCCTCCTCTCGTATATTCGTGCCGAGAGAGAATATAAACTTAACTGCTGTTTTAGATGAAGAAGTTACAACACAACATAAACCAGTTCTAGAAAACAAGATAGGTTTGTTAATTCCGAGTGTTCACTATCCATACTAATATTATAAATAGGAAAGTCTGTGCGTCTGTTTGTCCGTCTTTCACGGCAAAACGGAGCGACGAATTGAAGTGGTTTTTTTATTTTTTAAGTAGATATAGTTGAAGGGATGGAGAGTGACATAGGCTACTTTTTGTCTCTATCCAATCCCCCACTTCCTAACGCGAGCGGAGCTGCAGGCATAAGCTAGTATAATATGTATATAGTATTATAAATGGGAAAGTGTGTGTGTCTGTTTGTCCGTCTTTCACGCCTAAACCACTGAACGGATTTCCATAAAATTTGGCAGAGAGATAGATTGCACCCCGGGAAAGGACGTAGGCTACTTTTTTTTTACCACTAGCTATGCGTAAGCGCGTCTATTTAAAATGAGCCTTAACCAATAATTATTTTAACACTGATCCGGAAGTGTTATTACGCACTTTGCGCAGTTAGATATTAGGTAATGAGTTACATTAGGTACTCTTATCTCACATATGTACATCCCATCTTCTGTAATCTTGAGATAACACTTGGTAAACACTATAAGATAAATTACTAGAGACGAGTAGGAATGCGCATTATGCTTTACATAATTCTTCCTGGTATCGTTATGTACCTAATAATTACACAAAATGGTGTTCCCGTTATGTTGAGGACAACATAAAACAAACAATCTTCAAACAAAAGGATTAAAGTGAGATTTACCAAGAGATAAGAGCGAGATTTGTGGCTAATCCTAAAACCAAATGCTATTTAACTAATAGTGTTGCTCCTAGTCGCTCCAAAACCCGTTTATTACCTTGTCTCCTTTCATCCTTCTTCTGGTTTATCATCACAATCATCATCATCCTCCTGCCCTTATCCCAATTTATTTTGGGTCAAAAAACAGAAGAACAGCGCTTAGAAAAAAAAACGTATTTCCACTTTTCTCCATATCAATGTGGAGACAGAGCAACGGCTAATAGGCAGGAGGATGGTGATCATTGTCCCAAACAATAACGTTTTAAAAAAAACTTAAATTATCTTTTCCTTGTTCCAGCCAGTTTAAGCGCAGCCGGCACACCAATTGGATGCATTCTCAGCGGTTACCTGATGGACACGATAGGACGTCGGAGGACGCTCATCCTCACAGAAATACCTCTCATATGCGGATGGCTTATAATCGCTTTTGCACAGAACGTTCCCATGCTTTATGTCGGTAAGAAATGGTATCTTTACTGTGTTTAACAGTAAGCCTCAGAAAGTGCGTGTGCGCGCCAGCTTATTGAAACTCGAATATTTTTATGTTTGCTTATAAAAACAGTTCAATTCAGATTATATTGAAGATATTTTTATTTCCTGTAATAACTTAGCTGAAATTGTTATAAATACATCATTAGTAATGACAGTTAACAAATAACACATAACTTACGAAGTTACTTCTAACATAATAACTTGTTATGTGTCTGTGTTGATCGTGCCAATAAATTGGAATCTCATCATCTTTTGAGAAACAACAATACTATGAATTATTTATCATTGTGGGTACAATAAACCAACCAATACGGTGAATGTGATAAATACTAACCAATTTACTACACTATGGCGAAACATACATTGCCCTGCGCTACGCTGTGGGATGCGTGGCGACGAATGTCGAACACTGCGCGTGAATGCGTTTTCTGTGCCTTGCACTACGCGTGTAAAAAGAACACACACTCCCGTTCTACGCTGCGTGATGCGGTGCAGTGTGCCAATAGCCTTAAAGTTTCAGATATACATGAGAGAAAGAATTTGAAAGAATATTCCGTCTTCACATTACAGGCAGGCTGATGATCGGCTTCGGTTCCGGCATGGTGGGCGCGCCTGCCAGGGTCTATACATGCGAGGTCTCACAGCCGCATCTTAGAGGAATGCTAGGCGCTCTCGCTTCTGTCGGAGTTTCGACTGGGGTCTTGATACAGGTACGTTGGCTCCTTTGAATGATAAAGAATGGCAAACGAGACGCTCGCCATTTAACATAGACTTCACGACCAAAGAAGCAGGTGAATTAGTTATGCGCATGCCTAAGCCTAGCCTTGTCCCAACTATGTTGGGGTCGGCTTCTAGCTTAACCGGATGCAGCTGAATACCAGTGTTTTACATGGAGCGACTGGGCAACACAATACCCCTTGGTAAGACTGGTTGTCAGACTTTCTGGCTTCTGACTACCCGTAACGACTGTCAAAGATCTACAAATGACAGCTGGGACCAACGGCTTGGCGTCCTTTCCGAGGCACGGAGGAGTCTCGATATGTTACGAACGGTCACCCATCCACAGACTGACCTCGGCAAGCGTAGCTTAACCTTCGATCAACCCGTGCGGCTGTTATTTTTATTTTTATTTCCGAAATCATGTGATGGCTGCTATTAGCAACGTTCATGAGAAGCCAATTAGAGTGCAAGCCGTCATGATTAGCTACAACAGACAGAGTGAATGAATCACATGACATGATTCTTAAGGCCACATGATGAAGCATCCGGCTTCTTGAAGGGTGTGAGTTTGACTTCCGCTTCGAAGACAGATTTGTCTCATCTTCTACTGTCCTTATCACTATTTGCGTCCAGACAATTTGACTTTTTCACCCATCCATCTCCGTCAGCCGTCATTACATCGTTGGCTTCCATTTTTTGGGTTCTGTCCCTAACGGGACTTTATTACTAAGCCTTCGCTGTCCTTCCATTCTTCCGTCAGCCTATCTATCTCATGAACTGTTTATAGGTAGACAGTTAAAATATCCAGTCTGTGTTTCTATTGCTGCTATAACAAAATAATAAAACCGGCCAAGTGCGAGTCGGACTCGCGCACGAAGGGTCCCGTACCATTATCTATACAAACGGCAAAAAAACACGTTTGTTGTATGAGAGCCTCCTTAAATTTTATTTTATTCTGTTTTTTAGTATTTTGTTGTTATAGCGGTAACAGAAGATATCTGTGATAATTTCAACTGTCTAACTATCACGGTTCATGAGATACAGCCTGTTCACTGATGGACAGACATACAGACGGATAGCGGAGTCTTAGTAATACGGTCTTAGTAAGGTACGGAATCTTAAAAATTAAATAAATATTAAAATAAAAGTCTGTCTCTCTTTAATTTTTAAATTTATTTAATTTCGTACCGGTAACATGATTTTCTCGGCTTTTATAGATCGATATGGCGCAGCTTGCGATCCCGACTCGCATTTGTCCTTTTTTTACCCTTTAACATTTTACATTATCTACCTTATCTATCTTTGGCATATTTTCTAAAGGCTATTTAAAAACATAATTTTAAATAGCAATCTCTTTGCAACATGATGATTACTAATCAGAATGTAAATTTAATGTAAAGGAACCTCAGACATATTTTATAATGTCCGATATGCTGATGAATTTACTTAATTGCATGCATTTTTCAATAACAATAACTCATTAGGCATATAATGGGCACTTAAAGTCACGCGGACACCATTATGTCAACTTATTGGTGACAAATGCATTATTCGTTACCTTAAAATATAATAATATGTCCAACGGGCTTCTGCGAGTTGGCTTTGGCCCTTCGTACGCGTCCCAAGTTCCTGGGACTCCAGCGACCAGAGATGTCTTAAAGTCATGTATACATAAATAGCCGATAATAATAAGCTTTATTGCTACTCTTAAGGGCTCTTAAGGGATTTTTGTATGCGTTTGGGTGGCGCCTTGGATGGTTTAGATTCACAATTGGATCCGGTAGGTGACGCTGTACGGCCAGGACGACATCTATTCGGTGCGCTAGTTTTTTTTTTTTAAATTTGCCTATACTGTCCCACTTCTGGGCAAAAGTCTCCCCCGAGTCCTTTCAAGTATTCTTTTCCCTTATCTGTTCCAATTTAATTTATGCACAAATTATGTAAAATGAAATTTACTATTGACAGTTTTGGTTTATTAAATAACTCCCTTAAAAATTACACATTACAGTTAAAAAATATGCAACTATGATAAACAGTGTACCTACTGTAGACTGGATTATTTTACTGTTGTACAGAGGCCAGCACATCAAGCTACCCCATGTGTCAATTTTCTTTGATAGTTTTTCAACTTTATCGCAAAAGAAAAAGGTTCATGTACAATTGGGAAAATCTGAAAGTTTGTAGCTTGATGTGCTGGCGTCTGCACAGTAATTATAATAGGGCTTGGCTGATTTAATTGGAATTTTTAACTTTATCAAATCACTTTACATTGAAGAATCATTTCTAGACAAGCGACAAATCTCATCGTTCTTTAGTGGTTGAAACCATAGAGAACTAATGTTCTTCCAGCCTGTATACAATTAGGTCTGTTATTGCATAAAACCTGTAAAGTACCTACACTTTTATGGGGTTATCAATATAAAAGAACCGCTTTTGCCCTGGTTTCAAGTCCGATATTTCTACGTCAGCCATTCTTCAGTGTACCATTCAAAATTTTGTTTGAACAAATTGAAGCCATACCGATACCACCCATAACAACTTGTTCCATAAATATCCCCGACAGGTTAGACAGAGGTGTACCACTGTGGACATCCACATTTTGCCAGTTATGTTTAAGTCCCATGTGATAGGGGGCGATCCTATTAAGTACCACCAACTGGTCAAAATCCAGACTCTAGACTGCTACTGAAAATTCCAGTTCACTACCACTTACTGATAGGTACTGCCTGACCCGAGAATCTAGTTGAGCAGCAATGAAGATACTGAATGGAATTTTTTGAAGTGAAAATTGGGTATAATTTTTCCCGCACGATTTTCGTAACTAGCTACAATGTCCAATAAACGTGTATCAAAATTAACAATGCGATAACATTTTGCCAATTGAATCTAGTATCTATTTCTGAATACCATGCTCCCATACTCTGTTAAAATCGCAAGTCCGTGTTGACAATATAAATCATTTTACGTATTAAGGTAGTCACGCTGTCAACCGCGATACATAACAATCATAATTGAACTGTTGGTTCTGTAAAATTAGACCTGTCGCCTGTGGGCAAACATATGGGTACAACATCGGTATCACATGGCCGAACTTCACGTGGTGTACTGACGTAAGGTACAATATTGATTGACACGTCATTTGTTAACATGATTGATGAGTTAACGAGTGTATTTTTATAAAAAGATGATATTTTAAGTTGATAGGAGGTGTGTCTGTAGATACGAGTATATGCAATATAGGTAATAGTTGTAGAAACAAGAACATCATCTGCCTAGCCGTTTCCCAAGTATGTTGGGGTCGGCTTCAATTAAATCAATAAGCTATAAAACAACTTCAGCCTTTTTTTTTTTTCTTTTTTTTTGTTTTTGTCGACGAGTACTGTGTTTTCAGTTTCGATCTTCCGTACTAAGAAACTTCTTCACATTTATAAAGTTGTCAATACAAAGAAACACCTCCTTTTTGAAGTCGGTTAAAAATAGTCAGTAGTGTCACGTGACAGGCCACCGACAGGCGTGATAATATGCAGAGGTACGTACTTCTGGATATTACCACGCCTGTTTTCTCCGAAGGGTTGGGCAGAGTTGCACCTATAGGAAACACACATTTTCGGAAGCTTAAAAGCTATTGCTTTTAACCGGACAGAAATCCAAGGTTCCGCTCCACAGCTTCAGAAACTAAAACATTTTGCCCGACCTTGGAATCGAGCACCGGGACCAACAAAGCAACTTCTATAAGTTAAATGAAACCTTACTTGCAGTGCAGTTATACAAATACCTGTTTTATTCCTTTCAGTACGTGATAGGCAGTGTAACATCATGGAACGTCCTCGCCGGCATCAGTGCAACGATTCCTATTGTCTCCTTGCTGGGCATGCTGCTCCTCCCGGAGACTCCCAACTACCTTCTGCAGCAGGACCAGCGAGCACGAGCTGAGAGTTCCCTCGCCAAGCTTAGAGGATCTACCTGCGACTTGGAGGGTGAGATACAGAAGATGATTGCGTTTAAAGAGAAGAATCATGTTGATCCGTAAGTACACTTAGAGCTTTATGCTTCTAATAGTATCGTATGTGCTAAACGATGAAGCTAGATCTTCCTAGGCAAAATGGGATTATCGTGAACTTTTAACAATTGCAAAATGTTCCTTGAATTCTTGACTCCGGTATTTTTTTATTCAACAGTGTGTCTTGTAAAAGTGAAGTTGATCCAACGTCAATCATATTGATGTGATATTGTGAATAGCCATAAGTACTTGTAAGGCGTATTTTTTGTTTATACTCGTACTAAACGTTTTACGCTCCAACTTATCTAATTATGATGATAGCTAATATTAAATTGGAACAGGGTGGAAGGACGCACAACCTAGTACCAAAAATTAAGTACCTACATGATTCCAGACGGTGCATCGTTGAAATTTTCATGTCTTAATTTAAACTGTAAACAATCAGACTTCCATCTAATCCAATGAAAGATTTTTTAATGTAACCAGTGATGAATTATTCTGAAAATAAAAATGGGTTATATAAAAATGATGATTTCCATTAGTTTTTATTTTTAAGTTTCAGTATAGAAAAATCACAAATAAAACTGAAGAATTAGGAAAGAGAGTC
Source organism: Phlogophora meticulosa (assembly GCA_905147745.2). NCBI lineage: Eukaryota > Metazoa > Arthropoda > Insecta > Lepidoptera > Noctuidae > Phlogophora > Phlogophora meticulosa. Next base: position 14,771,784 of record LR990520.1, on the reverse strand, counting down.
AAGAATCATGTACTGAACTTATGGTATCAGAAAATCATCATTTATATCTAACCCAGATAGAAAAAATGATTTCTATTTGTTTTTTTTTTAATTTTCTGTTAAGAAAAATCAGTAAAAAAACGGAAGAATTAGGAAGGAGGGGTCCAGAATCATGTACTAAACTTATGATATCAGGTGACTGTGACTCGATGTCCCCGTCCACCCGGTTTGATATGTTTATTTAAAAAGCAACATAATATATACGGCAAATTGCTTTGTTAAAGTATTTACTTTCAATTAACTTTGTTTTTCATATTTCTTAGTAATTGTAGACTTAGTAGATTATATTAGCACAATACGTCGTATTTACAAACAAGTTGCAGGGAATTGTTAAATATTTATACAACGAATAAATCAGTCCAATCCATACTTATGTTTATTATAAATGCGAAAGTAACTCAGTTTGTTTGTTGCCTTTTCACGACTAAACGACTGATCGGATCGTTATTAAATTTGGCAAGGAGATAGATTATATCCTGTCGAAGGACATAAGATAGTTTTTAATCTGTGACGTCGTCTACTTACGCGTGAAGTGACATTGACGCAGACAAACTCGCGTGAACAAATCCGGATTCCGGGTTGCTACTGACAAATTCTAGATTAAATAAATAACCAACAACTTTAGCTAGCCATGTCAACATTACTTTAATAATAATAATAATAATTCATTGTGCCGATCGTAGTTACGGCCAATGGCCTACTGGCTAAAAGCCTTGACGACCATCTGTCGAGGCTTTCGTTACACGGTTGGATCAAAGGCCTGATACAGAAGGCAGTACTCCTCGATACGGCTCGCATTGTGAGGAGGTTCCTGTCTCTGCAACCCTAACCGCCGGTAGCTTGGACCCTGCTCCTGCCATCGGTGGACTACTATTTTTTATATTTTTAAATGTTTTTGTATTTTTTATATTTAAATATTTAAAAATGTAATTTATATGTTTATACCAAGAATAAAGAGAATAATAATAACTGCTTAAGTATCAGGCAACAAAGGCCCATAGAAAAAATATATAACATACACAACAAAATAAAATATAAAAATAAATTTTAAACAAAATAAAATACGTGTTATTATAAAAAAAAAACTTAAGCCTAATGTGGTAGTGATGTCATGTTGTTTGATACTATAAATGTGTAACATTTTACTCACTGTTAATAGATCGTTACGTTGTTATGTTAACAGATAGAGAATCACGACTAACACTCATTTGTCTGGAGCAGATAATGGCAGTAACCGCGACGATATAATACAAGATATATTATTATACAAGAGTGTATAAATATGCATTAATGTCTGCATCTCGGCGTGCAATTACTTACTTCCTCGTCTTTATTAATAACAAACACGTATGTGTTGGATAAGAAGACACATTAGTTGTATTCGTTATTGATTTAGGTACCTGCTGCTGTGCATAAGGTCCTGAGTTCGATTTCTGAATCGAACATACATTTTTAATTATTAGAACTGAGTATTTCCATCCGGAATTTCTCAGTAGCAACCTGGATTCTGGATTTGTGCCCAGTTAATGGCAATACGGCCGCTATTACATAGGACTTAAACATAACTGATGTATTGGGGGTATACTGTAGGTGGCTCTCTGCCTATCCCTTCGGAGACAGGAGTTATGTTTATGCTATTGATCCCTGATAATAATGAAAAGGATTAGGTACAGAGGCCAGCAAATCAAGATACCCCAACCTGACAAATCTCTTTGATAGTATTTGAACTCTAAAACAAAAGAATAAGGTACGTGTTCAATTGGGAAAAATTGACAGTTTGGGATAGCTTGATATGCTGGCGTCTGTACATGTTTGAGTGGTTCCCAACAGGAATCGGTAGCAACACCCTAAATTGTGGATGTCGCTCAAGTGTCGCTGCTTCGGTGGTGATAGTGTTATAAAAACATACTAAAAAAATATTGTTTTCATCATTTCAGGTTGCATGGCCCCCGTGAAATAATTAAAGCTCTATTGTTGCCCTCAACTCTGAAACCGTTCACCATTCTGGCTATCTACTTCTTCGTGTATCAATGGTGCGGCGTCAATACACTAACTTTCTACGCCGTTGATGTTTTTGCGGTAAGGACCCTTAGGGACTTCTCACACGTATCTAGCTCTATTCAACTTACGTCCATAGAAAACAAAACTGTGTTAAGGAGACGCGTATGCATACGTTTCGATGAAATTACGCGTAAGTATATCATACAAAACTGGTGTTTTCTATGGATAAAAGCTGAATTAAGCTGCAGAAGTGTAAATATTTACTACCTGTTTGCTAAATAAACATATAATTTTTACACAACTTTTAGAAAGAAGCTCCTTTAGGAATTTATTAATAAAATACATTAAAACGCCTTTTCATAAATTAATTTCATCTTTTCTCCTCAGCATAATTGCTACCAATATTTTTACAGGCGCTTAGTGGCTAATGAATAACTTGTTTCTGGATGTCTAAAGTGAAGTTAATATCCGTTTATACAATAACATAAGACGTGTAAAAAATACAAATAAGGTATATTTACAGTTATTAATTTCATAATCATTAATCTGAACAAAGTGGTGCCTAAGACTTAACCTTAGCCCTAGGTTGGTAATTCAGCAATCTCCTCAGTTTTGAAGGTGGCGGTGGCGAACCTCACTTCACCAAAACTCTTATTTACTCGTGATTTTACTGCTTTCAGGCTTCTGGCGCGACGGCTAACAAATACTGGCTGACAATAGCAATGGGCATAGTTCGACTCATATTCACCATTGTCGGCTGCATCCTCTGTCGAAGATGTGGCAGGCGAATTCTTACGTTTGTTTCTGGTAAGTACCGTGGAGGGATCATAGATGTACCTATATAATAAGATACCCATATTTAGTCAGTTAAGGTCTCTAACGTCCGTTGTAACCAAAACCTTCGTAACTATCTTAACCATAAAAGCTAAAGTAACAAAAAAACTACGAAAAAAAAATAAAAGAATACAAATCATAGTTATTTTATAGCAATTTTAGCTATTTTTAAAGCGTTTTTAAGCCGAAAATGGGTTTAAACTCGAAATTCTAAAACACAAGGAAAAAATATTGCATTTTTTACAAATACATTTTTTTTCATTTCCCTTTTTATTACATGACAACTGGCTTTTGATGGTCTAGTATCCACAGATCCGCAGACGCTATTTTCTTTTGGATGCTAAACTATCCACGGACTTTTGAGTGGGTCTGTGGGCGAACCTAATGCCATCAACCAGCATAATATAAAAAATGGCCTGACGTGGGCATCGAACCCAGGACTTCATGCTAAGCAGTAGTGCTTGCGGTCACTCGACCAACGAGCAAACCAGATCTCTTTTTTATATCAATTCTACGAGTGTTGAATTAAATTTGGTTCAGTAGTTTTTGATCTTAAAAATCACTAGCTCAATAAAGTATAGGTAATTGGTTTAAATTTCTCTTTTTTTCTCCAGCTCTCGGCTGCGGCATCACAATGATAATTCTGGCAGTATACATGTACTTCGTGAAGTTCTGGACGCTCAACAACATTGCACCGCAGCATTCCTGGATCCCAGTGGTCAGCATCTTCTTGTTCGTCATCTTCTGCACGCTGGGATACCTGATTATACCATGGGTCATGATTGGAGAAGTTTATCCGACACAGGTAATTTATTTGTTTACCCAGGAACCCAGGATATAGAAATGGCTTAGAAAGTTACGAATATTGACACTTCAGATTGCTTATTCTGTGAGCAATATCGACATTGGTCTTTGCCATATCACCGTTTATACGGTATCGTGAAGCTATCCCTCAGAAACTCTAAGCCTTTTCAAAAACTCGGTATACCGTGAGTTGATGAGCGACGATCGCAGCGTAGCTGCATCAACAAATTTGATTCTTGATTGAAGTAGATAAATTACTATTGGGTATATTTATCCACTTCAACACCGACTAATATTTCATGCGTGTTGGGGTTTTTTATACAACTTAGGGGCTCTTGGGTTAAATTTAACAGCCGCACTGGTCGATAGAAGTTCAAGGAGGACGAGCCGAGGATGGGTGACAAACCTCCGTGTCTCGGAAAGCACGTTAAACCATTGGTCCTGACTGTCATTCTTAGATCTTAGCCAGTCGTTACGGGTAGTTGGAAACTCGGGAGTCTGACAACCAGTTTTACCAAGGGATGACGGTCTGCGAAAGACTGCAGGCAGATGCTCGATACGGCAAGCTGAAGACAGGGCGCTATGGCGCTCATTAGGAGAGGGCTATGTCCAGCAGTGGACTAGTATAGTATAGCCTGATGATGATGATGATGATGATGATGATGATCGTGTTTTGAGTTACTGTTTGTATGTATCTGGTTGTGAAGATCATATAGGCAGTCGCCCCATGTAAAATATATTCATCTGCACTCACACTCTACACAGATGATGGTAACATATTCTCTAGGGGTGATTTGTCAATGCACTCCCTTCTAAGACATTTCACAAATTATGTCATGTTTATATTGTACAAACTGTGTTTAATCCTCAGGTGCGTGGAATCGTGGGAGGAATGACAACGTGCGTGGCTCATATGTCAGTTTTCTCCGTAGTGAAGACCTTCCCTTTCTTAAAGACCCAGCTCAACGACTATGGAGTATTTGGACTGTACGGGGTCATGTCTTTGCTTGGTGAGTTTTTTCTTTAGTCTTAATAAATATTATAAAAAGAGGTGTTTGTTTGTAATGGATAAACTCAAGAACTGCAAAAAAATTTTTAAAAATTCTTTCACTTACAGAAAGATACACTATGCTATGTTAGGCTGGCTATGTTTTATTTTCAAAACTACGTTTAACAGGGGGTGAAAGGGAAAGTTAAAGATCAAAGGGAAAAGTACGAAATCATCGCGGGTGAAGTGCTAGTAAATACTAAAATAACTGTGTCTATGTCTCTTTGGAAGCTTGTCCTTTTATACGAGACTGCAGCATACAGCAGTCTCGTATAAAAGGACAAGCCAAAAAAGTCTCGTATAAAAGAACTAGATTCCGCGTAAGTCGTAAGGCTTAGAGCATACTCTAAGCCTTACGACTTACGCGGAATCATGGGCTCTGATCTCTAAGGTAGATAAGGTGCTATTAGGATTCTTATTCGGTAATTCTCAATAGGTAACTACAGGATCTGAGTTCGAATAATGGCTCGACCCTTGTTATAAGCACTACTACTATAACTGTATCCTCTCGAGGAATACATGAGATTAGATCAGAAGTTAATACTTGTTTTTGTTGCAGCAATCATATTCTTCTATTTCTACCTCCCTGAAACGAAAGGCAGGAGTCTACAAGAGATAGAAGATTACTTCAGCGGCAGAACGAAAACTTTGGCAAGACGCAACACGCAGACTGAGGCATCCTGATCTGGTAGTGATGGTGATGATGTGATGTGATGTGAGATGAGTTGCGCAATGGTTTCGTATGAATTGATGAGCTTCAAATTGTGTCTTATTCATGCCTTCTAGGCTCTTCTGACAGGCATACTTAAAAAAAATAGCTTTATCAGACAAGTTAAGCTTGTGTGTTGTAAAATCCACACATTGGCTTAAAATACATTGGAGCATTTATTGGGCCCAAGGTTGGAACAATACCATTACCATTGTAATAACAATTTTCTAGAGAAACTATGTTGGTGCACATGAAAAACTTTAACCGAATACTTAAAACTCTTGGCTCCTTTTAAATCAACGTGGAGTAAAGTGACACCCAGGATAGTTCCCGGATTACCATGTCTATTTTGAGGTTCAAGTTTGGCATTAGTTTACTATGCGTTTTTTAAAAAGAGTGTCACGGTATCAAGCGTTGCCCTACACTACGAATTTCTCCTGTACTGTGTGTGCGTTCACAAACATATAAACTCACATACACAAACAGCCAAACCCGGAACACCTACCTGTAGGCCATGCAAATATTAGTTCCGTGCGGGAATCAAACCCGCGACACGCAGCGCAGCAGCCAATCACTTAGCCACTGCGACAACCGTGCCGTAAAACGTCTCGATTGGCTTTGGGATTTAATCTTTTTACTTTCAACTTGAATCAACTTTAGGGTTGAACATCAGTTTTTTGTCATATTTATCTCGCAGTTTATCCTTTAGGGATATGTACTGCTTAACCGAACTTTACTGTGGGGGGCTTAATTAGAAATTTAGGCCTCCGGCCAGGGCTTCAACATCAGTTTAGGGGCTCTTCAATTTATACGAGACAATTTTAAGTATGGAAGTATCGTTTAAATGTACATATAAACACTCTACTTTCTTTGGAGTTACCTATTAATGTGTAGTTCAGCAAAGCTGTTAAATATTTGATATTATAACAATATACAAAATCAGGAAGAGATTTATTACATTCTATTTTTATTTTAAGTACAGTATTAACTCATTGAATGTGTAAATAAATATTATCAAATGACTAAAATATTCAAAAGGAGTCATAATATTATGTATCCTTCCACATATTTTTGTAATAGCAATTTTATTGAAAGGAATATCAAATCTAACTGTAAACTTAAAGATACTGAAAAAACGGAGTGCCTTTTATTGTGAGGCATTGTATTTACTTAATGTCTGAATGTGTTTGTTTGGTTCTTTTGTTGTGACTGTTAAGACCCATTTTTGCGTGCGCCTTATGTAGATCTTCCAGTGGCTTTACATACCTTTTTAATAGGCGGCTAGGATGTTTTTACCACCAGATATGTGCGAGGAAGCTGAGTGGTAGCGCAGCGCAACGTATTTCAGAGCCAAAAAGTTCGCTGCGATGGTTCATAAAAAAAAGTTCAAAAGTGATGTCGGCATCAATCTACACTACTGCTGGTCTCTTCAGAGTATACCGGCTATATGATATTCCCGTATACATTCAAGTGTTTAAAGCACCAGCTATGGTTATTTCTGTCCGGATTGTAAATGTGGATGCTATGGGACAGCTCGTCACTGCAATTTCTTCTTTACCCATCCAAACTTGTTTATTAAATAAGTTAATAGATTTTCCACATTTCAATAATTACGGTTTACCTGTGACGTATGTATGAAAGGGGTTTTAGCAAGTGTTGTGATTTGTATGTGATGCGACATTGTTGTATATTTTGTGAAAGTATTATACTGTAGTTTGTGGTAAGATTAGTGTCTAAATAATTCTATTTTTGTAGATGTTATACGGATAAATGTGCCATTTTATAAATGTATGAGAGTCACAAAAATGTGGTCACAAAGAAATTATGTTATGGTAGGGGTACAACACTTTTGGGGACCGTGTTTTTGAGATACCACGAGTTTTATTTATTTATTTAAATAGGTTTACCAACAATTGTTCACAGTTACATAACACATACTTAAAATTAAGTTCCAGCGCAACAATTATTTATTATAAAGTAAAAATATTTATCAAGTTATCATCTGTAATGTTATATTTCATCTTTTTTATGGATGCCAAACAGCTCTTGGCTGAATTGTTGCACCGCGTTAAAAGGTTTTTAATATTTTTATATCTATTACATAGGTACCCAACAAGTGTCGTAGTCCTTTACTATTAAATATTTAAATAATACGTAAAATAATTAAAGTTACCATTTTCTCTGTCTTCAGCATACAATGCATTTTATTTATTGTTTAATTTATTATAAAAGAAATAGTGAAGCATTTTGTGATAGTGTTTTAGTATAGTAATAGTTAAAATGTAAAGCGAATGTTGAACATATCTGATTTTTTGAAAATAAAGAAAATATTTCATGATTTCTACAGTTTGTTTCCAAATTATTTGCTTGTTTTTTAAACAGTTGGTGTAGTGCAATAAGTGAATGAATAAATCCCCTACTAACTGTAAGTGATTGTGATAACTTATATGATAATATTGATTATGAAACGAGACCCTATTCAAGATGTCTGAAAGGAACAACAATAACTAATAAACAAGAATACATGAAACAACACAACACACATCACACACACGACACACATATACACACACACACGGCACATCTTGAAGGATTTAACAATACATGTTAGTATTTTTTTGTCCGTCTCGTTGGTTACGAGCGTTAATGCTGAGGTCCTGGTATCAATTACTGAAATTTCTTAGTAGGCTCGCTCGACCGTATTACATGGGACTCAAAAATAACTGTCGTCATTAATTTTTAAATGTTCATAGTGTTACAATAAAGAGATACACCTGTGTCTAATGCATCGGGGAATATAGGTGTGAGAGTTCAAGAAGTGCCAACTATATAGTAGTAAATATCCAGACAGATAGGTGAGTAGATACATTGTATTTCTAATATAAATGATCTTGAAGTATCTTAGAACCTATCAGCTAAGTTTTAAGATAAGACATGCAATAATAGATAAATAAATAAATAATGCTGGACAATCCACACACCACCATCTAGCCCCAAGCTACAGAGCTTGTGTTATGGGTACTAGATTACTGATATACTTAATACAATACATTACATAGATATATATTTTTTATTATACATAGAAAATACCCAGAACAAATCTTTGTAGTTCGTTCAAACATTTATCCCAAGGTGGGAATCGAACCCGCAACCTCCTCCGTCGCAGGCGGACCTTCGTAAGAAGTTGGCAGTGGTTTCATCACAGCGCTAATGTTCTTATTGTTTATGTGTGTTTGTGTATATATTCTATGTAGGTATTATATTTATAGTTTATAATATATATATATATTTCTTTTCCCTTTTCTTTTTTAAGAAATTGCACCTGCCACTGTCAGTCAACCTTTGGGTGATGCAGAGACAAATCTCTGCATCACCCAAAGGTTGACTGGTAGAAAATGCCTATGGCATTAAGTCCGCCTCTGTACATTTGTGTGCTTAAAGTATTAAATAAATAAATAGATGTATGGACAAAGAAGACATGCCGCGTCAACCCCAAACGAATTAAGATAAGGACCGGAGAGTTATGATTTATCGCAGAATCATATTGCAATGCCGCGTGGGCCTTCAGTACAGCAATCGACTTCATGCCTGCTTTAAAAACAGCCCGAATGGCGAAAATACATCGAGTTTCCTAAAGTATGAACTAAAGTGTTATCGCAATTGATAACACACATTGCAGACTTCAGTCTGAAATGTGTGTTCGTTCAATAGAGTCATGAAATTGGTCCTACTGCTGTGTTGTCTCATCTTATTGTGCGAAGCTGTCGAAATATTAAAGAATATGGCGCAAGGTTTGTTGATAATAAAATAAATAAATAAATAAATAAATAATGCTGGACAATCCACACAGCATCATCTAGCCCCAAATTAAGCAGAGCTTGTGTTATGGGTGCTAGATGACTGATATACTTAATACAATACATTACATAGATAGTTTGTTTTTTTTTATTATACATAGAAAATACCCAGAACACCCGGAACAAATCTTTGTAGATCGTACAAACATTTGTCCCAAGGCGGGAATCGAACCCGCAACCTCCTGCGTCGTAAGCGGACCTTCGCCCGCCGCGCCACATAGGTCGTCAAAATATAATAACGAGATAAGTAAAGATAATGTAACTAAACAAGATAAATAAAAATCTATTGCCGTGTGAATGAAAGATCATTGCATGAGAAAGGCACGACCGATTTGGCTGGTTTTCTTTTTGTTGTGCTTGTGATTGTCAGGACAAGGTTTGTATGAAAGACTTTTCTTGGAAATCCACCATTTAAGGAAATGTCAAAATATCGGATGGCGTTTTTGTAAAAAAGATTGCAACCATGCCAAGACGAGGCCGCTCGCTAGTATTAAATACATTGTAAGCTATGAAACTGTGTAAGAATAAGTTAATTTAAAGCCTTCATAGCTAAATTCTTTTAAAGGGTCTTCAGGCCTCCGTGCCTTGAAAAGCACGTTAAGCCGTTAAACCGGCTGATATACAAAGATCTGACAACCAGTATTACCAAAGGGTGCGTGTAATCCAGTAACCGTGTTGTAAAATATGTAAAATACTGGTATTCATCTGCATTCAGTTACTGGCAGCCAAGCCAACAAAGTTGGGAAAAGGTTAGGCAAATGGCTATTGTCCTATTGCCTCTCTATATCTATATTGAAAACAAACCGTTACCGGAGTTCACACCACTCACAATAGATAAAGAAGTTCTCAGACGATCAACCTATGAAAAATATTTAGGATTACATGTAGACGACAAACTCACATGGAAACTTCACATCAACCATATCAAAACCAAGTTAATGTCATTACTGGCAGCATTACGTAAGGTTTCAAACTGCATTCCAAAAAAAGTACGTAAAATAATAATATATAACTCACTAGTTAAATCTCATCTTGAATATTTAGTTGAGGTATGGGGATCAGCCGCGAAAACTTACCTAGACCCACTACAAAGAACACAAAACAAAATTATAAAAACATTATTTCACTATCATTATTTAACTCCGACAATAACACTATACAAAAAAACCAAACTACTCAATATAACTCAACTTTACAAATACTACACCTGCGTCCTTATTAAAAAAATCATCACCAAATCTATTCGGTCAAACATACAGTTACATAAGAAGAATATAACATACAACGTTAGGAATAAAAACAAAATCCAGTTACAACCAGCGCACGCTCGCACTAATTATGGCAAAAAAACAATATTGGTTGAAGGAGCACGACTGTTCAATAGTTTACCGGAGGATATGAAAAAATGTGACAATATAAACTTATTCAAACGTAGATTAAGGCAATACATTACAACACTTGAAATAACATAAAACAGAATATTACTACTATGCTAGTATAATGTCTCCAACACTCTAGAGGTAACTAATTAAAATAATACTAGATATAAACACCCACATGTATCTCATTATAAGCGAACTGTAAGTTCTTATGAGAAATAAAGTTCTTTAAACCTATATTATTTGACGACACGGTTGGCGCGGTGGTTGAGCCATCGGCTGCTGCGCCGCGTGTTGTGGGTTCGATCCCCACACGGAACAAATATTTGTATGGCCTACAGGTAGTTGTTCCGGGTCTGGCTGTTTGTGTATGTGAGTTTAAATGTTTGTAAACGCACCCACGATACAGGAGAAATTCCTAGTGTGGGGCAACGTTTTTTTTAAAAAAAAAAAAAAAAAAAAAAAAAAAAAAAAAAAAAAAAAAAAAAATTGACGCCTCTTGTCAATCTATTTCATAAATAGATTGTCGCATTGACGAAAGAGGAAATAGATATCGAAAAAATAAACAGCAAAAACAACTCGTTATAGTTAATATAACCATTAACTATAACATTATGTGGTGATCTTTATGTCAGTAACAGTCATTTTTGCTTATTAACTGTACTTGGAGGTTTGAAAACAAAGCAGGTAATACTAGTAAGTTATGTTTAGAATGATTATAAACTTATCTACCATGTAATTATGTATGTCAAGGTCCAAAGCAGAAATTCACTGAAGGTGTGGAATTCAACAAAGTATCCAGATCGACTCTCCTGAAAATCCTGTCGGCTTTCGAAGATAACATTCGGAAGAACCTTAAGATGAAGAAGTTGAAGCCAGTCTTCACAGCACAATTCGCTAATAACCGTTACACGAAACCATACATCTATCCAGATATCTTCCATAGAGGTAAAGATGAACATCATCCACACTGAATTGAGTGACATCTCGTTTCTCTATCTTAAATCGACCACAATCTAGTTTTAAAAAAAACTTGTTGATTTGTAAAATAAATATAATTTGGTCGTATTGTTAGGCTCTCTCTAGAGCCCTGACCGCCACCGCTAGCTTGGACCCTTTTCCTGATACCGGTGGGCTAATATTTTACAATTCAAAATATTTTTTACTTATTTCAAAATATAATTTATAAGGATACTTATGAATAAAGGAAATATAATTTATCATCTACTAATTGTTTTTTTTTAATTATATATCTGCGTTCTACCTGAAATAAAACGCATATTAAACTACTTATCTCGTTAAAAGCTTCAATTTTGAGGAGATACTTTTGCTTACCGTTATACTTTACACTGTGCAAGAAGTTTGTTACTTACAAGGACTCTTATTTTTTTTTTTTAAGGAATTGAAATAATTAATTTCAACACCTTGTCAGTAATTAATAATGTTGAATCAACGATTAAATCTCATTAAAAGTTTAGTTTTGATTCACCCCGGCTGTTCGTACTCTCTTGGCATGACAAAACCAAACACACATTAAAAAACATAACAAAGTAAGTCAATGTCCAAAAAAGTTCGTCTTGCTCTTCACCATGGTGTGCCACTGCCTACACTGATGTATGGAACTGAATGTTGGGTGTGGCAAAAGAGACATGAAATCAGAATAAATGCGGTAGAAATGCATTGCTTACAAAGTATTTGTGGTATAACGGTGACTGATAGATTGAGGAATGATGTTATACCACAACGTTGTGGTTTAAAAGACGATGTAATGACAAATTATAAAAGAGTATGCTCAGATGGTTTGGTCTCGTTGAGAGGATGAATGAAAAACGATTAACAAAAGGTTTATTTTAAAAGGCAATTGTAAGCCGAAACGTTGGGATATGGCGCCCTAGAAGGACATACACTGGACTTTATCAGTATTTATTTGTGAACAAAGGTAGACATAAAAGGTCTTAAATATACATATTATTGTAGTCAAGCTCTACATTCTACCAATTAAATTGATGTGCAAATAGTAATTTTCTTATTGGTGACGTCCTTCACAAAGGTCATGTGCGTACTTGCAACCAGCGTGCGTTTATGACCACATGTATGAACGTAAACGAAGCAAAAAAAGGCTGTAAGGATCGTAGCAGGTGGCGTTCTGTAGTGTCTGCCTACCCCCGTGGGAAAAAGGCGTGACTTTATGTATGTACGTATGTTTAACATACATCAAAATAGAGAAATTAAAAATACATTTTAAGTACGACGTTTTGACGACACGGTTGGCGCGGTGGTTGAGCCATCGGCTGCTGCGCCGCGTGTTGTGGGTTCGATCCCCACACGGAACAAATATTTGTATGACCTACAGGTAGTTGTTCCGAGTCTGGCTGTTTGTGTATGTGAGTTTAAATGTTTGTAAACGCACCAACGATACAGGAGAAATTCCTAGTGTGGGGCAACGTTTAAAAAAAAAAAAAAAAATTGCTGTCTAGTTCTCAGGGTTACAAGAGTAGAGAAAAGATGGATGGATTGTGTGAAAGATGACATGGCTAGAAAAGAGGCAACTATTGAGATGACGGCAGGAAGAGATGTATGGAAGAAGAAAACATGCTCCGCCGACCCCAAATAAATTGGGATAAGGGCAGGAGGATGATGATGATGACATATTTACATATGCCACCTTTTTAATAGACAATTTCGCGTTACAGAATCTGCACCAAGCAGGTGCAGGTTGCTGCAGATTCTGTCAAAAGTGACAAAGGATGTATTTGGTCACGAAAATACTTCTAAGTTGTTTATGTGATCACAGAGATTGTGATGAATAATAAATAAATCCCGCTCTTTATAATCCTACGGAATATTGACAAAATTGAATTGAAACTTCTCCAAATCTAATTGTCGAGACATAACAAACAATATGAAACGAATGAGTAGAAGTATTATAAGGAGCTTTTCAGAACGACACATACAGCTGGACCCTGGGATTTGGACTAGAACTTCCCGAATCCAGTTGCTGTATGGAGCTTGGGTGAACATGGCACAGTTAGCTATCGGCTTAGCTTTTGGATTCGCTTCTGTACAGATACCGCAGCTATCAAGTCCTGACTCTTATATATCAATCACACGGACAGACGCATCTTGGATCGGTAAGCAAGACTGTTCAACTAGAAATATTTGTTTGCCCGAAGCTTCTTACTATTTCACAGGTATTTGTAAAGATAAGTATTTTGATACTCACTGGGTTTTGTAAATTTAACACAGCAGTATGAGGTGCGAACGCTAGGTCAATATTTGCGTTTTTTTTTGTTCTTAAACATACTTGTACCTATTAAATTATTTAAAAAGAGGACGCAGCCCCTCCCACCCTTATTTTGTCAAAATAAAGGCCAAATACACAAATGTTTGTTTGTCTATTTGGCCGATATGACCACATCAATAATAACTATGCGACGACTCATTCCAACTTGCAGATGATTCGTGGCCTTACAATTTTCATCCGCGGATGAAATGTTTTGCGGATTTACCAAAGTACTTACTTTAATCATAACATACAATATAGATTCCAGTGGTTAGTTATCCATTTAATTGAAGTTTTCGATCCGAACACTCATACTTGAGCCGTTGCTGGGGAGTTCGTTCCGCCACTTCTTCCCAGCAAAAACGCTAGGAAGTGGTGAAGGGTGGGCGTTTTGGGGGACTGTCTTTTGTAAACGTTTTGACGTTCAGTGCTGATTCTCAGCCTAATTTGAATAAATTAATTTTGATTTTGGTTGGAGGATGACCGTTATATTTTTAAACGTCATTTAAGACGCCCTACATAGGCAGTCTCCCTGAAATTTGTGGAGATAGCAAACTGATACCAAATCAGTATTAGCAGCGTGATTATCCAGCATGCGACTGGAGATGTCTTTGTCCAGCAGAGGACGGCAATAATAGTCATAATTTTCCTTAAAGGCTAAAATAATTCCTTGTTTCTTGTTTTTTATTTCATGATTCAGTAAGTGTGTTGCCATTATTTTGTCCTGTTGGCTGTTTGATCAGTGGCTTCGTGATGGACATGTCCGGACGTCGCATCATGCTCATTTTCAGTCAAATACCGATGATCATTGGATGGGTTTACACCAGCTTTGCGATATGTCCAACGCATCTGATAATAGGTTCGTAATTTATTTCACTTTAGAAGACATTTATAACGTCGAGCTTCGAGTGGATCTTCAGATACCAAATTCAAGTTTTTAGTTAATAAATTTTAAGTTGGATTTTTGGGATATTTAATAAAAACTAAACTTTCATGATAAGTAGAACTGTAGAATAGAATAGAATACTCTTGATTATACACCATAGAAACTTACAACTAATTACATAGGGTATTAGAATGGACGGACTTATACCTAAAAGCGATATCTTACGACATCCTATAACAAACAGCTAACTATCCCTAAGTAGAAGTCATTGCTATGTGACCACCTCCCAAACACAACACCTCTTTCCTTTCGATGACTTGGGGTCATTTCTATATACATATAATGGGGATAACTTAATTATTTTTGTAATAATCAAATGTTGTTGTGTTAGTGAGATGGGTGTTGTATCTGGTGGGCTACTGTCGTTATTGGATGACCAGGAATTGCTCCTTAATAACATACAATCACATAGCAGTGACAACTATTATCTGTCCGTTGGTGGTTTTGGCCTAGCTCTGTTCTGTCTCCTGCTTGATATGGAGGGAAGTGGAAATTATGTATTTTTCTAACTCCTCCGCTGTTCTTTTCTGATTAATTTCGTTGCGGGATCCAAGACAGTTGAATCGTTTCTCCGGGACTCGTCGGGCTTCATTGTCTCGACGCTTTTCTGGTGGTCGCCACTGTTGATTCTGGTTTTCAGGAGTTGCAGTGGTTTGGGAATTGTGTGGCGGGCTTGTCCCATAAAAAAAAACTGTCAACATTGGTGGTTGTATGGCTTTTGTATTTATGCTAATCCTATGTAGGATAAGTCGATATACAACGTCATGTATGAATTATAGTTGGGTTTGGGCTTTTGTAATTTTGAGATATTTTTACAGGAAGAGCAATAACAGGCGTAGGATGTGGCATGGCCATGGGACCTCCGAGAATATTCTGCACTGAAATATCCTTGCCAAACATACGAGGAGTGATTGGGTCGTTCCCCAATATGGCTGTATCTATAGGACTTACTGTGCAGGTATTTTGTTTCTATACAAATTAATAAAATTGAAGTATCTGTTTTCAATGTCAAAATAACAGCTTTTCTACTAAATGTAAGTTTATACGTTGGTATAAACTAAATTATTTTATACATTTTTGTCCCTCGCAGTCTGTCTGTTTGTTTGAGGTAATCTTCAAAACGGCTGGATAGATTTTAACGAGACTTTCACTGGCAGAAATCTGGTGTGATAAGGAGCAAATTAAGCTACGTTTATTTAAAAAACGAATTAGGGTTCGTGAAAATGTTTAAAAACCATGTTAAAAATAGTTTGTTAAATTTCACGCTAAAAAAGTCGCGTGCGCAGCTAGTTCATAAAATAAATAATTGTTTGATTGGTAGTATTCACAGGAATTGCAGTCAGTGTTTATTTGGTAAAAGTACATTTCCCTGTTTTTTTCCTACCGTCGGACTTTTAATGAGATGCAGTAACTAGACAGGAACGAATGTCGCCCAAAGTACGACTTCCACCAAATGGACCACACAGGGGCGCTTAGTAACGCGTCGCAGCGGATGCGCGAGCACGCGCCAGTAGCTGACCGTGTCCGCCCGACGGCTGCAATCGTTCGACATGATCGACATGATGATTCAAATTGCCGGCAACATAAGAGTTTGCTGTGGCGTCCGAGCGCAGCCAACTGGCTGCCGCGTATAAGTAATACATACGCGTGGTTTTAGCCGTAATCCAAGCCATCCAAGTAAATTCCATGAAAACATGAAACATAACTATTTAATAGAATCCAGAATTTTCTGTAGCTGTTAAATGCCCTCTGACTTGCCCCGGTGCGGCCTGTTTGGTGTAAATCGCTCATAAGACACTAAAACGCAGGACAATCTCTGCTTTTCTTCTAAAATCTGTGTAAAGAAAATCCATTTGCACCCTAAAAACTTGGTATCGTTTTATGAAGACATCGTTGCTTTAGCAAAACAGTTAACATTCGTTAGTTTAGAAGCGTCATTTTAACTTGTCATTATGAAAAGAAATATGTCAGTTGCGCCCTTTTTGACTAGAGTAACTAGAGAACGGCAGCTCGTAGAAAAATATTAAAAAAAAAACTATTGGACCCGACATACCGTGTCCTACTCGATTGCAGTGCAACTTACCGGGTCCAATTCTCAATCTCAACAATCCAAAAATTCACTCAAACACATATAATAAAAACATTAACATCCGGCTAAAGAGAATTAAAGAGATGGTCAGTGACATATATATACGTACATTACACACGTACAGAATGGAGAGGACCTGGATGACCGTGCTCTGCTCGGATAAAACGACGTTTTTTAAAAATGAAACCTAGCTATATATCGTTTTATCGCCCCCGAAGCGCCCTGCATACTAAAATTGGTGAAAATCGTTGGAGCCGTTTGCGAGATTCAGATTATATCTATATATGTACATACATACAATAATTGCTCGTGTATAGGTATAATATATTACGAGATGTACCCTTTTTTCTTTGGAAGGGTGACATGGCCGGTCTCTCGTAAGCTAGTGAAGCTAAGTGTTTCGTATGTGTTTTTTTATTCTGTTTTACCTTTTCTAGGCTGGACTCGGCAAATTCTTTCATTGGCAAATCCTCTGCTATATCTGCTGTGCCTGCACATTTGCAAACTTCGTTTCTTTTAGTTTTTTGCCCGAGACCCCTTACTTTATCCTGCTAACTAAAACTGAGGAGGAAGCCCGGATTAATCT
Source organism: Phlogophora meticulosa (assembly GCA_905147745.2). Classification (NCBI taxonomy): domain Eukaryota; kingdom Metazoa; phylum Arthropoda; class Insecta; order Lepidoptera; family Noctuidae; genus Phlogophora; species Phlogophora meticulosa. Next base: position 14,754,209 of record LR990520.1, on the reverse strand, counting down.
AGCGAAGTTCAGAGGTCCGAATTATAATGTTGAAAGAGAAATGGAAGAACTTATGGAATTCAAGGAGTATAACGACATTCGTAAGTAGGTTGTATTTTTTTTTTATCACTTATTTAATATATTTTACGTATTACTATTACTGGTACTGCTAAGTGCGCAGGTTTCTAACCAAAAAGATGTGGATTTGAATCTACGCAAAAACACGCCATTGTGTATTCTTTACATTTACATATGGGACGTTCTTCTTTTTCATCGACAAATGTTATTCTTCCAATATATTCAGTTTCCTAATTTTTTTGTTCAAAAAATCTCTTTTGACAATGCAACCATTATCATCATCATCATCAGGCTATACTAGTCCACTGCTGGACATAGCCCTCTCCTAATGAGCGCCATGGCGCCCTGTCTTCAGCTTGCCGCATCCAGCATCTGCCTGCAGTCTTTATGCAACCATTATAATAACCTTAAAATTTGATTTTTATTACTGTTTACAAAATTATGTGACATAGTGTACAAAAAACGTGACGGAGTGGTTTTACAAACAGATAAAGTGTGTTCCTTTGCGACACCTACCGGTATAAAATGTTACTACTGTTTAAATTTTATGCTGCTACACAGATATTTATTTTGTAAAATAAAATAAAAAAATCATTATGTCTCCCGATGCATACAAGGTGTTTGGTGCATGGACCGACAGGACTTTTTGGGGGGTTGGGGGGGTAATGCACTGGTTTTCCCCGATATATCCTATGTCCTAAGTGTCACGGTAGTTTAGATATGTTATTTTTTTTAAATCACCCGGAATCTTGCCTTTAAACCGTCATAACTTTTTGTTTGTCGTGTAATACCACAAAATAACTTATGCTTGTATTCTGCAATGTAATAATATTATTAATATTACTTGATACAATTAATATTAAAAAAAAACTGAGCTTTCCAAGTAGGAAATCTGTGTAAATGTTATGAAAGCTAAATACAAAATCGTTTTTAGTTTTCTTTTGTAATTAATTTAAAAGTTGCCATATTTCATCACGTTGCACCAAACACCCTGTATATGTTGTTTCTACCTTCTGTTACACATTTTATGAAACAAATAACGCGCGTTGGCAATTTTGAGCTTGCTCGCTGCGTAACTGCATGGTTCGCTATCCTCCTTGGAGATACATCATGCGTCTCAACACCCTGGCGAGGCAAGACTTCACTCGGAGATAGTGAAAGAAGAAGCGTATGTTTATTTGGCGACCACACTGTCAAGTAAGTTACTACTTCCAAATGTTATTTTAATTTCTGTTTTCTAACAATATTTTATCGTTTTCTGGTAAATATTTTCTTTTTTTTTTTTGGAATGGGCATCTTGCTGTTTATCCTTCAGGGATATTTACTGCTCAACCGAACTTTCCTGTGGGGGGCTTAATTAAAATTAAGGCCTCCAGCCAGGCATAAAAAACTTATAAGCTAAGCGACTATCGCTAAGGGCACCCCCTGCGGGGTACGAACCTCGGCTTAGGACGTTGCTGAAGAGGACAGCAAGGGACAGGCTGGATCGGATTGTTCCATTATTTAGGGACATTTTAACCATTAATCGGCTCAGCTTCGCGGGCTGGCTCTAGCAAAGGGTCGGGAGGGGGGCATCGACGGGGTCGTCGCGACGGGCCTCTTTCTACACGCCTAGCTTTATGAATAATTTATAATCAGGTGAATGTGGAGAACTTCGGACACTACACCTCTGTGACGCAACACCTCTGTTACAAAAACTGTGACGGAATGGTATAACTCTAACGTAATATTTGTATGGAATTTAGCACCCAAACTGAATTCCATAATATACAATTCATGTTACCATTTTGGAGGTCATTAAATCATCCATTATTTTATGCATTTAAGGTGATGCTATCAGGTGAATTGACAAATGCCATTATCTGCTGTTAAAAGAGTGAGTTTAGCGTGAATAAAAAACTAAACCCTGAAAAGTGAGTTGCAGATGTGAAGCGTGAAGATTTATTCTTAAAAAGTTGATTTAAGATAACACAAAAAAAAGCCAGAAAGACTAACAACCAGTCTTACCAAGAGGTTACGTGTTGCCCAGTAGCTGGGTTGTGGAGGTCAGATAGGCAGTCGGTCCATGTAAAATAAAAGGCTAGGCAGACGATGACAAAACAATTAAGATACAATGGCAGATAAGAAATAAGAAGAGAAGAGAACAACAGAAAGCTTTGCAGAACATGTTAATGTTCACTCCGTCGGCGTCGTTGTTTTTTTTTTTTGGATTGGGCTTCTCGCAGTTTATCCTTTAGGGATATCTACTTCTTAACCGAACTTTCCTGTGGGGGGCTTAATTAAAATTAAGGCCTCCAGCCAGGCGTAAAAACTTAAAAACTAAGCGACCAATCGCTAAGGGCACCCCTGTGGGGTACGAGCCTCGGCTAAGGACGTCGCTGAGAGAGGACAGGCTCAGCTTCGCAGGCTGGCTCTAGCAAAGGGTCGGGGGGAGAGCAGCGTCGTTGACAGTTTGCGTTAGATGTTATGGCGTTTGTACATGAATTACAGAGAAAAGTATAAAAATATAAGAAAAAACACCAACGAAAGCAAAGGAAAGAAAGTAAAGTACAACCCACAGTAGAAAGGAAAATATAATAAAACACGGCAAAAAAGATACCAGAAAATACAAAGGATGGTTCTTAGGTAGATTTAAAGAAGTAGTAGTATTTTAAGGGAAATATATTGATTTTTCATTGTTTTCCAAACTATAAAAGGTTAAAACGTTAACTTTGTACGTCAGTTAATTAGTATGTACCACTCCGTCACTTTGTTATCCACTCTGTCACAAGGGAGACGGATACGCTTTCATACAATTTTGGGCCTGGATGTAAAAAATGAAATTGGTGTCAATTGATAGCTACTATATTAACAAACAATCACTGAAAATTTTGCAGATTTTGGCAATCTGAGAGCCGAGATAAAAGAGATTTTGGAAAAGTGAGGTTACGTAACAATCTATACTTAACAGCCGATTTTTGAAGTGCGATTGTCATTTTTTACCCGACTGCTGAAGGAGGGTAATGGGTTTATCAGTATAAATATGTATATTTGTATGTATATATTTGTTTGTTACTCTGTAGCGTTCTAGAAACCAAACGCGTAAGCCGATTTTGATGATTCTTATGTCAATCGATTTGTTCTAACCTTGCGAGCGTCAATGGCTACATAATATGACTGGCTACATGATTGTGGGGGGCCCAATTTTTATTCATCTTCAATTATAACAAGAATATCATCCAGTAATTGGGCAGGTGGTACTATATTTTCTTGGTACCTAGCCCAACTAAGGTACCATATTATTGACATAACATGGGCGCAGCAGCCTACAGTCCGTTTGCCTACGATGCAGTTACAATAATATTTTAATATTGCTTCCCTACCTCTGCAAGAGTTGTCAACTAAAATATGAACAAAATACGTTTTTCGACTTATATGTCTTGATTAAATGCGGTCCCTAAGTAGCCATGAGGTATTTGAAGCTGACAGCTCACGAATATCAATAAAAGTATGAGAGGAAACCCTCAAAACGCACACGCACTAGACGATACGAAACGAGTGTCGCTGTCATGTCATGCATGTCAAGTCAGAGTTAGCACAGATTAAAAATACAATAATCGATTAGTAAACTTGAATCAATTTATCTTAATTATGTAGATATTTAATTAGTTTAAACTCTTAATACTTTAATCCTAATAGATTTAATTATTTTAATTGAATTAATCGTCCTGTGAAAGCATTTTCGTAAATATTATAAACTCTGTAACGTTAATCGATTATAATTTAATCGATATTCCAATTACTTCGTAACCTAAACTTAATTATCGGATTTCTCATTTTCCAGATTGTAAATTGAGTTGATTTTCAATGCTTTGAAATAGAAAAATATAACCTTTTTTTAAGCCATACCTCAACTTATTACAATCAGGCCCAGAAGTCCCCGTCTCCTTTGTCGCCCTTATAAATAAACGTCAAAATGGTGTGTGCTACAGTTTATTGGTATTTTTCAATAAAATAACATACATATTCCACTATTTTATACTTAACGCTCACCACCAGCCCGCTGGTCTTCACCAGTCAACCTGGTGTTAGCGAGATTGTAAAGTTATTTTATTTGAAGACTACTCGTAACTTAGTATTCAAAAATGTGTTGGCTATCAAGCAAAAATGTGGTATTGAATTTTAAAAAAAATGTTCAATGGAGCAAGATAAAAATGTTAATATTCTTGTTAAGAATAGTAATAAACTGCTGAGGGGTAAATGAGGTGTTTATTTTTGTTACTTACAAGTAATACTTCGATGCATTATATGTTTTTGAAATCTTCGGTAGTGTGGCAATAATTTAAAACAGATTTTAAGAAAATAATTTTTTACTTTTTCAACAAATCTTAAAATTAATCAGTCAGACTGTCGATAAGAAAGAAGAACGTCCCATATGTACTTTGTAAGTTAATCCTTTACGTCACCGACATTCAGTGAAAGAAAATATTGTGAAGTAAACTTAACTTTGAATATATATCTATAAGTCTGAATTTGCATAAGTAAACGTGGACATTAAAAATGCTCTTGCCTTCTCTATTTGATAAGAAGCTTTTGTCCTGCAGTGGGACAAATTGGCTGGTGTTGTTATGTCAACTGCCTTGTGAAGAAAAATACAGAAACAAACCTAGTTCCCGATGGTGAATTACAACAGAATTAAAATACATACCTATTAATCTTGGCATATTATATGACATGTCTGAAAATTTATGGGACATCTCTTTTACAACGACAATGCTTTCATTGTTTTCTGGGTTTATAACTAGAGACCTCAAATACTGGTATTTTAGTAATTTGGTATTTATATGGTTTTTATTTCATAGTCACCATCTTGGCATGTCTTGATCAAAACTATATAAATACTTAAATACTATGTTGACTTCAATTTACACAGTTTTTAGTATCACTGGCTCCAAATAAAGAAAGAAACATATTTATTTGGTTTTGAAACAGGCACGGTAAAAATAAATTAAAAAAATAAGGTGTTTTAACCTTCTGACCACTATCGTCACATATACATGACAAGCGAACGCATGCCCTACACGCCAACGTCACATATCCATGACAAGCGAACGCATGCCCTACACGCCAACGTCACATATACATGACCAGCGAACGCATGCCCTACACGCCAACGTCACATATCCATGACAAGCGAACGCATGCCCTACACGCCAACGTCACATATCCATGACAAGCGAACGCATACCCTACACGCCAACGTCACATATCCATGACAAGCGAACGCATGCCCTACACGCCAACGTCACATATACATGACCAGCGAACGCATGCCCTACACGCCAACGTCACATATCCATGACAAGCGAACGCATGCCCTACACGCCAACGTCACATATACATGACCAGCGAACGCATGCCCTACACGCCAACGTCACATATCCATGACAAGCGAACGCATGCCCTACACGCCAACGTCACATATACATGACCAGCAAACGCATGCCCTACACGCCAACGTCACATATCCATGACAAGCGAACGCATGCCCTACACGCCAACGTTACATATCCATGACAAGCGAACGCATGCCCTACACGCCAACGTCACATATACATGACAAGCGAACGCAAGCCCTTCACGCCAACGACACATATCCATGACAAGCGAACGCATGCCCTACACGCCAACGACACATATCCATGACAAGCGAACGCATGCCCTACACGCCAACGACACATATCCATGACAAGCGAACGCATGCCCTACACGCCAACGACACATATCCATGACAAGCGAACGCATGCCCTACACGCCAACGACACATATCCATGACAAGCGAACGCATGCCCTACACGCCAACGACACATATCCATGACAAGCGAACGCATGCCCTACACGCCAACGACACATATCCATGACAAGCGAACGCATGCCCTACACGCCAACGTCACATATACATGACAAGCGAACGCATGCCCTACACGCCAACGTCACATATACATGACAAGCGAACGCATGCCCTACACGCCAACGTCACATTTACATGACAAACGAACGCATGCCCTACACGCCAACGTCACATATACATGACAAACGAACGCATGCCCTACACGCCAACGTCACATATACATGACAAGCGAACGCATGCCCTACATGCCAACGTCACAACTAACAACAACAAATTAACAATTAAATCATTACTTTAGTGTGTGTATATTTATATATCTATCTTAAAAGTCGAAACTCCCGTGCGTAAATAATTGCACGAAACAAATTAGAATACGCCACGGATATTGATAAATTCATGATGACAAAGAAGAAATTAAACGTTTTTGATAAAAAGGCTTCGCTTGGAGGGCGATGCGTTTGCATTTATGCTTTGGCGGTCAAAACGTGAAGTATTTGTCTCATTGGTGCGCCATCTCTCAATAAAACATATATTTTGTCTTATCTTCCTGTACAGGTTATCATTGTTCGATAATATACAATCGGTATTTACTAAAGCATCGTGTAAACCTTTCATCCTGATGATTACCTATATTTTCATCGGACAAGCTGCCGGCAACTCCTGCATATTGTTTTGGACTATAGAAATGTTGGCGGTAAATTAATTTATTTTCCTTTCGTTTGATTTATACATGGTTTTACCAAATTTTAATTTAACTAAAACTCTTGCATAGTGAGGGTACGCCATTTATTGATTTCATACCAAGATAGTCCTAATAACTAGGCCTTCCCATAAAAGTATGGTTTGAAGAGTACTTTAAACTATATTTTTATGGTATCCGAAATATCTCTTTGGTTCATCCTATTTCTTACTTGAGATCCAGGGAGTCGATGCCTATACAAGTTTTTTTTATGTGTTGGCCATGTCACAAAAAATACATATTATTTATAATTTAGTGTATTTTTATATATGTATATTAAAATTGCATTTAAATAGATAGGAAAGGATTCATATGTATTTTGTTTTTATAGGCTGCAAAATCATCTTTAGATGTGAATACTGGTAACGTTTTACTGGGCGCTTGTAGAATGGTTATGGGCATGGTCAGTTCAGTACTCATTTACAAATTTACCAGAAGATCTTTGGCTTTAATATCAGGTTATTTTTTTTTAATATTAGTGTTGATAGTTTTTTATTGTCTGATTACCTAAAATAAGCAAATTACGAGCATCTGCGTGAGTAGTACAATTCAACATCTGCCTAGAAGTTCGATACACCGGGGTTCTAAGGGTGAAACCGCTATTTAGGCCAAAATGACTTTTTTAATGCAGCTCTAATTATATTTTTCTCCTCTACCTATCAGTGTATTTTAAGTCTCTAATTTTAATTCATCAAAAAATAGTGTTCACAACCCTATTTTGTGTAGAAAATGAAACGCCCCAAGCATTCAATTTTCTGGGGCGTATAGACCAGCTATTTTTGTTACTTATAAATTCATTTGTTATATATAATAATTATACAGCGTGTTTAATTATTAGTAGATTTTTTGAAATTCCACCTATATAGGGATAACAGTCCTGTGTTTTTTTGAATCCACTGATTTAACAATTAGTATTTGGCTAGTTCATTTAAAATAAAATAGCTATCCTATAACCTGTATTGTATCTGTTACAATTTATATGATAAAACGACATCAATACGAGCGTAGCCGGGGGAAAAGCTGGTAGTGTATATGTTACGGGCAATTTGATAAGTCCGGGCACTATTAATAATGGCCGGTCTGTATTCATAATGCCCGACTCAATTGGGCAATGTGATTAAAACAGCATGATTAATCACTTTTCTCGGCCTTTATGAATAATGCCCAGCCTGTCTTGGGCAAAGTAATAAAATAGGTGAACTGTAGTGTTTTTGTTTATTAAATGAAATTAAACTTACATAATTTTCATGAAAAGTTAACAAAAAATAAACTATTGAACATAGTAGTTAACAAATAAACAGTTAAAAATATAATAACATCAAACCTAACCTAACCTAACCTATCTCAAACACTGACTTATTACATGGACCACGGGCCGTCGGGCATTATTAATAATGGCCGGTCAAAGTGATAAATTAATCACTTTGCCCATCGCTCTTGGGCATTATTAATAATGGCCGGTTCTTATTAATAATGCCCAGTTAATCATGTTGCCCGTAACATATATATATATGTACTATGGGAACATTTATTCCTATACATATGTACAGGGTGGAAGGGACGTCAATGCACAAACTAATACCATGACTTCAGACCATGATGATGATTCTGGAGCACTGCATTTTTTCGTCGTGTTTTCCTGATCTCTCTGTTGTTTCTTTGAATTTAAAACTCATGATTTTGACCTAACCCAATGATATATGAAATGAGAAACAGACTCAAGGTTTTAGTTTGTTCATCGATGTAACTTGTGTGGGGGACCTATTTATTTATTTAAAAAAAAAAAAAAAAAAAAACTTCCACCCTGTATAAAGATCTACTATTTCTTCGACTGGACTTTACGAGGGCAACCTCTACTCCGTTTAAGACCCTCATAATCATAATGATTTTCATCATAAATTCTCTCGTCATAGCTAATAATCATAATTTTCATAATTCATCATTTTCGTCCGTCTAATATAATGCTTGTAATTTTTAGCTATCGGCGTGACCTTAGTTTGTTTTGTAATTGGAGGGTACTTACTATACTCTGATGTACCAAGTCTGATGGCTCAAATATGTTTTATGCTGTATGTGGCTTTTTCCAGCATAGGGTATTCCTCCTTACCAATGCTTATTGCTTTTGAATTATACCCGTTACAAGTAAGTTATCATTTTTGCAAAACACGCCTTTCTTTTTCTTGCCATACCACGTGGAAGAAAATTATTTTGTATTTAGAAAATTGGATTCCTTTTTATTTATCAGCTGCTAAGGGAATGTCAGAGCTGCCCAGGTAACTGAATACTGTTAGGATAAAAAGACGATATGCAAAATAGTTGCTCTTGCCTCGACGCAATTAGCAAGAACAGGTTTTTTCTTATATATATATATATATATATGTCGTCAAAATATATATATATAATATATATTTTGACGACCTATGTGGCGCAGCGGGCGAAGGTCCACCTGCGACACAGGAGGTTGCGGGTTCGATTCCCGCCTTGGGACAAATGTTTGTACGATCTACAAATATTTGTACCGGGTGTTCTGGGTATTTGCTATGTATAATAATAAATATCTATCTATGTAATGTATTATATTAAGTATATCAGTCATCTTGTACCCATAACACAAGCTCTGCTTAGCTTGGGGCTAGATGATGCAGTGTGGATGGTCCAGCATTATTTATTTATTATTATTTTATTTTATTATATAGACATAGCAGATTCAATAGGCAGTACAATACAAACGTTTTGTATTTGTATGAGTTCTTATTAATTTGAATATCTAAACATATTTGTATGTTTGTTTGTAATACATAGATTAACTCGAAAACTTCCTAACCAATTAAAAAAAAACTTGCACCTACAGTAAGCTACAGTGTCAGCAAGGAGTAGAATACAGAATTTCGACGCATAAAATGATTTCCTTCATACAGCAGAAGATAGTGCTGTGTCATGGTTTTATGTTGTACATAAAGTGATGCTCACCCATCTTTTTGGTTTTGACCTCTGCAGCACAATTCAATTCAGATCTTGAGAAACAACTCCAATAAAAAAAAAAACTGATCTTTTATTCAAACTGTACAGGAAATTATCCAAAAACAACTGGTCTTTGCCTTTTCTTGATTTAATAAACAAACAAGGAGTATCCGTGATTAAAATTTTAACATCGACCTGATTTACTCGAAAAAAAAATTAATCATTTTAAAATGTCAACTCAGAATTGAACAAAATCTCCAATTACCCTCCTTGTTAAACTCGAATCAAAATAGGTAATGAATAAGTAATAAAATAAAATAATAACAACTTATTGCATACTATATGATAGATTATTATCACTATAAGTATTATCTCAATACTTACTTTCTACCTTCTTTTCTATGTACATAGTGTACATGCGTGATATAGAAAAGAAGTTAGGAAAAGTAGATAGATAAACACAGATCTCATCTCATCTGCCTAGCCTTTTCCCAACTATGATGGGGACGGCTTCCAGTCTATCCAGATGCAGCTAAATACGAGTGTTTTACATGGAGCGACTGGTTGTCAGGCTTTCGGCTTTCTGACCACCCCTAACGACTGTCAAAGATCTACAAATGAAAGCTGGGACCAACGGCTTAACGTGCTTTCCGAGGCACGGAGGAGTCTCGATATGTTACGAACGGTCACCCATCCACAGACTGACCTCGGCAAGCGTAGCTTAACCTTCGATCAACCCGTGCGGCTGTTTTTATTTAGCCACGAGCTCCTCGATAAACACAGATCTACAAATAGCAATTATACACATAAATACTTTGCTCCCAAAGAAAACACTAAAAGCTAGCTGTACTACAAAAATCGATTACATTTTACTTAAATTGAATGCATGATAGATTTTATGTATTGCACACAAAACAAATTAACACAGATAAATCAAACATCAAAACCATGTGAAAATAAAAGATGGCATGAATATTTTAACGTATTTAGATGGCCTTGCATAATTAAACCATAAAATGAAGAAGAAGTTAAACTAATTTTCCCCCTTATAATTCCCACTTTCAGCTGAGCATCTGGGTATTCACGTTGTGTCAAATAGCGTTTATCATATTTTTTACTGACGTAATTAAACGTTGTGTCAAATATCGTTTATCAAATTTTACGTATTATAACGTTGCTCTGCTCAAAGTGAAATTATTTATAATTTTCAATCGTTCATTAGGTACTAGCTTTTGCCCGCGACTCTGTAGTAATGATGTTTCGCGCTAATGTGCATCGAAGTCAAGTAGTATCGTAGAGGCGGTCCTTCGCAGTAACGTGCATCGCAATTTTGTAGCATCGTATTAGCATTTATCGGTATTTTGTGCGTCGAAATTCCGTATTCTACTCCATCAACAAGTACCATTATAGTATTGAACTGACCTCTTGAACCTTGTATAGGCTATACAGGCTTCAGGAGTTCAATTCAATACAATGCTGAAATTTTTCGTTTTTATGCGCGGATAATACGACTTTACATTAGTGTATTGTTGTAGTATTGGTTAGAATAAGTTAAACTAGCTTGGATTGAACAATCATTGTATCTTTAGAAGTCCATTAATACATATGTGAAAGGATTATATTTGCATTATAAATTCCAGGTTCGGGGGATACTCGGTGGCGCAACAAATTCTATTACTTGCGTTTTGATGTTTGCCAGTACTTATATGGAACCTGTGTTGATGGATGCCGTAGGCGTGGCTTACACATTTGTAACATTTGGTGCTTTCTCCTTACTGGGTTAGTTTATAATAAGTGAGTTTGACAAACATATAATTTGTATACTTAATTACAAACGTTGTTAATTTTACCTACAAATTTTCAGGTATCGTATTCCTCTATTTATTTTTGCCAGAAACAAAAGATTTGACGTTACAAGAAATAGAAGAATACTACAAAGATATTCGACCTACACTGATGTCCCAGAGACGTGTAAGGTCAATGAGCCAGATTTCAATACTGAGCGGTGCCAGAAGGATTAGGTATGAGAAATCCACAGCTAGTTTGAAATCTAAAACGAGCTCTTCCGACATTTCTAGAAACTCTATTACCAAATTAGAAGCACAGAAACAGCTAGCTACTCTTCTGAAACCACCTGAAGAACCAATTGTAAAAGATGAAACAGAACTAGATAGTTTACAAAGTAAAAAATCAGTGGACGTCAGAAGATCACGCGTTACGATATTTGACGAAAATGACGACACGGACAAGGATCGTGAAAGTTTTAAAAGTACAAATTCAACGGACAGTAAAAAATCAAATATCAGTAGAAAAAAGGATGAGACTCCTAAAGATGATCAACCAAGTACAAGTAAGAAATAGGTAATAGAAACGAGGGTTGCCAAGTCTAAGCATATTAAATACATATTAGTGGAATTTGACTTAATTGCTGGGCGCTGTTCCGAGGCAATAACATTTTCACAGCTTACTCCACACAAGAGCTAAAGAACTACAGTTGATTGTCGGTGATAAGGCTTAGTTTGCAAAATCGAAAAGAATAATAGTTGAAACAGTCCTTAGTTTGGGAGAGCGTGATAGTGTTAGAACGCGATAGTGTTCAATGTGGTCTGGAGAGGCGTATAGGTATATCAGCATTGTGCACTTAAATATATATAAAAGTGATTATTTTACTAGTTTTTTAGTGCCTAAGTGTGTTTTGTAAGAAAAGTAAGTATGAATTTGAATAAATCGTTTCGGTTTGACTTGTTTTTTTCAATGAAAGCCGAATTTGTCAGTTGTAAATTTAAAGAAATTAATGGAAATAAGATTCCTTTACGTACCCATTTTATGATCAAATAGCACTGTACTTCCTATAAAGTTTCAAGTCACCAATCGTGAAATTAAAATCGATTTATTCCTAATCAATTTAAATGAAAACTAAAAGTTAGTTGAACATTTTAGAATAAAAATGAAAATAAGAAAAAATATCGATCACTTTGAATTCCGAAAGGATATTGTTAAAAATTGTTACAAAACACCACTAACCTAAATACACATTTCCACATTTTATACTAATGGTCCCGACAAACGGTGTCCTGCCCGAACAGCGCCACCTATTGGGTGCAAATGTAAATGTAAACCATCCAGGCCAAACCCACTTAGACTATGAATTTTCACACATCGTGTAAAGTTATTTTGGCATATGTCCTACAAAATGTCTTTTAGAGAGAGAGAGAGAAAGAAAAGTTTCGCTATTCCCATTAACCTTTAACGTCCTATCGGTATAGTTATTCTAGTATTTTACTCATAATATAAAACAGGGTGGACGGGACAACGAAGGACATCGACGCACATCCTGAAACAATGAGTCCAGTACATTCCTACGATTTTTTCTGATGCCTAAAACATCAGAACTAAGACATACTAAGACATCAGACATTTTTATTAATTAGATTTTTAATGAAAGAATGGAGTTATTTAGTTTTTAATTGAATACCTCATTGGGTTAGATGTAAATAATGATTTTTTCAGGTTTTTTGTTTACAATTTTTTGTAAAACAATGTCATTTAAATAAAAACCCAGCCGACGAAAAATTTCAACGATTAGGGGTCCAGAATCATATACTGAACTCATGGTATCAGGTTGACGTCGCCTTGTATATTAAAAACGAATAGCTGCATCAACAATTAATTCTTTATTTAAGTACATCACACAGGTATCTGTAAAATTTTAACGGCCAATACTTTTTGCTACAAGTTTTCGCCACGTTCAAGCTTCCGTCTGGTCCGTTGAGAAGTCACAAGGACACACTTTACATAAACATAGTTATACGTTGGCAACGGCCTCGACCACTTTCTCAATTATATCGATTCCTTTCATATAGACGTCAATATGTATTTTCTCATTGTGGGCGTGTAGTAGCAATGGGGTGTCCATGAGTGGAGAGAAGCTGATCCCAGGAATACCCTGACGGCGAACGTAACGCAAGTCCGTTGCGCCTGGGCAAGTGACACAGCGTATAGTGAAGCCCCTGAGGAAATAAGCTTAGGATAAGACAATTATGATTGAGAGCTAGCCGAATAATAAAACTATTTTTAAACATTTTTTTTTTAATTTTCATTTGTTAAAAAAACTTGTACAACAGTCATGTAGAAACAAAAATAGTTGGAGTAATCCTCGCGCGCTCAGAATGGGATGTGACTTTATACTAGACATCACTTCATCATAAAACGACAATGCAAATAATAATATATTTAAGAATATTAATACCTACCTTTATCTTTATTTCTCCTCACAAGAACAAGACATTAAAATACATAATATAAATTCAAATCAACATTTAGGATAAGAAAGTTTTACAGTCACAGTATGTGAGATAAAAATTAGTATTTTAAGTATCAGTTTTTGTCGTAAGTGCGTATCTGACCACCACACTCCATTATCCACTTGGTTTTATGATGAGAACAGTGTACGAGTCAAGTTTAAGTTCAACTTACATATTAGTGACAACTTTCTTCATGACGTCCCAAAAAGGAACGCTGCCATCTATTTTGGTGCTCTTAACTTGAGGATTCTTAACTTTGTACTCGAAACTGACGCCTTCACCCGCTTCCTCGCACCATCTCGATATCTGCAGATATTCAAGCGAAGTTGGAATCATGAATTAATACGAAAAAAACAATTGTAAACGTCGAACTGCTGGCTAATTTGAGCACTCATTGTTATCTGCCTAGCCTTTTTCCAACTATGTTGGTGTCGGCTTGCAGTCTAACTGGACGTAGCTGAATACCAGCATTTCACATGAAACAACTGACTAGCTGACCTTCACAAATCACTAGGGATATACCCTTTGAAAATACTGGTTGTCAGACTGTCGAGCTTCTGATAAACCGTAACGACTGTCAAAGATATGAAAAATGACAGCCGGGACTGGCGACCTAACGTGTTTTGCGAGGCATGAATAAATCGTCGTTTGGGTTAAAGTTTCATCCCTTAGATTAAAGTTTGTTAAGAAGTTCCTATTTCCCACCGGTCACACGTTTTGTAACTTATTACTTTACTTACCATCTTCTCAAATTCATCATGGTCAACATCAGGAGCGATCCTTATATCAAATGATGCTGTTAAGGTCTCTGGTAACACATTTACTTGAACTCCACCCTTGAAAGGAAAATAGGTCCCATAAAGATTGGATGATCAAAAACGAATATATTGTCGCCTTAACACCTTAACTGCCAGAAAACGAGACAGTAGAAAATATATTGTTTGTGTATCACTTGGCGTTTAATATGTTAAGAGTTAAAAGCTCGGAAATGCAATTTTGTTCATTTTTGTTTTATTACAAATTTGGAAGGAAAACCTCGGGACGCACGCCCTTGTTTCATACAAAAAAGTTTAGTTACCTATAATGCTATTTATGATGATAAGAACCTCGTTAAAACTCGCGAGTGTGCATAAGTTGTGTCAATAAAATTGTACAGGGCGCAGACTAACTTTTAATTATGTTAAATTCAAATTTACCGACTTCGCCCCCATGAGGTTAGGTATGCTGTGACCTTTAATTTCTAGACAAAATCCTAAATGTTGGATACTAATCCCTACTCTGTAACCTTTGTTTTCTACGTGTAATTGTATTCTTATATTTATTCACAAAGCTTACCGACACTTGTGTCAAATTGATGGTTGTGACGTCACCGAACCAGACATTTTCAACTACCTTCTTCATCTCTTCAGCTCGGAGAGTCATGAACTTATCGATAATGTAATGTAACTGTGAACAGAAAAATTATAGAAAATTAAGGAAATCAGGAAATCAACTTTTGTAATATTAGGTACTGCTCGGTCGGGGCAGTGGCTGAGAGATTGGCTGCTGCGCTGCGTGTCGCAGGTAAGATTCCCGCACGGATCAAATATTTGTATGACCTAGAGGTTGTTCTCAGTCTGGTTGTTTGTGTATGTGAGTCAAAATGTTTGTAAGCGCACTCACGATACAGGAGAAATTCCTAGTGTGGGACGTCAAAACAAAAAAAAGTAAGTACACATTCGATCCCTACCAAAATTGGTGCTCCAACTTTAGCACAATTTCGAGTTCTGTACCTCCAATCAAAATGTTTCCTGTCGGTCCCGGTATGGGTAATTTATGTTTTGTTCACAACATATAGGAAACGGCTGTTTGGAGTTCATCTGCGGGATCAAAGCAGCAAAAGGACCAAAGTAAAGTCAGTGCCAAACTTTAGTGGCAGTGGCAAAAGTGTTCTCGTGTGACTAGCGCGTACTGAAAGACGCTGCGTAGGTAGACCTGGTGAACATTGCAGGTAGCCATTGGATATGGGCAGTGCAGGACCAATGTTTGAGGAAATCTTTGAAGGCGGCCTGTGTTCCACAGTGGACGTCTTTGGGCTGAATGATGATGCAAAATAAAAATAAATAAATTTTGCTGGACAATCCACACAGCATCATCTAGCCCCAAGGTAAGCAGAGCTTGTGTTATGGGTACTAGATGACCGATATACTTAATACACATACATTACAAAGATAGATATTTTTATTATGTATCGCAAATACCCAGAACACCCGGAACAAATATTTGTAGATCGTACAAACATTTGTCCCAAGGCGGGAATCGAACCCGCAACCTCTTGCGTCGCAGGCGGACCTTCGCCCGCCGCGCCACATCGGTCGTCAAATAAATCTCCTATGCGTATCATCATCATCTGTCTAGCCTTTTCCCAAATATGTTGGGGTCGGCTTCCAGTGTAACCGGATGCAGCCGATACCAGTATTTGACATGGAGCGACTGCCTATCCGGCTTTCACAACCCAGTTATTGCGCTATCGCTATCCCTTGGTATGACTGGTTGTAAGACTTTCGGGCTTCTGACGACTGTCAAAAATCTACAAATGGCAACGGCTTAGCGTGCTTTCGAGGGACGGAGAAGTCTCGGATGTGTTACGAACGGTCACCCATCTACAGACTAACCTCGCCAAGTGTAGCTTAGCCTTCGATAAACCCCTGCAGCCGTTTTTATTTAACCGCTAGCTCCTCTGCGTATGAAGATCTTAAATTGTTGGAGTACTGACCTTTTCACCAGCAGTGCCGGACTTCAGTAGTGAGCCATGTCCGGGCTCGCCCAGACAAGTTACAGTGATTTCTGTAACACACACACCTATATAATACTCTGTAGCAAATACATCATCTTCATACAATTAATTTATACGCATGTAATATGTATGTTAGGGTCAAAGACTGGATACCAAATTTCCTTTGAGAAAATACGTCGGAACGCGTTCGGGCGTCTTCAAAAGAATTCACGCCGACGAAGTCTAGTTAGTTAGTTGGTACTTACATTTTATATACAGAACTAGCTAACCCAGCAAACGTTGTTATGCCATATAAAATGTTTGGGGTGGACCACCTTTATCATTTAGGATTTTGAAAAATAGATGTTGGCCGATTCTCAGGCCTACCCGATATGCACACAACATTTCATACAAATCGGTCCAGCCGTTTCGGAGGAGATTGGTAACAAACATTGCGACAAAAAGAGATAATAAAGGCAAACATATGTTTACACCCTTATTTTCTAAACCCTTTAAGGGGTCATTGTACTCATCATTGTGAAAAACTTTTAAATAAATATATTTAAACTTTCAAACACTAACCGTGCAGAGGTCAGCACATCTAACTACCCCAATCTGTCAAATTTCTTTGATAGTTTATATCTTTATAACAAAAGAATAAGGTTCACGTTCAATTGGGATTTTTTTACCGTTTTGGATAGCGTGATGTGCTGTGTACATTCATTGCGCATCTTTCACACAGCGACCAGCAGTTACTAAACGCAACACAAATATTTGTTGCATAAGCAGGAACTCTGTCTAGGATTAATGACAGTACTTTACCGTTGCTACACAAATGTTATCTCAAATAATTATATGCCCATTTCACAGCACACTCTTAAGCCACTTAAAAGGACATATACAGAGCATTAAAATACTTGGTGATTGTTATCTTGGAAAAGAGCTAACGCGATGAATTGAGCAACCTAGTCTCCTGACGTTGTTTCAAATGAGCATTTTTAGGGTTGCGTCGTAAACAAGGAACCCTTTAGTTTACTTAGCTCACAGACTATTAGTACTAGAAAACTATCATTTGGCTTGGGCAAACGTACACATTGAATACGTCAACGAAGTGATATAAAATAAAATGTTTTTTTTTTTTTGAGAAGGGGTGTTATTAAAATACAAACTTATTATTGTAATCGATAATAATTTTATCGATTACTATTTATACTACAGTATTAATTTTATAAATTATTATTACATATAAAGTGTCATGATGGCCCAGTGGTTTAGGCCTCGCCTCTTGTGCACGAGGTTATGGGCTCAAACCTGGGCAAGTACCAATGTGACTTTCAATTCATATGTACTTTCTAAGTTTATCTTAGACATCACTGCAATCGGTGAAGGAAAACATCGTGAGGAAACCTGGACTTATAATTAATATAAGTCTGAAATCACCTACCCTTCTTGAGCAAGCGTGGTGATTAATGCTCGTGCCTTCTCTGTATGAGAAGAGGCCTTTGCCCTGCAGTGGGACAATAACAGGCTGGTATTATATATATATTTATAACATATAAAATGAAACCCTTCCCTGTACATGATTCATCACACACCAAGGCATTTTTTAAATGTTTTAGTTTCGAGTAAACAGATATTTATTTTTATTGGGACCAGCCAGCCAAACTATTTCCAAAACACTGCAACTCCTGAAAGCCAGAGTCAAAAGTGGCGACCATCAGAAAAAAGCGTTCAAGTCAATGAAGCTCGACGACTCTCGGATTGATTCAAGTGTCTTGGATCCCACAACGAAGGAGCGCAGGAGTTGGAAAATGCATAACTTCCACTTCTTTTCATTCCAGTAAACAGATGAGAGAGAGAAAGAGAAATTAAGAGATTAAGAAGTCACTCTGCTACAAAATTGCAGAGGTTTACTACGAAAAGTCCTACCAGTCAATACTTCTTGAGAACAGTAACGAATGTCCCGAGAGTCGTTATAAATATTCCGAGAATCGCAAACGAGAGAGAGAGAGAGAGAGAGAGAGAGAGAGAGTGAGAATGAAGACGGCAGAATTGCAGCGATTCAGCTGAAGGGCTGCGTGTTGCGATTTCGATTCCAGCATGGCCTGCAGGTCGCCTGCAGTCGTTCCTGGTCTGGCTGTTTGTGTATGTGAGCATAAATGTTTATAAACGACACCGGAAGAATTCTTAGGGTAAGGCGAAGTCTAAAAAAAAGAAAATGAGCGTCGAGGCAATAAAAGCCCAAAGCCCCAAACGGTCTTACATTAGTTAGGTAATAATGCAATCTGCGAGTTCTGCGACCTATATTTTTTTCTTAATAAAATCGTATAGTATATCAGAGAAGGCGAGGGAGGGGTGTGGTCACGTAATACAAGAGCTCAGTCAGTCGCCTGCCGACTGGTGTCAACACCCCTCCCACACCCCGCAACTTCTTCAAGCATCCTCCTAGATATACGGTAGACCCATAACTCCAAGACAGAGTTCAAAAGCAAAACTCACGTCTGGTTGTTCTTTCTCCATGAAAAGCATAAATCTCTGTAGGCTTCAGGTTGGGGCAGCTCTCGTCTAGCGCAAAACCGATGTTCAGTTGCTTAAACTCAGGCGATTCTGAAAATGCACGCATTCCGTCTACGCCACCGATTTCTTCATCTGGAAGAAAAGAAAACGTTTTGAAATGTCTTGAAACGCAGAGTGTGAAATGACCCCCCACAGAGATACCATACAAATATAATTGCAGGGAAAATATTTTTAATTTTGCTGTGAAAAATACTTAATTACGGTGGCGCGCAATGTAACACATTAAAACATTGTGCTTATGGGTATTACGAGTAGTAGTGAAGTCATAATATTTAAGTGAAATAAAGTCAGAAGTTAAAACTTTGGGTACTGGCAATGGGCATGCAATGCAATATTAGTTTATCATACATCCACACATACACATATAAACTCACGCCTTTATCCTTTGGGGGTTGGCAGAAAATACAGAACGCTATCTGGTACGATCCTTACAATACATACTCCTTTTGCTTCGTTTACGTTCAAACATCTGGTCAAATACGCACGCCGGTTGCGAGGTTTTGAAAAACATCACCAATAAGGTCTGTGTATGTCCTTCTAGGGCGTCAGCTCCCGGCGTTTCCGCTTACATCTGCCTTATCCTTACATCAGTCTTTCATTCATACTCTCAACGTGCCAAACCATCTGAGCATACTCTTTTCAATTTTTCAAGATTTTTATTTCCACCTTAATACTAACCAGGCACAAAAGTAATATGAACAGTCCTCTTAAGCTTGACTCCAGCGTCCTTCAGTCTCCTGACAGCTTCCAGGTGCATCATACCTATGCTCTTCATGTCTTGAGTGCCTCTCGCGTAGATGAAGCCATCGTCTGTTACTACAGCGTCGAATGGAGGGTAGGTCCATTTTTCCTGAAATTGTAAATAGTATAAAATCGGATTTTTCTTGACTGCTTTATGATTGCCCGGAAAATATATTGTGGAAATATAAACATATTCAAACGTAGATAAAGACAATACATCTGAAATGGTATAAGACAGAATATGCTAATTATAATGGTATGTTTTGTATTATGTTATTTCAGATGTTTTACTTACGTAGTTATATAATTGTTAGTGAACTGCTAAGTTCTTATGAGAAATAAAGATTTTTTAAAACTGAACCTTATTTAGAGAGGCATCGAATTACTTTTTCAATAACATACAACCTAATACTGAGTTGCAAATTGCATAAAAAATCCAAGAAAATTTGAATTACGCGGGCTGTCTCTACGCATGTGTCTCAAGAGCGGAGACAAATGGTGACAGACTGATAAGAACTAAGTCTGAGGTGTGAAATTAGTTTTCGTCTTTAATTTGGACGTTTTTCGTCCCTTTCTTGCTTTATAGGAGAGAACAAGATGGAAATAGCTTAGGCTTAGCATATGAAGAAATGAATCGGCACCGTTGTCGAATTTATGATAAAGGTTGACAATGTTATTTACATAACACTTATCTTAGCAACTAAATTGTAAACATAGTATTTATTTTGCTGTATTATACTTCAGCTGATATTATCTTTTCCGATAATAGAATCGTTTACATGCAAGTAATGTTAGGATTACTCTGTCAAGATAAAGTTGTTTACGACAGAGGTATATTAAAATTTCTGATTATGATTTAAATAAATCCATATAGCAACAATCAGCCGGTCGATTCTGTCATAATTTCCCGGAAAAAATTGGGTAAAATGGGCGGTAAAGTGGGCTGTCAGTGTCGGACTTAAGCTGGGTGAAGCACTCAAAGTAATTAATCCTTGATACAGGCTATATTATAGCCTAGCAAAGAGATCAGCACGTCACCCACTTGATGGTCAAAGAGTCAACACTATCTATTTTGTAAAAAAACTGTTACATGTAGGTACTGCAATCTGTTTTTATATAAATGAAGATTATAAGTAATAAAATAAGATAATGAAGATATGAAAAGGTCATGATGGCCCAGTGGTTTAGGCCTCGCCTCTTGTGCACGAGGTTGTGGGTTCAAATCTGGGCAAGTACCAATGTGAGTTTTTCAATTCATATGTACTTTCTAAGTTTATCTTCTACATCACTGACATCGGTGAAGGAAAAACATCGTGAGGAAACCTGGACTTATATAATTAATATAAGTCTGAAATCGCCAACCCGTCTTGAGCAAACGTGGTGATTAATGCTCATGCCTTCTCTGTATGAGAAGAGGCCTTTGCCCTGCAGTGAAAAAGTGAAAAAAGTACCAGCCTAATACTGTCCAGTATTAGGCTGGTACTTTTTTTTCTTTTTTAATGAAGATAGTAAGTATGTTGTTAAGTAAGAGGAGGATCCAGTACCTTATACCGCGAGACAAAGTAGCAAAGTCAAAAGAGCAATATCAAGATTACAATTCAAATACAATACTAACATGATTTAAGTTGCACCCTTCCAAAAGGTAGTTTCGTGTTGAGAAAAATAGGCAAAAACTCCGCTCTTTTAAAATGGTTGTGGTCTTTTAATGGGTTAAAAAGGGTTTGGTTATGGCTTGGATTCACTACTAGCTCAGTTCACTTAAGTTTTCATTCGAGAGGTGAATAAGTGAAGCATCAACAAACGATGATACATTCACACATTCTGTACAGAAGCCAGCACAATCTACCCCAAACTGCCAGATTACTTTGCTAGTTTTTTCAACTGTATTACAAAAGAATAAGGTGCATGTTCAATTTGGAAAATGTAACAGTTTTTGTACATTTATGACACCCTGGGCAGTTTACGCTACCTTGCTGAAAACCCAATCTTTTATTCTGTGATAAATGAATGGGTGTGCGTTTGATATTGCCCTAAATGCATCTGTATTTATATTTATGACCTTTTTCAAAAATATCAGGTTGCGTAGTACTCAAAACTGGCGTGCGGTGTATGGCTTGATATATGAACGTAAACGAAGCAAAAGGAGTATGTAAGGATCGTAGCAGGTGGCGTTGACCGTTGTGTAGTTTCTACCTACCCCCATGGGAAAAAGGTTTTCGTATGTATGCATCAGTAGTAAAAAAATAAGGATAGATAAGGTCTACAAAACAATAGGTATATTCTCTTGTAATTTAAAAATTAACGGCTTGCTGATAGTAAGGGATCACATACGATGGCAGAAAAGTTTTCCCACATTGAAGTATCCTAGTTATAGTCAGGTAATCTGTCTCGGTGTCTGCCTGTCTGCCTATCCCTAAAACCTTTAGATATTGCGTACGGTTAACGAACTAAGTATGCAGAACATGAGCCAAGCGAAAGGAGTATGTAAGGATCGTAGCGGGTGGCGTTCTGTGGTTATTGCTTACCCCCATTGGATAAAGGCTTGGGTTTACGTATGTATGTATTTAAGTTTGTAGAACAGTTTGATCACCTCATATACAGGAACGACATCCATATGTGAGTTCAGCAGTATGGAGGGTAGAGCTGGTTGTAGACCTTCCCATGTTATCACCACTACTGGTTTGTTGGCCACGAACTCATGGACAACGACGGGCAAGTCCAGGAGATTAGCTTGTTTCTTCAAGAATTTTACACAGCCCCCTGAAAAAAGAATACTGATTAATTGAAGACAAGTAATGGTAACAGCGGTACGGAAGACAAGTTGACTGCCTCGTCGGTCTTGTGGAAGTCTTGTGCAAGCACGGCTGGTAAGCATGAGGTCCTGGGTTCGATTCCCGGGTCGAGCAATGTGTTATTGGGATTTTTCATTAGCAATTTACTAGTAGCAGCACGGAGTCTGGATGTGTGCCCGGTTGAAGGCAATAGGCTCACCCTTATGGTACTTAAAAACATAACTGGTGGAATGTGGGACACCTCTGTCTAACACTTAGGGGATTACAGGCGTGACTAACGTTTTTAAACTCGTTTGAATGTTATTTTAATGTAACTTCTCATCAGTTCAAAATATTTTGGTTATTGTGTAAAAGAATTTAACTTGACATTTGTTATTTTTAACATACGTGTCTGTCTACGAGAAAAGAAATCACTTGATCGTTTTTAGAAATTTTCCACAGTTAATTTGTAAAAACATGTAAAAAAATTGCTGGTTTATGTACTACTTTTTTGATGTTATTAGCACCGGCAGTGACGTAACTATAGGGTGGCAGGGCTGGCAAAATGCCACCGGCCCCCGACCCACGAAGGACTCGGCCCAAAAGACCGCAAGCGCAGAAATAAAATTTGTAACATTGCACCTGAGTTATAACCTAATTATTTTAAACCTTATTATTTTGTAATAAAGTTGAAAAACCCACAAAGAAATTTGACAGATTGGGCTGGGGCTGCCGGCTGGGCTGGGCGACGGATAAAAATTAACACTAGTAAATATTAATGGGTATATCAACGCTAGAACGCACGAAAATTTGTTTAAGTTTCAGCAAGCTAAGCAGTTTCACATACTAAACTACACACGATGACTAAGACCATAAGACAACGTGATGTGTGCGTTATCCATTCACAGTTTAAAAAAACAAGTTTAAAAGAAAATTATGTACTCATTTAACCTGTAAGATATCGGAAAACACAGCGTTTACGAAATTCTCACAGGTCATCCACCCCCTCCTAGGTAGTCGCTCGCGAACGGATGGAAAGGACTGGTTGTGATAACGATGGCTGATGAATTTGCACAACTTCATACCGGCGATATGGTAGTTTTTCGTGTGGGTTGACATATAATTTCTACCGAGTTTATAACATAGTCATTTCATCACGCTAGCAAAAATGACTTACGCAAATCGTGGGTAAAATTTACACAGCAATAACAAGGAAAAGTAACTATGTGTAGAGTATTGTGTTACTAGTCGCTATATATCTAATAGTTATAAATATGTGCGTATGTGTTACTCTGAAGTATAAGCTATAAAACTGTAAAGTTTCATCAACATCTGTTCAGTAGTTTT
This sequence comes from Phlogophora meticulosa, assembly GCA_905147745.2. NCBI lineage: Eukaryota > Metazoa > Arthropoda > Insecta > Lepidoptera > Noctuidae > Phlogophora > Phlogophora meticulosa. Next base: position 14,730,067 of record LR990520.1, on the reverse strand, counting down.
TCCGTGAAAAAGTAACAAACATCCACATTTATGTTTTCTAAAACTTACCATAATCGACATCAGGTTGGACGCTCGGTATTTTCAAATATTCCCTAAACCTTTGTATGACCTCATCGTTCTCCCATTTAGAACTCATCACTAGGGTTTTTATTTTAAACACACTTTTAGTTAACTGGTACGAAACGCGTGTGGTATTTCCCGTTAGTAAAACGATACTAAGTGAATAGGTAATCGTGTTTGCAAATATTGTGTGTTATCTTTGACATTATTCAGTCGCGCGCTCAGTATGATTAGTATTTTTGTCACGACGCGGGCCGCTTACACAGTGAAGCTACGTTAAATATTGAGATATCAATGAATGTAGTGTAATCACTATACCAACATGACTTTTACTAATGATACTGTGTGATAAACTAACCTATCCTATTTATACAGTAAGCCATCCTATTAACATACCTATTATGTAAATTACAAAATAAGAACCGTTCGTAGGTAGAGTTCAGTTAAAAGTTTTATTTTATTTTCATTCATCGAAATTTGGACAAGACAGCAACTGTTGGCTCAGCTATTAACTATTTGATGTATTGAATTATTTTTTAGTTTGTCGTGATGGCTCAGTGGTTTAGGCCTCCCTTCTTACCCACGAGGTTTTGTTCAAACCTGGGCAAGTACTTACCAATGTGACTTTTTCAAGTCTAAAGTACTTTCTATTAGTGCAAGATTGATAAGAAATAAATGATAGATATTTAATCTTTATTGAATTCAGTATTTAATCTATATTAGGTACGCGCTTATGCTATAATAATGTAATGAGAAATATTTTCATCAATAAAAACTCGCTCACCACTCGCATAGATACTTACTTAAGACTTATTTAATCTGTATTGAATTCAGTATTTAATCTATATTACATGCTTATGCTATTGCAATGTAATGAGAAATATTTTCATCAATAAAAACTCGCTCACCATTCGCATTTAAAATTTACATAACCACCAACTAGATCAACTTTTTAATAAGGCAACCTAATATAGTTAAATTTAGAATAAAATAAGCTTTCATTTGACATTTTTCCAACTAAACAATTGATGAGGGTATATAAATAACATTTACTCACCTGTTTATACCTGGCAACCCCATAGTTGCGCAGTGGTGAAAGTAGGCAACATTTACGTTTTCAATTATGTTGGGTATATTCTTTTAACTAGTGTACAATTGTTTTTTAAATAACCAATGAGGGAAGGAGATTAAACAATTTAAATGAAAAAAAAAATATATCATCCGGGCGCAATTTAACTAGGCAACCTATTTGCAATGTGCGAATGTGAATGTTATCTATGATTTATTTCTTATCACTAATAAGTATCAGATGAGGTATGTATTACTTATACCCGATTTTAGGCTATAAGTTTATCTAAGACATCACTAACATTGGTGAAGGAAAACATCGCGGGGAAAACTTGACTTTTAATTAATGTAAGTCTGAAATCACCAACCCGCCTTGAGCAAGCTATGTTTGAGAAGAGAATTTTGACGTGCATTTTTTACATAAATGCCCGAGTAGGTATAATTCGGTAGGCATAGGAGGGGCCAACAAGTAGCCAACTCGCAGATGCCTGTTGGACTGAATTTCGTTGAAAATCGTTAGAATGAATGAGGCAATAGTTTCAGTTTATAATAACTGCATCACGGAAAGCGCGTTAAGCCGTTGGCACCGGCTGTCATTTGTAAATCATTGACAGTCGCTATGTGTGGTCAGAAGCCAGTCTGACAACCAGTCTTACCAAGGGGTATCGTGTTGCCCAGTAAATGGGTTGTGGATGTCAGATAGGCAGTCGCTCCATGTAAAATACTGGTATTCAGCTGCATCCGGTTAGACTGCCCCCAACATAGTTGGGAAAAGGCTAGGCAGATGATGAATCACTATTTCGTATTTGTAAATCAACTTGAATAAAAGTTTAGGAGATAACATGAAATAAAATAAAATCTCTCTTGCAAGTAGTTATTATGTATTTGTAAGTATTTACGGTGTACCATAAAGAGTAGATATTTTATTCTATTCTATTCAATCCGAACGCATAACCTCCTTTTTTGTAGTCAGTTAAAAATAAGAAAAAACGCTTAAAAAATGCCAAAAAAATATTGTTTTAGCGCTGTCACTCTGTCTTATAGGTAATAAATAAATCCTCTTCTCTGTTCTTTCGCTCTTGGCGTACTGTTTGTGGTCACGTTGAGGCATCCACGTCGTTCGTTGATGCGGACACAGCTCTGCGTACGATCTCATCATCTGTCTCTGTTCGCGGATTGTCTATTGCAGTAAGATACGCGGATACTGCAAATTTTACTTGGTCAGTCCAGCGCATAAGTAACCTGCCACGAGATCTGATTTTCTTCACTATCCGTTGTGCGACCAGACGCTCTATGAAGTCGCTATCCCGACTAGAGACGTGCCCAAAGTACTGCAGTATGCGCGATTGTACTGCGGCGGACAAACGCTGCGTGATGCGGGACGTTGGTGCGTAACTGCGTCCTCATTATCCCGAGCATTCTTCTCCAGCACTACATCTCTAGAGCATCTATGTATCTTCCCCTTCTCCACGTTTCTGCCGCGCAAAGAAAAATGGAAAATACATGTGTTCTCACGACCCTGGTTTTCGTGGCTCTGGTAATGATAAATGGTAAAGGTAATGTAATGAACCAAAATAAATAAATTCCGCTAAAATTTCCTTAACTATAAACTTAATAAAGTAACTTGATAAATGAACTTATATAGATACAAATAAATAAAATTGAAGTGTCTATTTGTAATGTCAAATGAGCAGCTTTTTACTTATTACATATGGAAGTTTAAACGCTAGTTATACCAAAAAAAAACATTTTTTTTTTGTCTGTCAGTCTGTTTGTTTGTTTAAGGTAATCACCGAAATGGCTTTACCGATTTTCACGGAACTTTGCCTGGTAGATAGCTGATTTGTTAGGGAGTAAGTTAGGATATTTTTATTTCAGAAAAATAATTAGGGTTCCGCGTAAAAAATGAAAACCCATGTTTTGTTAAATTCTTCGCGGACAAAGTCGTGGGCAAGGCTAGTACTTATAAAACTTAATATTGGTGTCTTTGTTTACTCGCAAATCTGAATAGGGCCGCTACAGTTAACTGTGTGGTAATTATTTACCATTTTAGTTTGCTTATCTTGTAGATCTTTCATGATACATACGTCTGTGGGATGTTTGCTTAAGCATAATGTTGATTTACTGCAGTACACTAATAAACTCAACTAATAAAGATTTAGCTCTGCCGATATCATGTTACTTAGATAGTTTGTTGACACCGGGGCAAATTTCTCGGAGGACAGATGACAGAATTAAATTATTGTTTTTGCGATGCTGTTAGGTCTTACGTCACAAACTGGAAGTTTTTCAGCTGGATTACGATCCAGTTGGAAACCAAAAACGTTGACGTCGAAAAAAATGGCGCCAGAGATATACGCCATATTTAATATCCTAAAGGACTGATGCTAAATAGCTTAACTTACCTTAAGAATTGGACTACCAAATTCAAGAAAAAAAATTCAAATCGACCTGATAGTTCCAGTGATTGGCGAGTCCAAACAAGCAAACACGGAAACAAGCTTCATTATATTGTTATTTTTAAGAATTTAACTATAGTATTTTAGCAGTGATGGTCCATCGGTAACAACCTCAATTTTCGTGTGATACATAAGTCGTGGGCTCCAACCCAGACAAGACTTTATATAAATATCACGCCTCCATCACTACGAAATATAACTTCGAAGGGTTGGACGGAGGTGTTCCAACAGTACACCCACATTATCAACAGTTATTGTTTTACGACGACCGATGTGGCGGCGAAGGTCCGCCTGCGACGCAGGAGGTTGCGGGTTCGATTCCCGCCTTGGGACAAATGTTTGTACGATCTACAAATATTTGTTCCGGGTGTTCTGGGTATTTGCTATGTATAATAAAAAATATCTATCTATGTCATGTATTGTATTAAGTATAATATCAGTCATCTAGTACTCATAACACAAGCTCTGCTTAGCTTGGGGCTAGATGATGCTGTGTGGATTGTCCAATTAATGTTGGTATTTATTATTATTATTTATTTATTATTTTAACAGGGACTTTAATTTTTGTAATTTATTTTAATCAGCATTGCTTTTAAATCAAGTAAAGACAATACTGTGAGAAAACCGGTACTGGTATTTTTATAACCAAAAATTCGAACATATGAGACGTTCGCCGATTGGCACTGGATTCCTTCCAATCATTTTCACAGAAAGGAACCCTTGCATACTATAATCTTTCTACTGTTAAGTAGAAAGATTATAATATGTCGATTATATGACCTTTTTTCAAGGATGGGAAATCATCCAACGTGCTAAGCCCACCCAGGGCTTGTGCTAAGCCCTCCCAGGGCTTGTACTAAGCCCTCCCAGGGCTTGTGCTAAGCCCTCCCAGGCCTTGTCAGACTTCTACTGACTAAACCCATCCGTATTCGGCCCTTGCCCTTTACGTTCCAGGGTCACGGTAACTCTTTCGAACATCCCGCAACTGGTTATGTGGGCGGCATTGACATAATCACCTTAATTGAAAGAAATGCTTTAAGTTTAAGTATTGGTAAATGATTATGATAATATCACCATGTGTGATCGAGATCCAAAAGCCGATAACGAAGAAGTGAATGATAGTGATCGCCAGGTTAACAGTGTGGGCAGAAAGCCAGGTTAGATGTGCCAATATACTCGTAAATAAGTTGGCACTATTCACTACAAATTCGAGGTAAGTGACTCGCCTGGGAACTGAAAACATTATAATTTATTATAGATAAGGTTTAAAATAAGTTTGATGAGAACTTACTTGTAAGAAGTTATAAGAAGTAATGTACAAAAAAGATGGGAAGTCATCATCTGCTATGCTTTTCGCAACTAAGTTGGGGTTGGCTTCCAGTCTCACTGGATCCAGCTGAATACCAGTATTTTACATGGAGCTACTGCCTATCTGACCTCCACAACCCAGTAACTAGGCAACACGATACCTATTGATAAGACTGGTTGTCAGATTTTCGTGTTTCTGACTACCCGTAACGTCTATCAAAGATCTACAAATGACAGCCAAGGACCAACGGCTTAGCGTGCTTTCCGAGGCACGGAGGAGTCTCGATATGTTACTAACGGTCACCCATCCACAGACTGACCTCGGAAAATAAAACCCAAAAAAGATGGGAAGTGTGTATTCCAAATTGAAATAGTTGTTTCAAATGTTATATTTATGATTTCTCTCGCTTGACTTTCCCAGACTGATCTGATCTACGATAATCACAAGAAAGAACATGGAGGTGATGCAAATAAGTGTACCTACGTGGGACCTATCTTATTAAAATGGATGGTTAAATTACAGATGTAGGTATGTGTCAACATACTTAATAATAGGATTATGTTACAATCGAGGCAACAGTGGCTGGAAATTCTTAGTTGCAGACTGAAGTTTCGATTTGTCGACTGGTGAAATATACATTACAATGTACACCCACTAAAGGTGGGTGTACATTGTAATGTATAAACCTGAACTGTAGGGGTTCTACAGGCGTGATGTTATGTGGCAACAGTCTGACTGACAGACGCCTGAATAAAAGGTAATAGTTAGTGCTCCTGCCAAATATTGCGGTTGAAAAAACTGATGGCGTTGCGTACAGCGTTTTTTTTCTGTTATGGCTTTTTTTGTTACGGAGAGTAAAGTTTTCATTGAAGATATACACAAGAAAAAAACTTAAATAACAACAGTACTGATTAAAGATTTCTAAAATAAAACGGCAGAAACCGTACACGTACCGTAGAGGCACCACGCAGTCAAAGAAAAAAAAAAGCGGTCTTCTTAAAGGAGCAGCGGTAAATTATATGCTTGTTCGTATCACCAATATGTTACGCAAATATGCACACATAATTGATTTGTCTCTCTTATTAAGATTACTGTACCTAAACCAGTAAGCAGATGTACAGCCGGGGTAATTAATTGCTTATCAAATTGACTCAATATCTACGTCAATATGCCGTGTTATAAAATTGACAAAAATTTACAGACAATTTGACGGTGGTAAACAATTAATTTACCTGATTTTGTATATTACGTAAGTACATTGTTTACGGTAGATACTCTTAGCTCAAAGTATTTTTTTTTGTATTTAAGGTAAACAAACGCTTTTGAGTTCATTACTCTGGCAAAACACTGTTTCCTTGATAACTTTCGTGGACTTATTTGTTAAAATAAATACCTATAAATTTCTAAATCCTCTTTTACGGACTCATTTAATATTTACCTACTATTTACTTTAAATTTAAGGAGGTACCAAATCTTTAGGTATATTTTTTGTGCCGATGATTAATAAATCATGGACACACAATTTCTGTCTGGCCCTTACATCACCTTACTACCATGAATGAAATGGAACGCAAGTAGAATCCGGCGCGAAACCCTCCTACGCGGGCCTTTCAAAAATAGTCACATTCGCAAGTTACGTTCCATACCGCGACCGGCAGCGCAACTTTCGCCGCACGTGCACGCCGTATAACACTAATTAAAAAAAATATTAAATTTTGTATTTCGAACGAACAAGAGACAAGCTTGCATTAATTCTACTTTTAACGAAGCGAAATTTTTGGCGTCTGTTGTTTTAATTTTTGTTTATTTGGGTAAAAAAAAAGTGTTTGTGCAAAAATGGTTCGCAAAATCGGTGGACTTCTGTGTTGCCTCTGCGTTTTCGGTATTTCATTGAGTGATAGCGCTATATCAGCTGAAACAGTAAGTACTCTCAGAAATAAATTATAAGATCCTTGCATACAATGGCTAATATTGATGTAGATTCATGGTGTTAGACCATTGATAGTTCGGTGAAGATCTCAACCAGTATTCTCAATCAGTGATTAAATTAATGTTGGCTACTCTAAGTTATCTTCAAAATTCGAGTCGCTTATATTATTGTGTAAGTAGTACGAGCCTTTACAATTGATTGCCAGTAATTGACGACACGGTTGGCGCAGTGGTTGAGCCATCGGCTGCTGCGCCGCGTGTTGTGGGTTCGATCCCCGCACGGAGCAAATATTTGTATGACCTACAGGTAGTTGTTCCGGGTCTGGCTGTTTGTGTATGTGAGTTTAAATGTTTGTAAACGCACCCATAATACAGGAGAAATTCCTAGTGTGGGGCAACGTTTTTTTAATAAAAAAAAAAAAAAAAAAAAAAAATTAATCCAGTTATAACCAATGCAGGAAATTGGTTAAATAATTGCACTGAAATTGGATTAACGTATAGCATTCGAATTATGAGTTTACTTTCCAATGAACGTATTTTATAATGTCTCACATAAATCTTTCAAGTCTAAGGTAATAAAAGAAAGGGGATACTTAAATTAATAAAATTAAGGTAGGTACTATCCCAATGTGTCAAATTTCTTTGATAGGTTTTCGACTTTAATACAAAAGAATAAGGTTCATGTTCAATTGGGAAAATCTGACAGTTTGGGGTAGCTTGACGTGCTGGCGTCTGTACCTATGTAGGTATAGTTCATTTTTTTAAAGGCATCCAAGTACTTTAGCGCCCGTTGAAAACGTTAAATGCTTTTTTTTTAATTGATTTCTTATTCCATATTCAAATAATGTTTTAAAAATAAAACAAGACCTGTTTAACGGACAATGTGACATAATTAAAAAAAATTTTTTTTTTTTTTTTTTTTTTTTTTTTTTTAATTTATTTGTCTTTTTATTCACATATATACAATTATACTATAAAACTAACTAGGTATACATATTTACAAAAACAAAAAAAAAACAAAATACAAAAAAAAAGCCGACAAGGACACTCAGGCGTCAAAGTATTCCTCCGCATCGCTGTCATCTGGAAACGTGCCCAAAAGACTGGCAATAAAAAAAAATAGAATTATCACACAGATAAATAAAGTAGTAAATTTAAGAAAGAAACTGACAAAATTGTCTGATTGTCATATTGCCACCTATAATATTCATATTCATATATTTATGCGTTCTACAAAGGTTAGTACAGGTGTACAGGAACATTGTAGACCCTGTTAGGGCACTAATCTGTCACATATCCATTTTTGAATTCTTACCAAATAATTAGAATCTTATAATAATATAACTTGTACGTATGACCTTAGCACATAACACTCAATTCTACTCTAGTTACTGGGCCGGCCTTGAGTATTGAATGTAACTTGTCATACTGGTGGACACTAATACTTATCTACGAATATGACATATAGACAGGTAGTATAATTTTGTTCTAACTTACTTTTTTCCTTATAGGTATTTCACTGACCTTTATTTTTTTTATAGACTCCAAGTGATTTAGTTTAGATAGCAAAATGAACAGGCGCCAAGGCGAAACACGTAAGATCTTATTAACGAAATCTCAACTGATACTATAAAATATGTTTGTTGTTATGCTTATATAGGGTTGCTATCCGTCCGGGTTTCCCTTTGTCCTAATTTAGAAGGCGTCCGGAGAGCGTCCGGGCGGGGATTCATTTATTATCCGGGTTTAAAAGTTTTCATTTTTAAGCATATTTTTGTTAATCCAATAGGAATAAATTGCAAGTAACTTAGAAAAAGAAAACTGTAAAATCGTCCGGGATTTAAGCCCCAAAATCCGGGGTTTTGCGATCCATGTCCTAGTTAGCGGATTTTAGAGATGGCATCTGACCCTATGCTTATAGTTGATATAATCCGTGGAGGTATCGAACTGATCATCAAAATTATTTCACTGCTAGAAAGCTCAACTGTCACTGAGTGCCGTATACTCTTTATTGTCCAGCATAAAGCTTACAAATAGTAACTTTAAGAGTAACTTTAAAGTTAGTTACTATAATGACTACAGTAACTAAGAATGTATAAAAAACCATTCGCATAAGTAATAAATAAATAAATGTTTATTGCGACCAAGAAAGAATCATATAAGTTACAACAAGACAGAACACAGATAAATTAATTACGATTGAAAACAAGAAAACACATCGTACTTATCTATAGAGTTCACTCACAACGTTGCAAACTTGATTGCTCAGAACCATGGTTCAGCTGGTCGATTCTGTAATAATCTGCTGTGAAATCTTGGGTGAAATGAGCGGTGAAGTGAGCTTGTAGTGTCACTCAGCTAACTTAACTAGTAATGTTTCTGAACATTACTAGTTATTTTTACATTTACATACTAGCTTTAAAATAATCTAATCTATAAATAAATATTTCTGGACAATCCACACAGCATCATCTAGCCAGCTAGTTATGGGTACTAGATGACTGATATACTTAATACAATACATTACATAGATAGATATTTTTTATTATACATAGGAAATACCCAGAACACCCGGAACAAATATTTGTAGATCGTACAAACATTTGTCCCAAGGCGGGAATCGAACCCGAAACCTCTTGCGTCGCAGGCGGACCTTCGCCCGCCGCGCCACAACGGTCGTCAAATCTATTTGACTAATATATTTCTATTTTAAAAGGCAAGATTTGTTGGTTTGTTTGTAAAGGATAAACTCAAATTCACCCATAGAAAACTACATTATCAGGGAGTAACAAAAGCTATATTTTATTTACTTTCTACGCTTTAAAGGGTTTGTAGGGGATGTTAAAGTTCGAAGGGAAAAGTACGAAATCTACGAGGACGAAGTTGCGGTCGAAGTGTATTATATAATAATCAACAGCTTTAGTATAAAACAAATATTAGGTACTAATTATGATTTTCAAATATGATTGTAGTAATGCAATTCTGGATTCAGGAGTCTGGGCTTGTGGCTGGTTGATCTTAATAGGCTCGCCCCCGACATGATGACACGGGACTTAAACAAATATGTGTACAAATAGGTACACGTCTGCCTTACCCTTAGGCATGATGTTGTGTAATGTTAATGTAATTCTTTGTCAATCAGCAGTGCTATTCTGTTAAATTTTCCCCGTGAGAAGTGATGAAGTCAGCGTGAACTGTGATCCTTAGCATTAGTACAGATGCCAGCACATCAAACTATCCCAAGCTGTCCCAATTCAACATGAACGTTATGCTTTTGTGACAGATTGGGGAAGAAATTGGACGAATGAAATGAGCTGTCATCCCATAGGTACAGAGGCCAGCACATCAAGCTACCCCAAGCTTGATGTGCTGGCCTCTGTACCTATGGGATGACAGCTCACTTCATCGACAGTCTCACGGATTTTTTTATACAGAAGAGCACTGCAGATGGGTGTCTCAACAGCTCACTTCACTTTTTTAGTATTGGGGCTGGGCTACGGCAGGTGTAACCTTTTTTCACTACCCGGGGCGTACCCGGGTAGTGAAAAAAGGTTACACCTGTAAACGATTAACGTTTTGACTTTAGACTTCTAGTGTTAACACAATGTTAGGTAGATCGCGTTATACATGGCTATTGGCTATTGTGCAGAACCAGTGATTCATACATGATACATATTCAAAGATACATAGGTACGTAAACGTACTAGCATAAACCTTGAATGAGCAAGGCCTGATTAGTTTTATAATTAAGCTGAGCTTAGGGATGTCAGATGTGTCAAAAGAGTATCGTAAATACGTTTTATCGATATTTTTTAACTTTGTCACTTTCGATATCTATAAAAAAAAAGATAAGAACATCCATTGCTTAGAAGCCTTAGTGGGTTTGGTTACGGATTTGATTAAAAATGAATAAATTCAAACGGTAGCGACATAAGCGCTTTTTAACTGGCGATGTCTGGCTGACTGGTGTACTATTATAAAAAACACCTCTGCCTTACTCTTCAGGGAATACAGGCGCGATTTTATTGAAATACATTCTAAATATTACAAAAAAATCATCCAAAGGATGAGTTGTCATGTGAATATTTTCTTGGAGATGAGAGATGTATCCAAACATATCATAACACAAATTATTCAAATAAATTCAAAGACCCGTTTAATTAACAATGAAACTGAAGGAAACACGCATTGCAGCGTGTATACAAACGTGTACCTACCAATAACAGGTGCCGTCAACAATTGGTGCGTGCAAATGAAGCAATGTGAAAGTGCTCAGTCAACGCACTCGAAATGTTATGGCATATGCTAATTATGGAGCTGGCATTCTGAAAGCAACGCAATTAGAAAAAGTAGGTAATGAGTAAGGAGATAATACTCTAAAGAAACAATAGATTATTGTTTTAGATAGCTTTGGAAGAAAGTAATGGATTTTTCTATGCTTTCAAATTGAAACGGATTAACCGGTTACGATATTTATTTGTAATGGTTTTGTATTCGACTTTCTTCGATACGGTATGTTAGTAAAATGCGCTTCAGTAATTTACGAAACTGAATATAACGCAAGTCAAAACAATGAAATTGTTTATTTAAATTTGTTTATTAGAATGTCTGATCTTTTATCTATGATTGGTAAGTTTTATTTTTTAGTGTAGCAATTTTATTTATGAGCTTGACGATATTATGCAGCCTGCCTGCATAATTTCGCATTGCGTTACGTTCTTGGTATGATAAACATCAGTTGCATTTCGTAAAGCTAATAAAAGCTGATTTTAGACCAAAGTAATTTTAATCAAATCCATAAAGTTATATTGCCATGTGATTACAAAAATACCAGCGTGAATACCAATAAGACCATTCACTTGTCGTGAATATCGCAAGAACGAAAGATTTATCACCATAATGGATCAATCTACTATACGACCAAAACGTATAGGTGAATGTATAATAGATGGCAGAAAAAATATCACCCGGTCATCATCTGCCTATTCGTTTTCCAATTAAGTAAGGGTCGGCTTCCAGTCTAAATAGATGCAGCTGAATACCAGTATTTTACATTTGGAGCGACTCCCTATCTGTCTTCACAAACTAACTACTGGGTAACACGATACCCCTTAATAAGACAGGTTATCGAACTTTTTGGCTTCTGAGCACTAGTAACGACTATCAAATGTCTACACATGACGGCCGAGACCAATGTCTTAACGTGTTTTCCGAATCACGGAGGGGTCTCGGTATGTGATTGATGATGGCTACCCATCCACAGCCGCCCCTAAGCAATCGTATCTTAAACTTAAAGGTCCTCCCTTGAGGCTGTTATAACACCGACAATCACACTCCACAAACATCATTATGCAGTGTCTATGCAATGAATTTACTGGATCCTAATAACTTGATTACATCTCAAATAAACGGTCGTTGGTACCAACACACTTCTCGAAGATAACTCTGTAAACAGATTGAGAGATTTGTCTTTAAAAAGTTCGATGTACGATTACATAATGATGTTGCTTCAATGCCGGCTGTGGCCTCCTTATTACCGTGGTAAATGGTAATCTGCAGTAACCGGGCAACAAATCAATTACCTACCTACTTTACACCACAGGCTAGGTAACTTGTTATAGAAGATTACTTCATTAAGATGCGTTTAAGAGTTTAACAAAACCGATGAAAACTTTCTCTGTAACTCGCACAAGAATCAACTAAAGCCACTTGTTTATTTTTATGTAAAAAAGATGAAACTGCAACTTTTAAGCGTATTTAGGACTTATTAAGTGCGCATGTAGGTACAATTTGCGTTGTATAAGTATGCCATTCTGAAGTAAACGTACTGTAAGGGAACGGCTAGTGAGAACACGTGACTATTACGTAACGTAAATTCATAATGTTCGTGCTAAAGCTTTTGTAATTAGCATCTTTACAATCGTAAGTTCATCATCCCTGTTCATTAATAACTTCTGGTTCTATTTACATAACATCACGCCTGTGTTCTCCGGAGAGTTAATCAGAGGTGTTCTAATAGGTACACCCACATTTCGGCAGTTATGTTTTAGTCCTATATAGGGGCGGGCCTATCCCTATGTCCGGACACCGCACTGCTACAGAAAAACTCCATAGCTTTTTGCTCGACCCGGGAATCGAACAAAAACCTCATGTTAAGCAGTAGCACTAGCAATCACTAGACCAACGAGGCCGTCAAGTTAATTTCTGGTCCTATTTACTTTTTGATAATTCGTAATAAACCGTCACAATTTGTCTGATGACGACCGAATGTTTGTCATCTCTGACGTAATGAGACGATAGTCGTAGATCTATGTGTAATGACGTTGTATTTCCATTACCAATAATGTAATTTCCAGGTTATTATTAACGTATTTTATTAAAGGAAATGTTTGTATTATAATAAATAGTGCTTTGTGTTAATGTATACAAGTAAGGTCTTAGAACTGTTTGATTTATAAGTACATATTTTATGGCACTCCAGAGTACCCAGTGTTCCTCCTATTTATAACAGATCGAGCAGTATGAAAGTTTAGCAGATATTTGCCCTTTTAGATTGTTTCTGTAGTATAAAAAGATTCAATAAAATTATAGAAAAATGTCCAAGAGTGAGTCGGCCTCACGTAATTAGGGTTCCAACCAAACTGCATAGAGCAGTCAGTGGAACGGTCGCTTTGCTGTTTTGTAAATTAGATAAAAGCAAATTTACAAAAGATTATAGATCATTTTTATTATATAATTTAGAAGATTTATAAATAATTTTAGAATCCAAAAGGTTTTCAAATGATTTCTTGAAGATCCTCAGAAATGTTTTTAATAAATGTATTATTAAAAACATTTCTGAGGATCGAATTAATCCCTCGAATGATTTTTTTAGTCATGTATGAACGTGTTACAAAATAAAAAAAGCCTAGGTTGCAAACGAACAAGACGTGATCTTATACAGCTTCCGTTTTTCCATTTACGGTCGGAACCCTAAATAATATTCGCACTCGTTGATATCGGTACCTGTTTCAATAAATAAATTATGCAAACTGACTTACCTATACATAAAACAATAACAACTAATTGGCCAAAACTCCGTTACCTAATCGATTAGAATCTCGTTTTTGCGTCAGCAAAATCGATTTTATGTTTCATGGTTATTGGTGAAATTATAAAATCAATCAAATGGTGTTCTAGGATGGCCCATTTCTTAACCGGTCAACATTAAGAAAAAGCACAGTCTAAAGTTTATGCATGTCGTCGGCCTCAACTTTAACAAGTATATCTACCTTTTTTTTTAATAACACACAACAACACGTGTATCTATAGTATACCAACATTTTGCCATGTCTAAGTAAGAAGGGAGCGAGCCTATTGCTACTTCCCGAGTTCAAATCCAGACTCCGAGCAGCTACTGAGGCATTACAGATGGGAAAACCCAATAAAACTTTGGCCGACCCAAAATCGACCGAATCGAACTCAGGACCTCATGCTCAACAGTCCGGCCGCGAGAACTAGATCAACGAGGCAGATTTGTTTTTAACACAAACGTGTAAGGAAATGGCAATTCATCTAACATACCTAATATCATATACATATTGATGAAGTTAGTGCATGCTTGTACAAAAGATTTATACCGATATGACATTAGAAATATATGCGGGCTAGGTCGGTAGGTCAAACGACGCTATGCGACCAAACAGGCTGACAGTATGTTCTTCAATCGATTATTAAATAAAAAATATCACGACAAAGAAGGTATGGCACCTATGTACGCTTGGTACTACAAGGTTGTCAGTGTAAGGAACGCTGTCACTCCTTGTAACAATAAGTAATGGTGGTGGCTATCAAATATGTAGGTAAGTATCAATCGAGATCTAGGGTATGCAGAACACGAACTCTTCGATGCTCTTCTCTGATTCATTTCTTTGTGGGATCCAAGACAGTTTAATCATGATGGCTCATGCAGCTTCAGTCGCAACGCTTTTTTAGTGGTCGCCACTTTTGATTCTGTTTTCAGAAGTTGCAGTGATTGGGAACAATATAGCTGGCTAGTCCCAACAAAGAAAATATGAGAGAAATCTCAAGAATATCTCAAAAAGTTAGCATCTTAACCACGTTCCTGCTCCAACTCTTATCCAAATTAATTTGGGGTATCTATTTAACCTATTTATTGTCTTACCATACGTTTCTAAACAAGTCTAATACCGAATCTTATTCAAATACCGTTTATGAGTAATACCAATAAGGTTTGAAATCGTCTTGTAAGTCCGTCATTGCAGCCCACACAATGCCTTATAAAGCGAGCATATAGACTACGTGGCAAGGCCGCGCCCACTCGGGCCGAGGTGACTGATTCACATATACCTTTTCTTGAAAATTGTACACCAAAATGTTATCTTCAACATTGCTTGTGAATATTTGTAGAATTTAGAATTTGATGAATCTGTTTTACTGCAAAACCTGCAAATTCTGCAAAAGTGATCTTTCATTTGGGGACGCTCAAACGATAGTAAAGGACAAACATAAATTATAGAAGGTTATATTGAACAGGTAGATTATAAAATTCGACTCTACGACAGTAACAGTCAAAGTTATGGATCTAGATACTGTTTACAAAATCTTCTATAATCATCATCAGAATGTTGTCTATTTTTATGTTAAACGATCATCAGTAAGTACTAAATTCAGTATTCTCAGATCCTGATATGAAGAGTCTTTTTCAATTCGTATATACTTATTGACATTAGTGCAGACAACCTCGCAAGAAAACCTGGACTTATAATTATTATAGACTCATAAATCTGAAATCGCCAAACTGCCTTCAGCAAACGCTGTTATTAATACTTGTGCCTTCTCAGTATTGAATGAGACGTGTTGCCAGCAGTGGGACAGTAACAGGCTGGTACTATTACTAATATGATACCCTACATCTAGGCAGATGTAGGGTATCATATCATACTGGAAAAGGATTGGGAAAAAGCTGCCTAGCTTTTTCCCAATCCTTTTCCAGTCTAACAGCATACAGCTGACTACCAGTATTTTACATGTAGCAACTGTCTATCTGACCTCCACAACCCAGTTACTGGGCAACACAATACCCCTTGGTAAGACTAGTTGTCGAACTTTCAGAATATGATACCGTACCTACTTGTAATACTACTATTTAGTAAATTCAATCACATTGTTCGATAATCAGGACAGTGTAATTTCGCCTTGAATGAGCCTGTAGAAGCATCTTACTTAATGCTGGACTATCGACCGTCACGGAATATGTTGCAAGAGTCAATGTTTCGACCGTACAAGTTGCACATAGTACAACCAAGTAAGTGCAATAGCGATGAGCACAGCATACTTATTGCATTTCAAATATCCTGTACGATTTGTGAAACTGAAAATACATTGGTTTCGGTAGATAATGTTGGAATAAGAAATCAGTCATTTGCCCAAAGGGTTATTCATTATTTATTAAAAACAAAGTCAAAGTATACAAAATCTTAACTTAAAAACTATGACCCACGAAACCGTTTTTATGCATTGTCTGTGTGAACAAAACAAACAGTATTAAAAATATGGTTTGTAAGTTCATTTGTCATCATTTGCTAATCCTTTTCACAACTTTTTTAGGGTTGGCTTCAAGTCTCGTAGGATTTAGATGAATAACAGTATTTAACTTGGAGCGACTGTCTATCTAACTTCAACAACCCAGTTACTGGGTACCCTTTGGTGAGACTGGTTGTCAGACTTTCGGGCTTCTGACTAACCGTAACGACCGTATAAGATTCACAAGCGTCAGGCAGGACCAACGACAGCAAAGAAGGTAATGTAAGTTCACCCATCCGCGGACGTAGGAAAACGTTGCTTAACCTTGAAAATCGACCTGTGTGGTTGTGAATACTTGCCACGTTCCGCGCCACCGAAAGAGATATGTTTGATTATTTTAAAAGTCATTTAATGATGGGATATGAGAAATACTGGTATTCAGCTTCATCCGGTTGGATTGTAAGCTGACACCAACATAGTTGGGAAAAGGCTAAAAGCTAGGCAGATGATGATGATGATTTAATGATAGGATGTACAGAAGAGGCATATCTAGTAACTCTATTGAGTTACTGGATATAGGTAGCTCGATAATCATTTAATCATCATTATTCCAGTCTTAAGACAACTATGGTGATCGTGGAATGTCATAATGGAATGTTAAGCACTATATAATATGTTTCCTTTTTTTTGCCTCGTTGGTCTAGTAATCGCAAGCACTACTGCTCAGCACGATGTCCAGTTCGGTCCCCGAGTTGTGCAGTGTTAACGGGTTTTTACATCTGGAACTTTTCTGTCCGGTCAGAGTCCGGATTCGTCCCCGATATATATCTATGATATGCTCAACTCCTATTACACGGGTCTCAAATATAACTGTCGAAATGTGGGTTTATGTACTCTGCCTAAAACTTCAAGGAATACAGGCTTGATGCTACTTTATACCTGCCTGTAAATACATAAAACGTAGGTCAATTTTAAAACGAAAATGCTATAAAAATCATAACCAATAAAATAAAAATAAAATTTAGTCGATGATAATGCCATTTGCATCGATGTTCCGCTAGTTACATAAGCAGTCGTTCAGGCCGGTGTTGCGCTCGCGCCGGCAATTGGTCTCAAGTTGAACCTATTGGCTCAGAGCTAGGGTTCAGTCTCTTGCGTCATAAGACAGCACAGCTACACGGAGTTAGGTAATTAGGCCGTAGGATTGGTACTAGTGACACGTTAGATGATGCTTGAGATTTATATGAAGTTAAAAGTTTCCTTGATGAGGAGATGAACGGGATATTGTGCAAGTCTCACACGGTCGAGTTACAGTAATTTGTACATACGATTACATTTACTTAAACACAACTGTCGAAATGTAGTTGTTACTATAGGTGCGACTCTGCCCAATCCTCTGGGGAATACAGGCGTGATGTTACGTAATGTTATGATTGAGTAAGTTATCAAAAGTTACGAACTTAATTAATCGTGATCACTTCAACGTAGTTCGCGAAATTCAGACTTTTTATGTTTTTTTTCGTAAACTGCAGCGTAGCTCTACATTATAATTTAGCCTAAATTATAATTATTGGAAAAATTACTATAGCTCTCGAAATTAACAAATAAGAACATTTCGTGAAAATAATTATGATGGTTTGCAGCAAATGTAAGTTTAATATTTTATATTTAAAATTTAGCGGCTTTCCTTGGCGGATACGGGGACATCCCTTAACAACATACGTACAAAAAATCTCGATGTTTCGTTCCTAATACACATTACATAACAGTCATGGTTCCTCCATAGTACCAATACATTATAATTATGTGAAAATCGAATTGTGGTGTGGAGTGTAGTGTCAAATATTAATTATGCTAGACCGTTCGTTAACCCTGTCTGACAGTCGCTTCGGATAGTCAGAAACCCGAACGTCTGACAACCAGTCTCACCAAGGGGTATCGTGATGCCCAGTGACTGAGTTGTGGAGGTCAGATAGGCAGTCGCTCCATGTAAAATACTGCTATTCAATAATAATAATTATTCAGCTAACTAATAGTTATTCAGCTGCATCAGGTTAGACTGGAAGCCGTATACGCCGTCACAACATAGTAGGGAAAAGCTAGGCAGAAGATGACTTGTTTATAACAAGCCGAATGTAATAAAAGTAGCTGTACATTAAATCAAATCAATCATGCAAATCACACAAGTTCATGTTTCTTGCTCGCGTAATTACACACTAATCGTTTTCCCTCGATTCCCGGATCCGTATTAAAACTTTCCACCGGTTGCACATAGCCATTTTGCTAAATACACGCGTTATTTCGTAGCATAAAACCTATTTCGTCAAATGACAACTTTCTAGCGCTTGTACGTATAAGGGCAGGCTCAGACTAAACCAGTGTATATATAGTGTCTCGTGATTACACATCGTCAAGACTTCGCCTACATGCTTCTAGCGCCTTGAATTTTGGTCGGTAGTGTATTGATGGTCATGCAATAATGAATATATTTTATTAGGTTCAGCTTCGTGAGGTTACCATTATTATATTCTGTCTGACCTCAGGTCACGTTATTTGATTAGCAGATAAAGCATTGTAGGTTTAAAAAGATGTGTTCCTGTTGTATGAATCATGGTATTTATTTAAAATACTGTTTGTATTATTTCTCAGTAGCAACTCTGAGTTTTAATTTGTTCCCTGTTGAAGGCAAAAAAGCTCGCCCTCTGTTACATATGACTTTTACATATCTATCTTCACCTCTGCCTAGCTCTTCTTCTTCGGATTACAGCCATGTGTTATTTTGTATTTTGAAATATTCATGGCTACTTAATAAGCTTGGTCTATTGTAGGACAATAGTAACATACATCTCAGATAATAAATGTTAATTAAATTCTCAAAAAATCATAACCAAATTTCTCACAAAATCCATTAAAGTTTTGACTAAGATCTTTTCATAACCGTGTTCTCACGCTCACAATGTTTTTATGTTTAGTATGTTAGCAAAGATATTATGTTCTATGACGTAAATGTTGGCTAAATGGACACTGTCCCAGAATCCAATGAAATCTGCGCTAACAACATTATTTATAACAATTTCAAAATGTCTCATTTGTATCCTAATCATATTATAATTGTCTCTTTTACTTTGTGGAGTAACTTTGCTTATGAAAAGATTTTTGCAATACCGACGACATTTGTTTCAAAATTGTTGTAGCTGGGGATTTGTTGAGATGCTTTGGAAATTCTTTGAGATCTACTAATACGTGTGCCAAGGTCGAGTATAAATGTGTGTATTGCATGCTTTTATTTCAAATTGGGGCAACCGATTCCTCATCTGTTCTTTCCTCAACCGAGTTGAAATCACCTTCCATTCAAACCAAAATAGGTGATGTTTGTGAGTCTGAGTTATTAATGAACACTTTCTTCTGTAACTAATTTAATCTTAATTCATACTTCTCAGCTTTCATTGTTTTTTTGTACATCATTATTTTCGTTATTTGCATATGTTGATTTACTTGTCCATATTTTTCTCTCTTATTAGTATAAACTATACGCTTATTACTAATTAAATATTTGCTTTGGTTATCATAATTATTAGCTAAACACTTATCGATTACTGAAATTAATTTAATTAAGTATTGCCTGGTCAATAACCGACCAAGTATCCAAGTATTTCTTGTATTATATAATCCTAAGTTATTTCATAAATGAACTAACTCATTGTTCGCTAAGTAGCAAAATTCACGCACCAATAGTTACTAAGTGACATTGATAACTTGCTAAGTGTGACGAAGCTATTATATTATTTAAAACTCACAAATCTGACACTGACGATTCCACTCTAATAACTTCTGAATGTCAAAGAAATAATGCTACATTGTTTTTATTTAGTTATTTATTACATTTTTAGGACAACTTACAGCTAAATAGACAGTGAGTAAAAGTATGGTCAATTGCAAGTTTCCACATGTAGTATATAAATAATATAACATCTTAAAAATAATAAGACTATATAATATAATATCAAACAGAAAAATGACTAAATACATTACATTTTAATCAATAAAAAATATACATAAATATAAGCAAAAAACGGTACAAAGGGGAACTTAATGCCATAGGCCTTTCTTTACAAACAGTGGTAGGTGGAATTCCGTAAGAAAAGGGTAAAAATATATATTTATTTAGATGTGCATATATTGACATTTATGCACATCTAAGTTCTGTCATTTGTAAATCTTTGACAGTTGTTACGGGTTGTCAAACACCCGAAAGTCTGACAACCAGTCCTACCAAGGGGTATTGTATTGCCCAGTTACTGATGTGGAGGTCAGATAGGCAGTCGCTCCATGTAAAGTACTGTATTCAACTGTATCCGGTTAGACTGGAAGCCGACCCCAGCATAGTTGATGATGCACATCTAAATATTGACTATATACATAGTATATAATACCTAAATACAATATATTCACAAAAAACTTGGTATCCTCAATCTCCCGCGTCTAACAAACTTGTGCACCCACATGAAAGATCCTTGACACACCGCCGCTAAACAAACGGTCATACAATATCCGATTAGTATAATCTATTGTGTTTCGATTGTAAAAACAATAGACAAAAGCTCAGATTGTTTCGTTACCAAATGGCACGAGCAATGACCATGTCTAATCTTCCGAATCAATGCCAAAAATGTTGCATCGTACAAGATTTTTTCTTTTTCGGAGAATCAAAATAATACTGACATTTAGCTGCATCCGGGTAGACTGGAAGGCGACACCAACATAGTTGGGAAACGGCTAGGAACATTATTTATTCTTTGTGATGAACACTAAAATACACTAGCAATGAAAGGGCTAATTACAATTACCACATTGAAAACCAAGTAAGTACACGAATTGGAATAGGCCACACTTACTTACAGCAAAACTATTTTCCCTAAGACTGGCTTTTAGCTTTATAGGCCTATGGTATTAAGTCCGCCTCTGTAAATTTGTGTGCATAAAGTATTAAACCAAAAAATAAGTGCTTGTGTATTTTAAAAAGAAGAAAAAAAAATCAAAATCAAACTTCATTTATTCAAATTAGGCTGAGAATCAGAACTTTTTGAACGTCAAAACGTTAACATAAGACAGTCCCCCAAAACGCCCACCCTTCACAGTCACAAATCAGTCAGTGGCAACAAAGTCAGTATAAGCTGGACTCGCATTGAAACCCCCTAGTTGGCCAGTTCAAAGTGTTACAGTGTTACCAATGACGTGCAGCCTACTGTACGTGATGTTGAACCTGCGAATTGTTCTACATTTTTTCGACACGCAACTTTAACTTCACATTCTTACCATATCACATAAATGTTCGCGTGCTCCAGCGACAGTGATGCACTCAGAGCCTCATGCTTTCTACTAAAGAAAATGTGAAAGTGTCATAAAACCATTTCTAGAATTTCTTTGTTTCACTTCTTAGAAAATATGGCTTCGATGATCTTTACGCATTAGAGTCGTTTGATGGTTTTAATACAATAAACTCTTTCTCGTTCTGATTTCTCTTGATTTTCTTTCCTCATATTCTTAGGAACTTGGGGGCTTGTGGCTACATAATAACAGCCACACGGGCTAATCTTCGAGGTTTAGCAACAGTGATCGCGGTTAGTCCGTGGATATAAAACCAACTCTTACATACTGAGTTCCACGTCTCGGAAAACACGTTAGGGCAGGTATTATTATAAAAAGCTCGAAGCATTAAGTTCGGCAGAGCAGTACCTATCACTTTTGATACGTGATGCTGTTGAAACCTGCAATAGTACACTTAAGAATCCGCTGTCGAATCGAGCTATAGCACTATATCGCTTCATTAAAAAAGGAGTGTAAGTTATACATAGGAAAGTGTAGTATAATAATGTTTTAATTAGTCCAACACATTCTCATAGGCTACAAGGCCCTTTAATAAAGAACAAAAAAAGGAAGGATAATCAGTTAGAACAGTTAGTTTAGATAATCACTATTCACATTTCCCATAAACATTGCACACATATTCACATGACACTAGAGTATATGCGTGCTTAGCAACAATAGAGATTTTCTGCCACAATTGCACTAGGGGCAAGTGAAAGTGAGGAGTTCCCATGCGTACAGGCACAGTTCACAACACATACAACACTATAGTACTAACGTTTTGTTACCGCAAGTGTACACAATACTATCTGTTGTCTGTTTGTGTAGGAACCGACGTAACAGGCTGTGGAGTTTATGTTTTACACCTTCAGTTAATTTGTTAAGTGTGATGACATCTGTAGTTTCCGCTAGCGTTGTGTAAGTTTGATATGGCACTAAAGAAACCTTACATTCCTGGGGTTTGTAATAATAGGGGTATTTATCTTTAGTAATATAATAAATAAATAAATAAATAATGCTGGACAATCCACACAGCATCATTTAGCCCCAAGCTAAGCAGAGCTTGTGTTATGGGTACTAGATGACTGATATACTTAATACAATACATTACATAGATAGATATTTTTTTTTATTATACATAGGAAATACCCAGAACACCCGGAACAAATATTTGTAGATCGTACAAACATTTGTCCCAAGGCGGGAATCGAACCCGCAACCTCCTGCGTCGCAGGCGGACCTTCGCCCGCTGCGCCACATGGGTCGTCAAATAAACTTTAAGAGTTTGTTACATCGCGCTTATCTCTGGAACCACCGAATTAGAATAAAACTTGCATTTTTGAATTTTCCAATGTTTGAGGAAGGCTGTTTAACATCCCACTACGGCCATTGAGAGCGGGTAAAACTCCGTGGCACAGCGGGTGGCAAAATTACTAGGAACAGTTCCCCATAATTATTTATGTAATATTTCGATTGAATATATTTTGACGAATCATAGGTTTTCCTTATGGTTCTTTTCTTTGGTATTACTGCTGGTATCATTATTATTGTTTTTAATAATTTGCAGCACTGAAAGCCCGCGACATTTATGAAACTTGATATTTCGCCTCATTTTTGATCGTGGGGGTATATGTGACCGGAAAAGCATTACCACATCTCGTAATATCAGGGATATCTGTCTGAAACTCGTAAATGATCTTAGTTGAATTAAACCATAAATTCAATCTATGATAGAAATCTAAATGCTTGTGTTTACTGGCGTATTTAAAATAACTTTATAATGGTGACGTGACATTTGGAGACAAAGGAACGAGTTTATTAATTAACTTTAATGAAATAAATGTGACCTCTAGTTTTTGGATATACAAGTCGAAACACGTTTTGGTTCTATAGATCTAGGTATAATAATTAAAATAATATATGGAGCAGCTGATAGGTGTTGCTATCTTATGACATCGATGACGAAAACATCGCGGGGTAACCTGAGGGCGCAATTCCTGCATTTTGAAGAACGTTTGCATTCTAATCCAAGTCTCAATCTGTCAATAATACGTCTTATTTACGTACAGACGCCAGCACATTTTCGCAATTGAACATGAACCTCATACTTTTGTAATAAAATTGAAAAGCTATCAAAGAAAATTAATGGATTGGTGTAGCTTGATGTGCAGGCCTCTACTCTACTACATATTTGATAAGTTTCTGACATTGATTGTCGCTGATATGACTAGATTTTGAACGTTGGACTTCTGGTCCATCTAACATAACACTGAAATCGCCAACCCGCCTTGAGCCAGCGTAATAACGATAACTGGTGCCTTTTTTGTATGAGAAGACGCGTTATTTGCCGTAGGAATAGGCTGGTATTTTTTTTTTCTGCCAGGTCTATTGTTCCAAGTACTGACATCACCTTCTTTCTGTTTCTAGGAGTCAAGATGCCGGAACCCGCCCACTGCACCGCAAAAGATAGAACGAGTCATAACTCTATGCCAGGATGAAATTAAACTCTCCATACTCAGAGGTAAGATATTAACAACATTTTTGGTTGATTTATACATCCTACACAATACTGAATGCCTTACAAAAGAACAAATAAATTAAAATAAAATACACATAGATACGGATCTAGGTGATGACTGAAGAAATATCTTGAGGAATCGGATAGTTACAATGGAGTTGAGTGTTAATGTTGTTACTTAATTCTGTAATGTGACAAAATATTTTATTTACTTGTGTATTATGCCAGTGTTTCCTTTTAATGTCGACCTCTGGAAAGATGGGTAGACCATAAGAAATTCATAATCCTTTAAGATCCAGATATTTTTAACCAGCCACCTACTCAGCGTATCGTAGTCTACTTCTCGTCATAGCCATCTCCCAAGCATCACCACTACAGATATTCTTAATAGGGTCGAATTATGCAAAAGCAATATAGGGTAACATACCCATATATAATCGTGCATATAGATAATCGTGCAGAATAAACTTTGCAAATAATAAACAGTAAGTAAAACAATGAATTCTAAGCAAATAACCATAAAAGCATTCGCGAATGATAACGTCTACACTCACGATTAATAAATTGAGGTCTTTGTTCATACATACAGTAATCATGCTAACAAGTCGTTTTGGACTAAAAGTATTTTTTCTCACCATTCTTATAGAACCTTGTGCATACTGCTCTTGTAATGTAACAACATATTTAAAGCGTTAACACAATTCGAGTGAAGGGGAAGATCGGTAATTGTAATACCAACGTCTATCTGAAAATCTGCGTAGGTATGTAGGTACCTATAGTCTCACCTTTGAGTCTCTTGCCATACAGACTCATCAACATCTTCACGGCTTTTTCCCAATCATGTTGGTGTCAGCTTCCATCCTAATCGGAAGCAGATGAACACAAGTACGGGACGGCCTATTTGAACTTACAAGTACAACCCAGTTAATATCGATTTTTTGACTACATCTAACGAATGTCAAAGATCAACGCTTAAAATGTCAGCCGGGACCAAAGGCTTGACGTGTTTACTGAGGTACGGAGGAGTCTCTCCTATCCACAAACCGACCTCGGCAAGCGAATCTATCCTATCCACAAACCGACCTCGACCGACGATTGTACTGCTGGTTTTATTTAACTACGAGCCCTTCTTTTATAAAACAGACTATGGCTTAAATAATATACTTTACTGGCGTTTTTTACTATTTGATGACTGATCACTTCATTACTCCAATTATCACGAGAATCTTTGCATTTCATCGTGCATAATAATTCGAATAAATATTGATCAGTCACTCATGCTCCCTTTACTCGCCAAGCTTCGTTGTATCGCAGCTAGTATCAAAACTCGATCAGTCGCGGTCACGCGTTGTCAAGGTCGGCACTTGAGCAGTGAAAGTAAACGCTCACCATACGTAACGAGACGCACTCGACATACGGGTCTGCATTTATACAATCTGTTACGTACTCACAATACTGTAAATATTGATCTTATTTTTACTACTGTAAAAAAAGAGGATCCCTTCTCCACCGGCATTTACTTTTGGATAAGTTTTTCAACCCCAATGAGTTTTTGCAAGTCCATCCTAGTGAGGCCAGAACATCAAGCTACCCCAATGTGTGTCAAATTTCTTTGATAAGTTTTCAACTTTAGAACTAAGGAATAAGGTTTATGTTCAATTGGGAAAGTGACAGTTTGGGGTAGCTTGATGTGCTGGCGTACATTAAATTTCGACTGGAATCGACTTGACCAAAAAATTCTATGGGGTGAAACATATATCCAATTGTAACTGTAAATTATGACATAAGGTAGTTAATAAGGTACGATGGAGCCCCTAAAATAAATAAATAGTTTTTTTTAAGAAAATGCACAACAATAAGAATTCAGATCACACACATATTCGGAGATACAACAAAACAGAAAGACGAATATTTAAAAGAAGAGCTTTCTAGTTCCTTTTCCATGCTCTGTTCAATGTTTGAAATAATTTGAATGCTCCTTTGTGCAAGTATGTACGCTAGCAGACTGCTAATGATTGCGTTCAATTAGCTCTTACAGCTGATATTGCTAGTCGTGCACTGCATTGTTGTTTGACCTCGGTTTTAGAGTATTTTAGAGTACCGAGCTAGAAATAAGAAAAAAAAGAATCAAGGATCGTACCTTTCGGAATTTGCCGTTTTTTATTATTCTGCTATTACATTGTTTTTTTTTTATATATTTACATACGTATACAATATTTGCTCGGTAAAATTAAGGTACTATAATACCAAAAACCAATCTATAATTATTGATGTAGCTACCGCTAAACGGGGTAACGTCGATTATTTATTCAAATAAAATTCTTTTATAATATTGTAAAATAAAACATCTAAAAAGTACAGAAAAGTACCTTCCAGTACAAATAAATTGATATCGATAAAGAGTCTGCTTTGAAAACACCGTGGGTGATTCATTGTCGTTCAAAATCACCCCTTTCTAAAATTCAGGGCAAACATTGCATGGGTTTTTTTGTCCACTTAAAACTAACTGTAAACATATTGCAACATATCAGGACTGATTTCCCAATAGAAGTATAAATGGCTGCGTTCCTTTTACGGGTAAAATGTATTCAAACATATTAATTTGGATTTCCGAGTTGCTAAAGTTACCTTCAAAGCCTCCTCCAAAGTTTCACCAACAAATTTTAAGATGGTTAATATTCATTTATGACCGCGTAACTAAAATAAATTATTTATTTAATTAATAAATCGACAGACTCATAAATGGCGGATTGATCTATATCATAATGAACTAATACATAAAATTAACATTAACATTTGCCACAAAATGGATCGAATTGTATTCATACACAAGTGACCTTATCTGAAATTATCGGATATGTTCTAAAGGTTATTTTTTCAAGATCGTATTATAATATAATACAAAATACATGGTGTTGTGCTCCGCAGCAGAACCACTTTGACTATATTATATAAAAATTACAGGATAAAATGTAGATAATGTCTATATTTTTGTAGCTTAATATTAAAAATTGTATATTGTTAGTTTCTTGGAAAATATCAATTCAAAGTGGTCATGCTACAGAGCATACTCTCCAGCAGAACCACTTTAAAATAACGGTTATTTCACGTTGATTATGCACAAGTCATAATATAAACAAATGTATATTTATTGTATATCGAGGTAACATCTACAATTGTAGATAAATACTTACTGATTTTTAGTAATATGTAAATGTTTTATCGGAATGCGCCTGCCATGAATTTCTTAGCAAATATCAAGATTAATACATACATACATACATAATATATATATATATTTCTTTACGATAAATAAATTAATAAATTGTATATCAAGAAAATGGATTCATAAGCTATAAAGAATAAGTAAAAATAGACAATAATGTAAATATAATTTGTTTTATTTTTATGTACATAAAAACAATACATTTAATCATTTTTTAGCGTATATTATGATATGCGATTGTATATTTATTTTTAAATTAGTTTTGGTTACTTTGCTTATATTGTCATCATAACAATACCAGCCTGAACCACGTTTGCAGTGTGACTTGTAATGTCCTACATCACCAGGTAAACCTGAAATATACTCCACGACAGAAACGACAGAGTACGTTTTTTGTTTCAAAACAATTCTTTCTGGTACATCGGTCATATTTAAATAATCATCATATTCAAAAATTATAATATCAGATAACTCGTAAGAGTCTGTAATCGTGCCATTTTCTGTGTTACACTGACGGCATAACCGAGTCTTACTAGATAACATTGAGTTTGCCGATTTTTCTAAGCCAGTCGCTATACCCTCATCTGCCAATGTAACAATATCCAGTGGTAAAATTGGACAATTTCGTTCAGACACATAATCACAACTGGAGCATTGTTTAACGTTTTTTGCACTAGAATATTCAGTTATTAAAAGACTTTCAAAAATTTTAGTTACGTTACACGTGCAGTTGACAACTTGAACATTACCTCGTATTACTTTTTCGAAAGAGTTTAACAAAATTTCTGTCCTCAATCTTAATACATCTATAGCATCATCGTGATTCGATATGGCTTTTACTAGGGTAGCAAATGCAGCAGAACTTTTTCCTTCCAATAATTCATGAACACTCCTGTGTTCCTTGTAGGCGACCGCAAATGCGTGGGCCACAGCATCGAAAGCACATGTATTCTGGACAACTACGCGATCCATATTAGCGTGACTTTTATTTCCATTTATTAATATTTGCACATTTTTCTTGTCGACTTTTGGTTTAATTAACTCTATTAAAGATTTTTTCTTTACCTCATAATTTTTGTTACGCCAGTTTTCCTCGTAAATTGGAGTATTTTGAAATACTGATTCTCTCGTAAAGCTATGTGTGTCTTCAGGACGAATGCTGTTTATTTTTGTTTTAGTAGTACACTTTTCAATATCTTCAAACCTCTTCTCTTGTATCTTCATGTGACTTGTTAGGTCATTATCAAAGTAAGCACACTGAGCTGACTTTATTTCACCAGATAAGTATTCAGTGTGTTTCATAATAAATTCATCTACACGTAATAAACCACTCTTTGTACAGAATAACAACTGTTTTATATTCTTAAAGTAACTTTCTACGTTACTACTGCTGGCGGCATCATTTCTTTCCTTGTAGAAAGGTAACATTAAATTGGTCCAAAGGGGAAGTCTGCAAAATAGTTTTTGCAAGCTGCCAACAAAACTTGGGAAATAATAAATATTTTCGTATATTGTCTCTTCGCTAAGGTCAGCATATAACTTTTCATTTTGTATCAGAGTATTGAACCAGTACGGCGCATCATCGTTGTAACATGTCACGTCATCATCTTCAATAACTGATTCTGCATGGTTCGGTAAGGTGTTTATTTCATCGTCCATTATTTTTGAAATGTGTCTCATACCTAAAAATTTTTCTTTAGCCTCTTCACATTTAGTTTTTTCGCCATTTTTCGTATATCGATCATATCTGTTTACAGCCACAATAACTAAATTTCTTAATATCTCTTTAACTTCTACATAATTAGTGCAACTTTTTAAATGTAACAAAATCATAACATAAAACTTTTTTACGCGTAGATCTACAAATTTAAAACATTCCAGTCCATATAATGTTTTTAAAAAATGAGACGAGTCTAAGCGCATAAAACAAGCAGGAATCACGTGGGTTTGTTGTTCAAGGACCTTAAAGCAATGGCTAACATATTCTCTAGTAGTAGCGAATGTTGTAAATGCTTTCACACATGCTCCTATTAAAGCACTAGAGTCATCTGTTATAATTTCCTTTGGTTTGATCATACTTTCGGCCCACATTTTTAACCACATATAAATATTATCCATTTTTTGGGTTGCAGATATCATCTGAGTCAATGGTATTGATGTGTTTTTTAGTTTCAACACTGCGACATACAAAAATAGGTGTTTAGAATGATATTGTTGGTTAGATAAATTTGTAGGTGGATATATTTTCTTGAACAAGGATCCTGTGGCGTCAATACTTATAGCTGTGTAATGTGCTTTTGAAAACTTTTGATAAAAATTCCGTTGCAATTCAGTCCAGTAATAGACAAAGAAGGGGTGTAAGGACACATTGCGGATCACTGTGTTGAAGGAAGGGGTACAACTCATAATCCACAAAGCAAGAACCACAATTTTGTGAAAATATTTGGAAGTGTTAGTCCTGTTTCTTATATTTTGGAAAGTTTTTAGACTGGGAACAAATGGAGGTTCTATTTTATCCTCATCTGTAAGTTTACTATTTACCAGTTTATTTCTGACAACAACAGGATATTGATTTTCTAGTTCAGATGCAAATTTTTGTTTATTGAAATTTGTTATTCGAACTTTTATAGGGTCGTGTAGCAATCGAGGATTTACATTAATTATTGAGCAATGAGCGATAACAACAGAGTCTTTTCTTTCAGTACCAACTGTAAGTTTTCCTTCGCATTGTTTGCAATATCCTGTGAATTTGACGGTATAGTTATCATTTGCTGTATTATTTTTAATATTCCATGTGCATCGATTTGACGTATACTTCCAAATATATTCTCTCATATAATCCGTCCATTTATTTATTGGCATTCGTTTCATATTACGATATTTAACGTTAGATTTATTTTTATTGTTTCTAGCATAACAATAAGATTGTGGTTTAATATGTTCCCATTCTTCTAAACTTATTTCAAAAGAAACAAAGTCTTTGTCGTTGTTATTACTACAAGTACTATTGTCACTGCTTCTATCATCAACATTAGAATAGTCACTACTACTGCTTTGACTGGAATTGTCTTGAACACTCATCTGTTTCTTCAGGTTTCTTTCTTCATTTACATTTCCAGGGCGGAAAAAAAAATTGAAATTCCTTTTAGCCGAGAAATACAGAGCATATGCAGACATTCGCGAACACAATGTTTTACTTAAGTTCTTGTAAACGACACTGCACGAGGACGGTAGCTCAGATTCACATTTAAAATGTTCCTGATACTGTATAAAAACACTTTTTTGTTCTTCCAAACTCACAGATAGTCTCTTTCCACGCTTCATGTTAAGGTTTTGCAGATCACATACAACAAATCAACCGGTCTACGCGTTTATTTTCTCATGATGAAAAAAATGTAGGTCAATGTATTCTTTACTAACACTTTCCTACCCTCTTTAGATCATCAAAAAAAAATTAATAATGTAAAGCGTGAATCTGATTATATACATAATTATTTATTATGACATATGAATTACTCATTACAGGAAAATAATAGTTGTTCAAACAGATATAGAGAAGTACGTATAAACGTAACATACCTACTTACTGCACCAGCGAAAAAATAATTAATAATTATAAATGAATTGTAGATGTTGTTATATTGATATACAATTTATTAATTTATTTATCGTAAAGAAATATATATATATATTATGTATGTATGTATGTATTAATCTTGATATTTGCTAAGAAATTCATGGCAGGCGCATTCCGATAAAACATTTACATATTACTAAAAATCAGTAAGTATTTATCTACAATTGTAGATGTTACCTCGATATACAATAAATATACATTTGTTTATATTATGACTTGTGCATAATCAACGTGAAATAACCGTTATTTTAAAGTGGTTCTGCTGGAGAGTATGCTCTGTAGCATGACCACTTTGAATTGATATTTTCCAAGAAACTAACAATATACAATTTTTAATATTAAGCTACAAAAATATAGACATTATCTACATTTTATCCTGTAATTTTTATATAATATAGTCAAAGTGGTTCTGCTGCGGAGCACAACACAATACATGTAGGTACGAGGAACTGCTTTACTGAAAGCCTTGATATATAGTATTAATCTGTATAGTAAAGTTACGAACTATTACTTAGTTTTATGAAGATGCCTACACGTAGATCATACAAATTATTATACTTGAAGGACTCGTGGTTAAGTAATAGCAGCCCAATAGATCGATCGAAGGTTAAGCTACGCTAGTACCGACATCAGAATGCACGTAAAGCCGTGGATTTCGGCTGTCATATTTAAATTTTTGACAGTTGTTACTAAACTAGTACATAATTGAGATCAGGTAGGCAGTCGCTCCATGTGAGATACTGGTATTCTGCTGCATCCCTATACAACTTCACACAGATGGTGCTGTTTCCTATATTCACGTGAGCAAAAATTGAGGAGTTGTCGATGTTTATGTGTATAGATTTGATTTTGGACGTAACCAATTGTGTTTCGAAAAAATGCTTTCAACGAAATTATGCATATCATGAAAGATTTATAGACTAATCAATCGTGTCACTAATGTAATCCCAATAATTAACACCATCTATTACGTTTCCTTCGACATAGATCATTACGCTTCACAAATACTAAGTATAGTTTCTAACTTTCTCTTTTACCTGTTGTATTATTTAGTTCTTATCCAGAAACTTGTCACAGAATTCCTCACTCCAACTGATATGTTTTCAAGTTCATTGAAGTCAAATTTGATTGCAACAATATACTTTTGAATTTCAATATGGCAAGTCTCACTGACGATGACGATCTGCGAAAGACTGCAGGCAGATGCTGGATGCGGCAAGCTGAAGACAGGGCGCTATGGCGCTCATTAGGAGAGGGCTATGTCCAGCAGTGGACTAGTATAGCCTGATGATGATGATGATGATGATGAAGTCTCACTGGCTTAAAGGCCGCACGTTCGTGGTAACAAATACAAATACAAAATAAAGTATTGTGCTTCAACAGTACGCACATAAGATACGTAGTGCTTGGAGTTTCCTTTTAAGCAATTGATGTGGAAGTCCTCTAGACTTAAACGGTGACACTTTTATTTTGAGCTAGCCTACCGTAGATAGGAGATTCAATAAAATCAGAGAACAACTGTTTGTTATTACTATCCAGTGCCGCCTACCGACCTATGCTGATTTAAGTTACTTCTAATTCTCAAGGCGCTTAAGACTTTTCGTAACTAACGGTGTCCATGATTCTCGTGTAGTTACTTCCTCACCTACAAACAATGTAGGCCGAATACCGTCGCCTGAAAAAACCCAAACTGTTGAACCCATTGCTTTACCCAAACTAAGTAAAACAGGCCAACTCGCTGTAACAGTATATACGAGTATATGTTTGAAATCTTTAAAGTGAAGTGGCCTAGATACATATTGACACGTGGGTAATGCAATACAAAAACGTATGAGAATTTAGTTTGTACAGTGATGTGGAAAAATGATGGAAATTCTGCAAGTAAATAGTGTTGTGACGAAAGAATTCACCATGTTTAGGATTGCAGATGATGGAGAAATTATGGTTCTACGATATTGCACAATTTAGTTAACCAATGGATCCATGGTACTGTGGAACCTTCGTTATTTATGGCACGCTATAAGATAAACAGTAATTTTTATTACAAATAAAAAGAGAAAAGCATAAACAGGTAGCTAAATCTAGGTATAAATCCAATCATTAATACACCTTTTAGAGCTAACCCGGTACCCCAAGAACGGTAAGATACGAAAAGTAACTACCTACTTTATAATATACAACTATAAAGAATCAGAGAGTTATGAAAAGTCTGATAAAATCTGTATTTTCAATATTTAAATCCATATTTTCAATTGACGCAATTTCCACTTAAACTAATATAAACTTAAAACAGCGTTAATTAGGCCGATTTTTCAAAAATAATATTGGAAAGTAGTTATTTTTTCAGGTTGTAGCGCAAACGTGTTTGTGTGTGAGTATTAAATATTGTTTTTCCAAAAACACGTACGCTATGTTTACTTTTTAGGAAGCAAAAGCAGTATAGATGTATTGCTACAATCCACACAGCATCATCTAGCCCCAAGCTAAGCAGAACTTGTGTTATGGGTACTAGATGACTGATATACTTAATACAATACATGACATAGATAGATATTTTTTATTATACATAGCAAATACCCAGAACACCCAAGGCGGGAATCGTACCCGCAACCTCCTGCGTCTCTTCAGGCAGACCTTCGCCCGCCGCGCCATAAGCATATACATAAGCAGATATTAAGACCTACCTATAAAAGCACACTAAGGTTAATGGCTCGTGCCCTGTGAAAATGATGCTAATGTCATTATTAGCATCATAATAATGAAATACTTTGTTCCAACCGACGTCATTTTAACAATAGCGACATTCGCCATGGTGTTATATGTACGTCCTGTTAAATACGTACAATGCTCACGCAATACTCAAATATTTAGGTTATCGGCATCTAAGTGATATGAGTCGAATATCCTGTTTTTTTTTTCCTTAACCATAAGAAATTATTTTTTATAGGAACATAAATAGTACACCGTCTTATTCTATTTGACTAAAATAATTGAAACATGACGATAATTTCTAAATTCAAATCCAGCCAATAGGCATCTTCATCTTAAGATCTTCAAAACTTTGTTTCTGCTGTTAATTTGAGCAACGATGTTGTATAGGCACGTCACCACCTACTAATAAGGAAGGTTGAAACCCGTAACTGTACAGACTGAGATCATTTTCTGACTCACTCAGCCATTCTGAACGAAAAATGGCCATATCTTTGCAAATAAACGCTAGTTATATGACATTTTGTCTGCATACGACGTCTTTGAAAACACCTGAACTAATGTGAAGAGGTTTTTGAGATAAATTGTCCTACAACATGACTAAGACGAGGGATAATTAAGGTCATGCTCATAAGTGATCAGTAGATATCTATTTTTAGAATCACAGAACGTGACAATTCATTTCCTTACTGTTTCATAAAGATATACAGAATCTAGACGTAACAGCCACTGCATATCACGGTTTGCATAAGACTTTCATGCAAATAACTGTCTGCTAGCCGGAAATCACTAATGTCATTTCAATTTTGGATCAAGCCTGGATTTTTTCTCTACATGGCAAATACCACCCTGCTCTCTTTCTATTTCTCTCTGACCAGGGTATTTTAAGACCAGTCTTTATCGAAGAACTCCAGCTCTTCCCGCTATCTCTGACATCAAAGGAACCCATTGAGTCGTTCATCCGGCCCATTGAACGTTTAAAAAATAAAAATTCTTTTATTTAAATTAGGCTAAGAGCCAGCACTTTTTGAACGTCAAAATTCACACAAGACAGGCCCCATCCTACACCACAACCTAGTGTTTTTGCTGGGAAAAAGACTTCTTCTTCCCAGCAAAAACACATTTGATGCAAGTCAAACCTCTGCCAACTGCCAACTGGCAGTGGTTTGACATGCATCAAATGTGTATTAATTCCACTTTGGCTTTCCGATTGACATAATATGTATTATTTATGATAGAATATTCATTTTTCGTTACTCAACATACTAAATCTATTCACACGTGCTACAAATTAATTGTAACATCACATGAATATTCAGAACATTACGAAACTATAATGTCGCAAGTTTTCGTGAACTGAATCTGAGGTCAAATACAAGGTGGGTAGGTACACAGCACACGCATGACCATTGACCACCAAATATGGAGCGATGGGCGTCTGCAACAGAGCACGGAGATACCTCAGTCGCCACTGCCACAGACGTCTTTGTCAACACTTTTCTTACAAACCAAGCAAGTGGAAATTGACAGCATAGAATATTGTTTGTTGTACACTATAAAATAAAGAATAAATAAAAAAAATCTAAATACATTGGCAGAAGGCAGAGAATCAGCACTCTTTCACGTTTACAAAAGACAGTGCCCCAAAACGCCCACCCTTCGACGTGGGACAGGGTGTAATACTAACTATCTTCACAGTCGTTAGTCAGAAGACCGACAGTCTGACAACCTGCCTTCTGGTTAGACTGGGAGCCGATCACAACATAGTTGGGAAAAGGCTAGGCAGATGATGATGACTAACTATGCCTACGACGACAGCGTGATAATTCTAACTATGCCTATAACATGTCTAACAGCTACATATGTCTCCTGCGTGATATGGAGTGGAAATTATGTATTTTCCTAATTCCTTCGCTGTTATTTTCTGATTAATTTCGTTGCGGGATCCAATATAGTTGAATCGTTTCTTCGGGACTCGTCGGGCTTCATTATCTCAACGCTTTTCTGGTGGTCGACACTGTTGATTCTGGTTTTCAGGAGTAGCAGTGGTTTGGGAATAGTGTGGCGGGCTTGTCCCAATAAAAAAACTCTACTTATTAGTATGTAGTCGGTTCCGTACTCTGTGTCGTACGGTCACCTCTTACGGCACACCAGATATTTTCTGATTACTCCACATTTTTTCCCGTTATTAGCGTGTAATTAGCTTGTGTAATACACCCTTAATATAGTGTTATTAACATTTCCCAAAAGTCCTGGTCACTATGAAAAAAGAATGCCGTAACAGAATGTAAACAGCTTTTTTTTCTTACTACAAAATTAACTGTCATTTGACTTGTTGTTTATGTAACATTTGCTTTTTTTAAGGAAAACATTTATTTTATGTGTTTTCATTATTTCCTTGCTCTTAAAAGTTTTATATCCTTAGTACCTAACTGTCGTTCTAGGACTAGCTATTTTTAGAAACTTGGATTTGCTTGAGACATAGAAATAATATTTAGATTTAAAATACTTACATGCGAATATTTGCATAATTATATGCATAGCCTTCGTCCACTTACATATAATTAATTTTAGTATTGCATTCGTTCATGTGAGTGTCTCCGTATTTGCTCACTTTTTGAGAGAGCTAATATTATATTCAGCCATAATAAATTTACCAAAAGACCCGTACATGATTTCATAGGCTTTTAGATAGCTCATCCACGAACGCATTTTGTGTTTGCGGTTGAGCTCCTAAAAATGTTCCTAAAATATTTTATTTTTCTGGAAAAAGTACTTTAACAGACACACATAAAGTTCAGTTTGCGTCACAACATAAAAAACAGATTTTTCAATAGTATGCTTGTCATTCCGAAATCGTTTTAATCATATTGAAATAAAAGTGTTTTTTTTTAGTGGAAATAAAATTAAATGGAAACAGATTTGAATATGGAATTGAAATGTTTTGTTTAGTATGTCATTCCATGTTTCCGTCAAATCAGGCCAGTTTTACTTTTTTTCCTTATAAAACTTTTATTTGAGTCCGTTTATCAATTTTAATCTACCAATAAAACCTCCGATTACCTACGTCCACAAAACAATTACCCAATGCAATGATCCTTTGATAACTCGACTGAGTACTGACCCATAAACAAACAACATTCTAAACTGTCGGTATGTATGTGTGTGCAAATGACCCATATAGTTCTGTTGCGTCATGTTGCGTAAGCTGCAGGTTGTTGCACCGCGGCTGCGACATGCGATGTGCACTCGACTGTACCCGACTGGTGACTTTGCGAAACTGTGCAATTGCTGTGTAAAGACAGCTGTCTGTTAATTGGGCGTTACTTCTCGCGTTGATAGGGGGGGCTAACAGATTAGTGCGGTTGTCTTATGCATTTTACTGTTAACATTACGCATGTTTTCCCTGAAGGTTCGGGAAGAGGTGCACAAGGAAGAGAAAGAAGAGGAAGAGGTAGTAGGGGAGCCCAAGCGGGGATTTCGGGATTTACTAAAGCGTGGCAGATTAATATACAGGGGGATACCTTGTACCCGGTAACGTACCTCCACAAAACATGAGGCCCACATATAAGGCCGCCCGTGAAGGATACAGGAACAGATTAGTAAAAAAAATTGACCATCAGAAATACTCGAGCGCGTCAGATTAAGGTAGGGTGAGTTAATTACATCCTAAAAAGTGTATATTCCACTAATCTGACAATTTGAGAGTGACGTAAATAAAGGGGAGGGCAAAAAAGTTGTAAAAAAAAAGTCATCTCGACATTCTCGAACGTAGCTAATTTTTTTTTTATTTTGAAGGAAATAATTCAAGAATAATGAAGAATATATAATCTGACGATTTCCGCAAGCCGTACCTAATAACAAAAATTCGTCGATAAAGTTACATGCGTGCAGCTGCGTGATGCCTACATTTCCTTCTCCGCGTTTCTATGCCTCTCTCACTCTTTCTCTATCTATTACTCTCTCACTCCGTCCCCACTCTGGTTTCTGCCATGACGCCATCACAGCTGCTCATAAAGACTCGTTCGTGGCATGCTGTTTACAGACTTCGCTCTACGCGCTCGACCCGAACGGACGTGCCGCTCTCGCTGCTCCCGCTCCTCGCTCGCTGCGTGACTCTTCACGCTCCGCCATTGTTGCGCCTCCGCGCAACTCCGCCGTAGTCGCCGACTACGAAGAATCCCGTGCATCAGAGCCGTCTTTTTCAAGACAGTGGGTTACTGATTTCGCTATTTCGTTAACGGAAACGTGCGTCTAACGTCTTTGGCCCCTTCAGGGCTAAAACCACAGTTTCGTGGTCTCTCGGTGGATACCTTACGGTGCCAACGAAGCCGAGTGCGGTGTTGACCCGATACACCGGCCGAGCCCCTTCAGGGTGAGGCAGTCAAGTCGGCAGGGAGCTAGAAGCTTGGCCTTGGGGGATCTCCTAGTCAGCTCTAGTCTCTATTTTCCTTCCCCAGCAACTCACCTGGTGTCGGTTGGGTGTGTCTACCCCTTCGCACCAGACTGGTCAGGGCCCCGTTCGCACAATAAGATTTGCGACGGGATCACAAGCTTAGGGCTCACCCGAGGTACTCACCTCCCTGCCTACACCCGGCAGGGAGGGTTTGGTCACACATCCCCGGGCGTACCCACCCGGGGAGTTAGAGATAGGTTTAGGCGTAGGCCCCAAAATTACTCCCTAACGGGACTTTTTCTCAGCCATGACGGACGCTGACTTATTAGCGTTCGTCAGGGAGGTCCTCTTAAAGGACCCGGACATCCGCGCCAAATATGGCGGTAAAAACGTAGCCTTCGACAGGCTGGCCGCTCAACCGGAGCGAATTATTCGCGTCGATAATCACTCGTCGCCGTCCCCGTCCGCGAATGCAGGTAGTCTTCCATTGTCCAAAAAGACAATGGCACCGGTATACCCGGAACCCGCGCCCCGTCCGTTGGTCGATAGCCCCTTATCGCCGACCTCTTCCACGAACGCGGGTAATCCGGCGCCTTTGTCCAAAAAGACAATGGCACCGGTATACCCAGAACCCGCGCCCCGTCCGTTGGTCGATAGCCCCTTATCGCCGACCTCTTCCACGAACGCAGGTAGTCCGGCGCCTTTGTCCAAAAAGACAAAGGCACCGAAATACCCGGAACCCGCGACCCGTCCGGCCTCGGCTTTTGTGCCTGTTACCGCCAGGTGCATCAAAAGTCCGATTCTCGGAATGCCAGCCCCCGCGCATGACGATTCCGATGAATCTTTAGATAGGATGGACACGACTGTCCCTCGCTCGCGCAGCTGCTCAGAGGCAGAGGAGTCTCCTTCCTCCTCGTCCGACGACGACTACCAAGTCGTAGGAAAAGGAGGAAAGAGGAAGCCCTCTAAAGCTCCCTCACAGGCCACCAAGGCCAAAAAAATCGGCGCCCCGTCCTCAGTAGACGAATCCGCGCCCTCTCCCCCCCGCTCCCCCGTACCCCTGTCACAGGCCTCCGGTACGGGCCCTAACGGCACCGCCACCCGTAAGGCGAAGCCACCTCCCCCTGTCTTCATCCAAGACAAGGCGAAGTGGACGGCCGTCTCTAAGATGTGTGTTGATCGCAGGATCAACTACACCAACGCCCGAGCTACCCCTCTGGGTATCAAGGTAACCCTGTCGTCAGCAAATGACTACAGGGAAATAGTATCCCTTTTACGTGGGAAGGCCATCTCCTTCCACACCTATTCCCTCCCTGAGGAGACGCCTACCCGTGTGGTCATCAGGCGTATCCCCAGGGAGATCCGAACGGAGGACATCCTGGCCGACATCCGCGCCCAAGGTGTCCCCGCGTCCGCCGTCCACCGCCTTCATAAGGCCCGGGGTGGGCTAGTTTATGATATGGTCCTAGTTATTTGCGACCCCACAGAAGGGCACCACCCCATATTCAACATCAAAACGGTGTGTGCCCTGTCCGGTATTAAGATAGAGAAACCATACCGTCCCCATCTAATTGGCCAGTGTCATCGCTGCCAATTGTACGGCCACTCTCAGCGAAACTGCTTCGCCAGGCCCAGATGCGTCAAGTGTCTGGGCGACCACGCCACGGGCAAATGTGACCGACCTAAAGACCGCACTCAGTGCACTGAACCACCGAGTTGTGTTCTGTGCGGACAGTCCGGTCATACCGCGAACTTCCGAGGGTGCCCGCGAGCCCCAAAGTCATCTTCCCAAAGGTTGATGAGACGTGCAAACGCTCGTCAACAAAGGGAATGCCCCTCTACTAGGGCACCACCCCCGCCATCGTCTGCGCTCCCTGAGCGCCTTAGCCCACAGAGGTCATCTCCGTGGAACAAGCTCAACCACCAGAAGGCCTTCCCGGCCCTGGCGGCTAAACGCAGCCACCCACCGGCGCTGATGGATTCACCCATCCCGGCGCCGACCCCAGCCCCTGCAGTTCAGGCTACCCAGACCGCAGAGGCTGAGGTTTCCGCCTTCCGTGCTCAGCCTACGGAGGCTCTTTACGACGCTAAGATCCGTACACAGCGCAATATGAACGTCATATTGCCAGTGTACTTAATCTTTTGCAACCGCGAAGCCGATCGCCTAGCCGATCGCTTAGAAGCTACCACAGACCCTAAGAAGCGCATCGAAGCGCTCATGGAGGCCCCCTCGGTGCTCCGTGACCTAGAAGCCCATTTTAATAACCGCAATGGATAGGTACGTTAACGCTAGAACATTGAAACCGCGATCCCTAAAGTTAGGATACGTCAATATAAATGGCTTACTCCAGCAACGGGCTGAGTTTGCCAACTTCCTCCGCGATCACCAACCGGACGTCCTCCTCATACAGGAGACGTTCCTCAAACCGCACAACCGCGACCCCAAAATTGCAAACTACCGTATGGTGCGCAATGATAGATCCCGCTGTCACAAGGGCGGTACAATGATTTATTATAAAAACTCATTGCACTGTGTCCCTTTAACTTCTCCTCCCCCGACCTCGCTCCTTGAGTACTCTATCTGTCGGCTCGGCATGACTGGCCATCAGCCAATTACTATTGTATCCGCGTACTGCCCTCCCGCTCGTGGGAGGGATGACATCCCAGCGTTATCCCACGATCTCTCGGTTCTCCTCGGCTTGAGTGACTCCGTTATCATAGCGGGCGATCTCAACGCCAAGCACCCCGCGTGGAATAGCAATATAACTAACGCCAGAGGGAGGGCTGTCCTCAATCTGGGCGCCTCCCTTAACTATGACGTCATCGCCCCGATGACTCATACCCATTTTCCCCACGATCCTGACCATAGACCTGACATACTGGACATAGCGCTCCTAAAGAATGTAAACCTTCGTTTACAATCGATAGAGGCGCTCCACGAGCTTAACTCCGACCATCGTCCGGTGATGATGACGCTAGTTCCCCGTACGGGTCCGCTTGACCCTGATCAGCCACCCCCGACTCAGTTAGTTACCGACTGGAGGAAGGTAAGCGAAAAGCTGAAATCCTCCTCGTCGCCTCTACTCGACTCCATCCCCGATCTAATCACCTCAGTCGCTGACACC
The DNA here is from genome assembly GCA_905147745.2 of Phlogophora meticulosa. Taxonomy (NCBI): domain Eukaryota; kingdom Metazoa; phylum Arthropoda; class Insecta; order Lepidoptera; family Noctuidae; genus Phlogophora; species Phlogophora meticulosa. The sequence continues at coordinate 14,688,739 of LR990520.1, read as the reverse complement.
ACGGGCGCAGTCGACTCGTTTACGGAGCACGTACAGACAGTCCTGAACGACTGTTCAAGGCGGGTTCCGGCGCTGAATGCCCAGCGCTGGAACCTACCGGACGATGTACGGGCTCTGATAACCGAGAAGAACGCGTCCGTCCGTGCCTATAGCGCTTTTCCCTGCTCTGCGAACAAAGCCCACATGCGAATGCTACAGCGTACTGTCAGCAAACGCGTGGCGGAGCATAGGTCGGAGAGCTGGGACAAGATGATCAGTGAGCTAGAGCCCAACCACCATGCCTTCTGGAACCTCCAGAGGAAACTCCGGTCCACCGTAGAGGCTACCATGCCTCCCCTCACTCGTCCAGATAAGAGCGTCGCGTTCGACGACTCGGAAAAATCCGAATGCCTAGCCGAAAGCTTAGAGACTCAATGCTCGCTTAGCTCCCAGCCGTTCGACCAAGCTCACCTCTTAAAGGTTGACGCCGAAGTCGAACGTAGGTCCTCGCTCCCTCCCGTCGACAACCCTGATGATCCTCTGCCTCCCGTCACTCCGGACGAAGTGCAAGACATCATTAAAGGGCTCAAACCGCGCAAAGCCCCCGGTAAGGACGGTATCACCAATAGGGTGTTTCAAATCCTCCCCGCGCAACTCGTTATGCTCATGACCGCCATCTTCAATGGCGCTCTGAGCAACAATATCTTTCCTCAATCGTGGAAAGAAGCCGTGGTTATTGGCATCCCCAAGCCTGGCAAGCCCAAGTCTGAGCCCACGAGCTACCGACCCATCAGTCTGCTCAATGTTTTCGGCAAAATCTACGAGAAGCTTATTTATAAGCGACTCAAGGACTATGTCGAGGCAAAGAGCCTGATACCGAACGAACAGTTCGGGTTCCGGCCGGGACACTCGTGTGTTCAACAGGTGCACCGCGTAGTCGAACACGTCAGCGCGGGCTTTCAGAGAGGCGCGCTCACCGGCGCCCTCTTCTTCGACATTGCGAAAGCCTTCGACAAGGTCTGGCACAACGGGTTGTTATACAAGCTATACCAACTCGATGTGCCAGATCGTCTCGTGCTCATCTTGCGAGATTTTCTGTCGAATCGTACGTTTAGATATCGCGTAGACGGTACGCTATCGTCACCTCACCCTATCCGCGCGGGCGTCCCTCAAGGATCCGTGCTGTCTCCTCTCTTGTTCTCGCTGTTCACTAGCGACGTCCCTAGGGGTAGAAAGGCCCAGTTGGCGCTTTTCGCCGACGACACGGCCATCTACTATACCGGTCACAACCCTACCACCATAGCTCGCACTCTCCAAACTTCCGCAAACGTCTTAGGCGCTTGGTTCCGGAAATGGAGAGTCGAGGTCAATCCCGACAAAAGTCAAGCGGTTCTCTTTAGGAAACCCGGACGCCGCAATGTCCCCACGCCTAGTCCGTTAGCCATGTACGGCAAGCCTATCCCTTGGGATAAGCGAGCCAAATACTTAGGTGTGATACTCGATCACAGACTTTCGTTCGCCGAACACATAAAGGCGGCGCGTTCGCGCGCCGTCTTCGCGTCCGGCAGGCTTTATTGTATGACCAACGAGAAAAGCAAGTTGTCACTCAGGTGCAAATTGCGGCTCTTCGTCTCGGTCATCCGACCAATCATGACATACGCTTGCGCAGTGTTCGCTCACGCCAAGCCGTATCATATTCATAGGCTTCAGACCGTCCAGAACCGATTCCTGCGCAGAGTCACGGGAGCCCCCTTCTACGTCCGAAATGAGACTCTCCATGTAGATCTCAAAATACCTACGGTGAAACAGTTCATGAAGCGACTCACCCAGCGCTTCATGGACTGTTCTACCGCTCATCCTAACCCCTTAGTGTCATCGGCCGTCCGATACACTCCCTCGCGAATAAGTACAGTTCGAAGACCGAAACACACACTCACAGAGCCAGATGATCCTATCACTCTCCTCCAGGAGAGCGATAAGGCCACCAGCACTGTTCGCAAACAAAAACGGACATTCCGTCCTCGCCGCCGAGGCCCGTCGCGACGACCCCGTCAATGCCCCCCTCCCGACCCTTTGCTAGAGCCAGCCCGCGAAGCTGAGCCGATTAATGTTTAAAATGTCCCTAAATAATGGAACAATCAGATCCAGCCTGTCCCTTGCTGTCCTCTTCAGCGACGTCCTAAGCCGAGGTTCGTACCCCGCAGGGGGTGCCCTTAGCGATAGTCGCTTAGCTTATAAGTTTTTATGCCTGGCTGGAGGCCTTAATTTTAATTAAGCCCCCCACAGGAAAGTTCGGTTGAGCAGTAAATATCCCTAAAGGATAAACTGCGAGATGCCCATAAAAAAAATAAACATGCTGTTTACAACGTGTTGTATTTTGATATTATTTGTGTGAATTAAAGTTTATTAATATTTAATATGAGTGATATTAATTTAAAATGTGTATTTTGTGGTGAAAGTACCTTACAAAAAACAATTAAATTTACGGTAGAAACATTAAAAAAATGTGTAAATATTTTATTTTATTTTTTATTGCTTGATCCATTCAAAAGTTATTGCGGTTTGAAAATTCCAAAAATAGTGTTCTATGAAACTTCTATCAGACTTTCGAGCTGGGAGAGCTCAAATGCATACAAATATTATTTCTTTGAACTCAGCGAGCTCAAAATATCACATAAATTATATTTTGAGCTCAAAAATGTCATAAGTACAATTTTAAGCGCCCAGTAATGGAATTAGCGGGAAGTTGCAGTGATGGCCTTTAAGGCGAACCGTTTTTCTATTTTTTTTTTGTCAGATCAGGTGAATCCCTCTAGATAATCGTCAGATTATGAGGCAGTACGTTTAGAACATAAAGATGAACCATTTAAATCTTAATCTGACGCGCTTGAGTATTTCCAAATGGCGATTTTTTTTTGCACATTATGAAAATGGCCGCGAGTTTGCGTCCCATCGAAATCGTCAGATTAGTGTATGTGAGCTTTTTTTTGGTGCACTTATCATTCCCTTAGAAAATCTGACGCGTTTGATATTTTTTTTTTCATTTTCATCCCTTACATACAACCACCCGCATCATGCAAACGATCAGATTAACATACGTACATTATTAAAAATACGTAGGGCATTGATGCTATCAATATCTGTCGCGCTCGAGAATATCCATGCAACAGTTTTTTTTACATATTTAAAAATCTATAGCCGCTTCCCCCACCGATGTAAAGGTATATATCATCTAACATTTTTTTCTTCTTATCGTCTAAGCTTTGCAACCCAATAGGTCTCTACGACGCTCGAGTAAATCCCCATTTAGCATCGTGGGCTCCCCAACTAAGGTGCTCGATGTGGGTGTAACTATAGAGTTACACCTACATAAAAAGAAAATATTTGAATCTCTGCGAAACCGGGGCGGTTTGCTAGTTAATTCGTAAATAAAATGCAAAATGCTGATGAAATTGAACCCCAAGCTCAACAGCCTGGTTGGTCTAGTGATTCCAACCATGACTCGTAAGCGTGAGGTCCCGGGTTCGATCCGCAGGTCAGGCCAAGTATTTTTACTTTTTCCATTGGGACTTTTCTCAATAGCAGCCGGAAGTATGGATTTCTGGGGCTTAAACCTTAGCCCAAGTCATGTCATAAGGGGCGAACCTATTGCCATCAACCGCAAAGAAATCCACACTTCAGGCTGCTATTGAGAAACGTCCCAATGGAAGAAGTAAAAATACCTGACCTGACCTGCGGATCGAACCCGGGGCCTCACGCTTACAAGTCGTGCTTAGGACCACTAGACCAACCAGGCTGTTGAGTTTGGGGTTCAATTTCATCAGCATTTTGCATTTTATTTACGAATTAACTAGCAAACCGCCCCGGTTTCGCAGAGATTTTATTTTTTTATTTAGATTTTGACACTTCTGACTTTTCCGACGGATTTTGTATTTATATAAAACTTATTCCGAAAATTACATTATACATACAATTACATTACAATACGGCAAAAAACAAAGCCAAATCATATCTTAATGTTTCTTAGAATGGGGTATTGAACCAATATTACACTGGGGAACACCACAATTCAGAAAAAAACCACAGGTGGTCCACATCATCCACTGAGGTGGCGACGGTTGCAAATTTTGGTGGCATTATTCGTTGTGTGCGCGATGACAGCGCCCCTAGTGGCCACAACTATTCAGGACTTGTCATCTGTCAAATCATGTCAACTATATGATAAGATATTTTTGTGATATTGATTTTCGACTAGTTTTTCAACGAAATTGAAAAAAATAGTGTAAAAAGTGAGTGTATATTATACCTAGCGATTTTCTTCCACTTGAAAAATATGGATATTATAATACGTACGGGATTTGAATCGATTAATGCTGTAATGTCCACTTTGATGTTGGAAACGAATAAAACTTGCACGAACTGTTTTTCTCATTGTTTTTACAATTTACGACACAGCATGTACTATGACCCATATCGCAAATTTTTACGTTTTTACTTAAAATTATAAAGGAAGTTATGAAAATAAAGCAATTTGACACATGACAGCCCAGAATTAATTCACATTTCTGCCACGTCGTGCGCTACGATCGATTTGCCGTTCCCCACCACCCACTTCGCACATAGACAATACGTACAAAGGCTTATGATTTTGTAAGTCTTTATGCAGAAGTCTGTTACTACATGGTACTCTATTGCACTCGCGATTTTTAATATTTAATACGTGACTGCCTCATAAAATGTTGGTGACATTTTAACCTTGGGTAGTAATCGCTTGAAGATCTAGGGCAATCCAAACACGCTTGATGTCTTTGCCAACAGATAGATTTGTTAGAAGAAAACATACGAGTATATACTGTCAAAGTGCGTAAGAACGGGTCTTAGAGTAATTAATCACGTGAAGTTTCTTCTTTCTTTCTTTCTTATTAGAAAAACGGCGCCCCACACTAGGAATTTCTCCTGTATCGTGGGTGCGTTTACAAAAATTTAAAATCACGTACACAAACAGCCAGACTCGGAACAATTACCTGCAGGTCATACAAATATTTGTTCCGTGCGGGGATCGAACCCGCAACACGCGGCGCAGCAGCCGATGGCTCAACCACTGCGCCAACCGTGTCGTCAAGTTTTTTAGCAACTTTTTTATTTAACCCCTCTCCCGTAATATTTCACCTCCTTTTGAGCTTCACGTGACGAGAATTCCTTACAGGAAACTAATTTAACGTAACATCATCACCCCTGTATCTGGAATTTCTCAGTTCCAGCCCAAAATCTGGTATTGTGCCGCATTGATGGCAATAGGCTCTCCCCCATAACTGGCAATATATCGGAGTACTAGGTACACTTCTGCCAACCCTTCAGGTAATACAGACGTGGTGTTATATTTATACAAATATTGCCGTGTTTTAGAGACAGAAAACAAAAAAAACTAAAATAAGTAAATAAAAAAATATATGTATATAAAATAAATAAAATATAGATTTCTATTAAATGCCATTAAAAGTGCTGGTAAACGTTTCAGACTTAGAATTACCTAAGATAATATAGCAAACAAATAAAAACAGTTGAACCGCGACTATAGGCGAAATACAACTTTAAAAAAATGTTTTATTAAATAAATCTATAAATAAATAATACTCGACAATCTACACAGCATCATCTAGTTCCAAGCTAAGCAGAGCTTGTGTTATGGGTACTAGATGACTGATATACTTAATAAAATTATAATACATTACATAGATATATATTTTTACTATACATAGCAAATACCCAGAACACTCGGACATAGCTTTGTAGATCGTACAAAAATTTGTCCCAAGGCGAGAAACGAACCCGCAACTTCTGCGTCGCAGGCGTAGCTTCGCCCGCCGCGCCACGTCGGTCGTATTATTCAAACTATGAATTCTCGCTCGTTGAATATCATTTATAACCCCCGACCACTTAAAATAGCATTAAAACTAGACTGAAACTATTACGGTGATACAATCGACGGTTTATTAACTGCGTTCTTTATTTATAATGTCGAGTTAACCTCAAAGATTTACGATTTAACATATTATGATGGAGCATCATAATATGATATAATTCACAAATCTCAATAACTGGTATTGTCCCGTTAATTTTGAATTAGATACTCGTACATGTCTAGATTCTACGACTGTACAATAATAGACAGGCATAAGGAAGGCAATGGCGTCTGTGTTAAGTTCATAAATATGGAGTTATCTGTTTGTAGCGACATCTATCTGGCCACACACGTATTAAACTGGCGTTTACTTCGTGATTAAATCGCGATTTTAAAATTATCTGCGCGTCTGCGCGATTAACATATGTACTAATTCCTGATAATAAGCATCAGACAGTGTCTTACCAGACACAAAACCATTCTCGTTGGAGGGTCTTTGCTTTTCAATGAAGGTTGAGGAAATTTCCACCCCGTTCCACATCCCCTTAAAGGGCAATACGCTGTCATCATATTACAGAAATCTAGAATCAGACCGTCTTACCAAGGGGTATTGTATCTCAGTCAGTCCTCCACAATCCAGTTGGGGTTGTCAGCAGTTGGCAGCAGGGTCAGCAGTTGCTGCTTGTATTCAGTTAGATCCGGTTAAACTGGATACAGACCCCAACATAGTTGAAAAAAAGAATGATGGTCCAAAAAATAACAAAACTGCCTTGTTGGTCTAGTGTTCGTCAGCGCTACCTACTGCTAAGTATAAGGACCTGAGTTCGATTACCAGGTCGGGCAAAGTTATATAGGTGTTTTCCATCTTTGGCAATTATAATTATACAAATGCAAATAAGTCTTATTCGCAAAAAAAATAAGATTGATTACAAACCTGCAATAGCTGCTCGACCTGGAAATCAAATTCAAACTTTTACCGCAGCTGCAGTTCACCACAAAAACTACTCGTAGTTGTTATAAAGAAGGAAGCTTGCGGTAATTGAGTTTCCTTTGATTTGCAGGATATTGTAACATACATAATTGACCAATCATTATTGGTTTACTAACATTTGATACACAGGCCAATTACTGTACGATAAGTATGCTTACTCAATGTAATAACTTAATTTATCCTGTTCTGTTACTGTAGATTTTTTTATTAATTCATTGCTCTGATGAATGGATTTTGATATGACGACACGGTTGGCGCGGTGGTTGAGCCATCAGCTGCTGCGCCGCGTGTTGTGGGTTCGATCCCCACACGGAACAAATATTTGTATGGCCTACAGGTAGTTGTTTCGGGTCTGGCTGTTTGTGTATGTGAGTTTAAATGTTTGTAAACGCACCCACGATACAGGAGAAATTCCTAGTGTGGGGCAACGTTCTACTTTTAAAAAAGAAAAGAAGAAAAGAAAGATAATAAGGCTGAGATAAATAATCAAACGTTGTAAATAATACAATCAGAGCTTGTTCAATGAAGCTGAGTTACCTATACGACTGTTTTTTTTTAATAAAGATAGTAAATTCTCACTTGTTATAAAATGATTTATTGACAGTTCTGACTACCTTTTTAACGTAAATAGCCATCAACACTAATTGTGCACATAGCAATGAGAAATGTGGAATTTTATATACCTCATTTCAAATTCTAGGTAGGGTTACTAAGTTTGTGTAAGGCTGGCACTTCGCTCGCGATTTCGTCCGCGTGAATTTAGTACTTTTCATCCCCCCCAACACCTTAAAAGCGTAGTTTTGCAATTAATAATAGCCCATAGCACTCAGGAATAATGTAGCTTTCTAACTGTGTAGAAAAAATATAATTGGATCATAAGTTCCGTAGACTACTACTACATACAAACAATCATCATCCTGCCCTTCACAAAGTACGTTCGGGTCGGTTTCCAGTCTTACCGGATGCAGCTATATAAATAACAAACAATATTATTGTAGAAAAAAAAGGTCAGAGGGGAAATATAAACAGGTCTTCTTTTATGAATGAAGAATGAAATAATGTAATTCTGCTTCTCACGCAGCTTCTCAATTCAGCATGTACTTTGAAAGCTTTATGAGCCCCCTAGTGGCTATTGCCACAACAATTAGCATCAAAATTTATATAAGCGAGGATCTTTTATAATTGACTGTGCAATGAAATGTGAGGTTCCATTACTTTCGTTCTGACATTCACCTCTTAGAGTTAGAATTTAACTGGAAGCATTATTTTTCTGAATACCGAGGTGGGTTCCCGGCTCTTACGCATTTATAGAAAGAGTGTCTAAATTACATTGTAAGGAGACAAATTGTAAAAATTTTAATTTCACCAGAAATTGACATTGACACTTTCGTTTTGAAATGAGGTACATCACTGCGCCCTTGCCCCGATGTATGTGCTAATATTCGATATTACATTTTATTCTCTTGAAAACAGTATACCCGTATAGTTTTTTTTTTTTTGTTGTACAGTAAACAGTATTTCAGTACGAGACACAGTATGCTCGGCAACCCTACAACTAGGAAATAAAATATAGTTAAATTAAGGTCTACAGACCACCCTGTAGAGATCACTGACCGGCTAACTATGTGATATTAGGTACGTAATCTAAGTACTTATCACTCATACAGCCATAAGAGCAGCATGCAAGGTTTCCCTTACGAGGTTTTAATTAGGTACCTATTCAAGTTCCCAGTTAACGATTACACCAGCGACTTTGTGATAGATTACTGAACGATTACTTTGCACGCTTTACTTAATGTAAGGCGGTTCTTATAATCAACAACATATTTTTATTTATCAAATATACCTGGATGATGTAGTGTCGAATTTGTAATGCGCCTGTGTTACTGCGTATTGTGTATTTTCCTGATCAAGAAGGAGTTGCCTTGATTGGAATTGTATCTTTAGCACTGATAATGATGTTAGAGCTGCATCTATGGAGTTGTATTAAATTAGAAAAGTATGTAATATTTCTATACTCGTTTCCTCGATGCTTGAAGACCGAAACCTCGTTCTACGGGAAGATGAGAGAAGTACCTTTTTGTGTATTTCATAGGCTACACGATTACTGATAAATCCTTGCACGGACTGGACAGGACCACTTAAAGCTGCGTGATTCTTTCCTCCTGAGAGGTTTGGTGGTTCTTTCTATCTCAGACACTTATCTGCATGGTCCTCACCAAGATAACGTCGGCTTCAAAAAGACTGTGACCTCTGAGTTGGTTTAGGCAGAAACTACAGTTCGCCACCTGCTATGATCCTTACGGAGTATGTAAGGATCATACAATTTTACTTCGTTTCTATTCATACAACTGGTCATACACGCACGCCGAATACGACTCACATGACCTTTCTGAATAACATCACCAATAAGATCAGATTATGTACTCCTAGAGCGTCCCATCAAGATTTAAAAAATCCCAATCCACCATATATCTGTCTATATCCAGAAACATCTCAGTACCCACTTGCATAGCTATTGAAAGTGAGCGTTGGTTAACTTGAGGCTGGATCGTGACCCGCCTGGCCTACATACTACTCTGTACTTACCTACTATTAAATAAATACTAACGCAACACAATTTACGAGTTTCTACGGTTAACTGGCGCGTTTCTTCCTTATGAAGCAAGATGCGGTTAAGCATTTGATCTTATATAGCTGGACGAAATGCCAGATAGGAAGGTTGTTGAGACACTAGTCGCGGATTTTGTTTAGGACAAGGTAAACTTGTCGAAAAAACAATGTTGCGTTCTGGCCACTGAATGCAACGTTGTAAAGATATGCCTATCTTCATTAGTATGTTTTCATTTTTTCCAGAATGCCTGATTTGTACATATTTCGATAAAGTATCTTTTGTATGTGTCATCACATATATAATCTGGTTAGATAAACATTAGATTGGTAAGGAAACTATTTTTAAAGAGTAATTATACAGTGGTTTGCCCATTCTTCTCCACACACAAAACTACATTTTGGAAAAGGCAATTTGAATCATTTTCTTACTTTAATTTACTAGAGAATTTGACGTTCAAAAATAAAGTCTTTGACTTTGCATGACTTTGCTGTTTTAAATCTCTTCAATTATATTTTTGCGAACAATCTTGCAAACATAACATGAACTTGTCGTAAGCTCATCGAACTTTTAAAAGTTAAAGCTCTCATGTCTTAAATGTTGACGGCACAGTTGGCGCTGTGGGCCAGCAATCGTCTGCGTCGCCGCGTGTCGTAGGTTCGATTTCCGCACTTAACAAATATTTGTATGGACTCTAGATAGTTGTTCCTTTTAATGTGTGACTTTAAATGTTTGTAAACCCACCCTACACAAGAGAAATTCATAGTGTAGGACAACGTTTAAAAAAATGTGGTTACTTTTCCTCAATAAGTATCCAGTTCAAAACCATAATACTGAGATACTTATTGCTTTGTTTTTGGTTTCATTTGTGACTTCGATGAAAAAGCTCGCCATAAACCATAGAAAAAAAAACAAGTAATGTTTATTCATTCTGCAAAGCGATCGTTTATGGCGTAAAATTATCGTACACCACCCTCCGGCTCGTTTAAAAGCTTATTACGGTTGCCATGGTTAACCCTTCGATTGATTTAAACGAGCGGATTTATCTCGCCATATACATAAGTGCATTATATATTATGTAGAGAAATCTGAGGTAATTCCTGATCATTGATTTGTTAAAATTACGACATTCGGAAGAATTCGGTAGGTAGTCTTCGATCATTATAACTATAAAAATTAGTCGAAGACAATTGCTCCTCACGAGTTAATTTCTTTTGTTTAACAACCTATACTAATGAGGTTATAATGTGGTGTGATCAATGCTTATACTTTCTCTGTATGAGAACAGACTAGATTGGAGACGTACGCCATAGACGTTTCCAAGACGTAAAATCTACATCCACGAAATATGCGGGTAATAAAATACTGTTGTTAAACTGTACTGATTTTGAGGGGCTCTTTGCTAAATTATAACAGCTACACCGGTAAATCGAAGGTTCAGCTACGCTATCCGTAGATGGGTGATTACTCACTACATATCGAGACCCCGGCGTGCGTCGGAATGCACGTTTAGCTTTTGTTTCGTTGATCTTTGAAAGTCACTACGGGTTATTAGTCTCACCAAAGGTCTTATCTTACCCAGTAACTGGGCTATGGAGGCGATCCATGTACTTGTAGTCAGCTGCATTCGGTAAGACTGGAAGCCGACTCCAACATAGTTGGCAAAGGCTAGGCAAATTAAATTGTGTATGTGTGTGTTTTATGTGTGTATTTTGTTTGGCGTAACACGTTATTATTGTTGATTCCAGAGGCGCTTGACGTGATCAAAGAAGAGCACACGATGCCGGCGCAGAGGCGGCGAGACAAGAGAGAGGTCCCTTTCACGCATGACGAGAAGAGAATCGCTGGGGTGAGTGTGTTTTACACCCTTACTTACTTTGTCCACGACTAAAAAACTGTACACCAGCACTGGGAAAATTGAACACCGAACAAGCTTCTCGTATAGATAAATGAAAATTACGATAAAAAAAACATAATATAACACCAAGCCTGTATTTCCCCGAAGACTTGGGCAGTGGTGTACCTAAGTACACCCAAATTTCACCAGTTCCGATGATAGATATTTCTTTGTGATGATTTTTACAACAAGTAAAACATTTTTAATAGTTAAGGTCGGTTTTCGCGTTTCATATCTGACCACTCCGATAGGAAACACTGAAACAAACTCGGAAACCAGTCTGTTATAAGTCCCAACCTTATCTTGGTCGGATCATGTAAGGACCATATAGATAAGTGGCGAAATTGTATACGTAATTAATGATTGGCAATAGGGCCATTATTCATTAAAACAAATTTTAAAATACAGTCTGATACTGCCAATACGATTTGATCAGATTCCACAGACCTACTCTTTTATTTAAATGAACCAATTTCTGACTTATGAAGTCCGAAAGCCCTTTCCAAATTGTACACCCACTCAAAACGGATATACAGATGCTATACTCGTAAAGTGAACGTATGTGTCGATATAAATTCTTTTCCCCTTTACTTACAGGTTTTTATAACCCGTTTGTGCCCAAAATAACGTTAACAGTTATTATCTTCTGTTCATCTGTATCCATAACTAATCAAATGTTATATTTTCCTGTTTCCAGTGCCTGCTGCAGTGCGTTTACCGAAAAGTGAAAGCCGTAAGTATTAACCCACTGTCCCACTGCATCAATCTATTTTATCTAAGTAACTGCTAACTCGTTTACACCGATTTAACTGATAGTCAGTAGGGCTGCCAAATGCATTTAAAACGTTTTATGAGAACTTGAAAGAGCAAATTCTGAACGGCTTTTACGAGTACTGGGTGTTAGTGCTAATTACTTAAAATAAAACTTATAAATAATAAAATAAATAAGTTAGACTAAAGAGAGTTAATTTTAAGTCACTTTGAGTAATAATTAAGTAGACAGTAGGTATTTTTATTGAGTAGAGATAGTAGACCGTTTTTAATAAAACATTATCAATAAAAGCGAAAAATAAAAGCAATTTTAAGTCCGGTGAGAATTTTCCACAAAATGAATAAATAACGTCTACGTAAAGTACGTAACAAACATGCATTGGGATGTTTCCGGAAGCTCTAGGAAGAGTCAATTTTTTGGTTTTCTCTTAATGACTCAATTTGTATATTCAGCTTGGTACGGAAACGATTCAGAAGCCAAACAACAAACAAACGAACAAATCCATTTTGGATCTTGCGTTTAATCTGTTACAACCTGTATAGGAGATACTTTTATCGGGCTTAGAAATGCCATGGATGCTTAATCAAAAATATGCCGTGAAATAAGTCCATCATATTTATGTTTCAAATCCAAAACTACGATATAACGATTTTATATCGTACCCACAATGACGAAATCTTTAGATAACATCTGATGCACTTTGCAACCCTGATTATCATTGACGCAATTCTCTTTTTGTAGAGCAAAGAATGATCAAACAAACTTTCTTTTACTTATAACTACCGTGTAAAGCACTTTTTATTTACCTCGATATTGAGAGAAAATTCATATTGTTCGTCGTGGATTCTAGGTTTAGGGACCAAATGTCAGACATATTCACACTTTTTTCTAAATGACAATTTATGCTGGAGGATATTATTTGTTCACATTACCAATTGACCTCCTTTACGAGGTAAGGTACATCTGAATGATCACATGAGTACAATCGTAGTGAAATCGATTAATCGACGACAGAAAAAATTGCAGAAAGTGTACTTAAGATATCGTAGTGCATCTTGTTCTTGGAATTAAATGCACAAATTAATTGAAAACGCCAACCCTCGTTTCAATAAACGCGGAGAAAAGTGTGCTAAAAAAACCTTCAGATTTACCTACTTTATTTTTAAGGCATAACTGTACTCCTTGTTCTATAATAAGGGTGCGAGAGTTTAAGCATAATTGCTTCATTAAAAAATGATTATTGGTCAGACACTATTTAAATTACTGGCCATTACGTTCAAGTGAACTTTTGACCGTTTAAAAATCGAACAACATTGTGAAATGCACGCACTTGCCCGTGTCGAACGCATCAAAAGCAATTACCCGTTTGTGAAAACAAAAACAGCAAACAGAATAAATTAAATATGTTAAGATAATCTCCGGTTATCGTTAGGTAGGTATTCCCATGATGTGGTCCGAGGTCATCCGTACCCGTAAACGAAAAATAAAATTATTCTTAAATCAAGTTTCAATGCTTTATAGTGCTGTCACGAACTGATTGCTCCAATTTGTTAACTATAAAACATGAGGAGTAAGGTCGTAAATCTGAAAAAGAAAAATTCGCTGCTTATTTATAATACTTGAAATCCTTTGAACAGGAATATTACGGCCATAAAAGATCTTCGGTACACGTTGTAATTTGTATTTTATTTGTGTTATATTCAAAAAGCGGTATTGAATTTAATAGTCGTGGGTCGGGCCCCATCAGCTCATGCATATGTCATACCTTTTTTCTATATAAATATCTTTTGTATGAAATATTTATTGCAAGCATTACACCAGTTAGGATCGTACAATAAAAACTCGAACGACTTGCTATGAATTGGTTTCAATAAATGTTATTTTTATCCTTCGAGTCATAACCGTAATTTTATTACTTAAGTGGGCTAGGTTGTCGCTGGGATCTTTCGAATTCGGCTTTATGAGATAATAGCCGGTGAGAAAGATATATTATTGTGAATCCTTCGCCGAATATGGCAGGTCCTTTTGGAGCGGTGGACAGAGCTATAGTTTGCACTGAAATACCGATACAGTAGGTACTGAAGTGCTATATTGCTTAGCTGTTAAGTGGGGTATAAAGTTGGTTTTCGGGGCCTTCTTGCACAGGTATATATTTTGCAACCCATTCGATGCGTTCCATATGATTTACTGTTAAAGTTGTACAAGTTTCTGCAATAAACATTTTTCTTTAATCTGCACTTTTAGGGTACCGTACCAAAATGGTAAAAAGAAACCATTATGGTGCGACTTCTCTGTCCTTTGGCTTTGCTCACGCACTGTTTTTGACTTATGATGAAAAATCTGAAACAAGATTTTAAAGCGTTGAATCTAAAATAGATCTAGCTGTGTTTATGTTTAGAAATGTGTGATTTATTATTTTGATTTCTGTACTTTTAATTTAATATTATCTGATTATGTATTTGTACGCCTTTCTAGGCAAAACATATTGAACCTTTTTTTATTTTTATAATCGTTCAACCTGATCGTTCCAACTGATTCTCAACCTACACATGTTTTTGACAAATAAAATTATCTTATCTTGATTCCCTTACTGATTTCTAAACTTACATTTCCAGGTGGACGGCTACGGTTTCCCGACACTTGAAGGTCTGGTGGGCCTCTACTCCGACGGCGTGAACGAGCGCGGCTACTTCATGGCGGTGCTTGAGGCATCGCGAGAGTGCCTCATGAAGAACCACGACAAGTTCTCTAGGACTGTGCCTATGGGTGAGTTTGTAAAATGGATAAACTACATTTGTCCAACTTGCGGTGACACATAATTTGACATCCGTCTTGTTCTAACTGCTTCTTGAGCTACCAGGTTCATACTAAAACGCGGATTAATGTGACTTGTGGTCGAAATTCCACCATTTTAGCTTCCTGCACTCCTCTTGCATATAAATTTTAACTACGCCAGATCTCACACTCCTTCGTACGTGCAATACTTAAATGGAATCCGAAGTTGTAACTTCACGTATTAATTAATGGATTTATTCTTAAATATAGCAATTTTTTCCTATTTAAGCCAACCGCTTGTCAGCCCACAGCTGTCTTACATCTTCTAAATATGAATTAGTATTTTACATATATACCTATGTACAAATATTTAAAATTGAAGTGTCTATTTGTAATGTAAAATAACAGCTTTTTACTAAATGCATATGACAGTTTATACCGTGGTTACACCAAAAAACCAATTTTCCAAAATGTTGTCCGTATGTTTGTTTGAGGTAATCTCCAAAACATTCAAAATGGATTTTGTCTGTACTTTTATGGGGAGATAAAAAGGGAAAAGAATGATTTAATTCCACGGGGACAAAGTCAGCTAGTTATAAGTAAGAAGGAAAGATTTTTTTGTTGTCTTGGATAAACTCAATAATTGCTTTCACCTAGAAAACTACATTATTACCGAGTAACATAGACTATATATTATATTCAAAACTACGCTTTAAAAGCGATGGAGAGGATGTTAAAGTTCCAAGGACAAATAAAATATCACGTGGACGAAGTCGCGGGCGAAGAGGTGTTTTTTTAAGTAACTCTACTTTTTTTCTGTTTTCAGATAACGGCCTCAACTGTGACATATCATTCGACATTTTTGAGTGTATTTCTGACCGCATCGGCGAATACTGCGGAACCGCGGGCCTGTAACACAGCACCACAAGTGCCAACACACAACCTTTTGTCTACTGTCCTAATTAAACTGTCGATGTAGGTTTACCTATTGAAATTAACCATTCGAATAACTATTAAAAAATCTCTAAAATTTATTACTTACGACACGTCCAAAAAAGTTAACTTTTTTTTTGTGGACTTTCTTCTTACGTCGCGCACTGCCATGAATGTGTAAAATACTGGTTTTCGTTTTTATTAGTCTAAGTTAATTAATCAAAAGAATAATGTTTTTGATTAATTTGCAATAATTCTGCCAAGGTAATGTTTTGAATATTCTACTTATATATTTTTACCATTTTAAAATTAATCTCTTGTATCTAATTAAAATTCTTATTAAGTTACCAACACGAAACAAACCACTAGAATTAAGGTACGTGTACATAGATTGTAATTAACTATACTAAAATGTGATGCTCAATAATTTTAGTTGTAAGGTAGCTCCATAGATTTCTTACGAAAAATTTTTAATGACGCATCTCTACAAGGCCTGTTGCATATCAACTATATTATCTGGATTAGACACTATTGTTACAAAATTATCATCATCATCTGCCTAGCCTTTTCTCAACTATCTTGAGGTCGGATGCAGCTGAATGCCAGTATTTTACATGGAGCGACTGCCTATCTGACCTCTAAAATCCAGTTACTGGGCAATATGATACTCATTGGTAAGACTAGTTCTCAGACATTCGGGCTTCTGACAACCCGTAACGACTGTCAAAGATCTACAATTGAAAACCAGGACCAATGGCTTAACGTGCTTTCCATCGTACAAAATGTGTAGGTATAAAGATAACCGAAACCTACATGCAGGTGGTGAAATAAGCCTTAATGAATCTATTTTCATGAACTAAGAATTTCACGAAACTCCTGTGAAATGTGAATGCTACTGTGACTACTTTTACTCCTTAAATTAGCTGATCCTTAACGAACTGATAGATTTAACATAGCTTTAAGTTTTATGAAATAAAGTTCTGTATATATCTACTGTCTGTTTTATTTCCGTACGAAACCCACTATTCGTCAGAGTTCAAATTATAATCAATTTTCAGAGATGTTTTCGTACAAATGAATTTCTTTTTGTATTGGAAACTACTAAATTTATTATTTATTTTGTCTTTATATCCTGTAAGACCCAATCATAATTTTACGAAAAAAGCCTATAGTCAAACTTAATTTGCCAAAAAGAACTAAGGAAAATCTACATAAATAGATACATACGAGGATTTCCAGATGAAAAAGAAAAAAGAAAAAACAGATGCTGTCAAAGTGAGCATTGGACTCAATATTTTACACGGGAAACATCATCATCATCATCATTATTTTACACTCTACATGACAATGTAGAGGACATTGTCATGTAGAGCGTTTCTAAAAATAAAAATGTATCAGGAAAAAGCATAAAAAAACCAGTTGGTTCCTGTCTCACTGCTGCACATGTTCTCATACAGAGAAAGCACAAGCATTAACTATAAGACTTAATTATAAGTCCAGGTTTCCCCACGATTTTTTCCTTAGCCAGTGATATCTACAAACTTTGAAAATCCATACGAATTTAAAAAGTCACATTGTTACTTGCCCGGATTTAACCCACGATCTCAAAATGCTTTTTTTATTCAAAAGTTAATAGCGTGGCTCTAAGGAATTCAACTGTGGGGTAGCGCCTGTAACTCTATCATTAGCATTATATAGAGAACGCGGAATGCTATTTCTCGCGCAATTGCTACCGTTCCTTGGCTAGTCACGAACGCTGAAACACACAAGGAGTTAACTATGGATACTGTCATGAAAGGGATAAAAGTGTCACAAAAAGAGACTGGAAATGGGTGTAACGACCCGACTGCTGCATTGAAAACAAGCAATTGCAGAAAACGACTTAAAAGAAAATAAAGTGTGTAGTGCACTCACCAGTGGGGACCTGGACATAAATGCGGAGTAGATATATCACTGGAGTCACGCTTTTCCCGCCAAAGATAACTTTCAACCGTTCTGCTAAAAGTGAGAAGAGTGTCAATACAGAAAAAAGTGAGCTCACACGTTCCGTTTGCGACATAGAAGGTGTAAAAAAATAACGCGGTAGGAGGAGTCTAAAGATTTATATTTTCGTATCTTCATCTGAAACCTTTTCGTATTTATGTATTTCCCGAAGGTTAGGTAAGGCCCATAGTATATCCAAATAAGTATGTTACCTTTGTCGAAGAAAGCTGTTAAAGCCATCTATTTACGAGTACATGGATAAAAGATTCGTGCTTGCACCTCTGGCTACGTTTTTTTAACCGCAGAACCAATATTCTGCAAAGCAAAAATCTAAGAGCCCAAATCCCAATCGACTACCAACTGAAAATGGGCGGTTGAATCTTATAATATAATAATAATAATATACTTTATTAATTCAGACCATGGTGTCCATTTTGTTAGTAACAATGTTCTTATAGACTAGTGTTAGTAATGCTTAAAACTATCAACACAAAAACATCATCTTGACATATTATAGAGTTAATCAAATTATTTATTCAAAGTATTTTGCTGACTGTCGAGTAAGCAAGAGACTATACCCTCATAGCACACTGAGTGCTATGCTTAAACTGAAAGGCGTTATCAAGCTGATACAAGCTGATAGATACCGTACCTACTTAAGAAAACGGTACCAAACTGAAAACTAGTTTTGCTAGCAGCCACTCGCCACGTCGTCTGCGTATGTATCTTTATATATAGAATAGTCTATGTGTTATCCATCATACTGTTAAGTTTCAGAAATATCCGTTCAGTGGTTCTTGCGTAAATGAGTAACAAACATCCATACACATCCACACAAGCTTTTACATTTATAATATCACTAGTACTTCGTCCGCGTGGATTTGGTAGTTTTCCCGTAATACCCGCCACCCCCTATAGGTACCCGCCACATCTGGGTTACAGTGGATCTTCATGTGGGGTACTGTGGATCAATACATGGAATTACCATGCTTTTTTAATGGGTTACAGTGAACAGTTTCAATACATGTATGAAATAAAAGAATCATTTGTTTAATCAATACTTACACTCAGGAATAAGCTTGCTAACCATGAAGCTTTTTTTAATTGGATCACTCATTACCTACAAACTAATAAACATATTTTACCTCTTTATAAGATTACTATAGATATAGACTAGCAACTCGCCCCGGCTAGCACGGGTAGTACTATGTATGTACATATATACTATACAGCCGGATGATATCTGGTGCATGGATGAAGGCGGCCATAGTATGTCAGAGTTCAACCTGATTTAAAACTTCGTGGTATCCATACCACATTTCGTGTCTTTTTTGTTTCGGGGTTTGAAAATAAATTGTTTCTTCACATATACTTGTTGGCCATGTGTCAATCAAGAGACAATCAAGTTATCAATCTAGAGGAGGCATAGTTGGCTCAGTGGTTTAACGGCTGCTGCGCTGCGTATTGCGGGTTCGATTCCCGCTCGGAATACATTATTTTTATGGCCTTAATGAGGTAATTCCGGGTCTGGCTGTTTGTGTATGTGAGTTTCAATGTTTTTAAACGCCCCCACGATTCAAAAATTAGACATTCCTAGACTGACGCAATGTTCTCATTCAGAAATCTTCCTTTAGGTTTTTGTAGGTTTGGCCTTAGAATTAGAACTGTAGGGATCTTGGGAATACTGAGAAAATAAGCCAACAGTTCTGCCGCTGGTCATGTAAAAAAAAATTCTCAATAGCATTATTACGTAGTGATTTTACTTGCAGTCAAGCCCCATTCCACAAATTGAGTGAATTTGGATTCGCAATAAAAGTATAGGAAATCTAACTGGTATTTTTAAGGCATGAGGTGGTTATCCTTCTAAGAATCCCAGTAACTAGAAGCAATATGTACAGCTGACGCAGTTTTCTGCATTGTTTAGAGTATACCCAAAATGAAAAATGAAAAGTACACAGCGATGAATATTCCTTCTCGTGCATTAATTCTAGTTATGGTGATATTTTTTTTAATTTTAATAAATTAAAAAATATCACCTTAACTAGAAGCTAATGCTTACTCTCCCACTGCTGGGCAAAGGCCTCTTTCCCGCGCCACCTCGTGCCATCCCTCATAATATAGAAAGAAAGAAAGAAAGAAAAAACATTTATTCAGCACAGGCTCAGGCACACAAAAACACAATACTAAACATAGAAAACAAAAATAATAAACAAAAAATGAGTAACAAAAAATACATTAAAAATAATTAATATAAGAGTAAGTATACATATATTATTATTAATATGCGTCCAGGTCATCTTTCCACCTCTTTCAGAGCCGGCCTCGGCGGCGCTTTCCACTCATTGTGTGGAGACTTTTGCCGAACGGCCACAGCATTATGGATGTAATGTAGGTAGTATATATTTTAAAAGGCAAAATGTACAGCAGATGTAAATCAAATAATGTGATCAGGATGTAAGTAGTTACTAAAGGTAAAGCAGTTTTAAGTAACTAGTATATCACATTTAATTCGAATTAAGATAATATTTCAAAACAAGCCACTAATAACCATAATTTGTCTCCCACGAGTTTTTGTTTCCTGATTCAATAAAATTTGACTCTATCAGCTAAGAAATATCTATTGCGTGTTAAAATATAAATTATTGTTGGGCTACGAATGTTCCGATCGTGAGAGATCTATGAAACTACGGCCAATTAGCTTGGTAAGGCTTATGGCCAATTTTAAACAATGACAGTTGATTGCTGGAAGTCTTCAAAGGACTGTTTACGCAGGGAGTCCTATGCTACTGAGAAACTTCATAACTTCGATACTTTGTCCCAACACTACGACTTTCATGGCCTAATATCTCATTAGGACACCAATGGCGGTGCAACCAGTCCTACCAACAAAATGTATGCAGCTCTACGGAGGGTACCTCACCTGGTATCAGATTGATTGCGAAACCAACCATACAATTTTTGACGTCTTGACCGTGGTTACACCAGCATGGTCTCCTAGTGAGAGACAGGCCTATAAGTTACATAGAAGAAGGGCCTTACTTAGGGCGTTACTTCGATAAAATCATAATCAAACCACTTTACACCGCAGACCCAACACCACCACTAGACACAATACTTAAAGACGTTATGTCTGCTATGGTCCTGATAACTTCATTTGATAGCCTTAAAAAATATCAAAATGGTAAGTAATACATCGGTATAGAGTTATTCACATACAAAATGAAATGTCAATACATCGGTATAAAGTTGTTCACATACAAAATTAAATGTCAATACATCGGTATAAAGTTGTTCACATGCAAAATTATCGATGTAACAGTACATCAAACTTAAATGATTCGATGTGGCTAAGCATCGTAATATCGGGGCAAAGTGGATTAAATTTCATCCAACAAGCTTAGCCCTAGCATAGTACACTCATTTACGCGATAGTTAATTGTTTTACAACAAGTAACAAGTCATCTTATTTTGGCAAGACTTAATAGGTCTTTAAATTGTTTATACGAGTAAATATCATCATTAAATAATATGAAATTCAAAACCATTGGTCCCTATTGTAGAAAGTAGTAGCTCATATTAAAATACTGAAGTAGAAAGATAGTACATTTACATCAACTCATATTAATGGCTTTTGTGGAAGAAGTTTGTCAGTTGTGCATGACATCTTCATGCACAACTCACAGTTTACTTTGAAAATATTTTGGATATGCGAACTTCTCTGCACTTTGTAGATACTGTTCTATACAACAAACATAGAATATTAATTTTATTGATATAGACATTGGGAGTCTGGGAGCTTACCTAGATACATTTCTTATAGCGACCAAGGTATCTAAACCATTCTAGATTAGCTTATGCAGCCGTGAGAGAATAATAATCTGGCGTAGACAAAACCTAAAACTATGTTTATCCAGTCCAAGACAACATGCAACTCTTTTGAAACTGCGCAAGCGCCGACACTTTATACATAGGAAAAACCTACATTTATGATAATTAAACAAACGCAAAAGGTGAACCTTATCACGCTTGTACAATTGAATTTTGTATTTAAGCAGATTCGTGTTTAGTAGTTAAGGTCGTGGGACATACTGACAGACACAATGACTGATAGTGATCATCAATTTTACTCAAGCTTTGTGTTTCACGAAGCATTATGACTAGGAAACGTATACTTATTATGTATGCTGATTGAGTACGTATTACTTCAAACAGGAATTCGTTTTATTTATGATTGTGAGAGAAGAATATACCTAGTCATAATGATTTTAGAGGTTAATTCTAATTAGTGATATGAAGTAATTGGGAAATCATAAGATGTTGTTTTTTTTTCAGGAAAATATAAATGAATACATTATCACCTTAACTGCCAGACAACGAGACACAATAGAATATGTATTGTTTGTCGATCACCTGGCGTTTAAGGTGTTAAACGGAAACTACCCCGTACTTAATTACCGATAGCTAACTATTTGTTAACAGAAAAATGAACCTAAGTAACTGAATCTAATATATGGTCTTAAAATTGCCTCTGCCTTAAAATTCTCTCTCTCTCTGATCATTCGGAAGGGGTTGTTGCCACGTTGTCTGGCAATAGGTACTTACCTTCTGGTCAAAGTAGAAGCCAGCGCTTTGACAACATAGATTGTCAACTAATTTATTATCACTTTTTTTATACGGTTTTGCTCCAATCTAGTTTCTCCTGTGTCTTGGGTGCGTTTACAAACATTTAAAGTCATACTCGTATACACAAACAGCCAGACCCGGAAAAACTACCTGTAGGTCATTTGTTCCGTGTGGAAATCGATCCCACGACACGCGGCGCAGCAGTCCATCGCTCAGCCACTGCACCAACGGTGTCGTCAAATACGCCTATCGCTCTAAACATAAACATTCATTTATTTGTATAAACATGAGTTACAGAAGTACATGGACCGTAGCATTGATGTGTGGTTCATATGTGTAACTAAGAAAAGTGTGCAGTTCAGTATGTTTCGACGCTATTAGCGTACAAATTGACCTTTTGGGATATCTTCCTAATACATAATATTTTAAATTGTTGTAAATATAACATAAAACGGCTTAGTTACGATAAGGCATTACGGGATGAACTGAACCAAACCAACGACCAGTTGCCCACATTAGCCTTGCATCAAAACAACTAGCAAGTGATAGGGATAGTTTTTTGCCCAGCAGGGGGATAACGCAGGCTAACAATATCAATAATAAATAACATTAAAATTAACAGATTACAAATAAATGTCACAAATGACATATCATGGTAATTACTTGGGTACATAATATGAAAAATGCTTTAAATAGCAAGTTGTGGTTGGTTTCTCTAAGTGCCAGTGAATTCATCTTCTTGTTCTTCCGAACTAACAAAACATCACGCCAATATTGACGGGTTAAATAGAGCTGTCCTGTGACTACCTATATAGTACACCCACGTTTGACCAGATTTAAATCCCATGTAATATGCGGCAATTTCGGGGCCCAGATAATGCACAAATCTGTAATAAAAGTATCTAAACCAGACCCATAATGCCTTCATCTCACCTAATCATTTACGAGTACCTATGTATAAGAATTACGTGTCGGTAAATCTAACACTCATTACAAAAACACTTAATTTTTTGCAGCAAACTGAACAGGATCCTGCTTATCAGTGCTATCTTTTGAGGAAGTTATGTTAAAAAACATTTCATCACCCAAAGGAAGTCGATGTTCAGAGAGACTATTCATCATACCTACTATAGTAAAAAATACATATTATTGCATACTTATTATTGCAAGATGTTAACTGTTATAAATTGTTTGTAGTCTAAAGAAAAATCTAGCAAAAAAAAATTGAAAAAATCCAAAGCTGGCTTGAATTTCATTTTATTTCAGATTGTTAAAGGATGTCTAAACTACAGAATCTTTCTTTAACTAGCATCAGAGTTAAAACATGCCATCGATAACCATACAAGCGAATCTTATTGTCAATAAGAACTGTACTTACGTACTGTTGTTATACGCAAACATCTATAACAGGCTCCCTATTCCATAGCAAGGCACATCAATTTAAATGCTAAAACCTCAAGGTCTCCAACAAAATTTCTCAACATCATTGAATATCGGCTGAGGAGGCCGGAGGTCGTAGGGCACAATGGCTGTTCTTGAAGGGCATCTCGCATCTTCACGGTGGTGCGCACCGGCGCGGGCGCAAGTTGTCCGACCAAAGGCAGTTGTCAAACCGAATTCTTAAATAAAGAGGTTACTTAGATGTGCTTGTAGTACATGCAATCATGTACCTAAAGAGGGATATATTATACATAGTCGATCTACGTTGGTGTTAGCTTTAAAGAAACCTGGAAATAATGTTGATTATATTTTTCTCCCTTAATTGATTACGAAGATTGGCAAATCAGAAAATCATGGACCATATTGGGATAATTTTTAATCCGAATCGTCCTAAATCTTATATATTTTGAATTTCCATTTCGATACATTTCCTAGTCATACCAGCATAATTGACTAGCAGAATATTGGTTCAATAACAGTGCCTACAAATATGTGAGTATTTGAAGTAAAGACCAACTATTTGTGCAGATTCGAAAATTAATGATCTAAAACGAAAAGTAAGTCTGCAAGGCATCTTTCAAAATTAAATAAAAAAACATTTCACATTAACACAATCAAGAAAATCCAGGTCAAAAAGGTTATACCGTCGAATTTCAATATCAGGTACATAGCCGAACCATCGAAGCGAGCAGCAGTTGGTTTAACATTGAATGGAGGGTAGAAACGGTAGGATGTTGCCAAACCACTCCGAATATGATGCTGATACATTAGTGATAACTTCTACCACACTGCCACCATTGTGTGAAGCCACGCATTGTTTTTGTTAAGTACAAGAACTTGAATATTATAATTTAGCTGAGTATTCGTTACATAATTAATTTATCTCTGATTTAGATTGTGTCCGGTTCAAGCTACGATACTTTACATTTTGGTTTTTCCAGTCTTTAGAACAATTGAATCTATTTTAAACCTAAGTACAGGTAAATTCCCGCAAGTAGATTCTACATAGATTTACCCAACAATGAAATGTCAGTGAGCAAATTGATCGCCAATTTGACCATATCCACCATAGGAATATATAAACCTTAACCTTTGATATACTATATTCAAGATATAGGTACCTACAAAATTGTAGGTCTTGGTTAAATCAAGTTACGTCTGTCTACATTTTAAACCGGACTTACCAACCGTCAAAGCTTCCACCTTAATTATTGCAACTGACCAGCAAATCGCTATTGTGCTGCTACCTATCATTATAAATCTTTGGGGCAAACCAAACTTATATATCAAGAAAAACAATAGTACGGGTGGAAGGACACATGCAAATGCGCCACAAAGGACCAGTTCATCTTGAGCCACGTTATTAAAAGTAGTTAGAGCAATTAGATGGAACATGTGAGGTCAAGTTAGATGTTCGCTTCACAAGTCAGCGAGTACAATTCGACACTATAATCCGAGATGATCGCACCGGAACGAGCATCGGAGATACTGTTTTCATTGTAACACGAATTGTGATGGGGTTGTGAAGAAACAGATCTATATTAAATTTATTAAGTTGAAAGGAATAGATTTATCTTTTTAGTATAGGTAAGAATGGAGCCAAGTAAATGTTTTCAAATATATGTTTTACGATATATAGAAACATAAAAAAATATCGTATGCTGCATAACATTATCCTACACAAATAAGTCCATCTGTAATACTTAAATCCTTTTCCTCTACTCTTCTACTTTCCTAAGTGTCACTATTTTATAGACTAACTTTCCCATGAGCAAGGGATGCATCTCATCCAATATCTCGTGGCACCATGCAACCACTCCTAACAAAGGTCTCTCATCAGAATTAGACATTTATTACAGCATTGTGCTACATCCACAAGGCTCGTCAGACAGGGAAGTGAAACAAACGCCGGACGCTAATATTAATTAAGTCGATAATGAATAGTGACCATTGGCGATGGACCCAGTATGCGTCCTTGAGGTACCACTCAAAATTGACGCTTCAGGGAAAGAACAATTGAAGGAAATATAATTTTAAATTATTATTAATTAGTATTATAAGGATTTCAGAAAGCTATTATGATTACAATTCACATTATAATTACATGATTTGGAAAAAAAACAATTAGTGTTGATAACATCAAATGCTTTGCAGTAGATTCAGTAAAATAAAATATTAAGTTAAAATATCTGAAGACGTATTGTATGTGTATCTTGCTAAAGAGTATCTTATCCAAACAAATGCATACCTACATAGGTGAATATATTTTTCTGTAGGTGTCTTTAATTAACTAAAATGTTAATAATGCTCATTGTTAGCATACATGGAGTTATTGTCTTGCCAGTCCGTAAGAGCATTTAAAGCTTGGGAACTTTAGTTATTTCAGCAGTTATTCTGGATACGTATATGATGGTGCATTAAGTATTTATCATCTGCCAATTATTATAAAAAAAGTAGTTTTTATTAAGATATGATTACTCTTTATATACCAAATATCTAAT
This sequence comes from Phlogophora meticulosa, assembly GCA_905147745.2. Classification (NCBI taxonomy): domain Eukaryota; kingdom Metazoa; phylum Arthropoda; class Insecta; order Lepidoptera; family Noctuidae; genus Phlogophora; species Phlogophora meticulosa. The sequence goes on along the minus strand of LR990520.1, from coordinate 14,662,332 downwards.
TTACTACTAGACTAGAACTTCATAACGAAAAAGATTAGTACAGTTTCTTTGAAATTGTCTTCCAATGGTTATTATACGCGGTCCCCGGTATGTAGTAACTTATTTTCCGCTTCTTTTATAATTATATGTACTTGTCAAAAATGTTGTCAAAAGGACACAACATTTTTTAATCATGTCCGTGCCTATATCAATCCAATTTTTAACCGATATTGCATAGTAGAAATACCAATTCGTTCTATGTATATAGATAGACACATGGCACCCATCCAGTACCTATTAGGAATCAGCCTAATAACTACCACTGCAGCGACACGCTTCATAACTATCGTTGTTAAATTATAAGTCCTAGAGTAAATATATGCAGCATTAACTGACTCTCGTCGTAATATGCATATGCAAGTTCAATGGTTGTCAAAGAAATTTACAAATAGTGTTATTGTAGCCTTGTGTAATTGTTTCATTTGTTCAGCAGTAAATAAATAATTGTTACTATCACTACTTATTTATAAAATATTAACCAGAATAAGCAAGCTTAAGCTTGTTCTGTTTCAGGCTGACTAGTGCCGACCTCAATCTAGTCTAGGAAAAAGATAAGTCTTTATTGAGTTTTTGTTTAAGCTGCACTTGTGTTAGTTAGAAGATTTAATAGCCTATTATGAATTTATATTACACGAATTATCAAATCATTAGTGCATTGTTTGGTTCGTAAGAGTTTAATGTGCCGAATGACTTTGAAATGATGTTGATTCCAGTTGGGAATAACTTGGGATCTATATATAGATCTATCTCTATCTATATATATGAGAAGTCTAAAATGTTAGATATGCAGTAAGTAAAGTAACCGAATAATGTATTGTCTCATAATAATCACTAAAATACACACACATATAACATAACATCACGACTGACATCCCCGAACGGTTAGGCAGAGGCGTACCTGTAGTACAGCCACATTTCACCAGTTATGTTGAAGACCAATGTAATAGGGAGCGACTACAACAAATACTCGTGTACTATCGTATAGGATTTGTATTAGAGGGTGTCCAGAAATTGCATTGCGTTTATTGTTTAAACATAATATTTTAACCCCGGGTTCAGTTGATACCAATAATGACTTAAGTCTTGCATCTATAACCTGTAAAGGGCATTTACAAGCCCTGTTTTAGTTTTTTGTAAAACGTTAAGTTACCTTGAGTGATTTGAAAAGACTAAATTTACGAAAATTTAGTCTTTTTAAATCACTTAAGTTAACTTTTTTAAAAGTGCCTGTAAAAACGCGTTGAATATTCAGGGGTAACCAAATACAACTCGTAAAGAGGCTCTTCTTGTTCATATTTGCTATTAAAATCGTCACCTTACACCAACTCAATTTAACCAATAACTGCTGTCATTGGTTTTATTAAATAATTATAGCAAATCACATCACTTAACTTGCGCTTAGTTACTAACGTATCGATAGTATAATTCACGAGACCATTATCAAAAAAACTAACCACTACGAACCATACGTACTCGGATATGTTTGTAATTTAAGTTCACACAATCCAACTAACGTTCTTATCTATAGGCTCTAAAGACTCGTTATTAATTTCTGAGCACATAATTACTACCATTTGGGCAGACTATTATAATGATCGCAAACGATTTGTTCCTGGTTGGCTCTACAAAGGATGTGGCCCCTGTATCTCTCGCCACTGCATCTTGTTTAGGCTTTGTCATAGTGAAAGATATGCTATAGAGGAAATAGTCGAGGTGTCTTTGAATCTGCATTTTGTATTTCTTATAGGTTATAATTTGCACGAGCTCGCTCTAAAACTAAAGCTACTTGATTATTTTACCTAATTATATTTGTCTTCTTATTGTTAAGTAGTCTTCTAGCTTAGGATCTTTCCAAAAACAATGAGTATTCCAACAGAGTTGTATGATACGAGTAGATAATGAAAAAAAAATTGAAAGCAATGGGAATGGGTAAAATTATCTCTCCTGTTTATTTTCGCATCTTTAATGTTTTATCCCGAAAGCTTTTCTTCTTGCACTTTAATTTTAATAAGCGAAAACTTATTTGTTTCCTATATAATTCTCGTTCTTCATTCATTTTTTTACTTAACGTATTGTTTCAGAGATCAAATCTTGCTTTGATAACCTACCTACTACCAACCAACCAAGCTATACTTCTCAGCTCCCACTGGTGCACAGCCCTAGCATTAATAACAATGACGTCCGGCCGTTTTCACGCGGTATGCTTCCACTGGACGCTCATTTTTACCGCCATATATAAGTGCAGCCACGTTTTTTACCTCCACAGTTACCCCGAATTTGAACGAATCAACATATAGTGTGTGATGCAATAATAAGTAATAATCAGTGAAAATGTATTGGACTTATAAAAGTGTGTTACTAGTGTGTTTATGTGCGGGAGTAAGGACTCAAGTAATTCCCGGGAAGGCCAGAGCCAGTGATGGAGATTACAACAATGTGAATCCTGATGGATCGTTCGATTTTGGGTAATTATTGGGTTTATTGATTGGATTTTGATTAAGTTCAGGACAATTTTTCTGATAATTTAGGAGTTTTGATATTTAAAATTCGTGTTTAGACCCTGAAGTGGGTTTTTGGGCTTTTATCGTTTCAAAAGAATCGTTAATTAATTTTGTTTTTAAATTTTGATTTTTCTTTTGGCTTTTCAGTTAACTGTACAATATAAATAGCTGCATCTTCATATAAAAATATATAGTTAAAAATTCTTAGGTGGTAAATAATATTTTTTAAATATTTCAAATTCTCTCTAAGACACAATGTTTTCTTTTGTTTTAATGAGGGCATTCAAAACTGTGGCCTATTTTTTACGATGAAAATGCAATTGATATCGTTTCGAAAAAAAAATGTCGCTTAACTTCATTGACTAGTTATTAATTAACAAGTTATTATTAAGTTTTCTCTTTACTGTACATCTTACCTCACTTTTAATACAATGTGGTTACCTACCATTGAATGTACAAAAATTCTAAAAACAAACGAGAAATTATCTACTAATTTACATCCAAGGATTCCGAAACGGTCTATTGTCAGCAGCATTTACTGAGTTTTTTTAAGAACCATCAACTTTATCGCTTTAACGCATACAAAGACGTGTATTAAGGCCGTTGCAAGTGAATGATATCTGATCTTAGGTACGCCAACAAGGACCGGGGGGCCAGCTATCATTTGGCGCATGCCAACACTAATGGAGTTGTTGGTGGACGGTTCGGAGCCAAGGACCCGGCTACTGATACTGTGAAGGAGACTGTTTATACTGCTGGTCCTAGAGGGTAAGTTCATTATCTATGCTAATATTATAAATGCAGAAGTAGCTCTGTCCGTCTGTTACCGTTTCACGCTCGACCACTGAACATAAAGAAGTATGAAATACATGTAAACGATGTACAAGCGTTTGTTTCTTAATACCGCAAAGATTTGCAAATAGAGGTGCTTATTAAATGGCAAATTCTGTTTTTACAATTTTTGCGATTTCTACAACTATTCTAAAAATTAAAAGATAATCAATGAAAAATCTTGATACAGACGTGGGTTGAAAAATAATTGAAAAGGACCATTTTTTATTTGTTTGTCGCACTTTTCTTTGCAATGTGTTAAATTTCTTCAAAAAGTGCCAGATAAACTAGATAATCAATTTAAAACTACTTTTACTGTATATTCATACATAAAATAAATTAAATTATAAAAAAGCAACGAAATAGGATTAGAAGTAATTTTTACTTTATATAAATCAAATTAATCGACAAATTAACTTCAACTAATTTTCCCTGAAGCAATAAATTTACCTCGCCCTAACTCGCTCATTTACACAGATTTCGCGCGAAAGGACCAAATGTGCACAGAAACATGGACCTGGACCAAAGACCCCGAGGGAACATCGGTAATAAGGATGACCCCTATTTTGACCCCAGTGAAGACCCCAGCTACTCTTTCAAGATCGACACCCGGACCTACACGAAGAATGAGAATGCTGACAGCAGAGGGGATGTTACGGGTTGGTAGATATTTTCACTAATTTTGCTAAAGCGGGCTGCTTATAAATAGCCTATAAAGACTAAAAATATCACAGCGTTTTAAAGATACCTCTTAGCGTCTTTTTACACAATGCTTTTTAGGTAACCTTGTACAAAAATCGGACATAAAGTGTGATTGATAACATACTTCCCGTTACTTAAAAAAAATGAAAAAGAAAAACTTTTTTGTATTTGTTTAATAAAATTAATATAAAAAAAAATTGGTAATAAATATGATACTGTCGTTATTGCAGGTTAATTTGTACTCACAATGTAATAAGAGTCAAGGTGTTACGAGTAATAAGTAACATATAGGAACAAGTTATCTGGGGTTAAACGGCTCGGGTTCCGGTAAAGAAAGACTTTCTCTACCTTGACAGCTAGTATTATTCTGCGTCCTAACATGTAAACAAACATGCTTTAAAACCTACATATAAAGTTCACTTTGCGCAACATTTTTGTTACTTTTCCATAGTATTGGTCATTGTGAAAACGACTTCATTTGTTTAAATGTAAATAACATGACTTGAAATTGTAGATTTGAATATGGAATAAGTACATGAATGTACGTCACAATACACACCTGCACAATTTGTACAGGGTATATTTAGTGAACACCATGGTGACGAACTGTCATGTTAAAATCGATGTATTTAATACATCTTAGTTGAGTGAAATCGCAAATGTAATGTGAGTTTGTGTTTGGAATCAATCAGTCAACTCAGCTGATATCAATATCAGCATCTCCTAAGTTTCGCCACACCACTGGACTTTCCACTCCCAGTCGGTCAAAGCCCCCTTTTTTAAGGTCTTCGGTCGATCAACGAAGCTGATATATTTAAAAGACTGCTAAACAATAATCCACTCACCAGGTCACTACTCCTTCGTCGACGACGTGGGTGAGCGTCATGAGGTCTCCTACATAGCTGGTAGGGACACCGGCTTCCACGTATCCTCAGCTGTTCCTGACAACCCTGGCATCATAGGGTCACCCTTCCACCGGGTGCCTCTTGTCAGGGGAGAGACTAAACCTAGGGGGAGAACAGCTGTGCAGAGGGGGAGGGATGGGTCTTACAGGTACTGTATTCTTCTTCTTTGAACTTGACTGTGTAATAAGGTCGAAAACAAAAGAGTGCAGGAATCATCATTTGAAATTGAGTGGTCATCGTCTACTCTTGCGAACTTAAAAGTTTAATGAGGTCGATGGCTGCTTAAACACTTAACATTAACTACACTCTTAGCGATATTGGAGAGCGATGGAGGTAGAGACCACACCGATTCTTCCTTTACTGACTAACCTCAGTCCCTACAAAACATCGATTTAAGGGATAGGAGAGAGTTACGTTCGACGAAGACGTACTAACATTTTTCTAATAGCTAGATAAAGAATGTTTTCTTTAAAAAAAATGAGCGTGTTACTGTTTATATTATTTTTCCAACAGGTTCATATCAGCAGGTCCAGACCAGAGAAGGACGGAGAGCAGTGACTCGCAAGGGAACGTCAGGGGTTCATACACTTTCTTAGATGACAAAGGTGTTCAAAGGTATGTTGTCGTTTTAACAGGTTTAAGGGGCACTACAGGATGAGCTACCTTTGTTGATACAATGTGGTGAATGAATAAAAAAACTAATTTCCAATAGGTGCTATCGAATTTGTTTGTGAGAGTATTTAAAGTAATTACCTATACAACATGTTTTGGACTGGTTAGGTGTCAAAAAATCCATCGCCACAAATATTGCATGCACTTAATTTTTTTTTTAACTAAAATTTAGATAGATAGCTGAGTTCATTATTCATTTACTTCCAAACAGGACAGTAAACTACATAGCAGGTCCCGGTATTGGCTACCGCATAGTAAAGAACAGCAACGATCCCTACATTCCGCCGTACTTCCCCACAATCCCCAGTCAGTACGACCCTGAGTTCATCAACGCTGGATCCAAGTATGGCGCCGGTAGCCCTCCGGCTGCTGCAGCTGATGATGTTTTTAAAGGTACGGTTAATACTTAAGCATAATTTGTAAATGTCGATAAAGTAATAATTGTGCCTAGTCCACAATAGAGATACAAACTTCAGCATGAATTCAGCATCAACAGCAGTTAACAAAAACCTCTCTCTCAGGACCAGACGGTACCGCAGCATCAGGCCACGTAAAACCGCCACCATTCCCAGTCAGCGACTCTGAAAGGCCTAGCAATACTGTTCCTGCGTCAGGACCAGTCCCTCCTGACGCTAGCCCCACCGATGACAGCGAATCCCAGTACAAACCGCCCCCAAGCTTCACTCAAAATGCAGGAGCCGATGACACGAGCTTCATCGACGAAGACCAATCACCTACAGGACCATTTGGACCCCCTCCTCAGTCGACGAAAGGACCAGGTGATGAATAGCACCGGCAATGATTGATGTTAGTGATCTTGTTTATAATTGTAATATGTACCACTCAAATTCACAGTCTTCAAAAACTGCGCGATGCGAAGGACCAAAATATTGTTGACGTCGGTCCTTTAGCACCGCGTGGTTTGGGAAGAATGTGGTTTGAGTGGTTGTATCGACGTTTTTGGACAAACCTTTTAACGGAATTTTCAACTTGTAGGTTGGCTTGTAACTTGAAAATTCTGTTGAAACTTTTGATTCTTGGTTACCGACACTCTGAAACTAACTTGAAAATTTCAAAAGAATTTTGAATAAAGCTAACCAAAATCCAAAAGGTCGATCGTAATCAGGTGACACAAGATCACGAGTTTCAATCCGCTTGCGACGCCTGAAGATGCACTCGAATATTATTTATTATATTTGCTTGAACGCAATAAATATTATTCACAACCAATTTGGTTTTTATTACACCAACACCTTGCGGCACGCAGCACATACAGCACAGATCGTAATACTAAACAAGGAAATTTGAAATGATTAAACAATTGCAGGCATACCGGGCCGACCGTCGAGCAAACCGTATAGGCCGGCGAAGAAACCGTATGTGCCACTAAAACCTTTCCAGACACCAAATGACATAAGCGACGAAGTTGTAGACGAAGTTATACACGATAAAAACACACCAGAATTTGCTATAGGGTTCAATATAAACCATAATAAGCCCGGTACTACGATAATTAGGAATTTAGGGAGAGATTACTTTGGTGTCCCTCCTGGGGTGTCAGTAAGGGCTCATGTGCAAAGCATTGACTTATACCCTTTCGGTTCTAAGCCCATAACGCCTTCTGAAGCGTTAGAAAACGACCAAACGTAACATAGTCGAATATTCGACGGTTTCTCTACCTATATCGAAGTATTATTTTAGCGCTGTAAGGATTGTAATTTAAGCAATAAAGATTTCTATACATTATGTCGTGTTTGATTTTCGACATCTTGTGATTTTGGGCGATAGGCGGGTCGATCAAGGTTAAGGTACGCATGCCAAGATCAATTCGCGGATAAGCGGTGACCCATCCATAACATACTGAGATAGCATCAAGCAAACACAAAGTCGTTGGTCTCGGTTGTCATTCGTTGACCGTTGACTGTCGTTGCAGGCTGACAAAAACCCCCATTAGAATAACATTTAGTTCACAATTTTTTCACTACAGTCTAGGACTAACCAACAAAACAAGGTGAATTTTAAAAATACTCAAAACACATAATTAAGTCTTCTGAAAACCACACACACTCAAGTAAATAAAACGCATCGAAAATAATTTTTAAAAAATTTATTCGAACAACACGACTGCAATAACAAAATGCTAAATAGTTACTGTTACAAGGAGTCGGGTTGTATGTATGTGTGTGTGCGTGACGTCATTCCATGCCCCACTCCCATATCCACCCCATATTTAAGTAATAACGACAATAGGAAATATTATGCAAATATAACAAGAATAGGATATTATTGGAAGGGTTAAATTTGGCAATCTCAAGTAGTGAAATATTAACAGGAAATTTATTGGTGTTAAATTAATTTAGACTAAATAGATATATTTTTTATATATAATTAAGTAAGTACCTAACTACTCGATTGTGAAATGGATCAAACAATGTCTAATATTTTTTGTCCTTAATAATATCAAAAATGTATAATTATTGGTTACAGATCGCTAGGATATTCAAATAAATTTTATATAGATAGATAATAGTGTGTAAATATTGTAAGACATCTTTAATAAATAAATTACTTTAGTTTTAAACGTATGCATAATTTTAAATAAACTATTTTTAAACAGATTTTGTGACTATTAACTAAATTGTGTGCGATAGTACAAACGACCAACATGTTTACTAACCCGTAACTGCTGAGTGTACTCATATAAGTACATCTAAGGAATCCTCACATAAGTACACTCAGTGTATGGGGTACAAAACAATGTACGAGTCCTGACTTAACTCCAACTTCACCGCCAACATTTTTAATAACTAACTATGACTCTACAACAGACGATTTCTAACCATTTTCTTTTATTAGATCTAGAAGACTTTTATAACTTTGTGAACATACAAAAACTTAATTGGAAATTTAGCACTTATTTGAATACATAACGGGTGTAAAAAGACGCTTAATGAAGTCGAGACTCACTTGTTTTTTCCCATGATTGTGATTAATATTGGACCATACCTGGGAACCTTCAGCGCGCGTAGCATGACCAATTCTATATCTATTGTACTAAGAATAGACAGCGTTCTTTCTTTCCAACATGACATCTCTTCTACCCGATCATGGGGCGATCCGTAGACTGTAGAGAATAGAAAACTTTTTCACATCGCCACCGTTTATAGGAACCTAACCTCCTTAGGATGGTAGAAATCTTTCAACAATCTGTCATGTTGTCTATTCTTCCGTCGATAAAACCCGTTTGTATGGTGGTCATGCTACGCGTGCTGGCTACCGAGATATGGAAGGTAAAAATTTCTAACTCTTTTAATGTTAAGTTATAACACACAAAACTAATTTTTAATGTTATAACTTAACTTTGGATACCCCCACGACGCTTTACCGTTGTATGCGCAGATAAGCACGATATTTTTGGTGTACATTGGGCGTTACCGTAAACAACGATTTTTCTATCCAAAATTAAAGCGCGTTGCATTTCCCAGCCATTATTTTCGTACAATGTTACTTACTGCCGATTTTAGTAACGTATCTCAATAAAAATCTCAATCCGTGATCTAAAACTGCTGCTTCTGTGTCGCCCTCTCAAGGTTACAGATTGCAAACTGCAATCGAATGGTTACAAGCAAAGATCGATCTCTAGATTGGAATTGAGATAAGTTATTAAAATTGGTACTTAGTGCGGTACAGAATGTACAGATGCGGTACAGATGGGTCTTTTTACACCCCATATAAGTAAATTTAATTTATTTGACGCTACAGTAAATAAACTTCAATTAACAGAAGCTTTGCTCCTTAACCTTATATCTAGGGATGTATATAAAAATCTATTTATATAGATAGAAAAACATTACATAGAAAAAGACTATAAAAGGCAAATTAGCAAATCACGAGAAGAAGCCGTTATTGAGCGAATAATTTATGTGCGTGCTTACGATTAGATACAAGGGCTATATACAAAGAACTTTAGACCGTATTCTCGAGGCCATAATAGTCAAAATACCTTTCAATGCATTCTTACCATACCCGACAACTGGAAAAAGCACTTTTTAGTACACTGTTGATTAGACAATCGCAGACAATTTTACTTACTGAAGTATTTTTTTACTCATCTTATATATTTATATAATTAAGTATACGATGAGTTAGATGACAAACTTTCTACAGATGAAACATTAGACCTAAGGGTGCAAAGCTACAGAATCTGAATATCTACCTTCACGATGTCAACGTATTTGAGACTTAGGCGTGTCTCTAATACATAATTGGGCCCAAGGCTTTAAAATGTAATCTAGGCGCTAGTCTTGGTCGAATATTTTCATCCGTAGAAGTACACAATGCTAGACTTACACTACGTGCTATTTCTATCTTTATCACTTTTAATCTAGTGTAAGACGAGACAGACGGGGAAACTTTTCATCTCTCACTTTATGTACCGTAACACGGGGGTTAATAGAAACGCAGGGGTAAATAGAAACAACACTTTGGCGGGAATATTCGCGTTAGTTTAACATTGTTTGTTTTTACAATGAGTCTTATTTTTTTGACGAATTGAAATTGAAAAGTATGCGTTTCATGTTTGTTATTCTAATGTATGGACGTTTGTCTCCAATAAATAAAATAAAATAAAAATCTTTTCAGTACTAAATAATATTGAATAAATGTTAAAATCTCATTTAAAGTTTTCTTTCGATTCACCCCGGCGTTTTGATTTACCCCGTTTTACCAGTAATAAGTACAAGTTGTTATCACTCTCTTACATTTCTTATCCTAACCTGTAATTCAGATCTAGTGCGTTGAACTTCCGACTTTCCAAAATCGATACCGACACAATTTAAACTATTCTAACATCTCGATAATCTGTTAATCGAATCGATGTTATCGATTAAATTGTGTGAGATATTGAAATGTTCATTTTTTCTTCGATGTATTATTACTAAATCATTTACGTATGACAACGATTATTTTATTTACTCGTCTAATGTATCCAATATATTAATAATGGTACTAAACGTTACTATGGACTGAATAATGCTTGTTACACATTAAATTCACAGCCAACTTTTAACCTACCGCATTGACTATTTAAATATAAGAGAATATTTTGCAAATTATGAAGCTCAAGCTACTTTTACATGTAACTTGAATAAGATAGTTTATATAAGCCATTTCAATTGTACATCATTGTTTTTAATCCGCTTAAAATATTAGCTTTTGGTGTTAAAACAAAAACACTTTTCTTTAATGCAGTTATAAATAATTATTAACGCTATATTTTTGCAACTTACAACAGATTGCTGAATCAAGTAAAGCCAGGAATACACATGCCAGTAACGTGTACAAAAGAATGCAAGTAGCTGGCATGCCATATGCCATAACCTCTTTGGATGATTGAATATTACAACAGGATGCAAGCTATATGCATACTGTTCTACAAGTTACTGGTTTGTGTATTCCTAGCTGAACATGAAAGGATCATATGCGGAAGTTACAAACTTAATAAAAAAGTATTTTTACCGTTTGTTTCTCTAACACGTGTACTCAGATGAGGATAAGACGATTTAAAGCTTGTGCCTATTTAGACCATTCTTTTGAATAATTAACGTATAGACGCCAGCACATCAAGCTATCCCAAACTGTCAAATTTTCCCATATGACCAAGAACCTTATTATTTTGTAATAACGTTGAAAAACGATTTAAGAAATTTGACAGATTGGGGTAGATACCTTGATGAACTGGCATCTGTACAAGAAAATTAAACTTATAGAAACTTAATGGATGAAAGAGAAACAATCGTTTTCAGTATTTAACATTTCATCATTAGGTCAGGTCATATAAAACATGGTAATTTAATGTATTTCTGGGTAAACGTGGGTAAATTAGTAATTTGTAGACATGTTAGCGACTAAAGACACAGCAATGTTCAATAAATTTTAATTACCTAAAACAATGGGCAACATTATGCAATCAAACTAACAAGCTTCTGATCACTAACTAAACAAAACTATTAGTGTATTTTTTATTACTTAACAACACTAAGATAAATATTTGACAAAACGTATTAAAATATTGGGGTGTGACACCCAATATTTTCATACGTTTCATGTTATAATGTACGAAGGGTTATTTTAAATAAAATAAACAAACATTTTTATTTTTAACACTAGTATAGCTCAGCACGAGCGTGAATGCCCGAACACAATTATAGGGATGCGTCCTAGGTAAAAATATAATAAGGCTATTTGGTTCGTCAGTTAGATTACCAAAAAAAAATGGACAAGTATTTTTTGCTTACACAAATCAATATAAAGTGACATAGATATAGCAAAAGTTCAGTAGAAAGGGCTTGTGACGTCACTTCAACGTAAAAAGTGTAACGCAGCGTGACGTCACGGGAAATTTCAACGCACTATATCGTCGTCATTTTCGGTTTCCGTGACAAAAGAAAAAATACGTGTCCAGTAATTTTGAGTAATTCAACTATCGGACCAAGCATAATTTTAAGGACACTACCCTATTATACGATATTTGCTAAAGAATATTAATAAATAGATCAAAACTTAAATTTCATCCCTGTGCCGCTTTTATCTAGTGCTTAACAAAGGTACTGTTTCAAAAATAGACTTTAAAATACTGTCAAGAAAACACTAAATGTTTCAGTATAAAACAAACATAACATCACGCCTGTATTCCTCAAAGGGTTGGACAGAGGTGGACCTATAATAACACCCACATTTCGCTAGTTATGTCCCATGTAATAGGAGGCGAGGTTATTGACATCAACCGGGCAAAGATCCAGACTCCGGGTTGCTAATGAGAAAATACCTATTGGAAAAACTCAACAACACTTTTCCCGACCTAGGAATCGAACCCAAGACCTCGCTGTCAGTAGTCGCGCCCAGGACCACTAGACCAATGAGGCAGTTTCAGTACAAATTGGACTATTAGGTATTTCATTTTTAAATTTATTACTTTTTCTAACAAAACATTTATTTCAGATAACCCAACCTGTGAGTTCTTTTTGTTTTCAGCGTTGAGCCTTGTGTTCTACAAAGAACATGATTTTAGAGACTAGATCCATAAAACTATGTTAAAAAACACATCCCTGAAGTTTAAAGTATGAATATCTAATTCATTGGCACCTATAATATTGTGTTAGGTTATTCCACATCCTCAAACAGAAACGCTAAAATCAATCTTTTGTTACTAAATAAATATATAATATTTTAATTAGGAAACCATTTTCTGAGCATATTATTTAATCTAATAAAACCCTAAATATTTGATTAACTAAAATTTTAATTGCCTAGAAAGTAAATTGCAGATATATCTTTTTTATTTATGTATATTTTACAATTTTACTAAAGTCAAATTAAGGCAAGAGAGAATATTTTCACTTTGGTTTTTAGGAGATGAATAACTGCACTAATTTATGGACTGATTTTACATAGTAAATAACACATCAATACGTTCGTGAAAAAGGAATCAACAATTACTTCAGTACATACAACTTTACAACAGATTTACTTGACAAAAAACAAAATGCTTGTGTGCGGACGTAAGCACGTTGATCACTTTCATTAAAATTATTATAGTGGACAAATATTGTGAAGTAAGAGGTATGTATCTGCCGCAGTAAAATTGTTGAAGCCGTGATGTAGTTTTATCCCTAGGAATATAATATGCTCGTAGCATAGTTACATGTCTACTAAGACAGTTATGAACCGCTTTCATATAGCTATATTAAAACCGTATAGTAGCTAAATCCCTAGGGATATAACCATATCACGACGTAACCATCTTACTGCGACATAACTTAAGATCACTTGCGAAATTACAACATTTATATTTGTGTAGGTACTTAAATAACAAACAGTATCATAGGCATTCTATAAATAAAACGACCTTCAATCCATAAAATTCAAAAAACAATTTTAAACACTTCAACGGGCTCCACCGCACACGACCAAGCAGGTTTACAATATTATCAACAAGCATTATATTATCCCTATACAACCGTAGCACCGCGCCTTACCGTTTGGTTCCCAGACGCAGGAAGTTAAGCCAATATTACGTGATTTTCATCTTCTTGCTGGTCTCCTCCAGCATGTCCTTGATTTTGGTGAGAGGGGAACGTTTGCCGTCCCCTCCTTTACCGACTGGAGGCGGGAGATGGATGTGGAGCGGGTCACGGAGACGGCTCAGGTCTTTTTCTAATTTTGCTACCTGTAATGTTAAATATTGATTATGCAAAAGGTGCACAAATTTTCTTCGTGAAAACTCTTTCGATCCCCAATTTAACCTTTTGATCGCCAGACCATAAAGACGTCCCGCCACGCTAAGCCTTAATAAAACCTTAAATTTATTTATTGTTACTACGATTTTTTCAATATCCGCGGTGTATTTTAATTTGTTTCAGTTTCATGCAACGCACGGGAGCTTTAACTTTAAGATATATAAATATACACACACAAAAGTAATAATTTAATTGTTTATTTCGTCTTATTGTATAGTAGAGTGCACCGCATTTTCTGTCATGTATTTGTAACGATGACGGCCAAAAAGGTAAAGATGCAAATTCTTTAGAATATCGCTTGATCGATGAAACCGAAAAGCAATGTCTTCAGAGGACAGAATAAGGACAATGGTGCCAATTCCCTTGCTCACAAACTAAAATTAAATAAGAGAATTGACATCTTTTTCTGACATATAGCTCGAGTAAAGGACATCGACCGTTCTGTTCTAAGACAGAGATGTCAAATTAGTTTATGCCTTGGCCATGTTTTTGGTCGATACCTTTTAAATGTCAACTATGTTTGTTTGGAAGTTTCAGTTCGACTAAAATTAACAGCTCTTATAAATGTCTCTCCCTTTCTAGTTTCATAAGAGAGAAAGAGATCAAAGTAGTCTAAATTTAGTTTAGCTTCCCAACAAGAGAATCGGCACCAGTAAAAATGGACATGACAATGGACCCAGTGCATTGAGTGATATCTTATTAAGAGTAGGCATCTTATAGCGATTTTCAATAGCGTAAAATAGAACTATGAATTTTCAAACTGACACAGTTGCTTTAGAAAATCTACCAAAGTTCGTTACTGTAATAACTATTTAAAGAACTTAAAAGCATGCCTGTTATCCTCGAAGGGTAAGGCAGAGACCTTTTTTATACGCACTTTTTATCGTTGCATTTATTCATTAATTATTGTGCAATCATCTTTTTTTTTTTTTTTTAAACGTTGCCCCACACTTGGAATTTCTCCTGTATCGTGGGTGTGTTTACAAACATTTAAACTCACATACACAAACAGCCAGACCCGGAACAACTACCTGTAGGTCATACAAATATTTGTTCCGTGTGGGGATCGAACCCACAACACGCGGCGCAGCAGCCGATGGCTCAACCACCACGCCAACCGTGTCGTCAAAAATCAAAAAAATCTTTAAAAAATAGTGTTGACTTTTATTTTTATTTTTAAGAGATATTTCTTGATAAGCCTCTTGTATATATCAAGATAGAGATAGAAGTTGATGAGGGTCGCACTCACCTCTTCTTTGAGATTATTGTAGTGATTGATGTCAAGTCCGATCTTTTTCGCCTTTTTGTGCAGAGTCAACAGGTGCTGTCTGTCCTTCACATCCGGTAACACGTACTCCTGGAAGGTAAGGTTTAATTTCAGGTCAAAAACACAGTTTCGCTTCTTAGATTATAGAGGTTAGGCTGGATTAGGTTTCAGGTTGTTGAGGAAGGATCGTACGTTCCCGCGACCCCCGGTGTAGGTGTGAGATGGAACAACGGGGTGGTTTTTAGTCAGTAAGAGTCTGACAGACCCCCCAGGGAGGAGGACATCCATGATGATTTTCCACCTCAGATCAGGTTGTAGGTTAGTTCATTGCTCACACATGTATGTAGGATTAACTTAAAGTTTGTGTATTAATAGCTTAGTATTTTTATTTTTATTTTAATATTTTACGATTAAAATGTATGTTTTTATACCAGTGATTGGAGGATTGATTGAGAACGTGTAAAGAGTGAAGAAAGTCATAAATAAGATGGCGACAGATGAGAATTGGGAAAGACGTGCCTAATGTCAAATAAATAGTTTTAAACTTTCTGTTTTTCTGTTCTTTTCTTTTTCCTGGACATCCCCACTCTACATATATATCGATAAAAATCAGTTATGAGTCAAGCCCCATAAATGAGGTATGGACTTCCCGGAAGTAACTCTATGTGCCCCATCGATAGGGCTGTTATGTTCAACTCACCTGTTTAGTCAAAACGAAGTAAGCGTAACCGGCCATCGCAGTGCCGTACGTAACGAAGTAGGTGACCGGCTCCATGATGTCCCAGGAGTACTCCCACCAGGTCAGGCGGGCTAGTACTCCGAACTGCACGCCCATGAGTCCTAGACCGAACCACGTTAGAGCTGAGGTGCGACGGGTGGTCTCCACTTCGAGGCTGGAGCGTTTCTGGAATGTGGTGGAAGAATTGGTGAGAATACGTTACATGTTATGTTAATTTATCTAGATACAAAAACTAATACGAAATTTATTTATATGAAAAAATATAAAGATACTAAAACTAACTAATACGAAAACTATACGAATACTTGTAGCATTCATATAGTTTTCAGAGGATCGCGATCCATGAAAGACACAAATGTCAAACAACAGGACACGAAGAGCTTAAATATACATATATCCAGTGATGAGATTTGACCAATTCAATAACGATAATCTGGAGACTTTAAAAAAACCTTTACCTAGTGTTTCTTAACTGTGAGAAGGAAAGAAAATTAGGGTCAGTGAGTATACTATACAAACTCAAAACTTTAATCGGTATATGCGAAACATTGCTTTGCCAGTGACAAGAATATCCTGTCATCATTTTACCAATTTGTATAGGTGATAATTTAAGTTAGAATAATAAAACAATATTTTGGGGACAAACTTCAATACATTTTAGAGGTAAAAAAGTTAAAAAATAATGATATCTATTACTTTTCCGATCATTTTATGAAATTACTAATAACAAACGATTAAAGTAATTATTTTCAAAACATTATTAATTTAACCAAATGGTGCGATTATTATCAGTACTTACAGCTATAATAATCATTGTGACCGTAATTGACCAGATATTTAGGAATAATATTTACGAAATAAGTAATAGAGAGAAAGTTTCATGAAAAAAAAAAACAATTGACCATCGGCTGTATCATTTACGAAGACAGACTTACCTCCTCAAGCGGCTGCAGCTCTGTAGACACCTTCTCCAGCTGCGCTTTAAGCTCCCTTTCCTTCCTTATCTGGTGTTCGCGCACGTTCAGCGCTTCATACAGCTGGTTTACTAAGTTTCGCACGTCGCTAAGTCGCGTCACCTCCTCTTGGCTCAGGCGCTCCTGGTAATGAAAAGAAAATTTTGCAAGATGTAAATAAAAGTGTCGTTAAGCCCTCGTCTCTCACGCATGATGTTTCGAGTTCAAATCCAGACCACTGAAATTTTTTGAATTCATTTAATGTACTTTTCATTTTACCAAGCGTGTCGTAGACATTACTGACAGCGGTGAAGGAAAACATTGTGAAGAACCTGAACTTTTAATTAATAAAAGTCTGAAATCGTGGTGTCAGTGGTAAGAAAGCATTGTGATTAATGATCGTACCTTCTCTGTATGAGAAGAGGCCTATGCCACGCAGTAGGACAGTATTGGCTGTTATCATTAAAATAAATAATAAATTGAAACACATGTCATTCCGAAACACTTCGATTTCTCTCAATTAATTTCCAGGAATGAAACGGTATGGTAAATGGGTGTCTCTTTAGGACAAAATCTAAACACATGCATATATATTATCCTCCTACTCCTTCCTCCTTACAAAAAACAATGTCTTACTTATTCAACATACACATTTTACCTATTACTTTACATATTGCGTAAAATATATCCCTGAAACTACGTAAACACGATAAAAAGTAAATAATTTAATGCACCTGACATTTACGAGCTTCTTAAGGAAAATCTATTGCGACTCAAAACTCAAGAAACACTGCTGTTTGTAGGTACCTTGTAAGAGGGAGTGAGAGGGAACCATTCTGTTTGCTAACACACGTCTCCTCATGTATTATGGAGGGATGACGAGTGGATTAAGAGGTCGCGATCAAACCCATCCTCCAATGTATGTTACGTTGGAGGATATCCTTGATCGAAATTGTGTTGTTCCACACATGTTGTTATTGTGTTGGTACTCCTAATTAATTTTGTATTCGTAGCATGTTACCGTTCATTACATATCGAGACTTCTCCGTGCCTCGGAAAGCACGCTAAGCCGTTGGTCCCGACCGTAATTTCTAGATCTTTGACGGTAGTTATAAGCCAGAAAGTCTGACAACCAGTCTTACCAAGGGGCACCTTTCGTGTTGCCCAGTAATTGGGTTGTGGAGGTCAGATATTCAGTCGCTCCATGAAAAGTACTGGTATTCAGCCCCATCCGGTTAGGCTGAAAGCCGACCCCAATATAGTTAGGAAAAGGCTAAGCAGATGCGGATTCGTCGTATATTGATCTGAATATACCTACTGCGAATACATAATAAATGAAAATATATACAAAATTTTAATAATTTATAACATCTGTATAGCTTTTGATTTCATACTAGCTAGAAGTAAGACTGTTCCGAAAAAATGTGACGATTTCCAACAAAAATAAATTTGAGAGCCATATTCCGTTTTAGTATTTACATAATAATATTGCTGCATAATAAATCATTGCCCCACTCTAGGAATTTCTCCTGTACCGTGGGTGCGTTTACAAACATTCAAACTCACATACACAAACAGCCAGACCCAGGACAACTATCTGTAGGCCATACAAATATTTGTTGCGTGCGGGAATCGAACCCACGACACGCGGCGCAGCAGTCAATCGCTCAGCCACTGCGCCAACCGTGCCTTCAATGTGACGTAACAATTTGTCAAGGACCGAAGTACCAGTTTAAAGTCTTTAATAACCCGATAATAAAGCGAGGAGATTACTGCCGGGTTGATGAAAAACATTCAATGTCATATACTCGTAGGTTAAAATATTCCATGTCAAAAAGCAGGAATTGCGACAATATTTTTGGGTTTAATTCCGATATTTTTTCAGTACGAGCTTTTTTACACTACAGAACGTATTGAAACCGCTTTGACATGAAATCAAGCGCCAGTATCTATGTTATCACTAAACCGTCGCCCGCAGATTGCAATAAAACGTTGACAAACAAACCCACTCGTATGCGCGCTGCTTTCAATCAAAACTGAATTCAAAGTTATGACTTTTGACAAATGGACAAATGGAGCCATTTACTATGGTAAATGGCTCCATTTGTACACATAGTGAGAGTATTTTGATTACCACCAATAAGTTTTTGTAGAGTGATCGTCTTCTGCCCAGAGTTTTTTAAGCTATGTTTGCAGTCGGCTTTCAGTATTAACTATGATACCAGTATTTTACATGCACTGACTGCATACCTAACATCTACAACCCAGTACTGGGCAACACGATACCCCATCGTTGTCAGACTTTTGAACTTTTGACAACCCATAACGACTGTTAATGATCTACAAATGTCAGCCGGGACCAACAGATTAACGTGCTTTTCAAGGTACAAGACCCCTTGTCTCGGTGTGTAATGGATGGTCACCCATCCACGGACCAACCTCGGCAAGCGTAGCTTAACTTCCGATGGTCCCATTCGGCTGTTATTATTTAGCCACGAGCTTATGTGGTTCTCTATTTCTAAGTCTTTGTCCTTTTGTATGCAAACTTAGCAACTAACGCAACAACCTAGGAATTAATCTGGTTCTTGAATACAATCTACATAAAAAGTATTAATTTACTCTACAAAGTATTAATTAACTTTGAATGCTGACTGTAAAATAAAACTCCCCTCTAATAAAAAGAAAATAGAAAAGAACGAAGGAAAACCTTTTTATTTGGGAAACGCGCAGGAAAAACAGACGTCAAAATAACTAACAAGTATGTTAGGCTCCTGGCTCAGCATAATGCTACGACATTTAAAAAATAAATACTGCAGCGCTGGTATTCTTAGACCCGCTGTAATTCTACGGCTTAGGCGCTTATGTAGACCAGTGTATACAAATTGACGCACTTAGATAATGCTTTTAGTGCTTGCACTTAGCACTTAGACCTCAAGTGTGATTGTCGTGTGGTATTAGGTCTTGAAACAGGCCAAGTGATTTAAACTACAAATGAACAATCATATACAAACAAATGTTATGTTAAATCGATATTTCCACCTTTATAGCATCTGATATTTTGGAACAACTGAAGGAAATGTGAGATTAAAAATTCACGATACATACAATTTTATAGGTTCGAGAAGAAGAACTCTGACCTTCGCTGCGCGGAAATTTATAGGTGTTACACGCACCATTAAACCCTTTGAGACGATAAAATTTAAATATTTATTTTTGTGCTTAGAAATGTGTGCAAGCTTAGGGTCGTGGGAGGTGTTTCACGTACATACCTACTTCTACACATATTACCTGGATGACCGAGCTTTGCTAGGATAAAGCGACGTTTTCTAAAACTGAAACCTAGCTAGATCGATTTATCGCACCCGAAACCGCCTGCATAATAAATATCAAGAAAATCGTTAAAGCCGTTTCCGAGATTCAGATTATACATACATGTTATATTATACATATATACAAGAATTGCTCGTTTAAAGGTATTAGATATTCACTACCAAGTTTGTATCGTGATAGTTAAAAATTTCTAAATAATACTTGGAAAACACAATATTGGTATAAGGTCCATGAAACCTTCTTAAAAGTAGTGTTTCAAAAGTCTTTTATAATCAAAATTATTTTTTACTATACTAGTACATATAAACCGATTGCATAAAAAGGAAGAGCATGCCATATTGGGCGGTTTTTTTTAATGTATGTAGGCCGTTTCCTCCGTGATTTGGTACTGGGCCGATTTACAGTATTCTATCTTCATTTGGTAGAGGAAGCCCGCGCAGTCCCATATCCCTACTAAATTGATTGAGGAGTTCTTGAGTTACCTTCACTAATGGGTATTTTTTTTAATACAATTCATCTATGCTGATGGTGTTGTAATCTTCACATAGTAAGTAGTGGTTATACATGAGTTTATGTAGGGAACTACAACTTAATAACCAAAATGAAAACAACCGACTTAGCAGAAAATAAGTAACTAAAAAGTGATTCATAATTTTAGTTTCGGAAGTCGATGGCAATAAAAGACTTCAATTACACAGGTCTGCAATGGTTTTCCTCTCTGAGATCTGATTAACGTTTTCTATAGTTTCTGATGTGCTGATTACGAGAAAAATAATAAAAAAATTCTATCACGTCAGGATTCTTTGATATTGAATATTTAAGATTTTAACTAAAAATGTCTGAGCGCATACATTTTAAAATCTATAAAACGTCACTTAATTACTTCAGCTTAATTTTTATTGCATTTAATTAGTTTAAGACGACATAGAAATGAATGCAAATCAGTAATTTGTTAATTACTACATAATAAGTGTAAGTAATTCGCATTAACCATTTCGAAAACGGGTCATTTTGGCTTCATTTAGTAATGAGCTCATTAATACACGATGTTTAGGTGATATTGCCTAATTGTTGTTAATGTTGTTCAAAAAGGGTATAATGAAGAAAACAAAAGGTTTTTTTTGTATAAGTACCTACTCTGAATTAGAAAACTAACAGTCGAAGTGCGCATCTTGCAACCTAAACTTTAAAATGTCGTCGCGAAGTTGTTTAAACTCTTCGAATTGTTTTTGTTATATTTGCGGGAAATTCATGGTGATAAAACAACGATACAACATTACAGACTATGTGAAAAATATTTACAAAAGTTATTTTGGACATTCTATAAGTAACCAAGACAAAACTTGGACACCTCAAAACTCAATGATGTCGAGTTACAAGCGTGGAAATCATTTAAGGAAGTGGTAAAAAACTTTTTGGGGAACAATAAAAGCTCGGACTATAAAGAAATAGTAGCCAAAATGATAACGAATTTTGGTGTAATGGGTTGTAATATGAGCGTTAAACTTCATTTTCTGAATTCGCACATTGATTACTTCCCAGAAAATCTAGGAGCCGTTAGCGAAGAACAAGGTGAAAGATTTCACCAAGATTTAAAAGAGCTTGAAGTCCGGTATCAAGGAAGATGGAATGTCAGCATGATGGCGGACTATTGTTGGTTGTTGAAGCGTGATGATCCAAACCGGAAATATAAGCGAAAATCGCACAACAGAAGCTTCCAGGAAAAAAGGACCAGGTTCCACAAATAAAATTTAAGTGTATTTTAACCCAGCAATAAGTTGTTATTACGTGTTAATAGTTTTTTAAGTTAAAAATTAAGTACTTTTTTAAATATATAATTTTTTAAGTGAAAACTTGTCTTTTTTCTCAATTTTCTATCTGTAGCTTTTTTGAAAAATCAGGAGGTGATGGAGAAAAACTAAGTACATATTCGTAATCAGCGCATCAAAATACTCCAGAATCAGCTATCAAATTCCAGAGAGGAAGTTATGACCTTCATTTTGCAGGCCTGTGTTATTTATCAGTTTTCTTTTTGAAGACCATTGGTGTATTTTCTTAAAAACAGTTTAGTTTGAAAAATAAATTACCCCCAAATTGAATTACGTTTTACGCTGCAGTAACAAATGTTACTGTTTCACAAAAGCTTATCTTGCATTTTTCTTTATTGCATAGAAATATCTCATCTAGCAGCAGCAGACGTTGCTTGGCAATACATAACGTACGATTCAGAAACACCTGGCTCGGAGCAAAAACTTACTATGCAGAAAATATTTAGAACAGTTATTTATATTTCTAGTGTTGGATGGCAAACAGTATAATCTGAGAAGGTTTTAAGAACCTATTATATACTCGTACCTTCTATTCGGTATTCTGATCATCATCATCTACCTAACCTTTTCCCAACTATATTGGGGTCGGTCTAGTCTAACCGGATGCAGCTCAATACCAGTTTTTCACATGGAGCGACTGCCTATCTGACCTCCACTACGCAGTTACTGAGCAACACGATCCCCTTGGTAAGACTGGTTATCAGACTTTCGGGCTTCTAGCTACCCGTAACGACTGTCTAAGCCGGGATCAACGGTTTTCCGAGGCACGGAGGTGTCTCGATATGTTACGAACGGTCAATTCGGCCATTAAAAAAAATTAAACAGAATAAATTCGGCCAGCGAAGCTTAACCATCGATCAACCCGTGCGACTGTTTTTATATAGCCACGAGCTCCTCTAACCTTAAATATTCTGATATGTTTGACAATAACAAAAATTGTGGCCATCGCGGGATGCCCAGCAGATGTGGAACATCGAAACCTATGTCGATAGGAAGGGAGAGTGGAGTCATTAGACCGTGTTATATAGTTTGCTGTCATACAACATACGAGACGGTTTAACCCCTAAGGCGCTCCTATAGAGTTTCACATCAATAAATAATGCAATAGCTTGATGGAAAGAACTCGCTGCAGTTTGCTTAAAGCCATTTAATCTTCCTCCCATCAAATAATCCCTAAACGATCTATCTGGTCGCTTTAAAAATAAAAGCGAGCTAAATTCGCTTTCCAATATGTAGTAAAGACGCAATAGAATTTGTAAATCGTCGAAGACATTTTTAAGAAAATGGGATTACATGGCATTTGAGACTAGAAGATTATTTGAGTAAATGTTCACATTATCTGTAATATTCGCCTGAAGGTTACGCTTCACATATTTTCACAGCGCACACGCCTGAAATAACTCTATCTGGAACATTCTAGAAATCTAAATAATATAGAATATTCCAATACTGCTATCTAAATCCGATAGAGGCTCGTGGCGAAACAAGCACAACCGCATAAGTCGATTGAAAGTTAAGCTACGCTTTCTAAATTCTGTCCATCGATGGGTGACCATATCCATCACATATCGAAACCCCGCCCTAACCCTCGGAAAACATGCTAAGCCGTTGGTCATTCGAAGATCTTTGACAGTCGTTACAGATAGTCATAAGACAACCAGTCTTACTTAAAGGATCCCAGTAACTGGGTTGTGGAGTTATGACTTTTCGGTACCTTCATAAGTAGATACTAATATTCAACTGCATCTGGGTAGACTGTAAGGCGTCCGAAACATAGTTAAGAAAAGGCTAGGGCGATGACCCTATAGCACCAATATAATCCTAGACGTGCCTATAGAAAAGTTTCTCGTTCATCTACGTAATGGCCTTATCTACTCATCTTTTACCTTTATGAGACTACCCGGTAGAAGTTTCCTTATAAGCAATCGTGCCTATAAAAAAGTTTTGTTGTGAGTCGTTAAAACACTATTGAACTTGGCGGGCCATTCGAACCCGTCGGCAAGTTCATTTTACTTAGACAAATTGCTGGCTGACACTATCTTCATTTGTTTTATAAGTAAAAGAGACATAAAACAGTTTTGTTTTTTCAATGGTATCACTTTTGCAGACATTTGACAGTCGGTACGGGTAGTCAGAAGCCCGAAAGTGTGACCACCAGTCTTACCAAGGGGTATTGTGTTGCATGACTCGGTCTAGTCCACACTCTTAACAGTGGCTCTATATCCAAATAAATGCATTAATTTAAATAAATAATAAAACCTACTATATCATTCCATCATTTAAAAAGTCATTTCAATTATAAAATCATTTTTCCAACGGTAGTAGCAAAAATCTAAAACCTATTGTAGGTAGTAATCTAATTCGCGTAGTCTGATCTTCGATAATCTTATAAGTTGGGAGTTCCCTTTATATATGTTATTAAAGAACCGTGCTGCCATCGTAGCACGATGGCAGCACGGGTTAATTATGCTTGTATTAAGAGAAAGTTAATACAAGCATAATTAATGTTGGTAACGTTCTCTGCGTTACACCGCTTTTATTGATAAGGCCGCATATTGTAATACCCTATGTACTTAAAATTAATATTTGTGTGTTATTATGGTGCATAATAGACATAATTCTATTCCATCCTATTATTGCTTAACTAAGCTTAGGGTTTCTTAGCCATATGCTCCCTGTTTATCTTGATAAAAGCTCGGTGTGCAGCAAACAAAACCATTCAGGAGGCGCTCCAAGGGTACCGAATTCTCCACTCCTAAATTATGTCAAGGACTCTAATAATATACATATTTAAGCCAAGTCAAGGCCACCGTCATTTTCCTCATGACCTCACATTACAATTTTGTGGGCGAGATAATAAGGTAAAACCGTACGTTTTACACGCAGTTTTATTACTAAATCTTTTTTTATTTTTAGCGCGCATCTCTGTTTGTTTTGTGAAATGATCTGGGTCGATGTTTTGTTTTAGCTTTTTCATGATGGCTCCGTGGTTATCAGTGTTCAAATCCAGGCAAGAAGCAATATCATTTTTTCAATTCATAAAATATTTAGGTACTTTCGATGACATTCAGTGGAGGAAAACATAGTGTGGAAATTTGGACTTATAATTAATTAAATTTGAAATCGTCAACCGGCCTTGAGTAAGCGTAGTGATTAATGCTCATGCCAGCTCTGTATGACCAGAGATCTTGCCCTGTAGTGGGACAGTAATACGCTGGTATTATTTTTTCAACCCCAAGAACTGCAGGGTAATGCTTCAAAATTGAGCTCATATTTCCTTTGGCTCCTTTCCTCTGCTTATCTTAGTTTTACTCCCAAGTCCTGTCTCAAAAATTGCAGCATGTTTACAAGTAAAGTTGAATTTACATCCACGTTGGTGTCACGAGGAAAAATCTCGCCGCCAAATATTATGCAAACAGCAGATTGTTTCAATATGTGAAATTCCGCGACATGTTTCATACAAAGGTTTGCGAATTGTTTACATGTCAAACGATATTAAATCTCTAGAGTTTTGATTAAAGCGAAGTTTATGAACGGGTCCGAAATTGGGGTTGTAAACGAGCCGGGTGAAAATGTGTTGTTGCTCGATTTTTGATGGGTTGCTTGTTTATTTAAACAAGGTGAGAATGTTAGGGATGCTTTTGATTGTTAAATGTGTGTTTTACTGTTTACTTTTGGAGGTTTGGTTGGATTCTGTTCAAATAACATAGCTTTAAAGACCCTAATACTTATTTGGTGTTATGTTTTTTTTTCAAAGCTCTCTCAATACTTGGTTTACAAGGTCAGGTCTCGGAAGGGAACTCGTTGTTCTAGATTTTTTTTTAAATATGTTTTCTGTGTTGGGATTTTTTTTATTGAGTTTTTCTTGTTGTAACAGCCCGGAGTCAGTGTGTGCCTAGTTGATGGCAATAGGCTCACCCTCTATTACATGGGACCTACACATAACTGGCGAAATGTGGATGTAACTCTGCCTTATCTTTCGAGGAATATATGCGTGAGGTTATGTTCGTAAAAGGTGCAAGAAATGAATCAATCTTTCATTGGATAGCTACAGAGATGACATAAAAAAAAAGTATTTTTTCCACACATTTAAAACCACATCAAATCAAAGAAGAAGGCTAATCTTTCACAGTAGTATTTTTTTGAATAATCAACCCTAACTTTAACTTTGTAACAGAAACCCCCAATGATATTGAAAGCCGACCCCTGCCTCCTCAGCTAACTCAGTGAAACTCGATGCATATTCCATGGCCGCTTAAAATGTTCATAATGACTACAGAGTCTGGTCGAATCCAACCCTTCTTGCGGGAAATGTAAAGAGGCTATCGAGTTCGACCATAAAGGAACGATCAAGTATTCATGGGCCTTCTAAATACGGTTGCTATGGTTCTAAGTAGACGAATTTAAATGTATAATTTTGGGTATTTTGAAATTGTACATAATTCTTATCGAATGAAAATTAAATGAAAGTGTTTATACACATAAATATTTTTT
This sequence comes from Phlogophora meticulosa, assembly GCA_905147745.2. Lineage (NCBI taxonomy): Eukaryota > Metazoa > Arthropoda > Insecta > Lepidoptera > Noctuidae > Phlogophora > Phlogophora meticulosa. Next base: position 14,635,773 of record LR990520.1, on the reverse strand, counting down.
AACATGATACTAGTATAATATATTACCTCTGCCAAACTGCTAAGCAGTTTGTTGACAGACGTAGTACCTTTTATTTACAAATTAACATTTCTTTTTATTTTTTATTAACACTTTATCACATGAAGGTTAATTAACTAATTCTTAATTTCTTAAATTAAAATAAAACAGCCACATTTTTTTTGGTATTTAGGACTGTTGTTTTAAAACTGCATGGCGTTGGTTTCTAATTTTAAAATTAAATCACGTTCATGTTACGGTACCATAAAATCGCTAAAAGTACAGCTATTGTGATATTGGTTTACGTTCTGATCGATTGAAATGAATATCTACTAACTTAAGTGTAGAAGTGGTATCGTGATTTAAGACTACTGACTCAATGTTCCAGACAGCCGTGCATCGTAAGACTCACTATCTTATTATAATACCTATAGAATGTCTGGACACTGAGTTTGTTTCAGCTAGGAAATGCCAGCGCCATTCAGTTTTTAAAACATTGTATGAACTATATTTTAAAAACTGGATGGGTTAAATGTCGGGAAAATACATACAGAATTAAAAACCATTTCATTATTTAATTCCGTTTCAACTTATGTTCGTGACTTTATATCTCTTTACAAATTATTTTTAACCTGTCAAGTGCAGCGAACAAAAATCTTACGTGTACCAACACTTTTATGCGCTATGCACGACATTTTAGAGAAATATAAAAATATTTGCATGTACCCATAAAAATATCTTTATTAACCTTACATTGTTAAGGTGGAAAATTAAGTAAACAAACTTATAAACACGAAAAACCGCAACTGCAGATCACGTAACCAACAGAAACTACAGTGTATACTTTTACGACTCCTTACTATGTTAGCTTCAAAACTACTATACGGAGAGCAATAAAGTAACAAGCAGACTTAGCTACTTAGTTAGGATCAAATATTCAGACGCGGAGGCAGGTGCACCGGCACATGTTATCACGTGATAAGAGCAGAAGATCTACACGTGTTAACTAGTGGTAAGTAAGGAAGGCGGAAAGTTTCGCTACGAATGAAGGTACTGAGAACTTATTCCATCACATTTAGAAGATTTTCTTCAACTGTATGTGCGGACTTTTTGCGTCAGAGTAGCTACAATTTTGTTGATTTGATTAAATGGAATAAAACATATAAAGAAGAATAGAATTCCTCACAACTAATACCTTGTAAGAGCCTACATAGGGCGTTACAATATACGGTCTTATCGCTAAAAGCTGTCTCTTACTGACAATCTTTGGATGGACAATCTTCTCTTTTTCTTTCTGTTATTCAAAGTGACAAAGCACTTGGAATCGGGAGGAGGGTTATCGTTTAGGGGAATGTCTTTGTTAAATGAGCCTTCGAAGAGCGTTGATCTATACAAATAAATAAAATTGAAGTGACTGTTTGTAACATCAAATTTTACTAAATGCATATGAAAGTTTATACGGTAGTTATACCAAAAAACATTTCATCAGCCTGTTTGTTTGATTTTAACGGGAATTTCACGGATAGCTGATTTGATAAGGACTAAATTAGGCAACTTTCATTTATAAAAGGTTCCATGAAAAAAATAAAAACTCTTATTTAACAGCATCCTTAGCGTTATTGCTGAAAGACCGGACTGCCCTTTCCTGGCGCACTGGTCCCGTAGGCATGCCTGCTTGCCCGGTGCAGAGGGAAAATTTATGAACTAAATTTATGAAGTAGATAAACTTTTTTTGATTAATTTATTTTGTCTAAGGTTACTAACATAGTTGTAAGCTTTTCTGTTACTAACTCATTATGGATTTTAATTATGTCCGAAATAAATGATTATTATTATTATTATTATTATTATTTTGTTAAATTCCATGCGGTCAGAGTAGCGGGCACAGCTAGTTCTCGGTAAAATATATAATAAAAAACTCAAACATATATATTATATTATTCTTTTATTAGTTTGAAATTTCAAGCACACAATTTAATGCACAAAGGCAGACTATAGATTACCTTTTAATTACATACGATTATTGGCCTGTAGATTATTGTGGATTATTGTTTTTGAAGTTTAAAGTAAGCTTTGCTATCAATCATAGAGCTTATTGGAACTTCTGACAGCATTTTATCGTAAACCCTCGACAGCTTTCGAGTGACGTCACAATATACATGTCGACAGCTTATCAAATATCTGTCTAATAAGCTAACAGGAGCGAACGCTTTATTAAATTTTGTATGAACTTTACCATTTTCGTACTGGGTTTAGAAGCTAAGAAGGTTGTGTGTGTGTTCGTTTGATTGTCAGTGATGAATTTAAATAAGTAAAACTATTTAAAAACATTGACACCTTGTCTATTGTATTAGGTCTAGAATAAAAAGATATCAAGCAACCAGTTCGTATAAATCTTTAGTTTACAATTTAAGTATTTTGTTCAGAATTGATTTTCGATATACAGAAATAAACATCATTTACCTAATACCTTTTCTTAACTAATATTACAAAGAGGAAATATATGATTGTTAGTATATTTATTTGTATTGGATAAACTCAAAATCGGCTTAACCGAATTTAAAAATTCTTTCATCTGTATAAAGCTACATTATCAGCGAGTAAAATAGGCTATATTTTATTTTCAAAACTAGGCTTTAAAGGGAGTGGTGGGGATGTCAAAGTACGAAATCCCCACGGACAAAGTGTAGTACTCAATAATATTGAATAACCCCCAACAATAATTACCCTACCAGGAATACTAATGATAACTTCAACGTAGATAGATACTCCAAGTAAACACGTCGCGTGCCACAGCCATGTTACCGCTCAGGGTATAATTTTTAACACAATAATTGCATGTCAACATGTACCACTCTACGTTACTTCATCGTCTGTGACATGAAAGGGAAAATAGTTTATTATTGGTAAAGCGTATACATGTTTTTATGTTATACCTTGACATTAATGCATTGATGGATATCTTTCATAAACATCGTAACATCACACCTGTATTCCCCGATGGATTGGGCAGAAGTATACTTATAGTTCACCCACATTTAGCCTGTTATGTATCAAGAATTTTAGTTTTTCCTGTCCCGGTGGCTGTCTTTAGTCAAATCTTACAGGTTAAATTTGACCCAGTTCCTCCCCTACGGAGTTGAAATTTAACACGTTGAATTAGTTCCAAAGGAAATGATTTTGATGCTATTTCTGTTTCTAAACCCAGATTGTCTCTTTAACGGTCAGCAGCACAGAAAATAAATTTTGTGTGCGCATGTAACTTTGATAGTCCATTTTTACGATAAAATCTTGTTTTGAAAAGTCATTTGTCTAGTCTTATGTAGAGGGCGAGCTAAGTACCACCGTTCGGGTACAAATTCAGTGCTGCTATTGAGCAATTCCAGGTGGAAACACTCAACAACTCTTTGCTCGGTCTAGAAATGGAAACCACTAGAACAACAAGGCATATTTAATTTGTTGCATTACTGATGAAGCCCTGATACGATAGGACTGTAAGTACCTGTTCAGAGGTATGAAAAGTTTCTCGCCCTCCTTTGAGTAAGGAGGATTTTCTGACAAGATGGGTGATGTATATGGTGGCCTAGTTACAGCTCCACGGTTGTTATCAGATGTCTGTTTACAAGGTAAATTTTAATCATTTGAATATACGTCCCCTAAAATCCCAAAAAAACAGCTGTTCCCTGCATATTGTCGAATTACGCAAACATAAATGTACCTACTAAACCGCTGATTTTTTTACATATTTTAGAGTTGATCCCATAATAAAAGTTGCATATATTTATCAGACATCCTGAAATATTGCCAGCGAATTAAGTCATCTTGAATAACTTAGTTGCCGCGATAGAAATAATCTAGCATACGTCAGTTTTGTTCGTATGTGGCGGTCTAGATGTCGCCAAATGTGCAATATAAACCCTAGAGCTGTTGCGTTGTCTACCCACTGATAAGGAAAAGTCTCATTCATCTTAACATTTGAAATGTCATTAGGACTGAAGGACAGGAATGGTTCAACTTTTTTTGTTTTTCGTGGTGAAATCCGTAGTATTACATGTTACTTCTGCCAAACTGTACAACAGTTTGTTGGCAGATGAAGTTCCCGTATCCCGTGTACAAAGTTCTGTTATCATCATCTGCCTAGCCTTTTCCTAACTATGTTGGGATCGGCTTCCAGTCCAACCAGATGCAGCTGAATACCAGTATTTTACATGAAGCGACTGCCTATCTGACCTCCACAACCCAGTTTACTGGGCAACACGATACCCCTTGGTAAGACTGGTTGTCAGACTTGCAGGCCTGTGACTACCCGTAACGACTGCCAAAGATCTACAAATGACAGCCGGGACCAACGGCTTAAAGTGCTTTCCGAGGCACGGAGGAGTCTCGATATGTTACAAACGGTCACCCATTCACAGACTGACATCGGCTAGCGTAGCTTAACCTTCGATCAACCGGTGCGGCTGTTTATATTTAGCCGCGAGCTCTTCAGATACAAAGTTCCGTTATATTTTATGTAATTACTAGCCGGTAGTTTTCCATCAATAACAAAAATACCAATAAATTACATAAATACCAATAAGCTTAGCGTCAACAACTGGGTATGGTTGTAGTGTGTCCGATGAAAATACTCTCCCGTAGGAAATTCTACTAGTGTATATCACAATTATTCGTACGCGATTTGTTTATTACAGAATAACATCACGCTTGTATTCCTCGAAGCCTCAAGCAGAGGTGTACCTATAGTAAGCCCGTTTTCAACCAGTTATGTTTCAGCCCCATGTAATAGGGGACAAGCCTATTGTCATCAACCCGGTTGCGGAGCCACTGGCGGCCCCCGAGAAGTTTAAGACGGAAAAACCCATATTATTCTACTTATGAATCTAACCAAGGACCACAAGCCATGCAATTTGTAATCGTAAGGCCCCACAACCACATTATACCACAATTCACATAAATCTTTCTTACGATGCCTAACGGGGTAGGCATATATACTTTGGCATACTTTCGTAAAAATATAAAAAGTAATGGAAATATGTAGAAGAACATTATTACAGAGGCGCATAAATTAAATCTTATTTATGCTTCAGATGAAGATGGATAGACGTCGTTTATAAGATTGATCGTGTAGAGAGAAAATTCAGATTAAGACGTGATTGCACGCAAAAATCCTGTCGAAGTGTAGTATATTAGAGATAACAAAACAGTTTTACTAAACGCTACGTTATCTTTATATCTAAAAATGAAACCCTGTTTCTCGTTGTCACGCCATAACTTGAAAATAAAAATAAAAAAGATGAATGAAATCGTCTTTTTTAAAAGTTTTGTAATACTTTGTAGGAGGTTCGCAAGTAAAGTAAAATCTAGACACAATTGCGCACAAATTGAAAATTTCCGAAAACTAAATGACTATATTTACTACGCGCGGTTGACAATTTCCGCGATTGATGAATGTGAAATTTGACCGCGTGTTAGAGCGTGGGGCGCAGTTAGTTTTAATATAAAATTGACTATCTATATATCTTCCCTCCTTCTTTATCAAGTCCATCCAAAGGTTGTCTGTAAGAGGTCACTTTCAGCGATAAGGCTCCCCATTTTAACACCCTATCTATCTCTTAAACGTTACATTTTTTGAGTGTTTATGGTGTAAAATAATAAAATATTACTCATTACATACAACTTATGTATGTCTGTAATGATAAATAAACAATTTTTCTTTAAATATACATGTAAATTACACGTACTAGAATGAAGAAGAAAGAGCAAAGAAAAAAAGACTAACAAAGAGGAATAGAGAATATTCTATTCTAAAAACGATTTATATGTCAGTCTTTTTGATATAACTGGTAAACAGTTAATTATTAGACTCTCTGTTTTACGGGACCGAGCATTTTAGGAGTCAACAAAATCCACACACAAATGACGCTCGAAAATAAAAAGCTACAAAAACGCCGAAAATAAAAGCCTCCACATTCAGGGTTACAAAAGCCGCGCTACTGAAATAACGAGCGACAGTAACCAGCCCCGTAAAAGAACGTTTTTATCTCAGCTGACATACCGTATAGTTTCACTTTATGCAATAAAAAAGGTCCTTTAGGGATCACTTGCACTAAAAGCATTTGTCGCCTGTCGAGAGGCGAGAATATCCGTGCTAGTCCCAAAGGAAAACTCGTCAAATATTTCACTCAACAAAATCTTGTCTACGATTTTGGCGTACGAGACTTGTCAGGTGAGTTTCTGAAACTGATTTAACAAATCAACATACGATTTGCTGTTAACCTCCGCGGAGCCTTGCTTTTTTTACCAATTCTTGCTTTTCTGACGTGCAAGTATCAAACGTTCCAACTTTCACCAGTCAACGTTTAACTCCTTTCGATATTCAACCATTTAAGGCGAGAATCTCTTCTCGTGTAAACGAGCTGTAGCACTGTACAAGGTCCTTTACAGGGAAACTCGTTAAAGCCAGACACTCATTACCGGCGAACAGGTGAGCAGGGGAACTATTAAAGTTTTTCGCTGCTGTTGACGAGTTTATCCTGGGAAATTTTAAATTAGAGGCTTTTGTTTTTTATACTTTTGCACCAGGAACTTCTGTTGCTTAAAATTTTAGCGTGCATTTTATGTAGGGCATTACAGACCCGAGTTGGAAGTCGCAAACATGTAACTCAAAGCGCTAAATAATCAAAGGAGTCGTCTCTTACAAAAACAGCATAGTGTTAAAATTTGGATATCTGGAAAACTTTATCCGGGACAGTTGCAAAGATCCTAATTTACATTAAAATAATCACGAGTGACACTAACTTCACAGAGGCGGTCGGTGAAGGAACATACCGAAAATCGTCAGATTTTCGGTATGTTCGAGTACCTATAGGTGAGAAGGATGTCGATATTCGTTATGTATAGCTTCCTCTCACCCGCACTTAATATGTATAGATGTGGTTATGGAATGCAACTTGTTAAATAAACTCCACACTCTCAACCTCATAAACGTTGATTGATTCCATTGCTCTCTGAGTGAGTTCACAAAAAATGCAAGGTCTGTGATTAGTAACAAAAATTAATATTGTTATCGTGTACACTATCGCAATAGGTACCTAACCTTGTAAAGATAGTCGTAAGATGGGGAAAAATAAATATTATTAATAAATAAACTTTCAAAACGTTAGCATGTTGATGTGCCATCATTATGCCAGAAACTTTGGGTGAATTTCACGAACGAAATTGTTGTGGAACATTGACACTGACAGGTCTTAAACGCAGTTTAGATGTGCAGACAAGTTTTTTTTTTAGAGAAACGTTGCACCAAACTAGGAATTTCTCCTGTGTCGTGGGTACGTTTACAAATATTTAAACTCACATACAGAAACAGCCAGACTCGGTACAAGTACCTGTAGGCCATACTATGCGTCCTGTTTTTGTACCACGTTTTTGTTATAGAAGAGCGGACTTCCCTTACACAGGCACCCTTCTTTTAGGCAAAAGGAGGGTCCAATCAGAAAATGTGTTGATGACTGTACTGTCCAATAAACTATTAAACTATTATTTATTTTTATACAAATATTTGTTCCGTGCGGCAATCGAACCCACGACGTCAATCGCTCAGGCAATGCGCTAATCGTGCTGTCAAACACAGGAATATACGTAAGTGTAGGAGTCACAGTACTCAAATATCAACCTATGTTGTTAAGCCGTACGTTTGAGTCGTTACGACATTTTAAAATCAGGCTTCAATAAAGTGTCATTGGTGAAATTCACCCTAAGTCTTGTGACGACATCAGATCGTGAACAGTTACAATGCGGTTTAGTTCTACTATGACAGGCAGATTGATAATTGCAGTATAATTTCAATACTGCAGTCTTGCATGCTGCTGAAGTTTAATCGTCTACGATAGATTATGACAGGCTACGGTTAAAACTTGTATTTCGTGCTGCTGTAAATTCCTGATCAAAAGCGATATTTTTTCCTTGACTCGTGGTACCATTTACCGACCTATATGACCCATAGTAAAGATGTTTATTAAATTTTGGGAATCGTTAAAAAAACACAAGACACACAAGCAAGATACCGTTTACACATAAATACCTGCAATACATACGAATAATAGAATAATAGAAAAACATGAAGATAAAGTACTAATTCCCAAAAAACAAATATTGTAAGCTAATCGAACCGGATAGGTAAAAACTTGACGTTTATGAATCTCCCACTGTACTAGAAAATCACCTAACGTTTGACAATGCCTTTACCTATTTTTTAAAGTATAAATGGTACATGGCACGTGCGCGTACTTGGGAGTACCCGCATTCTTCTATGTTTCCTAAACAGAAACAAGCAAAAACAAAGAAAGAAATTGTATGTAGTAATTATATGGGAACCACTAATTAACAAATCGCTAGAAAATAAAATTATTACCGACACGAGCTAATTTACCGGTAACCGAGGAACCTTATTTGTTGGTTTGTGGTCATTACAGATGTTTAGTTATTCAGCACTCGGGTTTTGTCCAGAAATAAATAAATGGTCGATTTACTAATGAGACTTTGATATGTAGATCAGATACTGTCAGTGTTCGATTTTATTTCACAATAATAATCAGTAAACATTATTTTTATGTTTATTTTATACCAAACCTTTGATTTTCATTGACTTTCAGGTAACGGAAAAGGATCCTAAACTCGAACAGCAATTTCTGTTTTTAATATTTAGTACTAGCTGACCTGACAGATGACGTCCTGTCAATAGCGCGAACTGTCAAACGCGCGAAGTTAAAATAGTCGTCGAGTTTTCTGAAATTTTCTAATTTTCTGCGCAATTTTCTTATTTTTTCTTTCCGTAAGAACCTTCTCCTTACAATAACAAACACAACTAAGAAGAATTAGCGAAATTGGTCCAGCCGTTCATGAACGATGCCGTGACCAAGGGAAATACGGGTTCATTTATATTAGGTCTTTACCTATGAAATTGCCGTTCTGCAGTACTGGCCATTTCAAATCAAAATATTTTTTGTTTGGCTAAGAATTCTAATTTCAAATTAATTTTATTTTAAAAACATGGATTTATTTTTCCAGAAGTAGTCATTTGTTTATTGATTAGTGTTACATTTTCATCGCATTTAAATCTTTTTCGTCATCATGGATACGTTAAAAATTCGAGTAATTATGGAATATGAGAACCGTCGTGGCAGCAACGCGGCACAAGCGGCACGCAACATCAACGACGTTTACGGAGCTAACACTACAAACCAACGCACTACCTGTTATTGGTTTGCTCGCTTCCGTTCTGGAAATTTCGACCTGAAAAATGAACCTCGCGGTCGTCCGAAGACTTTGGTCGACAATGACGAATTAAAGGCGATTGTGGAAGCTGATGATACACAATCTACGGCTGAATTAGCAGCAGCTTTCGACGTTAGCGTCAAAACAATATTGGTCCATTTGCGTCAAATTGGCAAGGTAAAAAAGCTTGACAAATGGGTGCCCCACGAACTCAATGATCGCCAGCGCGAAGTACGCGTCGAGACGTGCCTTGCACTGCTCAACAGACACACAAATGAAGGAATTTTGAACCGCATTGTTACCTGCGATGAAAAATGGATTCTGTTTGATAACCGCAAGCGCTCAGCAAGTTGGTTGGATCCTGGTTCAGCACCTAAACAATGCCCTAAACGAAAACTTACCCCAAGAAAAGTGATGGTCACTGTTTGGTGGTCTAGCGCCGGTGTGATTCAACACAGCTTCTTACCAAACGGGGTGAGCATTACTGCAGATGTGTACTGTGAAGAATTGAACACAATGATGGAGAAGCTGGCACATCTCCAACCAGCATTGGTCAATCGCTCGTCTCCGCTGCTCCTGCACGACAACGCGCGACCTCATACTGCACAGCAGACGGTCTCCAAGTTGCAAGAACTGGGGTTGGAAGCTCTCCGTCATCCGCCCTACTCACCAGACCTTGCGCCTACAGACTACTACTTTTTCCAGAATTTGGATAACTTCTTGGCGGGAAAAAAATTCAATACCCGAGAGGCAGTACAAAATGCCTTTGAAGAATTTGTTGCCTCCCGTCCAGCTGATTTCTTTAAGAAGGGCATCAATAAACTGCCACTGCGTTGGCAAAGATGCATTGATTGCATGGGTGATTACTTCGATTAATACAAATAAAAAATACATGAAAAAAATTCATTTAAAATTTTTCATACAAAACGGCAATTTCATAGGTAAAGACCTATTATATATGTAATAATATACATAGATGTGTCATGGAATCAAAAACTTAAACTGAAATACTTTTAGGTATCTTGCACAGCGCAATTGGTAAATAAAAACCATTTTTTAAGCCACGTACAGTAGACCGCAGGTCAGTGGCAAGAAAACCTAAAACTGGGTTCTCATTTAATTGGAATTCCGTACTAGCCTAGGCTCAAAGTATTACCACGGACGTACGGCGCGTCTTTATGTACCTACTTACTGGCCAAAAAATTCAACATTCAGAAACATTAATTCTTTGGTACAATATATTTAGTTTTCGACCGTACACTTGTAATTAGAAGAAGTTAGACGCTTATTTCAGTAATATGATCTAGGTAAGGAAACTTTGTTGGGCTCGACTTGGATTTCATAGAAGCATTGTTGTTTTTCTAATTAATATCTTTATAAGTTCAAGTCTTATACAGAACGCATTTAATCACCAGAAGCTAAGTGACATTCTATCAGCGATAACTATTGTAAAAAGTTTGTATTTTTTGAGCAATAAGCACCTGTTAGATAGCACTAGAACTTACGACTGTTTTCGTCCATAGAATATGATTAAATAGTAAAAGATTTTTGTATGGGTAGTGCTAATTTGTTTCATCGGACTTATCACTTTTTATTTGATCTTTATTTTTATGTGATGTGTATTGCGAGTATCTTAGTCTGTGCTAAATTAACGTGTTTTTTTTTTTGCCCTGTGTCGAGGGTCAGAACACCTTGTATTTTAAGCATCTTCTTAGCTTGTTTAATCATAAAAAAAACTATAATAATTGTAGTAGCATATACGATAGGGTAGCGTTGTTATTCTTTAAATTATGGGCTTGAATAGATCGTGTTATGTTATAGTCTTATTATGGACAGGTTTTGTTACGAATGTTTTTCAAATAAAGATACTAATATCTGGTTTAGGTTTCGAAAGGTAGTGTTTCCATAGAATGGCCAACAATAGGGTAGAGTCCTTAAAAATTCTGATTGATCCGAAAGCTCAAAAATACTGGACACGTATTTTTTCTTTAGTCACTTAAACCAAAATTCACGATGATGCACCGTGCTACATTTTTAACGCACACAAGCCCCTTCTCCTGAACATTGATGTGCCATATCATTGTCACTTTTTATTGATTTGAATAAACAAAAAATACGTATATAATATTTTTTGGTAATCTTACTGACGGACTAAATAGACTTAATATATTTTTACCTAGGACACATCCCCATTGAAGCAGTGCCAGTCAGTAATTAGTCATAAAGGTATTTGTGTTGGGGTTGTCCCGCCCCATCCCTTGTTTACGCTTCGTTACCCAATGATTGTAACTTGTATCAAACTGCGGGATACAGCAATTATGTATCGGAGTTAGCAAGACGGTCGGTGTGCATTCAACCAAAGCAGTAGATAGTCAGTCGTGACTTGGGAGTTCAGTTAAGGTCTATATTTACTACAGCTCGTGACCCTTCCTCCTACTGAAAATCGAACATGACAGTTCTTAAGTTCAGTGAGAAAGCTAGTGCAGAACTACCCCAAATTTCTTTGTTACTCTGCCAAATTTCTTTGATAGTTTTCAACTTAATTTTAAAAGTATAAGGTTCATGTTCAATTGAGATAATTTAACAGTTTGTGATAGCTTGTGCTTGCATCTGTACGTTGTTATAATTTGTAGGAAAAGCTAGGAAAATATACGCATAACCTTTTGGAAAAACAAAAATTTCCAGAATGGTTTTATTATAGTCTACTATTTCGAAGTTTTCATAACAAAAATATTGTTTCTGTAAAATTCTTTCTTTTGTAAGAATCTAGAATCTGTACGCAGGCTTGGCCAGATGAAACATAATTCCATGCTCGTGAAATATTAGTACCAGTATTAAATTTATACTACATAGATTTGTCTAACCCAGTGTTCACTTTACAGTCAAAATAATCCATTAAAAATACAATTAATTGGAATATTTAAATAAATATATTTTCATTTACCGATGTGGCGCGGCGGACGATGGTCCGCCTGCGACGCAGGAGGTTGCGGGTTCCATTCCCGCCCTGGGACAAATGTTTGTACGATCTACAAAGATTTGTTCTGGGTGTTCTGGGTATTTGCTATGTATAATAAAAAATATCTATCTATGTAATGTATTGTATTAAGTATATCAGTCATCTAGTACCCATAACACAAGCTCTGCTTAGCTTGGGGCTAGATGACGCTGTGTGGATTGTCCAGCACAATTTATTTATTTATTATTTATATATCAATGCAACTGTAAGAACCTGGATATTATACTGCATTTGAATTCAGGATAAAGAGGGATGTTTGCCTTTCAATACTTAATACGTCAATGGTAGATACTCTCGATAGCTATCCATAAGAGTCCTTTGATCTAATGTCTACTAAAGCCATGACTGGGATCACATGGAAACTATCAAACCAACGACTTGCTTTACTGTTGTTGTTCGCGGGTTTCAGGTGTAGCTTACTATACAGACGCGAGGGAAGTTTTTCACTGATATTCATAGTCCACAAACAAAAGTAAAACAATCACTTACCTATTTGGAATTAGGGACATTTTTAATTTAAGCGACGGGCGACAAGTAACAATCTATGTTCAAATATGTAGCATTGCCTGTTAAACCGGGCCTAAGTAGCTATTGTGCAAAAAAAAAACAATAGTATGTCATTATAGTAGTTGTTTGTAACTCTAACTTTGTATTGTTTGACAATCGTTCTCGTCAGCACATATCTTTTGGCTGTTTTTACCCAAGTACGGCAAATCTAAAAGGAAATGTTATGATTTTAGCAGTCTACGTATTTTTGTATGTACGTATATTCCACCGTAGCGCCTTAACTACTCGTACGATTTTGATGAATAACATTCGACGCCTCAATGATTGCCTCGGTCTAATGATTCCAAACGCGACTGCGAAGCTTGAGGTCCTGGTTTCGATTCCTAGGTACGGCAACATGGTATTAAGTTACTCCAAGAGGAATTGTATCATTAGCAGCGCGGAGTCTGGATTTGTGCCCAGTTGATCGCAATAGGCTCGCCCCCTATTACATGGAACTTAAAGATAACTGCCGAAATATGGGTGTTACTACGGGTGCCTAGAGAGGTGTATTCCACGCGAAATACACGCGAATACACGTGGTGAACACACGCGTCATGCTATGTTGTATGTACAATCGACACGTTATTATGGTCCGGATGACATAGGCTGTAATTATTATTTATTCTCATTATGTGTTTGGGTTTTAGCGTATTTGGTCATTATAACCGTGTGTACAGTCTTAGCATTGATGGAGATAAGTCTAAAAGTAACAAGAATAGAGGGAGACCAAAGAAAAGTTGGATGGATTGTGTGAAAGATGATATGGCTAGAGAGGATTGAGATGATGGCAGATAGATATGTATGGACGAACAAGACATGCTGCGCCGACTCCAAACAAATATGGAAAAGGGCAGGAGGATAAAGAAGTGTAAAGGCGGCTGAGAAGTGAGAACAGGATCGTTCAAAACACAGCAATCTGGCCAACAAGCCGTATTTACACCAGTGAATCAGTGAACCCATTTATCACTGCTGAAGGTAATTAGGTACTAAATCAGCCAATGTATGCAGCAACATCTGGGAACACAAGACCCAGTGTAAGTAACTGAACTAATTAATACTGAGGCTTCGCGAAGTCTTGGTTTATTGGCAAATTGGAAAGCAAGTATTTTCAGAACATTTCGTGCACGCCAGGTTGTGGTTGTAGTTTGAAAGGAATGATTTGTTAAGAAAGTTTACTACGATAACGTCCTACTTTATTAATTGGTTTCTTCAAATTTTCTATTAATTGCAGACTTACGTAATATACGAAGATCACTATTCTGACACATGGAGACAGCAGTATTGTTATCATCATCCTCTTGCCCTTATCCCAATTTATTTGGGGTCGGCGCAGCGTGTCTTCTTCCATACATCTGTTTTTGCCGTCATCTCAAAAGTAACCTCCTTCCTAGCCATATCATCTTTCATGCAATTCATCCTTCATTTCTTAGGTCTCCCTCTACTCTTGTAACCCTCCACATTCATACTCTAAACTTTCCTCACAACATGATCCTCATTCTTTCGCATCACATCTCCATACCATGACAACCGATTTCCATAAAACTTCTCAGTCACAGGAAGTGTTACAGGCGAATTATTGACAGTATTACTCAGTAGCAGCCCAAAATCTGGACTTGTGCTGATGGCAACAGACTCGCCCCTATTACATGGGACTTAAACATTACTGGTGAAATGTGGGTGGACTACTCGTACACCTCTGCCTAACCCTTTGAAGAATACAGGTGTGATGTTATGAAGATGCAGCCTATAATACCCTCATTGTTAGGACATAAGCCTCCTTTCTGTGAGATTGTGGGCTGTATTCCACCGCGCCTGGGCCCAGTAGAGGGTAGTACGACTCCTTATTCGTAAACTTACGCCAAGACCACATTCATACATCTGCCTAGCCGTTTCCCAACTGTGTTGGGGTTGGCTTCCAGTCTAACCGGATGCAGCTGAATACCAGTCTTTTATAAGGAGCACCTGCCTATATGATCTCCACAACCCAGTTACTAGGCAACACGAAAACCCTTGGTAAGACTGGTTGTCAGACTTTCGGGCTTCTGACTACCCGTAACGACTGTCAAAGATCTCTAAATGACAGCCGGGACGAACGGCTTAGCGTGCTTTCCGAGGCACGGAGGAGTCTCGATATGCTACGTACGGTAACCCATCCACAGACTGACCTCGGCAAGCGTAGCTTAATCTTCGATCAACCGGTGCGGCTGTTTCTATTTAGCCACGAGCTACAAGACCGCTCTATATAAAATATTCTTAAACTTTATTGCATGTCACGTCACATTTGACTGATAGTACATCCACAAAGTGTCAATATTACGGAGAGGTAAAACTTATTGACATATTTGTAGACGTCAAGTTTAATGGCATAAAATATTTATAGTTTTATAAGACCGTTTTGGACTGAAGATATGTACTTAAAAGTGATCCAATACGATCGGGTGTCCCCTAAAAAAAGCTTTTAGGGTTGCCAAAACCACATAAGTGTCTATCGTGTAAAGAACAATGGCGAAATCTTATTTGAAATAAATTTGAGCGTCTAAAAGTGACACATATGCGAAAGAAATACAATTAAAAATCTACGTTTTTAAAAACTATAATAGTATCTAGTTAAAGCCGAGTAAAAAACATATATTTAATGAAAAGTTATTTGACTATCTCGTTAAACAAGATTATGAAATTGTTGGTAGTATTGCCATTTTATTTTATTTTCCCAAATAGTGGGTACAGCATAATGGTCGTGGTCTTGTCATTTTTATTTTGTTATTATTTTGACAAGGATTAAATGAATAAATAACAATTTTTTTGTTTGCTTTACAACTAAGTTTATTCTGTGTTCTTCCTGATATAATAATATTGCTGTAAATTAGGAAAATGTCACATGTAATGGCAACTCGAACTAAAAAGACTAGTATTCAGAGTCTTAAAAAATATAGCATGGTCGCTCATTGACAACCGTTAACACTGACAGTTTACAACTCTCGACCAGACGCTTGCGCTCTGTCCTGTGTTGTTTTGCTCTTGATTGTTATTCCGTTTTCTTTGAATTTTTACTTGACCTGGACTGCTTAATGGACTCTGATATTTCCCGTGTGTGACCCGTGCGTGCCAAACGATTCTGTGATTTTCTTTGTGTGAAATTGTGCTGTTTCTCTCTTGGACACCGATCTTGCCTCATTGTTTTGATTTCGTTGTGAACTGGTTGTTTGCTTCTGGTGAAGATGAGTGGTCGGGGCAGACTAACACGAATCCTCTGTGTCAACTGTAATATTTGCGTGAATACACTGCGCCGATATCCTGCCTTAGAATTTGACACTAGAGTTATCACATTACTCTGTAGCTGGATACATCCCCGAATCGTAAGTAGTTTAAAGCTATAGTATTATTTAATAGTTTACATTTTGGATACTACATGACAATGTACAATTCTTAGAAAAATGTTGTCAAAGCGCTGAGCTGATCACTTTGATCTTACTAAATATATCCTAGAAAATAATCCAATTAATATGAGATAGATACAATAGTTTTTTCAGTGCTATTTGAGGTCTCCCAATTCCATATTACAAGATTTTCAATGTGTTTTAGATTACTGAAGATGATTATGTTTGTGAAGCATGCAGAGACCTTGCGATGTGGAGAGTCAATCATGCTTTACAACAAGAAGCTTCAGGCAGCGATGACCCACAAGCTGGAAGAAGTCACCAAGGCCACACTAATGTGTGTCTTTTATGTGGCTTATCTATTTTACGTAGACAAAGTGACAGAATATTGAGAGACAATCCTTCTGAACTACAGCAGTCTATGATAAATATTATAGAGAGCAGAGTAGCACCACGACAGGTATTTTAATTACATTCTACTCAATAAACCTATACACAATTGTTATTAAATTAGAATTAGTAAAATATTTGACATTACATCAACAATCTATATTGAGGATATATACACAACTTAAGGCGATTCGCACACTGCACCGCATCACGCAGCGTGGTGCGGGGCGGCCATAGAAAAATCGCCTAAATGAACGCGTGTGGATGCATTTTCAGTGTGTTGGACTGTGCATGTTTACTATACAAACGGAGATACTTACAAGTAACGCAGTCACGCAACATGCAGCGTGGTGCGTGGCAGTGTGATAATCGCCTAATAGGGTATCTCTGTTGGGTTGTTGATACAGCTTGGTTAGTCTATTTTAGTTATTTTCATAGCGTTATGTCCTACGGTATTCTGCTGTGAGGCAAAGCTGTTGATATTCAAAATATATTTGTCCTTTAAAACAAGCTGTTCGAGCAATTTACCTGCTAGGTGCCAGAGTTTCTCTGAGAGATTATTTTAAAGATATTGGTATCCTCACAGTGGCATTTTTCTAACTGAACAGACAGCTGTGCTGCTGGGGAGTTTGTTGCGCCACTTCTTCTTCGCAACTAAAGCACTAGGAAGTGGTGAAGGTGGGCGTTTTGGGGGACTGTCTTATGTAATTTTAACGTTCGAAAAGTGCTGATTCTCAGCCTAGTTTGGACTTTTGAATTTGGTCTTGTATTATTCAATTAGGGAATTTCAAGCAATAGCCTCCTTACCAGAAACTGCATAGGAGCTTATTTTAATTTTCTTTTTTTTTTTCAGATAACAGAATCTGATCGTGTGTGTCATCCTTGTTGGTTACGCACACAAAGAGAAGTTCGCCGTGGGAACATTATTGATGATAGTAGATCTGTACCTAGTCGTACCAACTCAGCACCCGAAGAATCACGAGAGGAGGATCAGCCTTCTGGATCTAATGAATCTGAATTAAACCCTACACATCAAGTGGATGTACAGAGTATAGTTTTACCGGACTACAGACGAGCAGCCAATTCTAATAATCATTGTGTATACCCCAATTGTAGTAGTACCACATTGCATGGTATTTCTGATACATTACGTGCAATCGTACTTAGCAATCATAATTATTATCTGCCAAACCTAGCACGAATTTGTTCAGAACATTTAATGAGCAATTCGTGGGACACACTTTTTAATTCTGAAAACAGCATTCAAACATTCACTGCTCAACAGGTACAACATGTATTTTCCTTTGTTGCATTTAATCCAACATTAGACTTTGAAAATGTGCAAGAAATGGATGATAATGTGTTCGAGTATTGGATAGGCCTAACAAAAGAAAAATTCAATATTTTAATTCAAGAATTCCCTCGACTCACACAAATAAGAAGAGGAAGTTTAGGCTTGGCAGTGCTATTATTAAAAATGAGAACCGGTGATTCTGATGAAAGAATTTCTACTCTGGTTAGAGTTCCACGTCGAACCTTGGAATCGCTAATGGATAAAATAAGAGAGGTTCTCCTTCAGGATTTTGTACCTGAAAATCTGGGCATAAATAGATTAAGGCGGGAAGAATTACTACAACATAATTTGTTAATACCCAATGGGCTTTACGGAAATGGTAACAATGCTATTGTAATATGTGATGGCACATACATATATATTAATAAGAGCTCAAACTATATGTTCCAAAAGCAAAGTTATTCTCTACACAAATACAGGAACTTATTAAAACCTTTTATGATTGTTGCGTGTGATGGATATATTGTTGATTGTTATGGCCCATATAAAGCAACTACATCAGATGCTGATATTATGTCTGGCTTATTTTGCTCTGAGAATTCTGCTTTAAGATCATATTTCAGAGAAGATGATGTGTTCATTCTGGACAGGGGTTTTAGGGATTGTATAAGTTTATTACAAGGATGTGGTTATAGACCATATATGCCAGAATCACTATTGGAAGGCGAACACCAATTAACTACAGCCCAAGCTAATAGAAGTCGCTGTGTCACTATTTGCCGTTGGGTGGTAGAGGCTGTAAATGGTCATTTTAAAAGAGATTTTAAACTTTTTAGGCAAGAATACTTTCATCGGTCTCTACCACACATGATGCAAATGTTTCAAATAGCGGCAGCTCTTTTAAACAAGTTTGGTGTTCGCTTTCAGAATAACGTACATGCAAATGAGATATTAGAAATAATTAGAGAAAGGACAGAATTAGAAAATAATCTGGCAAATATGATTGAAAGCTTAAATATGAATAGAAGAACATCCCAATTCCAAAGTATCACTGCTGATCGTAATAATGTTTTATACTTCCCTACCCTTGAATATAGAGATTTAATTCTGTTCGCTCTGGGAACGTACCAAATAAGACAAGCTCGCTCATATTATGGCGAGCATGTACGTTTCCACGGGGGGTACAGAATTGAAGTTTCCAGTGAACAAATAAATTCCTCTGAATATAATCTTAGAGGTACTGGCGTGACAACACTTATAAGAGGCAAAATAAAGTCACGCCATGTTACCAGGAGGCAATATTATGTTTATATCTTAATACAAAATAATATTCCTGGCCGAGCAGGGATCACTGAGTACTGCTGTAATTGTTTAGTCGGTCGGCGCACAGTAGGATGTTGCGCTCATGTCATGACGCTGGTCTGGTATTTAGGATGGGCCAGACATCAGCAAAATATTTCCGCACCCGCAGAATTTCTTGATGAAATAATTGTACGAGAGGATGACGAAGAATAAATTGATATGAAATAATAATCTTGTTTGTTTGGTTAACCTTTACCTTAACAACTACGTAGGTAGTTTACTAATCCTATTAGTTAGATTTAAACATAACATAACATCACGCCTTTATTCCCCGAAGGGTTAGGTAGAGGTGTACCTATACACCCACATTTCGCCAGTTATGTTTAAGTCCCATGTAATAGGTGGCGAGCCTATTGCCATCAACCGGGCACAAATCCAGACTCCGGGCTGCTACTGAGAAATTCCAGATGTAAAAACCCAATGTAGTCAATTGAATCCAGGACCCAGGAGTTAGATTTATCTTACTAATAGGAATCTTTACAAGTCCATGCATTTTTAATAGATACTATTATTATTAATGCATAGACTTGTATAGATAAATATTAGGCTGTCCTTCGTTCGTTTCGTTTGTTTTTGCTCTTATTCTTTACAATATTCCTACCTACCTTTTACAATATTCACAAGTCAAGGCATGCTGAAATAACTAAGAGAGGCTAATACTAATGCGATTTTGCCCTTTAACTTCCTCGAAATTGAATAATATATATTATTTTACTTAGCGTTAAAATTGATATGAAAATATAACCTACAAAAGTTCAATACTGAATATCTATTAATCTCCGCTTTCTCTGACAAAAAATCTTGCACAAGCTAGCTCAGAAAATGACGCTGATTTAAATAAGATATTTTTCATTTAAAGACGTTCAAATTTAATTTCAAATAAAATAATGTATGGAGAGCTGCCATTGTTCTTTTGGTTCCGTTAAACATTTTCCTCAGTTTACAGTTTCGGGATTGCAAAATTTGTGTCAAATTGTCAAGCGCGCGTTAACCCCTGTAATTGGCTGAATGAATTATCAACAGCCAATCGCATCACTTACCTTGCATTTAATTTTTGACGTGTGGATAATTTTGCAACTGAAACCGGATTAAGGCCGCTTAACAGTTTTCATTGAATTATTGATAATAAATTAAATAAAAGCTGGGTATGAGTTCAAAATAAAATAGTTAGTACAGAAGAAAGTTAATATAAACAAAAACTATTCAAATAATACGCTAACAGAACAAAGATAGTTTTACTTAAATCTAGTAATATCATGGTCGCACGTCTTACTATGTGCCTAAACCAGATAATCCATTGTTTCAGTAGAAATATATATGAAAAAAAAACTTGACAACTAGTGTCCTGTCGATTTTATTAAACAAGCCCCTGATACACTAAGCTGTGCTCCTAATACGTTTGGACATCAAGCCGTAAAGCCCGGAAATGACTAAAGATATCTAAGGACATTAGGGAATATCGGCTTAACGACCTTCCACACAGTCCAAATATTTGCTTAACAATTAGGAATTGATTTCAAGCGAATTAAAACTGAAGTTTATTTGCTATACTTAATAACATAACACCCAGCTTGTTTTCTATGAAGGGTAAGTCAAAGCTGTACGTATAGAACACCTAAATTTCTCCTGTTATAATTGAAATCCCGTGTAGTAGGGAGGAGCCTATTACTATCAGCTGGACCAAAAACAGACTCCAAGGCTGCCAGTGCTGCTTATTGGCTAGGATTAATTTTAGAGCTAAACAAATCTTACTTCTTGTAGCCCTGGAATTCGAAGAAATTCAGTTTGTAGACTTGCACTACCAAGATTAAGCCCGTCTTTGTATCATGCATTTTCAATTAAAAAAAAATATAGAGAGAAACGACATTTTTCCATGAACTCATCTACTTTAAAAGTATTATTAATAACCAATATACAACATTTTCATTTTTTTTTTCTATTTTTTTTTAGAGAACGTTGCCCCACACTAGGAATTTCTCCTATATCGTGGGTGCGTTTACAAACATACAAATTCACATACACAAACAGCCAGACCCGGAACAACTATCTGTAGGCAATACAAATATTTGTTCCGTTTGGGAATCGAACCCACGACACGCAGCGCAACAGCCAATCGCTCAGCCACTACGCCAACCGTGCTGTCAAAAAATATTATATTTATATTGCATTTATCAGATAAATTAGTTCTGAGTTTGAACACAACAGGGAATTTGCATCTTGTTAAAATACCAGTCAGCCTATTTCGTTCAATTTTATAAAGACCAGAATTTATTTGCTACAAATATCATAGAATCATGCTGTTTCTAGCGAACCATTTGAAATAAAATTGAAACATTGATTGAATTATCCTCGGTATAAATCATGGCTTATTATTTATAATGGGTTAATATGAACTTGAAATTAGCAATGGATAATAATCGAAATGGGCCTTGAAATATCAGCGTATGACGCGGTCAGGTACTCGGAAGGAGTTCCTTCGTTGAAAACTCGAGGTTCTCAGTATATTCAATCAATATATGATTACAGTTACTTTCCTGAAAGTGTTTCAGCGTGACTATCTCTTTTCATACCCTTGACATTGCCTTTGTTATGTTGGATATATAATTAATTAAGCCTTATGAATAGGTTTTGTTAATAAAAACATTAATACTTAGCCAAGGTACTTTATACTCACAAAGACGTTATTATCTTTGATTTATCGAAGCAAATGTGATTAGCACTTTCGAATCGGACTTTTTGTCACAGTCAATAATATCAAACCTTGTTTTTCGGTAAAGTTGCAGAACTTAGAAAACTTAGTCATGATCTTCCTAGCCTTTTGTTATAATTTAATGTTTGGTTTATTTAGTTTAGAAAGTTTATTGATTTACTTTTATTTATATTTATTTAATATGTGTCACATGTCGTAATGGGCCAGTGGGTAAGGATTCGCCTCTATGCAAAAGGTTGTAGGTTCAAATCCGGGCAAGTACCAATACGACTTTTTCAAATTCTATTGTGCTTCCTAAGTTTATCTACATACATCATAGATACATCACTGACATAGCTTAAGGAAAACATCGAGAGGAAACCTGAACTTGTAATTAATTTAAGTCTAAAATCGCTTATCCGCTTTGGGCAAGCGTGGAGATTAATGCTCCTACCTTCTCTGTATGAGAAGAGGCATTTGCCCTGCAGTGGGACAGTAATAGGCTGGTATTGTAGGTAACATGTACCGGAAATAAAGAACTCCTTGGTATAATTTCGTTATTATTTATCTCATAAAACCTGCCAAATTCCCATAATATTTCCTAACTCCTTTAAGAGCTTCGTGTTCACTAGTCGAGAGCATGCGCTCCAAGCCGATCAAATGCCATCAACTGACGGCCGGCTTAGTGACGGCTTAACCCGCTTATCGAGGTGTACGCATGGATTATAAGATCGTCCATGAGCGGTATTAGTTTAGGAAATAATGAAGAAACATGATTGAATTTTGATATTGTATATTTGGTTTATGAGCTTACTAGGTTGGAAAAAATGTAAGGAGAACTAGCCTTGAGTATCCCTTGAAGGTTCATCGGACCTTCGTTGCCCCACACCCACCTTAGGTGAATGCTTACTACTAAACTATTCAACTGATCTAGCATAGGGACAGCGTACTTATAAGCTTTTGACTCCGAAAAGCTAAATCTTTTCACTAAGCTACTCTCTAGCTAGAAACTCAACTACTCAATTTAAACTTCATCGTCTTTTGCCTAGCCTATTTCCAACTACGTTGGGGTCGGCTTCCAGTCTAACCAGATGCAGCTAAATACCAGTATTTAACATAGAGCGTATGCCTATTTTAACGTCGCATATCATTTACTCGGAAGCACCCATTGGTAAGACTAGTTTAGTTGTCAGACTTTCGGGATTCAGTTAGAAGCTAAAGTAAAAAAAACCTATTAATAAAGAGACTCCAAACACGCCTTGCATAGTTTAAAGTAATTAACAAAAACTCTATTAAAAAATCCTACCCAAACGCACTAAATGGCCCACCCACTCCCTGAGTCCCAAACAAATAAAAAACGGGGCACAAAAGTGTCCAAGCGCAATTACAGGGAGATACTTAAGCAAATTAATTGCACCATTGGGCCCCTGATACGGTAATTAACATTAACTCGCAGCACGGAATGCAGGTGACGTGGATGTCAGCTCCCTACTACTACGATGGGTAGTAAAGTAAAGGTTTCCAGGTTGTACATTATTTTTGTAGGTGTTTAGAGAATGGGTTGGCGGATAGCCAGAACTGTTTTTGGGTTTTAGGAAGTAATTGATTGGAATACTGCAATTAGAACGATTGGCTGATGGGGCCAAAAGGTTCTTGAATAAAGATGGTGACGTGTAATAATATTTATTTGCTAAAACACGCTATAAAAAGATGGGAAAAGTAGAACTTGGAGGAAATTGACATTTGTCGTCAATTAAATATTTCACAATGAAGAAATTACTAACATCCAACCACTAATTTCATTTATTTAAAATAATATAGAATACTTTTTACTGTGCACCATTAAAACTGACAAATAATTACTTTAAGAGTTTCATAATTATGGTGTTACAATGGGCGGACTCATCGCTAAAAGCAGATTTTTGAGATCATTTTGTATTTATAAAAAAATAAATTAAATAAAATAATGTTGGACAATCCACAGAGCATCATCTAGCCCCAAGTTAAGCAGAGCTTGTGTTATGGGTGCTAGATGACTGATATACTTAATACAATACATTACATAGATAGATATTTTTTTATCATACATAGAAAATTCCCAGAACATCCGGAACAAATCTTTGTAGATCGTACAAACATTTGTCCCAAGGCGGGAATCGAACCCGCAACCTCCTGCGTCGCAAGCGGACCTTCGCCCGCCGCGCCACATAGGTCGTCAATTTTATAAATTAAGTATGGTCGTAGCGCCTACCATTGGCTGTAACGTACTCGTATGTATGTCGGTGAAGACTTAAGAATTCCAGCCAGAAGCATGCTGATGACGATGATGACGATAATCTTATACATAAAATTCTCGTGTCACGGTGTTAGTAATAAACTCCTCCGAAATGGCTCGACCGATTTTCGTGAAATTTTGTGTGCATATCAGTTAGGCCTGCGAATCGGAAAACATCTATTTTTCATCCCCCTAAATGTTAAAGGTTGTCCACCCCAAACATTTTATATGGCAAAACAACGTTTGCTGGGTCAGCTAGTTGTTTATAAAACAGTTGTTTATGGAACGTGGTGATCATTACTCATTCCTTCTTAATGAGAAGAGGCTATTGCCCTTATATGTTACTGGGCCAATATGCACACTGATATATCTTCCACAGTAGTTACAATTACATAAGTTGGTTATTTATTATAGGCTCTAGGTACAATAAAGGTTTTATGTGCTACTTTACGGGAGCAATTGTGGCTTTGTTACGCCAGATTTATTTGGTCCTCTTCCTTTTTGGTGTGTCTCGGTTGTGAAGGATAGTCGAGGATTAAAAGGGGACAGAAATATCTACTATCGGACTAGGACTGAATGTCACAAAATCAACATTGATCTGACATTGTTTGCCAGCTGGCTTAGAGATATTGAAAGATAATGGAGTACCACAACGCTTGCTACAATTAATTCTAGGTGGTGAACTATTTTAATAAATAAAACATAACTATTTGTTTAGGGAAATGAGGAACAGGGAGTAGAGTTCCTCATCTACTGCTAAAAGGATCCTCAGAACAGAAGGGAGTTGTGCCTGGTGAGCTACTACTTCTTGTATACATTTTCAATTGCGCAAATGATTTTAATATAAAGCGATCTAGGATATGTCACTTTAGTTCGTATTTGGCGATATAGATGTCGCTACAATCATAACTTAACCTTTAAAAAGCCGCCAAAATTCCCAGATTTCCCATTTGCAACCCAGCGGTAAGATTATAAAACAGACAAATTCGAGGAACTACAGAAATATTCTTGCAAAATTTCCTTATTCACGAAGTTTTATTACTTACTTCGTAACAAACTTATCACTTCGGGCTCTAATTAATCAAAAAGTGATTAACGACGACAATGATTGCCAGAGTGTATCCTCGACCATTAATCAGGATTGTTTTTTGTCAAGGATGTTTTATTAGTTAAGTTCTTGAGGAAAAGGTTCTTATTGGCTTATCAAGATGGCAGCCTACGTCAAATTACTTTTAGACCTATATTGTACACTATTTTTATTTGGTAAATAACTTCTTTCAGAACTTAACCGTCTGAAGCTATTTGACCAGAAACCTTTCTTAATCGTTTGGTTGTTACGGGAGTTCTTACGAGTAGGTTTTGAACACAGTAGACTTCTGAATATTCACAATTCAGATAGTTTTGGCCAGTGAAAACAAAACTTCACTTATAATACCTTCAAGACGGGTTTCAACTCCATTTGATCACACCAGATTAGATAAGCGCTCAAAGTCATGCAAAGCAATGGCTTAGATGTCCAATATATCCCTTAAATCTCGCACACACGACTAAATCTGAACTATGGGTCAGCTCATCGAATTGGTATTGAATAATGACATCTAAGGATCATTCACACGAGCGAAGTTGGCTCGTCGCCAGCCGCCAATTAGACCGTATGACAAACACAAACGCCAGCCCGACCGAATATCAATTAAATTGGTAGGTACTTATGTATATATAAACTTGTAAGTATGTTTAGGATTATATTATGCCAGTGTATGTAGCTGTAGAGTTGGTACTGCTGTTTTTAAGTGGGTCCATGTAACTAGCTAGTTTATATGTACTCATGTTAATTTCTATTTCACGTTTATTAACCTACCAAACTTTTAGGGTTAAAAAGTTTATATCAACTGTTTCAAAATACGTTGACTGTTTCGTTGGCTTGAACGACTGGCTGGTTGCAAGCACTATTGCTGACCCGGGTCCGATTCCAGAGTCGGGCACAATAATATTAGGGTTTTCCATTTGAATTTCCAGGTAGCAGTAAGTATACTTTTGTGCCCAGTTGGTGGCAATAGGATACAACTAGCAAAATGTGGCCTTACCCTCTAGGGATCACAGGCGTGATGATGAGATGTTATGGGTTCGAAATATGATGTGAGGGAAAACATTTGACATCGAATTCAGATTCAGCACATATACTTACAAATGTTAAAATAAAAACAAATGTCTAGTTTGATAAATGTCTCATTTACGTAGTCCCTATATACTTTGACGGAAAATGTTAACTTCTCTCTCCAAGCGCACCCGGAAAAGTGTAAAATGCCCAAATATTATAAAACAAAGTTTCCTGACCGCAACGCTTTGGTCAGCTTTACCAAACTACTTAGTAGGATTTTCGAAGAAGGTTTTACTACGCAAAAGCCGCTGACCGCTTATTCAGCCCTTGACACGCTTTTGGTGGTATGGTCGCAAAATATTGTAATTTTCTGATGTAACTTGTACCATGTTAGCCGGTTAGGTGGGTTGTTTTGACTTGCAATATGTTATAAATATAAATTAATGAGTTAGTCGAACTCATTAATTTTCCATTGACATTCCACAACATTTCCCTAATGATCGTAAAATATGACCATGAATTTCTGATCTTACTTTAGTGGATACGTAGACCACCCTAATCTGCATCATCGATGATCATAGAAACTGACTAGTTACGTCTTAACACACTTAATAAAGAATATATAATGTCAAATAAAGTTATTCCACCAAGGACCTGGTATAGGTTGAGAATCCTGTCCGCTGGATACGAGAAGCACTGGTCCAGTCGATATGGCGACAATAAGGAGAGCTATATGGCGACTAGCAGCGGCTGTATTTTGGGATGAATGGTGAAGATAATGACGATGACTGACCTGAGAAGGAGTCTTGACGTAATACTCTGTGTCATTGATGATGAGCCGGAAGTCAGTCTCGAGCAGCGCTTCGATGGTGTCGCTCGCGGCGATGCGCACACGCTCGTCCGCCGCCAGCGCAGCCGCGCGCTCCACGCCGCGGTCTTCCGCCTTCACCTGTAGATAAAAGAAAATAGATATATAATGTTGTAGCGACTCTCTCTGGTCGTTCTAGAAAAGCGCTGGATTATTTCAATTTTTCCTGCTACTATTTTAAACTGTTTACGTAAGGCCGATATTACCAGAAAAGATTAAAACACAATTTCACAAAATGAAAACAATTTTTTCAGTACCTGTGTGAGAAAAAATTAAAAAGGTTGTTACACAACTTATGTGACTACAAATTATAAGTAATACGCCTTAAAATAATAATAATATCAGCCTTTTGATATATGTACAGACAAAACCACGATCATTAATAACCATACTTACTCGAGACGGATTGACGATTTTAGGCTGTATATTCATTTAAAGTCCAGGTTTCCTTAACCGATATCAGATACGCCTTAAATGAAAACGTGTTATGACTTTTAAAGCACATAGATACTAATTATCAATATGAGACGCACATAACCTGCTCAACTCAATAAATTCACGCATTAATCTCAGCTATGATCAAAAGTCCGCTCATTACTCAAGATGGTCGAACTTCAGCTAAGTAATAAACGTAATTATCGATACTATCGGCAAGGCGGTGCCTTTGAAGTTACTGGGAGTCTATTGATTAGTAATAGAGGTTTGGGTTCATCGGGTAATCAATCTGGACCTTTAGTAACTTAATTTGTTACTAGTCACCTGCGAGTCTTTCTGCATATGTAGATTTATAAATAAATTAATAAATAAATATTGCTGGACAATCTACACAGCATCATCTAGCCCCAAGCTAAGATATACATTTTTTATTTTACTTATCAAATACCCAGAACACACGGAACAAATCTTTGTAGATCGTACATACATTTGTCCCAAGGCGGGAATCGAACCCGCAACCTCCTGCGTCGCAGGCGGACCTTCACCCGCCGCGCCACATCGGTCGTCAAACTATATATTACAAATAAATTATTATTATTATGTATAAATTATAGCCTAAGTGTTATTCAGAATTATTAGCTATAATATTGTTAAGTTTTATCAAAATCTGTTTAGTATTTTTTGCGTGATAAAGTAATAAACGTCCGATACATCCCACCAATCATAAAGGACGGAACACGGATGGGTTTTAGTCAGTAAAAGTCTGACACTCCCACCCATGTCTCACCCAGAACGTCATTGAATGATTTCCCATCCTCAAAAAAAAATAGGACATACTTTCACCTTTATGATTCATATTTATGCAGTGGTATAATAGGATTGACACATTCCTAACTCGATTGTATACTGGACGAAATTTAGAATTTCAAAAATGTTTCAAATTTATTTTTTTCTATTATAGGCTGTAGCTTCATGTAAAGTATAGTGTATATAGCTGCATTCGGTTTTACTGGATTTAATTATTAAGGGAAGGGTTTAAAACTCCTTCCTTAAAGCCGTTTCTTCCGAACAGATATTGGACATGGATTTAATTAGAGAGCGATGAGTCCGTACTTAAGCTCTGCAAAAAATCATATAGTAAGTACAGTCACGAGCATAAAAACTCTGCATTAACGGAAATAGTAATTTCGAAAACGCGATTCCACGAGCAAAATCGCATTTGAATTTCGCGTAAGCACATGCATTACTCGTAACATCATTGAGTTAGTTCAAATCCAAAGTTCCAAATAAGTAAGTGGTAAGCAATCATTTATTTTCAAACAAGTACTAAAAACAAATCTAGGTTACGCCAGTGTTAATTCACTAAATTTATAGATGTGTATGGCCATTACAGATAAGTTAAAACTTATTTCCTTCAAATTAGGAGAGTTCTGCATCTCGCCAATCTTCTTTAGTGGGATTGAAACATTTAACAAATAATTATAATTGACTAACATAATAATTCTGAGCTTCCTGTTTCGTTTCCGGGTCTGATGGTAATAGGCTCGCCCCCAATTACATGGAATTTATACATAACTGGCGAGATGTGGCCTTACTGCCTTAGAGGACTATAGGCGTGATGATATATTTTAGAATAATTCTGAAGTAAACACCACCTATCTACTTTCATTGACGGTATCTAAACATTTTCCAACTTTGGTAACCAATCTTACCTTTCTAAAAATTACACATAAACTGGAGCCTTCGACCATATAAAGGCTCGGCTTAAGTCTTACGGGTCGAACATAGGCATTGTCGTATGCAAATAAGGGCCACTCAACGTACATAGTGGCCAATTGTGTCGTGAGTGGCAGCTAAGGGCCTATTATATCAGTTTGATGGGCACTTGTAGCAAGTATTTGTGTCTATAGGGACGTGTCATGTTTGGTAGTTGTCTGTGAAGACTCAATAGTATACTAATACATAGGATAGTAGGCTAGCCTAACCAAGCCTGTACTAAAACAGTGGCTCCCAACCTTTTCAAACCCCGGACCACATCGATTCCCTCGTTGTTAGCTAGGAGCAGAAGTATAACAATAGTACAATCTTAAAATGAAATTTTATCAAAAAAATGATCACATTCGTCAAACTCAAAAGTACCGTTCATTAACAGTACGTACTATTGTTATAGAAAACACAGCATTTCTTAGTGAAATTTTAAGTTAGTTTGCGGCAATGTGATTTTTGAGTTGGAAAGTGTGTAGTTTAAACCTTTCGTGGACCATATTAAATCTCTTGGAGACCACTGGTTGGTAACCAATGCTAAAGAAGGCAGGGGAATGCAAAAATAAAGTGATTGCTTTAGGTTCCGCAGACTGTTGTGATGCTGTAATGCGACACGATTTTGCGATATAAAGATGCATCGGTAGAATATGTAGTTTCTATAAAACGAGAGAGACTTGAGCTGCGTTGTAGCATTATGCCAGTCTTTTTTTATTGGGCTTGTCTTGTCGCACTATTCCAAAACACTGCAACTCCTGAAGGCAGTTCACCAGAAAAGCGTCGAGTCCCGGAGAAACGTTATCTGTCTTGGATCCCGAAAGGAAGTTAATCAAGCGGAGGAGTTATAAAAATACATAATTTCCGCTTCCTTCCTTATCAAACTGAAGACAGAACAGAGCTTGGCGAATAGGTCCAAAGGGTAAAAGCACCACGGAATAAAATTAACACTAATATTAATACTTCTTGAGTTATACCTGTCTGCTGGAGCATTTAATTATCATATTTGGAATATTGCCAGTGGAGGATTTAATCACCATCCTCCTGCCCTTATCCCAATTTTATTTGGGGTCGGCGCAGCATGTTTTCTTCTTCCATACATCTCTATTTGCCGTCATCTCATGGGTCACCTCTTTTCTTGCCATATCCTCTTTCACACAATCCATCCATCTTTTCTTTGGTCTTCCTCTACTCATGTAACCCTGCACATTCATACTCAAAACAGTGGAGGATTTAATAAACAATCTAATTTTCAGGATTATGTACAATCAACGATATCGAAGTAAAGGTGAAAGCTACTGTCTGCCCACCAGTTGAACTTATACCTGAGGTACCCTGAATATATTTTGTAAGCGAATGATTAAAAATGTAGCATCAACAGGTCGGTGGGCCTTTACTGCGACATCTTAATATTTCTAGGGAGATGAAGTGAGGTAATATCCACTGACATACCGCAAATATTTAAGTAGGCCGATAGGTATATTTTTGTTTATGAATCGGAAATTCGTTTTGTGTTTGGAAATAGGCGCTAACTAAATACTGTATATGAGAGCTCTTTAAAGTTAGCTGCTTACAGTAACTTCTTTAATTCACCTCAATGTTACTACATATAACGTTATTATCACTTATACAATGTACACATTAGTGTGATAACATGTTACGTTACGTGAGACCCATATACGAGACGGTGTTTATAAATGAGAGTAATAAATTGCAAACTAAATAAATAAATAAATCACACAGTATCATCTAGCCCCAAGCTAAGCAGTGCTTGTGTACTTGTACACTATAAATATTTTATGGATATAGGTTTTATGTATAACTAGCTGCGCCCCGCGGTGTTACCCGCGGTTTAAATTATCACTCACCAAACGCGCGAAGTTAAAATGTTTTTTCTTAAATGTTCTAATGTTTCGCGCAAATTTCTTAGGTTTTTATTTTATAAGAACCTTCTCCTTACAATTAGAAACACTAAAAAAAGAATAAGCGAAATTGGCCTAGCCGTTGCCAAAGGATTAGGAATTCATTTTTATATATATAGATATTAATACGACAGCGAAAAGGAAGTCCAAAACATGAGGACAGATTAGCATCTTAAAAAAATACATACAAATAAGCGTCTAGTTCTTCAAGACGTTGAACGCCAAATGACCGAAAAACAATACATTTTCTATTGTGTCTCGTTGATTGGCAGTTAAGGTGTTAACTATAAATAATATTTGAACGTTTCGAGTACTTCACTGATTTTGGTCTTCCTGAAATTGCCTAACATTTATATGAGCTCTTAATATATATCTTTTAGAATTCTCATCGTCCTCCAGCCTTTAGAATTGTAAGTAATGAAAAGAGGATATCTCACCTGTTCTAGCAGATCGCCAACGGTCTGCGAGACGGGACGGAGTGTGAAGCGACACCGCTCGCGCCGGGACGGCAGTGGCACGGTGATCACCGGCAGACCGCGCCGGTACGTTACCGTCACCTCTGAAACAAAAGAACTGCAATTAGAATTGTGTTCTTCAGACCAGAAATAGTAGATGCAGATTAGTATTGCGTCAGACTCTGAACTATTGAGCCCATGAAGGGACGTTACGTAACAATAAAATAAATAAAAAATAAATGAAAATGCTGGACAATCCACACAGCATCAGCTAGCCCCAAGCTAAGCAGAGCTTGTGTTATGGGTACTAGATGACTGATGTACTTATTACGATACATTACGTAGATAGTTTTTTTTTTATTATACATAGCAAATACCCAGAACACCCAGAACAAATATTTGTAGATCGTACAAACATTTGTCCCAAGGCGGGAATCGAACCCGCAAGGCGGAACTTTGCCCGCTGCGCCAAGCTCCGCATTTTGCATCCATGGACAATGGACATGGTCCGTAAATGTAAAATGTGAGATATAATGACTAATATTGATTTTGCTATGACGTCCATTGCGTTATTTATTACAAAAAGTTTACATAGCACAAAGTTACACCAGCACATCTGTTAAGTAAAAGTCAATATCAAAATTTGACTTATATTTTTATTTGTAATATTAAATAAGAAGTAAAAATATAAAAATAAAACTGTGAAAACGGCAGGCCTCCTGTATTTTTTTCTTTTCCAAAAGTAAAGTACATTACTATTTTCAGTTAATTTTCTGGAAAACACGTACACTACGCACAGTTTTTCCCACAAAACATTCAAGTCTTTCATTTCCTGCCCCGACATCCATTGCCTGGCGTTCAAACATCCTTGGTTCTACAGCGTCTTGTATGAAGCACCCTCAGGCTTATTGCCGCTTTTGTCTGGCGAGGATCAAACACTCCGCTTAAGTGGTTGCGGAATGGTTGTGAGTCAAGACTTGTTTGTTTCGAAGCTATGATGTGCAAGTAATATTGATTGCCATTGGCCGTTTTACATATGAATTGGGATGAAATAACTTTTATTTTGGAAATCGGTGGCCAAAAAGGAATCAAATAAAGCCACAGACTACCAAAATCATAGTTTCACATCGTTTAGCATTTTTTCATAGTTTTGAGAAAAGGTATATGTAATTAAAATAGAAACATTATTGCAATCGATAAAGTTAATACGTATTCATCCCGGCTACCGAACCCTTTCCTGTGCGTGATCCAACATACACATAGCCGATTTCCGATTTTCTATTTACAATGATAAAAAAAATATATTAAAATAATAAAATAACTATTACGGACATATAGACAGACTACCCCATTTAAGAGTATGTTCTTCAGCCATTTTACGGCTAAAGAAATAAAACTGGAATTGTGTAATAGAGTGTGAACATATAATTTGTATACAGTGTATACACACAGACCACTGAACTATGTATTATTACAACATATGTAACTACGATTTACGTATTAATCCGATTAAAAGGGAACAAACAGAATCTCATTTACACTTGAGCGGATTGGAAGCGAAACTATTGTACGGAACCACTTCCCGAGTCCCGCAAAACCTTCCTATTTGAAATATAAAAGCCCTTTTTCGTTTGAGAATTTTCGGAATTCAGCCTGTTGTTCGGAACGTCGCGCGCTCGTGAATTATATGGACAGCAACGTTCTGTTCCAATTTTGACGAATGAACTGAATAATTTGGATTATATTGTACTTAAGGTTCATCATGATAAGATAATCAAGTTCTTTTATCTTATCAGATGTTCATCAGTGTTGCTCGGGAGTTGTTGCACAATTTCTTTTTCCCATCAAAAACACTAGGAAGTGGTATGGTAAAGGGCGGGTTTGGGGACCTGTCTTATGTTATTTTTGACGTTCAAAAAGTGCTGGTTCTGGCGTTCAAAAAGGGATAGTGCTCAACCTAATTTAAATGAATTAATTGTGATTTTAAAAGGATGTGCATCGACCTAAGTCTATCAAGACTGTCATTACTCTGACTAATCTTACTAAGCTCTATGAAGCTAACATTTGAAATCTAACAATGATAGTACTTGGGTCAAAGCAGTTTCAACTACAACAGACAAAACTATGTTGTGCCGAGTGTGCACACTGGTAGGTCACTTAGCTTAGTAGGCACCGAATAACTATCATTGTATACGTTCGTATATGAACCGTGTTAATGTGCACGTAACGATTAAATTCCTATGCCGCATTATGCGGAGATACGTCTATAAACACACATTATACCTAATAGCTTTGAACGTACCATATTCTATGAATAAATGTCTTTATCTTTGTTTTATATTTTATTTATAAACCCCGAAGAAGTGAGTTACATTTCTTTCTATAAATAGTCATATGGTTCCATTGATAATGGTGTGGAGTGGTCCAAAGTAAGTTGTTTCATTATACGCGAACGGACACAACCTGATTGTCCGCACGCTCCACTTACCGCGTACACTGAAGCGCGAAAGTGTTAACGATGTAACCATTTATTCATTTGGAAGTAACGGCATTGAATAGTGTAGTTTTTTTGTCAGTTTTCAAACTTCACATTGTAATATAAAACATACCGCCTGTACTCCGAAGGGATTAGGTAGAGGTACCTACGTACCTTTAGTTCATTTAGATTTCGTCAGTTATGTTTAAGTCACATAATACAGACTTTCTAATTGAAAAAACACACACTTTTCCCGATCCGGGATTTGACTCGTGCTCGACCGTAGCTTTTACGACCACTACACTAACGGGGTTGGTCCAAACTCCAAAATGTGTGTTTTTAATATTGATGATTGAATGGCAGTTGCTATTTTGTTAAAGAACATTACCGACACACAAAAACATTAAAATACGCATACTATATACCACCTCATGTTTATAGTGTGACATGGACTTCAAAGCCAGAATAAACTTTACACTGTTCTAAAATATTATACAAGTCTTTTTTCAACGAATAAAATTTCGTTAAGACCGGTAATCCAGAGCTTTGAAATAACAACGTTGTATGTCCGAGGCTCATAAGTAGATAAGCTACAGGAGCGTCAATTAATTATTTCGCCTTACACCGCACAATGGGGATCCTACTAACCCTAAGATACAGAACCAACTGTTGCGTGGCTGACGAGTTTAATATTTATGACACATTAAAATTTAAATGCTTGCCTCCAAGTGTACGACATGTCATTTAAACGGAAAGTCTCCAAGCGTGCAAAGTAGACGAAATCCTTGTCGTAAATTGAACAAAAGTTGTTTTCAGTTTCACCGATTTACGACGAAGGGAAGCGGAAAATAAAACAACGTTCCGTTTACAGAATCACGAATAAAAGTAACAAAAAAGTCGTTACATTCTGACGTTCCGTCAAAACGAATGGTGAATTAATTTGAACGATTCTGCACGCGACTGTACAAAATACTTTGTTAAACTTTCAAGCAGATTAATTGTTAGAAAGAGACGTACGATAATTGTTTGCGGTAGATGTTGCAGGCGACAGCGGGGCATACTAATTAGATCGCTTGTAAACTTTCTGGTAATTATTCCTTCTAACTGCGAAGAACATTTGCGTAAGCGCAAAATTAGTGGAATTGAATCCTTAATGTAACTCAGGAGTTCCGGATTAATGTCTTCTAAATTAACTTCGTTCGAATATATGTATTGTTATTGAGACATGTAGAAGATTTAAGGTAACCGTTACCTTTACGAGCCCGTGTGAGCTCTTATTTCATTTTTTATTTCATTGTAATGCTTTCTCATCTCGTACTTTGAATCTTTTCAAATCGATAAAATAAATAATTAGTCTTATAACGTTTATTTTTCTATGTTTATCCCTAGTTAGGGCCAATCGGCTGTATATTCGTTAGATCGATTAGGCTTGCTGGAAAATATGTATTTCGGAGCAAGAATTAATAATAGGTCTTTACCTATGAAATTGCCGTTTTGTATGAAAAAATTTAAATGAATTTTTTTCATGTATTTTTTATTTGTATTAATCGAAGTAATCACCCATGCAATCAATGCATCTTTGCCAACGCAGTGGCAGTTTATTGATGCCCTTCTTAAAGAAATTAGCTGGACGGGAGGCAACAAATTCTTCAAAGGCATTTTGTACTGCCTCTCGGGTATTGAATTTTTTTCCCGCCAAGAAGTTATCCAAATTCTGGAAAAAGTAGTAGTCTGTAGGCGCAAGGTCTGGTGAGTAGGGCGGATGACGGAGAGCTTCCAACCCCAGTTCTTGCAACTTGGAGACCGTCTGCTGTGCAGTATGAGGTCGCGCGTTGTCGTGCAGGAGCAGCGGAGACGAGCGATTGACCAATGCTGGTTGGAGATGTGCCAGCTTCTGCATCATTGTGTTCAATTCTTCACAGTACACATCTGCAGTAATGCTCACCCCGTTTGGTAAGAAGCTGTGTTGAATCACACCGGCGCTAGACCACCAAACAGTGACCATCACTTTTCTTGGGGTAAGTTTTCGTTTAGGGCATTGTTTAGGTGCTGAACCAGGATCCAACCAACTTGCTGAGCGCTTGCGGTTATCAAACAGAATCCATTGTTCATCGCAGGTAACAATGCGGTTCAAAATTCCTTCATTTGTGTGTCTGTTGAGCAGTGCAAGGCACGTCTCGACGCGTACTTCGCGCTGGCGATCATTGAGTTCGTGGGGCACCCATTTGTCAAGCTTTTTTACCTTGCCAATTTTACGCAAATGGACCAATATTGTTTTGACGCTAACGTCGAAAGCTGCTGCTAATTCAGCCGTAGATTGTGTATCATCAGCTTCCACAATCGCCTTTAATTCGTCATTGTCGACCAAAGTCTTCGGACGACCGCGAGGTTCATTTTTCAGGTCGAAATTTCCAGAACGGAAGCGAGCAAACCAATAACAGGTAGTGCGTTGGTTTGTAGTGGTAGCTCCGTTAACGTCGTTGATGTTGCGTGCCGCTTGTGCCGCGTTGCTGCCACGACGGTACTCATATTCCATAATTACTCGAATTTTTAACGTATCCATGATGACGAAAAAGATTTAAATGCGATGAAAATGTAACACTAATCAATAAACAAATGACTACTTTTGGAAAAAAAAATCCATGTTTTTAAAATAAAATTAATTTGAAATTAGAATTCTTAGCCAAACAAAAAATATTTTGATTTGAAATGGCCAGTACTGCAGAACGGCAATTTCATAGGTAAAGACCTAATATTAGGTCTTTACCTATGAAATTCTGAAAAAAAAATTATGAAATCGCATTTAAATCTTTTTCGTCATCATGGATACGTTAAAAATTCGAGTAATTATGGAATATGAGTACCGTCGTGGCAGCAACGCGGCACAAGCGGCACGCAACATCAACGACGTTTACGGAGCTAACACTACAAACCAACGCACTACCTGTTATTGGTTTGCTCGCTTCCGTTCTGGAAATTTCGACCTGAAAAATGAACCTCGCGGTCGTCCGAAGACTTTGGTCGACAATGACGAATTAAAGGCGATTGTGGAAGCTGATGATACACAATCTACGGCTGAATTAGCAGCAGCTTTCGACGTTAGCGTCAAAATAATATTGGTCCATTTGCGTCAAATTGGCAAGGTAAAAAAGCTTGACAAATGGGTGCCCCACGAACTCAATGATCGCCAGCGCGAAGTACGCGTCGAGACGTGCCTTGCACTGCTCAACAGACACACAAATGAAGGAATTTTGAACCGCATTGTTACCTGCGATGAAAAATGGATTCTGTTTGATAACCGCAAGCGCTCAGCAAGTTGGTTGGATCCTGGTTCAGCACCTAAACAATGCCCTAAACGAAAACTTACCCCAAGAAAAGTGATGGTCACTGTTTGGTGGTCTAGCGCCGGTGTGATTAAAAACAGCTTCTTACCAAACGGGGTGAGCATTACTGCAGATGTGTACTGTGAAGAATTGAACACAATGATGGAGAAGCTGGCACATCTCCAACCAGCATTGGTCAATCGCTCGTCTCCGCTGCTCCTGCACGACAACGCGCGACCTCCTACTGCACAGCAGACGGTCTCCAAGTTGCAAGAACTGGGGTTGGAAGCTCTCCGTCATCCGCCCTACTCACCAGACCTTGCGCCTACAGACTACTACTTTTTCCAGAATTTGGATAACATCTTGGCGGGAAAAAAATTCAATACCCGAGAGGCAGTACAAAATGCCTTTGAAGAATTTGTTGCCTCCCGTCCAGCTGATTTCTTTAAGAAGGGCATCAATAAACTGCCACTGCGTTGGCAAAGATGCATTGATTGCATGGGTGATTACTTCGATTAATACAAATAAAAAATACATGAAAAAAATTCATTTAATTTTTTTCATACAAAACGGCAATTTCATAGGTAAAGACCTATTATTATGAATTAATTTAATGAAT
This sequence comes from Phlogophora meticulosa, assembly GCA_905147745.2. Classification (NCBI taxonomy): domain Eukaryota; kingdom Metazoa; phylum Arthropoda; class Insecta; order Lepidoptera; family Noctuidae; genus Phlogophora; species Phlogophora meticulosa. Next base: position 14,597,594 of record LR990520.1, on the reverse strand, counting down.
ATTATTATTTTTTATTATTTGATATGTCACTACTAAAATGTCTCTCGTAAATGTTTGCTTTTGTAATCGTAATCATTCATGATAATAAACCTGCCGAAACTCCATGTATACCCCATATTACCCTGTTAGTCATAAAGTAGAAACAAACCCCTATATAACTACATTAATTATTTGCTACCCACAGATGGTCGGTATTCGAAGACCCTTAACGCCTTTTTGGGATGGATATTTGTTTTATAAGTCGTTCAAAATATTATGTATACCCATTAAATTTATAAGAAAAACCAATAATAAAAATCTATTAGCTAACATGTTAACTAATAGATTTTTATTATTGGTAAAAAAATAAAAATTGATATAAATCTATTAGCTTCTATTAGTTAGTCTTCATGTCATGTCATCTGATTTTTGGAGTTTTCTCCTTAAGAATCGATATCCATATAAGGCTCCCGGTATGGAAATTTTATGAGGAGTGAAATTATAAAAGCGTTAAATCAAAAGCATTTTGTTTTGCACCAATATTGCTAATGACACTAAGACAATTTTGGTCATCAATAGCGCGCGTTGGAGCTGAGAGGTACATTTTTTCTTCTTTTATTTTCCTGATTAGCCGGTTGATTCTGTAAAAATCTCCCTACGAAAACTTAGGTAAAATGAGCTTTCACACAGCTTAAGTGACCAAACATGACTATGTTACGTCTAAGAAATAATTTGAAATGAGCATTAGCATAAAAAATATTACTTTAGGTAATCTCGATTTCGATTCCGACAAAAATGTACACTATTAAATAGTGTAAATTTTTGTCAATCTCTACGGGGCTGCTCCGTTCATTCGACTGCTCACTTCACCCAACTTCACGGAAAGATCTTTCACAGAATATTTTCACATTAGACTTGTATGCAAAGGGTATGCAGGCTAATCCATTAAACACGTAGATCCCATTAAGACATAAGGTAATACCTGATTTAACACAATACTCGCACATATTGTTATGGTAATGACATTCTATTATCATAGACTAAGTGTCAAGTCAAGTGGGTGTGTGTGTGTGTGTGTGTGTGTATGTTATAACTAAATCACTCTGTACGTGAGAAATTAATTCAAAGTAGATAATAGAATGGGTTGGTAGTAAGACGAGTGGTTGAAATCTTCAGACAATAATGGCTCGGTAGCAGGTGATAACGTATTTCATACCATGAAATCCCATTCTATAAAATCAGTGACCAATAAAATCTTTCACTGTTTATCTTAGGCATCACTGACATCGGTGAAAAAGAACTTGGTGAGGAACCGTGGACTTAAGTTTATGTAAGTCTAAAATCACCAATCCGACTGGAACAAGCGTGGTGATGCATGCTCGCGCCTTCTTTGAATGAAAAGAGGCCGGTGCCCTACAGTAGGACAGTACCAGGCTGGTATTATATTTATAACCATATATTATTATACTATACTATATAGGGGGAAGGCACATTGACACAAACTGATACCATGTGTCCATCGCATGACTATGGAGCAGCGTTGAAATTGTTCGTCCTCATTTCAACGGTTTTTTATCTAGGAAATATAAGAAAAACGACAGGAAAAACCGACAAAAATCTACCACTTTGGGTTACAATCCACAATTTGTGTATCGTTGTCTCTTGATTAACCCTGTACAACGGCAACTTAATATAATCTCAAAAATGTTACATGGCAATAGATTGCCTCTCGTATTGTTTCCTCATACGCTCCCGCTATCTCCTGTGCTAGGCGCCGCCATATTTAGTATGCGCGTACGCAGCATAAAACGACGCCCGCACAGTGGGCAGACGTTGTAATTGCCCTGTCACTTTCCTAATATCAGCACGTTGTCCAGCGTTTCTCTCCTATGTTTGATTTATAGATATCACTTTTGCATGCGACGATACACATTACTCTTTAAACCATCCTTTTGTGTAATAATTATTTTTTTAGAGATTTTGATAGAGATTGTACTTTCTTCCACACACAATTTATTAAATGATTAATAAATTAATTGCATGGCGCCATCATGGCGTGCGTTATAGATTCATGAATGTATTTATTTGACAACCTCATTCGGATTTTGCAAACCGAAATTAATTGCACTATTATAAATATTTAAATTATCGCCAATGTTTGTTAGCAATATTTTACCGTCACATTCCATATTAGTATTATTATAAAAATAAGGAGGAAACTTTGGATCTCTTTTTTAAGACCATTTTCATTTTTTAAGAGCAAGCACGGAGGAGTGTTAGACAAGGCATCGTTAAACCTTTCGCTGCCCAGTTCAAAAATACGATTTAACTTGTATGTCATAATGTTTGGCAAATTACATAATACGAGTACGTAGGTATATGGTAGGGGGGTGATGGGCATGTTCACATCTCATCTATAGCTTTTTACATGTACGACTCGGGAAGCGAGTTCTGGATACATGAACAAACTAATTATCGACCCGGGAGCCGGGTGCTGGGCACTAAAAGTGTTACAAGTTTATATGGAGAAGGAAGACAGAGAGCTAAAACAGTCGAATTTAGACCACTGCGTGAGCACTAGTTTTAAGTATTACTCCAATAAAATATTCTTATGACAAAAACAAGGAACGTATCGGTACTAAATGTGCAACTTTCATATTTCGAGTAGAATTTTATCGAGTAAATTTTTATCGATAAAAAGTTGCCAGGTTTAACCAAAGCGATTTGCATTTTTATTCATTTACACGATGACATTATATCGGAACATTCGATGTGTTAATCCTTTGTAGTCAGTCCCTATTGTGAATACCTTGGTTCGGATGAAACGTGAATGAAAAGTATGTCATGATAATATGTTTTCATGAAGCAGTGAAAAATGTATTAAGCTGTGGTGTTATATTTTGTTCTCCTATTAAATATTTAAAGTTTGAGCTTTTAGCAGTTATGAGCAGTTAGGTAGGTAAGACTAAGCAAAAAAAAAAGGAAAGAAGAAATTGTGCAACCTACTCCCCAGTAACATATCTGTCCAATATGATGAACATTCAAGATCTTTATCTTGAATGTTTACAATATGACGCTAATTGATTAACATATTATAAATCATTTAACACACATATTATATAAACATAAAACATTTAATTTTAATTACATTTGCCACATGTCAGCTAACACACCCCATTAAACTTAGCTTACATTTAAGATAAACTCCTGAAGACAAAATATGTGCAAAGGTTTATAATTAAAATAAAAAAACATCTTGTCAAAACCTTCCATATATGTCAGCATTCTACCTTGACAACTTACTGATCATCTCACGGATATGTAATAAAGGTAAGACATGTTTGAAGTAAGCGACTATGCCAACATTACAAAATAATGACAAAAGAAATAAACGCCTCGATATATCCACGAAGACATGTCCTGAATATCTTGTTTTATAACATGCCCAAATCGACGACCTCAATATCCTGAACAAACGAAGATTGTGTCTCTTTTCCGATAAAATAACATATACTTACTTTTATCTTCACATTTGAACACGAAAAGTTTGTGGAAAGATAAGAGCAGATAAGAGCATGGCTGCTGAGTCTTGAGTTCTTGACATAACTACTGGTAATAGTATCTAGTAGATGATAATATTATGCTACGTTGACTTTTTTTCTTCATTAATGTGCTACTGGGTTATCAGCAAAACCTTCATAAATCATTCCCTAGTAAACTTTTCAGTAATAATTCATTGAGGTGACTCCATCAAGGTAGCCCGCAAAATTCGAAATGACAGACGTATTTTGCAAATTTGAGCGCTGGTTTACGTTGTACGCTAAAGTATGTATAATCATTTGAAACATCAATTTACCTACCTACTCTATAGTTTTCGAAATAATATTTGCTGCAAGTAAGACGATTTCGTGAAAACATGACAATTTGTAAGCATCAATTGGTAAGTACAAATTCTAGCTATATTGCTTGATGATTATAAAAAAGTAATAACTTATCAATAGTTCCCGAAAAACGGTTTTTGATCAACATACATCTTAACACAGCACTGCAATATGCAAAACAACGTTAGACATGTCGAATTTCGTGGCTTCCATTGCCAGATTACCCTAGGATTAAATTAAGATAAAGCTACAAAATCGTAGGCAAGAAAATAAAACTGTAGATAAGTACACCCCTAACATCAACCAAACAAATTCCCGAACAGCAAGAGTAATGGACCCTAATACCTTTCTATCGCTTTTGCGGTTTCAGCCACTTTCCTTATTACCACCATTTCGGCATGTGGTGATACAGATTGAAGCAATATGTCATTATTTGTCAATCTCGACCTTAAGGCGCTGCGTTTAAAGAAACAAATCATTTGTCAACGTGTTTCTTTCACGAAGTACGATGAAAGGAACGTGTAAGTTTTAGGGATAAAAATAAAGTTATCTTCCGTGAATTTTGAGTGAGATCTTTATCGATTATGTGATATCAAGAACAGTCAACTAAAGGTGAGATTTTTTTTTGGGAATATTGCACATCAAAGGAGACGGATACGCTTTCATACAATTTTGGGCCTAGATGTAAAAAGACGAAACTGGTGTCAATTGATAGCTACTATATTAACAAACAATCGCTGAAAATTTTGCAGATTTTGGCAATCTGAGAGCCGAGATATAAGAGATTTAAGAAAAGTGAGGTTACGTAACAATCTATACAAAATAGCCGATTTTTGAAGTGCGGTTGTCATTTTTTACCCGATTCCTGCTAATATCATTTCGTCATCCAAAGCTCGATGCCCTAGTGTATTGCAGCGACTAGTCGCTATGCCACAATTTATACAACGATCCATGATATCGATCAATATCCAATCGGTAGGCCGTTCGTCGAATCCAAAATAACAAGTCCAAGGTTAACGTTTAAGCAGGCTTCTCCGTGTCCGGTATGGTAGCAAGGCAAGGGTCGTAGGAGGAAGATCAGAGGTCCGTAGGAAAGCCGGGTCGAGTAAAATATCAATAAAAAAGTATGGGAGGAAATACTCAGAACGCACACGCATAGACGATACGAAACGAGTGTCGATCAATGTCATCTGTCATGTCATGCATAATTGCCAGAGTTAGCACAGATTAAAAATACAATAATCGATTAATAAATGTAAATCGATTTATCTCAATTATGTAGATATTTAATTAGTTTTAACTCTTAATACTCTCATTCTAATAGATTTCATTATTTTAATTAAATAAATCATCCGGTGAAAGCATTTTCGTTAAATAGTATGAACTCTGTAACGAAAATCGATTCAAATTGAATCGATTTTCTAATTACTTCGTAACACTAACTTAATTATTGGATTTCTCATTTCCCAGATTGTAAACTGAATTGAGTTTTCACAGTTCGAAATAGAAAAAAAATATCTTTTTTTTAAGCCATATCTCAACTTATTACAATTGGGCCCAGAAGTCCCCGTCTCCTTTCCTATTTTATGTTAAGATGACAAAATGATAAATGATATTTATTTCTGTGAATAGGTTTTTACAAACACAACGTCAACAGTAAAATATATTTTTAAACTAAGTTGTTTACATCTCCAGAACAGGAAGAGCTAACAGTTTTCTTCAATTCTACAATACGATATGATTAAATGTAACCTGATCTCGTGACACATAAAAGACTTCTTAACTCTTTCTATATTGGTGTTTTTACTTCATAAAATCTAGATCTCGAAGCAGTGTTCAATGATGCTTACATATAATACATTAGTATTCAAGTTTAAACTTAAATATTTTAACTGAAGTTATCAGAGCAAGTCAGTACAAACGGTTAAACTTAGCGAGCTATTTCTGGAACAGACGATATTGAAACATTAAAGTTCAGTCAAGAAATAAATCGTACACAATCTGAATACTTACTCAGTTAGCAAATTGGAAGAACAAACTTTAGCGTCATTTTACCTTTGGATTTGCTTTAAGGAAGCTTTGGATGTTTAGGAGTGAGGTTATTCATAATATCTCCTCGACCATTTTTATGACATGTTCAATTAAATACAACACACACACACGTGTCCAATTGACGGCACAGTTTAAGCAGTGGCTGAGCGATCGACTCCTTCGTGGGTTCGATTCCCGCACGGAAAAATTACTTGCATGGCCTACAGGTAGTTGTTCCGGGTCAGGCTGTTTGTGTTTGTGAGTTTAAATGTTTGTAAACGCACGATACAGGAGAAATAGTGTGGGGCAACGTGTTTTTTTTAAGAAAGAAGAAAGAAAGAAATAAGCGGCTATAAAATGCTCACCGAAACAAAATGCAAAGAACAAAATAAAAACAACCGAACAAAAGAAAACGATAACGCTGTATTCTTATTTCGTAAATACATATTTCAACCAAAATCTGTTCCAAATGTTTTTGATGAAAGTGTAAAACAAACCCTATTCGGGTTAAATTATTACGCAGTCATTCACTAAAGGGAATCAGTAATACATTAAGCTACTCGTATATTAAACCAGTTTAAACTTTATATGTAACCTGCAAACAAAATACCTAGTCTTGAACTGGCGTGGTGATTAACACACGTATCTTTTCTGTATAAGCAGACGCCTATGCCAAGCAGTGGGACAGTGACAGGCTAGTATTATTATTATTATGAACTGTAAGTCCTGGAGCTCGGAGTTTGAATTTGTTTGAAATAGAGTCACTTCCTTCAATTACATGGGACTTAAACATAACTCTCTACTTGTGGGTAAAATATTGTCACCATCATCTGCGTGGCCTTTCCAAACTATGTAGGGGTTGACTACAGATACCGGATACAGCTAAATATCAGCATTTTACATGGAGCGACGTTCACTTTGATCTCTGCAACCCAGTGACTGGGCAACACTGAAGACTGGTTTTCAGACTTTCTTGCTTTTGACTACCCGTAACGACTTCCAAAGATCTACAAATGACAGCCGGGATCAACGGTTTAGCGTGCTTTCCGAGGCGCGAAGAAGTCTCGATATGTTACGAATGGTCACCCATCCACAGACTAACCTCGGCAGGCGTAGCTTAACCTTCGATCAACCCGAGCGGAGGCTTTTATTTAGCCATGAGCTCTAAAATACTGTGTATCCCTGTAATACTAGCGTATTGAAGTAAAATAAAATACGCAGCTCATCAAATAATATTAATCCGATCTTTATCACCTCAGTACCTACTAAATACCCGAAGTAAGCAACGAAATACGAACGGTAAGCGCCACCAGTACAATTACAATAGGCTTATATTAAACCCACAGTGCCTTTAGGACGTGTTTACATGGGGCTAGTAAGTAGTCTAGTCCAACAGAGTAGTTACGGTAATGGAAGGTTACTAAATTAAGAGGTTCAGTGATACCAAGGACATCTAAAGGTATATCAGGTAATCTAAAATGTAATGTTATAATATAACGAATCTCAAAATTTAACAGAAATTCATGAAAAGATATGACAATCACGAATACTTCGTCTAAGTACAAAAGTTGAACATTTTAAAAGTTAGACCAAGGGTTTACCAAACATTAAAAAAAAGGTTGTTCTAACTGGTTACAAACCTCAAGATTGAAAATGATTTTACTGTACTGTTCATTCAATTAATCTACCATGTAAACGCACCCTTACCGTTTCTCGTTTCACAAAATGGGATGTAGGTATTTGTGTGTTATTATTTACTCCATATTTTAATGAGGTTTGTATGTAACGAAGTCGCGCGCACGTAATGAGAATTTGTGAAGACTGAAAGTTTGGCCACGAACCCAATGTAATTGGGAAAATGAGAATCAATGGACCCATAGAATTTGTTGGGAACATTCATACCAGCCCGCCTTGTTACAGGCTGGTATTAACTTTGGATAATTACAAAACATAATATTACGCCTGTATTTCTCGAAGGTGTAGGCAGTGATGTAGTAGACCCTACAGTTTCAACAGTAACATCGTCTCTGAATTTGGAAGCTTGTAGACATATATTTTTGAAATTACATACTTAGCAATTCTGATAATTAAAAGCCTCTGTAGTTTATGTAAAGTAAATTAAAGTGTAGTTATAGTACAATGTATGGTTCCCTTTAATATTTAGGATCCGCATTGTTTCACTAAAATAAAACAATGGTTATCCTAAATCGACAAATCAGATTTATCAAGATTGATTTGACCATAATACAAGACGACATGAATGTGTGTGTGAATGTGTATGTGTGTGAATTGATATAAAAGAAAAGGGGTTTATAAGAGGAAGTCTCAGACGTTGCGCCGTCGTCCAAGAAGTTGTGTTGAAATCGGTTGTCATGGCATGGGTATGCGATGCGGAGGAATGAGGAACATGTCGTAAGGTAAGTTTTAAGTATGAATGTAGATGGTTACGCGAGTAGAGAAAGATCAAATAAACGTTTGATGGATTGTATGATTGATAGATAGCGGCAAATATAGATGTATGCAAGAAGAGCTGTGCCAAACCCAAATAAATGTGAATAAGGGCAAAAGGATGATAATAAATGAATAAAATAAATAAGAATAGAAAAAAGGCCTCTATCACTACTAATATATTATAAATGTGAAAGTAATTCAGTCTGTCTGTTACCTTTCACACTTAATCCACTGAACTGATTTATATGATGAGTGGTCAGCATCCGCGATAACCGACAGTTATGAGAACGAAGTCACGGGCGAAAACTAGTATTATATACTTATTCATAGTAACCAGCGTATGTAATAAAAATCAATCTTTTATAATAATACCACGCCACACTATTTACGATTAATTAATATCAGTAACCAGAACAAACAAATGATTAATAGATCCCCCAATACACAATCAGTGTTATAAACAACAAAAGCTGTAATCACTATTGTGTGGGGATTATTGCTTCACAATTCTGCTGGTATCCATTATTCATGAGCGTGATAATACGTCGATATAGGATATGCCACAACAACGCGTGTATTGTTCAAGCATGTTGGTGGAAAATCGTCGTCAGAAGGCAATGGAAATAAAATCTGATTCCTGGAAATAATAGGGGGCTTTTATCGCTTCCGTGCAGCCTTTCATAAGGGCACGTAATTTCGTTATTGCTTGTGGTTTTGTTCTCAATTTATAAGGTTGTTACCACAGCCACCAACAACAGTAAACTAATTATACTAACCTCTTACGTAACCAGCAATGGCTATTTAGTCAAAAGGCCTATCCAGTCTTTGCCCTGCATCGTTAGACTTCTAAACCACGCCAACCCTTTTCCCTGTGGGATAGGCAGAAACTACAGAACGCTACCTGCTAAGATCCTTACATACTCCTTTTGCATCTTGTACGTTCATACATCTGTTCACACACATACATACCTTGTTTGTCTGACCTTTTCAAAGAACTTCATCTAGAATATTACTATGCTCCTGTAATAATAGTAGTGTGACGTCACGAATGAAAACTAATCGTCTTTTTTTTTAACGAAAATTTTCACCTCTTTAGGTGTGGACACATTAAGATCGTCTTTTGTGTGGGTTTTTGGTCACAGTGGATAACCCAGTGCGACACCAACTGGTAAAATAATCTCGGCTCAGTTCCCTCTGAAATTCCTAACAAAATACTAAGACATCCTATTTACACTGGGCACAAAGCCTTTCTTACTACCTTATCCGGATGAAGACCGGTAAGTAATCCGGATCTCGGGTCTTTGACAAACGTACCTTCGTCACTGTCCCTCTGTTTATGACGTCAATGGACACCCGCTTCCAGAGTTACTTCTTGGAAAGGAATTAGATGCGAGTTCTAGGATAGTGCGTATAACTGGACGAGCGGAATCTAATAAAATAAATAAAAAATCGTAACAAAGGGTACCTAATTTTCATTTGTATGACGTATATTTGACTTTATTCTAGTCACGGATTTGTGGCTAAGTTAGTAACAACAGCAGCACGGGTCGTTCGAAGGTTAAGTTACCCTTTCCAAGCTCAGATCGTGGGTGATCCTCCATCGCTATCGAGATCCCTCCGTGCCTCGGAATCCACATGAAGGCGTTGGCTCCTGCTGTCATTTGTAGATCAAAAGCTTGAGTCTGACGCCCAGTCTCACCTAGAGTATCGTATTACCCAGTAACTGAGTTGTGGAGGTCAGGTACGCAGTCGGTTCACGTAAAGTACCTACTGATATTCAGCTTCATCCGATTAGACAGGAAGGCGATACCAACATAGTTGAGAAAAGGTAGGTGCTAATGATCTCATTTCAGTAATTGGCGATTATTTCCCCACCTACATATGTCAAATGTGACTGGCTATAGAAACGATTAAATCCTGTAACTAACATAGCCCATCACGCATGTGCTCGTAAATTATAAATACCTGAACTACCAGACAAATCAAGTCAAATAATTTATTTGAATTAGACCAAAAGACACTTTTTGAACGTCAAATTAAAAATAAAAATAAAATACTAAAACTATTCTAGTCGAACCTTCCAAAATATAGTTTCGCCTGGAGAAGAATGGGCAAGAAAGTCCGCACTAACTCGTTTAAAATGGTTCTTTTTTTACAAACTTTGTAAACATAAATCAGATAAATATATGTGAAGACGACCTGACGATGTACCTACCTAGACTAATAAATAGGGCTATTTCTATTTGATAAACAGATAACCCGTAAATTACTTCCTATGTTTACGTAAGTACATTTTATTGCATCGTTATTACGTGAAAAGGTCTCCCTGTCATGCCAACAGACCAATGAATGTTCGTACATTCTAGAGGCGAGGGCGGTACAACTTCATTCCCGGACACGACCCCGGGAATTCGCTTATCCGTTTCGCGGGAATTAAAAATGTCCGGCATTCCGTCACGTACCGGGACCTAACCCGGTATGAGTTCAAATTAAAAATTATACCCTGTATATAAGGATTTATTTATTGAAACGAGTACATTTTTCACGTGTGGTTAGATAAATAAAATGATTTGTTGCTAACACACTCATAATTTTCAATTGTGTGATGATTTTTACTTTCTGTTAGGGATGGCAGCCGTTGTAAACAATAAATATTCATACATTTTTCGTCAAATACGCATTTTTTACGGTCGTAATTACTTTTGCACTAACGTACAACATAATACTGAGCTGCAGTTGCAAAAAACCTATGAAAATTTGATTTTCTTGGGCAACCCTTACGCATTCACCTTAAGTATATACACAGGTACTGATGATAAAGTAGTTAAATCCAATCGTAAAATATTTTCGTGATTTTTTTTTTATGTAAGAACATATATATCGGCGCAGTTACAATAGTTTGTGATTCAAATAATTAAGATTTACAATCAAATAGCCCTTAAAATTAGTAGAATGATTACTTTGAGTTTATTTCGATGTAAAATTAACATTGGCCAGCGAATCGCTATTTTGTTGTTGTCATAAAAATGTTTCAATACTTAACCTAAAACCAGCACTGTCAGTGCTGGGCATTCTCGCTTGAGCCACCGGAAAATACGGACCTATCTGTGATATCGTTACGCTGTTCTGTTTCTTGTGAAGTTTTCTTTGAAGATCCAAAAATGAGTGACCATCATGAAGATTACATTGGTGACGTAAGCTACGCTGACGTCACACTTTTGAAAAACACTGCGGAGGCTCATTATTCGTCATATACATTATTTTATATATTAAAAAATATCAAAAAAATATTTTACGACATAGTTCGATTTCATGAAGGTTATTGAATATTCGTTTAGCCTCTGAAAGAGTTAATTAATTTGCCATTCAAACCATCACTTCTTTACAAAACTGAGAAAGTTTTCTTTCACTTTCCACGAACGGCTATTGATAAAGTTAACCTGAGCCAACCCTATTAAGAGGAAGGTATAATTTAAGGGGTGGTTCGAGTGAAATAAAGCCAATCCCGGCTTGCACACGGAACATCACTTTTTTACCGTTCCTTTTATGTGCTTTGTTAAACAAACCCGTAAATCTTTAACCGTTTTATGAAGTATGACTTTTATATTATGAGGAAGGAAATACTTCGTAGGGTTGGTTAAGCAGACTACACCTTTTCCAACGCCTTTTGAATATTAAAGAATAATTGAATCATTTTATTTAATGAACGAATAGTAGTATGAACGTAAGCGAAACAAATAGAGTATGTGAGGATCGTACCAGGTGGCGTTCTGTAGTTTGAGACTGCTTCTGTGGTAAAAAGGCGTGGGTTTTTGTATGTTTTATTTAATGAACATTGCGCTATTGCTCTATCTCGCATATGAGCTACAGCATAATGCTGAGCGATGAGCGTTTTGCGCAGGTGTGATGCATATCATCCACTAACACCATCATAAGAAATTCCTCTAGTAGGTACTAAGTTTCATTTTTACATCTGTACACTATACGTTTTTCTTCCGTGGCAAATATGTTTTAACTTTCTTGCTTCTTTCTTTCAATTTGTATTTTTAGTATAATTTGTTATTTAATTTACATGCATGTCTTTGAGCGCAAATAAACTCATAGGTACTTACTCTTTTCTTTCTTCATACATTTTAGTAGCTACAATCTTAAGTTTTTCTAAGAGTCTCATAAATAAGTCAGATTTCTTAAAGATGTCGTAGCATTGTCAATAATATTTATGTATTTGGCACTAACATTTATTGTGTGAACGTTCCCACATGTGTGCCAGTAAATAAAAATGTGTGTTAACTAGTTTTCCAATCACGGCATACAAGAGATGCACTTAATCATCGCTTGGATGGATCAATCTTCACGTTAACGTGTGATTAAGTCAGTATTGTCCATTGTGAGGCTTCTCTACGGATGGCTTGTTTGAAAGTCGCAAATGGATCAAACCTAAGTTTTGTATACTGAATCGTTATCATTCTTTTTTTTCTTTACGTTGCCTCCATTCTAGGATTTTCCCCTGTGTCGTGGGTGCGATTACAACCCACATACACAAACAGCCAGACCCGAATGATCTGTAGGCCATATAAATAATTGTTTAGTGCGAGAATCGAGCCCGCAACACGCAGCGTAGCAGCCAGTCGCTCAGCCACTGCGCCAACCGTGCCGTCATTCGTTTGTCTGAAACTTATTTGGTCGTGACAGCAACTATGTCGAAACAATTCATAAAGAGAGATGGAGCTTCAAAGAGATCCATAGATCTCGATAGAGAGAGAAAGAGAAAGAAAGAGAGATACAAGACGAATAGTACTATCTCTTTTTAAATTCGGAACATTGATAGATTTTGACAAGTCATAGTGCAGACATGATCTCTGATCCCTAAGATGCTTCATACGATACCCACTGAAGGAAAGTGAGTGAAAAATGAAAGCCCAATCAATTCTCACCTGCAGTAGAACCTCATAGTAGCTGTTATTATAATGCTTCACAGAAATACCAGTAATTAAGTAATTATTTATGTGATATTTGGCAGCATATCAAGAGACGATTTACCAATCTTCAAGACATAGGTAAGAAGACAAGGCATACACTGACCTTATTAGTGATGTGCTTCAGAAAGGTGAAGTGCGTAGTACTCGAAACAGGCGTGCCTGTGTGACCAGTGTTCCTAGCACGAATGTTTGACGTAAACGTAAAGTCAATTAACCGTTTCGTCGTAAATTATAATTACTTAATAGTAAATTTTAATATGAACGTAAACGAAGCAAACGGAGTACAAATAAATTAATAAATTAATTATAAATTATGCTGAACAAACCACACAGCATCATCTACTACACTACTACATGGATACTAGATGACTAATATACTTAATACAATACATTACTTAGATAAGTATTGTTTGTTATATGTAGCAAATACCCAGAGCACCCGGAACAAACCTTTGTAGATCGTACAAATATTTGTCCCAAGGCGGGAATCGAACCCTGCGTTGCAGGCGGTCTTTCACCCGCTGCGCCACATAGATCGTCGAAATGACAGTATGATAGGATTGTAGCAAGTGGCGTTCTGTAGTTACTCCCTACCAATGGGAAAGAGTAGTAAGTTTATGTTTGTATGACTGTACGTATTTTCAATCTTCAGACAACTTTTATCTGAGGATTAAAAAATGCCATACTTATTTATTTTTTAAACTAAAGTTAAGTATCGGAATATTGAAAAATCGTACCATAATTGATAAGACTGTTCACTAACCCAACTTTGGTTACTGAAAGTCTTTCAGTTAATTTCAACAAGAACCACTCAACTCAAGACACGCAACAATATTATAACGGAACCAATCAGTCATTCCGGATCTCCTCAGCGCTAAGTGGTCATTCATTAAGAACCATTCCCGCATCACTGGCCAGATATAGTCATGAGGTTATTCAGTCACCGTGGCATCTAAATGGGCATGTGGACAGCGGGCGGCGCTCGGTTCCTTCCGGTTACGCGCGACGTTTCCATCGGGAAAGCAAACGTTCGTGTAATTAGAAGAAACGAGAGCGAAGCGATTTCCGAGGCGGATCGCGCAACAATTAGTAGCCCGTGGAGGACGGAATGTGAGGTGTAAGAGAATAGCAGGTTGAATGGATTGTTTGTTTGTTAAAATGCGCTAACGTCACGATCGTGTTAGTGCATTTTAACAAACAAACAAGAAATTTCAAATTTCTTCTACCGTATAAGATCTTGTACGAGATAAAAGAAATGAAATATAAAATGTAAAGAATTTTTTTGGTTTAAAGGTTATTTTGCGTATAAAGTTTGAACTATTTTGGAGATAGAGACCTAGTTTTATTTCTTCTGTTAATAAAAACTGTAGACTGCTATTTCGAACAATATGGACTTATAACGTTAATTATTTGTTCAAATAGACTGTTGAACTTGCTTTTTCAAAGTTATACTCCAATATTTGTTGAATGGATTTTTATTTAATGCAAGAAATATCAGACTTAGGTCTTTATTATTTATTTTATTATTATAACTCCGACGGAACGCAAAATCCTATAGGTACATTACTCCCGCATCAGTAACCACCTAACTCAATATTTGAAAAACTTTTTTTACCACGTCTAAACAACCAATCACCAATCACCTATCACTTACACCCACAAGCCCGCCATCAGCTTCTAACACAAACTAATTAACAATAGCGTGGATCTTGCGCGTGCGCTGCGCATGAGACGCTACGCTTCACATTCGCGCCGCGAGCCGCCCGGGCAATACGTTGCGGGCTATCGTCAGCACCACGGCACCCTGAACCTTCCATCTTGAACCTCACCATACTAAATATAACCACGCGCGCTTGATAGCCCACACGAGTCGTAAGAGTCGGAAAAGTCATAATAGTCGGAAAAACCATAATAGTCGGAAAAGTCGGAAAAAGTCATCGTCACTGTTCCAGTGTTGGGTGTCGTTGGTGGCGTGTGTCATCAGTGACGGTGTGTGTTGTGGAATGGGGTAGCGATGGGGGCTGGACACAGCGCTGAGGGCGAAGGCGGCGCGTACGCAAGCGACCCGCCCGCCCACGATCGGCGCAAGACACATAGTAGGAGACGGAGGTGAGTTTAGATCTAAGTTTATTTACGTATGTAATTAAAATTGAATTTCAATATTCCGTAATTAAGACTAAGTTCCAGATACCAAATATATAGTATCGACTACACAGATATGTTGTTCTAAAAACACTTTTATAATCTACTTCTACATTACTGTGAATCCGTTAAGATCATCTACAAAGCAATTTTAATTGAAGACGTATGTACTTAATTACGAGACGTTAAACTAGGGCAAACATGAGAGTACCAACACAAGAGCTATTTCAGTTGTGTTTTTTTAAGACATGGCGGCAGTAACACATAAATAATCTTCTAAACATAATACTCATACCTAATTATAAACAAACTACCATGAGTGTATTACCCGAGGGGTTAGGCAGAAGTGTTCCTATCTATACCTAGACTCACATTTCGCCAGCTATGATTAAGTCCCATGTAAAAGAGGGCGAGCCTATTCCCACTGAAATTTCAGATAGAAAAAACTAATGGCACTGTCCAACCCGGAAATCGAACCCTGGACTTCATGCTCAGCAGTAGCACTTGCAACCGCTAGACCATCGAGACAGTCTATCTTCTAAACTTATAACCAAACTGCTCTATAAATATTTAAAAACATGCAAATATCATTGAAGCGTATTAATAACGGAACATATTGCGTTCTCAAATGTCGTTAAATGTCTATGAAGAACACATGAGCGTGAAAAATTTTTACGCGCTCACAATGCCTAAGCCGCCTTGGTAGACTAGATTAAAGATAACAAGAAGCTTAAATTAAATTTGATTATACACCTTAGCCATTTAGTCGTAACGTTCAAATTAGAATAGCAAGTTTTCCGTACTTAGAGAACGGCTTACATTGCTTTGGACTATTAACGGAGTGGATAAGTGATTTAGTCTTAAATCATGCTTTCGTAAATATCTAGCGAATGGCCGATGGAATGTGAAACTGTGCAGAACTGTCAACTGTTACACGTAAACTTGTAAACAATACCACAGTAAAACGTAAACAAAGGTTTTGCTTAGAAATATACATATATGTTTCGTGGTCAATATCGCGGTTAAGTTGATTCATAAAACCTAGCACTCGAAGTTCAAAATCACAGAACTCGAATTTGTAAAAAAGAAACAAAAGACATTTACCAAGGCTATATAATATTGAGAATCAGGAACCGTAATACATAGGTCTAGAAAGTAATTCTTTCTACAAAAGGTACTGCAATATGATTGCATGTGGACAAAGTTTGTGCCAGCTTTTAGCACAAAATATAGAAGAGGCTATCAATCTGTTGATAATTTCTAATGCCATGTTCCTGATTTTGTACTCCGAAAAAAAGCGTCTAAAATAGGCATGCAAAAAGTTTTGCATACCCGATTGATGGTAATAAGCGAACCCTCTATTACATGAGACTTAATTGTAACTGGCGAAATGTGGGTGAAATAGGTACAACTCTGCATTACCCTTCAGGTAATTTAGCCGTGATGTTGTTATACACATATTATATTTGATAATAACTGAAAACAACTTTGGAATCAAATAACTATTTGTGCTCAATTACTGTCTTTGATGAATACTGTAGTCTATTATTGTCCCACTGTAAGGCAAAAGCCTCTTTACATACAGAGAAGGCACTACTCACCACTGATCATGGATCACTTTGCTTACTCAAGGTGGATTGGCAATTTCAGATTTGGTTTCCTCACGATGTTTTCCTTCATCGATGTCAGTGATGTCCAAGATTATCTTAGAAACTACAGAGGAATTTAAAAAGTCACAGTGGCGGGTTTGAACCCAGAACCCACCACGTGGCGGAAAAGAAGCGAGGCATCACACATCATACATCACATTTATTGAAAAATCTGAATCAGTAAACAAATCTTGGCACAAACACGTTTAACATAATATACAAGTCAAAGAACTTGGAACGTCAACATCTTCAGAACGTTATATAACCAAATAGATAACTCATGAATATAAGTGATCATGATAGGTCAAGGATTGAGTCTGGACCCAGTCTAGACTGTCATTAGTCTTGGCACCTTTCCAGACTATTATAAGGCGTTTTGTTACAGCTGCTCCGCGTAAAATAGAATCTAAAACAGTCACCATTAGAGATCAAAACTGTTTGACAAGTTGTATCAAGTTACACAGACATTCAAAAAGAAACCTCAAAGTGATAAAGTAAGATATCAAAATGGTTTGACAATTAAAACGAGGTGATTAATTATTCTGTTGCTGAAAAGGTTCATATATAATAAACTAGTAGCGACACCCGCGACGTCGTCTGCGTACCTATCATTATAAATTATAGCCGATGTCTTATTTTGACCGAAGTGAAGTATCAGCTATGATATTGTAATAAGTTTCGTCAAAATCAGTTCAGTGATTTTTGTTTCAAAAAGTGTCAAACATTCATACATCCTCCTTTCACATTTATAATATGAACTAGTTCTGATAAACCTTTAGGTACGAAGCAAATGGAAAGAACAGTGACAGGTGCCATTTTATAGTGTCTGCCTAGCCCCATGGGAAAAAGGCATATTATGTAATATTAGTATCTAGGAATTCAAAAGTTTCGTAGCGCTAATTATCTTTTGTCTTGGATTTTCCTTGTTATAACGTCAAATTATAATGAAGATAAGCTTCGAAATGTATGATAGGATTTCATAACAACGTTGAAAAACATTTAATTTCTGACACAGTAGGTGCAAAGTACCTACTTCCCTACATTAAAAAAGCAACCGCACCACTCCTACTGCAATATAAGCTCCTGTCGTTTAGTTATTACAACTATAAAACCATATTAATAATCACAATTAACAAGGTATAGTTATCAACACCTAAAGTGCGGTCACTGTCGTTCTGAATGGAAAAGAAAGAGACAACCGCTGCAATTATCGATTTACTTACACAAAAATGAGTTGAGAAATAGAAAGTAAAAACAACCAAGTCCTGCATTAAGATGTAATACGTTACTATTATTAATTTTACTAACTTACTAAGGCCAGCACATCAAGCTACCCCATACTGTCATTTTTCTACAGTTAAACATGAACCTTACGCTTTTGCAATAAAGTTGAAAATGTATCAACGTAATTTGACAGCTTCATGTGCTGGCCGGATGGTCTGTACGTCGCAAATAATACAGATATGTTAAGAGGATAAAAAATAAAAATAAAAAAGTTTATTGCAGAAACCTGTACAAATTATACAGTTAATCTTACATATGAACCTCATTGTAAGTAAAAGATATACCTATGCTAGTAGACCCTGATGTGGATGTGGATGTAGGTACCTACTATTAGGTGCACATCTGCCTAATGCTTCAGGGAAAACTTGCGTGATGTTATACAAAGTAAGTGGCATATACAGTTCATTATCAAAGAGTTATGTTTTTCTAAATCGTGTTTTGGAATCTACCGAGTTTTCAGGAATATGTTCAAGATAAAATATATTTTCTCAAGCAGTCTCAAACTAATACTATAAAGTTGATCAAACATAATTACCCCACTGATCGAGTGATTCCAAAAGGTCTTGTTGCCTGTTCAAATACCAGCATAATTTATTTGAGTAAGCGATCAGAGTCATCCCTACGACCCAGCCTTTAGCCAAAAGTAGGTACCTCCATTTTGTATTTACTGAACAACCCAACCAATTTAATTACGAATCTAAAGACGTTTGAAATAAAATGAGTATCTCTTTTACCAACCTGATTCAAGCTCATTTACAAATATCTTAAAATGTTAATTGTATTTATTTACCGGTTATTACATAATTATTAACGCAACTAGATCAAACAACGGCGCGTAATAAGTAAATATTTCGAAAAAGTAAATTATATAAGGAAGTTAAATTTAACCACAGAAATGCATAAAGACTCGGTGAAATAAAGACTGAAAGAAAATTCTGGCAACGGTCTGAATTATGGCTTAAGTATAAGTAACCAAACTGTAAGGTTCAAATAAAAACATATTATAAAAATAATTAAAAAGTCGACAGCGTGTCGTAATGCGGAAACGCCCAAGTTCCTCCCAGTTCCCCGGAGCTTTGTTTAATGAGGAAAAAGTATGCGCCAGATTTCGTGAATTTTGCCCCAAGGAAGCCAAGAACGGAAACAACTTTGTCCTTGCTCTTAAATGCATTCATAACAATTATAAAGTTAATTTAGAACCACTTTATAATGTTAACTACTTTTCTGTTCTTACTTATGAATATATAAATGGAAGAGAAATACAGACTAGTGTCAAATATTTTCAAATTCCGAGTGTAAGATTGTTTTTCAGTCAAGCCTTGGCTTAAAGAAAATGTATCAAGGTCGATATTTTTGGCATATATAATACAAAGATTTATTAAAATATCAAACTAAAGCGTATCAAAAACTTATCAACTATGTATCGTATTTGGAATAATCCAAATCATTTATAAAATATATATTTTCAACACTTCTGACATCCCCAGTCAAGCCGCAGACCCTCCAAAGTTGGGTGTCGTAATTGGCGTTGTAGGATGCCAAGCGACGCTCGAAATATGATATTTTTTAAAGCGACAATCGTCACGATTCTAGACATCTTTTCCAGATAATAAAGTTGTGAAATATGTTCCTAGTAATACTGTAACTATGGCAGTAACATGCACATGTTCCATGCTGGTAACTAAAAGTTTCGTAAAGTGAGCTAAATGTTCGGGATTGTTTCTAGATTATGTTGTACTCATTGTACTTTCGTTGTCATACTGGTCAAAGGCGTGTAATTGCATCATATACAATAAGAATAATATTTAGTGTGGCTACCTAGCGAAGAGAAATGAAAACATGTTTTCGTTTCTAAACATGTAAATTTATTTGTGTTTTTAGACTTTAATCCAGGTTATAAGTCCAGCAGGTCTAGACAAAAATCTTTTCTGTAGCGTAAAACGCCAGACGCTGACGTCAAAATGTATGGCAATGAAATTACAAATGTGAAAAGGAGTCACGTACCATCGCTAAAGTCAACACCATTCAATATGATATTTCCGGAGGCGTTAACGCTTATATAAGTATTTTTTCTAGGCCCCCTGGTTAGCTCACGATGTTCCCCATCACCCATAATACTACTTCCTTACCTATTTAACATCAACCACGTAAATGACATTTAATTTTGTTATTTGAAATATGCCATAATGGCATATCTTACTAAACAATTACTCATCACATTACTATTCACAATGAACTATTCTTTTTAATCCTGTGTCATCATTGATCAAGTCATCGATTGTGTACATAACTTAGATGCTTTTACATATTTATATTAATAGTACCTGTCTTGAATACATGAGAGATTCGCGTGTATTGTCTACTTACCAGTTATTTTCACAACACTTCGCACTTTTTCAGACAAATATCGTGTGCTCAGACGATGCATGATTATCATTCTATAAGTTATTGACGTATTAGCATATTTCAATGAACGTAAAAAACTATCTTGAGATGTTCAATGACTCATGATTGTACGATGATACGGGCTTATTGTCAGCTAACATGGAAGACCAAAAACACGAATTTCTCAGTTCGGAGATCAATTTGTAGAGACAGAAATATTCATGAACCTCTGCTAGACTTAGGCCTCCGCAAAAGATTTCCAGAACGATAGATCCTGTGTTGCCCTCATCCTTCGGCTTTCTGCGATCTTATCCAGATTGTCGGTCCACCATGTAGGGAGCCTACCCACAAGACACGACACACAAACAGAAACAAATGACATAAATAGTATGTCAGTGATGATGTAAAAGAGACTACGAAATGAGGATGTAAGAGGAGTTATGTTTTGTGAAAATTGGTTTTCAATGTATGAGCATGTGATGCGGAGGAATGAGGAACATATCGTGAGGAACGTTTTTTTATTAATGCGAGGAGTTAAAAGATTAAATTAAGATAAAAAATAATGGATGAATTGTATGGAAGGGACTATTGAGGGTAGACGGAAATAGTACATATGCAAGGGGAAGACATGCTGCGATGACCCCAAATAAATTGGGATATGCAACAAAATACATCTCAACTTTCGACTGTTGCATATTTATTAATGTATTATCATAAGAACAACCTCATCTCTCAAATCTTAACTCAGCAATTTCGCTCAATAAACGCTTCCTGATAAAAATAATAGTACAATTATCATCGGAGCATAGTCTATACATCTAAGCGATCTTAACGACGTCCAGTCTGATGCTCTCGCGCACCGCACCGGTATAGCAACAACTGGAGCATAGCCTAACTGAACGTGTTCTGAGCTCCGTTATCAACGTTTTTTTTTAGCTATCAATATGGAAAAATGCTACCGTATATAGTAATTTAATACGGGTGTAGATGTCTAAGTTGTGTAGTTTCTGGTGTTATGTGGTAACTATGGGGGAGAATTTTATTAATATGGTTCTTTTTTCTTTTTTTCTTTTCTTACGTTTGCTTACTCCTTTACATAGTTACCACATTACAATATACAACAGAAAGTACTCAGCTTAGACATCGACCATCTACTTTTTCCCTTATTTTCCTTTTTTCACCTTTCTTATAATGTCCCGTAGGTAACCTACTAACAATACTTACAATTATACTTATAAAAAAAATCATACGTTTCCAATCCCCTTAATATGAACACGGATTAAAATGACCAAAACTATTTGCCATATTTTTTGAGGTTTAAGTATATGGTATAACTTTTTACGCAACAAATATGATGGTTGTCGCAACAAAGGTGATGTGTTTAAGTGTGGATGTGCGTCTGTATGTAACACTTGACAGATTCACAGCTTCAATTACTCCATGTGGCTTCGACTTCCATGTACAGACAAGCTATCCCAATCTGTCAAACATTCCCACTTGAACAGGAACATGAATAGGCATCCCTATTCATGTTCCTGTTCAAGTGGGAATTTTTGTCTTAGGTAAAAATATATTAAATCTATTTAGTCCGTCAGTAAGATTGCCAAAAAATATTGGACACGTATTTTTTGCTTTCTTAATTCAATAAAAAGTGGCACATAGCAAAGTTCAGGAGAAGGGGCTTGTGACGTCACGCCGTGCTACACTTTTAACGAAAAGTGTAGTACGGCGTGACGTCACGCGCAATTTCAACGCACTATACCGTCGTCATTTTTGGTTTACGTGACAAAAGAAAAAATACGTATCCAGTATTTTTAAGTAATCCAACTTTCGGACCAATCAGATTTTTTAAGGACACTACCCTATTGACCCAAAATATATGTGGGACTAATGCTGCTCAGGCGGTCAAGGAGTTAATCTCGTAGTATAACTGCTGTTAGAATAAACATCAACAGCTATAAATAATAAAGATTGTTATATATCATCTGCCTAGCCTTTTCCCAACTATGTTATATGGGTCGGCTTCCAGTCTAACCGGATGCAGCTGAATTCCAGTGTTTTACATAGAGCGACTGCCTATATCACCTCCACAACCCAGTTACTGGGCAACACGATACCCCTTGGAGACTGGTTGTCAGACTTTCGAGTTTCTGACTACCCGTAACGACTGTCAAAGATCTGCAAATGACAACCGGGACCAAGGGCTTAACGTGCTCTCCGAGGCACGGAGGAGTCTCGATATGTTACGAACGGTAAACCATCCACAGACCATCGGCAAGCGTAGCTTAACCTTCCATCATCAAGAGGAGCTCGTGCCTAAATAACAACAGCTGCACGGGGCAGCTATTGTTATTTAGGCACGAGCTCCTCTCAAGATTGTTATATATGATAGCTAATAGAAAATCTTTTAAGTATATTACAGAAACTATCATAGAGACAATCCAGTGTAACGGTAGCGGCAATTAAACCTAATTCACATTCCGCGAGTGTTTCCATCTGAACGTAAATCGTTTCTACTTAGCATTATTTCCGATATTAAATATGTATGAATGTATGATCGCTCTGTGTGTTCTTAATAACAAATGGTGGAATTCACATCTATTAGCAAGCGTAGTCTTCTTATTTTTGTGGCCTGAACCCCTCTGACTCGAGCAATAGGGTCCTTAAAAATTATGTTTGGTCCGAACGTTGGATTACTCAAAAATACTGGATACGTATTTTTTCTTTTGTCCTGTAAACCAAAAATGACGACGATATAGTGCGTTGAAATTTCGCGTGATGTCACACCGCGTTACACTTTACGATGAAGTGACGTCACAAGCCGTTTCTACTTAACCTTACCGCTATATCTTTGTCACTTTTTATTGATTTGAGTAAGCAAAAAATACGTGTCCAATATTTTTTGGTAATCTAACTGAATAGACTTATTATATTTTTACCTAGGACACATCCCTATTCTCACCATCAATTATATTCAGGTCGCAATTGATACATTTCATGTCACCGGGGTGAATTCGGAAAAGTACTAATGTTTACACTATGTTACAAAATACAAACAATGACCTTTATAATCTGGAGATGTATTTTGTGCGTTAATTTTTATTTTAATTATGCTTGTATGAGGTTGATTGGGTGTCGCATTGGGTTGAGACAAACAGACTAAAATGTTAAACATTGTTTTTTGGTATAATAACTACCGTATAATCTTTCATATGAATTTGGTAAAAAGCTGTTATTTTGGCATTACAAATAGACAGTTCAATTTTATTTATTTGATATAGATAGATAACAATGCACATAATGCCTGTAACAAAACCGTTTAAAACCGATAACTTTATATTACAAGACGTGTACACGCTAGGTGGCGCCACATCACCACGTGTCTGTAGGTACTGTTTGGTCACGACGGGAAGAGAGCGTGACGGATAGCACATACATAATAAGTGAGTTTGTGGTGAGTATGATAACGCACGAAGAAGACCCACAAAGTTACATTCATGACATTAAAATAATCAAATCTAAAGTGAGTTTGTTTTAAGGAGGTTCAAAGAGGTTTCATGTACTTCACGGACTATTTTAGCATAGACTGTTGAGATCTCGGCATATGAAACTTGGATATTGACAGCATAGGTCTGTATATCTTTTTAATAAGACCCATAATTAAGTATCTGTAGCAGCATGGATTTGTGTCCGGACGACAGCAATGGGCTCGCTTTATCGTCTATCACATGTGAATTAAACATAACTAGCAAACTGTGTGTACAAGTACCTTTAGGGTATACAGGCTCGATTTGTTTAAAACTAGGTCTGAATTTCAAAGGAATGAATGGAAATTGTTCAGTAGTTTAAATAATTGATGCGCGGGATGTGTCCGAAGGAAAAAGAAAGAAACGAGGAGGGATGTGTAGAAAGAAGACACCATTTTTTACGTATTGTTGAGACAATACGGAAGCCTTGGGAACCTTAACCTACACTGACGGTTACGTCCCACAATTTCTCATTAATTACAAAACCCTTATTCTCAACGCTTACATGACATATTATTATTTTGGAGCATGTAAAAAAAAACACAAGCTGTAATAACAAATAGTCAAATCTCACCCAGGAAAAAAAATAATGACGAGAAATTGCGATAAGACAAGATTTTTTTTGCCGCATTACAGCGTATTTGGTAAGGGCGGGAAAATGGCAAATACATCGTTATTTAAGAGCCCTTACGCCAGCAATCAGTGGGCTATGAAATTCTCTTTTAGGATAAAGAAGAATCCCTATAAATCCAAGCCGTAATGTCGTAAATAATTTATGGATCATTGTGACAAATGATTTCATAAAACAAACTAGTTTTGATTTTATTGTTATTTAGTTTTTCCAGTCACACAACTACCCCCGTTCTAGTAAGCTACTCAACAGGTTTTAATTAAAAAAGCATTTTTTTTTTATATGTGTGAAGTTTAAGAAACACATCTTCATCTATTTTTCTGTCTGCCTGTCTGTCTGTCTATAGCTACTATTAATAGTTGACCGACCTTGGTAAGCGTAGCTTAACCTGTGATCGACCCGTGCAGTTATTATCACTTAGCCACGAGCCCCTGTATTCGACGCAATGCGACTTCACTTGCGTAACGCATCGAAGCGTGTAAGTTGTCAAAAAACAGGTACATGTTTGTCTTTAACATTTGTCAAGTTTTTATTTGTCTACCTCCAACTCAAGGTAAAGCTCTGTACATCGGCGACACTAATAATGGCTTAAGCATACCTAACTAATTCAAAGCAACAGCCAGTGCCAATGACTTGTTATTTCTTTAAAAGTAATTTTCTGGAGAAAAACATGTTTTTCTCTCGTCAGTCACACTGCTTTAGCATAATTTATGTATAATCGTGCTGTGTAAGAATCTACAGATTCAATCAAAGGACTGAAAACAGATAATGCTCAGTATGTTTATGCAACATGAGGTCCCCCGTCGAAGGCTTGATTAAAAAAACCACAAATATTTTTCAATTCAATGAAAACATTCTAGTGAATGTGTTACCAAGATAAAACTAGGATGGCCATAGGATACCATACAATAATTAACGCACTTATAACCTAATAATATTATAAAAATAGATACCTTCATAATATGCTGATAAACACACAATACCCTCCTTAGCGTCGCGCAGTCGGGTAAATAATACAAATGCAACTTATTTCAAATTTGAAGATTTTCTCGTTTTAACTGTCAAACTAAAGTCAATTTGACAGCTAAAACGCCAAAGTAGGGTAACTATCGAGTATTCGTTTGTTTTATCGATGTGGAGCGAGTGCCGCAGTTATTCTCTTTCTAACTCGCTCAAAAGGATAAACTTTATATTTTAATGGGAAGTTTTATATCTTAGTACCTACTTAGTTTCTTATCTTTAGTCACTACTTGTACTACCTGGCCTACTAAAATATTGTGCAGAATTTAGTAAGAGAAACAAATATTTCATTCGTGATCCCCGTGCTTCCTCCAATCTAGGTGGGATAAAGCTAGCTTCTGCAGAGACGCGAAGTGCCTGCGGAATTCAAAATTCATACTGCAGTGTGCAGAATTTGATAAAAGCAAAGTGTTTAGTCTATGCGCAGTATCACATATTTAGTATTTTACCGGTTTGAGATTTTAACCTGAATGATTACTTAGTTTGATTCTTCGTAAACAAATAAATAACTGATGAAAATAACGAATTGATAAATCAAATAAAGATTTGTGACTCTTCCGAAATTTAATGTTTTTCATTTAAATCAATTTAAATCTCATTTTACCGTCTATGTATTGGGTCAACATATTTTTAACCCCCACCCATGGTCTCCTCAAAACCCTGACATTTTACTTCTCGAAGTGAAAAGTCAACCAATTACAAGTAATTAAAATGGTGGTCGCGCACAGGTGTTTAATTAAGTGTTTTTGCGTACAGTACGCGCCAAGTCCGCTGACTCTGATGCTAACACTAGGTACATAGTCTATGGTCTGTCTGAAAGCGGGTAATAATTTTTAGTCGCTGGCACTCGTCACCTACGCTGGTGTGTGTATTTTAAGTAAAATTACGTTGATTTCACACGAAATGTTTTATTTACTTTGCGTATTAACCCTATTATGTTTTATGTAATAGTCATTTAATCTAGATCTGCCATCATTGTTCCGTTGTGAAAAAGGGATAGCGCTATTCATCATATACAGCTCCATTTCTCTCACACACAACAGTGATGTTTTTAACACGTGATACTTCGGAAAGTGTGACTTTCGATGTATCAACAGATAACTAATTGTATTCTCATATAGTCAAGACTTGATGGGTTACTGGCAGTAATAATATGTAAAGTGTTAAACTCTATACCCACTCCAATTTGCTAATCATTCTGTTAACCAACTCTCATCTGAATATAATTGTATAAGAACTTTGACTTACACGACTTGAATGACGCATTGTACTACCAATTGAATTACAAACGTTATTGTTTACAATCATCACAATCCAAAACAATAACAACACGCATGACATAACAACGCTCACAAAACGCTACCCGCTACCACTGTAACCGCTCCCCACTTAATATTATGTGTAAAAAAGCGTTCAGCGGAGCGTGGTCGCCTCTCTCGCGTTTCTCCACACCACATATTTCTTGATGACATACATGTAATGTTGAATCGCTTCACGCTAGGCGGCTGGGGCTGGCAATATCGGATCTTTATCGAAACTAAGATATGTTGTTGTATTTTCACTTGCACTGACGTATCAGGACTTATTGGTTATCATACAACAATCATCAATCCTAATTGAATTAATCTGAGGAGTTTGTTCGTTTCAACCTTCTAATCAATGGAAGTCATCATCATCTGCCTTTTCCCAACTGTGTTGGGATCGGCTTCCAGTCTAAACGGATGCAGCTGAAAACCAGTATTTTACATGAAGCGACTGCCTATCTGAGCTCCACAAGCCAGGTACTGGGCAACGCGATACCCCTAGTTGCCAGACTTTCAGGCTTCTGTCTACCCGTAACGACTGTCAAAAATCTACAAAAACGGCCGGGACCAACGGTTTAACGTGCTTTCCGAGGCACGAAGGAATGTCGATATGTTACGAACCCATCCACAAACTGACCTCGGCAGGCGTATCTGAACCTTCGATCAACCTCTACGGCTGTTTTTATTTAGCCACGAGGTCCTCGCTAATCTCTGGAAGTACCAGTCGAATTTAAAACAATATTCTTTGCATTTGATAGCCCAATTCTAGAGGGAGGTTATAGACTATTTTACAGCACATACGACCCTTAGGAATGGGTGAAACCGCGGAGCTTTTGTTAAAAATTTACTAACAAGACAAAGTTATCATTTTTCTCCTTATAACCGAGTTTTATTCGATGGTTCTAGCCGTTTCCCTCCTGTTAAAATCCTGTAGAGGACATTGACGTACTTATCAAAAGGTATTTATTTAGGAAAATATTGTAATGAAGTATGAGACGGCCAAGTAACAATATTTATATACACAAGTGTAATTTTGAGCCAGTTTCTACTGCTAAATTCTGTTTTAACATTCCTTGAGCCTTCGTACTTTTCACTCTGCTGGATTTCTGTGATCCTTTCTGTTTTCTATTTACTGAAAAAAATTGTAGGGTTCCATTTATATTTCTGTAAACAGAACGTTTCTATACCTGGCGGAATAGATGTCGCTACAAATTCAACATGACTTGTACCAAAATATGTATATAAATATACTCAATGTATATAACATTTGTACACATATCGTGTTACTAGAAGCATACGCATTCATCACGGCATATTATTACAGTTACATTTATGCTAATACACCGTTCTAATTGTTTCCATAAGCAGTCTGTTTTCACTTTCAAAACGTAACTGTTTCTGATCGCATACGATTTAAACTAACCCTTATGTAAAGATAAGATTGTATGTAAATACGGTTTGAATTAATTTATTTCTAAAAATTAAGAATCATTTGAGCAAAAATAAATACTAAAAATTACTTGTTTTTCTACGTTTTTGTTGTCCAGGAGTAGCAGGAGCTTAGAGTGTTAACATTGCGAATACAAGAAGGTTATTAAAAGTTTTGTATTGTCTACTGCCGTGCAGCGCGTTGAGGCAGTCGACATGACTCGTTATCTTTGTTTTTCAAACTAATAATGAAAAGATGAGTGCTTCCATGGTTTCAGCGTAGATTAAGCTTCCTCCTCTAAGTTAGTATATTAGATCACATACGATTTTATGCAATTTCATATGTTGGGAATATTTTGATCCTATCTTTCTAATTTACATTGGTAAATACTTAAACTCACGCCTTTTTACCATGGAGGTACGTAAAAACTACAGGACGCCACTTGCATACTCATTTTGCTTAGTTTACTTATATACAGGTCATACACGCACGCTGGTTGCGAGTACTGGGAGCTCACCTGACGTAAACAACGTTTTCTAAAGAACATCACTCCGTCGGTGTATATCTTTTTACATAGTACGTCCCTTCCTGGTTTCGTTTTCACATATACCTGCCTTATAAATACCATGCCTTATAATATTTGCCACTAAAACTTTCAACCACAACGTTCTTTTATAAAATCATTTCTCAACCTATCATTCATAGTTATGCCACAAACACTATCATCTATTTTCTATATTTTTTTTTCTATTTACAGTTCTAGGTTCAGTAGACTGGTCAGAACATGCTTACCCATGTTCTGACCAGTCTACTGACCCGTATTAAACGTCATTTTCCATGCCTACCCACATATTAAATGCGTAATCCCTGTGCAGTCAAAACAACGTGTCATTAAACACGATTTTGTGGTAGTTTCGACGCTTTGATTACATAAGGCAGTAACCTGGCCCCTATGTTTAAAGGCAACGTTATGTGTACGTTAGCACACATAATAAGGTATGGTGTGTTTCCGTATCGTCTCTGGCGTAGATTAGGCAACACCCTCTCTTGACGCTCCGCAATTTAGTAAGAGATTACAAGATTGTATCGGTTAGTAAACGGACTGCCATTTTAAGTGAACGTCTCGTGGGCCTAGTGGTCGCAATCACTACTGCTGAGTATGAGGTTTGAGGAGCGATTCCCGGGTCTGCTAAAGTGTTATTGAGTTAAGATATCTGGAATTTCTCAGTGGCCGCCAGGAGACTGAATTTGTGTCCGCGGTGGATGGCACTAAGCTCGCCATTACTTGAGATTTAAACATAATTGGCGACATGTAGGGCAGAGGTGTACTATAAGTGCACCTCTGCCTTTCCTTTCATGAAATACAGGCGTGATGATAAGTTTAGGTGAACATTTGTGCGTTTCCCTACAAATTCGTAAATCCAGCAGCATTTTGTTTTGTTTAATATTGAGAGAAATAGCAGTTGAAGGTAATCTGACGCAACAGGTTTCTCGGACCTAAACTTGTTTGATGTTGTTTTTCAGTGGTTGAACTTCTTAGTCTCAAGAAACTGATGGACGATGTTCTTATAATGATTTTCAAGCGACTTAAAACTTAAAAATACTAGTCAAAGGTTTCTTACAGAAGCCACAACTACTTACTTAGACTAAATAATATAAGAACGGAATCTAACTTTAGTCTAACTAAGTTTTCATGTTTTGTTTGGAGAAACATCTTGATAATATAAATAACAAATGAGACTCAAGCCAGATGTAAAGATGGACCTACATATTTTACAACACTTGAATAAGAAAATTGCTTTTAAAACGTAAACATAGTTGGTGCCAGAGGGAAAATGAAAAGAATTTAATTTACTCCGTTGGAATGAAAACCTCGTGTTACAGCTTAAAGCTACAGACAATAGGGTAGTGTCTTTAAAAGTTCTGTTTGGTCCGATAGTTGGATTACTCAAAAATACTGGACATGTATTTTTTCTTGTGACACGTAAACCAAAAATGTCGACGATATAGTGCGTTGAAATTTAGCGTGACGTCACGCCGTGTTACATTTTTTGCGTAAAAGTGACGTCACAAGCCCCTTCTCCTGAACTTTAATGTGCTATATCTATGTCAGTTTTTACTAATTTGGGGTAAAAAAAATACGTGTCCAATTTGTTTTGGTAATCTAACTGACGGACCAAATAGACTTATTATATTTTACTTAGGACACATCCCTATTCTGTCGTGCTACGCGTTACGAACTTTCTGCCTGAAAAGTTCCAAGCTACATTTTGATGCTTGTGCATGACTTCCCGTCTATGTTCCAGGATTAGGCAGAGGTGAAACTATAGACTATAGTACACCCAAATTACGCACATTTAGGTACAGTTTGCGTTCTGTAAGTATGCCATGCTGAAGCAAACGTACTGTATGAGAATGGCTAGTGAGAAAACGTTACTATTACGTTACGTTAAATCATAATGTTCGTGCAAAACTAAAGTTTTTTTAATTAGCATCTTTACAATCGTAAGTTTATCATCCATTAATAACTTCTGGTTCTATTTACATAACACCAAAGCTGTATTCCTCGAAGGGTTAGTTAGAGGTGTACAAATAGTCCACCCACATTTCGCCAGTTATGTTTAAGTCCCATATAATAGGGTGGAGCCTACTGCCATCATCATCATCATCCTCCTGCCCTTATTCCAATTTATTTGGGGTCGGCGCAGCATGTTTTCTTCTTCCATACATCTCTATTTGCCGTCATCTCATGGGTCACCTCTTTTCTTGCCATATCCTCTTTCACACAATCCATCCATCTTTTCTTTGGTCTTCCTCTACTCATGTAACCCTGCACATTCATACTCAAAACTTTCCTCACAACATGGTCCTCATTCCTTCGCATCACATGCCCATACCATGACAACCGATTTCCACACAACTTCTCGGTCACAGGCGCAACTTTAAGACTTCCTCTTACATACTCATTTCTTATTCTATCCATTCGCGTAACACCACACATCCCCCTCAGCATTCTCATCTCAGCTGCATGTAACTGCCTTTCATTCATGCCTTTTGCGGCCCAACATTCTGATCCATACAAGACAGCAGGTCTAACCATTGTAGCCTACTGCCATCAACCGGTCATAAATCCAGACTCCAGGCTGCTACTTAGAAATCCCAGATAAAAACCCAATAACACTTTGGCAAGCCCGGGAACAAACCCAGAACCTCATGCTTACCAACGAGTCAGACAGCTGAACATATTTTACGTGGGTCTCGAAATCCAAGCTTTGTCCAACTACAGCCCAACCTTTTTGCCAGTCGGTAGGTATCATTATAGAGTTCTTGGGTCTAGAGTACTTAAATGTCTGAAACTGGAACGTCCTAACATTATCTAAATTGCTGAAGCTATAAAATTATTGGGGTTACACAGTTTCTGATAATGTATCGTTGGACATTTTTTTTAAAGGATGGGAAATCATGCAACTTCTCTCGTTCTGGGTGGTACGGGTGGGCGTGTGAGACTTTTACTAACCAAACCCATCCGTGTTCCGTCCTTGCCCTTTACGTTCCAGGGTCACGGTTACTCTTTCAAACATCCCGCAACCCTGGCTGGCTTCGGCCCCCTAGTGGGACCCATCAATTCTGCTGACACGTCTCTTTATGTTTGATTCCCGGGTCAGGCAAAATGTTGTTAGGTTTTTCGTCTGGTATTTTAGTAGCAGCCCGTAGTCTGGATTTGTACCCGATTTGTGTCCGGGTGTTTTGTATTTAACACTAATTTACTATAAAAGGCGACCAACAAGGTGATGAAGATATAGGTGGAAACCCTGAGAGGGGACACCCTAGAAGGACATACACTGACCTCATTGGTGATGTTCTTCAAAACTGGTCATAGTTTGGTGTAGTATAGTTTGGCATAGTTTCGGGTGCATAGTTTTTTCAACCGGCGTGCGTGTATGACCAGATGTATGAGTATGAACGTTAACGAAACAAAAGGAGTAAGTAATGATCGTAGCAGGTGGTGTTCTGTAGTTTCTGATTACCCCCCTGGAAAAAAGGCGTGAGTTCATGTATACCTATACTAATTTACTTACCTTAATAGGTACACTGTTTAAGTTACCCTTCGACAACCCTACTTTGCTCTGTATAATCACTTGTTGAGTCAATGTCCGACACCGAATGACATTTGAATGTGTTCAATGTTTCCGACCCCTTTTCACGCTTCCCGACTTGGTCGTGTTACCTTGACATGAACAGCCTTTCACAAATATGATTCAGCGAATTAATGTAATTGAAAAATAAAGACAAATGAAACAAAAAGGTAATTTACTAAATGGTGCAGAAAAACATGGTTATGTTTCATTGTGAATTATTTTTATTGTTTCATGAAGAGAAGTTTGTTTTTATAGTATCCACTACACTAATCAACTTTTTTATCTAGTAATGGACTTTTATTTATTGCATAGAAAATATGATGAAGAACTGCTTCTTGTACAAAATGTTTATTAACAGTTGGGATACCAGTGTCTAATCAAACTCTCAATAGCGCTTGGCACTAGTAAATTCCACACACCTTAATATTAATGAATAACTGTTTTAAAATCTTAATCAGTTTTCAAAATTTTAACAAAAACATTAAAAATATAATACTACTCTGCCTACATTAGCTCTCCTCCAACCCACTGGCTGGTATAAAAACACACAAAAGAAACATATAAAATCGTCTGTCGGCCACATTAGCACGGGCGCTTTTTTAACGCGACGTTTTTTAAGCGCGCACTGGAT
The DNA here is from genome assembly GCA_905147745.2 of Phlogophora meticulosa. Taxonomy (NCBI): domain Eukaryota; kingdom Metazoa; phylum Arthropoda; class Insecta; order Lepidoptera; family Noctuidae; genus Phlogophora; species Phlogophora meticulosa. The sequence goes on along the minus strand of LR990520.1, from coordinate 14,564,132 downwards.
TTTACCACTTGGGCCCCGAAAGATTAGTCATACAATTATAATTTAAATTATTATTTATTTGTTCAAGTAAAAAATAATCATACACCATACGCAAACAAAAAGGACAATACATTATACATTAAAATTTTTAAAAAAACTCATACTACTGTTACCATTGCCTATATTTGAAGGGTAAGTCACTGCAGTGTACAGACGTACGTACCAATGTCAAGCTTTATAACAAGATAGGGATGAGCTCTATTGAATTCTCAATGCTCGGCTTAACGTTGTCTCCCTGATCCTCAAGAGTTCAAAATCCAGTACGCGTTTTACAAAAGCCGCGTGAAAAAAGCGCCCGTGCGAACGTGAGCTAGCAAAGCGTGCAATTAAATTAACGTAAGGTCGCGAACACACAAGTGGGGTCGCGGTCGTAAGATGACGGCCCAGACTTAACGACACAAAAGAAATAACTGCAGAAGTTTCAGTAAATTATACGAAACTTTCTTCTTTCTTTACTGTCTCGGTTTTAATCAGTTTTGTTTTGGCAAGTGGCCTCTGTTAAAAATGCCAGCTAGAGAAGATGTTCAAAGATCGTTTCGCTCAAATACCCTAGAGTATCACATGCGTCCAATCGTGACCACCTAAGTTTTCTTTCATTTCACATCATCATCCGGCCCTTTCCACAATTTATTTGGGATTGGCGCTGCATGCGGTCTTTTTCATTTTGCACATAATCCATCCATCGTTTCTTTGGTCGTCTTTTACACTCCAAACTCAGATTCAAAACTTTCCTCAAGACTTGCTCCTCACGTTTGACATGATAAAACCAAGTCAGAATGAAGTAGCCGCAACACAACCTACATACGAAGATTGCTTGCATCGGTGGCATTTAATTTTCTCATCCTAGCCTAGTCTAGCCTTTTCCCTACTATGTCGGCTTCCAGTCTAACCAGATGCAGCTAAATACCAGGATTTTACACAGAGCGACCGCCTATCTACTTACACAACTCAGTTACCGGGCTACACGAAACCCCTTAATAAGACTCGTTGTCAGCCTTTCGGGCTTTTGACTACCCGTAGCAACTGCCAAAGATGACAGAATGACAGATTTTAACATGTAGAGATTCGAGAGACGTAACATATATAGATTCGCGGAGGAGTCTCGATATGTTACAAACGGTCACCCATCCACAAACTGACTACGGCAAGCGTAGCTTAACTTTCGTTCAACCCGTGCGGCTGTTAATATTGGCATTGTGTTTAACTTTCTGTCTACTTTAATTTTATGTAACATTATTCAAACAGCTACAGTTCTAACCTTAGCAAATTAATGTTACGATCGACTCTGGTGACTATCTACTCATAATTTTATCCCTGACGTAGTCTCGAGCGATGTGTGGAAGAAGCAACATGTGGTGAAAATGAGGGTAGGAGTGATATTGAAAAGGTTATATTATGGTAATATGAAAATAAAAGACAGCTGTTTGAGAATTTAAATGTTTTTTTTTCATAACTGAGAGTCAAAGTTAAGAGATGTTTATATAAAGTCCGAAAATATACTATGGTTAAGCAAACGCTGATCTCTAAGCAAGGTTTATACGTAATCGTTTCAATTACAAACCTGTTATAGTAACAGATGTAATATACTCAGTGAGGAAGCTTTTCACTGCTATCACGCTCTTAAAAATCCGGATAATATATCCTGTATAAAGAACAAACTATTCACTACTTTCCCGCTCATACTGGTTCAGTTTCCCTGGTGTTCGGAATCCAACAAACATTCTCCTGTATATCGTTTTTCTCAGTACGACGTCAGGAAAATCCGCTACAAAAAAGAAAATATAACCGCACATATCTTAATATCATTAGTGATCTACGTCATTATGTAACATCGTTTCCCATTAGAGGAAAACACGGAAAGGTTAACTACCGAAGAATGTTCTGGAACTTAAGATGGCGCCCGCCATATGTGATGGATTGGCGCGAAAAACGCCGTACGATTTAATGGCCGCCCTATATTACGAGTATGTAGGATGATATTTATGGTATTCTTACTCAAAAAAACCTTTACGATAACACCCATTTATCTTACAGGTAGATATGAAAGTAATAGATTTCCATAAATCATAGGAAAATCGGAGGTTGATTTAACAGGGTTTGCAAATGGTGCAAATAATGTAGAGGATCCATATTCCGGGCTTTTGTGAAAGGGGAAGTAATATAGTGTTCCAGATAAGGGTTCTTAGCTGTCTATAGTCCAACAAAAATGATGTATAACAATTTTTGTGGACTAATATAGGATAGACTGGTATTGATACTAACTGAAAGTAGAAAATCAACCGTTCTTTCTAGCTTTCAGTAGTCCTTCTCCATACCATCTATAACTATGTCAAATCTGACACTCCTCCGTGCGCACAATATGCTTAATAAGAAGGGGTATTTACGAAGTTTTTAACCGACTTCAAAAAAGGAGGAAGTTCAATTTTCGACTGTCAGATTTATTTTTGGTTTTGAATGTTTACCGATTTCTCCGGCAATTGCGAACTGGTTTCGAAAATTGTATTTTTGTTTGATAGGATATACTCGTACTCTCGATGTGGTTCTACTGTCACGAGATTTACCAAATAAGAATCTAATGATGGGATCCTAGGATCCCATCATTAGATTCCCATCAAGTTCCCATGATTTCTCTAGAGAAATCATGGGAACTCTTTAAGTATTATAAGGCACCCTTTGGTATTTGGGTAATTTTTATAGTAACATGTACTTCGGAAAGCACCATTTGGTGAAGTGGAACTCATAATGAAGACTAAGAAACTGAGGTGCACAGATAGTTTCATTTAAATAAAGGCTTGGAAGAAAGGTGTTTCCGTGTAGTTGTGAAGACACTACTCCAACTTAACTCAGGTAAGACTAGACTTGAAGAATGTACCCTTTGTCTCGTACCTTAGTAGGAAGGGTCATTCATTAATTAGAGTTGTGAACTTAGCGAAACAAGTGAAGGGTGCTTGTAACTTTAAATGTTGTTAAGTTTCGTAGTAGTTGGGATTCTGGGAAGATGTACACTTAGTAAGTTTAAAACACGTGTTCATGAAAGTGCTTATCAAGTTTTGATAAACATAAAACTTCATTACATTGAATGAACTTCTAACTCATTGCTTTTTTATCAACTTTTATCAAGAACGAGGCTCATTGTATATCTGATTTTATTTTAAAGATCGCTCTTGAGACAACTGGTGGCATTGGATTTTTCCAATAGCGAGCTCTGGATATCAACCTAGGCTCGCCCCCTATTACATGGGTTTTACATAAAGGTATCACATATCGAACGTTTCTGCCTAATCTATCGAGGAACACGGGCGTTTTAGTATTTGTAAATGAACAAAAGAAAGAAAAATCTCAAAACTTGATCATCTTCCATTTAGTTCATTTGCTCTGCAACCACGCATCATTATTATGTATATTAAGTCTATTTAGTCCGTCAGTAAGATTACCAAAAAAATTGGACACGTATTTTTTGCTTACTCAAATCACTAAAAAGTGACAATGATATAGCACATCAAAGTTCAGGAGAATGGGCTTGTGATGTCACTGATAAGTTAAAAGTGTAGCACGGCGTGACGTCACGCGCAATTTCAACGCACTATATTGTAGTCATTTTTGGTTTACGTGACAAAAGAAAATATACGTGCCCTGTATTTTTGAGTACCTAATCCAACTTTCGGACCAAGCAGAATTTTAAGGACACTACTCTATTGTTGGCCAGTCTATGGAAACACTACCTTTCGAAATCTAAACCAGATATTAGTATCTTTATTTGAAAAACATTCGTCACAAAACCTGTCCATAGACTAAACCAATAAACAATACCACGATCTATTCAAGCCCATAAATTAAAGAATAACAACGAATCACGTAAATAAATGAACAGCGGAAAGCAATCAGTGAATGAGCTAATAAAGAGTATGAACAGAGGCCAGCACATCAAGCTATAGCCATTACGTCAAATTTCTTTGATCGTTTTTCAAGTTTATTACAAAAGGATAAGGTTCATATTCAATTGGGAGAATTTAACAGTTTGGTATAAAACGGGCGAACAATGATTACGTCATCGCGGTAACATATTCCCTATATAGTTAAACAAAAACTCCGCATGCAGGAAAAATATGAAATTGATTCGTTATTGACACTAAGAACAATAAAACATTACTTAAATCTCATGTCTGAAGCGATCGTTTTCAGTGGTATATTTTTGACATTAAACCTTTTTAACCCCTCGCGAGAAAGAGAGGTATCTGTGTATCTGTCTGTGGCATCGTAGCTCCCAAACGAATAGACCTATTTTGATGCGGTTTTTTTCTGTTTGAAAGCTAACGTGATCAAGATCGGCCTTAGCTATAATTCATGAAGATGTGTTCAGGCGTTTGAAGATCATCAGCCCATTACCTACTTGACATAAGGATCACAGCCAACTTTCACAAGTCCAATTGGTTAGAAAATTTGGTATACTTTTAAAGTTTGGTATACTTTTAAAGTTTGGTATACTTTTAAAGTTTGGTATACTTTTAAAGTTTGGTATACTTTTAAAGTTTGGTATACTTTTAAAGTTTGGTATACTTTTAAAGTTTGGTATACTTTTAAAGTTTGGTATACTTTTAAAGTTTGGTATACTTTTAAAGTTTGGTATACTTTTAAAGTTTGGTATACTTTTAAAGTTTGGTATACTTTTAAAGTTTGGTATACTTTTAAAGTTTGGTATACTTTTAAAGTTTTGTATACTTTTAAAGTTTGGTATACTTTTAAAGTTTGGTATACTTTTAAAGTTTGGTATACTTTTAAAGTTTGGTATACTTTTAAAGTTTGGTATACTTTTAAAGTTTGGTATACTTTTAAAGTTTGGTATACTTTTAAAGTTTGGTATACTTTTAAAGTTTTGTATACTTTTAAAGTTTGGTATACTTTTAAAGTTTGGTATACTTTTAAAGTTTGGTATACTTTTAAAGTTTGGTATACTTTTAAAGTGTACGAATTGGAAATTATGTATTTTTCTAACTCCTCCGCTGTTCTTTTCTGATCGTTGCGGGATCCAAGACAGTTGAATCGTTTCTCCGGGACTCGTCGGGCATTATTGTCTCGGCGTTTTTGTGTTGGTTGCCACTGTTGATTCTGGTTTTCAGGAATTGCAGTGGTTTGGGAATAGTGTGGCGGGCATGTCCCATAATAATGTCATGATGGCTCAGTAGTTTAGGCCTCGCCTCTTGTCCACGAGGTTGTGGGTTCAAACCTGGGCAAGTACCAGTGTGAGTTATTCAATTCATATGTACTTTCTAAGTTTATCTTGGACATCACTGACATCGGTGAAGGACAACATCGTGAGGAAACCTGGACTTATATTATTAATATAAGTCTGAAATCGCCAACCCGTCTTGAGCAAGCGTGGTGATTAACGCTCGTGCCTTCTCCGTATGAGAAGAGGCCTTTGCCCTGCAGTGGGACAGTAATAGGCTGGTACATGTCCCATAAAAAAAAATACTTATAATTACGTCAGTTCGCCTATAATCAGCGTGTTAAACTTCCTACACACCACATACTACAGGGTTGGACTACAGGAGTGTGGGCAAAGTCTGTTATTATGGCACTGTGGCATCGTTTGTCATTCGATAGGTCGGCTCTCGTATCGCGAGCTTACTAATTACAGCTGTCTGTCTGGTAACATATGATTTTCCACATACCTATATCACGGAATAGTGGATAGTATCTTGCTGTCTGTGACGTAAGTAATTGTTTACAAGGCATGACATAATCATCATATGACCTTTCTTCATGTAGGTAAAATCAAAATTCATTTAATCAAATTAGGCTGAGAATCAGCACTTTTAGATGAAAGGGGGAAATTTACCTACTCTACCTAGGTACATAAGTAGGTATTAACTAGTAGATACATATATTACCTAATGACCACCTCAACAGATTCCACGAAATGTTACTAACATTTTAAAAGTAAAAGATTCTGATCATCTGCTGATATAATGTCGAAAATTTTACGGATACAAATACATCACGCTTGCATTTCCTTACATACTTTAATCATACCTAACAAGCGAAATGTGAGTAAATTTTGCTAGTAGGGTATGTTCAAATTCCATGTTGTAGGGGCCTATTGCCATCAACCGGGAACGAGACCGGGTCTCTGGGCTGCAACCGAGAAATACCAGTTGGAAAAACACAATAAAACTTTGCTCAAGCAGTGCTTGTGATGCAGGCTATAAAACGATAACGGCCGGAACATAAGTCAGGTCAGTTCATGCGTGCGTTTATGACGGTATGTATAAACGTAAACTTAGCAAAAGGATGAATGAATGAATGATACGAATGAAGAAGAATATAGGCAGCTAAATAGCATACAGTACACATTTAGTCATTAGCAACAATGTAAAATAAAAATAATTATTTAAATTAAGATTACAATTCAATGCACAAAATTGAAATGAAATACCATTCTATTAATTTATAATCATAATGTCTGTTAACAATAGCAATCAATAATAATAGTAATGTCATGTCAATAAAAAATGCAAAGCAAGCGTTCTCGATTCTAGACCCCAGCATCGGTTAATAACATGCAGGGTCAAAAAAAAAAGAGTTACTTGTATACTAAAGCAAACTGCCTGTCAAAAAAAAGAATCTTGTTGTATATATGAATAAGTATTTAGTTCAATAAAAATTCAAAAAGCAATATCCATGGACTATATAGAAATATTCAATGTTAAAAAATACGTCAAAGAAGGCCCTAAAATATAACAAAAAACACTCCATTACCTTAAACAAGGTTACGCGTGCAAAACAAACACAAAAAAAAAACATTTCAAAAACAACATCCATACACAAGATTTTTCTAAACACTTTGATCATGGAACGAAGCTACATAAAATAAACAAATTTAATAAAACCTCATGCTCCACTTATTCTTTCATTAATATCAATAACATTTTGTATGGTAACAAGTAGAACGAAATTGAAAAGAAAATCTCAAAACAGATTTTTTATACGAATTATTCCGAACTGAATGAGGTCACCGGTTATTATTCTAATTCATCTCATTTACACTCTTTTATAAAAAGTTCTGAAGATGCGACTTTGTGAAGTGTGAGACAAACACCGAAGCTAACTGAATAATATTATGCGAATGGGGCAAATTGATCTTTCAGACGCTTGTCGACGAGATATTTGAAAAATTCATGAGCTTAGTTTGAATTTACGGCTGTTCACAAGTAATGTTCGCCCAGTGGTCGAAATTTGATTATTTTAGCTCTCTGTAGACTTTGCTATAAAAACTTTAATTATTTTTGGAGAAGCCCGCCACACTATTCCCAAACCACTGCAGCTCAGCAAAATGCAACCACAAAACCAAAATCAACAGTGGCGAGCACCAGAAAAGCGTCGAGATAATGAAGTCTACCGAATCCTGGAGAAACAATTTATCTGTCTTGGACCCCGCAGCGAAATTAATCAGAAAAGAACAGCGGAGCAGTTAGAAAAATACATAATTTCCACTTTAACTATGCCAAATCTCACACTGTAGTAACGTTGTCATGTCCGAATAGCGCCAGCTATCGTATCCAATTGTAAATCTAAACCATTCCGTCCCGGCCGTTTAGGAGGAGTTCCGTAACAGTTTACATGTACAGAGAATTATATAATTAATAAATACTAGTGGTCACGTTCTGTTGGAAATTCAGCCATTTTAGCTTTCTGCTCTCTAGAAAATACATGCCTGCTTTAATTATGCCCAATGTGCAAGAGGAGTGTGAGCACTCCTCCGTACGCGTAATATTCTTAAAAAGAAGGGCCCCAAGTTTTAGCTATAAATATAAGGCTATAAAGATTTATTGTGGTCGTCCAAGGATAAACACAGCTTAGGACCTCAAATACACAAATAAAATCGAGAGAAAACGCCACTTATTTGACTTTTCTAGTGTCATTGAAAAAAAAACAAACATCTACGCTCATGATGACGCTGGAATCGATTGCTTATCCTTTATAGACTGAAGGCAGATTATAGATATGCCTGCGAACTAAATCAGTTATTAAACTAACATTTGTATCCAAACGAAGTCAGAAAATTCTATATGACATATGAGCGTATACAGATACATATAGGTAACTAAATGACATGGAAAATGGATTCCCCGGAAAAACGAAACGCAGAAACTCGTAGCTAAAAAAGTAGTTTAAATTGGACCGTTAAAAACTGCTGCCCGAATCCGGAGTTCAATTAACTAGTGTCCACTACGTGATAGTGCTATTCTGGAATCACAGGAACCAATGACGAAATGGGTTTTTAGGGTTGCGTAGTCAAATGGCAAAACCAGCACTCATATAAATTAATCCTATCCCTTTGTCCGACTATCAGTTTGTCCGAATGTTTCACAGCCATTTTAAACGATTATTGGTGTGTAAACAATAGTGTGTGAGTAGTGAAATTACGGAAAATCTAATAAGGGCATATACCCATACATGGAGGTAACAAAGGGAAACATTAATAACTCCATACACATAAGTACCTAACCCTTTTGATAAATCCCATAATAAAATAGATTATGATATTGGTAAGGCACCTTTTTTGTATAAGTTTTTAAGATTCCGGATATTTTTGTTTATAACCGCAGACATAACTTATTTATACTGTCAACAAATATTTACGCAATCACAATACCTATAGTATTGTGATTGCGTAAATATTTATTCGAACTACGGAACTTTTCATGCACGTTGCAGGTGTTTTTATTTTTATAATAGGCTCGTTCCACAGTAGATGATAGATTAAACTTTTACCATAGTAAATGAATGGTCATCCCTATCTTTTGAAACAAATCGATTTATAAGTGAAAGTAAGCGATCGTTGCTACATACTCACTGCACCGTATCATCAAGGAGCATCTGGACAACTTGGTGTGGCTCTTGATGAGTATTCTTCAAATAAACTTACCTGAAACAATAATAAAATATAAGTTAGTAAACGACACACAGATCACATTTTCCGATACACATCTTAACATAACATCACGCCAGTATTTCCTGAAGGGTTGGACAGAGGGGTACTAGTAGTGTGTATAGTACACTCACATTTCGCCAATTATGATGAAGTCCCATGATTACATGGGACTTCATCAAATTGACTTCACATTAAATGGGGTGCGAGCCTGCTGCCTTGAACCAGACACAACTCCAGACTCTAGGTTGCTACTTATAAATCCTAGATGGAAAAACCCAATACCACTTTGCCCGATACAGGAATCGAACCCAGGAGCTCATGTTCAGCAGTACCGCTAAACCTACGGAGTTCACACATCCTAAACATGAAAACCAAATTATCTTTAAATATATTAGAATCGAGGAGCCAGCATCCCCCTGCCCTTATCTCAATTTATTTGGAATTGGCCTCTTCCATACATCTCTATTTGCCGTCATCTCAACAGTCATCCATCTATCGTTTTATTAGACTTCCTCTACTCTCATCAACAGTCATACTCGACACTTTTCTCTTTCGCGAATTGGAGCGACCAAGAATCAAAATGCAATTAAATTATACGATTTCAAGCGTTGGTTCTCCTGTCCAAATTAGATTGATCCATGAAACTCACCACTGTCTGTATTTCTTTGTATCAACAGATATCCACTACAGAAAACGAAAGAGGAATCGTTTACAGAAGACTAATTAGTTTAGTCCGATCGGCTGTCTGGTACACTCATCCGCTTCGCTTTTGTTAATCTTACAATGCTAACAGCCAATTATACGATTCTCTCTTTGTTTGACAGCGGTTATTGAATAGGAAAATTATCTTACACGTAGTTTCCTAAATGAAAATTATCGGAAAATTAATGTGACTAATTGCCAAACGCGCGTTATATGCTGGTAATTTGGATGAATTAATTCTTATTACCAAAATACATCTATACAAAGATATGAAATTTAAGTGTGTGTTTGTAATGTCTAAATAACAGCTTTTTACTAAATGAATATGAAAGTTTTAATGCGATAGTTTTACCAAAGAACAAATGTAATCCTTTTTTGTCTCTGTCTGTTTGTTTGTTTGAGGTAATCTCCGTAATAACTGGACCGATTTTTAGGGAACTTTCACTGGCAGATAGATATGGCTGATTTGGCGTAATAGATAGCTGGAGTAACTTAGGCTAAAAAAAATAAAACCATGACTTTTTGTAAGACTCCACGTGGATGAAGACGCAAGCACAGCTAGTTAAATATAAATTAGTTTAGGGTTAAACGTTGTTAATGACATAATATCTATCGAAGACATCAACTAGTTAGCAAGATTGTTACCAAACTGTCAACCAAGGGTACGCTAATGCACACCTATATTTACACATGTCAAAATAATGTTACGTCCTATGCAAATTGATAAAAAGAAGATATCACATGCATATTTCATGAAACATACCCATATCAATGTTAACCACTCTACATCCACGATTAGAAAACCCATGCAATAAAGGCCAAAAAAACACTGAATCTAGAAAATATGAATTTCCGAATACCTGTCAAGGAAAAAAGGGTATTACCGATTACAAAGTGACGAGATGTAACACAAGTGAGCCGTCCTTTACGCCATGCAACATAAAATGTATCTATAGGCGAATTGTTTCGACGTGTGCTACATTACAATGAGGTTCCAATATGATTGAGGCTTTTAGTTTACACTTAGTGCCCGATAAATAGAGCCATTCTACATTAATCAATTTGTAAGCAGTGAAGCACTGACTGAATCGGGTAACCAGTTTAGTTGTTATCACAACCTAAAGAAGTTGTATGAAAATCATGGCAATCTAGTTCAAAGATAAAAAATAACCGATAACTAACGATGAGGAAACTACCGGAAATTCAGAAGATCGATGATATCAAAACCTTGAGCCCGCTGTTCTTAAAGCGAAACGTTACTATAACGTAACTATACAAGTCTATGTAAACAAATATAGTACAAAGTCTGATGCGAATGCATTGTTCAGACTACACCGGTAACGGTTCAATCGGATGACTGCACTGCGAAGGAAATTGTTGCAATTCAGTAAGCACATCTTCAGGAATCCCTAGAGATGTGCTGGGATTAAATTCGAACCAGCAGCATTACCGTTACATCATCTACTCCAAGATTTAATACACCAAGATTCAATTGTGTAAGGCTTATTTCTTCCGGAATTCCGGACTGAATATTCCGAATTCCCCCGGAATTTCGGACATCGTCGTATTCGAAATTCAAAGGCGTAATCAGTTGCTACAATAATGTAAAACCGGGAGAGGGCCCTTTCTAATATTTTCTCGAGCATCCAAAGGAAATCGCCTTGGGGAATCATTTGCGAACATTTATATACAGATATTGGTAAGGTAAATCTAAAAAAAATATCCTGGGGAATTTCTCTGTACAGGGTGAAGGTATAATCAAATTTTAATCTTAACTTCTGGTCGGTGGGTAGTTAAGATGGTATCGGTAATTTTAACGATCTCATTATAGCACAAGTGTTTGCATAAAAACACACTGGAGATTAAAAATGTTCGGTTTCAGTTATTTTGCTGGCTAGTGCTCGCTTTAATTTGTTAAAGGTAAACTAATTCTAGGTTTTTGGTCTGGGCTTTGCTTATGTCTGAAAAGCTGCCTCCATAATTTGTATTATTTTGCTTTGGGCAGTATAACAATTTTAAGGGTCAAGGGGTGCGAGAGCCCAGCGCTTGGTCGACTCTTGACGTGACCAGAGTGCTGGCTTATTTTACGCCAAAGAATCAGCATTGCCATTCAAAGTGGCAACGTTCGTCTTTTGTGCACTTTTCCTGTTGGGAGCAATGAGGACGGATTTGCTGATTTTTTTTTCACTTTTATTAACACTTATTATTATTTTAAGTCGTATGAGCTCGTAAAGCTGTTATTAAATTTAACACGATAAGTGGAAGTATAACATATGTATCTAGCTTCTCTATCTAGCTAGATAGCTCGATAGAGCTTCGTTACAAGGACCGGTCGAAGATAATTTCTCTCTTTTCCTTTCTTTTACGCAAAATCACAATCAATTTACACTTAACTAAAGTACCTAAAAGTCGTTATTAAATATAGTCTTATCGCATGCCTGCACAATTCAGTAGCGAACAATAAATCACGTCTGCATAGAAATTGAGCTGATGCTTAATGGCCGATGGCTTAATGGGTCTTTCATTCATAAATTACAACAGAAATGCTCATAAGTCACGTAAAATAACTATGTTTTTTGTATTGTAAAGAAAAATTGTGATATTTTAATCACCTGAACATGGAAGTGTTAATTTTTCATGATTTTTGTACTATTTTTATAATATTATTTTTGTTTTGTAAAGGAAATTGCTTGTTCCAATTATTAAATTGACCAACGGTGCTTTATCCTCTTTTTAATCTGATCGTATGTAATTGTTATTTATAGTAATGTGTCTAACTATCAGTATCAACATCTGCCTAGTCTTTTCACAACTATTTTGGGGTAAGCTTCTAGTCTAACCGTAGTGGCTGAATACCATTATTTTACAAAGAGCAACTGCCTATATGAGCTCCATAACCCAGTAACTGGGTAATACGAACCCCTTTGGTAAGACTGGTTGTCAGACTCTCGGGCTTTTAGCTACCCGGAACAACTTTCAAAGATCAAAGTATGACAGTCTGGACCAACGGCTTAACGAACATTCCCGGGCACGGGTGGGTGTCAGTCATCTACGGGCTCATCTCGGCAAGCGTAGCTTTACCTTGTTATTTTTAATTACCTAACTTTTAATCTAAGCTTTATATTATTATTATAATAATAAAGAGGAAACAATTGGTTGTTTTTACATTTGTTTGGAATGGATAAACTCAACAATTAGTAACCCAATTTAAAAAAAATCTGGCCACATTATATGCAAGTAACAAAGATTTTATTTTCTTTTCAAACTACGCTTTAAAAGCGTTGGAGGGGTGGGAAGAGTTTTTAATAAAAATAAAAGCACATTTTTCAACAACAATAAGTTCAGCATGTCCTAACACAATTTTAACGTACCGCATTTAATCGTCTAAGCTACCCAGAGTACCTACGCTGAGTTTACTATTCTCTGAAGCCACGGATATCACCAGTATGAACAACCTCATACAACCCAAATACACACGAACTGCTCAAAATCCCTACCTGACGTGTATATTCAGAAATGTCGACACACAACGGGTTGTTAATCTGCATGGCAGTGTACACCGAATCTGAAGGGACAATTCCTGAAATCCTACATTTCCTTAAACCAACCGTATGTCAATGTGCGAAGGTGCAGTTTTAGTTGTTGTAAGTTTTGCGTGTATAGTGATGAAGGCTAGAGTAGTAAAATGAATCTCATGTTACGTTGGCCCGAATAAAATTAAATGGTTTTGTTTGCGTCGTCATGTCACATTGATTTGCATATAACTAGGAAAGAAAACAAAAATATAATGTGTCATTAGTATCTACGAGATAAATCAAATCAAATCAAATCGTTTATTGCAATCCATAATGTACACTTACAGGTGGTAAAAATTAAAATGTATAGAAACAATTATGGACCCTGTCGGGCACAGCAAATTTTAAATAATCGGAGAGAGGAAGAGCGCTTTATTAATTTTCCTTGTTATTAGTTACATTCATTTTATATTTATCATGAGATAGATGTTATCATGAAAGGTTACGCGACACCACGTAACGCAACACGACGCCGACTGTCTACACTTCATGTCCAGTAGTTTTTAAGTTAGATGTATGTTGTCAGTGGCTCAGCCACTGCGCCAAACGTGTCGTCAATCCAACGATGCCATTGGCTATTGAAAATTCATTCAACCAATCACAGCAGATAACGCGTGTTGCTCTTTTGATAATTCCTCACATTAATGCGATAATTTTCGTTTCAGAATCAAGGCCCTATTACTTTGAATTTAAACAAAAGAACACCAGAAACAAAGTCTCCCAAGTACAATGCATTTTCTTTCCTTCTATCTTCGGTATAAAAATTGCTATAAATTCCCAGCTTGACATACTAAGCCAGGCTTTCACAAAATGACAGTGTGGTCGTTGAGGCACGTCAGCGGCCGTTACACCATGCTGAAAACTGACGAAGTGTGTGCTTAGCTCACGAATAATATTACATTTAAATATGAAGAAGTAAGGTTACGGTGGAGTTTTTGTTTAAATGTATCAAGTTTTTGAGCCCTTTTTGTGACTTGAACTGTACTTTACATAATACGAGTTATATGTTCTACGGAAAGCAAGGAAAGTAATACAATTATATAATACGTGGAAGTTTGGTTTATGTTGATAACGAAATATAAATAGTGATGGTTTTAAAACTTCCGTGACGATAGACTGCTAACGGGACGGGAAAAATGCAGGAGGCCCTCATAGGAAACGTGAATGTTTTAAATCTTGTACAAAGATAGGGAACCCTTTGTGTGCGAGTGAAACTCGTACTTTTTCGGTTTTCATTTTTTGCCATCGCTTTTTTTCTCGTAAATACTTTAAATACAGCCGTTCATTTAACTTTATCTCTACATATTCGAACATCGCACAAGTTATTACTTAGATATAACTTGAGCTGCACCATACACAGGATGTTGTCTCATCTACGCATAATTAAGCACAATAAACTTCCGAAAGTCAGTTATGAAATTGCAAAAGTTCTACTAAAACCCGCTTCACAATACCTGAAATCAGATTAGCTAAAACCAGCTTATTTAGTTCAAAATGTTCGCTTACGACAGTACTATGAATATTCATCTAACGTAGGTACTTATAACGAGACTACGCATACTGAATAATTAAGTAAATACTCCACGCAGCTTATGAGATTTTATATGTTATTAATTATTTTTTAATTTCTTTGCTACCGGTTATTAAAATACTTGAAGTAAAGATAATTAAATTAAGCAAATAAACTTTGTAACGGTATACAATTTATTATTATTTTTGGCGTATCTTGTTAAAAGCTTCTGGATTAGAAGAACAACATCGAGATGAAGATAAAGATCAGCCGGTCTATATTTTCTCTCCGCACAAAAGCTAGGTGAAATGAGCGTGAAAGAAAGAAAGAAAGAAAAACCATGTATTTAGCACAGACTCAGGCACAAAATGACAATATTAAATATCGAAAACCAAGAAATAAATAATAATAATGATGACTGAAGTAATAAAACAATAATATTATTAATAAGGAATGTGCCTTACGAGAGCTCACTGGACCTGCATTCTCACGGGGAGTTTTTAATAGACTAGCACTACACTTTACTAACATTGTGTCATTCATGTTGATACATGAATAGATTACAGAGATGAAATGTTGGATAAGATAATAATTAGGCGCTACAATTCATGCCCATATTGTTGGCTTAGTGGTAGCCAGCAGCAGATTACTGCGTTTAATTTGGTCAAACTTAAGATAGTAGTATATTTTTTACCGCGAGTATAATTGGCCTCAATATTTTATTATTGTAAAATAATTGTTTTATTTTAAATAATAACTTCCATAAGTTTCTAACAGATGGCAGTGTCAGTTAACTTCTGAGTCGATACGAAGTTCGTCGGGTCTGCTAGTACCAATATATATTATAATCTAATAAAATTATGGTTAATTAATATTAAAACTTGCAAGATTACTTAAACATCAAATGTAAATAAATAGGTATCCCTAAAAACACAACACTTTATATTTTCCAACATTTCAAGCATTAAAATCTAATTTAATCTTAACCCTGTAAAAGCCGAGGGATTATTGGAACACAGAGAGCCACGCCATGAATTAATTGAAAAGGGTATATTTCTTGCCCATTTCCTTTCAAATTCGAAGAAGACGCTAGATGGGTAAGACGCTGCTTAAATCCCGTTTTCAGTAACACTAGGCGGCATGTAAATAATGTCTAACACTTTGTTTTTTGACTACACAACAGTGCAAAAATATTAAGACAGTACATACATTTAGGTATCGCGTTATATTCATGAAAACAGGCATAAGTGCAAACCTATAAGGTATAACTTTCTCACCATTTTCAAGTTGAATTCTGCATTACCTAACCTTGTTACAGAAATGATAGATAGTCCAAAAGATTTCTAAAACAAAGTTTAGTCCCAAAGAACTACGAAAATTCGGAACAACAACAGCTGATGTCGAAGTCAATACAAAATGTAGTACACAGTGATTCAAGAGGCTGCCCGGCCTGTCGAGGATTGACTGGTACAACGGTCTTTCACTCACGCTTTGTAGACTTGCGTGGAATAATAAGTAGGCAGCTAAAATATTCTGTTTTTCTTTTACTTTAAGATCAGGAAGTGGAGTTGTTGAAAGTACTCGTACATACATATATACGTATATAGATGAAGCTTTTTCTAAAAGTTTCGTCTACAAATTTTACTTACTCGTAAGACCAAAGAAGTTCGCCATTTAAAAATTATACAGCAATTATAAATAATAAATTGGTTAGTTTGCCAAAAGGATAGAATGACTTCAACAAAAAGTCTTGTTAAAAAACCCACAAAATTTAAGGTTCAACGCGGAAGTAAAGGGTTGATGTACGACGCAGGAAGTGCGTACAGAGCCCCCCCCCCCCTCTCCACTCTTCAGTTTCCGCATTGCGTCTGGTTTTAACATAATGTTGGTTATCTGTAGTGAGCGTTTTAGTAGTTAGTTGGAAGTGAAGATGGTTTTGATAATATTCTGGGAAAATTTGTCAGTTCGATTAAAGATGGCTGAGTTTTGTGTATAGGTTTGTAGATATGCTCTATGAATAACGACTTCAAAGGTAGCTTTTTAAAAGATTTTTTCAATCATTTCGTGTGCCTTCTCTGTATGAGCAGAGGCTTTAGCCTTGTATTAGGACAGTAACAGGCTGGTATTATTTATTGTTATTTATATTATTTCAACCTAATTGGGAGTTACATATCGGTTTGAGCCATTTGGGTTTGGCCATGAGGTCCGTTGTGCCCATTTAGTTTTTTGGGACTCTTCATGTGACCAGAGGGCTGGCCTTTTTTTTTCTTGGCTAAAGAATCAGCATTGCCATTCAACGTGGCAATGCTGCCAGCCTTTGGGGACTTTTCCCGTTGACGCGGATGAATTTTTCGATGCCATGTGATCTTTTATTTTCTTTTCTTGCTTTTCATGTATTTATAGTTTTATCACTGTTGAAGAAATAAACATTTTTTATGAAAGTACAAAAAAACATTGTTATTATCTTATAATTAAAAAAAAAAAACATTTCTGTCATACTTATACCAATTTGCGGATGTGTCCTTCTATAACTGACGTTAAACCTTTATGGACGACACAGTACTTATAATAACAGTACACTTGACCACTTTCTCTATGCGTGAATATAAACCATAAAAAGTGCACCACTTTTATTCATTAATCGATTAAAAACAAACTATGAACTTCACTAGCAGTTCAACGTATCGCCAAGGGCAATCGATTCCTATGAAGGCCATTATCGCAATTTTATAGCTTTTGTTAACACACCACGGGGAGTTTATTTCCGCGAGTTACATCCTGTAGTACCCCCATGGGGTTAAGCTATCAAGGTTATTGAAAAAATAGTGGCTCTGGGCTGTGTATTTCATTTAAAGTATTTTTTTTATTCTACGACATTAATTTGAATGGTTAGAAGAGTACCTACGCATAACATTATTTTGTAGCATTTCGTCTTTACCGACTCACATAACATAAAGACTGTATTTCCCGAAGGGGTTAAAGGCAGAGGTGAACGTTGATAAACACACATTTCAACAGTTATCCGTTTCTTTGAGTAGAAGAGTTCGGAGATCTGAGCTCTTTCTCATATAAAAGAGCTTAAGTTACACTAATTTCAACTATCTACCAATGAAAATCTTCCGTCAAAATCGGTTAAGGCGTTTAGGATATTATCCCAAACTAACAGACAGACAATAATTTAAAAAGTTGTCTTCTTGTTATAACTAACATATTTACTTTCATTTTAAGCATTTTGTACAAAACGCAAATTCAACGTCTAAACCGATTTTCATCAAAAATAGCTAAGAACACTCCCAACTAATTCACCTTTCAAACAAAATTGGTTCATCCGTTCGGGAGCTACGATGCCACAGACAGGCACACACACACACAGACACGTCAAACTTATAACACCCCGTTGTTTTTGCGTCGCGGGTTGAAAACATTACGTCATTAATTTTACTAATTTGTTTATATATTTTTTTTTCTTACTACAATATACAGGTAATACAGTATTTTTTTTACAGAGTAACATAATTCAGGTAGACATATATTGTAGGAGACTGGTGCCTTAGCTAGGCTCGAGGCCTTTGTTTCAGGACACCAGTTCCCCATCCTTTAACAATTTCCTTTTCCAAATTATAAACTAATGCGCTATCAAGTGTAGTAAGATGACCAATAAATTATAGATGTGCAATCATTATTTTGTTTTAAATTCATCTGCTTATTTCATCACTAGTAATCATTTAATTGAATCAGATGTCTTTATGTGGTTACCCCATGTTCGATTGTTCGTTCACATACATGTTATTATGCAATGTTTTCTTTCCGGGTATGTTCGACCCGGAATTCGGAAGTTAATTGGTAATTCATTAAATTAACGAACTTTGAATAGTTGTTCTTTTTGTTTGTCTGTTGTTTTAACACAATTGTGTTATGTTTCAGTGAATTGCAAAATAGATGAAAAGTTGGATGTGGTATTTTTTTTCCGTACTCAAAATGCATAATGCTTGTGCGTACAAGTATTTTGATGCTACTCTAATAACAACAGCAAATTTACTATTTACGTAGGCATGTGTAGTTAATAAATGAAAAACATTTGTTTCAGAATAAATTTATAACTCTACATATACTTTCGTTATTACCATTAAACAACAGGAAAATATTATTCGATTTTTCCATCAGAAATTTCTCAGTAACAGCCCGCAGTCTGGATTTGTGTCCGGTTGATGTCAATAAGGTCGTTCCGTATTACATAGGACTTAAACAAAACTAACGGAATGACGGTGGATTATAAGTACACCTCTGCCTAATCCTTCGGGGAAATAAATAAATAAATAATGCTGCACAATCCACACAGCATCATCTAGCCCCAAGCTAGGGGGTGTTATGGGTACTAGATGACTCATATACTTAATACGACACATTACATAGATAGATATTTTTTATTATACATAGCAAATACCCAGAACACCCGAAACAAATATTTGTAAATCGTACAAAAATTTATCCCAGGGCGGGAATCGAACCCGCAACCTCCTGCGTCGCAGGCGGACCTACGCCCGCTGCGCCACATCGGTCGTCTATAATAAAGATGTGATGTTGTTTTTCCACCTGAATCAATATTGTAAGGCTTGTCGCTGAAACTCTGAAGGTACGGGAACCTTCAATAACAAGGAAACTTGGGAAGGACACGGTAGTACGAATGAAAACTATGTTTATGCGTACCAGAAATAATTTTCTTGGAATCAATTTAACACGATGCTTTTCCTGGGTACAGTTCTTTACACGGAGCGACTTCCTGTCTGACTTCCACAACCCAGTTGCTAGATAACCGACACTGGTAGTCAGTCCTTCAAACTTATTATCAACGAATAACAGCCGGGACAAACTACTTAACGTGTTTTCTGTGACACGCCATGTAATGAATCCCCATCTACAGACCAACCTCGGCAAGCATAGCTTCTTCCCAGTCCTTCGATCGACCCGTGTTGGTTGTTATTTAACCACTGAAGCCCCTAGATATACATTAAAAGTTATGATCAATTTTACAAATATTCTTTGGGTACTTCTTGCTCTAATTGCCCCGTGGTTGGGGCTTACTATTCACGACATAATATAATATTATTACACTAATAGAATGTAACACTGAAAGTTATGTAATCTACGTTTGTAAAGGGATCCTTTGTAACGTGTTCACTCAGAGGGACTTGCGTAAGTCGGGTTTAGAAATTAAATGTTAACCCTTTTTTGTTTTTTTTTGGTTATAGAAAAATCAGCGACTGGATTGCCCCTACGTTGGGCATTGTTATAGCAGGCATATTGCTGTTGATTAATTTGTCATTTTATACAGCTTTCATGCATTATGAATATCATTTTTTTTTTTTATTCTGACATCAACCTTATTCGTAAATTTAATTCATTGTTTTTTTTACTGTTTTGTGTCTTTGACATTAATTGATTTGATCAGACATTTATTTATTTCTAATATTTTAATTATTTTTGTCATTGAATTAATTTTATTTCTTTATTAATCAATCAGTTGACTGTAAAATAGACAGTTGAAGTTGTGTATCTTAATGTTTTGAATGTAATATGGGTGCACTGAAATAAATGTTTATTAAACCTCACTTATTTAGGCTTATATTGCCGCTTTTGTCAAAGAAGCAAGAGGTGCTTAGTACAATTTGTAGATTGATACCTATATATTTTACTTTTCAACATTTCTTGAGTAAGCATGGTGATTAATGCTCGTCACTTCTCTGTACTTTGCCATGCAGTGGGACAGTAACAGGTTGGTATTATTACTATAAATTAATTTACTTATGAAGCAGGCTCATTCCTCAGTTAGGATTCGTTTTCTCGGAAAAGAAACAACACGAATAAATTCATCTTTTCTTTTTCTCAAACGTAAAAGTCTGTGATTTTGACAAAGTAATATTCCCTAAGCCTTTATTTGCTCTTCCAATATCTTTTGTGGTGAATGTGGAACCAATAATGTTTCCTTTGAAAATGAGGAACTTGGTAAAAATAAAAGCTGCGTTTCGATTTGGAAATAAACCAAATATATTCTCTGTCACAGGTTGGCACTATATTATTAAAAAAATATTGGGAATCGTTTTCAATCTGAGCTTATAAACTAAAATACATAATAATGCCTAGTTGGTGTAGTGGTCAGAGACAGTATTGCTAAGCATGTGATACTGTGTTGAGTTCCCGGGTCGGGTAAAGTGTTATTGGGTTTTTCCATCAGGAATTTCTCAGTAGCATCCTCGAGTCTAGATTTGTCCCCGGTTGATGGCAATAGGCTCACCCCTACATGGGACTTAAACATAACTGGCGAATAGTGGGAGTACTGCAGATCGTTTTTTCAGCTTTATGCACTTCTTCTCCATATCTACTTTAGCTATGCCAAACCTCTGACCTCTCTTATCTCTTGACTCTTCCGTGCTGCCAATAATCGATCTGGGATCCGAAGTTTTTGCTTAATATATTAATACAAAAATACTTCCTACGAAGCCAATAATTGTACCATCTCAAGGGCTTGTGTGTCTGAATATTTATCTTGTAGCTTGTCTTTTAAGTTTATACTCCAATCACCAAATCCTCAAACCTCTGCCTAACCCTATCGGGAATACAGGCGTGATGTTTTGTAACAGGTGAAATCAAGAAGTTTATTCGGAACAACGGTCTGCCAGTTCGACACTAACCGCCTGTTTTATTAACGAACTCTACTATCAACATCAACATTCTCCCAACTTCAACAAAACAACTTTTTTTTTAAACACATGTTTTATTATTGATTAGCTCTCGTTTGGCCGCTATCTGACTTGATGACAAGCGTTGATGACAGCATATCTTATTCGGTAAGGTTAAGTGTATAATAATGTAAGTATAGCATTAAAAACCCTTTTAGATTCGCAATGTTAACACTCGAAGCTCCTGCTACTCCTGGACAACAAAAACGTATAAATCAAGTCATTTTTAGTATTTATTTCTAGTATTTACTCGTATATGTTTAGAAAAAAATGAATTCAAACCGTAAAAAACATTCTAGTCACATGCAGCATGTATACACACAAATCTAATACCCAGTTTCTGGTGCATAAATAAATTTGCTTTAAGACAAACTATAACTCTCAGTACGAAACTCGAGTTCATCCGTATAATTCCGCATCCGTGACTGCAAACTTAAGATCAGCCGCTATGACGTTATGACGAACCGCAAAGTTAGTAGAATGTCAAATAGCTCTAAAGTTTATATGTATAATGTAGTTTATACACACCGACTGTGTTAGTATATCTCGTAGCCTAGAGAACCATGACAATGTTGTACCCATGTGTGATCCACTTTACTTTTAACAAGCTTTGATTTATCTTTCGATCTTACTCAGTATGTGTGAGTTAAAATTCAGGTCGCAGCTAAAGACTTGGGGACGGTCGCAGCAGGGGGAGGGGGGATAAATTTATAATAGAAATAAAAAAACAATTCTTTATTTGCTATTTTTCTGTAATTGTTGGATAGCGTTTAAGTAGAAGGGCTAATAAAAAGTAAATATTATACGTATGAAAATAGAGAGGACTGTGGCTAAATAACAAAAGTGGGTTGACCGAAGGTTAAACCACGTTTGCCAAGGTCGGTCCATTGATGGGTGACTATACATTTCGTACCAAGACCGCACTTTGCCTCAGAAACTCTGTTAAGCAGTTGATCCTGGTATTTTTTCCTAGACCTTTGACAGTCGTTATACGTGTCAGCCTTCGGATTACCTAATCATAAACCCGAAAGCCTGGGAACCCCTATCTGACCAACTGCCGACATGTGAATGCCAAGTACTTTGTACGAAATACTGGTATTGAGCTGCAACCGGTTTTCCTCTACAGAGACTGGAAAATGATAATCAGGTGATGATATACAAACAAATTCTGAAGACCATGCGTGAGTTTTTCAATGACTGTGTAGTGTTTGAAAAATCTCATGCAAAGTTATCCAGAAGTTCAGCCAAAACGGAACTTAATCTGACAAAGTGAGATCCAAATTTAGGACGTGGTTTCTCGGTCAAATTTTTGGCCAACAGAATATGGTATACGCATTGCAGGATACACGACCTCGATGCGTTGTACGCAATCTATAACTGTTATATAAAACATTTGTATATTATGTACAGTGTACTTATGTGTACAGTGATTGTGATATGTCACTACTGGATAAATACTGAATTGCAATAAAGAGAAATATTTTGATTTTTACCTGAAATACATACATAAACTCACACATTTTTCCCATTGGGTTGGCAGAAACTACAGAAATCCACCTGTTACGATCCCTACATACTCCTGTTGCTTAATTAACGTTCATACATCTGGTCATACAAGCACGCCGGTTACGAGTACTTCGCACCTGACCTTTTCAAGAACATCACCATATGTACTTAATCATTACATTAATATGTGAAGCGAAAACTTCGGATCATTTTAAGAATATTGCGGGCACGGAGGAGTGTGAGATTAGACGACCGATGTGGCGCGGCGGGCGAAGGTCCGCCTGCGACGCAAAAGGTTGCGGGTTCGAATCCCGCCTTGTAAAAATGTTTGTACGATCTACAAAGATTTGTGCCTGGTGTTCTGGGTACTTGCTATGTATAATATAAAATATCTATCTACGTATTAAGTATATCAGTCATCTAGTACCCATAACACAAACTCTGCTTGGCTTGGGGCTAGATGATGCTGTATAGATTGTTCAGCTTTATAAAAAATAAATATAATGTAGTTCAAGTTTATATGTAGAAGAAGTGCAGGAAGCTAAAACAGTCGAATTTAGACTACAGTATGACCATACTAGTAATCCACCTACTGATTACTCTTGGCAAGGATCAAATCCAGTTAACAAATCTTACGTAAGACACCTGGCCAAATTGATATTATTGTAAATCTTTTAGAAATTTACTGTGTAAAAGTACAGTATAAATAGGGACGTATTTTTGTGAAGAATGTGTTTGGCTTAACATCATGGAAGTTTTGTAGGTTAGTAGCACACAACAGAATACATTTTACTTTTCGATTTGGCTAAGTGCGTTTAACTGCATAGCACTTTATGGCCTTAATTTATGCCAGCGATAACTTCACGCGAATGGTGACATACTGCGATCATAAATATATCTGACGAACTTTACCTCGTTTTGATTGTCAACTGCCAATCAAATTCCAGGCATCTAGCTCGTTGAGGTCGAGACGTGCAAAACTGAATGTTTTACAAATTAATAGCTGCGCTCTGCGGCTCCTTTGGGTCGTAGCGTGATGTTAAATAACCTACCCCAAGAATTGAACTATCAAATGCCCATTCTTCCAATCAGATTTGTTCTGGTAGTTCCAGAGATTAGCTTATTCGAGTAAACAAACTCATCACCTTCACTAAATAAGTATATTTGTGATAGATAATGTTTTAAGTTAATAGACAGTCGTTACGGGTAGTTAGTCCTAAGTCTGACAACCAGTCTTATCAAGGGGTATCGTGTTGCCCAGTAACTGGCTTATGGAGGTCAGATAGGCAGTCGCTCCATTTAAAATACTGGTATTCAGCTGCATTCGGTTAGACTGGAAGCCGACCCCAACACAGTTGGGAAAAGGCTAGAAAGATGATGATAAATCAAGATAAAGCATACCGGTGGTCATTCATCATTACAATGATTGAATTTTTAGTTACATTTTACGTAATGTGCCTTAACTCTAAAAATAAATCTGTACCTATTTTATCATCGACACTCAAAATCTAACACATTTTATTTTTAGCTTCCCAAACAACAATCCCACATCTCCCTGACAAAGCAAATAAAAAAAAAGTACAGAGCTGCCAAGTATATGATATACGAGCGCACACAGACACCAATCGAACTCAAGCGAGATAAATAAAATATTCAAACAAGTTGCGAACGTGCAGGCTTGTGTACTTTTTTTAGAACCTCCATACTTTTTTAGATCTGCTGTACATTTTTTATTAAGGACTCACACTCGCATGCTGATTCCCGTTTAACTGAAGCGATGAAGTTTACTGTTCTGAGCATGATTATGACATGATATCCCGAGGAATATGTATGAGGCACGATTTTATATTTGGCTTCTGGAATTTACCCACAAAAATACCGAAATATTTTACTCAAATTCATTTTTACTGAAATGTGAAAACTTAGACTTTAGTTACATATTAATTTCGGGTTCGATTCCCACACGGAACAAATATGTGTATGGCCTACAGGTAATTGTTTCGGGTCTGGCTGTTTGTGTATGTGACTTTAAATGTTTGTAAATGCACCCGCGACACAGGAGAAATTCTTAGTGTGGGGCAACGTATCTTTAAAAATTAAATAATAAAATAAAATAAATTTAGGCATGAAAATATTGGGTACTTGCTTTATTTACTGCACACACCCTGTAGAATATATTCTATTTACAACTTATAACGTAACATATGATGTTACATAACACCACGCCTGTTTTCCCCGAAGGGTTAGGCAGATGTGCTTTTAGTGCACAACTAATGTAACACCATAATGCCATGGGGTTAAAAGGGGACAGATACCCGCAGCTACCGGACTTCTCCCAAATACATAAATCTTTTACGTTAGTTGACCACGCCATAAATTCTCAGGGGTTTTGAAACTATGGTCCGTGCGGGAGTAAAAACTACATTTCCTTTCATCGAGTCTGGCGCCATTTTCATCCGAAGGGAAATAAAAATGAGTGTGGGTCTGGACTGTCCTTTGGCACACAAAGGATTGGCGATACCCTGATTCATTTTTTGTTTTGTTATTTTGAAGGTTATTGTAACCTACGTACACACAAAGGTACATTGAACGGATCATAACATCACGCCTGTAATCCCCAAAGTGTTCCGCAGAGGTGTTCCTACAGTACACCCCCATTTCGCCAGTTATCTGTAAGTCCCATGTAATAGGGGGCGAGCCTGTTGCCATCAATCGGGCACAAATCCAGACCGGGCTATTACTGAAAAAATCCAGGTGGCAAAACCTAAAAAAACTCGCCCCAGCCCGAGAATCGAACCCAAGACCTCATGCTTAGCAGTAGCGCTTGCTAAACCAGACCAACGAGGCCTCTAGGAATCATGATGATTGGTGAATTAACCATCTTTATTCCAACAGACATAATAATTATTCATATTGGAGACTTCATTACAGGACTTTGATAAAACACCTTTTAGAAAAAACGTAGACGCAAACGTACATAGGTATTACAATATTTAATTAAATTCAGTTCAGCACTTTAGGAAGTCAACCCTCTAAACATTAATATTCTAGCATGAATAGAACTTGGTTGTGTTAAATTTATACGTTAAAGTGCAGCTGCAACGGATCTCCAACTACTAAAATAATTGCATCGAACTTAGATTTCACCATTAAACAATTCGACCAAAACTTGGGCTGAATTGCACTGAGTTAAGATCTTACTGCAAAGTTATGCAACTGTATTGTACAGAATCAAACAATTAAATATCATCATAATATTGAAATTTCTACGTGATAAGTAAAAAATAAATGATAAGTGAAATTTTAATGGCTTACATTAAAATTTCAAGAATTAACCCTAATAATATGTATGGTAAAAAGATTAGAGGAAGCACAAAAAAAGGATGAATGGATTGTGTGAACGATGATATGGTTAAAATAGAGGTGAGTATTGAGTTGACATAAATGGAGAGCTATGGAGGAGGAAGAAATGCTGCGCCGACCCCGAAAAAAGGCTTAACGTACTTCTCCAGACACGGAGATCTAATAGACGGCCCTCCGTAAATATATCATGTTAAATGGTATTAAAACAATATTTTCTTCTTAAATTTGTTGTGTGTTATTTCCTCACAAATAAAACCAGTAGATATAACTTTTATATTTTCACGCAAGCGGTGCCAAGGAGCACAAAATATGTCTGGCAGAAATAAAAGTCATTTTATAACTAAAACTTTATCCATTTTTGTGTTAACTGTGTGATAAAGTTAGGTGGAGTTGTGTTACTGCTTACCAGGACAGACTGTGGTCGCCAAATGTGTAAAGACTGCACATAGGTTTCCTTTAAAAATGAACACCCCAGAAGCAACACAAACTTTAAAGAAACTTTACAGTTACCCATATAGTAAAAAATAAACTATCTATTTTTTTCATTCTTTAAGCAAACGAGTAGAATCTACACAGCCATTTTCCACATGAACCATTTGGTTGATGCAGAGACCAACAGTGATAGGTATTATCAGTTTAACAATATTTATTTGAGTTAATCTTGCATATCCTATGGTTTACCCAACTATGTCGTGGTTGGCTTTCAGTCTCGATGAATGCAACTGAATACTGGATGCAACCAGTATTGCTCGACATAATCTTATTAATTTACTCTTCTTTTATTTATCAGCAAGAACTCTAAAAAGCTATAAGGATCTCTTTCAAAAGAATATACATCTGTGAATATCCAATGCCATCGTTTAAAGTTTACGTACATATACTACATACATCTGCTTATAGTAGAGTTACCAGAATCTTGTTCTTCTACTGCATAATACGTATACTGTGACCTTCATCAATTTTGCGAGCGACACCAACTTTTAACATTCTGCCGCATATCTCGGTAATGGTCCATTAATTCTCCTTAGCTGTTGAAATATTAAATTATTGCAGGCTGCGGTGTGCAAGAAGCGTTGTTAATATATTGGGTGGATGCGTAAGATAACATGCATTAAATATTGTGTTTACAACTTCCTTCCTGACGTTTTACCAAAAATTAAGAGAGCGAAAATAAAAATGTTTTGTTTTTTTTTTCTTAAAATTGAAGCGAAGTAAAGCTTCCACCGCCTTGTTATGTCGAAATTTATCCACTAAATATTGGAGTATGGTTATTCATTTCAAGTTTATACTACAATTAGCGTTAGTTGATTGATTGAGGGTATAGTTGTGGTAACGGCATCGATATAATTTAAGGTTTTTTCTGTACCAACAATTCATTACGAGTTGGCGAGTAATTTTCTTAAAGCATCTTTCCGTTATATATTTCTACATTTTAGTGGTCGTAAACGCGACTGCTGATCGTAAGACCTTTTTTTCAGGTCGGGCAAAGTGTTATTGTTTTTCCGCTAGGAATTCGCTCGGTGACAGCCCGGATTTGTGCCCGGTTGATGATAATAGGCTCGCCCTATTATACATGAAAGGTAAATACTAAACTGGTGAAATGCTACTATAGGTGCACCTTTTCTTAACTCTCCGGAGAATACAGGTGTATGTTATGTTATATTTTAACGTTACGAAGTTTGCAAAAATAACAGAATTTAATTCAAAAGTTTTTCGCAACCTAGAACAACCCAAAGTTACGACAGGTTTCAGGCACAACAATATATATTTATTTTTTTTAATGTCTACAGCTTTAAGGAAAATGTAGGATTTTCTGATGAAATTTAATGAAAAAATATTGATAACAGCATCAAATGCTAAGTTATAGGCATGTAAATTGTCACTAACATGTTGATACTCTCAGATTTTCACTTTTACATACACATGTTCACAAATAAATATATATTTACCCTTTTCTTATATTTTTCTGACATCAAACGAATCCTCAGACGTCCCCTGACTCCACAAACGAGGGATAATTTGCACTTTGCGCACTAATAATAAAGTTAGTTATGATATTTTAAATGAAGTCAAAAAATCTTCTGCTTAACTGCTGACCGTTGTATTTATAACACACTTCATTCAATATTTGTTCATTTTATAAGTTACATAAGTTAGTAAGATGAAGAATGACTGTAACTTGTAAGGGAGATTTTAATAAATAAATAAATAAATTAAATAAACTTCAAGTTACTAACTTCGCAATACCTAGTAAACTTCAAGATGCATTTACGAAATACACTCACGTGGTTTATAAAAACATTTTCAGATTTATGGCAGCTAAAAACTTTCAATCGTTTATAATTTTAACATGCTTCAGTACAATGCACTGTCAAAAAATAAACAACAACGATATTGCAGTTAGTATTGGTTTCACAAACTAGTTTAATATATAAATGTCAGTTTTCAGAATAGTATTATAATATCAATACTTAAATTATTTAACGATTCCAAAAACCAACAATTATCAAACTGTGTAGATTGTTACGGGGAAAACAGTTCACATTTTAGGTCATTTAACACTGTATCTACTAACTAATAAACTAATTAATTAATTTTACTCATACTATGTAGTTTGACAACATTAAATAACTGTACATACATGCACACACATACACTCATAACAGTATATTTTTCTACATTCTCTCATACCGAAAAATGAACAATGAAGAATAATGTCCACATAACCCCAGAAACAAGAAAAACAAACAATTTACATAACACAAATATAATGTTGACATAAGCATCAGATACTCAACGCGGTGGTCACGGTCATGTTATGAGTTTATTACAGCCTGTCAAATTATACTGAACGGCAAAGATAGGAACCGATACCTACTACTCAGTATGCAGTAAATTGACTGTTAGAAGCACAAATATCGCCACAAACCTGTTTACTCTGTAGCAACGTAATGTTTCTCTTTTATTTTTCGTTTAGAAATTATTGTCAGTATTTCGTAGTAAATAAACAAATAAAGAAACAACATTCGTAGCCCTAAACAAGGATTATCTCTGTATATGTGAACGCTATTACAATCATAAACAATATCTGTTGGCCATACAAATATTTGTCACGTAGCGGAAAACACACGCAGTGGGCGGACGTTGCTACGAGTACTGCTACGCCGTAGCGGCTACGCTTCTGCGCTCGCTGTCCGAATCGGTCAAAAATGCTCCACTGTGTAATAAAACTTTTCAGGTGACACTTTGATTTTAAAAACCATTTTACTTGTGGAGAAATAAACTTTGGAGGAAATCTCTAGCGACCAACAGCAGGACGACAGTTTGCTTTAAGAGAAATATTGTACGTTTGTTTAACCGATATCGACGAAAAAGATTTCTTGAGTAAAATAATGATAATGTCCCAAAGGCTTTTGTGTCGAATGGGAGACTCGGAATTTCAATGCTGACTGTGTTTAATATCCCAAAAAACCAAGCTAAAATTGAGCTCGTTTTAAAACAAAAAAAATCCCGAGACAACGGTACTATTTTCTTTATACATAATAAGTGTGAAGCATATCTGACAGGTTAAATCGAAATATTTTCTTTTCCGCTTTATATAAGAATATTGCCGAATCGAATTATCGTCAATTGACTCTCACAACTCAAGCGAACGATTGGTACTTAAGTATATATTTCGTTTCTTTAAGTGGAGAAGCAATTCTTATTGAGATATGTGTCAATTACTATCAGACGATAAAATTGTTTAGTTGAGTATATGTTTTTATTCCCTAAGTATTTCAAGAAGTCTTCGTAACATTTTGGTTAGTGGTGAAATTGAGTTTTTTTGAAAGATCACGTTATGTTTGTGCATATCTGTTTCTTGTTGGTACTATTTGTTAATTTTGAAAAGCAACTCCATATTCTCTTAAAACAAATGGTTTACATACAATATTTGGTTTCTCGTTAATTATTGTAGAAAAGACGAAATGCGATGTACAAATTTTCTTTGCTAGATTTTCGACTTTATTAGTAGAGAATAAGGTTCATGTTCAATTGGGAAAATTTGTCAGTTTGGGGTAGCTTGATGAGCTAGCGACGTCTGTACCTAGCAAACAAACTACAATTATTACATCGGTATAAAAGACAAGAATGCGTACAATTTTACAAGAACACTTCCAATACGCTGATCATACGCAGCTTCCATATCGTTCAACATAAGTACACTCGTGTACACACAACCCAAGTCACTAATGTTTTTAATCGCATCGCTGGGGATGGGTAAATTACATTTCCTCTCTTGTGTACCGACAAAATGTGAGGACTGCGGATGTGCCTTATTCAATTTAAAAACGTATACATTCATGCATAATGGCATCCCTAAGGAGACCTCCTGGGAACCAGAAATAACTCTCATTTATGGCTGGAGCTTGTAACAACAGTACAGACACGTGATCTTTTAGGATCACGTGTTGCCAACTCACCTGTAATATATTTGGCGTGAACTCTAAGTCGATATAAGCATCTTAGAAAACGGAAAAAAGTAGTATTTTGTAACACACATTCCTAGAAAACTTAAAAAACAATGCTAAAAATATAACTTATTGGAATTGGGTTAATGTGCTCTCATAATTGGGTTAAGATAACGCTAACCAATTTTAACAATGGCTTTTCACCATAACGAAGTATTATTCAAAAGCCTTTACAATTTATAATTCATAAGCAATCAATTGTACATAAAGTAAACCTTTGGAAGATAGACCGTTTATCTTGAGTTAGCTACTCTCTTGGGATACGTTTACAATGAACAATTTTAGCTATCTTTACGCAAACAAGTCTAAATGGGTTCGAATTATGAGCCTATTTATGTAAAAAGCACTAACTTTGTACTAAAAATACGCTATTTATTGCTTAATACTAAAAAAACAAGTTTCAAACGAAAGTCAGAAGATAAACTACTAACTGAGTACTAACTCAGTTTGCTAACGGTAGTAGTTTATTTAAGATTTCTTTATATTTTGGATATCGTTTTACTCGTTCTTTTCGCATTGAGCAAGCGTGATCATCAACGCTCATACCTTCTTTGTATGAGAAGAGGCCTTTGCCTCGTAGTGGAACAATAGCAGGCTGGTATTATTATGATACGCTCTTACCAAAGTCATGTCTTACCAAGATGTAGCGTATTACATAGTAATTACGACGTGTAGGTCAGATAGGCACTCGTTTCGTGTAAATTACTGGCATTCAGCTACATCCAGTTTGACTAAAAGCCTACCCCAACATAGTTGGAATAAAGCTTAGGCAGATAATGAATGTTCATGATACGGTTCTGTGAGAAGACACAGTGCAACCCCTGCGGGGTTCGAGCCTCGGCCTAGGACGTCGCTGGGAGAGTACAGCAAGGGACGGGCTGAATCTAGTAGATACTACTACTAATAGGGACTAATTTAAACAACTACTGGGTCAGCTACGCGGGCTGGCTCGAGAAAAAGGTCGGGGGGAGTCCCCTCATCCATCTACTTTCTACGATCTTCAACAGATCATCGGTTCACCTTGTGGAGCGCCTACCAACGCTGCGTATTCCGGTACGCGGTCGCCACACTAGAACCTTTTCACCCCAATAGCCATCGCTTAAACACAAATGTATACCATCTCCAAACTTAAAAGGTTTTGGCGAACCATTTGAGTTTATATGCAAGACCTGTCCGCATGTTAAATCCGCCGAGTCAATCAATCAATTGAAAAGCTTTCGGTGGCTCCACATCGGTTTTGTTAGCTTTATTTCAGAATAGAAAAACGAATTCCGTTGAATAGTTTTGTGTTGTGGGAACTGGGGATTGTAAGCTATTGTGTGATTTAGAATCCAAGGCGTGTTCAAGCTTTATAAGAATGAATAATAAATTTAATGGTTAAAATTTGTAGATAAATAAACATGGTTATTATAAGAACTGTTTCGTTGCTCTAGTGGTCGCAAGAGGTACCACAGCATGGCGTCTTAAGTTCGATTCCAGAGTCGAGCAAGGTTTTATTAGGTTTTGCCATCTGGAAGTCCTCAGTAGTAACTCGGAGTCTAAAATTTGCCCGGTTAATGACAATAAGCTCGCCCCTATTCCATAGGACTTAAACATTACTTGCAAGATGTGGGAATACTATAGATAGACCTATAAATATAAATAAATAAATAAATAAATATTGCTGGACAATCCACACAGCATCATCTAGCCCCAAGCTAAGCAGAGCTTGTGTTATGGGTACTAGATGACTGATATACTTAATACAATACATTACATAGATAGATATTTTTATTATACATAGCAAATACCCAGAACACCCGGAACAAATATTTGTAGATCGTACAAACATTTGTCCCAAAGCGGGAATCGAACCCGCAACCTCTTGCGTCGCAGGCGGACCTTCGCCCGCCGCGCCACATCGGTCGTCAACGTCTATGACCAACCCTTCGGAGTTGTGTTATTGTGTATTATTATAATCATAAACGGCCGCCATCAACTTGGAGACAACATTTAACTGGTCCCTTTTAAATTGTCACTTTTTTGTTTTTTTTAAGAATACCTTTATGGCAATCCAGGTCCACTTTTCGCAATAATATTTAATTTACTTATGGAGTTGTCCT
This sequence comes from Phlogophora meticulosa, assembly GCA_905147745.2. Classification (NCBI taxonomy): domain Eukaryota; kingdom Metazoa; phylum Arthropoda; class Insecta; order Lepidoptera; family Noctuidae; genus Phlogophora; species Phlogophora meticulosa. The sequence continues at coordinate 14,531,152 of LR990520.1, read as the reverse complement.
ATTGTACGAATAATATAATAGTATTATACTTTTTTTTATAAAACGTTGCCCCGCAATAGGAATTTCTCCTGAGTCGTCATTTACAAACATTTTAAATCACATACGCAAACAGCCAGACTCGGGACAACTACCTGTAGGCCATACAAATATTTGTTCCTTGCGGGAATCAAACTCATGACACGCGGCGCGGCAGTCGTTCGCTCAGCCACTGCGCCAACCGTGCCGTCAAAGCCGTGCCGTGCCAGTTTAAGAGACATCGGATAAAACGACGTTTTCTAAAAATGGAACTAGCTATATCGACTTATCGCCCCCGAAACTCCCTGCAACCTAAATTTCATGAAAATCGTTAGAGCCGTTTCCGGGATTCAGATTGCATATATGTACATATATACAAGAATTGCTCGATTAAAGGTATTACGGATAATGTTTTTTATTTTCACTTTAAACTTCAAAATAATTTCTCTTCTTACATGATTTGAAAGAAGTGAATTAATTTATTTTCAATTAAAACTCGCATTCAGTTAGATTATTTTGTTACAAACATTTAACACATTTCTTTAATTAAGCAAGATTTCAGTTACATTCAAAGTGACAAGAACTTGTGTATTTTGGAGTTAATTTCACGCTTCGTCCACGCAAACAACCCGCATTTCAACAAGCGACGTAACAAAACTTATGTCATACAGTTTTTGCTCGCCCTAACTAAAATAGACAACAAAAGTTTCATATATATACTATTTTCACTAGTAACTCTACGATCTACGAAAAGCGCTCTTATTGCTACTAAATAAAGGCGCTGCTACCATGAACGTGCTGTTGACTGTACTCGTGCATACTCCCTGGAGTAACATTGTATGTAACGGGGCGCTGAATGCAAACACGCTGTTTCTTAAATGAGATGGTGACCGACATCTGGGTTATCTTGTTTTGAAAGAACCGGGTGTTAGGCATTCTGAGATTTAACATACATATACGTATGTTTTATATATCTTCTACAAAAGTTTTGTAAAGAAAAGTTGATTAGTAAGAGCTCATCATCATTTGTTTAGCCTTACCCCAACTATGTTGGGGTCGGCTTCCAGTCAGAACAGCTAAATACTAGTATTTTACATAGAGCGACTGCCTATCGGACCTCCACAACCCAGTTACTGGATAACACGATACCCCTAGGTAGGACTGGTTGTCAGTCTTTAGGGCTTCTGACTAACCGTAACGACTGTCAAAGGCCAAGGGCCTAACGTGCTTTCCACTAGCCACACTCGTGTGGCTGTCTCTATTTAGCCAAGAGCTCCTCTAATATGTTCTCTCCTTGTTCAGTAAGAGCTATTTGCTAAATGATCTTCATGTTTTACCATGTCGATTGCCTTAAGCATATTGATCTGTTACCTGACTTGGCAGGCTTCCTGTCTGATTCGAACAATCAATATACTAATTACTATACTCTTTAAACTCTCAAACGGCGAAAATTATAACAACCTGATTGGGACTTATATATTTGCGCCGTTTGGTGTTGAAACACTAGGGCCAACGCGAAGCGTTTGGTCGACTCTTCACGTGACCAGTGGGCTGGCCTTTTTTTTTGGCCAAAGAATCAGCATTGCCATTCAACGTGGCAATGGCGCCAGCTTTTTGGGAATATTTCCCGTTGACAGCGATGCGGATGAATTTTTCGAAGCCCTGTGATTCTTTTTTGTTATTTTCATGCACATAATAGCTTTATTACTAACTGTTTAAAATACAAACTCACTATATTATAGAACATAACATAACATCACGCCAGTATTGCTTGACGGTCCAGACGACAATGGTGTACCTATAGCACAGCACACGGATACTTCGCTTAACTGATATTTAAATACCACACAATAGGGGGCGAATATATTACCATCAAACTTCCACTAACTCGTATCCAGGCTTCTACTGAGAAATATTTGGTAGAAAAAGCCGATAGCAATTGGCTCGACCTGGAGACCAAACCCTAGACCTCATGCTCAGCATGCGACCATTAGACCGATAAGACGAAGAGAAAATATATATAGTTCATTGATAAAACGCCAATCCATAACTGTTTAGTGGTGCTATTTCCATAACGGTATCATATTTTCACTATATGTTACGTTATCAGCTCAATGGTTCATTGAATTAATATAATTTCTGCTTCATCCAACACAAGTATGATTGTATTAAAAGTTATTTGTTTGAGAATCAATGAGGCAAAGTAAATTGCTTTGTTTGTTTTCAATGCTTTTGTATAGGTATACGAGTATTATTAACGAGGTCACCAATAATAATACTTACCTTATGTTCAGTTAAAACCCAAAGTGATTGATTTTGATTGAATAATAAGCACGATATAAAATAATAATAAGCACTATATACACAGGCGTTATGTTCACAAATAACTGATAAAAATAAAAATGAAGGAAGCACTACCCGCTTTTAAAAAAGTCTGTATATAGCCGATAATACATAAACCAGTATAGACTGGAGAAGAGGCTGTCGCCCTGAAATGGGATAGTCATAGGACTATCCCATTTCAGGGCGACAGCCTCTTCTCATATAGAGAAGGCATGAGCATTGATCATCACGCTTGGTTAAGGTGGATTAGCGACTTCAGACTTATAATATTAATCATAAGATTTAATAACGATGATTGCTTTCACCGATGTCAGTGAAGTCCAAGATAAATGTAGAAAGTAAATATCAATAGAAAAAGTAATTTAGCAGGATTTGAACTCGCAACCTCATCTATGAGAAACGAGGCCTTAACCATTGGGTCATTACAGCCTTTATAAATTTGTTATTAATACAAAAGAACTTTTATTCCTTTTTAACAATTGCATCTTAAAAGACTATCAGGTGCCTTGCATGTAGAGAGCTGCATCGCATGCAACCAGGTTGGTCCAGACCATTGATCCCTCTAAGGAGGCCTGCATAGGCGGGCCGGCACTAGCTGGGGGTTGCAGAAGGATCGTACGTTCCAGCGACGGTACGGGACGGAACACCGGGGTGGTTTTTAGTCAGTATGAGTCTGACAGACCCCTTCGCTCCCCCAGGGCGGAAGACATCCATGAGGATTTTACACAACGAATCAAAAAAAAAAAAAGACCATTGATCCCCAACCAACAAAGTGGTCCGCAAGAGCTTAACACCTTAACTGCCAAACAACGAGACACAATATAAAATGTATTGTTTGTCAGTCATTTGGCGTTCAATGCGTTAAATATGGTCCGCAAAACGATAAAATTACATAGATACACATGACATTAAATTATCTCTTAAAATAATGTGCTTTTTGTTGCAATAGTACTATTAATGGATGTTACTGTTGAATTAAACAAAGATGCCTGACTTTTTAATTATTTTTCTATTGACATTTTTTTTTAAACATCTGGTACCTGCCAACAGCAAAGAAATCTTAATGGTCCTTGCGGCCCTGGTTTAGAAAAGGTTGGGAATAACAAGTCTAGACCAACGAGCGTTTAGTAAAATAAAGGTGAAATAAGGTCGCAGTATACTCCGCTATACACTGTACACAATGCTCAAATGATTGTTTAATTAATGAATAGGAATTTGGTATTTCAAATAATAAACATTTCACGTCTAGTTTAAATAACTCACTAACCAAATATGGTAGTTAAACTGTGTGATTAACCTCAAATGACCTTTATTTACTCATTAGCTAAGCGATTAGAAAAGCTTTCAAATTAAAAGCCATTTAAAACGCAAGTGTAGTATCAAGTGGAACGCCACTCTACTGTAAAGAGATTGGACTAGTGATGGGGTGTTAAAAAATACTGATTTTAATCATATTTCTTCTAAAAATTGTGTGTGTGGGCGGTGTTGTGTTGTTCACACCATCTTTATCGGCCAGTTTTTATAAGCAAAGACTCGTAATTGGCTGTCTGTTTCATTTTCTATTGTTTATTCTCTTTTGTATAGCTGTAAGTCTTCCATAGTAAATATATAAATAAAGTAGTAGCTTATGTTAAGCCTTATCACATCAGCTATCTGTTAGTGAAATTCCCGTCAAAATCGGTTCAGTCGTTTAGCAAATTTCCTTAAACTTGAAATTTTTTGACAAAAATTTATAAAAATATTGGTTTGGTATACCGTATAAACTTTTTTATGCATTAACTAAAAAGCTGTTATTTTAACATTACAAACAGACTCTTAAATGTTATTTGCTTGTATAGCATACTTTATTGTACCCCAAATAACACACAGGATAAACATTTAGCCCCTTATTAATTAACGCTAAGTAAAGTTATGCCAAACTTTACTCTTACCTATCTTTTTCATTTTTCTTCGGACTGCCAGTGTACATAGACCGTATATACAAAAATACATCACAAAGGAGAAATAGGTACAATTCACTGTCCATCACTACCAAACTCAATAAAATTACTCCAAAGAGGATATATCGAGATTCCTTCAAGACTTTCACTTACTAGTTATCTTAATTTACTAGTTCCACCAGTCTTTTAAACTTGTTAACACCCCAACACTAGTTAAGACAATGGATCTCATGTTATGTGTACATATATATCTCCGGGAGGGAAGTCGATGGTGAGTGGAGTTAGGTATAAGTTACTGATACGCGTACGCATACGATTAGGTGCGGTCGTGTGTGTAGCGTTACTATTTGCTCTGATCGTGGCCTGAAATGCTTTCCTTAATTGAATGGTATTTAATATAGTAGTAATAATATTTGTTGTATGGCTATGTACCGTGAAACGGGACGAATAGAAACGCAGGGGAGAATAAAAACAAAACACTGCATGGGATTTTCATGATAATTAAACATTGCTTGATTACAAGAACTCTGTTTGTTATATTTGAATTGAAATGGAGTTTTATTTGTATTCATCCCGTTTTACCGGTACTTTATTAATGTTATTAGGTTATTCTTTACAATGTATGTTATTTTGAACATTGGCAGCCTAAAAACTATCTCCTTTCTTTTCGATCCATCCAAAGGTTATCTGTAAAAGATCACGCTATGCATTAAGACAGCCCAGAGTAAAGTTGTTATATCAATATTTACTGTTTTACTATTAGGTCTACTAACTAGTCAAGTATGTACCTATTTAATTTTATTATTTTTATTACAAACTTGTTATAACGACTTTGATTTTACTGTGTTACTGTACCTCTTCACTTTCTTAAACCGTAACTTACATTACGAAATTTCACGGTAATGGCGTAGGCTGTGTTGCCGGTATGTTTGAGAATTGGCACCTAGTACTTATTAGTTAGACCGCATACCCAATTTGTCATGACATCTATACCGCCACATTCGAAACTAACAAAAACTGGCGTATCTTCGATCGCGATATCAAAGTTATCCACGCGTTTAACATACATACATACATAATAAACATAAACCGGATAACCGAACACACTCAACACCCGTCTGGTCGGATGAACTTATCCATCATTTTCTATGAAGGATAAGTAACTTTACAGTTTGTTCCACATACCTCTGAAAAGTCATTAATATTACAGACATTTGTAGGTATAAACTTTCAATGCAAGTGTTTTCACATTACAACGCAATTTTACGTTCCTGCACCGTGAATACAAACTATTAGAGGTCTCGGTGAATAATGGCATCTAAATCAATCAAATATGCACGAAACGAAGGAGTTGTTCTCCGGTAAAGCGATTACGGTGAATTTAAAAAGCGCTGGAAAGCAGAGCCTCCTTTTAAAACACTACTCCAAAGGCGTGGGAGCTTTTACAAAGCTTTAATAACTTACAACCCTTTCTGTGCAGAGCAAATGCATCTTCTCATGCTGATAGATTGCTTTTTTATCAGCACACTTGATCTTACTCGTAGTTAGATCAATAAATAATAAGGGTAGAATTTAAACGAATATATAATATATAATAATATTGCTGGACAATCCACACAGCATCATCTAGCCCCAAGCTAAGCAGAGCTTGTGTTATGGGTACTAGATGACTGATATACTTAATACAATACATTACATAGATATATATTTTTTTATTATACATAGAAATACCCAGAACACCCGGAACAAATATTTGTTGATCGTACAAACATTTGTCCCAAGGCGGGAATCGAACCCGCAACCTCTTGCGTCGCAGGCGGACCTTCGCCCACCGCGCCACATAGGTCGTCAAATGAATGACTGTAAATTAAAGTTTTAAGTGACAAAAATAATTAATTTACGTTATGGTATAAGTGAGCGACTGACTGCGAGTGACGAGAAATCAACAGAACAGCAACTCACAAACATTAATTTGAGTTATTAAATGCTCTTAAATTTCAAGGCTATCCCAAATAAAACTGAATAACAAGGATATGTCGACGAATCCCCGCTTTGTGAGGCTCCTACTTCTGTTTGCAAAGTAACCTAACGAAGGAATCGAACGAATATAACCTAACCTATCAGAGTCGGGTTGCCCCAAGTCTCGAGATCGCTCCGCTCGCTTTTGTCCTAAGTTCTCCTAACACCTTCCCCTCCCCATGTGGTGGTGGTGTTATTCTGTATATTAAGTTGGCGTGGTGTGCAGTGATGACAACTGTTAAACGTTGGCGGAACGAACATCGCATTCCAGAAATTACGTTTGGTTACCCACAATTCTAGAATTTTAATATATGAAATGGATTAATCATAACCCGCTTTTAGTAAACTAGTTCTGGATTTTATTATGAATCGATATTCGTCGTTAGTTTAGTTAATTTTTCGCTTACTCAAATACATACCTCTCAATTTATTAAAACGGTATTTCAATCTTAGTCGCTAAGATTTTTTTTTTATTTAATCGATTTATAATATAATTTTAAGGCCACTCTATCGCATTAGGTGTATACCTGTAATGATAGCTGTAAAGGAGATTTTACAAATAAATAAAATAATTCCCCCAAATAACAATACCAGCCAGTTCGTCTCTTATGTATTGGATTCAAGTCTGGGCTAGTTGCATTGTGACTTTTACAATTCATATGTCTTTCTTTGTATTCTTTTATTGACATCGGTGAAGGACCACTGGAGTTGTGATTAATATAAGTATGAAATCGCTATATAGCCTTGAGTAAGAGTGGTGTTTAATATTCGTGCCTACTCTGAATGAGAAGAAGCCTTTTCTCTGCTGTGGGACAGGAATAGGCTGAAATTAAGTGCAGTTAGCTTCCTGATAACTCATGATCCCTGTTGTTGTCTATAGATCTGAAGGCAATGCATCGGAATCTTATCCCAGCGACAATCAATCAAAATCAAAAAATCAAAATTCATTTATTCAAATTAGGCTGAGAATCAGCACTTTTTGAACGTCAAAACGTTTACAAAAAGTCAATGTCAAAAACTGGTCAAAAACGTAAATTAGACATGTTTTTGACAGACTGAGACTAAGATTAGAATGCGAAGGAACGAACCACCAGAACTACCTACGTATATGGAGATGTAGCTGGTTTTGGTGGTTTTCGCTTTGAATGCAAATCGTGTATCCACTTGTTTCCTATTGTATATTCGGGTTATAAATCCGTTCTGGTTCACTTGGTTGGCGTTAAATTGTACAGCAATGAATATATTTGCAGTCTAGCAAAACCACTACGTTAATATGGATTTCACCACAAACCTATGCTCTTAAAGCATGTGTTGTGTTTGATACAAAATCTGAACTCTATTTTGAATTATAATTAATTTAAAAAGAAACTATTTAAAGTCTTCCTTTTTTCTTTATGTTTTTTTCTAGTATATTTTTAATAAACAAGGTTTTTTTTCATAAACTTTAATATTAAATCAATCAATTGTAATATATTGCGTTGCAAATACGTAATAGTAAACGCTAAGTCTCGATTTAGTAAATTCGCAATACGAAAATACGTTCTTTAAATAAGTGTCCACAACCCTATCTTCTGAAATATACCGGCTTCTGACACGAAAGTGTGAAAAGTCGCAAAAGGACGCAATGCACGCTCGTAGCTCCTTCTACGAGTAATGCCTCGTAGACACGGCTACGAATTCGTAGCAGATCGCGTAGCTCTACGTAATTCAAGTTTTAGCGGTATTCGTTCACTTTAGCGCAAAATATTACTATTCGATAGTGTTAAATGGTGAAGAGTTACTATTTTGAATAAATTGTTTAACATATTTTAGGTGTCAAGCTAAAAATGAAATAAATATTTTTATGCATATTTTTTTTTATTTTAATTATGTACATATCATAAATAATGCTAGACAATCCACACAGCATCATCTAGCCCCAAGCTAAGCAGAGCTTGTGTTATGGGAACTAGATGACTGATATACAATACATTACATACATAGATATTTGTTATTACTCGTATTATTATATTTGGTACATACAGTCACTTAAAATGACCCATAAACATACAGGAACACTTCTATAATAGATTTCAAACTATTCAGATATGCAAATATACAAGGTTGTATGAAAAATATGAAGTCAAGAAAGATGTAAGTGGGTGACACGTCAACACGTGACAGATCAGTAAACATTCAATATATTTGTGAAGGACAATGGTTACATAACGGTTCATAACTTTGTTTTATGGTGGCCGTAAAGCTGTCGGCGCAAAAAGATGAATAACCTGCAAGGTTCACGAGAATAACCTTAGCATCCCTTTCAAAGAGCCTGAACGTAATCCAATTCGTGCCTGCACATTTTGTATTTGGAGACAAAAAAAATAATAAAGATATTAAAATGCTTTTAACTATAATACCTACTAAACGACGAGTCATGTCAACCTATATTTAAGGAGCTTGGTTTGCTACCTTTACTGACATTATACATATATATGAAGCACGCATGTTTGTTCGAAAACGCATAGAGGTATTTAAAACAGCAGAGAAAATATGCTGTCGAAGTCGGCGTCTCCAATAGAGAGTTGTGCTTGATGTGCTGCCTAGATCAGCGAAATATAATAAAAGCTCTCTGGCTATGTGTGTTCGTTTAAATAATAAATTACCAAATATGTTTGAAATATTAAATTGTAAATTATTTAAAATCCACTTAGAAATATAAATGGCTCAATAACTATGATTTCTATAATATAAATGTTTTTTTTTAATTTGAACTGAATTTTGCTTTTTCGACTGCAAATTGTAGGCTTAAGTTTGCATGCTTTAATTTTAAGCAAAACATTTATGATCTCATATTTTAAAATAACACCTTGTATACCATGTTTTAAGCAAATAAATATATTCTATTCTATTCTAAATACATTCTTGATCAAAATTGTGTCGGTGAATTTCACTTTTTAATAAACTACGTTATTGATTAAATACCTTAAGTTATTATCGCATGAAAAGGCACCCTGAGGGAAAAGTGTGTTGTGTTATCCGTTCACCTAATTACCGCCAATTCCATGTTAAAACAGCATACATTACCTGCAAAATAGAAAATCTTCATTAGAATAATATCATAATATAACATCACGCCTGTATTCCTCGAAGAGTTAGGCAGAGGTGTACCTATAGTAACATTCACATTTCGCCAGTTATGTTTAAGCCCCATGTTTGGACATACCTAGAATCCGGACTGCTGATGAGTAAATTCCTATTGAGAAAACTCAATAACACTTTGCCCGACCTGGGAATCGAACCAAAGACCTCATGTTCAGCAGTCGCACTTGGGACCACTAGACCAACGAGGCAGTCAGAAAAATATATAAAATCAGTAAACAATAATATGATAGAACGGAGTTCTGCGTTGCCCTAGGACCCATTAACCCCGGTTGACCTACGAACGCTCTTGAATCAAAAACAGCTACATATCCATGACTTATTTATACAAAACAAACTTCGCGTTCGGAACATTAACTTGTGTCAAAACTTCATTATTTTAAAAGCTCTGTATATCCGACAATGGCGGCCATCTTGTTTCCGCAGCACAAAAGAATACTTTAGTTTACATTAAGTGGCTGAAATGTGAAACTACCCGCTATTTGTTGGTATGAATTCTGAATATTTGGGGGAATTATATTATCGCATAGCTTTGAAATAACAGAGATCTCTGAAAGCGGAATTTGAGTCAACAGTAGTACCCGATCAAGTAATACGCATTTTTTTAATACGTTACTTTGTATGGATTGGAGATGTTAGAATGTTCCTTTATCAGTGGAAAAATATGAGTGTGCAAAACATCTCTCACGACCTTGAATAGAAGCGGTAACACATAACATCACACCTGTATTCCCCGAAGGGTCGGGTAGAGGTGTACCTATAGTAACACCCACATTACGCCAGTTATGTTTTAAGTCCCATGTAATAGGTGGCGAGATCGGATGAGATAGAAACGGCAATGTTTGTATATCACAATTAATAATTGCCTTATCTTTCAACTCAAATATTCCTTAATCACAAAAGCCAACAATGAACCACATACAAAAACAAGCACAAATCATTTTTATTCACTTCGATTAAGCAAATGGAAAAACGACACCAATAAAACCTGTTTGTTGCTAAAAGCTCTGAGCAATACGCGGGCACGAACTTTTAATCCAATTACCAAATTAATGAAATTGAAACAAATTCAATGGTGGATTAAAGTTTTAAACAAAGCCCAAGGCCCCAGGGTTTAAACAAGATGTTGATTATATTTCTTATAGTTAATAAGAATAGACGAGAAGTTCTCAAGGGGAATACAGATTTCTACTAACAGTATACTTAATACCTACTTAGCCTTTGTCTTGACGAAATCTGAAGTTTTAAAGTTTCCTTATTAGTTCGTAAGAAGCTTTACTCATTTTCAGTACACCAGATGTTATTAAATTCTATTAAGCTTAAGGGGGAGATACAAAACAATGTTTAGACCTGCTGTCTTGTATGGATTAGAATGTCGGGCTGTAAAAGGGAACTGCTTTTAAGATGGGAATGCTAAGTGAGAATGATATGAACGAAGGCTTGTTAGATTTCGTCACTTCTCATGTAACATATAAGTGTAAGCATTTTGTCCAACTTAATAGTTATATTTCCGGTGTGTAATTAGATTTAAGATAGTTTGTTTTGATGTTTCTCTAATAAGTGAATATTGTTGGACGTGTGATTGTTTTGACGGCACGGTTGGCGTAGTGGCTGAGCGATCGACTGCTGCGCTGCGTGTCGTGGGTACGATTCCCGCATGGAACAAATATTTGTATGGCCTACAGGTAGTTGTTCCGGGTCTGCATATTTGTGTATGTGAGTTTAAATGGTTGTAAACGCACCCACGATACAGGAGAAATTCCTAATACGGGGTTACGTTTTATAAATATAAAATCTAAATTCTTGTAGCTGATGTATATGAGCTGTCTGTGTTTATTTTAATCGCAATGATACAATTATAATGTACTGTTAATCAATACCTATAAAGCTGATTTTAGAAAATAAAAACCTGTGCCACTATATGTTAGCAAGCCTTTCTTTTCTTAAACCCACAATTAAATATACCTACCACTTAAAGATCAGACTTCGAATTCCACGAATATAGTCAGTACAGACAAGCGGAACATCCATCTCGGTACTCTCTATATGCTTAGAAGGACGTTACGTCGTGCATACACGAGTGATCGCTCGAGGACTCCTACTCAACTAGTGAATTCTGATGACGACAGCTTGCAGTTAGCCCGCTTAGACTGAACAGAGCTTCCAAATCTGTTGGATATATTACTGCTGCCAGCAGTCTCGTGCCGTCACGACGTGCAACCACCGACAATATTCTATGTTATACCTTTAGTTTGAGTATAAGCTTTAGATTTTTTTTAGGCTAAATATTGTGTAAAAATAAAATATGACTGAATTTAATTTTCTATTTTGTTTTTTTAATACTTTAATTTCTGTGATAGTTTGCACGTTGTAAGGTAGACTGTAGCCGATCTCATTTATTTTTATACAACAACTTATACCTGTACCTACATTCAATCAATTTCTGATTCTAATTAGTATTTAAGATTTATTTCTTCTTACAATATGCACGTATTTCCTCTGTGACAAATTTACATTATTTATCTCTTGAACAGGAACACGAAAAACAAATTCTAATCGCTATAATTTCAAAAACATCATTTGCGTGGTTATATAGTGTCCCAATAAAGGTATAGCTCTGTCCCGCTCTGACTTTCTGACTGTGGCTGGACACTGGACAGTAGGTAATACGAGTACTAGTTTGTAAATAGTATTACCACAAAACGCTAGTCTCGCAACTGTGGCTCGTGTTGTGGTCACCACATGTGTGGTTATGATGTGTCGAAACCAAATTAGACACCTTGCAAACTGGGTAGTGGCAGATAATTGCGATGAGGTAGCATTGTGAGTGCAAGCGGTATTTATACTTACAAAATAACACTATATTTAATTTGAACATTGTCAGAGTTTGCAGCAAAATGTGATCAGTCAGGCTTGTGTTCAGGGTAATGCGTTAAGCAATACCCTCGAAACAGAACTATCGGATAGCATAATACACTTTTTTTAAGGATGGCAAATTATCCAATGACTCCTCCCGTGACAGACTTTTACCGACTTAAACCCATACGTGTTCCGTCCTTGCTCTTTACGTTCCGGGGTCACGGTAACTCTCAAGAACAGCCCACAATCCCGGCAGCGTACTACACTCCACTCAAATCAAACTTATCGATAACATCTCAATGTATTCGATAAACTACATTTGAGATATATGCTCGAGTAATACGGGTAAACCGAAAAGGATAACAAAATTTTGTTCCGAATTTACTAGAATTGTTGCGATATTTCCGCTTGCTTGACTTTTTGCGTCTGTACTGTTGAAAGAGGCCTTTAATCCAGTTAGTACTAAAGAAATTACGCCCGACCGAGATGTGATTCCAGATATGGATACTGCTGCTTAAATTATGAGGGGTCGAATTGAGCTTAATCTGACTGAATTATCTAATAGGATGGATTCCGTACGTATTGGGAATCTGTAATGTTTGTATAGTATTCTTTTTGCTTTGTAATAAATGGAGCTTGTTTCAAATATAATGTTGACCAATGATGCTTAATCTTTATAAATCAGAATTTATGTGATTGTAATTGATACTAATGTGACTTTATTTATTGATTTGCGAAATATGGGCGTACCTATCATAGATGCATCCATAGATATAAGGTGTTATTTTTCTATTTCTATGGACGCACCTCTGCTTTCAAAGAATACAGGCCTGATTGTGTTTATTTATTGTTTTTTTTAATATAATATTTGAAATAAACAAATCATTATTTTTATTACATAAACTCTGCCTTTATGGCGTTTATCAAAATCACAAGTATGCTCTTTCGTTTTCTAAAATCTATTCTCAAAAGGCTGTCTCACGAATAAAACCTATAACCATTTACATAGAAACAATTTTAAATATTTGGAAACCGTTCCTATGTAAATTTAGAAGGTAAAAAGGTAACAAAAGCCTCTCTGCTTTTTATATGGCAACACACTTTATGTAGGTACCTTTGTACAGCTGCTACTGAAAATAAATATGCGCATGTATTTGTCGTTGTTAGAAAATCGAGTCAGCGAAGGTGGGATCTAAAATTAAGGCTTACAAACCCAACCAGCTTAAGAGTTTTTACGATTTTGCTCGCTTAGCACTCTAGTTGTACCATTAAGGCAAAGTTTATAATTTAATTTGCTACTGGATGCTATTTTATGTGTAAGTTTGAGTAAACTTTAAATATTACTGCGTTATTATAGCTTCCACTCAGGCATTATAGATAGATGTATGTAATGCGCAAGCTGCTGATTCTAATTCTCATATCTTTCTGACAGATAGCTCGATACATAGATAGCTCGAGACGAGTACATACTGTCGCCGTCTTTGGCGACAGTATGTACCAAGTTAGAGATGTCAAATTAGTTTATGTGTTGAACTTGACCATGGTTTTGGTCGATGTATTTTAAACGACAACTTTATTTTTTCGAAGTTTCGTCCCTTTCTTGTTTTGTAAGAGAGAAAGAGATGGAAAAAGTATAAATTTAGTTAAGCTTGTCAGCAAGGGAATCAGCACCAGTGACAATACAACTTAATGGGCTGCTGAGTTTTATTGTTTAGAAACTAACTGAAAAGTTTCCTATAAAATCTATTAAATCCCAGCAATAGTAAATGAAGAGGCAGATAGCATGAGGAACGCGTTAAAATTCAGTAAAGGGTCGCAACTTGCGACACGAAATATGGAAAATAATAGAAAACTAAATAAATATACAGATTAAAGTAAAATATTTTGTCGTATGTACTCCCTTCGAGTTAAAACCCTTCCTCTAAGGAATGCCAGTAACCTTTGTAATTGGCCGTTTTTAGCCAGCTTGCAAGATGTATACGGACATACAACTAGGTTTATATTTGTAAAAACTGAAGAGCCTCGTCGTGATATTACCAATATTTTAATACTTGATCAAACGAGTACGTACATATATGTCGTTCATCTATGTGTGTAAGACATAATCACTGCTTCGAAATCTCCACCACCTTACTATTTCTAGTATGATAAAAAAGACACAAATACTACACAAACCTTTTTGGCCGTGTCATACACATGACAATATTCTGATCTACACATATTTACCTGAAGTGTATTCCGGTATTCCCGTATCCGTGTTCTTAGACGCAGATTCCAGCATGGTTACAAATATTTGTGTGGCTCACTCATATTTGTTTATACGCTATGTTTGAGACGGTACCAGGAAGACATATGAGTTTGTGTAACCATCGACAAACAGTCTTATAACAGAACCATCAATTTGAAGCGTACCTACCTACTATAAATAATTAAAATTGAAATGAAATTTTGTATATGTAATGCTACAGGGTGGCGTAAAAGTAATGTCATAATTTGAATTGGCTGTAATTTTGTTAGAAATGAAAACAAAAGTATTCCGTGAAAAGTTAATTTGAAGGTGTAAAATTGATGTTCATTACCTCTACAACAATATATCTCTCAAATAGCCATCTACCGAGTTGATGCACAATTGTGCTCGTTTTATGGTATTTTGAACTGTTGCTCGCAACATATCTGGCTCCGGATTCGCGATTTCTTCTTAAATACTAGCTTTCAATCCTTGCAAGGTTCGTGGTTTGTTATGGTAAACGCAAGATTAAAACAAAACAAAGGAAGAAGTCTGGCGTCAACCTGAAAATATCATCATCTCATTTACACATTACGACATTACTTTTGCACTACCCGTTATAATGAAACCGTTGAAGTAACAATTAATATTTTCACGAAAGTCGGGCAGAGTGATTGGAAATAATAACACAACACTTCTCCTTGACGCATATGTCATTACATGTTCTTCACAAACTACAAATAAAACCTTTAAGTGTGTGGTGTTACAATGGGCGGCGACGTTCTTTCCTTCTGACTTTTAGCCGTATTCATTTAAAAAACAAGATAGTCTAATAATAGGGTAATGTCCTTAAAAATTCTGTTTGGTCCGAAAGTTAGATTATTCAAAAATACTGGACACGTATTTTTCTTATGTCACGTAGACCAAAAATGACGTTGATATAGTGCGTTGAATGCGTTGAATGTGACGTCACGCCGTGATACACTTTTCACGTAAATACGTGTCCATTAATTTTTGGTAATCTAACTGACGGACCAAATAGACTTATTATATTTTTACCTAGGACACATCCCTTATCTCTGAAAAAATCCTCCACAACTTTTTTAACTTCATATGACAAACACAAACTCCCCCGTATAAGTCTACCTAAAACATAAATAATCTAAACTGCCTGTAAATCTTCGTGAATCGCCACAAAAAGTATGAAAACTGTGATTATTTATTCGTATGATAACGTAGCGTGACAAATAGTTATCTGTGAAAACGGACCATTCTTCCGTGACTGACGGTGTGATCAAAATTAGAAGATTTTTTTTTGCCTAATATTCGTGCACGAAATTATGAATAATTTGAAGACAGAAAAACAATGCACATATTTGTGAGAGTAAAATATGCCTGTAGTTCCCACAACATGCAACGCAAGATCACTTCTTCCTCAGAATAATAACGTAATAAGTGCAGCCCAGTGGTTTAGACGTCGCCTCTTGTGCACGAGGTTATGGGTTCAAACCTGGGCAAGCACCAATGTGTCTTTTTCAATTCAAATGTATCTACTTTCTGAATTTATTTTGGACATCACTGATATCGGTGAAGGAAACATCGTGAGAAAACCTGGACTTATAAATCAATATAAGTCTGAAATCGCCAATCCCTCTCGAGGAAGCGTGGTGATTAATACTCGTGCCTTCTATGTATGAGAAGAGGGCTTTGCACTGCAGTGGGACAGTAACAGGCTGGTATTACTATTATTATTTAAGTGTTACAAGCATTTTAATAAATCTAAAGAAGTCGGGTCTTGCCTATTTCAGATGAAACCAAATTAACGTTTGGCAATTTTGGTTACCAATACTCGTGTTCGAGCACCACTTTATAAGCGATTGTGCAGTCGACGAAGCTGTATGCTGTATGCTACACACACCTCCAGATTTTTTGACTCCCAGATTATTTGCCAATTGCAACACCGTATCTCAATCCCAATCTACTGATCGGTCTTTATTTGTAACCAATCAATTGCCGAGTTTACAATCTGTAACTTTGAGAAGGCGAATCAGAAGCAGCGGCTTTAGATCGCAAAGAAAACAAGCGAAGAGTTTTGTTTCACCAAACTTGTGGTGACAAAAGAATTATGTAAAAAGAAAACAAACAAACAACTCAAAACTAAAACAACAGAAATATGAATTTCGCATCCACTAAACGTCGCGTCGGTGTCTTTTCCTTCCCATTCTGTAGTAGTAATACGGACATTATTAATTCCGAACTACTCAAAAACCAAACAGGATCTTTGAAACTTACAAAAAACTTAAACATAACGGTTCTGTTACAAAAAGAGTCCTTACTTCGTTGTTTCAAGAATGAAATTGCCCAAAAATGCGCGGCTTATGTTTTTCTACAGCTTATGTAAGGGTAAGGGACATTTCCATACCGACGATCTTCTGTTTACTATTAACTTTTCACGCTAGGGATCACCTAAAAAAGGCCTACCCATCAGGGAAAAGCACCATTTTTAGGAAGTTTTTGCCCTTGTAGTTTATTGAGCATAAATAATGAATACTGGTACGTTGTTAGTGATCGCAAGCTTCATCATCCTCCTATCCTTATCCCAATTTATTTGGGGTCGGCGCAGCATGTTTTCTTCTTCCATACATCTCTATTTGCCGTCATCTCACCTCTTTGGGTCACCTCTTTTCTTGCCATATCATCTTTAACACAATCCATCCATCTTTTCTTTGGTCTTCCTCTACTCATGTAACCCTGCACATTCATACTCAAAACTTTCCTCACAACATGGTCCTCATTCCTTCGCATCATGTTAGTGATCGCAAGCTAAATATAAGTTACTTTTTTTTAAGGATGGGAAATCATCCAATGATTTCTCCTGTTCTGGGTGGAGCGGGAGGGCATGTCAGACTTTTACCCATCCGTGTTCCGTCCTTGCCCTTTACGTTCCGGGGTCACGGTAACTCTTTCGAACATCCCGCAACCCCGGCAGGCTTCGGCCCCCTATTGGGCCACGCAAGTATTAGGTCCTGGGTTCAAAATTTTATGGGGTTAGATACCACCTAGATTTTTTTAGTAGGTACCATCCTTTTTTTTAATGATAGGAAATCCTTCAATGACTTCTCCCGGTCTGGGTAGAACGGGAGGGCGTGTCAGAAGTTTACTGACTAAAACCCATCCGTATCCCGTCCTTGCCCTTTACGTTCCAGGGTCACGGTTACTCTTTAGAACATCTCGCAACCCTGGCAGTTTAGTACTAAACTGGACACTGGATTCGTGCCCGGTTGATGGACATAGGCTCGCCCCCTATTACATGGGACTTAAACATAACTGGTGAATTGTGGGTACTGGTGTCGTACTATCGTCTTCTATATAAATCGATAATAACAGCATCTTCATTTTCGTTTTATAAAAATTCTATTGTGAACTTCTGATTTATTCTAAGACAGTCGTAATTTCAAATTTCTATTCCAATATTGCTTTATAACACGAACCTCTTTCAAATTCTGCTTTTGAACTTCTCTTCAAATAAATATATTGGAAAGAAACCTTCCAATCTAATTTACACTTTCAATCAAATCAAGTTCTACGTCAAATATAACTTCAATTTGATCAAATTATCTTGGGCTTTCGTATTTGCATTCGAAATGGCTGGTGATTCAACTGTTTGAATCCTAAAGAATAAATCTTTTTAGTAGTTGACAGCTCAACACTTTGAGACAGGGGTTCCCAAAGTGGAAGCCGTGAGGGCAGGGCAGAGGGCAGCTTTAGAGTGTCGACCGCGAGGCGGCACAGGGCTCAGCTGGGGTCTGATTTTAAAATAACTACTTATTAGAATAAAGTAATTCAAAGGAAACCAATAAACTAAATTCAAGTGGTTTATTTGTTTGATACTCGTATCAAATGAAATAAAAAAAAACACCTTTTAACCTAATTAGCGTAACCTACTTGGACAGGGACCGCGTGGTGGATTACCCTGGTCCCACACACCTATAGGAAACCAGTGTCCCAGCAGAGGGAAATCAGCCTATCACGTTCTTTTAGCAACAGTGCTTCCGGGGCTCAATTAAAATTCAATACTGTTAGCGTTGAAAAACTTTGAGAGCCCCTGCCTCAAGGCGTTACTCTCAGTGAACTCGAGGGTAACAAATTGGTGCGATAGTTCCTTGAACAAGCACTGACGCTCAAGAAGATAAACCGTGGAACAATGGGAATTTCTTTCAATCCTTTTGTCACTTACAATGAGAAACTACATGAAGTTAAGTTGAAATAAATCGGTGTTAACATCTGCCGAGCTAGATAAGGAGTTTAATATTGCGACGTCTACAGACAACTTTTGGCATAATTAGTCTGGCTCGCTTTAAAGTTTGAAATGAATTGACGACGGATGGTGGGTTCGATTCCCGCCTTGAGACAAATGTCTGTACGATCTACAATGATTTGTTCCGGGTGTTCTGGGAATTAGCTATATATAATAAAAAAATATCTGTCTATGTAATGCATTGTATTAAGTGTATCAGTCAAGCTCTGCTTAGCTTAGGGTTAAATGATGCTGTGTGGATTGCCTAGCATTATTTGTTTAACTACATGAATGAGCAATACTCTTAAGAGCTGTCCTTATTACGTCCACGGGCAAGGCATAGTCATCTGCTAATGTTGTTTACCATGATAGAACTAAACACACTGGGAGATCTTACATCTCTCTCCCTTTTTCTATATGTTCTTTAAGTTTAACTACGTGTTTACTGGATTTCGTACTTGCCATTTAATTTTTTCCGCAAGTCATCCATGTTTAATCCAGGACAGTCTGTAACGAGTAATTGAAGTTGGTTAATAAGCTGATCGTGATATCTCATAAAGCTACCAGTCAAACCGGATGCAGCTGAATACCAGTAATTTACATGGAGCGACTGCCTATCTAACCTCCACAACCCAGTTAATGAGCAACACGATACCCCTTGGTTAGACTGGAAGATATTAGTGATACAAATGAGACCTTTAAATCAAACGAGAGTTAAGAGTAAAAAAATGCCAAGCGCGTATATAACTTTGCAATAACAAAACAACATTTTGAACTCTTTACGCGTTATCACACCTGTTGTATGTTGTCACGCAATATGTCGTTCTAATGTCACGCGATTTGACACTAGATAGGCGGGGAGCTCATTGACACGCTTAGCGAGCGTTTAGGAAACATAAACAATACTACTAATGGACTTCTCGACGAGGAATTACTAGATTTCAACGACCTCTCTCGAGGTCAAATATGTGGAGCATGAATTTCTACGATCAACCACACGGGAACTTATTACAAAAACTGACCTTGCTGCTACGATATAAAAGCGCTGTCAAGCTCAGCTCGTTACCATAGACGTGCGGTTTGACGTTTCTACACTAGAATTAGTTAAAGAACTTTAAAACACGGAGTAAAAAGATGGCAGGGAGGGATTCGCTTTAATTGGTTCGTTGAATACGTGCCAAGTGCCAACCCGGAAGAAGTAAAAAACCAAACTCGATGTTGATATTCTGTATAAAATAGTTTTGAAGAACGACACAGATTTAGTTAAAAAAGGGGGGGCGAGGTTGACAACTGTTTATAACGGGTGTAAAAAGGCTATAGTAATGAAACTTTTTCTTCCCTATGATTTTTTTATGCACCGGTGTTATATTTTAAACTTTCTGGATGCGGAGATATACAAGGTCAAACTTCCAACTTGTTTTGACGCTAGTATAATAAAGTAAATGTTATAACTTAACTTTAAAAAACCCACGGCTCCTGAACCATTGCATGCTTCTGTAAGCACAATGTTTTGCGTGCGTACCTTTTTTACCGATTACACTCGTATACACAAAGAATCAAAGTCGCTTCCCAGCAACTGTGTATTTCTTTACAATATGACTAAGTTCAGAATCTGTAGATAATAATAGAGAATATGATTTTCCAAAGTAATGAACCTACATAGTATTCGCAACATGTACAGCGTAGGCGCACAAAGATTTGATCAATGATCCCCATGGGTAGAACTTGTGTAACAGGAGTCATCCATCCAATCATTATATAGGATTACAGACAGGCCAATAGTACTAATAATAAAAGGAATAAATACATGCATAGAGGTATAAGTGTGTGTGTGTGTAGAGAGTGCTCACTGCATACCTAAATTATAGATGGCGGTATTGTTATGACTCTTTTTACACCCCGATGCAAAAGGCATTACAAATTAGCGTATGAATGAATTTAGCAAGCAGTCTAGTGTTAAGTACAACTAGGAAATAAAAAAAGAAAGGAAAAAATGTTAATTCGCATCAGAGGATGTGCATATTAAATATATGGCTTAAAAAGTAAGTAATTCTTGTTATGAAAGTAAAGGTAATACACAAGTACAGGTAGTAAATCTTTTTTTAAGAGGCATTTTTATCGACCGGAGACAATGCCGGTGTTCATATCTCACCGTCCGAGGAAGCGGTATGGTTACGTAAGGCTGGAAACAGGCCTATCCCAACTAACATCAAGCCTGACATTATTCCGTAACCTTTCGACAGCCTGTCCTCACCGCTATTTAATATATGCGACACTTCCAAATGCAAACAATTCAACAAATCTGTTGCCAAAAGAATTCTGATCGCGTGCTTGTCAGCCACATGTCACGCCCAAACGCCTGGAAGTCACTCAAGTTCATTCATGTACAGTCACGGGCCAAATAATGTTAACGGAGAAAGGCGACAAAGATTTTCTGAAATTACGAGTATGAGCTTATGTGTACATCCATGCATATATAAACTTTGAGTTTTGTATATGACATTTCAACTCTCTACAACAATTTTAATATTTAATCTTGCTAAGTGATACTTATTAATGCTCGTGACTGTACTGTGGTGCCAACGACCTGCCTTCAAAGTTGGGGTAGTGCCACTTTGTTACAAATTATGGGGGTATTAACGCCAAGGTTTCTTGTGGCCCTAGTACGGTCGGCAACGAAAGTTGTTCAGCACATCATTTGCAAAACCTATACAAGGAGGAAGAAGATGTAGAATATTTATTAGGGGAACCAAAGGAAACGTAAACGAAAACAAATATCTGTGCGAGTCCAAAAAGACTCCTATCTCAGCATAATGACTTCTGGGAAATCATCCAATGACTTCTCCCGTTCTGGGTGGAACGGGAGGGCGTGTCAGACTTTTGCTGACTAAAACCCATTCGGGTTCCGTCCTTATCCATTACGTTCCAGGTTCACGGTAACTCCTTCGAACATCCCACAACCCTGGCAGACATCCCGCAACCCTGGCAACATCCCGCATCCCTGGCATCTCAGCATAATGCAGCTATATACATCCATGCTGTGTATGTCCTTCGGCTATATATATGTTGCAAGGAAATTAATTTCTCTACTAAAACTTCTCACTTAATTAATAACATGTTATTAACTTAATGTTTACGGCTAAGTGACCCATTTCACATAACGTGCGTGTCAGTCATTCCCAAAATAACTTATACTTTTTCACATTTTCATGCAGTTAATGTGGGGCCAAAATATATCAGATGTTTTTTTTTATTTAGGGGACTGATTTCACTTTTATAAGCTGCACGCAAAGATTGCTGCTTCTGATACAACTGTGATTGTTTTCCATAAGACGAGTACTTATAGTATCTCTGCAGGGTTCCAGTCTTGGTTCTTTTATAAATGGTTACATCATCTTGCCGTTGCCCCACACTAGGCATTTCTCCTGCATCATGGGTGCGTTTACAAACATTTAAAGTCAGCCAAACTTGGAACAATTACCAGTAGGCTATCATGAAATTATTACCTATGTAAGATCACTTGGGGTAAGCTAAACTAAATAATGAGATATATTCTTCCCAGATTTTTAGCATCCAGGAACCATCTTAGACACATACATACATACACACGTATGTCTCTTTTCCATTCGATCAAATCTAGCCTGTTCCTTTGATGTCCTCTCCCAGCGATGCCCTAGGCCGAGGCCCGTAGGTGTAGTCGCTTAGTTTTTATGTTTTATACCCTGGCTGGACGCCTTAATTGATTAAGTCCCCACATGAATGTTCAGTTGAGCATACAAACAAAAAGGCCTTTTCCCTTGGGGTAGGCAGTAACTGCAGAACCTGCTAAATACTCCACTTGCTAGTTGCATTATATTAACTAATTTAGCTAAGAGCTACCACGCTGATTTCTGCTCGTGAGCGGGGTGGAAACTAAAACTGCAAATCGTTAATTGGATTACACATTAAAAGGCAAGACCAATATACTATTTATAGTAAACAGTAGTTATGTACAGGGTACCTTAGAGAATCTTATCTTATAATAATAATATGCCAGCCTGTAACTGTCCCACTGCAGGGCAAAGACCTCTTCCCATACAGAGAAGGCACGAGCATTAATGACCGTGCTTGCTCAAGACGGGTTGACGATTTCAGACTTATATTAATTATAAGACTTATATTAATTATAAGTCTTATAATAGGGCGAAATAAATGTAAAATTTTGTGGACAGAAACTCCATCCAAACTTTCCTTTAATTTCGGTTTTCATTTCGGGCATTTTCGGTTTACGTATAAAATGTATTATGTAATAAAAATAAGATAATAAATCATATTAACACGTTGAACGCCAAATGACCGACAATTAATACATTTTCTATTGTATCTCGTTGTTTGGCAGTTAAGGCGATAAATGATAGAGGGATTGATTGGCGACAAACCGCACTTCCTAAGTTGTTATTCCGAGGAAGAAGTAATCTATCTCAGAAATGGGGGGCGAGGGTACGAGTGAGACATTTTTGTTCCTTAATATGCGGAGCACATATTCACGCAGCCGATTGCTCCAATGCACCCCGGATTTTTTTCTTAAACATGACCTATTTACATAATAAATGAGTCTCCCAAGGTTTGGTTTGATCAAGAGAGCATTGCGTCTTCATTTTGTATTTAGAATGCCAGTGTTCTTCTTAAAATCTACAGCTGTGAGAATATTGCAAAAACCATGTAATTTTCAAAACATAGCCTGTATTCCCGGAAGGGATGGGCAGAAGTGGACCTACAATACACCTACATTTCACCAGTTATATTTTTAAGTCCCATGTAATAAGGGGTGAGCCTATTACCATCAACCGGACACATCTAAACTCCGGGCTGCTACTGAGAAATTCCTAATGAAAAATCACAATAAAAAATTTATTTTTCTAAGTTACGACGCTAAAAAGAATATTTTCCGTACAACTGAATTATTAAACGACTGCAGCACTGAGACGTGTCATGTCAACATTACTCAGTCATCTAGGTTATTCTATGTGAGAAACTAAACAATTTATGAAATAGCTGTTACCCGCGACTTCATCCGCGTGGAACATAACTTTGTTTTTTTTTTTGTGTGTTTTGTGTATAATTCTTTTCCTAAAATAAAAGTAAGCAAAATTAATACTTATAACATCAGCTGTCTGCCAGTGAAATTCCCGTCAAAATCGATCCAACGATTAGCCGGGAAAAAAAGCTATAGAGAAGGTCTACGCCAACAGCCCAGCCTCGATTCAAGACCTCAAAGATGGAATTCGTGAGGCTATCGAGGATATACTCGTAGGGTAGCCACTTTGCGATTTGGTTATAGAAAATTTCATGAAAAGGATATGGTAAGTAAGCGTGGTCGTGGTGGTCATTTGCCTGATGTTATTTTCCACTATTAACGGCATACCTTCCTCTTTATAATGAAATAAACATCCGATCATTTATATTAAAAAATGGCATTTTTCTATGAATATCAAAATAACACCTCTTGTTTGAAAACCCTGTATTTACATATTAATTCATTTGCATTAAGTAAAAATCTGTTATTTTGACATTAAAAAAACAGACAATTCATATAATTTATTTCTATAGATTCGCTAGACTATGCCAAGAAACCTTCCCTTCTCTCTTTATCGCGTGTCGGATCTCATTTGTTCGGAATGTTGTTAATTCCTGCCTGTTTAATCCGACTTCTGATGGCCATCACGCAATATTGCGCGCGAAAACTTACAGGCGTCCGTCTGAAGAGCCATAATTCTTTATCTAAATGTTACTGCAGTCTCTTCACGCGTTGCTTCACATTGAAATACCAGATGTTATAAGTATATTTCAAATGTTTAGTTATCGTATTAGTCTTTATGTCATTGATTTTCAATTTATTTGAAATGGAGACGACTTAAAGGAAATTATTACAAGGCAAAGTATAAAACCATTTTCTACGTTATATTTTATCACATCATAACCTCGAGTTGATGAAACGGTCTGTGAAGAAGTCTACATACATTATACTCAAGCTTTTTTCCCTACCCTTGACAATTTACCACGCTCCCCAGAAAAAAAACAAATGCAGTTCAATTCCATCCAAAAAGCCAGTCGATGGCAGTTGATCAATTCTTCCGATGATTGGCGAATCCCCAAAAGGATCTGACCATAACTGTGAACCTTAAGTTTTCGTTTTCCTACAGAGAGCAATCGATCATCGAAATCCCTAGCCGATAATTGGACAAAAAGATTGTTTGAGAGATATAACAAAGCAGAAAGGAATTGACTCTCGAAGTTATTATTCAGTTAGAAATTAAATTTATGGCACGATTACTCAATTATAAGTTCATGTATTTTTGTATCGATAAATGGATCAGCGAAGCCCGTTGGAATATTTATCGAGTATGAGATAAGACTTCATTAAATATCTTGACAACTTCTGAATTGCTGATATAAATAATCTCTTTAGTTATTCAATATATTTATAAAAAATAAAAACATTTTGTGAGTACATTTTCTACATCTACTACTTGGGTCCCGTAATCTTACCCGTGATCAAATTAAGATAAGACGATTCGAAATTCCCCCGGGAATACGTCAATTTTTCGAGATAAAAATAAGCCTGTGATAATCCACGGTATGAGCTACCTTCATAACAAATTTCATTCAAATCCGTTCAGACGTTTCAGCGCGAAGGATTAACAAACATACAAACACACACAAACATATCGACAAACTTTCGCATTTTGTAATATGTATTGGAGTGATAATATAATTATCCTGGCAACATTACTAAGAAAATCATTAGTTAACATAAAATATTACTTTTTAACAACCCAACAACTAAACTTAACCAATTCTTGTTCAATTTTAAAAGCCTGTAACCATATTTCATGCTATATAATAGAACATTCCCAGGAGATTTTTTGGCAAAGGGAGCAGCGACCACCCGCCGCACCGGTATTACAATACCATCTACATTCGCGACGTACTTTATAAAAACGTAAACAGCTACACAAAAACAAATTATGTAAATAGAGACTTTAGATAAACTGTTATTTTTAGAACCTTAATATAACGAGATTCCGTCTCACACAGATGTTCCTGAACACCATTTTTGTATGCTAATGGGTATCCATTTCGGTCTTAAGTGATCGTATCATTCTTACAACTTCATCATTAAACTACATAAACTCACGCCTATTACGATCCCGACATACTTATTTTTATTCGTTTACGTTCATACATCGGGTCATACCTACACGTACCACCTGACCTTTCTGAAGAACATCACCAATTGGGTCAGTGAATGTCCTTCTAGGACGTCCCTTCTCGGCGTTTCTACTTATGTAAATTATGTCGCTAATTATCCTCTCAACGTGACTAAACCATTTAAGCTTACTCTAGAATTAATTAATTAATTAACTTATTCATTATCAGTAATTAAAACCACCTGTTAAAAATTAGAATCTATCGCCAAATAACCTGCAAATTACCCGTCTTCAAACTCTTTGAAAGGTTAGATGGTACTATAAATCACTTGCATACCAGAGTAAGACCAAACGACTCCTGCATCTCGACACGTGCCATCTACACATCTGGCGATGTGGATCGGCGCCCAGTATCTCCGGCATGTGCGCGATGACACGCGCGTCGTTATATATGAGCCGCCTCTTTGGGCAAAAAGATGAGCGTGATAAATGTAACAGACGGTTGATTATATCACGGTTGACTGCCTCGTTGGTCTAGTGGTCCCAAGCGTGACTGCTTAGCGTGAGGTCTTGGGTTCTATTCCTAGGTCTAGTTATTATAATATGAACTGTCTCATCAGCAGCCCAGAGTCTGGATATTGTCCTGGTTGATCGCAATAGGCTCGCCCCTATTACACTAAAACATAACACGCGACATGAAGGTGTTACTATAGGTACGCCTCTGCCTAACCTTTCGTGAAATACAGGCGTGATATTATGTTATGATTTTAAGCATCCTGCATTAAATAGTAGAGTAATAACCCTCCTTAGTTTGCGTAGATATATAACGGGTATTAAGGCCCATCAGACCATGTATGAGCACTTGATTTAGAATCTACAGGTTGATAGACTGATAATAACGACGTGAATTGGCAACTTATCGCATAAAATCAAGCTCGCGTTATTACATGCACACCACCTCTAGTCAGATTCACTGTTAACGAGCTTACACGTCCTTTGTTTACCGATACTAGTGAATATTGGAGCGCCTGGAAGTTTATTAATTTAATTAAACCGTGCTCTCTGCAATCCGCACTATGTTTGCGGGGACGTTAACACCAGTGTGGCTGCGGCAGTCATAATGTTGTGGCTTTGCAAATGCAGTATTTAATGCATAAATACGAAACTTATTTCACTTTAGATATTATATTTTACTAGCTGACCTGGCAAACGTTGTATTGCTATATAAAATGTTTGGGGTGGACCACCCTTAACAATTAGGGGGATGAAAAATAGATGTTGTCCGATTCGCAAACCTAACCGATATGCACACAAAATTTCACGGAAATCGGTCGAGCCATTTCGGAGGAGTTTAATTACAAACACCGTGACACGAGATTTTATATATTAGAAGAAGATACTAGCTGTTGCTTGCAACTACGTCCAAGTGAAAATGCTTGTATTAACATTTCATTTCATAATACATATATACAATTCGAACAAACTTTCCGTCAGTGCTCGAATATTTGTAACCTGATCAGTGCTTCCTACAACATTGCGTAAAGAAATAATTTTATTCTTTATAAATAAGGTATGATATAAATCCTGTTTTGGAAAGAAAATGTACTTACAGGAATAAACAACGTGGTTGCCTTCATATACTGCTGTATAGCTATATCGATCATTCAATGTAAACTGATTATATTTAAAGAAATGGTTTGAAAGATATTTGGCGTTGATCAGTTTAAAATTCATCTCGATTCGCAAGTGTATCTATCATTTCCGGGAAACGACTGACGAGAACTCAGCGGATTGAAACTAACAACTAGGGTAATCGATTTCTCGTACCCGAGTCGTTTCAAATTAACTCGATAACGAAGTGATAGTTAACTAGTAAGCACTCAATTAGCAATGAAAATAGGTTTCAAACTGCTGAAGTGCCAACGCAACGTGGGCAGCTGTCATTCCGCAAAGTATTTTAGATATAAAATACTGTATGCGTTTATATTGGCTAGCTAAGCCCGCGACTTTGTAAGCGTGGAATTCAACAAAACGTAGGTTTGCGTGGAACCCTAATTCTTAATCTAAAATAGCCTCAGATAATCCTTAACACATCAGCTATCTGTCAGTGAAATTCCTGTCAAAATCGAGCCAGCCGTTTCGGAGTTTACCAGAAACAAACACAAAAAAATAAATAATTGGTTTTTAGTACTACTACCGTATACATTTTCTTATGCTATATAGTAAAATGCTAGGTATTCTTTTGACATTGCAAACAGACACTTCCATTTTATTTATTTGTATGTACAGAAGGCGTCTCTATTCCATTTCTAATTATTAGAAGAGGAGCTCGTGGCTAAATTAAAACAGCCGCACAAGTTACACAGCACAAGCTACACTTGCCGAGGTCAGTCTGTGGATGGGTGACCGTTCGTATCAGATCAAGACTCCTCCGTGCCTCTGAAAGCACGTTAAGCCATTGGTCCCTGCTGTCATTTATAGATCTTTTACAGACGTTACGGGTAGTCAGATGCCAGAAAATCTGACAACCAGTCTTACCGAGGGGTATCGTGTTGCCCGGTAACTGGGTTGTGGAGGTCAGATAGACAGTCGCTCCATGTAAAATACTGGTATTCGGATGCATTCGGTTAGAGTGGAAACCGACCCCAACATAGTTGGGAAAAGGTTGGGCTGGTGATGATGATAGAGTCTCTACGCTGGCGATTCCAAGCTCTATAACCAGGTATAACCCAAAACAGTAGCTTTACGTAAAGTTTGTTGGCTTTAGCCAAGGGTCTTGAGATTTCCTTACCAATCCTCATTAATAAACTGAGACCATATTTTCGAGGAACCAAAAGATCAAAGCTTCCGCCCACAATCTTCACCGTAACCTTTCAGCTTCACTGGATTTACGTCATTTTCAGCAGATCCACGTCATTACAATTTATTTAAGGAATTGTTTGTGTGTAGTGTCGCGGTTGGACTATTAATATTCATGAAAATTCTAGCGCCACGGTGTCGTAGCTGTTGAGGAACAAATATTTACATAGTTATTTACACTGGATTGAAATTTAACGTTTCAGTAGTGGGCTAAAAGTGTATAAACAAATATAAAGTTTAATACAACCAATCTTACCAAGGGGTATTATGCTGTCCAGTAACTGGGTTGCGGAGGTCAGATAGGCAGTCGCTCCATGTAAAATAATGGTATTCAGCTGCATCCGGTCAGACTGGAAGCCGACCCCAACGTAGAAGGGAAAAGGCTAGGCAGATGATGATGATGAAGCAAACACATGTACAGAGGCGGTTCTACCAGGCAACCTTCAAGGTGCAATAAAGGTGACCAGAAAAAAAATGAATATTATAGAACTATGAATACTTTACCTAACAATTCTAATACCTTTAAACGATCAATTATTGTAGACATATATGTACGAGTATCTATGTATATATCATCTGAATTCTGGAAGTTTTCCCCAACGATTTTCATGAAATTTAGTATGCCTCTAGTAGGGTTTCAGGGGCGATAAATCGATCTAGCTAGGTTTCATTTTTAGAAAACGTCATTATATCCGAACAAAGCTCTGTCATCCAGGTACTATACTTAATACACGAATATACTTAAAAAAATTGAAACATTTCATTAGATAACGTCTATGTTTTCTTTAAAACAGCAGTCGTCACACTTTTCTGGCCCAGGATACATAAAACGATGTGACGTTATCTCTGCGGGTCGCACACTTATGAATTTGATTTTATTGTCAGCCACGCCGAGCTCAAATACATATCTTATCATAGACTAGACAGTTATATCATACCTACGCCGAAATTACTGTCCGAAATAAAGATTATTTCACTTTAAGGGTTCCGTACCCAATGGGTAATACGAGACCCTATTACTAAGACTCCGCTTTCCGTTAGTCTGTCACCAAACTGTATCTCATGAACCGTGATAGTAAGACAGTTGAAAATTTCACAGATATTTGACAGTATTTCTGTTGCCGTTATAACAAGAAATACTTAAAAACAGAATAAAAAAATATTTAAGGGAGCTTTTTTCTTGTGTTTTTTTGCCATTTTTTATAAATGGTACGGAACCCCTCGTGCGCGAGTCCGACTCGCACATGCCCGTTTTTTTTATTTATTATCTACTAAAATTGCTGGCTATGTCGCGGTCCGCACAAATACCGACCCCGGGCTAATATGACGACCACGGCCCTACAAACAATAAGATAATATTTACATAAAAATTTCTATAGACAAAAATCATTTTAATTGCCATTTTTATACCTTTTAGTGTATTTTTGCAAATCTGACGGTTTTTTTTTGTAGAAAGCTTTTATGAAAGCGCTTTCGAGTGGGTCATCGTCATCGGTCCACAATGTAAAAAGTTATGAGTGGTTGACCACGCATAACCATAAAAAAGAATATATGTACATGCGTGTCGAAATGAGAATCTCCTTTTTTTTCGTCGGTTAAAAAGTGCGGTCGCTGTAAAAAGTAACGTTCTAACAACGTAAAACAATCAACAGTCAGAATTAGAAATAACTGTATATTTGCCATCCATTCAATAAAGCCATTCGTTATGAAACCTCTCTCCCTTACCTACCCTCCCGTCACGAGATGCGTACGCGGAAACGTAAACTTATAAGTATCAGTTACCCATAATATTAGTCAGTAAGACTTACTTACTAACTAATATTATCAAGCTGAAGACATTGCTTGTTTCTTTTTTTCTTGTTTGTACACGCTAATCTCTGAAACCACCAGTCAGATTCGAATAAATCGTGTGGCACTTGAAATATTCTTGACGGACTATTGAACATCACGCTAAGAACCTTAGATGGTGAGAGGCAGAGAAAGCAATTCAGCGTGATCTTTGGCCGAGAGGTCAGGTCAGCTGGCCGTCCATAAATATTGTCACTATTAAAGCTCAAAATGCACCCAATCTTAATTATTTGTTTAAGATGAAAACGGTGTAAGTGTGGCGGTTGTTTACATCAATATTCATGGGGTGTCGCGGCGCGTCTGCGGCTGGATCGCTCGTTCGCAGCCAAGAATTAAACACTTTGTGCTTGATTGAGATGAAATGGGTTGCAGCGAGACTGGGTGAAAATGTAAAGTGGAAGTAACACCACGCCTGTATTCCCCGAAGGGTTGGGCAGACCTGGTGGGAAGATGGTGGAAATGTGGATGTACTATACTATAGGTTAATCTCCTTCTTAATATTGTACATCCACAGTTCGCCTGTTATGTTATATGTAGTATGTGAGATGACGGGCCTTGCCTCCAGCCAGGCAAAAATCCAGACTCCGGGCTGCTACTGTGAAATACCAGATGTTACAACCCAATAACACTGCCCGATCCGGGAGTGGAACCCAGGGCGTCATGCTAACATTCAGGGGAAGAGGAATGTTTAAATAGACGTTACTTAAAATATTGCTGTAGGCTTTTCAGTTCTCCGATACTACGAGAACGTTGCGTGTTGAAAAATATAGTTTCAAAAGTCAGATTGGAAATAAATGGCGTGGTACCAACTGTAGAAACAAATAAAATGTAACCCAACAATCTAGAGGTAAAAGAGCTCAAGTAAAGGCACCATTACTGTAAGTAATTAATAATTAAAATTATAAAGAACAAAAGAAACACAACTTCAAGCAGCTGAAGAAATATAAAAGATTTTTTTTTTTCAAGTTTATCAAAGCTCCTGGTGATAATAACATGAATAACTTCTGTATGACAGAGAATATTAAACCGTCACATAACACTTTATACGAGGACTTATATGAAGAATAACAAGGAACTGTACTTAGAGGTCGGTTTGACGAGGAAATCTTCTAATATTATGTAAAAGGGTTCCGTCGTAATCAAGTTATTTTATTGTTCCTCGGCACGACATATTAAAACGTAAGGTTTATGTACTGAAATAAAAATATGGGTTAACTACGCGCTTTGATATAAAACTTATACAATGCCGGATTAAACTAGAATATTCTAGTTTCTTGTGGTTGCCAAGCCGGCTTATAACGAGAGGGTTTGAAACACGTGTTCGAATCATTAGTCATTTTAACAAATATTTTAAGCAATTATCCAGATTGTTTGACACTTCCCGTGACCCAAGAGCTAACTTTTACCTTTGCCAAACTAGAGGCTGATTGCCATACAACGTGGCAATGCCGCCAGTCTTTTGGGCGCGTCTATGGCGCGATGCGGAGGAATTTTTCGACGCCATATTTTGGTTGATTAGGATTTGGTTTTTTAATTCTATAAATAGTCACTTGCAGTATTTTTTTTTCAATTTAGTTCCCACACAATATATGTATTTATTTTGACTTTAATGAATGAATGTCACTATACTAGCCAATTACTTGACACTAACACAACTGTATAGCCTATGTAGCTGTTAAAATAATGATTAATCAGTTTACATGGTGTACAATAAAGTCTATTCTACTCAATTCTACTAGCGCATTTGAACTTTGACAACCCAAAGGACTGAGTATGTAAGGATCATACCATTTCGATGTTTCTATGTGGGTAGCTAAATTACCTACATCGGCAGTCTAATACGACCTAATTGCAGCCTTTAAAAGGCAACAAGCTAACCCTGTTACATTAAAACTAAACTAATGAGTGCGAGAACAAAACAACCCCAAATTATAATGTAATAGGCTTGTATATCCAAAACTAATTAATAAAAACGCCACATAATATTCGTGAACAAGTCGTAAAGGCTAACCGCGGAGTTTTGTTATAGTGTAACAATAAACAGTGGTACCATTCGTTCGCGTTAACGGCACCTATTCCTATGCCATAAAAGAGGATCGCGACCCGACGGTCGTTACGAGATCAGTATTTTAGTAAACACACAATAACATTGTACAGAAGGACCATTTTATAATGTCAGGTGTACCCGGTCATCTACACCTGACATTAAAAAATGGTCCTTCTGTCACTTGTAGATCTTTGACAATCGTTACGGGTAGTAAGAAGCTCGAAAAATTGACAATTGGTCTTCATAAGTGGTATTGAATCAAGTGGAAGTCAGACAGCCAGTCGCCCTATGTAAATACTGGCGTTCAGCTGCATCCGGTTGGATAGGAAGTCGACCATAGTTGGGAAAAGGTTGTATACCTAGATGATTGTAATTTAAAATAAAACACTATTTCCTATTCCTGGCTGATTCTGTGAGGGAATAAAACCTACAAAACCATTTGCCAATCTTAGCAAATTGTGAAAATGATAATTAAAATCCCCCTTCGAGTGCCCTCGGCTGAATTTCAATCAATTATGTTAACATTGAGTTTTTTTAGATGGAAAATTGAAGCACAGAGCAAGAAAAAAAGAAGCCTTTTCGTGTGTAAGAACAGAATAGAAAAGAAAACTGTAATTATATTCTACACCATAACAACATATAAATGTCAGTGGTGGAGTGGTTGGAGTGGTGGGTGTGGTAGTATTGTGGTGGTGGTGTGGTGGTGTTGTAGGTGATGGTGGTGGTGGGTGGTAGTGGTGCTGGTGGACTTATATGCTTTTGTAGCGACATCTATCTCGGCACATACGAACTAAATCGACGTGTCCTACATCGCGATATTAAAGTTATCCACGCGAGTATATATAAACCCGGCGAGAACCGTCGGGCAGTTGCCCAACAGACACAACACCCGTCTGGTCAGAGGATCCTCCCTTTTCTATGGTGGATGAGGAACTTTACACCCTGTTCCTCATACCCCCAAACTTTCATTGGAATTCACCTACTGTACCTATCTGTGTCTTGTCCCAAGAACTTGCGACTGTACCCCGCGGAATGCTTGTATTTGTGAAAAAAACTATTAAGAAAGCGAGAGAGGGTTTATAGCTTAACTATATTGCCATATAATGATATGACAGTTTAGTTCGGAATTTATTGAAGTGTTTGATCCAGGTTAAGCTACCTGATAAAATATTTTTAAAAACTTTGCCCCAACACTAGGAGTTACTCATGTATCGTGGGTGCCAAATACCTGTAGGCCTTACAAACATTTTTCGTGCTGGAATCAATCCCGCATCACGCAGCGCAGCAGCTCAGCCACTGCGCCAACCATGCCGTCAAATTAGTGTTAAACTATCAAAAATTTACGAGGCCTCTTTCTACTCTGATTAAACATAATTTGTGAATGTTTTCCATTTTAAATTTTCCTCTCTCTAAAAGCGAGCAAGCCCGAAACTATTGCAAAACCATTCCGGTACTCATTTACATTGAAATAAAGAGGGACCTCTCAAATTATGGACCAGACGATTCACGAAAAGTTTCTAGTGGGCCCAAAAACCAACCCCTAGTAAAAAACTATAATGCAGATGTCAAAGGGTGCTTCAGTACAAAAATCCTCTAGGACTCACTGACCCTCTTACTTTTAATAAATGCGAACTTAGTTACCAACTAGTAAATAAATAAAAATAATGCTGGACATTCCACACAGCATCATCTAGCCCCAAGCTAAGCAGAGCTTGTGTTATGGGTACTAGATGACTGATATGCTTAATACAATACATTACATAGATATATATTTTTTATTATACGTAGCATATACCCAGAACACCCGGAACAAATCTTTGTAGATAGTACAAACATTTGTCCCAAGGCGGGAATCGAACCCGCAACCTCCTGCGTCGCAGGCGGACCTTCGCCCGCTGCGTCACATAGGTCGTCAGTAAGAACTTTATCTATCACTAATCATAACACTGCAAAAGTTTTTTCATCAAATGTTTTCAGGACAACTTTGGCTTTCAGTTACAGCGGCTTTGTATCGGCACATTTTATTTATTGAGTATTGATATTAACGGATTCTTCGGAAAAGGTTACAGGCCGAATCGAAGTTTTTTCAAGAGTTTCTTCACGTAAAAGATACAATATAACGGCTGGGACAATTGTGTAACATCTTGAACTGTTTCTGAATACGAACTAAAAGTTGATTTTTACAGTCAAAGTTAAGTAAGTTCGAGCATCTTAAGTTTTATACATATTAACTTGCACTAGCAAACTCCAATTTGTCAACTGTAAAAGTAACAATTTGAAGTCATTATTTAGCAAATTTTGACCATAGCCATACTTTTTTTTTAGATCAGTACAACAGACTTACATACCATTGCCATAAAATCTTTACGTATTACGTAAGTGACAATAAATAATAATATTTTTTTTGTTTTGAAATATTTAAAAATGTAATTAATATGTATATAAACAAATAAAAGAAATAATAATAAATAATTCTGGACAATACACACAGCATCATCTAGCCCCAAGCTAAGCTGAGCTTGTGTTATGATTGCATCACACGTCAAAAGAGTTTAAAGGTGTGATATAAAACGTGGCAATGCCGCCAGTTTTTATTTTTTAGTTGTATGGTTTACAACACATTTAGGTTTTGATTAGGATTTTTATTGTTTTTAAAGCTCCGTACGTCCGAATGAAAAAACGAAACCCTTAATTATAGGTTCACTCGTGTGCCGTATGTCCGTCAGTCACAGACATTTTTTTCTTAATGTACAAAGCGTATATTGGTGTCATTCGCACAAATACTTTTTACGATGTATTTACTTTGGAAAAAAAATATTTAAGTTTTTTCTTGATCATGGACAAAGAATTTAAAGTGGTTCTTGATCAAAAAGGTTTGGTAACCACTGGTTTGCATGAATATTGAGTATTGAGTAAAGAACCGCTGGAAAAATACTGATAAACCAACTGCAATATACCACAAACATATAAGAATGACAATTTATTATCAATACAATATGTAGTCGGTTGTGAAAACCATCCAATCATTATTTATTGTGAAACTCAAAGATGGGATCTCTCAATAGAGGAGCGGTAGCAATATTATGTACCTACCTATTTATATTATGGAACGAGAAATGAACGTCATGGAAATACGTGCATCTGTTTGTTTCACGATCAAAGATCTTAAAATGTGGATATCTTTTAAAAAGGTAAAATAGATCTACCACACGAGCTTGTTTTATCATTTTAGAAAATACTCGAAAATATATCCCAAATTTAACATCTGTGATTGATAGTTGTTTTACAACCCCCCTTTCCTTGTCACGAGTAGTCACTTCACATTTGGGAAACCTTCTCCACCCGGCGTGACGTCACATATTGTTCAATTTCATATGTAGAAATAATAATCTTATATAAAAATTAACATAAAAACATTATAATTTAGATCGAGTTCGTTATATTTTAAGTGTTTTATTTACTTTAAGGAAACGCCATTTGTCACATTTTGTTAACACCCCCCCCCCCCCCCCCCCCGATTAACCTGTGACGTAGCAAATGGATGGCCCCTTACCTACCTTAATTCTAGTTGGCAAGGTGCCTGTTGTCAATGTCTAAGCAACTTGACGCTTAAGCACGACTGCGGTCTCTGACAAAGTGTTTAAGTTGTGTTATTTTAATTATCTCTAAGTCTAATGCGGTAGGGGTTGTACTAAGTTTGCTTTCTCCCTGATAGGATCGCGCGTACATGTGTGAGTTTAGAATTATAATGAACGTAATGCGAGAAGTTTAAAGCAGTAGTCTACACTTGCCTATTGTAAACCACCACTTTAGAATAAACCTATTTACTTCATCGTATTCTTAGCCTTTTTCGACTAAGCATGCTGGGGTCGGCATCCACTAACCAGTTATGGGATAGTACGGTACCAGTTAGTAAGACTGATTTGTCAGACTATCGGGCTTCTGATTCCCCGTAACGACTGACAAAGATCTACAAGTGACAGCCGGCACGCAAATTAACGTGTTTTCCGAAGCACGGAGGGGTCTCGGATATGTAATTAAAGGTCACAAAACCGAGGGCCGACCTAGGTGATCGTAGCTTAACCTTTGATGGTAAGACGGATCACTAAGCCGCGAGCCCCCACAAATCTACTGACTCAAGCGCGAGTGATATTTAATCATTTAATTGAAATTTAGGCTTGATAACTTATAAGCAAAACATACAATATTTGCAAATTGGGTAACAAAATTCTTAAAAATAAACGAAAAATTTAATAATATCACTACACGAAACAGAAGCTATTTAACACCCTAAAAGACGACTAAACTTCTTGAACCTTACAAAAAGAGTACAACCTTCCACAAAAACAAGTATTTTCTCAGGAGTACCTGTATATCGTACTCCCTTACGTTATATCTCTTGTGCCCAGCACATGGTAACAGGAACTTTCTGGAACTAATTGGTTCCACTCCCACAATTTAGGAGTTGATAAAACTATGCGTATGAATTTGTTAGTGAGGCTGTTACCGAGTAATGTTGGGAGATGAATATGTTA
The DNA here is from genome assembly GCA_905147745.2 of Phlogophora meticulosa. Classification (NCBI taxonomy): domain Eukaryota; kingdom Metazoa; phylum Arthropoda; class Insecta; order Lepidoptera; family Noctuidae; genus Phlogophora; species Phlogophora meticulosa. The sequence continues at coordinate 14,493,832 of LR990520.1, read as the reverse complement.
ACGAGTTAGATGTCTATTACGGGATTAGTTTTAATTGGGTATTAAGTTGTGGCTTCGGCTATAAATAGAAGGTGTTTTAGGTAAAAATCTAAAGGACGTAATCATCATCATTTGGAGTCGGCGCGGCATGTCTTTTTCTTCCGTACATTTGATATTTGCCGTCATTTCAAAAGTCACCTCTTTCCTAGACATTTGTACCTATAATCGAAAGATTATATGACAATGGCTTAGCTTTTTTTTTAATAGCTTTTTAAGGATATTCCAACCGGTGCGACGCAGTGGTTGGATGTAGTACTTTTTTCGGGATGTGTTAATCATAGTCTTTTAGATGCTAGGAAAACGTTTAAGCATTAACTAGCATCAGAAAGCTGAAAATGGTGTTAAGCTTCTCTGCTGCTGCTGTTAAGGGTTCTCATTGAAACATCATTATCATCATCCTCATCTTCAATTATAGGTACCAATTTATTTGGGGTCGGCGTGTATGCGTTCTGTTGTGTGTTCTATTAATCTCTATTTGCTGTCATCTCCTTCCTAGACATATCATCTTTCACACAATCCACCCATCGACTTTGGTCTTCCTCTACCCTTCATATTCATACCCAAAATGTAACAACATATGTTGTCATTCTAATTGAATCACTAAACTATCGAAATCAACTTAACATCTTCGCATATCAATTCCTATTGGCATGTAAACCAACCCCCTAATAGTGTAAGCCTCTTTGTGGAGTGCCGCGAACACAAGATTGATTGACATTAATTAAGGTGTATTATGTTGCTGCGGTTAATATCAATACTCTGATTACACTATGACTATGTTTAGTAATCATTTACAGGAAATCGTTCGATCGCAATATACAAGGTACTTCTAGAAGGTGATAGCAGGTGGCTTTCTGTAGTTTCAGTATATCCCCATGGGAAAGAAAGAAAGAAAGAAAAACATTTATTTAGGACACGCACAGGAAATCCAAATGAAAAATAACTAAAACTAAACAGATATAAAAATAAACAAATAATAAAAACCTGGACTTGTGCGAGGCCAAAAAGGCATGATACTGTTATATTTAAAAACAAATAAAAACCCTGAATGGCGTGATAAGATAAATTCAACACATTGGACGGTAAAACCAAAAGAGTATAAAATCCCCGCAATTGTGAACTTGAACAGAACCAAACCTACAAACAATTTTTGGAGATACATATTTTGGTCCCCCACAGCAAAATTGGTACAAACTTTACCAATAACCAATGTTTGTTACGTTTGGCGACTTTCACGGACAGAAGTTGTTCAACTTTTTGAGTGCGTTGAAAAGAAATGACTTTCTTTACTTATCTCCCACCCTTTGCACGAACGTATAGAAATATACTACGTACCAAGTTTTTCGTTCGTTCATCCACCTACCCAGTGGTTTAGACCTCTAATGCACTAGGTGGTAGGCTCAAAGCCGGGAAGTTACCAATGTGACTTTTTGAATTCATATGAACTTTCTGTCTATCTTAGACATCACTCACATCGATGAGGAAAAACATCGTGAGGAAATCTGGACTTTATAACTAATACGAGTACATGTCTGAAATTGCAATCCCGCTTTGAGCTAGCGCGGTGTATAGGTACTAATGCCTTATGTGTATGAGAAGAGGCTTTTGCCCTGCAGTGGGACAGTAACAGGCTGGTATTATTATAGTAAAACTTTCTTCGTAAGCTCAATGGGACATTCTGTCAAGTTATACTTCTGAGTTCCATATGTGTTCACATGGTGTTATTAACCATGTATCTACCTACATTCATTTGTCGATGGCAACATAACAACTGTGTAACTATTTTAATTTTCTTGATATTTTTGTTTTGCTTTCAACGAAAATTATACCCCATGAAAACAAACAGACTACAATAACAAGAACTAGTCACAACCAATTTTTCTAATTAACTGATAGTTAGTTCGACTTTGTGTTTACGTTACACTAACTTTCAATCCAACCGCCACTCAATCGGACTAACGGCTTCGTTCTTAACTTAAACTCTAAAAGACAAAAAAGGAAAAGCGATTAAAAAGTTAGCATTTTAGAGTTTCTTTTGGACAAGTATTTATTCGATAAACTTTATTGAGTTTGACTTACCAAGTAAGGGAGTTTAAATCTTCTGGGAAGTGAGATCCAACTGGATTTAGGAATCCAGTTGGTCAGATAAAGGTCTAAGTTACTAGAGAAAGGAGACTAGAAAATTATACGCTACTGAGAATTGTATTTTCTCGAATAGGTCTTATATATTCCAAATGGACGAGGATTATCCTCTTAAATGGAAAGTTAGTCTCTATGTACCATTTTGATAGCTAAACTACTGAACCGAATTTCACGATATAAGGGCAGAGAGGTTTTTCTGTACGGTATCTACTTTTGATCCCATATATTTTGCGCTTTCAACGCAGAGCCGCGGGAAGAGCCAAATGGGATCATAATCCAAGGTTAAGAAACTACTACCAAACATTACCCAAAAGATCTTTTATAAAACTTTACGAGATAATTCTTCATCGTATCTTACTATTTATTCTGACATCAATTCTATAGACCACAAAACTGGATGGTCCAATAAAATCACGCGTTTTCCACCTGCATTTCCTACTTTATCTATAAAAGAACACATTTCCAGAGATCGTAAACCCATAGGAAGGATTTTCCCGATGCTTAAGGCTTTTAGTAAGAATGTGAAGTGCTGCCATCTAACGAAGTGGATTACAGTTAAATAGTTCCGAGTTTACGGTTTACTGGTCAGTAAATCTCTTGAGAGCATTACTAGGAAGCTGTAAAAAGCTCCTGTCCGTATCTACTTCGAGTACAGTTATTTAATCTAAGAGATGAAGATGTTTATAGAATATTTAAATATTGAAACTATGTACAACGTAAGGGAATTCCTCACTCCCCTTTAACCCATTTAGTTTATAGTGGGATGTGGTAAATTAAATGAAGGTTCTTTCAGTGCTGTCATCGGTCTCGGCTCAAGCTTCAGGATTAAAAAAAAGAAAAAAGCTAGGCGCTATTGTTTGATTTGATATAAAAAAAAGCTTTTTACATTATTTGAAGTTCTAAAGCAATGGAAGAAAAGCGGACGTTCTGCGAATCGGACCTTTATCGAATCAGATATTTGGCGAATCTGACGTTTTGCGAATAAGACGCACTATTTTTGCAATTCGGCGTTTTGCGGAATCGGATGTTCCCGGAAGATTCCTACTGCCTGACTATACTCTATTTTTCTGCACTAAATATAGGTATTTAGTGCAGAAAAATAGAGTCCCGAAATTTAGCAGGCCTTTTTTAGAGGTTTTATAAGTAAACCTCTAAAAAAGGCCTGCTAAATTTCGTTCTTCAGCAAAGAATCAACATTGCTTCAGTCAACTTTTTATTTCGCGTTCATTAAGGACCTAAGACCCTCGAATGTACTCACAAAAATGGCTAACATTTAGTCAGATTCAACAACAAGGCCCAGACGTCAGTGACCTGTAACTTTGTTTTTCTTATAAATAAAACTAGTGGGCCGGCCGAGTAAGCTGATCCCAACAGATACCTACTGTTGTCATCTCGGCAATTTCTGAGGGAAAGATGATCCTGGCCCATTAGACAGAAATGGTTCAGGTCGTTTATAAAGAAAACAAAAATATTTACTATTTGGCGTATTAAGCTGTCTAGACTTGTGGCAGTGCTAATGGTTATAGAGCGAAGTATGTATATTGAGAGGGTCAAATGTTTGGTTGCAGAAGTATGCGAGTATCTTCTTAGTTTCTGTCTCAAATAAGTACGATGGGGTTGGTTTGGTATCACACAATCTTAATTTCCAAGAAACGCGGAGCGAAGTTATGCCAAACTAAATCCTAGTAAAATGTAACCTAGATTATACTAGATGTAACTTTACCCCGCATTTATTAGTAAGGGGTATAAGGGTTAAATACTGTACAAGTCATCAATTTTATAGAACGTAAGTTGAGTCGATACACCCATAGTCTTTTCGATTCCAGTGAGTTTCTCGATATCTGTGTAAGTATATTTTTACAAATTCAATAACATACTTTAGCTTAATGTAGTGCTAGAGGAAATTCCGGATATAGCAGTGATATTCTTTAAAAAAGTAAAGTAAACTAGCAGTGTCACCTAGCTTAAGTAAAATACTGACAGCTCACTTCACCGCTCATCTCACCCAGCTTTTCACGGGGAGACTTTTACAGAATCGACCGGCTGTGTCCTCAGAATACCATACAACTAAATTATATTCTATTGTGTGAAGCTTATGAATATGACCCTTTCAGCACTTTGACAACCAGCAACAAATCGTTACAGAATTTTAGACAAAATTTTCAGAAACAGCCTCCACTGCAAGCCACGTAGGTTAAAAACATACTCCGACTTCGTAAAAGTCGAGATAAAACCCTTTCTGTCTTATACCTATTGAGCCAACTGCGAACACACAAGTATAAGTACCGTCAAACAGCAAAAACCTTTTTAAGTGATATTCTTGCTAGTAAAATATGCATTACTTACCTCTCTTTGAACATAAACAACGCAAAAAATCGTTCGAATACAAACAAGCAAAGTGCTTTGTGATTATAACGAAATGGACTGAAAATCGGTACGCGATAGCGAAAATAAACAAGGTACCTCTAACCTATGAGGTTTGGTTCGGTTCTCGTGTGTCGAACAAAGTGATTTTGGGTCTGAGGCCGTAGTCTGCATTTGTGCCTGGTTGGTGGAAGTAGGCTCGCATTAAATGGGACCTATGGAGCCGTCCATCAATTACGTGAGGAGTTCAGGGGGGGGAGGGATTCGAGCGGAATCTCATTTAATCTTACTTTGGGTACAGGGGGGGTCTCGGTATTTTTCCGCATGTAACGGAGTAAAATTGCGAGAAAATTGGGTTACTTAAATAAAAATCATCATTATTTAAATCTCACGTGAGATTGGGGGTGGGTGTGGGGGTTGAGCCAATCTCACGACATATCACCAGGAGGAAGGGGTGGTAAAAAAACGCGTCACAAAATTAATAGATCAAACAACTGGATAACTGTGGGAGTACTATATAGGTCTGCTTAACCTTTCGAGAAATACAGGCGTGATAAAACACCTCCTGGAAAGGACCGAAGCACTTATTGAATCACTATTCAATTGCGCATAGGAACCTCGCAAAGTCACAACACATTGAAAATTTCATCTCCACTTTTTGAATGCCAGCTTCAACCTAATTCTCACCTTCACCCGGCTGAAGTTTCAGGTGGAATTTAAATTCATGTTCGGACTAAAATATGCTTGAAATGCTTGAGAACAAGGACAGGAATATTTAGGTTTGCAATGCAAATAATAATAATTGCATTAGTTTCGAGTCAAGAATGTCAACTAAAATTGTCAGCCATTGCAAACTCGTAACGAAGACTTTTTGAATTTGAATGTGTACTTTATAACCTTTGGGATGGTTCATCCGATTGTTAATATTTTAGCGACTGAGTATAGAATTGAAGATAATTTAATTTCATACATAATCAAAATCAAAATCAAAATTCATTTATTCATATTAGGCTGAGAATCAGCAGTTTTTGAACGTCGAAAACGTTTACATAAGACAGTCCCCCAAAGCGCCCACCACTTCCTAGTGTTTTTGCTGGGAAGAAGAAGTGGAGGAACAAACTCCCCAGCAACACCATAGGACTAACTCAGCTCAGGGTAAAATTGAAAAAGCCGCACAGGTTTATCGAATGTTAAGCTTTGCTTGCCAAGGTCAGTATATTGATGGGTGACCGTTCATTACATATCGAGATTCATCCGTGCCTCAGAAAGCACGGTAAGCCGCTGGTCCCGGTTAACTTTTGCTGATCTATGACAGTCGTTACGGGTAGTCAGAAGCACGATCTGTCAACCAGTCTGGGTTGTGGAGGTCTGATAGGCAGTCGCTCCATGTAAAATAGTGGTATTCAGCTGTTCCGATTAGACTGGAAGCCGAACCCAACATAGTTGGGACATTGATGATTGAAAGACTAGGCAGATGACATTGGACTAAGTAACAAAAATCTTTTACCAAAGTTACTTCGTATGGGTATCATACATACGCGAAGTGACTTTGGTAGGAGGTTACCGAGTAGCTCACAATCCATCGTGAAAAGTAACTTTGTCCACTGAAAATTATTTCCATTGACACTGAATAAAAGCGCTCTTTAGTAAAAGCAACAAGGGATGCCCAGTGTGTAAAATGTGAGTATCTGTGTATATAGTATCTCGTATTTTACTCAAATATTTACACATTAGAAATATTTGTTCATAAGTGCATAGGCCCAGTAGTTTTGGCCTCGCTTCTCGTGCACGAGGTTGTGGGTTCAAACCTGGGCAAGTACCAATGTGACTTTTTCAATTCACACGAGTATGTACTTTCTAAATTTATCTTGGACATCACTGACGTCGGTGAAAGAAACATCGTGAGTAAACCTGGACTATTATAATTAGTATAGATCTGAAATCGCCAACCCGTCTTGAGCAAGCGTGGTGATTAATCCTCGTGCCTTTCTTGTATGAGAAGAGGCCTTTGTCCTGTAGCGGGACAGTAACAGGCTGGGATTATATTATATTTATATTTATATTCAGGCTATTTTTTTGCCTTGTTTGCATCTACCTTTTTCTGTCTCTCCATCACCTTAGGTAGACTGGTAGATGAAAATGCCTAAGGCACTAAATCCGCCTTTGTACAGTTTTTTACTTGTGCATAAAGTTTCAATAAATAAATAGTGAGACAAAAGTAAATAAGTACGCGTCGTCAATTCTATTCTAACAACTTAAATTTCGCAGATACTAATTATGTTAGTGCATGTAAACAAACAAAAATACTGATTACGTTCACTGTAACTCGAAAATAATTGAGGTAGAATGTTGTTTTAGATGATTCGACGTTTCCTAATACCTTGACCTAAGTACCTAAGTACAGCGATTTTCCGGGCTCGTCATGTCACGAAACAATGGGACGGCCGTATGTATATAAACATGTTTACTTGTTATAGTATAAGGGCACCTACAAACGAGGGTCGAATGCTTTAGCCATGCAAATACCTCCGGGATGGCGAAACCGGGGCGTTTATGAGTACTGCATATGCAAATGGTCAAGCGAATTTGGTTTGCGGAGCGTTCGGGAGACCTTGATCGTGTATTGGTTTATAACACTACGTAAAAAGGCTAAAGATGCTACACTGAATATCTAATAAGTATCTAACTACGGTGAAAATAAAATTAAAGTGTCTAATTTTGATAAAAAAATAACTGTCTGTCCGTTTGTTTCTGCTAATCTCCAAAACAGTTTGACCAATTTTTACGAGTTTCACAAGCTGACATTAAAATGAGTAACTAAGGCTACTTTTAATTTAGAACAAAAAAAGGTTTTCGCGCGAAAAGCATCTATAGCTAATACCTAATAAATTATGATTTTATCTTTGGTGAAACGTTGCGTAAGAAATAAACGAACATTTTGTTAGAAATAGGTTCTTCAGGAACAAATTAATTGAATTTCTAGAAAGATACTCGTACATTGACACTTAGTCTTTGAAAGAGAGTCATGATTCGATTATCGTCAGAAAAATAAACCTGTCAAAATGTAGGTCCTAGTCCTAGGGCGGCCATCCTTCCATGTTTCGTCGGATTTTTCCTGCTTTGAAGGGCCTCCGGGAGCGGATTTGCCAATTGAAAATGTCCGACTAGGGGCTGCTAAGTGCCAGTCACTTAAGTCTTGATTAAAAACGACTGTAATTAAGTAATCCTTGAAAATGTTTTCAATGAGGATAACGATTTATATTTTTGTTTTTTTTTTTCGTTATGTTCCTTCTCTAACGTGTAACTGTTCCCATTCCTACACGAAATATTTGAAGAGGTCATTGTACTCATGAATATGATCGAGATCTTCCCAATTCTACGATCGGCATACGACAAACAAGTACATAATAACCAGAACCCAAAAACCGTTGGGCAGTAGCCCAGCAGTCACAACACCCGTCTGATGGGATGATCCTCATTTTTATATGGAGGATGAGGAAGTTTACAGCCTATTCCTCATCACCCCGAAACCATCTTAACAAAAACCGAGTCAAACTTTGTCTTCTTATAAAGGTCCAAAAATGAGGTTGATTTTCTGAGCTCTAGGGACACACAACCAAGTCTACCAAGTTTGATAAACTAAGAACATTGTTGCTAAGCCTATAAAGCTACATACTTTGTTAAAAACTTGTAAAGATTCGAGGAATATCTAGTTTGGAACATGAAAACTTATAATACACATATTTACTAGTTTTTGGCTTCGCTCGCGTTACTGTAGATTTTGTCAATCCCTCGGGAACAGTACTTTTTTCCGAATAAAAGATACTCTATGTCCTTTTCTGTACATCTGACAACGTGTATGCAATTTCATTTCATGATCGGTTGAGTAGTTAAGACGTGGAATCTGAACAAAAAAACTCACATTGACATTAAACATTTTTTTTTGGACAAGCCCGCCACACTATTCCAAACCATTGCAATTCCTGAAAACCAGAATCAACAGTGGCTACCACCAGAAAAGCGTCGAGATTGATGATTAATGATATTAGTTAGGATCAGGATAATAAAATAAATAAAAAAAATAAAAATTGTTTATTTCAATTACAAAAGGCTTGTTAGACACACTAATGTTGGAGATCACCTTTTAAGCAAGGAATTGCTTGTGTTAGGAGACTCCGCGCTTCCACTTATTCTTATCTTATGCAATTGAATGTAGACAATGTAAACATGCAGAAAAATTTAATAAAAGGGTAACTTAAAATTATACAATAATGAATGATGTGCAAATGAATGAGCTTTATGAATAGAAAAAGGGCCAAGACGCGCGTATACGTGTGATTATGGGTAAGAGTGTAAAGAGCGAGTGTGTGTAGTGTGTGAGTGTGTGAGTGTGTGTGGTGTGTGAGTGTGTGTAGTGTATGAGTTATAATTAGCATATTTAGTTATATGTGGTATCCTTTAATAATATCCTGCCCATATGAATATAAATACGAAAGTGTGCGTTTATTTTATTAGGCATTTATGTGTTTGTTTGCACCATTACGCCTTTACGCCAAAACGGCTGAACAAATCCGGATGAGGTTTGGCACTTAGGTGGACCATATCTGGGTTCACTGGGTTAGGACACAGAAGACTACCGACCCGACGCTTACAAGGGATCGGGATCCACTCGGATGAGACCGGAAGGCGCTGCCAGTATAAGTTTAGGTGTAAGTGCAGGCGCAAGTGTAGGTGGTAGGTTGTGAATTGTAGATTAGAGATTGTAGATTGTAGATTATTAAATAGATAGATTAGCCCTGCGACAATGTCTTGGGATCGGAAGAAGCATAATAAGTCATCTTCCACTAACCATGTTCACAACAACACGTAAGCAAATAATTTGGTCATTGAAGCGTAGATACAAAAGACTCAACATCGTCGTAGGTTTTAGTTTTAAGCCATTCGATTACAGCTTTTTTACAGTCGCGGAGCTTCATGGTGTGTATACGTAGTTCTTTATTCAGTAAGTTGTATAGGTAGGACGATTGCCTTGAGTATTGTCTTTTAGCGAAAGTAGATCTAACCTTGACAGTTGGAGCGACTAAGTAGCTCCTTCTCTTTCTAGGCCTAGAGGGATCATATGGGAGGGATGTGTGCTTTTTTAGTATGAGTTGAAGCAGATAAAGTTTCCTTATAGACAAAAGATCTGACAATAGGTAGAGGCTTTGGGTAGGGAATCTATAGGGTTTAAAGAACATGACCTTGAGCAAGGATCTCTGCGCCCTCTCCAGTTCCAATTTTTTTATTTTTGTTGTCCCTCCCCAGCAAGGCAAACAGTAAGTGAGGATCGATTGGGCCAGTGATATGTATACTTGCTTCAGAAGCCGCCTTGATAATATGATGTTAATGTGCGTAAAGAATAACAGTGTTATTAAGGCGATCGAACTTTTCTACTAACTCTGCATGATGAGACAGCTTAAACAATTGAGTTCCTACATATGTTAAAACAAGTTGTAGGTATCATAGTGCACAACACTGCCTACCCCTTTTGAGAAATACAGGAGCAATGTTATATTACTTTAGTATTGCCAACTCGAATATTGTATTTTACGAGGCGTTTGATTTAGTAAACAAGAAAACTTGTAAAGGATACCGAGGAAAATCTATTGTCACGCCCAAATAACATGCGATATACGTATGTACAAATGGGTAATGTATTTCTAAGGATATCCAAAAATAAAATACAAATTTCAACAATACACAGTTATAGGTATACATGTATCTATTGAAGTCTCTGTGCGAGAATCTACAAAGTAGAAGACCTGTATTTTCAATCTTCGGTGCCGAGGCGAACGTTGAAAATCCAACAGCACGCTTTTATTTACCCGTTCATTTAGTTATCGTCTAAAATAATTTTATTAAGTAATAAAAATGAAATATTGAATGTCTGACGATCAGCCTTATCTAGGGGTAGCGTGTTGCCCAGTAACTGGGTTGTGCAGTCGCTTCATGTAAAGTATCTACTGGTAGGTATTCGGTTGCACTGGAAGCCAACGTAGTTGGGAAAATGCTAGGCAGATGATGATGATGATGATGAGAATGATAACTTACTTAATACTTTATCGCATACCATAATGTTAATGATTTAGGTATCGCATAGTGTTACTGAAAAAAATCATAAGTGGTAATCCCAAGACCATATTTCCATGAAAACCAAACCGTAATTTAATCATAGACACAACCATAAATTAACATAAGTACTCCTTCGTTACCTTGCATCTTCATGGTTCACATCTCTCAACATGACAATGACAACTAGATAATGAGTGCATCCGGTCACGAATGTTAACAACATGAAATGCTATTAATATCATGGTGTATCACAAGACTAATATCTAAGTATTAACACAGGATGACTTGTTAAACTAGGAACGCTTATGGAATTGATTTAGCTTCAATCGCAAAGAAAACTTGAATCGAGAAAATATAGAATTGATTGAAAGAAAACCGGAAAAAATGTCATCAGTGTCACTGTACATCCGCACTTAAATGAATGGGATATGTATGTATGTAGGCAGATCAGAAGAGCCAGGGTCAAGCAACGCTTGGCGTCGGTCCGTGGATGGGTGACTATCCACTACATAACGACTTAGAGGGCACGTTAAACAGGATGTTTGGTTCCAGCTGTCATGTGTAGATCTATGACAGTCGTGCTATCAGAATCTCGAAAATCTGGAAATCAGTTTTACCAAGGGCTATCGTGGTTCCCAGTAAACTAGTTGCTAAATTCAAATTGGCATTCACTCGCATATAAAATACTGTTATTCCGATGCAACCGGTTAGACTTACTAGTGGAGATTACACAAGGTGGATGATGATGGGACTGATGCTCTATATTTCAAAATATTCCTTGTGCAATCAAAAAATAATTCAAATCTGACTAAAATGCAAGTTTTGGATTTTATTACATACTTAATTTAATCTTATCTAAAGGTCATATTTTCATTGTCTCCATAAGTAATGTCCCTTGTTTTACTAGTCAACTTGTTCAGAAGTAGGTATTAAGCGTAGATATTCTCCGCGACCTTCAGATGTTCATAGATCAAGCTTCAAGTGCTATTTACATGACTAGAATATACCTTTTGTGTGGATTATGGTTCGTGTCTAGCTATTTTCATGACTCGATTGACGTATGTAATGAAAATTATCTTTTGTTTGTTACAGGTATGCAAAATGTGTATTTTGTGTTATTTTTAACGTCGTCTATGTAGAAGGTAAGTAATTATTAGATAAAATGGTGATACCTACCTATATTTACAAATGTATTTCGTCTCTTAAACAACTCGTGAATAATGACATTACTTGTGGACCAGTCGACATCCGAAAAGCAGAGACAAAACCAAAAATCAACAGTACACGACACTTGAGAAATAATGAGAATCCTGCTTTGTACTTGTACAACTTCCTCAAAACCATGGACGACCGAAAGCCAGCGTAGAGATACAATTATCATAATAATGTAATATTTCAGAAGACAACGTTTGTTTAACGAGCACAGAAAACAAATTACGAGAGTCGTTTCCATTAGAACATCTATTGTGGACACACAATAGGCCGTAACATCTGATACCTCAGATAACCATTGTTCCAGTGTTGAAAGCCTTCGTCTAATAACGTCTAATTCGTAACTCACAACGTTGGCAAAATCTACTCGAAGATTGCAAGACTGATCAAATAGGTTTGACTTTTATTCAGCTTGTCCTGATTGACCTACGTCTTCAAAATCACCTCCCGAATAATTCGACGACCTTTTTTGCGGGCCCGAGTAATAAGAATGGATTTGACTCTAAGATAGGATTAGGGTTTTATAAATCAGAGAGAAAAATCAAACTATCGACGTTTTTAAGCTGGATACAGGCGCGCACACAAATCTTGATAATAAAGATATTGGCTCTCTGCTATTTTCTAAATCGCAGTACGGATTTAAAGTTCTTAACAAGAAAATACTGTCCTTTAATTTACAAGGTATAGGTATATACTCGTTTTTACCAACGCTAGGCGACACCTCAATATTAATGATAGCAATACCAGCATGCTACTATCCGCATACAGAGAAGGCGTTTCTGTTCAGTGGGTGATTTCAGACTTATCTTATTTAGAATCCCGGGTTTCCTCACGATATTTTCCTACGCCGATGCCAGTGATATTTAAGATTATCTATATTACCTTATATTATAATGGACGGTTACAAGAGAAGAGGGAGACCAAAGAAAAAATGGATGTATTGTGTGAAAGATGATATGGCTAGAAAAGAAGTGACTATTGAGATGACGGCGAGTAGAAATGTATGGAAGAAGAATACATGCTGCGCCGACCCAAGATAAATTTGGGCCCAAATAAATGAATGCCTAAATATTATTACTCTGTTAGATTTACCAGCGAACATTACGCTTTCATTAAAAGTCATTTTAGGTGTCACCTACAAACAAATACACACTACACTTTGAAAAAGCATTCGCGAACCATACTCAGCCTGGTATGGCCGACCATGGAAAATTAATTACTCACGGATTAGATCCACGTCCAAAAAGTCTTAATCTAAGTCTCAATTTTGTTTGTGCATATAATGGCATCCATGGCAGAGGTAATCCTATGTGATGCGTCGTATGAAGTGGTGAGCGCGTGCCAGATCAGCTGGCCCATTGTGTACATAAATTAGCCCAACCACACCAACTTGGATAACGTTCAGCGCAGATGTCTGGTCTCATGACTATTTTTAGCGTTGTTGAATAATAAATGTGTACGGTTTAGACTGGCTGGGAAGAACATAAAATGTGTTTTTTACCTTTAATTCTATTTATACATACCTTCATATGCTAGCTTAGTTTTGTACTAAATCTATGCAAGGCTTTGATGCCTTGCATGGATTTAGTACAAAACTAAGCTGATGGCCCAGTGGTGATAAGGTCTCGCCACTCATGCAAGTGCTTGTGGGTTTAATCTAGATAATTACCATTCTGACTTTGTCAATTCATATATATACGTATATACATACATATATACCTACTATGTTAGCTTATCTTGGCCATAATTGACATCCGAGAAGGCAGACATCGTGAGGGAACTTGGACTTATGATTAAAATAAGCCTGAAAACATCAAGTTGCATTGAGCTGGCGTAGTTACTAAGGCCTGTATCTCACTAGGACATCAGAGACGGCGCAACCAGTCGCGCTACCAACAAAATGTATGCAGCTCTACGGAGGGTTAGGTACCCTCCGTAGAGCTGCATACATTTTGTACCTGGTATACGATTGGTTGCGCACCCAACCATACAATTTCTGACAGCTTGATCATGGTTGCGCCACCATGGTCTCCTAGTACGATACAGCTCATGCCTTCTCTGCATGAATACAGGCTTTGCCCTGCAGTGGGAGAGTAACAGGCTGATATTTATTGTAAGTCAAAAAATATCCTCAAGAAATTCTACAATAAGGCCAACATGTGATTTAACTAACTTCATGTTTGCTCGTGATTGACAAGAATTCGACAGCGGAAATAAGCCTCGCTAACGATTTACACGTGTACCGATTGAGAAGGAAAACACTAACGACATTTTTTTATACCTTTTCAAATGGAAGAATACGGAAAAAAACTCTTATAACAAGCATAAATCTGCAGACATAAAAAACCTACCGCGTTGTAATTTCCCTAATACTCAAACGTGTATTATGGAGGCGGGCCATAATTGTGTATGTTAGATATTATGTTAAAGATGGCGCTAACACGCACACGTGGTACGATCAACATGGTAACTTACGTGACGTAGGTACAGACGCCTGCACATTAAGCTATCATCAAATTTTTCAAAAATGGAAAATGAACCGTATTCATTCGTCAAAAAGTTAAAACTATCAAGGAAATTTGACAGATTGGGGTAGCTTGATGTGCTGGCCTCTGTGCTCTAAGTAGTTCGACATACCTGCAGTCGACCTTTAGGGAAATGCTGTAATGATGTTAACCCTACTTTATAAAGGAGGACAGCGGTGTTCCTACTAGTAGGGTCACAAGGGTTGAAGGCAGTATTTCTGAGTAAAATAGTGATGGTAGGCACTTTCATAAGTTGTTTCGTTGTTTTGAAGAAAAAACAAGTGCCACCGGTCTCTGAAGATCACATTTATGACTAGCTGTGCCCGCGACTTTTTACGCGTGGAATATAACAAAACATGGTACAATACTATATCCTTGTATACTTCGAACTTCTTCTAAACTGTAATCATTTATATCATCAAATATCTTATCCATCTTCTCTTTTACTGCCTTTTTATATTCCTCTTTCGCTTTCAGTTCTTGTAGTCTTTTTACTTCTGTCGTTTCTAGAGTAGTTAAAGGTGCTCGAACTTGGTGACGCCAATGCCGGAACAGACCATCCACCCGGCACATAACCAGACAATGACCAGTCCCTACATTAACACCCCGATAAATTCTAGCATCAGTAACTTTACTCTTCAATATCTCATCCCCAATCACAAACTCGATCATACTTTTACTATCTTGCCTTTCCCACGTATACCTGTACAATAAAACCAACCAAGACCAGAATAATAACAACCAATCAAAATAGATGTCATGAGATATGACAGCAGATCAAGTTTAATGGTCATTCAGAAAACATTGGCTTGTTTAATAAAACAAACTGGCAGAAACAGACAATCGAAAAATCCGACAATTTGTTTCATTTATAAATTTTCTGATTTAATTCATGCGAAAATGTGCAAATTTTAATTTTATGTTGAAAAATAAGTCGCATTTTCAGTTACTTACAATAACCAGTGCCCAGATCTAAACATAACATATGAAAACATCACGCCTGTTTTCCCCAACGGATTAGGCAGACTGTACTTCCAACTTGGTAAACCCACACCTCGCCAGTTATGTTCAAGTCCCACGAAATACGAGACAAGCTTTTGCCATTAACCAGGCACAATTTCAATCTCTAGCTGCTTCTACAAAATTCCAGCCGGTAAACCTATATACACTGCCACCCTGGGAATCAAACCCAGGACGTCATGCTCAGCAGTAATCGCCCACAGAGTGAACCCAGTATTCATTCACTAATTTGTACTGACTTACAGCTCAGTGAGTCAATAGTAATTACGTTACCAGTGAGCTGTGAGCTTGAGATTCTAAAATCACATCTTGTTAGAGGAAGGAGTTTCAAAGCCAGGCGGCTTTCTCGCGGCTTGCGGCCTTCCCAGCTTATACAAAATTCAACAGTCTTACACAAAGTGCGAACAGTTTGCGCAAATATTTAGAATTATTTGCGAACGATTCGGGGACAGTGTTGAGTTCCTCCGCGGTTGTAATGGGCTTTAGGGCCCAAATTAGTTTGGAAAGACAATTTATGTTTGTAAATGTACCATTTACGATTTGCCAGGAAAACTATAATATCATCATCTGCCTACCCTTTTAACTACTATGTTCAGGTCGGCTTCCAGTCTCAATAACCAATATTTTTATTGCATTCCACATCCACTTTTATTACATTTCTTTCTTTGTCTAACCGGTTGCAGCTGAATACCATTATTTTACATGAATTGACTGCCTATCTGATCTCTTCAACCCAGTTAATGGGTAACACAAGACTCCTTGGTAATTCTGGTTGTCAGACTTTCGGGCTATTAACTAGGTACCCGTTACGTCTGTCAAAGAATCTACAAAAGAATCTACAAATTGATAAAAGTATGTAAAAACATAAAAAGAGTACGCTTGCACGAGCCATTAAGATAAACTGGCACATAGCCGTGTCTATTGTCAGGAGTGACAAGATCCTTATATCATCTACGTTCTCTCAATATGTGTACCTACATCTGTATTACATACTTAAAAAATAAATTACTTATTCAACCGAAATAGTCCATATTATCATTCCATCACAAGTGACAGCCGGGACCAACGGCTTAACGTACTTCCGAGACACGGAGTCTTGAGATGTAATGAACGGACTGACCTCGGCCAACGTTCGATCGACTAGTGCAGCTGTTTTTATAAAGCTACTAAATCCTTAACCATAAAAAAAACTATTATCATCAACAAAACCTGCAGATTGTTTTACTTATACGGCCTTTCTTGTACTCGCTATTCGTTATAATTTTCTTTTAAAATAAATTTATTTCGTAAATCGGTTGAAAATGACACTTTTATACGCTAATATTGTTTCATGACATTATAAGCAAATTATGGTAATTGTAGGAAGTCTGAACACAGATTTTCAACATACGCAACAAGCAAACAAACAAACAGACAAAAACAAAACCCAATCGGACAAGACCCACACAATTTCTGAATTGTCGGAGCGGAAATAGTCAAACATAACCTAAACAAATATGAGAGGGGCAATCTAATCAGGGATATGAGATTGCTCCTCATATGTAAGGTCAACACTTTATACATACGTCCAATCATAATTATACTTAGGTATAGGCGACACCTAAATGGCGAAGAACCGACAACCGCTGGGGTAAACGTGTTCTTGAGTGGAGACCGCGACTCGGCAAACGTAGTGTAGGACGCCCTCTGACTAGGTGGGATGACGATCTACGAAAGACTGCAGGCAGATGCTGGATGAGGAAAGCTGAAGACAGGGCGCTATGGCGCTCATTAGGAGAGGGCTATGTCCAGCAGTGGACTAGTATAGCCATATAGATAATGACACCTAAATGGATACCTTAAATTTCTTGCACTGTTGGACTTTGCATTTTTTAGAAAGACCTTCTAAGAAGTTTTCTACTTTATGTATGGCTTACCATACTACTTTTTGTATGGTAAGGTGTGATGCGGGTTGAACTGCTCTAGATTTTGGAAAGGACTGCTACATCACCTTTAGTATTCATCGTATAAGTGAAACTTTGTTAGATAAAGAATTCGTCTGCATTATGGAAGTTGGATTTATTACATAAAATTCGATTTTAGTATTTTTTTTGCTCTGAAGATTTTAGTCATATATAAAAGGGGGGAGTACACTTATAGTCGTTTTCACTGACAGTTTGTGACATTTAAATGTGATGTGCAAAGGTAAAAAAGTAAGATGTTACTCAGCGCAAACAAACATTTCAGCAAACACAAGGCAAGATTAAAGTTAATTCACCGATTTTCCAATGTATAGATGTGTTGAAACAACTTGAAACAAGAGACGATCGAAAAATCCGAAAAATTGTTTTTTTCAACTCTATCAGTAAAGTAGAAAACAAATTGTCGGATTTTACCTCGCAACAGATTTCTAACAATATTGATGGACATTACCCACAGATAAAGTCTAGATCAAGAAGCTTACGAGTTGCCTGATGTAAGCGAAAACTGGCATTAGCGTAATGACGCAAATCTATACACGAGTTCACGTTCTCTTCAAACAAACAAAACACGAAAACAACTAAATTGAAGTCACAGACAATTTTCCAACCGGATTTAAAAGCGTCAACGAAAATGGTGTTGCCACCCCTAAATAACGTGTGACGTGTCCACGTCGTGTGGTTCCGGTTACAAATAAATCTTTCCGTCACTTCCCATGGGTGTCATAAGAACGGGACTAAGGGATTATGTTCCAGGGACAAGCCGAGTAATTTTACTTTTTTTCGTGGAATTATGTTGATTGTAGGCGTAACTAGGATATATCTTTTATTTATTTCTTATCGTTATGAGGCGTGCGTTCGGCGTCAACTTTTGAAAAAAGGCCTAGTAATACGTGACTTTAAACTAAGCAATGCACGTTCTAGTGCAAGGAATTGTATTGAGATAAAAAATACCCTGACTAAACTACAATCAAAGATAATTTAATTAAAGATAAGCTGAAGCAACGTCATTGCCTTCTAAAAATTCAAACTATGTTTGTTTGATAGTAGTTTGAAATTGGAACACGTCGTGATGTTGCCGCATTTCAGTTTGATAAAACGAAATGCAACGTTAAATTCAAAATTCAAAAACTACTTCGCCAACATTTTCTGTGCAGGCAATCAAGGCAACGGAATCAGATTCACGTCCAAGAAAAATCCTGGTTTTAAATTTGATTTATTTTGGACTTATTACTGCTTATGCAGTATGGAGAAGATAAGGAATGATTTAAGAGGTACAAGCGAATGTCGCTTAATTTCTATCCCCAAGTCCCCCAGTTAAGCTTGGCCACTTTAGATAATAAAGTTCACGGTCTCTTTGGAAACCCAGTAGATTATTAATGGATAAATTGGGGTCGACAAGTCAAAAGAAGTTTTATACTTTTGACTTTGTAGAATTATAATAATTTTATGGCATATAAAAACGAATTATATATTAGGTTGGGAAATGGAGTAAGTACCTACAGAGAACTGCATAGAATCTTCTGAACTTTTTTTAATCTTATCAGTACAAACAATATTGTTGGTTGGCCATTAAAGCAAAATAAATAAATAAAAACATGAGGTTTATTAAACTATTCCTACAATAAACCAAAACATATTACGATATTTTAATGAAATAAACTTTTCCTATTAACAAACAACGATTTTTCACATCAACTCAACTACCTATGTTTCTT
The DNA here is from genome assembly GCA_905147745.2 of Phlogophora meticulosa. Classification (NCBI taxonomy): domain Eukaryota; kingdom Metazoa; phylum Arthropoda; class Insecta; order Lepidoptera; family Noctuidae; genus Phlogophora; species Phlogophora meticulosa. The sequence continues at coordinate 14,474,743 of LR990520.1, read as the reverse complement.
AATAAATTAATTGAGAAAACGTCCGAACAATTTCAAAGAAAATCCTCCAATTAACACAAGTGTTCGCAATAACCGCTCCATAAAAGAACAAAGTTAATATTAGCAGGCATTCCAAACGGTTCGCGAGCTCACAAAGAGAGCTGAAGATCAAAAGCAAATTAACTGCGAAACAGTTTGTCGAATACTAGTGAAACACTTGAAGAATAAAGTTGACCATAATTTTACATACATACATAACTCACGCCTTTTTCCCGTGGGGGTAGGCAGAAACACACCACAGTACAGAACACCACCTGCTACGATCCTTACATATTCATTTTGCTTCGTTTACCTTCTTACATCTGGTAATACACGCACGCCGGTTGCGAGCACTACACTGACCTTTCTGAAGAACATCACCAATAAGTTCAGTATGTCCTTCCAGGACGTCCCTTCCCGACGTTTCCGCTTACGTCTGCCTTATTAATGCCTTTTGTTAGCTGCCACTCATCCTCTCAACATGACCAAACCATCTTAGCATATTCTTATCAATTTTTGCCCCTACATCTTATAACACCTTAACTGCTAGAAAACGAGACACAATAGAAAATGTATTGTTTGTGTATCTCTTGGCGTTTAGCGTGTTAAACCACCTAATTCCTTAATTTATCATTCAGGATTTTGTTTCAGCAAATAAAGGATTCTCATTTGTACTTTCCAAGTTTATATTACACACCAATAACATCGGTAACGGAATACAGGTGACTTTGGTGGTGTGACCTATACACTGCACCCCTTCTACCAGCCAATATTTCCTTAGTAGCTTTCCACTACAGAAACTGCACAATGGTCCTGGCGAACGAAAGGGTTTATTTTTAAATACGGTATCGTCCGCTTTCTCCACGCGTTGACCTAGATTAATATCGATTGAAAATCAATGATATGGGGATATTTTTAACACTAAATTACCATTGCCATATGGCGTTTCTCAAACGTTCGTACCTGCACATTATACTGCGCCCTTTTCCATCGCTCATATGACGTAATTATATGACAGCGGCAAAGGTATAATTTACAATGGGTCTCTTGCAAACCTTTTATAGTATAACATTAATATACTTAATTTACAAGTTAAACATGCCTCAAGAGTGCAATTAGTTAATATGTACAATAAATTGCCTGTACAATTTAAAAACTCTATGAATCCAAACGAATTGAAGAGAAAATTAAACTCATTGTTATTGAAGAAATGTTATGCAGTATAGAAAAGTTTCTGAAAGATAAAAGTAGTTCGAACTAATATGTGATTATATCTTTTTGACGTTAAATATATTGAATATTCTTTTATATTATATTCTATTATATCTACATCTTAATGAGTTTTATTGACATACATTTTTTTTTTGACATTATTTACCGTTTATGACATTGTGGAATGTATTTCTTTTTGAGTTTACGATGTTTACTTAATTGTGTATTACAATTTATATTGTCAAAACCACTATTACACACAAATTTAAATTTGTTGAGGAATAAATAAATTGAAAACACAGTTTTCTGTAAACTCAGACCCGGCCAATTAAGCAAAATATTTTTACCGTTTTTCGAAGAAAAGGATATTTACCTGAAACAAGAAAAAACGAATTATTACAAAATGTTCATACAATTCACATGGTTAAACTTTGCTTTCTATGTTTTCCATTTATTATCAATAAATATTACATTACGTATACAAACTTAATTTAAATAGTAATATTATGTTCAAATGTATAAAATAGGCATAGTAGGGGTCAATGGGCATTAAAATAATCGACCGCGCCTTCCCAGTGGGAAAAGTGCCAAAAAGGCTGGCATTGCCACTTTGCATGGCAATTCTGATTCTTATGCTTAAAATTAGGTCACGTGAAGATCCGATTACCAGTTTGGCAACTCGATAAGCGCTCAGACCACAAGGCCTTAGCGTTTCCCTAGAATAATAACTATGCAATGAAATCTCGCCTCTATAAGTTCTCGACATTAGAACCAATAATAACCACAAACTATTCTTAAAATTACAAAAGCAAAAAAAGTTAACCATCATCGACCTCCTGCCCTTATCCCAATTTATTTAGTGTCGGGGCAGCATGTCTCCTTCTTTCATACATCTCTATTTGCCGTCATCTTAAAAGTCATCTGCTTTTTAGCGATATATTCTTCCACACAATCCATTCATTGCTTCTTTGGTCTCCCTCTACGCATTTAACCCTGCACATATGTATGTGGAGGGTCACATATGTATGTGAACATGTTTCAAAGCTTTCCTCAAAACATGTTCCTGATTCCTTCAAATCACATGCCCATGCCATGATTACAAACGATTCCCACACAACTTCTCCGTCACAGGCGCCACTTTGAGACTTCCTCTTACATACATATAAATTAACCGATACTCAATATTTATGCTCATTCCAAACAGATTTTCATTACAATAAAACCACCAATATTTCTTCATAAATATAACTTTCAGTCATCTTGAAGTTACGGTAACACTGAAAAAGGGTTCCGAACAGTTTTCAATGACTTCGGTCCCGATAGTTTCATACTTTTCAGGTGACATAAAAAGTCGCGACTTTATTGTGAGATGTAGATACAATGTTCTGCAACTCTATCAAACTTTTCGAGAAAGTTTTATTTGACTGAGAATTTACTATTTCCAATTTTCTTATTGTAGAGAAAACATAAATAAATTTTACCCGTATGAGCTGACTATTTTCCGTGCATTGAAAACACGTTTAGCCGTTGGTCCCGGCTGTGTGTCGTTTGTAGAGCTTTTACAGTCATACGGGTAATCAGATGCCCGAACTGCTGACAACCAGTCTTACCAAAGGTTATAGTGGTACTCAGTAACTAGGCTGTGGAGGTCCAATAGACAGACGTTCCATGTAAAATACTGGTATTCACCTACATCCTGGTAGGCAGATGATAATCCGAGTATTCTACATTCCTAATTTAGCTTCCATGTTTCCATGCTTCCAAATGTAATTAAACATGTTTATATTATTTAGAAAAATAAATTTAACACCCAAAGTGCGATGCGCACTACATTTTTTTAATCACTTTTTCAATAGTACTAGTAATTGTGTAATCGATTTAATTGACACTATTATAAAGTTGACATATGTTTCAATAAATAATTTTAGTTGAAAAATATGGATTTAGATATTGAAAATCAGAAAAAATATGATCAGACAATGCGGGCTAAAGAAAGCGAAATAACAGTGTTGATCTATCCGCCATAAAATACGTAATCGATTCAGTAGTGAAGCGAATTAAAATTCGGATGTCCAAGATAAATCACTCGCTGGATTAAACAATTACAAAGATGGAAGGACAAACAACCCAATTCCTGATAGACCGTCTCTGTTGATGTTTCATTATGATACAATCTAATTTAGGTGAACTTCGCTAACAAAATTGTAAGGACATCTTACTTTGATTAAGCAGTATCGAGACCATTATAGCAATTGGGAAAATCATTATACCTATGTATTGTCGTATTTATATTGCACATATTTTCTTTATTCGACAAACCCATCTCGAAGGATAAAATTCTGAAAATAACAAAGAATGCTTGTAAAATATAGAGTATTACTTAGACACAGTCAAGAAAAAAATTGGCAGAAAAAAGGCAATTTTCACTAAGTACTTGAGTTGGCAAGGTTTCACTGCAAACTAGGCTAGAATCAAGCTGAACAGGGTCGTTACCAGTGGCATAGGAGTGCAGTTCAAAGGACCAATTATTGGCTTGAAGAAAAGTTCCATTTCGTAGATGGTAATAAAGATTACTTTTAATCACAAGCGAAGTTTTTAATAACCCATTTTGAATTTACGGTGTTAAGAGATAAGAAATAGAGATAAGAGGTAGATTAATGTAACAAAATTAAATGGTATTTACATTGGATGACTTCTATTGAGATATGAGTATCAAAATCAAAGAAACCAATCTTTCATTTCTAAATAATTGATGTTCCATATGAATATTCGTTATTTGAAAAATAACAAATGGAGCTCAACTGACACAACATTGTTTTTAATTAAGTGGCAGCCACAATAAAACCTTCATTCAAAATGAATTCAGCACTCTCATTAATCATCTCGAAAAGTATAATAAAAAAGAGACGACAATCGCAATAAATGAGACTTTTAATAAACGCTTTTATTGCGGTAAAAGACAAAAATGTCTTAACAATGAACACATTTACCAACCAGAACTTAATTCAAGGAATTTTCAGCTGTAATTAGGGAGCTGCCTTTGATTACAGCTATAAGGGCGTGCCAATTAAAGGGAAATGCGGATCTACGGCCTTTTTATACGACCTTTGAGCATTTGAAATGCAGCTAATTGAATATGCAATGGACTAAGGTGGAAGAAAATTGCAATGAAGTTTTACTAGTACAAGTTCTACTTTTGACTGAACGACAATATGTGAGTAAAGATGCAGTTATTGGTCATGAAGGCATTCGATATTTTATTTTATTTGTCGATATTTGTAGTAATGGCCAAATAGTAAGTTTTTCTGGTGAATTTTTGCACACAACAGGTAACACTCAGAAAGAAGTTTTTTGTTTTATTTCTTTAGAAAACTTACAGCTAGGATACTGATAATACAATATTAGAGTAGGTACCTGATGGAAGAGACTGTTGAGAGGTCAGAGAAAGAAAGAGCACTCGGAGAGAAATTCGTGTGATTTCAGTGATTTTCGAAGAAGTAATTACAGAATAACTTTTAATAGGTGAATGGTTTTTTTAATTCGGTTAAGTAGTTTTTAAGTTTCTCCACTACAAAAAAACATATGAACAGTCAAATCTTTTCTATTTATTATAATACCCCGCTGTACCCCGCAACTTTGCACGGGTTTAATTTAACAAAACATGGGTTTTCAGTTTTTGCTCGGAACTCCTTTTCTAAAATAAAGCTTAAGTTACTTTTAAAACAATAGCTATCCGCCAGTGAAAATCCTGTCAAAATCGGTCCAGCGGTTTTGAAGATAACCAATCAGATGTTTTTTTAAATTGATTTTTGGTATAACTGCCTTAAAAAGAGTTTTTTTTACATTACAAACAGCCAGTTCAATTTTATATATTTGTGTAGGTTAGTTTAGATGATTGCTTCCACAGTAAGTACAAAAGTTTTTTTTTTCTAGACAATACCGTCGGTTAAGACACAATGATTCGATAAAAAAACCCGACTGTCATCCTACTAACGACCAGTACCAAAGAAACAGACAACCATATAATTGCAAATGATTACGTACTATTGATCACATTTTTCGTAAAGCACTTGCTGTCAATGGATGAAGATAGGGACAATGAGAAAAAAAAAACTGACACGACGTACCGTAATACGGACGTGAGACGAATCAACTGACACAGTTAAGAATTCCTTTGATTTAAAAAAAAATCTATATCTACATAAATTTAAACAACATACTCTTCGTGTTTATATGTGACCGCATGGCTCTTGTCAACTTCGTAATCTTATATATAAAATTCTCGTGTCACAATGTTCGTTCCCATACTCCTCCGAAACGGCTTGACCGATTCTTATGAAATTTTGTGTGCATATCGGGCAGGTCTGAGAATCGGCCAACATCTATTTTTCATACCCCTAAATGATTGGGGTGGTCCACCCCAAACATTTTATATGGCAAAACAACGTTTGCTGGGTCAGCTAGTATATACACATAATATGTCGTCCTATCTTACAGTCGTGTTAGTGATTGACTCTGAAACAATGAACTATGTAGAAGTTAAAGGAGTTATATCAATCGTTTAACTTTATCCCAATTCTTATTAAATTTTAAACTATGTAAATGTACCACTACTTTTAATCACAATCTTGAAAACGAGGGTACGGTTCGATAACACTGTCACGTAGCTAACCTAGCGAAATACGGAGTTTCAGCAGAATAAGAGGCCAGGCTTTGTTACCGATGGCGTGATATATTTAATTCAGACACAGCACAAAAATTTCCATGTTTCAAAATGTCGCCATAATAGCAGATTGCAGCCGTGCGAAGCAAGGTCCGGTTACTAGTAACTACTTAATTAAACTAGGCTGAAAGTGAACAGTCCAGGAGTTAGTTAAAAAGACTTACAAAAAACCAATTTGACCTCCCTGGAAAACAGTGTGCGGAATCGAAGTGGATGAAAACCCCTTTTTTAGGGCCTTCTGTCAATCTTTACCAGCAGCTTGAGGGCCAAATGCACGCAGCAGGTCGTGAGTGTAACAAAGTTTAGTATAACAATGCCTTCAAAGTGTTGATGGGGCTGCCTCGCTATTGCAGTGTGTCAGCAATGTTTGCACAATCACAAGTGGAGTATTATTATGCCATAATTAGAAAGAGCAGCATCGTTGATGCGAAGAGGGAGAGACAGTCCTAAGAGTCATTGCTGAACATAATGAGAATCCTATCTGGAGGCTCTGGATTCGCCTATATATAGGATAATTATTTTCTGTTCGATTGTAAATAGAACTAATGGCTGAATGCTGACTCCCAAAATACAGGCCTAGGCCTAGTTTGGGGGTTAGGATCTATTTTGTGGCAATACATTAATGTGCTATTTTATTATTACTGGCCTGTAACATGTATTTTTAAGTGTCATTTTTTTTTTTTTAGTTATCATAGTTTTTCTTTTGTATGTGTGTAATACTAACATAGTTCTTAAGTTTCAGTGTATTACTAACACTCTATGGACAACCTAGTCTGATCTAAATTATTATTATTATAAACGAAGATCCCTGTTAGCGTTACATCGAGAAGTAACAAATGTATTCCTAACATCGCCAAGTTCAAGGCCGACTAGCTGTAAGCATATAATATATGAGAATGTTTGTTACAATAACAACATGTAATAAGTTGAATATAAGTAAAGAAGAAGAAATTTAACATGGAAATACATAAATACTGATTTTTTGCAGTAATGTATTTTTTTTTCGTTATTTAACAGTATATTTCCTTTTTTTAAGACGTTACCCCACACTAGGAGTTTATCTTGTATCGTGAGTGCGTTTACAAAAAATTAAACTCACATACACAAACAGTCAGACCCAGAACAACTACCATATAAATATTTGTTCCATGCGGGGATTGAACCCGCGACACACAGCACTGCATAATCGCTCAGCCACTGCGCCAACCGTGTCATCTTATGTTTCTTTAAGCTCAAAAGAGAAACGATAAATTTCATAAAACTTGAAAAGAGTTTATCTTCACTGCTAGTATTTCCTTCTAATACCAACATTTATTTTGTACCAAGCATATTTCTCTGAACATTTACTACTGCTTCGAATCCTCAAATGGAATATAAACCAGCCAAAGTAAAAGCCCATAACTTGACGTAAGTTAACAGGATTAAAATGAAAGCTTAGAAGAACCCGGGTGTTCCCTATCGTATAAAACCACGACAATTTCATACTGACCTAGTTCACGTTTCTAAAATGTAAGGGACGTGATGTCTTGACGCGTGCTTACCATACATGCGAAATTTAAAATGAAGTTTTTCTATGCTTGGGCATTCGCTTGCAAAACTAAAAAGGGGATGGGTGTAAAGAAAATATGGAATAGGACAGACGGGGTCGTGTGAAATGTGATATAGCACAGATGAAAGTAAACACAGATATAGCGGTTGATAGAGACGTAGGTATGGAAGGAAAAAACAATGCGATCCAAAATAAGCCGGAAAAAGGTCAGGGGGATGATGATCGAACGATCAAACATGAAAGACCTTGGACCAATAGTTAGGCTCATGATCTGTGAGTAAACATTAAAGTGATAGACGATACCAACTATTCTAGTGTATTTCATTATGTTTCTTTAGGGACCAGTTTGGTAAAAGAAATGGTACCTTATGTAGGTACTTGGGATACCAACATGAAAAACTAGATCTCGCCTATAATTTTACCACAAACATGTTTGGTTAAATTAATATACTCATTTTAAAATAAATGAATACAGTGACAGGCTAGTAGCCCGAGTTATCCTTAGGACATAATATATTTTATAGCTTTTAATACTTTTAATTCGAAGTCATCAAACCATCATTTTATTTGTGGTATTCTGTTGTCGCACACTGTTCTGTAGTTTCTTAGTACGCCAGATATCGTAAACATACTCAATGCATGATCCACAAAGTTGCTTAGAAATGATTTTCTCAATCTTTAAAGTGATAAATGGTCCATTGGATATCGGTTACGTATGAAACCACAAGCCACAGAGCTGTCACAATTTCCATTAAAAAACACTTAATTGATGAATGAAATTGGGATTACAAATGGGCAGTCGAATGACACCAGTTCTCATTTATTTCATTAAGATTACCTGCTTGTAATAAACCTTAGTTTGTTTCCAAGAAAACAACTGAAGATATACTATATATAAGTTATATATAAGTTGGTAATATTCTTTAAGGATGTAAGTGAAACATACAAGAGAAGAGAGAAGTGAAAGATGCAAGATCTCCGGAAACAAAACGTTATTACAAAAATGGAAACTGAAAAAGGAAACGAAAACACTTCAAATGCTAATTTACGCTTTTGATTACACTCAATTTTGTAGACCCTCCTATAACGGATCTAATTATTATACGAAGTATTTAAGTAGGTATATGTTAGGGTCAGCCAACCTATTTTAAAATTTAACCAGATGACATCTATTACAAGTACTTACTTTTGCTACCTAGTCTATTTTTTTCTCCTGTCATGATTCAAAAGGTCAATTTACTATAGGTATGAAAAGAGAATTATATTTTAATAGATAAATTTATTCAATGAAGGTGGTGACTTCTGAGATGACGACAAATAGAAGTTTAGTTACATCCACTTTTCGCATGTAATAGGGGGCAAGCCTATGGGATGGGGATGGATTGTTTGAAAGATAATATGACTAGAAAGGAGGTGACTACGTGATGACGGCAAAAATGATGGATGGAAGAATGCTGTTCCCAAATAAATTGGTATAAAGGCAAGAAGATGATGATGAGATAAATTATTCAATGGTCGTCTGACATGGTTTTCACGGTTTAATTATTACGAAATCTGTAGCGATAAAATTAAATTTTGTACATTAATTTCGCTTCATTTATTTAATATTGAAAGAGAAATTATTTCAGAGACAAAATGTGACATCGCTGAAATGCTCTGGGCCGTTATCTGCCTCAACGTTATTATAACAGTTTTTAATTTACTGATGGAATTTTATGGAGGTATTGATTGCAATGATATATTTTAAAAGATTAAACTTTGTATCGTACATTCTATAAACAATGGCCATACAAAACATCATCGCGCCTGTATTGCCCGAAGGTTGAGGCAGAGGTGCATCTATAATAGCTCCAAATTTCCCACAAATTGAGACTCCGAGCTGCCTTGAAAAAATCCATGTGGAAGAGCCCAATAACACTCTGCGCGACCCGAAAATTGAACCCTCATACTCAGCAGTGCCTGCGACTGCTAGACCAACAAGGCAGTCAAGACCAAAGAGTATTTACAATTCATAGTAAAAAATACGAGTTCTTCTTCTTACAAAACTATTATTATCAGCTTATCACTACCCAATTCGTCTTCACAAACGCCATTTCTAGATCAAATAGAAGCGTGTAGTACAGAGGTCAGTACATAAAGCTACCCCAAACTGTCAAATTGCATTGATATTTTATCAACTTTATAACAACAGAATAAGATACATATTCTATTGGGACAATTTGACAGTTCATTGTAGCTTGATGTGCTGGCGTCTGTACCAACACAAAGTGAGACTAGGTACCGCTGACTGCATAAAAAAGTAGCATTGAGATAATCAATGCAATTCCGCTAACTCCGACCTTCACAATTCGCAACTGTATGACGCTCTCAGCTGATCTATTTGATTTCAAGTGATATCATCTTCCTGCTTAAAAACATTACTATACTTATGTCTGATTGCATATTATGTAGTTACACCAATTATTATTATTAATAGGTAATTCAACATCATCTTCTTGTCGTTGTCCGAATCTTTTGGAGTCGGCGCAGCATGTCTTCTTCTATCATCATCATCATCCTAGCCTAGCCTTTTCTCAACTATGTTGGGGTCGGCTTCCAGTCTAACCGGATGCAGCTGAATGCCAGTATTTTACATGGAGCGACTGCCTATCTCAGGAATCATACTTAGGACCCCATGCTCAGCAGTAGCGCTTGCCACGACTGGACCAACGAGGCAGTCAACTACAAGTAGAAACACAACTTAAAGGTCATAGCACACATCATCATCATCTGCCTAGCCCTTTCCGAACTATGTTGGGGTCGGCTTCCAGTCTAACCGGATGCAGCTGAATGCCAGTATTTTACATGGAGCGACTGCCTATCTCAGGAATCATACCTAGGACCCCATGCTCAGCAGTAGCCCTTGCCACGACTGGACCAACGAGGCAGTGAACTACAAGTAGAAACACAACTTAAAGGTCATAGCACACATCATCATCATCTGCCTAGCCCTTTCCGAACTATGTTGGGGTCGGCTACCAGTCTAACCGGATGCAGCTGAATACCAGTATTTTACTTGGAGCGACTACCTATCTGACCTCCACAACCCAGTTACTAAGCAACACGATACCCCTTGATGAAACTGGTTGTCAGACTTTCGGGCTTCTGACTACCCGTACCGACTGTCAAAGATCTACAAATGACAGCCGGGACCAACGGCTTAACGTGATTTCCGAGGCTCGGAGGAATCTCGATATGTTACGAATGATCACCCATCCACAGACTGACCTCGGCAAGCGTAGCTTAACCTTCGATCAACCCGTGTGGCTGTTTTTATTTAGCCACGTGCTCCTCTTCTTCTTCTATCATTCATCTCTATTTGCCCTCATATCAGTAGTCTCTTCACACACACACTTCACATTCCTTTCTAGCCATATAATCTACTTCTGCATGTCTGCAAAACTTACTGCAGAACTAACTGCCTTTCATTACTCAATTCATTAAGTACATAAATAGTACATTTTACTTTGTTCTTTTTTACGATACGAGGAAACGATTTATCTCATTTATAAGTTATGCAGTTATTATTTTACCGTGTGATTCATATGCTGCATCTGCACAAGCAACGAAATTAGCGATCGTCAGCGCTGTCATCATTCAAGCAAGGCTTTTAAGATCAGGTCATTGTTTTTACCGCACAAGGGACTCCAGCTGTCCATCCTTCTGCGTTCTTAAGAAATCAATCTTTATTGTCAGTTAAGTGTGAGTACCATGAGTGTTATGAACATTTCGAACTGACAATGATAATATTTTTTTGCATATGGAAACTTGTTGACAATGTTTCCAGCATCAAAATATAGCTGGTATGACGAATAAAAATAAGAGTGAACATGTAAAAGATTTATATATAGAGCGTGGATTTAAGATGCCATAGATAAGAGAGACATCGTGGCACGATGCCGTTTGCGCTGCATAACAATGAAGTAACTGAGCATCCCTGTTGGCAAGCTAACCGTGCAGAACGACAACTGTCTGCATTTGTTTATGTGTAGTTATAAAAACAGTTAATTTATCATGATTATTTATCGTATTATCAACATTAAGGTGCACTAGGCACCTGCAGGTCAGAAGAATTGAGATGGCCTTTTGGCGCGAAAGGAAGAACAACGCTTTTGTCATGACTGACGACTGAATCTAGAAAATATAGCCAAAACTTGAAAGATAAATTCAATTTGAGGCCGAAATTTAAACTTGTCCTTTAAGAACATTCTCTCGGTAGTAAAAATACTCACATAATCACTAGGCTTTTATTTCAATTACTTCTCCAATCACGTCGCGATTAACACTCGCCATGATTATTTTTTTCTTTGTTTTCATTTGCCGCATCAGTAGCGGCCTTGACTCCAAAATAATGGACAATCACTTTGCAGACACATTCAGCAATACGTTGCCATTTTTATGTACATTCCGTGAGGTAATATTTGTACATATATGCTTGTTTACTTAACACACAGAGATAAGGTTATGTTAATTATAAGCTGACTGATAAAGACGGCGAATCTAAACTCGCTGTTCCCAAATAAAATGCACGATTTTTATTCGACGACGATTCTTATCAATCGTCGTCTTTTTCTCAAAAATAATACAAAAAATCACTTCATAAAACACAGAATAATTTGAGATGCTATGTTATTTAGAAGAAATAAATGTATTTGATTGAGCCTTTAGATCGGTACAGTAAAATAATAGGTTTTTTTTTCATATTTAGCGGGTTAGATTCTCTGTTCAGACAGGCGATTATTTAAATTTCTTTGAATGCCGTTCGTTTTGTTTTTATAATGAAAAATACAGTCTTCATTCAACAAAATTTTCCGTCCACAGTATTACAGGTACTTTCACCCCGAGTCGTGGGACCACCTGTATATTAAGCTACCCAAAATGCCCGTTACATGTTTTAAAACAATTTTCCTACGACCAATTAAATTAAAAGAAATACCGCACTAAAGGAGCTACTGTGAGACAAAGTACTAAAAAATATAAAACACCGCTATAAAATCCCAGCGTAAAACTAAGAGAACACACTATAAATCGCGTTGAAACACTAAAAGGGTATTTTAAGAGCGTTATACGGGTAATAAAATTTTAACTCTATAAAATGTCCCGTAAGGATAAAGCTTGCTATGAAGCGGATAGAGGACGACTTAGCAGTGGGCAGGGATTATGTGGCAGTACCACGACCTATAGGATAAGCCTTTAATAGCTCGGTGATCCCCACAGCTTTGAACGTCACGTAACAAGTGTTGGTGCGAACTTGTTATTGAACAAACATAAAATTGCGCTCAAGTTTGCCGATGGATAAATGGACTGATCTTTAAGTTTTCAAGGTTATAAATAAAAAAGGATTTAAGTCTCGTATGACGATGGAGGAGGGTCTTGTGACTTAATAGTAACACAGTACACTAAGCTACGGTTGCCGAGGCTGGTCCGTGGATGAATCACCATCCATTATATAACAAGACCCCTCCATGCCTCGGTAGCGGTAGCTGTTGGTCCCGGCTATCATTTCTCTAACAGACGTTACGGGCAGTCAGAAGCCCAAAATACTGATAACCAGTATTACAAAGCGGTTTCGTGTTACCCAGTCACTGGACTGTGCAGGTCATATATGTGCACTGTAAGATAATGGTATTCAGCTGCATATTACATAATTGAGAAAAGTTTAGGCAAACGATTAGTCTCGTATAACAATGATGATATTACTTACAATTGTCTACACGCAGAAAACAAAGTTGATTAATACCTATGCATATGCCCTGCAGTAGGAACGTGAAATGCCGTCTATATTATAAGTAATTGCGTAACAGCGAATGTTATAAGAACATCAAACCAAACAAAATCACGAGAGGTCGAAGTTTCGCTATAAGTATTCATTAAGTACATAGAAAAACTTTATCCCATTAGACTTTACTTATACTAAAGGTAGAAAGAGGAGCAAATATACTCCATGTTTTCGTTTTGAGTATCCTCGAGAATTGCTATTTAGTAGAAACAGATGGTGAAGTGGTAAAGCAAATAGAGCCAGTACGTGTCGACTTCGGATTAGCAAATAACAACCGTATGCTCGTGACGCTCATGAATAGAAAAGTGATTCAGGGATAGACGGTATTCTACTGAATGGAAAGAATTTCATCTTGAATGGTTAGGTTAAAAGTAACCTAACCATTCAAGATGAAATTCTTTCTTTCTTTCTCTCTTAAGTACATACAAAGGTATGTACTTAAGAGAGTGTCTGAAAGTGGCGCCAGTGGCCGCAGTTGTGTGGAAGACGGTTGTTATGGTATGGACATGTGATGCGGAGAAATGATCTGAATGATGAATGCTCCATTCTTGTGAGAGAAGATTTGAGTTTGAATTTGGAGGGTTACTAGAGTATGGAGGAAGAGCATAGTAACGATGGATGGATTGGGTGAAAGATGATATGGCTAGAAAGGAGGTGACTATTGGCATGACGGCAAAAACAACTGTATGGAAGAAGAAGACATGCTGCGTCGACCCTAAATAAATTGGGATGATGATGATGTTGGTTAGATTAGTTTAATTCTAGTTTTGTGGCTTACGATAGACGACGTCTTAGACCATTTCCAATAAAGGAGTATGAGACAAGTAAGAAGCTGCATCAAAAAGATGGGCTCCGCTAGAAAATATTTTTTTTTATTTCCTTCGTTCACCAATCCGTAAGCAAACAGCGGTTGTTTAAGCAATATTTCCTCTATAACACTACCTACAGGTCTGAAAAACTAAAATTATCATTAGGACCTAATTTCGTTAGTGTGTGAACTGCGAATATCCTAATTAACAGCATGACCTAAGCGATGTCGTTCAAGTTGAGGTTACTTAGCATTGAGCAAGGACGGGTCAAGTACACGCTTACGAGGTACGATGAGCAACATTACAGGAAAATAAACATAACATTTTTAGTGAGTTTTATACTAAGTTCGTTGAAGTTAGTAATACACTGTTGAGTATATTGCATTAAGTGCTGTTAAGTGTATTGTATTTGCTTTTACAAATAAATCGCTCTTGAACGAAGAATTACATGCAAGGTTTCGTGAGCTTAGTTTCACGTACCTATTTAGGTCCCACCGTCTCTGTTTAAAAAATAAAGTACATGCGACAATTTGAAAGCATCTACATATTTTTCAGTTTTCCAACAATTTTTATTTGAAACGAAATTCTTAGTTATGTATCAAGTGTCTTTCTCATTTGTGATTGATAACGGATGTAGTTTATACAAGCCAAGAGTTCCTTAAGGTAGACATATTAATTTTAAATTAGGTACTCCATCAAGCAATTCTACTGAAGAATTCCCGTCAATAGTGCTACAAAAACCTTACCTACTTCATAATATTCCTAAAATTTGCATATTATTACAAAAGGCTCTCGTATACAGCAAAGTTTGGTTCATAAATTAACATAAAAATTGCCTATTACAACTTCTAGCAAATTGCATAGGAGACCGCTCACCATTCAGCGTATAATGTCGTATTGTACGTCAGACTATAAAAAGTAAAACGATTGTCCATGAATGGAATATTACCTGTGGCAGTGTCTGCGAGCGCGTGATAAGCCTAACACTGTCGGACATTGGCAAACGTGACTCCTTCATAAACCCTATACGATATTTGCCGTATTCATATTTATATTAGCATTGTTAGGTATGCGATACCTAAACACAAGTCACGACCTTTGCCGCTGATGTCAAAAGGAAAATCCAGATTTTGAGCTAAAATTATTCGATGTCAACAGATCTGCTTGTTTTGAAAAATCAACAAGGCTGATTGAAAAAATACTGTCTTCAGGCACAAATTTAAAAAGCCGTCCGAATGGGTAAACATTGCTGACGATTCCGTTGGACACAACCTAAACTTAATTATGGCTATTTAATTGAAGAAAAAAAAAATAGTTTATTGCAGAAATTGTACAACTTATACAGTAAATATTACATACGGGACCTCCTTTTAAGTAAAAGATATACTACCTACATATATAGTTCTAGAAGTTTTGGGTCTTTCTCTCATAAAACAAAAAAGATACTAACCTATTTCATGAGCTGTCAATTTTTGTTGAACGAAAGCATAAACGTCTCAAAACGTATCGATCAACCAAAAACTCGACGAGTTTAAAGTATAAACTAATTTGGCATCTCTAAATTAGATCTTAACTGATACTGTCACCGTCTGTTTCAGTAACTGTCTGCCAGTAAGGAACGTCAATTCTCTTAGATTAGTTTAGTTTTGAACAAGTGAATCCGCCATTTTTGCCATTAGGTAGTTTTGCTAGGATTGGAGAGATGGATGGATTCCAATACTGCCCAGTATTGGAACTGGAAACATGCGACCTTTTGCTATTAAGGAGTTATTATCGCCATGATTAAATCCATAGTTATAAGAAAGAAAGTCCTCATCTTTTCATTACAGGATTCGAGTTCCGTGTTCATTGTGTTCAAGACATTGAGTTCTCCATTTAATAATCATAATAATTATAAGTATAACTGGCTGACACAGCAAACTTTGTTTTGCCATATAAAATGTTTGGGGTGGACCACCCTTAACTTTTAGGGGGATGAAAAATAGATGTTGTCCTATGCGCAGACCTAACCGATATGCACACAAAATTTCACGAATATCGGTCAAGCCATTTCGGAGGAGTTTCATTACAAACATCGTGACACGAGAATTTTATATATTGGAAAGATAATTATGTATTTGTGTTACACATCGTTCCATGGTCCCTGAGAGACATGCCGCTTTTATTTAACTTCATTTACCAATAAAATTAATTTCTTTCGATTCGATCTTACATTTTTGCTGTCCTTGGAATAACTACGACTCTATTTTCGATCCGGTAGCTATCATGCTCTTATCCAATAGCTAAACTTACGTAAGAATCTATCAAGTACTTACCTCCTTTTTGTGTACCAACAAAACAACAAAATCTTTACCTTTATGACATCGCATGACAAGTATGATTGTTATTTAAGCGTCCATTTACGGCATTGCACATAGAAAATGTAAAAAATAGCGCACGTCAACAGTAGTGAATAAATTACTCGTAATAGCAACATTTTTAACAACCATTCCTATTTCACGATTTGATACGCAATTACATTACAAATGAGTGAAAGTAATAGGGGTATTATAATACGAGATAAATAGTGCGAATGATTCTAATAGAAATCTATAAAATACTTTTACAATTATGTGGCAGTTTTCACTTGTAACATTACTAGTAGATAGTATTCAGGTTCAGTAGGTACTTGTTACTCGTTCAATGTTATACACGGAAGAGTTACTGCCGTAACGTAAAACATGACGTTACGCTTGTATTTCCCGAAGGGTACAGCAGAGGTGAACACCCACATTTCGCCAGTTATACCTATTAACGTCCTGGTTTCCTAAAATACAGGCTCCGGCTTAGTTTAGGCACCATTCTCCACAAATAAATAATTATTAATATATTTAAGTTTTTCTTTGTATCTATAGAAGAGAGAAATAAGTGTATTTTTTATTTTATTTATTTATTATTATTTAAACTCGTAAAATAGGAGGAGAGCTAATTTAAATCAGCCGGGCACGAATCCAGATTCGAGTGTTACCGAGAAAGTCCATCTGGAAAAGCCCAGTAACGCTTTGCCCGACCCAGGAATTGAAGCTAGGACTTCATTTTCGGCAGTAGCACTTGCGACCACAATACCAACGAGGCAGTCAGTTGTTGCCGTACTGAATAATAATTCGAAACATACATAGAAATGTTGGCAGATTCCCAGTTCGTATTTTCCCAACGAAATGGCAAGCGAAGTCCATCTATTTACTTGCCGAACAAAGTGCTCTTGCATATTTGCTTTGCTCTGTGCCGAGCCCCTATGGGTGCCGAAGCACATTAAATTTCAGTGAACATCGCTTCAAGTGCAAGCTTTATTTAGTTCCCAAATATTGATCACTTGTTTCAGTGTCTGATTTATTTCCTGATTGTTTGTATGCTAATCTTAAGATAAGCAAAAAAACTAAATAATCCACAAGTTACATAAGCTGTACTATGATTAGTAGATTTGTAATAACTGCCTTTCTACACTTATCAATAAGGCTGCAATACATTTCGTCAGATGCAACCATTCAGTGAATCGTTGGAGCATGAAAAGCCCCGTTAGTTCCATACTTGGCCGCGTAGTGGTGGGCCGGGTGGCGCTGGTGGTGCACGCACGTGATGTGTGCGCGAGCGCAGCAGGTCAGACGCGCCGGTGCCGCGCGACAGCCTCCCGCGCACAACTAACAACCACACTTATCACGCGAGTGACATAAAAAGTGACTATTTTTTATTTTATTATTTTTGTGTGAAACTGTGTCTAATCAGTGGGATTTATAACATGTTTTTAAAGGTAATGTTCTTTTAAGTTGTGCTTAAGTTAGCCTTGACTTTGAAAGGTCGGTTTGTGTTTAGTATTAGTAAACATTGTTCACGTACAATTACTGATTGTAATTATCTGTTCACATGCTTATTGTTTCCTTCATGTATTGTCAATTTAATTATGTAATAGTTTTAATAGAATGATGGGAATTTTTTGCTTAAATCATTGTATGAGAATAATGTAGAAAAAACATTTGACAATTGCATGATGCATGATGTTTGACCTCAATGACATGGGCACTTTTAAAGTTACAGAAAAAAAAATGTACAGAAAATCAATAATGTTTTATTAAAGGATTACTTCGCTTTAAATAAACAAATCGTAACGATTAAGCTTCAGCGGTTAAAAATAACATCTAAGAACCAAAACATCTGACCCAAGAGTTCTGCTCAACTAATTTTCAACGAATTTTCCGTATCAAAAGCGGTTCACTAATAGGTTGTTCGTGAAATGGCAACAATAGCAAAACGAACCTTTGTTTTAGGCGCTTTGTTGCAGCATTTGATACATGGAACTAAAGTATCTCGAATCATCACTATCCTGTAGACGAATGCGCCACAATGGGTTCATTCGATTCTTTCGTTGCTATTTTATCTCGAAACGTAAAGACATCGGTATCTTCCTAAATGACAAATACGCCTCCAATTTCTGAAAATATAATTTGGTTGACCAAGAATTGAGCAAGGAAATTCTTGTAACTTCAGATTACAAAATATTTGCTATCGACACACTGACAATTCCGAATTTCCCGTACCCATTCTCAGATAGATAAAACTGATAAGAGATTCGGTATCGTTCACTCCTCTGCAAGATTGTTTTAGCTACGTCAGAGAATCTAAATTCTTCCGTGGTTTCTTTAATAGAAAATTCCTTACCACAACACTGGACATTAGGTATTTATACTGCTAACAAAAGATACTCTGAACAAGACCTAACGAGGTCTACAGATCGTAACAATAAAATTTGCGCGAAGTGCTTTCTCCATGCTGAACTCAATATCGAATTATGAGTGCAAAATAAAGTTTCGAAGTTTATTGAGAAGCATTGCTAATGTGCTATCGAGATCGGAGAGAGCT
Source organism: Phlogophora meticulosa (assembly GCA_905147745.2). Taxonomy (NCBI): domain Eukaryota; kingdom Metazoa; phylum Arthropoda; class Insecta; order Lepidoptera; family Noctuidae; genus Phlogophora; species Phlogophora meticulosa. Next base: position 14,455,721 of record LR990520.1, on the reverse strand, counting down.
CTCTTACTAAAAAGATTGATGAAGAGTTGTTGACGAAGCGGAATCGATTGCAAACCTGTGAGATGGATAGTCCTTCGCCGTGTAGGTATTACAAGTAGGAAAATTTTATCGGAAGAAGCACCATTTTCCAACCAATTGCCTCGTGTCCGTTTCGTTTAGTGTTCCGGGTTTTCTTTGACTTTTATTTTGGTTTTCGGTTCGTAGAATCGGTCCATCTGTTTGCGTTTGACCAAAAAACGGAGTTTGTTTTACCTACTTCTTTCTGATTCAAGTCTCGCTCATGGTAAACGCTTTAGCGTTCGTTAAAAGCAAAAGCGTACAATTCCGTGACTTAAATCTATTTAACAACCGAACATAACATTTGCATACCTAACGAATAAATAAGTCCACCACGATTTAGGTAGGTACATGATGAAGTTAATCAAATTCTCCATCTTAAACATTTGTAACAGATATTACGTATACCTCCATAATAACGTCATCCGAAGACCTTCAAAAATTCATCTAGTACTCACGTTTATTTAGGTCGTGATAATTATTTAAGAAAATTATCACGACAGCGCCAACATGGTTACAAAAATTCAAATACCACGCGTGACGTACTTACCTAACTTATCTCTCGGAGAAACTGTATCAAGGTTACAGAAGGATTTAACTTCTTAAATCTACTTTCTCGGTCAGTTTACTGTCCTCTTTTTTAACATAATGCCTACGTGCATGTTTTGATAATTTGGCGTAACGCGAGTGATGCGCTTGCCGTGCCGTATACAGTTTTTCTATACGGTTTGCCCTTTTTTCTATTGCCGCGCCTTGCGTAATTCCATTGAGCATTGAATACTGATGACCCAGTCACTTTTAAGTATGCTTGCTTCCAGGTTAATTAGTTCCTTATAACTTTGCTTTACTTAATTTAAACACGTTCGTTTTATCCGCATGTTTCCCGGAGAAAGCGATTTGGCGGGTGTTACCAGGTTTAAATTAATGAGCTAAACAATACAGTTAAATGAGGTAATATTGTCGTTGTGTGCACTATTTCGATCTTTATTATAGCTGTTTGCGGCTTCTATTGTTTGTAAATCGTAGCTCATTGGTCTTTACATATAATTTGTTATAATTTTATGTGACTATGTGTCGTAAAATGCAGATAAGTAGTAATATAATAGGAGTTTAATGACGGCATTGTCAGCAAGTCTTATTTTATTTTAATATTTCTATTTAGCAACATATGAATCGTAGCTCTCTGCGCACAATCAATTTATTTGGATACTCAGGTACTGCTCCTTTGAGATACTACGCGATTGTGTTCAAAATGTTAATGCATTATTTACAGTGAGATGTTCATTCAAAACAAAATAATATTCTCGTGTCATTGTTTCGTGTTGAACGTAAACAAAATATACAATTTATAATGATAGCCGAGGGCGTAGTTGTGTAAACACGAAATAAAATGTTACTCAAAACATTCGTCGTAATTAACCTGTGTCCTGTAATTAGATAAACGTGTTTTGTCACAGATCAAGTAAGAGTGAAGGTGATATTAGGCAACACTTATGTGCAAAGCGGCTATTACATTATTTGAACGTGATTATCACGTATGACTTGTCTTGACCTGTCACCTGTTATACTTGTGTTTATATTAAAACGAGAGCCTTGTTGGGCAATCCAGTTGCCATATTCAAGCAGTGACTTGACCCACTTAAAGTTTCATAAGGAAATAAACTTGCAGAACAGGCAATTTTTGTGTGTCTTCGCGACCGGTTTTTTACAATCAAAGGTTATGGCTTCATATACCAGTACGTTTACAACTTTCGTTCTTATGTTCTTCAATACATAAATGTTTATTTTGTATCTGGCAATATTGGATATTCATAAAATGACAATTTTTATTTCACAATATCCTTTTAAAACTCTTTCATAATGGTGTAAAATCGAAGTTACTTGCGCTTTAACTTCAGATATTGTAACTACTTTGAAAACGTGGAAACGGTCGCGTTCAGAATTTGTAAGCCGATTAGACAACTAAAAGAACAAACAAAACCATTGTTGCCAGTAGAAATAAAATTTATGAGAGGTTTCAAAGCGAAAATTGCACTGAGCAAGAGCTTAAGCTTTGATGAGTTTCAGTAACAAATCGTGGGCTATTATATCATACGTTTTTGGCTTTGTAAATAATATATCGTACGGGGTATATGGTGCTTTTATATAAACAATAATTTACGTAGCTTATCTTTGTCATTTGCTGGCATCGGGTACACATAAATCGCATCGCCACATCAATAAAAAGGCGTCGACATTGACCAGAATTAAGAATAATCCTGAGCCAACCAAACATCTGGTTCCCTTTAAATTTTACGTTATTAATTGAGTATCTACCCTTTGTGGCATTTCAAAAGTGAGTGTCACTGACCCTCGGTTCAAAAAATGGATGTTATTAAAAATGTAAATTCAATCACCATTAAAAAATCCTCTCAAAAACGTGAATTATGACATCAACAGCTGTTATCACGTTACACGATCAAACTCGCGTATTTGTGTAGAGACAATGCGGCAGGAACTACGCTCTGCAGGGTAGGAAAGATCACCTTTAGCAAACTTCATCCTTATACAGGAGACAATAAGGTTTGGATTTAATTACACGCAATTTATTTATTTTTTAACTAATTTGCGGCGAGGAAACTCCCACACGCGCTTATTCTAATTTTAGTGACGTCACCGCTAGTTAATTCATCAAAACGGGGTCGTGGAACACAGCGCTAAGTTTGAACATCCATTATTTTTTGTTTAAAAAAAATAACAACGGTATGTTTTGCTTTCGGAGTTATTAGCTCTGCAGTTTATTGTGACAGTTGCATAATATTTTTTCATTAGCTGTAGTCAACTGAAAACTTGCGAAAACTGTAGAATTTTCTTTAAAACTTGAAGTAACGATGGAGAAAATGTTACTGTTTTTCTATGAACGACGAGGTATCGACTTTCTTGAGTCTAGTCTAGAAAATCAGTTTGCGTAGCACGTCCTGTATTTAATTAAGTATGATACAACTCATGATTAGGAGCAGTTAGGTCAGGCAGGCTATTACACGTGAAAGTGATGCTCTAGTTTTAGAGGGCTGGCACTAATGTTTACTTTTCTAATAAACGGGCATGGGTTCTTCTTCGTCATTAGCCAAATTACGGTTCTTTAATAATTTTATAAAACGGTTATGTCTGCATCCCAGTTTCACATTAGGACCCGCCACTAAGGGCGAATTTCAACGACGGAACTGAACGCGATCAGCACATCTAATCCGCGTTCAAGAGCTGTCAGTGTCCATATTCCACAGCAACGATGACAGTGACAGCTCTTGAACGCGATTTAGATTCGATAGCGTTCAGTTTCAAGTGAAGTTCGCTCAAAGCTGTGATTTTATTTATAGGTTAAATAGGTGACTACAGTATTATGAGTATCTATGTTATGTTCTAAAAACAAAGCTGATGTAGTGTTTATACCTATTGGATTACTTTAACAAATACTTAAATTTGTACTAAAACGGAATAAGTCCTCTCTTGACAAAAATGGGTAACAACTATTCCATACAAATTGACTTAAGTGAATGTTTACGTTAACGCGATCGGGCAAGTATAAAAACTCGCACTAGGCTCACTGAACTCCTATAAAGATAATCCCCTATACAGTCCTCGCTATTCCAAAGAAAAACGAAAGGGTTTACATCCAAAACCACTGAAGAATATTACGCAAGTTCTTACTTAACTGAAGTCCTATAACACCTAAGTTTATTACAGCTCTTAAATAGTATTAGTTGAAGACCCTAATTTCAGACTTAGGTACAACTTAAAGTGACAACGTAATAACTATATAGGAGATACTATGGTGGATAACAGTTTACATTACAAGACTTGTTTAATTGTAGATACATGTACTGTACTACTTATACAGAGTAAATATATAGGTACCTAGTACTTATAGCAGTCGGAAGATATAATGCTTGGAAAAGGCACTGACCAGCAAATTATGGTAATATGGCAAGTGGACAAAATATGTATCGTTGCTGTTGCCAGAAATATCTATTCAATTTTGTGTAGCTGTTTGTTATTGTAAGGTAGAAAGACGTTTATGTGTTTAGGGGCTGGCTTAATAAAACAGCTACATCTACTGAAGACTAAGATACCCTTGCCGAAGTCGGACCGTCAATAAGTGAATAATGTGACCATCTATCATATAATATCGAGATCCCTCCGTGCCTTCGAAAGCACGTTACGCCGTTGGTCCCGGCTATTATTTGTTGAACTTTGACATTTGCTACGAGCAGTTAAGCTGATACACCAGTCTTAACAAGGGGTATCGTATTGCCAATGAACTGAGTTTTGGAGGGCCGGTAGTCGTACATATATAAAACTACGCCTTTTAACAGGCAGAAACTACATAACGACCTATGATCTTTACATAATCCTTTTGCTTTGTTTACGTTCATATATCTAGTCATACACACACGCCGTCAGTTATTCAGCTGCATGCGATTCGACTGAAACTTGGCACCAAAAAAGTTAGGAGGAGGCGGGACAGATTTTAAAATACCCATTAGAGACTTGCGTTTGATTTGATTTGGCCAGTATTTCCCTAAATGCAGAGCAACCCTTTTTGCGATGCTTGTGGTTCTGGCGTACCAATTTTCAAATAAATACTGAAGTCGACGAACCAAACAACGTCAGAAATCAAAAAGGCCCTCTTCCCCAAACAGAAAAGTTGTTTACTCTTTCAATATTGTTATCAAAACTAATAATATCATTTTCTGTCACCCTAGCTGATCAATAATGCTATCGGCGAAGTTATCTCAAACTTTTCTTCGTCTTGTGTATCTTGTAGCGAGATTGTTGGTTCTCATAATAACATCAGCCTTTGAATCATTTTGCAGACCCGAGGCTTCTTTTCTAAAAAAAATCATTTCGTTTAAATATTTAGATTGGCCCACTCAAGCTCCGTAAAAATGATATTACGACGGCGAAATTATCTTGAGCATAAACCATGCATAAACTGACGAATTTTCGGTGTCAAGATCTTAATACACCAGTAAAATGTCGAGACTTGCGAAAAACACAAAACATTATCCACAGTACTAAGTACCTACGAGTACCATCATCATCATCATCCTCCTGCCCTTATCTCAATTTGTTTGGGGTCGGCGCAACATGTCTTCTTCTTCCATACATCTCTATTCGCCAACATCTCACTAGTCATCTTCTTTCTAGCCATATAATCTTTCACACAATCAATGTATTATTTCTTTCAGAGATAGTCTACTATGTTAACCCTCCACATTCATACACTGAGTACGTACAAACCTACACAAATTTTTCTCATGCCCAAAACATTTCAATAAATTCCCGAAATCCGGGTAATCAGAGCAAAAAAATATGATCCCTTTTCATATTTCAGTCCTAGAAAAAGCCGGTTGAGCTACAACATTTTTTTACATAATGTCACTCACTACTCACTAGGTCATCTTATAACGTATAAGGTTCTTACATTTCTAGGAAAAATATGATCGTAGTCCGTGACGCCATGACCTTGCGTGATTGTAATAAAGATTGAAAAGATTTATGGAGGAAAGTCTAGTCATTGCTTCAATTGAAAATATGTCAATGAAGGCTGTAGGTATATATTTTAGCTGGTGTATTCTTTCTTTGAGATTGGCTTTTATTTTTAATGAGGCATACCTCAAAATTTCTCATAGTTATTATATATTTATTACTTGTCTGTATTTTCCCACGACAGGGCAAATACTCACTACTTTATTTCCACTTTTCTCTGTCTAGGGCTATTTGGACCAGTCAAAATCTCTGAAATACGAGATGGGACGTCCCTTCTTTTACAACCTCTTCAATCTGCACAATTGAAACAATCATTGCCAGTTGCAACACCATAATTACACTCGACAACTACTTGATTCGCAGAACATTCCCAGCATCCAATGTAACAGTGAGCGGTTATATAGATCAACTGTTGTTTCATCGTTCAGCAAATCATTCACGCATCATTAGGTGCGTGGTACTGTACAACTCGTATGTTGCATACGCATGTGAGATTAGAATTACAAAATATTTATCGAGAAGTCGAGGAATAGATCTGTTAGTTTTTGTCAGCTTCGCGATTGATGGGATAAAGGGTAGTAAAAATCAAGACTGAATGTGAGAAATATCGAAAATACCGCTGTATTTTTGCATCGCTTACCAGTCTGCATAATTTATGATAGATATCTTGAATATGTAAGAGTAAAACTACACTAACAGATTTGTATCTTGTACATTTTTTCACGCAACCAACTTTTTCTTTTCAATTAAGTTATTAACAAAACAATGGTGTTGGGAGCAACACCATCTTTTAGGAGCCTCTAACAACATACTGCCATTACCGGTAATAATATAAATAACCCTCGAGAACATTAACAACCAAGTATCTACCACATTATGATACTGCTGGAGTGCTGGGTATAATAACGTTTCGCGTTCATTGCCTGTTTTATCCATGTCTTCAGTTCTTAGCAGTTAAGCATTCGTCAATGTAGCATGCAAATTATTTTAAACGTTGTATGTTGATGAAAGTTAATCATCGTATCTAGCGTCCGATAGACAATCCAGTCATCGCAAAACTGATTTAAATTTATATTTTTTCTCAAAAATAAAATAGTAACTTATTATTTTTTCTTTAAGGCGTGTTCTAAATTTTCTTCATTACATGTAAGTAGTACTATAGATTAAAATTTGTTGCGTCTATTCAATTTCATATTTACCGAAAAAGAAAGGGTTTTCATGAAAATATGACGAAAATTACGGGCTATATGAAAATAATCACCTTAAACTAGTACCTATGCCATTAAGCCTCATGTTCAGCAACGGACGTTAACAAACTGATTTTATGATTAACAAAACCGCTATAAAATTGTACAAGCAGAGACAAAACGGGACAGACCAGCTTTCACTGCCACCTGTCCCAGATTGCCAGGCAAGAGTGTGAGCTTCTTATCAGAAAATGAGATCACTTTTGATCTCTCAAATTGTTTTATAGTTGAACTTGCGTACGCTTTGACTGAAAGAGCTATGGGAGTTTTTTAGAGAACAGTAAGAACAGGCATTGCTTGTCTCTTTAGTGCTGGGGTGGGTAAACTTGTTTAAAAAAGGTCTAGAAAAAAGATTTTGAACCAGCCCGCAGGTATATTTTCCATCCCTGCCCAGCGAAGAGTCGTAGTACAAAGCTTCAAGTGATCAAGTTAAATGGATAGCACGATATCATAGCCCCTTCTCTTTCGCTCTCTTCCTGGTAGGTCGTTTTGGCATTGCGGACATGAAATTCCACATAGTAGCAGCGTTGTTTTACATACAAATGAACGGGGATATTTGCCAAGCAAGCACACCTGTAGGGAAGGAAAGTGTAGAAGGAAAATTGTGCATTTATAAGCAGTATGAGGACCTTGTTCACCTTTCATAATGGCATAAAGTTCCACTTGCACCTGTGTTTGCCCTAGTAATTTCCTTTGTCCTTGTTAAGAGTGATCAGAACAGTAACACAGAACAGTAGTGTACGCCCGCTTGATGACAATAGACTCACCCCCTATTACATGGGACTTAAACATAACAAGTGAAATGTGGGTGTACTGCGGGTACACCTCTGCCAAACCCTTCTGGTAATACAGGCGTGATGTTATGATGCAGAACAGTAACAAACCATTTACAGTAAAGGGAAAAACATTACTCATACCCGCAAAATCGCATATCAGTGTCTATTAGATAACATCTGTAAATACGTCATTTAATTCTCCTTTTAGTACCTATAATGGAAGCCATTTTAGAATTTCTATATAACGCGTAGTTTCTTAGTTGTCATAATTGAATAATGACAGCGTCGTTGAATTAATAAAATTGAATCGTAGGGAGGTAATTGTAATTCTAAAAGCAATTACGGCGAAGGGCGATTTTAATTCGGCGCGAAATTGAATCTTTTACGTACTCTACCGTCTCGTGGCACTTCAATATTATCCATTCTATAACGAGCACAGACAGATTGAACCATAAAATAACTTTAAGAAGCAATTTTTCTTTAATTTTCTCTGAACTAATAAAATTCATGAAAACATTGGCATATAAGAATAAAGTTAGTATCAAATCTTCACTTGTTTCGAGCGTCTGTTTTTCACGAAAACAAAGGAGTAAACACTTGGATCCAACTGCAAAGTGTTTTCCAAGTTGCGTTCTTTATAAAAACAGTTCAAAGTTGTTAGTACCTACAGTAGCAGTTGCGGGCATTTGTCTTGAGCGCTGATCCTTCATTATTTTAAGCGATTTGGACCGTACTCCTGAGTCAATACGACGCACACACCAATCCCGACCACTCCGCCGAGAGCTCAAGTTAAATGCCGGCAACTATACCAATGATAATCGTTTCCAAATAAATGACGTTGAAATAACTAATTTTGGTGGATAATAGCATGTCTTGATTGAGTAATTAAAGCGTACGCCTTATGATTAGATTCAAACTAACTGTTACTAATTTCATGTGAATATGTTAATGTAACACTGTGTCAAATTTCGGAACAATTGGCGTAATTTCATAATCTGAAGTGAAAATTATGTCAAAGTTGAATCGATAAATTAGCCGAGTAAATGTGCCTACATGACTAATTCTAGCATGATGCAAGTGTTCTAATTGACAAAAGTGTTATGTGTAAGGTCTCTACCCTTATAACTGCAAGATCCCATCAAAACTTTACGCAAAAAAGAACTTCGAGTATTGCAATTCACCTAAAGATGACAGTTACAGCATAACCACCATCGGCCACTGTGTACAAGCCTTAACACCAGCGGTCGTTACCCTGTTCTGGTCAAAGGCCACACGGGACAATGTGAGGTATCATTACGGGCCGCACATTTATTAATTGGATATTATGAGTCATGGGCTTACCTACGTCAGGGACAGTTATATTATTATTTACCCAACTAAAATTGGCTGTTGTGTCGCAGGCCTCTGTTTGACAACCACGACTTTACACGATTCAAAGCCGTTAGCGGACAGATTTCGACTCGGCGATAACATCGGTGTAGTGCTGATGTCACTATGCGATAAAACACGTAACTCTTAAAGCTTCCTGCTATCATGCTCGCCTTTTCGGATTCACAGTATATTGTCGCCTTGTAGCGAAAATCTCGTGTATAGCGAAAGAGGTAACTTTACAGGAGGGAAGGAAAAACTGCGCTATGTAGAATTTTATTACCACAGCTTAATCACATTCACGAGTTTTTACGAGGTTCTCATTAACCATCGTAGATACATGTTACTAATTAACGTAGTAAGGGTTGCGTCCCGAGGTTTTCACACATGCTACATTAAGCTTTACATCGATCTGGCTTTCATAACCTCAAAATCCAGTCGCTTGGTTATACGGTCCCCAAACTATTTCGAATATTCCAGATGGATCAATTTTCAACCATTACGCCTTACTTCCAACGATGACCCTCTCTAGTGTGATCCTCTGTTTACATTACCGATTCACAAAACCTTTCGGGAAGTTTTTATTTGATTTAACGGGCCTCCTGATTGTTCTAATTTAACTTGGAAAGAGTCCGAACTTAGCCAGTCAAAGTTAAAGGTTCTTATACGAGACTTACTCGAGCGCACTGAATTGTATTTTGTACTCTATTTGTGGAAAATGGAAGTTTGTGCTCATGAAATTATAACTTGATAATAAAATGGAAGTTTTATTTATTGTTGTCTATGAAATAAGTTTAGTTTTTCTAAAGGACTTGCTCGCAAGCATAATCGCTTGAAAAAGCGATATTGTTAGTAATCCATTATTCATCACTTTCCTCTATGGTCTCCTGATTACCTGCAGCGACAAAGTTTTCACTAAAGTTAAAGCCAAATTTATATCTAGCATTTAAGTTTTGTAGTAGTTGAATATACCTTAACTTCCTAACGAGTCCAGAGTTTTACAAGAAGTCAGACCACAGCTGTCTGCCACTTCAAGTTCAAAGTCAGAACACGTATGTATCTTTTGGCATCGATGCAATTCTACAATACCAATAAAATTTTGCCGACGTATTTCTTCCCGCTCCGTAAACGGTATTTCGATTCATATTCCCTCCAATATTGTCACATACGGACCGGACTTTAGATCCGTTTCCTATCGGAAAATTCAATTCCTGGTCATGTGACCTTTCCATAACTTGTGTTCAAATGTGCGCTTGGATTCCTCTGAATATGAGTGCCGGAACTCGGATTCAGAGGGCCATTTCAGCTACAATTGCCAGAATAAAAGAAAATGCTTAACCCTAGCTGACTCGAGGGGTGTTAATGGAGGGACGACATTTAAATTGATTGAATTTAGAAACGTGATACGTTTTCAAGGGTAGTTAACCTAAAATAATAAAGGGCACTTGTGATATGAAGGTGCACAAAGCCAATTGTGTTAGAACATTTAAAGATAAAGCAACAATGTAACTAAATATTAATGACAATAATATCAATGAAATTGAATATTAACAACCCGATGGCGACAATACGTGTGCAAACCACTTAGAACTGAAGATCAATATCCACACGTTGCAAGCACGTTCACAAAGCTGTTTATCCACAGAGCACACTGGCTCACAAAACAATTCTGTCAAGAGTGAAAAAGGAAGCGATAATTTCCTTTCAGCGCACCACAATCGCATCTCTGCATCTAGAGGCTTGATGGATGCGGTGTCCGTGCAGTGAGCACAGAGCTTTAGAACTGTTTTCACCAACGTTAAGAAGGACTGCATTTATCAACGTCTCTCTTTCAGCTTTAAGATACATTCTTGAGCGTTGAAATAACGTTATTTAATGTCTGGAGAATCCTCGAATTCTTGAATGAAGACGAACAACTCTCTAGATGAAATTCGCAATCAAGAGAACATATAACTTCTACGCAATCTAGATCCGTCTGAAATACGACTTCCATAGCAAGTACTTTGAGTAACGAATTTTCAGCCACCTGTACCTATGTACTGCTCATATTTCAAAAGCGACAGTGTCTCCAGTTTGTTGTTCCTCTAGACTTCAACGAGTAATGAGTCGACGGAACAAAGTTGGAAGCTACTGCATTGTTGATATGCAATTTGGAAATGCAGCGTGTTTCATAATTGAATTAGAAGTTTATGGAAACAGTTGGAAAAGTTGTGACGTCGATTTAATATTATCTTATTCGTGCTATAACAGTAACAATCAGAACTCGATAATGCTAAAAGCAAAGATACGGAAAAAATCCCCTTTCTCTACAAAAAAAATTTAATAATGTGCTATCAAATAATTTTGCAATTGTTAAAGAAATCGTATATTGTAACAGCTTATGTAAAAAATAGTAATTATAGATGGGTATTATTTTTAGACACACAGTGTGTTATAATGAAGACACAATCAGCAATGTAAATAATTAGAAACCAATTAGATGGCATATAGAATGCGGAGAATCGATACAAAACATATGTATATATAATACTAGGTATGTAATTATAGGTGCAACGCAATAATGACGCAAAAGCAGTTATAACATAAATTCCCCATTCACCCAATGTTCTAAAATCTTGATTACTTAATGGATCGGCAGATCCTTACTTAACTAGACGAGTCAACGACAGAAGTTACTCGCCAAGTCAATGACATTAGAAAACATAAATATATGTTCAATGAAGAGGCAATCGGAACAAATTGCTTAACTTCATTTTAAAGACCAAACTCAGAGATGTTGTGCTGAAACTCAGTAAACATCGACAATTAACTTCGTCGATCACTTAACATTCACGGATGGCTTAGTTCCCTTTCAAGTAAATCAATGGAAGTGACAATTTTTGGTGTATTCTGGAAATAATTTGCTCCTTCAGCTACTTGTCATAATGTCAACTGAGCTAAGATTTATTTGTGACATTACTCTGTTTGTCTCATTTCCATTCCAATTATTGTCAATGTTGGAAATATTTATTTACCTATGCCAAGTCTGTACCAGTGTTTTTATTTGTTTCGTTTAACTAATAGCAGACTTTAGTTACAGCATTTTTTCCCCACCGCAAGGCATGTGCCGCCCTACTATCTATCCATTTCTCTTTGTCCAGGGCTATTTGAGATCAGGCTTTATGGTAAGAGTCCAGCTCGCAATCTTCATCTTTTTAGTTTGACTAAGGACACTACTCAACCAATTTTACGAGTGTTAGCTTCTAACGGATGTGAGGGTCAGTGGACGATACGCTATGGAGGATACGCTTCATTAAATGATTCATGGGACTGAAATTTACTAGTAAAGATAAGTAATATTAAGGAATCGAATGAACTAATAAAGCTAGTAATCAATCAGACAGTATCAATATTAAAACGGCCATTAATCACGCCGTAAACGTTTGCTGAATAAATGAGTGCAGATTTCTGAAACCTATTTCTAGACTATTGATTCGTTCGGCTGGGTTCACAGTAGTCAGGCAATAGTCTCTTCAGACGGTTACAAATAACAGCGAAGCAAAATGGTTGTGAAATAATTATTATGTTTTTGTACACTTCACACGTATACGAATTTCGTCTAATCACTGTATTAGATATGGCGGATTGTTTTGACTCAAGAACAACAGTGATGAAAACAATAGTATTTAGAATTCTATTCAATGTTTGTATTCAATACGTCACATGTCATGTTCTATAACGATTATAATTTGAATCTAATTAGTGAAGCCCTAAAAACACTTGCTCCGTAGATTGTTTTTGGCCTTCGGCACCTCATCGTCCCTGCCCTTATCCCAATTTATTTGGGAGGCGCAGCATATCTTATTTTATATATCTCTGTATATATCTATATTTGCCGCCATCTCAATAAAAACATACTAAACACTTATCCTGTCAAAATCTTCACAGCTAAATTAGTTGCCACTGTTTCTTTTCTTGGTATCTTATGTTTCGTATTTCTAATATTTTTTGTGCCAAACAATTTTCAACTTTCTCTTCAACCCTTCCTTTGGTATTTAAAGAAGTATTTTTCTCATTTTTTTGTTGTGGCAACATTACCCAAGACGTCAGAAGAAGCAAAGGCAAAAGGCGTGACTATTGATTTGTTAATAGCCTTCTACAAAACACGCTTTCGCTAAATGATATGCAAATCAACACATATCCAATACAAACGCTATTTTCAGTGAATAGGGTAAGGATAAATGAATGCAATACATGACGACGGTAGTTAAATAACACAAAGAGTGGTCAAGCGATTTAAGACTCTATTGGAAAGGGAATTATGACATTTATGATTTAGTATTTCTATACAATTTAATATATCGTGTTCCAATGTTTATGTAAGAACTTATGAGTATTTGCAAAGCTTTGGCATTGTATATTATATTAAGGTTGAAACTCAGTGTAGGTCATAGAAAACATGTTGTTCTACATACGGAAACCAGGTATTAATAGGTTTTGAACTTGAACTGTAAATACTTTGTGAATTTACAGGATCAAACAGAAGGTAATGACGTTACGTTGATACTGGCAACAGAAACAAGGTTAATGAAAAAAGGAACAAACAGTAAAAAGTACCGAGTAAGCAACTCCTTCTTCCTATCCTTAAACATCAAAGGGTTATCAGATAAAATCATAGCGCAGATGTAACTACTATCCCAGTATGAGTTCCTGAGTTTGATACCCGGGTCTGGCGGTCAGTGTGATTGGGTTTTCCCATCTGAAAATTCTCAGTAGCAACCCGGAGTCTGGATTTGCGCCCAATTGAAAGCAATAGTCTAGCCCCCTATCACATGGGAAATCAAATAACTGGCGTAATTTGGGAATACATGAGTAATGATGATATAACTAAGTATTATTTTCCATATCATCAGATACGAGTCAAAGTACAGCTGTCGACAGCAACTTACAAGTAAACCGATTCATATTTTAAAGAAAAGATGATGACTGCAACTATAAAAACGAAATAAACAAACCTTCGCGACTTGTTGAGGGGACCTTGACATGATTGTGAACTTAGCGACAATGACATGATATAAAGCAAGCACGCATTTTGATGCGGGCAGTTAATTGAATAATAGTGATATTCATTATTTCGTTTAGCCTTCCAATCGATTCATGATCGAGTCGCATCGTCAATTCGTGACTAAATTGGGACTGGTATTAATATGAAATTGATAGTTAGCAATGCCATAAAGAAAATTAAATAAAATTGTAAAGGGAGTGCGCGGTGTCAGAGAGGATTCAAATAACGAACCCTCGTTTTATGCTGTAATAATGACGAAGTGCTTTTTCTTACGTCACAGACATCGCGTGCTTCCCAGTTTTGTTGTCAAAATCTACATTTTTGCTCAATATACGTTGTTTAACCTCGATCGACTTCAGGGAGAAGGCCATTTCTCATACAGAAAAGGCATGAGCATTGATCACCATGCCTGCTCAAAAAGGTTTGGCGATTTCAGACTTCTATTAATTATAAGTCCTGGTTTTCTTACTGTGTTTTCCTTCACCAATGTCAGTTATGTCTAAGATAAACATTTAAGTTGAAAAAGTGCCATTGGTACTTGCCCGGATTTGAACCCACAACCTCGTGCATGAGAAGCGAGGCCTTCACCACTGGGCCGTAACGATATTATACGTAATGTATTTACCATATTATTAAATAATAGCACTTAAAATTGTAAATTAGAATTATAGATACATTAAGTACTAATAAAGCAGATAATGCATTCATGTCATGAAATTATCTACTGACAAGATAATTACTATCAATATGTTTTTGATACGATAGTAATCGATACTATAACGAACGTACCCAAGTTATCAAAACAAAATGTATCAATGAATTAATCTATTTCACTGGAGTATGGAATGAAACACACATTCATAATATTGTCTATTAAAAGTGAAGCTATGTAGCCGACTTTAGACCTTATTTTATTGAAAGCAAGACCAGGAATTGAACGATACTTGCATTTTATGAAAATCTCGGTCTTACTAATAGAATGACTCAGCGTCATGAATCCGAGTTTAATCAATTAGAGATTAATTTAAAGATCAAATCAACACGAATTTATTTAATTATTTTCTTGTACTTTTTTCCAAGTTATTTGCGTCTATCTTGATGTGCTATTTTCTTTAATAATGTAATAACCAGTTTCTTTATTAAGTTTCTTTCCAATTGAAATTCAGGGTACACGCACGACGAGGGCAAATGTCAAAGACCTCGAAATTGGACAGTAAACCATATTATTACACAATCAGTCTAGTTTTTGTGAATTTTACGGTCAACGATTAGTTCTTTTAGTAAAATCATTATTTTACACTTAGAATCGACTCTCGCAAATTCAATAATAGACAAATTGCATTGTTGATTTGAAGTAAAGGGGACCTTATTTTCCAATTCATTGGTTACCTATGGTCTTGTAATATTCCTAAAAATGAAGCCATCAAACGTACCTACGGTTAACGAGACTTCTGGTCACGAGCTACTTTGTTCCAGAAAACTTAGTTTGAATGCAGAAGTTAACTAAAAACAATAGCGGTATCCACCGCAATCTACATACCTAACTGGTGCTGAAGCAAATATGCTTTGGCGGACCTCGGAACGTGCCTTGCCGTGCACACAGGGAATTAAAAGCTTAGATCTAGGAGTAAACTCAGCTCTTAGAACAAATAGACTACGTCCAGGCTAACCAAGGCTACCTCAGAACGAATAGCAGTATAATTCCGCGATAAAACACGAGCGAATGATATCGGGAAAAGGGGAAAGCTAAAATATTTTCTATAATTTTGATGGCTTACTTACAAGTGCTACTGCTGAGCATATGGTCTAGGGTTCGATTCCGAGGGCGGCAAAAGTTATATTGGGCTTTTCCCTCTGAATTTTCTTCGTAGAGTCAGGATTTGTGCATGGTTGATAGAAATAGTTAGCTAGTCCCCCTGTTACAAGGCGAATGAACATTACTGGCGTAATGTGAGTGTACTATAAGTAGGTACACCTATGCCTAACTTTTCGAAGAATACAGGCTTACGAAGTCCTGAAGTATTTTTTCCAAAGGTATAGCAATAAAATAGAACACTTGCGAATTGAACGCGTCATCAATTTTATGAGTGTGTGAATGTACCTCCCGTGAGGAGAATAGGGAGGAGAGAACTGGGAGCAAAGAACACATCACTTTTAACAACACACTGCTTCAACCCAATGTCATAAGAACACACGAGGTCAATGTCATGTGAGCTCATAGTCGTTACAGTCGACATTGAGGATAAAAATTACGTCGATATCATAGAGTCGTGGGAACAACCATATGTTTCGCTTGACATCAACCACGTCGGGAACTAAAATAACCCTGACTTTCCAACTGTTCCGAGTTTCACTTTCAATCAATGACGTACTTGGATTATATTCAGGACTTAGGTGCATTTAAATGCTTTGTCTCATAGTTGTTAAGACTTTTATTTTTACTAATCCTAGTTAAACTTGAAATAAATTTACTGCTCTAATGCCCCTGAAACACAGGTTTCAATAAACCTACTTCAAGCAGGTCGCTTCCTTAAATTGTATTTTTAATTTGTAATTCGTTGCACATGTTATTAATATATCTTTTCTTTCTAGTTTTTCTTAATAAATTATTTTTATTACTATTCATATTTTAAAATGTCGTAGTGGCCTAGTTTTACTAGGGACTCGCTTCTCATCCATGAGGTTCAAATCCGGGCAAAGATCTTACCAATGAGATTTGTTTGGTTCATATGTAATATCTAAATTTATAAGGCAAACCTACATTAGTTGATTAGATCACGAGTCCGTGAAACGGTTTTTACCTAATAATTATATAAACATACATTGTCCCAATTTATTTGGTATCGGTGCAGAATGTCTCCTTCTTTCATACATCTCTGTTTGCTGTCATCATATCATCTTTCACGCAATAATATTTAAATAATAATAAAATAGAGTAGTGTTGTCTTAATAAGGGGTATCGTATTACCCAATATTTAGGTTATGGAGGGCAGTCGCTACATGTTAAGTACTGGGCTAAGCTAGGCAGATGGTGATTTTAATAACCATTTATTTTGTTGTACGTGTTGGCCTTATAACTTCCTAGACACGAAGAAGTAACTAATAACAAACATCAAGTTTGTTTAACATCGTTAAAGTCCGAAATAAGGAAAAGTGTTTACATAATAACAATAATAAAAATGTATGTACATAATTAGGTACCTATCTCCACTACTCTACCCACGACCTAAAACGACCTTTACACTTACGCATAAGGTTCATTTTGCGGTACATCTACAACAATGTTTATTACTTTTTTTCATTGTGAAATGGACTCAATTTACACCCAAATAAAGTTAGTTTTTGTCGAAATTACAAAAATATGGATTTAAATGTGGAGTAATATGTTACATTAAGGAAATAAATGCTTTCATGCTGGCCAGACAAGGAAAACTGATAATTCAAAGGCCACGTCACATAATTAATCGTATAAATATAATCACTCACTTAACTGAAAAGGATAGCAAATATACACGTATTTAAGTATTACTGGCATCAATATTTATTGCATCTTATACGAGTAGGAATAAGATGCGAACCACTTGAACAGAGAGCCAATAGGGCAACTCGATACATTGGCACAATGTATCTTGTTAAATCTGCCAATCTCACTCAATACAATCACAATTGTTTCAATGCGTATAAAAATAATACTACAATAAAACTAGTCTGTTAGGTACTGTTCCACAGAGCAAAAGCTTCTTCCCACAAAAAGATGGTACAATCATTAATCACCATGCTTGCTCAAGGCGGGTTAGCAGTTTCAGATTTATAGTAATAAGCCCAGTTTTCTTCGTAATGTTTTCCTTAACCGATGTCAGTGATGTCTAAATACACTTAAGTTTGCATCCTTTTTTTTTCATACATTTTTTTTCTCATTTAAATTGAAAAAATCACATAAGTACGTACTTGCACTACTAGATTGGTGATTTGAACCTACAATCTCGTACATGAGGGGCGATACCCTAACCAGTGATAATGGTCTCAATTCCCAGATAATCAAAACCAATTTCGACAATCGTTATTTGTTTCCGGCCGCAATAGGATCCAAATTAATGTGTGTTTCAATTTATATGCTAGCCAATTTAGTTATACTAATATTTGGGTAAAGTAACTGTATTCAAACAAAAGCGTACTACTGAAAAATGAAATCTGAAGCCTTTAAATCAGTACCGAAAAAGTTTCTAAAAATCTACACAAGCGTGTGTTTTTGGATAGGTACATAACTTTGTGTGACTTTACATAAAGATCAATATGCGCTACAACTTCAAACACTTTTATGACTTTTTCAATACCACTACTTATTCAGAAATCAAATTAATTGACACTAACACGAAGTTAACGTTTGTTTTAATTAAAACAACGTTAATTGGAAACAGCGATACTTTTGAAAATAGATAATAATCTCAATGCAAAGAAAGCCACTACATACGAGTACTTACATTGGATAACACTTAACTTACTTAAAGGCGCAGCACCGGTTGGGTACTCGTATACCTTGGTCTTTATTGTCGGTCAATGAGAAAACTTAATCAGTTGGCAAACAAACCTGTATGGATAACGACCATGTAAATTCAATAATTTGCTCACAATGTGTTGTAATTTAATTTGCAGTTTGGCGCTTGTCCAAAATTAATTTCTTGAAATGAAAGCTATCATGTGTCTTGTCGTTAGCATGCTAAGCAAGGGTGCCTGTTACTTGTAATAACTTCCCTAGTTATTAAGCAAAAACATTCTCCGTTTTGGATAATGCTGTCTCGAGCAGATTTTAAGAAACTTATAAAGAAATATTCCTGATCAAGATCACACATACATAAAGACCCATTGCTGATTTCAAAACTTAAGCAACACAACGCATTATTACACAAATCTCGATTTACGTAGATAAGTATATCGCAAGCCCATAATTGCGTCTCGTTCGTGTTATATGCAACGTGTGTGATTTAGATATTAAATTCAGCAATTCAGATGACTAGATTAAGAGCCTCTCCGCCACAGACGCTTATTAAGGTGAAATTGGTCGTAGTTAGCGTTGAGACACGTCAGTTATGTTCAAAGATATTACTAAAGACATCGCTTAGAAGTTTCGTAGGTTACCCATAAGTGAACCCGGTGTGTTATGTTCATTTGACATAAGTGCCGATCCGATGAACTTACTCTGGGCTATTTCCATATTTGTGTATTTAAAAAAATAAGAAATGAAGTCGCCGTCCTTTTCTTGGGCTGTATTTTGTCAGTAAATTAAAAAAAAAAGTTTTGTTTTAAATTAGAGAGTCAGCGCCGTCGACTTTTAAAAATATATATAATACAAGAAAAAGCACGCTCAACAGTACGAACAAATTTAGAAAAAAAGGTGGACCGAATGAAACCATTTCTGAGAATGATTGGGATACAAAGTAAGATAACTCCTAGAAGTAGACGCTGGCGCGAGAGCTAGAGAACTAATCTCGACGAAAACTAAACATCTGGCAAAGAAGCCATTCCCTAGATAAAACACTTAGGTACTGTTTCTTAAATATAAGAAACTTTCCGTTTTAATCTAGAGATAAGAACCGAAAACTCACGGTTTCGTAAAGTACTAAATCACACGTTTTAAGACGACAACACGTAGGTAGATAATACTACAAACCAAAATACTCTTTCGGTAACGCGTGAATGCACAGCATCCAAACTGCAAATAATCTCGTACGTGGTTGTGACAGATTTTACAGAGAAAAGTTTTGCATGAAAATTTTTCGGCCATTTTAACGGAGCCAAACTCTCAACCGCGGCTACCTGGTCCGATGCCCCGGTAAACATCGTTTCACACTCGGCTGGAAATAAATTCGATTGCAGGATCCAGGAAGGTAGGAACTCACTTACATACATACACCAGAGAATTTCGGGCCGAAATTAAAAATCAGCGAACGGTAACTTATTACGTCGAAACACGATCATTTAATCAGCCATGTGGATGCTATTAAAGCATCTAAAACTGATACGAAATAACAAGCCGGATTCTTGAAATATCTATTAATCTGAATACCTGCCAAAGTTTCAGCATATTTTAGAGAATATTCTAATAAGGACTCCTTTAAATATTCTCTAAAATTACTCACAAAAATGGAATTGGATTATTATACCTATACATTCTTAAGATGAATTTTATTTATTTCTTCAATTTAGCTTCAGTATACATACAGGGTATCTTGGGTAATGGGTACCCTTGAAATAGCGTAAATGCTTAATTCCTAATGAGCCTTGAAGTCGAAAATTTACAGTAGGTATTGTCTTTTGCCTTCATTAGCTCGTCTCAGATAAAATAAAAAATTAGAACCCCATATATCTAATCTTGACTTTATGCCTTTGTGCAGGTCTAGCTAGGTTTTTCACACGATACTCTACAGTTATACATAGCTTTATAGGATCGCTCGGGATAAAATCATAACTTTTTTCCCGCACATGAATAGAGTCCAACGGTAAATAACACAAACACTATACTATACATTACTACCGTGTCACTCGACGTTGCGTACTACCGTAACTAACGGACCATATTATAGCAACAGAATTAAATAATTAATTAATTATTTACGTCTCCCTCTAATACGCTTTTCAAAAATACAAATAATTAATCATTCTGTCATCGCAGGTGGTCTGGGAATGACGTCGGTTTATTTCGGACCTGTCTTTCGTTCCTGATCATTAAATGCCAGCCAAATGGCAAGCCGACAGTTTAAACAATTATTCACTTAAAAACTATGCGTTATGTCCGCATTTTTGTGCATTCCATCGTGTAAATAGAAATTGAAGTAAACAAAAACATTGTAGTGAAATGTATTTTAGTTCAAGCGAATATTTCTACACTTTTTTGTAGATATCGCACATTTTAAGCGCACTGAATAGTTCTGATTGTCAACTACCAATAACACTCCAAGCACTTGGCATCTTTAGTTCGAGATATGCATTTCAATTTTTTTATAAATAACTAGCTGTGTCTGTGGTCTCATCCGCTCCTAAGGCTCATAGCGTGATGTTAAATAGCTTATAATCTTCCTGAAGAATGAGATAGGTAATTTCAGCGCGTTTAAACATAAAAACAAACGAACTCTTGGGATTTTTATATCATAGTAAGTATGGATTATCTTCTTTTACTCTTTAGTTGAGAGCAAAAATGCCGCCTTGGTCATCCTAAACTAATTCAGCCAATGTATCAGGGACAAACAAGGACAACGACCCAAAAATGTATACTTATTTATTTTCTGTAGACCAGCGCGATGTTTATTTCGCTTCAAGGCAAAAACAATTTTCTAGTTTTCTTCTCTTCTTTGTAAGCGCTAAGGTAATATATTATTGTACTGGCCGGAATTGCTCTGCATTACTAAAACAACAGCGTGAGATAAGATCAAAAGATTGATTGCAGGAGATTATGGTACCGAAAGATCTTTCGAATAGACCTAACAGTTGATTCAGCATCTTGCTATTCGGATGCTGCAGATGAATCAAAGTGAATTAAACTAAGTAGTAGCTACACTATCTTGATGAAACCAACGCTTCTCGCTTCATGATTTCCTCGTTTAACTTCCACAAACTAATCATTACAGAAGTTTGTTTCATGACAATCGCCTGACGGCTCTGGCAGTCGGTTCTACAACTATTGATCAAAATTCTAAAACCATATCAAAACAAACCAAAATAGATTAGTCGCTATTTCAGTAGTAATCGCTTTGGATTTTACGATTCGTGGTATACTGAGAGATACCAGGGAAACAGTGTTAATGGGATTCTGTCATAATATTGTTATTTGTTTACTTACCTTAGTTGATTCGAGATACTTTTGCAAATTTCAATAATAATTTGGCTCTGTACTTATTTTGTTAGTTACTTCTAAGCGAGAATGGCTATTCAGCATGAATGTGTTCATGGCTTGGTTAAACAACATACTAGAACAATTTGGTGATGGATATTGTTCGAAGCAGTTGTTTTGCAAAATAAACATCATTAGACGAAATTACAGTATCAACAAGTTAGCAACAAACAAGTCCATATCTATTAAACCGATACCCTATATTTACGCGCCGTAAGCTGCTAATTGAATAATTACGTGCTGGGCACAGATCGCAACTGGGGTGTCACGGGCGGAAGAAAGCGGACACGGCGGATGTGGGCAAAAAGTTATTGCATTATGGCCGACAATGTACCCAGATGGGTTGCCATGCCATCTTTATTTTATATGGCAATAAATAACGGCGGTAAATTCCGGGGTTTGGCATGGATGACCATGTTATTTCGTATGTTTGTTGCTCTCGCAGAATGTTAATAATAATTACGCAGAAAATTAAAATAACGTTGGATGGTGAAATGTGAATGAATGAATGAAAGACAATTATCAAAAAGTATTTATAAGGCAGATGTAAGCGGAAACGCCGGGAGGGGACACCCTAGACGGACATACTTTATCAGTGATGTTCTTCGAAAAGGTCAGGTGTATAGTTCTCGTAATCGGCGTGCGTGTATGACCAGATGTATGAACGTAAACGAAGCAAAAGGAAGATCGTAGCAGGTGGCGTTCTGTAGCTTCTGCCTACCCCCATGGGAAAAAGGCGTGAGTTTACGTATGTAAGTATGCAAGAAAAATATTTTCAGGCAACTTATCTTTCGTAATCTAGTCCAACAATATGCAGTAGGTAAACATTATGTGAAATAATTATTCATGCATAGCAACCCTAATTGCGATAAACACATGGAAAACACGCGTGACTGACAGGTAAGCATGACAGCGTTTTACATATGAATTAGGTTAATTAATACTTTAACTAGACGAGTGACAATACATAAACGTGCACTAGGTATATACCATTTTCAATCATTATAGTAATCGGACGTGCCCTTTCAAATGATAATAATGTTTTTACATCAAAATTCATTAATGTTCATAACGCCACGTTACACCTTTTTGTGACTGTGTCCGTTCACGCGACAGACTTGCCAAGTCTGTCACCAGCAGGCCACACCCTGTGTCTCCTGCAGATGGGAGTGAGGTTGTGTCCCCCCTCATCCCACGACATACTTGTCGTCCAGGAGGTACTGTAATGTATAACGCAATAGTTGAACAATGTTTTTATTCTGTAATGTTTTGATATACTTTAAAAAAGAGTGCTGATCGTTGGTAAACGCGTCACTTGTGAACGGCGGTACAGGTATAATTTTATATTTTTTGGTCCGATTTTTTAAATGGCAATAATGATTGAAGAAGTTTCCGTAAAATTTGGGAAAAAATTAAAGTATTTTTACAGTACCATTTTGTATAAAAGGAGATATGAAGAGAACAGCATCTGTCGAGTCAGCTAATAATAAATTAATACCAAGGGACTGTTCCATCATACGATTTAAATTACTTGGCACATATGTAAGTTCATGTTACCTATGTGCTACAACATCTTGTTTAAAATATATTTTTAAAGAGATGCCTGAAAATAACTATAAAATAATTTGGAATTTACAAAACACGTCCGCTTGGCAAACTTCTCTAATTTTATTTCATATACTTGAAGCACAATTTAATAAAAACGGGATCTGAATAAATTTCTAAAGCCGCTGTTACCATTTTATGCCTTAGACCGGAGAAAAGAGGATGACCCATAAAAGTATACTTAGATACCTACCTAAGTACTTACTACTTAGCCTTTTTTAAGATAAAAATAAATAGGATTATACGTCTCAATGTTTAGTTAATAAAAGTAATATCATCCTGATCACATACCCAGGCCAGAAATTGAAATCACGACTTTACTTAGCCTCAGTAACTTGACAGGATCTAATGTCACCTGAGACACTAAAACATGAAAAAAGATGGTGGACGGTGTGCAGTTAATAAAATAACCTACAAAGTAGATTCTAGTACAGTTTTGTTCAGTACCTTGCTGGTTATTTTATGTATGCACCACCATAGTGAGTTTTTCAGTAAGAGTATTAAAAGTCGTAGATAAGTAGCTACTTGAATAGGTCCGTTTTGCACCTCTTACCTTATTACCACTCATTTGAATTAGAAACCTAGTCTCGATCGAAGACCCTCGTAAACAGTAACTCGCTCACGAAAGAGTTAATTTATGAAGATTTTTGGCTACTGGTCTCCATATGAAATGAGCTTTTGGAAGGGTCAACTGCGGGTAATATTTGTTTACTTGTCAGTTTTGACGTGTACTTTGTGTTTGACATTCATTACACGTGGACTAAAAAAAATGCATCTTGCTAAAAATCTCTGAATTGAGAACTCTAAATTTCGCGAGCTACATTAATCTTAAGTAATGCTAAAGTAGAGTTTGACAAGTTCTCAAGTTCAAATTGTCCAGAAACCGGGTGAAAAAGGCTTAAAACATAAGATTCAAATATACGTTCTTGTAACCGATGAAAGCATTAGGTCAACATTTGCTTATAAATATTCAAATAATTCAGTAGAGTAGGTAATATTAATCTCAACTCTATTGACCATGGTATCCCTAATCAATAAAATGACCTAAATCTAACGTAAGATTTTTTTTAAGAGGTTTGACGGACACAAACTAGAAACAGCGTGTGATAACTATCCACTCTGTTTACTGTAACGGCTTTATCTGTTTAGTTTCTCAAAATAATCTCTGACATTGAATCACGAATCTTCTATCTTTACCGATTTAAATATAAAATTGGCGGCATCGCGACATGCTAACGTCGAGAAAAAGTTTTTTTTCTCTAAGTATTTACGTCATTTTGTCTCTTCGGACGAGACGGTAATCTTGGAATTTTGTTGACGTTTGAATAGGCTGAAATAATAACAAATTAGGCGGCTACTTAAGATGGAATACACCTGTTAATATTTTGGCAGGGACTCAAAAAAATAATTCTTTTGGTATTTACTAACTTACAGACTAGATTTAAGAGAAATATTTAGAACTTCGCATTTCTTGATAAACATTAGTAGGCGACTGGCATATATATTAGTAACACAACTTAGACTATTAAGAAATCAATCGTGTCTTCATTTTAAATAATAATAGATAAACCAATTATGTACAGTTAACTCTGACATCATCCTATCTTTAATATCCTTGAAAGCTTTTTGTTACTGAGTCGCTAAAATTGCATAAATTCGCCGCTGAATAATTACCATGTCCAAATTATCGGTTATACAAACATAAACTACAGTTATTAGTTGCCAATACAGTTTGTCTGTCATCAATTTGGCACCTCTGATGATAAATACCTAACTTAACCATGAAAAAAGAGATACATTTTTAACTCTCGTTACAGTTTTATTCAGTGGATGGTTCCAGCATGTTACAGCAACAGCATGTTTACAGGCAGATAGTTATAATAAAAGAAACATTATGGTAGGATCAACGATATACAAAATAGCTCCATAAACTACACTGAAAGTAGCATAAAACGTAGATATTAGTATGATAACGTATAATGAGGAACGTAAGAGCCTAGCCTATTACATAATCAGTGTCGGACTTCCTTATGCAAAGTAATCTAAGTATTAGTAGTAAAGAAACCTAACTAACGCTTCATTACGTGAGTTTGGTTGGAATTAACTTAAGACGCCTACTGCGAAGGTGCAAGCAATAAGTTACGGCAAGAGAACACTTTGTATGTTGTGTGAATCAAATATAGACTCAGAAAATCAACGTCTTCGTCGTCAATATCGCTAAGGTATAATATCTAGTCTGGAGAATTCCGGAAGATACCAAGTCCTCGTCCGTTAATAGGTAGTACTAAGTAGGTACCTACCGAAATAGTCCAAAGTGCAGCCTTTTGTAGGGTCAGGTCACGTATACCTTTTCAAGCTCGCACTTTAGAGACAGGAAAGTAATTTGAAAGCTCTTGATAGACTCTTTTCGGAAATTGAGGGTCCATTAGGGAGTACCTACTAATTTTCTACGTACATATCTTAAGATTTATCTTTTCACACTCTCAGTAGGGATTTCCGCAGGGGTGCTATATTGTAGATCCTACAGTATTATGTGGTTCTTATCCTTAATTGTAATCCGCCATGAGGAACACCATAAGACAACGTTTTTTTTGCAAAATTGCGGCGCTGATTTACGTGGTATGTTGGTCAAAGGTCATTGCGCGGCAATTACGATAAATATTTTTTAAGTATGAACAATTAAAACATCAAGATGTCGAAATTATACTTGAAGGAAATAAGACCGTTATAAAAATTTACAACAAATATAATTTGAATGCTTTATTGGTGTTTTAAATACTATGTACTTATTTAAGAATTATTTTATCGTAATTGCCGCTTAGGTATTGTATAGTTTGGATAAAATAGTCAAGAACTTTTGAATGTCGCTGGCTTCCTTCAGAGACTCACCAGTAAAGCTTACATAAAAGGTATCAATTAAATCAACCTCGGCAAACATCTCTATAGACTACAATGCTTATCTTTTCTCATCAAGCGATAACACTTACCGCAAAGACAAACTAATCTTTCATTGATCAGAAGTAATCTTCAGAGATTGCCTCGTTACGTGTTAACATGTGATTTGAGCTCAGTCAAAGCGAAAATCTTTTAAGCGCTTCGGTGATGGATAAAGACAAGAGGTTTACTGGCTACCACAAGTTATCTGATCTTTGAAAGTAATAGACTTGTTCTCAGAATTATCTTCAGTATATAGTCTCCTAAATCTTTATTATCTACTAGCTCCGGCAGGGTGAACACCCAAAATGACTAGAGTACCTTAAACATAGTCATGTTAGAAGTATACACGAAGTTTAATATGATCGTTGTAATTTTCAATACTTGAAGAGAAGGGTAAACTTCTTTGATTATAGAGTACACAATGTAAATATATCCCTTCTAACTCCCAGCACCAGTGTGTGTTCAACAATTTACCAGTTAAACAAAACTGTGTATCTATGTATTAGTGTAGTGGGAAGTTGGAACCCACCATTTCTAAAGCGTATTAAATTGCGATAAGCAGAATATACCGCAGGTTCATTAAGCAAAAATATTATTTGGCTGAAAAAGAAAAACGATTTGAAGCGTTGTTCTGAATATTTCAGCGACTGCATTAGAACGGAGCTGCTGTACGTGGCCGGAATAAATAGAGATTATTACATGTTCATAAGACGAAAAATATAGATGAATATATACAAAATAAGACAAAGAGGTGAGTGTTTATGCATTACACATCGGAGAAAGAAAAAAGACAAACAAATATTGAGACGCAACACTTTATTTTAAGATTCTGAGCTCAAGATGTTTGTAGACTCGTATGTCAGTAAATATTAGGTCTTTACCTATGAAATTGGCGTTCTGCAGTACTGGCCATTTTAAATCAAAATATTTTTTGTTTGGCTAAGAATTCTAATTTCAAATTAATTTTATTTTAAAAACATGGATTTTTTTTTCCAAAAGTAGTCATTTGTTTATTGATTAGTGTTACATTTTCATCGCATTTAAATCTTTTTCGTCATCATGGATACGTTAAAAATTCGAGTAATTATGGAATATGAGTACCGTCGTGGCAGCAACGCGGCACAAGCGGCACGCAACATCAACGACGTTTACGGAGCTAACACTACAAACCAACGCACTACCTGTTATTGGTTTGCTCGCTTCCGTTCTGGAAATTTCGACCTGAAAAATGAACCTCGCGGTCGTCCGAAGACTTTGGTCGACAATGACGAATTAAAGGCGATTGTGGAAGCTGATGATACACAATCTACGGCTGAATTAGCAGCAGCTTTCGACGTTAGCGTCAAAACAATATTGGTCCATTTGCGTCAAATTGGCAAGGTAAAAAAGCTTGACAAATGGGTGCCCCACGAACTCAATGATCGCCAGCGCGAAGTACGCGTCGAGACGTGCCTTGCACTGCTCAACAGACACACAAATGAAGGAATTTTGAACCGCATTGTTACCTGCGATGAAAAATGGATTCTGTTTGATAACCGCAAGCGCTCAGCAAGTTGGTTGGATCCTGGTTCAGCACCTAAACAATGCCCTAAACGAAAACTTACCCCAAGAAAAGTGATAGTCACTGTTTGGTGGTCTAGCGCCGGTGTGATTCAACACAGCTTCTTACCAAACGGGGTGAGCATTACTGCAGATGTGTACTGTGAAGAATTGAACACAATGATGGAGAAGCTGGCACATCTCCAACCAGCATTGGTCAATCGCTCGTCTCCGCTGCTCCTGCACGACAACGCGCGACCTCATACTGCACAGCAGACGGTCTCCAAGTTGCAAGAACTGGGGTTGGAAGCTCTCCGTCATCCGCCCTACTCACCAGACCTTGCGCCTACAGACTACTACTTTTTCCAGAATTTGGATAACTTCTTGGCGGGAAAAAAATTCAATACCCGAGAGGCAGTACAAAATGCCTTTGAAGAATTTGTTGCCTCCCGTCCAGCTGATTTCTTTAAGAAGGGCATCAATAAACTGCCACTGCGTTGGCAAAGATGCATTGATTGCATGGGTGATTACTTCGATTAATACAAATAAAAAATACATGAAAAAAAATCATTTAAATTTTTTCATACAAAACGGCAATTTCATAGGTAAAGACCTATTATGTCAGTAGATGACATATTTAAACAAACAAAATTGATTCACGCATTTTTTTGAATATTCTTGATTATACCTTATCTTCCTTTAGTTTCTGTTTTTTATAATGAATAAAAAGGAAGCATGTAGATGCATTAAAAACTCCGCTTCCTCTACTTAATAGACTATTGTTCTTCTCCACGAAAAACACACTGTACAATTGAGGGCATCCTGTAGGCATGCAGTGTTCAAAAGAGTCTTTTACATCCTTCCTAAAATCATTTTTTGTGATTTTTACATAATTATTGCTAACCTTTAGGGCGCTGGAACTCCTATCGTGGTATGTAGACGTTATTTATCAAATGATCAGTTTGCTTATCACAAGCTAAGGATTACCATAGCTTTAAAGGGCTTACTTTAGCGTAAAGTTGAATATCATCCAGATAAAGTAGCATTAAATTAACAAAATTGCTTCTATATTTAATTACAAAATGTAACTTTATATTTGTAGATAATCCGAAACAACATTACAAAATACATAGAAGTTCATCAAAACAAAATATTAAAATATGAAACGTCTCTCTACTCAACGATATAATTTGATGATAAGCACTCCCCGAGTGAAGTTGAACCAATGTATTCTGCCGTTAACGTTACGATCCAGATACATGGCCTGATATATATCTATAATCAGAAAACCCTTAGCGAAAATAACCTAATATAAAGTTAATAAAGATTCTATTCAACAAATCATATCGGTATCATAAATAATGACTGGCACTCGTCACGCTTATAGAAACGAGCTAGTGCAATCAACAGAATTTAATCCTGAATACGAATATCCAACATTATCTCGTATGGTACGACGTCAACGTGAGCACCAGACGTAATGGCCGACCATGCGTGAATAAAAATAAAGGAGGAAGCTATGCCCACAGCTCACTACTTCTATTTATCCCGTAAAGAATAACAGCTTAGAAAGGATAATAATGAATGGATACGATTATCTGTCTCTGGGACCGAAACTATGGTAATGTTGGTCCATACAGAATGGTTGCAATAAATCGGACTTTGTTTTGTAATAGTTATCGATACTGCTGACCATGAAGTTCTGGCTTCATTACCCGCGTCGGGCAAAGTGTTATTGAGTTTTTCAATTTGGTATTTATTCAGTAGCTGCTCGGAGTCTGGATTTGTCCCTGGTTAATGGCAGTAGGCTTGCTCCTACCTACATAGGAGGTATTATACAAGGTATATAGGTATACCTTAATAATCCTAACTAGCAAAACGTGAGTGTACTATAAGTCCACAGGGGTGTATATATAGTATCGAAGGGTAAGGCAGACTCCCTTCGGCGAATGCAAGCGTGATGTTATGTATGTAGTTATCGATATAAGTTTGATGATGATTGATGAATAATAAGGTATGTGGTAGACAACGATTGATAAGATATTGTGAATTTGTACCATTGATAATAATATTCACTGCTTAGATTCTAAACAATTATTGATGTTATGGAAAATTATATTCGTTGACATGAAAATAGTATTTAGGTACGTAAAATAGATGCATTTCTCTGAAGCATTATTAGCAACGACGATCTATAAAAACGGCGCATCGTACATCAGCTGTTTTATCATACTACATAACTATATTTCGATGATTTCGTGCTGGTTATGTTTTCGTTGTTTTTGACGACCGATGTGCGAACCCGGCGGGCGAAGGTCCGCTTGCGACGCAAGAGGTTGCGGGTTTGATTCCCGCCTTGGGACAAATGTTTGTACGATCTACAAATATTGTTCCGAGTGTTCTGGGTATTTCCTATGTATAGTAAAAATATCTATCTATGTAATGTATAGTATTAAGTATATCATTCATCTAGTACCCATAACACAAGCTCTGCTTAGCTTGGGGCTAGATGACGCTGTGTGGATTGTCCAGCAATATTTATTTATTTTATTGAAATTCACAACAATATTATCAAGAAAAGTTTATAGATCGATTCACCTATCTAACAGTTGCGAAACAACTTCGTGTTTCAAACAGCTACGGAAGCGTCTGTTGCTCTTAAAGTCTCGAGTTACCTGTCAAATGATAGCAGACTCGCGAGTGTCGAGGCGGTGAATATTTATAGACAGTATCAGCCGGTTGAAATATAGACGAAGCCGGATTATTGTAAACACCATGAGTTTAGAATAAATGTCACGAGATTATATAGGGCAAGTTTTTAATCACCATCTAAATTTTCATAGTGTGTTCTACCTATAAATATGAACAACTTTCACTACAGAGCCAACTCAGAAATCACGAAAAAAAAAAAACTTTTCTATGAAACCGCAGTTTTTTTCGTTATTTCAGTGTTGGACACAAAGTAACAGTTGTTCTTATTCATGGGTAGAACATCCAGTGAAAATTTGGATGTTAATTAAAAACTTGCATAGGTATACTCTCGATAAAACATTTAATTTACAATGAAACGTCTCAAAATTTGATAGTTTATAATCGGCTGAGGCTGACAATCGTGTTTCGGTTGGATACTAAATTTGACTAATATCATACGCGAAAGATATTTTCACTCGATTGCTAATCTGGTACTTAAGTTAAGATATTCCAAGTATTTAACAAACAATTTACTTGTGTTTTACGCGTAGAACACTTAAGGATTGTTTATGATATTTCACAACATACTTCACGTTATACACCCTCAAAATACTCATTTATGAACGGAGAATATCCGCTTATCTTGTTTCCGATGTTACGTGCTAATTCCGGTGATTCGACGTTGGTACATGTATGAAAGGCATTAGGCAGTCATCACACGAGTCTACGGCCCAATTACGGCCGGCCCGATGCCGTCCGGAACTCGGCTAATCTGATCTGGATATTTATATCCATGCATTTCCCACGTAGAACGCATAAACACATTGTGTACTTAAACAATCATATCATAAGCCTATGGGTTTACGTTTAGAAATTATCGGTTCAATTACGAGTCTGTGTAGTTATCGTAAACCTGCGGCTACCGCGAGAATTTATGATTTAATTTATTGAATTATAATGGTAGTAAAGTACCAGCTTATTACTGTCCCACTGCAGGGCAAAGGCCTCTTCTCATACAGAGAAGGCACAAGCATTAATAAACACGCTTGCTCAAGCAGCGGATTGGCGATTTCAGACTTATATTAATTATAGAAGTCCAGGTTTCCTCACGATGTTTTCCTTCACCGATGTCAGTGATGTCCAAGATAAACTTAGAAAGTACATATGAATTGAAAAACTCACATTGGTACTTGCCCAGGTTTGAACCCACAACCTCGTGCACAAGAGGCGAGGCCTAAACCACTGGGCCATCATGACAGTATTATAATGGTCATGGTTAATGGTTAATTAATTATAATGGTGCTTACATAAAATAATATAACACATTCCAGGGGTCACAAAGAAGTTTACTGTTTCCATCGATCTTTACAGCATACTTCGTTCTTAAAATACGGTAGAAATAAATGTCTCCATCACAGGAGCACCTCAAGCTGTAAACCAGCACATTGCTTTTACATGATTGCCGTAGTTTACGATCTTAAGTCTTCGACGTCTACCCACGAGCGCAGAATATATAGGGCAAGGGGTAACATGGCTATACGCATGAGGGTCCTGAAAATTTAAAACCTTTAAACGTACTCCTATAAACATTCCTCGTAGTACACACGGCACCGGCTCTTTATTACCGACAGGCCTGTTTTGGCATGGTTTCAAATGTTCTCTGCAGATGACATGTGCTTTCAGACTCGTTAAAATACTGTCTTAGAATTTTGCAGCACAAAGCTCATCTGTTAAGAGGAGAATATAGGTTATGATATATTTA
The DNA here is from genome assembly GCA_905147745.2 of Phlogophora meticulosa. NCBI lineage: Eukaryota > Metazoa > Arthropoda > Insecta > Lepidoptera > Noctuidae > Phlogophora > Phlogophora meticulosa. The sequence continues at coordinate 14,423,281 of LR990520.1, read as the reverse complement.
ATTTCGGAGGCTGAACTGTAAGCAGTTTTTTGCTGGATCGTTATGGTATGTTGAGTGATGTCACATGGTGAAGCAATAGCATGACATAATCAGTCAATCATATTCCCACTGTTGGGCAAGACGCCTCCTCTCTGTGAGGCATTATGTGTGCCTTAATCCTACACGCGGGCCAGATCGGCTAGGTGTACCTTTGTCACATATCTTCGAAATTTTAGTTTTAAGACAGCCACAATGTTTCCCTTCACTTTTTGAGAACAGTAGTGATGAAATAATTTAACACAGCAATTTCTGAGCTTAAACCAGATCCTACGTTATTAACGCCTCGTTGATTTGACATTGGACGGTTCCTTAATATTTCCCTGAAGACATCCAGGTGACCTTACGAATAAATAATTTCAAGCCATTTTTATTATAATAAGACACTCCATTTATGTTATTTGATGATAAAATGTCGCCGACCACTGAAGTATCACTCTGGCGGCGATAACTTTTTATTGTTTGCCCCCGACGCCATTTATTCCAACTCGGTTTTAATGAAAACCTTTGCTTTATGACGATAATTTGAGAGAGAGCCCAATTTTATGAAAGTCTTTTACTTCCTCAAACACTTGTAAGTGTAATTTCTTATTTTATTTTCTTCAATGAATCAATCATCAATGAAATTTAATTTATTTCTGAAGCTAGAAGAGTGCGAATCGTCGTGACACATCAAATTCAAACATTCTCAAAACATGTTAGAAATTGTTCGCTATGATCATTAAAGAGAAGCACTTCACACAGACATATATTTTTGTTCTCAACAGAATAGCTTTTGTCGTTGGCAGCGTGCCAAAATTGTACACAATACATATCGTCTAGTTCACTGAGATCCCATATCATACCGGGATACCGCAAATTAAGCTCTAGGATTTAACCCGATGTGTACGATGTCACCCTTATTATCAATATTTGACCTAGTTGACGCCATTAAATAAACTATGACTCAACCCAGCCGCACCGAAAGATACATATCTTATGCAAACAATATTATCACGCTCGTAGAAAATACATCTTAATCTAATCTATGATGTTTTGTGTTTCAGACACTCGGTGGACTCGGTCGCGTCGTATTCTAGCCAGAATCACGTTGACCGTATAAGGGCACAGAATTTCTCAGCGGCTTCTTGTCAAGACGAGGGCGACTTAGGGTCGATCAAGACAAGCCTCTTTAGACGGTCGTCATCCACTTTAGAATATCCAACCAAACGACCGGAGAGCGTCACCTCCAACTCCAGCTCAACAAGAAGCCGCCTTCGAGAACTTGTCGAAAGGAAATCGAGTCAGGACGAGCACAAGTCCGCGGCAGACACCGTCGGTGATATACAGTATTTTGAAAACCCTACAGAAACATTAGAGTTTGACAAACCGCGGAATTCGTTAGAATCTAAGAAAAGTCAAGAAGAACGTCCTAAGAAGAGGAAGCTATCAAAGGGCAAAGAAAAAGATAAAGACAAGGATAAAGATATTGGTGAGAATAAGAACAAGAAGCACGAGAAGTATCAGAGCAAGTTAGCAGAATACTACAAACTACCGGTACAACTGCCTCAGGACGAATTTTATCAACATTTGACAAGGTCTAAAGCGGCAGAAGAACTCATACAAAAACGTTTCTCGAATTCCGATACTGAATTCAGCGAAAGCTACGGAAGGTTGTGCAAACATAAAGAGCCTGAAGGTGCTAATTTACGACGCAGTCGAAGTTTGGCAGTGATAAGAGAGGAAACTTTTACTGATCTTCAGATACAAAACCACGCTAAAAGCAAGAGATCCCAGTTAATACCCCGCGCCCGCTTGTTCGACAAGCCTTGCTTCAAAGACAGGTAATTTATTTTATTATTTTAACTTATTGGTCAATGTAAAATACTGATGGCTGTCTGTTATGCATAGTAGTAAATTTGCTAAGGAACACATCACTACGTTACGATAAAGATAAGATTTTTGCCTGTTGTCTTTAGAAACCGTTGCTTAATTAAACTGTTTAATCAACGCAGTTTAATGAAGCTGTTAATCAAAGTGTAACTATTTTAGATTGTGCATCTCAAGATACTAGAGACATAACTGATTTCAAAACCTATGCCTATAGTACCTATGGTATCTCAGATTATATTATATAGATATACATAAGATTGGTAAAACAGCATTTTACACTTCTGATAGCAGCCGGTTGGTTAGACGGGGAACAACGAGACAACTTGAAAATATATGAGCAGGTGTAAGATAATAAATAACAAATATCACCACGCACGGTTTTATTCCCAAAGGTTAGGCAAAGACGTATAGTAAACCCAAATTTTGCTAGCTGTGTTTGTCTTGTGTAAATTCAAATGTGGACCCTATTATAAAAAATATTCTTTCAATGTTAATATAATATAAGATCGTTTCTCATTTCAGGTTGCCAGGACGTGCAAAATATCAAACAAAGGAGGAAGTTCTGGAAAGCATTTACATTGATAGCACCGCTTCTTGTTTTGGGGATATAAACGCACAGAAGGAAAACGAAAAACCTGATAACACCGACAACAGATTAGACAAAGAAGAAGTCGTATCGCGAAACGAGAGTCATCATTCGAGATCAGTCAGTGGAAGTTGGCCGAATTTGAATGAAGAAATAAAACAGACAAACCTGTCTGAAGATAGCATCGGACACTCTCGTAACCCGAGTGAAATTGACAGTTTAGATTCTAACTACGTAAGAAAACATTATAATTTTGACGCTCATAGAAAAAATTATAAAGACAGTTCACCTGAATCAGACCGATCTATTGCATCGCCTAATCCCAGCAAAGAACTTTATGTAACAACTGACGAACACGGGACTGATAACGAAGATAAAGAAAGATCGAAAAACAATACACCAAAATCATTTACAAACGACAGTCTTTCGCGGAGTGACAAGGACAAGCCCGTCGAACCTGAACCAATAAGCTACACAGAAACCTATGACAAAATTTCTGTAAAAAGTATAAAAAGTGAAGAAAATACCAGTCCAATACCAGCAGAAATCGTACAAATAGATGAACCGAAAAACGATAATGATACACAATCTATAGCCTCCGAAAACGACGAAATCGTGTCAAGCCCCCCTGATAGCATAACTTCCTACATTTCAATTTCAATTGCGTCATCGGACAAGTCGCACAAGTTAGAATACTTGGCTAATTCCCTTGCCGAAAAAATTGATGAGTATTGCGACTCTCAATTTAAAGAAAACACTTCCATCGCATCGCACACTATAAATTCTGAAAATAATAATCAAGACACAGATCCCATATACACTCAAGTCAACAAGAAAAAGACGTTCGCGGACATTCGCAGAGATTCCTTTTTAAAGAAGAACGGCAATCTTTTCAACGAAATATTACAAAAACAGAACAACGAAGTGTATGTCAGTAACACATACATTGAAAGTGATACGTACTCTACAAAGAGTCACTGCACTTCTAAAAACATTACAACCGAACCTTTTGTTACCACGCTCATCGAAAATCAGTACTATTCACTTCCTGATATTAACATCAGCAAGTGCTTAAGAAAATCAGAACGTATTGACGCTCAATTAAGAGAGGAAGATCCAGAAGACATACCTTGTGAAAATACATATGAAATAGCACAAACGCATTTCCGGGAGATATTATCATCAAAAGGCACTGAAAATTACGGACAACTTAATAAAACTTTTACAAAGCCAACGCATAACATAAAAATTCAAACAAATAATTGTATTTACCTTCCAGAGTACACGGAACCACAATTATTACAAAACTTTAACAAGCTTGATGACGACTTAAAATCCATTATAACTATCGACAGTTCTAACGCTGACGATAAAGAAACAAATTATTTCCGTTCGGATAACCATCAGAACGAAAGAGAGATAAATGAAATAGAAGGAACAATCAGAAACAACAAAATCATCACAAAATCTGAAAGTCTGAAAATATCAAATTCAGATTATAGGTCAGATATAAATATAACAAAATCTTTGTCCAATGATGATATAAACAAATCATTACTTGACAAGAAGCCACGACTGGGAATAATTAAAAAACATTATTCTCTTCGGCAACGGGATCCAACAGAAGAAGACGAAATTATTCGCATACCTAGCCCAGACACCGTAGAAAAAAGTATTGTCAAAACAAGTGATTTCACGGCAGCGAAATCCTCCATAACTGAAGAAACGAAAAGTCAGTCACTCTTATCAAGAGTGCAATCATTCAAGACATCAGCTGAATCTAATATAGCAATAGTCCCACTAAGCGGTCACCAAACGATTGTTATAGATCCACCGTTGACACAAACACCAGCCGAAAATAATAACCGTATAGAATTGAATCCTCAACGAGAATCAGAAACGAAGACAACTCTACCAGAAGTAACCAACTTGACAGAGAGACCAAAATTTGACGCTATAACAGTTCCGGATTACCCTACCGAAACAATTAAAGAAGTAAGAAAAGTAACAGCAGATAATTGTATCGATACATCAAGCTACTATACGCCTAAAGATCCTTTTATAACTATTAAATTAAATAAAGTAGTTAAAACAACGATACCAAAACTCAGAAAAGAAACAGAAAAACTTGCATTTGTTCAACACAAGTTTGACAAACCACCTCCAAAGTTGATAATAAAAGATAACAAAAATTGCCAAGAACAATCTTTATATACATTCAAAAAAATAAACACAACCATGACTAGACCTCAAGTATTACAGGTTATTGATTCCAAAAATAAAAAGCACAACATGGCAACAAAAATGGAAAACAGTACTGAAACAAGTGCTGCAATTAATAAGAAAACAGATATTCCAGTTGAAATTAAAGAAGAAATGAAACCTCTTAAAACTGAAAGCAGTGTAAAAGAAAAACTAAATAACGCAATAAAAACCGATATCGAATATCAAGAGAAACTAAATTCAGTTAAAAACTATTGGTCAAAGCTTGTAGATAAAAATCCAGATGGAAATGAGAATATAAACAAACAAGATTTAAGAGTTCATCAAGAAGATTTAAACAATAATAATGGCGGTGATTTTGAAGATGTAAGAGAAGAGAAAAATATACAGAAAAGTGACGACACCAAATATTTGTCAGATATATCAGTGGGAAATATGATCAAATCGTTGGAAAGCGTTAAAATTGTAGACAGTATACGCAAAATTAGTCAAGCAAAAATACAACTATGGAAAGATGAAACCGAGAAAGTCAAAAGTGACTCAGAAATAGAAGAATCAACATTGGATAAAATAGTTAAGGATTGTGACCCAAACCTTTATGATAAGAGTGAAGTAGTAAAATCTGAAATAGATTTATGTTGTAGAGATACTCCTGAGATAGAAATAGTAGAGTTAAGCAGCGACGATAACCAAAATCAAAAGACTCAAGCTACGCTTATAAAAGCAAAGGGTTTCGACAAAGGATGTGATGATTTCGATCACGTAAGATACAAGGTGATGAAATCAGAATTATTCAAAAACAGCATGATTGCTAATTACCGCAAAGAAGCTCAATTTGACGGGTTGCTACAATATCTGCAAGACTACAGCTTTCAAGAACTACTGGTAAATAATAACATCGTTATCATCGAACCAGTGCGTACTAAAGTTGAACCCACACCTAGGAAAAATACAGAAACATGTAAGATTCCACCAACATTACTTAAGAAAAACGACAACAATGTTTGCCAAACTGACAAGCCAAAAAATGCTGTACGAAGACATTTCTTTTATCATCCTATAAGAGTTAATAAAGAAATAATAGAAGAAGAACTCCCTAATCCCGATACAGTCAAGAAAGTAAGGAACTTATTCGAAGATACATTAAAAATGAAAAGTCCTATGACCCATGATCCTCCATTGGTTAATGAAAACATAGGTTTAACAAGAAGAGCAACGTCTTATAGAAATCTTAACGAGGAAACAAAAGGAAACAAAAATGGTGGTAGAAAGAAAATTATACGACAACTGACAATAGAAACCAACTTTGGCAATAAGAAATGGGATAATGCTAGTCTGTCCAGCGGTGTGTCGAGCGGAGATCTCAGCTCAAACAACGAATATGAAACTGATGGGCTAAGCCCATACTCACAGAAAAATTTAAAAGATAATGTATATAGCTCAAGTGAAGAGTATCTTTGTGATTCAATGAACCAGGATTTTTGCTGTGAAAGTCAATACGTAAGCCCAGATATTTTAAGAAAAATAAGAGAGTGTGGAACTTCAATAACATATTACGGAGGAAAAGTTTTAACCTCAAAAACTGGTTCGACTGTAAGTCCCATGACGAAAGCCATAATGGAAGAAATAAAGAGTCTTCAAAAAAACTGCAGTAGGGATTGCTATTCGTGTCAAACTAAATGCCGAGGAGATAAGTGTTCATGTCTCATAGCAGATAAACATAAACAAATTCTTGCGGAGAAGCAAAATTCTAATACAAGTTTAGATGCAGGGAGTCAAGACAAAAACAAACGAACGGAGGGGTTTCCCGGTTTTAAGTTTAAATTAGTAAAATCTAACAGCTGTAGTAGCCGTTTAGAACTCACTGGTACAGACGATAGCAAAAATCTTCGAAACAAATTCAAAAAACCACTATTAAGAGAAGACCCGCCATTAGTACATGATGACGAAAACTCAGTTAAAAATAAAATATGTCGTCTTGAAAGCTACAGCAAAGGTATCGTTAAAACTCCGTTTGACAATAAAGACAGCGGAATTAAAAAGGACATTGTAAAATCCAAAATTGAAGCTATTAAACAAAACGATGCTATTATCAAAATGAAAGAAGCTGCTTTACAACAAATGGTTACCGTTGCAGAAACTAAAAAAGAAGCAATGATCCCAGAACAACAAGACGAATGTACAGAGGAAGATAACGCAGCAGCGCAAGCAGACAAACAAGCGGCTAACGCCCACACCTTCGAAAAGAAATTTTACTATGTGAACGATAACTTAGACCAAACTAAAGTAACCACAGGTAAATTTGGAGAAATGGTGTTCGAAGAGTTTGAAGTTTTAGAGTCTTGCTACGATAGTTTGAATAGCAATAAGTCATTAAAATAAAGAAATATGTCTACATTATTATCATAAGCTTTTGCTTACGTAAAATGTGATCTGTATTCAAATAACACTAATAAATTATTGCTAGTACCTATTAATATAAATATTTAGCTTATAATCATGTATCTAAAATAGTTTTAGGTGTATTCTTTTAACATAGATAGCTGTTAACGTTCGCGATCAAAGTGTACCGTATTATTGGTGATGGTCTCTTTTTCTGTAATAAATGTATTTTATGGATGCTGTGGGTTGTTTAGTTTCCTAGATCCTTACCATCAGATTGTTCGTGCTCGACTTTTGTTGGCGATTTAGTTCCATGTGTACAAACACTTGTGAAGAAGGACCGGCGCACGGGCCGCCAACGACGACACCATGACTCCTGGTAACAAAAATAATAAAACTTTAGTAAGAATTCTCTTTTTTTTCATATTACAATGTTACATTCCAAATGTATGCACAGAGCATCATTAGGATCACACTTCCGAAAACAGTTGTCAGATTTAATTCATGTAGGTGTCTAGTATACTCGTTAATACGAAACATGATGAGGAAAATTTGTTAGTATAAATTCCGAACATTGATCTAAAAAAAAAAACAGTAAAGAGATGTATTTCAATATTTGTTATCATTACGCGATCTTAAATATCCGTTATATGGTATATTAACGTCCATGGCGACAAGCTGTGGCAATGTTTGAAATACTGATGGGCAAAACTCCACCCTAGAAATCCCTTTCCTTATTTAAACCATTTAATGAATATATCATCATCATCCTCCTGCTTCGATCACCATTTATTTGGGGTCTTATCCAACCATCGTTTCTTTGGCCTTTCCACAGTCGTAGAATATGTACAGCAATATGTAAAATTGCAGTTACTAGATAAATAATTTCAAAAACACTCATTCCATTAGTTAATTACTATTTAGTAGCATTAAACTAATTACTGCAATGCTAATGAACGACATACAAGTGTTCGAACATTCGAAAAGAGCATTTAGAATGTTCATTGCATGGACTAGTGAAACTAATTAATCACAGAGACGACTAAGAAGACAGAGATATGGACACCAATGCTGTTACTCATAGTCTATAAATTATATTAGGCAGCTCCTTAGTGTTTCTTTCTTTCTTTTTTTAAATCCGTTGCCCCACACCAGGAATTTTTCCTGTGTCGTGGGTGCGTTTACAAACATTTAAAGTCACAAATACAAACAGTCAGACCTGGAACTACTACCTGTAGGCCATACAAATCTTTACACAATGTTAGCAATTTTTCATTACTAAGTGCTTTCTGAATACCTACACGCAAGACTGAAGCCATACCCAATGAGAAGCAGTAAAAAAATTAACAATCAAAATTACATCATTGCTAATTTCTCGTGCCAATGCACCACTAACTATATTGTCCTTGGTTGGCTTGCAACGGGCACTGAATCACGTGTCACTGTTTGCCTGCTGGACCGTAATAAGAATGCTACGTTTGCGCTTTTATTCACTAAGAGAACTTGTCGTTTTCCTAATATTTTAGGTTATAAAGTAAAGCATAAAATTCTTGCCGTCATTTTTGGTATCAGATCGTTGCCATCGGTATTAAGAGATGTCTTATCGTGCCGTGCACCGCATTTTGCCTGGCTTCCTCTATTCAATTATTGGGCACAGTTCCAAGATTTTCGTGACAAAAATAAGTTAGTAGAGTCAAGTCAGTCAAGTCTCTATTGCAAGAATGAAAAAATATAGTGAAAATTGAGGGTGTTGCACAGCCATATTTGGTTCCCATATTACCTACTAATATTTTTAGTATTGTAAGGTATATAGGTACAGAAAACCAATTAGTAGTATTATATTTCAAAGTAATCTCTTTAAGAATTCCATTACTGCTGGGCATGCTGTATTCCTGCCAGACGCAAAGTTACGTCGGAGTGAAAATAAACTTTTCGCCAGAACATTAAATTAGCCAAATAACCGTCAAGCTAGCCTGTACCACGATTTAAATACTTTATTTTGGCACCCAACGTTTCAAATGTTTACATTAGACACATTTGATCACGTTTTCAGGCTGTAAATAAAGCTATAAATAAATGAATACTTAGTAGATAGATTCATTGTTGTTGATCCGGTCATACACTGCGGGAAAAAAAACTAGCCAAAAGTATGATTATAGCGTGAATAACTGTACATTGTGTATTTTCTAGGTCATTTTATACAATACCGCCATTGGCAGTTAAACGGTTCGTTTAAAGTAAGAACGTTTATCATTTTGAATGCAGAAAGACGTGCAACTTTTATTGTGAACCCCGAAGATCGAACATTATTAGCTCAGCTGATGCGTAGTTGTTTAGAGTAATAACTACCTCAAGTGACAATCAATTTGATACCTAGGTACGTAAATAATTATGGCCAGATCACTCATAATGTATTCTACGAAGAGATAAACGAATTGAACCGTGTTCCTTTATTTCTGAGTATTTTATTGATATCATAAAATTGACATGATTATTTAGCAATTAAAAGCATCTCAAAGCGTTACTGGTGCCAAAAAGGAGGTAATTTAGAAATATTATTGTACATATACTTAGTTTAAATAGATTGAAATAACAACACTCACCTGTATCTAGCTATACCTATTCATCTATACTATTAATTTACTATTTTCTCATTATTAAAAAAAAATAAAATCTAGTTCTACTAAAGACGATTTTAATAACAGTATCTACATGATAACTATGGTTTGTAGAGAAATGTGGGTCCATAGATAAGTTTGATAGATGTGTTGGCCTTTTTATCGAATGACCCAGTATACAACCGGCAGGTTTAAGGTCAACGACTCGTGAATTGATTGTACGTTGGTATAACATAACCTTGGTGCCATGCACTGTATGAATAATGCTTTTTAGTTCACCGTTATCATCAGTTTATGGTAAAATATTAACTTTTAAACTAGAGTTTACTTCACAGTGCAATTTGAGGGTTTTAATTTTATGCTCTTTGGTTTTCACAGAGTTAATTTGCAAGATGAAGAAAACAATGATGATAATGAATGTGTTACGTCTATGTAGTTATATGATAGTTTAAAGGCAGTCATGTTAAAATGATTTCCTTGTAGAGACTAACAACCTTTTCAACTCAAGTGCTCTTTCATTCTTATCAAACTAACAATACAGGGACAAAAGGAACACTCAATTGATATGCACACTTGGCAACAAGCCGAAGCCGACGAAGTGATGTCATTAATTAAACCATAAAGTTCAGACGACAAATTAATTAGAAATGACTTAATAATGAATCTCGTCGATATCAAATCAAAAATTACAGCCATTTAGTAATTTTCTCGATCGCTTACAATTATCTATACATTTGGGACTATAGATCGACATTCAACTCCGTAATCAAGTTACTATGAATCGAGATTAATTTAACTTGATTGCGGTATTGAGTATTTACAATATTCATATTGATTCAAATTCATTGTGTATTCAAACAAAACACGTCACACTATCGTTAATTAAGATGAATGCAGCCACCTAACTGGACCCATATTCACATGACCGCATTCTATATCTTTGTGTTCCATAGTGCCTGCATGAAAGGACATTATAACAACAATGTCTCATTTCGAGTACATTCAAAACGATTGCTTACCAAATTTTACTGCAGTGCACATTTAGATGGTAACCTGTATTCATTTATAGTGAATAAGTTAACTGGCTTACTCAATTGAGGAACTGCACCGCACAGTATCTAGATGCCTAGCACGAACGCGCGAAGTACCTAAATTCTAACGATTAGATATTTGGAAATAAGTACTTGCAGTCTTTTGTTTTTTATCTAAGACTGGCACTTAAGCCGCTATTTCGTCCGCGTCTATTTCGTACTTTTCCTTTCGTTTTAAAGCGTAGTTTTGACGATAAAATATAGCATATGTTGCTCGCTGATAATGTAGCTATCGATAGGTGAAAGATTTTTTTTTTAATCGGTTAGGGCGTTTTTGAGTTTATCCATTATAAACAAATACACAAACAATCAAATCTTTCCTCTTTATAATATTAGTTAAGACTAATTTTCTTGGGTAAAAGTGCAACTACTGGTCAAAATTCCAAGTCAATCTATCGATTACATACTTTTTATATTAACTTTAGCAAATTCCATTGTACTCATGAGAGTAAATGCTAAAAATAATAGCAATAGTAGACTTTGCTATTATTTTTAGCATTTACATTTTCCTTCAGTTAGTCTATCTACTTCCTTCTCGCTTTACCGATCTTCCTGCCGTTTTGGATCCCGTAGCCAAAAAATAAAAATGTTATCCTTAAAAAAATTATCTATGCTTCTTTGCTTTTTCTCTAAAATTATCATCATAATAAATCATCATCTGCCTAGACTTTTCCCAACTATGTTGCGGCTTCCAGTCTAACCGGATGTAGCTGATACCAGTATTTTACATGGAGCGACTACCTATCTGACCTCCAAAACCCAGTTACTGGGCAACACGAATCCTTAGACTGGTTGTCAGACTTTCGGGTTTCTGACTACCCGTAACGACTGTCAAAGATCTATAAATGACAACCGGGACCAACGGCTTAACGAACGAACAAACGGCTTTCTAAAAGTATGGTTATAAAGTTATAATGTAAAATACACTGTGTTACATTTGGCCACATGTTAGAGGTAAAATAAAGCCACAGCATCATCGCATTAACAATATCAGACGAAACGGTGATTGAACACGGAAAATGACTCAGTTAATGATAAACAGCTAGGTTTGCAAATAACATCAAGTTTAACTAACATTATGATTTAAATACGTTTTAGATTAGATATCTATTTATAACATTGCAACTAAACAAACACTTCTTTGTCTTTGATTGACTCTGGGTATTACATTGGATGATTACCTTCGTCGCGTCGTTCAGATAGGAATTATCTAGGAATTGAATCTAGCGAGCAATGATTTGAATAAGAAAATACTGAGTAACTTTCATTCGTCATGTCTTGATTTAACTCTTGGTTGAGTTTGACGTCATACCCGTGTTGTGTTCTGTATACTCGTGATAAACAACACCATGACTATGAGATTTAGGAGAGAAAATTAGAAAAAGACGTTTTGAAGGCTTTTGAATCCATTTTATTCAAGTCTACTTGCTGGCGCGTATTTGGCAAGCACTTGGTGATTTAGGCCAATTACCAAACGGACGTACAGGTCGTTTACCTAACAGTCATGTCACGTGAAGTGTTTACTCGCGGAGCGCCGAAACTGAAAATCTATTAAGAAGTAACATCTGAACTTTTCTGGTGTGGTCCCTTATTTTGTCATTTAATTATAAGACTTCAACCAAAGGTAGCACCACAAAGGTACGACTTTCCAATATCCGTTATGACTCGTCTTATTACTCATTTGATTGTTATAAGGAACATACGCGTAGATGACTTCTTGATGCAGTGTTATATATGATATCTTCCTGCTACTTAATACCAAACGCTATCCAGGGATAATAAGCATCTTGCTTGCTAATGATACACAATATTGGTCTTCCCGAATATTTCGTGGAATTGGTTCTTTGTCTCCTTTGCGAATAACGTTAACACCCTCCTCATTTATATCATCTCTCAAAATAATTCCATCTTTTCTTTGGTCTCCCTCTCCATTCATCCATCCCCCATTGCATTCGTTTAATATCTTCTCACATTTTTTATATCATAAGCGCTAGTTTTCCTTTCCTCTAATAATCCACAATATGTATAATTGACACGGTGTTGTTAATCTTTATTTAAGACGTCTGAGTGGGTAATTATTTACAAACGTGAATAATACATTTGCGAGTTACTAATCGGTAAAGCCAAGATAATTTGGAGCGTAGCTAGAGAGAGCAACTAACTTTAGAACGTGGAGTTTAAACTTTACTTGACATGTTTAAGTTTTGCCTGACTGTAAGTTCACATCTTCATATAATGTTGCACGTGTTCTGTGTTTAAAACAGGTGCGTCTTGTATGTTCGTGAAATTATGTTATAAAAAGGCTTCTAGGGGTCAAAAAGTGATGGTAACAGTATCAACGACATTTTAACCGTCTTCCAAGAGGGTTAATTAAATAAAATAGTTTCACTTCCCCACCAGTTCAAGGCCCTGGATTTGAAAAGAGATGCCTAGTTAAATTTTGAGAGATAATTTTCTGACATCGCTTTCTCAGGATTACTTGATGTAGATTGTGTTGGATATAATATCACCATGTTATCTAAGGTAGCTTACATTGAAAACATCACTGATAAGATCACATCGATCATAATGTCGATGCGTTGTGATACGGTAGTCCGGTATCGGCTAAGAACTTGGGGAAAATTATGTCCCAGGACTCTACGTAAGTATTCCTTCATAAAACCGGAAAAAGAAAACAAGTTATTGAACACGCTGTACAACCTTCTTCTAGGCGTGATTTTGTAGTTTACCTACTGGACGACAACGGAACTTTTACTGCGACTGTGAGAAGATTATAGGGCCTCGACCAATTAAGATAGAAATCATAACTACTAGGTCTATGTTTGTTGGTTAACTTAGTTACTATCTACATTGATGAATTGAGTCTACGTGACCATGTCGCCAATGAAATATATAACGCGAAAGTCAACAAAAATAATGAGCTCTTCTCCCAATACCTCCAGTTTATTTTAAGAAAAAGCTCCGTGGGAGATTTTGCGGCAAACCAACACAATAACTATTAACTATTTTTACTCATTAGGTTCGCAGAAAGTTTAAGCACTTAATCTCACGCTATTGATGGCATTTAATTACGCTTATCGGGGACCGAATTCTGTGCCAGTGTTTTACAAGCGGTAAATGAGAAAATAATGCTGTCTTATCTATGGGCATGAGTGCACAAACAAAACAATGCCGTAATGATGATAATAAAAGGGGGAAGATAGAATCTTTTGGACATTTTGTAGATCTCGAATTAGCTTCTTGGAAAACCAGCTTAGGCATAAACTCCTCTAAATCTATTAATCTGATTTTTACCACAGACACATAAATTAATTATTCCTATTAGGACCGAATGCCTAAATCTATTGGCAAGGTATTGTACATAATACAAACCACTATTAACTACATAATATCAGTGTAGGTACATAAGGTTATAAATAATAAATGAGAAATATAATTTCATGAAGGTATTATAATTAAATTCCACAGTTGGAAAAGTTGATAGTGTTTGAGACCTCTCACAACCAAAAAAACTGACATTTGGGGCCAGTTTTACAAACGTAACCGGTATACCTAGCGGTTATACTTATGTGAAAAATTTATTTAAAAACAGGTAAAATAAAAGAGTCGTATATCATAATAATCAAGGTAGTATCATAAGTCATAATATGTGGTTTTCCGATTTATATTTAATAGTAACAAGCAGAGTAGGTAACTTTATTATTGTCAAATCTATAAGGATAACGTTAAAACGAAAAAGTTCTAGTGTTTATAATGAATAAAAAAAATTGATAACCAAAAATTAAAAATAAAAACAATATTTTTGACGTTTGACAGCTGCTAGCTACTTATCTATAGAATAGACCTATATGCACGTGCATACGAAAACGGTCTCGGAAGCGGCAATCATATATGAAACACTACTAATAAAATATGGTAAATAAAGGAAATGCGTTAAACACTTACCCTGCTATTCGACAAATCCCTAAATATCGGTGATAAACACAAACCACGATTTATTTCTAATTTTGCCAACAGTCGGCATCTAGAAACACACACCGTCGACGCCATCTTTACACTAACAATACTAGTAGGTATGTATAGTCTATAGTAACATCGGTCACCGGTCCGGTCACACTGGCGCCGCGGAGCGAGAAAGTAGAGAGACGAGAGACTGAGCTGCTGTATTTTCAAACCAAAATACATCCATGTTATTATAATTCAGCTTAGAAATTATAACTAAAATGGTTTACAGACATACTGTAGTAGCTTTAGTTCACAATGCTTCAGTTTTTCTTTGCCCAATAACGAGATTTAAACCCTACCGAATAGTAAATAATCACTTCTTATATTTTTACCAACTATTATTGACATTTACTTTCAATTCTCATCCCTTTATAGGTTTAATCCATTTTATAAAATAATAATAATCTTTTGAGTCGAAAGTCCCGCGCTGAATTTGTTGTATTGGCAGCATTGCGAATTCACAAAACGAAAGACATCAAACATTTCGTTCAGAAATAGTAACTAAAAAAATTCACTAGCAACGAAAGATTTTCAGTTTCTTTCCTAAATTAACGATTCGTTTATAAATAAACGATTTCTTCAATATTTTCCACTCAAATTGAGTTTAACTAAAACCTCTAATATATTGTCGTGGCCCATGAGCAATTAAGCACCAACCGAATGAAAGCAAAACTATCAGCAGCGGCCTATCACACATGCCTTTGCCACTTCGAACAATATATAAAAAGATTGATAGAAATGACAGCATACGTCAACATGACATGACAACTTTTATTCGCCGCGATTGTTTCTGATTTTTCTCTGCGTTTTGAAAATAAATACGTTTCCCAATGGCTATTCCTGATTATAAACTAAGTGCTATATTATGCGGCCACTCGCTGGACGTGCGAAGTGTGGCCACGACCAAAGAATTTTGTATATTATCGGCTTCACGCGACAGGACTGCTAAGCTATGGCATCCGGAAGGGTTAGTATTTCTATCCCGTTACACTATTGTAAATGGCTTGAAAGATAACCAAACTTTTCTTTTACAGAGTAAAGGACTTTGTCAACGTGGTGACATATAAAGGCCATAGTAATTTCGTTTCTTGTGTTTGCTGGCTGCCTCCCTGTGAAGCGTTTCCCGATGGGCTAGTGGTGTCGGGCAGCAATGACAATACGATATTGGGATATAACCTGCAAGACGCTGCGGTCCAGGTGAAGCTGGATAGCCACGAGAATGCCGTCTGTAGTGTCACGCCTGGGCGAGACTCTGGCATATTATTGAGGTTAGTAATATCTTTTGTTTTCATGTGGCAGGTAATGCTAACTGAAAATTATCTACTTCAGATATGCATAATGCAATGCAGTTTGTTTTACAGCAAACTGTGTTGTTAGTTAAATTAATGTCTCTCTAATCCTTGTTACTAATACATTTGTTAAGACCTGATCTGGCTAGTGGCCAATTAGGACTAAACTATGACACTCAACTAAAGAGTAATTTCAGTAATCTTATAAAACATCACCTTCATAGCCACCTTCAAAATTAATCATTTTGAGATAATTGGTGAACTCCAAGGTATCAATTAGACCTATGTGTTATTGCAATAAGTCCAATGACCTATGTAAAGTAATTAATTCATATTATTATCTCTTTTTGTTTAAAAATAAAATTTGCTTTATACAACTCTGTTAATGGCTATAATATCATATCCTGAAGCAGCATACAACTCAATTACTGGGGATTTCCCTTTAAATTGAATTTCAAACAGAGTAGGTTGCTTACAGTGATAAGAAATATATTTACATAACAAAGTGGCATTTTACTTATGGAACAAAATAATTCCCAATCCTAGCTTGAGAATTTTACCTATGAATTACTAAAAAAACATGTTTATCTCTCTAATATATTATTTGCACTAATAGAAAGACAGATAGTGAGTTTATAATTTGCAGTGTCACCCCCTTCTTGCTCCTTGCTATGAGACTGGGTAGAAACATCAAAATTGATTGTTATTGAAAGGATAGAACTGACCACTCAGACACAGGAGAGGAGGGGGCAGCATGATGCCAAAAAAAATTGTCATGCCCTTTGTCATCCTGGCTTGCTAGTTGGTCTTACCCCCAAGGACCATGAATCGATGTTTCACAACAAAAAAAAGAATAAACTTGCATTAAACATTATCAATATAACCACCCCCTTCCACAGTTCTAGTTGGGACAGCACAGCCAAGATTTGGAACCTGAATGCAGCCCGTGTGCCTCCACTGACTTTCAAAGGTCACCAGGCTGCTGTGTGGGCGTTTGTAGAGCTATTCAATAGTACCTTTGCCACTGCATCCGCTGACAAAACAATTAAGTTATGGATGAAAGATGGCACTGTTATTACTACTTTGACTGGTAAGTAATGGAGTTACAGTTTAAATCAATACTATAATAATGAATAATGTTGTTGCCATGGTATGGGAATGTGATGTGTTGGAATAAGGAACATGTTGTGAGGAAGGTTTTAAGTATAAATGCGGTGGGTTACAAGAGTAGAGGGGGACCAGAGAAAAGATGGATGGATTGTGTGAAAGATGATATGGCTAGAAAGGAGGTGACTTTTAAGATGAAGGCAAACAGAGATTCAGTATGGAAGAACTAGACATTCTACACCAACCCCAAATAAATTGGGATAGGGCAGGAGAATGATGGGATAATATAATAAAGCTGAAGAGGTTGTTTTTTTTTAATATGCTAATATCTGAAACTATGCCTCAGATTTGAAAAATCTTATTGCATTTGTTAGCCCAATTCTATAGGAAGGTTATAGGCTATTCAACATCATGTAAGGGCCCAGGTAAAACCACAGGGCAGAGCTACTGCATTGAATAAAATAACCAGGAAGGATTTTGAACCTCATAGTAAACTGTATGTAGGTAATATAAAAATATAAATAAAGCTATTTTGTTTGCAATCACATCAATTTTTCATAGATCATTGAAATAAATTGGTGGTTGATAAAAGAGTGCAATGGTGAACTTGCTTAGAAAATATTGGTGTTTGCAACGATGGAGCTGAGGGTGCCAACCTGACATAATCTTTTGTGGAGTTGTATAAGGCTAGAAAGTAAAGAAATCTGTATTTTATGTTATTGGTATGTTAACAACTTCATTCTATATTTCAGGCCACAATGATTGTGTCAGAGCACTAGCTGTGGCTAGTCCAGAAACCTTCCTTAGCTGTTCCAATGATGCCTCTATCAAGCTCTGGACTAACAAAGGACAGTGCCTTAACACCTTTTATGGACATAGTAACTATATCTATGGGTAAGTTATTACATATGTACAAATGTAAGAATGCAGTTAAAGAAGTTTTCATCCATTTTAGAGCATGTCTAGTACATGTTCAACCTTTGACCTTTTACCACAGATAAAATGAATTGTAGTCTGGCACTTAACAACATTTTTCAACAGTTAACAATAATTAAGGGTATTAATTTGTTCCAACAAATTCTTATCTATTGTTATGAATATTCTTTTTTCAAATTACACACTCTCTCAGTCTCTCTCCTTATCTCTATGACTTTAATGTAATGTAATAAATTCTAACACCCAACCTCTAACATTTTTCAACAGTTAACAATAATTAAGGGTATTAATTTGTTCCAACAAATTCTTATCTATTGTTATGAATATTCTTTTTTCAAATTACACACTCTCTCAGTCTCTCTCCTATCTCTATGACTTTAATGTAATGTAATAAATTCTAACACCCAACCTCTTTGTTCAGTATTAGCATCAACCCAGGTGTACAACAAGGCTTCGCATCATGCGGGGAAGACGGCAGTGTGCGTGTGTGGGCGGGTGGTGACTGTGTGCGCGACATACGACTGCCCGTGCAGTCTGTGTGGAGCATCACGTGTCTCGACAATGGAGACATTGTAACTGGTATGTTGGTGACTCTAAAGAGAACTTCTTCAAAAACTTTTCGTACTTGAGACACACTGTATTAATATATGACACCTTGTTGGTATATTTTTTGTAACCGCGACTGCCGAGCATAAGATCCTAGGTTCTCTTACCGGGTTTGACCCAAGGTTTGCTCAGTTGATGTAACCTTTACCTTAATGTAGGTTTGTAATGCAATCTTCTTGGTCTATATGGTGGTTCCCACGCGGCTCCTACGTCTTGGGGAATAGTTTTGTTTCATAATGAAAATTAGATATTGATTTGATATGCATGGAAGGTTTGATAATGACATTTTTCAAAGACTTGGGGTTTTTTTTGTGACTTTTTTCCTGTAAGAGCGTAAAGCCTAAGGGATACAATTAATTAAATACATCCTTGGTAGAATAGAATACTCTTTATTGTACACCATAAAAACTTACAAAATAATGACTATAAGAGCTACTTAGGGTGTTACAAGAGATGTTAGTTCGTTTTTCTCAATTTTGTTCATGTATAATGTCCAACAGGTGCAAGCGACGGCATCGTCCGCGTGTTCACAAAGGATCCGGCAAGATTCGCTGACGAAACAACACTGAAACTATTTGAAGAAGAAGTTGTAAAGATGCAAGCTGCTTCTCAGCAAGAAATTGGAGGATTCAAACTTTCTGAGTAAGAAAACTTTTGGATTAGATTACATTCATTTTGGTTTTGTAGACTGACTTACGCTTTCCGAGGTCAGTCTGTGGATGGGTGACCGTTCGTAACATATCGAGACTCCTTCGTGCCTCGGAAAGCACGTTAGGCCGTTGGTCCCGGCTGTCATTTGTAGATCTTTGACAGTCGTTACGGGTAGTCAGAAGCCCGAAAGTCTGACAACCAGTCTAACCAAGGGGTATCGTGTTGCCCAGTAACTGGGTTGTGGAGGTCAGATAGGCAATCGCTCCATGTAAAATACTGGTATTCAGCTGCATCCGGTTAGACTGGTAGCCAACCCCAACATAGTTGGGAAAAGGCTAGGCAGATGATGAGACTGACTAAGGAGGGAAGGTTAAACTTGGCATTTCTTTTTAAATACTAAGCATAATCGATTCAGCCAATTCGACCCAATTGGCTGAATCGATTATGCTTAGTATTTAAACAATACTTATGGAATTTTGTCATACCTTATTGCCAAGTTTTAATAGAGTTGTTACTATGAAACAGAATTGCGAAGGAATCCTTTGTCTTGGTATAGGCTTATGAGGAGCAGGAGTGAAACGAGTCTAAGTGTGATGTGTGATGAATATAAATGTTGATGGATGAAGATGTAGTGGTAAGACAAATAAAAAATGGATGGATTATTTAAAGAATTATATGAAAAGTGCATAAATGCAAGTGTGACGGTTGATAGGGTAATGGAAGAAAACGTGTTGCGCCAACCCCAACCAACGTGGGACAAGGACAAGAAGATGATTATGGACAGGTTTTTAGAAACCAACACCTACTCAGAGGTTTCCTCGTTTATTCATATGCAAGCTTAGCTGGTAGGCCTATTCATTATTTTAATTCTTTAAAAGTGACACTATCACAGCCGATGTCTGAAATAGCCTTTATTTAAAAAGTCCTTGCCATCTTTAGATTAAAATAACGAAAATATACGTGGTTTTCTTTTTTCCCAGATTACCAGGCCCGGAAGTTCTCTTAGAGCCAGGCAAGGCTGACGGTGTGACAAAGCTAGTCCGTCGCGGTGACAACGTGAAGTGTTACTCGTGGAGCGCCGCCGAGAACACGTGGAACGAGATCGGTGACGTCATGGGGACCCCGCCCACCACTGAGGGCAAGACTATGTATCAGGGGAAGGTGTGTATGTTGTCATGTGCAGGGGCGGACTGAGAGTTGGTGGGGGCTTAATTAATCAACTTATTTTGTCATAAAACTGTTAGCAGCACTTTATTGTAATATTTTGGAAACGAATCCATGAATTGATAAGTCCTTTTCATGCACCCACAAGATTTTTTAACGAGCCCCCATTACATAAGTTATTTTGATTGTCCCGAATGGAAATGGCCAGTGGATATGTGGATCTTTATTTTATGGTGTTAATCTTTTTCATAATTATGGATCTCAATTCTCTACGTTAAATAGATGAATAGGTACCTCGACAGATTAAGCAACAATGATATGTGACACTTGTAGAGTGCACAAACACCTTGGCTAGACTGGTTACCCCAGAAACCAGTCGTGTTGTCTATCGTATTACCAGTAACTTTGTTGCCACATTGGCAGTCGCTCCATGTAAAATACGGGTCATCCACATCTGGTTAGAATGGAAACCGACCCCACCATAGTTAAGGAATACGCTTGGGCACTTTTCCTAATGCATTTCGCTTTTGTTCTATTTGTATCAAGACATAACCTCAGTAACACTATTTTTCAACTGTTTTCAGGAATACGACTTTGTGTTTAGCGTAGACATCAAGGATGGAGCGCCGCCGATCAAACTTCCTTTCAATAAGAATGATGACCCTTGGGTAGCCGCTCAAGCTTTCATACATAGGTAAGATATTTGTATCAAGTTTACCATGACTTATAACAGCAGCCAGTTACCATCCCAATAGAGGGCAAAGGCCTTTTCCCATACAGATAAGACAAGAGCATTAACCACCATGCTTGCTCGAGGCGAGATGGAGATTTCGGCCTTACATTGATTGTAAGTTCAAGTTTCCTCGCGATATTTTCCTTCACCGATGTCAATGATATAGTGACATGTATTTCGCGATATACGAACTAAATCTGACGTATCCTACATAGCGATATTAAAGTTATCCACGCTATTAAACATATATACAAGAACCCGACATCAACCGCCGGGCAGTAGCCCACCAGACACAACACCCTCTGGTCGGAGGATTCTCCCTTTACAATGGTGGATGAGGAGCACCTGTTTCTCATACCCCCAAAATATCTACGATAAACTTGGAAGTAAATAATGATTAGGAAAATTCACTTACATTTGTTGCCTGGTAATTATTATGAATACTTGAATATTATAAATACGTGAAATACATTAGTTTATTTTTTACTACATACTACTTAATACCTAGCTGTAATTTGCGAAACTTTTGATTTCGAGAACTTTGATGACCCTATTGATTATCAAAGTTGACAAAGCAAAAATTCCTGTTAACACATCTACTTTTTCTAATTTACACCAAAGTTACAACCAGTATTAGCTTCAGATCTTGCTTGACGGCACGGTTGGTGCCGTAGCTGAGAGTTTGACAGCTGCGCTGCATGTCGTGGGTTCGATTCCCGCACGGAACAAATATTTGTATGGCCTACAGGTAGTTGTTCCGGGTCTGGCCGTTGGTGTATGTGAATTTGAATGTTTTTAAACGCACCCTCGATACAGGAAAAAAACCTAGTGTGGGGCAACGTGTCAGTCAGTCTATCCCCGAACTCCTGCTCCTTGATCATATTATGTGGTTTTCTTTTTTCAGAAACAATCTACCTCAGGTATATTTGGACGAAGTTGCAAACTTTATAGTTACCAACGCTAAATTAGATTCCCAGGGCGTATCAAGCAATGGGTAAGTAATCACACAATACATTTTAAGATGATTGGAAATTCAGATTTAATCAATTGAGTGACCCTGGTTTTTGTTACCTTAATTTATGAATTAACTTATACTAACCCTATTGGGTGCTATATAAAATTAGAATAAATGCTGTATGCTGTGCTCGTTGGTTTAGTGGTCCCGAGCCCGACTGCTGTGCTTGGTCCTGGGTTCGATTCCCAGGTTGGGCAGCGTTAAGCGTTAGTTTTTCCAATAGGAATTTTCTCATTATCAACCCGGAGTCTGATTTTGTGCCCGGCTGATGGCATTTTTTTAATTTACGTTTAGTTTGTGAACAACAGAATCTGTGCCATTGTTAACTAATCATTTAAACTGACCTACTAAGTGAATAACGTGTTTTTTTTTGTTATAGCCCGCTATTATCGTAAGTATGACGTTGTCATAGATTATATATTATTGAGTCGAGTGCCCCTTCTGACCTCCCCCCCCCCCCCCCAGGTTCGCGGACCCGCTGACCGGCGAGTCCCGCTACGTGCCCGGCGCGGGCCCCGCGGGTCCGGCAGCGCCGGCGCCGTCGGCCGCCGACCCGTTCACCGGCGCCGGCGCATACACCACGTCTGCCACCAGCACCACCAGCGAGAAGATGCTCATACCTCATGATGCTTACATTAGGTGAGGATGCACTTTGTTTATAGCTGGAGCTCGTGGTGCAATAGTAAAAGCCACGCAGCTCGAGCGAAGGTACTGCTGCGGATGCCGAGTTTGCTCCGTGGACGGATGACCATCCCTTACGTATCGTAATCCCTCCATGCTTAGAAACATTGTTGGGAAAAGGCTAAGCAGAAGATGATGCTTGTTATACTCCGCGCATTTTGGCAATTTCATTCTAACTTTGGAAGCAAACAACAGAAATAAATATGGGTTCCTTAAGTCGTGATGCTTTGTGATTAATACCTCGCCTCTCATGCTTGACACCTGTGAAGGCAAACATCGTGAGGAAACCTGGAGTTTTATATATACTAATACAATCAAGCTAAAGTTTGAACGCACTAAGTAATCACTGCAATTACCAGCTTTTGAAAAAAGATTTTTGCTATGCCCAATTCTGAAGGACAGGCTATTTAACATCACGCCACGACCGGGGTGAAGTGACGGGGCAAAGCTAGTCTAAACTATCAAATTATTATAGAAAGGAAAGATTTGATTGTTTGTATGTTTCTTCGTATTGAATTAACTCAAAAACTTCTTAACCAATATTAAAAATTATTTCACCAATAGTAAGCTCCATTATCAGCAAGTAATATAGGCTATATCTTATTTTCTAAACTATGTTTTAAAGGGGGTGAAGAGTATGTTAAAATTCAAAGGGAAAGGTACAAAATCCACTATCATCATCAGGCTATACTAGTCCACTGCTGGACATAGCCCACAAAATCCACTAGTACTTATAGTAATTAATATAAGCCTGAATCTGAAATCGCCAACCCACCTTGAGCAAACGTGGTGATTAATGCTTGTGCCTTCTCTGTATGAGAAGAGGCCTTTGTCGTACAGTAGGACAGTAACAAGCTGGTATTATTATTCTTAGTTTTGTATCTCCATTACTCTCTATCTGCAGTGTTACATCACAAATGTAACTTAACAAACCATTACAGGTTCGACCAAGCTAACTTGAAGGCGATACACGACAAGCTGAAGGAGTTCAACAGCAAAGTGGGAGACGGACTAAGCGCCATGACGGAGGAGCAGCTAGAATCTGTAGTCAAATTATGTGAACTGGTGAGAATACTAATCTTGATGTCGCTACTTCACTATCGCTTAAAAGCGGAAAATAGACAAAATCATGTAGTGCCTAGGACAGGGATGGCGAATCAATGGCACGCTTGTCTGTGGTGGTACACGGCAATATAAATAAATAAATAAATATTGCTGGACAATCCACACAGCATCATCTAGCCCCAAGCTAAGCAGGGCTTGTGTTATGGGTACTAGATGACTGATATACTTAATACAATACATTACATTACATATAATTTGAGTACTCTAATAATTTAATTATTAATCTGTAATTTCTCAACTTATAACCTAAAACCAAAAATACACAAACGTTTAGTTTTATAAATAAACATAAAACAGTTCAATAGCTGTACCAATTTTTAATGGCACGATTGGCGCAGTGACTGGTTGCTGCGCAGCGTGTCGCGGGTTCCGATCCCCTCGCGGAAAAATATTTGTATGGCCTACAGGTAGTTGTTCCAGGTCTGGCTGTTCGTGTATGTGAGTTTAAATGTTTGTGAAAATGCACCCACGATACAAGAGGAATTCCTAGTGTGGGGCATTGTTAAATAAAAAAAAGAACATAATTTCGAGTTGCAAGTGAAAGTTATTGTTAACATCATCGACTTTTATTTTGTTATCGTTTAAATCATTAAGTCAAGATTCTTTGGGACGTCATGGCCACTTACTTTTACGAATAATGGCACGCTCACCGCTAAAGGTTCGCCATCCCTGGCCTTGGGGGTAGGCAGAAACTACAGAACGCCACCTCTTTTACACGTCTGTGTAATAAGAAAAGTAATCTACTTATTATTTTGTTACAGAACAATGCTATCAACAATGAAACCATTTTGCTATTAAAGAAAATGTTGGAATGGCCCAAAGGTATGTCACCAAAACATTGCTAAGTTTCCATAATTATTAATATGTGAAGAGAATTTTTTTACCTTTTTTTAAGCATATTTCATGGAGCAGTGTATTTGACATAGTTCAAGTTTTTAAGGAAAAGGAGCGAAGGAAGCTAAAACGGTCCAATTTTGACCACTGGGGAACCACTAGTTTTTACGAATCATCATCTTTTTGTCATTATCTTTATAATGCTTATTTTTTTTATGAAATACAAGTTTTTGTTGAGCCACGTCTTCTTCCCAGCAAAAACACTAGAAAGTGGTGCCCCTAAATAGCCCCTCGTTTTGGGGGACTGTATTATGTAAATTTTTAAGTTCAAAAAGTGCTGATTCTCAGCCTAATTTGAATAAATGATAATTTGATTTTGATCTTGTTTAAATATTAACATATTTATTATCTGCTTTCCTTACAGAAATCCTCTTCCCCGTCTTAGACGTTACTAGGTTAGCAGTTAGGAATAAAGATATCAACGGCCAGATCTTCGACACGACGTACGGCCCGTCGTTCGTCAAATATTTACTGTCGCTGTTAGCACCAGGTATGTGTCGACATTATGTAATCATTTATTAGTCATGTGCTTGGTAAACATGTGATTTGTGATTCATTTCGATTCATTTATTTATTCTCTCTTCACAATAATGGCTTCCTTTTAAAGTAACAACGTCATGGTGTAATGCTATATTCCACCATTGGAAGATTAGAGACGACTTACGAGTATCTTCCTGAACCTGAAGTAGGTTTTTTAAAAAGCCTGTGTTACAGGTGCAAACATATCAGACAGATGTGTTGCTGGGGAGTTTGTTCCGACACTTCTTCTTCCCAGCAAAAACGCAAGGAAGTGGTGAAGGGTGGGCGTTTTGAGGGACTGTCTTATGTAACGTTTTGACGTCCGAAAAGTGGTGATTCTCAGCCTAATATGAATAAATGAATTCTGATTTTGGTGATTCAATTGAGCGGGCAAATATAAGAGTGAATATGCAAGTGATACAAAAAAAAATCTTCTAAACAAATGAATAAAATTGAAGTGTCTGTAAAGTAGTTATATCATCGTCATGTGTAATAAAACCAAAAACATAAAATCTTTTATTTTTCTCTTTATTTTTGTTCCGGCTAATCGAAAAATACGAAACGGCTGGGCTGATTTTGTCTTACTTTCTCTGTCGGATCGCTGATGTGACCGGCCTAGCAAAAGAATAAGGTTCCGCGTGGAATATATAAAACCCATGACAATCATCTCATACAACAGCTAGGCATTTTAATATATTATGTAGGTATATTGAATACGCTCAATACATTAGTTACACCAAAGACACCTAAAAGAAATTTTTCAACAGGCCTGTTAGTATGTAGAAACATTTTGGAATATTTATTTGTTTTTCTATGCTGGGCAGATATTATCGAATATAATGAGATAATAGTGAATCAACCAATCGCAATGCTCAAAATCTCGACACCGCCGGTGGATAATCCTCATGGATGTCCTCCTCCGAGTTTTCCTCCGCCCTGGGGGGGGGGGGGGGTCTGTCAGACTCTTACTGACTAAAAACCACCCCGGTGTTCCAACTCACACCTACGCGGGAACGTACGATCCTTCCGCAACCGACGTCGGTTGAAACAACGCAGCCTTAACCCAACACTTTTCTTAGTCATGACTTTTCCGGCCATTTGTCATAAAATTTTGATAATTCCTTGTATTTCGCTAGAGTGTCATTAGACAGTACTTAATAATCTGTTGTATTTCAGATAATATCCCAGCCAATCAAATGCTAGCAATGCGCGTCCTTGTAAACGCTTTCAGCGACCTGCCCGGAGAGATGCTGGTAATCGCCGCGAGGGAGAGCGTAGTACACTCGCTTATCTGTCTCACACACCTTAATAATAATACTCAGGTAAACCTTTCCAAAAATATTTTTTTACTTGTATGCCATAATGTTTGGCAAATTTGCCCAACGCGTAGGCGTATGGTAGGGGGTGGTGGGCATGGTCACATGTCATCTATAGCTATTTACATGTACGACTCGGGAGGCGAGCTGTGGGTACACGTACAAACTATTTTCCGACCCGGGAGCTAGGTGCTGGGCACTAAACCAAACGTATCCAGCTGGTGAGACGGGCGCTGGCGAAATCAGACTATCTATTTTTGTGCTTAGTGACCTGGAAGCAGCAAGCAAAAAAAAACAATGAATAAAGTAGAAACTTATATCTGATTGAATGTCTCTTGGTAGACAGAGACAGCGAGCGCTACAGAAAACTGACGTCATCTGTCAAGGCCGCCATAGACTCATAGTACAAATGACTGCTATGCCAGCCAAGGATAGAAAACCCCTCCTCACTAAAAAAAAGAAATGTGTAGCTACTCCATTTTTTGAACGATTTTTTTTTCTTTGTATGTTTTTCTTGTGTTCGATCTTTGAAATAAGAACATTAAAAAATAATAGCAGTCCGTTTTCCTATTGCTCTTGGCCCGCTCCTCGTCGCTGGTATCGTGCGCGCAGCCTAAGATATAGCAACTTACATTTTTACTATCTGTCTGTGAATAAACATATAATGGTTAAAGCTACAACTGGCCATGGTACTCATATTACGACCTTTACATCAAGTAAACATCCCATGACAACAATCGTTATCTGATGATCAGATAAAAAAAAAAAATTGCATGCCCATCTTCTAAGCGTATATCAATTTGTCCGAACAGGTCCGTAATATTACGTCTTGTTGTAACAGATTGCAGCCACCTCATTACTGTTGAACCTGTCAGTAGCGCTTGCGCAGCAGCCTGACAGTGTGGAACTCGCCGACTGCTTGGTGCAGCTATTTAGCAAGATCACTGATAATGAAGCTTATTTCAGGTAAATTATAGGACATATAGTATGCTTAGATGGTTTAGTCACGTTGAGAGGATGAATGACAGTCAAATGTTAGCTGAAGCACTGGGAGGGGACGCCCTAGAAGGGCATACACTGACCTTATTGGTGATGTATAAAGATGTTTAAACGTAGACAAAGCGTAAAGAGTATTTAAGGATCGTAGCAGATGGCGTTCTGTAGTTTCTGCCTACCCCTATGGGGAAAGGCGTGAGATTTGTTTTTTGATATCGATACTCAAAACGTGGGTAAAGTTTTGCCAGCAAATTTAATTTGGCCCTGTTTATATTACCAAATAAAAAAATCGTTGTCTGTAGTTGGTTTACGGACGATAGTTTAACGTGAGAACGACAAGCCCATCGAGTGGAAGAGAGATAGATGCGGCGCACGCGTACAATGAGCGTAACGGGACAATGAGTTATCCTTTTTCGTGCATGCAGCCGGCGTTAATCGATTTATTAGACGTTGTCACGTCAAAAACGAATCTGAGCCATTGATTGAACTATTTAACTCTTTTGTTGCAGAGGTTTAGTGGCCCTCGGCACTCTCCTAGCCGAGTCCCCTAACAAGCTACAGATACAGACTAGAATAGTATCCAGCACCCAGGTCCACAACAGGCTGAAAAAGGACAGTTGCAGCATCACTGATCCAAATACTGCCAAAATAGCAACACTGTCGCAGCAAATTATCAGTCTTTTATGAACAAAAGCTTCTCACGTACTCCATAAGGCTGTTATTTATATTATTAGAATTAAAATATCATTTTTATATGTTCTTTTTAAAATCCGCGCACTGGATTTAAATAGCTGATCTTCGCTCTTTTATTACTCTTTTTATTCACTCATGAATTGATTCAGTGATTTAAAATAACTGGTGCAACGAAAAAGCTGTCTCAAATAAGCAATAATACGACTTTGCCTTGAAAGTGCATAATTTAGGATAATATATCTTACTATCTTATTCGTTAAAAATTGTATTGATCGCTAGACCGAATGTTAAACAATGATCGGATGAGAGGAAATATTATAAAGAATATTGGATTAATATAGTACTCCATTTTGTTTCTTGTTTCTCAATATTTGAATAAGGTAATTAATAGATTGTTTATTTTATAGTGGAGCCCGTAATTGATTTATCAGCCCAAGTTTGAATGCCACTTGCATGTTTGCGTCACAAAACGAGATGGTCCATTTCTCTGTGGCACAATAGTTTCAAGTGTTTTGTATAAGTTGTCAAACGTAGGTAAGAAATTACGAGGTCGACTATACGAAGAGGAATTGAGATACGGTTATTATGAAATGTTGACACTTTGCCCATTTTAAGTCTATTTTTGAATACATATTCAAAGTTTAATAAAACACTGAAATAGATTAAATGTATTATGTATTTCATAGTGTACATGTTATGATAACACTTTACATTCGCTTGCTACCCGTCATCAATGGAAGCATGGTTTTATATCAGACATTTGCAGCAAAAATAAATTGTATAAAATATTAAAATAAAACTCTTTTAATTCATAACCTATTTTTACACTTGCCTATGTTTTTATTCAACTAGATTTCTCCATTTGAG
The DNA here is from genome assembly GCA_905147745.2 of Phlogophora meticulosa. NCBI lineage: Eukaryota > Metazoa > Arthropoda > Insecta > Lepidoptera > Noctuidae > Phlogophora > Phlogophora meticulosa. Next base: position 14,393,876 of record LR990520.1, on the reverse strand, counting down.
TTGAAGACTAAACAGTAAATAATTATGAAATAAGAGTGGGATTAGAAATTGCAGTTGTTCTGTTATTTACCGACATATTCCCAGTAAGCGAAAGTACGACCGCCATGACTCATCCCATTCCTACAAACATATCGTTTGACATCCCTAATTACCTAAACGGTTAGTTAGAACAACAGTAAAAAAAGCTAAATATTAATATTAACATATTCAATCACATTTAGATTACATAGACCGGCAGGAAGCCAGAATCCAAAAAAGTAAATTAAAAAATAGATACTATTTGGTTTTACATACAGAAATCGCCAAACGACGACCAGTCTTACATAGTATAAAAAAATAATATATAGTACATTATAATATAATTATAACACATGTTTTTTATCATAAAAGCTTGTGACTTGTGTTGATTGAATTTTATATTTCATTGAACTGTCAAGGCTAAAATAGCCAAGCAAATCAACATGAACAATGTTTTTTCGTGATCATAAATATTAACTCAAATTCCCGATATTCCTTCACAAGAACTTTGGGTGAATCAGATATATAATAATGAGGTTAACACCTATTTTACATCATAAATAATTAATAAGTGAGCATCGGCTGATCTTCACTCAAGCCAGCCACATACTTGCGGGATCTTTCCAGATTTATTATTATCACCCATCCGGTATTCAATCCATTTCTAATAAGGCAAAGACTAACGTTTTCTAGCTCTAAGCAGAACAGTCAACTAGATCAATATGATCTGATCTATATTCGATTTTTAAAAGCCCGGCCACATGCATCAACCATTTGCACTAAAGTTTACCCAAACAACAATTATGTGGCGTGCACACCATAGTAAACCATTCGCAATACTTGTCGACGAAACAAACGTTATGTTTTTTCAATACTCTAATCTGATAACTTGGTTATATTTACAGTCGACCCAAAAATAGCTTAGTTCAGGCAAGATGATAAGTGTACTGACGATTTATAAGCTGGGCGCTGGGGGCACCGCAACTGATATAAAGACTGGTTGTTAAAAGACAAAGCTGCTGCAGTACTGCTAGCAGCGGAGTTGTTTGATTGATTAAAGATTAAGCATATAGCCGGGCCCCAATCCCGCGTATATGCGACTAGAAACCAAGTCCACCATCTTACTTTTTCTTCTTCAATTCTTCAAACCGGCGGTTAAGATCGTCGAAGTCGATCTCATCGGGGGCGTTGGGCGCGTTCGGTTGGTTGTTTGTGCTCGAGTTGTTGCTATGCGGCACTGAGGGTAGTATCAGGTCTGATGGTACTGATGGCAGTTCGGGTAACTCCGGGAAGTGGTTCGGGGGGACGCGGGAACGCGGCTGTGGTGTTGGTACGTGTGGCGGCATCGGCGTCGGGACGTGCGGAGGCTGGAAGATAGAGGACATTATAAGATTATGTTGGTACTTTAACACGTTGAACGCCAAATGACCGACAAACAATACATTTTATATTGTGTCTCGTATTTTGGCACTTAAGGTGTTAACTAAATAAGTTTGGTGCTACTGTTAAAGTAATTAGGTATGCTATAATTCTAACAGAAGTATAGAAAATAGTTTGAAAGATGCAAATTAGTTGTTGCTAGTCGTAATGTGGTGAAAACTTGCTCAGTGTCAGAAGAACAAGAGGACCTTATTAATACAGATAAGTTTGAATCAGCATCGCCATAAGGGGTTGCTGCCAGTCTTTTGGGCACTTTTCCTGTTGACAATGCAATGATACCAAAGAAATTTTGGATGCCTCATGATCGCTTCCTTCTTTTTTTATACACGTTCGTATTATTAATTTTGCTTTAAGCCTGTTAGTTTACAATATATGTATAATCCACAATAAATATTTTGTTTCTAATATAGTTGAATATTCTTGGAAAATTCGAGAATATGACCTGTTACCTGTACTTAGTAACGACTCATGTCGAATCAAAGACTGAATAGATCTGTGAATATTGACGGGGGAAGAGAGGTATGTTTAGGTACAGTATGAAATAAGCAGTGATAATGGTAAAGAAAGCCAAGAAATAATAATAAAAATAAAATAAGTACCAAATCGTGGTGGATGCTGTCATAAGCAGGTGGCAGATTGCTCATTTCTTCCTGAAAAAGGAATAAGTAGGTTCAAGCATAAAACACTCAATCATGCACTAGTTTACTTAGTGAAAAGGGTAGAAAAATATATCCTAACAAATTAAACACATGACAGGATGTTATGAAAAGCAACATTGAAGTTAGACATTAATAAAATGCATAACAAAATATAACAAACATCATAATCATTATGTTGGTAAATTAAATTTGTGTAAGACCGTATCTGAGACAAGCATAGAACATGCAATGAAATCTAATCTCTTGAAAACTAATTTTGAGAGTTCATATTAAATTTTTCTTCACACAGTCTTTCTTCTTTACACATCTGCATCAACTGCCCAACCTATTCCCAACTATGTTGGGGTCGGACTCCAGTCTAACCAGATACAGCTGAATACCAGTATTTACACAGAGGGATTGCCTACCTGAGCTCCACATCCCAGTATCTGGGTAAAAAATCCTTGGCAAAACCAATTGTCATTCTTTCGGGTTACTGATTACCCGTAACAACTGAATGGTAACATCCTACAATTCTATATCCATACAAATATTATAAATGCGAATGTAATTCTGCTTGTTTGTATGTTTGTCACCTTTTCAAGACTAAACGACTGATCGGATTGTAACGAAATTTAGCAAGGGTATATATTTTCCTGGGAAAGTACCTAGGATAGTTTTTAATCTGGGAGCTCGTCAGCATAAGCGATAACCGAAATTTCACGTGGTCGCGGGCAAAAGCTAATTATGTATGTGTGGTTTATTTTCCTTACCTGCAGGAAGCTATTGCTCAAGGACTTAGAATCGACTCCAGGAGGTAGGTTGTACCCCATGGGTGGCTGGCTGGGCCCACCGTACGATGCCGGCGGGGTGGCGATAAATCCACCAACTTTACCACCAGAAGGAGTCTATAGATACAAATTAGTCACTATATTAGTAAACGATAAATGAAATTTATTTCTGTAAATCTTATATATAAAATTCTCGTGTCACAATGTTCGTTCCCGTACTCCTCCGAAACGGCTTGACCGATTCTCATGAAATTTTGTGAGCATATTGAGTAGGTCTGAGAATCGGCCAACATCTATTTTTCATACCCCTAAGTGATGAGGGTGGTCCACCCCAACATCTTATATGGCAAAACAACGTTTGCTGGGTCAGCTAGTTAGTTATAAAATACACTTTTTGTACATTAAGTAGTTTCGATAAAACAGATGATATAATGTATGAGCTAGATATTCCTATACTTACAGTAGGGTATGAGAATGGCTGGATATTTGGTGGTGGCGGTCCACCGCCCGGCGGCAGGTTCGGCATACTCATGGGCGGCTGTTGCGGGTAGCCAATGAAGCCAGGAGGCATGGGGGGGCCGTTGATGTCTATTAGCATTGCATCGCGACCTGTAAGTCAAAGCATATTATTTATTTATGGAAATTCTTGAGGGTGTGTGTTTCCGAACAAAAACAAATTAAGCTGAATATATACTGATGGATCTTCATTAATAATGAATATAAAGATATATGTAAGTATATAAAAACAGTGTAGATTGAATAAATACATATATATTTTTCGCAGTTATGTATGAAATTTTGGCATAATAATATGTAATGTATTCTCCCTAAATTTTATTTTTATTTAGGATTAAGTTATTCTTTTTATTTTATTGTGTAGAGTCAAATACAAATTTTTTGGTTTTTTTTCTAGACCAAAAAAACATGTTATTATTGTATGCCATTAATGGCAAAACATGCAGATCTGCCTATTATTTTTAAGACCTTGCACATATTGTTTGATGTATACTCATGTTTTACAATAATATATTCTATTCCATTCTATATTACTAAAACAATGAGAAACTTAAAAATCATGATTACAATGTAAATGATTAATTTCTTTCATTAAAAAACGTCTCATTTTTATAGTGATCACGATAAAAATGAGACGTTTTTTACCAGTTTACAAGAATTAAAACATTAAAAATTGGGAAAATGCCGGCGAAAAATTTCAGCGTCGGGTCCAGATTTTCAGTATATAATGTATACTGAACTTATTATCTATCTGGTTGTGCGTCAACGTCAATGTTCCACCTTGTATAATTCATATTTGCAGCAATGACAATTTATGACTTGGTAATTACGGTCTATCCCATGGTCGCCTGGGAGAGATCACAGAATGCGATAAGTCGTCGTCAGTTGTATGGTGTGTAGTGTATAATTTGTTACGAACTTTATGGTGTACAATAATGTGTAGTATGTGTAGTAGTTATGATTGGGTGACATATGCAAGTCTACAGGCTAAATGTAAACACAAAACATGCTAAGCTATCAGAGAGACTGTTAATTATTATAACATACCTTTACGCAAAATACGCGCTACGTCGTGGAGTTGCGGAAATCGGCCCGTCTAACAATACAACAACAACAAACAATAACATACCTTCTTCTTCCCTCATAACATTTTCATCAGGCGTATACTCCACATTATAGTTCTTGGCTATCTCTATCAGGTACCTCTCAATGAGTATCTTAGGAGGACTGTGTACGGACATCTTGTGTTTCAACTTGTCACTTAGTGTGTTTACATCCTCATTTCTGCATGCGTCAGCATAGATCTTGCCATATTTTGCTGTTAGAAGGTCTGATATTATTTTCAGTTCCTGTGAATAAAGTGGGAAATGAATCCAATTATTGTCTACTGCTGATAATGGGTAGTAAGTAGAAGGCTAATCACAGACAAATGCTTGCACTGACTGGATAGGTCCAGCCGGATCTGCTTGGTTCTTTCCTTATAACAATAACCTGAGAGATGTCTCAGACAATAATCTGCATGGTCCTCACATGATCTAACCAAGAAAATGTCTGGACTTTAAAGTGCAACCTCTAAGTTTCTAGGGAAACACCTACCTAATCTAATTATTTCTTCCATTTCATGATGTGTAAAAGTGTTTTTTAAAACCTATTCAGAGAAATATATTTCATTTCATTTTTACTTAATATCCTACTAAAACACTATTCAATACCTTAGCTAGAGTGTGAAATATGCAAGAAGGGCCTAGTTGCTAATTAATTATTTATGATTAATGCCACATTATAATGAGTCATAGGTTTAATCTGAAAATTATACAAAAAGCCTCAAGTGATTAAATAAGGCTGAATAAAGGGGAATTCCTAGTTCTGTTTAAAAAAATCTTTAGATGTACACAAATCATTTGGTGTCAATATAAAGCAGAGAGTATTTGACTGTTTTATTGATAGAACAAGAAATTTCAAATATTATAAGCTAATATTAAAAGCATAACTTAAAGATAAAAGAACAAAGGTACTTACTCCAATTATCTTTAAGTGATGTTTATATTGGACATCTTTTGGTTGAATTAGCGAAATAAACATTTTTCAACCTACTGCCTACCTGTATATCAGTATGCATCCTCGGTGCCACCCATATAAGCGTGGATATGGCCTCCGCAAGCCCTTCATCAAGCTCCTTCATCTGCGTCACAAGTCCAAACCTCGCCAAGATGAGATCACAGTACATTTCCACTATTTCCATAGCTTCCACCATGTAATCCTCCCTGAAAAACCATGATAATACCCTTCAGAATATGTTTCTATTATGATGGACAGATACTTTTCTTCTCTTGTCTAAGTTTGAGATCTAACAAAAAAAAAACAAAAAGTTCATTTTGACCAAAACAATGCAAATTATAGGTAATGTAGAAGTGCATGTTATTGACATTGTTTGCCTCTATTAGGTACTTTAGCAAGATGATATAATTAAATCTACAGAATCAAACCCAGCCTTTTTTTCTAGTGAATGCCCAGCCTATTACGACATGACGCAATGCTTCATATTAAAGTAATAAAATTATTTCTCAAGGCCAGGTTTGTTTGCAGGTATTTCTTTCATTTACTACAGAATTATTGCATGTTCTTACCTGATGATGTGTTCAACTCGTATTTTAGCTCTTTCACTTTTACCAGCAGCAATATATTCCGCTATTTCCTTCCTTGCTTTCTGCGCTAACTCTGTTTTCTTCTTTTCTATCAACTTAAGCCTATTTATAGCTAGTCGCAAGTGAGTTTTGAGTTTCGTATAGTTGGGATTTGTGGAAAACATTTTTCAAATTGATATTTAACAATAACACGTACGAGATTACGAATGACTAACGCGAGATTTTACTATTTGTTGTTTGCATGAATCACCACACAACGATCTAATTACTAATCCGACCGTGCCAGAACTGACTTATGACTGACACTGACTGTGACATTGTAACAACCAGCTGTCATTTTTACAGATAGAGAATATACCTACCTAGCCTAAGAATGACAAGGACTGAAACTGAACATGCTAAATATCCTATATTTCTAAGAAAAATATAAAATTTTATTGTCATAATCAAGCAACGTTAAACTAATTCAACGTTTTGTTTATTGCTTCCAGTTATAATACATATATCACTTTTAGTACTGATTTTGTTACTCACTAGGCCAAAATAAGCTTGCTGCACACGCTTGAAACTTCAACATTCCATCATAATTTGATACCCCTATATATAATGTCCTACTCTGCGATTTGAAACGTTAGTAGACAGTGACGTACTTGCTTCATATTTTCCCAATGAACAAGAGGGCCATGACTGCCCTTCATTATATGCCGTATTTTGTTTAATAATAACTAATGATCGTTCTTCTTGCCAGCCGCCCCATATTGCTCTAGCTAGTTGGTAGTAAATTTGTAAATAAATTGATCAAAGAAGCTGCGGTTGATCGTATTGACTTTAACTGCGTGCCATACTAGACAAATATATTCGGTGACGTTATGGTGTTCAGTGTTCTGTACTGTTATGGGGTCTGAATATTTTGACGAAAGGTCATTTAAGGCGCGTCCCCGTGCAAAACGCAGCGGTAGCCCTTTTTTATGCAGTTTTTAGGAGCCAACTTCTCTTTATCCAATAGAAATACCAACTAATAAAAAATACATTAAAATTCTTCGTAATCTTGACTCCAAAATGGTAGTTTTTTTTTTTTAATATATGTAACATAATATTTAATTAAAGGGTCACAACGAAACTACAGAAATGAGAAGTAATGATTTTTAACACGCATCTCCTCGTAAAGTAACCATTATTTTGATTTGATACTTAAACTAATGGATAGGTAATTTAATAAAGAACATAATGCTAGTTTTGTTTTTTTCAAAACACGAAAATTTGATTTTATATCGATTTTATTCTAAAATCTGAGCGTATTCTCTACGTTTTTCATGCGCTGGCTTAGTGTGCCGCAAGCTCTCGAAGGTGATACCCGTGTCGTTTGTTGCCGCGTCGACGCGCTCGCGCACTTACTCGCTCACGCAGAATATTATAATATTAGTTTTATAGACGACCGTTGTGGCGCGGCGGGCGAAGGTCCGCCTGCGACGCAAGAGGTTGCGGGTTCGATTCCCGCCTTGGGACAAATGTTTGTACGACCTACAAATATTTGTTCCGGGTGTTCTGGGTTTTTCCTATGTATAATAAAAATATCTATCTATGTAATGAATTGTATTAAGTATATCAGTCATCTAGTATCCATAATACAAGCTCTGCTTAGCTTGGGGCTAGATGATGCTGTGTGATTGTCCAGCATTATATATTTATTTATTTATTTATAGTGTGTTTTTGTTATTGACGTTTGTTTTAGGTATAGATTTTTTTGTATTAGTTATTTATTGTTTTATTTATCGCGAAAGGACGCTTTGTGTTTGTATTTTCATACTATTGAGTTTTGCGAAAAGGATAGCGTCCTTTTCGCAAAACTCAATAGTATGAAATGTTGTGTAAACAGCCAAAATGCCTAAGTACAAGAAAGTTGTGCGACAAGGACGTGCAAAAGTAGCAATGATGATCGAAGCTCGGTAAGCAGTCTCGAATTTATTTATGTTCTAACCCAAGTTCTAAGGAATTTAAAAATATTAGGACGGGATTTTATTGCGCAAGGGGTTTTCAACTCTCGGTGGTTAGTCGAGCGTTCAGAATCCAACAAATGCAGCCTAACGCGTAGTAAAAACATATTCTTGGAATCTCGACTCTACGTACTTTGTTGTGCGTTGAAAATCCAGTGCACCAATATTGCACATACGATTGTAGGCTAATGAATGAGAACATGTTTTTAATTATTACAAAAAATCAATGCAATTCGTTTATTAATCTTTTTTTTTGTAGCCGGGCTAAAAGAACAGGACAAAATAGTCAAGAAGAAACACCAACAACATCTAAAGATTCTCAACAAAATTACGTTGATAGCGCGTATGTATCCCTCAACTCTATGTATGTATGTATCTATCAAAAATAGAATAAACCCACTAAGTACTGGTCTAACATGGGAGTAGGTAGTTAGCGAAGTGAATAACATCTCATCTTTATAATTTAAAAACAAATAAAAATGAATCTTTGTACTAAATGTTCCTTATCATACGCGTGCCATAGAGCTATGAAACTACATACAGGAACATTCACATTGATTCAGTACTTACATGGTTCAGTGTTTGTCATGTATTAATTTTGGAGTGTAAATTTGAGATATAATATATTTTAAAATAATTATTTTTTTACAGTTCAAAGGACCACCAAACTGATGCACAGCTACCTCTAATTGAGATTTCTAATATACAATCGAAAGAAAAAAGCAATAATGAGTAAGTATTAGATGATTATAATCCTTTTCTCGATCATCTACAGTCATCAAAACTTAAAAAAATATATATATCAATCATCTTTATGCAATATATTTCTTTTGTAGTACGGAATCAGAAAATACAGAAAAAAACGATAAAAACATTGAAGAGGTAAGTTTCTTAAACTTTCCGCTCCAACTTTTGCACTTGGAAGAAAGTTGAAAAAAAAAATTAAACCGTGAATTACTCTAATTTGACTTTTTTGGATCCATAATAAAAGATTTTTTTTTAGTTTCAGATTTCATACGAAGAAGAAGCAGAAAGTTGGGAAAAAGTTATAAACAGAAGAATTATTGATGTCAGACACTTCCTTTCCGAATTAAAACGTATTTCAAACCATGGACCACTTGGATGCAGTTTTACAGAACATGACCTCATAGCTGAAACCCGAATTGTTCTACAACTACACTACACCTTTTCTGTTACACGTCGTATGAAAAACAACATAGTAAGATGTTTTTTGTGAAGTCATCGACAGTTAGTGAAATATCAAATTAAAACATAAAATTGTTGTTTGTATAAACTGATAGGTACTAATATCTAAGAAAGATGAAACATAAAAAACAGGGTTTTTCAGTTCATTAACAGTACCAGCGGTCGATATCACGTCTACAGAGTTTCGCTAGGTCATTTTATTTGACCCTGCATAGGTAGATACCTACTGAAATCTAATAAATGATGATAAAATTGACTTTGTTATTTAATTTTTCTACTTTTATCAATCACCCACCGTCTGAACTAATCTTAAATCTAAAAAATATAGTTTAAAAAAACAAAAAAAACACGCTTTCATAGCATATCAAACTAAAAAGTGTAAAATAATTTTCAACATAGGTAGAAAATAATAATAATGAACGAAAAATATTAATATCATTGATAAAAAAGCGTGGGGCGCTTTGTGCCATATTTTTCGTTAGTCAATACACAGTGATTTTCTTTTATTAGCCATGTATACAGTTTGAAAGTTTGTGAGCAACTAAGAATATGATAAGGTATAGACAATCCATGACTCCTACTTATGAGTCATGGTCAACAACAGTCTACACGTACAAGCAATCCCAATTTGTAAACAAAAGAACGAATTTCTTAGAAAGTTCGGTATGCATGATGCCGACAGTCGAGTTTATTGCGGGCTAGGATAATAAAGCGACATTAGATCGTACACAGCTGCGCAGTTTTTACTAATTTTAGCAACTTAAAAGGTACTTTTTATTACTCAATTGTTGTCGTTATTGAGAGTGGGTGTAATGCTATGTAGAGTGAAACATTGTATGAAAGACAAGCTAAACCAACCAAAGCCAATTGATTTCGACGCTTAAGGGAGTTTGTCGTTAAATAGAGTGACGTTACATGGAGTTTACACTGTATTCATAAACGTAGGTAAGTTGCATAGTCAATTAGTCACAGAATTCATCATGACCAAAATTATTATGGCGAACCATTAACCGTTTCATAAAAAAAAAAAAAAATATTGGATGCCATGTCTATGAATTCTTAGGTCTGCGATTTTTACTTGTATTTGTAAGATGCTCGCTAGATGGCGCCAGTACTGCTTGACGAAATATTATAGAGGCGGGGTGCGGCGAAGAGGGAACGAATGCTCAAGGTTATTTGGTGAGGGTAGCGCCTTAATAAAGGATTTTGTCACAGAACTGTACAACGAAATTTACCTCTAACTCCCTGATTTAAAAAGGTCAAGACATAGTGACGCGTTTTAGTCTTTGCTTAGGTCACATTCCATTGTCATTATCTGCCTAGCCTTTTCCTAACTATATTGTGGTCGGCTTCTAGTTTAACCAGATTCAGCTGTGTTCTAGTATTTTACATGGACCGACTACCTTTCTGACCTCCGCATTCCATTAACGGGGCAACACGACACCCCTTGGTAACAGGTTGTCAGATTTCGGACTTCTAACTACCCGTAACTACTGTCAAAGATCTATAAGTGACAGGACCAACGGCTTTACGTGCTTTCCGAGGCACGGAAAAGTCTCAATATGTAATGAGTGGTGACGCATTCACACACCTTGACAAGCGTAGCTTAAACCTTCGATCGACCGGTGTTGCTGCTTTTATTTAGAGTTGAGAGATTTTTTCGAGTTGTACCTACAGAATGTTTTGTTGTAGAAATGTAAAGGACATCAGGAATGTATATCTTTGATTTTTTTATGGAATGTGTTCGTAACGAAGGATTAAGCCATAATTTTGTTATGCAAAACGATGCGATTGTTCTCAATGGTGCAAAAAGATTTTGTCTTCTCTTTCGGAGGATACCACGTCTGCTTTATACAGGCAGTTCCGGATGAGCCCATAAACAAAATAAGCATTAATAAGCAATCATATTAAAAAAATCGTAATCAACGCAACGTATTTGTTTGCACAGCCAACTGACGTCATGACCACAGAACAATATAGCGTCGCATCATTTTCGTCAAATACGCGCGAAATTTGAAAATGTGAAATTTAAATGCATTTATAGTTTGAATTAAAAACAAGCGTGATACCCTATTGTTTTAAACTATTGCACTAAAATAGTAGCAAAAAAGAAAAATGACCAAATGCACAAAATAATACACGATGGTAAAATTAAATCTGTTTTCCCTAGTGTCGATGTGCGTATATGATGGTATCGAACAGCACAGGGGAACGATATTTTTAGAAAGTCGTTAAAAACATCATGTGATTAATGGACGAGCCTCTACTTTGGCGCGCTCTCCATTGAGTACTTTCCTTAAAGGAAAGTGGTAGGTTCAACAAGTAAAACTAGTTATACTTTATTTTTTACAAAAATTAACATTTTATTTCGTTTCTTATACAATCATTATGTTAGTACTTACTATCAAGTTTGTCGCTACCGTGGGCAGCTACCCAAATACCCAATTATCTTTACTACATTAAGAATAATAATACAGTAAGTCAACATTCGATACATCTGATTAGTATAAAATCTTATTTCGTAGATTTAATACATCCAAATCAATAAATAGTTCATGAGTTATGAACTTACGAGACAGTCTAACTTACATTTTTTTTAAATAGATGCTGTATATTTGATATTCATAACACGTATCATATTTTAATTTTCTATGATCAAATGGTAACAATTTTGTAACAAAAATATTTTAATATTTCGATATCCAAACTTTGTGCATTATTTAGGCGTTATCATTTTTTAAGTCTAGTCCTATAAATAAATTAAGTTGACGTTACAAGTTAACGCCTTCTGCACTGTATAAAATAAGTACATCACGAATCTTAACGCAATTTTTCACACTTACTGACGCCGGTTAAGTACATGGAGGTGAGAATTAATATGGATACCGTCACACATCGAATACACATGTTACCAAGCACTGAAATTGAAGGTCTACTCAAACTATCGGAGTAACTACTTAGGCAGGAATCAGTAATAGACTAAATATTTATTTTTCCCCCAAAATACTTTGTTGTTTCAATTTACCTTCATTTTATGCTAAAAGGCATGTAGGGATAGGTAAATGTTTGTGAGGCCAGCGGAGGTATGACGGTATCCGTACGGAGGGATATGATGTGTCATGGCGTGAAATTCAGATATGAACAAGCATTGAGATACCTAGTTTGTGGCAAATACAGTGCCATTAATTCAGACAGCACGGGAAACTTGCCGAATCGCGCTCTGCCTGTACGGGGCGAGGGAAACACATAATATATTGTAATGAGATGACACAATTGTTTAAATGCACAATAAAATGGCACAATAAGTAGGTACGTGACTAGACAAGTGGACATTTTCATGCATGTAGTCAAATACGTAGACAATAAAACACGTATATTTTATGTAATATGCAGTAACGTTTTCAACGAGAATGTGAATTGACATTAATACTTATTATGCTTACTAACAATAATACATCAATAAAAATACAGTGCAAATTAACACTAAAGTACTAAAACAAAGTATAGAATTGTAAAATCTAACATCAGGACACACATAATTTTCAGATCATAATAATATCTAAATGTATAGCAATACATATTAGTATTAAGTACGTACCTAACACATCAGAATAGGAAAACAATATTTTACGTATGTTATATAACTTAACATGCAAGCTAAGCTCGTTAAGATCTTATATAATCCCATGTGAATATTTATGTGATAATTATTGTCACATCGATCATTCCTATAAATTGAATTTATATAATTTTAAGTAAGTCAGTATTTACAAAGACAAAACTACAATAGTAAATGAGTAAAAACAGCATTTAACATAATTATAATACATTAAAAAATAATACTGGTTTATCGTTAAAAAAAATACTGTAAAAATATGCCTTACTTAACTAAGTACTTACTCGTATAAGTAGTTCTAACATTCAGTCATTTTCGGAAAATTTATTATTACTCGTATCACTAGACTTCTTAACAATTTTACTGTGTGAATTTTCGTAATCTTCATGCAAAACAACGGTAGTAGCACTAGCATTTGAGGGACTGCGAGAGTGTGTGATATTCGTTCGATTGCTATCAGCTAGATGCTCTAGTTCGTGGCTCTCTAAATTGGGTACCCCTGAACATACAGAGCTTACTCGCGATACTGATTTTCTCTCCTCAGTGGGAGATTCTTTTATAGAATTACGCCCTACTAAGTGGAATAAAGAACACAAGAAAAATGTTGCATACGTCCAGCTGACTGCCATTATCAGGGCCAAGAAGGAACCTATCTGAGAATAAGGCAAGAGATTTGAGCGCAATAGAAATATACCAGCAAAGCCAGTAGTCAGCGCGGCAGCTGCTGTTGGACCTGAAGATGATGACAAAGCACATTTGACTCTCGCAGTCTTTAAACCGTTAGCATTAGCATAGCTAAGTGCATAATGAAGGTTAAAATCCACAGCTAACCCTGCCGACGTAGATATTGCTACACTTTCTAAAATATTGAGCTTCCAACCATTTAATACTAGCATAGCTATAGTTACAGTTGTGGAAAATATCATGGCTGTCAAAGCGCACGTACTAATCACGAGGCTTAATGTTGCCGGTACAAGTACTATAAAGCCTAAAGTAGCCGATAGAATTAGGGCAATCACAGTTCCGCTAGCTAATGTTTTTTGTAGATCATAAAATTGTAAGTCTGACAAAAACCAACCACATTTCATTCCTGGTGGTGCATACTTCAACTCTAGCTGTGTCCAATTTTCTACCTGATTGTAAAAATAATCCATTTCTTTGTACGACATAGAGTAGGGCACAACACTTTCAAATTCTACTACCATCGCTGACACTGTAGGGGGATCAGCACTTCTAAGAAATTTAGGTCCTGCCACGCCTGGCATAAACAACTCACGGGGACTTTGATACAAGGACTCCATAGCTTTTAAGATACAGAAATCAAATACCTCTTTTTTATAAGGGAACGTTGAAGTTTCACAACATGGTGTCCTATTTATTTTATCAATATGATCAATGCACCGTCTACTCATGAACATTTTAAAACTTTCAATAAAACAATTGGGAAGCAAAGGACCCAAGGTTTGTTGGAAAAATGGTTGTGCTTTAATTCTAGTACAAAATCCTACCAACCACTTCTGAGAGTCGGGATCTGATATTGAAAAATTTTCATCAAATTCCAAGTGGCCCTTTGAAGCAGGATTCATGTGATTTCCATTATCTATAGGTTTTACCCCCCATACCCATCGAAGAGGCATTTTACTGCCCGTGCCAATATCTTTTCCGAATCTTTCAAATAGGAACCTACTACTGTAGAGCATGTCATATTGTTCAAAAGGATGTGAAGTTTGAAAAAGTTGAAACTGTTTTGAATCAGGCAATTGAAGGCCAGGGTAGTAGAAAACTATGACAACACTGCCAATTCCAATAGCACCCAATACTATGACAAACATTATGTAGAATCTTGTGACACATGTTATAATAAATATATTCAATATCACTCTGATATTTTCACAAAATTTACTAATATTTTTATGAATTATGTCTAAAAACTGTGTATGTTTTTTACGCAGTATAACATCTATTATAAATACTGATGCAGGTAATAAACTTATCATTAATAAAAAGTTGACTAGAACAGCTGTACCTGAAAAAACACTAAAGCAGTTTATAGCAGGAATATAACTCACGCAGGATGCAAGAAAAGCTACTGCAGTAGTCAAAGTGGTGATGCTCATAGTCGTTATAGAGTGCCTCATGGTTTCCACAAGTATTTGTATGAGTATGGTCTCGCCAGCGCTAGATACACTCTTTATATCACTTAGACCATTATCCTGACAAACAATATTGTCTCGAATGAGCTGCTTGCTAACCATTTTCCACACTTTGACGTAGAGAAATGCGTCATCTGCCCCAATACCTATCACAACAACTATCACTAATAAATTCATAAAGGGAAAAAATTCCAAATTGAACACATAGATATACAAGAAGTATGCTACACCAATTGAATATGTAATAGCTATAAATAACAGCAGAGAGAGAATAACAGATTTTGTATAGCCCCACACGCACACAAATACAAACACACCACCTAAACCTATCAACCAGGTATCTTGTATAACCCATATGTCAAAAAGTGCATTTTTCAGTCCGAAGTCCATGGCAGGTATAACAAGTGTTTCATAAGATAAATTTGAACGTTGCAATAGTTCGTAATAAGGTAACACGGTCCTACTTCTTGGCAACGGTAGGAAGAGCATGACGTTTTTAACAAAAGCCTGAGAGAGGTCTGAAGGTGTGAATGCTTGTGAATCAATTAAATAAAATAATAAATTGTATATAGCATCATGCTGAGAACAATACTTAGGGACTTTACACCTATCTAAATCACAAGAGGCCATTAGTGAGAAATCGTGAAAGTATCCTGCACATGTCTTTAGAATTGTAACTGCACTACTTACATCTTCTTTGCTTAAAATTTCACATGAAGTCTTGCTAGATATTAAAGCTATGTAATTTGGTACACTCCACAGTGGACAGCAGAGCTCTTCAGAGTGTAGATCCCGTTGGCACATTTTATAGTATTCTGCTCCTCCAAATTCTACAAGCATTGATTGTAGTCTGCACATTCTTTGTACATTTTCAAATGTTAATAAAGATGTGTTATCAGTATTTGTAATTACTAGATGAGCATAATCTGATATGGGTGGTCCACAGGTCCCCGATGCATAGTTGTGATTAATGGGTTGGTCAGGTTTACGTTGCATTTCTTTTAATGATATCCATTGTTTTCTGGTGTGGTCTTTTAGAAAAACTGTGTTGTCATCTTCAAAGGTCTTGTTTTTGCCAAAACCCCAATGGACATGTTTATTAGATATGTTAGATTCTGAAGATGGCCAGTTCTTTTCGAAATTAGTGTCATTATTGTGGTCAACTTTTTTCTTTTTATTACGTCCTTTGTTTTTGGAGCGCCCACGACCTGATCTTGGTTTGTCCTGGCGCGTTCTGTTGTTATATGTTTGGTTCATGCGTATCTGATCTTCAATTTCTTTTGGATTAACTGCAAGTCTTTTAGAAGGTCTTGTTTCATCAATAAGGTTTTCCCATGCAATGAACCGATGGGCCAGGGTCGTTCCTCGCGTTTCAAAGCCTACTATAGGATCCGAAAATGATGGTAAATCATGGCATACTAGCGGAATCACAGTGAGGATAGTTGAGATCCCAGTCACAGTGAAAAGTGTCAGGTAGGAGTGGCGGACGATAAACCTGGCGTAAGCTGACAACATCTTTATGTAATGACTTCAGGGGCCTCATAGTTATTTCACTGCACCATTTTCTCATATCACCGTAACACATATCCAACTTAGTTATGCTAACGTAAATAAACGTAAAAGGGATCACATTTTGCAAAACAAAATACTCAACACATTAGAAAAATGGAAAGAATAAAAGTTTACCACTACACAGAATACACAACTATAAAGTGCCACAGAATATAAACAACTCAGAAACAATGTTATATGACTTGTCAAAAAAATTACCAAAAACGATTATGACAACCACTTTCAATCTGTCAAGTTTCAGACATGGTTTTGATACTTATCTGTGCAGCAACAGTGCCAGCAATATGTAGTCTGTTCTACATATATAGACCATAGACGCTTGGACAAATAAATTCCTTTTGAAATAATAAATAAATAAATATTGCTGGACAATCCACACAGCATCATCTAGCCCCAAGCTAAGCAGAGCTTGTGTTATGGGTACTAGATGACTGATATACTTAATACAATACATTACATAGATAGATATTTTTTATTACACATAGCAAATACCCAGAACACCCGGAACAAATATTTGTAGATCGTACAAACATTTTTCCCATGGCGGGAATCGTACCCGCAACCTCCTGCGTCGCAGGCGGACCTTCGCCCGCTGCGCCACATAGGTAGTCAAAAAAAAAATGCCTACAAAATTAATGGCAATTCGGAAGGTTCTGTTCGGTTTACCCGTGAAGTCTCATTTCAAGTTTATTACAGACAGTGAAATTTAATTTAGGCTTATATGCACAAAAATATTTATGATAGTCAAGAGCCTAGAATGTATATTTGAGTAGGATTTCAACTGTCCGGATTTCAACGGACAACACCAGCTTTCCGTCTCCCGTCCCAACTTTTCAATAGAAAAATAGTCTGGTTTGTCAGAAACGTCAAAATTTAAGAAAGAAATGAACATTTTTAAGAAAGTGAGGGGCAATGTTTTAAAAAAAAAAAAAAAAAAAAGAAATGAAAAATATTAAAAAGTCCAGACATTCTAGTAAATATCTAAATTTTTCTCAAGATTTTTATCAAAATCACCAAAAGCCCTAGCACAGATGTTTGAAGTAAACGTAACGTTAATTCGAATGATTTTAAAATTGTAAATATAACCAATCGGTAGCAAACAACTAGTATCACCCATACGTATGAATAAAGTTTTTTTTTTTACAATGTAATGTAAGTTTATTTCTCACTTTTCA
Organism: Phlogophora meticulosa; assembly: GCA_905147745.2. Taxonomy (NCBI): domain Eukaryota; kingdom Metazoa; phylum Arthropoda; class Insecta; order Lepidoptera; family Noctuidae; genus Phlogophora; species Phlogophora meticulosa. The sequence goes on along the minus strand of LR990520.1, from coordinate 14,376,112 downwards.
GTTGGTAATGTTTACTGCTCGTCACCTTTTCTTATCCTTTCTTTCTTAATCTACACTTGTGGGTGGATTCTTCTTTTCAAATTGAATGGGACAAGCTGTTAACTTTAAGTTCATCCTTTTCGTAGACATGATAGAGGATTAAGTCAAACTGAGTCATACTATTTATCTATGGATTGAGTATTCAAGATAGGTAACATGTGTAAAATAACCTTAACAAAAACCGGAGAGTTGGCCAACGCTAGGCAAGATTAAATTAGAATATGATAAAAACAGGACATTAAAAAAAAAAAGAAAAATTAACTTTATTGTGTGAATGCAAAATTTTTCAAATAATCATATTATTTTCAAAAGTTCTAAAACTTATACAAAACTTGTCGAAAACGAATTACCAATCTTTTTTCTAAAAAACTTAGAGAAAATAAAACATTCTTTAATTTTTTATTTTTCAATAGGAAGTGCACGGTACCGTATTAGTGTTTAATGGGATAAATAATTAAATATCGTGTTCGGAGGTTTTGCCAGTATGCGCGATATAGCATTTTACGTCGATTGGCATGTAAAACTAAAAATCGAAAAAAAAGTACTTAGGAGGGTGAGTATTTCTTCGTCGTTGTGTGAACTAAGCTGCCAAGCTCTGCAAAGGCTACACGTTTTTATGTTTCACAAATATTTTTTAATTCTTCAACTTAATTGACTGACTAAAGTTTGGTCCATTCCTATAATCTGTTATTCAAGTATTCAAACAATATATCAACACAATTATATTTTTCACAAAAATGTTAACATATTTTGAGACAAAACAACAACCGTTAATTGAGACTCTAACAACATTTATTTCTTCAACATCATTATCCTCCTGCTCTTATCCCATATGTATTTCTTCAACAATGATAAAAATATTAATACATGAAAAGAAAAAATAAAATAAATCATGACAGGGCATCGAACAATTCATCCGCATCACTGTCAACGGGAAAAATGCCCAGAAGGCTGGCAGCATTGCCACGTTGAATCGTAATACTGATTCTTTGGCCAAAAAAGGCCCACCCTCTGGTCACGTGAAGAATCGACCAAACACTTCGCGATGTCTTGAAAAACCTTGGCCACACGGACCCCATGTTTCAACCCCATACGGGTCAAAGATCTCCCAATTAGGTTGTTACATTTTCGCCGATTGAGGTTTGCTCCAGCAGCAGACGCTTGCACAGTCCACCTTACTAGGAAGATGGGATGGCGCAAGGGTGTCGACACATTTTGCATCCCATTCCAAAAGCTTACCCATCTTCCAAGGTATTATGGTCACTCCATCTAGTCTCTTCCCATCGTCGTATGCCAAACCACTGGGTTCTATAATATCATTTTTAGGGGTTAAGGTCCAGGCCAATAGATTTAAATAACTGTTTTAGAAATCTGAAGTCTTTTAAAACGGTGTTTACATCACCTCCTAGCATTCCGTTATCTTAATACCACACGTTAATTTTTAACTGAGATTTAATAAGTATTGTAAGGAGTGGATCAGCGTTGGCAAAATATTTATATCTTATTGAAAAACTTCGGAGGCCACAGTTACTGTATATTTAAAACATTCGATACGATTAATATCGATAATTCTTATCATTTCTGACATCCCTAGGGTACCACCAGATGGCCGTAATGCACCACACTGCACCCGAGTCCGCCACAACCGCGATGGATAGTGTGAATGGCTCTTAAGTCATGGACAATGAAGCACGAATAAGCACGATTGACATGGTTGAAGATGAATTATTTCAATGGCAACAAGTAATATATATGTAAATGGTCGTAATCACTTTATGCGCATGCCTAAGCAGAAGTAAATACCAATATTAAATTCCATTGGATGACTTACGTAACTTTTGAAAACTTTTAGTTACCAATTATTAGATTTTTGTAACCACCAGAAAAGGTCACAAGAGCTTTAATAAAATAAAATTTTAGCATGGTAACCCGTTAATTGTCTATGACAACTTGTGATCACAAGACCTCTCCGCTTTTGAGTTTTCTGTCAAGGCAAAAATTGGGCGAAAAAAGGCCGTCCCTTTCGGGAATATCGGGTAAAACAGCTCCAATTAGTTAAATAAAATATTTCAAGATGAGATACTTCCTAACATACTTGTTCGCGCTGATGGTGCTGCTCGTGGTTCCGACATTTTCTATGTTCTATCTTTTGCAAGGAAGGGGTGAGCTATTAAGTATCGGATGGTTCCTGGAGCATACTTCCCCCTACATGTGGGGTACGTTGGGCATCGCGTTCGCCGTCTCCTTCTCCGTGGTGGGTGCAGCCATGGGCATCCACACGACCGGAGTGAGCATAGTCGGCGGAGGTGTCAAAGCTCCAAGAATCAAGACCAAGAACTTGATCTCCGTCATCTTCTGCGAAGCCGTCGCCATCTACGGGCTGATTACTGCCATCGTGTTGTCCGGAACATTGGAGAAGTACACAGAGCCCCTGACTGACCCAGTTCTCAAGTCATCAAACTGGTTGGCTGGTTATGTGATGTTCGGAGCTGGATTATCCGTGGGACTCGTGAACCTGTTCTGTGGTATCGCCGTGGGTATCGTTGGCTCTGGTGCTGCCTTGTCTGATGCAGCCAATGCTGCCCTCTTTGTCAAGATTCTAATTGTGGAGATTTTCGGATCAGCCATTGGTCTCTTCGGTCTTATTGTTGGTATCTACATGCTGTCAAAATGCAAAATGGGCAACAATTAATCTAAGAATAAAGTAAAACTTGAATCAAAGTGTAAGTATCTATTTAATATTTGCATTTACAACTTTTGTAATTATCTAGTTAGTATTAAATGTGAGAAATGTGTAACTTGTTAAAGTTATGAGCGTGATTCATTGCATAGATTTGAAATTTAAAACAAGAATAGCCTGTAGATAATGTCTTGTGATTCAGTATAAAGTGTAAACCTCTATGTCATTATATTACTAATTGGATATGTAAATATGTGTTATACAACTGTTTTTACCCCTTTTAAGAGATGTCCATTTTGAGCAAACATGAAAATTCGAAAATACTCAATCATATTCTATTTTACTAATTTATCATTATAATGTAGATGCATCTGATCTAAACTATTATATATGTTTATCATTACTATCCTCTTTGGTTCTAAATTATATATAAAAATAGGTTTTATAATCTAGGTCACATGATCTTGAGAGTACAAAAATCTAAGTGTTAGTTACAGCATATTGTAGTCACTTGACTTACAGTTATATTATATAAATTATGAAGATAGTTCATGTGTTTGTTTTCCTGCTTACTTACTGTATACAACTATATGACTTAATGGATTTAATTGTAAACCTAATTAAAATATTTGATAATAATATGAGTTTTTTTTTATATTTTCAGTGTACAACAGCACTGGAAGTTACCAGCCTTGACCTACCCTAACAATCAGTGTCCAGTGCTCACTTACTTATTTATCATCGGAAAAGCTTCAAGTTATATCGTTGCAGTGTTGAACTTGTGTATCTTTCCTGCCTACTCTTTGTTGATGTGTTTATATAATGTAAATTATTATTTTAATCTTAACTATCAGTAAAATATCTGATCTTAGCACTGCATAGTAAAGTAGCTTAAAGTTAAAATTAAATTTTTGATGTTGATAACTGTACTATACACTTACTTTAATTGTTGTTTCATATAATAAGACATTTGTGCTCAGATTGCAGATATTTGAACTGGGGTTAGGATTGTTTTGCAGTATTTCGTTGACAACTATATAGTAACCAGCCGAGATTGTGTTGTATTGAACCATAACAGTGTCCTAATGTTGAAATGACTAGGTACACATTGTTTTTAGAGTTTCCGTGGCCTAATATAAAGCTCTGCCTTGACGTAACTACAGTACCGTACCTAGTCATTTATAAGGCTTATACATTCCATAAAACCTTGTTTCAAGTTTTGTAAAAGCTTTGATTGGTCAATCTGTAACCCATGTTATTCATAGTAAATAAAATATTAATGTACATAAATTTCGTATTTGGTGTGAGTTATTTTCCAGTAGACACAGATAATAAACATGGGTGATTTTAAGGTTTTTGTATACTGCCATCAGTAGCACCCTACTGTTAACTTAATAGAGGAGCACAAAGTTTTTCATTTATTATAATAAAACATCTTTGATTACAGATAAAACTAACTAAACTATTGTTGAATAGATTCTATTTGTAATTGCTGCCTGTGTCTAATTGGAAAATATCTAAATTGTTTATGTTCTTTGGTATATATAAAGCACTGTTTCCCTATAAATTATATGAAGAATCAAATTGTAACTCCCAATTGTAAATATTAGTTTGCTTACCTTACTAATTTATTGTACGTACTTGTAAATTCATCTGCATAAACTTATCTTAAGGAGTTGATATGTGGCCACACATTGTTGGTATTTGTTATATCAATCTAGAATCGATATTGGCTATTAGCAGTGTTCACATTTCGGAACAAAACGAACGAGAAAGTATTATATCAGTCTTAAAAACACTTACTGATGTAATTCTAAGTAAAATATATTTTATTTGTGCAAATGTAGATATTATGTATGTTGATGAATAAATAGATAAAAAGTTAGATAATTTTTATTTCTCAAATACTATGTATATGAATGAAGTAGAAGACTGTTTGAAATTATAAAAAAAAACGGTTTTGTTCCTTGGTCACATGTTATTAATCTTTATTTTTTAGCATAAGCATATATATTATCTTTCGTTGTGTAGTTACGGCAGGTAGTAGGTGTCATCATCTGCCTAGCCTTTTCACAACTATGTTGGGGTCGGATTCCAGTCTAACCGGATGCAAATATCAGTATTATATAGTATAGTTACATGGAGCGACTGTCAATCTGACTTCTACTGGGCAAAACGATACGCCTTGGTAAGACTGGTTGTCAGACTTTCGGGTTTCTGATTTCTGTCTAAACAACTTTCAAAGATCTACAAATGACAGCCAGGACCAACGGTTCAACGTGCTTTCCGAGGCACGGAGGAGTCTCGATATTATCCGAACGGTCACCCATCCACAAACTGATCTCGGCAAGCGTACCTAAACTAGGTACGTGTACTTACTATTACCAACTGCTGGCATGAAACTATGCAATTGGTATCTTAAACACGGAAATAGCCCTGAAAATGATGTAATACATGCATTGACCCTGAAAATTCACGGACCACTTGGTATGTGTCAATCTGTGGCACACTAAATACTTGGTAGGTAGGTACAGCAGGCCGTTCACAGTTATTTCATCTCTGACAGCAACCTTATAGTTATAGGAATAAAAGTAACTTTACCTAATCTAAATAATGTATATAATACCAGGAAAAATAAGAAAAAGTATTTATACACGACATTGTTCACTTCTAATTTGTCCGCTTTCATGTACATATCCAATTGCGTAACATCCCTACTTCACAATCCGAAGGATTAAGAACGAAACTTGTAATCTATTGCTTCTTTATGTTTGAAATTCGTGTGCTCGACAATATAAATGACGCGAAGAATATTTTGGAATTATCAAAATGATGGTACTGTTGACTGAGCGTACAGCGTAAGGGCATTACTCTGCTGGTTGGCTAGCTAGCCAAAATGGATTCCCCTTACACTAAGACAGAACCAGGCAGCTGTATATTCAATTCAGTATTGATTTTGGCATTATCTTGAATATGCGCGTGAGTAGTGAGCACTCACTGTCGTGTGATTGTATCTGATAAGAATATTACCTATTAGCTCGTGTGAGTGATTACCTATGTCGGCTCACACACGGTGTGTAGATATCTTCTATGTATACCTATATATGAACTAGCGATCCGCCCCGGCTTCGTCCGTGACAAATTTCATAAAAACCTTTCTCGTTTCTCTCTCTTTCTATTGGTGAAAACCGCAAGAAAATTCGTTCAGTAGCTTTTGATGTTTATCGCGTACAGGTGCGGCGGCGGACTTTGTTTTATACTATGTAATGAATCCCTGTTCCCTTGGTCACGCCATATCTATAGAACGATGTAGCCGAATTCATTCGTCTGTTTTTACCTATAAGTCTTCTAATACTGTAAAGAAGGTTCTTATGGAAAGAAAAATTAAGACGATTGCGCACAAAATTTCAAAAAACTTGACGACTTTGTTTTCTGACATACACGAAAACGAAGTCGCGGGCAGAGCTAGTATCTTTTTAATTCATGTTGTTACATAGGTACTTTATGCAGTTGTACTCACACAAATTGACTTAATTGCATACGTAAGTAGTTAAGAACCTGCACACTAGGTTTTCAATTTATGATCAAGTTATTATTTTGTACACGAAACGAAAACTTCTGATGCCTTTTTAAGAATATTGCGCGCACGGAGTGTGAGATTTGGAAAATCAATTTTTTTTTATCAGGAAGACTGCAGAAAGCTACACCAGTTGAATTTCGACTACTGAGCTAAATCTGATTACTATAAGTAGGACTTGCTAACATGATCCACTTATACCCGTTTACACTACGCTAGGCAATACCTAAGTAGAAGCGCATAGTAAGAAATCCTGAACTGCATTTAATTAGGTGTACCTATAACTTGTAGAATTTACTGCATGAATTCGCTGGTCCCTAGTGTTAGTGAAATCAGGCACAAAATTCTTTCCAGAGAATTAATTCAACCTAAGTTGACTTGATTTACGCTGCTGCTGTTAACGTTTTTGCCCAATTTATAATGGACCCTACGTCGGTTTGAATAAAGCTTATTATAATATATACTTGTACGCCGACTGCATTATCTGGAGTATTCAGCATTACAGATAAGACGTACGGTGATAACTTACCTCTTAATTGGGATGGTACCTCTACCATCCCATGGGTCTACCCCAATTTTAGGTGCAGTCGTTGGTAAAGCAGAGCAGGCTAACAGCAGACCATCGATGAAAGATTTTGTGGTTTGTATTTCTTGTGTCAAAAGAAAAAGAAAAAAAGAATTCAGCGCTCTTAAGATCTTCGAGAAAACTACCTAATAAGGCTTTGTAGCTTATACGTATAATACACAAGAACACTTACCAAAGAAATAAAGATTTGTTAACATGTAAAGAGAAATAAAACAAAGAAAGGGTTTAGCAATAAAATATTTTTATTTCATTATAAAACAATTAAAAGGTTTGTACCACTATTTTATAAACATTGCCAGTAAAAGTACATAGAAAATGACGAAAAAGATACAAAATATCACAAAATGGAATGTAAGTTACAATCAAAATGAGCCGAGTGATTTAGAAAAGTGGTAAATGCAGTTGTACAAAGCAATTTCCAACTGCTTACGTATCTAGAATAATGTAAAATGTTACTTTTGAGCAGAATTATTCGTGGTGACTGATTTAATTGCCAAACCACAAACCACGGAATGTATATTGAACAATGATAGACTGTTAAAATTATCATTGTCGAAAGGTCAGTCAAAACCTCCCATATTACCTACTTTTCAAATAAGCAGGTACACGACACGACTTAGAAAAATAAGTAGGTACTTATTCTAAGTGGTAGATGCTCCCTTCACCAAGGTACCATGTATGTAGTTTTCTAACTTGATACCATGAATAATTGCCACTTGTAACACGAAATTATATTTTGTGAAGAAATGCCTGATTTTATTTAATAGCAAACAGTAGCAGTTTAGTTAGAAAATATTCATCAACTTTGTTCATATTCATAGTGCATTCTATGAACTCATTAAATATTAATTATGGCAATCTGACACTATAGAATATCTAATAAAGCTTTCACTTAATATTCCACTATTATCGTAGTCCCTAATTTTACTACTAAAAGTGTAAAAATCTATTATTTACAAAATAGGTGGACTCTTCGTTAAAACGCTAGAAATGCACACAACACGCTATTTACAATAAAGTTTGATAAGAACTTCAAAACTAGAATCATCGCTTTTTATTAGAAAAATAATAACAATCGGAAACGTGGAAACAACAGGATGACTGAGAGTCATCTTGGCTCTTGTAATTTATTAATGAAAAAAGGAAGATTGTGTAGGTACCTACGCACAGTTAAAAAAACACTTTCACACAAACAAGTAAAAATGACAAATTCATTCACAAATTACACAAACATTATCTTTATCTACTCTTATTCATACGTTGTTTACAAACGATAGTTTTGGTTTTCTTATATAAAAATAAAATTTTGCACTAAAATACAAGTATTCGAAGAACATTCACCGGATTAAATTCCAAAAGTATTTTTTATTCCTTTTAACATTTGTTGAAACATGTTTTGTGAACAGCTGTTATATAATTTATCTTTTGGAAGATAATTCGAAAAACGCCTACTTAATAAGCTAACATAATTATTTACATTGACTGACTTTGGATGTCATTCATACTTCTTTAGGCTTGTATTATTTCTCTATACCAACGCACGCTCAAATAAATTATTTATAAATTTTCTACTACATTTGAGTGTTCGAATAAACATTCCTAGATTATTATATACACGTCTATATTGGTAGAGGTATGTGATCGTATTAATAGCATCGTACCCAGTTCCTGGGCACATATCTTTAGGCATGCACAGTGGATTTCATACACTTAAGTATATACCTATATTTGTATTTGTTTACAAGTTTAAATCTAAGAACAGACTTTCAAACGCTAAACCCGACAAAAATTGAGTATTCAATACATTAAAATCTATTTCAGTTCCACTATAGTTACTACTTAAAGCATAGACAAAAAATCAAAATAAATACTCTTTATTCTACACTATGGCAGTGGGTACTGATTGAACGACAGTCTTTGCGTAAATAAACACTAATCATTATAAAATTACGAAGAAGATTTAATTAAATTAATAACTAATTGAGATTCATTGGAAATCTTGTACTATTTAGCGTTGTTATACTCTTGTCTCCGCATCATCTTCAGTAGTAGATTTCCTGTAATCATTGTGTATACTTTAGTTTTATTTAGGTGTCTAATTAAATTCGTAATGTTTTACTTAAACTCAGACTTAAAATCCAGAGATTCCAACCAAAATAGGACATGCATGTTAGAAATGGTAGAAACATCGATTTGGATTCCGAAAACTCTCGTATATATATACAGGAAAAGTTTTTAACCAGTGCGCAAATTTTTTTTGGTGGTTCAATATCAGTAATAGAACACATTTCCATTATTTATTCAATACTTTATTTTTATTTTTTATCCTACTTTAAATCAGCAAAATATGGACACAATCTATTCGTAATAATAAAAATGGGCGCGCGCAGCGGCCGGCGCATATATATACCTATATTTTTTTAACTTGAGAGATATATCAGGTTTAAATTTTCATATTAAAATTTAATGATGTCCAGACCAAATTCAAAAAACCAATTGAAAGAATGTAAATTACAAGATTAAAGCATTTTTATTTTGGGGTAAAGCTGAGTTTGTAGGTATGTAGGTATGTTTAGAATGTGGTCTAGTCTATGTATAAATAACATTAAGATTACCTCCTCCCTAAATGGTTGAAGATGATTGCGCGGCAACACCACCGGTTAGCAAAGCAAAAGATGATTACAATGAGTGTTTCTCATACAACCGCCACCATCTATTGACAATCATATCATTATGGCTGGATAAACTTTAAAATAATAAGAAAAAACCTAGTAACGATGTCCAGGAGCCAATTTAAAAAAACATTTTGTTCTTTTTTCAAATTAGCGTAATTTTGTATGAGTAATAGATTTGTTACTCCTGAATACGTTCCCTGTAGAATTCCGTATCGAGGTGTAGTTATAGGAAATACTTAATGGGTAGAATAAAACAAGATATTATACGGAATTCTGAGTAGCTTTAAACATAAAATAAAATATCTTAAAAGACATACATTGACCATGCAGACCTAATTAAATTCACACTTACTCGCTCGTCTCACCCATACTCGCTAGTGGCGCCCCCATCTGTTGTTGTTGATTCTCGGCTAAGAGGAAATAAAACATACAATGAAGACTTTTAGATTAAAAAACACACTACTTTCTATTTATAACGCCTAAAAGATAACACTGCACAGAACGTGAAACTAAATGCGAGGCTCGATTCTGCAATTATTTACAACAAGAAAAAAAGCCGCGAACATACTTTGGCTAGGGAACACAGAGAAGTTTTAACTCCAGATGGCACAAAACTTAGCACAAAACGATCAGTGCAATATTGACCGGAAAAATGACGATTTATACTCCAAGCAATTCACCCTACATTGGCCTCGCCTAGTCTGTGTCTAGTATATTAATAGCTAGAATCATGGTACATTCACACCGAAGTTACTTTTTGTGAATCAACGTTTGCACGTGTTAGTGAGCAACAGCGCGTAACAAAAAAACATACTAATGGCAAGAAGTGATCATTACACTAATACACTAAACTTACTACTTAAAGTTATTTCATTTCGTCATGTTCCTAAATGATGCTTTACAAAAAGTATCCCCGGTGTGAATGCCCCATTATAGGAGTGACGACAACACTGTAAGGCGCACTAAAATATACTATCTATCTACTCTCTGCCAAAGTGTGTCCTCAGCTGTGACAATTACCTGGATGTGCCATCTCACTACTACGGACTTGCGGTGCTTGGTTGATCCCACGCAAGTGAGCGTGGTCTTCCTCAGCTAAAGCAAGCAAAATAATAAGGTCAAAAGCAGTTCAACACTCTCACACGCTGGATAAGCTTGGGTGATAAAAAAATAAACAAAAGAATAAAAGCTCACTCTCAAAAGTAAAACAGAGGGGATATCAATTTGAACTAAACTTGAAAAACTTCAAGGGGATATTGAGTTTCGCGGAAAGAAAGGTATCAAAATCATTTACTTGTAAAATCTTTATTTCTAAAATGAAAGAAATAAGGGAGTGGGGGTCCTACCTATGAATAAACGCCAGGATAAAGTTAAAACCAGTGTAATCTTCAGAAGGGGATTAAGTTGGGCACAACTTTACTCCGTGTCTATTAATAAGGAAGTTTAAATTTAACAAGTGAAGTATGAAGGCACTCTCTGGGTAAACACAAAACCAAACACAAAAACACACAATCCACATACCTGTATAAGGGAACAAATATTTATCATGATGCTTATCCGACCCCTCGGACATCCTATCTGTATAATCTCCTCCATAATGACCATCCATCTTTCTTTGATAATCATTTTTCAACATGGTCGCTATGCCGGAGTCCCGGTAATCTCTAGGAGGATACCCATCATGTTCCCTTGTGGATACTCCCGAGTCTCTAAAATCCCGGGACCCGTATGTATTTTGGTCCGAATTCAAGTATTTCGTGGGGCTGTATCCGTAATCTGATGTACGTGTTGGTAAGTAAGTCTTGGACCCATAGGGGTTGCCCGGCAGGCGGTACATGGTGGGTGATATCGGGTAGTTGGGGTCATACGGGATTTGTTTCTCCGTATCAGTTGGTAGTACTCCGTAGATTAGTTCGTCGTCCATCACGCCGTACCTGACAGATGAATAACCTTTGGATAAGAAGAGTAGAGAAATACCAAAGAACCGACGGATGGATTGTGTGACAGATGGCTAGAAAGGACGTGACTATTGAGCTAACGGCAAATAGATATGTATGGAAGACGAAGACATGCTGATCCAACCCTAAATAAATTGGGATGGGGGCAGGAGTATGGATGATGATGAATATTCGATCAAGAATATTCCAGATAGATGCTTCGGCCGGTGTCGGCGGTGTGCTAGTACAATTCCTTTCCTATACGTATGACTAGACAGCCATCATCACGTGACCTACCTATTATCAAGCGGCAGTCTGCTGGCGTCCACGCTGGCCACATAGGTGTCGTGCACGTTCTCCAGTATGGAAGGCTTCATGCGGTGCCGGCCGAGGTACACGTCAGACGTGAGGTCGGGGTTGGGGAGGGGGAGCGGGTTGGGGGAGGGAGAGGCCATGCCAGTGTTCCCCTCGTTGTCGGAGCCGGTCTCTTGGGACCAGCGGCCCATGTCGGGGCGGTTCGGATCTGCTGGAGAAAATGAAGGTGCTTAGTGGGTACATAGATTTCATACAGTTTGCGGTTAGAACCGATAAGGCATATCGATCCGCCGCCGTTTTGTTTTTTTTAGAACTGCGGCGCACGATGAAATTGGTATCTATGGGTAGATCACACACAAAATGCTGGGTAACATGGTATCCCAAAGTGTCACGGTACAGAGATGTTGAAGGTAAAGATCAAAATATGAGTACAACGACAATCATTAAAAAAAGACGTCTCTATAGGCGTCAGATTGTATCCAAATAATCGTTGCCAATTTTGGTTCATCGAACCAGCCAGCACATCAAGCTATCCCAAACTATAAAAAATTCCCAATTGAACATGAATCTTGTTCTTTTGTAATAAAGTTAGAAAACTATCAAATAAAGTTGAAAGATTGGTGTGCTTGATGTGCTGGCCTCTGTTCATAAGCCAATGACAATATTTAAGGTCGTACCTTCTCTTATATGCGACGGCCATCTTGGTTGGAGAGCTAGCGGCGCGCCTTCGGTTATGTTGGGCAGATAACTCGCCGCACTGCCACTTGTTGCTCGATCCCCTGCAAATCATTCAATTTAAGACAACTACTATAGATTCTATAGCCGTTACATAGTACTTACGTGAAAAAATTATCAATGATTTAGGGCTGAAAATAATCTTTTGCCGCGATCTCGATGTATGTATGTATATCAGTATATTACAAGTATCAAGAGAGTTTGTTTCGTTTTTTCCAAAGTAAATATTCTAAGTGCTGGCATCCCTGCCAGCACTCAGAATATTATGTTGTGTGTATTGTGTTGCAGTTTAAACACGCGCGCACTCTAATCTTCAGTGACTGGTGGTCTATCTATACCATAGACCAGTGAATGTGTTTTTAAAACGGTGAAGAGATAGAAATTAAATATTATAGAAAAAAATATTTTCTTATACACCAACATTTCGTAGCACCCGGTTTCTGAAAAGATGTCATCGACGCGTCTGTAAATAAACCCAAGTCAAGTGATTCGATTAGATATCGAAATCAATTTAACCAATTAAATCATTCATTTTCATGCTGGGAACTGGGTTTAAAAAGGGCACAGTTCTTAGAAGACGGGATACATTTACTTTTTACTAGAGTGGGGCAAACATTCCAGTATATCTTAAAATAAGTAGAGAATCGGTACTGACTGTTAGCAGAAGGCGGATGACTGGACCGTCGTGTGCTGGTCTCGTCATCATCAGAGGAGTGGCTTGAGGCCAAGTCCAGGCTTCTGGCACTGCCATCACTGTCGCTGTCTGTGGCCTCGGTAGCTTCTTCACCAGTCTCGCCTGTAGTTTCACCGTCTGTAGCCGTTTTGCGACGGCAACGACTGTCGTCTGGTAGAACGAAATAAGTTTATGGTTTAAAAAAAAAAAAAAGTTCGACGGGTTGATGTTCATGTCAGGAAGATTCTGTCGTTAAAAAAATAATTACTCGATCTTCTATTTTAATGGCGTTATCTTATGCATACAGATCTTGTTCTTTTAAAAAATCATGGCAGTTGGACGCTTTTGGTTCAAAAGTATTTGCAAGGTAGGCATTGCAATGAGACTGAGTAGTCTGTTTGCAATGACACCTTGGAAATACTTTCAACCAAATAATTCTTCAAAGAATCTTCATCATTAAAAGTTTCTACTGTCGTGGTCCAATGTGAATGTCAACTTTCCCTCTCTCATAGATGAAATGTCACAAGAAGGAGAAAGAGCTAGTAAGGTACATGTTTACCGTCTTTCCTAGTGTGCAGTGAAGAGTCGAATCCTCGCAGATACGCGGGCATGTCACTCGCGCTGGTGTTGTAGTTGGACGTTGAAGTACTTGTGTGACGTAGTTGACCGTCACTGCGACTGTGTAAAGTGCAAAACATTTCAGTTTATTGGAAATTGAGATGAAGGTAGGCACAGTACAGGCCGCATTTCAGGGGTCATAAATTGAGTAATAGCTGGCCTCAAATTCTGTCTATAAGTTTTAATAGAATGTGAGGCCAGCTCAAGGTCAAAAAGAGTGTCAGTAGAAATGCTTTTTTGTGTATTTTGTGATTTTATGGAAATGTTTCTGATCAGAAAATCTGCAATTAAATCTTATGTCTGCTGTTGTGTTTTGTAGACTTAAATAACAGCGATCATACGTATGCACATGTCAGATTAATCCATGGATAACGTTGAAAAGTTTATAGTCAATTCAGAAAATAAAAAAAGTAGTGCTCACCTGTAAGGACTAGAACTAGTTTTAGTAGTAGATCTAGAAGTGGTAGAAGATGCTGATATCCCTATGTTCCTCAACTGACGTCCTGGCTCCGTGCTACTGTGATACGCCAGGGCAGATCTAAGTAAAAGTTTGTCATAATCTTTAACATGTAGGAACTGGAGTTGAAAATAGTTTGGATTGGTATTCAGATTAAGGTTTAAAGAGGCTTAAGTAACTGTCTATTGAATAATGGATCTTAAATCGATGACATAAGGTTGAAATTAGTTTGAAAATTACCTGTTGACTTGTGATAAGTTTTGAGCACTGCTGCTGATTATGATTGATGTGTCGACTAGAGGCACTTTCTTGCCCAAACATCTTAATACCGTCCTGAAATAGATAAGAAAGTAAACATTGGTGTTCCTAAGTATGATCAATTTTGTAAATTACGTAGGTATACCTAGGTTCGTAAGTATTTAAATTGGTTATCAAAAAGATAAAACGGGATTTTCAAACACAATTTAATAAGTTAGATAAACTGTTTAATGCTATTTGACACATATCCCTACATGAGTAGTAACAAAAGTAAAGTATTGTGATATGTTCCGTATCGTCGCTTTCGTCATCGTCAGTTTTAACACCACGTATGTCGAAAATGGCAACAGGCGAGTGAAAAAATTACATTAACGTACCATGTCTTTGTATGCTCACATTTCTAATTAGATCTTTATATTATAGGACCATTGATATTAAGTAAAAATTTGAATATAACCCGATTTGTTTGACGTACGCTATGCTGTCCAATTTTATTACACAAAATTGACTTACGTGGTATGAGCACTTAAGCGATGATATTGAAACCAATATTTCCAGTTGATGTTGTTAAGCGTAAATTAAGTCGATTACACGATGACTAGTACTATTAATGATGTTGTAGCGCAAATTAAACATAATAAATAAATAAATAAAATAAACAATGCTGGACAATCCACACAGCATCATCTAGCCCCAAGCTAAGCAGAGCTTGTGTTATGGGTAGTAGATTACTGATATAATTAATACATTACATAGATAGATATTTTTTATTCATCATCATCATCATGATGATGAATAAAAAATTAAATGTATTTATTATATCATCTAGTACCCTTATCCCAATTTATTTGGGGTCGGCGCAGCATGTTTTCTTCTTCCATATATCTCTATTTGCCGTCATCTCACGGGTCACCTCTTTTCTTGCCATATCATTTTTCACACAATCCATCCATCTTTTCTTTGGTCTTCCTCTACTCATGTAACCCTGCACATTCATTTCAAAACTTTCCTCACATAGATAGATATTTTTTTACTATACATAGCAAATACCCAGAACACCCGGAACAAATCTTTGTAGATCGTACAAACATTTGTCCCAAGGCGGGAATCGAACCCGCAACCTCCTGCGTCACAGGCGGACCTTCGCCCGCCGCGCCACATCTGTCGTCGAATAATGTGTTGGTGTTAAAGTAATTTTACGCTGGCCTCTGCACTGACCTCCTCAAGTTATCCCGGACCCGTATGTTGAAGGCGATGTACCCCAGCGTGGCGGCGGCGGCGTGCGCGGCCACGGCGGCCGCCAGCGCCGCACTGAGCGCGTCCCGGCGCGCGGCCGGCTCACTGGCCAGCAGCAGCGCGCTGGCCCACGCCACGCACACCAGCGGCATGCACACCACGCTCACGCCGAGCAGCATCCTGGTAGGGGAAAAACGTATGGGTTTACGTGACCGACATACTACTATAACGTGTTGCAACAACACAAAGCACAGTTATTCCAAAGTTATCGTATTCCAATAGACGCAATCCATGCTGATATTAGCATGGCATTTGATAAAGTGGATCATGGCTTTTTTATTAATAAATTGGCTCAACTAGGTGTGGGTCGAACGTAGATAGAGCGGTTTAAATCTTACCTAGAAGGGACAGAATCAAAAGTGGTAGTGAGCGGTAATTTCTCTGAAAGCTATCTAGCAACCTCTGGAATCCCACAAGGATCTCATTTGGGGCTGATTCTTTTTAATGTTTTCATTAATGATATAACTGAGTGCTTCAAACTCTCCTTCAAATTGAAAGGTGATGAAGGCGATTCAGAGTAACCTAGACTCCGAAATGTTATAGGACGATGTCAACAAACTTGTAGACTGGTGTAAAATTAACAAAATGTTTTAAAATATTAGTAAATGCCACTTGCACACATATCCAGTTCACTCGTAATAAAAAGCAATGGAAAACAAATACGACATAGACAGAGATGAAGTAAAGAAACTGAGCAAAATTCGCGACCTGGCAGTTCAACTCGATCAGGCCCTAAAGTTCGATATCCACGCCTTGAACATTGTCTGAGCATCTTTCAACGATTGGTTTTGCGAAATAGTCAGGAATTTAAAAGACCCGCGACCAAATAAAGACAACACTAAGTCCGTTCAATCCTATAAAATAATTCCGTTGAGAGGAATGCGCGTTAAGAGGTTTACTCCAAGCGTTAATTTTATAATGCCCAACAGCGGTTATTTTACCACCTGTACTAACGGAGATCACTTGGCTAAACAACTCGCTTTTTTTTTTACACTACACTGACAGTTTAAAACACTACCACCTGCATGCATACACTAACCTGTCGTAGAAAGAAACTGGGCTGCATCAACCTTCTCAAATTATTAAATGAAACTTTTAATTGCAGTGAACTTTTGAGTTCATTAAAGATTAAAATATTGTTTCCAAATTTATTCAAAAATGACAATAATTGTTATTTTGAATTTGATAGCTTAGTTGATAATTATTGTGCATTCTGTGGTCTCCCATTAGTGACAAAGTACACCTACTTAATACCGTATTTGCCCTGTATGTTTTGTGTACTTCTTTTGTTGGAGATCCTAATTAAATAAATAAATAAACTACATCTAAGTAATTTTTAATAGCAAATTTCCTTATTACTTCGTTAGTCCAACATTAACACTCACACTATGAGATAGACGACAAAAAGATAAAATCATTCCACGTTTAAGTCTAAGGGGGCTAACCTAAAAAAAAATGCCAAATTAAAATTTTCTAGTTAATCTCTATGCTAAGCCGGGGGTAGAGAGACGGATTAAGGACGGACTTAAGAGTGTAACATATTTAACGTTGCCAGATTTAACCTTAATTTATCCATGTAAGTGCACACAAAATTTTTGGGTAAGGTGCTGCAAATTTCAAAGAAAACTATAATGAGGTAACATTATCAATCAAATTTGTAAGTCCTATTTGGCGGTGAATTTGGAGAGTCGTCATATGCCCGTTTTCACTAACTCAGTATCTGTATACGGTGTTATCTAAATATCTTGCTTACCTCAAATTCCCAAATCCTATGACATGGTCTCTGACAGTGAAGGCCGCTCGCGTAGCGCCCGCTAGGAACACCAGCGCTGCCCCGGCGTACACTGCGGCTGGTATCACCACCCACCACACCACGGACTCGTGGCAGCTCACCCAACAACTGTATGGAGGGAATGATTATGGTGTTGTTTATTGTTCATGGATATGATACCTAGCTATACGTGAACATTGTTGCTTTTTTACCGTGATGATTTACTGAGCACTAGATTTTCAAGGATCAGATGAATTAGCGCAGAGTGCAAACATGTTACAGGCACACCTCATGGGCTAACCGGAAACGCCAAAGAACGAACGAGAGCTTATTTTGAGGTAATTTGTTTTTACTAGTGGAAAAATTATGGCCCAAGTCAGGGAAAATGATTATATCTCATTTCTCCAAATTCTAGTTCGATGGTTAAAAATACTCGTAGTAATAATTAGCCATCACTCTTGTTCGGGTTACTAGGCGTAATTTTTTGAACAGATACAGTCCATCAATTTGAAAAGATACAGAAAGAAAAGCATATAAAAACAATTGCAGAAAAGAAGAATAAATATATGTTGCAGCACTTACAACAGCGCATTCCCGTACTGGTGCTGGTGGTGGCTGGCGGCTAGCGCCAACGCCACGGCAGGCGCGGCGTATGCGGCGGCCAGCTGCGCGCACAGGCCGGCGTGGTTGACGTCGCGCAGCTCGCGCAGCAGGCGCCGCAGCTGCCACGCGTCGCACGCGCACCACGCCAGCGCGCACACCCACCAGTAGTGCAGCGACATGGCCATCAGCTTGCACAGGAACTGCGAGGGGTATCGCACACGACAATGTCATAATTATTATTGGTTAAGAGGTACGGATGGATTCATGAGGTATCAATACTTGAACATCATATACATTAGTACATTTTTGAGTACAGAAATGCGTCGTCATCCTCTGCCTACCCTTTTTCAACTATATTGAAGTCGGCTTCCAGCAAAAACTATATGCAACTGAATACCAGTAATTTAGATGGAACGGCTGAATATCTGACTTCTACAATCTAGTCACTGAATAACACGATACCCCTTGGTAAGACTGGTTATCAGACATTCGTGTTTCTGAATACCAGACTGTCAAAGATTTGTCAGCCGGGATGTTTCTGCCACATACATTACGAGCACCCATAGGCTTTATCAAAAATGAATGGTTACGTAACAATACTATAATTTGAACACCACACAATAATAGATCTCAGATCTTGAACGCTCCAGTAAAAAACGTATTCAAAATTGTTAAGCTTGATTATTTAAAGAACTAATTACAAAAAATAGGGCCATATATTTTTTCTTACCTCATTCTGCACCAAAGTACTCCTGGCTTTCAACGCAATAAGGTACAGCAGTTCAGCCATAAACACGCAGAAGATGAGATGCTTGTGTATGGAGTTGGAGACGGTGGCAGCACCGCCACGCATCAGGCACAGTGCCGCCCACGTGGTGAGGAGCAGCGGCAGAGATATGCTGAACGCTGTGTATGAGGTCACTGATTCCAGGAGTGAGGGTTCCGGGATGAACTATGGGGAAAAATAAAGATATCTTGGATCAAATCATATTTTTGAAATTAAACTTCTGTAGAATCGTTGTGATTTCAAACCGGATGCAACGGAAAAAACGACAGGTAAGAGACACAAATACAAAAATGTGTAGGATGAAGCCGGCAAAGAATGAGACAGAAATATACATACTATTTTATATTATCGGTCTCTCCTTTGTTTTTTATGATCGTGTGTTTGTTTCAATTTGGAACAGCTTTTTTATTTGGTTTTCGTCTTAACTTTTTGAAGTGAAAACTTCTTTAGCATCGTTGTGATTTGAAATTTTATGAAACGAGAAAGCGACAGTAAGAATAGACAGACACATAAATTCATACGATTTAACGTGGGACAAAATGAGATGGGAAGCATTATACAGTGTTTCTTATGTCGTAAAAATTTTATAAATAAATTATCAAACTTTTTATCACTATGATCATTACTAAAACCTACAATTATCCTCTTTCCAAAATATTACATTCGTCTCATTATCTTGAAGCCAAAATTTTGAAGGTTTCACTTCTACCACGTGTGAATTGCACACATGTTTTTTTTTTCTTTAATACATTTGGATAACTCTTGTATAGTCATGTAATGATATATCTCCTTATTCAGGTTCTGGATTCAAATTTAAGCTTACTTTTTTCAGAATTTACAGAGACATGGATTGGTTAACTAGCTATTGGTCCAAAACCTGTCATAACCAATATTGCTTTTTCGAAGTTATAATTAGTACTTTTCAAGTAATTCTAACAAAGCTTATTTGTATTAATAAAACCGTGAGGAAATCAGACACTTACCTCAATATCCACTTCATCAACCAGTACAGCGAAGGTGGAGAGATGGTTGCAGGTGCAGTTGATGAGTAGAGGCTCATTGGAGTACGGCGACCAGTCGTAGTCGATCTCTGTGTGACAGCCGACGCGGGACCATTCGCCAGAACTACGACAAACGGATACAAATCACTCAAAATCTCATCCTTTGATAGACAGGTAGAAAATGCCCAAGTCATTAAGTCCTCTTTTGTGTGACTTTTTAATTGTGTTTAAAGTTTTAATAAATATATAATTGTTAGGCAAGTGCAATGGGTCCTATTGAGCTTAGAAGCTGTGAAAACTCAAGTTGAAAAGATAAAATGATTTAGCACAAAGCAAATGTTCGGCAGGTCCTAACTAAAGAAAGGGCTTTTTCCAGCAGTGGACGACTACTAGTTAATGTTATGATAATAAGGATTTATAGGTATAATTTCTGCTATCCATTCTATACTTATCATATAGTAAAGATAAAGAGTTTGTTTGAACACGCTAATCTCTGAAACTGTCAGTTGGATATGTTTTATTTTTTGCATTTGATGGTAAATCTTGAAGTAGGTTATATATGAACATCGCGTCACCGGTAACCCACTCTTAAGGGCACAGCTAGTGTAGAATAAAAAGTAAACCTCATAATTAAGAAAACATTTTATAAAATTGTTTTAACAAACTTACCCTCTCAACGTAGACCAATGCACGCACTGCGGGTTAGTTCTAGAGCCAAACGTCTCTCTATCAATATCGAGCCACATCTGCAGTCTGATCGGCCTCTTCAACCGAATCCCACTCAAGCTTTTGTACACCAACTTTTTCTTTACACCGTCTTTTGTTAAATTCCCACTTTCCATTATCAAAGCCATCACTTTGGGACCTTCATTGGATTCTAGCTTTTCGGACACGTAAGAAGATTCGTTTTCTTGTAAATTATCGCTTGTAAAGGATTTCTCTTGCTTCTTGAAGGTCGGTTGTATGACGACTGGGCCGTGGTTGTCATGGTTTTGGGTGTCGTCAAGTGGCCAAGTGTTCTTTGATTGGCTGTTTGGGTTGATGTGGTTGCTCTGTTGGTGGTGTGTATTGCCTTTGTTTGCGTATATTATGCCTGTTGAAAATAATCATGGTTATATATTTAACGCACTTTATGTATAACGATTATGGAGTCGAAGTTGGAATCCAAGATGGTTTCGAAGAAATATGCTAACTTTTTGATATTGGTGCCATTTTCTTGGTTTTTGGGGTCGGATCGGTAAATACGATTAGGGGGTCAAAATCAAAATCCAGCGGAGTCGAGGGTGGTGGCGTAGAGGGAGCGTGACACAACGTCTCTGATTGCTATTTTTCTAGGTCTTAGCTGGTTCACTACATACCTTCAACATCGTCCATAGTGTTCTCCATCGAGTTATCTTCCTCACTGGCCTCCTTAGTCCACACATACTCGGGCACGAATAAGGCAAGCTGTATGATGGGCGAGCCGACGGTGATGTTAACGCCCCAGCGCTGGCTGACGGACTCGTCCATACGGAGCGGCATCAGTTGCGACGTGTTGCGGGAGTATTGTAGATACGAGAATACGGCGCGGGATTCGTAGTTTAGGTCGAGATTTTCTGGAAGAGATTGCTAGTATTAGTAAGATCTTCTTCGGATCTGAGGATGGTATATGACCGATGCCGATTATTATTGTATGAGCAGTTAAGAACTATCAAGAAGACATGAAAGTGCTGTGTAGTTTGTTTTTAACTGTGTTTAAGACCGTGCTTAAAAGGACAATAGTTCTTGTTGCTAGGTGGCTGCTTGTTTACTTATAACTACAGGTAAGTTTCTACATATTTGCTCTATTCGTAACGTCCTCTTCACAATCGACTAGTTTTATACCAAGCGCTTAGGCAGTAGTGGTTCCCTACTTCAGTAATCTGGATAACAGACTAGCAATCCGTCTGCTGAGCTCTGCAAGGATGTATGTCTATACTCAGCAGGGTATTTGCAGCCCAGTATGATAATGTAGACTTAAGAGGTTAAGCAACGCTTGCCGAGGTCGGTCCTTGGATGAGTGACTGGTCATTATAAACCGAGACACGTCCGTGCCTCAAAAATCACGCTAAGTCATTGGTCCCGGCGGTCATTCGTTAATTTTTGACAGTTGTTATGGGTAGTTATAATCACCGGCAAATAAGATGGCAAAAGTCGTTAGATGCGCACAAGTCGTTTTTTAGGTCTCTTTGGTGGTCAAGCGGGACGCGGGGTATGAGGTAGCGTCGATCCGAGCGCGCGATTGGTGCATCAGTCGACCCTTGCCTCCCGCACCGCGCCTTCGTCCCGTTCGCTCCCGATTACATTTCAGTGCACGAAAATTGAACCCTTTGTTTTTGTTGTGTTAAACTTAAGTGTTGTTATTGTTTTTAAATTTAGGATAGAGTTCCTGAAAAGGCATAGCATACGAGGAAAGTATGCTCAAACCAGAGTTATACAAATTAATAAAATTGGAAAAAGAACAATTTAAAACATACAGCATTGACCAAACACTTGCAGAACACAACCATAGTGTTCTGCGATTGCGACTTTCAATATGATGCCAAGGGTAGTTTTATTAACGGATAGTGACGACGACTAGTTATTTTTTTTTTTTTTTATATAAACTTTTTTGAATTTTAAATGCACGTTATTTATTACTCCTAATAAACTTGAATTACTCTCCCTTCTTTAACTTTGTTCTATACAGACATGATTAAATATAAATGATGGCAATAACAATAGAATAATGACGATCAATAAAAGTTATCACTTTTTTGTGCCACTAAGTGTACGATGCGCAAACTTACCCCCACTACGCCAAAATCTTGCCATCTTATTTGCCGGTGACTATAGATGCTGAAGCCTAGCCAAGGGATATCGTGGTGCCCAGTTAATGGGTAGTGGAGTTTAGGTAGGTAGTCGCTTCATGTTAAACACTGGTATCAGCTGCACCCCGTTAGACTAGAAGCCGACCCCAACACGGTTGGGAAGAGGCTACAAAGATGATGTGATAATGTAGATTTTCATATGAAAACATAAAAAACTGTTCCAACTCACCTTGAATATTACTATTAGTGATTCCAAGCAGATCTAGCGGCAGCAGCACCCTGGTGTACTTATCAAACTTGTTCTTACTCTTCACATAGTTATTATACTTCGGGAACGACACGGTAGGACTGGATGGCTTCCTGTGCTTGTTGATCTTGCCATTAGCATGGTATATCGGCGTTTGTATGGGAGAATGTAGGAAGGAAGACGTGTCGGGTAGGACGACACGTTCGGTCGTGTACGAGTCGATGTTGTATCGATTCAGTTGGGTCGGCTCGAAGCCGTATATCGATTCTGCTGTTACTATGTCGACGCCGATTACTGAAAAGATGTTGAAGTTAGATCAAGATGTTATTTTAAAGATTGTTTAGCATTACATGTGACTTGTACATAATGAAATGTGGATGTACGTAGATACATCTCGTATCTACAATCGTATCGTAAGTCACATGTCACCCTCGAGGAATCACAGGTTAAATCATGTTAATATTAATCTGGACAGAATATGAAATATGAATAAGCAAATGTATAGAATAAGAATTGAGTATGTAGGAATAATTTAAAAGTGGCACCGGTGTCCGAAAATTTGTGTGAAAATCGGTTATCTTGGTTAGGGCACGTGATGCGGAGGAATGAGGAGCATGTTGTGAGGAAACTTTTGAGTATGACTGTGGAGGGTTACATGAGTAAAAAACAAAGAAGCAATGGACGGATTGTGTGAAATATATGTAATATGGCTAGCAAGAAGGTGACTATTGAGATGACGGTAAAAAGAGATGTATGGAAGAAGAAGCTATCCTGGGCCGACTCCACATAAATTGAGATAAGGGCAGGATGATGATGATCGCTAACTACAGTGAAAATATTGATCACAATAATGTGCACCCCTCTTGCTGACATTACAATATATTTTGTTTCTGGTGTTCCTCAAGGCAGTTTCTATAAATGTTGGGAGACAAGTGTCATTTTTAAGACTTAAGCGGATGGACGCTGTCCTGACTCACCCAGATCACTGGTGTTGATCTCGAAGGGGCTGGTGTATGTGTCGTGCTGGCTCTCGGCGAGCACGGCGATGTACGTGTCGAACCGCTGCAGCAGCAGCTCCGCGCCGCGCCCCGTCAGCTCGCGGATGCGGCGCCACTCCGCCGCGTACTGCGCGCTCAGGATCGTGTTGGCGGATTTTATTACGTTCTGAAAAATTGTTAATGGTGAGTATATTGTTGCATGAAATTGGCACGAAAATAAATGGATACGTGGTGGGGGCTAGGCCACCTGTGTATAGAGGGGTCATCCACTAGGTTTAAACCCGGTGCTTGGTAAAAGCTCATTTGATAGCGGTAAGCAGATATTTTATCGAGACTCAACCCAGCCTGCCTCATTTCAAACTGCAGCAGATCCAGCATTATGCCCTCGGCTACCAGAATATCAGATCCAAACAGTAGGTAGTTATTTAAGTTTGGAAGATAGTCCACTCACCCGAACATAATCCTTGTCCTGACTATGCGTGAGATTCAACCCGGCCTGCCTCATCTCGTACTGCAGCAGTTCCAGCAGTATGCCCTCGGCTACCAGGACGTCAGCACCGTACAGAAGTGGTGTGTTGGCGCACGCGGAGGTAAGGTCGGCAGCTAGACGAACGCCCACGAAAGTGTTCAAGGATAGCTCGCCGGTTTCTATCTTGCTTAGCTGGGAGAAAATCTTGGCATGAAATGGTTCTTATGGGTCAAACTATACGGTCGCAATTAATAAACGTTACGTAACACTTACTTCGGCTCAGTATGATACCTGTCAATGTCGCACAACTGTCAAACTACTAGTACAAGAAAGAGACGGGAACATATCTGAGACAATCTGTAGTACGTGGTTAGTAAGTTTATGTATTTTTACTAATATAAATAAGTCAAATGCTGCTCTGTTTTGATACCCTTGGTAGAATTTCGTTTGAGAATTGATTGATTTAAATGGTCATATAGACAACAGTATTTATTTGTTGAAATGCGAGCTTGTAGTACTGTAACACTGACCTTGAGCTGGTCTAGCATAGATTTAATAGATTTAGAGGCCATTATATTGGTTCTGTTACTAATGTTACCATTAACGTCCGGCCTACCCTACTGAGTATGTGCTATGTCATTTGCGGTAAATTAAATTAGCCAATAAATACCTGTTTCCTCAGTTGATAGAAGGTGGACGTGGTGCAGTTGAACATGTCTGGTTCCTGCCACGGTACAACTTGAGTCTCATCACACATGCGGGTCGCTTTACCACTTGTACCTATTGGACAAAGGGGAAGGAATCATATCTTTATCTCTGTTTCACAATCATCATTCATCAGCAAACATACAAATATAATAAATTCGAAAGTAGCTGTTTGTTTGCTTGTGTGTTAGTTACCTTTTCACTACTAAACGGCTGATCGGATCGTACCGAAATTTGGCTAGATTATGTCCTGGGGATGGACCAAGAATAGTTTTAAATCCGCATCTTCATTTGCATCCGCAATAACCGACATACACGCAGACAAAAGCTATTAACTTATATATTTTTTCTCAGAATAGATACACAGGAGAAACTCAGAGTTCTTAGTTTCTTTTAAATTCCAGACATTACCTTGGTCAGATCATGTGAGGACCATGCAGATTAGCGACTGGGATGGTCTATCTCGGTGTGTATAACTTACCAGTAGGGCAGTCGGCAACCGCTTCTATACCAAACTTGGTACGTGGCCACCAGACGCCGTGCGAGAATGAGCGGGGACAGCCATCGTAGACCACTGTTGAAAGAATACGATATCGGTTCGTGTTAGTATTGATCTAAAAGTGATGTCTGATTGGCTGAAAGGTACTTAATGTTTATAAGAAGTTTCTTTTATCTGCTGCCTGCGGATTAGATACACAGTGCTATGTGTTGGAAGACTGGATAATCTGAGAAATACATCATCATCTGCCTAGCCTTTTCCCAAGTATGTTGGGGTTGGGTATGACAGCCGGGACCAACGGCTTAACGTGCTTTCCGAGGCACGGAGGAGTCTCGATATGTTACGAACGGTCACCCATCCACTGACTGACCTCGGCAAGCGTAGCTTAACCTTCGATCACGACTTTTTTCGACTTCGGTCACGACATTGACACGGTTGGCGCAGTGGCTAAGCGATTGGCTGCTGCGCTGCGTGTCGCGGGTTCGATCCCCGCACGGAACAAATATTTGTATGGCCTACAGGTAGTTGTTCCGGGTCTGGCTGTTTGTGTATGTGAGTTTAAATGTTTGTAAACGCACCCACGATACAGGAGAAATTCCTAGTGTGGGGCAACGTTTTTTTTTATAAAAAAAAAAAGCGTGCAGCTGTTTTTATTTAGCCACGAGCTCCTCTGAAAAATACATATAAAATTAAAATGAAGCAAAAAACAAAATAAAGCGATTCATGTATTCAATAATGCTATCAGAACTTTGAAGGCATTGATTTATTTTCGCAGTAATTATATTTATATGTACGTACAATAGATAAATCCCTCGAATTAAGAACCTTCCCTTTTAATGTCGGTGAAAAGTGACAATAGTTACCTTCGCAGCCAGTATTAGGCGCGACTTCGGCGTAGAGATTAGCGCAGGAGTCGCAGGCGCGGCCGATGACGCCGGCGCGGCAGTGGCACTGGCCGGTCAGCAGCTCGCACGAGCTGTTGGCCGAGCCGGCCGCGTAGCACTGGCACGCCAGGCACGAGTCCGAGCCCTCCGGCTTGTAGTGGTTCTCCTGATGAGGAGGGTTATGGGATCAATTTGTGTTTAATTTTTCGGAACAAAATTCCTCTAAGTTAATAGTACATATATAGGTGTAAGGGTTCTAACAAGACAATGATATTGTACAAAATGTCAGTTCGCTATACAACGGGTCAATGTACGCAGGGCTGCATTTACAAGCTGGCGTTGTTTTGAATAAATACTAATTGCATAACAGCATTAATTTTCTTATGAACAAGTTTTAAAACCTGTTTATAATATTCTATTTTGCGGTCTTTGCTCATTTCCACTTGACGCCTGAAGGTGAATCAATCGCCATCCATTAATTCACCGAGGGTACATACATACATTGATACGAGTAGTAGCATTTTAGACGTAATCTCACGTCGGTCGTAAGCTGTAGCTTCTTACAACACAACTTGAATGGTAATAAAAGTGGCAATCATGAAAACAAAGACTTGATTATGACAACCTTTTCCCAGCAGAAATGATAGAATAAGTTGGAAATAGTAGAACTGATGAAATATTTGAAAACAGTAGCGTTACCTTGCAGTGGCAGTGTCCCGTGGTGGCGTGGCAGTGCGGGTGGTACCCCCGCGCGGCGCGGCAGTGGCACGGGCCGCACACGCCGGCCACGCCGCCCCACCAGCCGCCCGGGCACTCCTCCACCCCGGCCTCCACGCAGCCAGACGCTACAAACAACATGTCTTTCAAGTATTACACTGCTGACGACAACTGCGAGGTGCTGACGCGACATTAGATGCCTACGCTGCATATACGCACCATGCGAATAATCTCTGAGTAAATCTTTAGCTTCGCCTACACGCAGCAGCATACGAAAACGCAAAACAAAAACTGATCAAAAGGGAGTCGGACAGGGTGCCGTACCATTTTCTGAAAAAGTGTGCTATTTAGAGGTATCTTTTTATTTTCCTGTAATCTTTACATAAACTTCTATCTCATAGAATCATTTCAGAGTTTTCGGACAGACAAACTGAATCGCATCATATGAACAAACCCTAAATGAAAACCTCAATTGTTACCATTTCGGCAGGGAACCTGTATAGATTCAAGTTTTTTTTCTTAATTTTTTCCTTAGTTCTTCTAACTTATCAGACAGATACTTTCTGGAGTTTGTTGCGAAGTGAAGGTGGGCGTTTTGGGTGGCCATCTATTGTAATTATTGACGTTAAATGCTGATTGTGATTAAATTTAATACACGTTGAGATCTTTCTCAATATTTAGACCTTGAGGTGCAGCGACGTGCTGCAATGTACTACTACGCACGAGTCCATGGACGAAGACTTTCTATCGTATCATGACCGTGCTTAGATCTCTAGATTATTTAAATCGCAGTCGATGTCTGCGAGGAACTTTTAACCGAATGGCAATGCAGGTGAAATTCTATCAAGGGCCGACACCTGTACAAGATCTTTCCATCCGTTCGTGAGCGGCTGGATAGAACATGGCTGGAGGTAGATCACTGTGTTGCCCGATTTCTCACAGGCCATGGCAACTTTAAAAGCAAATTTATTTAACTTTTTTAAAACTTGTTCCATTACTTTGTCACAATCTGCTCATCATGTCTTATGGGAGTATACTTTTTGGCAGAATTATTGCAATATAATGTAGATAGTGTGCATGTTGAATCCGGAGTTGTTTACTATACGGACCTTGTAGAAAGTCAATCAAATTTCCGTGCGTTAAAGCGTTTTTGCCACACCTACTATTGGAATCAAATGTGAAAACAGCTCATCATTTAGGTCCCATTAAAATCAGTGTTAATTTTAATCTGTGGTGCTAGTCAACTGGTCGTACTCCAGTTGTAAACGTCCCTTTGTGCTTATTGGCTTATCTCTATTCTGTCTCCTGCTTGATATGGAGGGAAGTGGAAATTATGTATTTTTCCAACTCGTCCGCTGTTCTTTTCTGATTAATTTCGTTGCAGGATCTGTTTTGACAGTTGAATTGTTTCTTGCGGACTAGTCGGGCTTAATTGCCTGGAAGCTTTTCTGGTGGCTGCCACTGTTGATTTTGGTTTCCAGGTGTTGCAGTGGTTTGGGAATAGTGTGGCGAACTAGAAGTAAACCGTTTTGTCCTCTAAAGGGAGCAACTTGTAACATTTATTTCATTAAGACCATTAAAAAGGCACTTTTGAACGTCGAATTTTATATGAAAATAATATACCAAAATGATTCTAGATGCCCCTTCCAAAATGTAGTTTCGTATGGAGAAGGATGGGCAAGAAACTCCACACAAGCTTCTGCGTGTACCGGTAGGCGGAGAAAGTCTGTAGTTCTTCCAAAATGATGGGGTCTTAGTGAAAAACTTACCAGTCATCATGTACCCGTCGTCACAGCTGCAGCGGTACCCGCGCGGCCCGTCGTCCGGCTCACAGAGGGCGCGCGCGCCGCACGGCCGCAGCTCGCACGCCGGCACGCACTGCGGGCCCACGCGCCCGTGCGAGCACACGCACTCTGTGTTGTCCCAAGATGATGCGCAAGTGCTCTGTGGATGTTGGTATTGGTTAGGTTGTATTTCGACGCCGGATTTTTTAAGTGCAAAAGAGAGAGGGAGAGAGCTAGTGCCACATGGAAGTAATAGCACATACCATTTGCAACGGAACAATGATGGTCGTCTTTAAAATACGGCCCTACAGCATTTGAAAGCATAGTAACAGCTGATTTCAGGATTAACGAACGCAAAGAATGGTGCCGATTCCCTTGTTGACAAGCTTAAATAAATTTAGACTATTTTCATCTCCTCTCTTATAAAACAAAAAAGACATTAATTTATAAGAGCTCTCAATTTTAGTTGAACTGAAATAATTTTCGTAACAAACATAGTTGACATTTAAAAGGCATCGACCATGAACATGGTCAAGTTCAAGGCATAAAGTAATTTGACATCTCTAACTTAGTACTAAACTATTGCCGTCCTTTTCTCGAGCTATGTGTCAGAAAAAGATGTCCATTCTTCTGAATTTATGTTTATTTTGAGAACAGAAGAATCGCCACCAATAGAATGTAAATTAAGAATGTTTTTTCATCATCATTTGATATCTGTACATTACTTTACACGTCACATTGTTTTGTGAACTTTCGATCAGTTTTTGTTTTTATAAACTCTCGAATGGACTTTTGTCTTATTTTCTACGACAATATAACACAAGTTACTTACAAAGGGTGGACAGATGGACAGCATACAATCGGAGCGCGACTGGCAGCCGTCCCTCACGTTTTCTCTGACTGTCGGCCGGTTGAGGAGAGACTGAGCTGTTCCCACTCGTACGTCCTTGACACAAAATGGTGGATAAATACATGGGGTGATTAAAACATAAATGGCTTTTTAACGATAGTATATTTTTGAAAATGCGAGTATTTTTATTATAATATGGAATTTTAAGTACAGACTACGAGTATATTCTAAAAACCATCACAGTTAGGACTTCCAATTTCAAAATGGAATCGGTACTAACCTGAATACATCCTTCAAAGTACCCAACCTCCGACGCCAACAGCCCCGCCGTACTATCAGGTCCACCAATCAGAATCTTGCCAATGTACTGTCCTTGAATCTTATTGGCTAACATCGGCAGTAGGACAGTCTTGAGTCCGTAATCCACGCTGACGGATATGTCGGTGCCGAGCCATTTGATCTCTATACGGTGCCATTGACCGTCGGAAAGTGTTGTTATAGGTAAGAACATGGACTCTCCGTGGTAGGAGTAGTGGAGGTGGCCGGATTTTAGCTGCAGAAGAAAAGCTGAGTTACTATAATGAACAAATAGGTTGGTGCTCTTAGAAGAAACCTTTTTATAAATTTGGTCTGTCCGTCCGCATGTAACATAGCTATTCTACTCGGAGACAGAGAGATTGGAAGAAAAGTGTATTCTATAATACAACTCCAGAAATAACTATGTGTTACAAACTTATTTTTGCAGTGCGTACAATCAATTTTGTTAAAATATTAATCCCGACTGCGGAACCCTTCACTGTGCGTGGCCTCATACGCATTTAGCAGATTTTAGCGATAAAATAGGTGATTCCGGCTATAGAGCTAATAACTAACGGAAAGCAGGAGATTTATTGCTTTACTCTAACTGCCGTGATCCAGGAATAGAGACTAATTGGTAAATGCCCTTGGGGCCATCTCAGAGCCAACCGCTGTGGTTCCGCCATTTTGAATCCTTTAGAGTCAGATTTAATTAGCAAAATTCACTCCGTAGCACCAGGGTTGTATAAAAACTTACAGTAATCAGTATCGTGCTGTTCTGTCCAACTTGTATGGACATGAGGAAAGCATCCTGCTGCCTGGTCCTGAGAGACAGCGCGTTCAGCCACGGCAGTTGTATGGGACGCAGCAGTGGGTTGAAGGACAACATGCCGTCGCCGCTAAACCGCCATGGTGGGTTCGTTGCTGGAGGATAAAGAAGCAGGTTAGGTGACGTAAGAATCATCAAAATCCGGCCCAAGCGTTTGGTTTCTAGAGTACCACAAAGGAACACACAAACATAGGCTGATAAACACAGTACCCTCGGGCACGTCGCGTCGCGCAGTCAGGTAAAAAACGGGTCCAGTTGTATTATATAAGCGTTTAAACTGGACCCGTAATTGTTTCCTATAACTCCGTTCAACTCCTCTGTATTCCTCTAACCCCGCTATGTAGCACATCATACAAAAAGTTCGGCTATGTATGGCGTGCATAGCGTTGTACTTGTCACTAGTACCAATGTGATGGTCTCTTTCTGAATCTAGATGTGTCATATTTACGCCTGGGTAAACGGACAAGTTTTTTTATGCATTAGTTTATTGTCATTCTCGATAATGTTTCAGTTTTCGTTTTCAGGTTTTTAGCTATCATTGTTAATTCACTTCGTTTTATTAGTTAACAACTGGGAACTCAATATAATAAGAAAATACTCACTATCAGCACAATCCTTTCCCGTATATCCTTCAGTACAATCACAAATATACGTGTCCCACAGATCTTTGCACTCTGCCCCGTTGTAGCACGGCGCGGAGCTACACTGGGACCTCTTCTCCGGGCAGCCGGCCAGCGTGCCGTTGTCGGCCACGAAACTGTTGAGGTCTATGAACTTATGGTCGACAAACACGTCGGATATGCAGCCCAGGAAGTCTTTGTTCTTAACTTGGAAGCTGCTCGGGATGTTGGGCAGCCCGCCGATCTGGAGAGGGCCTGTCAGGTCGAGGAATCTGGGGGACATTAATGAGAATGAGGACTTGAAAAATGCAGTGGAATAAAACACTTATTTGTAACTGGGGCCGTACTATGATGTTTAGAAGATGCCACTGGTTCAGAGTGACAGAGAAATGGTGACGAATAGCACTATCCCTTTTTAACAACAGACCAATGATGACTTTAATACATTTTAGTACGGCGCACTTACTAGTTACCTCACACGGAACAAATAAAAGTTCAGTGCGAAATCCGAACAACGAAAAGTAATTTTTGAGCAAAAGGAGATAGGGATAATTTCCTTAGGTATTTTACAGGTTTTTTGCGTTACGTTACTTTGGCAAATAATAATTTCAACAATATACGTTGAACGGGTAGGTAGATATTAAAAGTACCTGTGACAAGTCTCCGTGGCTATTTCACATCGAGGCGGTAGCACTTTTCTGGAGAAGTTAGCGCACGCGTACTTGATGCCGAATTCCGCAGCTCCAGCCAGAGATAGGGCTTTGTCGCAGTCATCCAGGATCAGCGTGGCAGTCTATATAAAATAATTTTACTGTTACATAAAGGTAATACATATCACCACACCAATACCTAAAGAACCATCAACATTTAACTGATTTACACTGTGAAAACAACGCATAGGGAGCAGTATGTGTGAGAGGAATTTGATAAAGCTGCTGTTAATAAACTTATTTACTTTACTAAAACCTTCACCGCGTTGTTACACCATTAAGACACTTACTTCATGCGGTGCCTAATTGGGTTGCAAGCGCTTATGTTTTGCCATGAGATCGTGGGTTTTATTCCCAGGTAGAGTAGTGTTATTGGGTTTTTCCCTATAGATCGTTTAGTGGCAGGTCAGACTGAAATCAAGTCTCTTTGATCTGTGCCCGGTGGAGGGCGATAGGCTCGTCTCCTATTATATGGGACTTAAACATAACCGTACAAATGTCAATTTAGTATTACTAACTCTTTGGGGAATTTAGGCGTCATGTACATATTTCATTTACTTTATGAACTGGAACTCGTATAGATTTTTTAGCTGTCCAATTTGATCTTTTTTTTCTGCAGTTTACTTCCTATCCATGTCACAATAAAAGGTGATGAGGTATATGAATACGCACTCACCCTATTATAATAGTCGATCTCCACAGTATGCCACGCACCGTCCGCCACACTCCCGGCCACGGTGACGTCCGCCTTGCTGCCCCCCAGCGCGAACGTGAAGCGCACCCCCGCGCCCCCTGCCGCGCCGGCGCCCGCGCTGACGGTCTCCAGCGCCAGGAAGTCGTGCCGCTCGTTGTAGCGCCCGTTGTACAGCAGCAGGCCGTTCGGAGTTTGGGTAGCGAACCTAATGGGAAATAAGATATGTATATTCATTTTAAGCAAGCCTGAGGATAGGAGTCGTGATGGCCCCGTGGTTAAGGCTTCGCTTCTTTTGTATACGGTTGTAGGTTATCAAAAAAATACCAATGTATCTTTTTCAAGTCTATCTTAACCATACACATAAATATTTGCTTCCATACACAAGCTGTCTCTTGAGTATTGAAATATTTTTAGATAAATAACACATTTTGTGTACAAAATAAAACAAACTCATTACCCGCGCGTGGAATGTTTTACATGCAGTTCGAAAAACCAAAACATCGTGTTTGCATACACAAATATGTTTGGCCACGCCTCTTTGGTGCGATGTTTTTCTAATGTTTCAGATAAACAAACACAGGAGACCCGGCTTAAGAGATCAGTGACATCGGTGAGGGAAACATCGTGAGGTAACCTGGACTCATAATTTAATATAAGTCTGAAATCGTAACCCGCCTTGAGTAAGCGTGGAGATGAATGCTCGTGCCTTCTGTGTAAGAGACTGCCCTGCACTGGGACAGTAACAGAATGGTATTATTACTATTTTTATTTGTTTATAGAAGAGGTCAATAATTGAGCACTGAACAAAAAAATAGTTAAGAACCTGATGTTACAATGAATTTATAGATGATAATTTAACCAGAGACCATACCAATAGACTGGAAAGGTTGTACATAGATCACCACCAGCATCCTTATTGCGAAAGAATGATGTCAATTATTGCGTTTAAGGTACTATTATTAAGACTCATTTAGGATATATAATAGTTAGTTTAGTTTTAATTGCTACTTACTTGAGCTTCAAATGCAGTCTGTTTCTTCGTTTCAATCCAGGAAATGTCAAGAACGATGACGTAGGAAAGCTCCTGGCTCTAAGTTCACAGAGCGGTGTGGTGTGATCAGCTTCGATGGCACATCCTTGGCAGACGAAGCCGCCTTCTCGGACAGAAACGCATTGAGAGCCACTGCGGCATACAGCTGATTGGGAAGCGCAGGTCGCTGATGTTAGGACTGTTTCGCAGTTGATACCTGTAAAAGAATTATAGTACAGTCACAGTAAAAATACGTTCGTCACCCTAACGTCTATTTTTGTGTGCCCCGTGCTCGATTAAATCTGCTATCAATGTCACAGAATGACAACAGTTGATAATTAAAAATGTGGCAGTGTAAATTAAATAAAACATATTTGACTTAGGTATGTTTTATGAAATGGCCAGTCCCAATAAAAAGGTTTTAGTTTGTTAACTAGACATCCCTCTAGATTTTTTTGCTTCTAAGAGATTCAATATACGAGTAGTTTTATATGCAGTAGTCAGCTAAGTGCCGTAGCTTTTTAAAGGCATTGTATGACCTAACCAGGCTTGACAAAGGATAAATTGACGGAGGCATAAACAACTCGACTGTTTTTTGCAATAAACTTAAACTGCTCTGATAAAGTCCCTGAAAATAGGGATGTCCTAGGTAAAAATATATTAAGTCTATTTGGTCCGTCAGTAAGATTACCAAAAAATATTGTGCACGTATTTTTGCTTACTCAAATCAATAAAAAGTAACAATGATATAGGACATCAAAGTTCAGGAGAAGGGGCTTGTGACGTTACGGTTATGTTAAAAGTGTAGTACGGCTTGACGTCACGCGCAATTTCAACGCACTATATCGTCGTCATTTTTGGTTTACGTGACAAAAGAAAAAATACGTGTCCAGTATTTTTGAGTAATCCAACTTTCGGACCAATCAGAATTTTTAAGGACACTACCCAATTGTAAGCGAGCATCATGTGGCATTATGGTAACTGAAATAAGGTTTAAATTGCGATGATTGACGGGTGCTTATGTGGAATGCAAGAATTACAGTCATTGTATTAAATTAATATGTTTTTGTGGTCTAATTCGTTATTAAACAGGAGTCGTGATTGTCCGTTAGTGTTTTGTCACTGGGTCATTCATATGTATAAATAAATTAAATACTTCTTTTCTTTTATAACAATCGAATAGAATATAATACTCTTTATATAAATAATGAGTTTAAGAGCCACATAGGATGTTACAATGGGCGGCCTTATCGCTAAAAACAAATGAATATCCAAAAAAAAGTATGAAATACTCACCGGTATATCCCGGTGCGCAGACGCAAGTGTATCCACCTTCCCGACGGACACATGTTCCGTTGTTGATGCACGGCGAGGAGTAGCACAGATCCACTTCTGTATCACACATGTAGTGTTCTCTTGAACCTGAATGAAACAAAACAGATTTATTTTCGTCTAAACGCTACTTATAATAATAATACTTGACATCGCCGGCCCTAGCCCTAACCAAGGAAGAGCGAGATTGTCTTTCGGCGCCCATTGGGCAACGCTTTCACACCATAAACTATTTCGTTGTGAGTAAAACGGGGCACCCCCCAGAAGTAATGTTCTTTTTTCAAAATTGAAATTTGTTAACTATTTCCTTGAGTTCAATGTTCTTTTTCATTCGGGACCGCCCCGCACATTTTAAAGTGCACCATAAAAATATACATAACATAATATCACGCGCCCGTATTCCCCGAAAGGTGGAGCAGAAGTGTGCCTCCATCAGTTATGTTTATAAGTCCCATGTAATGAGCCTATTACCATCAATCAGACACAAATCCAGACTCCGGGCTGCTACTGAGAAATTCCTAATGAAGAGCCCAATAACACATTGCTCGACCCAGGAATCGAACCCAAGGCCTCATGCTTAGTAGACGCGTTTGAGAGCACTAGACTAACGTGACCCTTCATACTTATCGTCTAAATCCTAATTCCATACCTGTAAATCCATGTGGACATTGGCAAGAGAAGGTGGTGACAGGGTATATCGGTCTGAAGAGTACGGAGTCGCTGTTGATGAAGCCAGATGCGTTGCCGAACTTGAGTACCGTGAGGCATTCCTCGTAGTTCAGGCACGGCTCGTGCACGCAGATGTTGTCGTCGAATGGTAGGACCTGAGGAAATAATGAGGGAGTTATACTGTGTTTGCAATTTAGCTTCCAAACATGTAAATAAGTAGGTGTTTTGTGACTTATAATTGAATATCCATAGGTACATAAAGTTCAGTTCGAACTTCTACTTTCGAATGTTTGATACTAGCCATTCTATAATCAACTTCACTGGCTGTGGCATACAGTTGATATTTGTTTAATTGGAAATATTATCAATTTGGAAACAAACATTTTAATATAGAGTTAATCAATTGAAATCCTCCAGTGAGAGGACTCTTATACTCGCTGTCGCTTATCCGGCCGTCCGTATCGGGCTTCTATGATATTCTTTTTCGCAATATAAAAAGATGCCTGTTTACTTATTTACCTAGTTTTTTTTAACCATCGTTACCTACTTACCTTAATTAACAAAAACTCGACTTTGTTAAAGTTTTTCTAAAAATACTGGTTATCCATAGAGGTGTTCCGTAGTTTCATGCGAATCGTCGACCTCGTCTACAGATGGCTTTACTAATAAAATTGGTGGCGCCGTAATTGCGCTGAGCGCACAACTTCTGTCACTTCACACGCCTACACAGGCCATAGTTTCTATACGACATTAAGCTAAGGACACTATGCTGTGTGTGATTTCCATAAAGATTTCAATGTCCGAACTGACCTGTACAGTGGCTAGCCTGGCCAGTGTAGCTCGATGTAGATACACGCGCTCCCGCAGGTGCGTCGGCGAGTAGTACTGCGAGGTATCGCCCGCTACTCCAATCTCAGCGTCCGGCCGGCGAGCCGAGAATGACACGTTCAGAATGTTCCCGGTTACGTCTGTGTCGTCCTGCAGAAGAAATACATAGATAAAAGCGACCCGTCACGGGACGCCTGGCAGATGCAAAATATCGAAATTATTTTGTACAATATTACTTGTACAAAATAATTTAATAAAATAAAATAACAGATTGTTGAGTATCGATATCAAAAAACAAATGTAACAAAAAAATGTTTTTTTCATTTGTTTCTTGGCGATGCGTCGCCAAGCCAACAATCTACTATAGATGTTTCATATCAATAAGTTTGTTTAGCGGAGGTAGTTTAGCAGGTATGGACGATGAGGCTATTTATTGACGCCTGTATCTATGTATTATGAAACAAAGTTAAAGTTGGTTGAACATGAGAAGGATATAATGTACGGAATGAACGAGCCGGCAAGAACTAGAGACGACATTGGTGTCGACCCAAGTTTCAGCTGTCATGAACCTGAAAACCTTTCAGTTTCAATGGGTAATCGGTGACGCTGACGAGCTCAGTTTGTATGGAAAGTGTTGACAGTGGCCGGCGAGTCATCTCCATGCCCTGTGATCAGGCGTAGCACGAGGCATACTCATGATGTTAACATGATGCTATTATAGTTGCATTTGAGATCCCGAGCATGCGACATGTGACTTTTATGACATAGACCTAAGGTTCAAATTGCAATAAAACTCAACAAAGCCAAGCTTAAATTTGAAAATGAACATATTCAGAAGTAATTTTTTTTTCTGTTACACTACGTACCTGTACACTGAAAATATAGATATTCTCTTTCGGACATGGTATGATGGCCGCCAGCCCATCTATGAAGAATCCTAATAGCGGCGACAGGAACTGTTCTGCGGTCATATCGTTGAGCCGAACGGTGATGGAGTTGAATAGCATCTGCTCCGTTATCAGGCGTACTGAGAGTTGCATCATTGCTTTGACTTCGTTAACGCCATCTGTCGAGAGAATACAGTTATTAGATAAACCTGTGTTTCGACTTATGATATAGGACGTGATCATTTCTTGGACCTTTTGAGGAAGTGTCAAATTAGTTTGCTCTAGTGTTCTAGTGAACTTTTTGACATAATGATTGGATAGCTCCGGTTGAAACCATTACTTTAATTAGGCCAGGCAACTCCTAAAAATCTAAAGTGACAATCTACTAGTGGGTTAATAAAGTTTGAGAGATGAATCAAGCATCAGTTGTTATTTGTAACATTTCCATTGCTGCTTTATATGCTTTCCATTCTAGGGACCAATATAATATAATTCCTGTTATTTCAAGTTTGGAGTAACTACACCATTCTCCGGCCTTATCCCAGTTTAGTTGGGGTCGGCGTTGAATGTTTGAATGAAGAATGTTTTCTTCTTCCATACATACATAAACTCACGCCTTTTTCTCATGGCGGTAGACAAAAACTACAGAACTTTATCTATACGAGCCTGACACTACTCCTTTTACTTCGTTTACGTTCATACATCTGGTCGAGCACGCACGCCGCGCGCCGGTGCGTTCTTGCCGTTGCCAATTCAACAGACACCTCCTTTCTAGCCATATCATCTTTAACCTAATCTATCCACCGTTTCTCCTGTCTCCCTCCACTCTTGTAACCCACCACATTCATCCTCATTCTTGAGTAAATACGCTGTAGAAAATATAAAATATATTATTTATAGGGCTTACCTGAAACTGATATCTCCATTGTGGCTAACTTGGGTACATTTGTGTTGAGTTGCGGAGACAAAGTCATTTCTCCTGTGGTATCATTCAGCAGCACTAAATTGGCGTTGTTCCCCGACAGGATGCGGTATTGAAGCTGAGAGGAAAAAAAAATAGTTTAAAAAACTAAAAAAACACGCTTTTACAGAAAATCCAACTAAAAAGATACTAGTTTAAAAAAAACAAAAAAAAACACGCTATTATAGAAAATCCAACTAAAAAATAAAAAATAAAATTTAATAAATTTGGATTAAGAAAAGTGTAAATAAGAAACAAATGTATATTAATGGAAAAAAGCGTGGGGTGCATAGTGAAGCTAATATAAAGCTTGTAAAAAGGTTTTAGTCATCAGGATGCTTACAGGAAACTGTTCCTGTAAGCATCCATCATACTTAAAAGCGTAAAATAATGACGACATATACTGATATGTCGTCATTATTTTACGCTTTTAAGTTCCCATAGTTTAAAGCCGGTGAGATATTGATCGGGTTTGTCACAAATAGGAAGAATCAAGTAAAAGGTTCCATTGTTTACAGAAATAAGGATAAAAAATATGAAGACTGTATTGCCTTCGGAGTTAGGCATAGTACACCCACATGTCGCCACTTATGTTTAAGTCTCATGTAATAGGGTGCAACCCTATTGCCATCAACCGGACACAAATCCAGACTCCGGGCTGCTATTGAAAAATTACAGGAACAATTTACCCGATATGGGAATCGAATCCAGGACCTCATGCATAGCAGGAGGTAGTGCAGAAAAAAAAGAGGAGGAAAATAAGGATGTCACTTTAAATAAATCACTATGATTCATAATGGCATACTTGAAGAGAACCGCCCGGCGCCCGGCAGATGTAAAACATCGAAATTGATGGTAATTTAAAGAATTTTTAAAGTAGTTAAATTACAACTTATTGTTTGTAGCAACTCATATACTCTGTATGAGCTACTTACTATATCTGAACGTCTAACTGAAGCAACGGAGTGTATAATGTACGCACACACACACAAGGGACTCGAGAGCGGTGGCGTAGAGAGGGCGTGACGTCACGAGCCACGCCTATAGACGTTTCATTTCAAAAACAGTTCTCACCTTATCAGTAACATCAGCATCATAAGCCGGTACCCTTCCAAATGGTCCAACAGGAAAGCAATCCTTATAGTTATTAAATATAATCTGGAAGTCCTTCATCATCGGCGCGTTATCATTAACATCTGTCACTAGTATCTCGAGTCTGACGTCATTCCACAATGGCGGGCTGGCAGCGCGTATGATGAGCTCGTACTTCTTGCGAGGAGACTCGTAGTCTAGGTCTACCATCGTTACTAGTTCGGCCTTGTCTGAGCCTTGGCGAGTCTCTAGGGAGAAGCTGTTGGAATCGTCGCCACCTAGAGGATATGAATAGACTTGTAATTGATATGTGTTCCATTTTCAAATGCATATTTATGCATGATGTTACTTTCACATAAACAGAAGTTAACTTTACATTACATCACTTCCGTATTCCCCGATGGGTTGGGCACAGGTGCACTAACCGCCTATAGTAGGCGCAGGGAAATAATACTTGGAAGGACTTAGGCCTTTGTCTTGCAGTGGGACAGTAAAATAAGGAAAAAGAACCCTTACCTTTAATAGAATAATGTACCACAGCATTGGGCCCCTCATCAGGATCATGTGCGTATATCTCCCCAACAGTGGTTCCTATGGGGCTGTTCTCAGGAATGTAGAACATGAGGCAGTCGCTTTCAAACACCGGCGGGGAGTCGTTTATGTCTTCTACTTTTATGTGGACTATCACCTGAAATAATCTTGTTCTGTAAAATCTGTTTATTGTACGAGTATTACAATTTAAAGCCCATGATAATAATGGCTGTGCATTTAGTTTATTTTATGTCCAATATAACCTAAGGTGTACCAGGCAGGTAGGTACACCTTAAGTGCCACTGACGAAATGTGGATGTGTAGGTACACAACCACATTTCGTGAGTTAAGTTTGAGTCTCATGTCTTAGGGAGCGAGCCTATT
The DNA here is from genome assembly GCA_905147745.2 of Phlogophora meticulosa. Lineage (NCBI taxonomy): Eukaryota > Metazoa > Arthropoda > Insecta > Lepidoptera > Noctuidae > Phlogophora > Phlogophora meticulosa. The sequence goes on along the minus strand of LR990520.1, from coordinate 14,335,259 downwards.
GCTATCAACTGCCCGCTCCGGGCTGCCACTGAGAATTTCCAGCTGGAAAAGCCGAACCCAGGACTTTATCCTCAGCCCAATAAGGAAATCAATAAATTGAGTAGTAACCGTTTCAAGCATCGTTTTAAAAGTTAAAATAAAGAGCGATACTTCGTGAAAAGTTTAATAATGTAACATACAGTAGAACTCATCGGTGGCGTCCCTCCATCAATAGCCAGCGCCTTTAAGTCATACGTGGCCACCGACTCTCTATCCAACGCCTTGTTAGTCCTGAGGACCCCAGACGCGGGGTCCACTACGAAAGACCCCTCCTCCCTGTCTCTTGGCTCCAGTTCGTAGTGCACTCGACCGTTGAGGCCTACGTCGGCGTCTGTCGCACTCACTTGTGTTACTGAGGTTCCTGTTGGAGAAATTGTAGGGTCATTAAATAGCCTTGACTTGATTACTTTTTCTTAGCTTTAGATGGTGCAGTATTTTAAGTGACGTGAATAGGTCACGAACAAATCTTATCATTCCTAAAAGAAACTGTGTATGTTATGTGAAGTACATTATAAGGATGGCAATTTAAGGATTTCACTTATTATCATCTGCCTTTTGCCAACTATGTTAGGGTTGGCTTCCAGTTTCTCTCTGAATACCAGTAATTAACATGGAGCGACTGCCAATCGGATTTAATTATAGGATCCAACGATGCTCCACATATACCTCGGTTGCATGTGGGGAGTGACACCTAATATTTTTTACGTAAGTTCACTACACCATTGTTCTGCGGTATCTACATATAACACAACTTCTTCTACCACCACCTTCATCCTTCTTCTTCATCGATAGTGCCAATATTTTTCGAGTAACTTTGGCAACAGAACCCCAAAAAGAATAACAGACGACACAGACAAAAGCTCTTTGTACAAACATTATTCTTAGACTCACCAACTAAAGCGTCCTCCATGATAGTCGCAGTATACAGCTGTTGTTTGAATACCGGCGCGTTGTCGTTGACATCTACCACTGATATTTCCACATCTGTAGTGTCTGACAGCGATGGAACGCCACCGTCTCGAGCCGTCACAGTTAGTAAGTACCCTAGAAGTAAAATGGAACATATAGATAGATATACGATTTGTAGACTCGATTCTCGCACGGATCAAATATTTGTGTGACCTACGGGTATCTTACCCAGACAAACATAAAGAGTCAAACCCGGCCAGCTGGCCCGGTTCTTGCTTTTTGGACATGAGACTATAAATATTTGTGAAGGCACCCACGACGCAGTAGAAATTCTTAGTGTGAGGACGTTTCAATAAAAGAAAGAACGAAAGATATTAGACACTCCAGCGTTGAAATTTTTCATCGGGTTTTTCCTAATTTTACTTTTATTCGTTTTTGTTTACTTTTAACTAATAATCATGATTTCCATTTAACCCAATGATATATTTAATGAAAAAAGTGAATATGGATGTTGACTGTTTTTTTTCTGTCCGACAATTGGATTATTAAGAACGAGTAGTAGGACACGTATTAAACGTCGATACGTTGAGTTAACATATGGCATGACGTCACGTTTATGTAGATTTATACCTACTTGTGACGTATCAAGCCTTCAATCCCCAAATTAAATGCGATTTTGTATAAGTCATTTTTTACTAATGTGATAAAGCAAATAATATGTGTCTTATGTTTTTTTATTATCTAAATGACGGACTAAATATAATTTCTAAAGAAATAACGATTCAGCGACTTACCACTCATAGTTTCTCTATCGAGCAGCTTGTTAGTTGTAATGGCACCCGTCTGCGGGTTGATGATGAACTCCTGGTCGTGATGAGCGACTGCCTCGTTGGATATCTCGGAGCTGAGGCTGTACGTGATCTGTGCGTTGACGCCTACGTCACTATCTGTTGCTGACACTACTAGGACAGTTGTACCTACGGGCGCGTCTTCGAACACCTGGACAAATTACATGATAAGGTATTTAAATTGTTTTTTTTTGTCAACAGCTAACATGAGATTTGACACAAGATTCTCTTCTAGGCAAAGAAGTTCAAGGAGAGGATAGACAGGCTTACAGAAAAAAAAACCTTTCTTATTTACAGTTCATATAATTAATTGTTTGCGTAATTCATATTTCAATTTCAATATGAATCTAGAGAACAACATTTTAACTTTTCTTAGGTAACAATTCTGAATTTGACTAAAACCGCTTATTCATATTCAGAATTATTACCGAAGAAAATAAACGAATTGTAATGTTTCATGTAAAGCATTTTATGGCCTTGCGCTAAAGTAGAGGAGCTATAAATCTAATGTTTATTAAATTCTGATAAGATGAGATTTTGAGTGCACGGTTGGCGCAGTGACTGAGTGCTTGGCTGCGTGTCGCGGGTTCGATTCCCGCACGGAATAAATATTTATATAGCCTACAGGTTTTTCGGGTCTGGCTGTTTGTGTATGTGAGTTCTGATGTTTGTAAACGCACCCACGATACAGGAAAGATTCCTAGAAAGGGGCAAGGTTTTTTAAAAAAAGCATAGTTTTTTCTGGACAACTTACCGATGCAGTATACGGAGCATTTTCAAACACAGGCGCGTAATTATTAGCATCAGTAATATTGATGTGGACCATCGCAATATCGCTCCTGCCTCCGCTGTCCGTCGCCGTGACTGTCAGTACATATCGTCTCTCTTGCTTGAAGTCCAGCGGTTGAGCTACAGTGATCAGTCCGCGGCCGTTTTGAGACGTGATTGAGAATCGGCCGCGAGTGTTGCCACCTGTAATCTCGTAGTGCAGCCTACAGAAAAAAGTTTTTAATGATGATGCGAAATAAACCAGAAATTCATGTTAGTTTTTAAACAATTGGTCTTTATTAACTCGGAAACCCTTTTAAATGGGATATTGAGATTTATTTGATGAATATAAAGTATTTATAGCAGAAATCTAAAACCTTTACAATAAATTCAGTTTAATTTCATTTCATTCAATAAGTTAATATTTCTTTCTTTACGATCGTCAATTATTTTATTTAGAATCTACTTTACGCTGCGGATGAGGGAACAGTGACTCAGTATCTCAAACATCAACTGCGGAGGCGGTTACTGGGAGAGATAGGTACTGATTACTCTAACACTAACTGTTACTACTTCATCTCTTTGAACACTCACCTATTATCTTCATCAGCATCAGTAGCAGTGAGCGTCACTACCGGAGTGCCGGGCGGTTCATCTTCAGCTAGTTCCACCTCATATTGTGGAGGGGAGAACACTGGGTCATTGTCGTTCACGTCTTGTACTACGACTACTACTGAGGCGGTGGCCGAGCGGGACGGGGAGCCGCCGTCTGTGGCTGTCACCTGTACACAAACAAAGAAGGTTAGACGCTTGGTTAGTGTTTGTTTTAAATGTGCTAGACGAACAGATTGGTCCTTTCATTGACTTAAGCCCTTCTATTCAAATTAAGTGTATCCTCTATGTTCCAATGTTTTTTTTTGCATTATAATTTTAAGAGTCTAATCGCCGCCCCTTGGTCGATATTCGACCGTTTTAGTTTTCTGCACTCCTTCTACTTAATATACATTTTATTATGCCACATCTCACACTCCTCCGTGCGTGAAATATGCTGACAAAGTGGAACCAACACAGTTGTCTCTTGAAACCATCATCATCCGCCTAGCCTTTTCCCAACAAGTTGGGGTCGGCTTCCAGTCTCACCGGATGCAGGTGAATACCAGTATTTTACATAGAGCGACTGCCTATCTGACCTACACAACCCAGTTATTGGGCATCACGATACCCCTTAGTAAGACTGGTTGTCAGACTTTCGGGCTTCTGACTACCCGTAACGACTGTCAAAGATCTACAAATGGCAGCCGGGACCAACGGCTTAGCGTGCTTTCCGAGTCACGGAGGAGTCTCGATATGTTACGAATGGTATTTTCAAGTATGTATAAATATAATTATAGATTTATCAATCTTACTTACTTGACTATTATCTTACTCAGAGCATAAATGAGTTGCCAAAAATATGTTCTCTTTTAGTTTCATCAGCTTTGTAAACAATCCTATAACAATGTAATGTCGCTTATCACCTTCTACCACAACTTACCGTCAACTGATACTTGGCCTGCACTTCTCTGTCCAGCTGTGATGACGTGTACACCCATCCCGACCGAGGGTCGATGCTGATTGGCAGATCATTGTTGTTGTTGTACTCTTTATCAGCCAGCGTGTATGTTATCTCCGCGTTCATGCCTTCGTCTGCATCGTAAGCTTGCACCTGTAATATTAAAATAATGATTAAAATTGGTTCACCCAGTCGAAAGTTCTGAGGTAACAAACATAAAAAAAGCTGTGGAATTGAGAACCTCCTCCTTTTTTGAAGTCGGTTAAAAAGGTTATAGATTGGTCATTTTCCTCAAAAAGGTCAGGTGCGTTGTACTCGCAACCGGCGTGCGTGTATGACCAGATGTATGAACGTAGACGAAGCAAAAGGAGTATGTTAGGATCGTAGCAGATGGCGTTCTACAGTTTCTGCCTACCCCCATGGGACTAAGGCGTGAGTTTTTGTATGAACCTTACAATTTCTATACATATTAGAGGCTGCCACTTTTGTTTGTCCGTATTATGTTTGTATATACTTATGTTTGTAGTCCTTTAAGACTGCTGACCGTGTAATCTTAGTTTCCATTCTCTTATTGCGGAAAGGAAGGAAGTTCCTACTAAAATCCCGAAGGATTCGTGCCGGTAATACGCTCATACCCTTATTATTGTCATATTGTCATCATATTGTCTTATCCGCGGATAGAGGGCGTGTTACGTTGAGTAAAAGAGTTAGTGCCGTTCTTTCTGTTTAGCTCCATCTATCTCTCACACTGAAACAGCGATGACTTTAATACGTTATAATCCGGCCCCTGGGTTTCCTTTGATTGGCACAGGATTTCTTTTTCGGGTTATAGTTTCTATGCAACGTGATAGATGGCGCTACGCGTTGAGTGTCCTCGTTTAATAAAGTTTCAAAGTAAAGTTTTCACTTTTTAGGAGGCGTTAAATTATGTATTATCATTTGACATAACCTAAAAGGAATTAAAATCACTAGACGTGTCGTGTTTACCCTTTTACAGACGTATTAAAAAAATTATGAAGTCGGGTTCAAAGTTTGGTTTTATCTAATAGGTACCTATCTTGTACATAGTTATAAATTAAGACATTGTGTAAAAATAAAGAAACACATAATTAATATACAATGTATTTCCCTGTATGGAGTAATAAACATTAACCTATGTAACACTATTAACATTGTATGGGTTTATGGACATATACCGTTCATAGCGGTCGATTCGGAACGTCCATGTTCAGATGTGAAATTTTACGGGCCAAGATACGTGTCTGAACATAAGCCGTAGTACATACCGTGACCGATTTATCTATTATATGCCTCCACACGGGCTCATTAATAACAAAGAAAGAAAAATCGAACACGAAAGTAGTCCAGAACCGAAGATAACAGTGAGAAAAACAGCCCTTATTTCTGAGGCATGAGAAAAATGTTACCCTGCATTTAAAAACACGAACCCATAGCGCCTTATACGACATTTATATGGTTAACGTAATTTTGAATTCAAGCCATAATACAAGCGTCCTGTGTGTCAATTCATGGGGTTTTTCCACCCTGAGTAACACGACGTCGACTCGGAAAAACGCATGTACACACGGCTACATATGACCTACAGATTCCAGTGTAAGCTGACCTCCCACTATATGGAAATCGTATTCAATGAAAGGTCAGCTTATATTAGTTAAATATATCTTGATATGTAGCAGTGTGTAAGTCAATTTTATTCTCTTCTTTTATTTAAGAAAGGAATAAAATTGACTTACACATAAATGAAGTGTTATTGCCTAACGGCAGGATTCTTAGACCGTCTTTACTAAGTATTGCTAGCGTTTCATACGAGTTTGAACCTTTTTGGGGTTCCGTACCTAAAAGAAAAAAATGGAACCCATAAAGGATTGCTTCGTTGTCTGTCTGTATGTCAAGACTTCTTTCTCGGGAACGCGTGGAGGTCGAAATTAAAACCATAAACGTTTGTCCACGATCCCTTTGAGCTAGAAAAAACAAGCTTTCACATCAACGCAATAAAAATATATACCTATCCATTTTTGTAACATACTTTGATACTCGCGAATAAATCAAAACCTAATAAAGGGCACTTCCCGTTGACCTGTTAAATCATAAAATTTGACAAGAAGCAAGGTGAAAAGGAAAATTCCGAAAATTGTAAATTTGTGGTTTTATCACAAAAATATGTTTATGTAAATATTTTGGTGAAAGTAGCTAAATAATTAAATAAAGTTTGTACGGAACCTTCAGTGCCCAAGTGAGACTCACACTTATCAGGTTTTTTATAAGTAAACTAGCGGACCGAACAGACGTCGTCCTGCCCGTACAGCGCCACCTACCGGGTCCATTTGTGAATCTAAACCATTCTCGAATCTCCACGAACACACACAAAAAATTTCATCAAAATTGGTCCAGTCGTTTAGGAGGAGTTCAGTCACATACACACGCACACAAGAAATATATATATTAAGACTAGCGGACCGAACAGACGTTGTCCTGCCCGTACAGCGCCACCTACTGGGTCCAATTGTAAATCTAAACCATTCTCGAATCTCCACGAACACACACAAAAAATTTCATCAAAATTGGTCCAGTCGTTTAGGAGGAGTTCAGTCACATACACACGCACACAAGAAATATATATATTAAGATAATATTCACATTTGTATAAGCGAACATTCATATGTTCGCTTATACAAATGTGAATATTAGTATACGATATATTAAAGCAGTTTAGGTTCATACCTAAAATGCTTTAATATACGGTTCTTAGTCGTATAAAACGTAAACTTTACATAGTAAAGCAAAGTGAAACAGTTCGATCTACGAATCTCACCCTGAGTCCAGAAATGCATAGTAACTTGCTCTACTCAAACATCATTTTATAATGTAAACCTTAAAGAAAAAGTCGGGTCAATATTATATAAAAAGTCCATTGCTCCGAGATCTGTAAGTTCTGTATCATGGCTAGTAATAAGCGGCGACAGTCTGCAATAACAGACGCTCGGACGAAATACAGCGGGTGGTATTTAGACCGATCGATGTAGCAATCAAATTACCACTGGTCAGAACTTCCGTTGAAAAAAAACGGGCAGCGAGTGAGTAGAACTTGATACGAAAAATATTTTTTCCATTTTCAAACTTCAATTTTGTTTTTTTTTTGCGACCGCTCAAACAACTTTGTTTGTAAAGAGTATTTGTTTGTTTCTAACAAAAACTGTTCCGGTTAGAGACATTGATTTGTTTACAGATACCTCTATCTCTTCTATTTCAGTTTGCGAATTTCGGAAATAAATACGTAGGAACATCTATTTAAGTCAAAAACTTTGCGGCAAAAAAGGAAATAAACATATATTTTTGGGAAAAGTAGCTCTTTCATATTATCTTCCAACGGACTTAAATATAACTCGCAAAATGTGGGTGTACTGTAGGTAAACCTTTTCTTAATCCTTAGGGGAATAAGCAGCTCTTTCATTTAATATCCTAATAGACCGTAAAATAGTTGAGCAAGCATTATTTAAAACAGTTCTAAACTTCAAGTCGATAGCGTTAGTAGTTCCTGAAATAAGCAGCTGTGACTGACAGATAGACAAGGCTCACCACCAATAGGGTTATTCTTGTACAATATTAGTACGGAACCCAAAAAATAGGGTTATTCTTGTACAATATTAGTACGGAACCCAAAAAATAGGGTTATTCTTGTACAATATCAGTATGGAACCCATAAAAAGAAATGTATATTTGCTTTCACTCCGTACCCGAACGATGCTGTATCCAACTGGAACATTTTCACTGACGGATTCTTGGAACAGTGACGTGTAGAATCTGGGAGCGTTGTCGTTCACATCCTTCACGTTCACAAGAAGCTGAGTCGTGTTGGACCGGGAGGGACTGCCGCCATCTGGAAGATAATTAAAAGTTCTCGATGTTTTTAACTTGCTGTTCTGTTAAATTATTCTTTACTTCCCAGATCTTGTACAAACCTTGAGCTCTTATAACCAGCCGATAGCTCCTGACTTGCTCGTAGTCCAGCGTCTTCACCAAAGACACATCTCCACTGAGGCTGTCTATAGAGAACTGCATCTGAGTATTTCCTCCGATGATCGCGTATCGTATTGCTGCGTTTGAGCCTACGTCTGCATCCGTCGCTCTAAGGAAAGGAGCAATATATTAGCTACCTGGCTATTGTACCTACCGTCTACTATTTTGACGAAAATGCTTGTAAGTTACATTGGAATAAATTGTTTGACTGGAAGCCAAATTTTTGTTATCTATGAAAAAAAGTAAGTTAATTAGGTATACACAACCAATTTTTTTTTAATTTGAAAAACTTTGCCCTACACTAGAAATATCACCTGTATCGTGAGTCCGTTTACAAACATTCATTCAGACTCACAAACACAAGCAGGCTGACCCGGAACAACTACCTATAGGCCACACAAATATTTGTTCCGTGCGGGAATCGAACCCATGACACGCGGTGCAGCAGTTAATCGCTCAGCCACTGCACCAACCGTGCCGTGCAGTAATTTCAGTTCACTTTAGAAGACCAACAGGAACAATCACCTGCATACCTACAGACCGATGAGAAAATTTTAATTAAGTAGTAAACTGTCTCTTTGGTCCAGTGTAGTATTGTGATAGTCGCAAGCGCTACTGCTGAGTGATCGTGGATTCGATTCCCGGATCCGGCAAAGTAATACAGGTTATTCCATAAGGGATTTCTCAGTAGCAGCCCTGAGTATAGATTTTTACCCGGTTGATCACAGTAAGGTCCCCCCATATTAAATGGGGCTTAAAAATAACTGGCGAAATGTGAGTTTACTAAAGCTAAACCTCTGCCTAACCCTTCAGGGAATACCAGCGTGATATTACGTTTTAATTTAATAGTCTCAGTAACAAAACTAAATTGAATATAAACAAAAGCACAAATTGTATCCTACGAGTAGGATAGTAACGTAACAAAAGTATTTAATATCCAAACATCCCAACACTAGCAAAATTAATAATTTCAATTCCAAATATGAATTTCTAACGGCTCACCACAATGGCGGCATGAAATATCGGTTGTTGCATTTGTCCGGGAGTAAAACAATAAATATGAACGTGGGGGCTTTTACAACAATTTCTATAACGATTTATGGCGATACAAATTTGAACAGCAGACGGTGCTTCGTGCTCAGGGCAAGATTGCCAAGCGTAAAATATGGCTCTATAGGACCCTTGGATACCGAGACAATGTTCTATTGGAAAACGTTTAGCGGAGTTTTGAAAGTGTAAGATGTATTGTGATTGTGAATATTACAAGTCTTGGTTTTATACAGGGTGGTATATGGTGGTGAATTCAGTACATGATTCTTATTCCAATGAGATTATTAATGAAAGAAGACGTGAATTTATGAACCTTTTAATTTAAAATCTTATTGAAAGAAATAATGTTTTTTTAACAGTTTAAATTCAAAATAAAACCTCAGAAGAAAACGCAGGAATTAGAAAAAGCTGACGATTTAATAAAAAAAATGGTGGTTCTAGAATCTTAAACTGATCTCAGGTTGTTCGTTGAGGTCCTTTCCACCCTGTGTTATAATGATCTCGCTCTTCCTATCTGTACTTATTTAAGAATTTGCAGTGCCCGACAGGGTCTATGATTGTTTTTATTAATATTTCTATTTTTTTTTACCACCTGTAAGTGAACATCATGGATTGCAATAAATGATTTCATTTGATTTGATTTGATAGCAGAACAATTAAATTCAAACCAGACGTTTTCACAATGGACCAATTATGTATATCTCAATGCGAACACAGACGTTTTTGATTTAACATAATCATCAACCATTCTTTTTTTTTTTTCTTTTTTTAAAAAACGTTGCCCCACACTAGGAATTTCTCCTGTATCGTGGGTGCGTTTACAAACATTCAAACTCACATACACAAACAGCCAGACCCGGAACAACTACCTGTAGGAAAAATCATCAACCATTACTATGTGGTTTGGCCTCGTTAACCTGTACATTTCACCCATAACGTATACCTATGCGATGACTGCTGACAGTATTTTCAATTTGCAGCTTCTTTATTCATAGTACGGAACCCTAACTTTAAGATTGGTAGGTACGTTGCTGGTTAGTAAAACCTCCACCTCATTTTTAAACTTTCTTTTCTTACTAGTGATGAGTAAGTGAAAAAAACATAGTCGTTATTTATCGTATCTATTTTTGAAACAGTATCAACAGATATTGAGCGAAAAATATCGATGTATCCTATTTTTTGTCACTCATGATTTTCACCCATACTGTGAAAACATTCATAATTCGCAAAACGGATATAAAAGTAAATAGTGTTTTTTTATGTATGCTTCGAAGGTCAAACAATTTTTTTTCATAGAAAACTGCCTTTGTGGTGCCCACATTTGGGTTATTTTTTTATCGAAATTGATACGGATTTAATACTCCAAAATAATAATAATAACCCATGCTGTCCCACGGCTGGGCAAACTCATCGATGATAGGTATATCGATATTTTTTGGTCAAGCCATATAACTTACTTGATCCTTGCTACGACTGGGTTATCGTTAGCACTGATGTCTTCGTCGACTGTTACTGTGTAGGTCTTCTCACTAAATTGAGGATAGTTGTCGTTGTCATCAAGAATGTTCACGTGGACTGTTGCACTGTGGAGAAAAAAAATGATTGCAAGGTTATCCAAAGTACGACTTTTAATTCGCTGCAGTTACTTGACAGGATCGATTGTCACTTAAGACACTAAAACAAATAAAAATGGTGTGCCGTAAATAAATTAACTTTCAAACTTTAAAAGTAGATTCTTGTACCTTGCTGGTTATTTTATTCACGCACCACCATCGTGCATTTTTCAGTGTTTTATGTGACATTCGTTCTGTCAACTCACTGCATCGAATTAAAAGTCGTGCTTAAAAGGTGTGTTGACATAATATAAGTAGTTTCCATAATACCATACTAAGACAACAGTCATGGTATGGGTATGTGATGCGGAGCAATGAGGACCATGTTGTGAGGAAAGTTTTGAGTATGAATGTGGCTGGTTTCAAGAGTTTGGGAAGACCAAAGATGCGATGAAAGGACTATGTGGCTAGGAAGGAGGGGATTATTGTGATGACGGCAAATAGATGTGTAGGGAAGAGAAGTGAAGAAGACATACTGCGCCGACCCCAAATAAAATGGGATGAGGACAGGAGGAATCAACCTCCTGCCCAGCATCATCAGATGATAAATTTACAGAATACTGTTTCATACAGATTGATCAGATCGGATCCTCAGACCTTAAGAAGAGGAGCAGGATCTATGTTTAGAAACTTACACTTTTACTAGATGCAGGCAACTCGTTTCACAACAATAGGGTTACGAGAAACCATTGATTGCTCTACTATTTATCATTTTCTAGTATTTGCAAATCCGCTCCATTCTAACTAGAATAATATTTATCATTTAGTGATCCGCTTTACACAACAGTTAACCATGGGTAGCTAAGCCAGTTTTATCATTATCAGCCTAGTCTTTTCCCAACTATGTTGAAGTCAGCCTCCAGTCGAAACAGATGCAGCTGAACACCAGTATTTCACATGGCACGACTGTCTATCTGAGGTAACAAGAGACCCCATGGTAAGACTGGTTTACCCGTAACGACTGTCATAGATCTGCATATGACGGCCGGGACCAACGGCTTAACGTGCTTTCCGAGGCACGAAGTAGTCTCGATATGTCACCCATACACAGACTGACCTCGGTAAGCCTAGCTTAACAATCGATCAACCAGCGCGGCTGTTTTTATTGAAGTAGGTAAGCCAGTTTCAGGTATGCAAATACCGCGTGCTCAAAGGATGTAAAATGATCACTATTAATGGGGCGGGAATGTTATTAAGTGGAACTTCTGGAGAGTGTAATTAGTACTTAATTATTAACCGGGATTACACGGTGCCCAGTTGAGTAGTAGAATTTAATATAGATACCGGTAAGACAAGGCAGAGAAGGCAGGGTGGAATCAAAACAAAACTTTTAAGGAGATTTTAGAGGTTCCGTAACTCAAAAGGGAATAACGGAAACGCTATAGGACCATGTTGTCTGTTTGTCTGTTAAGACTTTTTTTCTCAAGAACGTGCGGACGTATGAAGTTGATGAAACAATATCAAATACGTAGGTCTTGATATTTAGCCCATCAAAGATTGGCCTACAGTAGAAAAACCGCGAAAAAATTCAAGCTTTGGCCCATAAAAGAAATGGGGCATGGCTTGATGATATTATAACAATCACAAGGTAAAATAATGCACAAAAAGAGGTGAAACTTAAGCAAATCCTTCGAATAAATTGAATGTAATAAAGTCAACCTGTGGGGTAAGGGTTGGTTTGGCAACTTGCCATGAGGTACAACGCAGAGAATTATCTGATTTCAATCTTATTACACTTTATGACTCGTATTCTGTGAAGCTTTGGGACTTATATTGAACCATCAAAAAAGCCAAATATATTGAGACCGTTATACGTCTCCTGCATGGTAGAAATTCACCAAGGGGGAGCTATTAAGAGACAAATGCCAATAGGATACACAACAGCATCCCCTTTTGTACAAATAACAACATATTGCCTACATTTGGGGACGGGATGAAATAATGGCGTATTTATCAACCGTGTTATTAATGGCCTCACTAATGACTGTTCATAGCGGAAACCTTTAATATTTAGGGCCTCATACGATTCATATGTAACATAAAATGTATGAAAATACTAACGTGCTAGACAGTCTATCGGACAAAGGACTTGCTTGATCCGTAGCCTTGACTATCACAGTATACCGAGCCACTTTTTCCCTATCCAGTGGTGATCTGGTCAGCAAGGCTCCACTCCTGCCGTCGATCCGGAAAACATCCTGCGTTTCTATCTGTTCTGAATTGTCAATCGATTCGTTTGTGTCTTCTGGGTTTAGTGTCTCCGCTGTTACTGTTTCTATTGAGTATTCCACCTGGAAAGAGAGTTTTGCATTAGAGATTTGAAAGTAACATCTTAACTGCCAAACAACGAGACACAATAAAAAATGTATTGTTCGTCGGTCATTGAAGTTTTAATTACCTCAGCATTCTTTCCAATGTCCTGGTCGGTGGCTTTGAGAGTAAGCACAGTGGTGCCTGGACTGGCACCCTCTCTTACTGATGACTCATATTGCTGCATCTCGAAGACTGGTGAGTGGTCGTTGCAGTCTAGCACGTTGATCTATATTGAAGTTGAGTGTCAGTTTGGTATTTTGAAAATAGGTTACTTTCAGGACATGTGACATTACGTGGATTATTCGACCTTTAAAAAAAGCAGCATCAGCTGCTAAAACTGGATTACTTATTTTATATTGAAATTTTAACGATAGTCTATTAACATAAAATGACATAAATGAATTACGTTCTTGAAAATACGATAAAGAAGAGCATTTTCATTTCTCACCTGTAAAGTCGTCGTACCACTTCTAGGCGGGAAGGTGTCATCCTGAGCCACCACCCTAAAGTAGTGCACATCTAGTCTCTCCCTATCCAGCCTTGCTTGGGTGGTCACCACACCAGTTCTGGAGTCCACAGCGAACATGCCCGCAGACCGAGAGTCCAGGAGACTCGACATTGAGTACGTTACTGGACTGTTCTCTGGGTCCCTACAAAGTTTTGGAAGGTATTAATATTAAGGTTTTAAACAGACAATGATTTAAGGGCAGTTCACGTAGATATAGCAGAAATTCCAGTCTGATGACTGAGGAATGCAAAGGGATCAGACATCACTGTCCTGTTTATATGATCAGTAGGTAGTCAGTCGACCGTGAAGGCGGGTGGGTGATTTGTTGATGTAAGCAGTCAAGTAGGACGTCTACGAAAGGTGTTTATCCTCTTAACGTTAGTAAGAACAGGTGCACATATATCGTTGGTTAAATTCACACATATGCTTCTATTAACCTGATGATGGGTATCACGTTTTTGTGGTTCATACAATAGCATGTCTATTCTTTCCCATTTACCTGATTATTTTTGACAACTAACGAAACAGAAACTTCAAATAAAATGCTGAAACATTACTCTTGATAACAACAACAGAAAGCTTCACATGGGAATTATTTTAATGATAGAAAACTTAAATAGAAAAAGAAAACTTTATCAAACGCCAGGAATGGGAAGCAATTACGTAATACGGCAGGTAATTTACAAAGTGAGTTCAATAACAAGTCTTGTGGCGCAAAACAGATGAGAGAAGCAATTTAAAAATGTTGAAAGCAAATAACGTCTGATTACACACATTATTACTGCAATTCCTCGTACGTGATAAACCTCGGTTACGGAGGAACGAAGGGGAAATTTTATTAATATACTGAGGCTCGTTGTAGATATTGATTAAATAAATTAAATTTCCCGACTACTGTACAATAACTTTTCTGATTGTATTGTTCTGTAAAGGTTAACACCGCTTTGTGAGGAATTTCTCAGTATCAGTTTTAGCAACAATACTGGGAGACATGAATAAGATATTTCGTCAACGTCAGAGCGGTGTCTATACTAAGAAACCTTTGAAATCCGAACCTCAACTCAATAGCATAAATAATCCTGATGTTAAAAATTCAGAAACCACATCAAATGGCATTCAGAGAAAGGCTTGAACCCACTAAGTCCATAATAGAATAAGCCCAACAAGCAATGATCTCGTTAGGAACAACTAAAATGACAACGTCATCATAGTAAATGATGGGATCATACAAGTGACGCTGTATTCGCCGACGCGTTCAATAGCCCATGACAGCGGTTCCGGACCGCATAAAATAAATGGGACCATAAAGACCCAGCTTAAAGTCAATTAAAAGGACAGATGGTATATGACTAGGTGTTATGTCCTGACGTTGATTGGGATAATACTCACGTCCTGTTTGTTAGTGCAGGCTTAAGGAACTTCGAATTAAGAGGTTTAGAAGTCATTAGTCGTCATTAATTCCTAGACTGCGTGACTCTGTATTATTTTGTGAAGATTTGCTTTAGCTGCTTCGTTTTCTTACAAGATTTTAGCGTACGGAGTAACTAATTCATTCGCAAGGTATGTATTTATGTTAATCTTATAATTATCAAGTACTTACCGAGCTCTTACTGTGGTAACAGTAACGCCAGGAGGTTGCTCCTCAGCTACTGACGCCACGTATAGTGCCTGCTCGAAATACGGCGACTGGTTCCGAAGTTCCCTCTTCACTCTCCTAGCAATGTCAGTATCATTTAGTTCTTGATGATGGTACACTATCTTGAGTCTGTGATCTGAATCAACAATGTTGATCTTGTCACAGTTGAACGTAAAGAGAATGGAGACTTTCCACATAGGTTCCTGTATACAGATATCTCCACTTGCCACAAGATCACCTTGACTTGCCTCAATCATAAACCTGGGATCACTTACATCCAAAAATTGCACTTTACACATCTTTTGAACCGTCCTAGGTAAGAAAGCTGTAAGGGAATTCACGAACTGCGATTGCTTCAGACAAATCCCTTGCCATCGATCCGTTGTCGGGATAGCGAAACTAGCGTATGTTTCCGATATCCATTGCTTCGCTTCAGCTATTTTTACATCTATGGCCATATCGAAGGGTATTAAACTGTGAGATCGTTTCCTCCTACTACTATTTCTCGCTACGAAGTCCTCGAACATCATATTCGACCACGGATAAGCCGTGGAAAGGACATTATATTGACTAGAGACTAACTCTTCTGCTTCTAACAACCTCCAGTCTATGCTCTCTTGATAAATTGCCTCCCTTTTATCTCTGATCGGCTGATCCTCATACTGTAACGCTGCATCATCTTGGTCATAGACGCGATCAAAATCTATGTCATACAGTTCAGCGTGTCTCCTGCTACAGTCCTCGCCGGTCACCAGGACCCTGATAGGTAGACTGTAGTAGTCGATGTCGCGGATGCGTTCCGATGTAGAGTCTACATAGAAAGTGAAAAGGTTTGGGTAGAGGACTCCGTCACATCTTAGCCTTTTTCTCAAAGTGACAAGGCCACTGGTCCTGTTGACTTTGAGGATATGATGGACGAAGTTGGCTGTTCGGTGGACATCGATGTTGTAGTTCCTTTCTGAGCCTAGTTTGTAGACAGCGGCGTCGAGGACCTCGTGCCCTGGCGGAGCGGTGTCAGGGATGAGGATGAGGTAGGCGCGAGTGGTCACCAGCGTGAAGGTGGCGACCACCGCGAACATCCACGCCCGCGCCATGTTGCTCGCTGTTCACCTACAGCGGTGCCGCCGCGTACACCAGCCGCTTCGGTTCTCCATCTAAAACAAAATAACATTTTATTTATTACACATCATACTTAAACAACGATTATTATATTTAAAGAAATTTATCCCACAAAATTATTTAAGTTTGTGAGGATGTATGGATGTTTGTAAGAGCTTCACGCATAAGGTACTGAACAGATTTTGATGAAACTTTACAGTATCATAGCTTATGCTTCAGAATACCGCATAGGCAGGGAAAAAAACATACATATGCAGACGAAGTCACGGGTAGGTGTTAGTTATAAATAAAGAGCGAAGATTACTCTACATTATTACACTTGTTTTCACACTGGAGGAGAATATTACAATGGAAACTTAGTAGACAGGCACAATAATCCATCTTTTATCGCCCCTCGATATACTTTACGACGAATAAAACGATCGTCAAATAGATATACATTCTAGAATATGTTTTCACATAAAAAAGAAACCAATTTAGTATCGTATTTTTATTTTATTATTTAGCCGTAATACACAGCAACTTTATACAAAGAAGTTTTATAATACGGCTAAAGTAAACGCGAACGGAAACGCGAGGTAAATCGAGTGGAAAGTACGCAAGTTCAACATGTTTTGTTTACCGGGAAAGAAATTGAACGAAAATACGGACACCTGTGTATCGAGTATATTGAGTTTGGGTCCGACATCTTATACCGTGGATTGTTTGCACAAACTAGGGTGAAACACGTGTGAGTGAGCTATAATAACTGTTTAATATGTGACAGAATCAACACTCCTAAATAAACAGGCCTAATTCCATTAAGAAAATGTTACTAACGACTTTGTATAATACAGGCAATTACACGCTCTCCGTGGACGGTCGCGCAGAGGTGTCGGTTACGGTCAAAAGATTAATGGCGGCAATTATTTGAGCCCGTCTCGTTCCCGCCAATATCCGCGTTTTCCAATTTTCCACGAGGGGGAAGATCATTTTACACCTGGGCATCGATGTTTTCGATAATGTTGACGCTTTTTAATTAATATATGAGTTGTTGCACGCGATATTATTTATGCTTATGCTTAATGTAAAATATATCTTTTTAATGACATTAATTTTTTAACTTTTTAATTGAAATAAATTCTCTTCACTACGATAATCATTCGTTTTGGGATTTTCTTTTCAACATACATAATTGAGAACTTTGTTTTTAATGTTATTTCAATCAGGAAGCGCTATTTGGGGCTTTTAAGCGACCACTTAACACAAAAAAATATGTAAGCATCAACTTATATTACCTTTCTACGCACCCATAAAACTAAACTAAACCTAGACCCCATTTACCTAAAAGCCTGTTGTTTCAACTGCAAATGCTTTTAGAAATAAACCGCAGGACATAAAAATAAAGCGTATTTTTCTTTGGGCTCGCGATGGACCCGACCATAGATAGAGAGTTTTCTTTATCTGTGGGCCCGACCGAAGCAACTAGTTCTTCGGTATAGAAGCGGGAACCGTAGCTTAGTAGAGTGACATAATTATGTTTTGCGGCTTTGCACATGGACACTAAGCCTTCTAAGGAAATCTTTTAAGGTGGTAATGAAAGCCGTTTTAAAGGTCTGTCGACTAGTCTTTTGGTACTTTTGAACATGAATACACAGACTAACAGAACAGAGATTTTAAAGAAGACGATTTTGTCGTGATGGCTCAGTGGTTCAGGCTTACGTCTCATGCGCGAAGGAGTGTAATACCGATGTAGCTTTTCCAATACATATAATATTACGTACTTTCTGAGTTTATCTTAGACATCACTGACATCGGTGAATGAAAACATCGGGAGGAAACTAGGACGTATAATTAATACAAGTCTGAAATCGCCAACCCGCCTCTGATATAGAGTAACTAAGGTTACTTTTATTTTAGAAAAAGAAGAAGGGTTCCGTGCTAGAAAATAAAAACCCATAAAATTGTTAGCTGAACTGAAAGACAAGTCAAGTACCAACAGAATTAGATTGTTAGAATAGTGTTTAGCAAACATGGTGATTAGCGCTCGTGCTCTGCAGTGGGACAGCTGTTATCATGATAATAAAAAGATAAATGAATGTGAAGTGTGGCAAAAAAACACGGCTCAGCAAATCAAGAACAATAAACTCCACCATTTTGAAATACTGTAGACATTGTCATTGATTTACGAGTTAACCCTATGTTGTACAAATGGCAACACTCTTTAACGACTGGTTTCAGATATATCACAGGAAATAAATTGTTTGGTACTTTCATTTCAGTTACGGAATTCAGTGAAACAGTAGGTAAACATTTAAGCGAACCAGTTTAATCGTTTTGTGAACCACAGAGTACCGTACAACTGAAACTCGGTAAAATTATTTGGAAACTTTTGTTTTTAGTAGATGACAAGAAGAAGCTCTGTATTGGTACTTTATTTTTCGATTTGTACTTTCATACATACCTACATATAAAAACGCACGCTTTTTCTATGGGGGTAGGCAGAAACGCCACCAGCTTCGATACGTTCATACATCAGGTTATACACACATTTTTATAGTTTAATTATAATGACATTACACCACCATTAATAGGGGGCTAACCTATTGACATCGTCCATGCACATATACAGTTTAAAAGTTGCTACTCGAAAAATTCCAGATGGGAAAAATCCAATAACACAGCTCGACCCGGCAACCGAACCCAGGACCAGACAAGTCCTAACAACATTAAGCCTTTCCCGACATAAATTGGATATCTCAACTCTCAATACACTTAAGTGCAATCTTTTATAGAAGGGAAGCTACAAATTACGTTTTATTTTCTCTCTATCCGACATATACACAACGTTGTAGATACTGTAGTGCTAATGGTGCTATCAATTAAACGTGCCACGAATAGCCGATCGGATTCCCATCGACTCCCTTTTGCCGGCCATTCGATTTGGCACCCTTTAGTGTGGTTTTATGTGAATGAGATTACCATTATATGTTGCTTGGTGTCTATGGCTTTATTGTATGCGTACATGAATTAGTTGAGTCCGTTTCTTATTACAAATTACATTACATTTGAAAATATGCAAAAATGCAAAGAGTGTATTCCGTAAGTATACCATCCCTCCAGCAGGACGAACACGCGCGTTTGTGACAAAAAATGATTACGGTGGTATGGTACGGTTGTATCGCCCAAACTGTTATAAATTATAAAAAGTGTGACTCAAGCCATGTCTCAGTACCCTTGCTCGCCCAGCTGTAGTGTTACGGATATTTATCACCATAAGTAAAGACTATGCATACGTAACAATCACGCCTTTTTCGCGAGTAGTAGGCAGAAACTACAGAACGCGACCTAAGTAATATGTAAATAATGCACTTTTATATGATACCCCAAATGAGCTGGTTATCCCACTTAACTACCTCACAAAATTTAACCCTTTTTTTTTTTTTTTTTTTTTTTTTTTTTTTTTTTTTTTTTTTTTTTTTTTTTTTTTTTTTTTTTTTGAAAACCCTCATTTCCTATTGCGATGAAAATGTCAGCATACTTTTGATTCTTTCACTCGTCAGGTGCGTGGACCAGGATTGTTCAAAACTGTTACTAATTTTAAGTCAATAACATTATTGTAATTGCCAACCCGCCTTGAGCAAGCGTGGTGATTAATGCTCGTACCTTCTCTGAATGCGAAGAGGTATTTGCTTTGCAGTGGGACAGTAACAGGCTGGTATTATTATTTATTACTTTCTAAATTTATCTTGGACTTCACTGACATGGGTGAAGGAAACATCGTGAGGAAACCTGGTCTTATAAATTAATATAAGTCTGAAATCGCCAACCCGTCTTGAGCAAACGTGGTGATTTTGCCTTTGCCCTGCAGTGGGACAGTAACAGGCTGGTATTATTATTTATATTAGCACTAGTAGTTCTTGAAAAAAGGAACTGTGACAGACAGACGAAACCGCTTTTGTTTTTTGGTACTGTCTTCTCGCAGTTCAACCCCCAGGGTTATTTACTGCTTATCCGAACTTTCCTGTGGGGACTTAATTAAAAATTAAGGCCTCCAGTCAGGGACTAAAAACTTAAAGCCTAGCTACCACTCGCTAGGGGCACACCCAGCGGGGTACGAGCCTCGGCTTAGGGCATCGCTGGGAGAGGACGGGTTGGATCTGATAGATAGACGAAAGCGCACCATAAACCTTCCTTTGCCCTCCGAGTCCAATTTAATAATGCTTTCAGGGTGCTGATGGGGTTGCCGCGATTCTGTAGTGCATCGGGGATGTTTGCTGAATATCGCGTCGACTGCTTTTATGCTACGATGCGTAAAAGATGCGCATCCCTGGTGCATAGAGTACGTGGCAGCGCCAACAGCATCCTTAGCATGATCGCTAGTCGGTTAGACTGTTCTTACGTCAATCACTGCAGCGCCATTTGTCATGGAATGGCGCTGCAGTGATTGAGCATGTCAAGATAATGTTTTTATTTTGTTTGTGTTGACAGTTTTTAAGCATTTATAACACTAATTGTTAATAACAAAATGGACACCAAGGTCTGAATTAATAAAGTATATTATTATTATTATTATTATACCATTTTGGTAAGGAACCCTAAAACTACCATTACCATCTGTTAATTAAATTTAAGTGTTCACAAACTAAGTGAATGAACATTAAAATATTTTCTAATCTGTAACCTCGCTCTACTTAATTACCAATAAACATGAATTCATTCACTTCAAAGCGTCTTCCCGATATTGTTAAATAAAATGAGTGTTATAAAACTTTTTACTTAAGAATCCCACGAGGTAATAAATGACTAAACTCTACCTTTGAAAGTAAAGGCTCGGCCGTGTTTCGAAACTCCACTATTTCACCTTTATAACATTATAAATTGGTACTATAAACAGTGTGACCAGCCCATCGAGCTCACATAGAAGGTATTTTATTCAGGTTTAATTGTCTGCTACTGGTTTTGTTTCGATATTCCCGATACTAATGCGTCGTTTCAATGCTAATGGTTCAAATATAAGTGTTGGGAAAACACGTGATAGTTAAACTTTACAGCCGTGTTATCGGTCAAGCCCTATCGAGGTACTTTTTAGGAGATATAGGCAATAAACGTACATTTCATTATTTCAATAATTATATCATATATAGCTTGTATGTATGCTATCTTTTGATATATATATATCCTAGCTGTCACGGCGAACTTCGTACCGCCTCAAAAGTTAAGTTACACTGCCATCTGTTAGAAATGTAACTTATTATAGGAAAACATTTAATTTGCAAAAAAAATTATTGAGGTCAATAATCGAAATAAAAACTGTCCTATCTTTTAAGTTGGATTAAACTGCACACGGTGTGCAAATTTAATTTAAAATCGGTTAAGTAGTTTAGGAGTCCATCGCGGACAAACAACGTGACACGTGATTTATATTTATATACGAGATTTATATATATTAAGATATATATCAAAAGGTTTTATTTTATTGAAAGCGAGTTATTTGTCCTTTCTTCGTACATTACCATGACATAACATCACGCCTCTATTCTCCGAAGGGCTAGGAAGCGTACCTATAGTAGGGCCATTCATATTTGGCCAGTTATGTTTAAGACCAATGTAATTGGGGGCGAACCTCTTACTATCATCCATACATTTGTTCCGTACATGATAAATAATTTGTATGTCTAATATACGAGTAGTATGGTAGCATATAACAACAACAGAATTAGCAAGCTGAAGTGGCAGTGGGCTGGCCATATCTCGCGAAGAACCGACAACCGCTGGGGTAAACGTGTTCTTGAGTGGAGACCGCGACTCGGCAAACGTAGTGTAGGACGCCCTCTGACCAGGTGGGATGACGATCTGCGAAAGACTGCAGGCAGATGCTGGATGCGGCAAGCTGAAGACAGGGTGCTATGGCACTCATTAGGAGAGGGCTATGTCCAGCAGTGGACTAGTATAGCCTGATGATGATGATGATGATATAACAACACGCCTGTATTCCTCGAAGGGTTGGGCAGAAGTACACCTAAAGTAATGCCCGCATTTCGCCAGCAATGTTTTAAGTCCCATGACATAGGGGCAAGCCTATTGCCATAAACCAGGCA
Source organism: Phlogophora meticulosa (assembly GCA_905147745.2). Lineage (NCBI taxonomy): Eukaryota > Metazoa > Arthropoda > Insecta > Lepidoptera > Noctuidae > Phlogophora > Phlogophora meticulosa. Next base: position 14,312,786 of record LR990520.1, on the reverse strand, counting down.
CAGATTCAGACTCCGCGCTGCTATTGATAAATGTCAGGTGGAAAAACTTAAAACACTTGGTATAAAAAATATCTGCGAAACATTTTAAATCTAGTTGTATTTTAGCTTTCTCTGAGTTAAAATAGATTAACAGCCGCCACAGGAATTTACTTAATTCCCAAAGTTTAGGACAAGAAATCAATTGCAAGAATTTACAAAAGTAGACAATCGCACAATTTCTAAACGATTAATTATTTTTTACTTCGAATTATACTGAAGTGTAAAACAATCAGAAATAGAGACAGCGTAAATTACGACAGAACAATGCTCTGTAATTATGATTTTGAATACCGTACTTAACTTACTTAGACGCTGACGATACCAAGAGGCAAGTTATAAGCGTGTTAAAAAGAAAATTGGTCGGTTTTCCTTTGAAATCTTTATGCAAGATGAGGGTTTCTTAATTTACTTTTCCATTAATTGGTGGTCATGAAAATAATTGCTCGACGCACAAAGGCTAGTCATTTTGACTAAATGAATGAATGAATGAATGGTACAGCCATTTTCCCCAAGGAGAGAGATGGCTTCGCTTTTCTATGACACTGGAGAGTTTATTTGCTTGGTAGGACTTATTTTCAGTTAAAAGCACAAACTTTAAATTGAAAAGCAGACTGATATGATCAGATTTTTTAAAATAATGATATTGTAACTTATTGATGGGTACATGTAAATTAAAATAAATGCTAAATAATTATGGTTATTTCCGTAAATTAATATTTAGCACACTTTTACACTTCAAATTAGCATTTAATTTTTTTTAATTTAGTCAGGTCAGTGTTTCCTATTTGACTACTCTGGAAGAAACCCCAAAACAAACTCAGCGGTCTCTTTTAAAGTCCAGACAGCCATAATCGTGATTAGATCAAATGAGGACTGATGAGCGTCCGAGATTATATTGTACAGAGGTAAGTACATCAAGCCCCTCATCTATCAAATTTCTTTAATAGTTTTTCAACTTAATTACTAACCAATAAGGTTCATGTTCAATTGGGGAAATTTGACAGTTTGGCATAGCCTGATGTGCTGGTGTCTATACTTTATTTGTATTGCGTTCTTCTTGCAACAACTAGATACATACTTCCATGCCAATTTTCTTTATTTTCCAACTTTGTCCATTACAAGTTGGATGGAAATTCTCGGTACACGCAAACTACTCTAGTAATTGAGCCTTAACTGCAGTTAATAGTTGACTGGTATCAAAATCGATACAATAGACTATAGAGGGTCGAGTCGTGCACGTTGTGTCCATGAGTTGTACACTAGACTTAATAACATCATTATAGCAACACCGACAAATGTCACGCTATAAATTATATTGAGCAATTTTCTTGTAATGAAAACACATTTGCGAAAATAATAACGGCTAGGTAATATTATTATTCTTGGAGAGTAATAATAGAGTAATGTTGTCAAGAAATATTGCCTATTTTCATGTGAAATGCGTGTAGGTGACTTGAACAAGAATTGGCCTGGTGATAATAATGCTGGACGATCCACACAGCATCATCTAGCCCCAAGCTAAGCAGAGCTTGTGTTATCACACACATCACACGCACATGTCACAGGCGGACCTACGCCCGCCGCGCCGCATCGGTCGTCAAATAATTATCTCTAGTTATTGTTTGAAGCTTCAATATGAATAGTTAAAATATTTATACTTGATCGATTCTTTTCTTTATAATTACTTAGCTAAAAGAAAATGCCTATAACTATTTTCCTAACGCGTTACCATTTTTATCTGAGCTGTTATCTAATCTAAGAAAATTTAATATCGTAATACGACTTTCACACGTGTTTGAAAGACAGTAAGTTTGCCAAATAAAAATGGGGAATGGAGTCTGCCTAATCTGCATGCAACGTAGGGCGGCGCGTTATTCTGAATCGGGATAAACGGTTTCATTTCGATATTAAACTTTTATAGGCGCGTTTTATTTTTATTTCTAAATTTTTTACGTTGGTAACATTTTTTTTACTGTAATGTTTTTATGTGAGGCGCGTTTAATTCGTGTTCTATTGGAGAATGTGTGGGGCTGTTTCGAAAAACGACCCGAGTGATTTTTTTACTTTACTTTCGAGCAAACCGTTATGAATAGTCGGAGATAATCGAGAGAGAGAAACAGCTGTTTACCAATTTATTTTTGACTCTTTGATCACAATGAAATGATGACGTCATTTCAGTCAAAGGACCCCTACTGTTGAACATAGACCTCACAACGATCTGTCCTGCGCAGCTCTAATCCATCGGCTTTCTGCGATATTCACAAGATTGACTATCCTCGCTGCGTCTCCAGAAAAAACCTGACGATTTTTTTTCCAAAATTATGTACCTAGGTACTGAACTCATGGTATCTGTTTGCTGAGGTTCCTTCCACCCTGTATGGGCAAACAATTGGCTGTTCCATTTTATTATTCATAAACGATTTCGAGGAAATTAGTTAAATTAATGTATGTGGTCGGAAACGCAGTCGATTTTACCTGCCACAGCTTGTGGGAAAAGTAACATTTGGTCGAACCCCTTTCTATGAACTGCATTTAGAGCTAGGAAATAACTAGTAATGTTTACTAGTTAAATAAATTCATGTTTCTAATTAATTAATGGGGCATAAATTATTTTATAAATTAGTTTTCGCCAAATATATTTTTTCAATCGAATACGAAAAGGAAAAAGTGGGTTTCTGCTTTAGTCTTATTTTCGGCAGAAAACGAAAATTATTTAGACATGAAAATATACTAACATTTCCACTGTACACTGAAATCGTTTTTACACCTAGGTAGAAAAAGAGCAAATGCAGGCTTTTGTGGAAATAAAACACCATAATTCCATTAGAGGATAAAAGTTTTTTGTATTTCTTGCTATAATTGTATATATTGTATATTGACTTGATTGATTATGTATTATCTTATATATAAAATTCTCGTGTCACAATGTTTGTTCCCATACTCCTCCGAAACGGCTTGACCGATTCTCATGAAATTTTGTGAGCATATTGAGTAGGTCTGAGAATCGGCCAAGATCTATTTTTCATAATAAAAAATAAAAAATTGGCGGTACGAATTTCGCGGGCACAGCTAGTAATATTATACGAGTATAATCAAACAATACAACATCAAGTTTTACTTACGAAGTAAGCCGAATGTCGCGCGGTAATATTTACGAACTGTTTAGGTAAAAATGGCCGAACGGTGATTTTTCGCCCAAAAAGAAACTTCTGTCGGTCACTACTAACAGTACACACCATAAATTACTATTTATTTTATTATAACCATTCAACACAAATCGTTAATTGTTTAACATAAATCTAAATAAATTAAATAAATAAATATTGCTGGACAATCCACACAGCATCATCTAGCCCCAAGTTAAGCAGAGCTTGTGATATGGGTACTAGATGACTGATATACTTAATACAATACATTACATAGATAGATATTTTTATTATATATAGCAAATACCCAGAACACCCGGAACAAATATTTGTAGATCGTACAAAGATTTGTCCCAAGGCGGGAATCGAACCCGCAACCTCTTGCGTCGCAGGCGGACCTTCGCCCGCCGCGCCACATAGGTCGTCAAATCTAAATGTTTCACACAGGTAGTTAAGTCAGTGAGTTTATGGAGTTTACTTTAATTACTTAAACATTTTTATGGCGTTGTAATAATATCAAATCAGAACATTTATGTGTGTAATTAATGATTTATAATCAACGTTTGCCTAGCCTTTACCCGAGTATTAAGGGGCATCTTCCAGTCTAACAGGATACAACTGAATACCAGTCTTTAACGGGGCAAGATCGCCGATCTGACCTCCACAACGTGGAGGTGGTGGGTTGTTACCCAGTTACCGAGTTACTGGGTAACAACCCACCCTTTAGTAAGAACGATTAACAGACTTCCAGGCTTTTGAAAATGGCGGTAGAGACCAACTACAGAACGTGATGAATGTATCAATATTGTCATTTTATAAGTAAAAATTGAGGTTGAGGTCGATTTTAGTATTCAGTCCTTAAAAGGGAAACGGATACTGTTGTTAGATCACTTTCTTGTTAAATTTTCGGTTTTGGCTAACCTTTAAAGCGGAGGCAAAATTAGAGTGATAAAAGAGCCGTATTTATGGAGGTAGTTTTAGTGCAAACAGAATTCCGAATACTTTATTTATTCCGAATACAGCACTATCATAAATTCAGTTTTATTACTATGCATCAAAAGTCCTACTCGCCACAAATCCGACCCAACTTTTAAAAACAAAAAAAAAACGCGAATTCGGCACGCACATATTTTCGAACACACATCGGAACTGTTATCCCCGCTCTATTTTTTTATTTTAAAAAAGTCTTGGGAGGTCGGTTGATCTTATATTTATACAAATATTTTTCATCTTTGATTTTTCATTCTTCATTTTATCCCACACAAATTTTATTTTAACTTTATTTTACTTAGCATATAGTGGTAGTAAGAATTATTTCATCGACATAGATCAAGTTAAAAAATACATACTGTTGAAGTTAACTTAAAGCACAGTCTTGCTCAGTCAAAAGCTCAAGTCAAGCAAGCTCAGTCTTCTTGACCAAATTTATATGGGGCTACTCCTGAGCTTAACTTTCTATTAAAAAAATCGGTTGGCAGATTGAAGAGCTATCGCAGGACATACATATATAAAAAAGAGATTCTCAATCACCTCACCTCCTCTTCATTTCCTTATAAAAAATACCACTGCAAGGCAAAGGCCTCTTCTAATTTAGAGAAGGCACGAGCATTAATCACCACGCTTGCTTAGTGCGAGTTGGCGATTTCAAACTTAAATTCATATTACTGAGTCCTCACGATGATTTCCTTCACCGATGTCACTGATGTCTAAGATAAACGTCATTACATATTAGTTGAAAAAGTTAAATTGGTACTTGCCCGGATTTCAACCCACAATTTCCTGCATGAAAGGCGAGGCCCGAACCACAGGGCCACCACGGCATTCTTTTTTGAAATCGGTTAAAAATACAACGCTATTTGCTAGGCCACTCACGCACTAAGTTCTCTAACGCAGGCTTCGCATGGGATCGTGCGATTACGTACGGACGTACGAATCGAGAGATTTAACCCTCCCGTGTACGTTTGATGAATAGGGACGATTCTTGGAAGTCGTGCGATCTCGGAGACAAAGTTTCGAGATCTCGAGTTGATTTACCATTTCTCATTTCCTTGATATAATACGGGGCGGGATTGAATAATTGAATTATGAAATACGGGATTTTTTTTGTTTCTTTTGAAGTTCTGATATTGTAACCTGCCTACTTTTAATAGAAATTCGAAGTATTATTTGATACTAGCAGCCCCTTCGTCTGCGTTTGTATCTTTATAAGCTAGTATAAGCTTTAATACTGTAAAGTGACATCAAAATTCGTTTAGTAGTTTTGCGTAAAAGAGTAAAATGCATCTATATACCCTCACAATCTTACATAACATACTAATAGTAAAATTTGTACTGAACTGTGTTACATAACATCACGCCTCTATTCCCCGATGGGTTAGACAAAGATGTACCTATAGTACCCACATTTTGCCAGTTATGTTGGCTATCAACCGGGCACGAATCCATTATAGACTGCTACCGAAAAATTCTCGATGGTTAACCCAATATCACTTTGCCCGGCCCGAGAATCTAACCCAGGACCTCATGTTATGAGCAATAGACCAACGAGGCAATCGTTAAGTGTTACATTTACTCATAAAGTGTTTAATGAACCTACTTGAAGTTTCAAACCGGTTGTATGAAATATGCAGCTAATTGCTCTATTTTCTGTTGAATATCTTAATTAACTTAAATAGCTTCAATGATGATTAGAAAATATTTACATCTATCCCTTATCACAAATAGATGTAAATCCGCTTATATATAACTGGATTTAGAGATTTTTTATACCTTCGTTATACATATTCAAAGTAAGTATTTTATATTAAAGCACTTCACCCGCGTCTTCGACTTTTGGATTTCGAACTTTAATATCCCGTCCACCCTCTTTTAAGCGTAGTATTGAAAATAAAATGTAGCCTATGTTAATCGCTGGTGATGTAGCTTTGTATTTTATTTAGAAGTAATAAAAAAAAAACTATCTTTGTTATATATCGTATTTAGTATATCAGTCATCTAGTACCCATAACAGAAGCTCTGCTTAGCTTGGGGCTAGATGATGCTGTATGGGTTGTCCATCGTTATTTATTATTATTATTTATTTCGTTTTTGAGTTAATCCAGGACAAAAAACATTTTTTCAATATGATGGTAGTTTAGATAAAACGACTACGGAGACGGTAAAAATATAAAAACAACATTGACAAAAATACAAAACAAACCGGCCCCGCTCAAAATATTTGCGTTCCTTATGAAATCATTAAAAAGAATATCATAATATGGCATGGATTTTAATTGGGAACCAAACAAGCCAGTCTTCGTTTCGAGTGCCTAACAGTAAAAAATACGATGTTTTGATGGCTTCATATAAGTTTTGCACCGTATTTATTGCGCTCTGATATCTTTATGTACCAGACTTGCTCCGGTTTTTATAACTACTTCAGCTTATGCATGCCAGGTACTTCTCAAAACTGGCTACTGTCGGCAAGTAATTGGTTACTACGTTGTATTAATTTGCATCAAGTACTTACTCAGCTTTAACGATCGCGTATTATCGCTTAATTAATTAAATATCTTGCTTGGCAATAAAATAAAACAGAACTTAGTCTTTTTAGCTTGAGCTATGTTGGTAAATTCAGGGTCCTAGGTTCCTAGAGACCACATTTGGTCATATTATTCCTTCAAGCAGGAATTTGTTTCAAGCTGCATGCATTGTTTGTCGAGTCGTTGAGCTCCTGTTCAAAGTTGAGCTACACGATTACTTATAATTGCGTACACGGGTGTGGTGTGTGGTTCTTTCAGAGTAGTCGGTTCCGAAACACCGATCTCACTAACTTTAAGAAAAAAAAACTAGACCTCATCATCTGCCTAGCCTTTTCCCAACTATGTTGGGGTCGGCTTCCAGTCTAACCGGATGCAGCTGAATACCAGTATTTTACATGGAGCGACTGCCTATCTGACCTCCACAACCCAGTTTACTGAGCGAACACGATACCCCTTGGTAAGACTGGTTGTCAGACTTGCAGGCTTCTGACCATCCGTAACGACTGTCAAAGATCTACAAATGACAGCCGGGACCAACGGCTTAACGTGCTTTCCGAGGCACGGAGGAGTCTATGGAGACTCCTCCGTGCCTCGGAAAGCCGCCAATGCCGATGTTATAAACGGTCACCCATCCACAGCCTGACCTTGGCTAGCGTAGCTTAACCTTCGATCAACCCGTGCGGCTGTTTTTATTTAGCCACGAGCTCCTCCGAGAAAAACCTAGACCTGTCAAAATAATATTTTTAACCGAATTTATTTATCATAAATATCGACTGTACTTTTACCATTGAACTTTTGGGTAATTCGATTTTCTATCTCATATCAATATGTCTTATTTGATCTATCTTCTATTTTACTACTGCAGTCTAACACTATTTGAAACCCCACTAGAACATATCTCCATGTTACAATGTTTGCACTTTCTACATATCGTGGACGTGTATTCCAGTTATTTACTTATGTATGAAGACAAATAGAGGACCCGTTTGGCTCGTTCCACGGATCATCGGCTTTCTGTGCAAGATTCCTGCCTCGGGCAGACTGCCTATCACACAGCACACAATTCCTACTGATAGCTATCAAATTAATTGAGATTATTGAGATTGCCGCTATGATGGCAAATATATTGATATGTCAAGCCATATTAATGTAAATTATCGCGGATTAGTGTTTGAAAAAAAAACTATTTCCGAGAAAGTTGTATTTTTAACTCACAGGCAGGCAGTCGTTAAAATAGCAAGTCTGAAATGGCATTGTTTATTTCCAAGTAGGTAATGTCCAACGGTTGAGATGTCTCACCGAGTCAGATCATTAAACTAAAAGAATGTCTCATTTTTAAAATAATAGAGCTTTTCCCATATTAAAGATCATTTATTTGACGTGTTATTGCCCATATAAGACTATTTAATACCATTTCGTTTACTGCAACTGGACTAAATGTGGGTCACCATAAAAATAAAGTTTCTTATATAAATGTGTGAGAAATAGCAAACAAACCACCGACGTGGAGGGCCTTGTCAATTTATAGTAGGTACATTGACGATATCTACTCCGTAATCTCCTCAACGAGTCTTCAATACACAGTACACTATAAGATTACTTACGAACACGATCGTCTAGTAGGAAACAGATAAGAAAATCGTCGAGTAAAAATCTATGGCTAAAGAATATCAGTTGTTTTTCCCGCCGAATAGTGTGACGAAACTAAAACAACAATCGATTCGATTCGTTCGCATAATCGATGATAATCAATCGATGGTTATCCGTTACTCGATCATAGCCTCATAGACAATACGAAAGTGGTGTACAAAAGAAAAAAAAACACTGTAACACAAAGCACTATCGACCGCAAGGGGTCGCCGGCCTATGATTGCTGGCTTCAGTGACGCAGTGGCACTTAACGAGAATTTTAAATTCAAACTAAGGATTTATTTGACTCGACTGCAGGTTTACGATTGCATAAACATTATTTTCAGAATATATCTTATAAATACGAATAAACTGCTGGAAAGCGAAACACCCTAACGATGGCTTTTTTCTACCCAAAAGTTTAATTGGATTTTCTCGTTAGAAAAATCTCGATTTCTGGAAGTTTTGACACACTCGTAGATCTGTGCAAAGCTAAGTGGTGATAAGCTGCTATCGATCTAAATACCAGCTGTCCACTACTTTTTTATTTACCTATAATGTGTAGGTATACACAAAGTGCAACCTACAACTGGAGTTTCCTAGAAAAAACGATCGTGCAAACACACTGAAAGCCTTCAACGTGGCTATTGACCCTCAGAATATCAATCATGCGCAGGAAGGAATATTTTCAAGTGTTAAAGTTTAAGTTTTACGAGTAGTCTTTCCATACTTTATGGTACTTTCAATATTGCAGTTACTGTGACCCCTTTATATTAACATATTTTTGGAGGATTAAGTTTGGCATAACTATCTAGCTTATTAATAAACACAGATTAATAACCTCATATGTTTACCCCTATATTATATAGTAATATGCAAGTAATTGACATTTGTAACTGAATTTTCTGCCATTTTTTTTTTACTTAATGTAAAAAAAAAAATGTTAAAAAAAAAAAATTTAAATAATTGGCGTTGGGCCTAATTCCGAATGTTTTTAAATAATATATTTTTAATAATGATGGTAATTTTGCTTCGTGAATAGATAATTTTTTGTTTTGTTTTTTGTTTAGTAAATATACTAATTATGTTAAAAAATTTCAAAATGTACCAAAGGCATGTACAAAAGGCTTATCAAAATAACCATCATACCTGTATTGACAATTATTGACAAATAAATAATTTCTATTTCAGTTTCTACTTCTACTAAAACTATTCTACTATATTGGTTCCATATCATATGCTTCATTTCTTATCTTTTTTTTAGTAGAGGACATGAAACGAATGCTTACTCAAGACGTTCTTCTCAAACATTGTTACACGTGTATTTTCTTAACAAACGTTTATTCGTTTGAAGGAGTTTATCTGTGAAGCCCACGTCTTTATTGTGGAGCACTCACTCGACATTGTCGGAGATTCTTTATTACGACATTTGTGTTACCTACTGCATTACGCATCGAACACACAAACGTAACAGGATAGGAAAATATTTCAATACAACAAGATTACATTTAATATTTCAGAATCAAAAACCATAGAGAAATGGAAACTTTTAGGCGGGAAATGTAAGTTGGAAAAATTAAAAAAAAAAATGAAATAAGAATGAAATAGCATACCGTACATATACATATTTAGCTTTGAGTTCACCTAATCGCATTTCAATTATCTAAAACAACAGCTACATATGATGTAATTGGAATCCCGCGAATTTGTTAACCTTGAACTTTTTATTTTACACTTAATCAAGACGCGGTCAGTGACCGAATGACGTTTCATGCAGTGAGTGTTTTTTATTGTCTGTGGCCGCTAATGGCTGAGGTGTTAAGCAGTAGAATAACTGTTTACACGAGCTTTTTAACACTGCGTTACGAATGTTCAACGGTTCCACGAAATATTTTCTCTATTACCATATCGATAAGCTGTTGTGACTAGGAATACTTTAACGTTTATCGATTGCCACGATAAATTACAGTACTTACGGTAGTATTCCGAGTCAGTTAATGTTCCTAAATTATTGTTTACCCAGGTGATCGTTAAATAGATTCTTAATAGCGAATCCTATTCGAAGTATCCATTTAAAAAAGTCGTGAAGTACACAGGCTATTGTTAGGAATATTGCATTTATATGCAAAATTATTACAGGTCAATCAGATAACGGCAAATAGGTCATAATGGACTTGCAAAATTGCATTACCAACGAAATGATCGAATGAATAAGTTTAACAAAAACTTTCGATGAAATTGTACTCTTGTATTTATTTAACAAAAGCGGGATTTCTTTAACTTTTGTAAAGTTCAAAGAAAAATCCAAGAAGTCGATGAAACTACATAAATTAAGAGCAGATTGAAAATAAATTAATTTTCTCCTGCCTTTCTAGTCGTTTAAACTTTTAGAAAAAAACACGGTTGTTCAAAATGATTTACTGGTGAAATATGCTGCAGTATTAAAAGCAGTTTTATTCGTGGCAAAAGAAACATTATGAATATTTAAATATTTTTTTTACGTATTTTAAGCAAGCAAAAATATAAAGGTGCTCGACCTTATCATTCCTTGACTGTACACTTAACAGTGTGCCTACTCTTCTTCCTTTCTCATGATAATTGATCAACACGTTGAACACATTATGAGGCAATTTACAGTGGACTCGTCTCCACAAGACACACTTCAAAACAATCAATAAATAATTGATAGCAGTACCTGGGAACCACGAGTAAATAAACAACATGTTTCTAATCCATCAAATGTTTTCCCTTTCCGTGAGGGGATCAAAGGAATTGCTAACAACGGCGTAACAACACTTCGTTGGTAAGCTTCATGAAATATTCTGAACAAAGTTCGTCCGCGGTCGCGACCGCTATAGGCTTATTGTACAGTCGCCGTCAGATACACTGTAGCAGACAAGGTGACCAAATACTTCCGAACAGTTTGAAATTTCCATAAGTTCTATAAACTTCAAGTTACCATAACTATCTGAACATGAATTATTTCATTAATATTTGAGCAGATGCTTGTCAATGATATGTTTGTGAGGGATATTAATGGTAGCTTTTAGTTTTTAGTATGGAACTTATGGACATTTTAAATAGTACAGTAGTATTTGGTCCCTTTGTCTGCTACAATAGATCTGACGGCGACTGTACACTAATGTTTGTGTAAATATCTTGTGGAATAAATATTTTGAAGGAAACGAAGTAGGTAATGATACACTGTAGCAGACAAGGTGACCAAATACTTCTGAACAATTTGAAATTTCCATAAGTTCTATAAACTTCAAGTTACCATAACTATCTGAACATGAATTATTTCATTAATATTTGAGCAGACGCTTGTCAATGATATGTTTGTGAGGGATATTAATGGAAGCTTTTAGTTTTTAGTATGGAACTTATGGACATTTTAAATAGTACACTAGTATTTGGTCCCTTTGTCTGCTACAATATATTTGACGGCGACTGTACACTAATGTTTGTGTAAATATCATGTGGAATAAATATTTTGAAGGAAACGAAGTAGGTAATCGTGTGTTACCTGTTTCAGAATTTGTATAATATGTACATATCTTATGACGTCTCATGCAATCATTGTCACTAGCATTATTTTGTCGTAAACCATTTCCTTTGTTTGTTGGTCTAAGAATGTGCTGATTCGATTCCCATCCAGTTTTTCCATCTAGAATTTCTTAGTAGTAGCTACGAAATCTGGATAAGTGCCCGGTTGATGGCAATAGGCTAGCCCCTAAACATGGGACTTCAAAAAATGTGGCTTTACTATAGGTACCCAAGTCTTCGGAGAATAAATGCGTGATGATATGCTTTAAAATGCTAAATGTATATGAAAGTGAAAGTAACAAGTAATCTACGAGGCTGGCCCTTTTAGAATTTTATTAATTTTAAAAATTTAAGAATTCAAAAATTAAAAAAAGAATTAAAATAATAAAAGCAGATCGATGGTGGACATAGTGATAACGTTGTCAGCCACCCGTTATCCTAATATCATTATAAACTAAGTAAGTAAGCTGTACAAAATTTTGCACTGCTAACTACCAAGAGATGCATACTAATTTTGTAGACCAAGAAAAGATATAATTATCTTTCAAGTCTTTAAGATCTTGTTAAACTAGTGTTTCAATGTGATATTATAACCGTGAAGTAGGTATAATATTAAAATTAGGCGGGTAAAATATTAATATTTTCATAACACATCCACGAAAGAAAGTATAGCACATATCTAGAATATACAATCCGGTTTTCTTTTAATGGAGACATAGAACTATGAGTAAGCACTGTGAAAGATTGGATGTCAGTTTCTTAATAAACTACGTACAGGCGAAGTTATAGACTACTGAGAAAAACAGAAAAAGAGAAAAACTACGCAGTCACGACCGCATTTTTCCGCAAAATAAATACCATATTTTCAGTGTTATTATAAAACTCAATAGTTTAGCCGTAAACCAAACCAGATGTTTTATTTTTAATACCCTCCTATGTTACTGCTCAGAAAGAACGAAACAAAAGTAACCAGCTGATACCGGTACAAAATGTTTGTATATTGTGTTATAAAATATCAAAAAATATAGCCACACAAGGATTCTGATAGCAATAAATTCAAAGCATGCTAGTAATACTCTTATTTTACGGCTGACACAACTGGTGGCAATCCCGTTTCCCAAGGCTAGTCATAACGGTATACCAACCAGTATTCCCATACTGGGCTCGGAATCCAGTGTTTCAAACCGTGCTAATAAGTCAAAGTAAATTAAACTTAATTGAGACGTAATAAGAGCTTTAACAACTGTACTAATTGGTGCTGAGCTTGCTTTGGAAAGACAGGTGAGGTTTGAATTCGAATGATATGTGCCTGTACGTTGTCATGAGTTTATGTCTTCCTTGGAACGATCTTTACATGTGCGGAAAATAAGATGAAAAGACTGGTATAAAAATAACTTATGTATATACGAAAGTTTCCAAACTTTTTTCTTTCCCCTGTATTTCCAGTAATCGGTCACGATTTTCCTTAAAATTATTTTTTCTGCGACTCAAATGAATTTCTCACCTTTATAATAAATTAAATCATAAGTATTTACGTGAAAAGGTTGTGAATAAAGCTTTTACTTTCTCCGACTTATGATTAAAACGAGAGAAACACATTTAATCTTACAGAGAGGCCGCCATGCGAAAAGATAAATGGCGGGAACGGCGTTATCTTTTTACAATCATCTTTTTCATACCAATTTCATGAAGGCACCGGAGTAAGGTATTCAGCCTCTCATGCTATTTAATCAAGCGAATTTGTTTCATCGTGTACGTACACAGTCAACTAAGCATATTTTTAAATTAGTTTTTTTTTATGTCAGCTCGAACTTTTTGCAAAGGAAAACTGAAAATTATAAACAGTGTAAAAGTAGTGTTGCTTTATATAAAAATAAAATTGAAGTGAATTTTCTCTTTATTTCCCTTCTACAGTTTTCAAGCGCTAAAGAGAATTTCGTAGAAAACTTTATGAACTGTGCTTATTGTATATTGCGCTTCATATTTTGCTTTATGTACAAAGCAATTTGATGAAATTCAAAAAAGCAAAATCCTCATCTAAAACATTTCAACTACATGTACAAAATGGGAAATGACACTCGCACACCTAAAAAAGCAACAAAATATTTAACATATGGCAACTTTAAGTAGAAAAAAGCAGGCGGTAATAACCGAGAGAGGTTCGTTATCTCGGTGCAGACGGCACACGTCTGAATAGCCTCCATGGACGCCGGCGAGAAGCATTTGAGTATTGCCCCCCTTAATTAAGAGGGACGAAGAGTGGTTTGAAAGCGTTGGCGGTGTACAATGCCTAGGCATCCTGGTTGTTTTGAGGGCCTCCATTGTTCTTGGATCGCTCGCGTTTCCACCTGGAGTGAGTCTCTAGTTTGACTTCACAAAGAGTTTTGCGAATGTACTGTATATGTCCGTAGTTATGCCTTTTAAGATGTTCGCAATTATTTTTAATTGCTAAGAACTTTTTGTGTGAGGTGTGCATTTTTAAAAACATGCCTTTGATTTTTGTTTTCTTTGGTGCAACATCGTAAAACAGTATGGGTTTACTTACTTACTTGTAAAAGTAAATGAGCTAAGTTTATATAGCAATGCTTTTGAAAATAACTTTAAGTTTCGATTTGTTTTTGTGACAAGGAAGAGGGAGCAAGATTTACTCCAGGAGATACACATAGTAGGTACGTACTCGTATATTTTAACAGGACAAAATACTACCTGTATTTACTCATGCTAAAATATATAATAATTTCCCTCTAAACATTATTTAAAGCTGTCAGGGGCCAACAAGAGTAGAAGGCACACAAAAGTATCATATTCACAAAACCCAAGTATCACGCATGTTGACGAGAATAATCCGGTATATCAACAAAAGTGTCCAATTCTCTTTTGTTGTAAGCAATTTTCTGTGAAAATCATATCAGAGGGTTCCTTTTGAATCGGCGTAAGAGGGTTTAGACCGGCCCATTCATGCCTTGGTTACACTTGCGGAGTTGCGACGTTAAACCAATGTGGTGTGGGGTGTCCTCAATGGGATAATGTATGGTGTTTTGTGAAAGGCGCGGAAAATATTGAGTTAAGGTGATAGTGTTTAGGGTGTCCTGGAGTTTTTTAATTTATCTATATGTATATACCTATTGTAGGGCTTTTTTAAAAGGGGCGAAACACGATAAAGTTTAATTATTTGGATAAAAAGAACGTTACATAGAATGTCTATCTGCACGGTTGGCGCAGTAGCTCAGTGCGTGTCGCGGATTTGATTCCCGCTCGGAAATAACATGTATTTGTATAACTTACAGGTAATGTGCTGTTTGTATATGTGAGTTTAAATGTTTGTAAACGCACCCACGATACAGGAGAAATTCCTTGTGTGGGGCAACGTTTTTTTTATGGTTATACCTAGACCCCGATAACTAATGATAGGATGCCGTTACGCCAAATGATTGTATTTAGCACCAAACTATCAAACTGAACAATAGCATTACATAAAACAAATCGACCATAAGCTCGACACGATAGCCCATAATCCAGATACACCATAAAATATTATGTCGCAGTAAAAACGATATAGTCTAATAACACATGATACGTAACAAAGGAAGTGTACAGGCATATAAATCTTTTGCACCTCGATCTGGTATGATTGGACAAATTACATCGCCATAGCACCCGACCAGAGTACTACGACCCCTCATATAACACCCACTCGCCTCTCGTTCTACCGAAGTGTTGTGGTCCGGAAGGGGAGGGGAAGGCCATTTGTGGTGGTGGTGATAGGAATTGCTCGCATTCACCGGCGGACAATACGCTCAATGGGACCTTATACACAATAGCTGAAATCCACAAAGTGGTTTCCTAGATATTTTTAGATGGAATTGTTTGAAGTTATTTTTGGACTGATCTAACATGATTGTAGGAGTTTTTTAAGTTTGTTTGATATCAAAGATAATGGGCGTAATCCAGTGGTCTACGGGCCCACAGGTCGTAAAGTTTGGTAGCTTCACTTATTTTCTTACTATCAATGGCAATATCGGTTACTACGCTATAATGCGTAAGAGAGAGGCGTCACTGTTTCAAAGACTGCGCGGGAGTTCCAACAGCATTTTACAAATGATTGCTTCTCGTAATGACTGTCCTATACAGGCACACTGGGTGGGAATCGTTACGGGGAAATGGTGTATTTTAAGTTAAGAGGCTTTACTAACATAGGTCTTAAGAAATTTGTTATTAACATTTACAAGTATATGGATTATGTCAAAAATAAATTATTAACATTGTTGTTTACCCAATATTATGAATGAGAAATTAATTGTTTGTTTGTTACCTTTTCACGACTTAAGGGCTGATCAGATCGCAATGGATATAGTTTTAATAGGAGCAGTTTTTGGTTCACGACATCGTCAGCATACGCGATAACCGACAGTTACGCAGACTAAGTCGCCGGCAACAGCTAGTTATTAATAAAGATAGGAATAATAACACATAACACCAGACACAGCTTCACAAGCGCCTACCTAACATGCCTACACGTCCAAACTGAAATAACCAAACCAAATTATTTGACCACTTTATGCGACTTTGCACTCTGCAAATATTATTACTGCGCAAACAAAAACATTAAATGCAAAAATAATAGCCAGAAACTGAAATAAAGAAACCTAGATATGCTACGTGTAAAGTCCAATTGAAGCTGAGCTTTTACTTGAGGTCCAAATTCTGCGCACGATTTTTTTTTAATTTCTTATTGTAATTTCCACAGCTGTTTGACGTAGGTAATTGATCCACCATCATCACTTTGTCGTAATTGTGATAGCACAATTTCTAAATTAAAATCATTTACAACCTCAACGTACTTTTCTAAATGATATAAATTTACTGCAAACCATAATATTTCCACGTTAGACCCTTATTTTTTAAACGTACGGGATTTTTTTAAAGTCCCCGAAAGTCTGATAACCAGTTTTGCCCAGGGGTATAGTGACACCTAGTAACTCGATAGTGGATCCCAGACAACAGACGCTCCATGTAAAATACTGGTATTCAGCTGTTAACTGTTAGACTAGAAGCCGACTCTAACAAAGTTGAAAGAAGGCTAGGCAAAAGTTGATATTTTTCTTAGCTGATGTCTTAAGGCTGGGTTTACCTTAATATATTAGTGTTAGCACTCCGGTTTCTCGCTTAATTGGTCGCTTCAACGCTTTCACATATCCATGCGAATGAACATTTCCAATTGATTTCCTAATTTAAACCATAATTTGTTTAGAATAAGGCACTATTCCCATTTTCGCTTATAATATTGCACAGTGAAGAAACATGATTTTGCACCATACGGTAAAAGCGAATTTGGAAAATCTTTTCTAGGGTCGGACGAACATATGTTAGCTTGATATTTTATTGCCCTACTTTGAACACTAAGTTTCTTGGAGATTCATATTTTTTGTTTGACATTGGAAGTGTGAAGAAAAGTAAAACAAGGAAAACTGTACAGCGAAGTCAAATTACTTAGCAATTTACCATCGAAGTGAAGTATCACAAAACTTTAACAAAGAAACTCGACGGGAATTGTGTAGCTGATCAAATACAAAGAGAATTTCCTAGCACGTTACGCTATGTTTTGTTTCCTTTAAAATTTAATCAATACAACGTCTCATCACACTGATTAATTTCGTGTATATTGTGAGCAAATCCACAAAATTATTGACTAAAGAAAATTCATCATTTATTAAGCACACGCTCAGGCACGCAACACTAAAAAAAGATAATGTTATAAAAAATAACAATTTTATAAATAATTATTCAGCAAAAATGCCAGACTAGTGTCTGACGCTGGTTTTTAGCTGGACTGGAGTACGACAAAGGTCTTTGTTAAAATAGAACACAATAAATCAGAAGATTAAAATAAAAATATCATCGTCGTAAATGGCGCCAAGTCGTAGCACCGACGTGAAATAAATTGCAGAAAAGACGATAAAAATATCGTAATGGCTTTGTCGACTTCTATCGTTTGCAATAAAAAGCTTCAAGATTTCAAAAATATGATTCGCAACCTAGCCAAGGAATCTTCCGAAGAGTGAGATGAAGCAAAAGAACTCGGCTAAAACGACGAGACATAGATTATTTTCCAAATTGAGTCTTAGATGAAAACTATAAGGTTTAAATTTCTTTGCGTATACAATTTGGTAATGTTACACAGGAGATGTTGCAAGCTTGCCGCCAAAATGAAAAATATTAAAGGACTCCTGTATTTCAAACGGCCATTTCCTATTGTACAAATTGAATGGAATTTCTTGATCATATTTCCCGCCTTTATTAAAACAACAAAGAATGTGCAATGAAACATTTTGATGTAGAAATATTTGATCTCTGAGATGCTACAGTAAATTATGAATTTCCAAATGTCGGGAGGGAATACAGGAACAATATTCTTTTAAGAAATGTAAAATTCCATAACTATTAATAAAAATAACAAATAATAATAAGTTCTTTATTTCTCCTCACAATGACAAAATGACAAGCTTATGCTAGGTTCCACATATTACTTGTTTTTTTAGCAATGTGAAGAGCTGGTGTCTGAGTTAGGAGCAAAATACCTATATTACAAATCACCAGGTCCCCACCCCACGGAAGAACAGAAAGTTTACATATAAAATATGATATTAAAATCCAATGTTATAGATAGATGATATTTTATTGTTATAGATGAGCGGCGTATTGTTATTATTTATTGTATCTCAGTATAGAACTTCTAAAAGAATCTGGCAGACTGGAGTTTAGCGTTTCTCGGAACCCTTTTTAGAACATGACTATTACCTTGAAAACCCAGAACACGAGTCGTAATTTGAAGGCTTGTTCTCAACTATGTTGGAGGCGGCTCCCAGTCTAGCCGCATGCAACTGAATACCAGTATAATGCATGGAGCGACTGCCTGGCTGATGTGAAGGTCAGCCCAGTTATAGGGTAATACCATACTCCTTAGTACACACCTAGAAGTGGAAGACACCACTTCTAGGTTCCAGAATTCCACGAACACTCACAAATATTCGTCATCACGCCATAATAGCAACAACTTAGTCTCTCAACATAAATCTGACGAAAATGCACTTGGGTCTTAAATTCTTAATTGCTGCAGAAATAAAATTTTACAACGCCATAATATTAGCATAGGAAAACTTTTACTGGAGTACTCAAAGTGTTATAGCTTCGCAAAGTATCGGGGACAGTCAAGGATCCAAGGATTGAAGTATAGAGAGGGTCTTGTGATGTCAAGTGTGGGTTCACCGGTTCTCGCCTCCTCATGAGGGCTGTACTCTTGTGTCGGCAGAGTGGTACAAGTGTCCATTGAGAAAGTTAACATTTGCGATGTAGGCACTTCACGTTTATGATCTGGTTTTGAATGGTGTTCTTGGAAAGCTCTTGTGTTTGAGGATTTTGCTGGTTTGTATACTTAATTTTTTGATTATTTGACCGATGACCCAGCTCCTGACCTCGATATCGCCAGATGGAAAGCAATGGATGAGGTCCACCATGGAACGAGCGTGCCCAAAATATGCCAGTTCACTGTAAAGGCTGACGGGTAGGGACAGGGTTGGGCAGTATTTGAATTACTTGTAATTGAAATACGTAATTGAAATACGTAATTGAAATACAAATACGTATTTGGTATTCGTATCTGAATTACTTGCTTAAAATGTAATTTGTAATTTTTATTTCAAATACCTGCCGCCGAAGTATTTTGTTGTTAGTATTTGAAATACATTTTAACATAAATACATTTAACATTCATTTGGCGATCTTACTCATTATAATTTAGCAGGATTTATTCATTCTCCAACAAGAGGCTGTTTGTCTGACATTTAAAAATCTCGTGTGCATGAATGGAAACTGTGGTTTTACTGACTAATCTTCTTTTACTGCGCTTTTTAGCCCATGCTGAGATGGATTACTTTTTTTTCTTGTTAGTATTTTGTAACTTGTATTTCAAATAAAAATAGCTAAAATACTGTATTTCTTATTTTATATTTCAAATACATTACTTAAAGATATTAAAATACTGTATTTCGTATACTTGCGAGATAATATTTTGTAACTTGTATTTCAATTAAAGCAAAGCATGTATTTTGATCACAGACGCTGGCTGAAAGTTTCACACTTTGGCTGCGCGCTTATGAGCGATTATTATCATTTACTTATGTAAATGATGAAAAGAAGCGCTAAGTAGGACTAGTCGGGATATTGACCAAGTGTGGATGGTACCCTACCCTGTCTGGTACATTTAGGTAATGCGGTAGTTAAAAAAAGATTGGACGATCAGGTCGTGGAACTCCTGCACTCACTCTCCGACGCACAGTAGAAGACCGACGGGCGAGCAACGTTTTGCCGATGTGAAGCTTGGCAACCAGCGATTCGTTGCCTATGAGCCTTGCTTCTGCCTGATTCCTTGTTTCGACCTATTTGCTTGAAAAATGGGTCGTGGTTTTAAGCTTGCGACCGAACTGAACTTTTTCAGACCGTGGTAAACGTATCAAATAAATATTTGCGTTTTTTTGTGTGTCTGTAAATCAGAGTCTTTTTTAGTTGCATATATTACCTACTTTACCAATGACATATCTGGCACTAGGTTACCGTGGAGTTTTATAGCTGGTTTATTTCTATTCATTTCCTATGCATCCTCCAATTTTGTATAGATAATTGACAGTTTTAGAAAACATTCAGTCACATTGCCTGCGTGCATTATTCTTAGTACATCTATCTGTTAGTCCATTAAAGGAAATATTAAGACCTCGACGATGTTTGAAGCTTCACAAGCATGTGTACGTCAAGCCAAAACCTGAATAGGAATGTCTGGATAGACATATGTTGGTACATGGAATACAAGGTATTGTTTTGTGTTGCTTTATTCGTTCAGTCCATTCACAGTAGTGGTTTAATTATCACTGCCAGAAACGTCACTGAATTGAAATTCGCACACAAATTATATTAGTTCTAATCCCAAAATATCTCCTGTTACAAGAGCTCCGTATTGTTGTTGATTTCCTGACAAACAAGCTATTCAATAATATGTGAACTGTATATAATCTGTATTCATTCATTCTCTTTAGCAGTATTTATCTGCCGCTGTCTACCCTAGTAAATCGGTAGCACTTAATGCTTCTCACAGATGTACAGCTAAAACCAGTCCCGGACTGTACAAATATTTGTTCCGGTACCGGAATGTCTTGATGAAGCTCATGTGAGCACAGATTATCAAATTACTGAGGCTGGGACAAAACGAAGGATTTTATGTATTAGGTTACTTAAATTTTTTGTTGTATCCTTTACTTTTTTTTATAAAATATCCTGGGCTGAACTTTCGTTTCTGAAATTAATTTTGCTGAGAAGAATTTACCTAACGTTATTTTATATGTTAGAGACCTTTGCGACGAATAGTATCAAGCTAAGAATGTGTGTGTAAGGCAGTAGAATATCTATGGGTAGAATAAAGGACAATGTTTTGTTCACTGGACTGTAAGGTGGAAACCAAACCGCAGGAAGTTGTATGGCCTTAATACGACAAGTTACTTAATCTCGAAGGAAGTCACGTTAAAGATAATACTTTTTTTGTACAGCTTACATGGCTTCTTAAGATACTAGAACTGGAAGTAACAAAGTCAATTAGGAAATTAGGTTGCTCGTACACGAGAACTTTAACAAAGAAGGTTTAGGGAGAAAATGTCGAAACAGACGATAATCAAACAGCTCTAAACCTAGCCACAACTAAACCAATGACAGAGAAAAATATCCCCGTCGCAACGCAACACAAGATAAATGAAACAAAATTACGGTAAAGAAATAACGTTATAAGTGCATGTATGTCCGAGGCAGGGTGCCGGGCCGAGCTTGACAAATTGGAGTCCCAGGATTATCCTCCCAATGTGCTATATTACGAGACCCGGGGAGAATTATATCGGAGCAATCGACTAACACGCTTTGTTTCATTACATTTCCCCGAGATTTTTAAACGGTCCCGTCAATTTTTGAGCTGGATTATACCAAGGGATTATTTTCATTGGCTGTGGTTTAATTTGGAACATTTGTTCGCGCCATTTTTGACACGCGGTTTTCGGTGGGATGTTCTGGGTTTTATTTTATTCTGTAGCGGGGTTGGCACATTTAATTACGATACTAACTTTTCCCTTCGACACCATCCGTATGAATAGATTGTCCGTTGTTCCAGTTATTGTGCTTCAGGGTCATATATTTTACTAGGTCTGTTCAATCTTATATATACAATTCTCGTGTCACAATGTTTGTTCCCATACTCCTCCGAAACGGCTTGACCGATTCTCATGAAATTTTGTGAGCATATTGAGTAGGTCTGAGAATCGGCCAACAACTATTTTTCATAATAATAAAAAAAAAATTGGCGGTACGAAGTTTGCGGGCACAGCTAGTCTTATATATAAAATTCTCGTGTCACAATGTTCGTTCCCATACTCCTCCGAAACGGCTTGACCGATTCTTATGAAATTTTGTTTTTTTTTTTTTTTTTTTTAGGTAGGGCCACTCGCAGTTCAGCACTATAAGGCTGTTTACTGCTTAACCGGTCGATCCTGTGGTGACCTTACAAGAAGGCCCCCAGCCAGGGCTAACTACAAGTTACAAGAAATTTTGTGTGCATATCGGGCAGGTCTGAGAATCGGCCAACATCTATTTTTCATACCTCTAAATGATAAGGGTGGTCCGGTCAACCCCTAAATTTTATTTTTTAATTATTTCAACAAAAGTTTTTATTTTTATTTGTTTATGATACAGCATACAAAAACACATACAACTTCAAATTTTCACCCTTCTATCACCAACCTCTATATGGCAATACAATGTTTGGTGGGTCAGCTAGTCATAGTATATGATTACATTTTGATTTATTGATATTCTATGTCCCTTTCTCTCTTTTCGAAATCGATATCAAATCGTGTTTTCTTTGTCAAAGTTAAATGATGAATGTCCGGTTCTTGATGAAAAACATCGAGCCCGTAATTTATATTTCGGTATGATCGATAATGCCCAATAATTCGTGATATATAAATGACGACCGATTTTTCACCGTTTTATCCAAGAAAAATGTAAAATCCGAAATAAATGTGAGGCGTGCAAGAGTGTTTTCCGTGTAATTTATAAGCGGAAAGCGGAAGGAATAGAAAGCAAGCGTGGTATTGCTGGAACTTCAAAATTGTGTATGAAACATGCCAACTTTGTTCCAGTATAAGCATTTTTATTACATTCATGATGTTTTTAACTACTTATAATATACTTTTTGTACTTCATTTTTGTTTCTAGAAATTCAGGAACAAAAATGTAGTATTACTAATTTATTTTTTCTTTACTAACTGTTAACATTATTTCTTTTTTTTTAAAGGCCAATGTTTTATTCAATTAAAATACATGAAAGAAAAAACAAAGAATCACAAGTCATCGAAAAATTCAGTCGCATCACTTCTAGCCAGCTTTTCGTCACAGTAAAAACCTAATTTACCTACAACCAAACACTGCTTGCTCTTGCAGTAAAACTAAAAACATAATTCCTGTTTCTTGCGCTACATCTTATATTTTACCCCATCTTAATATTATAGACGACATGTCGTTTGTATAAAAATGGCCGGCGAAAGCCCCGGATAGGGTCTCACAGGAAATGAACCGTGGACTTTGTGCCCCTTAATGTTAGAACACGCCAGACCCTGCCGTTTTAGAATTACAAATATATTTCACACAACGTCTCCTTCAAGAATAAACTGAAGGAGGAAACATTTTCCATCCATGCTTACGTATCCCTTACTCCATTTATATTCATCAGGTATTACATCTGACAACCCTATCTGGGTACTATATTTTCTCAGAACCCCACCTTCCATATTTTTGCACGAGATTTTAAAATAGACCTTACATTCCAAAGGGATGATGTTATGCATACACTATAAGTTGCATGTTTGACTCTATTAAAATTATCATTCGAAAGTATGGCGTTTGCAGCACGCGAGTCTTGCGGGATGATTTGATTACAGACGAATTGAAACCTTATTGCGGAAAGCCGAAAGTTAATTTTAGTCTGAAGTGTGAAGGGGATAATTTGGTAAACTGTTTACGCTAATACATGGCTCGAGGACCGGTTGCACTCGTATTTACCTGCACGCACCCGTCGCACACCCTGTCGTTTCTTCCCTTTTTTTTAGTAAACATCTCGTTGTAAGTCGTGATGGTTTATTTGGTTGGCTGTGGACGTGAGCTAGTTACGGTTTGAATTAGTTTTTTTAGTCTGTGGTTTTGAATATGGTGGAGATCGCGTTGATTTTAAAATCGATTCAGGTTACTTGTAGAAACATTGGCAATTTCGTTTCTTTTTGTGTTTGTTTAGTATGTGGTTAGTTGGTATAAGGAGGATTATTCCATAGACTTACAGTATCCATTCGATTCAAAGAAACAGCGGCAAGGCGAATAAGTTTTACATATTTAAATGAAAAAATATAACTCTGACGGAGATCTCCAGGAAAGATAACTTATACAAAATCCTTTTTTATGTGCTGTTAAAAATCAACTTCTTGGCATTGCTAAGATCTGTATTTAAGATTCGCCGGATAAATAAGTGGAGATAAACAGGTGGCCGTTTACTTGTTACGGTTACCGTCAAGTGGTACAGTTAGATGTTTATATAAATACTGTAATTGCCTGGTTCGTGAATAGTGGAATTAAATGATAGCTCAACTACAAATGTTCCTGGGTAACGGAGATATATATATACACTGTGGATACCACATCTATGCTAGGGATCAAACCACATAGTTTTTATCACCTTCCCTGACGAGAAACTAAAAATTAACGTTACCGGTCCAGTAGTTAGGTCAACAAGCGGAGTTCTTATTTACATTAAATTTGAACATCTGTACCATATATATTTATAAATATATACAACATGTCCCAAAATTCAACGATAAGCCGGCACCAGAGGATGGACCTACTAATGACTACTCGAGAAAAAAAAAGAAAAAAAAAATACCTCTACTTTTTTTTAAATTACTTAAAAAAATGGAAATTCTTCGAAAATGTATACCCCTTATGACACTTTTAACTACCATGACCACAATTTTTCAAACATTTCAGTTTTTTTGTTTGTATCGGCAACCTAAGTAGTACTACTATTCACCATAATCTTTGAAAATTACAGAATTTTCGTAGTTTTATACAAAAAAACAACCAAAAAAAATTATTTCCCTAAAATTTTGAAAGATTTTAACGTTCAGTACACTTTAACTCATCGTAGTGTAAAAAAAAATATGGACACTACTATGGCAAGTTTTTTAAAAAATTTGCGCAACTAACCTAGATTTTAAAATGGTATAATACTTTAGTAAAACTAGCCACAAAAAAAAATAATGACACTTTTTCTAATCAAGAACCAATTTCATAAGTTGTTGTTAATAGTAATCACTTCTACTATGTGCCCAAAATAGATTTCTTTCGCAAATTCTTAGAATTTGGAAGGGACATTAGATAGTATACGTTAGAGAGAATTGGCCTTTTGGCGTATTTTGGACTGTTTAGCGTTTATCATGCCGCTACCATACACACCGTTGGAATACGCTAATATGCACCTCATTTATGGAGAGTGCCGATGCAATGGTAGCGCTGCTAGCAGATTATATCGAGAAAGTTACCCAAATGCTCAAAGATACCCGAATTATCGAGTATTTATTAATGTGCATCAAGCCTTTTCGGAGGGCCGTTTACCATCTGATAGGAGAAATGCTGGAAGACCTAGATCGGAACGCGACGAAGAAGTTCTCAATGAAATTGAAAATGATTCAACTACCTCGGTACGTGCCATAGAAATAGCTACGGGAATCCCAAAAAGTACTGCACATCGAATCCTAAAACGTCACAGACTTCACCCATATCACTACAGGCGTGTGCAGACGTTATTGCCGCGGGACTATCCACTACGATTCGCATTTTGCCGTGTGATGCTGCAAAAGCACAGAGAAGATCCCCAATTCTTGGATAATATTCTATGGTCGGATGAATCAACCTGCAAGAGAGATGGCTATTTAAATCTTCACAACCTACATAGCTGGAGCAATGAAAATCCGCACCTGATGAGACAAGACAAATCCCAATATCAATTCAAGGTTAACCTATGGACGGGCATATTAAACGGAAAAGTGATTGGGCCTTTTGAATTACAAGGAAACTTGGATGGCAATAGTTATTTGAACTTTTTACAAAATGACTTGCCAGTATTATAAGAAGACATGCCCATTAGTGATCCACAAAACATATGGTTTCAAAATGATGGTTGCCCAGCTCACTATGCCCGTCCTGTGCGAGAATACTTAAACCAAGAGTATCCAGGGCGTTGGATAGGGCGACTTGGTCCTATTTTATGGCCACCCCGTTCACCCGATCAAAACCCCCTGGACTTCTTCTATTGGGGTTGTCTCAAAGACAGAGTCTACTCGAAACCCATTGCAACACTGAACGACCTTCGCCAAAAAATCACTCAGGCTGCGGATCATATCAATAGTAGAAGATATGCACGACGAATAAAACGATCTTTTTTAAGGCGATGTCGTGCCTGTATTAATGCCGGTGGTAAACAGTTCGAACATTTATTATAATATTATTAATAATGCAATAAATTTACATTTATTGACACCATTTGTTTCATTCATTCAACATTTTCCAACAACAAAAATCTATTTTGGGCACATAGTAGAAGTGATTACTATTAACAACAACTTATGAAATTTGGTTCTCGATTAGAAAAAGTGTCATTTTTTTTTGTGGCTAGTTTTTCTAAAGTATTATACCATTTTAAAATCTAGGTTAGTTGCGCTAATTTTTTAAAAAACTTGCCATAGTAGTTTCCATATTTTTTTTTACGCTACGATGAGTTAAAGTGTACTGAACGTTAAAATCTTTCAAAATTTTAGGGAAATAATTTCTTTTGGTTGTTTTTTTTGTATAAAACTACGAAAATTCTGTAATTTTCAAAGATTATGGTAAATAGAAGTACTACTTAGGTTGCCGATACAAACAAAAAAACTGAAATATTTGAAAAATTGTGGTCATGGTAGTTAAAAGTGTCATAAGGGGTATACATTTTCGAAGAATTTCCATTTTTTTAAGTAATTTAAAAAAAAGTAGAGGATTTTTTTTTTTCTTTTTTTTTCTCGAGTAGTCATTAGTAGGTCCATCCTCTGGTGCCGGCTTATCGTTGAATTTTGGGACATGTTGTATATAGACATTTAAACTAACTGCCCGTAGCAGTCGTAGCAGGATGTTAAGTAGTAATTCCTAACCTAAAATCTACAAACCTATAAAATCAAATACAAAAATATTTTTTCAAATACACGCGACAGTTCCAGAGAATAGCGAGCTCAAATAAACAAACTCTTCACCATCCTGTACTTCTAGAAACCAAGAAGACATATCAGACAGAGAGATACTGTCATATGAATGTAGACATATTAACTTATTCTCAGACAATCTCACCAAGTTGAAGCCACAAACAAATTTGTACAAACTACACACACCAAAACACTTTATTACTATCCTCTAACACAAAGTTTCTGCGTTAAGTTGGCAACTTAATCAAACTTAGGCATTACAACTTAGCGACTTCAGTACGAGACAAGATTGACCAAATATAATGTAGGAAGTATAAGTTACGACTTACACAACTAGTGTCGGGCTTAGGGTAATGTTTTAGCTAAAGCCGAATTTAGGCCCGCACTCTCCGAAGCCGTTTCAGGTTAAAGTTATGTTGGTATTAGGCAAGTTTTAAAAGGGTTCGGTGTGGTTTGTGGTGTCTTATACGTATAAATACCTACTGTTATAGTCTGACCATAATTCATTTTATTTTTTTTCCTTTCATCTCAATTCAATAGAGATTGATGGCAACAGGCTCGTCCCCTATTACATGGGACTAACACATAACTGGCAAAATGCCGGTGTGTATATATGCTCCTCTGCCTATCCCCTCGGAGATAACAGGCGTGGTGTTATATTTATCGTCGAAAGTCGAAAGTCGCTTAATTCAAAATGTCAGATCGTCGTTTGTTATCCAACCAGCCAAATGTTCCATCGAATTCTAAATTCAAAACCCGAACATATTCCCGAAGATGGCCGAAGCTAAATGGACGACGACGCGACGTCCAATGGCGGAATAGCCTCTATTCCGTTACACGCACCATAAACTAAACATGTAATCGACATACATGGGAGTGTGTCCAGGGACGTTGGCAGAGACGCGTTAAGGCGAAAATTACTATGAATGGGTCATAAGGTTTTGTGTCTAGACTGGCTATTCTAAATGTGAGTTAGCTACATTGGTTACGAAATTTCTGTTCATCATATTTGTGATGTTAAATCCTACGAAAGCTTTAGTTGAATAAAAGCAGAACTGGTTTCACCATAGGCTATAATTCAATAAGCGTTCAGTGAAGAACGAAGTCTTAGAGGTTTAAAAAAAAATATGTCTAACGGGGTTATGACAACTTTTTTCAGATCTCTAAGAAAAGGAATTAATTTTAATTACAAGGAGACAACAAACACATGTAATGCATATGTTTGGGCACTCTAAGAGAAACTAGACCAATTTGATAAAAAAATGGAAACACAAACCGAAACTAGACGCTATTCAGTAAAAGTTTGTTACAAATAATAATAAAATAAATAAATAAATAATGCTGGACAATCCACACAGCATCATCTAGCCCCATGCTAAAAGCAGAGCTTGTGTTATGAGTACTAGATGAATGATAACTTAATACATTACATAAATAGATATTTTTTATTATACATAGCAAATACCCAAAACACCAAATAAATACCAAATTACATTAGTATTTCTGAATCAGAGCTTTGCGGTATGATGCACAGGTTGCGTATCACCGATTTTCATACAGGCTACACCTTGAGCACATTCATAATGTCATTCTCAAGTCATAAAACTATTATAACATTGCCCACAAAAAAACAGAAGTTAAATGCAATGTAAACCCAGTAAAACAAGTCCAAGAAAAAGTAATTTCCGAAAACATGCCACAAGTCTAAAAGCCGAACTTTTCACCCACACACAACCAGCTTGCAAGACCTCTAACCACGCTCACATGAACCGCAAAAGTTCTAAATCTGGGAGTAAATGAAGGAGTATGAGAGACCAGGTGAAACTGGATATGTGTGTCAGACAGTCATGTCGGAATTATAGGGCCTTCATCCTTTAATTATGTCTATAATTAAGTAGCTTAGCAAACGTCTACGTTTGAATCCTGACGGGGATGCGGGCCAGCCATTTTTGGAAAATATTTTATTTATTAATCTGTGGTGGTTGGTTGGTAACTTTTTGCACGTTGTTGATAGATTTAAAAAGATAGAAAAGAAAAGCATATATTTGGGACACGAACAGCAAATACACTAAAAAACAAAAAGGACCACGAGTAGGATTTAGTGGTATTGGAATTCAAACCAAAATGAGATGTGGGAGGCGGTTTTAGCTTCGCTTATAAGTACCACAGTTTGTATGAAGACAAGCATTATGTAGCACACTGATAACGAGTCTCCTTACGAAATCAGTACTTACTAGAACGCAGACCGAATCACGATGAGTTCCAGTGTGATATCCATCTTACAGGTAGCTTGAGACAATCTTTGTGATGTGTCCATATTTTTATCTATACTTAACATTCTAAAGAGGTAAAATTTGTATGTAAGTTTGCATGTAAGTTTTTATGTAGGCAGTAGGGGGTAATCTCCGGAACTATCGATCAAATTGTAAACATTTTTTCACTGTTAGAAAACTACATTATTCCTGAGTGCTTTAGGCAATTATTATTTTTAAAACTACAGTTTATAGGGGGTGGAGGGATATATTAAGGTGAGGGAAATATTAGAGTTTGAAGGGAACAATACAAAATCCACGAGGGCGAAGTCGCAGGCGAAGTGCTAGTTCAACATAAACAAGGCTAGTGAAGAGGTGGGATGTAACACAAATGAGGATGGATGGAGTCTTAACAAGGAGTATTGTGTTGCCCAATAACCTGGTTGTGGAAGTCAGATAAGTAGTCGCTCCATGAAAAATACTGGTATTGAGCTGCAAGCGGCTAGAATGGAAGCCGACCCAAAAATCGTTTGGAAGAGGTTAGTTGTATGATGATAAATGTGGATGGCTAGAGAGAGACGACAGCCAAACAAAAAAACATAACTACGCCGACCCGAGGTAACATGGGACAATGCCAAAAGAAAAAGATAAAGATGATGATGATTACAAAATAGAATAACTGGGTTCAGTAACTCTAAAGTTAATTTTACAGTTGAATGGAATGAATGTACTTGGCTGTTACGGCAATAAAACGTCATGTTCAAAGCTTAAGGGATTTGTAGTACCAGCCTATTACTGTCCCACTGCAGGGCAAAGGCCTCTTCTCATACAGAGAAGGCATGAGCATTAATCACCACGCTTGCTCAAGACGGGTTGGCGATTTCAGACTTATATTAATTATATAAGTCCAGGTTTCCTCCCGATGTTTTCCTTCACCGATGTCATGATGTCCAAGATAAACTTAGAAAGTAAATATGAATTGAAAAACTCACATTGGTACTTGCCCAGGTTTGAACCCACTACCTCGTACATTTACATTATGACCCACAAGGAATTTGTAGAATCACACCTATTACAATTTATTTTCAAGGTCTTTAAACCTTGAACAATTTAACGCCTCACACAAAAGTTAGCTGCGTAATCGATTGTTATCGATTATTCGGTCGAATCACACACGGGGTAATTGACTCTATCCTTAGTTAATTAAGAACGTTTATTATGAAACCTGAAAGGAGCTTAAAATCGAGTGGAGTATCAATGTAATATCGGAACGTCTCGATTTGAATGAACAATGACACGAACATTTATGTGTATCTGTTTCGGTTATATTTGGGGGTTAAGTAAAGTCTGCGTCGTAGTGAATTGGATTGCGAAGCGATATTGAAGATGTTATCTTATATGATGTGATGTCAGATATAATAACAAACTTGAAGTCATTAGCGTACGCGCTAATTACGGTAGAAATACAATATTATATGAAGTAGTACATCTGTTCGATGGATTTCCGGACGATATTAAAGAGTGTGATAACGCGAATACATTTAAACAGAAGCTAAAGAAACATGTACATTACAACTGCTAATACTCTAGAGGAAATTTGTATTGTACTAAAATATCATGTTTTATTACTTTGTATCTCATTATAAGCGGACTGTATGTTCTTATGAGAAATAAATTTCTTTATATCGATATGACAAAATATATTTTGTCATATTGGTTTCTTTTTATTTATTTTTAGGAAGTTACTTGGGAAACATGAAAAAGATATAAAAAATAATATTTTATCTTACTTAGACATTCTGACATCGGTGAAAGAAAACGTCGTGAGGAAACCGGGACTTAATAACTAATATACGTTTTAAATCGTCAACCCGCCTTGAGGAGGCGTAGTGATTAATTCTAGTGCTTTCTCTGTATGAGAACAGCTCTTTGCCTGCAGACCAGTCTTTTACGGTCCCACGTAAAAGACTGGTATTATTTATGAATGAATACCGTTTTCGTGCAGTCACTAAAGTTATAATATAAATGATTTCCCCTATAAAATATAAAATTATCCTTATTCCTATAAAATTCTCTTCACTTCGTAATACAACATTTTATTATTGCATTCTCCCTTGGTTAGTGTACGTGTAGTCGTGAATGTAGAAAACATCAGTTATTTTCCGTGAAGCTGCGGGTGTCAACAACAACTAAAGTGGGCTATTATAACGATGTCGCCTGTAGGGCACTGGCCTAGTTACGAGTGCAATTGCATTCTTTTTACTTTTTTATAACAACATAAGTTTGACGACAGATGTGGCGCAGCGGGCAAAGGTCCGCCTGCAACGCAAGAGGTTGCGGGTTCGATTCCCGCCTTGGGACAAATTTTTGTACGATCTACAAATATTTGTTCCGGGTGTTCTGGGTATTTGCTATGTATAATAAAAAATATCTAATCTAAGATGTATTGTATTAAGTATATCAGTCACCTAGTACCCATAACACAAGCTCTGCTTAGCTTGGAGCTAGATGATGCTGTGTGGATTGTCCAGCATTATTTATTTATTTATAAGTAGCCATAGTACATGACATTATTTCAGTAATCACCAAAAGGTTGCGTATATGTCTATAGTACACTCACATTTCGCCAGTTATGTCTAAGTCCCATGTAATAGGGAGCCATGCCTATTGCCATCAATCGGGCATAAATATAGACTCCGTGTTAATGAAAAATTCTAGATGGAAAAACCCAATAAAACTTTGTCCGACCCGGAAATTGAACCCAAGTCCTCATGTTTAGCAGTAGCGCTTTCGACATCTAAACGAAGCAGACAGTTTTATTTTTATTTCATGGTTAATTAAACATACCTTTCATAAAGTCACAACGATTTGTGAACTTACTATAAATAAATAAAGAATGCTGGACAATCCACACAGCATCATCTAGCCCCATGCTAAGTAGAGCTCGTGTTATGGGTAGTAGATGACTGATATATTTAATACAAGGCGGGAATCGAACCCGCAAACTCCTGCGCCGCAGGCATACCTTCGCCCGCCGCGCCACATCGATCGTCCTTTTCACTATGGATACAATGTAGACTTTTTTACTATAGTGAAATGAACTGGGTTGTGGAAGTCATATAGGCAGTCGCTCCATGTAAAATACTGGTATTCATCTGCATCCAGTTAGACTGGAAGCCAAACCTAACATAGTTGGCAAAAGGCTAGGCAGATAATGATGAGTGAAATGCATAAATGGCGATGCTTATATTTACATTTATGTATATCCTTAGCACTCGGGGCGCTCCGCCCAGGGACACTCCTAATTGAATAACGATCGTATCGTTTCAATAGCATGGCGTAGCATGTACAGGTGGGTGTCAACCCTTAGTCTAATACAGTAAAAGCATTTCGCCTGTTCCGGCAAGTGTGTTGTTTCTGACACCAGGACACCTTGCTACCTCTTGTTTGGAGTTCAGCCACTCCATTTAATCTACAGATCCTGGAAGTCTGACCGGCCTAGGCAGGCTATAGCGACGGAGATAACCATTAATAGATTTTTGTTTTGTTTGAAGCTGTTTACATACGTATTGTGATTCACATTTCATAAATATATTAGGCTTTTAGAATACATGTATTCTGAAGTTCGAAGGTAAAAGTTAGGGCACCCACAAACAGGCGCGGCGCGACAAAGCGACAACTGTTTTTATAAAAAATTGTTTTGCTGTTTTGTGTGCTTCTTTGTTCTCATGTTTTTTTTATATTTATTTCGTTTCATCATCGATTCGTAGATCAATTCCTATGAAAATTTCGTTGTCGCACCGTCACGTCGTACCTGTCTGTAAGAGCCTTATTACGCATTTCGCATTTAGTGGAAAACTAAGAAGTTTTCACGTACCTGCTTACGATGATCCAGATATTTGTGTCAATCAATCATCTTCAAATTTCACAAAATCATGTGATTTTTCACACAATTAGTTATAATTTATAGTATAGTCAACACGAATAAACAGTAAAATTAGTTGCAATATTTACTCTGCGATCTCAAAGGTGAATAAATCAGCCTTTACGACCAAATTATCTCGAAACCGTGGTCCGTGCAGGATGCATGGCTATCCTTCAGGGAAGATTCAATTACCAGTCGTCACGTGCCATGGGGGCCGTCAATGGTTAACGAAGAGACCGTTAGTCTCTCTTGCATGGCTCCCAAGTTGATATAGCGTATGTGTTATTTTCATTGTTTTTTCAATTTAATGGAAAAATGCTGTGAAATGAAATGGATGAAACACCTCTTTCCAAAGCATAAAATGCTGTCCCTATATAAAATAAATGTTCTCCCGTATATAGTAAAAATAAAAGCCATACCCACAGTCCCGGAATTCAAATTGTCTCTACATTCATTCCGTTTTTACTTAATTTAATTTATCGTAAACTCTTTCAAAGCGTTCCATCAATCGACCTTTTTATTGAATTTATATAGAAAAGGAAAAAGATAATATTTAAATATTTATCATGGCAACACACTGATCGCTGAACAGATGGTATTTTTAATTTCCGCAAGAGAAGTTTGGCGCCGGGCGTCGCTCGAGACATCGGGACGAAGGCAATCGTTCGGAAATATTCGGAATAAAGGTTTATTTGCATCTTTGCACCGCATCTGAATCGGGAATTTGTGCTTTGTTTTGTAAATTAATGAATTTGTGAGACGATTGTACTTCATGAATAGGGATTTTATGCAAAGTGTGATCTCGATTAGTTAAGAATTGAGACAACGAAATGAAGACTGATTATTTTGGCCTCTCATTGGTGCAACGGGTCTTTAGAAGGAAAACTACGAATTGGGCATTCATGTTAAAAGATAAATGATATTTACTTCTGTAAATTGGATTACAATGCTTTCGCTAGTAAAATAACAATAAAAAACTTACAAAACTAGAAGTAGTCAGTGTTTCCTACCTGACTACTCTCAGAAGAAACCCCAAAACAAACTCAGAGGTCAAGTCCAAACATTGTCTAGGTCAGACCGATCAAATGAGGACGTGACGTGATAAGTACATGAGACGGTCTTTTGAGGATCCACAGAGATATGAGTGGACCTCACCAGTCAGGGCACGCATTCGTCAGTAATCGTGTACTTAGCTCAAATCAGAACTTAAGGTTAACTAAAGAACACGATTTATGCATCAGTCCGGCGAGGTAATCCAAGTCTCTTTACATCACTGTTTTAATCAACAGACATTGAAGCATAATATTACTATTAAGCTATCCTTCAATTAAATGAACCACACAAATGTCAACTGGAAACACAATCCACCGAAAAAAAAACCCAACACCTTCTTGCAGAATTGTCTCAAGTTTCAAATCGCGTCCATACTCTCATATAAACATATAATAATGACTTTATGGACTCCTATTTACATGTATTAGGTGTTTGCACGACGGAGGCGCTAAACTTATCATTTTATGGCGTCGTAAATACGAGAAGATGGCGGTACATGAGTATAACAGCGAACTGCACTACGACGGAAGTTGTGCATGCAGTCGGGTTTATTAGCAAAATAGATGATAGAACGATGTCAGTATGTAACATGGTTCGCTGATATATATCGGCATATATACACGTACATAGGGTTTCCATCTCTAAAATCCTCAAACCAGGACGAGAAACGTAAAATCCCCGGATTTTGGAGCTTAAACCGAGGACATGTCAACAAGTCAAATGCATACAATTTAAAATTCTTCTAATGAAACAAAACAATTTCTTCTAAGAAACGTTTAGCAGTCGTCACAACTTAATTGAAATGAAACAAAATTATTAAAAAAAAAAACTTTCAAACCTGGATGATAAATGAAAACCCCGCCCGGGGAGCGTCCCCCGGACGCCCTCTAAACTAGGACAAATACAGGGAAATCCGGATGGAGAGCAACCATATTCGTACATATATCATTTGATAATCGCTCGCACTAATTATGGCAAAAAAACAATATTGGTTGAAGGAGCACGACTGTTCAATAGTTTACCGGAGGATATGAAAAAATGTGACAATATAAACTTATTCAAACGTAGATTAAGGCAATACATTACAACACTTGAAATAACGTAAAACAGAATATTACTACTATGCTAGTATAATGTCTCCAACACTCTAGAGGTAACTAATTAAAATAATACTAGATATAAACACCTACATGTATCTCATTATAAGCGAAAACTAAGTTCTTATGAGAAATAAAGTTCTTTAAACCTAATTTACTGTCTTGAGAAAAAAAAAATGAGCGGGCTGATGCTTTAGCGTCAGATAAAAATACTACTTTTACTTCTAGAGAAGTTAAATTAGTATTTTATCTAACACCAAATGGATTAGTAACATGACACAATTTCTACATACTACTAAATAAACTGAGAATTTTGCCTTCACTACCAGCACACTTCACTTTGTATATTTTTGCATACACAATGCAACACACTCAACTCAGCTCACAATTTGTTCCCAGCTGCCGTCACTAACAAAACTACTTGAATAAACAAGATAACTATTTTTAAACTGTCAGACCCTTAGTCATGTAAGACATAACAAGGAATTTAGCCAATTTTAGACTCTTTAGCCAATTATTAGCATATCCTGTTGTTATGCAATATGATAGCCCGCATCTGCATGAGGATACGTCTTCTAGTTTATTGATATGACACTAAAAAGGACATTCTCTTAATAGATCGTGAGAACGAGTCGTGAAACCTAGACATGACAATGGTCAGTATTTTTCATACTAGCAGTGCACGCGACTTCGTTCGTGTTGATGTCGGAAAACAACAATGTGTCGCTTAGAGAAGACGTACGGTCTACTATTATTAAAACTGATGAGTTTTCTTTATAATGGATGTCCTTCCCTATTTGAATCGGCGTTTGTTTAGAATTTGATGGATTTCAGTTTTATTTTGCTCGAATCTCTAATACCTACTTACTTTTTCTAAAAGCCTCAGTTAGCCTACCCTTTATAACATCAGCTATCTGCCAGTGGAGTCCCGTCAATTTTAGTGTAATTCCTGTTTTATTAGCTACTACTTTTTTTTTATTATTTTTTTATTAATTAAATAATGCTGGACAATCCACACAGCATCATCTAGCCCCAAGCTAAGCAGATCTTGTGTTATGGGTACTTGATGACTGATATCCTTAATACAATACATTACATAGATAGGAATACCCAGAACACCCGGAATGCATCTTTGTAGATCGTAAAAACATTTGTCCCAGGTCGGTAATCGAACCCGCAACCTCCTGCGTCGCAGGCGGACCTTCGCCCGCTGCGGACCCTGGTCGTCAAAATATGTTGTTGTCGTATGATTTCATACTATACCTAACTAAATGTGAAAATAGGAAAATCAGTAGGAAGGTAGATATAAAAACGTGTTGAAGTCACCGGTTGATTCTCTCTCTACGTTAGTGGGAAAGTAAAGTAAATTGGCGCACTAACTAGTTTCCGCTGGCTAATTTACTATATAGGTACTAGGTTTTGCCACCGCCTTTGCCCACGTGAAGGTCGTTAATTATCCTGCGGGATAGTAACCTAAGTCCTAGTTCAGCTCATGGTCTACCTGTGTACCAAATTTCATCCATAACAGTTCTGCCTTTGAAGCGTGATGGATTACCAAACATATCTACAAATACACAAACAAACATACATAGAAACTTTAGCTTCTATTATTACAGTATACCCACGTTTCACCACTTATGTTTAAATTCCATGTGATAGGGCGGGAGCCTATAGCCATCGACAAGGCACACATCCAGACTATGTTTTTGCTTTAAACGTTGCCCCACGCAAGGAATTTCTCCTGTGTCGTGGGTGCGTTTGAAAAGATTTAAACTACCTGTTGGCCATAATAATATTTGATCCGCGCAGGAATCGAACCAACTACACGCGGCGTAGCAGTCCATCGCTCAACCACTGCGCCAACCGTGTTGTCAAAAATTACTTCTCTGTAGAACTTTCGGAAGACATAATAACGGCTAACTTAATCAATGATGATAATTAATTGATAATTATAATGTAGGTAACTATTCCTAACTACTGTCACAAACTTGCGAACTATATTTATTAGCAAGCCCTGTGATTTATAAACATAATTATTAAGCCATCATCTGACTAGCCTTTTTCAATTATGTTGGGGTCGGCTTCCAGTCTAACCCGATGCAGCTGGATACCAGTATTTTACACGGAGCGACTGATTATCTGACCTCCAGAACCTAGTAACTGGGCCACACGACACCCCCTGTTAAGAATGGTTGTCAGACTTTCGGGCTTCTGACTACTCGTGACAAACGACAAAATTCTAGATATCACAGCCGGTACCAACGGCTTAACGTGCTTTCCGAGGCCCGGATGGGTCTCAATATGTTACGAACGGTCACCCATCCACAGACTGACCTCAACAAGCGTAGCTTAACCTTCGATCAACCCGTGCGTCAGTTTTTATTTCGCCACGAGCTCCTCAAAAATAATTATTAAGTATAGTGTAAGAATAATAAATTACTTGGGAACATACACGAGAAGATCTGATTAATAGATAAACGGTTATGAGCCCGCCATACGAGAATAGCCTAGCCCATTTTATCTTGATCATAAAAGAGGGTTATGATAATGTCTTCATTAAGATTATTATACACTAGCTGTGAGCCGAGACTTCGTCCAGTTGGAATTTATTTAAAAAAACATCATTTTTTTAATAAAAGTAACCAAAGCTAGTCCTTAACACAACAACTATATGCAAGTGAATATCCCGTCAAAATCGGTGCGGCCGTTTCAGAGATTACCTCAGCAAAGAGACAGGCAGACAGACAGACAAAACATTTTTTAATTTGAGTAACTACTCGTATGGTATAAAGTTCAATATGCATTTAGAAAAAGCTGTTATTTTGATATTACAAACAGACACTTAAATGTTATTTTTTTGTATAGAAGATGGTATAGGTAAAGAAAGATGAGTAAATACCTACTAGAAAATTAAAGGTACAGTCACGAGATTAAAAACCTTAACACTTATGCAAGATTCGAAAGAATAGAATAGAATACTCTTTATTGCACACCATAGACCAACATAGGGAAAAATAAGAAAAAAAGAGATGCAGTAGTTCTGCATGGAGTTCATTGCAGTTTTCATCGATGTATTGGTAGAGGTTCCACGCATATGAAGTCGCGGGCAAAAGCAAGTATCTAATAAGATAAAACACAAATTCTACCCATTTAATTGTTTCCTTCACATAATCCTACCATTTATAACACGAATCGTATGCGCACAACTCTTCAACCCCGAGTTTAAGTGCGCATAACTCTTCCTGGCAACATGAATCTGTTTCCCAAAAGGCAGCAACTGATTTGCATATAAGAAAACCAAAGTTACCTACTTATCTTAATCTTGTAAGATAAATGTTAGTTTACAACCCCGATGTTAGCAATTTGCTTCGAATAATCCAATGGAATTTATCGAATCAATTATTCGAAATAGCAGTTTCTGCTTTCTCGATTAATCTGATGTTTATTATGGTATTCGATATCGTGTTGATAGCGTGCATCGTTCATCCCTTGTGTGTAGCAGCGGGAGATATCGATTGCAGTAATTTATTGATCTAAATACGCCTCGTGTATAGAACGAAGTTCGTCAGATTGTAGGAAAAAACGATAATTACGTTTTACTTAAGTTTTTCTTTTTTTAAATACGTTGCCCCCCCCACACTAGGAATTTCTCCTGCATAGTGGGTGCGTACAAACATTTAAACTCGTATACACAAAAAGCCAGACCCGGTAAAACTACCTGTAGGCCATACAAATATTTGTTCCGTACGGGAATTAAACCCACGATACGCAGCGCAGCGATCGCTCAGCCACTGCGCCAACCGTGCCGTTAAACCGATTACATGTTCGCAAAAAAAAACCATTGCAAAGAAAACGGTTTTAATGAAAAGTTTTTCTTTCTACATGGTATTATTCCCTATAATAACCCTCGTCCCACCTGCATTAAATGTCTTCTCTCCCTCTCGTGTTACGTTTAAAGAGTGCAAGTTTATTTAAATTAATAAAATTAAGTTGTACCATGATACAAACTGTATCTTTTGGCTCTAATTAAAGTTTTTTCATTTCTTCCTTATCGTACAAGAAGATAAAATGAACAGTGTAATGTGTTCTGTGCGGTTTTAATATATTTTTCTTCACCGTCTAAATCTCTAGCGTTCGATGGTCGGGTGCAAAAGTAAGCACAAAGAAAGGATTTTTGAAGGGGATTTTGGTTGGTGATGAAAGTTTGGTAAACCGTCAATTCGCCGTTGGGAGGACCCATCGGGCACATGAACGTCTCTGTTATTCATTAGAAGTTTATTAACCGCGCCGTTGCTTCGTAGGTCCAGTGGTCACTGCAGCCCGGAGTCTGGATTTGTGCCCAGTTGATCGCAATAGGCTCACTTAAGACTTAAGCATAACTGGCGAAATGTGGGTGTCACTATAGGTGCACCACTGCTCATCTCTAAGAGGAATACAGGCGTGATGTTATGTTTATGTGCCCCGCGGTATCACCCGATACTAAGGCCTTATGTTTAATATAACCTTCCTCAAGAATTGAAATATGTTTATTCACATCCGAAGTTCCACAGATTAACGTGTCCGAATAAAAAACAAACAAACTCTTCTTTGGTTTTATGATCAAAGTATAGATATCTATGTATATGAACACCATCAAGCCGCATGCGTAGTCCCAGGCAGGTAAAACCCGATGAGTCAGCAAATTATTTGTACTAAAGTAGAATATACCGGTTTACTAAATTACACATAGCTCTAGATATGAAGAGAAAGTGACTTGTGAATGATCAGTAGAACGAATTAATGTCGAGCAAGATGTGATTGACAACAGCCATGCTAATGTAGCGTAAATAAAGGTCTTGGTACTTGAATATCTTCAAAAGGTACTTTAATGTCTCATAAACTTTACTTATTGGTACCAGAACGATGCTTGTCTGCAGTTACCCTGAACGTCTTACCCAAGGGTGTGGAGACTAGATAGGCAGTCACTCCATGTTTAATACTGATTTTAATTATAAGCAGACCCCAAAATTATTGGAAAAAATCTGGGCATATATGGTGACACTTGTTGGTATTTAAAATACTTTATACTCATTTATGCATAACGTTTTCTCTGGCAAGTATCAAATCTTTTTCGTCGAAGTCTTATAGGTTATCCTAGTCGTAATGAGTCTTGATACTCGCACGAGCTTCACTAGCCAAGGTGCGCCGGATGTAGACGCCAGCGCATCAAGTTATATTTTCCAAATTGAACATGAACTTTATTCCTGTGCAATAATGTTGAAAAACTGTTAAAGAAATTTGACAGATTGGGGTAGCTTGCTGCTCTGGCCTCTGTACAATGACAAAACTGATGATGATGAGATGTTGGTCTCTTATTCTTTTGAAATTTCCTCTTATAAACGTGTACGTAAAGGCTTTTTATGAAATGTAAGTTCACTTATTCCATGATTATTTTTAAGATTTTTGCTTATTGAAAAACTACATGTTAGTAATGAATGCGTAATAGCAATTAAAATGTGTATTAGAGGTAAGAACAATAGTTTTCTTTAAGAGAAATAAGTCTACAATGCCGTCTGGCTTCCCTAAGATTCCCTTTAATTCGTTTCAATTCGTCGACTTTGGGTCTTTGCAAGTTTTAATTTTAGAATTACATTCTGTTTCCTGTTGCCAAGTAAAAGTATTTAATTTAAAAGAGTTGGTTCTCATTGTGCTAAAAGTTAATGAGGCGAATCCGATGTTTGTTTGTTTTGTTTCCTTACGGGAGAAAAACAGTGAATGAAAGGAATAATATCATTAGTTACGCTTGTGGATGTGGGAAGTAAGTGGGTAATCGTTGACTGTTACTTTGGACAATTGCCTAAATCCAGCTTATATGTTGTTCTCTGATGATATATGTATATAACACGTGTGTAATCTCTGAAGGGTTAGGTAGAGGTGTAAATACCTATAGTACACCCACATTTCGCAAGTTATGTGGAAGTTCCATGTAATAGGGGGCGAGCCAACCGGGCACGTATCTAGATTCCGAGCTGCTGCTATGAAAACCCATATTGAAAAACTCAATAACACTTTGCCCCGGGAATCGAACCCAGGCCAGGACCTCATGCTCAGCGGTAGCTGTAACCACTAGATACTAGCGAGGTAGTAAATTCAAGCGATTGTTTAAGTTTTATTTAAAATTCAATTTAAAAAAGCTTGAGCTACAAAAATTTCGAAATATCTGAAATCACAGTTTCATATAAAGATAACAGTTGATGTTAACGGTAGAATAAGTAAAACAAGGTAAGGTATGAGAAATTAAAAACTTTTCCCAAAAAAATACAACCGACTTCAAAAAACACTAAAAAGTGTACAATATCATAATCAATCATACTCTATGTTCTATACTTAGAGGATTTTTTTTTTCAAATTTAAATTGGAATTAAATAAAGAATCACCGAAATCAGACTTGAATAGAGAACATAGAAATTAGGGATAGCCGTCCAAAATTATGAATGCTGGGGGTTCTCAAACATGTACTGAATTCTTGGTTTCTGGTTCTGTATCGATGTCTCTGTACAGGGTGGACCCTGTATTCATAACTGATTCAAAATCCTAAGCCACCAATAAAAATATACCACAAACAAGCACTAAATGCGAACAATTTCACTTACACGATGTTTTTCTTCAGCTAAAAGTACCGAGCACAAAAGTAGCGAGGAGGCGAGCCCAGAGGAAGCTCCTATGAATAATGTAGGTCCGGGCGTATGTTTTTGATAGCGATACCACGTAACTAAGCTCGTTGTACTGTTTCACGAGCGTTTTTGTTGTTTTTCGAGCTTACTTTTGTTGCAGGCGGCTGTTTTAAAGTGGTTATTTCATGAAGTTATATGCGACAACCTGTGAACCCCACAGATGGAAATGTTTTTTCAAGTAACTAAGGTCGTCTGTTTCGCGGCTTTAAAACTTAATTTAGGGGTAAGACTGCCCATTGTGTTATTTGAAAATTTACATTGTGTACGGTGAAGAGTATTATAAAATTTATTCTACATGAAATTGATGTTTAAACTATATAGAAAGCTTGTCTTTAGTGGTTATATTTCAATAGCAAGATAACTTTTTCAGTGGTTTAACATTTTACTGTCACAACTACATATATCTTTTCCTCAGATAAATGTTAACTGACAGTTGAAAAGTCGGCCATTGGTAATATGTAGGTATAGGAATTCTGAAAAACTTTACATATTGTAATGGCGCTACCAAATACGAATTTTTAGGTTAGACAATTTTTTGTATGAATTGAACGTACAGATGCTAGCACATCAAGCTACCCCAAACTGTCTATTTTCCCAATTGAACATGAACCTTATTAATTTTGCAATAAAGTTGAAA
This sequence comes from Phlogophora meticulosa, assembly GCA_905147745.2. NCBI lineage: Eukaryota > Metazoa > Arthropoda > Insecta > Lepidoptera > Noctuidae > Phlogophora > Phlogophora meticulosa. The sequence goes on along the minus strand of LR990520.1, from coordinate 14,269,863 downwards.
AACTATCAAAGAAATTTGACACATTGGAGTAGCTTGATGTGCTGGCCTCTGTACATCGTACACGCAAGGTAGATACCATTTAACGTCATATAATTATATAGTATATAACTTTGAGTTTGCTGCGTTTCCCACAAATTGTGATAAACGAAGCTTCCTGCTTTAATGAAAAACCTTTTAAAGATATTAACCTCGTGTAGATCCTTAGAGAAACGTAATGCACTTTGCCCATATTTATTGCCATGAATTATGGCAACTCAATCACTAGGGATGAAGCCTGGGTACAAAAAGGAGTTACATTTAGTCCGTCATTCAGTCAGATTATAAAAAATATTGGACACGTATTTTTTACTTTATCAAATTAATGAAAAATGAATTAAATAAAACGCATTTAATATGGGGTGGGGGCTCGCTACGTCACATGTGTGAATAAAATCTAATTACGTTTGACGTCACGCTACATTTTAACTCAATGTATTGACGTAATCCTTTGATAACGTAAAAAAGAAAAAACACGTGTCCAATGTTTTTAAATAATCTAACTGACGCATCCCTATTTTGGCTAGATAATAAAATAGTACACTGCACGGTAAGTCTGATATTGCCGTTTCGAAGAATACAGTATCTATCTAGGTGGTAATAAAAATATATGAGGTTTCTACCTTTAAGATCGCCAATCAGCGACTTTGGAAATCTGGAAAGATAAAAATACATTATTACAATGAGTTGCTAAAACGTCCGAATAATCTTGTTATTTGACCATTAATATTATGAAGAAATTAATCTGAATATCATGGCAAAGATAACACTTTAAATATGAATAAAATATTAAAATGTATGAGTGAACACGGTTGAAATTAAAATCTGTAGGGAGAGTTTCCCAAACAAACAATGCCGTGATGTTAGCTAATTGTCGGGCCAAGAGATACAATACAAACACGCCAGCCTGGCGGCCCTACACGGTACAGTCACCGACAGATGGTCGGAACTTTATGATTACATTTTTTTAGTAACGATTTTAGTTGTAACCGCTGGGGCACGTAATTACGTTATAAATCAACATACGTTTTTAGATTGAATTCCATTCCATGTTTTTAGGAGTGTATAATCGTAGTAGTATGTTTGTATAAACCAATATAGTTACCTAAAAGGATCGAATTTTGTTATCTACTAAAAGTTTTGTAGTAGTATTAGTACTAATGTACCTAGAATATTTTCATATTGTATATTTTTTATAAGTTCATTCTTGTGTTTTTGTCTAAGTATTATATTAATTTATTTTCAAAGTTGGCGTTCTGTAGTTTCTGCCTAGCTCTAGAGGAGAAATGCGTGAGTGTTGGTACCTACTTCTGTTTTCTCTTTCTTTGAACTGTTCTTTTATCTTGTCAAATCTTCTATCGCAGGTATGCTGGAAGAGATATCAATTGAAATGAGCACCTTTGTGCTCTGTTTTTCTGTTGATTTCTGTCTATTATATATTCATGTGTAAGTTTAAATAAATAAATATGCTCTTTGCAGTCGTGGATGAAAAGGGATTGTGGAAACATGTTTTCGGTATTCATTACTCTGTGTATCTTAAACCATTCAGGTTATGTTTTACACTGTACTGTATTGTACAGAGCCCAGTGCATCGAGGTACCCCAATGTATCATAATTATTTGATAGACTTTCAACTTTTTTACAAAAGAATATGGTTAATGTTTAATTGGGATAATTAGACAGTTTGGTATAGCTTGATGTGCTGGTGACTGTACTGTAGGTAACATAAAAATTGCACAGAATCGCACTCGCCGCCGGTTGGCGCGGCGTTGTTTGCGATTGTTCTCAATTAGATTGGTTTCACAGCCAGGTATTAATATCGCAGTTAATATATTGCCTCTATTACCTCTATTTCCGCACCAAGGGAACTATTCCATTTCCTGCTGGAAAATACTGGAATAATCTGATTCGATTCTATGATTAGTTATATTGATTAAATCGATTCGGACAGTTTTAATAGACCGAGTGTTTGCACGAAATGAATAACTTATTTGATTTATGAGAAATACGGCTATGTTCGCAGTTTTAATTGTGATGATATTTTGCCCGAGTCTTATCTATATAAATAAATAAAATTGAAGTGTCTGTTTGGAATATCAAATGCATATGAAAGTTTATACGGTAGTTATCCCAAAAAAAACCTTTTTTATATCTTTGTCTATCTGTCAGTTTGTTTGAGGTAATCTCGAAAACGACTGGACCGATTCTGACAAACATATAAACGCCTTTACCCTATTACCAGAGACTTTGTTTGAAACGAGGTCGTAATATGTTGAATTAAAAATTATAAATAAATACACGGTTAATAAAATATTTAAATCATAATTAAATAACGACATCTCGGAAAATGTAATAAATCAAGCATTAAAGTTTTAATTAATAGTACGCCGTCATAATAACAATTTGATGACTGTACTTAAACCGCATCAAAGATAATCTCTAAGTCACAGCCTCACCACTTAAAGCAGGAAATGAAGAGGTCGATTCGCAATCAAAACCTCATATTAACACTTAGAGTCTACCGTTCAGCCATAACGAACTAGTTTAATAACAGCACCTCCATCTTAGAACGCATCAACCAACTCCAAGGGTGATTAATTTTACACCAAGACGTTTCATAGCCTGAAATTAGTACCTACCTCGATAAATTAAGTACAACATAATCCAGGAAATTTCCATAATATGAAGCTTCCCATTCTGCCAGACGTTACGTTTTAAGAGCTTGCTGTGGCCTATTCTTAATTAGGACGGAACAGTGCTGCCACCCTTCGGAATTTATGTGCCTACACATCTTGAAAATTATCTAGACTAAGGAAATTGTAGGGAATTTCCATAAAGAGGTTATCGTACTAAGGGAAATGGCTGGATTTTGGGAAGATTTATTTTAATAGAACACTGCAGCGTTATTTATTTGAACGATTTTACTTAAGTATTATAAATGATGGCCAGAAGCCGGATGGTACAGAAAATTGACGTCTGTAAACGCCAGTCCCATTGTGGGTAACGATTGTATTAAATTGAAGAGAGAACTTAATCGACTGAAGAATCTGAAGATAACAACAATATAGCCTTAGGTTATGACAGGTATGACAAACCTTTGTAAAAAGATAAAAATAAATTTAAAAAAATGTTTGTAAAATATATATTTATTTATTAATAAGTAGGAGAACCAGCTATCATAGATGGATAACAGTTGCATAGGAACACAAAGCCAATTACAGATTCTCAAGAGTAAAAACAGTTTTTATTTAGATATCTTAGAGTCACTAACAAGCACGATGAAAAATAAAAATACGGTAAAATAAGCACCAGGTAGGATGACGATCTGCGAAAGACTGCAGGCAGATGCTGGATGCGGCAAGCTGAAGACAGGGCGCTATGGCGCTCATAAGGAGAGGGCTATGTCCAGCAGTGGACTAGTATAGCCTGATGATGATGATGAAAATAAGCACTATATACACTCTGACGCCAGGTTAGGCTCAAATCACTGCTAAAAAATGTACTAACACTATCATTAGAATCCACTTTTTTTCAAGTTTTTGTTTTTATATACACGTTATATGTGGCAAATAAACCTTTTTCTTTTTCTTGTCTTTCTAATCAAGTCACACACAAAGTCTTCAAACTCAAAAAAACTACGTTTATCAACCTGTTGCTAGACAACGAAGCTTTACTAAAACATTTCCAGCTAGTTAAACTAGTGTCAAACATACGAGATGTAAGTGAAACTCGGGAGGCTGCAACACAGGACCGCGTTAATTCAGGGGCTGCCGAGCGCGAGGGGCGAAACGCAAATTGACAACTTTATTATATTCTTAGCGAGCGGGACAGAATTACCCCACTACGGGTCTACGCCGCGCCGCCTCCGCAATCAAAGTTGCCCGCAGATTTTTTAACGAAACGCGTCGAGAGAGAGTTTTTTTTGTCGTTTTTTAGCTTATTTTGCTGGTGGGTGTTTTTGGGCGACTTTTGATATTAGAGCGACTTTTAAAGCTCTTTGGGAGTATTTCTTTTGACTAGTTTTGGTTTTGTAAGGCCCTAATACAAGTTTTAAGGCTTTCACGTTATTAATGCATGGAAGCAAAATGTTTGTTAAAAAACAAGCTGATGTACTACTGTTGGATATAAGATGTTTATTTCAGCAGCAATTTAGGCTAAGACAATACTCCGCTTAACACAAGAGGTGAAAATACCTAAACATACTAATATTACAAATGTGAAAGTAACTCTGTCTGTCAGTTTGTTACGCTTTAACGGCTAAAGCTACAGCATAAAGCTTGAACCACATGACAAGATAAGGCTTCTTTTTAATCCGGGACATCGTCTGCATCCATTCGTAACCGGTAGTTAGCAGCCGAAAGTCAGCCAGTCTTACCTAGGGGTATCGGGGTTGTGGAGGTCAGATAGGCAGTGGCCTCATGTAAAATACTGGTATTCAGCTGCATCTGGTTAGACTGGAAGCCGACTCCGACATAGTTGGGAAAAGGCTAGACTAATATAATGATGACTTCGTCTCAATCCGCGATAACCATGTCATGCGGACGAAATTACAGGCAAAGGCTAGTATTTACTACTTTTTTCAGAAAAGGCGCGAAGCGGCGATATATGTCGATTCATACCAGGTTCATTTTGCAATAACCACTACATGTATCAGTACAATTGCCAAATAACATACTGATGAAACAGTAGCATCTACAGAAAATATTTATACCGCAATCCCGAGATTTCCTATCACTAAAACAATTCGTTGAATAACTAACAAAGTTTACTGCTCTCCCAGCATGAAATGTAAGACCATAAACTAGAAAATATAAAATAAAAGGTTTCTGCTTTAGTACTAAAGTCTGATAAATACTAAGTGGATTGCTGCTTAAGTAATTTTATTTACGTGTAAAAAGATTGTTTTCTTACCTGGCTTTAGTACCTTTATCTTAGGGCGAAGGCCTAACTAATTTCTGCACTTTGTCTTCTGTCGTATCAAGTAATCTTTCAGGATTCAACAATAATAATACCAGTCTGGTATTGTCCTGCTGCAAGACGTAGACCACTTCTCATACAGAGATGGCACGAGCATTAATCATTACGCTCAAGTCGGGTTGGTGATTTCAGACATATATTATTTTCAGGGATTGCATGCATGATGATATTATATGATATATTATTAATAAAATGATAAGTTAACAGTTTAATGATATAATTGAACTACGAAACGATACAACTATTAATATATGAAGAAATAAAATAAAATAAATAATCACAGGGCATCAAAAAAAAAAATATTATGATGTTATTAATTTTCCAGGTGTCCTCACGATGTTTGTCTTCTCCGATTACAGATATGTCTAACTTAACGTAAGAAGTATGAAGAAGAAAAAAAAAAGAGAGAAGAGATAAGAATGAATTCAAACAGAAAAAAAAAACTTTTGAATGAATCGATTCTATATTCTACAATTAGAACCCACAACTTCGCGCCATTCCGAGATCTCAACCACTGGCCCATCAGTATTTAATAATGTAATTTATTTAAAACAAAATAAAAAAAGCTTTTACGTGATTGAAAAAGCTCGGTCAATAAGCTAATTAGTTTAAGTAACAAATTGTAATTTATAACAGTGATCGCGCAATTAGAAGGGAGCATCTGTGGCCCCAGATGGGAGTCGAACCCGAACCCTCGCTTTGAATATCTGATGTCGTTTGTCAATGTCCATTGGTGCCACGCTCAATTTATAATAATTAGACATGATTTCACATTTTTAATTCTTCTTCATTGATAATTTTATTGAAGACAAGCTTTTGCCCGCGACTTCGCACGCGTTTTATTTCGAGTCAAGTATCTATATTTATATTTTGGTAGAGCCAGTTGAGTATTAATTAAATACCAAAAAATGATCGTAAATTTATTCAAATGAACATTTTATTGGTATAATTTTACATTATAGATCCTTCGGTAAAATGGAGCCTATATCCAGAAAAGTAGTCCATGAGAGACTGGCTATTTTGGCGTGAACAAGCAAACAAACACACACACAAACAAACAAACAGTTTAGTTTGTTTATTGTTAAACAAACTAAGCACAGAAACAAACTATTGTTATTTTTTAAAGTGATCCTGGCTTTTAATAGGTCACTTAATATAAATACAGTGCAAGAGTTTTTATTGCAATATATATATTAAATACGTTATTCTCAATTTAATTAGTATTTTTTACGGCCACTATGCTTTTAACAACTTGACAACAGCGCTTTTAAAATACAACAGCGCTTTTATTAAGTACCGTGCAGCTTTTGTTTTTATTTTTTACTGAAACATTTTAAAATACGTTATTTGCAAACTTAATATAATAATACCAGCTTGTTACAGCCCGAGTGCACGGTAAAAGCCCCTTCTCATACAGAGAAGTTACCTTCATTAATAGTTAATTTTACGTTGAAATCTAGTACTTAATAAACATACATTACTTATTCAAACACATGCTTTATATTCTCTTTCTTAATTAACTTTAAAATAACATTATTTTGTTAAAATGGAAAGTTTGCAAATGTGGTAGGGGTAGTAATGAAATTAGGTTTACGAATAAAATGATGTATTGTGGGTAGTCGTGGAATTGTTTTTGTGAATATTTTAGTAAGTTTCTACAAAGTACATCAATTGTTCAGGGTAGCGTATGAATCATATTATAATATTAATTTTACAATAGAATATTACCATTTTGAATGAACAAAGACTAATCATAATTTAGCTTCCCTAGGCTATGTTGATTCTGGTTTTTAGGATTTGCAGAGGAGTGATAGGCTAGGCTATGTACCAATATCTTTGTTTCCGTGGCCTGCCAATAGCCTTGCATCAACAGGAGGAGGTCCTTGGGAGCACTCGCACAGTGTTTACAGGGAAATTCGTCGGATAGTGCCTCATTTAATTAAAAACGCTAAATGGGCGTCTGCGAGTTGGCTTCGGCCCCACCTACGCCTTCCAACCGTCCGGTATCCAGGGTTCCAAGAAATGTCCAAAAAAGAGCTTAATAACAGGTACCTGAAATTAAGCTCCAGAATCCTTAATAATTACGCCATTATATATTAAACGTACAGACACACATTTGCTCTTGGTGGAAAACTTTTTATACAGACTTACAAATAATAACACAAAACAAAATATATATTACAATCAAACCAAATCGAAAATCGTTTCTTCAAATAAGTCTGAAAATCGGCAATTTTTTAAACGTCAATTATTACACCACATCCTAGTGTTTTTGCTGGGAAGATGATGTGGCAGAACAAAATACCCAGCAACACATTTATAATATAACTTGGAAGAACTTGTATCATCATCATTCTCTTGCCCTTATCCCAATTTCATTTGGGGTCGGCGCAGCATTTCTTCTTCTTCCATACATCTCTATTTCCCGACATCTCAGAAGTCACCTCCTTCTTAGCCATATCAACTTTCACACAATCCATACATCGTTTCCTGGGTCTCCCTCTGCTCTTGTAACCCTCTACATTCATACTCAAAACTTTCCTCACAACATGATCTTGTTATTATTATTATCTTGTTAACATGGAAGAACTTGTATCTTGGCAATAAAATGCTACGTAAGTAACGATTTATATCATTGAATCAAATAACTAACAACTTGCACACTCATACCATAAAAGGGTCTAAAAATGAAAAGTTAAACTAAATTATTTCCCTAAGGTCCATTACTATTATTAGTACCCACACAACACATCACTCCAGTTACAGGCATGGACTCAACCGCAAGGGATTGGTAGTCAAAACTACTCGTAAATGTACTACTAACTCACCTAGTTACCTCACCTCATTTGATATTCTACTTGTTTACCAGACTTTGATGCTCGGTTCACCTCTACGAATCAGCTAGATAATACTAATAGTTACGGATAGTAGATAATAATCCCTAGATGTACAGGATTTATTTTGTACTGAAGGAATAGTAATGGCTTATTAGTAAAACTCGTAGGAGCTTCGACGTTGGTTTTGTTAGCTTAGCTTTTGCCTGTGACTTCGTCCGCGTGCCGAAAATTATCCCACGGGAACGTATTACCGGGATTAATCTTATGTCCGTCTACATTGTTGTCATTATGTCATCCAAACCATTCTGCCGCGACGGCGTGCTTGATTAACAAACATACACACGTTAAAACAATATTCACATTAAATGTATATCAGTATGAGGTAGGACATGAACATACATTTTCGAGTTACTTTGGTGTACAGACGCCAGCACATCAAGCTATCCCAATTGACAAATTTTCCCAATTGAACATGAACCTTATTCTTTTGTAATAAAGTTGGAAAACTATAAAATAAATTTGAGGCTTTGGGAACCGAAGGTTTGCAGTGATAGTCTTTTGAATCGGAACACGAGAATTTATTTGTTGCAAGTCATCAGAATTATTCCCCTATCCTTATAAATGGTTTAGGTGCAGTACGTATTCATCTTCCATTCGATCTCTATCAATCGTTCATTAGAAATGTCTTATGGTAAATTTTAATGAATGAGGAGTAAGTTTCTGGAAGCCTCAAAAAATGTAGCTATGGTAAATCTGAAGTTTAGACTGTTTCAAGCTTAGTTCCGCAAACCGTTTTTGTAACCGCTTCGAATTATTTGAAACGCGTAAAAATAATTAATATCCATAACATTTCAGAAGAGCATAATCAGCAAACTCAAAGCCATTTTAGTCGCCATTTCTTCACACCCTTCTTGTATTACATAAAAGCGGTTATTTACGATATAATAGTCAGGGCTGCTTTGTGCTGTCTACCACTAATTACAGACCTGGTTATAAAGAGCTTCCTAGACGGTTACTTGCATATTTTAATGCCTTTATCAAGTTGTTCGTGCTGTAATCGCAACGGGACATCGTCTTGGGGACACACTGCTGTGTAGTGTGGCGAGTAATTTTAATCGGACATATTTTTATTTTGTGATGATTCGTCAGTTTCTTGAATAAAATTCTAGTCAACAGTTGTACCTGCGATAAACCATAAAAAGAAAATGAAAAATGATTGATTATTTTTGCCAAGATTTTCTTATTAACTAGTGATTGGAATTTCCTTTGCGTCTAAAGCCTGTGTTAGGAGACTCCACTCTTCCATGACTTATTAACATTACTTAAATTGTTTTTTTTTCAATTATTGCAGGAACAAGAAATTTGAAAAAAAAACTAAACCATTCCAACAACATCAATTATAACATTTTAAATATTGATTTTGTTCCTTACTACTCCCTAGTTAGGTGTTCAAAATTTAAACCCTGACTGACGATACTTACTGATTTAATATTATTTGCTACATCTGTTCCGTTTTTCATGGAGAATTGTTACTAACGTCTGCAGTAAAGGTTTCTCTTCCTTATCCTTTAAGATCTAGGCCATAAAAACTTTACACAAACACCTTCACCGCACAAGTTCCTCAACCTGCTTACTTAACTCCTCAACCATGTGCCCACCTGTTATCTTCGCCCGCAGATACAGTTTCCCCTTCGAAGCTATATTTCATACAGTTTCCCCACGGTTTCCCCGCTGCTGGAGCATAATGAAGGTATTGGAGACGATACTTAAGGAAGTTGAACACGTGTGCCGAGACGATTTGGCTGCCAGCTTCTTACAGTTAAATTTCATTACACTGCGACTGTAAGCGCTCAAGTTCTAATCTTTAGTGATTTTGTTTCAGTTAGGCAAGCTGCTTTTAGGTAAAGTATTGGGGATTATTCTGAAGAATTAAAAAATATTCTGTTAGACCACTATCCATCCGCCATCCAGCTTTATGATAAAGGAAAGAGTAGTGACGAAACGAAGTGTAGTTGTTCGTCAAGATAACTTCGTCCGAAGAGGACGCTAAGAAATCAACATCGGGCCTATGAAGAGCCCATTAGAAGCATCCGTGAAGGTCCTTGCTTTGCCATACCTGCTAGCGGTGACCTTACTATCGGTGACCGCACTAAAGGTTTGCGCTAGTTCTCTCTAGCCATCTTTCTATTATTGTTACTTTATAATAATTTTGCCAAATTTTTAAAAACAATTTGTAACCCGGCTTGGGATGATTAATGTTCATGACATGAGAGACTGATTTGTTTTCATATCATGTAGCTTAAGGGTTATGTACTGGGAGATGCGAACGACCATAATTTCTTATGGTGTCGGGTAGATTAAAATAAGGGTGTCTTTTCAGCACGGTCGTAAGCGGTTGAAACATATATATATAATAACTAGGTGTTACCCGCAGTTAAAATTCACATTCATCAAATGCGTGAGGTTAAAATAGTCGTTAAATTTTCCTAAATTGTCTAATGATCCGCGTAATTTTCTTAGTTTTTTCTTTCATAAGAACCTTCTCCTTACAATAACAAACACAACAAAAAAATATCGACGACACGGTTGGCGCAGTGGTTGAGCCATCGGCTGCTGCGCCGCGTGTTGTGGGTTCGATCCCCGCACGGAACAAATATTTGTATGACCTACAGGTAGTTGTTCCGGGTCTGGCTGTTTGTGTATGTGAGTTTAAATGTTTGTAAACGCACCCACGATACAGGAGAAATTCCTAGTGTGGGGCAAAGTTTTTAAAAAAAAAAAAAAAAAGGGAAATAGAAATTTATTTTTTATACATACGAGTAGATAAATGGTGGAGAAAAACATTTTGAATACCTCTTGAATCTTTTACAAGCGTGGTTGGACTACAGAAATACCTACTAAAGAAAAATTAAAATCCAAACAGCTACTTACTGAAGTTTTTTTTCTTTTGTTACTTCTTAGGGCCTCTTCATTCATTAATGTGATTTCCTTTGTGATTTATTACTGTTAGAAAGTTTTCTTTGTAAAAGTAGAGATACACTGTTCTGTGTAAGCACCTACAAGTACTTAGGTACTTACATAATAAGGACAAAAAGGAATTGAACATTTAAAGATGTTTTAACATCTTTTAATAAGTAAGTAAGGAAGTAAGTAAGTAAGTGAGTAAGTAAGTAAGCAAGCAAGTGTACATCATGTACATCATCTTGCATGCAATGTATCATGTACAGTACATGATACATCACATGCAAGATATTTATGGGATACAGAAAACTTCTAACATGTTCAGCCGCATATCGTGGAGTACAAATTGGTAGGAAGAGATGGTGCATAAACCGTGACAATATTCATCAAAATTACATTTAATCATTATTCATTCATTCACTCATTTTGATCACTAAAGATCGTTTCATCATAAGCCTAGCCTTTTCCCAACTATGTGAGGATCGGCTTCCAGTCTAACCGGATGCAGCTAAATATCACAACTCAGTTACTGGGTTCCTTTTGTAAGACTGGTTGTCAGACTTCTAAGTACCAGTAGCAACAGTCAAAGAGCCGGTATCATCCGATTAAAGTGCTTTCCGAGCGACCGAGTGGTCTCAGTATGTAATGGATGGTCACCCATCCGGGGACCGACCTCTACAAGCATAGCTTAACCTTCTATCGACCTGCTGTTTTAATTTAGCCGCACTAGCCTCACTTCAGATCGTTTATTTGTCATAATCACTTATTATAATTTAATAATTATACTACTTTCAAACTTAACGCTCTGAATAACTACACAGGTTAACTACTTTTTCAAGAACTTCAGTTTGCTTCGATGCCCCCAAGATTTGAAACGACGTCTGAAAATTTGAATAAATCAGTAAACTATTGCGACTTCCTAGTCGCAGTCGCAAGTTGCAAATGAAAACTGACTTCCAACTATTTTGAAAACGCATAACTAATATCGTGAAGAGCTTTCTGTTGTTTATATAAAGTTTTGTTCTGACAATTTATGAAATGGATAAAATTATACCAAATTGCGGCATTAGCATCCTTTGCCTTCACGAGAATACTTTTTAAGAGAGTTAGTTATCAAGTTTCCATTTTTAAATTGTGAGTGACTGATTTTTATAAAAGTTTGACATTAGTATTAATTATCCAATGTTTCGGCTTTATTTCAGCTTAAAAGAATTTAAACTTATATTAGCGAAAGCGGATTATGATAAAAAAAAATATTATACAGGGTGCTTGTGCGTAATTTTATTAATTACTAGCAACCGGCACTGGTTTCGCACGGGTGCAAACATTTTTTATGGAGATTTTCATGTCAAACACCATCCGAATTTTCGACTTTCCAGTTCCAGGTAGATTTCCCAAAAAAATAACAAACAAACACACACACACACGTGCACACTCACACATACACACTTATACAACTAATCGTATTTTCTCTTTCTTTTTTTTCTCTTTTGGTTATTTACATATTTGTAAGTTTTTTTACAAACATTGCCTGGCAAACCATAACATAAAAAAATCTTCCAAAGCGGTCAAGCCGTTTTCAAGTGATGATATTTCATACATAAGGCAATTTATTTTTATTTATATAGAACATAGATGTACCTATTTACGACATCAACAAAGAGTAAAAATAACTCTATTATATTTTTGGGGCAGTTGGGTAAATAGCTGCAAGTTTAAATGACCCGCGAAATCACCACGTAATGAGCTCACTAGTAGAAGCACGTATAGAAACAGAAACTATTCGGGTTGGACCAAAATGAATACCTTCGTAAGTATAACCGAAATGAAATGAATCAGTATTATACAGTTTCCTTATAAAAAACCTTCACGCCATCAATATCATTTAAACTTAAACCCTAAAACAAAACGAGATCTAACTTCAGCCCAAGCTAAAACCATCGCGCCAGTTTTTCTATTTCAAACTTTATATCAGCTGAATTAAAGTTCTAAATCCAAAACTACTTTGTACCGCAATGAGTTGTTAGTTTTGTTTAGAGAACTGTATTTCTATCACAGTTCGATTTTTATTACAAAAATGGTTTAAAGCCAGTAGTCGTTAGAATGCGGCCCGCATGTCGCATGCGGCTTCAGGACGGTATTTTGGCCCGCGACATAACAAGCAATGTACTAATATTATAAAGAGGTAAAATTTGTATGTAAGTTTGTAAGTTTGTATGTAGAGGGTAATCTCCGGAACTAATGATCCAATTCCTAAAAAATTTTCACTGTTAGAAAGCTACATTATTCCTGAGTGCTATAGGCTATAAATTATATTTACATAATGCATATTAGCCAAGCTATCACAATGTTAGTCTAGCAAGTTTAAAGGTGGTGGAGGTGATGTTAACGTACCAGGGGAAAAGTACGAAATCCTCGTGGACGAAGTCGCGGGCAAATGTCTAGTCGACAATAAATACAAATATAATAATAATAATCTTTATTTCGGACAGCCATTAATTTAATGTACGATTTCACTGTTCATAATTAGATATTCATGCATGCTCGCGGCTGAATGTAATATCATATTCATACGTGTGTGACCCGTAGTGATACGTCACATTTCGATATAAATAAATAAATAATTGTTATTACATTGTACTATGCGGCCCTGGACCAGAAAAAGTTGATGACTCCTGGTTTAAGCCATGTCTAAAGAAATCCTTATTTGGTAACATAAAGTCATCACGCCTTATTTCCCGGAAGGGTTGGGCAGAGGCTACAATAAACCTATTTATTACCAATTATGTTAAGTCCCATGTAATAAGGGGTGAGCCTATTGCCATCAAACACTCACACATCCGGGCTGCTACTGACAATTTCCTAAAGAATAATCCCAAGAACACATTGCACGACCCGGGAATCGAACACAGGACCTCATGCTTAGCAGTCATGTTTACAACTACTAGATCAACGTAGCAGTCTCGTTTGGTAAATCTTATTACCAAACGAGACTGCTACGTTGATCTAGTAATAGGAAACCACCCCAAGAAAAAGACAACACAGCAGAAAAGTCCCGAAAAGTCAGTCGAATCCTTAATCCAAGTGTTACTCGACTTACGGAAGTCGCAATTGACCCCATGCAAGCGGACCCACACGTGACTGGAATACAAATATCATCACAAAGTGCACTTTGTCTTTTTACCTCGCTTTACGATTGTAATCTCAAGTTTACCGACCGTAAAACTCTGGGTAATAGAGACCCGAATTAAATTGGTATCTCGCTTTATTGAGACGCATCACAATTACCGTTTTATGGGACAATGATGTGTTGCATTTTTACTGTGAGTATTTCGTTTTCTTTTATTGTAATTAAAGTTGTAACTGAGAAATAAACGTATTAATTAAGTATTTCTTATGTACAGTTATGGGTTGTGGAAGTCACTCATCGTATTTTACTGCAGATGCGAGACGGTTAGAAACCTTGCCCCACACTATTAATTTCTCCTGTGTCGTGGGTGCGTTTACAAACATTTAAAGTCACATTCACGAACAGCCAGACCCGGACCTGTCAGCCATATAAATATTTGTTCCGAGCGGGAATCGAACTCACGACACGCGGCGCAGCAGCCGATCGCTCAGCCACTGCACCAACCGTGCCGTCAAAGACTGGAAGCCGACCACAGCATAGTTGGGAAAAGGCTCGGCTGATGATAATGATGGTTTGCAGTCAGGTAATTTGATTGTTGAGTAGGCTGACAAGCCGCGACAGTTTGACACAAAGTAAGAATGCGATTTGAAACTCCAGATGAATAGACTGAAGAAATTGAGAAAGTTTCTGAGACTGATTATGTTACGTTAAGTATGGATATAAAAAAATAATGTTGGTTATCGACATTTGTAAAATACTAGCTGTGACTTCGTCGACGTGAAATTGAACAAAACACGGGTTTTCCAGTTTACTGCGCGGAAACCTAATTTATTTTCTAAAATAAAAGTCGCCTTAGTTACTAATTATACCATTAGCCATCTGCCAGTAAAATTCTCGTCAAAATTGGTTCAGCGGTTTCGGAGATTAGGCCAAATTATCAGACTGACAGACAAATATGTGTTGGTATAACTATCCACCGTATTTACTGTCATATGCATTTAGAAAAATGCTGTTTTATTAACATCACAAACAGACACTTTAATATTATTTATTTGTATAAGTAGAGAGACATTGATATTTTTTAAACAAACCCAGAGGGAGCTGTACTTTTTTTGACATCTGTTCAAATGTCCAGTTTATGTTTATGTATGTGTGTGTCCTGTCCTGTATCTGCCCTGTGTGTCCTGTACGTGTGTGTATACTCGTTATTTTAATATCGATACAGCGACATATCGAATAAATTATTCTGCGACTTTATGTATGAGGGTATGCTATGGGTGTATGCAGTGACGTCAGTAGCGGGCTTTGCCCTGTTCATTTCAATATTGTTCGCTTTAAAAGTTCTATAAGTAATTGCTTCAAAGTTAACCGCTCTAAACAGATTAAAATTTATTGATGTTGTTGTTGTTTTCACTTCTAATTTACACGAAGAAAACTTAATATATTTACAGCCATACGTTTTAAATTAATTAGATTTGTTTTTAATTGTTTCGTTGTTATAAGAACTTAGCGGAGAAAAAGCTAATATTTATCTTTGGAAAATTGCCGAAATCATTCGTTTATGAAATCTGGGGGCACGGTAGTGCCCCCGCCAAGACGAGCCAAGCGAAGCGCACGGGCACTACCTACCTTTTCTCGAAGCGCTTCGTCGTTTTTTTGAACCCTCATAATATATTTTTGGTTAGATGTATAGCTGTGCCCTGCTGTTTCACCCGGTCCTAGGGCTCGCAGCATAACCTGCAATCTTAATCTTAAAACATTCCTCAAGCATTGGGCCATCATCATTGGACCATCCGGTGTTGCGGGATGTTCGAAAGAGTTACAGTGACCCCGGAACGTTAAGGGCAAGGACGGAACACGGATGGGTTTTAGTCATTTTAGTTTAGTAAAAGTCTGAAATGCCTTCCCGATTCCCGAGCGGGAGAAGTCATTGACGATTTCCCATCCCGAATAAAAAAGGCCAAAAATCTCTTCACATACAAAGAAGGCATGAGCATTAATCACCACGCGACACGCTTACTTACAAGGACTCAAGGCGGGTCGGAAATTCAGACTTACATTAATTGTAAGTCTAGGTTTCCTCACGATGTTTTGCCTTTACCGATGTCAGTGGCGTCTAAGATAAACTTAAAAATGTAGGTTTTAAACTTAGGAGCACTATCTGGTAATGTAGTTAAGGAAATAAATAAATTTTAACATAACATTACGCCTGTGTTCTCCAAAGCCTGTCTTACAAACGCCTGTAGTTGATGTAGTGCGGCTAGGTACAATAGGCCGCATGTCGATGGTAACAGTTTGACCTTGAGTTGACCTAGCATACTACGGAGTGTCAATAGAATAAGAGACCAGCTTTCAATGGTTCGGTTACCACTGACGTGTGGCCTGGTTCATGAGTGGTGTAGTACTTACAAAAAAAGAGAATACTAAACAGGCAGCTAACTTGCAGTCACATTTAGATCACTCTTCAGATCCATTCAAGCACCATGGGTACGCGTGTGTATCACCCGCTTCAAACTGTTATATACTCTATTTGTATTTTTTTACGGTTTAATTTATTTTGAACGATCTTAATGTCTTGAACCGTCGGAAGGAACATAACATATAAGCAAAACTTACTGGTTACTTATTAACTTACTATCAACTTATGGACTTAAATAAATTAAATCTACATCATCATCTGCCTAGTCTTTTCCCAACAATGTTGGAGTCGGCTTCCAGTCTAACCGGGTGCAGCTGCATTGCAGTATTTTACATGGAGCGACTGCCTATCTGACCTCTACAGACTACAATCCAGTTACTGGGCAACACGATACCCCTGTCACAGACTGCCAAAGATCTACAAATGGCAGCGGGGATCAACAGTCAGTCAGTAAGTATATGTAATGAACGGACACCCATCCACAAACTGACTTCGGCAAGCGTTGCTAAACCTTCGATCGACCCGTACGGCTGTTTTTATTTAGCCACGAGTTCCTCCACTTAAATAAATAAAACATTTTGATTTATTATTTATTTAAGTGTCTTACTATGAAATTGTTGCCTATTTATCTAACTCTTTGGTTGACGGTACAGCGACCTACTTCAAAGCATTGTTATAGCATGCATTGCACTGGCATTAATGGGAACATACTTTTATGAGATCTTTTGAATTATATTGTTTGAGTACATTTCAGTGTTCAGTTTTTATTTCAACACAAAGTATGAAAGGGTTGTAAACCCTTTTAAAGTTATAAATTCTGTACAATGGAGAAGTATTTCATACTTATTAATAATACAAAAGTTGAAACATTTTTTTTTGTGGAAAAAAAATAGCACCCGCTGGAGAGCGCGTGCTAGATTAAAATAAAATCCCAGTCTATATGTTTTACTCAGGCAAATGTAACGCAATAAAGTCTATGTTTGTAAAATAGAACTATGAACAAAGCTTCACTATTACCACGGCAGCATCTGAAATGTTTTTCGTTCGGAAATTATCAATTGGTTTTCACACGACCGATTCGAGTAAAAGAAATGATAGAAACAGCGACTGTTTCTACAAAAATATTTGAAACTTTAATTAGGTTAGTAAACAATAATACGCGAAAGAATTTCGATTGTACTGTTGCACTTGCGTGAGAATATTGACACAGTGTTTGTTAACTTTCAAACTCGTTTAATTCCTCCCTTGCTCTCTCTTTATTACGACTACTTGTAGGCCTAACAAATATTTGTTCCGTGCGGGAATCGAACCCAAGACACGCGGCGCAGCAGTCGATCGCTCAGTCACTGCGCGAACCTTGTCATCAAAAAATGGGAACAAACGAGACTAATCATTACGACAGCCTTCAAGATTATTTTATAAAATCAAATTGGCGATCGAGGGTAGCCTAACCGACAATTTAAAAACTTTTTCACCACTTCCAAATTAAATAATACCCTACGTCGTAAATTATCACCGTCCTTTTTTCCCGCAGTCAAAGTTGTAGCAAGTTGAGCGTTATCAAGTCTCGATGCTCACTTAGATAAGCCGAGGTAACTTAGCAGCAACTTAGAGATAACTTGGTGTCCGACGCGGTTCGCTACGGGTTAACATCTAAAGTCCGGCTTTGCTCCCTTTCACGATAAAATTCACTGCTTGACTTTATTGTGTGTTTTGAGTCTTAAAAGTGCTGATGGTGCAAGGTTTAAGATTTTGTCATTTTTGGTATTTTGGTGTTAGTAAAATATACAATGTGTATCAGTATACATATGCAATATGCATACTACTCGTTGAATCAGCCTCTAGGACAATAACCTGGGCAGCGCTTATGACATCGATGGTGTCATACCGAGATGACAAGACGTACGAATAAAAAGCAAAATAGTATTATTTAAAAAAGAGCAGCAGTAACATCTTGAAATATAGTTTCCAATTTTAAGTACCTACTTTATCTATGGAACCTTAATTTTACAATATTTGCTTTTCGTTGAAAATCAAAATCAAAATTCATTTATTCAAATTAGGCTGAGAATCAGCACTTTTTGAACGTCAAAACGTTTACAAAGGACAGTCCCCCAAAACGCCCACCCTTCACCACTTCCTAGTGTTTTTGCTGTGAACTGGGTGAAGTGGCGGAACAAACGTTGACTCACTGAGTCATATTTTGCGGGAACTTGTTGTGTTATTTATGTGAATATTTTTTATAAAAACCGCACCAACGAATAATCGAAATCAATTTCGAGCTTGTCATCATTCCAATCATTATCTGTCTAGGCTAATCCCAACTTTGTTGGGGTCGGCTTACAGTCTAACCGGATGCAGCTGAATACCAGTATTTGGAGCGACTGAATTTCTGACCTCCACAACCCAGTAACTGGGCCAAACGATACCCCTTGGTAAGACTGGTTGTCAAACTTTCAGGCTCCTGTCTGCCCGTAACCACTGTCAAAGATCTACAACCGCCAGCCCGGACCAACATCTTAACATGCTTTCCGAGGCACGAAGGATAGCATGTAGAATTTAGCGTAGCTTAACCACCGATCGACACGTGCTGTAGTATTTATTTAGCCACGAGCTTTATTGCCTGTATATATCAAACTGTCCCATACACAAGAGACAAGTACCAGGACAGTTGCCTACTAGCTCGATAACTGTACTGGCTCGCATATTGGGCTATTGTCCAACGTATATAATACCAGCTGTAATCCCCGAACAGGTATACCCTTACTATTAAACAACAAACAAGTATTACGTAAACTTCGCAGAATCCAAGCTTCCTAGAAATTATATACATATATGAATGAAATAACGGCTTAACGGAAATCATTTTTGGCTGTACAGACACCAGCACATCAAGCTATCACAAACTGTCAAATATTTCCAATTGAACATGAACCTTATTCCTTTGTAATAAAGTTAAAAACTATCAAAGAAATTTGACAGATTGGGGTAGCTTGAATTGGTAGCCTCTGTACATGCATGCTGCAATAGTTGTGCTTATTTATTTGTGCTAAGGTTTTCTCGGAGGCTCGCTCTCCAATGTGTTTTGTTAGTTTCATATAGTATTAATATGTAGTGGACTTGATAGGGAACGAGAACATAAAATGTTTTAATAAATTCATTAAGCACGAACTTATTCTGAATCGCTATTTCGTAATTGTAAATACTAATCGTCGCGTTTGAAAAACAATTACACTCTATTGCAGAAAAACAAGCAATACATTCTAAGTTTTCTGTGAAGCTCTCTGGTTCGTTACGTTGGCTGTGGAGATAAACTTAAATATAAGTAGTAAGTATAAGCACTACTCACTATCTTCTCGAGGCAGTCGTGAGAGGTAATTAAGGGCAATGGCTACTAATGCTTGGAGGCAACAGGTTACTGGGTCTTGTTTTACTCCAGAGAATGTAATCCTTCGTAATGATAGCTTCCGACGGATAGATTTCAAAGTTTTGACAAAGGGCAATTATGAAGCGATTGATTTTAAATCCATACTTAGGAAAATTAAAGGTATGTTTTCCTCGTAATATTGAATAATAATAAAAATATCATCAGCCAGTTAATGTCTAACTATAGGGCTAAGGCCGATTCTCAAATAGAGAAGGCGGTAACTGAAGTAGGGTTAGCGATTTGCAACTTACATTAATTATAAGTCCAGGTTTCCTAACGATGTTTTCTATACCGACTCCAGTAACGTCTTAGATAAGCTAAGAAAGTACATATTAATTGAAAATATCACATTGATACTTGCTCGGGTTTCAAAGTTTGAATCGACAACCTCGTGCAGGAGACGGAGGCCCTAACCACTGGACCATCAAGACTAACAGGTACCACTTTTAAAAATAATATTTAGCTGGACGCCTAGGAACTATAAAAGCACATAAGTAGAGTATCCTTTTCCATTAGAAACTTTTAGCTCGGTGATATAACGATGGTTTGAGTGGCGTCAACTTCGTCAGAATGCAGGATCTGCATTTATACCCGGGACACTTTTAGAGTGCATATACCCAACGCGCTTTGTGTATAAACGACTTTAGAATAACAATACTAGTCGCACTTGTCACCATTCAGCGGAAGAGGAGCTTTAGCATAGCTGCAGTATGCACCGCACATTCTGCGCATGCGGCGGTCATATATAGGAATTTGCACATAGCAGGAACGAAGCTACCATGCAACTCGATGTCTAGCATGATGTCCCTTTAGTAAAAACACTTTACTATTGCCTAATTATATAGTACACAGTTACACACAGTCAAATCAAATCAAATCAAATCGTTTATTGCAATCCATAATGTAAAAAACAGGTGGTAAAAATTAAAATGTATAGAAACAATTATCCGACGACCGATGTGGCGCAGCGGGCGAAGGTCCGCCTGCGACCCAAGAGGTTGCGGGTTCGATTCCCGCCTTGGGACAAATGTTTGTACGATCTACAAATATTTGTTCCGGGTGTTCTGGGTATTTGCTATATATAATAAAAATATCTATCTATGTAATGTATTGTATTAAGTATATCAGTCATCTAGTACCCATAACACAAGCTCTGCTTAACTTGGGGCTAGATGATGCTGTGTGGATTGTCCAGCAATATTTATTTATTTATTTATATTTATTTAATTATGGACACTGTCGGGCACAGCAAATTTTAAATAATTGGAGAGAGGAAGAGCGCTTTATTAATGTTCAGTCATGTTATAAGTATTCAATAGGGACGACTTAAAACAAAAAAAAGTCAGTCATAATTAATAATCTACAGAATTTAGCAGTTATTCTTATGTCTGTTATTCTATTCACAAATTCAGGCTTCGCTACTGGCTCCAAGGTACACTCAGTAACATAACAATTTTAGGCAGCTTGGTTTACTATAAGGGGTGTGTGAGAGAGCTTGGGCCTCATTAAAATTACGATACACTTTTATTCGAACGACAGAAATAAATATAAAAACTTAGAAGACAATGAAAATGTATCGTTTTCTCATATAATTAATTTAATAATGTACGAGTATACCAAAGTTTGCAAAAAAGATAATTTAAAAGAGTAAGGGTGGAGCTTCTTGCTCATTCTTCTCCATACGAAACTACCTTTTGGAAGGGGCAATTGGAATCATTTTACTACATATATGTTTTAATCTTAAACTTGAGGTTAAAAAGTGCCTTTTAAATTGGTCTTATTGAGATTGAGAGTCTCATTGACTTGACTTGACTTATATATAGTAAAAATATAAGTATGTGGTTCATGGTCAGACTAACAGAGAGACGTAACCTTTAATAATGTATGGATTACTAATATTGAAGACGTTTTACCAGCAACTTATGTGTAAATTGAAAAACATAAGTATGCAGAACAAAAGTTGTTCGCTTTGATGGGCCATAATCGTCCAGTTTAAAACCAGAATCATTAAAATTTCAGCGAGAATGTATAATTACATCGTTGGGAAGGATATAGGGTTTATGGTAGCCGTAATATTATGTGCAATTGCTGCTTATTGCATTTCAATAAGCACGTAAGGTGGCTCCTTTATTAAAAAAGAAAGAGCTTTAGCAATGAATGAAGTCATCGTGCGTCATCCCAATATTTAAAGTAAGATGTTTGGTGTATTGTGTAGAATGTGTTTTCATGTATGTATTGATGGTTTGTGTATACAATTGTAATGTGTGTTTGTCTGTGGGCTTATGGTCTGAAATAAATTTTATTATTATTATTTTAGTGCCGTCTTCTTCAGTTGACTCATCATTTGCATAAACAATTTTAAAGATATTGTTGATCAAATTCTTACACCAAACAGAACTGCTAGGATCCTCAACGTGGAAGATACCTTTATAACATCTAGCATCATCATATGCCTAGCCTTTTCCCATACCAGTATTTTACATGGAGCGACTGCCTATCTGACCTCCACAACCGAGTCAGTGGGCAACAGGATACCCCTTGATGAGACTGGTTGTCAGACGTTCGGGCTCCTGACTACCCGTAACGACTGTCAAAGATCTACACATGACAGCCGGAACCAACGGCTTAACGTGCTTTCCGAGGCACGGAGGAATCCCGATATGTTACGAATGGTCACCCATCTACAGACTGACCTCGGCAAGCGTAGCTTAACCTTTGATTAACCCGTGCGGCTGTTTTTATTTATAACATCTAGCATACCATATAAATAAGTTTGAAAACTACCAGAAAACTTCAATTAAATCTACCAATTTAAAAACTCATCGCACGGTGCACATCCAAAAGCAATCCAAACTTGAAATGACTTTAGAACTTTAATACCAACCAAATACAGACAAAACTACAGTACAGACGAAGACATTTTGGCCAGCCGCCTAATGGCGGGCGACGTGAATTGTTTAGCTGCATTCTGTTAGCTGTTGCTCCATGTAGACAGGGTTTTGCATATAAACGCCTGCCCGGCCGTACGGCCCGCAATATGGGTATTTCAGTTTGTACACAGACCACGGAAGATACAGTAGCAGATCTGATGCTCTTTTTTTTCATTTTAACTGTCGTAAAAGAAATGATGGATGGATTGTGTGAAAGATGATATGGCTAGAAAAAAGGTGGCTATAGAGATGACTGCAAGTAGAGATGTATGGAAGATGAAAACTTGCTGCGTCGACTCCAAATAAATTGTGATAAGGGCAGGAGGATAATGATGTCATATTTCATGTTTTCATTTAAAAAATCATCAATTTCAACGCTGAGGAATCCAGAATCATGGTAGGTATCAGTTTGTGTGTCGATGGTTCCACCCTGTATACTCTATTGTATCTACACCAAATAATAAAACACAGAACCAATATTTGTAAATCAATTTGTATCACCCTAACTGCCAGAAAACGAGACACAATAGGAAATGTATTATTTGTCGGTCACTTGGCGTTTAACGTGTTAATAAGATAGTGCTCAGCGAAGTTGTGGATCGGTGGAGAAACGCCTCATAAAACCAGTAGCCGATTTACCAAACCTATTGACTTCTTTAATAAAAGCTATTTATTACCGTGGGTAAGCAGGTATTTAAATACCCAGACCTGTCTAATAACAATACTCGTTTGTTCACCTTACCGTCGGAGTCGGCAAATCGTTCCTATCATATCTTCAGTTCTTGTTCTCTCATAAAAGTCAAAAGCATGATTAGATATAATTATGTTTGCAATAAATATCGTCAAATATGGATTTAAACAAGAAAAACCAGAACAAAACACTACTATCTTTTTTTTAATACGTCAACAATTGGCAATCGAACTTTGAAAAAAAAACTTAAAAAAACACGCTTTTATAGGAAATACAACAAAAAAATAGAAAATAAAATTTAATAAATTTGGATTAAGAAAAGTGTAAATTAGAAGAAAATGTATATTAATGGAAAAAGTGTGGGGTGCATAGTGTTAATATTGAAGAATACACGCCGATACATGGAGCCCACTGTGAATGACAGTAACCATGGAAAAATAGAAAATGTTTATAACTATTGACACTATGCACCCACGCTTTTTTCCATTAATATACATTTTTTTCTAATTTACACTTTTCTTAATCCAAATTTATTAAATTTTATTTTCTATTTTTTAGTTGGATTTTCTATAAAAGCGTGTTTTTTTAGTTTTTTTAAACTATAATTTATTTTTCAATTTTTAGTTGAATTTTTTATAAAAGCCTGTTTTTTTTTTGAACTAAGTATGTAATTTTTTTTCGAATTATTGCATTGTCAGCGGTCTTTGACAGGTGTGCAAAATTTGAATGAAATCTGACCGTTCAAAGTGGGACAAAATAGCGTCAAAAGGAGTCGGTTACAAACATATATACATACAGGTGAAACTAATATAAAGCGTGTAAAAACAGGTAGCTGATGGCTCTATTCTACACATTAGAATGTCTATGGAACAACACAAGGAATTTTCAACGTAATATTATACGGTGTCAGTTTGATATTCAACTCTATTAACTGCTCAGCGTAGATTATAATAAAGATAAGAATACATTTTCAATGTCTTCATCTTCTGGATAAGGAAGTCATGGGAATGAGAGACACGGTGCTAAAGCGCGGGATATATTTGAAGGATCCGTTAAGATAATATCCCTAAAAGTGAAAGATTGTATCATCATATTACAATGTTAATTAACTTTAGAAATTAAAAGATAACGTTTCCAAATAACTCTATTACAATCTGATATTTACCCCGAAACCAGAGACAAACAAGGAAATCAAAACAATAAGACCGTACCAAATATTATTAGACAAATAGAAACACGTAAAATAAATTCCAATCACTTCGATAAGTATCAAATGGAAAATGTAATATTGAACAAGAGTCCCTAAATAAAAAGGACAGCAACTGAGGTAGAAAACAAAACAATCGCTATATTTCACAAGTACGGAAAACATTGGACAGAAACGATCAGAAACGGTCCAAAAAGAAAACCGAACGTAAAAGATATTGCTGTACCTTACCGTGGACTGTCTTAAATGGTTCCTATAACTATAAAGGTTGAAGAATCTGAAGCTTTAATGTAATCTTTCGATAATAATGTAGTTGGTATAATAATGGTAAAGTTACTATCAATGATGGGCCTGGATAGTCAGGCCCCGCTTTTGACCCATGTTCATGATTGATAATATTAAAACGGTACTCTCTGTATCTTTGTCAGATTGTCAGTTCTATATTCTAGTGGCTGTGAAATAAGAAAATTACACGAATTTTAATATGTTGCCACTGGAATTGGGTTAGCTACAAAGTCAAAGGCTAAAATTGCTGTTCACAGTGTCCTGGTTTTTTTCGTTCCCATGTTTTCAGAGGAACTTTGCTGCAGTACAAAACATTGATTGTGATTTTCAGAGAAAATTACAAAAAGGGAGAGAGGATAATTGGATTAGTTGCGTAACGTAATTTTCTTTATACCAACCTGACCTTACTCTGCCATCTTGATTCCTATAATTCTAGATAATGACAGTAAATCTTATAGATCTAAATCTAGAAATGACAAATTACAGTTCCCGTGGGGTGTAATTTGGTGACGTCACAGACGAGCGCTGTTCCCCGTTGACATTTGCGAGAAACAATAATTTAAAAGCCTTCTATATGAAGATAATGATAATGTACCCGGGAGTAGTCCTAACTGGTTTGGTCAGGGTCTAGAACATCGCCATGCTCCACGTTCTTAGCTTGCAAGTCACTTCATCACGTGTGATGTAATATAAATAAGTTGTGTGCGTAAGTTTATTGCATGGCGTGAATTTATTACCCATCACAACATATATACAAGCATTTAACATGATTGGAAGGGTTACTTTGAGCATTTCATCCTACTAAAAGGTATTGGATTTTTTAACAGATAAGATTTTAGACACCATCTTCTTCCGCCGTAATACTAGTACAGTTTTCACTGTCAGACACGAATGTATCCAGGGTTTTATGATTTAGGGTTAGTACGTTGATAACAGTTCTTAGTACTACACTAACCAGAACGTAAATAACGAAATAATCATTATAAATCAGATCTAGATTTAGTACCTAGCTCTGTTAAAGTGTTATTAGACTGGTTTGTACAAGCGCGTTGATTAGATTTCTGAATGGGACTAGAATTTTAAACCACTACTTGTTAGCATTCAGTATCTTGGCTACGTTTTAACTCGAAATTATTATTAACAGTAAAAACGACATTATCTTTGGCTTCCTTATAAAAACGTGTGAGTTTTTACTCCTGTTTTTGTTTCAGAAAATACAATGTGGAGGATGTGAGAGAGTGCGCATCCGGCGATGTATCCGGAAGTTTTTCCTGCTACATATTGACATAATGAAAATCTCCGCACGTAAAGCAAACTTACACGTTCCTTTCCTACATTCATTATGCATAAGGTATGTCTTCTTCCAAATATGCATACAAGACTACAAGAAAGAAAAAAAACAGTAGATACGTTTAGAACCATTCTTCTATAAACAGCCCATCATAAAAATAACCAAAATACTCGTACCTACACCACAAAGCTCAAACCAAAAACTATCTCCGAAACGATTCTCGTGAAACGAGAACCTTGACCAAAAAGGTCCTGTGTAGGTGAGCGTAATAAATTGAAAGCGATTGATAACCCGTCCTGTCCATATCATTACGCGTGACAGAACGAAAGACTAATCGTCCACGTGAGGAGGGTCCTGATTAATTAGCTACCCGATGAAATGACGTAAGACTTCCCGACGACCATTAATATTGGCTGGTTCCTAGCCTTGAAACCAGGGCTTAGAGGCAAGCCTAAGTGCTCACGGCGTTACGACACCCATCGATTTCCTGCCAGGTGCTACAGAAATGTAGATTTCTTGGGCATTATAGGTGGATTTGTTAAGAGGATTAATTATATTTGAAATTTTGGGAACATAAACTTATCGTCGAGGTTGTAACATGAAATCTAAGTCTGCATTATTAGATTTTGGCTAAATGTTTTTTTTTTTTAAACGTTGCCTTACACTAGGACTTTGTCCTGTTTCGTGGGTGCGTTTACAAACATTCAAACTCATATACACAAACAGCCAGACCCGGAACAATTACCTGTAGGCCATAGAAATATTTGTTCCGTGTGGGAATCGAACCCACGACACGCAGTGCAGCAGTCAATCGTTCAGCCACTGCGCCAACCGTGTCGTCAAAAATGATCAAATGATTATAAAATTAGCAAATGGTAGCGAACTTTCCAATTATAATATGCAAAAGATCCGTTCAAAATAAATATCATTTCAATTCCACCATCCCGCGCAATCCGGTAAAAGCCACTTGACCAGACATTTTAATTTTTTTTAAACAAAATACAGTCGCAACGGAATACTTGAGTTTTGACATCAGTTTGCATTTCATTAATTAAAACAGTTCCGTCAACGAACCACTCGTGGAATGTGACGAATAAAAAAATTCGGCGGTAAGGGTTGCGCCCTCGATGGAGAAATCTGTTGGTATACATTAACGGGAGCCACCAATGAATAATTCATAGCCGTCATTCACGCTCTCTATACTTATACTGTGTTATACAACAAGCGTATTAATGATTTGTCATCAGAAGGCAGTTAATTGGATGTCAGTCTTGCTCCGGCACATGATTGGACGCGACTTCAGATAAAGCTGAGTGGAGATTAATTGAACAGGGATGACAATGTGTGAACGAAAAATGAAGAAGAATTTACTAGAATATGATTCAAGAGAGCTACAAAGTTAAACGCTTGAAGGAACAACAATTGATGCAAAACAGCTTTGAGCAGATTAAACGTGTGCAAGGAGTTACATCCTCTGCTCTTTAGCATTGCATTAAGCTTAAACTGTGGCAGGTTTAAAGGATAAATGGCTTGTCTATTGCCTCCGTTCTCAGAACGAATTTGAATGTCCTCTTTGGATTTTATTGGGCTAAGCTGTCTGCAATTTAGAGGACAGGTCGATGTCGAAGCTTCGAATCGTGTTCGTGTAAAACTCAACACTTGCATATTCCGAATTCACCAGTGTTTTCGACAGGAATCTGGCGTTTGTGAGTGATGACTTTTGTATGCTCTTTCACGAGTGACTCGGTAACGAACGGAATATTTGCGATGCATCGAAAATTCGTAATTAAATAAGAGTTATATCAGACAGATTGTATTGCAGAATAAATATAGTTGGTACGGCTTTAATACATTCTAAAGGTATTGATTCCCAAGTTGGGCAAAGTGTTATTGAGTTTTTCCAATAGGAATTTCTCATTAGCAGCCCGGAATCTGGATTTGTGCCCGATTGGTGGCAATGGGACTTCAACAGAACTGGCAAAATGTGGGTGTTACTATAAGTCCACCTCTGCCCAACCCTTCGGAAAATACAGGCGTGATATAGGTCTAAACACTGTCCAGTTTTTACGATAGAAAGTCCGACATGACCCTTCGTAAAGCGAAACAATGTCGGCTCAGATTAAAGCCGTATTGTGGTGCCCTAATATTTATGTTACATTTTGCGTTATATCCAGGACAATGTCCAGATACGTATCCAGTATTTATGAGTTTTGGCAGGTCTGGGGATTGCCTCCGCACCCCTAAAATTTATGCTTGGATTAAAATGTTATACAGGTGCTTGACCTGGCTAACTAAAATACAGAGTTTTGTTATTAAATTTTGTGACAATAAATCCTTACAGGTCAATATTCTAGGGGATGTAATTTCGCTTCTACGAGTATATAATGTATATATATATGTTGTGTCTCATGTGTGTCGATAATGGCAATAGACAGTGCTGTCTAGTGTGTGTGTATGTATGTGTGTGTGCGCGTGTGTGTCAATGGCATTCCTATTCAACCTCATCGTTCTCTTCGTACAAAAGATTTAGGTTTCGGTGCCATATTAATTAGTACCTTTGTCTCATTGGTCATCACGTGTGGACAGTGTAACAGCTGGTGTTATCAATCGGTAATTAACTTTCTCCCGTCGAATATATCCAGTGCGCTCGTATATTATTTAGTAGGCGTTCTGTAGCTTCTGCCTACCCCCAATGGGAAGATGGTGTGAGAGCGCGTGAGTTTATGTATATGTGTGTATGTCGTTTTTTCTTAAGTGAGACTTTTATTGTGACGGTGTTAATTGGATTTTATATAAGTAACGGAAAAGAGACATTTTTTAGTGTTTCTCTCTCTCTTTTTTACTCTCTTTGTTTACCACGTCCATAGTGAACTAAACTCATTCTCATTTTTTCAAATTAACCAGAATCTCTACATTATTCTAGTACCTACATAATGAGAAATAAAGGTCTTTAACCAGTGAACAGTTCACTACTAAGCTCACGTTGGTAAGCATTTCTGATGAATTGTATAAATTAGAAGGATAATCGTCTGAGAACTGCATACTCATTAGAGTCGGATTATTCCATTTAGCTGACATGAGAATCGCATTCCCGATCACTGTGTGGGATCACGACATGAAACAATGAAAGTTTTGAAAATATTCGAGGTATATTTAAGAGAAACCCGTTGTAGTCATGATGGCCTTATGGGTGGTTGGGTTTAGGCTTCGCCTCTTGTGCACGAGCTTCAAACCAGCGGGTTCAAACCTGGGCAAGTACCAATGTGAGGTTTCAATTCATATGTACTTTCTAAGTTTATCTTGGACATCACTGACATCGGTGAAGGAAAACATCGTGAGGAAACCTGGACTTATATGATTAATATAAGTCTGAAAGCGCCAACCTGTGTTGAGCAAGCGTGGTGATTAATGCTCGTGCTTTCTTTGTATGAGAAGAGGCTGGCTGGCAGGCTCTCTTCTAAGAGATTTAGAATGATAGGAGTAAAGTATTAACTTTTAAATTAAAAATCTCATTGGATTAGATAGAAATAATGATTTTCTTGTGACTTTTAACTGGTAAAAGTGCAACACATGCGAAAAAAAGTAAAAAATGAGAAAAAATCCGATAAAAAATTTCTACTCCCCCAGCACTCCACTAGAATGCCAGAACTACATACTAAAGTCATGGTATCAGGATGTGCATCAATGTCCCTTCCACTCTGTATAGTTACTTGTAAAAAAAACTGCACAAAAAACTGAACTGAAATGACCCTTCGCGACTTATTTTTGTTGTTCCGTTATTACAACTCAAAGTTGCATGGATAGGGGATCGATGATGGATGAGGACGTGCATCCACCTGCTCCCGACTCTGTATATGTGGCTTATCTATGGGAACGAAAATACTCCCGGTTTTCACGAATACTAGGCAACATCTTAGTTCACTAACTTAGGTGCCGCCTGTGTTAATGAAAACTGATATGCGTGCTTTGAAATATAGGCTGTACAAATCTTGTAGATTTTAAGGAACAGCGATTCATGCAAACAACTTCACACAGCCTGTTACAAGAAGAATAATCCCATCTCATTCCCGATCTAAAATCACAAAAACCCACTCAAGATGGCGTCAACATGAAGTGTCATCCAGATCTCATTATTCAGGACATCAAAACATTTAGGTAACACTCCAGAATCCGACAAGGCAAGAAGACGTTCTAACAGATCTGAAAGATAAATTATACAGACGAGAGCCTTCTCCAAACATTTTCAACCCTCCAAGTGCTACCCCGTTTGGCCGACCCTTCTGTCATGAGCTTAATTTGAATTATGTCGGGACAGACGACCCACGATATGTAGGTATAAAATTCGCGTTTATTTCACCCCAGGGAGCACGACATTGGAAAATTCGGTATTCCTCTCGGTGACTTTTAGTAGGTAAATGAATTTTTTATTGATTTTTCTATCAATGTAAATTATATGGGCACGGGGTAATTTATTTATTGAGTTGTAATTTATAGTGGCATTAAAATAAATATTCCAGGTGTAGTTTTAATGAACTGAGGGGCTCGTGGCTTAATAATCACAGGAGCACGGGTCAATCTTTAACGTTAAGCAACTCTTGTCTAGGTTAGTCATAATAAAATCATGAAAAAAAAATTGCTGTGCCATGTCAAGATATGCAGACTTAAAGGCATGGTGCAGATGATTTCGCCGGTTCGTCATTTGATTGTTGAAGTTGGAGACCCTTCAGAGGTTTTTAGTTATTTGAATTGCACCTTGTTTGTTATTTATTAATTTAATGTGATTGCCGGTAGCTACAAATTGTAGGGTCATTGTTATAGTGGCTGAATAATTGACTCGAAAAAAAAAGTCGAAGACGGCGCTAATAAATACGAATAACATTAATATTACATAAAATAAGACAGCTAAAAGTCTGAACGCTTATGCATTCGAAGGATTAGTTATTTCAAATTTCAATGAGTGGTCTCATTCAAATTTGGAATAACTGCCATCAATGCAACATAATCTTCTCCAATAAACTGTCATCGAGAGATAAAGAGTCCAATAAATTAACTTCAAATGACTTAATCCAAGAGGTATTACGTTTAAGAAGATTAAGTTGTGGGATATGTTCTCCACATCTTAATCTTATTAAACATAATACTTACCTAATTCAAGAAAAAGAACTGGTATCGTAAAATCCAAAACATTTTACTCGTCGCGCACGATCACAAAACTTTTACGATTGCTATCGTAAACTACGAAGACTTTATTAAATTCTGCAGAAACCAGTCCAGGCCGGTATTACGGGCACGGTTGCATCGAAAGCCGTGTGGTGCCGTAAGCCCGGAGACGGCAGACGACAACTCAATATCAAGTTCAAAATTAGACCCCTTTGACGTTCCGTGGGCCAAGTTTGGGCTAATTCGATCAGTTGAAACGGAATATGTAACGTTTGAGATCGATATGTTTTGAGGAAATCATGACTCGGTCGGATTTTAGTTTAAACTATACGAACACAGAAACGATTGGAGACACAGAGGATTGTCGTACATTGTTTAAGTTAGGTTTCCTGAATAGGCAGGTTTCAAACAGACATCCATCATCTGCCAAGACTTTTCCCAACTATGACCGGGAGGTCACCTTCCAGTCTAACTGGATCCAGCGGAATACCATTATTTCACAAAGAGCAACTGCCTATCTGACCTCCACAACCCAGTTACTGGTCAACCCCTTGGTAAGACTGGCTGTCAGACTATCGGGCTTCTGACTACCCGTAACGACTGTCAAAGATCTACAAATGACAGGCGGGGAGTCTCGATATGTCACAAAGGGTCGCCCATTAACAGCCTGACCTCGACAAGCTTAACTTTCAATCAACCCGTGTAGCTGCTTTTTTTAGTCACGAGTTTTAATACTACCATTATATGTTTTATTTTTACTATTTATTTAATTTAGAGACTTTTATATAAAATACATGGCAGTCCCACCGTACCTTATACAGCTATAATACAAAGAATCCTTATTAACCTCTTAGACCAAACAACAACTCAAACAGTAGACTTAAAACGAAGACTTACAAATTTAAACAGACTTAGAAGCGTCAGACAATGGCATAGACAAAATCTCGTCAAACAATCCTATGTTATTTTTAATTAATTCTTGATCTGTTATTAATTTTTCCCTCTCAGTCTGAAAGAGTACACAGACTAATAACAGATTACAGACATTACCAATTTTAATACCAGAAATAAGCACAAACTGTACGCTCCTTTCCACCGGCTTCATAAGGTCCAGAGCTCATTTGTGGGGCTCGGTATCCGCTTTTATAACATGCTACCTCATTCTTTGCTGGATTTACCTTTTAACGCGTTTAAAGCTAAAGTTAAATCAAACCTTTGTTCTAATGCATATTATTCGATCAACGACTATTTAGAAGACAAGAATAGTTGGTCGCTTTGTTGAACGCAGGACAATGTTACTATGTTCTTTTACTGTTTAATAGTTCTTTATTTTTGTGTATGTTTCTTCTACTATCCTTATTTTTATGTTATTGACATGATCCTCTCATTACATTGTATGAATGAGTTGTATTGATACAATTCAGCATTGCACATGTCAGCGGGCACGCCCTTGGACTGCCTTGGAGGCTTTTTATGTATTCAGTTTAGCAGGCTTTGCTTGAGTTAATTGTCGATTATGGTAACTTTTTATTTATTTATTTTGGCATATTGGTGTGTGCTAGCTAACATGTAGCAAATTATTTAATTGAATGACGTATAAAGATGATTGACATAATTATTATTTTTGACATAATGTGTTGTATAGCTTCAGGTTCTTCAAACCTATCAGACAGACGTGTTGCTGGGGAGTTTGTTCCTCCACTTCTTCTTCCCAGCAAAAACACTAGGAAGTGGTGAAGGGTGGGCGTTTTGGGGGACTGTCTTATGTAAACGTCTTTGACGTTCAAAAAGTGCTGATTCTCAGCCTAATTTGAATAAATGAATTTTGATTTTGATTTTGATTTTATCCAATGAACTTTAATTTTATGTCGACTTTATTATTTTTCTTTTTTTAATTTATCAATTGTCATCAATTCAGCAATACGTTAGTTTTAATTTAGTTTGATATATTTACCGATGTTGCTATTTTCATAAATTGATCAGTTTTACTTTTCCATTTTTTATTTTTTTTTATTATTATCAATTTTAGTTTAATTTAATTGCAAAGTAGCGCTTATTACATTATAAGTTAAGAAGCTTATTTTTCTACATGTTTTTTACCGTGCATTGTTTACCTATAAGTAATTGTTGCGCTGGAACTTAATTTAAGGAAGTGTTATGTAACTGAATTCAGTGTGAACAATTGTTGGTAAACCTAATTAAATAAATAAATTAGAGAACATTATATGTTATTTGTCTAAATGAGACCCTTCAGCCGTCTACCATTCCATTATATTCAGAAACCATATTATGCAGACTAACGTCTATCTGCAGACAAATACACGAAATCGCATTAGACGAATCAAGAAGGCAGCTAACAAAAGAAACTTGATACATATCAACACACGAACTTATCCTTAGGAGGGTGAGGATAATCTCCTTTCGGCCGGATATCCCCGTCTATCCGGCCGTATGCCCGGATAGCAGTCGTGCCCGGTTCATTAGTCACATATCAGTTAACCGGAATTGGATTCCACAAACATGATTAGATAAAGAGGCACACTAAATAGAGAATGGGAACGACAATAGTGGAAGGAAACAATTAGGAAGGTCTGATTCGAACTTATTGTCCTATATGGAAATAAACTGTAATTATAAGAGAAAATACTACAATCAGGAAATACAATTTAATTACACACGCTGGATAAATAAAACAGAAATGCGACTGCACAATGAAAGCTGCAGATTGTTTTTATAGAAAGTAAAAATAAAAAATAAATAAAAAAAACGCTCCTTCTGGGGCATTCTGGTAAAACAAAAAAAATAATGTAATCAACATAACATCGCGCCTGTATTCCCCGTATGGATGGGCAGAAGCGCACTTACAGTAACACCCAGATTTTGCTAGTTATTGGTTTAAGTCCTATGTAATAGGGAACGAGCCTATTGCCATAAGAGAGATGATGCCTATTAAAAAAACTCATCAACATTGCCCGAACTGGGGATCGAACCCAGGACGCTCAGCAGTCGCGTGGGTCCACTAGACCAAAGCGGCAGTCTCAGTAATTCTAAGTTCTGTAATTAATTTAAATAAATCTGCAGACAATGTGGAAAATGAAACTAAATGAGACTGAATATTACAGTGCATTTTCTGTATCTCTTGATACAGAAACTTCAAATGAAATATTCACCACTGCAACTGATCATTAAAACTTCAGGTAGGACAGACGAGTTACATCTTAAATATAGTTCAGTACCCGTGTTCTACTTCGCTGAGGTACAGAGGAACATGTAATCCCCCGTGCAATTGTACAACGTTAAGATCTGACACAACTGTCTTTGCTAAGTTTGTTAAATTGCTTCTTCGGTAATAAATTGTTAACTGAAATTTCAAAAGTTGCGGCAACAAGCGTACCCAGCGCTCTACTTTAAGTTTGTACGCCTCCAACATTGTTACCAGGGTTCCTTACATCTGTTCGGTTATTTAACGCACCCATATCCCTCCGACAGTTTGTTTCAAAAACTCTGCGATTTGATGGAAGTTATCCACACAAACATTCTTAAGTCAATTCCCTAAAACCATTACGTCATCAACCTCTTCATTCTTTATTACGAAAACGACTGAATTTATATGACGCTTGTTTTTTTTTGTTGACGACCTTTGGTGCAGTGGCTGAGCGATTGGCTGCTGCGCTGCGTGTCGCGGGTTCGATCCCCGCACGGAATAAATATTTGCATGGCCTACAAATAGATGTGAGTTTGTGTGTATGTGAGTTTGAAAGTTTGTAAACGCACCCACGATACAGGAGAAATTGTTAGTGTGGGGCAACGTATTATGTAAAAAAAAAAATTTAGTACTTCCTGCCTCAGTGAATTCTTAACGTTTCGCAAACAAAATTAAATTACGTGGCATCATTAAATATTAAAACAACATCGTTTTACAGTCTTCGCGTGTTTGAACAGGCGTCACTTAAAAGCAATTGCCGGATTTTAAGGGGATTCACATTTTTACAACCCCTAGGGCTGGTAAAGGACGATAAAAAATCGTTCAATCTCGGCTGTACAACAGTATTCACGAGCCAAATAGCGTTAGTACACACTATAAATCATTACGTCACAGCATCGTCACGCTGCGCTGTCACCTCGTTGAAGGGCTAAAAAACAAATATTGTCTAAAAGAACAGTGTTATCCACTAACTACTTTTATCGATTTGCCTAAAATGTGTACGTACTGAATGTAGCGTAACGTTGTCTTGATTAGACTTGGAACTGTCTTGAAGTTAGCCTTAACTTCAGAAAGAGCCCAGAAAGATCCATAATGAATAAATATTCTCAGAGGTATATATAAATTCACAACTGATACAAGTAAATAAAAGCTATAGCAAACACCGCAATGTTTATAAGCAATAATCTTAGAAAAATATTAACTCAAGTTTAACGTTTATTTAAACTCAATAAACACGTTTCAAAGCCAAAGTCCAGTTAATGGTTGTAGCCAAGAAAATTAAACGCAGTCAATCAAAGTTAGCCTTCGATTTGATCCTTTTGGTTAAACATTTAACTCATAGCCCTGGGCCACAGAGTTCGAAGAAGTTAGGTAGCTATGGCAAAACAAGTTTGATCTTATCTGCAATTTTATTGCTCCAAAATACATAAATAACTTCAAACGGTTTCGAAATACAGCAAATATTGCAAGCTGATGTTAATATTTGTTTATTGAACGTAAAATTCTAGGTAAATCAAAAGATTACATTATGACTAACTCTGAATGCCTTATCCTAACTAAGGAGTTCGGAGCGTGAATACTAAACACTATGGTAGGATTATTCAAAATTCCTTGCGACGAATTTGTATTAGAGGAAGTCGCCGCCGCCTGTGGTAATGCATAACAAGACATGTTCTACTCCGCGTACTTTATCATCTATGAACAACTTAATAACATGTTTCACTTCGCAAACAAGCTGCGAACACTGATAAAATCTGGTAAACTGTTTTTCTCTCATTCCCACGTCCGCATCGCAACAATTCTTTAAATATTTATTGTGTTTGCATCCCCTCGCGAA
Organism: Phlogophora meticulosa; assembly: GCA_905147745.2. NCBI lineage: Eukaryota > Metazoa > Arthropoda > Insecta > Lepidoptera > Noctuidae > Phlogophora > Phlogophora meticulosa. The sequence goes on along the minus strand of LR990520.1, from coordinate 14,233,470 downwards.
TCAGATATGACCTTTATTTAAAATTCTTTAGCACGGACTCTCGTATTGCCCGGTGTCATTGTAAACTGTCCGTTGTTTTGTGAAATTTTATTGATATTTGTACTGGGTATTTTTATTTGTATTCATTCTTTAGGCTTAAAAAGTATGTGAACAAGCTCTCTTCTATAATCTAATTCATTCTTTCTTTTTTATTTCTTTCTAATGCAGTGTAGTGAGCCCTTCGCTTTACTTCTGTCGTTTTACCATTTATAACCCCTCTACCACTGTCTTTGAAGTCACCTCAATTCTATTATATCCTTTTATTTATCTATATCTCCTTATTGGTATATTTCTGGCTGTCTTTCAATTCCCGTTTACATTGTAACTTGGGGCGAAGTTAAATGATTTTTGTGAACAAATCCTCACAAAAAGCAATTTGTGAAGTGCCTCAGGTCAGGATGCAAAGCCACTTCTTTGAGTTTCCTTTTGATGGTGTTCACTGAGCTTCTTTATTCTTTGTTTTAGATAATGAAATAAAATTATTTGCTTTAAAATTATGGTTTGTTTTTCCTTAACACAAATGATTTGTCAAACGATTGTGTACATCAGATACTGAGATGATTCATGATAATTACTGTTTTATTTACTTTCAAGTGTATTATTATAATTGGACTGGTAGTTAAATGTCCAGTCTTGATTGAATTATAAATCCATTCTGGTATGATATTAAACTCTATGATTATAATGGAATAACAATCTTTGCTCTTTTGAAAAATAATGGATCGCTTTGTAAATCTAGTGTAGACTTGACAATTGCAGTTGCGCGGAGCAAGATAATCCAGTTCAGTTAATCGAGAATGAGCGCCACTTTTATTCCTGTTATATCTTTCTTCTTGCTAATCCTATTATCCAACTTACTATACTCAATGTTACAAATGTGAAAGATAGTGTGTTTTTGAATTCTGATATTTGTTTTTCAATTAATTACCTACTCATCAACGGCTGAATAGATTTGAATGAAAAGTTGGGCAATTTTTTTTTTACTTTTTACGCACTAGGAATTTCTCCTGTATCGTGGGCGCGTTTACAAACATGTATAGTGACATACACAAACAGGCAGACCCGGAACAACTACTTGTAGGCCATACAATGGTTTGTTTCGTGCGGGAATCGAACCCACGGCACGCGGCGCAGCAGTCTATCGCTCAGCCACTGCGCTAACCGTACCGTCATGAGCCGCTGATTCTGAGTAGAACATGACCTGGATAAGGATAGTAGTATCCCCGTAGTATGTTCCTAAGTGATAATTTCCATCCTTGTAATGGACAAGGGCGAAGCCGCTTGTAGAGCTTGTCCCCCTTCTTCTCCTCCCACGTTTTCCTATCTTCTCTATTCTATTTTTTAAGGCCAGCCATACATGAACTCTTGTCGTTCTAACACTGCGCTTCTTTCTATAGGTACTCTTTACTTTACTCTTTTCTCATGTGCTCCTAGGATGTAACATTAATTTAATCTAATCAGTATCGGATTCTCTACTGGGGCATTGTAAACGTTATTTGATGTATCTGCATATACCAATCAATGCCCTTTCTCTTGTTTGTAACGATCTAATGACATGAAGCCTTGAGCCAATAGGAATGTCACATGGGACATGTAAAAGGCGGTTCTCGACGTAAACTAAATATAGTAACGTGAAACCTACCCAGATACTCGTAGGCTTCGACAGAATGATAGAAACACTTAACAGGTGAACAGGTTTGTAGGTTTTAACGCCATCTATTAAGTCTAATTAATCCAGGCATGAAGTATTTAATGCAGAATCGGAACTCCATGGTTATTTAAAAAGTTACTGGCATGAAATGATTTACATAGTAATTCATATTTAGAATAGAAAGAAATTAGAGAGAGACAGCCGTTGGCTGCCGGGCGGATCGCTGATTGAATAAATATGTAATTCAATTTAGGAATATATCCTATTTTTTATATTTAATTACGCCTCTTATTTGAACTTGGAACCTCAGGAACGTTGGGTTCCTATAGTCCTATCCACCTGAAATTCCCAATGAACGGCCTCAGAGACATTCTGTTGTGGAGTGCCACAGACAAGTTGATCGTGAATTCTGTTTCAATGTTGAAGAGCTTTCGATATACTGACTGACGTCACATCTACGGAAAAGTCTCCCAACCAGAATGTAGTGTCAGTAGGACAGACGGAACAAACAAACATACAGACTGACAAAAAAAAATTGTTTCTGGTATTACTGCCGTAGGTTATATCCTCATATTTTATTTATATGATAGCTGGAAAACTCTATAAATGGTATTCCACCATCTTCGTAATAAAAACTCACACTCAATAAACCATACACATTCTTGCTTAACAAATTACAAGAATGCGCGTGAACTGTGACGTCATTAAGTAATTACATAATAGACATGTTTGTATAACCATTGTGGCCCATCGTGGTGTATGGTTGGCCAGTGGACCATATCACCTCACTCTCGAGACCAACTCCGTAACGTATCGTAACGTGGAACGAAGGACGCCTGATGACGTCATTACGACAATGGATCTAGCCATTACCAGTGACGGTTATTGGTGAGGTAGGAAAGCCTGATCTTTGAAGGGTTAGTGGGGAAGGGGGGAATGGTTTGAGCTGATAACGGTGTTAGCAGTGGACTATTAGTGACTGTCGATATTACATTGGATACGATTTTATTGAGTGCGAGAGACAAAGAAAAGAAAGTTTGTATATTTGCCACAGAAACGTTTATGCACATAAAAGATAAACTTAGTACTATAAATGTCTAATGGTGGTATAAGTAGATATTTTACTTGAGTTAAGTTTTCAACCACTATACCAAGGAGAATGTTTTTATTGACCCGTGATGATGTACTACTGTTGGATTATTCCATCCAGTATTTTCTCAGTAGCTGCCCGTAATCCAGATCTGTTCCCAGTCCATGGTGTAAGGCTCGCCCCCTATTACATGGGACTTAAACATAACTGGTGAAATGTGGGTGTCGTAGGAAATCTTCCAATGACTTCTCCCATTCTGCGTAGAACGGGGCGGGCCTGTCAGACTTTTACTTTTCCCATCCGTGTTCCGTCCTTACCCTTTACGTTCCAGGGTCCCGGTAACTCTTTTGAACATCTCGCAACCCTGGCAGTTTAGTACCAACCTGGAGACTGGATTCGTGCCCGGTTGATGGAAATAGGCTCGCCCCCTATTACATATTAAACGTAACTGGTGAAATGTGGGTGTACTATAGGTACATAGGCATAACCCTTTTGGGAATACAGGCGTGTTATGTAAAAAGTTTTGAAAGTTTTATTTTAGTACCTACGAGGTATGAATAGAGATCTTTCTATTAGGATTTTGGTTTACATAATAACATTGTTTGAAAAAGCAATTTAGTTAAGGTGTTGCGCCATTTTGTGTAACCTAGGTCTAGCTTTTATGTCTACAAACCTGGAGGACCTACATAAAATCCTTTTGTGTTTCCCATTTTTGTGCCTATTCTTAGTATTTGAATATACAATTAGATTACTCCATCGCGGATAAGGGCAGGAGGATGATGATTTTGGATGGAAACTTATTCTAAACACAAAGTAACGGAACGTCGTGTTTTGAAGATGGTAATTATTGATAACAGTTTTCATTTAATGACTAAAACTTACATTAGAAAGGACTTCTCCTTCCAATTAATCTTAAACCTATTTTGTCTGATTATTCTTTTGTATATGGGTCTTACTTAACTGATCAACGCTACAGCTACGCTTGCCGAGGTCAGTCTGTGGATGGGTGACCGTTCGTAACATATCGAAATTCCTCCGTGCCTCGGAAAGCACGTTAACCCGTTGGTCCCGGCTGTCATTTGTAGATCTTTGGCAGTCGTTACGGGTAGTCAGAAGCGAGAAAATCTGACAACCAGTCTAACCAAGGGGTATCGTGTTGCCCAGTAACTGGGTTGTGGAGGTCAGATAGGCAGTCGCTCCATGTAAAACCCTGGTATTCAGCTGCATCCAGTTAGACTGGAAGCCGTCCCCAACATAGTTAAGAAAAAGCAAGCAGATGATACGTGACTTACTTACCGAATGTGAGTCGTCAATTTTTGTGAAGGGAGGAGCTGATGAAAATTACTCTGTACTAAGTAATCTTGATAGTGTTTGTTGTTTGAATGTCATGGTTTACTTACCTTTAGTGTAACCACCTATGATATTCCTCATAAGTGAACACTGACATATTTCAACTCCAGAGAAAAGCCGGTAGGAATCGAGTTGTTTGGACACTTTGGCACTGCTACTTACCTAAAACAAAAGAATAATGATTAAATTCGTTTCTGTGTTAAATATTCACAAAACTATAATAATGCGTACTTCTGCACATATTGTGTACAAGGAAATTGAGCAATACCTGACACGAGATTACCACTTCCAGTTACCAAACACAACATAACAACACGCCTGTATTCCCTGAAGGGTTAGGCAGAGCTGGTGTACCTATTTATGTGCCTATAGCCACTGACCGGGTACGAATCTAGACACCGGACTGTTACTAAAAAATCCCAGATGGAAACACCCAATAACACTTTGCCCGACCCGGAAATCGAACCCAGGACCTTATGCTCAGCAGCCCTTGAGCTTGGTTTGATTCCAGATAGCAAATTAAACAAAACATTGCAATCAGGAATAGGAAAGTGAATATTACGCACAAGACTAGCCAACCGCAAGTTACGGAGTCAAATTACAAGACAAACCATAAACACGAACCCCTTGTCTGTGGTACGACTGTATGGTAATTTTGTTAAATAGTAATAGTAGTTATTAAGGCAGTGGTTTATGAAAGGTGCTGTATTTAATGTTAATGAGTTAATGGGCTGTAAACATTTTATTTGATACCTATCTGAGTAAACACACACCATCTCGGGGACTGGAAAAATTATAGGTAGATATTTATCTATTATTTTACAGGGTGGGAGGATCAGGACACCGATGCACAACCTGATAACACGAGTTTAGTATATACTGGACCCCCCAGAGTAGAAAAAAAACTCGTCGATTTTTCCTAATTTGTGTTTTTTTCTAAAATGTTTTTATGCTTCAATACTGGGATGGTATCTGATTCGTTTTTTTATTATTCTGCAAGTGCTGTGCACTTCTATAAGTGACGAATTCACTGTAGCTAAAACTGTTCGTGATTTCTTTATATGTATGTTATAGTGAGTAAGTAGTTGAAGTGCCATAAAAATAAATAATACATTTTTTTGAAAGAGATTTGAAAGTAAAAATCAGAAATATAATAATATTTTTACGTTTCTTTTATTACTATAAAAAAACGTAATTTCTATCACTAAGATTTTTAATGAAAGAAGTGAATTATTTACTTTCCTAAATTTGTAGACATCACTTTAAATTTAAACCAAATTTCAGTTTGATCAGAAAAGCTCATCGTTCAGAAAGCGTATATATTTCTTTTTTTATGACAGTGGTGGTAGATCAATGATAGGCGTTCAAGAGTAAGTAGGCACTACGTATTCTAAGAATGTTGATAGACAACACCGTTGTTGTTCTGTAATGGTCGAGATATAAAGAGGGTAAAGTAACCATTACAATGTGGGTACAACGGAAGCGATTTGGTATGCGTATGTATTAGATTAAAGCCCGTGTGTGATTTCGAAGTATGCACTTATAAGCCATAATAAGTACTGTAAAGTTTCATCAAAATCAAATCAGTAGATTTTGTGTGAAAGAGTACCAAACATCCTCACACATCTTCACATTTATTGATAACTAGCTGACCCGGCAAACGTTGTTTTGCCATTTTAAGCCAAAAAAAAATACAAAAGAAATAAAAACAATATTTAGGGGTTGTCACCCTTATCATTTAGGGGGATGAAAAACAGATGTTGGCCGATTCTCAGACCTACCCGATATGCACACAAAATTTCATACAAATCGGTTAAACCGTTTCGGAGGAGTATGGTAAGTAACATTGTGACACGAGAATTTTATATATAAGATATTAGAAAAAAAGAAAAAGAAAAAAAACATCTTCTCTTTTCTTTTTAAACAGATTTACTGTTCTTAAACAAAATAGCTCTGTCTGTCTGTGTATATTGGTGGTTACGAAGCTTCAGAAAGAAAAAATCGACTCCACAGTTTTCTCGTCACTTTAAAAATTCACCTCACTAAAAAGCCACGACACTAAAAACTGGTCCAATTACATGAGCGCCGTAATCATTACGCTAAACTACCTACTAAACTTTCATCGCTTAGCAATTAATGCCACAAAAGGCAATCTAGTTTGCAACAATAGGACATCTATCCGAACTGTAATCAACTTAGTGGGAAATTACGTTATTTAGCTTCAACCTCTAGCGCACAGCCTCACTACGTTCCTTGTCATTTGTATCCGGAGATAGGCCCTGACTCCTATTACGCGGCCCCTAACTCCGGACCAAAACAGCCGCTGAATTAAACTGGCACCTTTTATTTTATGCATTAAATGGCGTAAGGTAGCAAGAACAAACTCAGATGGAAAATACATAGTTGAGGTTTGTACAATGTTCTCTTTTTGTAATTTAAATCTTACCTTTAGCCAGCTATGCCTGGAAATTGAGGAATAAAATTGCTGAACCAATAGAGAGTTCATATTCAATGTGGGATCATGTCTTTCACCTAATAACTTAAGCAGTAATTTCTTTATTTATAAAATTATTTATAAAAATAAATCCTATTTGCCTTGGTCACACCATCACACGAGAACGGGTGGACCAATATCGCTAATTATTTTTTTGTTGTGTTTGTTATTGGAAAAAACTAAGGAACTGGCGCGAAAAATTAAAAAATTGAAGAAAACTTAACGACTATTTTATCTTCGAGCGTTTGACAGTTCGCGCGTTTGATGGGGTAACATCCCGCGGCTCAGCTAGTTCTGTAAAAAAGAATCCCCCATTTAAACCTGGGTCAATGGAGCTGGCAATGTCACCCAGCTTAAGGAAGACACTGACAGTTCACATTACCGCTCATTTCACCCAAGTTTACACGGGGTATATATATAGAATCGACCGACTAGTTTGATATATCGTTCTACTGTTCTACTTAAACCGCAAGCTAGATAGTAATGTAAGGAAACTAATAGGCTGTTGATTCGTGAAATGGGGGACATAATTACGTATCTCTTTGACTATGGAGATGACGGCTTATAGAAATGTATGGTTGGGGAAGACATGCTACGCTGACTCCAAATAAATTGGGATAACGACAGGAGGATAATGATGATGATATTTCTAATTTGACGGCACGGTTCACTCAGTGGCTGAGCGATTGGCTGCTGCGCTGCATGTCGCGAGTTCGATTCCCGCACGGAAATATTTTTTTATATTATTATCATAAATAAAATATTTGTATTGCCTACAGGTAGTTGTTCCGGGTGTGGCTGTTTGTGTATGTGAGTTTAAATGTTTGCAAACGCGCTCACGATACAGACGAAATTCCTAATAGGGGTCCAAAAAAAAACTGTTAAGCGGACATTTATAGGATCAATAACGAAATCTTCTTTAGCCTGGAGCAATAGATGATAGTATGAGACCCATTTCTCAAAGCTCGCAATGTTTGAGACTGAAGAAAACTTTAAACCTATAAGCCTACACTTAGAGATATGACTATGGATATGGCTCAAGTTGTGCATGTATATGTAGCTTAGCTAACTTAACCGCACCACGACCTACGACATATCCATGAGACACAAAACGCCTGAGGTAGTCAAGTTGTAGCTAGAACAAGACTATATACCTAAGTACCGTGACACACCGCACGCATGTCGGATTGGCTAACTTAGACGTTTACCAGCCGTCAGATTGGTTACCAAGCTCGGTTGGGCTAATGTGCTAGCTGCCTAAGTAATAGTGACGATTTGTTCCAGCAGGTACAGGTTAAGTTAAATTTCACGGGAGATGGTTTTTAAAGCGCTGTAGTTTCTTCGCTTGTGTGTCGGTACCATAAGAAAGAAAATGCCTCATTCAAGTAATATTAGCAGATGTTAAATCTTTCACTACTTAGCCAAAGGCTGCCAAGAAATGTTTTTTTTTTAAACGTTGCCCCATACTAGAAGTTTCTCTTGTATCGTGGGTGCCTTTACAAACATTTTAACTCACATACACAAAGAGGCAGACCCAGAACAACGACCTTTAAGCCTTAAATTTCTGTTCTGTGAAGGAATCGAATCCGCGACTCATAGAGCAGCAGCCAATCACAGTCACAGCACCAACCGTGCCGTCAATATACTATTTACTTAAGATATTTACTTATGTAAGTAGGTCTTTTAAGCCTTAAGGTTTTACATGTCACTATTTGGATCAATTTAAAAGTAGACGGCCCGGCGGAGGCATTGCCATTGAATGTTAAGCCTTAACATAATAAAATTACATATTAATCGAACTGATGGCCCGATTCGACACTCAACACATTTACGTTTCTATCAACAAAATTCACTTAAAATCTGGTGCAAAATAATCCTACGCCATTACTCACATTGTAAAACACCACAGACAAGTTTAACAATAAAAAAAAAACTCAAATCCAAATAACCTAACAGCTGAATCTCCCCAAGAGCGTGCTCTAACGAGTGGAATGTCCAGCAAAGAGTACACTGGTAACAAAAGAGGAGCGGTGGGACAAAGCAAAGGGAGCGGACCGGCTGCGCTACCCGCGAGCAGTGAGTGTGTCCACAGTGCCACGAACATTAATTGGTGGAATCATAAAATGTACGTTAGTATGTAGGAAATTACGACATGTATATATTTTGTTGTAAATCGCTGGTAAGGCCAGGTTTAAATCAAAATTGCCACCGTAAATTTGATTTTACGAGTACATGTAATAGACGAGGACAATATATAATATTTTAATGTAAGTAACATTAGGAAGCCAAATCATAAAATAATAAAAAATTCTCTACAGTAAATCTACCGTCTTTTTCCCCATGAGAAAAAGGCGAAGTTAATGTTACATGTGTGTAGAAAATCATCACAAAGTTGCCTCTTATTTCAAAGCATTCTAGATTAGGCTGATTTATGGGATAAAAATTAGACTGCATTTTATTAATACATGACGGTATGCTTTAATTCGGCATTTTAAGGAATACCTATAAAAGCTTTCAGATTCCATTTAAAAGCTTTCAGGAACGACGTCAGAAGTCATCTTCTCCGTTGCATGTTAAGCAAGCATATTTTATTTATCTCACAAATCGGGAGTGTTTAACATTTTTTTTGCCTAATACTCACTCTTAATTCATATAATTTGCTTTCAGAAAATATAATAGAATAGGTAGTACCAACTTTAGGATAAACCTACAGTAGATTTTATATAAACTTTTAGAAAATATCTTAGTGTTTATAGGTTTATATATTCTTAGGGCATCACTGAAGATGATCTGCACTATCAAAGTCAAAACGTAAACAACACATTTTTTCTATATATTTTTTTATGCTAGGACTCTAAATGGATGCAATACCTAATGATTGCATTCAATAACGTCAGTTCGTACTAATCATGGGTACCTAATATTATTTAACTTTACACGAATTAAACTACTTCTCATTTGTAAAATAAACATTTCCATGTATACCAATGAATAATATTATCGTTAGCTTGGAAGCAGACTAAAATGAGCTTTTTAGTCGGCAGATAATATCTATCTAAAGAATCGAATTATTTTATTATGCAAATCAAACCAATTTATTTAAAATTTATGTAAATATTTCACACTAGTATTTACCAAAATATCGTTAGACAATGGGCACGTGTAAAACCGGTTTACTCGTATGCAAATTGACTCCGGCCTCCCTAATTCAACCCCCAAGGTATTTTATACCCTAACATATTAAATTAGGGTTTAAAATTAAATGTAATCAGGTTTGCAGACTGCTTCTGTACATTTAAAAAAGTGTACGGTATCGGTTAATTAAAGTGAAGCCCTTGACGAAACCTTAGTATGGACGGATGCAATGACTTTAATTCGAATTGCGAGAGGGTGAAATGATACGGTAGACTGGTCATTAGCCCTTTTATAGACGGTGACGTAAGCAATGGCGCGACAGATCTATAGACTTACATATACCTAAATACCAACCTACAAAATGATAATTATGTACAGACTCCAAACTGTAAAATTTTCCCAATTACATGAACCTTTTATTTTGTAATAAAGTTGAAAAATATCAATGAAATTTGACAGATTGGGGTAGCTTGATGTGCTGGCCTCTGTACTACTACCTACCAACTTATATTGGAGTTTATGTATGAATCTAAAGTTTCATAAATGGGTATTTGTCTATATCATCGTTGAAAACCCATTCAAATATGTCTTGAAACAAAATGGTGTCGATTTCTCTCTGAAACAAGGGCTTTTCTTTGAAGACTTTAGGAATTCTAGGTGTATTATGTTCTGTTGCGGGGTGTTCCTTGTTCATCTTAATGAGCATGAACATGTTGCTGTAAACTAAGCTAAGACTACACTGCAAGCCACACCCCTTTCAAATAAACTCCAAAGATACCATAATATAAAGCCGTGTGTTCACAATCGAGTTGGTCACGAGTACTCGCGACATAAGTCACATTTGTCACAATAAAAGCCGAGCTAACGAAGTAATAAAGGAAGATACACAATACCGTGCCACGACAATTGTCTTGACTAACTAGTTACTAGTTTGACCATTGTACAAAGTGAGCGGTTCGTATTATTTGCGCTTCACGTTGGGTAAGGCTTTGTGCACACGAGCACTTTTTTTCGGTTCAGTAGGTACCAGTACTGGTCCATAAATACCCCATCTGTAAGGTAAAATGGAGCTCATGCAGAAAAAGGGCTCCACAGCGAATTTCCGTACGAATTACTGACAGGAAATAATTCAAAACGGAAGCCAATATATAAATAGTCTATCCTAAAATAGATTATACATGTCGGTTGGTCAGGATTCATTCCGTTTGATTTCAGACATCAAATGGCCAGGAAAATGGGGTTTGTCCCTTGTCACTTGATTTGAAACATTGCATTAAATAATCAAAGTTAATCTATCTATGCTAACTACGTATACTCGTACTACTCGTAGGCGATCAAATGCTCAATATCCTAATTGCCGCAAGTCCAATATAACAAATCTGTAGAAGCACACAAAAGTTGTACCAGAACGTCACCAGGTAGCTGGCTTGCGATTCATTTTATGTCCGTACTAATGACTGGATCCAACATTTACAAACACAATTAATTAAAATGTTTGTAAAGGTTAACTGACACGAATACCTACGTCACTGGTATATGTATTCTATTTTCAAACATCGATCCGTTCTACCCAAATCCAACAATACAATTAAAACCGAGAATCCCAGGTGATTGATACACCGTCTGCCTTTTCAGCGAACATTCTAAAACCGTCCGTCTAAACTTACCCTTACCCAACTTTGTACATCGATGCGGCTGTGAACGGGTTATATATTACCCGGCAAGTATTCCAGTTAGCAAGATTTACCTCGCTAAGTACATAGTCTACGTTGCAAAAGTGAATAAAATAAATTATACAAGCCAAGCTATACTTACTCTGATTATGTTACAGTTAGAAACTGGGAATCCATTTTGAAAATGGAGAATGACTTGCTTGCCTGCTCGGTTTCCATTTTGGAATTGGATTTTAATTTTGGTAGCGTAACGATGATTTTATGTTGCAGGGCCAAGCTGGGGCATAAATCTTGGTGATGAGTTTTTAATCGTTGGCAACCTTTTCGGTTTTTGGCGCGAATAAAAAAAGGTGACTAATTAATAATGCAGCTGGACTGAATCGTCAACTTTGTTTGTTTTGAATGGACTGAGAGAACTTCTAATTTCAACGTTATTGTCAAAGCTACTCGTATTATTCTACATACATACGTAGTATGTAGATAATAGTTATGTAGTATAGGTATGTATTTAAAAAGGGGCTCGTGGCTACGTAATAACAGCCTTACGGTTCGATCTTCAAGGTTAAGCAACGCTTGCCGAGATCGGTCCGTAGATGTCCTCATCATCGTCTCGGATAGCACGTCAGGCTGTTGGTCCCGGCTGACATTCGTATATATTTGCCAGTCGTAATGGGGAAAACTAAACCGTCCCAAAGTCTGACAACTGTCCCCAACAAAGTAGGGAAAAGGCTAGGCAGATGTTGAAGTGTGTAGATTATAGCTTTGATGATACCTACCATACAGTACAGCAAAACAAACGCGCATATGTAATTTTTGTTTGTACCTACTACTCAAATGCGGTTGTAGGTCATACCAGCAAAACGCACGTTATTTTAAATCATCCATGCAATATGTAAACGTGTAGTAAATAGACTTGTTTGACAACAAAGTTTTTTAATGTCCGCATATCTACACGCGAATACTAGATTAAACTCATATGTAAACACAAAAAAAGGCGTAGTAATTTCATTCACTAATTCCACGAAAAAGCCAACGCAAATATTTTGTTCTACGTCCTATTAAAACTACTTTGTCTACTTTATTTGCCTAGAACATTCATTTTGATAGTGACGCGCAACTAACTATGCGATTTAAATCGATAAACCTTTTTATGATGTTGAGTCATTCAGTATTATTTGCGATGTCACTGACGTAAAATCGAATAGAAAAATCATTCGAACGTTATACTTAGACTTGTGAGCAGACAGAATCGGATTACGTCTGTGTCTTACACACTCGAGCGACTTAAGCCTAGTAAAAGGCTTAGAAGAACCTTTCTTACACCAAATCGCTTAAATATTTAATACAACATGAGTGGCAGTACCTCTTGTTACATAAAACCTTTAACTACCTAAATAGAGCATTAAGGTCTTAATCAAGTGTTGCAAAATACAATTTGGTAACTACAGTTTTGAGCCGTTTGGGGTTAAAACGCTCGGACATGGGGTCCGAGTGCACGTCTTTTTTACAAAGAAATTTCTCGACGACTGATCGAAACTTCGCGTCTGGCTCATTCTTTGCCTAAAGAATTAGTATTGCCATCCAACAATGCTGATGTGGCAATGCTGCCAGTCTTTTGGGCACGTTTCCAGATGACAGCGATGCGGAGGAGTACTTTGACGCCTGAGTGTCTTGGTCGGCTTTTCATTATATTTTGTTTTTGGAAATTTGTACACATATAGTTAGTTTAATGTAATTAAAACAAAATACAATGAATTACTATTCGTATCTTTGTCTTGTATTTGAAGCAGTTTAAGTTTCAACGTCAGTCGAATAAGCATCGTGTGTTCGCCTGTTCCACTCGATCACGTAAAGCTATTCGAGTGTTGCAGCGTCGCATCACTAATTCAGATTTATCGCAGAATACAGTTAGAGACCGGTTTGGAGGCAGCTCGCTGTATTGTGATACTTTACGGTCCTGGTGTGAGGCTGTGAGCTATTCCAGGTTGAGTTCACCATGTTTTATTATAGAAAAACCTTTAAAGCAAATATTTGTCTGGCCCGCTGGTCTAATATTTACCAGCTCATCTGCGGACTTGGTCCTGATTTTTATGAATGGCTCGGGCTTTGTCAATAAATGTCGCTCCTAGCAAATTATTTAGTATTAATTCATCATCGTGTGCCTATTCTTTTCCCAACTAAGTTGGTATCGGATTCCACTCCAGCCGGAGTAGCTGAGTACGAGTATTTTACATGGAGCGACTGCCTATCTGACTTCCACAACCCAGTTACAGGTAACATAGTACCTGGTAAGACAAAGTTTTGATTAATTCCTATACTTACCTGTTTAATATCTGACATTGAAGAGAGATAAGAAGAGAGAAAATACAGACTTAATTGTCACATTTTCGCGACAGGTGCTGTTTATTTTAACAGAAAATGTATGAAAGAAATTGACAATATTGTCAGATAGTCGCCCTGAACAGACGGGGCTTATTGTTAAATACATTGCTGTGTGTCCCTACCATCTTACAAAAGATTTAATTTTATTTATTACAAGTACTTAGGTACATGCTAACTACATATGTGCACATCCTTATTAAATAAACAATGAACTATCCTTATTAACTACACAAGGCATTGAAAAATCCATCTGCATCGCTGTCGACTGCTAAAGTACCCAAAGGACTGGCAGCATTGCTACGGTAAATGGCAATGCTTAGCCTCTGGCCAAAGTAGAAGCCTGCCCTTGGTTGTTGGAAAGCGTCAACGAAGCTAAAATCACAAGATTTATAGTTCAACTTCCCGAGATTTTACAAGAAATAGCCTAACTTGAAGAAGCGTTGAACTATTCATTCTGATGTTGATCCAATTTCGGAGTCAGGACCAGTAAGCCTTTGATTGAGTGATGGATAAAGGGAGGCCTCCGAATGTTCATGATGGATTGACTTGTCACGAGAAAGAATTGGGTTTTTTGCTGTGTAATATGCGTAGAAGCCTCTTAAAGCCGTCTGTCGCTGAAAAAAAAACTTAGAAGATAAACTTCTAAAGAAGAAAACAGTCTAATAAGTTTAATGTAACAAATAAAAACTACACTTTCCCCAAAGTGGCCGACAAAATACCTACTACATCCATATTTCGACAATTACGTTACAAGTTACTATTAAATAGGAGGAGCTTATTACTTGCCATCAACTGGACGCGAATATAGACTTCGACTAATATTTAGATTTTTAAATTAAAAATTCCAGTCCAAAGTTTTCTTTACCTCGTAAAACATTGTTTAAAGTACTGAATGTGTTAATAACTAGACATGCTATCTTCGTTCACTATAGTAAGCGATCCATTAAAAGTTTCGTGAAACTTCGCGCTAGTGTTATAAAATGCATGAAATTCTTAATAGTTAACTGCATTTTTTCTACCTGCTAACTTCAGGGTTTGTTAAAAGATGTTAAAATAATTCGGTCACGTTTTCTGTGAATTGGTAATTGAGTTAGTATTTTTAGAAGGCGTGTATCGGGTTATATGACTCTGATACAGGGTAACATAACTTTTTGATATTTTTTGAATTTGAATAATTAAGATCATCAATTTATACAAGGGGAAGGGAAATCAACGCAAAACCTGGACCTGATGATTTCTAAACCCTCAGCGTTGAAATTTTCCGTCGGCTTTTCCTGATTTTCCATTTTCCTGATGGTTTATTTGACTTTAAGCTCGTGGTTTCTATCTAACTTAAGGTAAGAAGTGAATCATTTACTTATTATTGGAACCTTGTTTTTTGTTTTTAGTTTAAGGAATTTAACACATTAGCAAAAAACGTAAATGTTAGTAAAAAGCGGACGAAAAATTCCAACGCCCCTAGCGTTGAAATTTTTGGTCTAGCATTATACTCGTATAATGAACTCATGGTATTCGGTTGCGCGTTGATGATTGCACCCTGTATAATTTTAAGTCTCCAAATGAATAAATCTTTGATTACCGAATATTTAAGTGAATTCCAATGAGGCGTTTGCGTGGGGGTGGGACATTTCAACATTCCTAAGTAATATTCTATAGGTATTTCGAAGTCTGTGTAGAATTTATATGTGAAAACCTAGCTTCCTGGGGTCAGGCAGCAATTAAAGGCAGGAAATGTTTCTGGTAAACTATTTAGACCATGATTAAAGATACGAACTGCAAACTTTCTAATGAGCGCGCATGTTGCTTAAAATAGAACGGAAGTTTACGATAGCCTGCCACGCCAGGTGAATGGGGAAATGAGAATACTGCGCTATTTTAAACCCACTATTTCTTTCAATTAAAAACGCCACTAAGGCAGCTTTTGTGCGACAAAATGTTTACGTAAGTATACAGGTAGGTTCAAATCAAAATTCATTCAGTAAAATTTTGATGAGAATCAGCACTTTTTGAACGTCAAAAATTACATGAGACAGTCCCCCAAAACGCCCATCCCTAGATTTTTGCTATTCTTTCACTGACGCGAAATCCAAAAATACAACTTAACCTAAAATAATAATACGAGTATGTACCAGTCTGCGTATGTCCTACTGCAGAGCAGACAGCTTTTCTTATTATGCAGAGAAAGCACAAGCATTAATCACCACGTATGCCTAAGGCGGGTGGGTTGCCGATTTCAGCCTAGGAATTATATTTAAGACCAGGGTTCCTCACGATGTTTTCTTTCACCGACGTCTGTAGAGTCTAAGATAAACTTAAAGGTACACATTTGAATTGAACAAGTCACATTGGTACCTCCTTGCTCGGCTCTGAACAACCCCGCGCATTTAAGGCGAGATCTAGAAATTTCAATTTGTTTTAGTTTTTTTAATTCTTCTTAGCGTGTAGATGACAATTTAAATCAGTCAGACCAAAATTTGGCGACGAGTTTGACGCTTTTAGTAGCTTCCATCAGCTCCTGTGAAGAGCAAGCAACAGGATAGAAAGGGCACGATAATAAGTGTCCCTTCGTTTGGGGGGCAACACTACATTTATACTCCAGGGCAGAGTCATCTATGAATCTCTACCTGAACAGGTTTTCCTTATTAATTTTATTAAAATCCTTCATTCAAAATGCAACACAAGTCAGACAAATGAGTGACGTCAGTTAATGGTTGACGAAGCGTTTAAAAACCATGGCGCCTCCCGCTTTACAATGTGACCTTGGCAGTGAACTGCCCTTGAACTATGAACACAATACGTTCCGTTTAACGTTTATTTTTATTGCGTATTGAGATATTTTTTTCAATTTAAGTACAGGTAGTTCGTTCGCCTTTGGGAAGAAAGATATTTAAGAACACTGTAATGGCCCATTGGGTTATAGGTTCAAATTCAGCCAAGTAGGTACCTAGTTATGTCTTTTTTAATTCTATTGTATTCCTACTTCTGCGGAGCTAGTGGCTAAATAAAGACAGCCGCACGAGTCGATTGAAGGTCAAGCTACGCTTGCCGAGGTCAGTTTGTGGATGGGTGACCACTGATTACATATCTAGACTCCTCCGTGACTCGGAAAGGACGTTAAGCCGTTGGTCCCGGCTGTCATTTCTAGATCTTTGACAGTCGTTACGAGTAGTCAGAAGCCCGAAAGTCTGTGACAACCAGTCTTACTTAGGGGTATCGAGATAGATAGTCGTTCCATGTAAAATACTGGTATTTAGCTGCATGCGGTTTGCCAAAAAAATTAAAAGGCTATGCGATGGTGATGTATACCTCTACTTCTAAGTTTATCTTAGATATCACTGACATCAGAGCAGAAAAACATCATGAAGAAACCAGGACTTCCAATTAATCTTACACTGAGATCGTTAAACCGCCTTGACCAAGTGTGGTGACTAGTGCTCGCCTTCTTCTCGTACAGAGAAGAATTTGCCATTCAGTGGGACAGTAACAGGCTTGTATTATTATTGATTACAAATGACCGGTTTTAACGGTTATGGCTCGACGGTTTATTTCTTGTCTATCACTAATTGTTCTTCATTAAAACATGGACCGTTACATGACAAAGTAATATAAAATAACTTTTATTTGTGAACATCTTTGGACTTCCGAGTTCTATGGGAAAATTTGTCATTTGTTGTGTTACATGTAAATGATCGCAAGCTATAAATAAGAAACTCGTTATAGAGATAGTAAATCAATGTCACAATATCCGTCTGATAATCTCATCAATGCGGTTAATGTGGTTAAAGATATTTACCCTACTTACCTACTTTTACGGTTATTCATATTCAAACAGACATTTTTTTACACATCGACACACTGAATTACCGATACACGCAATTCTTTAATGATAATAGGTAATCACTTGTTTATCTATTCTACATTAAATAAATAATAAATAATGCTGGACAATCCACACAGCATCATCTAGCCCCAAGCTAAGCAGAGCTGGTGTTATGGGTACTAGATGACTGATATACTTAATACAATACATTACATATATAGATATTTTTATTATACGTAGGAAATACCCAGAACACCCGGAACAAATATTTGTAGATCATACAAACATTTGTCCCAAGGCGGGAATTGAACCCGCAACCTCTTGCGTACAGGCGGACCTTCGCCCGCCGCGCCACATCGATCGTCCAATGATGATTCAAATAATGGTTGTGTATTTATGAGGAAATTGAGGTTAAATAATAACAGTCGCACGCGTCGATTGATGGCTAAGCTACGTTTGCCGAGGTCTTGTCGATGATGAATGATCATCCATTACAAATCGAGACTCTTCCATGCCTCGAAAAGCACGTTAAGCAGATGGTCCCGGCTCTCATACATAGATCTTTGACAGTCATCACGGGTAGTCAGAAGCTAGAAAGTCTGACTAACCGTCTTACCAATAGTATCGTGTTACCTATATTAGTTGAGGTCATAAAGACATAAAAATACTGGTATTTAGGTTAGACTAAAAATTCAGCATACGGTTAGACTAGAAGCCGACCCCAACATAGTTGGGAAATGGCAGATGGTGAAAAATTGAGGCGTCACAGAGTATTAGTGAAACGGGCATAAGTAAGTAAAAGTTTTCACTGACTGAATAGTAGCAACGTAAAGAAAAAAACATACCATCGGACATAGAACATCCACTTTTTTTTAAGTCAGTTAAAAAGGATAGATTGCTCATTAGCATACCAACAGAAGACCAGTTTCTTTGTTGATTCGGTAATATCGAAGCTCCGAGTACGTATACACATATGTATAAATAGCACCATTCATCTACCTTCCATTCAACAGAATCAACTCCTAAATACAGCAGATAATTGAAATTAATGAAGCACCTCTGTACCAGGATCGACAAAAGATCTTTGTACCTGCTGGAAAAGCTTAAATTAAATGAAGGAGAATACAAAGGATTTTGACCTTTCTGATATGTTCTAATATTGAAATGTAATTAAACAGTATTACTTATTATTCTCGAATCATTAATGAACTTAGCTGTAGATAACAATAAGGACTAAACTTACTATTAAGACCTTTTATGTCAGAACTGATGGCCGTTCAGCTATATACAGACGATTAGGTACTATCACCCCTTAAGAGTTCCTTTCTGAATCTGTCAGTAACACAAAAGATTAACATAACGTCACGTCTGTGTTTCCCCAAGGGTTAAGCTAGATCACCCACATTTCGCCAGTTATGTTTCAGTCCCATGTAATTGAGGGCGAGTCTATTGCCAACCAATTGGCACAAATCCAGACTCCGAGCAGCTATTGAGAAATTCCAGAATGTATATATTTTACTTGATCTGAGAATCAAACCCAAGAGCTCATGCTCAGCAGAAGCTCTAGTGAACACTAGAACAATCAGGCTAAAGGATAGATATTAATTAAGATCCTCTAGAGTCCTGGTTTCCAACCTGTAGTCCGCGGACCATCACTGGTTCGCAAGAGCTTCAATATGGTCTGCAAAAAGCTAGAATTACAAAATGTTTAAGTATCTCGAAAATCACATAAAAGCAAACGGTATTTAATTTAATATTAATTAAAAGTTTTATTTTCTTATACAATAGCAACTATTAATGCTACTTGATTAATGTTTATTTTGAGATTGACATGTCATAATTCTATCCTGAAACTTACAAACAACAGATAAATCAAGGTTTGGGAGCCACTGCTGTAGAAGTCTAGACTAATTAACTTAACTCACTAACTTTGAAGCTAGTTAGTAGCTCCATTCACTGCCACAGTAGGATATATCCGTATAGATCTACTACTTACAAAACTAAACCGTATATACTGTATATTCTGGTCCTTCCGATCATGGCAGCATTAGGATCATGGCGGCCAATCTCAGCGGAGACCAGTCATCGATGCAGGTGGAATTGTAGTGCACAAGTATGTGTGAAACCACAGGTGCACTCTCCCTGCCCTCACTCCCGGAGTCCAATGGGACGACAATCCGATGCGACTGGAGAGGATCAGGTGCGCAGCTTAGCGTGCTTTAAAAGGCACGGGGTTGTAACACCGCCAACTTTCACACTCCGGGCTGCGACTGGGAAATTCCAAACAGAAAACCCCAATAACTCTATGCCCGACCTGGGAATAGAAAGAATACAGGACCCTGCGACAGCGGCGCTTGCGACCGCGAGATCAACGGGGCAGTTGTGGAATATACCTATCATATGACATGTATACCGTAAATATCCCATTCGACATTTCAAAATTGACTCTCCCATAACATTAACCTTAATATAGGTACTCCTATACAAATTATCGTAATTCGAATTGATTACGAAGCAAAAAGAGTATGAGTAGTGTTATGATCGTAGCAGGTGACGTTCTGTAGTTTCTGCCTAGCCCCATGAGAAAATGGCGTGAGTTTATGTATGTAGGTATGTGTGTATCGCAAGCGCAACTCGTCAAAGTTAATGGGCTTTGTCTTATTCCAGCAACTGCTATACGTAATGTTAGTAACATTAGAACGAATGCGTCTTAAAGTAGAATTTGAATTATTAATGTTGGGTGTAAATGGGCAAACACCCTTCTTTGTAACGTGCCAATGTGTACGAAGTGGATGTCGCTTTCGATAATGGTTTAGAATACATATGTGGAAGCGACAATACTTCTCTGAATGGAAAATGATTTTCGGTGCAAAGGGCGATAGAATATTTATCAATTGCCTGTAAAAGATTTGGCAAAATAAATCGATAATAATAATATTTTTAAAGTAAACTACGACTTTTATTTCGATTCAGTAAGTTGTCAGAACTAATGTCACGTAAAATACTCAAAAATGCACTATGGTGATGCATCATTTAAGTAACCTGCAAGATACTGTACTAGCATCTATTTTGTAGATGATATTAGATTCTGTCAAGTTACTGCAGCTAATTAAACGTCGTACTTTAGAATTAGGATCAGCACTTCTGACCGTCTAAAGTAACAAAAGACTTCCTAAAACGTCCGACCTTCACCATAGGTGTTTGAGCTAAAGTTAAAAATACCATAAATCAGCGATTCCACAAAGCTCCAGCTTACACTTCCTCCAAACCGTAACGAGAAAACAAACCAACTGAAACATGGTTAACCACAGCCGTGATATAACCACACATTAGTCAAATTGCGACGTTTCAAGACAAACATACACATTCAAAGATATTCAAAGGCTTAAAATGAAGAGAACGGGTCCCGAGACCAGCACACGAAGACTTATTCATTAAATTTTCAAGTTTGTGCAAATTCCGCAAGAGGACATAAGCGGCTTGCCGAGTCGGGCTTGCCACCACACCGCCAGATAACTGAGGTATCTCTATCAAACTAGGTACGTAGACTAGGGAAAGAGCTAGCTAAGACGAAGATGGTTTTAGAATAGCAGAGAATATGTCTTTATTTGTTTAGAATGTAGGTACATACAAAATAGGATGGTAAATAACAAAATAAGATCCGTGTACATTCTGTCTTGTTGGCATGCAAATATAATAATTATCATACATAGTTATTTATAGGGTAAATAGGTTATTGGAATATATCAATTAGGAAATCC
Source organism: Phlogophora meticulosa (assembly GCA_905147745.2). Taxonomy (NCBI): domain Eukaryota; kingdom Metazoa; phylum Arthropoda; class Insecta; order Lepidoptera; family Noctuidae; genus Phlogophora; species Phlogophora meticulosa. The sequence goes on along the minus strand of LR990520.1, from coordinate 14,212,075 downwards.
TGAACAGAATAATAACATTTATCTACGAGTCATTCTGTAAAACATTTTTTAAATTTCATCAATGGCAAGGAATTTTATTAAAGATAGCAGGAGCCTTACAGTTCACACTTTTTTTTAGATATTGAGCCAATATTTGTAGTATTTACCTTTATAAGTTTGCTTTTCAAAGGTTATTGTAGATGTGTTTAACCGCTTTATAAGGCATCTTAAAACATTTGACACATTTAGATACATGTATGTTTTTAATACTAGCAACTTACAAAAAAAAACAGTCAACGCGGCTAAAGAAGTTTGTATTTCAAAACTAAATGGATGCAAATTAAAAAACTTAATTTGCATTCAGATGCGCGAATTAATCCGCCGTAACACTTTACAAACGATACTACACATTAAATGAAGCGGTTAAAACCGGCTCAATCAAAACAAGATGGCTGTATTATAAATATTTAAAAGATTATTTTCGCTGTATAAACCAATGGCGCATGAAACATCCTATTATAGTTTGACAGGTGTGAGTTGTGACAAGGGTAGTTTTTGTGTAAAGATTATTGAAGCGTCACACGGTACAATGGCGTTGTTGCCTTTTCTTTCCGTTGTTGATTCACGCCGGTTTCTTTTTATAAGCAGATTGACGTCGTTATATTTAGACGTCCTTTTAGTAAACTATAGTGGCAAAGAGGGGCTCGTGGCTAAGTCATAACAGCCACATAGGTCGACTAAAAGGATACATCGACACTAAAACTAACTAAATTTATTTATGAATTCAAAATCAAAATAAAAGAAAGGAAGGAATCTATACAAATAAATAAAATTGTAAGTGTCTAAAGTCTGTTTAAGTAAAAATGACAACTTTTTACTAAATGTATATGTATGTCTGTCTGTATGTTTGTTTGAGGCAATCTTAGAAACGGCTGGGCCAATTTTGACGGGGCTTTCACTGGCAGATAGCTGATGTTCTAAGGAGTTACCTGACTGTATGACGTTTTAGGGACCGCACATAATATTAAACCCCATAAAATTCCACGCGGACAAATTCGAGGGCACAGATAGTATATTTTATTTTTCTTAAATCACAATTCCTGAATTTCCCTTCAATAATTAATAACAGTAGCAGCCTGTTGCTATCTCACTGCAGGGAAAATAACTCTTCTGACACAAAGAAGGTAACAAACACATCAATCACCAAACATGCTCAACGCTGGTTGGCGATATCAGACTTACTTATCTAAATCATCTTCGATCATCATCATCTGCCTAGCCTTTTCCCAATTAAGTTGGGGTCGGCTTCCAGTCTCACATGATGCAGCTGAATACTAGTATTTTACATGGAGCGACTGCCTATCCGACCTCCACAACCCAGTTATTGGGCAACACGATACCCCTTAGTAAGACTGATTGTCAGACTTTCGGGCTTCCGACTACCTGTAACGACTGTTAAAGATCTACAAATGACAGCCGGGACCAACGTCTTAACGGGCTTTCCGAGGCACGGAGGAGTCTCAATATGTTACGAATGGGGTGACCATTCGTAATATATCGAGACTCCTCCGTGCTTCACACATTCACAGACTGACCTCGGCAAGCGTAGCTTAACCTTTGATCAACCCGTCCGGTTGTTTTTATTTAGCCACGGGCTACTCCCAAATCCTCCTATCTAAATCGTCTTCAATATTTCCCGCAAATCAATATAATCAATACAAGTGTCAATATTTAAAAACGCCACACTTATCGTATCGAACTCAGTTGTAACTGTAACACTGTAACCGACAGATTGACAAACAGACTTGTCCAGATGTCAACAATGTCGTCTTGTTACGAGAACACCGAGAACAAGTTTGTCTGCTATTTCGAGACGACTTCAAACAAGTTAAGAGATGTCTATCAACAGTTTTACGATTTATATTGAGACGTTTTTGGGTTATAACAATGAAATATGTTTTAAGTGTTTCTGTAAGAGACGCTATTGTGTAGAAGTGTATAAAATGCAACAATGTCTTAAGAGATCTTAGTAAGTTGGTTTTAGATATGGATTATGAACTGGGTTTGGAACTAACTTTAACGTAGATGGTGAGGAGAATCTTGTTCGCCGACTTCTATTTATATTATACAGGGTGGAGGGGACATCACGGCATGACATGACATGACGGCACGGCTGGCGCAGTGGCTGAGCGATCAACTGCCGCGACGTGTGTCGTGGGTTCGATTCCCACACGGAACAAATATTTGTATGGCCTACAGATAGTTTTTCCGGGTCTGCATGTTTGTGTATGTGACTTTAAATGTTTGTAAACGCACGAACGTGGGGCAACGTTTTTTTTCTTAAAAAACATAAAAACAAACAAAATATCAAAACCTGAAACCATGAGTTCAGTACATGAGTCTAGATCCCTTAGCTTTCCTAATTCGTATGTGTTTTTAGTTTGTTTTTCATTTGTTTGATAATAATGATTGTATCTTACCCAATTACCAAAATCACTATTTCTATCTTACCCAATAAGATTTAAAAGTAAAAAAAGATCAGAAAAAATTGTAGGAATTAGGAAAAGACGACGAAAAATTTCAACGCTGAGTGATCCAGAATCTTGTACTGATCTCATGGTTCCAGGATGTGCGTCGATGTTGCTTCCTGCCTCTATAAGAGATGTTTGGTAGACGTTTTCTGTAGACGTTTTTGGTAGAGGGTTCGATTCCCGCACGGAACAAATATTTGTATGGCCTATGGGTAGTTTCGGGTCTGACTTTTCGTGTATGTGCCTTTTAATGTTTGTAAACGCACCCATGACACAGGAGAAATTCCTAGTGTGGGGCATTCTGGATTATTGTCTTTTCTTAGGAGGTACCAATAATACTAAAACTAAATTCCTATTAGATAATTTCGTTCCAGAAAGCGCATGTTAGTCGATCATAAAACAAAATCTAGCTAAGATTGGACCTCAAAGTCCTATGGTACACATAAAGTTACTACCTAACAGAATGAACTGGGTACTCAGAAGTTCTTGAGGTCAAACCATTATAAGTTTCAACTTACATTGTCTAAAACTTGTGATAATGACATTGCAAGTTGCAGGCACTAGTCGTCCTAACGAACTGCTATTTTGATAAGTAAAGCTTGCAATACAATAGTTTATTGATCTAACAAGACCACAGTCTACTGCTGGACATAGCCCTCTCCTAATGAGTGCCATAGCGCCCTGTCGCATCTAGCCGCATCTAGCATCTGCCTGCAGTCTTGCGCAGATCTGACGATCTGCGCAAGACTTTATGACGCCTTTATGTGTAGGACGCCATCTGACCAGGTGGTATGACTACCACCTGGTCAGATGGCGTCCTACACATAAAGGCTACATAAACTACACTAATTTGAGGGCATCATCATTATGCACAGGAGTACAAGTTGCAACTAATTTCTCCATCAGAGATCACAAACAAAACTAGTAGGGATGTCTAAACTGTCAATAAATATCGACATTTTTAAAAGTGATATCAAAACATGATATCACTTTCGATATCTAAACTATGATATTACTGGCTTCGCCCGCGTTGTTTTATATTCGCCCGCGTTGATTTGTTGATAAAAAGTAGCCTATGTCCTTTCCCGGGGTGCAATCTAACTCTCTGACAAATTTTATCGAAATCCGTTCAGTAGTTTAGGCGTGAAAAGGTAAAACAGGCGTGAAAAGGTGAAAAGGTAAAAAAGGTAAACATACTTAATTTCGCATTTATAATATAAGTTTGGATTACAAAGTGGAAACGTTTGATTGTCTGTTTGTAATGGATAAAATCAAAAACTACGTAACTGATTTAAAAAAATCTTTCACCAATACAAAGCTACATGATTATCGAGTATCATCGACTACTTATATTTCATTTTCAATACTACACTGTAAAGGACTCGGAGGGGATGTCAAATTTCGAAATCCACGCGGACAAAGTCACGGGCCAAGTGTTATTTCAATAAAAAATCTATTTACCGATATTTTTTTGGACAAGCTTAGTTGGTGCTGTGTTTGTTTTACGGATCCAAACTCGAACCCTTTCAGCTACGACGATTTTTATTAAAGTTATAAAAATACAATAGTTTTGGAGTTATTCATACTTCTTGATAAGTAAATGTTTTTAGTTCCATTTCATAGGTTGGCTAACTATTAAAACTATATATGATATAGGACTTAAAACATAACTGGCGTCATGTGAGTGTACTATAAGGTGAACAGTTATGATCTTATGTTCGATACTATTTCTTAGTTTGATATCCATTTGTCGATAAGTTTATCGATAACTTTTCAACGAGCCTACGGTGCAGAGGACAGACACCGGCGCAGCCTAACTCAGTTACCCGATGTTTAGCCCAGTTCCCCAAGTTCGGCTATTGCTCTGCTTATTAAATTGTGCATCTTGAGACTTGCATTGTTAGACTTGAGAATACTTGAGACGAGTTCACGGTCTAATCTTATTGTTCTGTTGTCAGCGAGTTGTCAGTCTGCAGTCAGTTTTGCAACTGTTGGTGATTGTGGTATAGTGTTATGAAACTCGATAGTTTTAGTGTTTGTACGACTGCTTTGTAAACTTGCATCTCGCTAGGCTTAATGGCTTTAAGGTCTGATAACAACTTAAGTTTGCATCAACAATATCTACAGTCTACTAATCTTATATGTATATAAAATTCTCGTGTTACGGTGTTTCTTATTAAACTCCTCCGATTTTTGTGAAATTTTGTGTGCATATCGGTTAGGTCTGCGAATCGGACAGCATCTATTCTTCATCTCCCTAAATGTTAAGGGTGGTCCACCCCTATATTATATATTTTATTTTTTAGACATTTTTTTTGTTTTTATTTTTTTAACCCTAAATTTGCACCCCTCTACGATCAATCTCTATACGGCAAAACAGCGATGCTGGGTCAGCTAGTAATAATATAAAACGCCAATCCCCGGAGGATTAGGCAGAGGCGTACCCACAGTACACCCACATTCAGCCAGGTAAACGGGACGAGCCTATTGCCATCAACCGGTGCCAAAACCAGACCAGGTGCTACTGAGAAATTCCAGATGGAAAAACCCAGGACCTCATGCTTAGCAGTAGCGCTTGCGAACACACCTTTTACCAACTTTATTGGGGTCGGCTTAAAATCTTACCAGATGCAGCTGAAAACCAGTGTTTTATGGAGTGACTGCCTATTTGACCTCCACAACCTAGTTACTGGGCAACACAATACCCCTTGGTAAGGCAGTCTACCAATCATATGGTATCTTTATAATTATTACTTTTCAAGTAAAAGTTTTCTTTGGTGCGATTTATAAATAGTTAAAAATGTCACGGAAGGTAGGAACGTGGTCCGTGGTCTCTCTAAAGATATAAGTACTTGATCTGTAGTGCACGTAAGTAAGCTTAACCACGAAATAACCAGAAGGTGTCCATTGGATAAATTATTGAAGAGTCTGTAGCCGTGTACAGTCGGGCACATAATGGTGTTATGACGGCCGCATGCTCGTCACATTATACGGAATCAGGGACATTTGTATGCCACTCGTACACTCGCGCAGACAACGCTCCTATCGGGACGGTGACAATTTTGAATTTAAACTTTTGTATGTATAATAAGCCTCATCAGACTTTGATAGTTAACTGGAATTGAACATGGTTTTGTTTCCGTGTGTGTATGTTAAACGTTTATATTATTTATTAAACGTACCTGTTTACCAAATTATGGAAAACTTATCATTTTTAATAAATCGGAAATATAAATGAAGTAACTGTTTTTACTACATGTAGATTGTTAAGTAGGTAGAAATAACGAAAAAACTCATCGGTGGATTGACGAGGTAACAGGAATAGGAAAAATGTTAATATAGTGTAAATATTAAGTTTTCTAATAATCTATTATAATCTCATGGCTGTAATAATTTATGAAATCAATATGTGATAATAATTTAATTTTATACCGCCTCCCTCTTCTTTTATTCTATTCCTCTGCCCTACCCTTTTGGAAATGCAGGCGTGATGTTATTTTATTCGTGATTTATTTCCATGATGTCACTATTCAACACTAAATTGTATTTAATCATGTACCCAACTTATTTGCACGACTGAAAAGTCGAAAATGGTGAAACTATGCAGTTATTGTAACCATGTCATATTAAAATAAATTCCGGCAAATAAATTTATTCGTTCATTTATTCATTGAAAACGAATCCAAATTCGTGCGTGTTCTGTTTGTTTCAGCTGCGAGAAATCTACAAATATACAGTACAATACAGAAAAAGTGATACACAAATCGCAGAAGAAGCAATGATTGGTTTGGTTTCAGTTAAGTACTTATCCTGCATACAACAATTTCAAATCAATGAGTAACAAATACGATAATCGCGGATCATCATTAGCGGAGGAGCTTGTTTCTAAATATAACAGCCGCATAAGTCGATTGGAAGTTAAGCTAGGCTTAACTTAGCCTTGCGGCTGCGCTAAGAGAGTTCTGTTCAGTAAAAATGCCAAAGATCTGTCTGACGCTGGAGTGGAGTTAGCTCTACGTTGTATCAATCACGCATCAAAACCAAAACCGAATAAATACCATCAGAGAAACACAATTCATACGTTAATGAGCACTGTTCACGATTGTTAATCAATCGGACACCACTAGGGGTAGTGATACACATAAAATATGCAAGTCTAGAGAGTCCCAACGTCCGACACTAATAGTATGTGTTGAATATTTGATGAATCGTAACAACGCTGTACTCGATTGTACCGCAATTTAAAGGAATACCGATTCTGTTATCCGAATGCTATTCCGAAAGATTGTAAACGATTATTGGATTAGGAGCGTGCTGTGTTTTGTATGTAACTATGTACATAGGTAGTTTGGGAGTTAGGCATTTTGGCCTATAGGAAGACAATCGTATTACCTATGTTATGTGTATCACTTTACTGAAATCGTTTAGAGCGATTTGGTTAAATGCATTGGTATTTACTTGTAGGATCGTCAGAATAATATCTGTTAGTATAGAGATGTGTCCTAGGTAAAAATATATTAAGTCTATTTAGTCCGTCAGTAATTTAAAGATTACCAAAAAATATTGGACACGTATTTTTTTGCTTACTCAAATCAGTAAAAGGTGACAATTACGAGTATATAGCACATCAAAGTTCAGGAGAAGGGGTTTGTGACGTCACTGTTACGTTAAAAGTGTAGCACGGCGTGACGTCACGCGTAATTTAAAAAATACGAATCAGAAGAAAAAATACGTGTCCAGTATTTTGGAGTGATCCAACTTTCGTACCAATCAGAATTTTTGTGGACACTACCCTATTATACATCATGAAGCCAGGAAAGTTTTCATTTGACTGGGTAGAATTTATAGCTTATGATCTCTTTGTAGACTTTCATTTATTTCTTCCTACATACACAATAATTCTTTTCAGTCTTTTAAATAAAATATTGAGTCTTCCTTTTACAAAATATTTCGAAATAATCCCGAATCGCAATTAAATTGTCTTTTCAGTTGGAAATCGCGTAAAATTCGGACGAGCACCCACAACCACAAAACGCTTTTGGGCCTGGGAATTCCATTAAACTTTTTGTCCTACCTAGAGTACAGGATAATTACGGTCGTTTCAAGGTATTTGACCACTGGCTTGGCAAACTATTGAACTTAATGTATTCAAGTTTGGAAAAAGAACTTTTATACGTATAAAAGTACTTATTTCTTGTAAGACCTTAAATTATGAATAACCCTTATAGTATTGTCCCACTACAGGCAAAGGCCTCTTCTTATACAAAGAAGGCATAAGCAATGACGAGCTTTGCTCAAAGCGGATTAGAGTTTTTATTTAGCCACGAGCTCCTCAATTTTTCAAGAAACATTAGTAAATGGTAAGTATTGTAAGGGTCAGTACAGACAAAACGGAAACATCCTCGCGGATGCTCGAGCCTTCTCTGGCCGCAATTTATGGTCGCGAGCACGCGCGCGTCTCCTGTGATATTCATACCATTTTCTAATTTAGGCTATGGTAATACAGCCCTATTTTCAACGGAGCCAGTTAAATTTTCGGGCATTATTCCATTCTGACTGAACTGACCCTAAGGGTGTTTATCTTATTCATAATAGGGACCGGAATAAGATACACCGGTGGTGTAATTAAACCTGTCGCTCTAAGATTACATCTCCTACTCGTATAATGCCACACCCCGTAGTCTAATTATAAGAAAAACTAAGTAAGTAGTAGTTATATGTAATAGGCACAGTGTTTCTGAGAATGGATACGAAACTCATCAAATGCATGGCCGCATATAATCCAGACAGACTGGTTATTCCAGCGTGTAGGTCATAAAATAGTGTTACAACTTTAACAGAAGGATATTATAATACTCAATACATTATTTCTACATGTTTTGAGTTCGAAACACGCACTAGGCATGCTTCTACTTTAACATGCACACATTATATTCTTACCATACCCTGTGGCCGTGCGCCTTGAGAAGATTTAATATCAACTAGCTGATGCCAATTCATGGATTTTAAGTAATTGCGCGATACCCCAAGCCTAAGTTAACACTACGCTATCTGTCAGAGAAAGTCCCTTCATAACCAGTGTGCTTGTACTTACATGAAATACTTTTGTTTTATTTAACTAACTACCGTATAAACTTTCATATGCATTTATAATTAGACAGTTCAATTGTTTTGTCTCTGTGTGCGTTTATTACTCCTTCACGCTGAAACGGCAGAAAGGATTTGGATGATATTTGGTATGCAGGAAGGTCATACCCTGGCTTAACGCACAGGCTTCGGCGATTTATTATCACACAATTTATTTAGGCACACCTAGTATCTACATATAAGTTACCATCATCAGCCAGCTCCTGAAGCAATTCAAAGTTGCTTCAAATAATACACATAGAACATACTTATCAAAGTCTGTTTTAAAGTTAAAATTCTTGAACACAGAAACTCAGACATACACACACACAGACTGATGCAGAGAAACCCACTATCGCAACTTATAATATTAGCTCGGATACTTGTAGATACTACGAGTATGCCAGTCTTCATTCGAGACATAAATTCTAGGAAATGTGCAGATTAGTGCACCACATTGATTGTGAAATACTGACACTGCACAGGTAATACGATAATGCTCTCACGTCGAGCCTGATCGGATAAGCGGCCCAATGAGCGTAATAGCACAGAATAGATAGGAACAGAAGGCTTAGGCGATTGGCACTCTGCACCACATCACCCAGAATAGCGCGGGAGTGCGTGTTCTTACTTTGTTTGCAAGTACATATCTGTGTTTGTATTCAAAATACGCGTAGTGCAACACACAAAACGCATACACGCGCAGTGTTCGTCTTTCGTCGCCACGCACCCCGCTGCTTGAGGCAGTGCAGTGTGCCAATCGCCTTATAGATTCAAACAACGAGCGTGTACCCACGCACACATAGACACGCGTCTACATACTACGAGTGCAAGAGGCCTGCCGACTACACTCGTGACTGGCATACGTTTGAAGTCATCATACGTATGGTCGGCCGGACGTCAGTGATAACAAAACCAACACAAGCAGGCCGTGCATTCTATTGTTACTCCGTACTTCGATAGGCCAGCTCAAGGTCAAAGTGTAACCACTGACAAGCTGCCTACTGTACGCTTCTAGGCAGATGGTAAGTAGAGAGACGGACAGCATATAAGGGAGTGTTGGTACTCATGATAATGACCAATTTTGACTATGGTGCAAACCATAAAATCACGGAACAGCTGATGAAGAACTACCGGTACCGATTCCATTGTCCACAGGCAAACTAAGTTAGGGCTATCTCCATCTTTCTCTTTCTTATAAAACAAGGAAGAGACGGATATATATACGAGCTGTCATGTTAGTGGAACTAAAGCTTCCGTACAAACATACTTCACATTTCAAGCGAAGTTCAAGGCAGAAACTAATTTTACGTCTTAGTTTTCATCTATCACCGTCCTTTCGAGTTGTCTGTGAGAGAGAGACATCAATTCTCTTATTTTAATTTAATTAGTGTCAAAGGGAATCGGCGCCTCTATCATTTATGTTCACATATGTAACTTAACAAAATGGAGGGAAGAAATAGCGTTTCGTATATCTCCATTTTAGGGTTGTAAAGATGTTCATTTTCATGAGTACTACTCTCTTAAAGTATGTCCATTATTCTATCTACCATCCTTAGTGCATGGACCTTCTGAACTTGTCTATTTTGTGGTAAAAGGCTTTCAGGCTAGCTCTATTATTTGCCTATATTATAGCCCTGTCTAATAGTCCTAACTACGATTCTATTTACTATTTGACGTGATATATGTCGTCTGGATAAAGCTTATTAATAGCTGGAATTAAACTGGTCTTTAAATAGTTGGTTTGTGATAATTCATGTACTATTCAGTATTGATTGTTGTTGCTATTGTTCTGTATTTCGAAGAAATATATGCCTCAACTATTTAACCTGCTTCTTCGAAAAAACAGTAAGTAATTTATCAGTTTGAGAAGATGACGATGCTACACAAAATAAAGTTTAATCTGGAAGTATTTTCACCTGTTATTACATACATGGCACTAAAACATAACTGGCGAAATGTGGGTGTGCCTACTATAAGTACACGTCTGCCTAACCCTTCGTGGAATCCAGGCGTAATGTTGTTTTGGATCTATTATATTGTGACTTCAAAATACGGTTCCCCAAACTAATTAACAATTCTCCGTATGTCCGTCCGCTGCCCTCAAAGATTACCATAACGAAGGTAACTTAATCTTCTTAATAACTCGCTCACCATTTCCAAAGATCAATTTTCTAAAATAATTATCCGTTCCAGGGCCCTCGAAATCTCGTTGTGACAGTCGACGGCACCAATCGAGCACTCGAGTCGAGTAATTGACTCGATTGAAACACTCGGTATCTCAACTTGAGAATAAATTCAAATATTCTAATTAAAATGGTACGAATTTTAAGAGGCCTAAACTGTTCAGATTATATTGATCTTTCTTCTTCCTGAATTTTATTATTAAGTTTTTCGAGTTGGCTCGAGTTTGACCTTGGAAGGGATTATGATTATTTTTTAAACGGATAGCAGGTAATCCTAAATTAACGAGATGGTTTCCTTGGTATCTAATCTGTATGAGATGGGATAACTATTGGTTGTGTTGCTTGCGGCTGTTCTCTAATGCGAGTTGTTGAACCTATTCTTAATTAAATGAAACAGATTATCAACCAATAATCTGTTATGTTATTGTTTTTGTTTTTAATTTGAAACTCTACAAACTGTGATTATTTTTAATTAACTCACACACTGTTTTTTTTTTTTTTAATAATTTATCTTTTTAATATAGACAGTTGGAATATTGTAGCACCGTGTATTTGTCAAGAAAATAATTCATGTATTGCTTAATTTGTAATATTTTGTACCTATTATAGTACGTATTTTAAAGTTGTTTTTATTCTCGGTACATTGTCTTCACTTATAATCTTTTGACTAATATAAAGGTACACAATATTGGAAAACTATTTGAAAAGAGTAAGTGTGGAGTTTATTGCCCATTCTTCTGCATACGAATCTACTTTTGCTTTGAGACCAATCCTGTAATAGGTAAAGCAAAAGTTGTTTATAATAATAAGTTCTTTCACTATAATGTTAATCTATATTGATGCTTGTACCTGTTATGTCAAGTTAAGCAAAAATAATGTAAAATTTTGCACGCCAGTGAGGTAGATCAAGGATTGCTATATAATGTAATACTAACACCACTGTATACCCTTCATCAGCAAATAAATGATTTATTTATTTATTATTTTATAACTATGGGATAAGGGCAAGAGGATGATGATGATGACTTTCAGCCTCTGAATGATTGTCAGTGTTTTACAAAACACCCTGAATATGTAATGTATAGGTAACTTGTAACAACGCAGAACTAATAATACCACGAATACACGATCGATGATGCGGGTAACCGCGAGACCTTTTAATAATTGCGGTGAATGAAATCATAAACTATATTCTCTCTATATTTACTCATCGTTGAGTACCGGACTGAATAGGTAGCCCTGTAAGTCCAGTACGACCTGATATTAAAATTACATTGCTTGCAATGTGTCCCACGCTCGTGCGACTGCAAAAACTTACACAAATAATAATAATAATACCAGCCTGTTACTGCCCACTGCAGGACAAAGTCCTCTTCTCATACAGAGAAGGCACGTGCATTAATCACCACGCTTGCTCAAGACGAGTTGGCGATTTAAGACTTATATTAATTAAAGGTCCAGGTTTCCTCACGATGTTTTCCTTCACCGATGTCAGTGATGTCCAAGATAAACTTAGAAAGTACATATGAATTGAAAAAGTCACATTGGTAAGTGCCCAGGTTTGAAACCATAACTTAACATAACTAAAAACAGTCTGTATTTCATTTAATCATCTAAAAAGGCTTCATTATTATTATAATGAATTAATTTAATGTTAATGCTTAGTAATGATCTGATTACTATTGTGTTATTTTATAATTATCTATATTTATTTGTTGAAAATATCTTTTTTGTCTGCCTTTTAAAAATAATGTTGTGCATGCCTATACGAGTAAGTGATGTATTTGCACAGTATTGATTTGAGTAAGCAAAAAATACGTGTCCAATATTTTTTGGTAATCTTACTGACGGACTAAATAAACTTAATATATTTTTACCTAGTACACAGCTCTATTACCCGATATCGGGTGTAATATTTAAATGATACTTGGTACGTAATAAATGCGATGCGTAGGCTGTTGCTTGAAAACTTCTCGCTATATTTTTATCGAAAAAAAAAACAAGTAGCTCTTAATAATCCCGCCTTAATTAAGTGGTTTGGTATGCCTTAGATAAGGAAAACTTGATCGCCTTGAATTTTTGTAACGTTATCTCAAAAAAAATAAAAGCGTTTATGCGACAGATGTTTTTATTCATTTGACCAACCCGGAGTCTGGATATCTTGGGTCTGACTGATGGCTATAGGCTCACCCCCTGTTACACGGGACTTAAACATAACTAACTATTACTGTACCTATGCCATATGCCTCAATAATGTTATTTATTCGAAAAATATTAAACAATTACTTCCCTGTGTTCGCACTCTTACGTCTTCATTATCAAGAAACTTTTATAAAGCTAACAGGAGATATCCCATCACCTAGTATATTGATACAATGGGGCGAGCAGCCGTCTCGGTCCGACGCATGGGAATCTGCCGACCCCGTAAGTTCACGGGAACATGGCGTTAATTATCTCTAGCTTATATCATGTTCGTAAGAAAGAGTATTATTGCTAGCGACAGTTATTTTTATTAAGATATTAAAGTTCTGTGCTCATTTGTGGGTAAGTTAGCTATTTACTACTATTTAGAGTGGCTTGCTTGCTAGTGAGATACAACGTTTAAAGTATTTTTGGTTGACTTTAAAACAAGGAGGTTCTGTATTCGACCCGTATGTATGTTTGCCATATCCGCGATTTTCTCTAAAACTTCTGATCCGAGTTTTATGATTCTTTCACTAACGTGATTTTAATACTTTCAGATAATTTAAAGGTTACATTAAGGACGAATTAAGGAATTTGAGGCACCGACGAAGAAGAAGCTATTAAATTTTTCTATGAAAATTATTTTATTCATGTTAGGTTTTTATTTAAAATGTTTTGACTTGTATCGCCCTACGAAGAATTGCTTTTATTCTTTCTAAGTCTTTAGAAATAGGTTGTTCTACAAATGTAGTTGTTAACTAGAAGCATTTAGTTAAAAAACGGCTACGAGCGACGATAGCATCAGTATCTCCTGAAATATGACGCTGTGACAGAAACAGACAGATGAAGTTCCAACATAACCTTCCTTTTTAAACATTTTGGTACGGACACTCAATTTTAAACTTAAACGAGAAAAGACTACCAGACTATTTCACTTGAAATACAAAGAAAAATACTGTTTTTGAACACGCAAATAAACCATAACATACATTGCCAAAACTCCCGTCCAACTTTTCTTGAAATTTTTAACGTGGGTAGTTTAAGTTTGTACACTTTCCACGGTGAATGGACGCGTAAATCGTGGCCAAGCTGGGTAGTGAAAACACAATACGCCACGAGGGAGGTATTTGTCTCAGCAACTTGGCCGCGTAGCGTCCCGTGTGTTATTTATCTTAACTGAGGCAGGAGTGAGCCATTCCTTTTTAGCTGTTAGGCATGATATTTAACTTTGCAAACTTTTTGGTAGCCGGGGAGCAAAATTTGGATACCTTTAAAGGCAGCAAACGGCCAATATCGTTTAAAACTGAGCTCAACACATAAAGCCGTACTATGAACCTTTACAATTTTGTTTAATTATGTAAATAAACAATGTCGGGACGACCTGGCAGTATTCCGTCAGAATTGGAAAGAGATAGCGTAGAATCTTGACCGATGATAGAAGGAATCGAGGGAGGCTTTTGCCCAGCAGTGTGAGAAACAGGAATAGTAAAAAAATATCGATGCCTAACTTAGGCATCGATATTATGCCACTATAGGAAAATGGATTGGTTTTCCCAACACCTTGTTATCATAATATGAATATGCTGCTGGACACCCTTCTGACATTTTATCATCAGTTAGTAGAAGGCATAATACGACAGCTATGCAGCAAACATAATCCTTTTGAAAAATATGGAAGGAATAAAAGTTTTAAGCAGATTGTCGGTTATAGCCACGTTGGTCTGGTAGACGCATAGGTTCGATGCCTGGGACGTGCAATTTATTATTGGGTTTTTCCATCTAGAATTTCTCAGTAGCAGCCCGGAGTCTGGATTTATACCCAGTAGTTAGGCACACACGGGACTTAAACACAACATAAATTGCAAAATGTGGGTGCACTACAGGTGAGTACACCTCTGCCTAACACTTCGGGCAGTCCAGGCGTGATGTTTTATAAAGTAGTTAATTGGTAAGAAGGTGGAACCATAATACAATAATAATAAAAGTCTTAATTTATTCACTGAACTCAAAGAGCCATGAACTCACTATTCTTCCAACCTACATAATTATATTTAAATCATAATGGAACATCATTGATTACTTGCCACTGATTCTAAAATGCGTGGGATGGCAGTGCTACGTTTCCTATTCACTTCCAGTTTAACATGATACTCTTGAGATGTAATCTAATTCGTTTAGCACGCTATGTCGTGTGGCCTGGCTTTGAAAAGACTATCCCGTTAGTTCTTGTACCTTCAGGAGACAACGATGGGTAAGTACTAGCGGTGTTGATGGCACGATTAGCACAGTGGCTGAGCGATCGAATGCTGCGCCGCGTGTCGTGGATTCGATTCCCGCACGTAACATATATTTGCGTGGCCTTAGAAGTTGTTCCGGGTCTGGCTGTTCGTGTATGTGACTTTAACCCACCCACGACACAGGAGTAATTCCTAGTATGGGGTAACGTTTAAAAAATAAGTGTGAAGAGGATAAAATATGGATGGCCAATAATTATACAGTGGGCGTCATGTAAGTTTGTCTCTTCCAAGATGGCGCAAATGACCACGAAGTTGTCAGTGTATGAGTATACTAGAGCACCAGCGTACATTGCCGTTTACGCAGGAATACCTGGTTTCAGAGCGGGAAACTTACGTGACATGAAATGTCATCGGCAGTGAATGACTTAAATTATGATATCAGGTCCATCATTCACGTTAACATCAACAACCTCTTTCGTTCAGCTAATTTTATGCTATCCCCGTATATCCGCTTGTCGTAATAATTATGTTTATTTACATACAAATAAATTTATGGTATATCAATGAGATATATACGAATACATTTTTAATTATTTTTTTATGAGGCTAGAGAGCCGGTGGGGCGTAGAACTGAGTTGCTGCTGCTAGCTGAACTACTTTTATGCTACATACCAAACGCCTTAAAGACTTCTGGCTATTAAGGTCTACTGCATCATCTGCCTAGTCTTTTCCCAACTATTTTGGGGTCGTCTTCCAGTCTAACTGGATGCAGCTGAGTACCAGTATGTTACAAGGAACGACTGCCCATCTGACCTCCACAACCCAGTGACTGGGCAACACGATACCCCTTAGTATGACTGGTTGTCAGATTTTCGGGCTTCTCATTACCTGTAAAGACAGTCAAAGATCTACTAACGACAGCCGACATCAACGGCTCAACGGTTTCCGAGGCACGGAGGAGTCTTGAAATGTGACGAACAAACACACATCCACAGACTGACCTCGGCAAGCGTAGCTTAGTCTTCGATCAACCCGTGTGGCCAAAAAAATCAAAATCAAAAATCAAAATAGTAACATAAATACGCCTTATACTGGTAACCCGGTACCTCTAAAACCAATAAGGTTCTTACAGTAGATAACTAAGTTATAGTTTTATTTATTTTATTTAGGTTTACCAACAGCTTTTGTTTGTAGAAGTCCTGTGGCGATTGATGCTAGTAATATTGTATGAAGCCGCAAATGAAACTGACCTCAACATAATTGGGGACACAACACACTGATGAGGTAATGATAATAATGATGTAACAGAATACAGATAGATAAATAGCAGTAGTACGCAATATTTTAGTTTGAAATGTGCAAAAAATGTCAACCTAAAACCGACGAACAACGATACAGCATACAAAAGATAATATAATATTCTTACTAAACCGCTGATATCCTTATAAGCCAACCAAAGAAATTGCTCATAAAAATCCTTTCCCCAAGACGAAAAAGGGTGTGGGTGTACTGTAGATCATTTCTGCTCCTTTGTGTAGGCTGTAGGTATTCATCACGTCACGAATCAGCTGACGACCCTCTTCATAAAAGCGCTAGGCTCTGTTGACATAATGTGCCAACGGCTCATTTACCTACTCATGCCAAATTCTTTATGTGACTGCCTTTTTTGAAGCTCTTGTGTAACGTAATAGAATTTATTAATGGAGTGTTTTAAGTGTCATTTTCATTATGTTTTAATGACACTTTATGGTTTTGTAGATAGCTTGATTTTCCGTCCAGATACAGCCTATGTCGATTGTCAGAGAAGTTGAGGAAAACCAAAGAAAATGTAGAGAGATGTATGGAAAAAGAAGACAAGCTGCGCCGACCCTAAATTAATTGTGATAAGGACAGGAGGATGATGATGATGAACTAGACTTTCTAAATGTGTTGGGTCTGCGATACCTTGTGATCGTCATCCTTAATAGTGGTGTTAGAGCCCGATGGATGGATTGTATGAAAGATGATGTGGCTGTAAGGAGGTGACTATTGAGATGACGGCAAAGAGAAATGTATGGGGGAAGATTACATGCTGTGCCGATCCCAAATAAATTGGGATAAGGGCAGGAGGATGATGGTGAAATTGTAAGTAGAATATACCTCATTTTCTTTTACTCAAAGGACTATAATCTCTAAAATCCTTCACGTACCTACGACGAAAAGTCTGAAAAGGAAGGATGTTTTGTGAAAAGGCAGACGAAGCGCTGGCCTCTTCGCCTTCAATCCACGCATCATCACTATTATGATAAGACTAATTAATTTACATTTGGTAAGCAAATAAATGTTTGCATTTCTCCACCTGCCCAGGCTTTCCCATCTATGTTG
This sequence comes from Phlogophora meticulosa, assembly GCA_905147745.2. Taxonomy (NCBI): domain Eukaryota; kingdom Metazoa; phylum Arthropoda; class Insecta; order Lepidoptera; family Noctuidae; genus Phlogophora; species Phlogophora meticulosa. The sequence goes on along the minus strand of LR990520.1, from coordinate 14,194,468 downwards.
GAGTAGGCTTCCAGTCTAACCGGAAGCAGCTGAATACCAGTTTTTAACATAGAACGACTGCCTGTTTGACCTCCATAACCCAGTTACTGTGCAACACTATACCCCTTGGTAATACGTACTAGTTGTCAGACTTGAGAAATGCTTGACTTCATGGCCTATTAATAATAGGTACCTCAACATTTACTGATATTTAATTTTCGGAGCCAGTTCCGTATAAAAACACGAACTCAGCTCAGACGTAAAACTCATAACAATAAACTTTTTCGTTCGTCAAGTTCTACAGCCAGCTTTAAAGCCAGCCAAAGCATATATCAAATGAAAACTGATTAACTAACCGTAAAAAAACGAATGCTCAGCACGCAGCGAGCATTCGTTTAGCACACCATTAATTAAAACCTAGGTCTGCCCAACTTTTGCTGGCGAAAAACTCACGCTTCACTACACATAGGTAATGATTCCTCTGTTGTGGTTTATTTGGTTTAGTGTGGATATGCCATTATAACTGGATTGTCTGGTTTTTAATCAACGGAGCGGACAGTTTTTCAATCTGCGGTAAAGTTATATTTGGACACTTTAGTTACCTAGGTGACTTATAATACAATTTTTAGGGTTCTGATCTATAAAGCAAAACGGAGCCTTTCTTCTTGTTTTCTTTTTTTTCTTAAAAAAACGTTGCCCCACACTAGGAATTTCTCCTGTATCGTAGGTGCGTTTACAAACATTTAAACTCACATACACAAACAGCCAGACCCGGAACAATTACCTGTAGATCATACAAATATTTGTTCCGTGCGGGGATCGAACCCACAACACGCGGCGCAGCAGCCCATGGCTCAACCACTGCGCCAACCGTGTCGTCAAACACCGTGTCGCCTTTATAGGATCACTTCTTGTACGTCTGCCACAGAGGTTTTTTACGAGTATTACGCATTATTTTGGCTTAATGTTAGATCTCTTGATGCACACACAGATCACAAATTCAAAACAAATTCAATTTTGTTTTGAATTTGTGATCTTGCTGCTTGCTTGCTTGGCTTGTTGAATCCTAAATCCTAAAAAAGATGAAGTTTTAAATAAGATATCGTCTCAGGTACTTATCTTTTAAATAACCTTCTCTAAGGTTTGTTTTCTTTAAGTTCCTTTTATCCTGTAGGTTGCTACAGCTAAAATTAATATTAGATATTCCGGAATATCCATATTTGACAGGAAAATCGTAGCCCGTTGCCTGTTGCGACAATGTAATCGGCTGCCAAAACAAATATAAAAATATTTCATAAGTAGGTCGGACACTGTGCCATTTAGATGTACTGAGCACGTGTTTAAACTAAGCGCAATAAAATAAGTTGACGGCAGACTAGCGACCATTCTTTAACGACTTATCAATGTGGCTTCCTCCGAAACCTCAAATTTGCGAGCCTGACTCGCTCTTGGCTGGTTAGCTCCTACTTCCTAGACTCTTTATTTATCAGAAATATTTAATTTTATTTATATAGTTCGTGTGTTGACGGTCCACGACGAAAGCTCTCTACGTGACAGATGTACGACACCACACATTATCCCATCTCGATTCTAAGAATAGTTACAAGCATGTCACTTTTACACCTTTCGCTTATAGATACCGAGTACATATCACAACGAATATCGTCAAACAGTCGGCTGCTGTAACAAAACGCAAACACACGACAGCGAACTTCACCGACCGCTTTAGTCTTTAAAAATAGAAAAGAAAACCCAACAGTTTCTAACACTAAATTGAAGCTACGACTCAGCCCGACGTCTAATTAAAGCTAAGAAGACACACGCGATAAGTTCTTAAGAGTCTCGCCAAGTCTCGGCAACCTCACACTTCCTTCTCAAGATTTTTCCTTTCCGAAGCATAATCCGGATTAAAGCAGGATTTGCTCTCCTATTAAAACTCTCTTGCCTTTCGACCTTTAAGGCTTTCCGCCAAAAGTGTTTGGGGTAATTAGTTGAGACTTATAGGAGTGTTAGAACAGATTCATTTCGTGTGGATTTAAAGATTAATCGAGTTGGTTATTAGCTGTTTCTCACGAGTGTTGTAAAATCAACTGTGCGTGAAGATGTTTTTGTAAGAGATATCTAAAAAATTGACGCGTTTTCAAGTATTTATTTTACTGGTATTTCTGTGTTATTTGTAGCATTTTCTAAAAGCCGTTTAAGTAAGCCCCGATTGCCATTAGCTGCAGATGTACATTACTGACATCGGCTGAGGAAATCATCGTGAGGAAACCCGGTTTTATAATGAACATAAGTCTCAAATCGCCAACCTGCATTTTTGCAAGCGTGGTGATTAACGATCGGGCCTTCTAAGTATTTGAATTGGCCTTGGCCGTGCAGTGGGACAGTAACAGGCTGGTATTATTATGCGAGTCATAAGCCACCTTACTCTTCTATTTTTAACGGCAACAGTCCATCACAAAACAATGCTTCAGCTTACTAAGACTTTTTTTTTATACGCATTGATCTTCACACGTGAATAATAATTCACATCGTGTTATATCGATACTGTGGCTCGAACATAAGTAACGAACAGATTCCCAAAGCAAGGACAATGGGCGCTTAGCATGCGAAGCACGTTGCATGGGTGTGCGGGCATGCGATATACACTCGGCGACTCCACATAGTTCCCTGATCTATTCGCAACTTTATAAGTAGTCCGGGAGCTGGTAACAAGTACAGGTTGATGGGTTAAACAAGGTAAATACTTTAAGGGAGTGTAGTACTCATAAAAATGAACAACTTCTACAATGGGACCAGCTCTGAATTTTATTAACACTTTTAGTGCTCAGCACCCGGCTCCAGGGTCGAAGAAGAGTTTGTTCATGTCCCAGAACTCGCTTCCCGAGTCGTACATGTAAAAAGCTATAGATGAGATGTGAACATGCCCATCTCCCCCTACCATGTGCCTACGCGTTATGTAATTTACCTAACATTATGACATACAAGTTAAATCGTATTTTTGAACTGGGCAGCGAAAGGGTTAAGAAGAAAAAATCAGCAATTCCCTACATTTTCGTAACGTAGGTTTTGTATTTTGTAGCAAACAATAGAGTTCTCTTTTATATGTGCTGTGGTGGTCCTTTCTAAGTTTATCTAGGACATCACTGACATCGGTGAAGGAAAACATCGTGAGGAAACCTGGACTTGTAATTAATATAAATCTGAAATCGCCAACCCGTCTTGAGCAAGCGTGGCGATTAATGCTCGTGCCTTCTCTGTATGAGAAGAGGCCTTTGCTCTACAGTGGGACAGTAAAAGGCTGCTATTATTATTATTGGTGCTGTAGTAAAAGATCTTAATTGTAAATACTCTCGTATTTATCCATTACCTGACACAGTATGCGCGCCTCAAAATGTGTGGACATACAAATTTAAATGGGACTATTTAAAATGTTTTATTTCGATACAACACTTTATAAACGTTTCATACGGGTTAAAGTGAAACTCACTTTGTTTTATTGGAAAAATGGGAAATGAAAAGTAGGGTTTATTATACAAGCGGTTCTATTTCTGCAAACGCGTAGTTTTTCCAGTATTTTCTATTCAGTTACAGTTTTAGAGTATTATCAACTAAATATTGTTTCCCATACTAAGCTGTACCGATATTAAAGGGACTTACTGCAATGTTGAATGCCAGAGATGCTTCATAATAATTTTTAAGGTATTTTTTTTACAAAATCTTTGAGCGCCTAAGATATTTTTCGAAAATACGTTACCAGCTCTTCGTCTACATTCGCAAGCGAGTTTATAAGTAGCCTCGTTTCTTCGATGCAGTCTTTGGAAGTGACGGAGCATACGCCTAAACGATTTAATCGGAAACACATTAAGCAGAGGCGCCGACTGTCTGAAAAGATAAAGCATTGCACTTAGGGTCGATTTTGCTTCGTCACCGACTTAGAATTGCTTCGATTTATTCGCTCGAAAGCTTAGAAAAGTCCTATATATTTTATCAATGGCTTCAACGGCGACTTCGTCCACGTGGATTTCCTATGGACTTTAATATCCCTTCCATCCCCTTTAAAGCGTAGTTTTGAAAATAAATAAAATAAATAAATAAATAATGCTGGACAATCCACACAGCATCATCTAGCCCCAAGTAAAGCAGAGCTTGTGTTATGGGTACTAGATGACTGATATACTTAATACAATACATTACATAGATAGATATTTTTATTATACATAGGAAATACCCAGAACACGCAGAACAAATATTTGTAGATCGTACAAACATTTGTCCCAAGGCGGGAATCGAACCCGCAACCTCTTGCGTCGCAGGCGGACCTTCGCCCGCCGCGCCACATCGGTCGTCACAAAATAAAATAGAGCAAATCTTACTTGCTGATAATGTAGCTTTCTATAGGTGAAAATCTTTTTAAATCAGTTGAGCACTTTTCAAGTTTTATCATTGCAAACAAACATACATACAAACAATTTTTTCCTCTATTATATAAGTTTAGGTTGAGAATATCGTTTTTGGCAGTAATGTAAAAAAAAATAATCAAAATCAGTTATAATTGTGGCTTTATGTAATACACAAAACGTAATTGGTTGGGTAACTTCGAAGTTTCTCTTTCTACTTAAAGTTTGTCCTTGAGCTTGTCTACCGTTGTACAGAGTTTCAATACAATGCGAGGCCAACTCATATTGGTTATGTTACCACTGACGTGCGGCCTACCGTAGCAACTGTAATAGATACTCTGGTATCTACGTGGGGTAAGTTTCCAGAACAAAATTAATAGATCGAACTATTACCGTCCATAATTGAAAAGCCGAACATTTTCTACCAAACATAATAGCTGTCTTTATCGTTATTTAGCAGCAAGCACCCTAGATTATCATAATTTCGGGGCCCAATAATAGCGGTTCTGTAATAGCCTAAAAGCTTAAGCGATTTCCATATCGCTTACGGACAATAATAATCAATCAAGCGGCGTCTCTACGGTTGGACGGTAGTTGTGAATCGCTGCAATTAGTCGCCATATTGCCCCCCCCCCCCCCCCCGCATCCCCCTACGTCACCCCTCACTCTATATCGTGTGACTTATGCGTTTGTTTAAAGCAGACGAAGTTGGATCTAGATTAGTATTAAATATTTATGTGAACGAAGGAGTACCCACGAAAATGTGGCGATTTCATGATTACAGGCCACGACTTTAGTGTTACTTGGAAATGTAGATGGCGTGATGTCTGGGATTTGAAATTACGGGAAATCATAAAACGGAAATTTACCAGTTACTTTATATTTTTGTTGTAAAAGAAAAATAGTTTGACGGCACGGTTGGCGCAGTGGCTGAGCGATTGGCTGCTGTGCTGCGTGTCGTGGGTTCTTGCGAGGAACAAATATTTGTATGGCCTGCAGATAGTTCCGGGTCTGGCTGTTTATACTCGTATATGTGAGTTTGAATTTTTGAACGCACCCACGTTACAGGAGGAAATTCCTAGTGAGGGGCAACGTTATATAAAAATAGTTATTTCTGATGCGTAAAAAAGTATAGACGTTCAGCCCTAGAAATTGCTTCACAAGCAAATTCAAATTACAACAATAATAGTAAAGAACAAAGGATAAAACTGCCAATCACGTGCCTCATTCACGCACGATCAGATAAAAAGCTTCACATGCCAACAAAATCGTTACATCGAATCTTATTACATTTTTTACATTACTAATAAAATCTACATATTCATTATGTATTCAAATTTTAGATCATCTATTATCTGGACGGCACGTTAGGAATTTTAATTTGGTATCGGGGGTGGGATCACCCCTGGGTTGACCCTGCTACCCGATAATTGTAAATGACTCACCGGGTGGAGCCACTGGCGTATGACTCCCTTTTCTCTTCTCTGTTTTGACTATTGCTAACGAAAGTAATAAACATGGTAATAATATTTTTAAATATGTATGGATTTGTGTATACACACGTATACAATAATATACTATGCTTAGTAAAGTAAAGCTGAGTATTTGATTGCATTTTTGTTAGAAAGCGCCAATCTCTGAAACTATCAGTGTTTGCATTTGGTAGCCTAAGTCTTGAGGAAGGTTATAGGATATTTAACATCACGCTTTGAGCCTTAGGTTCGAGTTAAACCACAGGGCACAGCAAGTTATTACACATGTACCCATCTATGTTGTTTGAAATGCTGTGACTCGTGCAGAAAAAAATCCTTCCAAAAGGAAAGTCCCTAGAATTATGACAGAAAGGTCAACAAGTAGCTAATTACAATTTAACGTTGAATTGCAGTAAGAGTCTTATGCTACAAATCAATAATAATATACTGGTGTGAATTCGTACCCCTATAAATTATACTGCGAGCTTATACCGTAAATATGTTAAACTAATAATTAATTGCTTTCTAAATACAAATGGTTCAGCATCGTACTAACATTAATTTTAGATACGCCCCGTGATTCACGCTAACATTTGATTGCGAAGCAATTGGCGCCCAGCGTGGGACTCCAATTTGATTCATTGATCCATTACTGTGATTTATTTACATTTGTTTCTACAAAATACGCAAAAGACTTACTTTTGGTGTTGATTCTTATATTATTATGAAGGAGACCTGAAACAAAAAAAGAACAATCAGAAAAACACACAGGCAAAATATTTTTTTACGCTCCAAAAAGCACACTCAGTGTAAAATTCAAAAGTTCCATTAAATCAAGAAAGCAATCGATGAATCTCAACTTCCAAATATGAATCTACAGATTTATTCTGAAAAAATGTTGTCAAACTCATTTAAATTCTAAAGTAGTACCCAGCCCCTTCCCGTTCAATAATCGAATTTACAAGTTTTACAGAAAGTCTGACAAACTGTCTGTAGGCGGCTTAAAGTTGTTCTACATCACCATGCAAGGAAATAAGAGCTTAAATCTACACATACTCGTTGGTACATAGTACGTCTTATGAGTCACAAATGCGTCTGAGAACTTGGGATAGAGTTCGCCACTTCAGTTTAAACAACAAATTATTTTAACATTTACACGACTCCACGACAAAATTGCATTTAGAAGTATACGTCTAAGTTTAATGGCATCAAAACTTGTAAGTAGAACATTCATACAGGTTAAATATGTATTCTTTCATACTACGGTACTAGCAAATTTTGCATACAAAAATATCATCCAGATATTCGACTTTTTTGGTGGATTTCCATTTTTTCTTCATACAAAAGTTTCGTATATATAATTATGATCGAAACAAAATAAAATCCGTTCAACTATTTCGAGTTTTTACTGGAATAACGCACGGCAATTGATTTTTATAATATAGATTTGCATCACAAAAGCCACTGGCTCGTCAACTAAGACATCCGAAATGATTTTTGTCAAACACATTTCCGCCAGCATGCTCACGCGTTCACTTCAGATAAATTAAGACTCATTTGCCCACCGACTTTCACCCTATAATCGCATTTAGACAGGTTCATGCCAACTCAGTTGGCAGAGTCGTCAAACTAGATGTTCCGGATGTCTTTTGTCAAATCGTCAGACGTAGGGGGTCCATTTGAGCGAATGCACTCGCGGGACTGCTAATGAGATTAGCGCGATGCTCAGCAGGGGTGTACTGGGGCAAATTAACGCCTGGAGTACTTTTATACCCCGTTTGTGTGGACTATTTTTCTTGGCTTTGAAAAGTTGGTAGGCGTTGAGATTTTATGTTTTAGGAGTTTTAATTACCGTGAGCCCTTTGACTTTTTTAATGTCTTCTCACTTTTGAGCAATAAAGAGGTGACGGTGTTGTGAGGTAAAATTCTGATTAGTCATCCATTTGCACAAAATACATATGTGCTATTGTGTGAATAGTAAACTGTCAGTTAAAAATCCCACAAAACATTGCACGCTTCCAAAGGGAGACCGAGCTTAACATTTGCATTCGAAAAGGTTTTACCCGAACACTTCCTGATTCCGAGCGTAGAGCATGTTTGCCGACAGGACAAGATCCTACATCATTCAGTGAGTCATGCCCAGCGCCCGGATGCTCAGTCGTAAAACGTACAAAAACTCTTCGGGAACTCCACTGAAAACATCCAGTTTAACTTGTAAAGAGTTTCCGGTGTACGACAGAATTATGAGCCAAGTTTACGCCTAACTGAAGAAAGTAGTCTGGGGAGAAAACAAAAATATATTACCTTGAGTAAATTGGAACGGAACTTTAATGGCGGACAGGCGGACATCTGAAAAATTCGCAAGTCATTGAATGGTATTGTGAAACATTCATTGAGGCACATAGTCTGGTTTATTTATATTTATACACAGCTATTTGATCACTAGTTTCTTTTGTATCAAAGAATTAACATAAAAGCCAGTGCGTTACATAATACAATTTATAGCTACGCTGGATGCAGAAACACTGCAATCTAAATACTTGAATGAAAGAGTTTACTTAAACGGAACTGCAATAAGTAAATTACTTTACAATACGAGCATAGCAAGTTCTGAACGAGTATTGTATTTCACACTATTTTATATTCACCTTGCATGCGGTTATATTTGTACTTATGTAGCCACAGATAAAGTAGACGCAATTTTGTTTTTTTTTTCAATATGGCGACGTCATGATGATGTGGACATATTCCACACTAATGGCCGACATTTGTTTTTTTTTAATGTAAATAGTATTTTTGCTACCAAGTAAATCAATTTTTTGTATTAATTAAAAATGGATTGTTGATGTAGATTATTGCTCATTTGTATTTTTTTGTTGTTGTAGTTAATGTCTGCGTTTTTAATTATAATCATTGTTGACCGTAAGTGAAAAGATTAATTAAATAAATATATTTTTTCGTCCATAACATGAAAATACGAAGGATTGCCTCTTAGAAATGATAGACTCTATTAGGCTCTGATCGTTTCTATACATTTATCTCTATAACGAGTTGTTGTGAATAAATATTGAGTGTCTTAAAACTCAAAGCTCCTTATCAAACAATTCATTGTCCATTCATTGATTCCAATGGATTCAAATTACGATTAGATACGCGTGTATCGTCTTATTATTGTCACAACAGAAGAAAGAAACTTACCAAAGATCTTTTGAATAAAAAGTTAACATCACTTGTTGACATGAGTACAAGAATATTTTATAAAATAGACTTGAATAAAAAGCGCTTTGCATCACAAAAAGCGCTGGTAACCGTACAGTAGGGTGGCATGCACTTAGGGGTAACATCCCCTAACAAAAGACGGTTGGCAACGCATTTGTATCGATTCACGCGAACCGGCCGCTACAACACGGTGATAAACTGTTGAACGCAAAACTTTGATCATTACGAATATCAAAACAAAGGAACGAAGTTAGTACAAACAAGACTGTAATTTAATTAATTATTCTGATCGATAATATTATGAAATATTTTTCTGAACAGGAAATTTCTTATGAAAAAACACATATTTAAGAATTAAATGTTTCTGTAATGTATCATAAGCATTATATTAATTTTGAAGACGATTGTAAACAAACAATCGCAGAGATTACCTTGAAATTCCTAAATTAAACCTTGTCTGACGTCATAAAGCAAATTATTCAAAGAGTTGAATAAATTAACTAGGACATTGACACTATGAGGAGATATCAATTTGAATGATTACTTTTTGAGTGCTACATCCTTTTCTAGACATACAAAAGCCTTGATTTATCTGTTTACAAGTTGTAGCTAAACGCTTAAGTAGATTGTCTAAAAACACATTCAGTTCAAGTAAACAACGAAACAGTTGAGATCGCTGTTCACCACAAACACCCAATTAACATTAAGACAATATTATCAAGAAAGTCTGACAAGACAAGCTTGGAATTAATACAAAAGATAACGGCAAAAATAAAACAACATCAGCAACCGACCTCGAATCTTACCATGGACCTTAAGGTCAAATGGTACATCGCGTAATAGACAGATAAAAAACACAGGAACTTCCAGGAATGCAGATTAAACTGATGATCAGACCACAACAATTGCTTAAACAATAGACTCGCTAGACCAACATGCACCAGTGTACGACAATGTCACAGATTTCAATAGGACCATTGATACGATTATTCAATTGCCAAGGCCGTGTCGTATGGAGCTAATGATGGACTGTGGGCGTCCTCGGTCACTCCTATATAAACCTGTTTGACTAAATTACTGTAAGTAGTGCAGAAATGGCTTTACTGTCGGTTACTGTGTTGTTTGTTGGAGCTCTGATGGGATGGAGCGTCGCGGCGCCCAGCGACCGTGAGTGTTTCAATACATACACAATGTAGACGGAAATAGGACAAAAGGATCAAGTACTTTGGCTGTCAAGAAAACACCGGGACGGTAAAATGGGGAAAGGGATGGAGAAACAAAGAATCATTGGAATACTGAAAGATCGAAATAACCATATAGTATTTGTCTCTAGCGAGGAAGAAACTCGTACAATGGCAAAACGTGATGATTTATATATTTTACGACACAGCGATATTAGACATATAACTATTAATACATCAAACGAAAACTTTGTGCTACAATATTATACGAACTTTAATATTATAGGTATCATTAATTGCGTAGAATATTATTATTCAGCACGCCTTAACTAACTTTGTGTGAAGGTTCATCTCGATGGAGGTATGCCGCGGTTGTGATTGGATAGAGCCTCCCGACATGGGGCTGACGTGACCATTCCGACATAAATTTTCACTGGGGGAGTTCTATCTACTTCAATATTAACCACTGACCTTTTCAAAGTTACAGAATCTATTTTAGTAACCTAGGAATTTCTGAATAAGCATTTAAAGTTTGTTAATTATTAAACAGATATAACGGGATCCAATTTACTGTTCTTGAGAATCTTAAATGGGGATCAGAATACAAAATTGGCATCTAACGTTTTCACCACAAATACTATTTTAGTATAAAAACAGTAGGATATAAAAAGGAATAGAATCTCCATCTAAAGTTCATCCTCTCAAACGAAACCGTGCAAGGACTCGCCAAGGAGTCAAGGATCGATGCTAAAACGCGTATAGTCTATAAATAAAATGCGGGAAAATTTTACGCGAAACTGAACCGCTTTCCAGGGGATTTACCTGGACTTCCTTTTGATGAAAAAAAGGAGTTCTGTTACATATTTATTTGTAGTAACAAATTGTATTTTAGTTATAATATACAAAAGCAACCATATTTTGAAATCGAGCACATACTCGAATGTCTAAAGACACTTACGTATATATTGGAACCGGAAAAATAAATATAGATACTTAACATACTATATATACTAAATACTACTATTTAATAATACTAAATATTTACAAATATACCTAAATATTTTGATTTAAACAAAAAGAAAATCTGAAATCTTGAATACGAGCAGAGTGACAATAATTACTTTTCGTTAGAAGGAGATACGGTTGAATAATTGGCAAAAAACATAATTCGCGATGACAACCAAGAAGTAAAAAAAATTGATAGAAATCACAATTTAACTTTAAACAATCATACAGATAAAAAACTTGATTTTATCTTCACACGCGAATGTACTCTTCAATTTATAAATAGTAGTCTGAATTGCTTAACGGTGTTTGTAGGCGATGGTGGCAATTGGTAATGACGAAGTAATGACTTTAGAATTGCACAGTTAAATCCAACATGGCGTTTCGAAATTCGAGATATAGCAACTCATATAATGGCGATGATATTACACGTTAAATAGTAGAACTATTGTGGAAGTTTGTGAATGAATATAATTGGATCAAAGTCATGGTCGCTATTACACAAAGGTAAAGCTAATATTTGAAAGGTGACCGTGGCTAATTATGTGAACTCGCGTGCCGGAAAATCGTATTGGACTTAATGTTGTAGTACTTATAATATCCGGTCTAAAGACGAGATCGAAATATTTGATATCAAAATAATATGATTGAACGCCGTCGCGCTTGTTAGCGTCGCTGAGCAAAACGCTGACGCGAACTAATAATATGTTATAATGAATTTGCCATATTTTATTATTTTCAGGGATGTCCCATCGTCACACAACTATTTATGTCCCTTTACGAATGTTAAAAGAAAAATGCGAATAATAAAAAAAACTAATTTGGGGCCCCGGGAGGCTGGGGCGTGGGCCCCGTGTGCCCTGACGGTAAAACGGAACAGTTTATAATTATATTCAAGGAACTATCATTCAAAGGGAGTACATACGCTACAGAAAAGTTGATGAAAACTTTAGTGAAAGAAGGCGAGATAACCTCAACCACTCACTTTTTTATTTGCAAACACCATGAGCATTTGATAGAGAAATATTTTACTCGCCCTCCGATTCTTCAATGCACAAGTTCGTTATTGCGAAAAGGGTTGTTCTCGCCCCGAGGCCGAACCCCATAAAAAGTCTGGAGGTCTAACGCCAAATAAATTGTTTCACGGTAGACCCGAGCTTTACGAGCGAAAGACTCGTAATGCGAAACTTCGGCCAACACCAAAAACTGTAGCGAACATGTGCTTTGAAATTCATATGCGTAAAAAGAACTTTAAATATTGATTTCTTTTTTTGGAATGTTAGTATTTTTAAATAAAAGTTTAACATACTTTTTAGTAAGTAACTACAGTTACTTTATTGTTACTTAACTTTTTTTTTTTAATGTGGAATCGGTTTAACACTTTCGTTGCCCAGTTCGATGATTCATATTTACTTGTATGCCATATTTGTTTGCCAAATTTACATAATGCAAAGATATATGGTAGAGGGTGCAGGGCATGGTCACATATTATCATCTATAGCTATTTATCGACCCGGGAGCCGTCAGCCGGGTGCTAGGTATTAAAAGTGTTAAATTCGTTTAATTATCAAATTCAAACAGACGAAAATAAAACTGATTAATTAGACCTACGAAACTAATTTAGTATCTTAACCTAAGCGGGGAAAACTTAAAAATAATCTAAATATAAGATCGAAGTGTTTAACCAAACAGAAACGGAGTCCTAAGTACTCACAAAGTAATTAATGAAAATATTTCGTTAAAAAAAGTAGTCCAGCAGAGCAGCAGTAGCTAGTCCCCATCCATCGCGAGGCTGCTCCAGAACCAGTTTGCCCAGAACGAAGATGGTCATATAATTGCTTCAACTAATACAATTCATTTTTTACCTTGGCACCTTAATTTTATGTTCCTTTTTCATAAAGCAGGGATGGCGCGTCCGGCCATACATTCTTTTGTAATTATTGGGTACAAAATAAAAGATATTTAGATGCTCACATAATAACATATTGACTTTGATGCGATGCAGGGTGCATCAGATACAGTTGAATAGATTAAAAACACTTGGTAGATGCAATAAAGATAATTTAAATAGATAGATAAGTTTTATAGACTCATTATTGTGACTGTACGCGATAAGTGGCTGTGGAAGAAGACGATAACCATCTTAATCTTTGTTCGGCGAGATTTGTTGAAATCATAATCTTAGAATTATACCACGGTTATGAGTTCTGTGACGTTAATTGTCTTCTTATTTATTTCTATAGCATCTTACATATGGGAACTTGTTATTTGAAGACTACGATGTTTTTAGTCTGATCTGATCCGAGAATAATCTGCGGGGTTATCTCTTGTAGCCGTGGGGAAATGGCATTTTAGAGAGATAAAATAACTTTATTGGTTTATAGTTTATTTATTTTCCAAATATAATAATACATGTAGGTTTTCAGTGGTAACATAACATCACAACTGTTAACCCGAAGGGACAGGCAGAGGTGTAACTGTGGTCCACCCACATTTCGCCAGTTATGTTCAGTTGTCTCTGCTCTAAGCTCGAAGTAGAGTCGTTGTACAGAGACCAACCTATTCACCATCATCCTAAGATGTGGCTCTCAATGAATCTCATTATGACAAAAATAAAGCAAGCAAGTACTTATATTCAATTATATTTATTTGCTATCTACGAGAAATAATTTCTCAGAAAGTTAGTTTTACACCCAGTTTCTAGAACAAAATTGAAGTGTCATATTTTCAAGCGCGTGTTAACAGGTTGAATGAATTATCAACAGCCATTCACCTTTTATTCGTGACGCGTCAATAACTTCGTCCCAGGAGCCGGGTGTCAGTATTTTCTCATTAAATCCTGTAAAGTATTACTTTACGTGATCAGTGTATAAAAAAATAATACTCTCATTTTGTTTCTCGCCTACGCTTTTTGTTTCTTATAAAAAATGGTTCCTATTAATCTGCCAAGGTTCCAGGTAAACATTTTTTTGTTCGTATTCGCACCCAAATCATAGTTAATTACAAACCAGAACCGATTTCACGTGATAGTAGATCGTTTAGATTTGAATGAGCTATGGATATTGGGTATCTTCAAAGAAATCCGTTTAAAATGTTAATTGCGACGACTTTTTTATTCTGTTCTTTTAATTATAATGCTTCAGGTTTACAAAGCAGCCGTCCAGGATAGATTTTGACACCATTTGATATAAACTTATAGGTGATATTTTCAAGGTTTATTATATTAATATCATCATCTGTCTAGCCTGTTCCCAACTATGTTGGTGTCACCATCCAGTCTTACCGGATGCAGCTGAATACCAGTGTTTTCCATGGCGCGACTACTTATCTGACATCCAGAACCTAGTTATTGGGAAACGAATATATAACGAATAGTAATATGTAATAAAGTTCAAGTTACAAACTCCAACAAGTCAGTGTACAGAAGTGTACAAGTTATCCAGAATTCATAAGCAAATTATACCAGCACTAAATTAATTAGAGACACCTTTTAGGCACGCAGCCGCGTCAAAGACTTTTTGAGGTCGAAGATTGAGCCCGCAAATTAACTCTCTTACATTACAGTGGCACCTAGCTAGTACATAATTATCATGTACTGGCTTTTGGTGGTGTGATACTCCAGTACCCCGGGAAGGACGTTAAGACATTGGTCTGTAGCCTGATCTGTCCCCAGTTGTGACGGATGGTCTATCTATCGAGATCTATGAATGTCAGGGAAGCGAAAGGCCATCTCTGTTTGCACTGTGATATCTTTCGTGTCTAGTTTTGTCTTTGAACGCATCTCGGACAAAATTGGTGTTTTCTACGAACAATTCCTGAACTGATATTAATAACTGTAGTTAATTTACCTCCACTGCTGGTGACTGCCTCGTTGGTTTAGTAGTCGCAAACGCTACTGCTAAGCATGAGATTCTGGGTTCATTTTCAGGGTCCAGGGTCAGTGGTATTAGGTTTTTTCATAAGGAATTTCTCAGTAGCGGCCTGGAGTCCTGTTGTGTGCCCGGTTGATGGTAATCGGCTCACCCTCTTTTACATAGGACTTAAAAACATAACTGGTGAAATGTGGGTGTACTGTAGGTACAACTCTGCCCGGCCCTTCGAGGTAGTTGGGGGTAGATGGAAAAGGGTTCAAAGTTCCACCATTGAAAAGGGAGGATCCTCCGACCAGACGGGTGTTGTGTCTGGTGGACTACAGCTACCGGATACTTGTATATATGTTCAATCGCTCGGATAACTTTAATATCGCGATGTAGGATATGTCAGATTAACTTCATATGTGGCGAGATAGATGTCGCTACAGTAGTGATGTAATTAAGTATTATTATAAGGTAGTTAGTTCAAAAAGGCACTGTCAATTTCAAATTTTACTGTGCCTCAGTCTGGGTTTCTTTATTATTATATCTATTATCTTAATTTGTTTAAATCTTAAAATGTACCCAAACATTATTTTCACTCCATATAGAGACTAAAATCTCTTGGGGCCATCTAACACAACATAAAATCTAAATTATTCCACGCCTGCTCTAACTTAGTTTTACAAACGTGACCCTAATCTGGACTTTGAGGATTGTTACAAACTGCCAACATTACAGAAACGCCTAGATTTCTAGGGTTAGGGTCAGAAAATTAAGTTATTATTACGAGTACTGCGGCGCCTGGGCGATGTGTGTAATATAATGAAACTTTATGAAATTTCTTTATCTAACTGTCTATAGTTAAACTTGGTATGTGGATCCTAAATCCCAGACTATATTATTAATCATTTGATCTTGTAAATAAATGTAGTAAATAAGTTAGCCTTGTTCAAAATACGATAAAAAGACTATTTTTAATATTTTTTCCTTAAATCACAGAGGATAATAGTTAATTCACATTACAATATAGATTATAATATAATAATACATATAAATTTGACTGCTATGTAACTCCAATAACGCCCTTATTATTCAGTGTTTTTTACAATACTTACTCAATAAAAGTTTACGTTCGAATTGCACTTAGCTAACTCAAAAGATTTCACCGTTTTTAGTCTTCACACTAATTCAGTCTTATCAAGGAGTCTCATCAATAATTAAACCATTCTGATTTTTGTTTTAATAACTAACAGTAAATTAACAATCCGCGTCGAAAACTCTGACGGCGAGTACGCTACAAACAGAACAAAACGTAACAGACAAACACTAGGGGTCAGATTGGAACAGAAAGAATGGGCTTAATATTTAATTCCATTAGGAGCCTAGTTCCAGTCCAGTTTTAATCTATTTCTAATGCGAACACGATCAACCCTTCACACGCCGACGCACGTAATCCCTCGCCATAAATTTTATAAATTTTAATCCCTTTATCGTGCGGACCCATACAACTCTTTGTTAGACAATCGGGAATAGGTAGGATTAGGGCGAGCCTAATGTTTCAGGGATTTAGCCGTCTCGCTGCTCAGGGTCAAAGTGGTACGATATAATCCCAATATTGTGACGAATCATTGAATTTGTTTGAGGTCTCACTTTTAGTTTCGTTAATGTGTGGGTTTAACCCTACTTAAGTGGGAATATTATACGTATATTAAAATATATGAACTTTTGAAACTAAGGTTGCGCCAATAAGCGAAAATTTTTCATCGGCTCTTCATATTTTGTATCTCTTTTACTTTAATCGTGGTATACATCAAACCGAATGAGATTTTTAGTGAAAGAAAATAAATTACATACTTCTGAAAAATCTAAAAAAAGTAAACAGGAAAAAGCCTATAAAATATAATAGAATAGTTGTTAGTTTGAAATAATTACTATGTTTACATCAGGTTATAATTATATTTAGGTTATGATGGGGCTGGCATTGTGCTATGTGTGACTATAAGCCCCTAAACAAAACCAGAATAAAAATAATCAAAAAAGCAGGAAAAAGCCAACGAAAAGTTTCAACGCTAAAATCATGTAGGTACTGAACTCATGCTATCAGTTTGTTCAACGATATCCCTTCCACCCTATATACGGAAGTATATTATATATATATGTGTAAAACGTAACTAAGAACAAAAACTACCGTAACGTACCTATGTGCCATAAAATTATAATGTGTAATTATATCATCAAAAACAGCCGTAAAATTGTACCAAACGTGGTTTATTCAAATCGTCACGCACATAGGGGTGCCTATAAACATTGATATTTTACGATTATTGCCGCACTTATGACCTTTGTGCTTTGAATATAACTGCCATGTTATATATTTGAGGACATAAAATAATTTCTAAGTACCTGAATTATTTCCAAAGCTTGCCAAACTATCAACATACATATATAAACTTACGGGTTTCCCATGGGGATAGGCAGAAACTACAGAATGCCTGTTACGATCCTTACATACTCCTTTTGAGTCATTTACGTTCATACATACAGATGTATGAACCCTTATATAATGATGACCCTTATATGATGTATGTAGCCTTAGCAGGAATTTCTTGCGAGAAGTTTACCAACCAAAAACGTCAACAATTTGTACTAAGATTGAAACACTTCCTCTACATTTAAATAAGTAAAAATAAATAATGCTGGACAATCCACACAGCATCATCTATCTCCAAGCTAAGCAGAGCTTATGTTATGGGTTCTAGATGACTGATATACTTATTACAGTACATTACAAAGATAAATATTTTTTGGTATACATAGCAAATACCCAGAACACCCGGAACATATCTTTGTAGATAGTACAGACATCATTTCATACGTAATTAATTCGTTTGACTTATGACTAGGTAATTTGAAGTTTTCGGTTGGTAAACTTTTAAAAAGAAGTTCGTGCTAAGCCCTAGCACGAACTTCTTTTGTCTTCAATCTGGTCATACACGCTGGTCGGTTGCGATTACTACGCATCTGACCTATCTGGAGACCATCACCGAAAAAATGTATTTGTCTTTTTAGTGCGTCCCCTTCCAGCGTTTCCACTCACATCCATACTTACTATTATTATAAATGGGAAACTGTGTGTGTCTGTTTGTCCGTCTTTCACGGCAAAACGGAGCGACGAACTGCCGTGATTTTTTAAGTGGATATAGTTGAAGGGATGGAGTGTCACATAAGCTACTTTTTGTCTCTTTCTAACCCCCACTTTCTAGCACGAGCGAAGTCGCAGGCAAAAGCTAGTCGGCTATAAAATAAAAGAAAGGATTGAAAATATCAAAAAGCTTTTCTAAAAATAAATACGAATTATCGGTTTTGCTGAAAATACTATTTGCTTTCTACCTTCATCTATCAATAAATACAAGTACAGAACAGTGAAAAAATACAGAAAAGCGTTTAAATTAATCAAAATGTTCAGACAGTCCCTTAGGTGAATGTTTTAATTCTGAAATCCATTTACAAAATGGAAAACCCATGCCACGGAGAGGACGTCACACCCTCTGTGAACTATAAAATATACAGATGAATATTTTATTCAGAAACTTACACTGTTTGTATCCATAAGGGTGATTCTATTGCAATCTTTGTATACAGTTTCGGCAAGCTTACTTATGTATTAAGTCATTAGTATTTGCCTATTTAGATAATAACACCAGCCTGTTACTGTCCCACTGCTGGGCAAAAGCCTCTTCTCATATAGAGAAGGCCCGAGCATTAATCACCACGTTTTCTCAAGACGTTGGCGATTTCAGACTTATATTCATTATAACTCCAGGTTTCCTCACGATGTCTTCCTTCACCGATGTCAGTGATGTCCAAGATAAACTTAGATAGTACAAATAAATTGAAAAAGTCACATTGGTACTTGCCCAGGTTTGAACCCATAATCTCGTGCACAACAGGCGAGGCCTAAACCTCTGGGCCATCATGACTATATTGCTATTTAGATAACCTGGTCTCAATTTACCTCTGGTGCTCTAGATTCTCGATCATACATCCCAATCAACAATAATCTGCAAATTAAATCAATTGAACTGGCGAATTATGGCTTGTAAGTAACATCGAACCAATTTCGTAATAATATATCCCTAGTCTATTTAGGTGCCTTTAGTAATATACCTTCAGAATAATATCGCGTCACCGCGTTGGTACTAAAATGAAACAGAATTCTTTTTTTTTAATCTTGATGTCGCAAGCGCAAGTTCGCAAGTCCTGAAATCGATTACGTGGTCTGGCTCGGTGTAATGGCGGTTTTTGTATTAAGGACTTGTCAGTCGCAGTCTATATTTTTGCCGGGTTGATGACAGCCTCTAAGTATTATTACAACGTAAAATTAAAAGAAGAAGTAGGAAAGTAAGTTTGCCAAAATCAAAAAAAAAACACCCGTTTTTACGGTTCGTCTGTGGTAACAAACCAGACTTACAAAATGTGGTTTTTAAGTGCGTACACTAAATTTGGTCTACAATAGATACGATGTGTTTTGTCCACCTCTTCATAAATACAGCCGTTATAAAGTATTCGGATTATTATCTGCCGGTGACACAGCAAACTTGGGTTGGAATTTAATCGAACATTGGGCGGCACGTGACTCCAATAAGCATTAATTACGTTTTCAGTGCTTTCACAACGTAGGTAACGCGGGCACGTATGAAAAAGATAATATTTCTTTGATTAACGGCTGCGTTACTGATACATTATTCTTTCAGGTTTTATTTTTTCTCTTTTTCGCTTTTAGGCTCGGGTTCATAAATTGTGACCTTTTTGATGTATGTGATGGGATTTGTAGAATGGGATAACGAGTTTCAAGTTTTTGTTAAAGTAAAAGAATAGTTACTCATGGTATTGTCAGTAGAGGTTCAATGCAATAACAGACCTTATTGTATACTGGCTGATAGAACACTCGTTCTCTCTGGTTTCAAACACTCGAACGCAACACAGAGAACATTTTTGATTATAATATAATTAAGTAAGCTTCGTTCCATAATAAATACTATAAAATCAGAAGCCCTATTATTTACACTAGCTAAATAAACCGGTACTACAGGCGGTATGTTATGATGACGATGTTAAAAAAGGTTTAACCGTAACCAACATTCTATTACATTACCCAATAATTTAATGTAATCACGGAAAAATCGTCGCGAGCCACTTGGTAGTGTGGCCCCATAATCCATCGCACGTCGAATATGAAGCCACCGTGTGTGATGAACACCATAAAATATGGAAGCAGGGGAGAGACGGGACCACGTGTGTGTGACAGCGCTCCGGCGATATCGTTGATTTCTGAATTTTGATAAATTGCACCCTTAGGGCCTGTCAGGGATACATTTTATACTAATATTATGAACTGGGATACAGGTGAGGTGTATGAGCGTAAACGAAGCAAAAGGAGTATGTAGTTGGCGTTCTATAGTTTCTGCCTACCCCCACGAGAAAAAGGCGTGAGTTTATGTATGTATGTGCTTTAAACTGGTCAATTGTTCGTGGGAGTATTAAACCGATTAAGGAAATTATTTAACTGATAGATCGCTACGCTGACGTTGATTATGTTCCTATCACATGGACACGTCACGGCCTAAAAAGAATACAAAAAATATTTCTGTTTCATTTAATTAAATATGTCTTATTGTATGTCTTGAAGTGACTTCGTAAAAGATTGTTTTAAATACAACCATATCTAAAAAAAACTCCAATAAGCAAGGATTCCTTACCAGTTCAAATAATTAAACCTCTTTTGAAAACCCTTTCGGGTTGTCCCTCTAGGGCCATAAAGTCCCAGTGCCCATCGAATTATTTGGGACATTACCAAACACCATATTGTTTTCAAATTATTTTGGGCAAAGAATCCGTATTGCCATTTAACGTGGCAATGCTGCCAGCCTTTTCCCGTTGACAGCAATGAAGACGCATTTCAGGATGCCCAATGATTCCTTCCTCCTTTTTCTATTCATGAACATATTAATATTATTATACGTCTGTCATAGTATGGGCATGCGATACGACGTAATGAGGATCATGTGGTGAGGATAGTTTTGAGAATGAATGCGGAGTACAACAATGGTAGAGGAAGGACCAAAAAACGATAGAGAGATTCTGTGAAAGATGATATGGTTAAATTTTGACCACAAAGAAATTGGGATAAGGGTAGGATGACGATAACGTATTCATATAATTATTTTAAAGTTCTTATCTAATCAATATGTCATTTAACGTAAAAAGTTATAAGTTAATCAAATCCCTTTTCTAGCCACATCTCGGCTTAATTTGTAACATTAAAGATTCAAATCAGCGGATACATTACTGAGGTACTCGTAATCTGCTTCACTTTCATCTGTTTCTTGATCAACCTTGTCTCTGACCACTACCTTTATTAATGTCGATTTTAATATAGATTGCTGCTAATAAAACTTAACGATCACTCTTTAGCTTTCCCAACACTTCATACTGAAGTGGATAATATTCAGACACCGGTTTCTGGAATGAAACAAACGACGCGTTACAAATAAATAGTAAATCAAGTGAGGCGATTGGCTGTTGATAAGGCATTAAACCATTCATAGTAATTTTCAAGAGCTTCACAATTTGCTAATTTATAATACACTAGCACTAGCTTTACCCGCGACTTCGTCTGCCTGGTTTTCATACTTTTCCCTTCGATATTAACATCCCCTCCACCCCCTATAAGGCATAGTTTTGAAAATAATAATAACTTATAGCACTCAGGAATAATGTAGCTTTGTAACAGTGTTTTTTTTTTATAAGTGGTTCAGTAGTTCCGGAGATTACCTACATACAAACTTACAAACAAATTTTACCTCTTTTTTACAAGTTTTATTATAAAGAGGTGAGGAGGTTTTTCTATGGGGTAACATACTAAACCGAACGAACTACTGAAAGGCACTTATCAAAATCCTTACATACTCCTTTTGCTTCGTTTATGTTCATTTAACAAGTCGTAAACGCACGTCGGTTGCGAGTACCTACAGCATTTGAACTTTCTGAATTCACCACCACCAACATCATTTTCGTTACAGCAACTGGATGTAAATGTAATATCAAGATGGGTCACTTGGTACCTGGTACCTATATCAAACTGGATTTCCCATGGGTGGTGGAGTTGAGGTGAAGGAAAGTGGGATGTCGGTTAGATAACTTTTGTCTAGCTTTCGATCCAGAAGTAATATTTTATTTGTTTCCTCCAGTGTGGTACCTATCTACTACTAGGTAAAGTTTTTAATTTGAAGCCAAACAGTCAACGATTACTAGTTACTAGGCTACGCTTACTTAAAAATCATAAATAGAAACACAGGAATGTATCCAAACAAAACTTTAAATGTGTTTTTCACATTTATTGAATATTATTTCTTACTAATAACGAAATGATGAATTTCAATTAATTAAAAAAGAGTCCCCTTGCATGTAACAAACTTTGGGGGTGTATGACGAACAGGGTGTAAAGTTTCTCATCCACCATTGAAAAGGGAGGAGCCTCTAACCAGACGGGTGTTGTGTCTGGAGGGCTACTGCCCGACGGTTGTTGTCGGTTTCTTGTATTATATGTTCAATCACGCTGATAACTTTGATATCGCGAATAATGGTGATGAAGGATACATCAGTTTTAGTTCGTACGTGGCGAGATAGATGTCGCTACAAAACAATGTTTAACTAACGTGAAAATTCCCTTTATAGTTTTCGTTTCTATTCAGTCCTGGTTTTATATTAACCCCGCTTTATAATACTTGAAACATTCTTGGTATCCAAGCTAGGTCGGTACCTCTCTAGGAAATCACTCTTAATGGTGATGTCTATAACCGGCTTTAACCAGATTCTATCAGGTTCCCAGCACATACACATACAAATTCTTATTTATTCTCTCTCTCTAATACATGTGATTCTCCATCACTCCTATTTGTAATTACATTGCCGTTGCCAGGGTATAAAATAGAATGTAGCTAGCTTATCGTGGCTGTAAAAGTCACTGAAGTAACATAAGTAATGGACTGGCAACCTGTTACTGTAGGGTGGAAAATGTGGACTTAAGTCGTCTTTATGCTGGACAGTTAATAAACGGTCACACAAGGCCATCGAAGGTTAAGCTACTATTACCGAGGTCAGTTTATGGATGGGTGACCGTTCATTACATTTCGAGACTCTGCTGTGCTTCGAAAAGTCGTTGGTCCCGGCTGTCATTTGTAGAGCTTTGACAGTCGTAACGGGTAGTCAGAAGCCCGAAAGTGACATCCAAGTGTTATTGTGTTGCTAAGTAAGTGGGTTGTGGAGGTCAGATAGGCAGTCGCTACATGTAAAATACTGGTATTCAGCCGCATCCGGGAAGACTGGAAGCCGGTCCAAATCAAGTAGGAAGAAAGCTAGACAGATGAATGATGAGCTAATAAGTCTCCAAGGTATTTTCCTGAAAATTACAGGGGCTATGCTGATGGACGTAGTGAATTCTGATGGCTCAGTCGTTAGGGCCTCGCCTGTCATCCACAAGGTTGTGGGTTCAAAGTAACATTGTGACTATTTTAATCTTAGACATCACTGATATCGGTGAAGGAAAACATCGTGAGAAAACCTGGACTTATAAGTAATTCATGTAAGTCTGCAATCGCTAATCCGCCTTGAGGAACCTCGGGGACTTATGCTCGTGCCTTCTTTGTATTGCTATTGGCTGGTATTATTATTATGGATAGATGGGTGAAACAATACCTATACGTTTGTTTTGTTTGTATTTTGGATCAACGAATATTTATAGCCGGGCCAACTATTATTTGGGAATTATAGTTGGTCCGGCCACCAACCTCGTTAAATGCGGATTTTTTTGCCTCCTCCCATCCAAAATCACGTGTATTTTATTGGTATACAAGTATTTTAAACATTTTCATAGCATTATCATTATATACTGGATATAAATCGAGCGTTTAGCGAAAAAATAAATGAGTACACATGTCATGATCGTGGATGTCTCAGTACAAACCCTTGTGACGTTTCGGGATTTTTTTCCAACCCCCTCTCTCGATTGATTAATGGACGATCTCTAAAGAATGCAAATTAAAATAACCCTCGAAAGGAAACATCTCATATAATGGAAAAAAGCAATGATTCAACTTTTCACTACCGGAATTTTCATTCCGAGCTAATTATTTGGCAAGCAAGTTATTTTTTAAACTACCCGCAAGTTCGCTGTACTTACTTGGTAGGTAATAAAATCTGACAGCCACTGACTAATGTGTTTATTCTCCATGGTTGCAATTAATATGTTTGGAGTGTGGTGTAAATAAAGGGATTTGCGTTGTAAAATACCTGAGCGGATAAAAAGAAAATGTAAAACCTCGTTTAGGTGACCTAACTTAGACCTCATTATTTCGTTTTGGCTAATTCCAATGCTGGATTCGAACAATCAAGCTTTGTTTATAATAAATTCATCTTGCCAGTTTCACACATTAATCATCACACGATTTTATCTCGACATCTAAACGACCAGGTAACTAGCAAACCCACATTTTGCTAGTTATGTTTAAGTTCCATGTTATAGCGAGGGAGCCTATTCCCATCAACCGGGCTCAAGGCCAGACTCCGGGCTACTAAGAAATTTCACATGTAAAAACCCAATAACACTTTGCCCGAACTGGGAATGGAACCGAGAACTTCATGCTCAGCAGTAGCGACTAGACCAACGAGGCGGTTGGACAGACACATTGGCCAGTCACAGTTATGCAGTATTCCTTCTTACATTAATATTAATACCCCGTTAAGTTCAGAAACAAGAGTAACAGAGTTACAAGAAAATAAATTAAAAGTCTGCCAAAATTCAATGGAAAGAAGCATCTTGGGTATAAAAAGGAGGGATAGAGTAAAATTACAAATAATTAAGAAAAATACCAAATTTTAAATACACACACAGCCTACAGACAGCTCAAATGGCGTTGGACAGGACATATGTCGAGAGAAAATATAGAAAAATGGAGTAGATTAGCAACAGAATAGTATCCAATGGATGGCAAAAGAAGTAGGGGCAGACAAAACAAAAGATGGGAAGATGACTTGCGGAAAATAGCTGGCCCAGTATGGAGTCGAGTAGCCAGAGACAGGAATACGTGGAAATCTTTAGAGGAGGCCTTTGTCGGCAGACAGGCTGTTCAACAAAAGCAACCAGTTGCAGACCACTTTAATATAAATTATAACTAGAATGTACATTTAGTTTTTAGCAAGTAGGCATGTATTAAGATATTGTAAAAAGTAACAGCAATAAAGGCTATATTTATTTATAAGTTCAGAAACGCTAAACGCTCATGCTACGAACCACAAAACGAAAGTTGGCAAGAGGGTGCCCTGTGAATGAATCACACAATCGATCCGTTTCGCCGACTATAACCTGTTAACACAACTTTGTGAGTCAACCTAATCTTTTTGTTCGGCACCAGTCGATTAGAACAACATACGTCATATATTGAGTAACTTACTGAATAATATTTTTGCTGTCTATTGACATAGACAAGGAAACTCTGCCCATTTTCGGAGCTAGTAAAACGATAATTTAGTTAGCAGAATATCATTAAAGGATAGGATAACGTTATCAAAGGAGTTAGAGAGGAAGCATCTCTGTTATCTGATAAGATAACAAGGTGGATCAGAGTTTGAACGGTAATCGCACTACCTGAAACTAAACCTAGCCATCCAAAGCTGGAGCAATTACTATTTGTAACTTTGGCTCCTAGAATGTTCCAGTAGCTCCTTTAAGCCAAGTTTTAAACCAGGATATTATAGCTAAATAATTGATAGACTGCTAGACTAAACACAGATAAAGATACACACACGTTCAAAGACTAAGCAAGACGGGATGCATTAAGGCACGTAGGTATAGACAACGCGTCGCGCATATTGATCAATGCTGTAGCCACAATGACAGGTTGTTGGTCTACACCTGACTTGATACTTTAAACATATTATCTCAGCATATCAAAGGTTAAAAAGGTACTGGTGACTTATAGGACCTGAAATAAGTAGGCCTTGGCATTAAATTGTTTAAAAATGACGTTCATTTTTCCAATGAGTTACTATTGTTCAAATTAACACAGACTTATTTGAAAAAAAGTATAGAGTAAGTAAGCACAACCTCTATTTTATTTGATAGAAGTGCTTAAGTACCAACTATCGTACTTTAAGTAAACCCACAATTATTGTTGCTAAACCGGAAGAAGCATAGGTATTTCTTAAAAATGTCACACAATGTGCACAAATTTGACAAAAGAAGACACTAACTGATACCAAGTAAAACAAAACAAGTGCGATATTCGTGCTTTTTAGCGGTAATAATATTATTATATCCTGTGCGAGCTAACACGGCGGGTATAAAAGTTTAAGGTACGTATACGGCTATAATTCCCACTGAAGTCGTAAAGAGACCCGATCCACGCGCCGCCATATTGAAAACATGGCGGGAAAACCTGATAGACTAACAATGTTGCGTTTTCCTTTTAAAAATATAAGTAACGCTACTATGAGTAAAAATGCTAACTAAAATTACTGGAGTAACGCAGATTACTACAGTTAGATAAGATTTAATGGAATTAGAACTGAAACAAGTACTTTTAAAACAATACTGAAACGATAGAGAGAGGACATCATCAAATTAAATTAGAAACTGATGTCAAGTGTTAAAACTTTTCTCAAACATTAAGTTAACGAAGGTCCCATATCACTACCAATTTCGCGTTCCATGTTAGGATAAGTGACCCGAAAACGCAAAATTATAAAGTGAACTTATAATTTTACGTAATAATATTTAATATTATTGTTTCTGTTATAAAGTGTCGAGATTAGAAAGCAGAGAATAAAATATTTACTCTTTGAAGTCTTTAACAAAGATGATGCTATGACCAGTCGCTTGAGTTGATCTACAAACAACATGTGTCAATTGTGTGTAAAAAATCATATGCTACTAAGCATATGATTTTTTACACACAATTACTACTTATACACTAATATGAATTTTCTAAACACCATTCAAACGATGATCTTAAGGAATCACCAGTTAACAAGATGATTTGATTTTTGATTGAGATTGAAATTAAAAAAAACTTGATACACTTAATGTGAGATAACGCAACACTTAACAACTAAATTGACTGTATCAACATATTCCTCACGACAAAACTTTTCTTATACAGAGGCTGTGTCAAATACTGTATCGATATGAAAAGACGCATTTCATCACATATTACATTATGTAAATTCATAGTTGTTTTAAGCATATATTAACAAAGCTCGCGGAAAACACCCCACAATAATTTTATTTAAATGCGATTTTGTAATGTCTGACTAAAGTGGGGTTGATGTGGTGTATCCACATTGATATGATGTGGACAGTGAAGCGTGATGTTTATATTATTATCATTCTTGCATGTATTATTATTCATAATATGGATGCAGAAGGCTGCCTTTATGAAGAATAAAAATGACTGTGTGCTTTGTGGTAAACTAAATTGGAGACTCACATATACACGTCATTACCCCATAAGACGGCATTCGTGTAGAAATTGAAATGATCCTCACTGTTTATGGAACAATTTTATTGCATTTTACTGTGTAAAAGAATAAAATTCACTTTTAGAACACTACAATCTATAGCAACAAGTTTCTAACAAACATCAAAACAGTAGATGTCATAATTTAAATTCAATTTTTGAAATAATATTAGGGTAATACATGACGCAATAAAAGAACGATATACTCAGTCTCGCGAGTGAAATATTGTAAAGTGCAATGCAATTCAGCTCCCCTTAAAGTTGGGACAAGGCATTTCCTTGAGTCACGCCAAAAAAGTTTTTTGCGAACATTGTTAGAGGGGGTAGGTTATATGCTGGCATTACTGAGGGAAGCAACTTGATTTGGCGATTTTTTAAACTTTGACGCCAGTATTCATAGATTTTGAAAGGGAAGTACAGAAATGATCGGGATATTTATAGAACTTGACAAATTGTGCATATCTCATCCGAGTACGACGAAGTTTTGAATTTATCGGATATAGGTACTATTATTTCGATTTTATTGTAAACATACAATTGTACCATTTAAGTTCGTTTTTGCGTATCAAGTCAATGGAGAAATAATGCCACCAGACAACAAATTGGACATCTTAATTGTGACACTTACATATAATTTATTTACTCTAAATAGAACATTTACGAAAAATTCTTACTCAATGGAATCCACTATGTTTAATTGAAGTCCTCAAAATCGGTTGGAATTATTAAATTGAATCAGTCTGATCTAACTAGTGCTTGAGAGGACCAGTCTCCTACTTGCCGCTCAAGGTATTGAGCTTGGTTAATTATGACATTCATAGGGATATTCAATAAAAGGGTTCCTGTTTCACTTTACTCAGAGATACAACTTTATACGATTGCCAATTGATTTCTAGCGTATTCGTACAAAAAACGTTTAATATTCATATAATTACTTCATTTAAAACGTCGATCTCGTTGGTCTGACGGTCTTGATCTTCAATTTCCAGGTCGGGCAGTGTTATTACGTTTTTCCATCTGGAATTTCTTTGTAGCAGCTTAGAGTCTGGATTCGTTCACGGTTGGTTATAATAGGCTTGCCCCCTATTACATGGGATTTACACATACCTCGCGAAATGTGGGTGTATTTAGGTACTATAGGGTACACCTCTGCCTATTCCTTCGGGAATACAGGTGTGATGTTATTGTATCGTTTTTTTATCATATAGGTGTTTTAATTCCCTACCTTAAATTTGTTGTTGGTTAATTTTACTTAAAATACCTACGCCAGTTAAATAAATATTAAAAATATAAGGCAGTTCGATTTTTTAATTAGTTTCAGTTTACGCTTAAGCAATCGAATGCTTCGTTTATGTGCTACCATGTAGTTATCAATTCCGGTGCTGGTATACGCTGGTACAGTGACAGCTGCGACATAACAACGTAGAAATATGCTAATGCACAAATCGACAAATACATTGCCACGAAACGCACAAACTAATCCCGGACGGACGGAAACGGATTGCGCAGGGTACGCTTTTAGGGCCCATGCAGTATTTATACTTAGTACAAAAGACAGATACAAAACTCCATTATTCCAACATACCATTAAATATATTTGGCTATAAGAAATGTTATGACACTATAATATTATTTAGCATAAGAACAGTGTTACATACTCACTTCTGTTAATATATATTTCACTCTAAAAACAATCTTATTAGAGGATCAGCCAAAACCCCAGATCGATAGATATGAGTGTGGAGTGCATGGCTCGTACTGTACTAAGGGTACACGTAGGTACCGCAATATCTACGTGCAAGGGTCCTCCCCTCTGACTCATAAAGAGGGTGGTCTCCCTCTCACTTTTGAGGGTTTGGTCGATATTGCTCTCTTTTGTTTTCGCACTTTGAACGCAATGTGTATCGTTGAAACTCGATTTTATGTTGTATGATAACTATTTAAAAGCTCGGATAGGTAAGGTCTATAAAAAAAGTAAGGCAGGTTACATTGTGACAATCTGTTCACATTTTTGTAAGGCTATTTTAGAAGGTAAGGGAAAAAGAACGATAACAAATAATGATTAATAAATGTTTTAATTGACTTAATGTAAAAAATAAAATGGCGTTTTGGTTACTTGAATAAATGACCGTTTTAATGTTGCCATTTGATATTCTATGTTTTATTCTACGGTAAAAATTGTGTCTAGATTTGGATTTTCTTATTGTAAATATATTATAGCAGTATGCCAATAATGTGGTGGGTGCCAACGATTGGGTTTACCCATATTATTTTCAAAAGATCGATTCATCGTTTGCAATTCACTATCATCCTTAGCAATGTGCATGTCGCAGGATATTTATCCCCTAGTGGATACGAGGCCTTATAAGGTATTATTATTTAAAAGCTGAGCATAAGTGAACATTTCAAAATAATAAAAAGAGCTAGCTAGTAATTGCATATGGGGTAGTTCGGGTAGACGAGAGGCTTCTACTATGAGCCACCCGTATGTAGCTAACATGATGAAATGCCAACACTTACTCAGTAATGTGTTGATTTGGGGAAAATGGTTTACAACGAGACAGGCGCGTCATCACAAAAATACTACATATAAACGAGAAAGTTTGTGTATGCATGGGCTAGTTTTTATATTATAGTATTCCCGTGTGAATTCCAAATCGTCTCAACTTTACTTTTTTTTTACCGCGAGGCCCAGCTAGTTTGATCATAATATCATTAAAATTATCTGTAGGTACTATACTTTGTGCTGATATTATATGTGAACCAACACGAACAAATAACTATGTTTGGCGTGAAAAAACTCACCAAGCAACGTTTTATTTTATATTAATGGTCTTGTTCATAAAGTTCGGATCACCCTTATTTTAGCAGCTTCGTGGTCATTGAACCCGGGGTCGCAATCAGCAATGCGTAGTCGAACACGGTAGAGTACAGATCTATGGGGTACACGATTGCACGTTAAAGAACAATCATAATGTAATAAGTTTAAACGAGACAGTTAAGACCAATCACGGTACGGGTCTGAACTGACTTTATAGTACTTAGTCTAACATTTAAATAAAAATTACACAAATTAAAGACAATAGAAAATATTTATTCCAGACTCAACTAGCCCGTACACAAAAATAACTCCTCAACGCTCTACATAACTCCATGCCCAATAGACAAGGAGAGCACACCGCAACTGTCAACAAAAATAAAGTAACATCCATGAATTGTCTCCATACTTGAAGAATAGTAAGACAATGCGGACAAAACCCAGTCCACTTGTAGCACGCGCTTAGCCACGGCCTCTTTCTTACCGAAAGCATGAATGGACTCCATCCAAAGCCAGACCTTACACTATGCCGCCAGGCCAACTTTTTAGGATGAAATCCTTTTATTTGACCCGCATTATTAGAGTGTACTGTGAAATCAGTTACAGAAAGTTCCTCGAGCTTCACATTATCCTCTTTTACACATTTCCTTGCATGAGATCTTAATTTTAAACGTTGTAGTGTTTCTACGCCGGAGCCGTTAGTAGCCAACTTTTGGTTTTTTTTCCATGAGCGCATACGATCGCATATACGCGACTGGCATTTACGGTATGTGTCTTTTGGGTCTGAGACAGCCTTATGCAAATTATGTAAAATGTATCCTGTGCTCGGTAATTCTAATTCACTACCGTCTAATACTGATTCAGCTACAAGCGGAGAGTCCGGTGTATTTTTAAATTTATAGAGTTTCTTCAACTCGTAATTTTCGTTTAAATTTTGACTAATGATTTCTTTGTATTCTGGTCTATAATTTACACGATTTTTAACTTTTTGTTCCAGCTTTTTCTTTCGATTTTTCTGATTTAATGCCCGCTTGCATCTGGATTCCGTTGCAATGGCGTTTTTCTCCGATTTAGCAGCCTTCATGCCACAAACACATTTTGTTGTTCTTTTAGTTTCTTTTTTACATATTACACTTACAGATACGCCGAGGCCACCTTTTTTACCTTGCTTGCTTTTTGGCTTAAAGACAGACTTACAGACGCAACATGGACAGAGCTGCTTACTTTTATTCATATTTTCTTGGGGTAACGCAGTTTTCTCTTCAGGTGTATCAGTTTTAGTTGATATCGCAACTAATTCTTTCGATATTACAGTTGTTTTTGTATCTTTACTATATTCCAATATTTTGTTCTTTGTATATAAAAAGTTACTAGCGGATGAAAAACTCTGCAGCATTTTAATACCTTCATAACATGAGGACAGTTTAAGGTAATTAACATCAAATGAATTTTTAAATTTCGGACTTTTGAATAGAAACGAAACAGGTTTGGAATCCTTTTTTTCTTCTGTTACTATAGCATAGTAAGGCTTCGATTTTACAGCTTCATCAGTAAGTAATGTAGCTAAACGAACTTTTTCTTGTATTGGAATAGTCCTCTTGAACTTGAGTTGACAATGCTGACAATTTTTTTTTATGAGTTTTATGCCAATACTTCGTGATTGGTGGTCTCCAGATTGATATCGAGAATATTTCTTTTTATAATCATTGTTTTCACTTACTTTTGAAACTTTGAGGCTTTTAGTCTTTTTTATACCTGCGGTAGCTACTTTATTTGGATGACGTTCACTTTTAGAAGGTTTCAAAATGTCAATCAATGGTTGCTTATTTGTTGCTGTTTTTTTAAATTCCGTACAGCTATCTAAATTCTTAGTGTTTTCTTTATTAGACTGTTTCGTAAATAAATTCTTACAATAATGAAACATTTTCTTTAAAGTAGATTGATTGGCATCCGAACATTTAGTTATACCTTGTGCTCTGTGTTTTGCTGGATCCAAACGACCAGAATTATGTTTGCGAGAGCAACAGCACGGTTTATCATTGATATTTTTTTCATATTTACTGGGTGCGTTAGACTTCATAGGCTCTAATTCTTGAAGATTCGATTCCAAATACTTTTTCGTGGGATGCTGCTGTATTTGGTAATTGACCGTGTATTCTGGCGGTCCAAAAAAAGGTACTAGCCTTTCTTCTTCTACCCTGCCAACCGTTAAGCGTTGAGGACGATTTGCTTTTTGTAATTTTGCAGTGCAAAAGCACCTTCTTAACATTGCAACAGGAGATGATAAGGTGTCTGTTCTGTCAGGTCCCGCTGCTTGTGATTTCATGCTGCGTGTATCATTTCTGGTGCCATGGCGGGAAGTTTTTGTGTCTTTTATTGCACGAATATTTTCTGCTTTTATACTCCTTGTCCTGTCCTTTTTTTGTGTGGGAGGGGAGTCTTCGTCCCCTAGTGGAGGTATCATTTCTTTGTAGAACTCTACATTAAAAGAAAAGTTCGAAGAAATTTTTACTCCCTGTCTTGCATCTCTCCCTTGCATAAACGCATATCGTGGTTCTTCAACTATTCTTTCTACTCTCTCTGGTGAATAGGGTTCTCCTTTTTCTTTTGTTCTGGTAGAAACAGATACAGGGCTCCGTGCCATACGTGCTCCTGGTGTTCGAGACATACGTCGGATTCCCCTTTTAATACACTCATAGGGAGTACATTCTTCTGGATCGCAAATCTTTTTTGCACATACACTAAGCTGTAATTCTCGCCTTGGATCGTACTTTCCTTTCGTGGAAGTTTTCTTATCTGCCGTTTTAACTGAAGCTGTGCCTGGTACTGCAGGTACTACCTGTGCTGGAGGTACTACCGGTGTTGGAGGTGTTTCTGCTTCACATTCACATGATTCAAAGCATTTGCAGTTCTTTTTTACATGGCATTTGCAGTTCTTTTTCTCATAGCATTTGCAGTTCTTGTTTTTATTCATTTTGTTACATTCACATGTTTGACCTTTAGTGGCCTTTTCACATAAACACTTTGATTTAGCACCTTTATTACAACTACACTTTTCTTTGTTTACAGGAATGACGTTCACATCTTGTTTTTCAGGAACAATGTTTTGGTCTTGTTTCGTAGAAACAACGTTCTCGCCGCCGGCCATAGAAATATTGCATTTGCAGCATTTGCAATCTTTGCCTTTTTTACAAAAAAACTTCACAGGTATCATGATCGAACCTAGTTTCACAGGAATAATTTGGTCTTGTTTCAGAGGAGAATTGCATTTACAGCATACGCATTCCTTGCCTTTTTTACATGGATACTCATTTGATTCCAGAGCAGGAGTAGTGCAATTTTCGCATTTGCATAATTTACCTTTTCTACATCGATTCTCATTTGGTTTCAGGTTTGGAGCGTTTGGAGCACGAGCATTGCATATGCAGCATTTGCATTCTTGACCTTTTTTACAAGGAAACTCATTTGGCGGGACCAGCTGAGGTTGATTTTGAACATTAGTATTTTCTGGAGTGTTTAGATCTGTTTCACATTCACATGTTTTTTTCCTTTTTTTAGTTATCTTTTCACATTCACATGTTTTAGCCATCTTTTCACATGCACATGTTTTAGCCATCTTCCTACATTCACATTTTTTAGTTTTAGTACCTATCTCACGTGCTACTGGTTCAATTTCTCCTTTCATTTTTGATTTAGTGTGAGTGGACACACATTTCGTGGTAGGTACCATTTTATTAGACACACATTTAAAGGAAGGCTCTATTGTTTTAGGTTTAAACGGTCGCTGTTTTCCCTTCTTTTCAAGTTTCAACGTACAGAAACACCTCTTTAATAAAGGCGTACCTACTCCCGTAGTGTCGGTTTTTTTATGTTCTGATTGTGATTCCGTATCTCGAGGATGTTTCCTTTTGCCATAAGACGACACACTCTTGGTACTTTTTGATTTTGTCATTGATTCTTTTTTAACTTTTTTTTTTTTCGCTTTTTTCCTGTCGGATTTTTTGACGATCGTTCGTGGCTCTTTCTGTGTACGCTCAGATGGATATTGTGGTGAACTAGTTCTAAAAAACTCAATATCTAAACTGACATTAGATCCAAGACGTACTACTTGTCGGTTAGGTTTACGTGTAGTATCACGTGGGACTTGGACTTGGACCGGTCGACTAGAACTACTATCATCTTGAGATTGTTCAATGTTACGAATATTCTTACGTCTTCTCCAATTTGGACTGTAAGACCTGCCTTTAAATATAGGCGCTTTTTTTTTTTTTTTTTTCTGATGTGCTAGACATTGTAAGGCTAGTATCATCTTGATTTTGATCGCGTTTTTTCTGTTTTTTCCTATAAGCTCTGACTTGAATTTTTTTGGGCTTATATTTTCTTTCTTCACCTGCGGAGCTAGAAATTGATCGGCTTTTATACGGTACAGTACCAGCCTGTTTCGACTGCATCCTTCTTTTTATTCTTTTTAAACATTCGTATGGGTCACATTCGCCCGGCACACAAACGCCGGGTTCACATTCGTAAGGTTTAAGTTTTCTGCCTCGAAATTTACCTTTTTTTCTGGTATTTCCATCTGCGCTGTCAACCTCATGTTCTACCGTATTTGTTTCTATGCTGCTAAGCACATTTTGTGCTTGGGATTTTACTTTTTTTGTTTTTGATGCAACAACTAAACAGTCGAATGGGGTTCCTTGGTTTTGCATGTTACAGTTTAACTGTAATGTGCAGAAACATCGTTTTAAAAACGGTGCTAAAGTTTCAGTCCTTGTAGAGCGCATTGATGGACTCAAAGCTTGAGAATCCATGTCTCGATTTGCCAAATAACGCTGCGCTTTCTTGTTTCTATAGTCAGTTGATCGCCATTCTGTAGACCTGCTACTGGTTCTTCTTGGTTTATCATATGCTGCGTTTTGCCTTATTGGCCTCGAAATATAAGCTGGACCGCGGCGTGATTTATCTTTAAAGAATTCTACATCTAAATTAAAACTTGATCCTAACTTTACTGCCTCTTTCGTAGGTTTCGCAACCACGTCACTTCTAAATTCTGTACTTCTAGATTCTGGTCTTCGTTCTCTATAATGTGGCCTTTTTTTTCTATATCCAGTATAAGTATCTCTCGTCCTCATTGGTTTTTTGCGTTGCATTACAGATTGCGCGTGACTGTCTCGGTATCCGTGACCATATTTTGCCATGATCGAAGTCGATCTTGTCCCACGTCGATCGGTTGATGTTCCTGATGTGTTCATGCGTCGTTTATTAATAAGTTTTAAGCACTCATAAGGATCACACTCACCAGGCACACAAATACCAGGTTCACATTCGTAGGGTTCTAATTTGTAGGGAAATGTCCTGGGCCTTTTTGCTCTCCTGATACGTCCCTTCGACTTTTTCGCTCTCCTCATACCCTTCTTAATACTTTCCTTGATACTTTCCTTCGACTTCTTCTCTCCCGCTATACTTTCCTTCGATTTTTTCGCTATACTTTCCTTCGACTTTTTCGATTTGACACTTTTAGTTTCTAAATCTTTGACCGACTTCTTAGGACATGTGCATTCATTTTTTTTTTTTTTGCCCGTTTGTTTTTGACCCTCGGTTTCGGTGCTGGCCACGGCACCCTCGTTTATGGGACAAGTGCATAAATGTTTCTTTTTGCCCTTTTTTTGTTTTTCGTTCTCAGTTTCTTTTTGTATCGCTTTGGTTTCGGCTTTTGCCTCGGCAGTAGCCTCAGCTTTGTTCTCGCCCTTGAGCTCCACTTTGGTTACGGCTTTGGACACAGCTTTGGACACGGCTTTGGACAAGGCTTTGGACACGGCTTTGGACAGGGCTGTGGACACGGCTTTGGGCACGCCTTTGGGGTCGCCTTTGGGCTCGCCTTTGGGCTCGCCTTTGGGCTCGCCTTTGGGCTTGCCTTTGTGCACGCCTTTGGGCTCAGCTTTATTCTTGGCTTTGGCTTCAGTTTTGCTCATGACTTTGGCCAGAGCTTTGGTTTTAGGAAGCTTTTTAAGTTTTAATGTACAAAAACATCGTCTCAACATTGGGCCCATACCTATATCTCTTCTTCTTGCTGGGTACATCTGAGAGTCACGACTTCGTGCTGGAAATCGTCTTCCTCTTAACCCCCTATCAATGGTTCTTCTTTCACGATATGCACCATGACCTCTATCTCTCATAGGTATTGGTCGATACTTTTTAACTTTAGCAATAGGCGCTTGCACATTGAGATTATGAGGGCCCTTGTCTTTATAAAATTCTATATTGAAACTGAAGTTTGAACCAATTTTAACGGCTTGTCTTTGAGATGATACTGGCTGCACAACATTTTCATACTGAAACTTTTCTCTTGGAGCATAGTCTCGTCTTCTGCCTCTTACTCGGCGTCGACCTGGTATCGATTGTGTCATTTTTGCTTTCGGCCAAGCCGATCTCGACTGTGTAAATCTTGCTCTTGATGGGTTAGATGACGAAAAATACGATGATGTTGATCTGGTTCTTGGTCTTTTAGTGCCAGTCATTTTTTCTTTTGCTAATCTTTTTCTTATTAACTTTATACATTCATGAGGATCGCAAAAACCTGGCTCACACACACCAGGTTCACATTCATATGGCAAAAGGGCTGGAAAACGTTCTTTTGTTTGCGTCTTGACAGCGGCTTCACAATCTGAATCACATTGAAAGGGTGGATGACGTCCCCGTGTTTGGGTCATACCAACACGTGTGTCTAATGTTGGAGAAGTACTTTCATGTCCCACGTTATCTTTCATTTGGTGTTTTTTAAACAATTTAAGAGTACAGAAACAACGCTTCAATTTTTTTAAGCGCCGATGTCTAGACACGGATGGTGCGTCAATATTAATTCCCTGTAACTTGGCAGTGCAAAAACAGCGTTCAAGGGATCCACTTGTCATAGTGGATTGACCGCGATGGAATATGCCTATTTGTGAATCGTCATCACGAGTTGATGTTCCTTCTTGTGAAAAGCTGTCTCTCATGTTTCGTTGAGCGTGTGTATATTTTGGATGTCTTCTAACTTTTATCGGTTTCTCATCTTTATAGGTTTCTGGCGGCGGTCTATTAGAATCATTAGAGGGGCCGGTCTTATCTTTATAAAATTCAATGTTAAAGCTAAAATTTGAACTGATTTTGACTGCTTGTCTCGATGGTTTTGCTGGCTGCCTATCCTGTCCTTGCTTGTTTAATGTGTCTATAGACATTACAGAAGGTTTAGATCTGATTGAAGTGACCCTAGATCTTAATTTTGTTGCTCTTATATTTCTTGCCTGTATTCGCTTCCCTTTTCGTTTCTGACTAGATGTCATGCTTGAGCTAGATGTGCTCGATGCCATGGAGTCTGTACCAAAGTCTTTAGTTCGTTTATTCCTTCTTTTTATTAACTCCAAACACTCATAAGGGTCACATTCACCAGGAATACAAATACCAGGTTCACATTCATATGGCAATAACTCTGGCAGCCTTTGTTTTCTCCTTGTATTCTGGCCTCTTTCAGATGTTCTAAGAACAGGTCTTTCAACATTAAATTTAGGGGGCGTTGATGTACCTTGGTGAATACCTCGTAACTCCTGTTCTTTTTGCTGCCTTCCCTTTTTTTGTAATTTCAACGTGCAAAAACATCTTTTCAACATTGGTGTAACACTGGAGGCTCGATGACGCATTTCTTTCATCATAGATTGGGTTTCCCTGTGGTGTCTTCCTCCACGATGTTTAGTACCTCTCTCCGTACTATATCTGTGATAGGCTGCAGAAGACCTGGAGGCTGTCCGGCGTTTTGGTACTTTGGCAAAGGTCGCAGTAGGGGCTGGAGCTGATTTTGAGCTACCTTTAGAGAATTCTATATCAAAACTAAAAGTAGAACCAACTCGGACTGCTTGCCTTTGTCCTGGTGCTGGATAAGATCGAGGAAACGTCTGGTATTTTAAGCCGTGAGGGTGGTTAGGTCTCGATCTTGGATCTTGGCCCCTTGTACGATATTTCGGTTCACGGTCTGCACCTGATTGAAGTCTTCTTGCACAAGTGGATGAAGAAGCCGAACAGGAACTGCTTCTTGATCTGCTTCTTGATCTGCTATCAGTGCCAGACATTCTAGAAACTTTTCTCATTAATCTCTTCATTATCAATTTTTGGCATTCGTATGGGTCACAATCACCTGGTATACAAATTCCTGGTTCACACTCATAATCCAATAGCTTCCTCTTTTTAGCTACTTGTATGTTCATGGTACAAAAACACCGTCTAAGAAAAGGTTCAACACCTGTTAATTGAGAAGGTTTCGGTACATATCGAGCATTTTCCATTTCCGAATTTTCCGTTGTGAGTTGTCTTAGGGCAAGTGAATCATTTTGTGACTGTGCACTTTTTAGTATTCGTTTGTTTTTAGAACGAATGTTTTTAAGATATTCAATTTCACAACTAAATGCAGATTCAAGTCGTACCGTTTCATTTGAAGTAAAATCAAGTAAACTTTTATCTCTGGGGTTGATTTGTAATAATTTATATTTACTTTCACGAGTAAATGACTGTATATTTTTCGCCTTAAATGTAATCATTGATATGGAGACAGCACATGTTGGATTTTGCTTGAAGTATTGCCATTGCTTAGCGTGACTTGACGCGTTCTTTGAGTAGATGGTAGGATAATGAGAATTGACACATTGTAAGTCACGATCGACTTCTGATATTACTGGTGTTTTTATTTTATTTTCGGCAATAGTAACTGTACTCACGGCATAAACTTGTGTAGGTTTCTTTGTTCCAAATGGTGATAGTAATTTACTATTTCGACTCTGTGTGACAATCTTTGGCATTTCTAATTTACAAAAACACCTGGTTCGTATCGGACTAAGGCTTTTGGTATCTAGGTTTGTTGTTCGACTACAACTATATCTTTTGGTCAGAATATTACCTTTCTTTACATTGTTCAAAAAATTAACGTTGCTGTTTTTCCTGTTTTGGTAAACATTTTCAGATGTTATGTTTTTCCAAAACTCTATATTAAAGCTAAAATTGGAACCAATTTTGACATCCTGTTTTAAAAAACATTCCGAATATAATTCCTTGGCATGTTGAGGCAGCTGGGATAATTCAGAATAGTTCTTCATTTTATTCAACCTTTGCAATGAACTATAAGGTTGCTTGATATCAGAGTTGAGTTTCGATTTACTTCTCAATGTACGTACATCAGGTAACTTTGATTTTATTTTAGTTCTCTCAGTTATTATTCCCATTTGTTTAAAGGTGTTTCTTTTATTATTTTCATATTCACTAGGATTGCATTTGCATTTATTCAACTGATTTGAATATTTTGATTTAATTAACTTGATGCCTTTTTGAAAGTCAGGATTTATTTTGTCTGCAATTATGTTAGGTTTTGTATCGGTATTCAGAGCAATGCTTTTAATGTAGTTTTTTCCTTTCCTTCGTAACTTAAAACTGCATAAACACCGATTATTTGTCCTTACTTCGTGCGTCTTAATAACAGACGATTTAGTTCTGTTTCCCTTTAAAATAGGTGGAAGCATTTCACTTTTATGAGAAATTAAAACAGAATGTTTCATTTTGGT
The DNA here is from genome assembly GCA_905147745.2 of Phlogophora meticulosa. Classification (NCBI taxonomy): domain Eukaryota; kingdom Metazoa; phylum Arthropoda; class Insecta; order Lepidoptera; family Noctuidae; genus Phlogophora; species Phlogophora meticulosa. Next base: position 14,154,387 of record LR990520.1, on the reverse strand, counting down.
TCTAGGTAATTGCATAGATCGTAAAATAAGAGCAGAGCCAACTTTACTGTTTGGCTGGATCACTGTTGTTTTAGAAATTTTTCTTGGGTCATAATTTTTATTTTCTTTTTTGTATAATTGTAATGTACAAAAGCATCTACGTAAACCATGTTTAGTTCTAGTAAATTTGGATTTTTCCGTGGAACTGCTATTTTGAGATTGCTTGTTTGGTACTCGTTTGAATCCATCACCACTTTTGTATACAGACTTTACCTTACTTGATAATTCCATTTTTAATCTTGAATTGGAAGCTTCACCCTTTTTCTTTTCCAGTGATTTCGAAGACATATCATTTTCTCGTTTTGGCTTAGAGTTAAAATTAATTACTTTTCGAACAGATTGATTTTGAAGTTGCCCTGGTGTTTCGGTTGTAATATATGCATCTTTTACAGTTGATTTTGTCCTATGGCGAGCCTTTGATTTACCACGTTCAGTCTTACTGGTAATTTTTTCATCCCTATTAATATTATCATCAAAACATTCACAGTTGGATGCATTTATTAACGACTTTATGTTATATGAGTTATCAATAGCACTATGCTTGTCTTGAAGGTTCGGTTTCTCATTAAGTTTATTATAAATATGATGATTGGAAGCGGGGTTTTCCCCAAATTTATTGTATTTTTGTCCATGTTCATACATGAACCCTTCTTCTTCATTAGATACAGAGTAACTTATTGAAGCTTCTATTGATAGTTTTTTTTTATTAGAGATTACTTGAGCAGGGTAGTAATGTGATGATTGACCATAAGTCTCATTTAAAATTGCCTGGTTATTTATTTCATTTGCTTGATTTTTATCGACATAGTCAGCACACTCATATTTAGTTGCATGACCTGATATGCACTCAGGACCATTAGACGCTCCTGTTATTTTTTTAACGGAGGACAGGATATTCTTGGAAGAGATACTTTGCTTATTTTTGACACGTAGATTCTCGCTCGTGACATTTTTACTAATCTTATATTTGGTTTCATTTATTTTAAGTTTTAAACTGCAGATACACTTCTTGAGAGCGTGGCTGCCAGATTTCTTTTTTTTTTGTTTAAGGCTTGAAAGTTCTTGCTGACGATTAGGTTCATCAGGTAGGCCAGGTTCTTTCTGAAGAAGCTTTTCATTTGGAAAAGGCTCCTCACTGTGACGAGGTTTTTTATAACGAGCAAGTTCCTGAAGCTGGCGACGTTCTTCACATATTTGAGGTCTAAAGCGTAATGGCGTTGACAAATTTCCATGTCTTTTAATAACTAAGACTGATGATCTCGATTTCAATTTAGATATGTTTATGTTATCGAGTGAATTCAAAGGTGTTCTTTTAGCCGGATCACTCTTTTTAATTGAGTCTATAGTGACTGATTTTTGGATACCTGGTATTGTCGCTGTTACAGGTTTGATTGGTTCCTCCCGTGATGTAGGACTAAAAGGCAACAGTTTTTTTATTTTATCAATAATATTAGTAGGATCCTTTTGTAGCAGAATTCTGCTTTCTTCTGACTTTTGTACTTGATTTGATGCTTCCAAATTATAAGAATCTTGGAGCTTTTTTGAAATTTCTGTGTTTGGTTCAGCTACACTACGATTTTTGTTGCGTTTGATTGCTTTCGTATGACATTTTTGTCGTTCGTTTCCTATTATAAAAGGGGTTTCTATCAAAATACTAGATAGGTTTGCACTTTCTTCTTGAGCTTGACTGATTTTTCTTGTTCTATGTTGAAATCTTTGTTTCAATTGAGAATTCTGTGTTTGGCGTTTATCAACAACTTGGTCTTCTTTTAATTGCATTACATTCTTATTATCCTGACACATACTTTCTTCTGCAATATTCCCAAATATTGAATTCGCTTCGGGTTTTTTCTTTTGTAAATGTTTTCGATCAGTTTCAAAACTGGCTTTTATTGTTGTCTCAGCTAGTTTTAACAGTTCTATTGATTCCGTTTTCTTAATAATATTTCCTTGACCTGGTACTATATTTATTATTGTTTTGTTACCACCTTCACCAATATTTTCCATATACGGAGACGGATAGGCTTTAGCCCGCTTAAGTTTATGGTATGATTTTCTCAATTTGCCGTTATTAAGGGGCACAAATTTAAGTTTATTCGAAGTTGTAGAAAGACGGTCTCGTTTAATAATTTGTCCGGGGCGAGTTTCCTCAAGTATTTCTATACATTTCTTGATATTTTCCTTTTCAAAACAAGAATACGTGCAAGGGTCAGATTTAATATTCTTAGCTTCACTAGTGTCTTGCTTTGGAGCAAGACTAGGTTTCGAAGCGTTGTTTCCTCCAGCGTGGGCTTGTCTATTTCTTCGAACTTTCTGAACATTTTCGTTGAGTCGGAGTTTTGAGCTACATGTACAACAACTGCAACATTCACTTAATTTTCTCAAACCCATAACAGCGCTTTTGTCCACTAGATCCACCAAATCAAAAATATCATTGCTCTTCGTAGCGTTCACAAAAGCATTTCTAATTTGTCTGGATGATTGTTTTGGTTTTAAATCAGTTGTGCTTCTTTCACTGCTGGAGAGCAACTGAGTTCGGAGGGCATCGTACAATGCTCTCGTTTTGATTAATTTATCCAATAAATTTGTATCTTTTAAATGAATATAATATTTACCAGTCAATAGTCTATTTATTCTAGATCCTTGCACTAACAATCGCTTTATTGTTTGGCGTTCTGATTCACTTTTAGAATCGCATGAAGTGCAGCAACAACTATTGTTGTTTGCTGCGTCTCCTTGTAATGGCTTCATTGTTGCATTGCCTTTACTTCTCTTTTTTTCAAAGCCATTAAAAATTAAAGAGGCGAGTATGCTCGATTTTTTAACGAATACAATTTCACATCAACAATGTAATAGAACTTCGTATACAGCTTCACAACATAATTTACCTGAAAATCACAACGAAGTTATATCAATGTTAGCCTATAGCCTATGTTTTATATTCAATCGGGTTACTTGAACTTACAAAGTCATATTAATGATTGAAATCATTAATAGTTCGTGAAATACACATTTTTTTTAAAGTCGCGAATATTTTTTTAATAACATACAAACAAACTAATACTGAGCTGAGAAAATAACCAACTAACTTAAGAAAATTTAAATTTGTCGGGTTGCCCCCTTAGAATTATTTAATAACAGTTGGAAAACTTATTTATTTTGCTAGCAATCATTCAACGGTCGTAGCTGCTAGCCTTAAGTTTGACCCGGTAAAACAAATCAAATTTTAATTACCTAGGTACCTATTTTTTTTTTTTATAGGGGCGAATTTTATATTGTGTGATTATTTTACTTAATTATCTCAACACAACTAGCAAAACGTGGGTCTAGGTCTATTTACATAATTGTGTTGGAAACCTGTGAGTAAACCTTCGAGTATTACAGGAGTATTGGGTTTATTAACTATTTTAGTTAAGAGCGCGTGGTTTTATTGGGTTTTTACTTTTGGCTACTTGCTTGGCATAGTAAGTTAACTAAAACAAATGTATTACTTACTTACATGACCGTAACAAACCCTGTCCACCACTATGGACTTGGGAATTTACATAAATAAACTATTCACAACATTTTTTGTACGGTTTACCTACTCCCAAAAATTTTAATGCATATCGCCTCTCTGAACAAACAATAAAATTTATCAATCGATTATCATAGAATTGTTAATTTTGAATACCTTTATAATTTAGATAATGTCACCGCATCAAACCTGTGTCATAAAATTGACACAGGTGCCAAGTTGTCAAAAAGACAGTTATTTTGAAAAACTCGAGAACTTTCATGTTATGACACCAGACAGCCAGTCTTCCATTAAGTTCTTAGTAGAAAGATCGTTAACGTCTTAATTCGATATCTACCGTATCCCACAACATTTACTTTTATTTATACTTACAGAACAATATTTATAATGATAATTAACTAAGTATTATGGACAAGTAAGAAAAGGAAAACATTTTAGGGCACCGCAAAGAATTAATCTGAATCACTGTCAACAAGAACAGTGCCCAAAAGGCTGGCTAATAGAAAGTGTACTAAAACTTAACCTTACAACCTTAGACTTACAACAAACTCCTTTGCGTCGCGCAGTCGGGTAAAGATAGGACAGCTGGTGAGAGGAGACCTTTTGGCTACGTTAACACGTAAACCATTCAGTACAATATTTTCGCGATTGTTTTCCCGAATACGTTACAGCGGATCACACGGCGACTACTCGGTACGACATCTTCTGGCAACTATTTGTGAACGTGAAGGAAACATTAGTCAGAAGCGTTACTGCGTGACCCTTTATCGTTGTCATGCAGTGACGCATGAATCATCACGATATTTCTCAAACAGAAGTGGGAAGTAGTTTTTTTTTCCGACACACATACATAAACTCTCGCCTTTCCCTCATGGGGGTAGGCAGAAACTATAGAACGCCATCTGCTACGACCCTTAAATACTCCGCTACTTTCGCTTCTACGTTCATACATCATTTTTTTGTTGAATACATGATTTTATCGTATTCGCTATATGTGAACCACTTTCAGTTTTAAACCAAATTTGCTGATACTACTGCATACTATAAAATTGTGTCGTGTCAACGTAGCCTTTCTAGACTGAAGCTTAATTTTTAAGATTTTATTTGATACTGGGTTTCCCTATAGGAAGTCAAGTCTCTATGGCTCCTATGTAACTTTATTCGGGTGCGGCGTGTTGCGGCGGATCCAAAAAGAACGTCGGGATCCTCCCTTGGTCTGAAAGAAGCGATGATCCTTGCTTTAACCAGACGAGAACTGCGTCCAGCAGTTGTGATACCGCGCTTTTCGAATAATTGTGGAGAGTATCTACCGTTTAGATCTTGTGTCCCTGCGGACAGCCTTGTGTGGAGCCTTGGTCGGTGGGTTCACGATTCGAGCGTTTTATATGACAAAATGGAAGAAAGAGCCATAACGTTGGAGTTTATAGAAAATGATCGAACTTATGAAGTATTGTGAAACCACAAGCACAAATATTGGAAGTGGCTTTAGACATTCGTGTGAAGTTTAAAAGGATCATCATCATCCTCCTGCCCTTATCCCAATTTATTTGGGGTCGGCGCAGCATGTTTTCTTCTTCCATACATCTCTATTTGCTGTCATCTCATGGGTCACCTCTTTTCTTGCCATATCCTCTTTCACACAATCCATCCATCTTTTCTTTGGTCTTCCTCTACTCATGTAACCCTGCACATTCATACTCAAAACTTTCCTCACAACATGGTCCTCATTCCTTCGCATCACATGCCCATACCATGACAACCGATTTCCACACAACTTCTCGGTCACAGGCGCAACTTTCAAGTTTAAAAGGATGTCATTGTTAATCTCTAAATATTTCAAAATCTTATTGTTCTGTTTTTCAAACTCTCTGCTTTTTCTTGCGTTTTATTCCTTGTAGTTAATACTAGATATGTCACACAAATAGCTACAAGTTCACACGCGTTCATCTTGATGACTGACCAGGGCGCACAGGTGTAGATGATAAGATGCATGCGTCTTAAAGCAATCAATATTGCATGAGCCTGACGCAACACGAATGAAAGTGTAAGACGCAAGATAATCATGAAACCGCGCTGGTGTAGACATACCATTTCAGAACTATGCAACGGCGAACGATTCTCCAATAGAACTATTTGTCTTATGTTTGGATTACACGCACATTTACCTGATACTGATAAGCAGGTACTAAATAAAATATAAATACTAGCTCTTATAAAAAAATCAACCAACCAATGGATATGACATAATCGTAACATAATGATATAACCGTCCAGCACAAATCGCTAAAATGTACAATAAAGATTTACTTACCAAGTAATTGTGCTCCTCATTTGCCTAATAAGTACGTGAGGAGTAAAATTTCATACCCTTACCACTGTAAGGATTCTCTCATCGAAACACCATCGAAAAAAATGAACAACCATCCATGGATTCACCTACACAAATCGTTCAACTTTACATTCAGGAGTTGCTTAACAAGTACTTGTGCTCCTGACATGGCTATTAAGTACCTAGGTATGTGAGGAGCAAATCGTTCCGACTGTAAGGGTTCTGTCACCGTATCAAGACGAACAGTAAGTTGTATCATGGACTCTTTTGCCTTTTAAAAGTTCTATCCAGGCTAGTCCAGGTTTTTTTGACATGCTTTATCTTTCAGTGTACTTATGTTCTTACGCATCTTGGACTGCACCTAGATGTTCATAAGTATGAATTTACCAAATATGAAATGATTTATTGATGAACAAGTTACGAGTTAGGAACCTACGTATCTGCTCAGGTAACTTGGGAAGTGAATTCACAATGCCAACTTTCTTAAACTTTTATCTGAGTTTTAAATCTTTGCTCTCCTTTTTTTGAAAAAACAGCCGTGGCCCGCAATTTAATCAAGTGTCAATTATATACAACTATCTGTTTTGGTTTTAACTAATGTTTTAAATACTTAAAAAAAACCGATCCCAGAAAGCGGCAAGCAGCGAAACCTGTGGAACCTAAAACTTATTTTACCTTATACTGCCAAATTACGACGGAACTATTCATGACAAAACTTTTGTTAAAAGGAATCTATTAGATCTATAAATCACAACATAAATCAAGTTTAAATCGACGCATCCAAAGACAGCATTTAGGTATTCATCAGAGGTTAGTGACTTGCGAGACACCTGCGTGACAGGTTGTATGAAGTCAACGGACAAACTTACCGAAGTTCTAGAAGTTGAAGTAACAGTCTCCAAAAGTTCCAACTTCCAAATATATTTACACGTACACCGAACACATCACAAATATATTCACAAACATAGAACACATAAAGTAAGTGAGGAATAAGTTATTCGCGAGTTTCCAATAGCCACTGCACCGAACAATAACCGACTCACACACTCGGAAAGCAAAAGCAAACTAAGCGTAGAGCGACTCAAGCCTTGAGCACGCACCGACAAACTTGGAACCCTACAGAAAAAAAAAGTTGTGAATGAAAGCAGGTAGCTCGCTCTACCCAACTTATTACGAAGCTTTTTGTTAGTTCGTGCAATGTTGAACAGATGGCGCTAGTAGTAACACCAACGCGTTAAAGGAGTAGCAGTTTGCTCAATGAGCAGGCTTTATGAGTGACACAGTAGAGGGCGCTATTCACAATTCAAATAGAAAAGCAACTTTCTCACTTTCTTTCTAAATACTGATAGCATGATGCATAAAATAAATAAAATGAGAAATTGGAAACAGGAATTTGCTATAATATAATATAATTTATTTTATTTTATATGATAGTCTTCCGGAAACTACGATAGTTGTAGAGTTTAGCAATGTCCTACCACCAGCGGTAAAGCGGGAGGCCGAGAGATGTGGTCGCTCTAGAGGCCATGTAGCAAGGGGCGCCAAAATGCCAATTGCGAACAGCAATGTTGAGCGAATATATTTTTTATGGCACCTTTCAAGGGCTATGTTTGCCCGAATGCATGATGAGAATTAAATTTAAAAAAATATATTATAAATAACTTTATATCATTTACAAAAATAATTAGGATATCCGTTTTGCTCAAAAAATAGGTTTCTTTATTCCAACAATACATACAACTTATGGTGCGGAAAGACAATCTCGCTCTACCTTGAGGGCTTGGATTGGTGCATACCACATACCAATAGTAAAGGTTTCAATTGTAATATTTTGACCAACAATTCTTTAATGAATTATGAGCATATGTACATTGTGTATTTTTACATAACTTCGTATACAGTCTTAGGGAAATCATAGTTATAGGTTTAGTGAAAAATAAAAAAAACATAATTCAGGCAAAAAATATCAGACTTGCATAATTTATTTTACCACTACATATTTTTAAACATTCATAATATATACATAATACAAAATCTTATAGCATATTGTACAGTTTTTACAATACAAATTATATACAGAGAGTATGTTGTGACGGCCCAGTAGTTAGGGCATCTCCACTCATATTTGAGGTTGTGGGTTCAAATCTAGGTAAGAACCAATGTGACATTTTCAATTCATATGTAATTCCTTATTTTGTTTTCAGATCATGAGGAAACCTGGATTTGAAATTAATTGCCTACATGTATAAAAGATCATCAATAAAAAATAGCTCACAATACTAATTAGGCAGATTATTTTTTGTGTTCAAACACGTAATTGTCAAGGTTTCTATGAAATAATGTTTTGTAGGAGCCACCTAAAATAGATAATTTGGATGGTATTTTGTATGAGTATGTAAATAAAAACGTTTGCACCTGTGCAAAGCCAGGGCAGGTTGCTAGTTGTTAATATAAGTTTAAGATCATCCACTGCCTTGACAAAGCATGGTGATTTATGTTCATTTGCAACAACACCAGTCTGTTAGGGCTGTTATTACTATTAAATACACATAACTCTGTTTAAATAATGAGGAATCATTGTTTGCTGTACCCCAATTACCCTTCATGGCAGTTTGGTGTAGTGGCTGAGCAATTGTCTACAGCGCTGCGTGTTGTGGGTTGGATTCCAGCATGGAACAAGTATTTGTATTGCCTATAGGTAGTTGTTCTGGGTCTGGCTGTTATGTTGTGAATTTGAATGTTTGCAAACACACCCATGATACAAGAGAAATTCGAAAATAGCGAAATAGCGTAGAACAACGTTGGTCTAAAAAAAAAACCTTATAATAATATCCTATAACACTATCGCTGCCCAGTTCAACAATACATTTTCACCTGTATGTCATAATCTTTGACAAATTTACATAATGCAAAGGTAATATGTCAGGGGGTGGTGGTCATGGACATGTCATCTATTTGTGTCATGTCAGCTATTTACATGTACGACTCCGGAGGCGAGTTGTGGGTACACGAATATACTATTTTCCAACCAGAAAGTAAAGTGCTGGGCACTAAAAGTGTTAAGCTAATGTGCCCACTTAAATTTTATTGATGGTTGGACAAAAACACAGAAGTTAATTATTTGCTTACTTATATGCTAGGTTTGAAATGCATTATTCTATAAAATATATTGTAAACATAATGGAAATATCCTATGATAATTAGGATTTAACATCTTCTTCAGATTCAGTATCGGATTCAGTTGAAGGCCACATTTCCCGGTCGTCCTTCTCATTCCTGGCAGATTCCAAATATTTCTCTTGAGCTTCTAGCACACTTTTGCTATCACTACATGCTGCATACAACTCAAGAGCTTCTGAATTAAGTTCTAAGAAGGAATGGCCCCATGAAAACTTTGATAAATAATATTTTGCTTCATTTTTGTGTCCTGTGATAACCATAGCAGCTGCTAGGGCTTCTACACAACTCAACTGATACGGTCTCCCATAATTAATAGGGTTTGCAGCAACTAGAAATGGTAGTAACCTTGGATTTGGTGATTTCATTCTATCAAATGGAGTCTCATCAATTTTAGCCCATGAACAATCTATGACAGCCAGTCCAAACTTTTCAATAATGTCTTTGTCATTAGGGCTGACACACTGCTTGCCAACAGGTGACAACACAAGGCCCCGGAACTGCTGACCAAGTTTTAAATTCTTAATGAGGTTGTGTCTTGAAAGTTTTCTGCCGGAGCACTTCTTTGGATCGCAGTGGTTCAAGTCCCACATGCTGACAGGAAACGTAGGTTCGACGCCTTCACCATCAGAGTCACTGCCATCGGAATTGTTTTCATCTGAGGTTTCTAAACTTAATTCGCTTAATCTCTCTGCGTACTCTCGCTTTACATGATGATTTGACCGTTTGCCGTGCACATGGCCCTTTTTTCCGGGTGCCATTATTTTTTATTATAATATTTGTTATTTTCCTTCAGAAAATAATCTCGCTAAACTTGATCAATGATCACGGAAACAAACATAACCTATAAGCGAATCTGACAGACTGACAGTGACAGTGACAACTGACAGCAGTGAGTAGTGTCGAATTAAGTAATGTGACACTTGACCCACAGACTGAGCCTGATGAGCCTCCTATGATACGCTACGCCCTTTCTCATGACGACACCGACTCGCGATGCGATAAATAACTTAAATTTATAGGGATCGTTACAAACGCAGTGAATCCCGGTGACTCGCTGGCTATTTGAAGATCTCTACAAACAGATTTTTGCGGTCGATTTGTCACTAGCAAAGTCAATATCTGTATGTGGTCGCTAAGGGCAAGATTCACAAACACATTGTTGACTCTAGTTGCTTTGCTCACCTAAAGTATCGCTAGTACATGAACATTATTTGTAAAACGTGTGCATATTTATTTGGAAATCATTATGTTTGATTAGTTTGGTGATTTATCATTGTCATGCCATTATGGCTTAACGTGAAAAAATTAATAACTTATCAGGAAACACACATAACTTTTATTCCCGAATGGTTGGCAGGGGTGTACCAACAGTACACCCCTGCCAGAATCCGGAAAACTGGTAAAATATCGCCAGTATTTTTTTTTAGGGTAAGTGTATTCTAGCTATAAAAGTAAGGGCGAATTTACCATAGTTATACCACGCACAAAACATAGATCTAGGCCAGAATACCAAATACCTGACGTCTATCGCATGACGTACTCTAAATGTATTTTTACAGTGTATTCGCTTTATGTTATTTTCCACTAACTCCGCTGTAAGAATATTATAAATAAGTAACTATTTTAGATAATTTAATATAACTAAATCTCATTAACGACATTACTTTATTTTTTTAGATATTTGTGCGTAAATAAAAAAAATATTTTAAACCCTTTTCTCATAACGGAATAATACTGCACATTGCATCGTAAAAGGATTGGCAGCGTAATTGAATTATGAAGCCCGTCATTAAATTATAAAAAAAAGAGTTCTACTGTCAATCATTTACTAATCAAAATAGGTAGGATAGACCTAAATTTATTGAGATTTAGTATAATAATTAATTCAAGATTGATTTTACACGCGGAAGAATGAGCAGTGCCTCCATGGCGGGTAAGTTTAAAAATAATATTTCTCATCGTTTTTCACCTTTCGATCGGATACATCCAAAATATTTTAATGGTGACCGTAGATGATTGAATAATTTTGCTTTTAACAAAAAGTTTAAACACTGGTTCTTATAAATTAAAACCTGGTTTATCATTCATAATTAATGTATTTAAACTAAACTATTTGAACATATAATTTTGATTTGTAGTATAGCAAAATTTTAACAATTCGTGTATTTTTTGTCGCTTGGTTTAGTAGTTTTCCAGTTAGAAATCCTTAGAGATGACCTTTTATCCACCCACATGACACGGTTTAACACCGGTCATTACTTAAATTGGCTATAACTAGTCAATTTGCTAGACGTTTACTCAGTTACCATTTTATGAGACTAGGACAGCACAGATAGTACTGACAGGACAGATAGTAGCAGATATTTTTTCTCCGTAGCTTCGTCCAAATGAATTTAGGTACTTGAGACAGCTATAAGCCTTTAAATAGCCTACACCTACACGAGTGGGTCTCATCTGATAATAAGTCTATTGAACTTCTTTAACCTATTGGACGCCATCTTCACACATAAGACAAGCGAACGCGTCCCCTGTACACCAACGTCACAAATATGTGACTTAAAATGCAGTGCAATAAAGCCCTTATTGTTCATTTCGTGTTGTACAAAATTAACAATCAAATCATTACTTTGGTGTATGTTTAAATAAAGGTATATTAAAAAAATAGAATCTTTCATGTGTATTTGATTACAGAAGGCAAATTAAAATACACCATTAATTAAAACCTTCTTTGTTGCCATGTTCATGACAACAAAGAAGAAATTAAACGTTTTTATTACAAAGGCTTGGCGTTGAGGGAACGTGCCTGCGTTTATGCTCTGGCGTTCAAAAGGTTCACAACATTTTATATCACAACTAGCTGACCTAGCAAACGTTGTTTTGCCATATAAAATGTTTGGGGGTGCACCACCCTTAAAATTTAGGGGGATGAAAAATAGATGTTGGCCGATTCTCAGACCTACCCGATTTTCACACAAAATTTCATACAAATCGGTCCAGCCGTTTTGGAGGAGTATGGGAACGAACATTGTGACACGAGAATTTTATACATAAGATAATATGAAAAACCCATTTCATGGAAGACTTGATCGGCGCTTCTTGGTATTCAGCTACACTTCTAGGTTCATGATCTTTATTCAAGCTGAAATACGCTCACGGCTGGACAGAGGCTTCCCCCCAAACGACGCCACATCATCCAATTCTGTGCTTCTATAAGCGAATTCTTGCGACCCTCATTGGCTTATCGGTACACTGTACTTCCCTAATTATTGATCCATTGTTTCTTTTCTCAAACTTAAAGGGAAGATATATAAGTCAATGATAAGACCTGCCGTCTTGTATGGATCAGAATGTTGGGCCACAAAAGGACTGAATGAAAGGCAGTTGCATGCAGCTGAGATGAGAATGACAAGGGGGATGTGTGGTGTTCTGTCTGAAAGTGGCGCCTGTGACAGAGAAGTTGTGTGGAAATCGGCTGTCATGGTATGGACACGTGATGCGAAGAAATGAGGATCATGTTGTTAGGAAAGTTTTGAGTATGAATGTAGAGGGTTACAAGAGTAGAGGGAGACCCAGGAAACGATGGATGGATTGTGTGAACGTTGATATGGCTAAGAAGGAGGTGACTTCTGAGATGACGGGAAATAGAGATGTATGGAAGAAGAAGACATGCTGCGCCGACCCCAAATGAAAAATTGGGATAAGGGCAAGAGGATGATGATGATGATGTTTCTTTTCTCACGTAATGAATGAACTGTGTATGTTTCCTTTATTTGGTACATGTTATGGGGTGTACGTTAAAGAGTATTCTTTTATTTATGTTTACTTGTACAGTTTGTGCCGGTATGAGAAGAAGATGGCATTGTATTTGATTGTATTGTATCTGTCCATCCATCCATTGTTTGAGTCGTCCTAGTTACTATAATAGCAAATCAGCCTATTAATGTCCCACTGTAGGCCATGGCAAAGGGCTTTCCTCATACAGGGAAGCCAATATCTTTTTTCTTTTTTTTTAAAAAACGTTGCCCCACACTAGGAATTTCTCCTGTATCGTGGGTGCGTTTACAAACATTTAAACTCACATACACAAACAGCCAGACCCGGAACAACTACCTGTAGGTCATACAAATATTTGTTCCGTGTGGGGATCGAACCCACAACACGCGGCGCAGCAGCCGATGGCTCAACCACTGCACCAACCGTGCCGTCAATATGGCATTAATCTCCAGTCACCACGCTTCCTCAAGCTGGGTTGACGATTTCAGACTTATATTAAATTATAAGTCCTGGTTTTCTCACAATTTTTTCCATTTCTTTCCGAGCTTATCTTAGACATCACTAACTTGGTGGGATGTCTAAGATAAACTTGGAGAGCACATAATGACTTGTAAATGTCGAATTGTTACTTGGATTTCAACCCCCAACTTCGTGAATGAGAGAAAAGGTCTTAACCAATGTGCCAGCATTACGCTGATCATCGCTCAACGCCGAGAGTAGTTAAACGAAACCATGGCACATTGGAAGCTTGGCTTTGTAGAGCTTTGTCTCTTTCACTCAATACTGTGTCACAGCCTTCTCCCAATTTTCGGTGTTTTATGAACTAATTAATACCTGTACCATTTTAAACTTTAATCAACGATCCCATTTTTGATCACTCTCCTTTCTCTTTCTGTATTAAGATTTTGCGGCTTTTCTTCTTTTCCTTGTCTAGTCTATGTAGGCTATTTCATTGCTCCTACTTACTTTTAGGGTTCCGTAGTGAACAAGGAACGCTTATAGTTTCGCCATACACGTCCGTCCGTCTGTCCCCGGCTTAGCACAGGGAGAAAGCTGTAATTTGGCATGAATATACATGCAGACCCCGCCAACAAAGTGGTTAAATAAATTCATGAAACAAAATATTTGCACAGACGCCAGCACATCAAGCTACCCCAATGTGTCAAATTTTACCGATTGAACATGAACCTCATACTTTTATAATAAAGTTGAAAATCTATCAAATAAATTTAACACATTGGGGCAGCTTGATGTGCTGGCCTATGTACAGCTCCCCTACAAACGGGGAATAATTTTATTTTTTCTCGCCTATCCCATAGAGTGAGGTGCAATAAGATATCTCGTTCAAAATTCGTTTCAATTTCAAAATATTTATCAATTTGGAACTCATTTATGTTATAACAACTTTTCACCACTAGGCAGCTTCGGAGTCTTTTTTTAAACAATAAAAGTGGCTGCTCTAAACTATTTTATTCACACATTTCTAACCAATATTACCTAAGATTTATCAACGAAAATAACTGTTTGTGATACATCGATAATGTATTAGATTAATATTTATAATCGATATTAAGATTAATAATCGATTCTTATTTTGATGAGATTCGTGTTAATTATCTAAAAAGCTATCCTTTGCGTCCCTATCTTACAATAGACGATAGACATAGTTGTAGTAGACAAGCGCAATAAATTTATTTTCTGTTCTTTGTTGTTCCAATTTGTGTTTCAACTTATTTTTTTTAATGTTTTGTCTTTTTTTATATTCATAAAATCTGCATTGAATTAAGTCCTAATCAAAAACAAACAAAAAACAGATTATGACTTTGTCGAATTCTTATATAATTAGAATAACCGCGTGAATCTATATTTTTCAATTTGTTCTCTTTCGTCTATTGCCTTTAATTGATGTCATTAGGTTTCATCCGATTGCTGGTTGGCTATCGGGTTTATAATTTGTAGATGAGAAAAAGCCAAACATCTTTTCGTTAAGTTTTTCTAGGACGGTTTCAGAGGTCGGAAAACCGACTAAAACGCCCATTTTCTTCGTATGCATCTTAAAGTACCTACTACCTACATACCTACTTATAGCGAAGAATATACATAAACAAAGGAAGGAAGTAGGTAAACAGATGGCATACATTTCCCCTTCAAGGAACTTTGCTGCGGCGTGGCAGATGTCTCGGAGGTCACACCCTAGATATGTCTGTCAGGTCAGGTAAATTATGCATGAAGAAGCTCTGCTGTCCTTGAAAACGTATTGTATTAGTCGACAGACGACGACCGATCGATAGAATAAACCATCAACTATCATACCGTGGTACCATAATTACGTAGGTACTGCGTGTCCCATAATGACCGTGGAGGTTCACAATCACAAATTATCTTTTTTTTTTTAATAAGCGAAGTAGATGGTTTTATAAACTTCTATTTATCTTTTCGTTGTTATTTCCGATGTTATGAAAGATTATTGTCGTGTTTTCTTTTTGATGTTGAAGTTCCATCGTTTGTGGAATAATAATATCGTTATGGAAATTATGTTATTAGAGATAACAAGTGAATTTATATGGGGTGTTCCGTTATTTTATGATATTGATAGGTACTAGGGTTTTTTTTACTAGACTATTATAAAATGAGATATGCTATTTAATCATCTGCCTAGGCTTTTCAAAACTAAGTTTGGGTCGGCTTCCAGTCTCACCGGATGCAGCTGAATACCAGTATTTTACATGGAGCGACTGCTATCTGACCTCCACAACCCAGTTACTGGGCAACACGATACCCCTTGGTAAGACCAGTTGTCCGACTTTCGGGTTTCTGACTACCGATAACGACTGTTAAAGATCTACAAATTACAGCCGGGACCAGCGGCTTAACGTGTTTTCCGAGGCAAAGATGAGTCTGAGTAGTTGAAGTCATAGTCAGTCGTATAGCTCCATGTAAAATACTAGAATTCAGCTGCATCCGGTTAGTCTGAAAACCGATCCTAACATAATTGAGAAAAGGATTGATTATGACTTCTACAGTTCTTTTCTCCGGAGATTTCATGTTTACATTAAGTATACTAGCACTGTATGCCACTGTGTGCATAAAAGTGACAATACAACTTATATATTGTTAAAATATCCACTACTAACATACATTATATAAAATACTGCGGCTACCATGCAGTCTTTATTCTCCAAATAAGGAACAAGGACGTCTCACGTTCAATGCCTTTGCGTCATTCCATCTTCTCATCTCGGCAGCATCACATGTTGTGTTTACCTATTTTAACAAAAATAAAATACATTAGTAAAACATACCGTGCTGTCCGACATACATAATTAATGTCAATTTGATTGGTGATCGATTTTGTGCCGTGTGACAAGTATTGTCAGTATCCAGCCATAAGCATTATAGAGTCACCACTGGACGGAGCTGGCCGTATGCGTATCTTGTGCCTTTGCCTCCTTTTCAACCAACATATTAGAAGCTGTTAGGTAAGTCTAAAGAACATTGTTTTCGTTTTTCTATTAGATTTAAAGTCCTAACGACTGCTTAATTAATTGCGTTGAAATCAGTCCTTACTACAGTTGTCAAAATAATACGGGTTGGTAATCTCATGCCCCGTTTAGTGATAGTTCAGTTCGAATTTAATTCGCGCCATTAACCTAACCTATTCAATTTGGAAGATTGGCGCGAAATTCGCGAAAACCGAAATGTTGCATTAAATTGGAGTGATACCCAATTGCTTTTTTGCTCAACTAGGGAAATTCAACGTGAATATTACCTACTTACTAGTGCCATCGTAGTGCCATTTACGTTCGCGAGTTCGTGAGCTTATTCGTAATTTGTGCTCAGATGGGTCCATCCAGGTAGGTACCTTTTATAGCAATTTGGAGGAGATGCGTAACAAAGCGTTGTTTATAAGTAGGTACCTATGTTTAATAATAAATAGGTACCCAAATATAACTAAAATGAGTGTTCAACAAAAACTTAAAAACATGTCATCATATTATTGGTTTTACTACTTAGTTATTGCCGTTCGATTTAAAACTAATAAGTGAATGTATTTCACCGACAACTCAATTTACCAAAATTATTACGAGGGGATTTTGAACAGAATACCAATACCAACTCTGAAAATCTCATAAATGTAGATGAGTGTTCTCGTATTAGGCGCGAGCTGCGTGCAGGAATAACATCTTGCCTTGTCCAGTATAAGCTGGCCCCGCATTCTATTGAAATTTCGTACTTCTATAGGCCAGTACAAGATCATAGTGGTGCCACAGACGTGTGGCCTACTGTACTAGACAGATGCGGTAGGTCACGTGCGAAACTAACATCTGCAGTCCAGCTGCATTGACCAATCAAAGTTCAGGATACGTCTTGCTGCATCGCATTGATGCAATATGCATCTTCAATTGTTTATAGTGATTAAATGCACATATTATTATATCATGTAACCGTAATATGGCTTGACGTGATGTCCCAATGGCTCAAATCCGGGCAAGTACCAATGTGACTTTTTCAATTCATGTACCTACTTCTAAGTTTATCTTAAACATCAATGACATCGGTAATGGAAGACATCTGAAGAAAACTGGACTTTATAATTTATGTCTGAAATTGCCAATCCGTCTTGAGCGAGCTTGGTGATTAATGCTTGTGCCTTCTCTGTATGAGAAGAGGCCTTTGCCTTACATTGGTACAGTAAAAGGCTGGTATTATAGTTATGGTTTATAATTTTAATTTTCCTAGGTTTACAACTAACCCGGTATTTTTTAAATCTCTCGGATGTTAACCAAGTAAAATAGTTTGAGGAGGTAAACTGCTCTGTGGATACTGCAATGAAAATATTATCCACGTCCAGTTGTAAAAATATTGTTAACCGTAGATTTATCTAGACTTCTAGAGCATTTCCTATAAAGCCTAACCGATTACCTAGATTGTTCGCGGGCGATGACAACAAGCTGAGTATTAGTCAGAATAATTTGTTGGCGTAGGTTTACGTTTACCGGTGATTCATATTGTCGGTACACTTAAGACGATGACTTGAATTTTATGGTGATTGACGTAAAAACATATGCTCTGGTAAATAGGTAAATAATCAACGCCATTAGCTGATGACTGATGCTATGTTTATTTTACGATAAAGAACGTTAATGATATTAGATTGATGGGGAAACCACAATATTTTAGATAAATTAAAAAAGAATCTATAGGTACTTAATATGTAGATTAAAGGAAAGCTTATAAATCAGGTGATGATTTCAAATTAACCCTCGAAATTCATTTTTTTTGCGGGTTACGTAAAGATAGGTAAGTATTAATAAATAAAACTTAATACTAAAATAATACTACCAGACTATTATTGACCCACTGAAGGGCAAAGGCCTGTTCTCGTACTGTGAAGTGATCACCACGCTAGTTTAAGGCAGATTGGCGATTGCAGACTTAAGTATATTAATGAATTATGCAGGATGCCTGACGATGTTTTTCTGCACCGAATAATTCCGGAGAAACCAAATAATCTAAGTACGACACGCTACGACAGGTTACACTAGTCGTAATTTTAACCAGTCGTCCTCGCGAAAGACATAAGAAACCGGCATTGTCCGCAGCACGTCTGACGTAGGTACGACAAATGTGTCCGGTCTAACCTCATTTATGCATAGCAGCATTCTGAGTGACACCGGCAGACTGCTAAGTAGGCCACTAGTCCCACTAGTTATTATAATCAGCTGAAAAACACACCTTCACTCCTTCATTTAAATGTCCCGCAGTGGGTGTGTTTATTTTTGTAGGACAGTATGTCTAATTATGTAGGTAGTTATTTCAGTTGTTTTGTTGACCGTGCCCATTTGCCTAATCTATAGGGAGTAGATAAAATTGTACAATGGTGATGATATATATGTATAACTACTTGGTAATTACTACTACCATGAAATTCATTATGATCGAATCGATTTCAATGTTTTTGTTATAGACCTGTTATTTTTTTATCTATGAAGGTTATAACTTAGGTAGGTATTAAAGCAATTATGTGAAATGATTATTTGCTTATTATCTATGTGACCTGTCATGCGAAGGTGACGCGGCAGCCTACCTATTGCAGCCCTCGTGTGCTTTGGTAACGTTTTCAGGGTAATACCTTTTTTTTTGCGGGGGGAAACCTTCAAAAGGCGCCTGGACTTTTGGGGAAAAGACCAGGGAGTGTGGGATTCTTATCTGACTAAAACCACCGCTGTGATCACCATTTGCCAGATAACGAGACACAATATAAAATGGAGGTAGCGAATTTTTCGACTAGCGTTAATGTTTTAATGTGGGCACTTTCTAAGTTTATCTTAGACACCACTGACATCGGTGAAGGAATACATCGTGACGAACCTAGACTATAAACAGTATTAGTCTGAAATTGACAACTCGCCTTGAGCAAGCGTGCAGGTGATTAATGCTCAAGCCTCCTCTGTGTGAGAGTCCTTTGCCCTGCAGTGGGACAGTAATAGGCTGGTATTATTATTATATTATTTTATTATAATACAGTCATCCTTGGACAAACAGGTCAAAAGGGTTAACATAGATCGATACTGTACCTATAGTTGTGATCAGTAATCAGCAGAGGTCGGAGTTAGGTAGAGTTATTTATGTAATTGCATTGAAATGTTGATATTAATATGGATCTTCCCGGGATTTATAATACAATCCCGTTGTGGCCAACAATATTTCAAATAAATAATAATAAAAACTACAGATATATGTAGATAAGACATTCGGACATCCGATGTCGAAATTGTGTAAAAGTAAATAACTTTTTTGTATAATAAATCACGGGATTTTTCTGGTCTTTATAATTAATCCCGGGATTTGAGGCATATCCACTTTATTCTTTCGCTGTATGAAATCAGTGTAAGTACATAAATAACTCTACCTTATTCCGACCTCTGGTAATCAGTAGGTAGGTACCTATTGTGGTCACTAAATTTGTACCACGTATTGACTATGAAATCAACTGTCTTCAAGGTTATGCATGGTTACCCAGTGGTGTAGAAATAAAGCACGGCGCGTTCCACAATGGAATCGTAAAGTCACTGTTCCCCGAAGCTAGTAGCGCTGATGGTAAAAATATAGGAGGTCAATGTCTTGTACCTACCTATTGCAATTATTTGGGCGTATTTACAACCCACCCGGGCACCTGAATGGACCTAATTAAGTCCGGTTTCTTCTTAAGATGTTTCCGTCAATGTATCCCTTGAAATTCCAACATTTTTACGTTTTTTAAGACAACAAAAGACGCTATTGTGAAAATATGACGATTTGGAAATATACATAATTTCGAAAGCTATATTGATGTATTACAGGATTACAGTAATAGGTATTTTATCATAATTGGTGCATGTTGATCGTCGACGAAACACGTACAGACGCCAGCACGTCAAGCTACTCCAAACCGTCAAATTTTCCCAATTGAACATGAACCTTATTTCTATTTAGTTACAGTTGAAAAACTATCAAAGTAATTTGACACATCGGGGTAGCTTGGTCTGTACAGCGAGAAATAGCGCGGCAATTTCCAAAAACGTAAGGAATTTTACAATCTCCGGGTACCATTGAAGGAATTACTTTCAACTGCTCATACATTGTTCTCGGGACCTTGTTGTGTGGTTTCGAAATTAAGAAGTTCATCTCGAGACAAACTAGTCTCTCGCACGTGAAGGATTGTTCCGTAGGTACCATTTCATAGGTTGGTCATTAATTTGTATCTTTTGTTCTCAGCCTGCTTCAACTACGACAACGTCTCCAATTCCAACCCCAACTCCAACTCTAAAGGAAAAGGAGATAAAAACGACGTCATGGATAATGGTAAGTTTATATACTACATTATTTTCTTTACTAATGAGATACCTCGTCCTGCCTCCTTGGTCTAGTGGTCCCAAGCGCGACTGTTGAGCGTGAGGTCCTGGGTTCGATTCCTGGGTTGGGAATAGTGTTATTGATTTTTTTTCAATAGGAATTTTCTCATTAGCCGGCTGGAGTCTGGATAGTGGCAATAAGCTCACCACCGATGGCTCAACCACTGCGCCAACCGTGTCGTCAAAACATTTCACCCTATTACATGAGACTTAGACATAACTGACTAAATGTGGGTGTAGTAATAGTTAGATCTCTGCCTCACCCTTCGGGGAATACAGGCGTGATGTTATGTGTTGTAATATAAATAATAAATATAAATAAATAATGCTGGACAATCCACACAGCATCATCTAGCCCCAAGCTAAGCAGAGCTTGTGTTATGGGTACTAGATGACTGATATACTTAATACAATACATTACATAGATAGATATTTTTTATTATACATAGCAAATACCCAGAACACCCGGAACAAATATTTGTAGATCGTACAAACATTTGTCCCAAGGCGGGAATCGAACCCGCAACCTCCTGCTTCGCAAGCGGACCTTCGCCCGCCGCGCCACATAGGTCGTAATACCTTTCGGGGGTCTCTGCCGTGTCTGGATTTTTGCTATCTCCGCATGGTGCTCACAAGGTCTTAACAAGATAATGTAGGTATTAACGGACACTCTGGACCTCCTTCAATCTCTTCTCTGAGTTTGTATCGGTGTTTCTTTTCAGATCAGTAAGTTTGGAAACACCGGTTTAATATTGTTTGAAAAAAATTTTGCTCGGATGACGAAATAATTGTAATGTATCATTTTTTATCAAACGACTGTAACTTTCAGGCACCAAATAATACTTTTCCGTGTGTACAGTCGACCGCGTTTTTTATTTACCAACGAGTTTAAGGTTGAATGACACTTGTACGTACCTAATCAAAATTGAACGTTTATACTTGCTGTAACGGACTGTACCTACTTACTCACTGCCAGCATTTTCGTATCACGAATTTGTTTTGCGAACATTCGTTGCGCAATCTTTTGTCACGCGGCGAGCGTTCGTCCGTGAAACAGAGATGATATTTTATTTATGGAACATATTTAGATATATAATCGCCTAACGCCTATTCGTAAATTAATGTTCGTCGCGTAACAACGCGTGTTTGCTAAACAAATTAAAAGCTCGCGGTGAGTACCGTCCTTACAACCGATGTGACAGTTGACAGTTAGAAAGTTGTAAGCCTTAGTGAAGTTTTAATTTGCCAGGACTGTTTGTCAAAAGTGGTAAAGTAATTACGAGAGCGACAACAACTGCCTGTATAAGGTAATAAATATTCTGCAGGCTGTAAATAGTTATTGAGTAGATAAGTATGTACTTACCCACTTGTAGTTTTTAACGGTGTATTGAACGAAAAGGGGTTATGAATGCGGGTTTTTAATTCATCAATACCATATACAATATGTGTGAAATTTCGATATTGCAAATTAAATATTTTATCTAGTTTTTTAAGTTAACAATTTTCAAAGGTATCATTTGAGGATCAACTCGCCTATCGCAGTGCTGGATGTAGATCTCTCCTAAACACCGCCTCGTCTTCCGCCTTCGACAGCCAGTCTGTCTGAACCACCTTTTAAAGTCACCGGTCCATCTAGTTGAGGGGCGTTCCACGCCAATAATTTGAGGATAAGATGGAATAATGGCGCCGGCGCCGATTTCCTCTTTCACAATCTAAACTATAATGAGAGTATTGACACCTCTCTTTATGACAGACAGCTCGAGAGAAGGATGGCGACAGATAAGAAATAAATAAGAGTTCGCCGTGTTTTTTTTATCAAACATCAGTCTATAGATGAAACAAACCCTAAGACACATGAACATGTATAATATACCTATATTATACTACACCTATATTATAATATACCTATATTATACATATACGTTCCCCGATCAAGTTATGAAATACGCTAGGTAGGTACTGAAGAATTCATTTCTTTTTTGCTGAGAAATACATGGGTATCTAGGTGTTGCATAAAGATTCTCCGCAATGCAGAGAACTGCCGGATTCCAAGATGGAAGCTGTCCTCTTATCGACGTTATTCTTATTATATCATACACATTTAATCTTTACTGAAACTGGGTTAAAACGTTATCTTCCTTTTGGCTTTATATAAAGCCAAAAGAATAGATTGATTGATTGATAGATTGCAGATGTCATCATAAGAAAGAAGGTGTGAATATTCACACCTTCTTTCTTATGATGACATCTGCATCTGCTGGACTTATCTTCTTTCTTTTCTTGCATGCTTATATCAATTGCATTTCTTTAGTCTTGCTAAAACTCAAAAACGGCTTGACCGATTTGGATGAATTTCTATTTGTGTACTTCAGTGGGTCCCTGGATGGTGTATGTTCACAATTGGACACGGTAGGTGGCGCTGTTAGAGCAGGACTACGTCTATTGGGTCCACTAGTAATTAACAAAATTTCGAAATCGCCGCTTTGAGCACGCATGGTGATTAATGCCCGTGCATATTCTGCATGAGGAAACGCCTTTTCCCTGCAGTGGGACAGAACAAGGCTAGTATTTCTGTTAACAATTTAATTGAGTTGTTTCTTCAAGCCAGCAAGAAATGTAAACATAGCTGCTGGCTTGTTGGAACAACATTTTCTTGACTGACTTGGCAAACAAATACTGAAAACTATGTTCGTTTCAATTGATTCTACCCTCGTGCGATTCCGCTTGTAATAACTTTATTATTTTAATTATTATTTAAGGTTATAAAACTGGAAAAAGATACGTAGATACATTAATCGTTCATGGAAATAAGACATTATTATGAGTGTCAATGTTGAGGATCTGAAGTGAGTTCAGCTGTAGGTACCTAACCTAGGTACGTCATCATCCTTCTGCTCTTTTCCCAATTTATTTGGGGTTGGCGGCGGCGCAGCATGTCTTCTTCTTCCATACATTTCTATTTGCCGTCATTTAGTCATCTTCTTTCTGGACATAACATCGTCCACACAATCCTTCTATCATTTCTTTGGTATTCTTCTACTCTTGTAACCCTGCGCATTCATACTACAAACTTTCCTCAGAACATGATTCTCATTACTCCGCATCTCATGCCCATACCATGACAACTGAATTCCTCACAACTGCTCAGTGTTACTTTCGGAGTTCCTCTTGCATATTAATTTCTTGTTCTATCCATTCCCATAACACCACACATCTACCTGAGCATCCTCATCTCAGCTGCATGCTACCTTTCATTCATTCCTTTTATGACCCAGCTTCAGCGTTAGATACCTACCTATAATAAGTAGAATAGCTAAAACACCGTAGTACATAACAATTTCCGCAATTACAAGTTAAATATACTGTGAGCATAGACTCTCACCAAAAGAAGTGATAAAACCCACTTAAACTTTTACTAAACGCTGTATAGAAAACGATCACACCAAGACCAATGAAAACTAATCGTAAGTTTAAACCGCGCAACTTACAATTTCCCGCAAACTTAACTAAGGGTAAACCGTAGTAACTGGCACAGATTTAATGGAAATACGATGTAGTAATTGTTAGTTTGATGACGTGTTAAGGGCAGGAACACGCAAGCGCCCGCCGCTACACGGCATACGGGGTTTATATTATAAGTACCTAAGTACAACGCTGAAGGCAATGACCGTTTACAAATACTGGTAAATTCAGATTACTAGCCTACTTGTGGCAGTATCTATGAAGCAAAGAAAACTGTGGGAAGTATAGATGTTTTATTCATAAGGGCTGTTTGTGTTAAGTTCAATACACCTTTCTTGTTTCTGACGCATGTCTGTGATCACGATACTAATACCTTAATAAGGTCAAGATATTAATAAGTAAATAGTTTTGAATGACGAACTAGAGTTCCTAACAGTTTCAATTAATAAGCAGGCATGAATAATAAAGCTACCCACAGCTCGCCACGGTGCGAGCGCGAAACTTTTCTTATCGACCGACCATTATATCAATTTAAACGATAAAAGTGACTGAGCATAGTGAACATTGTAGGTATTTACTTATTTTTAAATATTCGGGAATTACTAGTCAGGTCGACTTGCCGGCCATATTTGTAGATAGCAGATTCAAAAGTAAAAATGTCGGTTCAGGTGTTTGACAAATTTCCGGGATTGCGGGATGTTCGAAAGAGTTACCCTGACCCCGGAACGTAAAAAGCAAGGACGGAACACGGATGGGTTTTAGTCAGTAAAAGTCTTACACGCCCTGTTCCACCCAGAACGGGAGAACTCATGAAATGATTTTCCATCCTTAAAAAAGGGTGTTTTTGACAAGGTTACCAAAAACCAGGGGTGGCATGGTCTACCTACTATCCAAATTTAATAAAGCAATGAAACACATTTTATTCAAATTCTACGTAATTTATTCGTACCTATCACAAGCTTAGCATGCATTGTGTTGAAAAATTGAAACGAACTTACTTACCATATTTTTTAAACGTTTTACAGTTTTCATGGCAGTGTTGATACTATCGATCAAGTTTTTATAAGAATTCCAAGTTGATTAATCGAAATAGCGGTGAAGTAGGGTTGTCACATTCAATAATTACTCCATCGATTATGACATTTTAACCTCTTTCTTTATTAATTACTCGACGTCAAAATATGCGCTTAGAATTCTGAGTCAGGTCAACTATACTACAAAGTATACTCATCACCTGCCTAACCTTTTCCCGACTATGTTGGGGTCGGCTTCCAGATGCAGCTGAATACCAGTATTTTCAATTGAGTGACTGTCTTTAACTGACCCACAACTCAGTTTCTATAATCTTGAAGACCAACTCTTAAAAACACGCTACGATTCGTTGTTGGGCAAAATAGGCTTAGTTGAATTATTTTAGGACTATTGCTAGAAAACAAAAGCTTTTTAAAGCCAGTGGCAACCCTAGAAGCGTTACCTTGAACTGTTTTAACTATAACAATAAATTCATCGTTGTGTTTTCGGTGTTTCCACTAATTTCACGGTATTTCGACTCTAATAGCTTTTCTTTATTACTAAGAGTATAAAGGGCCAGTAATTTAATACAATCTTGAATTATGTCCCTTGACGTACTTACCTGGTTATACCTACATCAGCGAAAATATGTGTCTTCTGAATGCTGCTGGAATATGTATGACCTAAAAGGTTTTTGGGGACTTTGGCACGCAGTACGGAAGTTACATAACGTGGTAAGTCTACAGATGAGGCCAAAAATCGATAGAAGCCACAGGCCCTAGGGAGCTGTACGTAACATGCTGCCTAGATATGAGAATAAAATATGCTAGAGATGTTGACTAGAAATATTATGCGGATGAACTACACTACAGTACTTACACAATTTAAAGTCGCCTTACCTCTTTATTTAACGGCTTACTAAATTACGCAATAAACCTCATTCTGGTGGACATTGATTAGATTGGACTGATAACATTCATTTGTGGTCGTTGGGGTCGTGAGTGACCCAATCGTCACGTCAAATTGTAACCTAATAATAATAAGACAAATATTTCCTTTTATTTGGTAATTAATTAAAGTAAAAAGGCAGCCTATAACGTTCGAGACGAAACGAGACTGGCGTCTCAATTACCAATAAGAACGGAATACTTCCATATGTTTTGTGATTTCTGTTACTCGACTTATTTAGGCAAGAACTCCCCCCCCCTGACTGTGACCCTCCCCAAAATATTTGATTGCAACCGCGTCTGATAACATTTTACTTAACTCTGCTGATACTGATAAGCTTAACGAGAGAGACTATACAAGTGACATTCGCCAAGTTTAGTCATTATAAGCAATTCATTGGACGCAGAAATACCTAAATAACACGCTGAGAAATAAACTAGTTTGGCAATTCTAATTATGGACTATTTCTTGTTTCGCCTAAAATGGCGGTGCTTTTAATTTAGTGGGTGGACGATAAGTTTCGATCGTAATGGTTGCATCCTGCGTTAGCAATTGAGTTTCAAATACTTAGCTTAAATAAATACGTGTTTTAGGAAAAATATCTTTAATACCCAATCATTAAGACCAGCTTGAACAACTACAAATCATTTAATGACATTTTTCTCTATGTGAAATTAACACCAATTTAGAAACGGATTTGAAAATGGAATAAATACAAATACCTACTTAGAGAAGGGGCGTTTGTTTTTTTTTTGTAAACGCGGGGAAACCTTCAAGAGGCGCCTGGACTTTTGGGGAAAAGACCAGGGAGTGTGGGATCCTTTCGTCACTAAAACCACCCCGGTGATCACCATCAGCACATGGAAGGGGCCCCGTTACCACTTAAGAGACCACTCTGGGACAAGAGAAGGGCCCTGAAATAAAATTTCCTTATTAACGCTACGAACCATTTCATTGAGACTAATTTCACTTTCTTAAAGTACAAAGGGGTCTTATCCTGTTTTGTAACCAACGAACGTCATCATCCACGTACCACCCACGCATTAAAATACCTTCGAGGGGTAATCAATAACAGGCCACATTACGTCATGTCCATCTGGTATCAACAGTTTATGTAACTAGTTCATAGTTTAAATCCATACTTATTTATAGGTATCTACATTTCCTTATCACGGTACATTAAACAAGATCGATGTTCCGGTATGATTCTGTCCCATTGTTCAGATTCATATCGAAGCCATTTTGATGTCTTCTTTAATGAGACTATTTCCTGACATGTACTATGTGGGTAGGTACTGACATACTGTATGATACTTAGATACAATTGACGGCACGGATATTGAGCTATGGACACAGTAGTCAGGGCTAAGTGTGTGCATAAGCAATTTCTACTTAACTCTACTGCGCAACTCGAGCTCAGCGCTCAAGATCCGTGCCGGTAACTATACAGGGCTATTTTAATATCAATTGACAACAAATCATAGGATTTGTTATATTTGATTATAAATAATAAATTAAATAATACCAGCTTGTTACTGGCCCACTGCAGGGCAAGGGCCTCTTCACATACACCACATCACATTACCTCAAGCATGAGGGGCAATGCCTTAACCACTAGGCCATCACGACATTAATTATTTGAAATTTAGGTTAAATGAGGTTGTGGGTTCAAATCCGGGCAAGTACTAATGACAGCTTTTGTTTCATACCTACCTATGTATCTCTTAGACGTCACTGACATCGGTGAAGGAAAATATCGTGAGGAACCTAGATTATAAACAAAATACGGCTGAAATCGCCAGCCCGCCTTGAGCAAACGTAGTGATTGATGCTCGTGCGTTCTCTGAATGAGTAAAGAGAGGCCTTTGCCCTGCAGTGTAACAGTAACAAGCTTGTAATATTATTATTACTAATGGTCGCTTAGCTTTCTGCACTCCTGCTCCATATAAACTTTAACTATGCCAAATCTCACACTCCTCCCTGCGCGTAATGTTCTTAAAAAGGGATCTGAAGTTTGACGAATAACAGTTTTATAAAATTTTAAATCAGAATCTAAAGTAGACTATTTTAAAATGTATACCAGATCAAAAGAAACATTTAAGTCACGCTGCACGTTACCGCTCAACAAATTAAATCATAACTGCTTTTACTGTTTCCGTTGTTCAAATCCACTGCATTGTACAGATCTAAACTGTGATAATACCATTTTAACTGTAATGTAATAATACCACGTGTTTTTTTTTCAACTAAACTTACGTTTTTGCTTTTCGTGGTTCGTAAGTATTCCGTCTCACTTCGGAGTTCGGCGCCACCCTATTTGTACGCGCTCTTGGCGGGCAGTCTGTAGTTACCGTCGAAGGCTCAAAGACGTGTTTGGGTCTATGTTCCCCTGTCTTTTAATTATGTTATGTGCCAGGATCTGATCACGTGTGTTGTGTGTTGTTATTATATAGTTAGTGTCGTTCAAAATGTATCTTGGCAAAATTAAAACCTCATCAAACAGTAAGTTTTGTTTATTTTTAATGGTTAATTGTTTACCTACCGGTGTTGTTATGTGAAAGTACTGGCTGAAACGTTGGTTTGTATATTATTTAGCTGTTTCTTCTAAGTTCTCCCGCGGTATTTAATTAAAAGCTGCTCCATTTTTACTCGATTACAGAGCAAGTTAAGAAATAAATATTGTGTCGTTTAAGTTCATTTCGGAATAGCATTTTGGGTTTATACCTATTGATAAAGTTAACGGTTAGACCAACCTTTTTATATCTTATAGAATTTAAACCGGGTTCCAGTAATCCTGCCGGTTCCTGCCCCACCTTTCAAAACAACTGACAACATTTTTAGGTTAGGTAACTTACGCATGGAACTAATATATAGTTAATACCTAGGTATAAAGAAATATAACTGAATCTTGAAGGATGAATAATTAATTTGGTAATGACAGCTGGTAAATTTCCGACACTAATATTTGATGAGAACAGTTACATTATTGAACAACAGTGTTGTGTACCTACTGTATCGATTTGACCGACTAGGTCGGGCCTGCTCGGTTGCCAACCCCTATGTAACGATAAAAAATGTGTCATGCGGGAAGTACAATAAATAATTACTTGGCAGACAGGTGTGACTGGAAAGTTCTAGACATTTCATTGTTGAAATTAGGTACTTTGTTTGATATCTCGGTTGTCCGAGACGATTGATCGGTTTTGCTATTTCCGTCGTGTACGAAGACCTTCAAAGTTAGTTGAACTTTCTTGTATTAAGGGCTTCGAGCATTCGAGGATTTCGAGGTTCGAGTTGGTAGAGGTAGTATACTTTTTCCCCCTCGTACAAGGAAAGGATAAATAATTTTTATTTCGGTATTTATAGGTAGGTAGGTATGAGACTTATCTGAGTTGAGTTTGGTCACATTTTTCCGCAATACTTGTCGATAACAGATGGTAGTACCTACTGTTACCAGGCAACGCGTAGGTATTTAAAGCCGCATTACGCGTTTTATTACCGACTCCAACAAAGGGGAAGGTTCGATTTATAAGTTAATCAAGAATCTGGCTAGTTTCCATAATACGAGTAGTTTCATTCGCAGCTGTTGCTTGCTTCTTTGTGCATTTTTAATGTAAACTATCTTCTAAATATACAAAAATTCTCGTGTCACGGTGTTTGTAATTAAACTCCTCCGAAATGGCTCGACCGATTTTCGTGAAATTTTGTGTGCATATCGGTTAGGTCTGCGAATCGGACAACATCTATTTTTAATGCCCCTAAATGTTAAGGGTGATCCTTTGATTTGATTGAAAGTTTAATTTTTTAGATAAAATGTTATGTTTTTATTTTTTTATGATACAGCATACAAAAATACATACAACTTCAAATTTTCACTCTTTTGTCACCAACCGCTATATGGCAAAACAACGTTTGCGGGGTCAGCTAGTAATAATATTATTATAATATTAAAAATATCAAATATTTGTATGTTTGTTTTTAATGGAAAAAGTCAAAAACTGCCAAACCGATTAAAAAAACTATTTGACCTATAGAAAGCTACACTATCAGCGATTAACATAGGCTATATTTTATTTTCAAAACTATGCTTAGAAGAATGGGGTGGCGGAGATGTTAATGTTCGAAGTGAAAAGTGTACGCGGGTGAATTGCTAGATTATTGATAAACCAGCGTATGATAACAGAGCAGATGTTAATTCCAATACCAACTTACCTATAATAAACTGGTTAAATGTAGGTCAAGGAACTGTTTTTGATTTTAATCGCAAAGTTTGCGATCGTGTGTCGCCTCCTTGTTTGGTAAATAAACCAATAATGTTTCAGTAAAGTGCCGTGGATTGATGGAGATTTCCTTAGTACTGTGTTTTATTGGTATTAATGTTTTGTAAGCTGTTAGTTCAGCCTAGGTAGGTACTGAGTTGTTTAACTTTATGGGTTTTTAAGCGATTGACTATTATGGCGATCCTAATTTGTTCATTGAAGCTGTTTTTATCGTTATTGAATGTAGGTTGGAAGTCGTGTATGTTTTCTTCAATGCAATCAATGTCAAAGCATTTAAGTATTTCAAATAAACCAATTACAGGTAGGTATAAACAATTACCAATAACGATGTCACTTTTGAATTGCCAAAGAATCGAAAAAATAAAGCTATTCGCCCACTCCAAAGCTCCAAACCTATGTAGAAGAACGGGCAAGAAACTCCATGGCCACTCTCAATGGGAGATAAACTGTCGTTTAAGTTTTAATGTGGGATAACTATGTCAAATGGGGTGTGTAGTTGAAGAGTTTCTGACAGGTCCTTATTGGCACATAACAATTTATATTTTTACTTACAAATGTAATTTTGAAGTCGTACAAATTTAAAATTTAGCGTTTAAATTAAATAATAAACCCTCGGTGGGCGACTCCGACTCGTTGTTAACCCTTTCGCTGCCCAGTTCAAAAATACGAATTAGCTTGTATGTCACAATGTTTGGCAAATTACAGAATGCGTAGGTACATGGTAAGGGGTGATGGGCATGTTCACATCTCATCTATAGCTTTTACATGTACGACTCGGGAAGCAAGTTCTGGGACATGACCGAAACTCTTTTTCGACCCGTGAGCCGGGTGCTGGGCACTAAAAGTGTTTACCAGTTTTTACGTTGATTTAGGCATGAATGAATGTTATTTCAAAACATTGAATGGGATTTTATTTTGTAAAGAAAACACCTTAATTTATTAATACAAGGGTGTGTCCAAACACACTAAGAAAGCAGTGTATCATTAACACTAAATTTAGCAATATTTTTACCATTTTTTGACATCATTCCGCCAAAAGTATTCACGAAGACTTATTTATGTAGCGCAAAAAGGTACAACGTGATACCTAATACCACAAACAAGAGTGAAGAATGTGCATGTGAATATAAAACAAACTTGTGAAATTGCAATTTCAATGCAGCAGTGTCTGTAAATACAGCAATGCGACTGGCTGTACTGAAATCTGTCGCTGCAATGCAGGCAATGTTGTTTTGACAGCTGTTTGAACACGTTTTAGAAGTCGGAGATCAGCTGTTGTGCAGATGATCCTTACTTACCTACATAATGGCTGACTAGGCGGGGGTACCTAGGTATACATGTTTTGGCACTGCAGGCACTAAATCATTGTTTCCAAACCCAACCACTGTTCCGCGGAACCTTGAATATGGTCCACGGAAGGTTATATAAACAATATTTTCAACTCAAAACTGACATCGGTGTTTAAGCCGAATTTAATATTCTATTAGAAATGTGTTCTCTATTACAATAGTAGCAACTAGTGTGTGGAATGCAAAAAGTTCCAATTACAGTTCATTTTTAGATCGACCCAGCTAGGGTTGTCAGGTCGCAAAACCTAATAGCCTACCAGCCAGTTTGGCCGGACATTTGGGTAGAAAGGCCAAACACCCTAAATTATTAAGGATTTTGTCTCAGTATTAATAAGTACCACAATTTTGTTTTATATAAATGGTGTGAGTATGGTTTGTTGTACTAATAAAAACGAAATATCTGTCATATCGCGTTGGGCAGTTTAGAAACATCGGTCTAAGTATGCTAAGCTTAGTCTTACAAGAGCCGGACAAGCCGGACACCGTTTATTTTAAACGCAACGCTAGACCCAGCGCTTTTTTTCGTACCTTCTGATCCCCGCTAGCAACAAAGAATTCACAACTGGTCCATGGTCAAAAAAAAAGGAGTTGGGTGTCTCAGTTACTAAACAGTTAGTCAAGATAATAATAATATTACAGTCTACCGATAAGCTTCAGAGTTATTATTAATAATAAACGGTAAAAAACATATGTAAGTAGCTTGTCCTTGACAATGAAAATTAAAGTAGGCTAATGTGTTGAGCTGTTGAACTAAACACCACTTCAGGTATCTGACAGGTTAAAGTACCTATAGGATTACCTGAGTAAGTACCTAGTTACCTAATATTATGCTATTCCCACAGTGTTTTCATTATGACTCAGTTCAGATAATACGTAGGTAGGTATTATTGATAAGGTCCCACAGTCCTACTATATTTTTTTGTTATGTTGTCAGCGGAGGTTATAGACCTCGCGGCCATGCGTAGAAGCGTGGCGCGTCTGGAACACTAGACTGTTACGTCATCATTCTAGTCGTTTCTAGAAACGTGTGGGATCGTGTTACGGGTCCCACAAGATACAGTTAGATATCAGCATTCGAATTGCGGTCGGTATGACCTTCAGAAATTCCTTGTACAGGATAAACAAATAGTTACTATTTATAGATCTACAGTTAGATAATTGTAATTGATGTTTTCGTAACACATTGATAAATGCGTCACAGTTTTATTGAATTCTTTACACGTGCCGGTTCAGCGAACTAGATTAGGGCTAAAATTTTACTCCTGTGCGTAATCAGTCAATATTGCGTACAATCTTACATTTGCAGTTAGAATGTAGGGGAGAACATGTTTATAAACTACATTGTTAAATTTGTTCTTGTTTTAAATCCGTTACGATGGTACGGAACCCTTCGCGTGCGAGTCCAGAATATAGTTGCAAAACTTCTGAAAAATTCTTCGGAATACTTCTGGGAAAGTTTCTGTAAATCAGAATTATTCAAAATGGATTTAATTAAGATTTTTTTTTTTTTGCTCAAAAATCGTATTTTGCATCGATCGTCGATCCCGCGAGTCGTGTGTGCAGGCGATGGCGGTGCGGGGTGCGGTAAGAGGGGAGATGCTTCCCGGAGAAGTTTTCCCCCCGCGAGAAAGATTCGTACCCCGCAATTGAATGTTTCGCCCGAATAATTCATTTTCATCATTCATGGGAATAAACGTGTTTGTTTGTGGTGTGGTGGGTGAGTCAATTAATTATTGTTCAGTGGCACATACGGAAGTAAAATATAAATGTTTATTTTATTATATTAAGTATATATTGATATTTTTATATGTTAGCATGCTATTAACAGGATTTTTATTGTTTTGTATTAGGTAGGTACCTACTTATTTCGAAATCGAATGCTATTTTTATGAATGTCAGTTGTGGAATAAAAAACCAGGCCTAGCATATTTGATTTGTTTTTTGAAAATTTATTCGAAATAAGTATTTTGTAATCCCTTTTAGTTTCATTATTAAAGTTACAATCATTAATTTGTGTCTTCATTAATCAGTTCAATTAACTTAATATACCTACCGTTCACAACACAACTAAAGATAATATAATTTACAACTTCCTAGCGCGAAATAGGTAGTAAGGTCGATTTCCCTGGTTTTTTTTTGACAGTTGAAATATTCCCAAAGTTTCGGAATATTTCGGAATACTTCCGAAGTATTCTACGGGAATGATTCGGAATTTTCGCCAGCATCTATAGTCCAGAATAGACAACATGACTGATTGTTGAAAGATTTTTATACCATCCTAAGCATTACGACGTTAAAACTGAAGATGAGATCGTTTTCTATTCTCTAAAGTCTACGCGATGCGACGAGATGGCAGAAGAGATGTCAAGTTGGGCACTTGGCCGGGATTTTTTTGTAATAGTTTATCTTCCGAGTAACTTTACAAACACCAGCCTCCTTGTTAAAAAACGCGGAGTAAAATTATGCCAAATTTAATAGTCGAAACATGTATGTGAAATGTGCGTGTAACTTTACTTCACGTCTGTAAGTAAAGGTATTAAAACGACCCATGGCGACAATGATACGGATATTTGACGACATTTTATATATATATGTATAGATATTTTGACGACACGGTTGGCGCAGTGGTTGAGCCAACGCCGCGTGTTGTGGGTTCGATCCCCGCACGGATCAAATATTCGTATGACCTACAGGTAGTTGTTCCGGGTCTGGCTGTTTGTGTACGTGAGTTTAAATGTTTGTAAACGCACCCACAATACAGGAGAAATTCCTAGAGTGGGGCAACGTTTTTTCTAAAAAAAAAAACATATAGGTACATACCTTATTTCAAAGACTTTAACTTCATGGTAATAGTAATAATTGACGAATACAGACATAATAATTATGCCTTATTATCAGAATGACTGAAGTCAAGTGTATCGATTTCATACGATGTAGCGTTACGTCTGTTCATAATTAAAACCACATTCGAAGGTGATTTATTACAATGGAAACAAAATTTGTTGAAAACTAAAATACCTACTTAGGGGTCTTTTCTAATGGAATTTCAATACGCATCTGGATAGTATGAAATATTGTCAATTCGCGAAATCCTTTATCATCAAAGACGAAAAGTCTTCCTAAAATTCTACCGACTGCAAAACATCACGCCTGTTTAATTTCCTTAAGGCATAGGCAGAGGTGTTATTCGTGCTAAGGACACACATTTGCGCGGTGTTAAAAGTCTCACCTGTTGCTATTTTTTTCAAACTTGCAGTAGCATGGCACAGACCGCTGTCAGCGACCTCACGGCAGGAGGAGGAGTTAATGCAGAAGTCTGCGCGTGCGCTGACGGCTGCCACAGATCCCCTGGAAAAACTGCGCCTGCTGTGCCTGTCACGTGGAGCCTCTGGCATCCTGGGACTTGGCAGGTAAACCTTCAGAAGAATATTTTTTTCATCATCGTCTCTGACTCAGCGATAGACGTCCATTGCTGTATAGAGGCCTCCCCCAAGCATCAGCACAGCGACTGGTCCAGAGCTTTCTGCATCCAGCGGAATCTCCCAACCTCCATGTCACACCGGGTCCTTATTGTGGGGGGCCTACCCATGCTACTCGTTCCGGTAGCCGCTCTAGACTTTTCTACACCATTGGCCATCAGTTTTGCGAGCAATGTATCCGGCCCTTCTCGAGCTACGTCGGTGTGTTTTGGAGCCAACTTCACTAAGAAAATGATTGTTAATTACCAAAGAGGGTTGCAAAAGTAAATGAAGACCAAAGAAACGATGGATGGATTGTGTGAAAGATGATATGGCTAGACGGGTATTGACTATTGAGGTGACGACAATTAGAGATGTATGGAAGAAAAAGACATGCTGCGCCGCCGACCCGGCGACCCCAAGTAAATGGGGACAAGGGCAGGAGAATGATGAGTGACTTATGTTAATCTTTGTAAACGTAACCCACGATTATGTTAATTTTAACAACGTTAGGGAGACATTAACCATGAATTAATCGATTTTGTAAAGCTTAGTCGGTATCACCACTGACAAATGTTTTACTATGGATTTTAATAATAACTGTAAATTTTACTTTTTCAGGATCTTCCGTAGCATGGATGATGATGGCAGCAAGCAGTTGAACCAGGATGAGTTCTTTACCGGAGTCAAGGAAACTGGACTAGAGCTCAGCCATCAGGTAAAATAATTATTAATTTTATAAATAAACAGGGTGGCCTTGGGTTGGGGTCCCGGACCATATACCACTGATGGTTCTGCGTCAATGTGCCTTCCATCTTATATAATATTAGGTACAGATTGCTTTTTACCATCATGTAGAAAATTTTTACCACAGCAACTGAAAAATAAAAGAATCTCTTCTTTAAAACGAAGTCGAGTCAAGACTACCTGTGTCCCTACAAACAAAAGCCCCTCCGGGCGGCCTTGCAAGCCCGTGGCTGACATAAATGTGACTAACACAATGAAATGTGGGACGCAGCATTCTCGTGGGAATAAAAAAAAACTAATACTGCGAAGGGCCGCTCGCAAAGTGTAGTCATCTGATGCTTCGAGAAATAAAGATGGATGAATTAAGGCTTTCTAGAGTAGTATTTTATTAAATGCTATTTTCATTAGATAAAAGCTAAAATACTGTAAAGTTTCATCATTACCCGTTCCTTAAAAGAAAAAGAGAAAGAAACATTAAACAAGTGCAAAAAAACAAACAAAGACATAGTGTATAAAAAAAGAAAGTGTGAAAGAGTAACAAATAGTTTTAGTAGGATACAGATAAAAAGTTTATAACAGATGCCGCATGAACCTTTTTCTCAGTTTATCTGTGGGAAGTATAAGAACAGATACGTGATAAAGTTCTTGCTTATAGGAACCGTAGTTCGGATACTTATTAATTTGTAACTTAGTGACGATACCAAATCTCTCACTATTCCGTGCCCGCAATATTTTCAAAAAGGGATTTGAAGATTTCGCTTTACGTATCGCGATACGTAACAAACGTTAACTATACGTAACGTTCATTTTTATATAATTACTAGCTGTGCCCGCGACTTCGTTCGCGTGGATGTCGGAACTTAACAAAGCAGCATTTTCAAAAAAAAGACTGACCATTTTTTTTTTAAATAAATGAATTTTTGTAAAATAAAAGTAGCCTATGTTACTCCTTATTACATCAGCTACCTGCCAATAAAAGTCCCGTCAAAATCGGTCAAGCCATTTCAGAGATTAGCGATTACAAACAGACAGACAGACAGACAGACAAAAATTTTAAAAAATGTTATTTTGGTGTATGTACCGTATATATATTCATATGCAAGTAAGAAAAAACGGTTATTTCAATATTACAGACAGACACTCCAATTTTATTTATATGTATAGATACATAGATATAGCTCCATAAAATGAACCCCTTTTTCCCTTGATTACGCCATACTTTGAGTTCTCAAGGTACGGCGTAATCGGTACAGCCGTTCGGCTTTACCGATTTCATTCATCTCTTTTACTATGTTTTCTAATACTTTGTTGAAGGTTCTTACGGAAAGGAAAATTAAAACAATTGCGCAGAAAACTGGAACGTTTCAGAAAACTTACCGACTGTTTTATCTTCGCGCGTTGAAGTTCGCGCGTTTGATGAATGTGATATAAACCGTGTGTCGTGACTATACATTTGTATGTTTGACTTTATTATACTTAATTAATAAAATCACCATTTTGTTTTGCTTACAGGACGCTATGGAGCTGTTTGATAGATTCGACTCTGACAAGAGTGGCTCCATAAGCCTTGACGAGTTCATATTACACATTCGTGTGAGTATTTTTAGGCTTGTTTTGTCCCACTGCTGGGAAAATCAACAAAAATTTTAAATTTAGAATTGTGCTGAAAAAAAAATGTACTCTGCTAATGTCGCAAACCTGGATTGGATCAATTGACATGTTAACTTAATGTGGTTTGCGTTTTATTAATATGGTTTTTGTCCTCTGAGTTAATTACTCAACCTTCAAGCAATTGTATTTAACTTTCATAAAAAATGATTTTTCTAGCCCCCCATGTCAGAATCACGCCAGGCCATTGTGGAACAGGCGTTCAGGAAGCTGGACAAGACCGGAGACGGCGTCATCACCGTCGAGGATATCCGAGGTGTCTACTCCGTTACTGCACACCCCAGGTAAGAAAAATAATTATACAGGATGTAGAATGCAGAATTATGTAAGAATATCGACGCGTTTTTTTTCTGATGATTTTCTGTAAAAAGTCATGATAAAATCATCATCTTCTTCTTTGTTCCCAGGTACATGAGCGGCGAAGAGACGGCAGACCTTATTCTGAACAAATTTCTCGCCAACTTCGAGTCTGACGGACAGGTTGATGGAAAAGTAAGACAATAAATAAATAACCACCCACACATCTGACTTAAGCATCTCTCATCATCTCAGTCATCTAGCACGGATATAGTAGCATAGACGCAAAGTCAACGCCTTTCGGTTAAAACTTTGCGACAAGCGTATTATAATATACTAGCGGCCCGCTCCGGCTTCGCACGGGTATAAAATATATTTCAATGTTTACAATACTTAGTACATTATTTTGATAAATCTCGTAGGGTTCAGCCTGCGTTTGTAATGTAAGCGGAAAAAATGAAATTATTTACGACATCAAGTTAGAAACTTCAAAAATACAGTATTTCTCCACAATTTAATGGATGTTATTATACATATAAACCTTCCTATTCAATCATTCTATCTATTAAAAAATACTGCATCAAAATCCGTTGCGTAGTTATTAAGATTTAAGCATACATAGGGATATAGGGACGGAGAAACCGACTTTGTTTTATACTATGTAGTGATGTATTATGTGCAAAATAAAAAATCAATCGCCTAATCCAAAATTTTGTCATATTAACGTAACGTTAATATGACGTGCCACGCCATTTTTTATTCCTGAAGCCAAAACAGAAAAAAATCCCCAACTTTTCTACCACTGGCGCTTTTAAAAACCACCCAAATAGCCAAATATACATTAGAATTTAATTTCGCTAATTTCCAGAATGTTTTAAAATAAAACTCTTCGTTTCCCAGGTGACTTTGGAAGAATTTATGAACTACTACAGCGGCATCAGCGTGTCGATCGACAACGACTGTTACTTCGACCTGATGATGCGCCAGGCCTACAAGCTGTAACTCCTCAGCACGCCTGGACGAAAGTACGGACACGACGCTTCGTATACTTCTGTTATATGTCGAACCACACCAAAGGCCTAAGACATCTCTCTGTCGGAATGTATCCCTGTTCAATTCCGATGATGACTTAGTTATAATCATTCTCTCTTAGCTTAATTTTCTATCGAGTCAATTTGATTGTGAAATCAACTTCAAAGACGTTATTATCTAAAAATATAGATACTATTTTGAATTGTAACGGAAATAATTATTTAAGGGTCTGTCAAACTGACTTGTAGTTCGATTGGTAGGACTGTTTTATGTTTTCTGGGTTCTGTTGTGTTTAAAAACATCTTTTAACTATGGTGTATCCGTCCATTCGACCGTCTATAAACGATCAGTTTACCAGAAAACTTATATTATGACCATTTGAAGTCCCATATTTATATTGTTTGCTTTAGAAATGTTCTCTTTATGTATCAACGTTTCTAGTTAATTATCGATTTCTAATAACGTTATTGTTGTTACATATAATGCAATTATTAAACTCGGTGTCTCGTACTTTTGTAGGCTCCTCGCCCTTAACTCAGCACCACTTTTACTATCTTAACGGCCATTTTGACCTCTATATGTGTGCACTTATATTCCTAATGTTAATTTAA
Source organism: Phlogophora meticulosa (assembly GCA_905147745.2). Taxonomy (NCBI): domain Eukaryota; kingdom Metazoa; phylum Arthropoda; class Insecta; order Lepidoptera; family Noctuidae; genus Phlogophora; species Phlogophora meticulosa. The sequence goes on along the minus strand of LR990520.1, from coordinate 14,114,790 downwards.
TACAGTATTATATTTTTATTTAATAAATTATTATCGTGTGGTATGATATTTATGTTGATTTCATTAAATTAATTTGATTTTAAAATGTTTTTTATTATTTACAAGCGATCCGCCCCGGCTTCGCGTGGGTGCATACAATTTTTTTCAGAGAGATTTTCATATAAAAATATATTTCTGAAATTTTCAATTTGTTATTACATGTCTACACTTACGAACACAGCAAAAAAAAACATCCAAATCAGTCAGTGAACTCTTATTTTTTAAATAACGTTACTCCACACTAGGATTTTCTCCTGTATCGTGGGTATGTTTACAAACATTCAAACTCACAAACACAAACAGCCAGACCCGGAACAACAACCTGTAGGCCATACAAATATTTGTACCGTGCGGGAATCGAACCCACGACATGCGGCGAAGCAGTCAATTGCTCAGCCACTGCGCCAACCATGCCGCCTGAAAATATGAATGATAAATTACGCCAAATGAAGATATTTGATATGCAGACAAACGGAGATACTTTCGTATCTATTTATAATACTAGCTCACCCAGCAAAATTTGTCTTGCCATATAAAATGTTTGGGGTGGCCCCCATCATTCCTAACATTTAGGGGTATGAAAAATAGATGTTGGCCGATTCTCAGACCTACCCGATAAGCACACAAAATTTCATATAAATCGGTCCAGCCGTTTCGGAGGAGTTTGGGAACAAACACTGCGACACGAGAATTTTATATATTAGAGATTAGTATGGATGTGTTGTATATTGTTAGCATCACAGAACAATAAAAACGGTAGAAATAGTAAGTAGGCGTGGCACATGCGCCGCTAGTAAGAACTGCAGTACGCACTTGCTGTTCAAGCGCTCTCATTCGCAAACTAGACTGCGTCAACATATAATTTACGAAAAATAATATTAAAATGCCTTATTGTGCCATACTGGACTGTAAAAACCATAGCCGGACTAAAAATCTAACTCATGGAGGTGTATCATACCACCGGTAAGTATTATTTTCGGATTTATTTTAATAAAAATAAAAAAATAAAATTTCTTTAATCATTGCACAAGATATACAAACATTGTTCTGTGGTTAGCATGTAGATACTTGCACTTGTAAAGGTCAATAATTCAGTCAGTAATTGGGTTGTTATTAAAAAATAAACTATTGTTTATGTCCATAGAGTAAAAGTTGTCAATGGATCAAACCTTGAAAAAAATAACATGACATGTTTTGATTTCACACAGATTTTTATCATCACACCGATCACTGCACTTAATAAACAATTTGATGTATATTATTATTTGATTATGTTTTACTATCACTGTCGAATTTGTGTGAAAATCTATTATTTTTATTGAGTCAAACCAGGATTGTTATAGTTATTTACTTCTAATAGTTAACAGGTACCTGCTTGTTACACATATTTATAGTTTATGTAGTCAAAAACTGAGTAAGCAAACACGAACAGATCCTTCGTCGCCTTCTGTAGCCGAGAAGGACAAATCTCCTGTTGATCTTTGAACCAAGCTGAAATAACCGTACCTAATTTTTAATTCAACGAAGGCGATTGGAACGCTGCACCGCATCACGCAGTTTAGCGCGGGAGTGCGTGTCCTTACGTTGTTTGCAAGTATCTGTGTTTGCATAGAAAACACGCGTAGTGCAAACATCACACTTATGGGCGATTGGCACACAGAAAACGCATTTACGCGAAGTGTCCATCGTTCGTCGCCACGCACCCCGCTGCGTGGTGAGGTTCAGTGTTCTAATCGCATTCGTTAAATTAAAAATTAGGTTCGATCAACGAAAGTAGGTAGGTATGGTTAGTTTTAGATCACGTTCTACTCCATGGCACACTAGGACATAAGTAGCAATGTTTAAAAATGTAGGTACCTACGCAAAACATAAACCACATATAAGTCATCCGTAGTGAATCTCATCCTACGTTGTGAGTTTCGCTGCAGCTTCCTGTGAATACGTTGCAGACCTCATTCTGTGAATGTGTAGTGAATCTCAGCATCCTGTAAATGCGTTGTGAGCGTCGCTGCAGTATTCTGTAAATACGTAGTGGATCTCATCCTGTGAATGCATTGCAGACATCATTCTGTAAAGGCGTAGTGAACTTCATCCTGTGAATGCGTTGCAGACATCATTCTGTAAAGGCGTAGTGAACTTCATCCGTACAATGTATTGCAGACATTCTGTGAATGTGTAGTGAATCTCAGCATCCTGTAAATGCGTTGTGAGCGTCGCTGCAGTATTCTGTAAATACGTAGTGGATCTCATCCTGTGAATGCATTGCAGACATCATTCTGTGAATGTGTAGTGAATCTCAGCATCCTGTAAATGCGTTGTGAGCGTCGCTGCAGTATTCTGTAAATACGTAGTGGATCTCATCCTGTGAATGCATTGCAGACATCATTCTGTAAAGGCGTAGTGAACTTCATCCTGTGAATGCGTTGCAGACATCATTCTGTAAATACGTAGTGGATCTCATCCTGTGAATGCATTGCAGACATCATTCTGTAAAGGCGAAGTGAACTTCATCCTGACAATGTATTGCAGACATTCTGTGAATGTGTAGTGAATCTCAGCATCCTGTAAATGCGTTGTGAGCGTCGCTGCAGTATTCTGTAAATACGTAGTGGATCTCATCCTGTGAATGCATTGCACTCTCTTATGAAGTAACGTTGTGAAGCATACATATGAAAGCACATTGAGTAAATTTAATTTAAGTTGTGCTAACTATTTTTTTTTTCAGAAATAAACTTTAATAGACATTTGAAGTAAATAACCCCCTAAATTAATTGTTCCAGACGCTGCAGCCATGTGTCGTACGTGTGTCAGGTTCTTTCAAACCTTCGTATGTATGTGTCAAATGCTAGTGAGGATCATCATGCTCGTCCTCATGATGTTTGAAAATCTATTAAGGCTTATTTTAAGCTCCACCTACAATTTCCTGTCAATTATTCTGCAGTTGATATCAATTCTACCGGTGTGCCTGGTTTTTGTACTGACCTCTAAGATAAAGTGCCTCATGTGTAACACTGGTCCCTGTTCAGCTCAGCAAAGAAATGGTGGCTGCGACTGTGTTATGAGTTTGATCTTCATCACAATCGTATATAATTTCATGAAATATTATGGATACACTGACAAAGCATTTTCAAAACTAGGTTATAAAAAAATGGTGACAAAAAAGCCTAAATGAAAACAAAATGAAAACTATTCTTACAGATAAAAAGGCGCGATTCATTTATGAACATATAGCATGACCAACTTACACGATAAAGTTTTTTTTAGGATTATGAAAGTTTTGATAATAAGCACCACACGCTTTTTTTAAAACTTGACTAATTTTATACTTAATTAACATTACTTTATACATTTTCATACAATTATTATTAACAAGTGACTACTAGTTGCATTTTTTAATTTCATTTTAGTCTTCTTAAGCACAGAAGTAGGTACGAAGTTAATATTTCTGGTTGTTCACAAGATTATTTTTTAGTTTTTAATTAAATATTTAATATATTTTTGGTAAGTTGTAATGTTTAGGTACCTACCTAATATTATAAATAATTATTTATTTATATGATTATACTATTGTACAGCGACTCCTGTAGGTTATTTTCATGATTGATAAATAATTCTAGCCCGTTGCTTACCTACTGCAGGGCAAATGCCTTATCACATTCAGAGGAGGCACGAGCATTAATCACCACGCTTGCTCAGCTTGGATTACAATTTCAGATTTCTATTGTTTGTAAGTCCAGGTTTCGTCACGATGTTGTCCTTAACCGACGTCAATGACGTCCAAGATAAACTTCGTGACTGTTCCTACTTTGATTAAAACTTTGGATTGGTCTACATACTCTTTTAGGAGCGCCAACAGATCTCAATTTTAGAGCTACTTACTCAAATTTATCCCATTATTCGTTGACATGGATTACTGTATTTTAATAAAGAATATTTGTTTTAATGTCTATCAAACGTGTTTCATTTAATTGACAAAGGTACGCCAACTGCATGTACATTGTACATCCCCATTCCTTAGCCCTAGCACGAGTTTCTTGCGGGAAGCTTAAAAAAAATGAAATGAAATTAGTACATGACATAGTATTTGACTAAAATACATTTATTTTTAAGTTATATTTTTACCTTGTTGCACCTACCATGTTCTGTCTCTGGATTACCCTAAGGCAGATTGGTAGAAAATGCGTAAAGCATTAAGTCCGTTTTTGTACGGTTTTTTTACCTGTGCATAAAGTTTAGAATCAAATAAAAAACATAGCGTACGTGAAACTAGATAAATTGCCATTTGCGGTTGGTAAACTTCTTGTTAGAATCGTGCTAGGGCTACCTATGTAAGAACATCGTACTATGATGTTATATTTGTACGTAAATATGGAAGTATGTAAGTATGTTTGGATTTTGTATTTTGAGCTGAGTGCGTCCCCAATTGTAACATGGTCGCCAAAATACTCCAACATTTAAAATACGAGTAAGTGAGCCGGATGAATGATAATTTTAGCAGAGGCTAAATTTCAACGTGGCTTTTAATCAATAACAAAGGCATTTAAAAGCAGTTGTAACTGGAAACACAGGTAGGGGACGTACCTACACTGACTTTATTGGTGATGTTCTTCAGAAAGGTCAGGTGCGTAGTACTGGGAACTGGCGTGCGTGTGTGACCAGGTGTATGAACGAAATCGAAGCAAAATGAGTGTGTAAGGATCATAGCTGGTGGCGTTCTGTAGTTTCTGCCTACCCCCATGGGAAAAAGGCTTGAGTTTATGTAATATTAAGGAACAGATCAGTACAATTCCTCAAATTGACTGTTTTTTTTATATAGTTTAACAAAAACTGTCACGGTGGCGCACTATTAATTCGTTTGAATGTTTCTACGAATTTAATTAGTTCTTACTTTAATTCATCCCAATTAATGGCCTCGAAAAGTATGATCTTGTTTTTTTTTGTACCGTGTGGGTGCGTTTACAAAAATTCAAACTCACATACATAAACAGCCAGACCCGGAACAGATACCTGTGGGCCATATAAATAATTGTTCTGTGTGGGAATAGAACCCATGACACGCGGCGCAGCAGTCGTTCACCCAGTCACTACACTTACAAACATTTAAAGTCACATGACTTTAAATGTTTGTAAACGCACACACGACACAGGAGAACAGCCTAGTGTGGGGCAAAGTTTTTTTGAAAAAAAAAATGTAGATCACGAGGTCCTATCGAGATCGACAGTTTTTACATTTCTCTTACGAACTGACTGGAAACGCGAAAATCTGTTCCATAATCTCTCTTCCTACTGTTGTTGTTGTATCTACTGGTGGTAACCATAGATAAATAGTGGTTCCCCACAACCTTATTCGATGTACCCCAGCTCTACTGGGAAGGCCAGCTGCGATTTGATATTTCTAACGATCTCTGGGAGGGTACCTAGGTTACCGAAGTGTTTTGAACTGTATACGGCGACCACTGGGCGGCTGAGAAGTACACAGCGCTGCTGTCTCATAATAAAACCTCGTATTTCTTTAAGCATAGACATTCATCAAAAGAAACAAACCAATGACATGTGTCTTATAATTATCAAATCAAAATATCTTTTGTTACGTAATGTTGTCTTTAGACATACTTTTTTAAATTTTATATTTTTATGTGTTTATTTATTATTTATTAACTAAATACGATACTATAAACCGATGAAACGAACTGGGATTATACTTTCTCGTCCACGAAAAGAAAACAGGTAATTTATCACTTATGTACTAGATCACACTGAAATCTTCTGCAGTAAGTATAATAAGTAGGTTAAATAAGCAGCTGAGGTAAGGCTGAACCTGACAGTATTTGCATTTCCTATGACACCCACTCCCGTGAAAATCGGGCACAAATCCAGGCTCCAGACTGCTACTGAGCAATTTCTGATGAAGAAACCTAATAACACACGTCCTATGAATCAAACCCAGGATCTTATGCCCTGCAGTAGCGCATGCGACCACTATACCAACGAAACAGTGTATTTGAACATATTTTAAAAGTAGACTCCGGTGCCAGTCTGGATTGAAGTGCTGAATTTTGTACCTACTCATCAAAAATCATAAATCAATAATTATAAATGCGAAAGTAACTCTGTTTTTGTTTGTTTGTTACCTTTTCACGACTATTGGTTAGAAATGTGTTTGAAACATAATTTATGTAATATTAAATAGACCATTCGATATTTTTCTTGGACATAGCCTAGTAATGGTTAAAAAATAATGTTCATACAATTACTGAGTGTCGACGCTGCGAGAATTCTGTGACAACGCACGAGAATTCTGTGACAACACACGAGAATTCTGTGACAACGCTACGAGAATGCTGTGAAAATGCTACGAAAATGGTACAACACAGCTACACTACAGCTGAACTTTGTTCACACTACGATACAATGAAAATACGATGCGTTAACCGCTCGATTAAACAAACCTTCGATGTATTGAGCGTAATATTTAATGAGTGTTCGATGAAATCAACGTTTGACTAATAGTGATTGACTAATTGATGCTCTTTCATTTGGCATATTGGATAGTACCTACACTCGACTGTTATAGCGAATTCCAAACATATCTTTTCTTGCCTTCTATCATAATATTTTTTTATTACATTTTCCTTCTAAGCCTAAACTGCCGTGACAGATAGTATATGTACGTACACAGGTTCCGGTATATATATACCGGAATATACAGGGTGGAAGGGAAATCGACGTACATACTGATACCACGAGGTCAGTTCATCATTTTGGACCCACCTTTGCAATTTATTCTCGGCTTTTCTTTGTTGGATATTCCCAATTTCTACGTTTTCTTTCTGCACTGATTTCTACCAACCCAATGAGATTTTTAATGAAAGATGAGTATAATATACTTTTTAATCTTAGATCTCATTAGATTAGATAGAAATTATAAAAAAAGAAACACATCAGAAAAAAAACGTAAAAATAATGGAAAAACGGACGTAAATTCGAAAGATGGGGTGACCCGCATCATGTACACAATTCATGGTATCAGTTGGTGCGTCAGATGTCTGTACCGCGCTGTCCATCATTTTTAAAATCGGAAACAATTCCTCTTTTCCAGATACTCCGTGAGCCATGTGTCGCACAGCGCACGCGTTGCTATCCACCGTAATATGTGGCATACAAATGTTAGTGAGGGTCTTCATGACCGTGATCCTCATGATAGAAAACGTGATAAGGATGCTCCTGCAAACGCTTTATAACTTTATATCTTTCTTACTGCAAATGGTATCACTTATACCAATCTGCGTGGTCTTTCTTCTGACGGCCAGGCTTAAGTGTTTTATGTGCGGGGGTGGAGGGCCTTGCCCTGTAGGTGCGCGGGGCGGCACATGCGACTGCATAATGTCCTTTATAGCTGTCCTTATTATCTTCTTTATATTCAGAGCCACTGGGGTGCTTGACAAGGTTTTCTACAGTCTAGGCTATACCAAAGCTGAACCGACTGCATTCATGAAATTTGTCCCAACCCCTGGTGAGCTCACCGAGTGCTCGAGGAACGATTCCACACCTGATACTAGCTCTACTATGGCTATGAGCGAATGGATTGAAAAATACAGTCATCTGTTCACCACCACCGTCAAGGCACTACGACTGCAAGAGGAGGAAACTACAGATACACTGTGGCCAGATTCAGAGTCAACCGTCGACCCATTTCGTACAACAGACGCGAATTGGACCACAGTTCTTTATTATTTAGTATAAAATTACATTTTTTTTGAGCTATTGATTGCGTTTTTTTTTCAGTATTTTTCACATCGAAATAAATAAATAAATAATGCTGGAAAATCCACACAGCATCATCTAGCCCCAAGCTAAGCAGAGCTTGTGTTATGGGTACTAGACAACTGATATACTTAATACAATACGTTACATAGATAGATATTTTTTATAATACATTGAAAATACACAGAGCACCCGGAACAAATCTTTGTATATCGTACAAACATTTGTCACAGGGCGGGAATCGAACCCGCAACCTCCTGCGTCGCAGGCGGACCTCCGCCCGCTGCGCCACATAGGTCGTCATCAAATAAATCGCACACATCTAATGCTGTGACACCTAGCGCTTCTTACCAAATTTCATGATTCTTGGTCAACGGCAAGTATTGTTTAGGTTTTGACTTGTTTCGTATAGAACGAACCAACTTTACTACGGGATCGACACTGAAATCGCGAAAAAAATTATAGCTGTTTCTCACATTTTTTAAGTTATGCCAACATAAATGTATGAAGTAGCTTATTATTTCTTCTCGATTTTAGGTTATTGTTCCATTGTCATGAGTACTACACGCCTTTAAAGTATGCCCCTCGTTCCAACTCGAGGGATTCCAACGATCCTGTATATTTAAATGTTAATAGATTAAAGGATCTAAGAGTGGCAGGCAGACAGAGACAGCACAGTGACACTGAAGTGATCCTATAAGGGTTCCGTATCTCGTAGGTAAAAAAGGAACCCTTATAAGATCACTCTCTGTCCGTGTGTCCGATTTTCCCTGGAACAGGTTGACCTAGCAAGTTGAAATGTATACCTAACTGGTATAAATTGAGGTCTATAATAATAGTCCCTATAAGGAGTACAGGAATCAAGGTCCTGAGGCAACACGATAAAAAGATATGGGCAAATTTACTTTTTCATGTGCCGCAAGGCCTTGCTTTTAACTAAAACTGACAATTCTAGGTCAACCGGAAGTACCCTATAGGTTTTGGGTCGAAAGCCTGTATGATAGTTCCCATTGACTTAGAATCACGTGATTTGGCATAATGCAAGGTCTTACAGCAAAAATAAAGAACAAAATCAAAAAAGTAAAAGTTGAAAATTATGGGTAGGTATGGAACCCTCGCCCACGAGTTCGACTCGCACTTGACAGGTTTTTTTCTTTTGGAGTAGGAAACCCTAAAAACGACCTAAGTGTGCGATTACAGTGGCGCGGGGCGGGCAGCGGGAGCGGGTGGCGGGTCATGCGGAAAACGTACATTTCCATGGATGAACACAGTAGCAGCGGGGCGCTTGAGCGGTGTGTACGTTCCTACCTCGTGCGATATTAGAAATAATGTCAGATTATTTGAAAGCTAGTGCTTATATGTATAAAGTGAGACCTTTTTTTTCTAAAAGCAATTAGGTACAAGCGGGTGTCTTGAGCGGGGCGGGTAGACGCAAGTCAGTTTGCGTTTTCCGCTCGATTTGTTCGGACATGCCGCTGACGACTGAAGATTTAATAAGTGCCGTATTGGCTCGGCCACCTTTATGGAATTCTAGTGATTCAAGTGATTCGAATCGACAAGTACCTAATTGCTTTTAGAAAAAAAGGTCTCACTTTATACATATAAGCACTAGCTTTCAAATAATCTGACATTATTTCTAATATCGCACGAGGTAGGAACGTACACACCGCTCAAGCGCCCCGCTGCTACTGTGTTCATCCATGGAAATGTACGTTTTCCGCATGACCCGCCACCCGCTCCCGCTGCCCGCCCCGCGCCACTGTAATCGCACACTTAGGTTTTATAAAAACGGTACTTCCAAAAATTTCACCAATAATTTGGTACATAAAACATACATACACTACAACAGCCGGACCATCTTATTTTTGGAATGGAAGTTTACATTTGAGCCATAGACAATATAGAAGTGAACTGAGCGTTCTGCTATCTCTATGATCTGTGCTGGCTTTAGTTACATATAGAGTACGACCAATATATCTGTTCAATCAGGAAAACACAACTAAAGTTATGATATGCACCTAGGGTTGCCAGGTCACCAAACCTAATAACTGGACAGACCAGCCAGTTTGGCCGGACATTTGGGTAGAAAGGCCGGACACCCTACATAATTGAGGATGTTGTCTCAGTATTAATAGTGTTCATATGGTTTGTTGTACTAAAACGAAATATCTATCTTATCGTGTTGGGCAGTTGAGAAACATCGGTCTAAGTATGCTAAGCTTAGTCTTACAAAAGCCGGACACCGTTTATTTTGGCCGAACACCTTGTCAAAAAGCCTACCTATGTCCGGCTTTATCCGGACGCCTGGCAACGCTATATGCACCGAATTTTTCACTATGTTGCATTTCTCTTTGACTTGCAGCGACGCCCCTAACTGCACACTTAAACTGGGCGTGCTGTACACCCTTATGACATACATATACGACGAGTAGTGTTGTACTAAACTTAATGCTCGGTAAAATCGATATTCTTAATCGAAACTCTGGTAGTAAGTTTACTCTACGTTTTAAACAAGTGATACATTGCCATAGCCCCCGCTTATTGGAATTCGGCTCAAGCAGTGTCGAGGTCGGGGGGGGCTGCAAGGGATTGCACATGCACACCCCTGCTTTGGAACAATCCATTCTAAAGAAGTATATATAATAGCAGAGAAGAGAACATAACCTCTGGACCTAAATCCAACGTGCAGTGCGAAAATTATCGAACTCGTTTCACCTATTAGCTTAGCTCATCTCCATAACTTGACAAAGTTAGACTTAGGTTCGGGAATGTCGGGGCTAGTGGAGATCCATGGATTCTCGGCTGGCCGCAGGTCAGTAATAATCAGATCAGTATAAGCTGACCCCGTTTTCTATTAAAACTCCGAACTACGCTAAGTCAGCTCAAGGTAAGACTAGGTATTACCACTTGCAGCCTTCTGTAGGCATGAACGACTACCGGTGCGCGACCGGCATCGGTGTAACACATTTTCTAGAAATAGAATTCTATAGTGCCTCGGCCGACCATAAATGATTGTATACTCTGTGTACTCTGGTCTATGCTAAATCATAAATCATATAAAATAAACTACAGTCAGTGTCAGTCAGTCTAAAAAAAGATAAAAAGCAAATAATATGTTAAACAAATAACATTAAAAATCTAGTATAAAAATCGAAAAATTAAAAGTAGGCACAGTTCTAAACTGATGTATTAATAAAGAATGGTAAAAATAAAAATATTGTCAACATAACAACTTCGAGCTGAAGCAAGACCGGTGAGAAATAATCAAAATGTGCTTTTCGTTACTGGTCGTGCCCATTTTGTGCACTTTGCAGGCAGTAACGCGTTTAATCATGACCGTAGTCCTCGCGGTGGAAGATATATTGCGTTTGGTTATTCAAACAGTACACAACTGGGTGTCAACTTGCCTCCATGCGATAGCTATGATACCTCTGTGCTTGGTCTTCTGCTGTTCAAAGGAGTTCTTCCGCTGCGCGTCGCCGCCGTGCTCTCCAGGGTGCTACACAACGAGAAACAGCTGCTGTTGCATTTTATTCCTTACAATGGTCTTAGTCTACCTTCTTGTCTTCTTGTTTACCAACTGGGTGGAGGATTTCTTTGCACTTGTGGGCTTAGAATTTCCATGTATAATTGAGAAAAAAATAGGACACACCAAACTTGAAGAACCGAATAAGAATAAATCTCAAGTGGCCAGCATTAAATCGTCACTTATGAGGGTTCGAAGTTTACGGAATACTGTGCATCATGCACATCAGAATGTAAGCCGCTCAACAGAATCGATCAAACGTGTTGGAAGATCTCCCCGAGATATAAGACACGTAATAAAAAATGAGTTAGACCTTTCTTACGTAGATCAGTTTAAATATAACGTCAGTAAAGCCAGATTTGATGAAACTAATTTTACTTGTGTTACTGTAATAGTTGAAGCAAATTTAGAAGAACCTGACGATGACTCAGCGATAAAGTAGTATATTTTCAACAGAAATTATAATCATTGTGTAATAGACTATTTAAAAATCCTTTTGTGAGAAGTTGTGATGTTAATATTATGGAGTTGATATGTACGTGTATTTAATGTAAGGAAACTGACGATTAAATGTTTTGCGTTTTTAATGTTGACTTATTTTCAACAAGCTTTTGCTTACGTTTTTTTTGCAGAGAATGCATTGTTTTTTGGACGAAGTGATGAGGTTTAGCGCCAGGCAGCTTGCTCTTAGGTAAAAAATGGGACGGAATCGGAACGGAACCCTCAGCGTAATGATCAACTCACCATCCGCTTCACTACTTACAAGAAGTAGTGAAGTATATATTTGAATCGTTTGGGGTTGAAACACTCGGGCCATGGGGTCCGTGTGTCCATCTAGTTTTTTGGGACACCGCCAAGCGGTTGATTGACTCTTCAGGGCCTTTTTTTCCCCAAAGAATCAATATTGCTATTCAACGTGGCGATGCCGCCAGCCTTTACGGCACTTTTCCCGTTGACAGCGATGCCAACCTGATACCATGAACTCAATATATGATTCAGGACGAAAATTTTCAACGGACTTTTCCTTATTTTAACATTGTTTATACCCTAAACTGCAAAAAATCATGATTGATTGAACCCATTGACACCATTGTGACCTTTGATCTAAGCCGATCATCTGCTTAGCCTTTTCCCAAGTATGTTGGGGTCGGCTACCAGTCTAGCCGGATGCAGCTGAATACCAGTATTTGACATGGAGCGACTGCCTATCTAACCTCCACAACCCAGTTGCTGGGCAACACGATACCCCTTAGTAAGACTGGTTGTCAGACTTTCGGGCTTCTGCAATGATATTATATTGTATTATATTATATATATTAATATAATATCATTGGGCTTCTGACTACCCGTAACGACTGTCAAAGATCCATAAATGACAACCGGGACCAACGGCTTAACGTGCTTTCCGAGGCACTAAGGAGTCTAATTTGATCTAAGCCAATGACATTTATAATGAAAGTTTTATTTCAATACGAAAAAGCTGATGAAATGTTTGTTGATGAAATGTATGTTCCCGAAACATGTACTGAAGTAATGGTATCAGGTTGTGCGTCGATGTTCCTTACACCCATATATTTATTCACAAATTAAAATATAATCTAAAATCATTGCAGACGTAAACATGGCCAACTTTCGCAGCCTATTTTGTCCGGCGATTTTCTGTAAATGTGTCGCTGTCGCTATAGACTAAATAAAACGATCTCCTTCATTTATGCAATGACTGGCTAAAAAAATGAAGAATATTGTCACTGCCAAATCGACACTAATCCATTGAAAAGAAAACTGACAAGAATCAGTGGAAAAGATTATTTCAGAATGAGATGACAAGAAAGAAAATCTATTAGATTTACTTAAAATGTATATTTACTATATTCCAAATCGTGTTGTAATGTGTATTTTTTTCGGAATTTCCTTGATTCCATTGTTTGTGAAGGATTCAAAGTTTATATTACCAACTCAATATGAAAGTTGAAAAATAAGTTGCCCTGGAGTCTACATTCCAATATTTGGAGTATATTTTCCAAGGGTATGTATTCCGCGTCAATTTTTATGTGGTGAGGTAGTGCATTATATACTTAGAACTTATAAAATATGTTACGGGCAACTTGATTAACCAGAATTACAATGAATCAATCATTATTAATCACCAAAAAATGAAGAGCTTCGGCTAAATTGATAAATTTTACCTTGCCCGGGCCAATATGAATAATGCCGTTGTTTGCCGTTGTAAGTTACATAATATATTACGCCCTGTGGTGCATTTAAAAAATCAAGGTTTAAGATAGCTTGAATTTATCGCTTGGACCAGGCAGTATGAATATTTCTCTACTTCAAGCAATAAATGCATATGTCCCAGATGAATTGTCGAATCCGCTGTTTTACAAAACCGCTGGTGTTTTTCATAACAGCTCCGTTATGTAAAATAACTAAACGACGTTCAGGTGAATAGTCATAACACCTAGAAGTTTTACAAAACTGCTACTATTCTATTATTATGCTAGCTTTAACAATGTTCTTGATTTTCCAGGTTTTGTACATTACAAATTCATGACGGCTTCGAAAAATTGATTTTGTAGTACTATTGTAATGAATTGAAGTTTATTTCTGGAAAACAGTGTGTTAAAACACTGCTAAATTGGATTGCGAATGTGAAATTTAGTAAGTAAATTATCACACAATGAACACATACGGCTTACATTCTGCAAATTGCTCTTGCACTGGTTGCGTATATCGGAGCAGATCTAAGCAACCCAATGTTCAACAAATAATACAGGGTGGGTCCGAAATTGACAAACTTTTTTACGGTAAATTTTTACCGTTGCGAGAGAGGAAGTTGCTTGAAAAATTGATAAGAACTCGAGATGTCTATGATGACGTGCGGAATCAATTGTTATCAAGTGAAAGCAGTGATCAGACGAGTCCACGGCATAAGAAGAAGAAACGAAACGATCTTAGCCCAGAACAAAGTAGTGCGGTCTTAGAGATGGTCAAACTAGTCGATAGAGGGAAAATGGGATCTGCAAATGCAAGCAAGTTAAACAGCTGCTGCAGCTGTTGCTCATGTGAAACTTTGAGGAAAATTAGAAAACGTATGAAAAAGGATGAACAAAGGCACCCTTGTATCCCTCATAGACACATTGTGAAATGTGAAGACATAGCTAAGTATTGTGCCGAAGCTGAAGAAAGAGGCAGAAAGCGACGTCAAAAACTAAGTACAAAAATAAGTTCAAAAATAAGTTCAAAAGTTGGAATCGCACGTATGAAAATTAAAAAACTTAAAAAGCATCTATCAGAACCTTGTCTTTGTACATCATCGCTAAGTAGTGGGGCAACGCGCCCATCAAAAGCGGTTATGAAAAAAAATCGATCCAAAAAGAAGGCTACAGAAACCGCTAAAGCTCCTAAAGTTGTCAGAATAGACAATAAAGTTAAAGTTGCTCGGGTTTCAAAATACACACATGATAAAGTAAAAATTATAACAAGCAGAACTTTAAAGGATATTGGATCAGAATTAAGAAGTTCGAGACCTTTTAGAATTAAAAAAGATTCTATACTATTATTTAAAGAAAAGTTGCTGAGAAAACGACCTTATCACGAGAATCAAGACGTGGAGTGTGAACCAGAAATTTGTGTTGAAAATGAGTGTATACCTGAAGAATGTTTAGTAAAAATTAAAGCTAAAGGCGTTGGGGATTCGAGAAAAAGGAAATTTCATACCCGACATTCTGACACAGGAAGAGATAAATCTCATATTTCAGTGATGTCGCGAACCAAAAAACCGAAAGCAAGAGAGTCACAGATCCTACATAGACCTACAACTAAATCCTCTTACACAATTACTACAATCCTTAAAACACAAGAAATGGCTTCGAAATCGGATATAGAAGGGAGAAGGTCAGTTTCGCCAAAACAACGGCGACATATTGAGAAAGGGACTGTCAAAAAAGAAAAAGCAATTAAATCCATTGCTTCAATGACGTCTATTCCAAAGAAAGCAAAAGCCCAATTAACGATAAAAGATGACAAAATTGCACCTGAATCAAAATCTAAGGCAAAGCAACAGTCTGCAGTAAAAGAAAAGGTATTAGAAGAAAAAATTACAGCGCAACTTTCACCTAAATCTAAGTTGGCACACATATCTTGTGAATGTAAAGCTTCCACAAAATCTACTCCCTCATTAACATCGGTTCCAAAAGAGAAAGCTTCACAAACTCGTCCCAAAAGTATCAAAACTTTAAAAACTCATGAAATGGAACACGCTTCGCACAAAGAAGGCCGTCAAAAACATAGACGAGAATCATACGAGACCCTAAAGGAAGGAGACTTACCAGAACACGTTAAAGCTAAAAAAGAAAAACGTATGAAACCAACACACGGAAGAATAAAACAGCGCAGAAAATACCAGCTCAGCAAAACACAAATGACTGGTGCTTCATCCAAAGCAAGTCAAGAATCTGCCAGCCAGACATCTGAAAAAAAAGGTAGAAAAAATTTACCATCCGCGAAACAATGTGAACCCTTAATGTGTATACCGTATGAATGTGATCCTGAAAAGTGTGCCCAAATATTATTGTCACGATCAAAATCTCGAGGTCACTCTGCTATGAAAAGTATGGATCGTTTAAGACGTAAATCTGTAGGAAGTGCCGCGTTTTCGCAAAAAACAAGTAGATCGCGCTCTAAATCTAAACATAATCAATCAAAAAGTGCTGAAACTGTTTTGAGAAAACCAAAATTAATTTCAAAAGAAGAACCTCACGAAATAGTGGAACAGAATGTAGGGAAACGCTCGAATGTCGATAGGCAAGCTGTCAAAATTTCATCCAGTTTTAGTTTCAACGTTGAATTTTATAAGGATACGTTTCCTGACGACTGTGCCTGTGAAGTGAGAGACGATGTAAACGATTTTGTATCAGGACACCCAGAGAAAATTAAACAAAAAAAACATCGGAGACAGCAAAAAGATCGTGGAACTGAATATATTGCTTCCGAGCATAATATGTCATCTGAATCCAGGTCTTCACGATCATTTAAAAACGTCCAAGTTGGACACAAATTAAAACGATGTTTTTGTGCTTTAAAACTAAAACCAAAGAAAAAACAAAAGTTGACGCGTGTCGTATCAAAAAAGACAATGGTGTCACTTCATAATAAAGATCTTGAAATTGGAGCTCGACTAAAACGAACGCAAACTAAGCTTTCAGGAATTGCTTACTCGGTATCACCTGCTGCATCAACTCAAGCCTCGCTTCCATCGTACAAGTGTGAACCAAAGATTTGTATACCTGGCGAGTGCATCCCATACGAATGTGCAGAAAGAGTAAAGCTACGTAATCGGCGAGTTGCTAAGCACGTTTCTAAAGAGACAAATACTAATGTTACCCCGACAAAGTCTAAAGTAGCTTTCACACCACAGCCTGTATCTAAATCGACGTTAAGGAAAACACAGCCCGGTGACAATAGAAAGATAAAACAAAAAAGAAAACATTCCCAGTCACCAAGGATAGAATCTAAAGTATCATCTGACGAATCAGAAAGACAAGCAGTGCGTATAGGTTCAAATTTTAATTTTAGTATCGAATTTTCCAAAACTAATACTCGTGGCGACGAAACTGCAAATACATTTATATCTGATAAACCCATAAAAAAAGGAATGAGGCATTTGAAACAGAAAGGAATAAAGGTTCATAAGCCTCGTGTTCGTCATCAGACTTCAGAAACAAGCAAAGATATAAAAGCAAAGCAGACCGAAACCGAAACCTTCTTGCAGAGGTGTCTCTGTACACTAAAGTTATTGAAAAAGAACAAGAAGAAAGTAGAAAACGTCGAATGCCTTTGCGGTACTTGGCAGAATAAAAATGAATACGTTATGCACATGCAAAACAGAGAAAATATGCTCCATAAACGTGATCGATCAAAGCTTTTGCCTTATCAATGCGAACCCGGTTTCTTTATTCCTAAAGAATGTGATCAATATATTCGCGAAAAACTCATGAAATTGCATCAAATGAAATTGCAGTACAAAAATTCTAATATAGATCTTGAATCTCAATCAACTTTAGGTAAAACATCGAGAACCGTAATTTCTTCCAAGTCTCGGAATACTCAATCTTTTACACGAGCGTCTCGACATAACGTAAAAAAATTAAATCAAGTATACAATAAAATCAATATGTACAGTCGTTCAAAACAACCAGTCAGGCAAGTCGGATCCAACTTGAGTTTAAAGATTCAGTTTCCTAAAGAAAAACAAGCACCCTTCAGAAGCAAAGATAAATTTGTAACGGCTCAGGACTCAAAAAATATACATACCTGGATAAATTATGATGACAAGGATAAATTAAACACAATAGGGTCTCAACAAATTAAGCGTCCTGCCTATCCTAAATCAATAAACGGAGAAGCAAAACATAAAGAACAGGGAAGTAATGTTGTTTCCGCGATTAAAAGATATTTCAGCACTTTGAAGTTTCAAAAGAAAAGTAACAAATCGGAGCTGGAGGACAAAAATGACGTAGTCAGTGAAAGTATAGCAACCTCGTATCCGTTGAAAAATTCTCGGATGTGTGACTATAAAAGTACTTGTTCAAGGTTAAGCAAACTTCCTTATGGTTTGAGCAGTCACGAGCGCGCGCCAAATTTCTCCATCTCTGGAATGTGTGATCCGTATGAGTGCTATGGTAAAAGTAAGCGGCCAGTTGTTAAAGGATTACACGAACACTACTTCAGCACGAGAAGACGTGAAAGAAAATCGGTCACGAGTGTAACCACAAGTGATGTTAGTGGTAGTGTAGAGACAAAAAGTCAATCTGCGTCCAGATTTTTAAAACATAAAACAAAAGAAGACCAGAAAATAATGGAAAAACAAAGAGACATGAATGATTTTTCACCTTCACCTCAAGCAGTTCGTAAAGGGTCTAATTTCAGTTTCGATAAAAAACTTTCTAAAAAACGTTTCGTACCCTATAGCACAATCAAGAATCGGGTACAAAAGTCTAACATAGTTAGTGAAATATCCACGGACAACAGGTTTACAGAAAGAGGCACGAAAGTGAAACGAGTTACTTCAAATGATAGCCAATCACAAGCAAATAATATTCGAAGATTAAACAAAGCATCGAACGTAGGATTATTACTTAAAAGGTGCTTTTGTACACTAGGTCTTCAAAAGAAAAACATACTGAAACCTAAGTTTCGTTGGCAGCAACCCATAACGGCCCAATTTGTAGAAGTAGAACATCATAATAACAAAATAAACAGACAAGAGATAACAAAATCCAGACGTAAGGTTCTTAACAAGACATTACGTAGAGAAGATTTATCAGAATTAAAGTTACCAGAAGATGAAATCTTTATTGGGAATCAAAATGGCATGAACGTTCCAAATAAATGTAGTCGTAAATATTTGTCAAAGAGTAGTTCTTCTTCAAAACAAGGGCCCCACAAGAGGTCTCGTA
This sequence comes from Phlogophora meticulosa, assembly GCA_905147745.2. NCBI lineage: Eukaryota > Metazoa > Arthropoda > Insecta > Lepidoptera > Noctuidae > Phlogophora > Phlogophora meticulosa. The sequence continues at coordinate 14,096,004 of LR990520.1, read as the reverse complement.
TTGATTTCAGTTTTGATAAAATGAGACGCCTACTGAGTACCCAGAAAATAAATCCATTTTATAAATCCTTTTTTGCATTAAATGTAAGAGTCTCTAAATCAAATAATATACCGCATAGTAAGTACCGGACTCACGATGACAATAGAAGTAAATCTGGCACTTGCTCTTCGAATGTATGCGATCCAGTCGATTGTATAAAGAGAGTTAAGAACTTAAAACGTTCCAATTTATGTGGTACCATAGGGGAGAAAGCCAACCTTGATTGCTATGAAAGGTGTAAAGAGGAATTTAATATTAAAAATAAAAAAAAGAAGAAAAGCAAGGTAAAACCTTTGCTTTTGGGAACAGATGTAAGTGTCAAAGCAGGAGTTTACAAAGACACTGATCCATACCAAAATAGACATCGTAAAGCCCTTCGTCTCGGATCAGATGTGAATGTTAACTTTGACTTTTTCAAAGAGCCACCGAGACGAAATATTTGTTTTACGGGTCCCGTACCCGACGGTAAGACTGCAAAAGTTTGCGGTGGCGACCCAAAGGCGCCTGAAGAAACTAAAAAGAAAGCTGCAGGTATATCACTTATGATAGAAAGGTGTGTTTGCGCAGCTAAATTCAAAAAGTACACTAAAAGTGATGAGGCGGTTAAAGGTAAGTGTTGGAATCAAGTGTTAAGCCCTGTATACACTAGAACAAAACATTAGCACACATTATGTTTGTACATGTTAATGTGTTGCGGGAAACAATGTTGCTGCAATCTTGCAGTTTTTACTGGCAACATGATTAAGATCCGTGTTAAACGGATAACAAAAAAGAAATATGGGCTAGTTGACAGTTTTTAGAAAAACTATTAATAATATTCCCTGTAGTCTGATTTTTATTTTGAATATTTCATCAAAATAGCAAATTACGATCATTTATGTTTTCGTACGTCTATTGGATCGGCTGCTGCGCTGTGTGTCTGATTCCCGCACGGAACAAATATTTGTACGGCCTACGTACTACAGGCCTACAGGTAGTTGTTCCGGGTCTGGCCGTATTGTGTATGTGAGTTTATATGTTTGTTAACGCACCCACGATACAGGAGCAATTCCTAATGTGGGGCAACGTTTATTACAGAGAAAAGAAAGAGAAATAAATAAAACTATTCAAACACGATTATTTTTGGCGTATAATAGCTAAAAACAAATGATCGTAACCCCAATAGAGAAGGCCACTAACGATTTTTTTCCAATTGAATCTAACCATGACCAAATGTTAAGTCATTGCAATTTGACAAATATTAGGTTGGTTGCTGAATAAAGCGATTTCTGTGGCCGCGGCGTTGCGGTCAGTACACTATGTTATCAAACTTTTGGCAATGTCGAAACAAGTACCGCCCCTTACAATGCAAATTAAATGTTTAATAGGGTACGAAAAGGCAGCTCACTGTTGAACGTTTATGACGGCACGGTTGGTGCAGCGGCTGAGCGATCGACTGCTGCGACGCGAGTCCTGGGTTCGATTCCCGCACGGAACAAATATTTATATGGCCTACAGGAACTTGTTCCGGGCCTGGTTTTTTTGTGTATGTGAGTTTAAATGATTGTGAATGCACCCACGATGCAGCAGAAATTCCTAGTGTGTGTGAGCATGCGTATTATACGCCTATTACTTACTGAATGACTATCAGCGGCAGTTACTAATGTTACTATCTTCGGTTTCCACAGTCACAGCTGGTGATGGGTACAAGCTGACTTATTAAAGAAAAAACTTTTTGAAGTAATCTCTTCTTTAGTTCTTTTGGGTAAACCGCTTCGTTACGTAACGCGTTACGGCGCCAGTCTGGCTTCCCTTTCTTTCACGCATATGGCAGCGGTAGGCAGGCTCCTCCTCTCTCAGTGCTAGGCCGTTTTTCGGACAGACGCTTTCCCCTCTCTCTACTCAGTGTTTAGTGTGCGATAGACATATACTGTTGACAGTGAGCATATAACCTCAAAGTATCACCGTTTTTGAGAGTGATTATCAAAAATATGATGAAACAAGCAGAAGATGATCCTTGGAACATTACAGAATCTAGTTCAACTTAGATTAGTTTAAGTTATCACTTCTGTCGGGCGTCCCGAGACGCTCACATTTTTTTTTTTAATGTTACAAATGATGTATTTAATTAACTTGAGCTCTTACTGTCAACTAGCCTATTCTGCGCGATTGCTGCTCAACTTTGTCTCGTGTATACAGGGCTTTACTTTGCGCTAACGCATGAGAAACAAAATGTTGTGATATTACAATATTCAGTTATTGTTATCCTACCTTTTATTATTGTTTCATTTTTTTTTGCTAAACTGTCTAATTTACCCAATTGAACTTGAACCTTCTTATTTTGTTATAAAGTTGAAAATCAAAAATGAAACAAACTGGATAGATTGGGGCCTCTGTACATACAATCTATGACTACCAACTTTATCCTTACTTACTTTTTCGTAACTTCCCAAAAAAACTAATTTCCGAAATTAGGAACAGAAGCAAACGTGTAAGCTGAAATTAACAAAATTAGAAGCTTAGTATTGTTATAATTGCATATCATTTTGAAGATTCAAGGCGCAAAGGCTAATGTGTGTAACTTTTCTTGTCTCGACAGATCACAGAAAATACAGGTCTACGACCCGTCTTGCGAAGAGTAGTAAATCATTAAAATCAAAAGGTGTTCAATATAAGGATGTTCCACCACACAAAAGTTCTCATAGATCTACTGATAAAAATAATGTTAGATTTTGTACTAACGTAAATTGTGTGGAATACTATCACGATGGTAATAAGCAGAAAGGAAGAGGAGACGGCGATGTAGGAAAACGAGACGGTATAACATTTATTTAAAAGGAGAATGTGCGTTTTATGTGGGCTCCTTCCCCAGTCCTGTATCAAGTTGCAGTATAATAAAATCATATTATTATATTGTATGATACTCAGTCATGTGCAGAAAAATCTATAATTCATTTTTTATTATAATCTTGAAACAATGCATATACAAAAAAAGATATGTCACTGTCAAAGTGACATGCAATTGACCCAACACTGCACACTGGTGCCAAACATTTTGTCGGTAAAGTTAAAAGAGATTTTATTCGAATGCAGTAAAGCAAATACGGAAAATATTTTTAATTAGTTAACCGTGAAACATGCATCTTAAAATTTTTTGAAAGAGTTACAATCAATTAAAAAATTGTGTGACTTTCTGTTGCATGAAATTCAAAAATGTGTTGTACGAAATTCAAAAACGTTAAGCACTGCATTGTATCATTAAATTACCCGTTTTCACCCCCTTGAATATGTTCCGCGTCTCATCTTGGAGTGCGTGTCAACGACGACTGAGCCATTAACCAACAGGCGTCATAGTCTTTGCACACTTTTGTCACCAACGTGTCATACAATAATATATAAGTAAAGTATCAGCCTATTACTGTCCCACTGCAGGACAAAGGCCTCTCCTCATACAGAGAAGGCACGAGCATTAATCACCACACTTGCTCAAGACGGGTTGGCGATTTCAGACTTATGTTAATTATATAAGTCCATGTTTCCTCACGATGTTTTCCTTCACCGATGTCAGTGATGTCCAAGATAAACTTAGAAAGTACATATGAATTGAAAAACTCACATCGGTACTTGCCCAGGTTTGAACCCACAACCTCGTGCACAAGAGGCGAGGCCTAAACCACTGGGCCATCATGACAATTTACATAATTTAAAAGGTACAATAATATATGTACCTTCTAAATTATGTAAGCCATTGATACAGTGCTGGGGATAAATAGCCCATTCTCCGTTACATGAATTTACGTTTATTTCGATGGATACAAAGACTACAGTCAGTATTCGCAGTGCACCTACTTAAATATTTAATTTAATTGGTCCGGTTGCAGGAAAATCTACCATAGTAAATAAATGCCTTTGTGCATTGCAAAAACCCAAAAAAAAAGAAAAGAAACTCAATTTTGTTACAAAATGCTATTGTACTCTACAAAAACTCACAGAATCTAAACAGCTAAAACCAACAAAAAGCATGGCAGAAATACGTGAACAACGGAAGGCATGCAAGTACCTTGATCAAGCTGAAAGGGAAATGGAAACAATAATGGCTTATTCAAAGAAAAAATTCAAATTACGTGATAGCCAATCAAAACTTCCCGAATACACAAATGATATGACAGACACAAATAATACGACGGATACTGCAATAGCTTCAGGATCTTGTAAACGACGCAAAAATATAAAACACAAAAAATCAAAAGATGGTGCTGCGATACACAAACCTGACCAACGAAAGGTTTGCGATACGTGCAAAATTATTTGTCCAGTACCAAAAGTGGTTCGAAAAGACCTAAAAGCCAAATGTATGTGTAAGGAGTCGCGTCGTGGAGGCATGTGTCCCGTGTGCAAAGCTATCACTACTGGAAAGAAACCAAAAAATCTAAAGAAATTGCCATGTACGTGTGTGGACCCTATTGATGCTGCTGCTCCTGATTCTCCTGAAACACCACCGGAGGAAGTAAAGCCGCTTTTTGAAATGACTGTCAACGAACATAATATGAAAATATTAAACAAAAATCAATTACTTCAAAATTTGGAAACAGCAGAAATTACCAAAGAAACTAAAGGAATAACAAAATCCGGTAAAGGTAGGCAGTTTTTTCAATCATACTTGTGTTTCGGATAAACCTTTATTTCACTAAGTAAATGCTTGGGGTTTTTGGGCTGCCTCTGCGCATTTGTGTTCATAAACTATAGAACTAAAAAATAATATTAAAATCTCACTATTATCCTCAGGGCAAACAGTGGATTTTTTTTTTTAATTTTTACAACTTTACATTTAAAGAACGTTGATAATTCCATCACAATAAACACTAAAAACATAAACACTTACCATCCACGTGGGTTTATCAGACATATTATTTCAGTACTTGCGCTGTTGGCATAACCAAGTGACTAAGAGCCGCCATACACGGGCCGCTCGAGCAGTAGCCCAGTGATCAACATACACGGACCGCTCTTGCAGTCAGAGTCAACAGCTTGTAGCTACCATTTTCACCGCGCAGCCAACCGCCCGAAGCAGTTGCAACTGCTTGAGCGGTTCGTGTATTGCAAATGACTATTTTGTATTGAAACTGCAGATGACGCAACGGCACTGTCTGCTTGAAGCAGTCCGTGTATGGCGGCTCTAAGATTGCAAGAAGACCATGCAAAACAGTGCGATATAAAGTAATAAAACATGACATTACATTTAATACCGCGATATGTTTCATTACACCATGACTCCATTTATGACGTGTAATGAAGCGCCTCAAGATATGGTAATTGTAATGTAACGTAAATGTAATGCTCACGTAATAGTTAGAGTGCGAGCTATCCCAAACGTTTTTCAAGTTTATTAAAAAAAGAAAGTAGAAATAAATTTGAAATACTTAGTTAATCAAATTTGGTATAGTTTGATGTACTGGCGTCTATACATCATAGTTAGAATTTTAACGTTTACATGTCAAATCACGCTTTTTGGGTTAGCCAATAATCCCTGAACGGAGGCTTAAGAAAACAGTTCTAAAATCAAAATCAAAATCAAAATTCATTTATTCAAATTAGGCTGAGAATCAGCACTTTTTGAACGTCAAAGACGTTTACATAAGACAGTCCCCCAAAACGCCCACCCTTCACCATTTCCTAGTGTTTTTGCTGGGAAGAAGAAGTGGAGGAACAAACTCCCCAGCAACACGTCTGTCTGATAGGTTTGAAGAACCTGAAGCTATACAACACATTATGTCAAAAATAATAATTATGTCAATCATCTTTATACGTCATTCAATTAAATAATTTGCTACATGTTAGCTAGCACACACCAATATGCCAAAATAAATAAATAAAAAGTTATATATACCAAAATCTACAATTAACTCAAGCAAAGCCTGCTAAACTGAATACATAAAAAGCCTCCAAGGCAGTCCAAGGGCGTGCCCGCTGACATGTGCAATGCTGAATTATATCAATACAACTCATTCATACAATGTAATGAGAGGATCATGTCAATAACATAAAAATAAGGATAGTAGAAGAAACATACACAAAAATAAAGAACTATTAAACAGTAAAAGAACATAGTAACATTGTCCTGCGTTCAACAAAGCGACGAACTATTCTTGTCTTCTAAATAGTCGTTGATTGAATAATATGCTTTAGAACAAAGGTTTGATTTAACTTTAGCTTTAAACGCGTTAAAAGGTAAATCCAGCAAAGAATGAGGTAACATGTTATAAAAGCGGATACCGAGCCCCACAAATGAGCTCTGGACCTTATGAAGCCGGTGGAAAGGAGCGTACAGTTTGTGCTTATTTCTGGTATTAAAATTGTGGATGTCACTGTTTTTAGTGTACATATGTATATTTTGCCTAATGTATATTATGTTGGCAAAAATAAATTGAGAAGACACTGTGAGAATACCAATCTCTTTAAATAGATCTCTTAAGGAGACTCTGGGCCCTAATTGGTATATTGCACGAACAGCTCGTTTTTGTAGCACAAATATATTTTGAATATCTGCAGCTTTGCCCCACAACAGCATACCGTAAGACATTACGCTGTGAAAATAACTAAAATAGACTAACCGAGCTGTGTCCACGTCAGTGTATTGTCTCACTTTCCTGACAGCGTAGGCGGCAGAGCTGAGTCTCCCTGCTAGGGTTGATATATGAGGGCCCCACTGTAGTTTGGCATCTACTGTTATGCCCAAAAAGACTGCAGAGTCTACCGTATCAAGCACCTCATTACTAATGATTATATTCGGTCCAAGGTTTCTAACATTAGGTAAGGCGAACTTTATACATTTCGTTTTCTTGGCATTAAGAACTAGGTTATTCGTCGTAAACTCTGAAAATATGTTTGGTATATAAATGTAAAAACAAAACGTGGTTAAAGCGCGGAATTTCTCAAAATTTCATGGGTTTTTTACTTCGTTACTACAAGAACTACGTACAACAGAATAATGATGAACTGTGAATACGAAAATGTAGCGAAATGGCCAAGCCACTCATTTTGACTAAGGTATTTATTATATAATTAAGTTAAATTTGGAATTCTCAATATATACTGAAAGATCCGTATAAAAAATCTGATTAAAATATATACTCGTATTTAGCATTATTACACCTTTTGGCATTTTTTAACTCTCTTAACGCCGCAATAAAGTCTGAAAAATCTCTGACCACACAGACTGACCTCTGTGTTTTACCTCTATTTCTTCTTACTGTCACTTTTCACGGAGAAAGCGGTGGAATAACATACAAAAAATAAAACGAACAGTCGAACATAGACCTTCCTCCTTTTTTGAAGTCGGTTAATAACATAAAGCAATTACAATAATTTGTTTTGTAGAGTCAATTCATGAAAAAACAAAAGTTTCATACTTTTATGTTTATTCTAATTTGGTAAATGTATAAAACAGCAGATTTAAGAAAAAAAACAGTTATGCTTTATTTTACTTATACTTTGAAGATGTGTCATGGAAACCGTCCTTTCGTGAATAAAAATTAAGGCTGGCCGCACACGGAATACAGAGTTATTTGTAAAACACCTACAACCTCTCAGGACTATGTTACTAACATCATAATCAACAACTTTTGTTCTATGAGTTTTAAAAATTCATAATATTTTAGTTCATCAGATTTTCATACAAAAGTAAAATTATTGAGCGCTCTAAATGTTACGAAATCTATGCGAAACAAAAGAAAGTACAATAGCGAGGTATCATTTGGTATTTGCGTAAAAAGGCGGGAATCGCATTGTAGCGAGTTACTAACCTAAAAGTATTAGTACGAGGTGAGTGCGCGGCAGGCGTAGGTAGGTACAGCAAAATGCAGAGTTGAAATGTGTCAGATAGGACAACGAAATCTTTAAGGTTTGTTTTTTATATATATGTTTTGTAAAAAGTCATAGAACAAAAGTTGTTGTTTATGATCATAGTTATACATTTCTTAGAGGTTGTCGGTGTTTTACAAATAACCCTGTATACGTTTGGGTACACGGCAATAATTTGCAGCAGATGCACCAGTCTGCACCAGGGCACAAGTCGCAGTTCTTACACCAGGGCTTGTATCGGGCACACGAATTTGAAACAGATTTGATATCTACAGTCGTTTTTTTTAATTCGCAGTTTGTGCCGTTACCATGTCCCAGAAACGTCTTAAGACTTACAATACAAATGTGCCCTGGGGTGGACAATCCATTCACCTTGCGTACCATTGTTGTGTGGAACACGACCATATGCATAAAAAGAGAAATAAACTTAACACAGGTAGGCTTACCATAAATTTTATTTCGATTTAAAGATTTTACTTTAAAAACTTTACACATTCATATTTTTTCACCCAACCTGCTTGATAATGTCAAATTATACGTCATGCAAACCCATCCCAAAGTAAATTATTAAAGCCCTATGATCTAGCCAGGCAATATATTATATTCCATTATAACTGGTTTATAATTAGGTGTTTTGAATTTGGAACCCCAACTAAAAATTTGTATGAAACATTTTAGGAACCTACCGAATAGGAATGATTTGAAAATCGAATTACTTTTTTTTTCTCACAGGAGGTGTGAAAAGCAGAGTATTCTCCTTGGGTATAAAGTCTTTATCCCTATTAAGAATATTTTATAGAAAACACTCCTTAATTATATATAATATGAATTTGTCTTGGGCTACATATGGCGCCTGTGACATAAGACACTGCTTTATCCCCTCGCTGCAAAATCTATGATTAATTATGTGTTGATATCCGGGTAAATTAATGTAATAAACAAAAACGTGACAGGAATTTCCAACAAGAGAAACGTTACATTTTTAAGTTACCACAAATAAAAAAACCAAAACAGATACCACTGGTTGTCATTCTCCTTTATATTAGACTTCTACCCGCGACTTCTATACGCGTGGATGACTACTAACATTATCATACCAAAATATCCCATGGCACTAGGCAATAGTAAGGGCTCCGTAGGGAAGAAGTGAAACTTCGTCATGTGTTGTGTACTACGCGCATGCGTTCGAGTGCCACGCATTCACTCGCACTCTGTCTCTTTCTATTCCCCCCTCCCCAAGAGCGTTGAACGTTTAACGCAACCTTGTGTTCACTTCAAAAAAGTGGTGTGCTAGGACGTATAGTAGAAGTGAAACTTCCAACTTCTGAAACGTATATAAAAAGTCGGTTGCTTTTTTTGTAATAAGTTTTTTTTCCTCGCTTTTGCAGTGGGTCGCTTTGTAATTTTCTAAGATGCAATAGCATAATCTCAATTGCTCGTCACCTTTTACAAAATTTAGTAGGTTAAATATCAATCATCCCCTATTTTCTATACTTCAAGTGCACCCTATCATATCATCATCATTTACAAAAATGAAAAACAAAATAGTTGTCGAATTAAGAACCTCCTTTTATTCGTCGCTTAAAACTGAAAAGTTAAATTTTCGATAAAAGAAGTTTTACCGAAAATAGTAACAACATTTACACGTATTCTCAGTTGAAAAACCGCTAACAGATTTTTTTTTTTTTTTTTGGAATGGGCATCTCGCAGTTTATCCTTTAGGGATATTTACTGCTCAACCGAACTTTCCTGTGGGGAGCTTAATTAAAATTAAGGCCTCCAGCCAGGCAAGAGATACTACGCTAACAGACATGATCCCGTTACTTTTATACTTTTTTCACACAAATTTAAATGATGAATGGTAAACATATTAATTCAGGCCATTACTTCATTTCAGCTAAAAAAGGGGACCTTATGGAAGTGATAATAGATAAAAAGAACGCAAATATTATTAACTCGGAGCAAGTTGTCAAACGAATAAATAAACCGTTTAATGCCGATGCATTGAAAGCAAAAGCAAACAAACAAAAGAAAGACGCCGCGAAGGAACTTGAAAGAGATTGTAAGTGTTGCTATTGTCGTGGCATGAAGAAAGGTCCAAAACAACTTGGAAGACATTTTGCCACGTTGAATCGACAGTTAAAACCTTGCGTATGTGGAAGTGTTGTATGTAAAAAAGATTGGGAGAAAATAAGACAAGAACAAAAGTCACAGGCAGCTGTGAAAGTAAAAACATGTGTCTGCGGCAGTAATGTATGTGCAGAAGAGTCATCAAAAATGCCCGACAAACTCTTAGAGCAGGCGCGACAGGCGGAACATCTCAAGGCAACGAAGAAACAAGCTATACTTAAGGAAAAATTGTATCAGAAGGGTAGAAAGAAGCGTGCGAAAGAGAATAAGATAGCTCTTAAAAAGCGTATAAAACAGACAAAGAAAGATGATAAAGCTGAAATGAAATCAATCAAGAAAAACGTAGCTGCAGGAGATGTTACTATGGTGGCAGAATCATTGATAGATTTAGGCACTTTTGGCTCTAAGGTATTTTGCGACGTTGCGAGATATCTAATTAAAGGTATGATGCATCCTAGAGACTTGCTCACTGACGTAAAAGACGCGTCCAGTGATCCTGGTGGTGCAATGAAAACTTTACAGAAAAGCGCAGAAGGAATAGGTTTATTTGGAACAGCTGGTAGGATTAAACAACGATTTTTAAAGATGCCGTCAACAAAGTCAGCTCTTAGTGCATTGGAATCTAATCCTACAACAAACTATATGGTTCACATCGCTGATAAAGACCCTAGGAAACGAATGAAAAAGTTTAAAACTAAACGTACGAAAGAACCAATGGATTTCGAATGTAGTACTTACATGGCGTCTATGAGAAAGAGGCCTTGTTTGCGAATATATTACATGTGTCCATGGTTTTACCCTCACTGTATGGGTTTGCTTCAACTGTGGAAACAATTGATGGATGTGCTACTGTTCATTTTTGCCGTTGTAGTATGGAGTCCATGCATACTGTGTATGGAGCTTTGTAGAGGTTGTGTGTGTTGCTTTATGTGTCAAGGTTGAAGTGAATTTTTCTTTCACTATATAAAAGTCTTTAAAAAATATCTGGTTTTATTTAAATTTAAATAAGATATTGTCTACTCCATTACCAGTTCAGTTCCGTCCCTTTTATGTTCATCTCTCTGCCAAACATATTTGGCGTTAAAGTCAGACGTTGGTGTAATGACATATGTATCGATGCTATTCATCCGTAAAAAGATGAGGTTTAGCGCTACGTTGACATTTATTCACTTTGTCTCATACAAACGGAGTGAATGATTAAGTAGCGATTGACAAGGGGGTAATTGAAGAGAAAAGCACTTTCGCTAACCCAAGTCTTAGAGTCCATAGTATATATAGTCACCGGCATGTAAGTTGGCAAGGTTTTGGCGTAGTGGGGGTAAGTTCGCGCATCGTGAACTTAGTGGAACAAGAAAGTGGTGACTTTTATTGATCGTCATTATTTTATGGTTATTGTCATCATTTATATTTAATAATATCTGATTAGAAGAAAGTTGAAGAAGGGAGTGGAATTCGTAAAGTTTATTGGGAGTTATAAATAATATGCATACGAGGAAAGTATGCGAAAATATATATAGGTACCTTTTTTCGCCTTAATTTTTTAATTTAAAACAACAACAATAATATCAACTCGTAACAAAAACTAAATTTAAAAACAATAACAATAACTCTTTAACATAAACACAACAAAAACAAAGGTGCAAACTTTCGTGCACGCAAGTGTAATCGGGAGTTCGGGAGGCAACAGTCGACTGTTGCACCAATCGCGCGCTCGGATTGACGTCCCTCATAGCCCGCGTCCCGCTTGACTACCAAAGAGACCTAAAAAACGACTTGTGCGCATCTAACGACTCTTGCCAAGTTACGTGCCGGTGACTTTACCCCAACGCCACCCGATCGCGCCGACGAACGTGAGACGTCACGAGCATGGATGCAGACCCGTTGTTCTAAAACGGCGATTCGACCGCATCCACGCCGAACCAAATGACATCTCACGAATTCGACTATAGACTCGTAAGTCCTAAGCTTCTGATGTTACGAGTATTAACCCGTAAATTAATGTTCCATGCAATAAATCAATACAGCTGTAACAGTATCAATGGACTTTGGTACTTATTAAAAAAAACTTAAGAGTATTTCACGTTATTTCAATATTATTTGTTAAATTGTTTATTTTAATTCATAAAAACATGTTGAGTCTACTTATCATTGATAGATACTTGTCATTGGTTTGTAGTACCTATTAAATCCCACAGAGCACGGAGATGCCTCTTTGGCCGCTTCTAATGACAGCATTATCAACACTTTTCATACAAACCAAGAAGTTCACACAATTGCGCGCACTGACGGTCTAGTCAGTGCATGCATTTGTGCCTGTCATTTGGACCTGTCCAGGTCCACTCATAGCTATGTGGTTCTTTCCTCAAAAGGCCAACTCAGAGACTTATCTGCATACTACTCTCATGATCTGTCCAAGATAACACCTGGACTCTAAAAGAGACTGTGACCTCTTTTTTCTGCGTTTCTTCTCAGTCTAGTACTTTAATTTTTTTTGCTTGTTTAACGTGAAAGATGTTTGTGCCACTTTAATTCAATGAATAAATCATGTATCATGATTATCCGTAGAAGTTCAATACATACAATACACGGTCTAAGATAATTAGCTATTGCGTATGAATTCGCCGCTAGACGCGCTAGTGTTGAGTGAGGTCTTGGAAATGTCAAATGTCTGTTTGTGGTAAAACTACGCAGGTTTAATTCTAATTAGAGTCGTATTGTGAATATTTTGCAATACCTGAGCTTAATTGTGGCAAATATGAGTACCGGTAATCGACAAGAGAGTTGCTTTGATCTCAAAGCAAGTCTCTAGTTTTATCCTTATAAATGGATAAAACTATTTAGTTTTATCCTTTGGAAACCTATGTCCTCCTTTTTTCCCCAACCAAACGGGACTGCGCAACACTGTGGCACACTCAATATTTCTACGGTACGGTTTTTAGCTATTAAATATGGTTTAAGTCTTTCACGCCCGTAGTAACAATCTTTGAAAGGTTTACTTCAGGGCCTTACTCGACAGTGGCGCTAACTGGTGACCATAAAAACGATAGCCCGTTCCTGGACACGCATTTATTAGTAATGGCGTCTGTAGTCATTTTTATTTAAATGAGCATCTCGCAGTTCCTTCAGGGATATCTACTGCTTAACCGAACTTTCCTGTGGGGACTTAATTAGAAAATAAGGCCACCAGCCAGGGCGTAAAAAAACTTAAAAGCTAAGCGACCAATCGCTAAGGGCACCCCGTGCGGGGTACGAGCCTCGGCTTAGGACGTCACTGGGAGAGGACAGCAAAGGGAAGTTCTGGATCGAATAAATATATTATTTAAGTGACTTCTTTAAACAACTACTGGCTCAGCTACGCGGGCTGGCTCGAGCTAAGGGTCGGGGGGAAGACACGTCTATAGTCACTGTCGGTGCGGAGTTTCTATGCTCTGTGGGCTGTAGGCAATCTTAAATGTCAGATTTGACACTTTTCTATATAGTAATGTGGTAAGCGAATCTAGTAATCTAAAAGGGAACGATTTATGTATTTATTTATCATATTATGTTCCATGCTACTTAACGGGCATATAAGTATCGCTCGCAGGTACCTGCCGTGAAGTCGTATCACTTTACATTTGGGACCATGCATCAGCATTTAGCGAACAAAATAATTTTTGTACCATATTTGGTAAGGACTATATAAATTTATTATTTGGTTTTCCTATCGAGAATTGTTAGTACATAACGTAACAGATATGAACACGTTATCCTGGTTATTTCAGATCTAAATATACTTTTCATACCAATGTTTGGATATTTTATTTGATATAATCCGAAATTGATGCCTTGATGAATGTTTTTATAAGCAGCTGTCGTGCCTCGTCAAATTGTACAGTGGTAAATATTCATTACTTACTTAATTTCGTTGAAGTGCCCTACATACTTATCATGGATAGGTATGATCATGAACGCTACTTTTAGTATAGTAAGACGTTATAAAGGGTGAATGAAAGACGGCTTACAAAAGGTATTCTCAGGCAGATGTAACATGTGAAGGAGGCGGTAACGCCGGGAGGGGACGCCCTGGAAGGACATACACTGACCTTATTAGTGATGTTCTTCAAAAAGTTCAGGTGCGTAGTACTCGCAACCGGCCAGACCACCGGACCAGATGTATGAACGTGAGCAAAGCGAAAGGAGTATGTAAGGATCGTAGCTGGTGGCGCTCTGTGACGTCATATTACATTTAACTAAATAATACCTACACTTGCTGTAAATAACAAACTTCACTAACCGCCGATTTCAATAATGTATTTCAATCCCAATCTAGAGATCGTTTTTTGTGTGTAACCAATCAATGGCAGAGTTTGCCATCTCTATGACTTTAAGAGCGCGATTCAGAAGCAGCAGAAATTAGGATCGAGATTCGTATCTATTAGAGTATATAATTGGTAGGTAATCTTTTATCATACAGAAGCCATATGAGTAAAGAGGATGTTTCGAGATTAACTGTGCTTACCTATCAGTACCTATTTAACTTTCCATTTTCTCTCTCTGTGATCCTCTGGGGTCATTAATCATACGTTATAATAGAGTTAATTCGTAACAAATTTTAATTTGACCCTGATAACTTGGGGTCCGAAGTGGAACGCGTTGTCAGGTAGGACTGTCAAACTGAAGACATTAATGCTTTTACTGTCTGATAGCAAATGTGGGAATAAATCTGATGAGAAAGATCTGGTCTGATCGTCAGGAGCCTACGAATACAGGCTGGTGGCGGTGGGACTAAAACTTCCATTTATTTTACTTGAAATAGGGAAGACAAATTTAAATAATTCAAAATAAGGCAAAAGGATACAATGATAAAATTTTCCTTGACGTAAAATTATCCTTAAGTTCTCTGTGATTTCAATACATTTTAAATTTATACTAAATATGCTAATGACTTATCGGATAACATTTAGATGGCTAATTGTATTAATACACCACAAACGGCTTTGATTGTTCATTTAAATATTTCCCTCTATGTTCTGATTTAATACGATAAAACGCATCAGTACATGTTAGCTGTTAGCTCGTGGCTAAATAAAAACAGCCGCACGGGTTGAAGCTGCGCTTGCCGAGGTCAGTCTGTGGATGGGTGACCGTTTGTGACATACCCTCCGTGCCTCGGATAGCACGTTAAGCCGTTGGTCCCGGTTGTCATTTGTAGATCTTTTACAGTCATTACGTGTAGTCAGAAACCCGAAAGTCTGACAACCAGTCTTACCAAGGGGTATCGTGTTGCCAAGTAACTGGGTTGTGGAGGTCAGATAGGCAGTCGCTCAATGTATTACCCTGGTATTCAGCTGCAACCGGTTAAACTGGAAGCCGACCCCAACATAGTTGGGAAAAGACTAAACAGATGATGATACTTGTTAGTAGTTGTTAGAAGAAGTTGTAAAAGGTATCATCCATTTGCAACGAGAAATATGTATAACAGTCTTTATACGCACCCTTAAGTAGAACAGTCAACATCACATACCTTTATATACAAGTAACAAGATAATACGCAATAAGCAAGACGTGCATCGAAAAATGTTTATCCACTGTGTTTTTTTATCCCATGCCATTTTAGAAACTAATAAAAATGACCCTGTAATATGTACGTCAAATGCCATCCACCGAATCAGTTTGAGTAAACTGTCTCTAAATACAAATATGCATTATCATATTAATCATCCCTTTTTTTTTTGCTAACGGGGGGAAACCTTCAAAAGGCGCCTGGACTTTTGGGAAAAAGACCAGGGAGTGTGGGATTCTTACCTCACTAAAACCACCCCGGTGATCACCATCAGCACATGGAAGGGGCCCCGTTACCTCTTAAGAGACCACTCCGGGACCCCCTCTGTGCAACGCCTTTTAGGGCACATCCCATCCACGGCGACACGTGATCGCTATGCCGCCGTCTTCCCTAAGGTCATTCGTTGGGCGATCAGAGTCCCCACTCTGAGCACCCGTGACCCGAGAATCCCACCTGCGTTAAATGATGCAGGTGGGGTTTCGGCATGTTACCTACATCTGTAGGGTTGCCAACGAATAAAGTCGGACATGGGTAGGCTTTTTGATTAGGTCTTCGGCCAAAATAAACGGTATCCGGCTTGTCCGGATTTTGTAAGACTAAGCTTATCATACTTGGACCGTTGTTTCTCAACTGTCCAACACGATATGACAGATATTTCGTTTTTATTACTACAACAAACCATACATACAATACAATATTTTCGTCTTACCTATTAATAATGAGACAAAATCCTCAATAATGTAGGGTGTCCGGCCTTTCTACCCAAATGTCCGGCCAAACTGGCTGGTCTGTCCTATCCTGGCTATTAGGTTTGGCGACCTGGCAACCCTACCTACGTGAACTTAATCACGCTTATTTTCCAAATTTAAGGGTATTTTTTGATAAATTGACTTTCGTAGGATTCGTTAACGAGCATGAGCCATCAGAAAAGTATTAAGTAATAAGTGTAGCGACATCTATCTAGCCGCATACGAACTAAATCTGACGTTTCCTAAATCGTGATATTAAAGTTATCCACGCGATTGAACGTATGTACAAGAACCAGCCAATAGCCGTTGGGAAGTAGCCCACCAGACAACGAAGGATCCTCCCTTTTCAATGGTGGACGAGGAACTTTACACTCTGTTCCTCATAATCCCAAATTAGTAAGATCTGTCCACAGTTTTCCACTATTAGCAGTTTTTGTTAGAAAATCGAATTCAATTTAAAAAAAACTTTGAAAGTGCCAAGCTATCGGAGCCAGATATGTTGCAAATTAGCTATAGTAAATAAACTACTTTACGAAGACTTTACTTTGATGATTCACCGATCACCCTAGTTGTTTATTGTTTTCAGAAGGCGAGTTCATAACAAATTCTAAAATACACTACATTTCAAGAGATGATAACGTCAAAAAAACTGATTATTACAGCATAATCTTAATTACAAGACAAAAAAAAAACATATGCATGCATTATACCGCCAATTTGATAAAATTCAGTAAATAAAAGCCATATTCAAAATTGTCAACATGAGTGATTCAATGACTGAATCTGACGAAAAAGCTAAAATAAAATATTTAAAATATACAAGAATGCATAGACATAAACATCCTGTGTTTGGACCTAGTAAGTCCGTCGTTATGCATGTAGATACTAAAACAAGATACTTTAACAAAATCAGTACTAGCGAATGTCAATCTGACTCATGTGTCTTCGGGAAGGCTGATCAGCGCAAACATAATAAACGCATAAAAAAACATCGCCTGGCAAAATCCACAAAAGTATGTGATATCAACAGCAAGAAACGGGTTTCACAAAGTCTCAAGTATTATATATCGGGAAAATATATTCCGCCGGATAATTCTCAAACACTTAGGAAGAAGGAGCGAAGTTATGGACGGAATGCAACAAAAATGTTTAGAGGCGCTTCGATATCCACATCGAGAGCCGCAATTAAATCAAAATCAATGAGCACAACCAAAATTACAACAATGGACTCCACATTAATGTGGCGCAGAAAAAGTAGTTTACACGACACAAAATCCATTCATATACACAAAAAAAGGAATACGAAATTTCTGAAGAGAGAAGAACAGTACAATTCAATAAGAAATTTCAAAATGAATGCACCAAAAGGAACGTCAACGCCCAAATCGATTTTTAGTTTAAGGAAGCAAAAACGTTACAGAATACAGCAGAAATTTGACCAAGAAGCAAACGAGATAATGCCTCATTTAACGGTCATGCTTCAAAAATATGACAAACTCACAAAAAAATTATTCGAATTAAATAAGATTACACATGGCCTGCCAACTACTGCTAAAATGAAAGATAATAACGAAGAAGGAATATTACAAGAAAACTCCGCTACTTATTTGTGTTCTGACATATATTCTGACAATAGTCAGGGTCTGCCGAAACACTCAACAACTGCTTCGTTTACGAGTACTTCTCAACTAAGATATTTTCAAGGTATTCAAGTTCTTAGATCTGCAGTAAAATTTGATAAACAAAGAGCTGAAGAATGTAAATTAGAAAGAGATAATGCGTTCAAATTAGAATTGGCTAAAGTTGACGCCGATAGATTCAAAATGGAAAGAATTACTGCATCTAAACTAGTAACGGAATCAACTTCTGCAAAATCACTAGAAATTAATGGAGCTAATGATGAAATATTAGACATGGAAAGAGCTAATGCAGCAATAGATGAAATGGAAAGATTTAAAGCAGCTAGAAAAGAAGAAATAAAAGAACTTGAAACTGTTATGCTTTATTCAAAAAATAATTTGGTGAAGCCACGACATAGCGCAATGAAACCATCTCAGAAAAATAAACCGTCAAAAAATGCTATGTCAATGAAACATGATAAAAAAACGCGTTCATATGTTAACAATTATTATGAAGGCAAGAAAATAAATAATAGGCAAACAAAGACTGAACGACAAAACGATCTACTAAATTCTCGTTCCTCAAAAGATTCAAGTGCTTATTCTAATTTACGAAGACAAAATAACAAAACCAGTGCAATAGAATGCAAGACCAAAAGAAAATCTGGAACAGCATCTAGCTCTAAGAATAAAAAACCTAGCTACAGCAGTAAAACTTCCAGTTCGAGTACTAAGATATCTAGCTCGATCATAAAAAAACCTAGCTCGGGCATTATCAAATTAGGGAACAAAGTGAGCCGGTTGATAAAGAAAATTGGATTGAATCCTTGGTACAATCTAAATAAGTCTTCGCAGCAAGTCGTTAAGCTTAAAAAGAAAGAACGTCTAGAGATTTTCTCTAATAGGCAAGATGTATATCTTGCTGTTGCAGATACTAAAAATACGACAAGAGAATTGGAAGACGAGATAAAAGACTTAAAAAGGACTCTCAAAGGTTAGCACTTAGTTTATGTATTTTTTGTACTACATACTTGCAATAGGAACTCATTGAACTACATAATACAAATACATGTATTTGTATTTGCCAGGGCAAAGGCCTTGTCTCATACAAATAACGCTCGAGACAAATTGCTCCGCTTCCTCAAGGCGGATTAGCGATTTCAGGCTTATTTTATAAGTTCAGAACCTATCTCCATGTTATTCTTCACCAATGTCAGAGATGTCTAAGATATACTCCACCAAATTCACATTACTCACACTTTGTATTTAAGCCATTTTCAAAAAATTACACTTTATAAAAAATATTATTTCTAATTTAGCATTGGAAGATGGTAAAGTAAGACAATCTGTAATGAACCTGATAATTGATGAATCTAGGAATAAGGGCAAAGCTACAAAAGACTTATTGCCTCTCGGAACTAAGAAAACTAAAAAAAAAAGCTCTTTGAAACCCACAAAAAAAGGTATTTATTCTGCACGTACATATTAGTTATAACTTGAAAAAAAATACTTCTCTAAATAAATATATAGTGAAAAATGAAACAATTCATTATAATAAGGCAATTTTATTTTTATCTGGCATTGTGTCCGGATGATGGCAATAGGCTCGCCCCCTATTACAAGGAACTTAAACATAACTGTCAAAATGTGGGTGTACTACAAGTAAACCTCTGCCTAACCTTTAAGGATTACAGGCATGGTGTTATGTTTCTTTAGACAATATCCTCCACAAGTACAAAAGCTAGTAGCACTTGTTCAGTGCTTAGTCTAATGTCAGTCCACGTCAAAACATACGTCATCATCATGTTTGAACATGAGCCTTCTGTCAACTGAAGACCATTCCAAAGATTAAAAAAAAAGTATTATAAAAAATATCTATCTATGTAATGTATTGTATTAAGTATATCAGTCGTCTAGTACCCATAACACAAGCTCTGCTTAGCTTGGGGCTAGATGATGTTGTGATTGTCCAGCATTATTTATTTATTTTATTTATTTTTTCCCGTACTTAAAAACGTTCAAAATGCAATCGCAATCAGTCAGCGAAATTCAAAGTCAACTTGTCACAAATGTAGGTAAGTACTTTATCTTGTTAGGTAGTCGCATTTTTGACAGGTTGAGATTGAGTTTAGAATGCGAACGTTCTTAAAAATACTGAAAAGATACGGAATAGGGTAGTGTCCTTAAAAATTCTGTTGGATTACTCAAAAATACTGAATACAATTTTTTTTCTTTTGTCAAAAATGACGACGATATAGTGCGTTGAAATTGCGCGTAACGTCACGCCGTGCTACACTTTTCACGTGAAAGTGACGTCACTGGCCCCTTCTCCTGAACTTTGATTTGCTATATCATTGTCACTTTTTATTGATTTTGAGTAAGCAAAAAATACGTGTATATTATTTTCTGGTAATCTTACTGACGGACTAAATGGACTTAATATATTTTTACCTAGGACACATCCCTATTGCCTCTCAGATTAACACTGTTTTGTGAAATTGCTAATAAGGATAGGATCTAGATGACCAGACGCATTCTTTCAAATATCATAAATCGTTGGAAATATTAATTGCAGATAAAAAAAAACAGGAAATATCACCAGCAATGATCCAAGAAGTTCTGAGGACAAAAATGAAATCAATTTTAAGAAAGTTTGTGGCTCTCATTCCTACGAACAAAACGACCACAGGCACCAAACTTAAGACCTCCAAAAGTAAGAACGAAATCATTTAAAATATTGAAAAGAGTAAGGTAAGTAGCGACATTTATCTCGCCACATACGAACTAAATCTGACGTCTCCTGCATCGCGATATTAAAGTTTGCGACGTGACTGGGCATACCTATTTATAAGAATCCGACAACAACCGGTGAACTTTACACCCTAATCCTCATACCTCCAAAGTAACAAAACTTAATTTATTTTTCTTATCTATCTTGCCCTCTGCCAACTAACCAACACATGTGTCATGAGTCTAGAATAATGTTTAATGATGTAAAAAAAACTTACAGCACGAAAACGAGCACTATCTAAATGTCGTGTGCCATGCTTTGAATCGGAAACGGAATTAGGCTGCGTATTTCCCCCGAGGTGCGACCCTAACGATATTTTTAAGATGAGGACGAAATGTGAGTATTTAAGTTAATGTTGAGTTGAAACGTCCAACACCACGCCCGTAGTAGTTCTTTAAGATAGATATTCTCCTCTAGATTCTATATTGCAGATTCTGTTCGTCGACGATAAGAGTCCAACCACTTATACAATCCCAAACTAACTCATCATCCATCCTCCTGCCCTTTTACCAATTTATTTGGGGTCGGGGCAGCATGTCTTCTTATTCCATACATTTCTATATGCCGTCATCTCAAAAGTCACCTCCTTTCTAGCAATATCATCTTTCACACAGTCCGTCCGTCTTTTCTTTGGTCTTCCCCTACTCATGGAACCCTCCACATTCATACTCAAAACTTTCTTCACTACATGGTCCTTATTCTTTCACATCACATGCCCAAGACAACCGATTTTCGCACATCTTCTCGGTCACAGGCATTACTTTCAGACTTCCTCTTACATCTTCACTTCTTATTCTATCTATTCGCGTAACACCACACATCCCCTCAGCATTCTCATCTCAGCTGCATGTAACTGCCTTTCATTCATCTCTTTTGTGGGCCAACATTCTGGTCTAAACAAGACAGCAGGTCTTATCGTTGTTTTTTATCTATATAATCCCAGACTAACTCAATTAACTAAAACTGCAGCTAGGGTAGCTAGCGAAATCGAATATTTTTAAGGGTTCGACGCTCAACCGCTCAGTGTTCTAATCGTTGAAATTTAACGTTGGCTTTTGCCTAAATTTTCGTTTTTCATTTTAGTAAAAAAAAAAATATATGCCGATATCTCTTCCACCCTCTATTAGTTATGGTTTGTTTCTCCTTCAAATATGACACGAAATCAAATTATCGTGGTCCTAATTTTAGGTCAACAACAAGAAAAGTGCTTAAAGTTTATGAAAGAGGGAAGCGAAACAGAACTGTTACCTATGTCAATGAAGGAAATAATAACTAAGTTAGGCACACCGGAAGGCGAGGTTGAAATTGAGAACGAGATCTATGACGGTAAATATAAAAGGGATTTAATAAGAGTAATTTTAAATTAAAAAGCAGACATTCCTTTAGAGACTGTCGACAGAAGTGAAGAAAGAAAGGAAAGAAAAAACATTTATTTGGAACACGCTAGTTAATAAAAACACAAAAGAAATTAAAATCTAAACAAACAAAAAAATAAAAAATGCGTTGTGCGAGGTCAACACCACTCCTATCTCAGCATATGCTGATATATTTAAACAAGTAGTAAATACCGCAGCGTTGTCCTTCCGATAAGTGAAAACTTGAAACTGCCACTGCCCGTCGCCAGGCTGGTGTAACAGGTCACGTTATCATGTCGGTGACGCGAACCCGCTACTAAAGAAGTTTTCACTTCAAAATTCCTACTGGCTTGGTATGCAGATTGGGGATAGAAGAAAGTTCTGACCAGTGATGCTCACGGTTGAAAAATGAGCATGAGGATAAAATAATGATGAATCTATTATACCTATAAACCTTCCCATTGCCTGGACGCAAACCTCTGTGAGACAGATGGCGCCGTTATGTAACGCGCGGTCCCAATGCGGGTTTGGTAGTTGTAACATTTCTTTGGTCTTTGCTTTCCAAGATGCTGATGCACACGATGTTTTCCTTACTGAAAAGGGATACGGAGACTCTTTTTTTTTTTAAAGTGCATCTCGCCGTTTAACTTTGCGGGGATGTCTACTGCTCAACCAGACATTCCTGTCGGGAATTAAGTCAAGTCCTAAGTCACGTAGTTTAACTTAAGTCCTCCAGCCACGGCATAAAACTAAGTAAGGGCTACGCTAAGGGCACCCCCTGCGAAGTACGGGCCTCAGCTTTGACGACACAGTTGGCGCAGTGGTTGAACCATCGGCTGCTGCGCCGCGTGTTGAGGGTTCGATCCCCGCACGGAACAAATATTTGTATGACCTACAGGTAATTGTTCCGGGTCTGGCTGTTGTGAGTTGTGTATGTGAGTTTAAATGTTTGTAAACGCACCCACGATACAGGAGAAATTCCTAGTGTGGGGCAACGTTTTAAAAAAAAAGATAAAAAAAGCTTAGGGCGTCGTTGGGAGGGGTCGTCGAACGAAGGTCGGGGAGGGCATCTTGTTGTACTCAATAAGACCTATGTCCGTATCGCTTTGAAATATGGCGTGAGGAATGCGTAGTGCCATTAACTTCACAAAACAGAGTTTTTCAGGAGGTAAGCGTAAAAGCTCATCAGAATAATTAAAGCTGCATTTTTATTCACACAGCAAGCGTTTGGTTTTCCAATAGATTTCGTTAACTTTGACGCCAGTGATGTAGTAGGAAGCCGCCTATTTGCATCAAATTTCTTTTTTATTGAAGCCATACAGAAAGGGGATGTATCGCCAGCACTCCTGGATATAGTGATAAATAATGAAATGTATCTCGGCATTCCGCAACCTACATTATTGGAACGGTTAAAAACCAAAAACCGCATGAAGACAATGAACCAAGTTGACATATTTTACAACCTAAGCAGCGATGAAGGCATTGACGAAATTGTCAGCCATGTTGCTAAAGGTAGGTAAAGTGTATCTCAGTGGTAACCTTCTTATCGCATCATCATCATCATCCTGCTGCCCTTATCCCAATTTATTTGGGGTCAGCGCAGCATGTTTTCTTCTTCCATATATCTCTACTTGCTGTCATCTCTACCTTCTTATCGCATGTCCTCTAAAAAAACTCTCATAAGCCACAAAATGGTTTTATTCAACTTTCATCCGCATTAAAGGTCACAGCACACATCAACTCGGAAAGGGATCGTCACGGTATCAACTCGAGCCGTGCAGTATTCTTTGTATTAAATTCCCTACTGCAACACACACTAATCAGAAACGGAACGTAATCGTCTCGCCTCGGGACAAGCTCTAGGCGAATATCGATACGGTGACGATCCCTTTCCGAGTTGCTAGTAGTGCTATGACTTTAAAACGTAAAGTGAATATTTTGAAACTGATTTTATCCATTTCTGTGATTTTGGGATATAACAGTTTCTCAGCGGATGTGCGTTATGGCTTTGTATAAGGCTATGGACATTAATCAAAATGGCTATTATTTATTTGTCAGCTATAAAATTGGGTCAAGTGTCACCGGCTCTCATAGAAATGATGTTGAATAAAGAAAAAGCAACATTATTTCTTAAAAAGTTGAAAAGCAATAATCTTTCGGATTCGTTCAGTGAAGATTACATATTTGACATGTTACTCACACCTTGTGGCAGAGCTGTAATGGTAAAGGAAGTCAGTACAGGTACTAAAGAAACTGTCATAATTTATTAGTTATTTCTCCCTTGTGTTTGCAACTCCTTATTAATAATTCCAGCTATAAAAAAAGGCCAAGTAGCACCGACAGTCATACAAAATATATTAAATAGTGGCGAAAAAAAACCATTCTTTAAAATGTGTAGAAAAAAGAAAACTCATCATGAAATACTCGCCCAACTAAGTACTGAAGAAGGTGAATCTGAGATTTTGTATGAAATCGATAAAGGTATGTTGTACTATAAATATCCTTATTATGAGTGTCTAAATGTGTTGCTAACCGCAAAACTCGAGAACGGCTGGACCAATACGGCTAATTCTTTTTTGTTGTGTTTCTTATTGTAAGGGGGAGGTTTTTATGAAATTTGCGCGGGTAACAACGCGGGACGCAGCTAGTATTGAAATATAATGAGACCAAGTAAATCGTCCCTCTTCACAATGAAACATGACGCGTTAATTAAACTACATAGTTAAATGGAAGCATGAGATTTACAATACTCATTTTCGATAGGTAATAGATTTGCTTTTGTCCAGTTATTCAAGCACGACAAGTATCACCTTCGGTCCTGAAATTGTTGTTAAATGGTGATCCAGGAAAACGAGATTACCGAGGAGACTTTGGATGGAAGGGAGGTATACAGCCACGGGCATAAATATGTTACTTTAGAAAGTTCAGTAAGAACATCTGACTGTCATGTCACTTAAGCGAAAAACCATAGACATGTGCATTCTTCTCAATTTGGTTTACAAGACAAACACATGACATCACCAAGACATGGTCTTTGACATACAGGCCATAGTCCAAACTCTGTGTTTGCCGGATTTGCTCAAGGAGTTGTTAGCCAAAATGACCACTATGTGGAACTTAAATAGGACTAATGATATACAGGCCATAGTCCAAAATCTGTGTTTGCCTCATTTGCTCAAGGAGTTTTTAGCCAAAATGACCACTATGTGGAACTTAAATAGGACTAATACAGGAAATGCGAAGTGCGACGAGCTAGATAAAATTCATTACCAATGGTCCAGATCAACCTTGGCCCGAAACAGCTGTAAGTCATGCGGGAGGCCTTTGCTCAGCAGTGGAGTGATACAGACTGATAGTTACCAATTTGTTTTAACTGTAAATATCTATTGTAGCCAAAAATATAGGGAAAAGATATCTTTACAAAATCTAAACCTAGATGATACCTAAGTATCTTACCCCCTGTTGTCAATATAATCACAGAGTAGAGAGAGTAGAAAAAGAATAATAACCATAATATTTTTACCAGACACATCACCCTCGTCAAAGAACCAAGGCATAAAAATAACCATAAAAGGAAAACAAAATATTTCGAGTAAGATGAAAAGAGTATTCAAAAAAGATGACGCTTACTCAAAGCCAGTCCCAAGAAAAGATGAACCAGAAGACAGGACGACAAGACGTAGGAATAAATTTCGAGAAGATGATGAGTATTCCAAGCCAATCCCAAGAAGCAGTGAATCTGAAGACAACACGAGAAGACGTAGGAATGTAATGAAAAGTGACGATGAGTACTCGAAGCCAATCCCAAGAAACACTGAACTAGAAGATAGGACGACAAGACGTAGGAATAAATTCCAAAAAGGTGATGAGTATTCCAAGCCAATCCCAAGAAGCAGTGAATCTGTAGACAACACGAGAAGACGTAGGAATGTAATGAAAAGTGACGATGAGTATTCCAAGTCGATCCCAAGAGTCAGTGAATCAGAAGACAGCAGAACAAGACGTAGGAATATAATAAAAAAAGACGATGAGTATTCGAAGCCTATTTCAAGAAGCGGTGAACCTGAAGATAAAACGACAAGACGTAAGAATAAATTTCAAGAAGATGATGAGTACTCGAAGCCAATCCCAAGAAACAATGAACCAGAAGATAGGACGACAAGACGTAGGAATAAATTTCAAGAAGATGATGAGTATTCCAAGCCAATCCCAAGAAGCAGTGAATCTGAAGACAACACGAGAAGACGTAGGAATGTAATGAAAAGTGACGATGAGTACTCGAAGCCAATCCCAAGAAACAATGAACCAGAAGATAGGACGACAAGACGTAGGAATAAATTTGAAGAAGATGATGAGTATTCGAAACCAATCCCAAGAAGCAGTGAACCTAAAGACAACACGAGAAGACGTAGGAATGTGATAAAAAGTGACGATGAGTACTCGAAGCCAATCCCCAGAAGCACTCAATCAGAAGACAGCACGACCAGACGTAAGGATTTATTTCAAAAAGATGATGAGTACTCGAAGCCAATCCCAAGACACAATGAACCAGAAGATAGGACGACAAGACGTAGGAATAAATTCCAAGACTATGATGAGTATTCGAAACCAATCCCAAGAAGCAGTGAACCTAAAGACAACACGAGAAGACGTAGGAATGTGATAAAAAGTGACGATGAGTACTCGAAGCCAATCCCCAGAAGCACTCAATCAGAAGACAGCACGACCAGACGTAAGGATTTATTTCAAGAAGATGATGAGTACTCGAAGCCAATCCCAAGAAACAATGAACCAGAAGATAGGACGACAAGACGTAGGAATGAATTCCAAGAAGATGATGAGTATTCCAAGTCGATCCCAAGAAGCAGTGAATCAGAAGACAGCAGGACAAGACGTAGGAATATAATAAAAAGAGACAATGAGTATTCGAAGCCTATTTCAAGAACAAGTGAACCTGAAGATAAAACTACAAGACGTAGGAATAAATTTCAAGAAGATGATGAGTACTCGAAGCCAACCCCAAGAAACAATGAACCAGAAGATAGGACGGCAAGACGTAGGAATAAATTCCAAGAAGGTGATGAGTATTCCAAGTCAATCTCAACAAGCGGTGAACCTGAAGATGAAACGCCAAGACGTAAGAATAAATTTCAAGAAGATGATGAGTACTCGAAGCCAATCCCAAGAAACAATGAACCAGAAGATAGGACGACAAGACGTAGGAATAAATTTCAAGAAGACGATGAGTATTCGAAGCCGATCCCCAGAAGCAGTGAACCAGAAGACAACTCGACAAGACGTACGAATATAATAAAAAGTGACGATGAGTACTCGAAGCCAATCTCAAGAAACAATAAACCAGACGATAGGACAACAAGACGTAGGAATAAATTTCAAGAAGATGATGAGTATTCGAAGCCAATCAAAAGAAGCAGTGAACCAGAAGACAACTTGACAAGACGTAGGAATATAGTAAAAAGTGACGATGATTACTCGAAGCCAATCCCAAGAAACACTGAACCAGACGATAGGACAACAAGACGTAGGAATAAATTTCAAGAAGATGATGAGTATTCGAAGCCAATCCCAAGAAGCAGTGTACCAGAAGACAACTCGATAAGACGTAGGAATGTAATAAAAAGTGACGATGATTACTCGAAGCCAATCCCAAGAAACACTGAACCAGACGATAAGACAACAAGACGTAGGAATAAATTTCAAGAAGATGATGAGTATTCGAAGCCAATCACAAGAAGCAGTGAACCAGAAGACAACTTGACAAGACGTAGGAATATAGTAAAAAGTGACGATGATTACTCGAAGCCAATCCCAAGAAACACTGAACCAGACGATAGGACAACAAGACGTAGGAATAAATTTCAAGAAGATGATGAGTATTCGAAGCCCATCCCAAGAAGCAGTGAACCAGAAGACAACTCGACAAGACTTAGGAATGTAATAAAAAGTGACGATGAGTACTCGAAGCCAATCCCAAGAAGCAGTCAACCTAAAGATAGGATGACCATTCGTAAAGGTAACCTATCTAAAATACCTTTATTTGTAAATCATCGGTTGGTTAACATTGTATGCACATCCAAATAGATCCCAAATCTCAATCATGTACATGAACCATGCAAATATTTATAGATTTACGAAAATTTTACATTTTTGGAGGCAATCATCTAAAATGACTAATATGGGCCTAAAATTATGGTGGTGCAAAAGAGGAGAAGTTAGTTTCGTTGCCTTATTGTGATACTTGAAATGTCACATTTCAGCGGCAAGAGAAGGACTTGAAAAGTCAGCGCCATTGAAAAATATAGAAAGTTCGTATGTGGGTAAGAAGAAAGAGCCTATTAACGCAAGTTATCAGTCAAAGGTCCTGCGAAATATCTTCAATGGTAAATTGGGCTTTACACAATAAAATAATCAAATCTATTCTGTTGGTACAGCACTTAACCACTTACTTAATTTTAGTCATAAAGAAGGGACAGATATCGCCTAATGTAATGGACGATTTACTAGCGGATTTACTTCCTAGTGATAATAAGTCTGAAGTCTTCAAAAAGGTTCGAAAAGGTGAGTGAAAGAACAGCCTCGTATCTCGCGCTAATGGTATATACTGTTGAATGTAAATTGTTAATTTCAGCGATAGCAAAGAAACATGTCATGCCCCCCGTGCTGGACGAATTAATTGCTTATGTTAATGCATCTGATAATACGTCGGAAATCTTAAAAGAAGTTCGCAAAGGTATTTCGAATCGCGTTTATTTTTCTTCCTTCCCTAGGAATTGCATTATTTTACGAGTGTGTTTGCACAAAACCACTATCAGTATTAGTATTTAATATTTAAAAAAAATATTGTCATGACTGTGTTTTCAAATGTTACCCATTAATAAAGGGGGATGTGTGGTGTTAAGCGAATGGATAGAATAAGATTTGAGAATGTATGAGTAAGTCTGAAAGTGGCGCCTGTGACCCAGAAGTTATGTGAAAATCGGTTGTCATGGTATGTGCATGTGATGCGAAGGAATGAGGACCATGCTGTGAGGAAAGTTTTGAGTACGAATGTGGAGAGTTATAAGAGTAGAGGGAGACCAAAGTAAAGATGGATCGATCGTGTGATAGATGATGTGGCTAGAAAGGAGGTGACTTTTGTGATGACGGCAAATAGAAATGTATGGAAGAAGAAAACATGCTGCGCCGACCTCAAATAAATTGGGATAGGTGCAGGAGGGTGATCATGACTTATTAATAAACATAATTGGCATAATTTTAGCAACGGAAAGGGGACAAATACCATTTGACTGTATGGGTGAAATACTGGAGAATATACGACCAACGGACAAAAAATCTGATGTTATTAGTACAATTCGTAAAGGTACGTTGACATTGTAGTCTTGGTCACAAGATATCAAATAACGTATCAAATCACAACACATAAAATCTAGACATTTCATAAAAAAACCAGTATCAACTTTTAGATAGTCCAGGATCCCTAGTACATTTTTGCAATTGATTACTATCAAGCTAATTTTTCGTGAGTAGCTTTATTTTGATGAGACGTTCAACAACTTCCTGTAAGAAACTCTCTACTGCAGTCAAGTTTTTTTATAAGTAGGTACAGACGGCTACATATCAAGCTGTAAAAAAAAAAATATATTTCACGTATAAGCTGACCTCTTATTGTATGGTAATTCGAGATTAGCTATATCGCAATGCGAGATTAGCTTATACTGGAAATGTACAGGTTGATATGTGTGTACCATAATTATTTATTTTTAAATGTGGGAAACATTTGGTGACTTACGTTTTCGCAATCGTCTCTGCCAGTCCCTTTATTGACCACATAATCACATTTGTCGTAAACAATGGAATGGTTAAATTAATAATATGTTGTTTTATCTCGCAACTTGTAATGACAAGTTCATAATATGGAATACCAAATTATGTCTGGAACAGTAAAAAAAATCAAGAAATGCACTCAAAATGTTGATAACTTTTTTTGGTAGTCCGGTAAAAAAAGCAATAAAAGTAATTATTGATTACTTTTTTTCATTACAGCGATAGAAAAGCGACAAGTGCCGCCACATATATTCGATGACATCTTCGGTTGTCAACCGTGCCAAAGACAGCCATGTACGTGTGATGATGATTCAGCAAATATGATCAACAAAACTCTAAAAGGTGAATGATCATGTTATTATACTTGTACGCACAGCAGTCTGTGATAAATGATATGTAATTCTCTAAATAGGATTTTACAAACACGTCAACAAGTATGCACAGTACCTTCAGTATTTTTTCGTAAAAATATGTAATTATTAGGATCCGCAGACGATGTTCTGCGTCAACAGCGCCATATACCGGGTACAATTGTGAATCCCAAACCATCCAGGGACCCATACAAACACACACAAAAATGATCTTCAAATCGAGACATTATCGAGTTTTGCGAGAGTTAGTTATTTGACGACACGATTGGCGCAGTGGTTGAGCGATTGACAGCTGCGCCACGTGTCGTCGGTCCGATTCCCACACGGGACAAATATCTGTATGGGCTTCAGGTTTTTCTAGGTCTGGCTGTCTGTGAATGTGAGTTGGAATGTTTGTAAACGCACCCACGGCATAGGAGAAATTCCGATTGTGGGGCGACGTTTAAAAAAGAAAAAAAAAGCAATATATCAAATAATAGTTTTCCATTGCAGCGTTAGAAAAGAGGCAAGTCGTATCGACTATCACTGATGATATTATTACTGATCAGCCGAGTACGATAGACGTTATTAATAAAATCCGTAAGTAGCAGGGTCATACAAACAAATCTGAAGATTTGGTTCCAAATTCCCTTTTAATTTCTATTACTAGATGTGCCCTGCGGTTTTGCCATTGCTCAAAAATTAGATTATTAAATACAAAAAGAACTTTTCAAATGCCACAGTTATTGTTGCATCTATATACAAATAAATCAAGTTGAAGTATCTGTTTATTATGTTCAAATAACAGCTTTTTACAAATAAATTTGAAATTTTAGTGTTGTGAGTCAATCTCCGAAACGGTTGGACTAATTTTAACCGGCCTTTCACTGCTAATGTATGTGTGTAATAAGAAGTAACTTAGGCTTTTGTCTTTTATTTTTAAAAAGAATTACGGTTCCGCACAAAAAACATAAAATCCTTTAAATTATGTTAATAACCACGCATCGCGCAGTCGCGGCCACAGCTAGTATTTTGTAAGTATAGATATTACTGTGTACTGTATTATCCGCTTTGACAAAACAGTATTGGTATTGATTGACTGATAAGTCTGCCTCTGTACATTTGTGTGCTTAAAGTATTAAATAAATAAATATTAGTAGTTTTATGTTTAAGTTTGTTATTTTATCCCGTCGTAATATCGCTATCTGATATTCATCTTGTCTTTGTTAGTGCTTTAGTTCTAAATATAAAAATCATTTTATTGCAGCAATAGGAAAAAGACAGTTGACGGTGTCTGTCATGGATGATATGACACAAACACAGTCACTTATTCACGCCAGTACTTCTCCCTTAGGTAAGGCAGAGGTGTATCTATGGTACACCGCCATTTTGCACGCTATGTATAAGTCCCACAGATAATGAGCCTTTTGCAATCAACCGGGCACAAATCTGGACTCCGGGATAGTACTGAGAAAACCCTGCCTGACACCTGCCTGCCTGCCTGGGAATTAAACCCAGGATCTCACGCTCAGCAGTAGTTCTTGCGACCACTAAATTAATGAGGTAGCATTTTTTTTTGTTTGTACAATATTTTTTGTTTATACTGATACTGTTAGCTTGCGACATCGAACTGCTGGGCAAAGGCCTCTCCCGCCATCTTCTACGTGGTCTACCGAGACGCCTTCTGGTTGTGTCAGAGCTCCAGAAATGGTTGAAATGTGTTGTGGTTATTTTGGCCCACAGCTCATTGTGAATTAATTTAGTCAATTTTCGTTTAGATACAAGTAACATTTATTATTCTTTGATCAAAGTGAGCTGTCGGTCTATCCTGTAAATACCTCCCAGTTACAGGTTAAATGTGTGCGTGAAGTGAGCTGGCAATCTCTCCTTAGTATGGGTTGATAGCTCACATGCACTTCATGTACATTTTCACGGGGATATTTTTATAAAATAGCACGCCCGGTCTCAGTTGCGTCGCTATTTTAGTTGAATTTTCTTGCCATCTCGACAAGAAATTCTTAGAAGACGCAAAATAATTATAGTGACGCCCGCATGCTAAAGTTAGTCTTATTTAATCTAGAGAATATTATATACCTTTCACCCACCCACTTCATCGCTCGTGGACCGTTATCCGGCCAGCTAGCAAGAACTGTTCCATTCATACTTAGTCGACAAACAACCGTATCCAGGGTGTGCCACGTTTGAGAGAGTTACCGTGACCCTGGAACGTCAAGGGCAAGACGGAACAAGGAGGGCCTTTAGTCAGTAAAAGTCTGACAGGCCCTCCCGTTGCACCCAGAACAGGAGAAGTCATTGGATGATTTCTCAGCCTTAAAGGTTAAGGTCTCATTTGGGTACGAAGGTGATCCAGCCTTCAGTGATTAAATTCAATTCCAGCTATCCAGCAGAAGCATGGCACTTCTTCTGTGACGAAAGTCTTACTGGCCAATGTTAGCGGAAGTGGCAATCAATCTGATGTCATTAAACAAGTTCGTAAAGGTAAAGAGAGAGTCAATACAATACTTTTATTCTTATGTTTTTTTTGCGAAATCTTTGAAAATAATAAAATTTTACATGTTTTTATTTTTCGCTCTTTTAGTGGGTCGGTTACTTATTTATTTAATTTATAATAGTGTCAACTGCTCATCACCTTTCAGTATGTGAAAATCATCCCCTATTTTTTACACTTAAGTGGATTTCTTTTTTTCAAATTTCATCGGGAAAATCTTTGAGGTTTACTCTATCCAGTATAAAAATAATTATTGAAATCTGACTATTAAAAGTTATGCCTGGTCCTACATAAAAAAGTTGTATATGTGTCGAATTGAAAACCTCCTTTTATTCGTCGATTAAAAATCAACTGCGTGCGTTAGTCTCGATGAAACTCGAAAATGGCTCGACCCATTTTAATGAATTAACTAATTATTCAATATTTGCAGCGGTAAAAAATGGGCAACTACCGAATGCCGTTCTGCTTGAAATACTTGCTAATGTGCGTCTTAAAGACAAAAAGAGTACAGTTATCGCGGAGGTCCAAAAAGGTAAGCCATCGATTTACTTTATTGCGTCTTTTACTTCCTTGTCACTTAGACAGGGCGTACCGTAATTAATGGATCAAAAGAAGCAGGTAGGTAGCTTACTTGATTTCCAACAACCAATTTGAATAAGTAAAAAAAAACGAATTTTATCTTTTTCATCAAATTTTAGCATTTATTTTCTTTAATGCTGGCGCGTGGCGCTCCAAATTATGACATTTGTAGGTATTGTTAAACATTTCTGAATAGCTTACATGTTATAAGAAACAATTTTACTGAATTCTTGTAGACAAAATGGTAAAATTTACAAAAGAATATCATGGTACCGTAACGGTTATTTTAAATATTCAAATTAGTTTTGGGAAATCAGGTATGCTACTTGCTCGTGGCTTTTGTTCCATTATTTACGGGACTGTATAAATTAGGTCTGAATATTGACATAATTAAGGTACTTAAACCTTGGTTAAAATGGCACTATTCACAATCAGATTTTGGCCCATATTTTTTTTAAATTTTATGCCATTTAAGAAGGCTTACAGAATAGTAAAACAAAAGTAACAATGATACAACTATTTTGCTAAATACAAGCCCCCTATAGATAAAAAATTGAAACACCGAGTTTTGCTATTATAACTACGAAGTGACATATTAATTTATTTTTGCATTAAATTAATATGTAGGTATATGTTTACGAATATGTATATATATTTATTTTAATAACTTTAATCCTTGTTCAAAACATAATTTCAGCGTTAAAGAAAACACAAACGGCGCGCGTTTTAAATAATATCCTCGTCAGTACGCCATGTGACAGTCGACATGAGGTTATTAAGAACATCAAAAAAGGTTTGTGTTGAGATTGTAAAGGATTCCTCACGGAAGCTAAACCCATATATCCATACGATCCACCATCTGTGAGAACTATTAACTAGCCATTTTTAGTATTCCATAACTCAAAAGGAAAAACGGATCGCTAATAAAATCATTTCGTTGTCTGTTTGTCTGCCTGTCAGGAAAGTAGGTCTACAGTCCCTTGGAGCTTTAAAAAAAATAAAGCGTCTAAGTCAACGCAATTACGAAATACGGCAATTTTTATGCGTCATATTGTGATATTCGCAAATAAATCAAAACCTGGTACTTCTCGTTGACTTAGAATCATGAAATTTGGCAAGAAGCAAGGTTTCCCAGTGCAAGCATAAAAATAGAAATTAGTGGCTTTATCAAAAAATGCTTGCAACGTAATTATTTTGGTAAAAGTAACTGAACAAAGGCCTAAAGTAAGTTCGTGACCCCCGGTGCGCGAGTCACGCATTTGTCCGGATTTTTTCTTTCTTTATTATTAAAAAATCACGTTGAGTTTTTCTTGGCAACTCTTCTAGCCCCCTTTTTTTGGAGTATCTTCACCATAACCTTGAGGTTGTCTACTGTTCAACCGGATTTTCCTGTGGGGAAATTATTAACTAAGGTTCTCCAGCCAGAGCATAAAAACTTACAAAACAAGCAACTACCCGCTATGAGCACCCCTGCGGGGTACGGACCTTAGGGCGTTGCTGGAAGAGAACAGCAAAGGGGTAGACTGGATCTCTTCGATTTTTTTCCACCTTAAAAATGTGTGTGATGCGTGCTTACCTATTCATATATTAATTTATTACAGTCGTAGATAAGGGACGACTGTCACCGTGTGTTTTGTACGACATTGCCGCGCAAACCAGCCCTGGAGACAGCAGAATACAAGTGATTAAGAAAATCCGCAAAGGTAAAGAAAAACCTCGGTTGGATGTTTACTTTTTTGAAGTTATACTTCTTTTGGCGCGATGGAGAAAAATGATGAGAGTGAATTTTTACGATGTGTGCGCACACCGACACCTAAATTTAACAGCATGAAGTTAGTTCTAGGTGGTATGAAAATTGATAACTATGTTCAAGTTGTATATTCTAGTATTTTTTGACACTACCGGTAATGTCAAACTATATGTCATGCAAACCTGACCGAAAGAAAGTCATTCTAGCCTTATGGTCTAGCCGGCAATAAAATTACATAATGCCCGCTGGTCGACCATGTTTTTTGAATTTGGAACCTGAACACAAAGTTTGCATAAATCTTTTTAGGTACCGAAGAGAACACATTTGAAAATCGAATTGCTTTTTATTATCTTACTACAGAAGGTGTGTACTGTGTAAAGAGTATTCTTGGGAATAAAGGTGTCTTGGGGTATTTTGAATCCTTTGCTGCATTCAGGATTCTAGTCTTAACTCCATCGATGCGCTCGGTAGTTAACTCTAGAATTCTTCGTTACGCCCGGTATTCATTATGGCGCCCGTGACATAATACACTGATCTGTCCCCTTGGTGCGTAATCTACTATTTATTTGCATACTGTGATTCATTAAACCGTACAACATATTTCAAAATATAAATAATTTGCACTAACTTATACTTTTACATTATATTTTTTTTTTCAATAATTGATTTAACGCGTTGAACGCCAAATGACCGACAAACAATACATTTTCTATTGTGTCTCGTTGTTTGGCAGTTAAGGTGTTAATGTAACCACGAGCAAGAATTGCTTGTTGTATTATTTGTTAAGAAGTATAACTTCTAACGCGTGTACATAAGTACACACACTCTTTTTTTTTATATAACGTTGCCTCACACTTCTAGGAATTTCACCTGTATCGTGGGTGCTTTTATTCATTCATTTAAACTCACACACTGCTGTTTGTACATGTGAGTTTAAATGTTTCGATCGGCTCTGTACCCGAAACCATACAATTTTTTTTTTTTTTTAAATAAACATTGCCCCACACTAGGAATTTCTCCTGTATCGTGGGTGCGTTTACAAACATTTAAACTCACATACACAAACAGCCAGACCCGGAACAACTACCTGTAGGTCATACAAATACTTGTTCCGTGTGGGGATCGAACCCACAACACGCGGCGCAGCAGCCGATGGCTCAACCACCGCGCCAACCGTGTCGTCAATATTACCTGTAGGCCATACAAATATTTGTTCGTGCGGGAATTGAACCCACGCAGCACAGCAGCCGATCGTTTATACTGCGTCTACTATGCCGTCACTTTAAAAATATAGTATATATTAGAGATAATAGGCTTTTATTAAGTAAAATGTTGATTTCAGCGGTAGGAAAGAAGCACATTATACCCTCTGTGATGAATGAAATTCTTACTGATGTAAGAGACAGTGATGATACGTCTCAAGTCATGAAGAAAGTGTGTAATGGTAAGTGGTTCTTAATACCAGCGTTCCCTCTCCTCCAGGAGAGCAATAGGGCCACCAGCACTGTTCGTAAACACAGACCGCCGTCATTCCGTCTTCGCCGTCGAAGCCCGTCGCGACGATCCCGTCAATGCCCTCCCCCCGACCCTTTGCTGGAGCCAGACGCGTAGCTGAGCCGGTAAATGTTTCAAAAAGTTCCTAAATAATATATATCTATTTGATACAGCCCGTCCCTTGCTGTCCTCTCTCAGCGACGTCCTAAGCCGAGGTTCGAACCCCGCAGGGGGTGCCCTTAGCGATTGGTCGCTTAGTTTTTAAGTTTTTACGCCCTGGCTGGAGGCCTTAATTTCTTATTACAGGAAAGTTCGGTTAAGCAGTAGATGTCCCTGAACGATAAACTGCGAGATGGCCTTTCAAAAAAAAAACATCCAACATTCTATATGTGGAACTTCCGCAAGATATCGCCCTCGCAAGTTTTAACGGAAGTCTTATTAATAAAATATGCTTCAACTAAACGAGTACATTATAATGCAATAGAGATCCGTATCCTGTATTCCCCGAAGGGTTGAAAAAAAAAAACAAAATTAGAAATACAAAACAATACAATTTATCATCCGCATGCCATCGCCGCCATAAAACCAAAAAGTGTCGTCTAAGCCATCACAATTTCATTCATATCAACCGTTCATTTCAGCGGGCGATAGGGGGCGTATACCACCTCCTGTAATGGATGAAATATTGGCAAAAGTACACCCTGACGACGATAAATCTGATGTCGTGAAGAAAGTCCGTAAAGGTAATTCATTTCATAAGTTGTGTTTGCTATTGTTGTGTGTTGTAGTTTTTGAGTTGTTGTTGGTGTTGTTGTTCGAAAGTTGTTTAAAAATATAGCCTCTTGTGTGAGTCAACAGCTATTACAATATTTGTATGTGTATGAGCAGGCTACACTGCAAAAAACAGATGCAATACTATATGAGACTAGCGGAACGCCGACGTTGAATCCAATTGTGAATCTTAACCATCCAAACACCCAGTCCAACACACTAAACAAAATCATTTAAACGGTTCAGTCGTGTCGAAGTTCAGTGTGATAGACACTACAGAAGAATTATTCATGTAAAGATAATAACCGGGCATTCATAGAAACCAAAAATATTGCAGCGTTACAAAAGAGTCAAGTACCAGAAGAAGTAATAGAGGTGATAGCCAAATTTCTTCGCCCTGAAGATGAAGAAACAGTTATGGCACCCAAACGGAAAGGTAAGTAACTATTATTTTTTTATTATACCAGCCTTTTTACATTTTCCTCACGATGTTTTCCTTCACCCATGTCAGTGATGTTCAAGATAAACTTAGAAAGTACATATGAATTGAAAAAGTCACATTGGTACTTGAACCATTGCCTCGTGTACCAGAGACGAGGCGTAAACCACTGGGCCATCATGACGGCATTAATTATATTATTATCTTAATATATATAGATTACGTGTCACGTTGTTTGTCCGCTATGGACTCCAAAACAACTGAACCAATTTTAATAAAATGTTACACACAGTATGTGCTTTGATCAAACTTAAAAGATAGGATAGTTTTTATTTCGATTATTGACCTTAATATTTTTTTTATGTAAAATTATATGTTTTCTTAAAATAACTTACATACATTTCTAATAGATGGCAGTGTAAATTAACTTTTGAGGCGGTACGAAGTTCGCCGGGACAGCTAGTATTATTATATATTGTATCATTATATCATTAAATTAAAAAGTAATTATAAGGTCCCAAAACCAGCTCTATTATTTGTCTTCTATGTGTAGAGGTAATGTTGTCAAATGTTAAAAGGCACGATGGGGTTGGCTGTGTAGATAAAAACCCGAAATAAATAAAGTAAAAACTTAAAAAAAAACAAGAGTAAAGGAAGACCAAAGAAACGATGAATGGATTGTGTGACAGCTCTACAGCTGTCATACATAGCCATACGGCTAGGCAGGAGGTGACTATTGAGTTGACGGCTAATAGAGATGTATGGAAAAAAAAGACATGCTGCGGCTATCCTAAATAAATTGGGCTAAGGGCAGGAGGATGATGATGATATGTTATCTTCTCTTAAACTAATCGCTTATTCAAATTCCATTTCAGCGGTAATAAAAGCGAAAAGGTCGCCAAAACTGTCGCAGAGATCTAAAAAAAGTGGCGAAGAAAGTGTTTTTTTCAAAAAGGCTGCATTAATCAAAAAGATTCGTAAAGGTAAGTAAGCGCAGCCGCTTAAATATTGGTTAACAGCTGTTGTCCTAATTTACTAACATAACATCACGCTTCTATACCTCGAAGGGTTAAGCATAGGTTACCCATCAGTACACTCACAATACGTCCCTTGTAATAGGGGTGAAACTTGCAATCTTTTGAACCGGGCACAAATCCAGACGCCAGGCTACCTCTGAAAATGTTTGATGGGCACTTAGCTCCTTTACCCAGGAACTCATACTTAGCAGAGCGGAACCATGCAGCACGTGACCACCAGACCATTGAGGCAGTCCTCATTTATTCATTCATGAATATTCAATTGTTTCATTGCAGCCGTAGATTGTGGGAAACTATCACCGCGTGTCCTGGACGATGTTCTTGCTACCGTACGGCCTAATGATACCAAATCTCAAGTCATGAAGAAAGTCCGCAAAGGTAAGGTTAATCGTACTGAACTCATGCTATAACTCTGTGGGACAATAATAGGCTTAGATTTTTACTTTATTGATAATAGGTTTAGTACACCACTGTTAAGTCAAGAGGAAAAGAGAAAGTGTAAAAAGTATTTGCCTTAGAAGGCGACGTAAGAGCGCGCGTATGTCTTATCTAGAAAAGACATCAAAGTACGCTACAACACCCACAACTAGTGTACTCTAACTGCCAATTTCAATAACATATCTCAATCCAAATCTAGGAATCGATCTTTATTTGTAGCCAATCAATGGCCGATTTTGTAATCTGTAACCTTGAGAGGTCCAATCAGAAGCAGCAGTTGAAGATCACAGATTGATATACGGTATTGAAATTGGCCGTTACACGAGTAATAATAAAATTTGAAAACCACGAAATATGATACTAAATTGCGACGTTGCCACTCATAAGGTATAAACGCTTTTAAGCTCCGCGTTTATCTTTAAGGAGGTGTAGATATTTTCTAAGTTGTTTTTCCAAATCCATTATGAAATTTATTTTATAATTTTTCATGTTTCGTTCCCAAAGGGACCGTATTATTAAGCCTGCGCTATCTGTCCGTCTCTTTGTCTGTCAGCGGGTTATATCTCATTATCCGTAATGGATAGATAAATAAATAAATACTGCTGGACAATCCACACAGCATCATCTAGCCCCAAGCTAAGCACAGCTTGTGTTATGGGTACTAGATGACTGATATACTTAATACAATACATTACATATATAGATATTTTTACTATACATAGAAAATACCCAGAACACCCGGAACAAATCTTTCTAGATCGTACAAACATTTGTCCCAAGGCGGGAATCGAACCCGCAACCTCCTGCGGCGCAGGCGGACCTTCGCCCGCCGCGCCACAGGAGGTTTTATATAGGTCGTATGAATATGAAGATAGTTGAAATTTTCACAGATTGTGTATTTCTATTGCCGCTATAACAAATCCCGATGGTCACTCCACTGTGGTCATTTGTGTTCAAAATATCATACATTTTCAGCAATCAAGAGAAGCCAAGTGTCACCTTATGTCGTGGATGATAAAGATGCTGGTCCTAGCGGAATTAAAGACGACATTGCAAAGAATCACTCTAAAGGTAAAGTACTTAATTAAGGTTTTTGTGCGTCCAATATCCCTTTGGCCGCGTTCTTGTCTATGTCGTAACAGTTATTGTATCGTTACGACTGTCGTCATATTAACGACACACATTTTGCCCTAGTTTTAACACTGTCTTCACAATCTGTCGGAGCAAGAAAAAAAAATCGTGGAAGACAGTTAATTGTACCGTTCTATATGTTTACACCTCCGTTTCAATATACAAGCCACGATGGTTTAAACTGTACGACAAAGTGGGTACACTACCTTCCACCCCGTATATTAAAAAGTAGCTTTTATTGTTAAAATACAATTATTTTAGAGAAAAATAAAGAAAAATTAGAACCAAAAGTCAGGCAGGACATACGTGTCGATTCACGGCCAATAGACGATCAGCCAGAAGTCATGATAAAAGTCCAGAAAGGTAACTTTTAAAATCTGAATAGGTATGTACAGACTGAGACCTACATTACAAAACCCTCCTTTAGAAATAGTGAAATTGGATCCCAATAACACTGTCCAACTCGGTAAACGAACCCACAACCTCATGAGTGACCAATTAACCATCATCATCATCCTCCCTTATATATAATTTATTTGTCGTCAGCGCAGCGTTTTCTCTGCTTCCATACATCTATTTGCCGTCATCTCATAATTCACGTCAATCCTAGCCATATCATCTTTAACACAATCCATCCATCGTTTCTTCGTTCTTCCCCTACTCTTTTAACCCTCCACATTCATCCTCAAAACTTTCTACCTCTGTCTAACCTCATTCCTAGCGACCAATAAACCAAAGAAGCAAAATAAAAAGATAATCATGTTTTCAGCGTCACCGAAGAGGCAATTATCGTCAGTGAATAATATAGACCAGCCAACACAAACTCGCGAGAAAAGCAAGAAGGCAGAAATTATAAGGAACATTGTTAATGGTAAATACTTGACCGGTTGAAGGAATTATTTTTTGAGAGCAAAATGGGGTACCTTCTAAATCAAAAACATAATTTTTGTAAATGGAACAAAGCTATTGTTCAACATTAAAAAAAAAATATTGACAAGTTCCACGTGGACAGAGTTGCGGGCACAGCTAGCATTTGTTTTAATTATTTTGGATTTATGATTTTGGACTCCCCAGCGTGGAAAGTTTTCTTCGACTTCTTCCTAAGTTTTGCGTCTTTCCTAAGGTTTTCGTACACAATCATGTACTGAACTCACGGTATGAAGTTCTGCCTCGCTGTCTCTCCCACACTGTATAATGTAGATAACTTTGCTAACACACCCAAAATACAAATTAAGGTAATGTCCAATTCAGCGGTAGATGAAGTCCAGCTGGCACCTGGTGCTATGGATGATTTAGCTGCCATCGATGTTCAATCCAGAGACAGCCTACCCCATGTTATGGAGAAGGTCCGCAAAGGTAAGTTCAAATAAAACCACTCAATATAACTTTGATCACATAGGAGATGATTTTGTACCGCCTTCAAAGCAGGGGGAAGTTCTTAGTTCAATTGTATGTATATTTTTTTTGCTTTTGTGTGTTCTCCGATTTTTCCGACAATGTGAAAACTTATTCAGGCGCGTTGAACTATTTTTGCGTGAACAAAAATAATGGAACTCGCGTCATCGTCACCGAACGCTATTATTTTTTTCCGGCTGCGCCAACTGGTCAAGGTCAGTAAAAATGCCCGACAACTAGTGTCTGACGCTGGTTTTTAACTGGACCTGAGGTTATGAGATTTCCGGTGTCACTGAGACGAGTGTAGGTACCATCCACACTCGTCACTAATACTTTATATAAATACGAAAAATGGTGGTTAACTACTCTTTGTATACCAAATGTGTCAAACCCCGCCATATTTATTCTTCAGATAAAAGTTATCCTAAGTATTGAATAATCAGCTCGAAGTAATCAATATTCTAATATATTACCGATTTGATTTTTCCAATAGGAAGTTTCTCATAGCAGCCCGGAGTCCAGTCCAGAGTCAGAGTGCCCGGTTGATGACAATTTGCTTTTCCCCTAATACATGGGTCTTAACTGGTGAAATGTGGGTGTTACTACAGTGGGTGCACCACTGCCCAACCCCTCAGGGAATACAGGCGTGATGTTACGTTAATGTTATCCAAGTTTCCGGAGTTACGAAATTCCGGAATGCATACCCTAGATTCATTCATTTCATTCATTATGGTGTTCCTGTCTATATGAAACTGAACCGTGGTCGTAAATACATGTCGCTGGTTTGCGAGAATATCGACGTAATTCAAAATGTTGTCAAATTGAATTCTGAATGCCAAACAATCATATATCTTTGATCTCAATCTTTTTGTCTCAAATGAA
The DNA here is from genome assembly GCA_905147745.2 of Phlogophora meticulosa. Lineage (NCBI taxonomy): Eukaryota > Metazoa > Arthropoda > Insecta > Lepidoptera > Noctuidae > Phlogophora > Phlogophora meticulosa. The sequence goes on along the minus strand of LR990520.1, from coordinate 14,053,320 downwards.
TAATGACGCTGTCTCTTTCTAAAGAAAGCTGGGGCGAAATTGGCTTTGAGTCTCTGTTCACGATAAAATATCAAAGCTTTATGATTGTTTGGCATTCAGAATTCAAGATGACAGAATTTTGAATTACGTATGTGGTTTACACATTTGCGTCATACATTCCCGGTGTTACCCACATACAGTTTTAGCAGTATGATGTAACAACTTATACCGTAAAACGGGGTGAATCGAAAAGCCAGGGTGAATAGAAACAAAACTTTAAATGAGATTTAATTGTTGATTCATCATTATTAATTACTTACAAGGTGTTGAAATTAACCATTTCAATTCCTTAAAAAAAATAAGAGTCCTTATAGTAATAAACAATGTCTTACTAACGCGAAAATGCCCTTCAAAGTTGACGACACGGTTGGCGCGGTGGTTGAGCCATCGGCTGCTGCGCCGCGTGTTGTGGGTTCGATCCCCGCACGGAACAAATATTTGTATGGCCTACAGGTAGTTGTTCCGGGTCTGGCTGTTTGTGTATGTGAGTTTAAATGTTTGTAAACGCACCCACGATACAGGAGAAATTCCTAGTGTGGGGCAACGTTTTTTTTTAAGAAGAAAAAAAAAAAAAAAAAAAAAAAGTTTTGTTTCTATACACCCTGGCTTTTCGATTCACCCCGTTTTACTGTTTTATTTACACAAGCTATATTGTTACACATACATATACATAAACTCACGCCTTTTCCCATGGGGGCAGGCAGTAACTACAAAACGCCACTGGCTACAATCCTTACATACTCCTTTTGCTTCGTTTACATTCATACATCTGGACATACACGCATGCCGGTTGCGAGTACTACTCAACTAACCTTTAAGAACATCACTAATAAGGTCAATGTATGTCCTTCTAGGGCTTCCCCTCCGCGTCCTCGCGTTCCTGCTTACATCTGTCTTTTGTTATTCGTCTTTCACACGAATATAAAAATATAATGCCACTCACATATTTGTTCCGTGCGGGAATCGTACCCACAACACGCGGCACAGCAGCCGATCGCTGCGAGCCACTGCGCCAACCGTGCCTCCAAACGTTTATGTACCCCTGTTAGTTTTTGTTTCTGAAGTTTGTATTTGCGTTGGTGTCCCAAATAAATGTTTTCTTTCTTTCGTGAAAATAAATACAAAGTTTTAATCCGGTCAGGATTAGTTGATTATTATGTCATCATCTAATTACCCTTTTCCCTAACTATGTTGGGGTTGGCTTCCACTCTAACCGGATGCAGCTGAATACCAATATTTTACATGGAGCGACTGCTCATCTGGCCTCCACAACCCAGGTAGTGGAAAGGAGGAAAAACGATACCCCTTGGTGAGACTGGTTGTTTTGGGCTTCTAACTACCCGTACTGACTGAAAGTTTGCTGGCTCCTTTTGTGACAGCCGGACCAACGGCTTAACGTGCTTTCCGAGGTACGAAGGAGTCTCGATATATAATCCACAGACTAAATACGGCAAGCATAGCATTACCTTCGATGTACCGTTCGACTGTTTTTATTTAGCCACGAGCTCCTCTTTAAATTTTATTATTTAAACTAACCATTTATTTAATAATTTCATGTATTTCATGGGTCTATTATACGGGGCGATCTCTTCGTAGAAGCATTATTATATTAGTAAAACAATGCTTTTAGGATGTTGTTGAGACTACCTCGTAACTGTAGCGCATCGGAGATGTTTGCGTTTACTGAAAGCATTATCAAAATCAGCGTCTTTACTGAGGAGAGTGAGGGACAGTCAAACAGCATCCTGAAAACTGTAGCTGGGAGCTTCGGCTCTCCCATTGTACAGCAGTTTGTGCTGATTTTTTTTTTGTTAAATGTTGCCCCACACAAGGAATTTCTCCTGTATCGTGGGTGCCTTTTTGTAAAGATATTATATATATATACATACAAATTCACATACACGAACACCCAGACCCGGAACAACTATCTGTGGGTCATATAAATATTTATGCCGTGCGGGAATAGAGCCCACGACTCGCAGTGCAGCAACCAATCGCTCAGCAACTGCGCTAACCGTGGCATCAAATTTTGATTGATAGTTACTAACATTAGGTAATAAGTTTTTCTATGTTAATAACACTATATGGATTATTGCGTCCGAAATAAAGGTATTTTGGGACAAGCCCGCCATATTCCCGATCCACTGCAACTCCTGAAAACCAGAATCAACAGTGGCGACCACCAGAAAAGCGTCGAGACAATGAAGCCCGACGAGTCCCGGAGAAACGATTCAACTGTATTAGATCCCGCTACGAAATTAATCAGAAAAGAACAGCGGAGGAGTTAGAAAAATATATAATTTCCACTTCCCTCCACATCAAGCAGGAGACAGAACAGAGCTAGGCCAATAGGCATAAAGGGACGTTTACAACTGGGTTAGGCTTAGTTGCCTAGCACCACGGTTTAAAATTAACATTGATATTAATGGGTCCTAAATGTAAAGGTATTATTATTTAATAACAAAGAATGTTATTATTAGACTTTAAAGGGTAAACAGGAAAATAGGACGTGGGATATCATCATACATACATAAACCAACAATGAAATACATAATATTATTAATTGGTGGACTATGTTATGTAAATGTATTCATGTTTATTATTAATGCTTATTTATTATATCTTTCTTACGCGCTGTTTTCTACTAACATGTTTAGTGGTGCTCGAAGATTAAGATACGTTTTCCGAGGTCGGTCTGTAGATGGGTTACCATTTGTAGATATTTGACAGTCGTACGGGTAGAAGTTCGAAAGTCAGACAACCAGTCTTACTTAAGAGTATCTTGTGGATGTCAGATAGGCAGCCGCTCTGTGTTACTGCTATTCAGCTGCATCCGGTTAGACTGGAAGCTGAACTCAATACAGTTGGGTAAAGGTTAGGCAGATGATGATGCTCTGCAGTTTATTAGTTACTTAGCTCGAGAAAACTATTATTTAGAATATGGGGCCCTTAAACACATCATATATGTTTATACGTATATACATATATATCTCTTTTGGTTTTCATTGCAGCTTTAGCAAAGAAGCACGTCATGTCACCTTCCATCGCAGAGAAAGTAATCGCCGAAGCGTGTGCTACCAAAACAAAGATTCAAATCATCAAGAACGTCCGTCAATGTAATATAATACTAAACTATTTAAGTGTGAAGTAGTTTTTTCGCGCGCGCTCAAAATAGGATACGGCCTTTCGGAACTGAGACACACGGGGTCCTCACCGTAGTTGCAGCATCGGCAATCTCGTGTCGATGCTCTAGAGACAATGGACGTGTTGTTACTTGGCCAATTCGATACTGGTATAGGTGCTGCTGGGTAATCCCGTAATACGCAATCAATGGCGTTTCATTTTGACAATTCAACAACATTCATTGCGTTATTTCCGTTGTCAGATGAATTGTTCAAACATATGAAGCGATGGATTAGGAATTTCCTTCAAAACACATCAGTTTTAATAAAAGCAGCTTTGTAAGGTGAATGCAGGTGTTGTCTCTGTCATACATATTATGTGTGCCAGCCCGCCCGGTTTTCAAGATCATACATTTCTCATTTTAGGGGTCGAAAAAGGGGAACTGCCAGCAGCTGTGTTGAAAGATATACGAGTCTGTCCTAATGACAAAAGGTCAGCAATTGTGAAGAAGCTCGATAAAGGTAAGTAAAATAGAACTGGACCATGCGAAATTTCAACGTCGTAATTTTTGGTTTACGTGACAAAAGAAAAATTACGTGTCCAGTATTTTTGAGTAATCCAACTATCGGACCAAACAGAATTTGTAACGACACTACTCTATTATAAGTCCAGGTTTCCTCACGATGTTTTCCCAAACCGATGTCAGGTGATAAGATAAACTTAGAAACTAGGTACCTACATATAATTTGAAAAATATAAGGTTCATTGTATAAAACTGGTTGGAAGTTTTTGGCTTGGATCAAAGTTTAAGAACTTTTGTTATGAGATGGTATATACTGAAATACACGCTGGGTTACGAACTACGGTAACGGGATGTTGTACATCATAATATTATAAACTAGTTATAGCACGTGACTTCTACCGCGTGGATAACATGGGCTTCATGTTTTTACGCGACACTCCAACATATTTTTCTGGAATATAATCCAACGTTACTCCTTATCACATCTGCTATCTGCCAGTGAAAGTCCCGACAAAATCGGTCTAGCCGTTTCGGGGATAACCTCAAACAAACAGACTGTTTTTTTTTTAATTGGCTTTTGGTAGCTATAACTACTGTATAAACTGCCATATAAATTTAATAGAAAGCTGTTAATTTGGCACTACAAACAAATACGTCAATTTTATTTATTTGTATAGATAGTTTTCCACTCGCCTACTTAAGTCGTTCCAATTTCAGCTGTAGAAAAGAGGATATTGCCCGCCCATCTCATGGCTGACATTAAGGCGAATTTACAGCCTACCTGCTATACGGGCGATGCCATACAGAAAATTCGTAAACGTAAGTTGACAAATATCCTATCAAAATCAAAATCAAAATTCATTTATTCAAATTCGACTGAGAATAAGCACTTTTTGGACGTCAAAACGTTTACATAAGACAGTCCCCCAAAATTCCCACCCTTCACCACTTCCTAGTGTTTTTTTGCTGGGAAGAAGAAGTGGCGGAACAAACTCCCCAACAACACGTCTGTCTGCTAGGTTTGAAGAACTTGAATCTATACAACATACTCGTATGTCAAAAAAATAATAATCATGTCAATCACCTTTATACATCATTAAATTAAATAATTTGCCTCATGGTTTTAGCACACACTAATATCAACACAGTTTTAAATGATATTAATTTAAACAACGCTGAAACTGAATTCTGTATGAAATAGAAATTACTACTCTGAAGATTAACAGAACAGAAGGCCAACGATGGGGACTGTGATATTCAGCCATCGGCTTCCTGCGATCTTAACCAGATCGTCGGTCCACCTTGTGTGTGGCCCACCCACGCGGAGTCTTCCAGTAGGCAGTCGCCACACTATAACTTTTCCGTCCCAACGAACATCGGTTCTGCGAGCAATGTGCCCCACCCACTGCCACATAAGTTCGGCAATTTGTCTGGCTAAGCCAGCCGTCATCTAATTACAATATAAATCCGTTTCTTCATATTACAGCGGGAATTATGAGTAACTTATCACCTGCTTTACTGGATGATGGAATGGAAGACGATGCAAAGTCTCTAATTATGAACAAGATTAAGCAATGTAAGTCAATTAATTTTACAGCAATCGATTTCAATTGTCTTGCCATGTTAATTTTCAAAAAGAGAATTGATTGTAATTCCGCCAATATCTAACGAGTTTTTAGCGTATTTTAATTATTTATTTATTTTACTATATATATACTATTGCCATATATACTTTTACTTTATGACCAAAAAAAACGTACAAAGGCGGACTTAATGCCTTAGGCATTTTCTACCAGTCTACCTTAGACAGAGATGCGGAGGCATAAAATGGTAGGTGCAACAAGGTATAAAAATAACTTACAAAAATCAATTCGAATCATCTCACTAAAATTTGTATCTTTTTGTGTAGTAAATAAAGGTGTATTTTCTAACACTATCTGAAAAATCTGCGCCGCGTCGCGTCCCGTCTCGGTGTGAACTGATCCTAAAAGTACCCCATACAGGCTTAGGACCTTGGCGTCGCTGGCATACCTAAGTATTACTTGTTATATCAGTATTATTTATTTGATAATTTGAATGTTTATTTAAATATTTCAGCAATTGCAAAGAGGCAGAAAGCAAACTCTGTCACGGAAAATGTGCTTGCTTATATGGGCAAAAGTAAGGATAACTATGACGTCATGGCGAAACTCCGAAAAGGCAAGTAGAGAAACACTGACCTTTTTATTGACCAATGCAGAATTTACGCTGCACAAAGTGAGTTGCTGTACGTACATGGTATTCGATTTCGACCAGTGTTGTCACCAAAATGAGTCAACTGGAAAACTGAAAAGTCGTATTATTACTTGACTCAGTTTGAGTGACGCAGCTTGCGTCACTGTTAATGAGTCATCCCTTCGTCCCGCGTGTATTTCGTTCTTTTCTCTTTGATGTTTAACATCCCCTACACCCTCTTTAAAGCATAGGTTACAAAATTAAATATAGTTCATGTCACTCGCTGATAATGTAGCTTCTTATAGTTGGAAGATTTTTTTAAATCGGTTTAATAGATTTTGAGTTTATCCATTACAAAGTAACATAAGTACAAATAAAGAAATCTTTCCTCTTTATAATATTAGTGTAGATTAGTTTGGACTAACTAACAGCTATCATTCCACAACGAGACCGGGCACTAAGGGCCCGTTGCACCACATACAATTCATTTACCGTTATCTTAATTGGCAGTTAGTTTTATACAAATGAAAAGGCACTTAAGTGACAAAAACGCTTAAGTAATAAGAAAGGTCCGTAAAGGTTAGCTCTTTATCTAAACAACTTTGAGAGCTATGGTACTACCATAGCTCTCTCTTTAAACTACTATTTATATTCAACTATAGATATCAACATCGGGTTGCCTATATCAAACACTGAAAAATTAACTATTTTTTAGGGGAATGAAGGACAGGTTTCTTCTATGGAAGAAGACTTCCATAGAAGAGGGAGGGTCATTCGACCAGACGGGCGTTGTGTCTAGTTGTTGTCGGCATTTTGTATATATTATGTTTAATTGCATGATTCGAATATACGGAAAATAATAATTTTATAGTCCGTGCTTTGTGATAATTTTCCCTGATTTTACAATACTAAAACTCTGGTCAAACTGTAGCGAATCCCGCGAGGGGCTGATGCGAAACGTGACCACACACGTATATTGTTGTAATAATGAGGAAGTCACGGAACTATTTGCGCTAGTTTCAACACCTCCATGCAAGTTACTTCATACAATTCTGCGCAAGCCAATTTCCTCCCGCATCCCGCGCGGGATTCGACATAATTGGATCTGAAATATACACATTGCTAGGCTGCTTAGGTAATAAACTTAGGTTAGCGTTAAAATAACCGTTTCAATTGAAAAATAAAGAAAGAAAAAAATTACTATTTGCTACAAAGGACGTGCATATACAAAGAATTACGATAAAAGTAAACTGACACTGTTATACTGAAAAACTTCTTCATGAATTGTAACTTTAAATTGTTGGTTTCAGTGATAGCAAAGAGGAATGTAACTCCTAGAATCATGGAAAAGGTAATGGCCACTGTTAATGAAGGTGATGGCAGAAAGAAAATTATTTACAAGATGCGTAAAGGTAAGTACCGTTCGTAACATATCGAGACTCCTCCATGCGTCGTAAAGCACGTTAAGCCATTGGTCCCGGTTGTCATTTGCAGATCTTTGACAATCGTTACGGGTTGTCAGAAACCCGAAAGTCTGACAACCAGTCTTACCAAGGGGTATCGTGTTGCCCAGTAAATGGGTTATGGAGGTCAGATAGGCAGTCGCTCCATGTAAAACACTGGTATTAAGCTGCATCCGGTTAGATTGGAAACCGACCCAACATGGTTGGGAAAAGGCAGGCAAATGATGATCTTTTCTGAAATAATATTGACGAAAGTGGCCATTTACATATAGGATTCCTTACTTACTATAAGAGATCGCAATTCTCAAGTACACGTCACATATCCCGCGATCGTTATCCGCCAATCGAAGGGCAGCAATGTGTTTCGCATTTCGACTCCCGAGAACGTTGTATTTTATTTTATTCCAAACACATAACCCTAGTTTTTCCCAACTATGTTGGGGTCTGCTTCCAGTCTACTTGGATGCAGCTGAATACCAGTATTTTACACGGAGCGACCGCCTATATGATCTCTACAAGCCAGTTACTTGGCAACACGATACCTAATGGTAAGACTGGTTTACATATCACGTTTGCAAGCAAAGTAGTAAATCTACATAAATATATGTAGCTAAATCGCGCTGGTACACTTACGAATCCTAAAAACAAAAATATTATTTTAGCGGTACAGAAAGGACAGCTGACCCAATCTATTCCAGTTGAAATCCTTACGGATGTATTGCCTGGTAAAGATACAGAAAAAGTAATGGGCAAGGTTCGCAGAGGTAAGTAGCCTGCAGTGTTATTGAATAATAAACTGATCTCTGAAGTAGTCCCAACATCAACGGATATTAACTACGTTTCTTTTTCGAATACCCACAAAATTAACTTATTTTTTAAACTGATAATTATTATAGAGAGGAAAGATTTGATTGTTTGTTTGTAATGGATAAACTCAAAACTTGCTTAACCGATTTTAGCAATAGAAACATAGTGTATATTTTATATTCGAAACTACGCTTTTAAGGGGTTGGAATAGATGTTTAAGGTCAAAGGGAAAATTCCGAAAACCACGCGGACGAAGACACAGGTAAAGAGCCATTTTGACAGCGTTTATAACTCAGTAAACGATGATAATGTTAGGAAATGACAAGGATGAGGATAATGAAACAAAAATAGCTGTGTAATCAGTTCTCTGTTGGCGGATAATAAACGGAAAAAGAGATATTTAATTTAAAATGAGTTACCATTGCAAAATCGTCGTTTTTATCTTGAAATACCGTTGGGGAACTTTTTTTCCGGACCCCAGAAACCACGTTAAACAGTTGGCCCCGACTGACTGGCATTCGTAGATCCTGGCCAGCCGTTGCAGGAACTCAGAAGTCCGAAACTTTGGTAACCAGACTTACCAAATGATATTTATCGTGTTATCAGGCAGTGGCTTTGTGTAAAATACTGGTATTTGGTTGAATCCGGTTAGATTGGAAGCCGATCCTAACATATTTGGGTAAAGCTAGTCAGTTGATCTAATTCATTTAAATTAATAGGTAATATTCATTTCATCTTGAACCTATTTTAAACTTCTAAAATTGACACTTAAATATTACAGTATTAGTTGTTATTGACTGCCTAGTTGGTCTAGTGGTCGCAAAAGCCGTCGACTGCTAAGCATGAGGTCCTGGTTTCAATTCCCGAGCAATGTGAAATTGGAACTTTTCGTAAGGCGTTTTTGTCAGTAGCAGCCCGGAGTCTGGATGTGTGCCCGGTTGTGTGCTGTGCTGTAGGTACAACTCTGCCCATCCTGTCGGTGAATATAGGCGTGATGTTTAAATTGACAGTAATCATTTGTTATGAGATGATCTAACTGCTTACTTTCCATACAATCATATAAAGAAGAACAATCCCCTTAATTTCAGCCATGGAAAAGCAAAAGCTCACGACGTCGTTCATGGATGATATAACTGTCCATGTAAGTCCTACTGAAATGACTGAAGTCATGAAGAAAGTTGGAATAGGTTAGTTACATGATCATTATCATCCTCCTCCCATTATCTCAATTTATTTGGGGTCGGCGCAGCATGTCTTCTTCTTCCATACACCTCTATTTGCCGTCATCTCAAAAGCCTAACCTAACCACCGATAGCTTGGACCCTGCTTCTGCCGTCGGTGGAACACTATTTTTCATATTTTACATGTTTCTATATTGACGTGATAACGTCTTATAAATTGATGAATACCAGCAACACTCATGAAAAATAGTAACGTTCCGCGTAACGTTCCACCTGAGCCCGTGCAAGCGAGAGCGCGCAACAAGCGATAGAGAGGTACGATAAAACAAAATTATGACGTTATCACGTAAATCTATCGTCCGTAAACCGACTTTACAGACAACCAATTTTTTTATTCTATCTAAATATTTAAAGATGTAATTTAGAAGGCTGTTTATTGAATAAAAGAGAGTATAATGCAAACAATGATTTGGGAAATTATATGTTTGGATCTGAATATTTCCTCTTAGTTTTTAACTAACTACACCAAACGGAAGGAAACACTTATTTTTGAAATGAATAATTGTCCATAATCCTGTCATTACGTAAGTTTTGAATTATGGATATGATTTATCAGGATATTATTATGTTTAAAGCCAACTATTGATATGGCATTCAATATTCTATGTCCTGAAAAGAAAACTCCAATCACGTTATGGGTTTTCAGAATTAGCCATTTATAAGCTGTTTGGAGTGATCACCGTGTATAAAGAGAGATAGTTTTTATGGGGACCTTAAATTGAGGAACGCAGCTAAGGATAGGTGCCACATGTTGGCAAGACACAGATGGCGTATCCAAGATGGCAGCCGCAAACCTTTCCGTGATACATAACATAACATCACGGCTGTAATCCCCGAAGGGTTTGGTAGAGGCGTACTTATAGTACACCCACATTTCGCCAGTTATCCGTGTCGATCCGTGCATAAAACCAAATACCATAACGAAAGCAAATAAATAAATATTGCTGGACAATCCACACAGCATCATTTAGCCCCAAGCTAAGCAGAGCTTGTGTTATGGGTACTAGATGACTGATATACTTAATACAATACTTTACATAGATCGATATTTTTTATTATGTATAGAAAATACCCAGAACACCTGGGACAAATCTTTGTAGATCCGAGAAACATTTGTCGCAAGGCGGGAATCGCCCGCTGTGCCACATAGGTCGTCAAATGTTGAATAGAAAGGCGATGTACTAAGATCTCTAGATTATTTAAACTGCAGACTGACGTCTATGAGGAACTCTTATCCAATTAGCAATGTAGGTGAAATAATACCATTAAGGGCCACCTCCACCAGATTTCCCATCGGTTCCCAATCGGCTGGCTGGAGGTGATCATATCAACTTAAGAAGAAAATTATTTTCTTCCAAACGTTGTGTCATCTGACTGTGAATACGAAAAATCTGCACATCATTTCTTATGGGACTGTATTCCTTGGTAGAATGAACGCAATATAATGTTAGATAGTGAACAGGCTACTTCTGGAGTTGGTAACGAAGCGGAACTTGTAGACTCTAAAATAAATTTGCGTGCGTTCAAGCGTTTCTTGCTATACCGATTGTTGTAATAAAATGCACATGATGCTAGCCAGCTAGGTCTTATCTCAGTTGTAAATGTCCGTTTGTGCCTATTGGTGTCTTTTCTGTCTGTCGTGTCCTTTAACAGCATAAAACGCTGTTGTTTTATCAATAGACACGTAGAATAGACAAGAAATAATTTAGTAATAAACTCATTTTTATTGTTTCCAGCAATAAGGAAGCGCCAATTACTGCCGATGTTAGCAAAAAGTTTAAGAAATAAGGATGCTAATGGGACAATCGTCAGTCTTCGGCGTAGTGAAATAAAAAATATCAATAAAGGTACAGAGGTACAGAGGCCAGCACATCAAGCTACCCCAATCTGTATAATGTCTTCTATCCTTTTTCAACTTTATTGCAAAATAATAAGAAAGTAAAAAAAGTAAAGTACCAGCCTATTACTGTCCCACTGCAGGGCAAAGGCCTCTTCTCATACAGAGAAGGCAGGAGCATTCATCACCACGCTTGCACAAGACGGGTTGGCTATTTCAGACTTATATTAATTATATAAGTCCAGGTTTCCTCGCGATGTTTCCCTTCACCGATGTCAGTGATGTCCAAGATAAACTTAGAAAGTACATATGAATTGAAAAAGTCACATTGGTACTTGGCCCAGGTTTGAACCCACAACCTCGTTTACAAGAGGCGAGGCCTAAACCACTGGGCCATCATGACATTAAAATAATAAGGTTCATGTTCAATTGGGAAAATTTTACAGTTTGGGATAGCTTGATGTGTTGGCGTCTGTACTTGGAACTTCCAAAAACTACTATTCAAAATGACAACTATATTTATTTTAAACAACAGACTTCTTTATCCAACGAAGTACTATTCCCATGAAACCTCGCATTTTCTTCCTGCATATAACCTTTTTCTTTCAGCTGCAAAAGCAGGCGAAATTTCTCCATCAGTCATGAATTTAATAAAAGATGTTAAAAGTGAAATTTGCTGTATTACAAAAAAAGAACCGCCATTAAATAAGCTTCTGAAGAGATGTCAGAAGAATATCATTGTTCACAAGACTGATGTAGTCGCATATATGAGTGGTAGTGACGTCGAGGCTCAAGTGTTAAGAAAAGTCAGGGCAGGTAATTCTCAGCTTATTTCTATCCCACGCCTAGGCAATTTTATTTAAATCAACTTAAGATAAATCTGATGATACACGCGTAATCCCCAGTACCTGGATGACCGAGCTTTGCTCGAATAAAATTGCTAGCTAGATCGATTTATCGCCCCCGAAACCCGCAGCATACTAAATTTCATGAAAATCGTTGAAGCCGATACATAAATTCATATATACAAGAATTGCTCTTTTAAAGGTATAAGATTTTCCGTATTATCAACGTAAAAATATAGTTTCTAACAATTTTATATTATCTTTATAGTACACCGAACTTATATATAAGATAATATCACGCTTGTAGTCATGAAAGGTTAAGCAGACGTGCACCCATTAAGTTCACCCACATTTCGCCAGTTTAGTTAAAAGTCCCACTGAGAAATCCCAGGTGCAGAAACCAAATGACACTATTTCCGAACCGGGAATCAATCCCAGGACCTCGTGCTCAGCAGTAGTGCTTGTGACCACTAGACCAACAAAGCAGTCTTACAAATAAAAACTGTAATAGTGACATAGGTTATTACAATAGGTCTTTTCGCATAAAGCGATCTATACATATCTATCAATATACATATATCGGTCAGTTCATTTATACTTAGTTTTATTTTGATCATTTATTTCAGCAATCAGAAAAGGAGACATATCACCTTCTGTCATGAAAATGCTATTAAATAAAGATAATGCTGGTGTTATCTTTTCCGATAAAGTTGTTCGCACATTACCTCCGCCTGAGAAATGTCGCAAAGCGAAGAGGTCTAGAAGCTTAAAGATGGCAGTAGAGGCCTCATCACTCAAAACGTCTAAAAGTGAACGACGTACGGATGCTCTGTGTAAGAGCAGGAAAAGAAAACTGATTTGTCAATACGCTCCTTGCGAGCGCACGCCTAACATTAGGTTTTCAAATCTGCCTAAATTCTCTGTTCTAACACGGCCCAAATCTTGGGAAGCAACCATACAAACTTGTGAATCTGCAAAGATACAACCTTGTAAATTTGGAAGTGGTACATGTAAGAAAGAACTAGAAAAAACTAGACCATCGCAGATGACACTAACTGAAAGCGAAGAAAAATTGTTAGCTTCTGCATGTAGAAATGATATATATGAGAAAGAGTGTAACACGATCCTTGAAACTCTTTTAAATGTCGAAAAACCAAAAGCAATAAAAGAGGTAAAGGAACTAATTAAAATAGAGAAGGAACAAATACAGATACTACAACAAAAAGAACTAATAAAAGCAAGTCTGAGAAGCAAGATATTAGAAGAGGAATGTGACATACTGCGGCAGAAAGTAAAGGAACATAAACGTACTTTAAAACAGGTAAAGAAGGAATTCCAACAGGAGAAGCCATCAGGTAACACGCTGGCAGAGAAGTCAAGTGAAGCTTTCGGCACGACCGGCGTGAATGTCTGTTCTACGATTCTAGGATCTCCGTTAAATAAGAATGTAATGGACTCATCTTACTCTGGTAAGAAACAAAAATCGTATGAGTCGCGAGCAAGAATACATTTTATGAATATTACCAAGACAATAGCGTTGATCAAAGCTGGGAAGTATTTTAAAAAGAAACAAGGGAGAGCAAAATATGTGGATACGCAAAATAAAACACCTTGTTTGCGCGTATTTAATCAATGTCCAAGTCTATACCTCAAATTTGTTACTTTATTTACATGTTGTAGAAATGTTGGTCGTGTGATTGTTTATATATTAACTATAATTATATGGAGTCCATGTTTACTTTGTATTTGGGTAGCTTTGTAGATATGTACGCGTATATTTCCGAATGAGATAAACGTTGTACATCGAATGGAATAATCATTTTTGTTGAAGAAAATTATGTATTTTTTGATGAATTTGAAGTTTTATTATATTCCTCTGTCCAAGTATACTGACTTTAAAAGTACAATAATGGCTCCAGTAGCGATAATGCCCTATCTATACCATTTAAATTACTTTCCTCCGTGGCCCACTGTGGTGGGACAATCGCAAGCGTAGTATTTTGCCACATGTCACAGAGCCTATCAAAGCTTGCCTATGAATCTGAGCTGTGTTATTCTGCCACGTTACACTATTCGTTTGCAATTTTAGTCGACTGTGTTACGACGGCACCGTTGGCGCAGTGGCTGAGCGATTGGCTGCTGCGAAGCGTGTCGCGGGTTCGGTTCCCGCACGGATCAATCATTTGTATGGCCTACAGGTAGTTGTTCGGGGTCTGTATGTTTGTGTATGAGAGTTTAAATGTTTGTAAACGCACCCACGATACAGGGTAAATTTCTAGTGAGGGGCAAAGCTTAAAAAAAATGTGTACTTAATTAACCGACCTTACGATGCGATCTGGTAGGCGGCACGAATTTCAGAATATTTTTTTTACTTGACAACGTTGAAATGATGATATTCATTTCTGTAAGTAGATCTTTTGCAGACAATTTTACAAGTAAATATACGGGCAAGATTTAAAAAAAACTTAATGGTTTTGACGTTTCCTAGGTGATAATGTTCCTGAATTCCATATATTATACTGAAAAATTGGTTTTTTGGTGTTGCTCCCCGAATTTACAATAAAATACCGGACATTATTAAATATGCCTGGTCAAAAGTTCAAACAGTTACTTCACGGCTTGGGAAATGTTACTATAGTACAGACGACTTTCTAAATGGACTCAACCAATTGACAAAACAAAACAAGACACTAAAAGTCAGACTTTTATTCTAAAAAAAATATTACAATCACTACTGGGAACACGTTATACAGCACGTAAAGCCACGACACAGTTCCATACACAAAATACAAGGCGTCCAAACGACAATAGCGACGCAAAACAAAAACAAATGACCAACCTTGATGAAATTCGCCCTTAAAGACAAAAATTTAGGGTAAAAGTCTGGACTTAAGATGTACACCCACAAACATGGTCTTCTCCTCAAAGTCACTAACAGTATGTCGCGGCATGCAGTCACAGCTGTCTTATGTCTTCTTGAAATTCGTTGCCGTCTTTTTTTGCCTTCAGCTTCCTTCTTTATTTGTTGCTCTTGAGTTTTAGCCTTACTACCGAATGCTTTAACAACATCCAACTCTTTTACTTCGTCCAAAATAATGTCCATGTTTTCTGAGCCTTCAATTGATTTTCGCATATAAAACTTTTGGCGTCTCCACTTATCTGTAGCCCATTTCTTCAATCGTTCCAATGTGCAGAGTGGATCTGTCAAACTTTTTTTAACGTATATGTAACTTTTGTTTGGACTTGTAATTGCTTTAACAACTACCCAAATGAGTCCCGTTACAACACCAACTCCCAAGCTGATAACTCCTATAAGAGCGTCTGCAAGACAGTTAGTTTCGCGATTTACATATTCTTTCTCCAATTTATCCATTTCTTTCGCTTCTTCTTTCAGTTTTTTAGCATTATTCTTTCGTTCTAACTTTCGTTTCACTTTAATTTCTTTTTTTGACTTTTTATCACTTTGACACAAATTTTTTTTTGCCTCTTCTTTTTCTTTTGCTTTACGTATCAACAACTCGGTTGCACAACTACATTCACTGATCTTTCGGCTAGCTGGTTGCTCTTTTCCTGGTTTGTTAGTAGGCTTTGCCAGACGATTTCTTGCCAGCGGCAAATTCAAGCCGCTCCTTCTGTGATAGTTTGTATTACTCGCTGTATGCTTTTGTCGTTGCTTTAAACCTTGCAATGAGCCTGTTTGCTTAGTGGCTTCTGACCCATTCCAGATTTCTGATGTCCTTTTGAGTCGATCACAAACACAATTAAACATAGATTTTATATCTTTTATTTCGTTTGTATTAAAGGTATTCCTAGTCATTTTATTATTATAACTATTATCACTGGTTCTATTTAGTAATTTTAACATCCAATAATACATGAGATCAACTGGACGCTCACCTCGCTCATCAATATCTACACATGTTGCATCAGAACATTCTGTAACGTTTTCAGGCTTATTGTGCAAACATTTGCATTTAAATAAGCTTCTATTTTCGGTTCTTGCACACGTTCCACCAGGGCAAACGACATTAGCCTCAGCTTCTTCATTGTCAACAAATATCTGACGGATTTCTGCTGGATTTAACACACACATTTGTTTGGCATCCAGCTGCACCACAAAAAGAGGTTTCGACATTTCAGCCGAACCCTTCTGCAATTCGGAGTTTTTATCACGTCTTTGTTTAATTTTAGTACCACAAGTTTTATCAGTGCATTCACCTCCAATATCGACAACTTGCTCACATGTACAATCGTAATTACTTTTCCTATCTCTAAACATTCTTTGGCAATTGTATTGTACACACAGATTTTTGGACATGTCTTTGTAACGTGAAGGACAAGGACAAGTTGGATCATCCCCACATTTACAATTAAAATTTATTTTTCCATCTTCAATCATTTTTTGACAAATTTTTCCTTTACACAGATCTTTTGACATGCGTTTGTTCCGTGAAGAACAAATACAAGTTGGTTTCACAGCGTTAAACTTTTGTTTTAGTGCACCTTGTTGGTGTTTTATTTCATCTGGGTTCAATTTACCTTTAGCATCAATTTCCAATTTGGTTAACGGTTCTCCTCTTTGGTCACCAGCATTTTTTGGTGACTTCTTGCAAATTTTTTCACATCCTGGCCCACACACATGTTCTCTTTTCTCCGGTTTTGTGGCCTCATTACCTTTTCCTTTCTGTTTTTTAGATTTCGTTCTCTTTTTCGGTAGCATTTTCTCAGATTGTTTACATAAACATTTTATTAGACTCTTTATTTTATTAATGTCTACTAGGCTTTTACTCTGTGCTTCGTTGTTCATTGTAGTATTAGCATCAACTGGTTTTCTCTTACATTTGATAACAAATTTAATTTTCTTTTCGTTAGATGGCTGAGTACAGATACCGTTTACACACATATTATTTTCTATGCAATCTTTGGTAGGGCCCAAATGTTTTAATTTTTTGTTTGATTTCGGAAGTTTAGACATTTCTTTGGGAGATTCGAGATCTACTTCATTTGTTTGTTTATGAACTTTTCGAGGCGATACGTGAACGCTTCTACTTTGACGCCTACGTTTCCCCAGCCAAGATTTTGTTTTAGGTTGCATATTTTCAGATATTTCAGCTCCAATTAACTCTTTTTCGATACAAGGGCATGCCAAATCCGTTTCATTTTTCTGAATTGAGTTTTTAAGGCCTTCGATATTTCTTGGACTATCTTCCTTATCGTCAACTTGTTTTTCCTTTGGCTGCGTGAAAATATTATTCTTTTTCTTAAAAATCCCGGTACTTTTATTTTTCTTTTGAAATACTCTATCAGTTTGTGATATTGTGTCAATATGAATGATTTTTCCTATACATCCACATTTAACAGGGTTAGCTTTGGTTTTTTTTTTAGATTTTTTATGTTTCTGGGGATCCTTGTGGTGAGTTTCTTCCTTCAACAATTTTTTATCACAATACTTCTGCACGTAACATACAAATTCATTCTCTGTATTCTTTTTTTTTCTTTCATGGCTTTGGGATAATTTCCTTTGCTTACTTGTATTGGAATCTCCTTTCATGTTAACTAATTCATTAGGTTCTTCTCTTTTATCTTTTATTTTGCCTTCAGGATGGCAGAGATAGTATGTCTCAAAAGAATCAGGTTTTTGTGGACACACGGGATTTTTACAAAACATATTCTTTGGTAACTTTATTTTTACTCCCATTTTCGCAGTGCCTTGTGGTACAGTAGCATCATGGATGCCACCATCGACGTATTCTCTTCTCCCGTGTCCCATTCTCAACGATTAACTAAAATTTAACCCTGCTCACCCAAGGCAATATAGTGCAATGTTTACGTTTACATTTACGTATTCATTTTTATACGCTAAATTTGGATCTTTATATTAGTTGGAAATTACATATTTTTGCTTAACTTATTTAGTCATGTCAAATTACACTGCTTAAAATAATTTGATTGACTGATGTCAGAGAATGTTTTATTTTTTTGAAATTCAAAGTTTTTAGCTACGAAGATGGGTTAGGTATAGAGAATATCTATGGTTACTTACAGCTTACAATATCAAAAGGTACACATATCAGCTTGGCATCGGATCAGCTTTAACTTTACTGACCCCCGTCAGTTAACAGGCCCCAGAGTGACTCAGCACTTCGCAAAGTGGCGAAGTTTTGGGGACGGTGTAGCCGGCTTGCATGGTGCACTAATGTCCTGTACCCCATTAGCTATTTGAAAATTCTCTGTATCTGAAACTGAAATGTATTAACTGAAATGTATTAATGTATCTGAACTGATATGGGTGCGACTTTAAGACTATGGAGCTCCCTTGTAGTCTGATCTTGTCTTTGGGCTCCGATCTATTAGAGCTGTCTTTATAAATGCAACGTCATTTAGTAAACCATGGAATTGATAGGTGAAATAGGTCTTGCATAATGCTCACTTACCTTGTAAATAGATAATAAGTAATTGGGTCTCAGATAATGACCTATCTGTCAAGCTATGTTTTGTTTTTCTGAGGCTTGACGAAAAAGCCTCAAAATGATCAACTTTGTGTAACATACCTCTGAATTGTACTCATCATAATGAACAACTTTTACTATGAGGTCAACTCTGAAATCCCGAAAAGAAAATCGATTCCCCCATACATTTATGTGCGCATAACTCGGCAAAATGTACTGAACAGCTGTT
Organism: Phlogophora meticulosa; assembly: GCA_905147745.2. Classification (NCBI taxonomy): domain Eukaryota; kingdom Metazoa; phylum Arthropoda; class Insecta; order Lepidoptera; family Noctuidae; genus Phlogophora; species Phlogophora meticulosa. The sequence continues at coordinate 14,034,550 of LR990520.1, read as the reverse complement.
TTTTTTGCGATTTTGCGATTGGTCCCATGGTACATATTTTTTTTGGATAATGATGAGTACAATGAACCCTTAAAAGGTATTGCATTTATTCTGTTACGCATTGTGTAACCACGTCACCGTGGACAAAAGGCCTTATTAGGCACTTCGATGTTATAGTATAATGGGCGTTAAATTTCATATTACAGTAAAATCTCGCTGTGACACTGATAGGGAAAATTTTAATTGAAATAGGTATATTTGAATTGTTACACCGGGAAATTGTTCAGTTTAACATGTATTTATGATTAATAATGGGAATCGCCGTACGTACCATTTAAGGAAGAATATCAGAATACAATATTATGTATAAATATATATTAATTATGAGCACGTCACGCAGTATCATCGGGTGTTATAACATCATTGAGCAATGAGCTTTAGTGCCGTCAACATGTGTCGATTTGTGATAGCTGTTATTTTCGCCTCATTACTTTCCTGTGGTAAGCTTAATGTTTTAATCTTAATCTTAATTACTTAATGTTATATTTGATGCTTCTGTGAGTTTGTTTGTTACGTTTTCACGGCTTCACTACTCAACGGAACGACATGCAGTTGTCAGGGGTACAGAAAAGGATATAGGGTACCTTTCATCCAGAAAAAAAGAACTATTCTCTAGGGATTGATAAAATGTACACTGACGCGAGCAAAACCGCGGGCAAGAGCTAGTAAATTATATTACAAGCCCATTACTGTCCCGTTGCAGGGCAAAGGCCTCTTCTTCAAAGTTTTTTATTTCTCTTCAATTTTTTTTTAATTGTGTGTTTATAATTATATATTTTTTTGGAACTGGGAATGGAATCCATGATTATATTGATACCTGGTATTGATGGTGGGTTTCTTTCTACTTTAAATGGAAGATGACCATCAAGTAGGGCTAGAAAACACAGCCATGTGTAGACAGATATTGGTCCTTTTGATACTTGTACTCTATTTTGGTGGCTACGTCATAGTTATTCGTCTTGTTACGAAACATGTTTCATATTATCGATTTTTTAACAATTTTTCGACACTAACCCATAGTTTCTGAAAGCTTATTGAATTCAATCCGCTGTCTGCAATTCTCGCGCCATCCGCTGTCAATTGTCGTGTGTGATTTGTTTGGCTGTTGTTGTATTGATTCAATCACTTTGATTTCTATTCTGGCCGAACTTAAGATTAGGGATAACTCTAAATGTAAAATACGATGTGGGTGATGGAAATATGGACCATTTATTTTTCAGCCAAATTAAGGTTCTCTTTACATGATATAATTCCCCCTCATATCCTTCATCCCATCTCCGTTGAATGTCTTCTCTCCCTTGTGTTACCTCGTTTTGTGTCTAAAATGGGCAAGTTTATTAAAATTAATAAAATAAAGTTATAAGACAGAGGACAACTTGAATCTTTTGCTTCTACATATTATTATGTAAAGATATTTTTTCCTCTGTAAACATTGAAATAATAATAATAAAAGAAGCTTATTGAAAACGAACAATCTTTGCCATAATAACTAAAAAAATAGGTGCTAAGGTACAGAGGCCAGCACATCAAGCTACCCCAATCTGTCAAAATTCTTTGATAGTTTTTCAACTTTATTAAACAAGTATAAGGTTCATGTTCAATCGGGAAAATATGACAGTTTGGGATAGCTTCATGTGTTGGCGTCTGTACAAATGATAAGGCAGTTAGTTCTGTAATACATAGTATGTAATTGCAATTATATGTAAACCACAGTAATAATTAAAGTCAAACCGCAATATAAGCTTTGTAATGAGTAATATGTTTTAGCTTCTGGGGATAACCTGGATTTACTAACATTATTCGCATAGTTTCCTTTATTATGACAGTAATGTAATTCTTAGTAATCTTGTTGAATTCATTAGTAATTCCCCTGCGTAGTCGTCGGACTCATAAATGGGGTTCTTATTCCCAACCCAACGGACTAGTGTGATGATTCTCTTCGTTCTTAATGGTTCTGTGTCCAAAGAGTGCCAATTGACGACCGATGTGGCGCGGCGGGCGATGGTTCGCCTGCGACGCAAGAGGTTGCGGGTTCGATTACCGCCTTGGGACAAATGTTTGTACGATCTACAAATATTTGTTTCGGGTGTTCTGGGTATTTGCTATGTATGATAAAAATATCTATCTATGTAATGTATTGTATTAAGTTTAGTATATCAGTCGTCTAGTACCCATAACACAAGCTCTGCTTAGCTTGGGGCTAGATGATGCTGTGTGGATTGTCCAGCAATATTTATTTATTTATTTAATGGCACTGTACGGTCTCATCAACCGTACATTTCCTTTGCGAACGCTGTCAGGGTAACCTTTCGTGGAAAGCAGACCAGGAGTTAGAATTCAACTGTGGATCTAACCACTGGTCTAGATAAAGAACCGTCACTACTACTTACTTAAACTTGTACCTTCATTATATAGTATAAAATAAAGTCGCTTTCTCAGTCCCTATGTATGCTTAAATCTTTAAAACTACGGATTTTGATGAGGTTTTTTTAATAGATAGAGTGATTGAAGAGGAAGGTTTATATGTATAATATATATTTAATACCCGTGCGAAGCCGGAGCGGGCCGCTAGTTTACTATAAATTATAAACTTAACTTGTGGTTCTTTCTCTGTACTCCATAACTATACCAACATCAACAAAGTGATAGTGTACGGTGCCTACAACCATTGGCTCCAACGAGGGCCCTTTGATTTTGCTTTCTTTCTCCGTCCGTCCTTTTGTCTGTATGTCAGCGGGCTGTATCCCATGAATCGTAATAGGTGGATAATTGAAATATTCACAGTCTGAATATATTTTACATTAGGTCTTTACCTATGAAATTGCCGTTCTGCAGTACTGGCCATTTCAAATCAAAATATTTTTTGTTTGGCTAAGAATTCTAATTTCAAATTAATTTTATTTTAAAAACATGGATTTCTTTTTACAAAAGTAGTCATTTGTTTATTGATTAGTGTTACATTTTCATCGCATTTAAATCTTTTTCGTCATCATGGATACGTTAAAAATTCGAGTAATTATGGAATATGAGTACCGTCGTGGCAGCAACGCGGCACAAGCGGCACGCAACATCAACGACGTTTACGGAGCTAACACTACAAACCAACGCACTACCTGTTATTGGTTTGCTCGCTTCCGTTCTGGAAATTTCGACCTGAAAAATGAACCTCGCGGTCGTCCGAAGACTTTGGTCGACAATGACGAATTAAAGGCGATTGTGGAAGCTGATGATACACAATCTACGGCTGAATTAGCAGCAGCTTTCGACGTTAGCGTCAAAACAATATTGGTCCATTTGCGTCAAATAGGCAAGGTAAAAAAGCTTGACAAATGGGTGCCCCACGAACTCAATGATCGCCAGCGCGAAGTACGCGTCGAGACGTGCCTTGCACTGCTCAACAGACACACAAATGAAGGAATTTTGAACCGCATTGTTACCTGCGATGAAAAATGGATTCTGTTTGATAACCGCAAGCGCTCAGCAAGTTGGTTGGATCCTGGTTCAGCACCTAAACAATGCCCTAAACGAAAACTTACCCCAAAAAAAGTGATGGTCACTGTTTGGTGGTCTAGCGCCGGTGTGATTCAACACCACTTCTTACCAAACGGGGTGAGCATTACTGCAGATGTGTACTGTGAAGAATTGAACACAATGATGGAGAAGCTGGCACATCTCCAACCAGCATTGGTCAATCGCTCGTCTCCGCTGCTCCTGCACGACAACGCGCGACCTCATACTGCACAGCAGACGGTCTCCAAGTTGCAAGAACTGGGGTTGGAAGCTCTCCGTCATCCGCCCTACTCACCAGACCTTGCGCCTATAGACTACTACTTTTTCCAGAATTTGGATAACTTCTTGGCGGGAAAAAAATTCAATACCCGAGAGGCAGTACAAAATGCCTTTGAAGAATTTGTTGCCTCCCGTCCAGCTGATTTCTTTAAGAAGGGCATCAATAAACTGCCACTGCGTTGGCAAAGTTGCATTGATTGCATGGGTGATTACTTCGATTAATACAAATAAAAAATACATGAAAAAAATTCATTTAAATTTTTTCATACAAAACGGCAATTTCATAGGTAAAGACCTATTATTTACGACTGTCATTTGTAAATCTCTCACAGTCGTTACGGGTAATTAGAAACCCGAAAGTCTGAACACCAGTCTTACCAAGGAGTATCGTGTTGTAACTGGCTTGTAAAGGTCAGATAGACAGTCGCTCCATCTCAAATAGTCGACCCCATCATTGTTGAGAAAAGGCTAGGCAGATGAGGATGTGATAATTGTCTCAAGTGAATAATTTTTCAAATCTGCTCCTACTTCCCGAGGAGCTCGTGGCTAAATAAAACAGCTGCACGGGTTGATCGAGTGTTATAGTACGCTTAACTTGGTCAGTCTGTGGATTGGTGACCGTTCGTAACATATCGAGATTCCTCCGTGACTCGGAAAGCACGTTAAACCGTTGGTCCCGGCTGTCATTTGTAGATCTTTGACAGTCGTTACGGGTAGAAGAAGCCCGAAAGTCTGACAACCAGTTTAACCAAGGGGTATTGTGTAGCCCAGTAACTGGGTTGTGGAGGTGGGATAGGCAGTCGCTCCATACAAAATACTGGTATACAGCTGCATCTGGTTAGACTGTAAGCCAACCCCAACATAGTTGGGAAAAGGCTAGAGGCAGATGAGGATGTGATAATTGTCGCTGTAATGATACAAAAACAAATACAAATAAGGGGCTGTCAAAAAAGAAACGTAGGTACTTATTTCGTCGCCGTATCTCTTGAACTGTTATAGGTACTGTTATAGACGCTTATATATTTTTCTGCCCTTTACCAAATTTACTTAGGGTCGGCACAGCATCTTTTAACATTAACCTAAGGAATCTAATTATCAACCTAACCCAAACAAGAGAAGTATATATGTAAGGAGGAGTATGTCGTAGCAGGTGGCGTTCTGTAGTTTCTGCCTACCCCCTTAGAAAAAAGGAGAGTTTTCGTTTATGTGTAAGGTCTATCAGTTATAGCGTAACATAATTTAGAGTTCTCTTAAATATTAGCAACTTTAACTGAAATATTGCAAGAATACACTACCTAGTGGGTCTAGTGGTCACGAGTGCTACTGTTAAGCATGAGGTCTTGGAATCGATCACCGGGTCGGGCAAAGTCTTATAGGGTTTATCGATCTGGGATTTCTTAATAGCAGCCCGGAGTCTGGATTTGTGACTTAAATAAACAAAACTGGCCTTTGTGTGTACTATAGGTACAATACAACTTTTTTTTTTCTTTTTTTTTTAAAAAACGTTGCCCCACACTAGGAATTTCTCCTGTATCGTGGGTGCGTTTACAAACATTTAAACTCACATACACAAACAGCCAGACCCGGAACAACTACCTGTAGGTCATAAAAATATTTGTTCCGTGTGGGGATCGAACCCACAACACGCGGCGCAGCAGCCGATGGCTCAACCACCGCGCCAACCGTGTCGTCAAACTCTGCCTAAGCCTTCGGGGAATATAGGCGTGTTGTTAAGTTATAAATGGTTTTATTTAATACCTATATACTTTTGGGTATTAGCGTCATCATCATGGAACATAATAATATGTTCCGTGGTCATAATATACCTACATTGGTAGATATTTTATCTTATTTATCTAATATCTACGCATTTCAGTCGTTAGTATGGACATAAATACTCCTAATTATTTGTGGTTTTCTGGGTTTTCCCGTTTATTATCCTATATTAGTTGACAACGCAAAATGTAATAATATCAATTTAGTTTATTTCCTTAAATATATCCAGATATTAAATTTACTGTTGTGTTTGAGGATGTAGTATGGGTACACGTCTCCCTAACCTTTTAGGGAATACGGATGTTGTTATCTGATCCATGTAGCTTAAAAGCAAAGAATTCACTGATTTATATCAGAACATCACTTGACGATACGGTTGGCGCAGTGGCTGAGCGATCGAATGCTGCGCCGCGTGTCGTGGGTTTGATTCCCGCACGGAATAAATATTTGTATGGCCACACGCTACAGGTAATTGTTCCGGGTCTGACTGTTAGTGTATGTGACTTTAAATGTTTGTAAACGCACCCACGACACAAGAGAAACTCTTAGTGTGGGGCAACTTTTTTTTTTTAATGTTCAAATACATATATGTACATATTCTATTCTATTCATGGATAAATTAACTGAGCGTTCCCTATACTGCTGTGAAATCTATTGTATTTGAAACAATGAAGAAACGAACGGCTTTAGTGGTTTTATTTATCTTGGTCTTCACTGACATCGGTGGAGGAAAACATCGTGAGGAAACCTTACTTATAATTAATATACGTCTGACATCGGCTACTTTCGAGCAAGCGTGATGATTAATGCTTACGCCTTCTCTGTGTGAGAAGAGGCCTTTACCCTACAGTGGAACATTCTGGTATTATTATACTCTTATTTTATTGTTTTTAATGTATGTATGCCAAAGGTACAGTTATGTTAAAATAAGTACAGATGTCACACTGTCGTCAGACTGTCACATTATCCCAATTGAAGATGAACCTTATTCTTTAGTAATAAAGTTGAAAAACTACGAAATAAATTTGACAGATTGGGATAGCTTGATGTGCTAGCCTCTTAACATACGAGTACATATCTCAAAAATAGGTACATATAAATCACATTGGAACATAATATATTGACCTAAACCAATTAAATCTCGGTCTAATTAACAAGAAACGCTTATTTACGACATTACAATTATTCATTGCGATGTGTTTTTTCCTCAAATGTTTGACGTTATTACCTAACTTTTAATATTGAACTGGCCTGGTACAGTACTAAGTTTTAGTAGAATGAGAGGCCAGATTATACTGGATATCCCTGTTGCGTTGTAACTGCACGCTCATAATGCGTGACTGCCTCATCATCACGGTACTAAGTAGGTACCTATGTGCATTCTGCATTAATTTTATCGTTCATAGTAGTACCTTTTCTGCATCTCGTATAGTCTTTTGTTTGACAGACACGGTGAGCATTTAGAGGACATTTTGGAATTAGTGCAGATTCGAATGCACCAAAAGAGATCAACTCTTATAATTACAGCCATGTGTAAATCTTTTACATATCTCTAAGTTTTTTTTCTTATTGTTTGTCGTAATACTTGTAGAGCTATTTAATGCCTATAATAGGTAGTTCCGACAGCTCTAGGAACTTAACGGACATTCCGTCCTCGCCGCCGAGGCCCGTCGCGACGACCCCGTTGATGCCCCCCTCCCGACCCTTTGCTAGAGCCAGCCCGCGAAGCTGAGCCGATTAATGATTAAAATGTCCCTAAATAATGGAACAATCAGATCCAGCCTGCCCCTTGCTGTCTTCTTCAGCTACGTCCTAAGCCGAGGTTCGTACCCCGCAGGGGGTGCCCTTAGCGATAGTCGCTTAGCTTATAAGTTTTTTTATGCCTGGCTGGAGGCCTTAATTTTAATTAAGCCCCCCACAGGAAAGTTCGGTTGAGCAGTAAATATCCCTGAAGGATAAACTGCGAGATGCCCATTCCAAAAAAAAAAAAAAAGCTCTAGGAACTGTTTTCACTGAAGCAAAGAGGAAAGGATGTCTATAACAACCATTACAATAATAATAAATTTATTTTACATTTAGAATAAGTTATTTATTACATGAGCTCAGATTAAATATGTAGGTCTGCTTATTTACATACTACTATGTATGGGGAAACTATCATTATATTATTTTATTTATATATAATAACTGATTAAGAAAATTCTCCATTCTATCATACGTCCAATCTATTCATCCTTTGCTAATTGTTGATTTTGCTTTGCGAAGCGATGAGTGGTAATGAAAAAGAAAAAATCTTTACAAAAATCTGCCCCTGAATGAATATACAACATGTAAAAGAATAAACGCAATACCTCATAAGGAGTCATTGCACTGATTATAATCAACATTTCTAACTATGGGACCAACACCGGAATCACGAAAAAACATCAGCTGTTCAGTACATTTTGCCGAGTTATTAACACTACCTACTATTAGTGAAACAGATGGCGCAGTTTTTTTTGGCGAAATCAGTTTTATCGGGGATGATAGGTAGCTTGACGACACGTCTCCTTGCCATGCGTTTATAGACTGAACTGCATTTGATAGTTTTTTTTTTTTATTGAAGTAGCATCTCGCAGTTTAACCCTCAGGGTTATCTACTGCTTAACCGAACTTTCCTGTGAGGACTTATTAGAAATTAAGGCCTCCAGACTAGGCGTAAAAAACTTAAAAGATAAGCGACCAATAGTTAAGGGCACCCCCTGCGGGATACGAGCCTCGGCTTAGAACGTCGCTGGTCCTCTCCCAGCAAATAGATGCAAAGGGATGGGCTGGATCTAATACACTGCACTTGACAGGTTAACTAATATGTTTATATATATTTTCAGTGCTGGCGGCCACAACAGCGAGCCCTTCAGATCCACTTAAGTGTTGGCATTATCCAGAAGTGAACGTAAGTTTCAAGACACTATATTTTTCTCTATGACTACTATTACGTTATGGTCTCAAATGAATTATTTTTCAAACCTGCTGCTACTTCCTGTGGAGCTCGTGGCTAGATAATACAGCTGCACTCTACTCTGGACCCTCGCCCCCCCCCCCAGCGTTGAAATTTCTCGTCATGAACTGAACTCTTGGTATCTTCCACACTAACGTATCTGCCTATCTGGATACTATAGATTGCCCACTCTTCGTAGGGATTCTCCAGATAGTGCAACATGTAAAATACATTAATATGTCACACTTTGGAAACCATCACTTTGCTCTCTGTAACATTTCCAATGATCCCATGGTTCACCGCATACTATTCTGATAGCGATTGGTCGCCTCAGAGTTCCAATCGATGCAAACTAGCAACAATCAATCATCAATCTAGTACCTACATCCGGTTGGCTGCTGGCAACACCGACAAGTTCAGTTTGGCTTGCACCAAGTTTGGATATTCTCCAAGAAATTCATTTTGATTACACGTACACTATCAGGGCCAAACGACGATAAAAGCAATATTTTTTTATCACAAACTCGTAACTGTTTGGCGAGTAATTTGTCTGATACTGCTGATACATCGAATAAGACGTCCCTTTAATGAAATATTAAAATCTCGATTGCTTTTCAAATCGGATTAATAAGCTATTATAAAACATACTTAAATTGCACCAGTGCCAACCTTGGGTGGGTTTGCAGTAATAATTTAAAGAACTGAAGTGTTCATCGACTAAGGGTGCTGGCTGTACTAACCTACCCACCTAACCTGACCTTGTTAAGTTTAATGAATACATTAACATTTTAGCAAACCAGAAATGACATGAAAGATTGCTTCAACGTAACTGTGGCGAAACACTTAGACCCAAGTTTAATAATAGCTGCAGGGTGAGTTGGTAGTAATACCTTATCTAACTATTATTTTGTGAATTAACAAAACATATGTAACCGGTGAAATGAAGGCTCTATCACAAATTAAATCGCATGGTTGACGCATTGGCTGAGCGATTGGCTGCTACGATGCGGAATGCGGGTTCGAATCCCGCACGGTATAAATATTTATGCCTACACAGCGTCGGCACTGCTCAAAGTAGAGCGAGATTGTCTATCCTCATCCTTCGGCCGACGCTTTAACACTAGTATAACAAATAATACAATAGTATAATTAAAGAAAAAAATGAGAGCAAAACGGATACCCCCTAAAAACCAACAACTTTTTACATTTTTTTTTAAATTAAGCATATGTAGGTAGTGATTGCTGATTATTTTCCATAATTTAATTTCATTTGCATTCGGGCCAACACCGCGCTCCTTAAAAGGTGCCAAAATTGTCGATTATTTTTTGTATTTTGGCGCCCTGTGCTACCTACAGGTAGTTGTTACGGGGCTGTCTGTTTGTGTACGTGAGTTAGAATCTTTGTAAAAGCACCCACGATACCGGATATATTCCTAAAGCGGGGAAGCGTTGAAAAAAAAACATATTACAAAGGCGCACTATACCATAGTTCACGTTCACCTCTGCCAACTACTTACCCTTCGAAGAAAACAAGCCGTGATGCTAGTGTTGTATTAGACCTCGTTCTCTCGGAGATTATTAGGACCTCATGTGTTATCTATAGTAAATCATAAGGTTTGGCAGAGATGTAAGAAGTAAGGCCCATATTTTCACCAGTTATGTTTAAGTCCCATGTAGTCGGGGGCCAGCCCGTTGCCCTCAATCAGTCGTAAATCCAGACTCCAGGCTACTGAGAAATTACAAATAGATAAACCAAATAAAACTTTGTTCCGGGAATCGTACACCTAGTTACGGTTCCTTATTTTTAGCGAATATATATACCAACGAGGCTGTTTGTAAATTCAACTGACTTTCATTTATTTTTCATTTTGTGACTTCTGTTTTGTCCTAATTATGCTTGATTTTTTCCAGACAATGTCAAAACGCTACCGATTTTAACCAAAAGCTAGACCTCTATTTTGACACGTTGATTAAGGCGTGTAAGGGTGACCGCATCTTAGACACGACAAACATCAAAAATCTTGTCGAATTCAGTTTGAGAAATGATTCTTTTAAGAGTAAGTTATGTTTCAATTACTATTTTTTTTTTAAGTTGATGATCTGTGAGATCTGAGGGACGTGACTTACTGCAAATAGGGATGTGTTCTAGGTAAAAAATATATTAAGTCTATTTAGTCCGTCAGTAAGATTACCAAAAAATATTGGACACGTATTTTTTGCTTACTCAAATCAATAAAAAGTGACAATGATATAGCACATCAAAGTTCAGGGAAAGGGGTTGTGACGTCACTGTTATGTTAAAAGTTTAGCAAGGCGTGACGCACTATATCGTCGTCATTTTTGGTTAATGTGACAAAAAAAAATACGTGTCCAGTATTTTTGAGTAATCCAAGTTTCGGACCAATCATAATTTTTAAGGACACTACCCTATTTCAATAACATATCTCAATCCAAATCTATGGATCGATCGATCGATCGATCGATGGCCGTGTTTGCAATCTGTACCTTGAGAGGGCGAATCAGAAGCAGCAGTTTAAGATCACGGATTAAAATACGTTTATGACATTGGCGGTTTGTCGACAAGACCGAAATTACTATTATAATATTATTACCGTACTGAAATGTAATGACGCGTTACAGAAATGCCACGTGGTTTATGAAAGACAAACCATTGGTAGACAGTCGCTATCTATACCTACTTACTACACTTGGCTTCGGAACTTAATACCATACTTTTAAATTCGCAATTTCTCCTAAACTTATAAAAGTGTGTGTGTGTGTGTGTGTGTAGTGTAGTGTGCAGTGTTGAAATAGAAACGTTTTATAAATAGCAAATTTTATTAAATTTCTTTGAAGCTATTTAAAAATATAATATAAACGCATGTGCCACGCCGAGCCTTTTTCATTTCTTCTTTGTCATCATGAATTAATCAATCTCCGTGGCGTATTTTAATTTGTTTCATGCTATTAAATACGCACGGGATCTTCAAATTTGATAACATATAAATAAACACACAAAAATGTAATGATTGAATTGTTTATTTGGTGTTATAGTACTTAGAGTGCACCGTATTTTTTGTCATGTATTTGTGACGATGGAGGTCAAAAGCTTAATTTACCTATACTTCACTTTTTCCAGAGTTCTACGAGGACGTGGGTTGTGTGAAAAGATTAGAAGTCAACATAAGTAACACCTGTGTAAAAGGCAACGTGGGATTCTTCAATATAACAAACGTAAAAACACACACGACGTGGTATGACAAAATTAGAGTGGCATTTAGCGTAAGTTGATACGTAGTTTATTTTACAAAAAATATCTTTAGTGCTACATTTTTACAATACCCTGGACTCCACACTAAGTTTCCCTGTGTCTTGACGTCCAGTCTCTTCCTGAGTAAGACAACCATTTACATGTATTTATTAAAGAAGTTAATATAAAATACAAACAAATGAAATGAAAGGAATTTATGATTGGGACGTTGGTCTAGGGGTCCCAAGCGCGACTGCTGAGCGCGAGGTACTGGGTTCGAATCCCAGGTCGGGCACAGTGTTATTGAGTTTTTATAATAGGACTTTTCTCATTAGCAGCCTGGAGTCTGGTTTTGTGCCCGGTTGAAGGCAATAGGCTCGCCTCTTACGTAGTTACTAACATGGGACTTAAATATACCTATCTGGTGAGATGTGGGTGTTCTATAGGTACGCCTCTGCCTAACCCTTCGGGGATTACAGGCGCGATGTTATGTTAAGTCTCACTTTTATTTCTGGCCTATATGTCTATAGCTGCTCACCTGGGAGCTGCCTCGTAAGTATGTTTCACCGATGGTATTGGTGTTGCTATTGGATACGGAAAGGTGCATTGGAGGTACCATGAACGCGGACCAGTACCGCGTGCATGATCAAGTCCGCATAACAATTAAAACGCCTTTAGATTCCGATAAAAATCCGGTTACAGAATATGTCTGCCTACCCACTTGCAAGCACTTCAGACATATATTCATTAGAAATACCTCAGTTCAGGTTTCCTCACGATGTTTTTTTTCACCGATGTCAGTAATGTCCAAGATAAACTTAGGAAGTAATTATGAGATGTAAAAGTCACTTGCCCGGATTTGAACCCAAAACCTCGTGCATGAAAGGCTGAAAGACCCTTACCACTGAGCCACCACGTCATGATCATTACCTAAATGCTATTGTTGCAGGAAAACTCATGCGATATGAATGAAAAAGTGAGTAACTGTCTGGACGTATACCTGGGCAAATGTAGTGTGGATACTCACGACTATGTCGCATCACTATTAAAATATTCGGACCGACCATGCAGCCTGATAGAAAGGCATGCCAAGGTGCCCTCGCCTAATGGAACGGCTGTGAGTATATCCATTATATTATTAACTTTTTGAATGTCAGAGCATAAACGCACGCGCGTGCCCTCCACACCAAGCAACCCTTTTAATAAAAACGTTTGATTTCTTCATTTTTATCATGAATTTCTCCGTTTCCAAGGTGAATTTTAATTTGTTTGTTCACCGCACGTATTGTCACATATTTGTGACGTTGGCGTACAGGGCATACGTTCGCTTGTCGTGAATACGGGACAATGACGTCCAAAAGGTTAAAGATAATTAAACGGTGTTGGCAGCAAAGAACCACTAGGGATTGCCTCTTTAGCCTCATCCCACCTCATCACAGCAGTCATGCTTGGGACTACTAAGTCCCAAGCATGTCTGCTGTGATGAGGTCCTGGATTTGACTCGCGGGTCCGGCAAGGTATTATTGGGAATCTCTATCTGGAATTTCTCAGTTACAGCCTGGTGAATCTAGAAATGTTCAAACATAACTGGCGAAATGTGGGTGTACTATCGGGCCTGGTATGTCAGTGTGGTGCTATTCCACAAAGGATAGTACACCTGATGATGTGTCCTTCGTGCCCTGGCAGGCCCGCGCTGACGGTTTTTATAGACGCTACTGATGGTGCCAAACTCGGGGCTAACTTCTGGGCCGACTCTATATATATTGTCGCCTCTAAGAAAAATATACCAAGAAGTCGGTAGACTGATCTTTTTTCTTTTTGCAGGCTCTTCCGACCGGAAATTGGTTTACAACACCGGTAAAAATTACTGTAGGCATAGGAGCATTGGTTTTAGTAGCAGCAATCATCGTAATAATAGTTTTGAAATGTAAGAATTAATGGTTGGAACCCACATGAGACATATAAACATTTATAGCATGACCAATTCTATATCTAGTCTACCAAGAGTAAACACCGTTCTTTCTTTTCAATTTGACATCTATTCTACCTGAGCACAGGTTGCACCGTAGACTGCAGATTATAGAAAACTATCTTCACTTTAGTTTTATCATCGCCATGCTTAGGACGGTAGAAACCTTTCAACAATCTGTCATGTTGTCTATTCTTCCGTCGACAAAACCCGTTTCTTTGGTTGTCATGATAAGCGTCCTGGACCTAGATTTTAATTTGTCTGCAGTGTCTGTACTGCCGACAAAATTAATTGACCTCAATTTGAGGATACTTGCTCTGGCAACCTCAAATTGAGGTCAGTTAAATAAAACTAAGATCTCACATTGGAACACCCTTGCGATTTAAAAAAATACCAGGCAGGTACCTACAACTTACCTAAGATTTGTTTTACTAAAATAGTTACCATAATCATTACAATCATAACACAACAATCAAAACTAATATTACTTAGTTTTAGGCTTCATATAACTAACCTGGGCTTAATGTAAGTTTTTAACGTTAATGTTTACTTGACGTCAATTTGTATGGAATAATTGTAGTTCCTATTATTGTCACCAGACGGCGCTATAACTGTCACGTAATGTTTTTGGATCGACTATCCAAAAACATTACGTGTCACATCATCTATCTAGGTACTTAGCTTATCTAATGCATTTTTTTACGCAAAGGTCGAAAGTTAGGTAACAAAATCAACATCATAATCCTGTACCAATCCTATTTTGCTTTACAGTCTAAACTGCAAACCTCGCAGACTTCAAAAAAAAATTGTCAGAATCTTTATTTAACCATACGTTACCTTCCAAGTTTCGCAATCATCAGTAGGTATAGTTTTAATTATCATCATTTATACTCAAAACCATTCCTTGCAACATGGACTTCATTCATCACATCCCCATGCCATGACAATCAAATCCCATAAGTACAATTTTTCGGTCACTGGCACCTCGTTTATACATTTTCATACTCATTCGTAATTATATCCATATGCGTAACACATCCCTTTTCATGTTAGTACTGGATTGGTATTCTTTCATCTTTTTGGTGGTCCAAAACTCATTAAAACTTAGAGAAATTTCTAATGAGTATTAATATTCCATATTTAGTATTATCATTCTCATAACTCAAAAATACTGTTTGGAATTTTATAGCTTTAGTAAGTAACTTTAGTATGGTATAAGGTGTTTTGCAAAATAGGCTTAACAATTAGTTTTTGAAGTAAAATAGTTCGTAAACTGTGTGTAATGTAGGTACTTTATTTAAGGTAAATGCGTAGAGGCACCCCGTGAAATTCATTTGTTCATAAGTTATCAAAAAAGTCATCCGCTACCGTAACGAATGTGTATTTAATAATAATTGATTGATGTATTAATAATTGAAATAATAATACAATTTTTTGGGGTCAAATCACGCGATTGATTGACTTTATCATGACATTTGAGCACAATTCTAATTTAGAGAGTTGTAATGGTGATTTTAATGACTATAATATATGTTTGTACATATGTATAGAAATGTACATATTATGTTTGTACTTAATAATGAGCTGCAAATTGCAAAAATGCATATCTCTACGCATTCGCTGTAATAACTTATAATTTTACTTCATATTTATTTATTGATTTTCTTGAATATAAAATATTATTTAATAACATTACAAAATAGATCTGCAGGGAGTCCCGTGACGGCCATCTTTTTTTATAGTATTATTAGAAATTAAGATTTATAACGACTGCCAACATTGGGTAAACGTCACTGTCAAAATTTATATTGACAGTAGTATGGTATTGTATAGTTCTGACATTTTATATCTTTTAAAGTTATTGTCTTAGGCCAAAGAAATAGTTGTTAATTTATACTTGAATTTATATTTTTATGTCAAGTTATTATTTTTTTAATATTAGTTTGAATAATATTGAAGCCTGGCCTCGTTTGTCCAGTGATCGCAAGTACTACGGCTAAGCGAGTCTTGGTGTCTAAGGTTCGATTCCCGGGTCATACAAAGTGTTTTGGGTACCAACCGGAGTCTGGATTGTGTCCGGTTGATGGCAATAGGCAAGCCCCTTGTTACATGAGACTAAACCATAGCCAATGTGGGTGTACACCCACAACCCTTCGGGGAGAACAGGCGTGATGTTACATTAATGGATATTAAGAAAAATGGTCAGAAATAAGCTTTACACGTGCGTGCGTGTGTTCATCCGATTATGTTAGTAATAAAAGATAATTTGTAATCCAACAGTACTTATTTATTCTTAATTAATAAATTAAATATATTTTCAACAATGAGTATTTATTTACCGATGTTAGCTGAGACCTCCCTGCAGTGCTCTGGCAGATTCTTCCAACGCTGATTGTATGCCTTGCAACGTTAGGTTCATACGCTCTTGCGCAATACGGATTCCTTGCAGGGCGTTCGCACAGAATTCAGTGTTGGCCTGTATGCCTTGCAGTGCTCGAGCTGACCTTTCTTCCACAGCGATTCTTTTCTCTTCAATGTATCGAACCCATTCCGCTGCTGAAGGCGGTGCTGGGCGATCTAGAATTGAAGGTGACACTTATTATTTTACTAGCTGTACGCGCGACTTCCTCCACGTGGGTTTGACAAAATTTCATGGGATTTATTATTTTTGCGCGAAGCCATTTACTTTTTCTAAAATAAAAGCCTTAGTTACTCCTTAACACGTCAGCTATCTGCCAGTTAAAGTCCCGTTAACATCGATCCAGCCGTTTTTTAGATTACCTCAAATAAACACAAAACAAGGCAGACAATTTTTTTTGTTTTTTGTAAAACTGCCGTATAAAAGTTTATAGTAAAATAAATAAAAATATTTTATTTCAGACAAAAAAGTCCATTGGCAAGACAAGATTGTTAGTAACAAGAATTTTGCTTATATCTATTGTTAGTAATTAAAAGTAGGTATCGGTAACAAACTGGACACACCGTCTACCCCTGCACAGTAGGCTCACCGTTCCCGCAACACATGGAGTTCAGTGAACCTACTGAGCAGAACAGTATCGGTTCTCTCGCCAATCATCCTGAGAAGCTGTTATTTTGACATTACAAGCGGACACAATAGATTTGTTTTTATTTGACCTTTCTACAAAAGATGGCTCCACGATTCTACAGCAACCAAAGAACCACCAAGTTATAATAAAATACAAAGAAATAAAATACAAAGAACCACCAAGTTTCTGGATCGAAGATTAATGTGACTAATTACCAAATACGCGTTAGCTGCTGGGACTAGTGTTTAATTTATGACGCGCCGATAGTGTCGTATAGATGTTTTATCTCACGAAGGCGGGTTGATCTACGTTGATCACCATGGAGCGCCACCATCTCGGGACCGCAAAGTATTAGCGGAGCCGCCTTCACGCACACAGAAACAATGTGTACAGAGGCCAACACATCAATCAAGCTACCCCAAACTGTAAAATGTCTTTGAATTTTTTCGACTTTATAACAAAAGAATTCAAGAGAGTTCATGTACAATTGGAATAATTTGACAGTTTAGTAAGTTGATGTGCGTGCATCTGTACTTATTTTACCATAACACATAGTACCTATGGCATATTACATATATTGTTGATTCCTGGGTTGGGCACTGTTATTAATTTTTCCATCTGGAATGTTCCAGTAACAGCCTGGAAATTGCATTTGTGCACAGTTGATGGCAATACTCGCTCGCTCCTATCACAAGGGACTTAAACATAACTAGCGAATTGTGGTTGTACTGTGGTTACTCCACTGCCTAACCCTTTGGGAGAAACAGGCGTCATGACATGTGGTATGATATCAAGTTGCAAACTGATAGTAACTTACATCTTTTCTTTGCTGTGGGTCTATATGAGGCTGAATAAATTCTTGTTGATGATGTTCTTGATTCATAGGCAGCTGAAAAAAACCACGACAATCATGTAGGAGCTTGCATGGAGGAGGACGAGACGGCGGCCCATGTGCTTCTCTACTGCCCAGAGGTTACTGCATACAGGGCTAAATACTTCGGTAACCCAGTTACTCTCCGAGAGATCGCCAGCAACGTCGGATCGCTGCTGTCCTTTCTCGAGGAACTGGGGTGGATCCAATAAGGTATTGTCTTACCCGTTACGCAAAATACGCGCAGAGCCGTGGAGTTGCGGATATCGACCCGTCAAACAATACAATAATTGTATTGTATTTTTTGGATTTAGCAGCCTCCCAACAACATAAATAAGCTGAATCAGTTAGCAGAGTTATGTTATTACTACTAGCTGTGTCCTGCAGTTACACACTCCCAACAGTCAAAGCTTGATGTTAAATAAATGACATGTAACCTTCTTCCTTTTCTTTTGATGTTGAACATCAACAAACATATAGGGGATATAGTAAGCGGCCCATACAGAAAAGCAACAGAGTGTACAGAACACAAGGGAGTCAAGTGCGGTGGCATAGAGGGGGCATAACGGTACGGGGCATGCCCATAGATGTTTCAAAATAAAAATAAAAAGACAAAAAATACCTTTTCGTTTTATTGCTCGGGCCCAAGCAAGCTTTGTTGACCGTCTTTCCATATGTGGTGAAGGTGAATGAGTTACATCTGATCCTGTTTCTGATGTAGCATCTGATTCTTCTGTCTCTGATTTAGCTATTGGCTGTGGTGATGCTTCTAGCGGTGTTGAACCAGTTGGTGGTGAATCCGGATGTGGTGAATTAGCTGGTGCTGGATTAGCTAGTGTTGTATCTGGTGAGGATTCCACCAATTGAAACCCTGGTAACGGGATCCCTAGAATTCTCAGCACCCTCTTGTCTTTTTTTGATAAAACCAATAACCTTACTGGAGTGCCGTTGATGATTGTTTTCATCTGTTTCCGAATTGTACAAGCTTTAGTTCTGGCTTTATATTTTGCTTGATTCCAGTACTAGAAAAAGAGATTGTTAACATTTATTATTGATTTATTTAATACTTTAAGTACACAAATGTATGGAGAAGAAGTAAATGCCATAGGAATATAAAAAACATTATTCCTATATTTATTAGGAATATATATTGGAGCTTAAAAAAACTAAATATCATTCTTCAATGCTGTTTATGGCAATAGGCTCGTCACTTTTTAAATGGGACTTAACTAGCGAAATGTGGATGTGCTATAGGTACACCTCTGCTTAACCCTTTGAGAAATATATGCTGTTGTATGGTACATTAATGATTGATAATTATACTTACATCTCGCCATCCTTTTTCGCTTTTTTTACTACCAGATAATACGCCATTTAGTCTACAAGTCAACTCATTCCACCTCGTGATACTTTCGTGTCTTACTGTGGGCGCAGTCATATTTGGATGCAGGCCCATAGCAAATTCAGGATGGGCCTCCATATATTCAAGCAAAACCTTCCATTGGCGGTCTGTTATATATTTTTTTCCAGGCATGTCTGAAAAGTTCAAACTATGAATGAAAAGGATAATGTTTAATATAAATACAGTTGGTTTATTTCAAGATAAATTATTTATTATGAATTATAGGCAAAGAAAACTTACGTAATTTTCAAACTTTCGCAGACAACTCCAGCAGAGAATAGGTTTTCACAAGTACCGAGTTTACTTTCACCCACTATGATGTAAACATTAGCCACAGGTAAACAATAAAATGTCAGACGTCAGATTGGAAAACGTTTAGTTTATCCTATCCAGAGATAAACGGAAACACCATTCACAACAGAGTTTATAGTAGGTAACCGTTTTGCCATGAATTTAACTAACAAGTCGTTAACATACTAACATGATATATAGAGATTTTAAAAGGATAACAAATTTTACACTTGTTGATAAGGTGTTAGCGCGGTATTACGACTGTATTCAATGAACTAAGGACAGTCAGCTATACATCACTGTTAAAAATTGCACTGCAAAAATCACACCTACTACTACGACATAAAGGCAGTGTCAATGTGATATTTTTACCACTGATGTGGCTGTACCTACGACTCTTACCAGTGTGAGCACTCCAAAGGCTTTCATTGATGGCCATTCTTGGCACATGCCCGGCGCATTTATTCCACACCCGGTTCTTGTACGCGTTTACCTTTTTATGCGTAAGATATGAAATGAGTTACTACGTTGAAATAAGGTATTTTGTTATTGCACGAAAATAGGGATCACTTTTCTATGAAGACTCGCATCTGCTACATGTTCAAGATCAGACTTGATTGGGTGAGATTGGGTAATAGAATGATACAATTACACATTTAATATTTTTCATCATTTACTTTATATTTTTTAATACTTACTATATTTTTAAACAATAGGTAGGTATTTAAATAATTTATCTTATTCTTACTGGTAGGTATGTCTCATCACTTGATCTTTTTACAAAACACATAACATTAATGAATAATTACTATGGTATGAATTTCATAAAAAACGCGGAATTTCATCAATAGAATCGCAAATAATTTGCTACATGTTAGCTAGCACACACCAATATGCCAAAATAAATAAATAAAAAGTTATATAATATACCTACCAAAATCGACAATTAACTCAAGCAAAGCCTGCTAAACTGAATACATAAAAAGCAGACACAAAAATAAAGAACTATTAAACAGTAAAAGAACATAGTAACATTGTCCTGCGTTCAACAAAGCGACCAACTATCTAAAAATAAAACGACGTCTTCTAAATAGTCGTTGATCGAATAATATGATTTAGAACAAAGGTTTGATTTAACTTTAGCTTTAAACGCGTTAATAGGTAAATCCAGGAAATAATGAGGTAGCATGTTATAAGGATTGCATTGATGTAAGGAATCCTTTTCTTACATGATTCTTGCGCGAGAAGCCTTTGCCCAACAGTGGAACAATTCAGGCTACTAATAACAATAATATAATCTAATACAGGATCTCAACAGTGACCATTTTTGCTATGCTAAAATAAGTCTTTGAGGAGTTCGTGGCTAAAAACAGCCCCACGGGTTGATTGAAGGTTAGGCTACGCTTTGCGAAGTCACTCCGTGGATGGGTGACCGTTCATAACATATCGAGACTCTTCCGTGGCTCGGAAAGCACGCTAAGCCATCCCCATCCCGGCTATCATTTGTAGATATTTGTCAGTCACTACGGGTAGTGAGAAGCTCGAAATCTGACCGCCAGTTTTACCAAAAGGTAACGTGTTGCCCAGTAACTGAGTTGCGGAGGTCAGATAGGCGATCACTCCCTGTAAAATACTGGTATTCAGCTGCATCCGGTTAGTTGGGAAAAACCTAAGCAGATGATGATGCTAATTACGTCTTTCTTGCATTGCTCTTGCAGATGCTTCTAACGCAGCTTGTATACCCTGCAAGGTTTTGTTCAAGCACTCTTGAGCTAATTGAATTCCTTGCAAGGCGCTCACACAAAACTCAGTGTTTGCATGTATACCCTGCAGAGCCAGTGCTGACCTTTCTTCAACAGTAATTCTTCTTTCCTCAATATCTCGGACCCATTCTGGTGCAGGTGCATCTGGAATCAAAATATGACATTACATAATTAAATATGATTACATTTGCTTGTCCCAATGGCAAACCACGAGGTTTGCCATTGGGATTATTGTGATTTGGTATAAAGTAGAAACCCAGCACATAATTTGCTTGGTGCAATTTGTGAATCAAATTGCCTTCAATAAACTAGGATTAAAAAATCTCTTTACCTTCTTGGTCTATTGAGAACCAATGAAGTGGTGAAGAAGACGGTGGCGGATCCAGGTCAAACTTAATATGTGGTGTTGGTGTATCTGGAGATGGAGTAGCTGGTGCTGATGCGCCGGATTGCTGCGGTGATGCATCCAGTGAATGTGATGCATCTGCTGTTGGTGAAACTGTTGGGGATTTTATTTTCATCCGTACTTGTGACGGTATTGGTATCCCTAGACTTGTAAGAACCCTTTTTTCATTTTTCGATAATAAGTAATACCTGTGAAGAGTTTCGCCGTTCATTGTTCCTTTCATCTGTTTCCGGATCATACAAGCTTTTTTTCGCGCCTTGTACTTTGAGTTATTCCAATACTAGAAAAATAATGAATTAGTTTGAAAAAGGTTTTAGTCTGATGTCAACTATAGTATTTTGACATTTGTTTTTGAGTGAGCAAATATAGTTTTCTATGAAGTAGTTTGCTCAGTCAGTGCACCTAATATCTTTTGGAGGTCCACACTGGACCTCCAAAAGATATTAGGTGCACTTCATAACAGAAAGAATTTGTGAGGAAGGGATAAATAGCTCAACTGTTCTATAGTACATAGAACCATTAAATTGATTTGAATGTCAGTAAATAAAGCATAGATTCCAGACTGATATCTTCATAATGTTGAAATCATCTGCTCTAATATTCAAAACTTAAAAATAAATAATTTTCAGTAACTAATCAATTATAGCTAGGAATTATAGCCAAGGTATAGCTATGAATTTGACCTTATGATCTCATGCACATATATATTTTTGTTATTTAAATTCAAGATAAGCTTATTAAAAATGAGTTAATAGGCCAAATGAATTTTATTCAGCATATAATGTGAGACTGGGTATCATCCATAGATTAATCTATTTATTCTTTGATCAGGGATAAGAACAGGTGGATGACGATGATGAAGGTCAGCAAGTTACAGGCCGTTTTTCGTATTTATGTTTATCCTAATTTTATTGAGTAAAAGGCTGAATGTTTAAGGAATAAATTGTATTAGCTTTGTTTATGCCATTTGGCACCCACAAAAATAACTGCCACTAGTACCTACACTTACATCTCGCCATTGAATATAATTCTTTATGCAGCCAGTCCCAACATTATTTAATCGGCATGCCAAGCGCTTCCATCGGAGGTTATTTTCTATTTTTGCTTCTTGGCCGCTCCTTACACCGGCGATACCTTTAGCAAAAATTGGGTTGGCTTCCATATAATCAAGTAAAATCTTCCACTGTCCCTCCGAAATAATCTTTTGTGCAGGCATTTCTGAAATATTGGATAAGGGAAATGGTATTTTTATTTCTTCATACAGCTTAATATAAATAATTTAATTTGGGTATACTCCATACAAGATACAAATAAAGATTATAGTTACTTTTAACTTTCAAAATTTCATCTGCAGCCTCAGCCTTTCCTGCAGTGAAGCAGGCTTCACTTTTTAAGTCACCTTTAGTAAGTACTGTAAGTAGTTTACTGCAAAAGTGCAAAGAGAGAGAATACTTTACATCGTTTATATTGATTTCATAGCTTTGTGTAAGTGTGATCAGCTGTGGTGATCAGTCAGTGAATCAGTGTGATGTAAACATTAGCCAATTGACAAATGACAGATGATAGCTATGACAGATGACACTAAATTACTTGCCCAATAAACATTGCCACACGGCAAGTCCGCTCCACATCACATCGGATCGGATCTACGATAAAGTAGTTCGTCTTAGTCTGTGGCTATAGCCATTTTAGAACAGTGAACTATTGCTGGTTTTAATGATTTTACTTATCGTCGAACATTATGTTAGTTACATTTTGGCATACCATTGAACATGATTTTACATTTGCGCTTGCAAGAATTAATCTGACAAATCAGGTTTACTTTTCAGCTCTTGCACAACGCAAGACCGCCCCTTAGGTTCTGCCCATGGTTCTCATTTTCTCCAATTTTTAGAACTACCTACCCAACATTCACAGACAAGGTGTGTATTGATATCTATCAAAACCCAGTGACCCCGTTACAGCCGTACCTACACGGAGCAACTCAAGTAACGTGTTCTTTTTTAAAAGGGCATACTATATTTCATAAAAAAAATGCTTAAACTTGGTTGGTACTGAACTGACCAGAGATAAAATGGTATAAGAAACTCTAAGTTCGAGTTATATCCTTCACCACTTAAGCTGGTCTTAGCTTAGTTGGAGGGTTCTACTAAATGTGTAGTAGCAGCTCAATGCAATTAAAATGTTCATATGTTTATTTGCAATTTGCAGCTCAGTCTTAGGTTGTATGTTATTAAAATAATATTCACGACCGTAACAACTATGAAGTGTAAATAATAAGAATCATTAATATGGCTTTTAAAGTTAAAATTATGCGATTGAATGACTAATTTATAAAGTTGTAATGGTTATTTTAATTATCATATTTCGTGCAATGTATATTTGTGTAAGTCGCTGAAACTTGTATAAGAAGTAACATACAACCTAATGCCGCTGCAATATGCAAAAAGACAAAGAAAATTTGAATTTTGCAGGCTGCCCTATCAATTCGTCTTAAATGAACTCTGTTACAATTCCGCTAAAAAGCGGAGGCACACGTTAATGCGGAGGAACGATTTCACGCGGAATTTTGGAGGCGCAGGTAAGGTTCCGTTCCAACCCTACGTCAACTAATGAATGCCCACCCCCTCCCCCCATTCCCCATTCATCATACGAGCGAGACCGACAGCGACAGAGCATTGACGTAGTTTATAGTCTGTGGTGTGGCCATACCGGCCATTGGCTTTGCGCTTGCTAAACGGTTTTTGTGGGACTGCGTACTGCGTGCAATTCTTTATTTTCTTAAAAAATTAAATATTTAAGTGAGTGGTAACGTGTATCGAGTGATTATTCTGTTGTTGTTAAAGAAAAGTCTCACATAATGGCTTGGATTTACCTTATATTATCCGTTTTCATATGTAAGTACACTACTTTTTTTTTCATCATTCATTTGGCCGACCGCTGATTTCGTTCGGCCACACATCAGGCACAGGTCCAAGTTATTTATTTAACAAAACCATGTTATTTTCTGAAGAAAAGACGCTAAATCTACGTATGAATACGTAGATTTAGCGTCTACTATTATTAATGATACTCAGTGAGTGTAATAAACAGTTTCAATTTTCTGTATTTTACTCGATTTTACAAAAAAAAAATACGATAATCGGAGGGTAACGTACAATGGCCTACATAGAAAAATAAATTTCCGATGATAATAATTAACAATCGGTTTAGAATGTGTGTAATTGGAGTAGGTAACCTTCAGAGCTCCATCCTAGAGTCTTGTTTACTAATTCTGGGCATATTTATTCAATAAAATTGCTTGGATTCCCGCGTATATTCATTTCGTCTGTTACAAATATTGTACAAGCATTATTGGTAGTATATTAGCTGCTCTAAAGGTTTAATAATCGGTGATTATTAATGGGTGTACTACATTCCTCTTCATACCTTAAATGTAACCATCTAACTTAAAAAATATATTCATATAACATTTAAATAGGTGTGTGTTGAATTGAGAATCTCCATTTTTTCAGTCAGTGGGTCGTCTGAGGGGCTGTACCTATTTTTTTATTTTTATTTTAACTCATACACTTATAATTTTAATAAACCCAGAAGTTATGGTTGAAATGCTGACACAGACAATTAAGTCTGATTCATTGTTCACAGAGTTAAAAATTGGGTTGTACATTATTTAATAGCTAATAGTTTTACAGAATTTCGTTTTGTTAAGTTAGTCTTTGATACAATAATATTCGAAATAAAAATACAAGGACTCAATATTATATGAAACATTTTCTGGGAAATGAAATCCTGTGAAATATCTGTCTAAACAATAAGGGGGCACCTATAAATATATTGTAATGTCAGTAAAGAAAGTGTAGATTCCAAACTATTGACCAGTAATGCAGGAGGTCATAGTGTTGCAATGCTCCACTCTAATGGCTACTAATTTCAATTTAAAATTATTTCTTGGTTAGCTCTTATTCTTTTAATATTACTATAATATTAATGCTTGACACTAGCCTATTAACAATGATTAAATAAGTTTCCCTTAAGAAACTGGCCATGCACTTCAGACTCACTAGGAATTCAAACATTAAAACCTTTTTTAATGAAGTTTTCATGTATTTAATTGCAATATTAGAGACCTTAGTAATATTCTGGAAAAATTTCAATAGTTGGTATAGGTTTTTGTTTAAGTATAACACTTAAAAGACTGACATAGCTTATGAAGTTACTACAATGCGGGTCTCACTACTTAAATCTATTTGTTTGAAATCTTCCATGTTATGTTTTCTCAAAATTTGGAGTGGTATTGGCCTGAATTTTGTTAGTTGTAGCCTGGAGTTGTGCCCAGCTGATGGCAACAGGCTCACCCTATTACATGGGACCTAAACATAACTAGTGAAATGTGAGTGTACTATAGGTACACCTCTGCCTAGCCTTTCAGGGAGTACAAGCATGTTTTCATGTGTCAGTTGAAGTTAATATATACTCACAATATTACATCATTCTAGGCTCTGTGGCAGCTCAGGATGATGGAAATTTATCATTGTCAAACCTGCCACCGGATCTACAGCAGAAATTTAATGAATCAGAAGTAGAAAAGTACAAGACAAAATACATGGACCAGTTCAAGAGGAAATGTGAGGAAAACGGACATCCTGAACTATATGAGAGTGCACAGGTAAGTTAGAATAATAAAAAAATATTCTTGCACAATGAGGGTTACCTTGGTATGACCTTCATGTATTGTTTTTTTCCTCTAATGTTTATGTCAACTTCCAAAGTTGAAATAAATCTTGTAGATACAACTTTTCTCTCTGTAAACTTTGAAGATAGCATTGATAACGTAATAGGCTCATCTAGGCAAATAGTTTTAGTAGCTCCTGTGATGATTTACAGCCCAGCAGAAAAACTTGCAACGCAAAAGGGTTCTTAATTTAATATTTTGGTATTTAACCCTAAATATTTATTTATCAATCTTGCAGAAATTCAGCAATATGTGTAAGATTTTATTTGATTAAAGGGTTTGCACGGAAGGTGTCTAGTGACTGCTCCGTTTATTCTTGTGCTTCTAGATATAATTTAAAATATTTTATAGGTAATGCGCCAACCACAATACCACAGCTGATAAAGTACTAGGTTCTACTACTATATCAAGGTATTGAGGAAAACTTTAGTTATGGTTGTTATTTTATATTATTAATTAATAAGTAAGGGAAATAAGATTAATGCTTGATTTATTGTAGTTAATTATAGATGTGATAAGAACCTGTTTAGTACCGTTATTATGTTAACAATCCAATATGATGGCTTGAATTACAGAACCTTACTAAGGACTCAAGCATTACCTAAGACTCCTCTCAACTTCTGTATAAGACCCTAATAATAATATGTATTGAACTCGGATGATATAAAAAAATATACAACACAGCAGGTCAGAGCTAACAAAACCAGTTTAAGCTGGCCCTGCAAGGTAAAAGTGTTACCAGTAAAGTGTGGCCTACTGTACTTATAAATTCAATGTTGCTGCATATTTCTGACATATTACGGATATAAAAATAATATGTTTTGTTACTCAAAAGCTACATATTAATTTTATATACATATCGTATCCGTAGCTTGTGGCTAAATTAGAACATTTCGAAGCTTCTCTTGCCGAGGTCAGTCTGTGGATGGCTGACCGTTCATTACGTATCAAGACTCCTCTGTGCCTTGAAAGCATGTTAAGCCGGTGGTCCCGGCTGTCGTTTGTAGATCTTTGACAGCTGTTACGGGTAGTCACATGCCCAAAAATCTGCCAAACAGCCTTACCTCGGGGTATCGTGTTGCCTAGTTACTTGGTAGTGAAGGTCAGAAAGGCATTCGCGCCATGTTTATGTGTATTCAGCTGCATTCGGGTAGACCGGAAGCCAATCCAGGCAAAGCCAAAACCTGGTTGGGAAAAAGCTAGGCAGATGCTGATGATAGCTGATTTGTAAGTATCGTATTTGATATCACGAGGGCAGATTTCTGCTTCAACAATAAATTATAATAACATTTAGCTAATAACAAGGGTATAAGATTAAGCTCATTAAGAATTTATGTACCCAGTACACAGTACCTATATTATTTATCTTAGTGGCCGAGTTAGCGTTATCACTTTATCATATCGTGGGATAACGAGCTCGAAATTACTATAAATGATTTCAACACATCAGAATGTATTGAGTACTTACTTATATTCGAAAGAGAGACACAATCATTATCTATATATATGTACATCTATACAAATAAATGAAATTGAAAGGTCTATTATATTGAACTCAAACATAATGGCGAAATGTGGGTGTAATAAAGGTACACCTTTACCTAACCCTTCGGGGAATACAGGCATGATGTTATGTAAATCACCTATGGAAACGTAATCAAATGTAACCGTTGATATGATAAACTGTTCTAAATCTTAACTCCTCTGAATTGGCACTCATTTCTAGACTTCCGTACCCGACGAGACCCTTTTGCTAAGCTTCTGCTGTCCGTCCGTCTAGACTCATATACGGATCCAGAAATAGATCGCTGACAGAGAGACGTCTGTCGGTATCTCATGAAACGTCAGTTAAAATTGTCAAAGAGTGCGTATTTCTATTGCCACAAAAACAACGAATAATACAAACTAAAGCGGGCCCGATACTAGAAACGTGCTTAATCGCCGATTTTGCTCTACAATTAGTAGGGAACCCTTTTTGTGCGAGTCCGACTCACACTTGCCGGTTTTTTATAATAAGTTAGCGTTAGTGTCAAGAACAGACACTTTAACATATTATGAACGGATGTTTATGTGAGAAGTTAATTATAAGCGACCGGTTCTGTAATTAGTGACCTTCGTTAGTTGACGAGGTCGAGGGTCAAAGTTCAACATAGGATATCTTATAAGATTCTCTGACTGTAGTTGAATAAGTTCTTATGGATTTTATTTCTATAGCTCGTGGCTAAATAAAAACAGATGCACGGGTTGTTTGATTGAAGGTTAAGCCGCACTTGCCGAGGTCGGTCTGTGGGTGGGTGTCCGTTCGTAACATATCGGGACGCCCCCGTGCCTCGGAAAGCACGTTAAGCCGTTGGTACCGCCTGTCCACTGTAGATCTTTGACAGTCGGTGCGGGGTAGTCAGCCCGAAAGTCGGACAACTAGTCTTTCCAAAGGATATCGTGTTGTCCAGTAACTGGGTTATGGAGGTCAGATAGGCAGTCGCTCCATTTGAAATACTGGTATTCACCTGCATTCGGTTAGACTGGAAGCCGACCCCAACGTTGTTGGGAAAAGGCTAGACAGATGATGATGATTTATTTTTATATAGCAGTACTACCAGCCTGTTACTATCTCACCGCGTTAATCACCACGATTGGCGATTTTAGACTAATTTTAATTATTAGTGCAGGTTTCCTCAAGATGGTTTCCTTCACCAATGTGAGATGATGAGAGATGTCTAAGATTAACTTGGAAAGTACACATAAATTGAAAAAATCAGGTCCATGCAAAAGAGGTCAGGTCAGCTTGATAAACCAGTAGTATATCGTCTTAAAAAAACAATCTAATTGATAAATTATTCTCAAATAAACTCAAGTAATAGTAGGTTACTATAAGTAACAACAGAATAATAAAAAAGCGTATAATATGTAATAATTCATTGCTTGAACTGTATTTTTATGTTTTTAATTATATTCTAAACTCGCTGTTTTCCCCACGACTTCGTCCACGTGGAATTTGACAAAAATTAAAGGGTTTTATTTGGTTCCCTTTGCCCTGCAGCGCTGGGACAGTAACAGGCTGGTATTCATATTTTCATTTTATATTTTAATACCTCCACGACCTTTGCACCATGCTTTACGTGTTTGACATTTCGCAATACCGTAAACAGCGTTTTTTGCACGACGACAAGTTTGTTTCCACAATAATTTAAGTACTTCTTTTTATTATTGGATATTACAAAGCACAATGCGGTTTAGTGATGGGTCTTTTTACACCCTCTTTGAATCTAAAGCTACGAGTAACGCCTATTTGCTACATGGTAAATCTATACTAAATATAATAAAACTGAAGTTGTTTGAGGGAGCTAATCTCTAGAACAACCCGTTGGAATTGAAAAAATCTTTTTGCATTTCATAGCCCAATCCTTGAGAAACATTATAACATAACGTTACGCCCCTTAAGATCGGGTGAAATCGCGGGTATTAAATTTATATGAAAATTAAGGCTTAAATACAATATCACAGACTGAAGGCTATACATTGAGGAAAATACAAACCAACGTTTCTAAGCGCCTTTGCCTATTATCAGTATTGAATGTGTCATCTCAAAATAACCTACATAATATACTGACTCGTAAGTGCCTATTCAAACAACGTATGTCAAAAGATATCGATTTATAAGTCTCTCGCCCACGCATGTTTGCGTCTTTGTATCAAATTACCGGGAAAATTGGGCCGTCGCGTCGTCTGCGCAATTTCGTACGTTTGATGATAATAGCCTCGTTGACCCTCTACTAATAAATTTGAAGTACATCACTCAATATAAATGAGTATATGAGACACGAAACTATCCAGTGTTGGTTAACATGAACTATAATGCTATAAATTACTGCCTACTAAGATACAGGCCTGGCCTAGTTTAGGGGAAAGGGTTTAACCTATTGTATTTTAAATTAAGAACTCTTAATCTGTATACAATAAATATACTTGACCTTTATTATTATAATAAGTTAGCAACTTGGTTGTATGTACTGTCAAACAAGCTATTTTGTACACTGGAAAAAATATTTAATGTTTCCACTACATTGCCTATATTAATTTTATTCTGTGACTACTTATATTTACTTAAATTCCTAGTAAGTAACTTAGTTTAGTTTATTGTTTTGTGTTTAACGTCTTGTTGTTCAAACTAATTTAATATGTTTTGTGTATACCTACACTAAAATAGAACTGGGTTGGCTGGTTTTTCTGTTTATGTCACTAGTGATTCCAAACAATATTTTTTTACCTGAATTCCGGGACTTAAAAGTCACGATGATTGTTCCAAAATTTCACTGGAAATCCACTGTATGTAACTTATATCCTCGAATTTTAGTTAAATATACTCTACCTGTTTCGATCCATGGTTATTAGTTTATGATAAATTTAAAAGAATAGAGTGATAGACAAGAATTGAATACTTACTTACTCGAAAGATTGTTTTAAAGTATTCACATGGTGTGTTTACCCCGAGGCCTGCGCACCAAACAGCTTGTTCGACTGTACCTAAATCTTTTTATGAAAGTTTTCTTCAGGGGGCCACCTTTATGTTATTATTGTATGTTTACTGCCAAAATAGCAAAGACCAAATCAAACAATTATTTTCATATGGTGCCAGCAAAATCTCCATCCAAATCCAAAAGATTTTGCTGGCACCATGAGGCTGGTGATCAATTTTTAGGTGTTATTCAAATCGTAAATGACCTACATAATTGGTGTTTGAGATTTTCATGGCCAGCGTTTTCTATAAGTCGTACTGGGAAGACATTATTCTGGATAACAAGGTTCACTAATGTCGGAAATATATGCAGCAGATATTTATTGTCATTTGTTATTTAACGATGCAATTAGGTTTTACAATGGAAATCTATGTCCTTTGTTCCATCATCTTAAGCTTCCAGGAAAATAATACTTGTGAAAATCTTCAGACCTTGAGGTCGAGGTAGCTACGTTGCAATACCTATCTGTTTTAGCATCAAGGTAGCTTCTTTGAGCCGTGAGATAATGCGGAAATAGAGAATAAGGCTCGTTTTCTGAGGAGTATTAAGGGACTTTAAAAACAGTAGGGGCCGTCCATTATTTATGTGAGGTGTTTCTTTTATTTTGGTTCCTTCAATGTTCCCTGAATCGGGACCCTCTTTTCCGAAAAACCTAACAGTTGAGGAAGTCCTATCTACCCTATTATTTTTAGTAGCCATGAGATGATCTTTATGGGCAAGGTAGGGTACCGCGATAATAAAAAGAAACAGTTATTGTTTTTTGAAGCGAAAACTTCTTTAGCTGCGTTGAGCGATTTTTGGTATGGGCAAAACGCGCGAAAGGGAGTTACCGTCATCGGCATTAGTGATATTGCTCTTTCAAGCTCAAATATTAGTCTAAACGCCCACTGGCGGAACGTCAAGGGATTTTTGGATCTTATTTTATGATGCTTAGCGTTCACATTTCGGTATGCCACTTCATGCCAGATCGTGCCGAAGGATGCCAAAGCAGGCTGTGACGTATCAATGAAATGTGAGTGTTAACAGTGTTAAATAAGATTCGAAATCATCTGTATTACAAAAATCCCTTGACGTGCCGCGCCGCCAGTTGTCTTAAGCTCATACACACAGCAACACAAGTATTTGTGCGATCCTCTGCTTGTAAATCACCTATAATCAGTAATAACCTTGATTTATCAGTTGCAGTGTTACGATATGGCTAGGATATTGGATCGTTGATAAGTATTAGCTCTCGTTCTACATATTGTGATAAAAACTGATTAACCAAGTGTTGGTTCGTGAAGCAACGGTTGATTAGCACTGATAGGTACATATATAAAAGATACTTGCTTTTGCACGCGACTTCGTCGGCAAAAATGACGGATATCGCAAAAGTGAAAAACTATCCTATGTCTTTCCCAGGGTCTCAAACTATATCCATACAAAATTTTGTATAAATCGGTTCAGCGGATTACACGTGAAAGGGTAACATACCTACACAGACAGTCAGACTGAGTCACTTCCACATTTATAATATTATTATAGATTATAGAATTATGGATACTATGATGGCCCAATTGTTAGGGCCTCGCATCTCATGCACGAGGTTGTGGGTACAAATCCGGGATGTAGGACTTTTTCAATTCTAATATAGTATAGGTACTTTGTAAGTTTATCCTAGTCATTACTGACATCGGTGAAAGAAAATATCATGAGGAAACCTGGTATAATAGTTAATCAAAGTATCTGATATCGCCAACACTCTTTGAGTAAACGTGGCGATTAATGCGCATGCCTTCATATATGAGAACTTCGAACATCTTGTTGTATGAGAACTAAAAGTATGTACCTCGTTGTGCCTAACAACCTGTATATACTCGAAATACCTAAGTATTGCTAAGTCCTATAACTATGAACATTGTTCCAAATAGAGCGAGAGCCTAACTTTATCGATCACGAGCTTCTGCTCTACATTCCAACGCGTTTGGACTCCTGACCCATATATTAAATTAAATGCGACGTAGGCAGACGAGTAGGTACGCCTAGAGTAGGCCTAAGCCTACTCCAGTAGCATTACCAATTATATTATACTAAGAATAAACAACGTTCTTTCTTTCCAAATTGAAATTTCTTCTACCCGAACACGGGCGCTCCGTACACTGTAGATTATAGAAAACTTTCTTCTTATCAGTTGTAACATCGCTAAGCTTAGGATGGTAGAAATCTTTCAACAATCTGTCATGTTGTCTATTCTCCCATCGTTGTGTCGATTGTCGACTTAAACATAACTGGTGAAATGTGGGGTTATGTAGGTACACCTCGGCCTACCCTACGCGGGATACTGGCGTGATGTTGTTGCAATATTGTACTGTATAAACTGTGTTATCTTTCTGTAAGTATGTGTCATACCTATTCTTCAGTAGCAAAAGTTGGAACTTGAGTTAGGAGTGACTCATCATCAGTACCCTACAAGATTACTCATAACTTCATGAGACATTGTATTGTTATTTTATTACGAAACAAAGCAATCCTAGTCTGGACAGAGGGTGGCCGCGAGATTCTCGTCCTGTTCTATGAATCAACTCTAGAGAACTAAATCCATTATTCAATTGTATCTATGCGCTGTCTTCAAAATCTGAAGGCCGATTCCTGTAATTAAAAACGGTCAAAATCTAGTCGCAATGGCATCTCAGCAACAATCAATGTCAAATACTTGTGACAAATGTGAATAAATAATGTGTATATTTGACAGATTTAGATAAGAATGAGAACGTTCTTGAAAGTACGGGAATTCCCCCCTCGGATCAAAATTCATGATCTCATAAGACCGAATAAATCAGTATTCTTACAGTATTTATTTAGACAGTATAGACAAGGAAAAAAGACTGTCCGGTACAAGCCAGATGATTAAAAGAATCAGAGTAGAATTGATTTGTGGATCCTGCAAAAAGGAAATAATTCGAAAGTCCCAATATCATGCCAGTTATGTATAATGTCTGCAATATTGAAATTCAAGTCAGTTATAAGCGGCTTGCTCTCGCCATCACAGAAACCGCACCCCTCTGAAAATAAGGTACATACACAAGTCCCGTCGGACTTATAACTTATTTTCATCCACGTAGGTTATTAACATTAAAGGTAATTAATATATGAATTGCCAACGTGTAATGGAGCGCAGCTTCTATGCCTCAAAGTAACTGACCATGTACGCAACACCACACTTCGCTCCAAAACACAAATTACTGTCGTTGCTCAAAAAGCCGCTAAGCTGAAGTGGGACTGGACTGGTCATGTCTGCCGCATAGTGCCGCAGTCTGACGACACGGTTGGCGCAGTGGTTGAGCCAACGGCTGCTGCGCCGCGTGTTGTGGGTTCGATACCCGCACGGAACAAATATTTGTATGACGTACAGGTAATTGTTCCGGGTCTGGCTGTTTGTGTATGTGAGTTTAAATGTTTGTAAACGTACTATTGTAGTAGAAAACATAGTATCACTAATTTTAATTCGGTTTGTAGTATATTAAATTTAAAACATATACAAACATTTTAGGTACAGGTATGTACGTCGTTTGGGGACCACCGTCCAAACAAAAATACCTAATAATAATAATTGTTATTGCTAGCCCGAACTGTCCCACAGCTGGGCAAAGGCCTCCCTCCATTTCTTCCAAAGATCGTGATTCCGCGCCACCTCTTTCCAATTTTCAAATTTGAGACACATCCAGGTTGTCCCGCCATCCTCATAATTAGTTGCAGATCATTTGTAGGTAATAGTCGTCAAATCATATTGCTGTACTTTTATTAATTAACAGTGAATTATTTATTCACTATTATAATTTATTTAACCCTTTCGCTGCCCAGTTCAAAAATACGATTTAACTTGTAGGTTAATGTATATTTGGTATGTTTGGCAAATTACATAATGCGCGTAGGTACATGGTAGGGGTGATAGGCATGTTCACATCTCATCTATAGCTTTTTACATGTACGACTCGGGAAGCGAGTTCTGGGACATGAACAAAGTTTTTTTTTGACCCGTGAGCCGGGTGCTGGGCACTAAGAGTGTTAATTTATTGTTATTCTTACCATATTCAAACTCGCACGACAACACTGGTATAATATTGTAAACCAATGTTTTAAGTGACAATTATGTAAAAGTAATTTCTATTTAATAGGACTTCTGTTTTTGATCGTAATATGGCCGACCTACATTATATAACTCTGAAAGTATCATGTTCAATGTGATTCTAAATAAGGAACATTAAATTAACATCTATTTTATACGTCGACTGAAGGTCGAGAAAGACACATAGACACAAACAAATGATTTGCATTTATGGTCTGCATACTTAAGTTGCTCTGAATTTGGAATAAATTTTTCATTTAAGTACATATTTATTCGGAATAATAATTAAGATCAGACTTGTTTTCTTACTTCATTGAACCAGAAAAGTATATATTTTTGGTTTTACAAATAAATCTAATATCATCACCACTACATAACATCACGCCTGTATTTCTCAAAGAGACAGAGTAGTACAGTCATTAGCATAAATACATTACAAGTGTAATTTTTGAATTTTGCGTACTTAAGTAAGTACGCAAAATTCAAAAGCGGTTATCTCCTGTACGTGACTACACCCACATTTTGCCAGTTATCTTTAAGTCTTACTTAGTAGGGACGAGCCTATTGCCTTCAACTGGATTCCAATTCAGAATCCGGGCTACTGCGAAATTCCAGATGGTAAAACCCAATAATACAAGTATTTTTTTGCTGTTGAATAATAATTTGGTATAATATGATGCTTGTTGGGTTTTACCCGAGTTTACGAGGTGTGGAGCTATTCCCGACAATACGATGGGTATATCAGAATTTAACTTGCTGATTCCTGAACGTATGACAAGCATCTGATTAGTTGGCAAATCAATTCTCATGCATCATGCAGGTAAAAATACGTAAGGTATGGGGTACGACTTGGGTATTTTGTTGTATTTAAACAACCGATACATAAATATCATACATAAACTCGCGCCTTTTCCCATGGAGATAGGCAGAAACTACAAAACCACCACCTGTTACGATCCTTGCATACTCCTTTTGGTTCGTTTACGTTCACACATCTGCCATACATGCACGCCGTTTGCTATTACTATGCACCTTACCTATTAGAAAAACATCACCAATAAGGTCAGTTTACGTCCTCCTTGGGCATCCCCTCCCGGCATTTCCGCTTACGTCTGCTTTATACCTTTTGTTAGTCCTCTTTCATTCATCCTCTTCAACCGATATCAGATTTGAAAATAAAGAAACAAAAATGGTCTGCTAATTTGATCATTGTTCTAACAATGGGCGGAGCGCCTTCATTGTTGCGGTATGTCACATTGAGTCACTTTGGGCAAAGGGTTAACCCTTTTAGCCCATTCCTTTGGTCATTGACTCATTGTACAATTAGTACATTTAATACAGTTAATTGTGTTAAGAAATGATCGAGTCAAAGTTCATTCCCATTGCACGCATGGTTGGTATCTAATCAGAGTCGGATGTGTTTATTAATAGGAAATATATTGCTGTTGCGTTGACTATGTACTTACCACCTAAAGGGTGGTATAAACGTGATTAGTTGTATGATCATAAGTGATCACTATGTTTTCAAATACAGTTTCAAGTGTTACGAGATGTGTAGTTGTTACAGAAACTGCTTTGTTGGTAGTGTTGGTACTATTATAGTATATACACAGCAATAAAAAACACTATACCTATTAAAATGTAATAGCTATAGTGATTTTCTCTGCACATTTATCATTACCTACGAATTAAATTATACAGAGTGTGTCAGCTATTGGATATT
Organism: Phlogophora meticulosa; assembly: GCA_905147745.2. Lineage (NCBI taxonomy): Eukaryota > Metazoa > Arthropoda > Insecta > Lepidoptera > Noctuidae > Phlogophora > Phlogophora meticulosa. The sequence continues at coordinate 13,997,890 of LR990520.1, read as the reverse complement.
GTTTGTGTTCCATGACCTGTCTTGCGTAGTGAACAGCCCGTTTGGATCATTGCTCAGCCGTTTCTCAACTATGTCGAGTTCTGCTTCTACTCTAACCAGATGAGAGCAGCTGAGAAGCCCGTTCTTAATGTTTTATCTTGTTATCAGCCACGAGCTTGGCACCATCAGTAGCGTCCATCAAATCCTGCAGTGTGCAGGTCTCAGGGCATGTTATCAGGTGTTCCATCGTTTGTGGAGTAGCACCACACATGCACACCAGGCTAGCGGTGTCTATTAGTTTCCACCTGATCCGTCCTGTCCGAAGTCTGTTAATAAAAGAGACTTCACTTTCATATTTGTTTGCCGGGAGTTAGATTTCAGTAACAAATTTTTGGCGAGTGCTTTGCGAAAATATATCTCTTAAAGCATATTCAAGACTGATAAGCATCACTCAAAACGAATAAGTAAAGTTTTCTGCTAACTTGCACAAGTAATAACAACCACACAAAAACGAAAAATACCTTGGCATCGTCAATATTAAACTAAACTATTAAGAGTAACTACCTACTTAATTTTAGTAAGTGTAGGTAATACTCTAGGTTAGGTATGTATAGCTAAAACTTCGCCCTGTATGTGTCATTTCGATCGACGATATAATGTGTCCCGCGTGATTAGAACTACGGGTCAAAAGTCTAACTGCTCTTGCGATGCGTTACCGAGCCAGACAGTTGACGATTTAATGTTAGGTAATTCATCATGGAAACGTACAATAACTAAGAAATTTATAATGCTGGAATAGATAAACAGTATAAGATACAAAGTCAAACTAAGCAATAAGTTTTATCTTGTGCTTAAGTTTTTTATTGATCGACTAATAAAATGAGGAGGGTTCTCAGGTCGGAGCACAACTTTTAACTATTGATGAGTCCATTACAAACTGAGGAGCTCGTGGCTAAATAAAAAACAGCCGCACGGGTTGATCGAAGGTTAAGCTACGCTTGTCAGTCTGATGGGTGACCGTTCGTAACATATCGAGACTCCTCCGTGCCTCGGAAAACACGTTATGCCGTTGGTCCCGGATGTGATTTGTAGATCTTTGACAGTCGTAATGGGTAGACTGAAACCCGAAAGTCTGACAACCAGTTTTACCAAGGGGTATCGTATTGCCCAGTAACTGGGTTGTGGAGGTCAGATAGGCGGCAGTCGCTCCATGTAAAATACTGGTATTCAGCTGCATCCGGTTAGACTGGTAGCCGACCCCAACATAGTTGGGAAAAAGGCTAGGCAGATGATGAGGAGTCCATTACATATTCTATAAATATTTTACATACACAGTGGCGTATTTACCTTTTGGCCAAGTACAATGTGTTATAGCTCGGGTCAGCGCAAGCCGCCATTTGCATTATAATCAAAAAAACCTACGACTTTTATTTTAAGGTTTTTTTTAACTTGGATGTGTATCTAGTTCGCAAAACGGTTCTAAAATTAAGGAATAATATTGTGTAAGTAGATACTTGACTAAAAAGTTAATTAAAACTCATGTTAGGTAATACATTGTTTTTTTTCTCAATCACAAAGATAGGCCGTTTGTGCCGAAGATCGTAGAAGAAAATTCTTCATCTCGATAACCTTTAAAATAAATAAAGAACAGTTGATTGTTATATTTATCAACTAAGCGGTTTGTACACTTCGTTTTAGACCAACGACCTTTGCATAGCACACAAAAAGTAAGCAATAAAAGTAAACACGTTAAGAAAAACCTGCTAGTAGGTATCAATAGTAGTAGTACATATGTTACATGTGTACAGAGCACATCAAGCTACCCCAATGTGTCAAATTTCTTTGATAGTTTTTCAACTTCATCTCAATAGAAATAAGTTTCATGTTCAACTGGGAAAAATTTACAGTTTGGGGTAGCTTGATGTGCTGGCGTCTGTACTCACTAGCTTTGTCTGCGACACAGTACAGTTAGGAGCAAAAAAATGTTCACACTTCGCACTTAAGCGCAATTCATAAGCTATTTTCGCCTAAATCATTTCTAGAAATTATCAACTGTTCTACAATTTGTACAGGCGGAAGTATTTACACAGTTTAAAAAAAGAACAGCATTTGAATAAATCGATGTCTTGTTTATTTTTCAAGTAAATTGGTTTTGGATTTTGTCGAAATTGGTATGACATGACATTTGACGACCTTTGTGGCGCAGCGGGCGAAGGTCTGCCTGCGACGCAAGAGGTTGCGGGTTCGATTCCCGCCTTGAGTCAAATGTTTGTATGATCTACAAAGATTTGTTCCGGGTGTTCTGGGTATTCGATATATATAAGTAAAAATGTCTATCCATGTATTGTATTGTTTTAAGTATATCAGTCATCTAGTAGCCATAACACAAGCTCTGCTTAACTTGGGGCTAGATGATGCTGTGTGGATTGTCCAGCATTATTTATTTATTTATTATATGATATGACATTTTTGTCCGTATGTTTAAATAAAAAAATCTTGGAGGTGTGTTTTGACTAATTTTATGACAGCGGCACGGGTCGATCGAAGGTTAAGTTACGCCAGCCGAGGTCGATCCATGGATGCTTAGTCAGTCGTACTTTTCGCTTTAAAAATGGCTTGTGTCTTTTAGCCCGTCTATGTATCATGACAGTACGAAGTACGAGTATTCATTTAACGTCCACGACGTTAAATACATAAATACAAATTATTTGAATTTATTAAGCCTTAGATCTTGAATTTCGATAGGAAGTTTATTATATAAGCGTACATTACTTTGCATTTAATATGGTCCGAAATAAATGAACTCAATTAGCATCTAATCGAGTTAGGTACATATTTCCTTGAGCCTGGCTGTCGGAATAGCGAATTTGTGTTTGCTCCTAGTATTTATATTAACACCTTAAACGCCAGGTGACCAACTAACAATACATTTTCTATCGTATCTCATTGTCTGGCAGTTAAGGTGTTAAAGATACCACTGTATTTTATAAAAAAAATAAGATTTATGTATATTTTATACGTGAATAGTCACAAAAGGTTTTGAGATATAACTCAAAACCTGTATAAATATATTTCTTACAAGCACTTACGTAATTTTATACTTATGGTTGAGGTATGGTGTCTACCTTCTGTACCCAAGTATTTACTACAGGTATCACATTAACAATAAAATAAATAATGAGTATTTAACTATTTGAGTATAATTTATTTCTACCACATTAGGTCAAATATCTCCAAAACTTTGTGCTTATCAAGTTCGTCATCGTATTGTCATGTATTTTCTAATTGCAGACAGCGGCCACTGACCTCATGACATGTTTCAACGAGTTGGTGAACATGGAGGTCCTGCAGCAGGAAATTGAAGATGCCAAGCCAACTGGACAGGTTGACGAAGTGTTTAAGAAGTTAGTATAAACCATGCAAATATAGACCTTAATAATTACGGGCATAAATGTCAATTTAGAACTGCCTCGTTGGTCTAATGGTCGTAAATGCTACTGCTTCGGACGATAGGTTAGATTCCCGGGTCGCGCAATGTGTTATTGGGTTTTATAATCTAGAATTTCACGGTAACAGACTGGAGTGTTGATATGTGCCCGTTTGATGGGGTCGCCCCCTGTACTTGGGACTTAACGTTACTGGAGAAATGTCGGTATCCCTACTATAGGTACTCCTCTTCCTAACCCTTCGGGGAATACAGTCGTGATGTTATGTTAAGTTTAATGAATCTTATTCACTACCTACTTAAAAATAACCTCACTAGAAATGTTTTTCCTTCAAAGCCACTTAAGAAATATGTCCTTAGGAACAAGAGTAGTGTCTCCTGGTTGGCTAATAAGAACGGATTACTATCAACAACCCGCCTGACACAGATAATGATAACTTCCCTTTACAACGTTCGCTGCTATAAGTAGGACATACTCAAATGGGACCTCTAAATAGGCACGATATGACATAACATATATATTACATGACATAGCATCAAGACAATATGCAGAGGTGTACCCATAGTACACCCACATTTATGCCGGTTTGACCAGAGCACGGAGAAGGCATTATCATCACTTCCTAAAATAAGAACATTCTCAATCAAGTTATCTTTAACCGTTTAGGAGCTACGATGCCACAGACAGACATACAATATATCACACGTTAAACTTATAACACCCTTCTGTTTGCCTCGGGGATTAAAAACCAAGCGTGCCAGAAAGTATCACCGTTTACTCATAGAAACCAACGACCTGTAATAATTCTGCGTATGCCTATGACAGCTGGAACTTGCGCTCAGCTCAACTTGAGCGGACACGAATATCATTAGTAATGACGTGTCTAGCCGCGGTGTCATCCTATGTATATAGATTAAATATGCTTGTACCATAACAGTTTCAGAGTCCTAGTACAGACAAGTACTCCAGCACATCGAACTGTCCCAAACTGTCAAATTTTCCCAATTGAATATGAACCTTAATCTTTGTACTGAAGTTGAAAAACCATCAAATAAATTTGACAGATTGGGGGTACCTTGATGTGCTGGCCTCTACATTTTATGAAAAGAAACGGTCTAACCCGCAGGTAATTTCTGGGTGAGCTCGTTATGTCGTAGTCCTCATCCATCGCTTTCCATCAGTCTAGTTCAAAGTCAAGAGCGGATCCATTAAATAATAAAAGAAACATGCGGCTCTTATACCTCACCAAGCTGTCACACGACTATGCACCTTAATGTCAGTACACATTATGTTCCATTTTGTTTCCAGATACTGCGTCAAGACACCTCAATTCAAAGGATGTTTCCGCAACATGACGGAGACGGTGAAGCCTTGCTTCTCGACCCCCGAACAGAAGAATTTCAAGACTTTGTACAACGTGACGGAGCAGTTAGCCGACTTTATCTGCTTTAAGGATGGCGACCGGATCGCATGTAAGTTCCTATGAAAATGGTATGATTGGACCAGAGGGCCTCGACAAAGTGGCATTCTATCACTGAGAATGATATCTCGGAAAGTCGATAAGAAAAGTACCGTGTGCTTGTATTGCTGGTCTCTGGTATAGCAGGTGCGCGATTTAATGTCATCATTCAGTGCGAGCCCGAGATGGAGCTAAACATGACCGATAGCAGCATCCCTCGAACGCCAGTGGTAACGCCGGTGACCACTTGTTACCAGGTGGAGCTTCGCCAGTTCGGTTTTTTTTTTAACCTCAGATACACCACAGGCTCATGCTGAATAAAAATAGCCGCACGGGTCGATCGAAGATTAACTACGCTTGCCGAAGTTAGTCTATGGATGGGTGACCATTCGTTACATATCACGACTCCTCCGTGCCTCCTAAAGCACGTTAAGCCGTTGGTCCCGGCTGATAGATCTTTAACAGTCGTTACGGGTCGCCAGAAGCCCGAAAGTTTGACAACCAGTCTTACCAAGGGTTATCGTGTTGCTTAGTACCTGGGTTGTGGAGGTTAGAGAGGTAGTAGCTCCATGTAAAATACTGGTTAGACTGGAAGCCGACCCCAACATAGTTGCAGATAATATACACCCTCGGACCTTTTGCAAAGGTATAAACTGCGAAAATTGCACAACCGAAATGCTATATTGATATTTTTGAATTTTCAGTGTTCATCTCAGAAGGTGGCAAGGAGTGTTTCCAGGAACAATCGGAACAAATTCAGAACTGCTTCAACACGACCGTCGACAAGGAGACGACTGACAACCTTAAGAACATCACTGATACTGCTGAACTGTTGCAGATGGAGTTCAATGTAAGGCCATTACTTTTATATTATGCGTCTTTTACCCTGAACACTAAGTACTGCTATGTTATAAATATGTATTGCTTGTTTTATTTCTTTTTTTCCACCAATTTCTGAAAGTATACTTATTTTCCACATTTTATGTTTTTTTTAAGTTAGTTTAATCTTTTTGTAAAATCGTTTTTTTCCGGTTCATTTCATTGCGGGATCCAACATAGTTAAATCGTTTTCGCGAAACTCATCCAGCTTCATTGCCTTCAATTCCTAGAGGTCGCAACTTGAATCTGGCTTTTAGAAGTTGAAGTGGATAAGAGTAGACCCTAAAAATATAGCGCAGTTATATAATTATAATGAAATAAATCAACATTATTATTTATCTTTTCAGGAAAAGCAGTGCGACCAGATGTCGACATTACAGAAGTGTATTGTCAGCGTGCTAGAGCAATGCCCCAAGCCAACCTCGGCCAACATCGTGGACTCACTGTTCAACTTCATCAGGAAGTCGACGCCCTGCAAACAGTTCGAAAAAGTAAGTTACTATGTGACCTCCGTATCTAGTTTTGAACTTGCGTTGTATTTATACGCTACGTTAATGCTCCAAACTGGAACGCGCTAGCGTTGCGTTTGTGCAGCATGTGGCGTCAACGCAGCCTCAGCGCCTGTGCTGTACGTACGTTTAGTGCAAAGACACTATCCATCCGTGATAATGTTTTCTTATTTTATTTATTCTTGTATTTATTTAACTGATAACTTAACCCACAAAGTATCTATTTAATATTAAATAATAAATGTACCCCATTAAAATTTATACCTTATTTTAGTATATCTTTGCTTTAATTAACGATATATTAGGTCTTTACCTATGAAATTGCCGTTCTGCAGTACTGGCCATTTCAAATCAAAATATTTTTTGTTTGGCTAAGAATTCTAATTTCAAATTAATTTTATTTTAAAAACATGGATTTTTTTTTCCAAAAGTAGTCATTTGTTTATTGATTAGTGTTACATTTTCATCGCATTTAAATCTTTTTCGTCATCATGGATACGTTAAAAATTCGAGTAATTATGGAATATGAGTACCGTCGTGGCAGCAACGCGGCACAAGCGGCACGCAACATCAACGACGTTTACGGAGCTAACACTACAAACCAACGCACTACCTGTTATTGGTTTGCTCGCTTCCGTTCTGGAAATTTCGACCTGAAAAATGAACCTCGCGGTCGTCCGAAGACTTTGGTCGACAATGACGAATTAAAGGCGATTGTGGAAGCTGATGATACACAATCTACGGCTGAATTAGCAGCAGCTTTCGACGTTAGCGTCAAAACAATATTGGTCCATTTGCGTCAAATTGGCAAGGTAAAAAAGCTTGACAAATGGGTGCCCCACGAACTCAATGATCGCCAGCGCGAAGTACGCGTCGAGACGTGCCTTGCACTGCTCAACAGACACACAAATGAAGGAATTTTGAACCGCATTGTTACCTGCGATGAAAAATGGATTCTGTTTGATAACCGCAAGCGCTCAGCAAGTTGGTTGGATCCTGGTTCAGCACCTAAACAATGCCCTAAACGAAAACTTACCCCAAGAAAAGTGATGGTCACTGTTTGGTGGTCTAGCGCCGGTGTGATTCAACACAGCTTCTTACCAAACGGGGTGAGCATTACTGCAGATGTGTACTGTGAAGAATTGAACACAATGATGGAGAAGCTGGCACATCTCCAACCAGCATTGGTCAATCGCTCGTCTCCGCTGCTCCTGCACGACAACGCGCGACCTCATACTGCACAGCAGACGGTCTCCAAGTTGCAAGAACAGGGGTTGGAAGCTCTCCGTCATCCGCCCTACTCACCAGACCTTGCGCCTACAGACTACTACTTTTTCCAGAATTTGGATAACTTCTTGGCGGGAAAAAAAATCAATACCCGAGAGGCAGTACAAAATGCCTTTGAAGAATTTGTTGCCTCCCGTCCAGCTGATTTCTTTAAGAAGGGCATCAATAAACTGCCACTGCGTTGGCAAAGATGCATTGATTGCATGGGTGATTACTTCGATTAATACAAATAAAAAATACATGAAAAAAATTCATTTAAATTTTTTCATACAAAACGGCAATTTCATAGGTAAAGACCTATTATTTTAACAAATCATATCTATTTATTATTTAAAAAACACATGTTTGAGTTTGCACATAAAGCACCCCTTTGCTCACAACAACAAAATTGTAAACTGTAACATATGTATTGCACTAATATATTATAATAATCCCGCATGTTTTAATAGGCACCTGAAACCAAGGGCAGAGGTCGGAAGCCCGTAAGTTGTGTGACCAGCACCAATATCTATTATCATAAGACCATTTTGTGTACGTCCACCGAATCACCATGCTATTTATACTGCTCAGAGAATCTTGTTTATGTTTAGATATGTCAAGAAGGTTAAGGCTGAAGATGGCAGATATGTTATAATAATGTTGAAGGAATGCATTTTAGATGGGATAAAGAGGCTTTATAATATATTCCTTTTAAATTTGGTTTTTAACAGATTTTTAAGAATAAATAAAATAAAGTTGTTTATACCGTCTATTTATTTAAAATTTCACTGCTTCTTTGCCATAAAATACATATAATCATTTAAATGTACACACGTGATGTCCTTACTTTCGATTTTGTGATGTTATGTCACAATATAAATGGGGTCCATTAAACATTTTTATGTGCAGGGTATTTAATTTAATCCTGTATATTAACATTCTTATTCCGGTTTTCAGTTGACAAAGGACTCTCGCGACGCAGCCAGCGGCCTAGCTGTCACGACAGCAACACTCATTACAGCTTTAGCTGTGGCATTACTTGCTTAAGCAAAGCATTACTACTAAAGTAGTAAGCTTAAAAGCTTAAGCCCTCATTACTACAACGCTAGGCGAATACAATCATGAACATAGGTACCTAAACAGGTTCAAAAATACAGGTCATATGCGATCTCAAACGCTGGTGCTGCCATCTATAGAAAATAGAAACAAAATATGTTGCAAGGATAAAAATCTAATTGACAGTTATGATTATAAATATTTTAGAAGCATTTTTAGATACATTTTAAGAAGAGGTCGCATATTTCTTTACTAAGTTTTATAATATGTATTTTTGGGAAGGCGTGGGATAGAACAAAGTACGTAATTATAAGGTTTATACGATTGTTGTGAAACAACACTATGATGCTAAGAGTCCGTAGCTCGGAGTAGTACGGGTGGAGTGATAACACGTCATAAGAGGTGCCGAGGAACCGAAAGCCACGTCTGTCATTGGAGAATCACTGGCATAGGTGATGCCAGTATAGATATAGATATAGTTCATTTCTTATTGGCTACAGCATATTTAGTAGCGACGTTCGTTAAAACAACATTCCTCTATTCTTACTACTTCAGAACCAATCAGAGTTAGGTGATAAAGTAAAAATGTTGTTAATGGGCTCGAGTTTTGTCACCAACACAAGTTTAAGTCTCGACTTTATTATTTTCAGGTAAAATTGCCTGAATATTAAATTCTGCAAATTATAATAAAAACTAATTAATTATGTACATTCCATTATTTTGAAATTGCAATTTTATTTAAATTTATGATTAATGACATGGCATAAAATCGAAAGCCCTTTTTACTGTTATAATAAGAGAAGCATACACTTTTGATATTTTTATAAAATTATTTTTACATTATTTAGCACATAATTTTTCAGGTGATTTGCGTTGCTTTTGTGTATTTTATATAATATTTATAATTAATAAGCATAATATTGGTAATGCTTAAAGACTGTGATTATAACATTTATACTTACATATTTTATTTCCTTGGAATCAAAACTCGATAATATTACAAAATGAAGTGAGACATTTATCGCAAAACTACATATCATACATACATATTTTCATAATATATTTGCCAAAAAAAATGTGGCCAACGAAATCATAATGCTTAGCTTAGTAGCATAAGACAACAGTGTAGAAAACAATCCATAACGGCATATAGTAAATTATTTAAAAAATACTATGGCATCTATAACTAAGAGGGCATCCAGATTTAGTCAGAATTTAATATAAATAAGCTCTTTTTGCTTCCTAATTTTAACAACAGCTCCCGGAAGATTAAATTATCTCCGTCGTTTTAAAAAACCGTCAGAAACCGGCAACACTAGGTATAACGAACTTAAATGTGTAAGTTACAAAGTCGGTAGTAGTAAGTAAAAATATCAAGTCTCGCTTAGTAATTGATTTCTGCTTCTGTCCATTCCTATATTGTTTTAGGAGTAATCGAAGTTCGGTGTTAGTGTCGGTGTTATAGTGAATAGTGTTAGTTATGCTTGTAGATTGTCATACTACAAATATATACCATAGAGAAAAGGAAATAAGACTTAGAGTAGAAAAAGTAAAACAGGCCATATCATACTTCACGAAAGGGTAATTTTGGATTGGAAGTTTTGCTATTATAAGAAATATTATTTATTTTTCTATATAACTAACGCTCTTTATATTTATATGATTTTTCAATGGTGGTCTGTTATAAATTAAGTGGATATCCTAGCTTGACACTTTCCACTCAAGTACACGGTCTTATAAGTTAATGAATGTGACAAACTTAGTTCTTTTTAATTATATAGAAACTATGTGAAGTTTAATTGATTTTTAAACAACAATATATCAACAGTTTTTAGAAGAGAGCTCAAGAAGACGAACGGGCTAAGTGCAAAAATAATACTTTGTGTTCCCTATTTATATGCATGCGTGCAGCTCCGTCGACCATCGCTGGCCGTTGGTTGAGATTATTGACAAAAAGGAGCCTATTAAATACACATAATAAATGTTTTGTATAATTCTTAATTCTGTAATCAACACGCTTGTCTTCTATCAACGATTTAGATGCAAACACGATGCATTGCTTTGCTGTATGTTTAGTTAGTAGGAGCCATATATTGTCTATGTCAAAGGTACGTAGGTTCGATGTCCGGTAGGTAACTAGGGATTTGTATGTGTTGCTACGTGGTTTCCAACCATTTTACAATATTTGCAAATAAATGATGAAAGTATAAAACGTTTTTGTTTTCTTTATTCCTCATTAGTAAGAACATTACATTATGCTTGGATATCTCTAAAGGTGTTGACTATTTTGTACAATGATGACGATTCCCTTCACAAGCTAACTCAATTAAAGCTATTTATATATCTTTCTCTTTCTAATAATTCATGAAAGGGACTGACATCTAACGGAACTGTCAAACATAGCTGACATTTCTAACGCAACGACGAATTTGAAATGTTTAAATTATTATGTATTATGTGCCAGTTGCCACCGTCTTCTCAATTCATATGCTACGAATGGTACTTCTTGCCACAAACATGCAAGTGCCGGATATTTCTATTATGTACTTTCAGTTTTTGTTCAGTCTTTACTAACAACGAAAAAATTAAAAATAACTATTAATACCACTAAACTTCAGTGGCAAATAAGCATTTTTATTTCTCAGTTTAAGTCAATCGTCAATAAAAATTAAGGTTCCACATGGTGTTTCTGTTATTTAATAAGTGGCCCTGGCTCCCATCCATCATAATTCCTGGCAACTTTTAACTGCATTAAGTTTAAGATAGTAATTATGCAGCTTTTATAAACAGCATGTATGTAAAATATGTAGCTAGGAAGGTACTTAAAAGTTAAAATAAGTAGAAAACACGTATTGGACTTATGTTTATGTATTGAAAGTTACAGTTCTTGCACGGCGATTTAACATTACATAATTATTATTGGCACTTAAATGATCACACCCTACTCGTGGACTGTCAGGACAAATCAGTTCTTCGTTCTGTAAAAAGAAACAATCAAGAATTAAAGTTCGAAGGGGTAAAAAGGGCATAGAGCAAAAATGTATGGTGTCTAAAACTACACCGTTTAGGAGACCGATTATACTATTGAATACGTAGTAATTTGTATAAAGAGTTCTATAAAAAAATCTGTCAGCGAAAACTTATAGTAGCTACTTACATTAAAGTTGACATTATAGAAGACTGTTCTTTATTTATAAATAATGTGAGTCTTACGGCTTGAATGATTTTAACACTTGACATTGGATAAAAGAATAAAAAAAAACAACTGCCGGATTTTAATAACCATCTAGTGTATTGTATTTTATGGCGGGCTTTTTGAATTTTGTTTTTTTGTCTTCATGAAAATACTCTTTATTCAAAACCCTTTCGATAACAGATCTCGTTTATGGTGGACATTTAGACAACTTTTGCTCTTTCAAAGTTGCTGTAAAAAAATGTGGCTGATTTAGATAAACACTATTCAGTTCAGCAAAATCGTCGATGCTTACCAGAAATCATTTTATACAGTTTCTTTGTTGCACGGTGATCCTTTGCGTACAAATCTGAAGAGGGACTCCGCCATGTTGCTGGGGGTGGGTGTTTCACAGCCTTCCAACTTTGTGACGATACAAGCCGCCAGCTCGTCGTACGTCGCGCACTTTTGCTGAATATCATAAATTATTAAGAAATTAATATTTCAGGTTATACCTAATTAGGTACCTACCTACCTACTAGTTAATCATTGTTCGCATTACTAATAATAATAATAATAAATAAATAATGCTGGACAATCCACACAGCATCATCTAGCCCCAAGCTAAGCAGAGCTTGTGTTATGGGTACTAGATGACTGATATACTTAATACAATACATTACATAGATAGATATTTTTTATTATACATAGCAAATACCCAGAACACCCAGAACACCCAGAACAAATCTTTGTAGATCGTACAAACATTTGTCCCAGGGCGGGAATCGAACCCGCAACCTCCTGCGTCGCAGGCGGACCGTCGCGTCGTCCGCCGCGCCACATCGGTCGTCAAATAAACGAGGAGTAAAGGTATGACAGTTGACCAGACTGATAGTTATTATTTTGTTTTAGTTTTCACTTCTGTCGGCAGTCCTTGCATGCCATGACTGCTGTTTTTTAATCAAGCTTTATCATGTATTGTCATCCAAACCAAAGGTGTACTTAGCTCAATAGGTTGGGTGACACATATACTCATGGCAAGTAAAATAAAACTTAGTCAAAAAATAACGGCAGTTTAGTTTGTCTGTGGAAAATTATTCTATTGTTATTTAGAATGTACTTACGTCAAGAGTGAGAGCCTTAGCGGCTTCGATACTCGAGAAAGTGTCCTTGATTTTGTTGGCACATTCCCTGATTTCATTGACCTTGCTCTGGAAGCACTGTGGTCCACCTTCCGCGATGAAAACTGTCAATAAAAGAGCAATATTAATATATAGTAAGGTATGGATATGGATGGGGAGGATAATGGATAATACAGGTGTAAGTGATATTTTGTTTTTGAGAAGTGCCCACCACCCTGTTCCCAAACCACTGCAACTTCTGAAAGCCAGAACATACAGCGGCAACCACCAGAAAAATACCGAGTAAAAGAAGCTCGTAGGGTCCCGGAGAAAGGATTCAACTGTCTTGTATCCCGCAACGAAATTAATAGAAAGGAACAGCGGAGTAGTTTGAAAAATACGTTATTTCATGTTAATTAATTATCAGGTTTAATCATTAAGACGTGTAACATGATAAAATTCGTGTGCTGGTCTGAGAAGCAACAGAATAAAGTCTATTTGGAGCAATAAGTATAATTCTGATCCGAACTACTTTTGAAAGTATATTCCGAAGTATTTTGTAAATAATAGGCATCACACTCCGAAGTGGAGTAGCTCTGGGCCTCGTATAGGTACCTAATAATTGATGAATTTGTTGATTTTGTATCTAGAATAAGTAATTTTGAACTTTGACTTTTTTTGTCTTCAGTCTTCGGAGGTCATTGATCTAGTTAATGGCTGCAAGCGGTATTGCTGAGCATGAAGTCCTGGGTTCAATTCCCAGGTGGGGCTAAGTGCTATTAGATTTTTTTATTTGGCATTCACAGTAGCAGCCTGGTGTCTGAATTTGTACCCGGGACTTTTTGTATTTGGGACTTAAACATAACTAGGGGAATGTGGGGGTACACCTCTACCTAACTCCTTCAGTAATTACAGGCGCGTTGTTCCGATACCTAGATATAGCTGTCATACTTACGGGCGATCCTATCGCCGTCCTTGTAGCAGATAAAGTCAATGAACTGGTTGGTGCCGTTCTTGAAATTGGTCATCTGGTCGCGGGCGTTGGTGTCTAGGCAAGGGGACACGCCATCCAGAAGGTTGTAGATGCAGGTCTTCAGTTCAGGAGTCTTGGCGCAGTACCTGGGTTAAAATTATCGATTGGCTTTAGGTTAAGTTTGTTTTGGCGGGGAATTCTACACTGGAACTGGAACTTAGCAACGCTGCTTGATAACAGAAATATGGATAATTTGCCCGCGAGTTTGTCCGCGTGAATGCTGGATATCGCGGATTCAGACGAAGTGGCGGTATAAAAACTATCCTGTGTCGTTTCCAGGGTCTTAAGCTATCTCTATTCCAAATTTCATATAGGTAGGATAAAGCGTGAAAAGTTTACGGACGGACAGAGTTCCTTTCACATTTATAATGTTAGTAGGGATGATAATAATAAATTAATTTAATAAAACTGTGTCGTTGGTGTAGTGGTTTGCGACCACTACACCAACGACCACGGGCTACTGCTGAGCACGAGGTCGTGGATTAGATACCCGGATCAGGCAAAGCGTTATTTTTCTATCTGGAAAATTTTAAGTAGCATTCTGGAGTCTGGTTTTGTGTTCGGCTGATACGCAATAGGCTCGCTCCCTATTAAATGAGACTTTAACATAACTGGCGAAACTGGCGTACTACCTATAGGCACACATCTGTCTAACCGTCGGGGTCTTACGTTAGGTTATGGTAGTGGAAATTTCCCGGACCAGCTCGTTCATAAATAAAGCCCTACAATTTATGGGGTATAGCACCACGACTACTAAAAAGGAGGTTACTCACTTCTTGAAGACCTCATCCAGAGCACCGTTGGGCTTGGCTTCCTCGATCTCCCTTTGCAGCGTGGGTACGTCAATGAGGCCCTTTACGCATTCCACGAAGCTTTTGCCAACATTCTACGAACAATGAAATGGGATACTTTAATAATGTGGAGGTGGTCTAGATAGGAGCATGTTGTGAGGTAAGTTTTGAGTTTGAATGTGGAGGGTTACAGGTGGGAAGGCAGACCAAAAGAAACGATGGATGGATTGTATAAAAGGTGATACCTATGGCTAGAAAGGAGGTGAGTACGTATGGAACAAGAATACCTGATGCGCCAACCCCAAATAATTTGGGATGGAGGAGGGTGATGATAAGTCTTGACAGAGTCTTTTAGTGACAAATAATGTCTTTGACAATAAGCTTAGTAGGATGTAACTTAGTGATAAGAGGAAGGCTTTAAGTTACACTGCCTCAGTGACCTGACTGGAAGCCTATTATTATCGGCAGTGGATGTCTCAGCATTTTCCTAAGCGGGTGTCCTATTTTGAGACATCGGCAGTGGGCTTTAAAATAGGTATCTAGGTAGGTTCTCCATACATATGATAATGTAATGTAATGAAATTAATGTTAAATATTTATGTGATATCACGGAATTGTAAATTGTGTTAAAATTCTATTTATTAATGGTAGAATAGTAGTAGTTTTTTCAATTTATTTATGAAGGTGGGCGCTACAGTTCTTTGATTTTAGCAAAATGGGTAAGGTGGTAGATATATCATAATGAGTTATCTAAGCCTACTAAAACCTCTTTGTTGCAAACTCCTTTCGTATATCGTTCAGACGGTGGGGCTGCCATGTAGACCCATTTTGCGCTTAGGCTACGTAATGTAGTCTTAAATATCATACCAAAAATACAAGATCGCCGTGCGTTCCGCCTTTGGTACATTAAGATCGTCCGAATATGGGCTAACAACCTCTTTAGAATTCAAATTGGCTTAGTTCAACAGTACTTATTTCATGTAAATTAATACAGATAGCGGCAAAATTCTATTTCCAGATGTTTTTCATCATTGTCATGTTAATGGACAACATGCCAATTTTTTTGTTTATGACATATTTTCTTTGCATTTTGAGTTACTAATACCATCATGGAACATGGATTATAAGAATGATAAGTACACAAATGAGAACAACGGAATGTTTCCCTATAAATCGTCGAAGGATAGGAGTTTAAGGGTATATATGAAAAATTCTTATGCATGAACCGGTTTACTTTAGTCCTCAAAGAGGAAAAAAAAAATAGATGCGCGATTCAATTAATTGAAAGCACCATTTTAACAAAAGAACCATGTTTTGTAGGGTTTCCTAAAGCTATCCCCAAAAAACCTGCTCCCTTGAGTGAGAATCTTGAATCAAATGAATCACTCACCTCTACTTGATCAACTTTATCTTCGGCGTT
This sequence comes from Phlogophora meticulosa, assembly GCA_905147745.2. Lineage (NCBI taxonomy): Eukaryota > Metazoa > Arthropoda > Insecta > Lepidoptera > Noctuidae > Phlogophora > Phlogophora meticulosa. Next base: position 13,981,759 of record LR990520.1, on the reverse strand, counting down.
GTTCTTTTGACATTGTGATTTGAGCATCTCTCGTAGTTGAGCGCGCTTGTCCTCGGGTATCGTGTAGTCGTCGGCCAAGACGGCTGGAATCAACAAATATAATGAATTAACACATATTCGGAACTGCTGTAAAGTGTCCGGATAAAATGTATCTTAGGTTCTTTTACGGATAGTTATTTTATTTGAATTGGTTTTGTAGTTAAGGTGTAAACAAGTTATAGGAGGAGGTTCTGAATTTCTCTGTTTGTTTATGTATGTTACGCGTTCATTCCGATGGAGTAACTTTACAGGGTCTATAATGTCATATAAAACATTAAAACATAATAGAATAGAATAAAATAACCTACAAATTAGATTCTACCTATAGTTTACTAGGTACAGTACGTTGCTGGTTATTGTATGTATGCACAATAGTTCATTTTTCAGTGTTTTATGTGTTCTGCCAACTTACTGCAGCTAATTAAAAGTCAAAGTTTTAAGTTTTTTAAAGGTGTTTAGGCTGTTGTCGTTTCTACGAAACTAACTTTCGGAAGAGGCAACTAGAATCATTTCGAAAAACTATTTGACGATCTGACGTCGTTTTATAATGGTCTATTTTAACTAAATTACTGCACTTGACTTTGGCTAGATTTTCATAACATTATTAAAACTGCCAATTTCCTTAATTTGCCTGATTATATTCTGGCCTACAGAAGAATTCATAATTAAGAACCATTCTTTTTTAATCTGAGTAAGTAAATGATTAAAAGCATCGTCAGCAAAAGCGCACTATTTTTGCACTTTGCAAGAGACCGAAAATATTTAGGCAATGCAAGTAGGTGTCACCTAGTGTTAGTGGAAACGGGCACGACTCTCCGACGCACAACCCTAACAGATTTGTAAAATTCATGACAGACAACTATATTTACTTAAATAAAAACCACAGACAAGTGTCAAAAATGTAGTTTTGTAAGATTAAATGTAGCGGGTGAAACGAGAGTGGTTACTTTGGACAGTGACCTTGATCTAGACCTTGGTTTGGTTGACGTTACTGAAAACGTGCATTACATATGTGTTATAATCAACCTCTTTACTTTAGAAATAACTTGCGGACTACACAGACATTGTCCTGTCCAATCGGAACGGCACTTACCTACTAGGTCTAATTGTGAATCGACACAAAAAAAAAACATTCAAATCGGTCCGGCCGTTTAGGAGAAGTTCAGTGACATATACACGTACAGAAGCATTACACATGTAAATATGATAATTACGTGATAACTGAAGAGTTACCGACCGCTTATATTGAGAGGTAAAAATATCAGAATGGTAATAACTTATAATATGTGGAAACATTTATGTTTTGTAAATAATATTTATAAAATGATAATTGCTTGATTAACAATAACTATTACATAAACCCGCTACAAAAGATATCAATTGACACCGTTATAACTTCTACGTTATTATTGTTATATGTAATAAATCGAAATGAAGAACAAAACATATACTTACTTACAGAAATAATAAAAACTTATTATACATATTTATTGTTGATATCGGGTCCAATTGCAATAAAAATAACAAATATTCACTACTTATGTATTATATATAACTATTCTGAAAGACACGAAAAATAATACAAAGAAAGAAAATAAAAAAAGCCATACAAATATTTGATCCGTGCGGGGATCGAACCCGCGACACGCAGCGCAACAGCCAATCGCTTAACTACTGCGCCAACGGTGTCGTCAAAACTTTGTAACTAACAGTTGTTGTACAAGTGGTAAACCTAACCCACTATTTTTTCTTATTTGTAAGGATTTGCCTCGTTGGTCGTACTGCTGAGCGTAAGATCTAGTTTCCGTTTCTCAGGTTGGGTAAAGTGTTATTAACTGTTTCTGCCCAGAGACTTAAACATAACTAACACTTGTCTATAAGAACATTGTTACTAACAAAATGGACACCATGGGCTGAATTAATAAAGTATATTATTATAAGTGGTGAAATTTGGGTGTCTTAAATGAAAGTATACCTCTCATTAACCCTTCGGGATCCCCCGAAGGGTTAATCAGATGTTATGTATGACCGGCGTGATGTTATGTATGTTTGGTAAGGAACCCAGATGCCGCAGGCGCATAGCATATTCACGGTAGGTCGAAAGCGCGTCAACTCAATACTGTCAACATTCTAATACTTAAAAGGTACATTTGAAATTATGATAAACAATTATATATTATAATTATTTCTGTGGTTTTTACAATTATTTTGACGCGTCAATAATGCAAAATATTTTTTGAACTAGTAAGCTCGTTGTTTCCCTATCTACTCTGCGAAGAAGCACCGAAAGAAACCCACAGGTCACGGTCTCTTTTAAAATCCAGACGTTATCTTGTCTAAATTGACGACCTATGTGGCGCAGTGGGCGAAGGTCCGTCTGCGACGCAGGAGGTTGCGGGTTCGATTCCCGCCTTGGGACAAATCTTTGTACGATCTACAAAGGTTTGTTCCGGGTGTTCTAGGTATTTGCTATGTATAATAAAAAATATCTATCTATGTAATGTATTGTATTAAGTATATCAGTCATCTAGTACCCATAACACTAGCTCTGCTTAGCTTGGGACTAGATGATGCTGTGTGGATTGTCCAGCATTATTTATTTATTTATTTAAATCACGTGTATGATATGAGGAAATAGTAATGTGTGGTTCTTTCCTTAAAAGATCATCCGTGGATATGAGTGCACGCATTAGTCTGTAATCTTATAGCTCAACTGATGCTCGATTATATGTATGTATGCCTACAAGACGAATCAACGACAGCCCTGACATGATCAACACAGGAATCAACCGTTCACCATATGACAGTTACATTATGCAAAATGGAGACATCCTTAGATCTTAAATTGCCATTTGCTCGCCTGAACCTTGCCCAGTGCAACGATGCAACGTATCACTCAAAACTACACAGCGGTGACACTGCGAACAGAGTTCAAAGGATAGTCTTGATCAAGTAAATTGGTAAATGGGCTGATGTAGCTCGCAGGAAGTGGGGGACGAGTTGAGTGGCCAACTGTGGCACATATACACGTATACTCAGTGCATGCGACCTCACAATGTACTCGTACATGAAGAAAGTCATGTCTAGTAAAACGGGGTGAATCGAAACAAAACTTTAAATGAGATTTAAACGTTGATTCAACATTATTAATTACTGACAAGGTGTTGAAATGATTCATTTCAATTCCTTAAAAAATAAAAAGTCCTTGTAGTAACAAACAATGTTAAACTAACGCGAAAATGCCCTTCAAAGTTTTGGTTCGATTCACCCCGACGTTTCGATTCACCCCGTTTTACGGTACTGAAGTCATTTGTTGCTGGATGACCGTATGATCTGGTTTCATTGATGGTCCATTAAACGGTACCTATGCATTTGCTTTGCAGCGACTGGTTTTGTTAAAGTAACTTCAACCTTCAAACAGCTAAACGGTTTATTTTTGAAAGACGTGGATTTTAGAGCTACAAAAGAAAACGACTGACAATGTATGAATGCATATTTGTATCGTTCATAAGAAAAAAAAACTTTAAGAAAGTACTCTTGCTTTATGGTTTGATTTCCTGACGAAATTATCGATTTGTCAGTAACAAAATAAAACATGGCATTGATTTTATTGACGCGACATCTTAGAAGTTGCATTGAAGCCGGATTTACTAGACAATCAACATAAACTAATGAACGAGAGCAATCAATTAAGTGTAAGTTATTCATGATTTGTTTATTTAAAAATGATCATCCGCTTTCTAAGCATGTGTACGAATAGTTGACGTACAACATGTTGTTGTTTTTGTACCTACCTAGCTACTTACCTAAACTAGATATTTGACATACCTAACCACAATTTGTCAACAATGTTGTTGATTCTTCATTCAAATAACTTCGTTTTCATTGTCAGCGACCGATCGACACAAATTATGATCTAAGTACTAAATCAAATACACAAACGAACTCGATTCCAATTCGTAACTGCATAATATCAATAATTATCTATTAAAATGTTGTTTATTTACTAAACACATTTACTAATGTTGAATAATTTATTGTAATTGACTAAGTTCAAAGGCCTTTTGACAGATAAGATGGCGGAAGGGCGCCAATCAAGCAGTAAAAGGCATTATTGCTCAATTTATTGTTTCCCGGGTATTGCACATGACGACACTTGAGTGAGTTAATTTTTTAACGACCGACTACGTCAACAGACTATAATTGATAGACCTATAGTTACGATATCTACCTAATCTTTGATTATGTTGTTTCAGTCAATATCATTGCAAATCCATTAATTAAATAAGTACCTACATACCTAGGTAATAGAATTTAAAAATGGCGGTAATCAAACGGTAATGAGGAAAGGAAATAAAACAAATGAAGGATTGGTCATTTCTAAACGTCGCAACACGTTGGGCCAGCCTCCGAAACTAATTTTATGATATCATGTAGTCAGATATCGCAAGCACTTGCAACACAAGAATGCCGTGATCTTCAACAGTTTCTCACTCTCGGAAGTCATGAACTAACAAAGGGAAACTCGTTATCTTTATCTTACTGTTCCTACACGCAAGCCATAAGTCATCTAAGGAAAACGGGCAAAAATGGCTCTCTAGGTCGATGCGTTAGTTACCTACTAACCTGTTCATGCACTGTTGTAATCTTTCAATTGTCTTTAGTTGTATCTTGTATAGACATCTGACCACGTATTTGTTTCCTAGTACGATGGGTAATAGGTACTGTAAGAGATGTGATGAATTGAAGTGAAGCGAGCCAAGGTTCTTTTGTTAATTCGTTGATCAGATGCGATGAAATTAGTTTTTGAAAGGCCAGCAACTGTCCTTTACAGAACATTTACAGTCATCTAGAACGGTTCCTCTTTCAGGATCGAGGTTGCTTTTCATGACACTATGTATATGCAGAGTGGAAGAGACCTCGACGCACTAACTGATATCATAAGTTCAGTACATGATTTTAAATATTTACGTCGGCGTTTTCCCGATTTTTTCTGTTTACTTAAAACGGCTTATTCGTTTTATCTGACACAGGCAGAGTTCAAATTATCGCGGTCCGTTAGTTTCTTGGTTACTATGAAAACTGTTGAGACGCCATCCAGCATACTCTATGAAGTTGGTATAGAATAGGCACTGAGAGGGTCATTTTATTCTTTGGTCTTGATTGACAAACAGTGGCAGGTAGAACATGTACTGAAACAACTGTAATCCTTGGATCACTAAAACTAAAACGGTTGGGCGACCACTGGGAAGTATGTATCTAGATGGTTCATGACGATATTTTAAAAGGTCTCAAATGAATCGTGGCGTTCTAACCCCTGACGACAAGATACAATAAACAAACACGCACTCAAACAAAACAAACATCTGCATCTTTGTTAACTAATATGAGTATCATAACTAATGTGTTCATCACCATTATAATCATCATCCAGTTAGTTATAATTTAAGGTACTCTTAATCAACATTGCATTATGTGTCAGCCCACATGTAAAGGCACAGTAAGGCCGGTATGGAGTTGTGTATCTATGAATATTCCTAGAATCTGCAATGAATGAAGTCGCTCCCCATATACGTCATAACAAAAAGATATCGATAAAAACAGTTTTCCATCACGGGACGCGGCAGGGCCAGCAGATGTGAAACAAAGCAAATGATGAGTCGGTCGGGGCACATAGTAAGCAGCTCATACAGGAAAACCACCGGAGTGTATAGGATGCACGCGCACACACACAAAGGAGTCGGGAGCGGTGTTGTAGAGGGCATAACGGCACGAGGAGAGCCTTTAGTTGTTTCAAATAAAAAAAAACAATCGAGAGAGTAATATAGTGGAATACAATTAATTTTGAAATGTTACGTAAAGTGTCGACTTGAAGCACTTTTCCTTGTCGTACATGACTAGTACGGGTAGCAAGTTTTAGGCTGCCTGTCCATTAAAGCGGAGCGAGGCTACCGAGCGGAGAAACGGAGAAATTTTAACCAATATATCCGCTTTGCTCCTTGTGGACAGCGATTATTGGTTAATATTTCTCCGTTTCTCCGCTCCGTAGCCTCGCTCCGCGTCAATGGACAGGCAGCCTTAGGGCCCCAATGCGATTGTGAAAAGTGGGATTCACTAGGCAGTTCCCTAACTAACAAATTGCTTATTTGAATTCATATTTTTAATTACGAAGTTATATCATGTTCATAAATATTTACAACATACTGCCTACTATGATCTGTGTTATAACTTTAGTTTATGTTTGTCTTTATTAACATAATTTAAGCAAAATATCTACTAACACTATTATTAGAAATTCTTAGTACCAATTTTTTTCCCATAATTTCGTATGTCCTATGTCTTCTGTAGCAAATTATTGTTGTAAATAATTAAGTATCAAGTCTATTTCACAATGACTAGTGCCATTGAAGTTATCTTTTTAAGTTGTACCGCAAACTGCTATAGAACTTTAATTGAACTTACAACATTGCCTTAGAAAACACAAAAAAAATCTATTTATAAAGTCACAGAACAAATTACGGCAATAGAAGTATTAAGTATGATGGAGCACAATTACATAATGATTTACCAAATAACATCAAACATAGTCAAATCAGTTGTGTTTACACTATAATGAGCGAATTTAATTACGAAATCTTTTAAAACCATTCAATGTCTGTAACAGGTTAAAGTTTTTGAACTCGCTATAAATACTCTTTATGAGTAAATATATTAATACCGAACTTTATGTGTGTTATTACATTTTTCCAAAAACAAATATTTGTTTATCATTTTGGAAGCTATATTACAAATGCAGGATAATTTGCCAGCTTCCATATAGGCTCACATCAAACGTTAAGTACCAACATTAGTATTGTCTAGTCTTTTTAATGTTGGTACACCTTTAAATTATTTTACTAAGTACCTATACGGACTGACAGCCACCTGAACTCTGCAACGCGATATCCATGTAACAATTATAGCAACGGCTTTGGGTTTCAGATTATATCTAAGCATTACTTCGAACTGACTCAGATAAGCCCGACAAAAACACCTTAGTTAACACGCAACAACTATTAAATTGCACCCTACCCTTCATCGCTCAAAACTTCTGTTTCTTGTGTGTAGCTACCTGTTTCTGATATGTTTTGTTTTCTTTGATACATCTTTGTTTGAGTCGAAGTGCTACATATTATTAGAAATGTTAATTTTAAGATACGTACCTACTTTGTCTACGCTTGTTGGTAAAACCGCTAATCTTAACCATGTTTACTCTGTATGTGAATTTTGTAAATTCTTTTGAGTAAATAAATATCTTTAACCGTAAAAATTGGCTATCTGTAACGATTACTGGCGAACTGGCGCTGATAAACCTGGCTAGTTGCAAGTTCAAGTAGGATAATGTTTGTTATTAATTTTACCAACAGATAAGTTATTATTGTTGTGTATCTGATCGGACTTTGGTTTCTCACAAAAATAATATAACTTCGCCAATTTTCGTATTAAAAAGAGCCTCCATACTTTTAAAGTGATTCTTAACAGATCGTATTGTTATATGTTTTTAATACTTCATGTAGGCATCTCATGCATGGAGATACATAAAGTCCTACTTTAATTATACCTATAGAGCTTTTCAGGATAGAAATAAATGGACACCGTCGGCATCATAGCAAAAGATTCTAATCTTATACCGACCCTACTCCCCAAAAAACAATACCTCACGAATTACTCCTATATATCGCTATCTCGCCCAAATCATGGACTTGAATTCTGAAAGGATTGGGTTACGTTCGAGAATGACGGCGGTAAGTGAATGAAACACCGCCATCTTCTTTATGTTGTATTACGTGGATGACAGAGCTTTGCGAGGATAAAACGACGTTTTTTATTAATTAATCCTAACTAGATCGATTTATCACCCACAAAATTTCATGAAAACCGTTGGAGCCGTTTCCGAGATTCAGATTATTATATATGTACATTATTGTACATATATGCGAAAATTACTCGTTTAAAGGTTTTCGATTTTTTGTTGTTTATGTTACGTCGTTCTTATATTACCTAAAACAAAATGTAGTTGACTCCAAGCGAAATGATAGTGCAGAGTAGTCATTTTTATTTAAATCTTATTTGGCGTTAGCTCGCCATGGCAGAACTAAACCAAAAATTGCAAAAAAAAACATCCTTGTTTCAATTTTCCGTGATCCATGCAAATAATCAGGACAACGTAACACGGAAAATATACTCGGAATTTTACATACGTACATAAACTCAGGCCTTTATGTCATGAAACTACAGAACGTCACCTGCTACTATTATGAAGTAGAAAATTCTTAGCCGCATTTCAGTGGGGGTAATTTAACATAAGGGTTCGCGTTACCGACATGCTAATGTGACGTGTTCCACCAAGCTGCCAATTATTCCAAAGTTTTAAGTTTTCTCGTCTCGAGTTCTCGTGACTGCCTATTTTTACATTTAACGTTTGGTATGAGCAGAGGATGGTCTTGTAAAGATGGTAGACATGACATTAATATTAGGTACCGAATAGTTATATAAAGGAGACATAACCGAGGAGTACCATTTGGCAGTAATAAGTAGATCAATTTGAGAAGGTAGCTAAAAGAGGTAAAAACTATTATAACAATACCATTTGGAAATCAGAAGGATCAAATAGATAATGGCTACCCATAAGCCCGTTTAAGTTAGAATTAAACAAATTAAAATAAATTAAAATTAAAATAGACAAAGAAATTGAAGTTTAAATTTTATTCTGTTGCATTTTTGCCTAATCCGCAATTATAAAAATAACAAGCATGTGTGTAAAAACCTGCTGTGTTTGAATTGTACTAAAATACAATTCAAAAACTTCCTAATTCGATCCATTTTAAAAGTTCTGTGAGTAAAAAGTTTACCGCTTAAAACAAATATCTATAAGTACCATTTGCTAACATATTTCATCTACATAAATCAATCAAACCATTTCTTTTTATAATTAATAGCCAAAAAAAATGCAGAGTTCCATTTTAATTTTTCCGGACATGTCCAGCCGTTACTTAGGAACGTAAATAATGCCCTATTAAAAATTTCGCGGACACCAATTAAAAAGATAACAATTATTTTGAATTTCTTTGTCCAAAGGTTTGTGGTATATATTATGTACCAAAAAATTGGGTGTCAATAAAGTTTGACTTTCTCTATATATACAACAAAAAACTTGCAAAAATCACTTAAAAATTAAAAAAAAACTTTCTGTGCACTTACCCACCGCCAGTACGGCGAAAATAATAGTTTTCAGCATCATTTTACAGCACTGTTTAACACTTAGTGGTAACAGAACCAATGCCGGCCGGAGACTGAAGCTCTGTCTGTTATATATCGCGTTTTATACGCGTCATTTTATAGGATGATAACTCACTGATGCTATGTGGCAGAATGTCGCGAACGTCTGTGGTTCTAATTAGGGTTCCGTTTTAAAATGGTATAAAAGGAACTCTTATTGACCACCTATGTGGCGTAGCGGGCGAAGGTCCGCCTGCGACGCAGGAGGTTGCGGGTACGATTCCCGCCTTGGGACAAATGTTTTTACGATCTACAAAGGTTTGTTCCGGGTGTTCTGGGTGTTTGTTATGTATAATAAAAAAATATCTATCTATGTAATGTATTGTATTAAGTATATCAGTCATCTAGTACCCATAACACAAGCTCTGCTTAAAAAGGAACTCATTTGTATTGCAAGAGGATCTGGGGTTAATATTTTAAAGTGGAGTAACTAGGTCAAGTGAGAATATTAAAAAGTGGCTTAATTTGTGTATTACAATAGGTATTCTTAAAGGGATCTTCTATTTCTCAGGCTGAGAAAATAACTAGAAAATTGTACTTCTTAACCCTTCAAGAATTACAGGCGTGATGTGTAGTTAATTATTTTTTTATTTATTTATACCGCATTATAGTTTTTGACTTACGAGAAAAAAAAATCCGTGAAAATACAATAGGCTAGTGTCCTTTAAAATTCTAATTTAAAGGTTGTAGCATGGCAAACGTGTAGCATGGCGTGACGTCACGTGCAGTTTCAACGCACTATATCGTCGTCATTTTTGGTTTACGTGACAAAAGAAAAAAAAAAAATTTTTTAGTAATGTAACTGGAGGACCAAATAGACTTATTATATTTTTACCTAGGTAGGACACATCCCTATTTTTCTTTTTTTTTTTTCTTTTTTTAAAAACGTTGCCCCACACTAGGAATTTCTCCTGTATCGTGGGTGCGTTTACAAACATTTAAACTCACATACACAAACAGCCAGACCCGGAACAACTACCTGTAGGTCATACAAATATTTGTTCCGTGCGGGGATCGAACCCACAACACGCGGCGCAGCAGCCGATGGCTCAACCACTGCGCCAACCGTGTCGTCACGGTTATTGTCTACTTAGATAGTTTTCTGAATACATCACACACAGAAGAAATCTTAAAGATTCGCTCACTTTCAATACACCGTGGTTAGTAGACGCCTTTAACACTACAATAGCCGTGTTCATAATAACCGAGATGATATCTGTATGTCAACTATAAGTAGTGGACAATATAGACCTTATGTGGACACGCATGTAATCTACCTTTAAAAATCCGGCAAAGGGCCGACGGGAGTCAGACTCCGAGGGTTCCGGTTTCCTTAGGAAATATATATACCTACATATGTATTTACATGTTTTATCAGTTTTCTTTTGCGACCATAAAACTGAGTTTGTCTTTTATTATCTGCCTCCAATTTCAATGACGAATTTCAATCCCAATATACAGATAGGCCTTTATTTGTAACCTTGAGAGGCCGAATCAGAAGTCGCAGTTTTAGATCGCGGATTGAGATTCGGATTGGGACACGTTATTGAAATTGGCAGTTAGAGAGCTTTTGCTGATAAATCTCTCTCAAACTATGCTAGTTAGTGAAATCATGCTGTTGTATAATTCTCTCGCCCGCAGTAACTTGTAATATTCTTCATAAGTATCCTCATCAGGAGCTCGTGGCTAAATAAAAACAGCCGCACGGGATGATCGCAAGTTAAGCTACGCTTGCCGAGGTTATTCTGTCGATGAGTGAACGTCCGTAACAAATCAAGACTCCTCCGTGCCTTAGAAAGCATGTTAATCCGTTGGTCCCGGCTGTCATTTATAGATCTTTGACAGTCGTTACGGGTCGTCAGAACCAGGAAAGTGTAACAACCAGACTTACCAAGGGGTATCGTGTTGCCCAGTAACTGGGTTGTGGAGGTCAAATAGGCAGTCGCTTCATATAAAATACTGACTGGTATGCAGCTGCATCCGGTTAGACTGGAAGGCTACTTCAACAAAGTTGTGAAAAGGCTAAGCCGGTGTTGAAGTATCCTCATCTGAATATAGTGTACATATGCAACGCATTGAGCAACTTTAGAAAAGGTTTTCTTATCGCATGGCAGAATAATATGGTAAGAGTGAGTCTTATACTCGTAAGATCGCGCTCTGTACTACTCGTATAAGCTTTTAAGCGTAACTAGCAATCGAAGTAACTGGTGACCTATAACACGGACTTTTTCAAAAACCTATTTCAGGCACCAGTCTCTTCCAATGGTGGAACATAACATTAGACCATTAAATTGTTACTTTTAATGAATCCATTATTATGAAGAGAGAATTAATAAATGAATTGAAATTGAATTGAAGACATACTCTGCATCTCATTTTTCTATGTACAGTTTACTGGAAGCCTGACATGGACATCAACCATGACAACTTCAATATATGTAGGTTAAGATCATGTAGTTTCTGAATGGGACTTGATATTCCTTACAAAATATTTCGTTAGTTGATTTCAAAAATTTGATGTTTTGTTTTTTTTTCTTTATATTGCCGTCTTTAATGTATTGAATGAATGACGACTAACAAAAGGGATTTATAAGTCAGATGTGAGCGAGAACGCTGGCAGGGGGCGCCCTAGAAGGACGTACACACTGACCTTATTGGTGATGTTCTTCAAGAAGGTCAGGTGCGTAGTACTTTCAACTAGCGTGTAGTTTCTGCCTACCCCCATGGGAAAAAGACACGAGTTTATACATATATGTATGTTTGTATGACTTTAACGTAATTCGGTTTTAATTTTATTGCTTTGATTTTAAATTACACTAGTCAGCAAATAAACCGGGCCACCCCACCCGGGGAACTCTGATTCGATTTTCTCAAAACAGTATAAAACTTGCCACTATCAAAGTTACACCTATAGAAAATGCATTTCATGCTTCTTAAAATGAATGAAATTCATTTGGATTAATCAATTCATAAAGTGTTTATAAAGATATTACAAAGAAGAGTCGGCTTCTAATCGCGTTTATCGTCACTCATCATAAAATGAAAAAGTAAAATAAAGCTAGAAAAAGGATAAAAATAAGTTAGGTTTTTGTCAGTAGATAAGTATTCAGTATTTCCTCCCCTTGCTCAGATAACTGCCAGCATCTTCGTATTCATCGTCCTCACGAGCCCGACGATGAAATATTGAAGAAATGGATTCAACTCTTCTTCAATTGAAGGCACGGTTGGAGCAGTGGCTGAGCGATTGGCTGCTGCGCTGCGTGTCGTGGGTCGATTCCCGCACGGAAAAAATATTTGTAAGACGTACAGGTAGTTGTTCCGTGTCTGACTGTTTGTGTATGTGAGTTCTAATGTTTGTTAACGCACCCACGATACAGAAGAAATGCCTAGTATGGTGAAACCTCAAAAAAATATAAGCGATTTGTCGCTCTGGAAGGCTGGTTGGAGAAGGTACCCGGGCTCAAACCTGACGTTTCAGCTCATCCCATAAGTTCTTCATTCTTCTATCAGAATGCTGACGTCACGTCGAAACTGGGTCACCACACGAGCAACATGAAGCCGTGAATAATCATACATCAACTGCATATCCTGCCCGATATATCCTGCGTATTGCGTAAGGTACCACATGGTCTGCGAGGATTTATGTAATGTAGCGATAAGAAAATATTCGCGTCGAATTGAGAACCTCCTGCTTTCCTTTTCGTCGGTTAAAAATTGATATTACTTGCCATTAAGGTTTATCCTAAGTCAAAGGGTATCGATATGGGAGAAACCGTTATGAAAAAGTATATTAAAACTACATCTTATCAAAGCCTGGTATGATAGCTGTTGTTTGAGGAAATAGGCGAGGGCCACGTCATCGTCTGCTTAGCCTTTTCCCAACTATTTTGGGGTCAGCTTCCAATGTAACCGGATCCTGCTGCATACCAGTATTTTGAACGGAGCGACTGGCTATCTGACCTCCAATTTTACGTTACGTTACTGGGCAAAACGATACCCCTTGGCAAGTCTGGTTGCGACTTACGCGCAGCTGACTTCCCATAACGACTGTCAAAGATCTTCGAATGACAGCCGGGACCAACGGTTTTACGAGCTTTCCAGGGCCCAGAGGGGTCTCATTCACAGACCGATCTCGGCATGCATAGCTTAACATTGAGGACTGACCCGGCAGATAGAAATGTTAACACTTTCTCACACAAACAAGTACTCAGGTAGCTGTCACTGTCAATGTCAACTGTCAGTCATCCCAAATGGCGGGAAATTTATGGTTAAGCATATCCGGGACTTGGGATTTGGATGTTATGGTGAGCTTGAGTAAATTAATATTACACAACCATCAGCCTTACTACGACATATAACTGATTAATAGGTACTACAGTCATCATTTACCTAAAACAAAATAACCTGAGTAATACTTAAGTGCAGTAAGAATATGCAATATCCAGTGGTTACAAACACAATGTCCTTTGTGTTGTCACAACTAGATGCATAGTTTTCCTTAAGGAGACTTGCCATAATCAACACCTGTCTGATTGATAGCATCTTGGTCTTGTTATTTGCGGAATGTGCAAGATAATATCGAGAGGAGAAGACTGGAAATGAGGGCTGAACTGTGCGCGGGAGATGTTGGGTGGACATGCACCACCCGCTCTTCCCTAGGGAGCGGGTGGTGCATTCGCTTTAGGCGCGCAAGTAGCAAGGGCGCCAATATGCAAAATGCGAAAAACTATCTCTGGTGAAAACTCTGGTTGCTATGGCGCTTTTTAAGAGGCGCGGGGTGGCCCAAACGAAAACAAATAATGTATTCAAGAAGATAAGTAACATAAACCTTAGTTGTAATAAAATGTACTAGTAAAAAGTGTACTTTTTGAAGCGTGGGTATCCCGTATTGCTCCCTAGAATAGCTTTAAAAAAATACAATTTATGGTGTGAAAGTGTTGAACTAAGGGCGCGAAAGACAATCTCTCTCTACCTTGATTAAGAGCTAGGTCGGTTAAGGGCATGGATCAAAGTAGTGTAGATGTGTCTGTCTGGGATGTCTCTATTTCTTTTCTGCATCACAACTTCCAATCTAACCGAATACAGCTGAATACCAGTACTGCAATGGTGCGTCTACCTATCTGATCTCCATAACCCAGTTAGCGGGTAGAACTATACTCTTTGTTATCTAAGACTACTTGAGTATTGGCAATATTACGAATTTTCTTCTTAGTACAAGCTTATTTTTCTTCTAAGTATTATCTTCTATTTTTCTATTATCTCTTCTTGTTGATTGCACGCAATTGGGTACCTGTTTATTTATTTTTAAATATATGTTAGTTAGTTTTGGCTAGTAGATAAGATTCCATGAATTATTAACTGTGTTAATAACAACTTTTAGGTCAATCAACAACACTTTTCGACGCAAACAACAGACAGATATAATGTAGATACCTACGAGTTCTATTTAAATAACCCACGACTTAAATAACTTATAAGAACCAGTCTACTTATATAGACTTAGTCCTTATCGGTAGAAATAGTTGTATAGTTATTTTAATGATTGGTACTTAAAGAACAATAAAGTTAATAGGTTTAAGTGTTTTATTATTGCAGTTAAATAAGGGGTTAGTTGAATAATATAAGCAAAGAAAGAAAGAAAATAAGTTATCGCTCCACCTACTCGATATTGGCAAATTAGCGGCGCTATGGTCAAGCCGGGTAATAATATTAGGTCTTTACCTATGAAATTACCGTTCTGCAGTACTGGCCATTTCAAATCAAAAAATTTTTTGTTTGGCTAAGAATTCTAATTTCAAATTAATTTTATTTTAAAAACATGGATTTTTTTTTCCAAAAGTAGTCATTTGTTTATTGATTAGTGTTACATTTTCATCGCATTTAAATCTTTTTCGTCATCATGGATACGTTAAAAATTCGAGTAATTATGGAATATGAGTACCGTCGTGGCAGCAACGCGGCACAAGCGGCACGCAACATCAACGACGTTTACGGAGCTAACACTACAAACCAACGCACTACCTGTTATTGGTTTGCTCGCTTCCGTTCTGGAAATTTCGACCTGAAAAATGAACCTCGCGGTCGTCCGAAGACTTTGGTCGACAATGACGAATTAAAGGCGATTGTGGAAGCTGATGATACACAATCTACGGCTGAATTAGCAGCAGCTTTCGACGTTAGCGTCAAAACAATATTGGTCCATTTGCGTCAAATTGGCAAGGTAAAAAAGCTTGACAAATGAGTGCCCCACGAACTCAATGATCGCCAGCGCGAAGTACGCGTCGAGACGTGCCTTGCACTGCTCAACAGACACACAAATGAAGGAATTTTGAACCGCATTGTTACCTGCGATGAAAAATGGATTCTGTTTGATAACCGCAAGCGCTCAGCAAGTTGGTTGGATCCTGGTTCAGCACCTAAACAATGCCCTAAACGAAAACTTACCCCAAGAAAAGTGATGGTCACTGTTTGGTGGTCTAGCGCCGGTGTGATTCAACACAGCTTCTTACCAAACGGGGTGAGCATTACTGCAGATGTGTACTGTGAAGAATTGAACACAATAATGGAGAAGCTGGCACATCTCCAACCAGCATTGGTCAATCGCTCGTCTCCGCTGCTCCTGCACGACAACGCGCGACCTCATACTGCACAGCAGACGGTCTCCAAGTTGCAAGAACTGGGGTTGGAAGCTCTCCGTCATCCGCCCTACTCACCAGACCTTGCGCCTACAGACTACTACTTTTTCCAGAATTTGGATAACTTCTTGGCGGGAAAAAAATTCAATACCCGAGAGGCAGTACAAAATGCCTTTGAAGAATTTGTTGTCTCCCGTCCAGCTGATTTCTTTAAGAAGGGCATCAATAAACTGCCACTGCGTTGGCAAAGATGCATTGATTGCATGGGTGATTACTTCGATTAATACAAATAAAAAATACATGAAAAAAATTCATTTAAATTTTTTCATACAAAACGGCAATTTCATAGGTAAAGACCTATTATTAGATTTAAACCTGTTGGTCAAAAATGTGATTTGAATTTGGAGCCTTCACTAAATGTTTGTATAAAACCTTTTTAAAAGAGTACTAATTTGAAAATCGAATAGCGTTTTAGTTTCCCACAGGTAGAGTAGATAATTCTCCCTGGGATAAAAGTGTCCTCGTCAAGCTTCAACCCTCGCTGCAATCAAGATTCAAGAGATAACTCACGAACGATACGAGGTTGCTTACACTCGAATCTTAAATGTCCTTCCTAAGGCGTCGTATAGCACCCGTGATATAAGATACTGCTTCACCTACTACTATTTTACGCTCAACATAACACAAATATTAAAACTAAAAATAAAAAGGGAAAAAAATATGCGCCACACACGCGCAATACGGTTATCGTTCAGCAATAGATAGAACTACGTTAATTGTTAAGATTTTGGAAAAGCCAGGCCCAATGAGATACATTTTAAGTGTGGGTGTGTGATAAAATTGTAATTTTAAGTATTTTATTGACTTTTAGTAAGTACCTACTTGACTTATCACATAAAAGAAAAAAGTAAAACATATTTTGAGTGGACGGCTTAATTTATGTAAATACAATAATTGGAGATGCCCGACAAGTTTCAAACGTCACCGAGGTTTCCACGAGGCGAGGTCTTCCTGGCTACTTACTGGCTTACTGGCTTGCCAGCCAGTCATGCGAATAATGCCGTTAGCCGTAAACACTCCAAATTATGAATGTTAGGAGGAATAAATACCTGAGAGCCTAGTGAGAGTATACAGGGTTATTTGTAAAACACCAACAAACTCTCAGGACTATGTTACTAACATCGTGATTAACAACTTTTGTTCTATGTTCTACTCTTTTGTTCTACTTTTAAAAAATCATCATATTTTAGTTCATCAGATTTTCATACAAATCTAAAAATATTTATCTTGAGCGCTCTAAATCTTACTACACCTATGCGAAGGCGGGAATCATAGTGTAGCGAGTTACTAACCCAAAAGTATTCCTACGAGGTCAGTGCGCGGCAGGCGTAGGTAGGTACAGCAAAATACAGTTGAAATGTCTTGTAGGTTTGTTTTTGGCAAATGTATTAAATGTTTTGTAAAAAGTCATAGAGCAAAAGTTGTTGTTTATGATCATAGTAATACATTCCTGAGGGGCTGTTGGTGTTTTACAAATAACCCTGTATACAGTATACCTATTTGATCGCATTAGCTTAAACTTCAATTAGTACTGAAGAACCGCCATCTGGTGACAATAATTCGTAACATCATATCATTCCTCGAGGTCCTAGGTGCAATTACCAGGTCGGGCAAAGTGTGACAAGTTTTTTTTCATCTAGAATTTCACAGTAGCAGCCCAAAGCCTGGATTCGTGCTTCGAACAAATAAATATTGTTTATTGTGCCTGGTTGATGGCAACAGGCTCGCCCTGTATTACATTACAGAGGACTTCAACATTATAGGCGAAATGTGGGTGTACTATTGACAACTCTGCTTAACCCTTAGTGGAATAACGGGGTACAAACTTTCCATACAGATCGTAAGTGAACGCTAACGTTAAGCGAACCGAATGAGAATAAAAAAGCACACACGAGGCCATTCTTTTAAAAAACGAACTGTCTTTAGCTCTTTCAAACCTCGAAATTGAGGGGCGCATTATAAAGGCAGATAACGACATTATCAGCTGAATACGAAATGCATCGGACGGTGCTGGATCATCATTCACGTCATTCGTTTTTACCAGCCAAAGTCATCGATTTGCGGTCAGTACTATACTCGTACATACCTCACCATATTCCACCACCACTGTCTCTGCATCACCCAAAGGTTGACTGGTAGAAAGTTCCTATGGCATTAAGTCCGCCTCTGTACATTTGTGGCTTAAAGTATATATTAAACTAGCTGTGCCCGCGACTTCGTTCGCGTGGATGTCGGAACTTAACAAAGCAGCATTTTCAAAAAAAAGACTGAACCAATCAAAAAAATATTTAACCAAATAAATCAAAAATTTACAACAACACGATTTTTTTTTTAAATAAATGAATTTTTGTAAAATAAAAGTAGCCTATGTTACTCCTTATTACATCAGCTACCTGCCAATAAAAGTCCCGTCAAAATCGGTCAAGCCATTTCAGAGATTAGCGATTACAAACAGACAGACAGACAGACAGACAAAAATTTAAAAAAATGTTATTTTGGTGTATGTACCGTATATATATTCATATGCAAGTAAGAAAAAACGGTTATTTCAATATTACAGACAGACACTCCAATTTTATTTATATGTATAGATAAATACTCCTGTCTGTAGAAGCGCCATGCCATCAGAGACCCTCACCTTCCACAAAACAGCTGTGAAGATGGTTGCTTCACAACAAAGGGACAATATCCTATCTATGATAGCTAGCAGGCTGGATTCTGAGTTTGTGAACCACTGCTGCAGGGTTTCGGCTGGGCCTGTCACCTTGCAGCAATTATTTCACAATCGGCTTCTGTTTATAGTTTAGTTTTTGTTTTTATAAGTGTATTACTAACATAGTTTGTAAGTAAATTGTTATACTAACACTATTAGCCTTGTTTGCTATAATTAAATTCAAATAAATTAAAAATAGATCATGAGCCAGGAAGTTTTAAATACCCGAAACAATTTGAAGGTATAGAATTTCATTCTTTATCAAGCAGATGTTTGAACAAGCTTCGATTTATTTTACCATCTGCCTAATCTTTTTCAACAATGTTGGCTTCCAATCTCTCTGGATGCAGCTAATTACCAGTATTTTATCTGTCCTCTTCTACCGAGTCAGAGGGCAACACGTTTCCCTCTTGGTAAGACAGGTTGTCAGACTTCCGGGCTTCTGAATACTCGTAACAAATGCAAACTAACTTCGAAGGACAGCAATACGTTACGAATTACTTTTAACTCTGAAGAAATTAATATTAATAACTTTACTTCTACGTATCGTGCATGCCCTTATGGGTTACTTATGGGTTACACATTCGAACTGGGAGTCTATTATAAGCTTCTGCCTGCCCATTCGGATAATAAAGGCGTGATAAAAGAAGACTGTTATATTTCCATTTGACTAACAGCTGGTTTAACCCTGAACTCATTATCTTCCTGTTATTGTTTGTTGGAACAGAAGATTTGATGACATCGAACAATCGTTACTTAATTACTAATTAAAAATTACTTATGTAAGCAGTAGCACTTCGCCCGCGATTTCTTTCACATGAATTTCCTGTATACCTCAACAGCCAAGATCCCATTCATCCCTTTTACAATGGAACCCTAATTATTTTTATAAAATACTAGCTGTCACGGCGAACTTCGTACCGCCTCAAAAGTTAAGTTACACTGCCATCTGTTAGAAATGTAACTTATTATAGGAAAATTTTCAATTTGCAATAAAAAAAAATTGAGGTCAATAATCGAAATAAAAAAGGTCCTATCTTTTAAGTTGGATCAAACTGCACACGGTGTGCAAATTTAATTTAAAATCGGTTAAGTAGTTTAGGAGTCCATCGCGGACAAACAACGTGACACGTGATTTATATATACTAAGAAGATAGCTGTCACGGCGAACTTCGTACCGCCTCAAAAGTTAATTTACACTGCCATCTGTTAGAAATGTAACTTATTATAGGAAAATATTTAATTTGCAATAAAAAAAATATTGAGGTCAATAATCGAAATAAAAACTGTCCTATCTTTTAAGTTGGATCAAACTGCGCACGGTGTGCAAATTTAATTTAAAATCGGTTAATTAGTTTAGGGTCCATCGCGGACAAACAACGTGATACGTCATTTATATATAAATATTAAGATTATAACATTAGCTATCGGCTGGTGAAAGTCCCGTCAAAATCGGTTCAGAGGTTTCGGAGATTAGCACAAACAAACAGGCAGACTAACTTTTCAAAATGGTTTATTTGGTATTTAGTAAATATCAGCCATTTCAACATTTTTGGATTGTGTGAATGGAGTGGATTCCCCAATAGGCCTTATCCACAGTAATACATAATTCAGACATTTAGCGCAATCTTCTTTGTTTGGATGTTCTTGATGGGTGTTGCCATTTCACCGTCTTCAGAATCATAGAGAATTCACAGACTAAAATAGCGGTTCATGGAGTATGTCGAAAACGATATAATAATGAGAAGTTGATCGCCACATCATTGCATAGAGGGAACGATGTCCCCACTAAAAGGCGACTAACAAAAGGGATTTATAAGGCAGATGTAAGCGGAAACGCCGGCAGGGGGCGCCCTAGAAGGACATACACCGACCTTATTGGTAATGTTCTTCAAAAAGGTCCTATGCGTACTCGCAACCGGCGTGCGTGTATTACCAGATGTAAGTACAAAACGCGTTAACAAAGAACAAGGAGTATGTTAGGATCGTAGCACGTGGTGTCCTGTAGTTCCTGCCTAATCCCATGAGAAAAATGCGTGAGTTTATGTTTGTATGAATGGTACTTGATTGTCATATAGATAAGTTTAAGTTGTATGTGTATCATTATCATTTCTTACTTAATCACTTTTTACCAGCTATAGGTACTGTGTTGACTTTAAGTTCACAAGTAATTATTTTATCAATGTGCTTCGAAACGATAAGAAAGTAAACTATTATTAAAGGTCGACACTGAGGATTTGATAAGTTGAAATGTTGAAATACTTAGTTCAATAACCTCAACGACTTTACAAAGATACATAAAATCTAATTGGATTAAGATAGTTAGGTAGACCTCAGGGATGAGGCTCGTGGTGATTAATTACAGCCACACAAGTCGACAGCTTGTCAAGGTCGGTCAGATGGATTGGTTATCACCACGCCACACTATTCCCAAATCACTGCAACTCCTGAAAACCAGAATCAACAGTGGCGACCACCGGAAAAGCGACGAGACAATGAAGCCCAACTAAACCCGGAGAAACGATTCAACTGTCTTGGATCCCGCAACGAAATTAATCAGAAAAGAACAGCGGAGTAGTTGGAAAAATACTTAATTTGTACTTGGTGATCATCTGTCAAATGTCATTTCGAGTCCCCTCCGTGCCTTCGAAAGCACTTTAAGTAAGCCATTATTATTTCTGGATCTTTCTCATTAGTCTGGATTTGTGCCCGTTGATGGCAATAGGCTCGCGGCCTATAACATTTCAGGAATATCTCCGGTATCGTGGGTGTGTTTAGAATCTTTTAAACTCACATACACAAACAGCCAGACCTGGAACAGGTACCAGTAGACCAAACAAACATACCTATGTTCCGTGGGACACGCCCTGCAGCCAATCGCTCAGCCACTGCGCCGACCGCGCTGACATTTTGAGGTAAGAGCCACAAAGATATAAGTGGACCTGTCCAGTCAGTGCAAGCTTTTGTCAAAAATCGTAGAACTCAACTCAGAACTAAGTAGTGCAACGGTTTGGCGAATAATACCAATGAAGAACATTTGGGTGGGCCGCATCAACTGTCAGACAAACATTGAGAAAAGACCAAACGCATAATATCCCTGGTGCATTGAGTACGTGGCAGCACCAACAGCATCCTTAGCATGATCGCTAGTCGGTTAGACTGTACTTACGTCAATCACTGCGGCGGCATTTGTCATGGAATGGCGCTGCAGTGATTGAGCATGTCAAGATGATGTTTTTGTGTTGATAGTTTTAAGCATTACTAACACTAGTCTATAAGAACATTGCTACTAACAAAATGGTCACCATGGTCTGAATTAATAAAGTATATTATTATATTATTTTTATTATAAAAAAAGAAGAATAATCCTGCCACCTACCCACAGGTACATACGCCTAGGTACCTACTATCTAGGCCGCTCTGGTATTTCACTAAATTGTGAATCTGTGACTAATGATAATTTCTAGTTGTTGTTGATTTGCTAAGATACAAAATAACTTTATCAAATAACAGGAAATTCCACTTCACATGAAATGATGAAACAGATCGTATTTTTTTAACTCTTTTGCCCTTATTTAGTTAACGTGTTTGAAAAATATTATGACAGTAAATACTTGTCGATAATATGTAGAACTAACTTCCGCCCGCGGTTTTGCACGCGTGGTTTGATGATCAAAAAAGTAGCCTATGTCCTTTCCCGGGGTGCATTCTATCTCTCTGCCAATTTTTTTCGAAATCCGTTCAGTGGTTTAGGCGTGAAAGACGGACACACACACATTCCCATTTATAATATTAAGTATGGATATGGATGTATGTACATAGTAAAGATACAGTTTCTACTCAAGTGTTTCAATATTTACGATTTGTTTAATAGGTGTGTCTGTAACAACTCTGAATTGCAAAACTGTGGTATACTAATAAATGTACCACTCAACGAAAGAGTGACGCAGCGCGGGAGTCCTGGTCCATCCCCTCAAGATCATAAACCACAAGTGACACACTAATGATTTCTAGTGAACACCACAAAAACCCGACGATATTGTGCCTGTACAATAACAGCCGCACGTGTTGATAGAAGGTTAAGCTACACTTAGCGAGGTCGGCCCGTGGATAGAAGACCATGCATAGTGCAGTAGTAGTTCATTTCGTGTATGTAGATACACTTAACCCTTTCGCTGCCCAGTTCAAAAATACGATTTAACTTGTGTCACAATGATTGTGCAAATTACATAATGCATGGTAGGGGGTGATGGGCATGTTCACATTTCATCTATAACTTTTTATATGTACGACTCGGGAAGTGAGTTGTACATGAAAAAACTCTTTTCGACCCGGGAGCCGGGTGCTGGGCACTAAAAGTGTTAATATATTGTCCTAATTAACAATACAATTTTTGTATTCGATGGATTTGCTTCATTAACTCATTAAAAAACAAAAGGTAATCAGGTGGTCCAACCGACGCTAATGTCAGGCGCATCGTCCGATAATGTTTGTGTCTCTCTTGACCTTACCCCGCACTCGTGCTGATAGCGTCTCGTGAGAGGTTATCAACACATCTGAGTCAGAAGCTGATAATGACGGTGAAGCTAGGAAAATTTTATTACACCACACTTTCAAACGTATTAGAAGGAACTGTCTTGTTCTAAACAGCAGTGTGGACTATTTTGTAAAGATGAGTAAGCCTGCAACAAAATTGCACTACCTAAGATTTATAAAGATCGAATTTTGACTTTACTAGGTAAAGTAAGGAAGTCGCATTTGAATATGAGCATTATTCGTATGAAATTTACGTTCATATTGGAATTAATAGCTTGCTCGCATTGTTTATTAATTTTAAACTGTATTTTAAACCAAATAATAAAATAAAAGATAATATATATATAAATGAAAATACTTATCAAAGTGTACAATGGGCGGTCTTATCGCACAGGGCAAGCTCTTATCTTAATCTTTGGATGGATTGAAAGAAAGGTCTGTCTAGTTTGACCTTTAAACGCACATAAATAAGATTACTATTTGTGGTGATTAATAAAAAGTGTAGCCACTTCAATTTTATTAAAATAAAATCGAAGTGGCTACACTTTTTATTAGTAGAGATGACGATAATTATTTAATTTGTTTTTTAAGAGCTGACGTTTCAATTAAACGAGGGGAGACCTAGTGAATGCTAAAATAAAAGCATACTGTTGGATTTTTACATTGAAAATCCAACAGTATGCTTTTGCGCAGAGAGATGAAAATCTAACATTGCAACAATGTTCAGGCATTAATATGTGTTTTCTTATGTTTGTGAAAACGGGAATTGGTCCCCTTATCAATATCTCTTTGATGCAGTTCACTCTCGTTGTGATAAGAGATAGCATCATCACTCTCTCTTCTAACACGTATACTACTTAATATTCAAATATGTTTACTTGTTGATTTACTGGTTGAAAAGTAAAGCAATTGAATACCATATCAGCTTAGTGTTCTCTAAGAGGCGTCTGACTTCGTCTTTGATTCAGTAAATAGTCTGAAATAACTTACGCAAATCCATCTCTGAACCACATTCTTACTGCCATAGAGGAAATGTGAAAGTACCTAAGTTTGTTTGTTACCTTTTCACGCCGAAACCACTGAACAGTTTCCGATAAAATTTGGCAAAGAGACAGATTGCACCTCGGGAAAGGACATAGGCTACATTTTATCAACAAACCACGCAGGAGATGCCGCGGGCGAAAGCTAGTATAATATATATATATATACCGTAAAACGGGGTGAGTAGAAACAACACTTTGAAGGGCGTTTTTGGGTTAGTTTAGCATTGTTTGTTACTACAAGATTTTTTTTAAGGAATTGAAATGAATCATTTCGACAACTTGTCAGTAATAAATAATATTGAATCAACGTTTTTTTTCTTATATCATATTTTTCTTTAAAAAAAACGTTGCCCCTCTAGGAATTTCTTCCGTGTGGTGGGTGCGTTTACAATCATTTAAAGTCACATACACAAACAGCCAGACCCGCAAAAACTGCCTGTAGGCCATAAAAATATTAAATATTTTATTTGTATATATTTGAATCGAACCCACGACACGCAGCGCGGCAGTCGATCGCTCAGCCACTGCGCCAACTGTGCCGTCGCTGAAATCTCATTTAAAGTTTTGTTTCAATTCACCCCGTTTTACCGGTATATAAAAAATATAAATATGTAAATAAATAAAACACTTTTTTTGTTCTATATTTTATTTTAAACATTATATGAATATTAATGGCAATATGCGGAGCGCTATACTGCCTGAATATGATTATAATATAATGTATCTCCGATTTACAGAATCCAAACTGCACAAACAGACAATGCTTATAATTTTAAATCCACTGAAATCGCTTTTAGTGCTCGGCTATCATATTTAGGCGGGAAATCAACATAAAGGTATACACGAGATTGGTACAAATAACTTACTGTCATATTAAACATTGATATGATATCATTTTTGATTTGTCATATAATTACACTGAAGGTCATATATATAATATATATTGCAAAGCAATATTTAGGTATTAAAATTGCTTGCCGTCTTGACAAGCGAAAGCAAGATGTTGATTGGAGCGTGGCGACATTGAAAGAGAAATGTTTTAAGTATTTTTGTATTCATTTACTTAAGATAGTATCTCTGGATACCTTATTGATTTAACTACAAAAGCTATTCTAAATATTCTTATATACAGATATATAGATACATCTTAGCGTGTTGCCGCGGCACAGAGATAAGCTACGAGGAGTCTGGCGCCATCAGTAGCGACCACGCTGCAGCATCAGGGCCCGCAGGCTACGATAGCAGGTGTTCCATGGATTATGGAACAGCAGCAGCACTTCTCCCGGTTGGAATAGTCTGCTAATCTAGGATACATTTCTCATCAGTACAATGCCACATGCTCTAAACCAACATCCCGCATCTAAACATCATAATTATCTCGTATTAATATAACGTTATATAGACATTACTTTGGTTTACCATAAACCATTTATCAAGTCTCATCCATTTTAATAATATTGTTCGAAACAACACACAAGTAAGATAAAATTAAAATTTGATCAACGGAAAAGTCGTCAACTAACATTTACCACAACGATTAGTAAAACCCTCGCGTTCTTGTCACACAAGAATATGTTTGTTATAATAAAATCACAGGTAAGTACTTTATCACTAAATACATTTAACGGCTATAATTCTCTTTAAGAGAACGAAAGTTTCAGCCCGTCTAAGGACGTGAATATTTCTAACACATATGAGATCGAGTATATTACACAATCACAAAAACTTATAAAGGGAGTGAAATAAATATATAAAGCAACAAATAATGATCCCTACATTAATAAAGTCTTAGGTGGTAAGTTATACATAAACTCGTTTTTTTTTTGTTATCCAACTTTCTAGTCAGCGCCAACCCGAAATTCACAAGCGTCAAGCTTCGTCCACATCGAGGTTTTAATCTACTTTTTTTCAGGTCTCGTAGTTATACACACATATAGTTATATAACTATTTTAATAAGTAGTTTTAACATTAATTAGATTTATTTTATATATAGGGGTACATGATCGAAATCCCCCCCCCCCCTAATTGATTTTGTCATAGTTTGTATTACATATGTACAGAGCCATAGTTTACACATTAGTTGCCATTCGTTTACCACAAGTTCTTCTATAGAATCCACGACTACGACGAATCGTAACTCCAGATTTCACGAGTATCGTAACACAGGATAAATTTGTTAATC
Source organism: Phlogophora meticulosa (assembly GCA_905147745.2). Classification (NCBI taxonomy): domain Eukaryota; kingdom Metazoa; phylum Arthropoda; class Insecta; order Lepidoptera; family Noctuidae; genus Phlogophora; species Phlogophora meticulosa. The sequence continues at coordinate 13,955,232 of LR990520.1, read as the reverse complement.
TATCCAACCAATCAAGTCCATTTTCTCCACAAAAGTGTGGTAGTTATACTTTCCCATCCCTATTTATATGAAAGTACTCAAAGTTGCAAAAGTATTCAATTTTTAACACGTTGAACGCCAAATGACCGAAAAACAATACATTTTCTATTGTGTCTCGTTGTTTGGCAGTTAAGGTGTTAATCAATCATCTCTGGTAACAAGAACTGTACCTACTGCTGTCATTACTAGACCTTTGAGAGTCGTCGATAGTAATTAGAAGCCCGAAAGTCTAACAAGCAATCTTACCAAGGGGTGTCGTATTACCCTGCAACTGGGTTGTGGAGGTCAGATAGGCAATCGCTCCTTGTAAAATATTGGTATGCAGCTGCATCCGGACAGACTGGAAGCCGACCCCAACACAGTTGGGAAAAGGTTAGGTAGATAGCAGATGACAAATATACGTTCGGTTAAGAATATTCAAATTGATTGCTTTTGCAACTATTTATACTAAACAGCAATTTTATTATTATTGTGCATTATTAATACAGTAAAAACATTTAACGTGGTTATTACGAATTTAGTTTATTTAATAGCTATCCATGTAGATTAAAAATACTGCTTGTACTTTGCTTATGAACCCGTTCTTAGTATTATATTCGAATGTATTGAAAATCAGTGTTTATTTTTGCAGAGTTATCAAGTCAATTGTAGGGCAGTGAACGGTCAGAGATTTACAAGTTAGTCTTATTACTTCTGTTGCATACACAATATTAATGTAGGTATATATTTCTACATATACAACAGTAATGTATATTAAATAATTAATTATGTACAATGGCCATTTGGGGTATTTGCAATATTAAACAGTGGATCAATTTTACCCTTTTGGTCTGAATAATTACATGCGCAAAACTTTTGTATACAATGTACAAAATGTTATCATGTATATGTGTATTTCCTTATAACAACTGTCAATATTTCGTACAAAGTTTAACTGATTCTGATCTGCTAACTCTATATTATGTACAATTACAAAATTGTATAGAATGACACTTCATTTGGCACTATACAATTTCACAAATAAGTAACCAAAATGAAAAAAAATGTAAAGTATAATACTTACATAATTTAACATAACCCTAAAGTCTTGTACAGACATTGGGGCATAAGGACTGAAGTAGTTCAATTCGATAATTTACATTCATTATATTAAAATTTTCGGAAGCACTGGATTTTGATAACGTCATGTTTGATTATACAAAAACGACGACGGTTCACGACGTATTTCAGAAATAAATAATTTGAAATAAACTGAATTGCCAAATAAGTTAACATGTCTACTATTGGCTAGTCTGTACACTATATTTATTAGTACCTACGAGTATGTGGGAAAGTAACATTAATACATCGAAACAGCAGCATATATGTACTTATTGAATAAACATCATATTTATAAAACATGAACAGTTTAGAAGTGGCGACCCTAGCTTATAACCTTTTACATACAAGAATGTATGGACGCGACACTTGTACTCAGATCGCATTGTAAGTTATCCGAGGCGGTAGGAACATACAATGCAGTCAGTTTCTTATGCTTCTCAAGTTATCATAGACACTAATATTGAAGGCATTAGTAGGAGCTGCGTATTTTGGCATACGGCATTGGGTGCGTATCCCAAAAATTAAGTAAATGACTTGTGCTTTAATACGATTTCAACTCTATGCCTTACAACATAGGGCTGTTGCACATCTGTAGGGTTTTTTCAATCAAGTGGTAAGTGATGCTAATTTGTTTAAAGTTTAAAGCCCTTTTAGCTTTAATTTACTTCGGACTTCGGAGTTAAATTGGTAGTTAGTGTTTTCTGTTTGTTGATTAGCGCGTTGATGAGTTTTATCCTGGCCTTGACTGCTTTGTATCTGAAGTATTCGTCCTCGTGGCCTTTCTTATCGTCTCTCTGCACCTTCCTGCTGTTCTGGAGCTCGAAGCTTACTTCGTAATCTTTAATGGTGCGGCGTAATATCTGGAAATGAATATAAGAAAATGTTGAGCCACTTTTTGAGATAACCAACAAAATAGCGGTTGGCAAAAAATAATCTGGTAACATTAAATAAATAAATAATAAATAATGCTGGACAATCCACACAGCATCATCTAGCCCCAAGCTAAGCAGAGCTTGTGTTATGGGTACTAGATGACTGATATACTTAATACAATACATTACATAGATAGATATTTTTTATTATATATAGCAAATACCCAGAACACCCGGAACAAATATTTGTAGATCGTACAAACATTTGTCCCAAGGCGGGAATCGAAGCCGCAACCTCTTGCGTCGCAGGCGGACCTTCGCCCGCCGCGCCACATCGGTCGTCAACATTAAAGGTAATATCAAAGTTAAAGAATTAACCAGGTTTCGATTAAAGTTATAGAAGTTAATTTGAAGTTAGCGTTTTTCTCTCCATATGAAACCAATAAATAACATAGCCTGTACATTATACATTATGTTCCTACTACAGTTTGTGTTAGTATCACCAAGTTGTGATTGGATTGATCAAACTAACTTCGGCCCATCACAGTTGATTCAAGAATTTAGGACTGGTCAAAATATCTGCCACTTTTGTCTGTCAGGAGATCGAGGCTTAAGATGAACCAAGTTTTGCAAAAGTGAACCCTATTCGTCACATACACAAAGTTAAACTTACAGATTTCTGCATCTTAGCTTCAGTGAGAGCTTTGTTCAATTCTTCAAGGCCGAGGCAATGGAGCCCTTCGTTGGAGGGCGTCGCCTCGTCGCTGGTGGCTGACTGAGCTGATGACGTCGAGGAAGGCACCTCTTCTGCAGCTGCGACACTTTCGCGAGTGGGAGGTGACTGGAGAGGAGTCTCGGCTGTCTCCTAGAATGTTTTGAAAAAGTGAGATTTCGTTATGAGTCTGGACGTGTTTGTGATTGATATGTTGTTTGTCTTTTACGCACGAGTGAGAATCATTGTTTCTGAAGAGAAAGAACCGGGACAAGTGCGAGTAGGGCGCGCCCTTAGGTTTAAACGATTCCCTCTCAAAGCTATGCCTGGCTAGCAGCTGCGCGGATCTTCTTTACTATACTTGTACTTTGAGACCTTATTTCTTGCCAAATAGGGTAACGTCCTTAAAAATTCTGATTGGTCCGAAAGTTGGATTGCTCAAAAATACACACACATACACGTATTTTTTCTTTTGTCACAAAAACCAAAAATGACGACGATATAGTGCGTTGAAATTGTGCATGACGTCACGCTGTGCTACACTTTTAACGTAACAGTGACGTCACAAGCCCCTTGTCCTGAACTTTGATGTGCTATATCATTGTCAGTTATTATTGATTTGAGTAAGTAAAATATTCGTGTCCAATATTTTTTTGGAATCTAACTGATGGACTAAATAGACTTAATATATTTTTACCTAGGACACATCCCTATTGTATGTTGCTCGGTCACCAGGACATACTTCTTAGGCTTTGAAATCTGATATTATCATCAAACTATGTGACATGACATTATTGACTTTATCTTTCTGATTTAGAAGTTTATACATTTACTTGTTCATGCGAAAAAGAGTCTTGGTTTCCGTTTTTTCGTTTTTTTTTGAGTTACGGAACCCTTGGAAATCATGGCTGAATAAATTATCATGTCGCGATTTATTATCATGATTAGAAGTATCACCAAGGACTATAAAACAGGACATATTTCAGCATAAGGATAATCAGAATATGAATTGTACTTGTGACCTTAGCTTTGTATCTGATATAATTTACCCTGAACAGTATAATTTGCAGCAATATCCTCAGAAAACTTCACTTTTTTACTACCGAGGAAAAAAATATCGCAAACGTTTTAGTATCTGCAAAGTATAACACACGGTACATACGAGGACAACTTCTACATTTGTTTACCTGAGACGAGTCTGAAGGTTTTTCCTGAGAATCGCTGGAGCTATCCACGCTTGAGTTGAAGAGCATAGTTTCATGCTCGTGGATCGTAGCCAGTTCACCGTTTGTGCAGCCTATGCTCTGTGGTAAAAATATGGCAGTTACGATTAATACGAGGAGTATCCAAGACTGGAAGCCGATCCTAACGATTGTTTTCTCTTTATGGAAAGGCTTTGTCACCAACAAAAATATGTCGCCCTAATTTATACACACTCATCAGTAATTCTATATCTTATTAAAAGTTTATGAACAAGTAAAAACCGTACCTACAAACATTCAAACTTACAGACACATACAGCCAGACCCGGAACAAGTACCTGTAGGCCATATATGTAATTGTATGTGTATTTGTTCCGTGCGGATATCGTACTCACGACTAGCGGCGCAGCAGCCACTGCGCCAACCATGCTGTCCAAGTCGCCAAGTCGAAAGTGTGTGTGCTATGTGTATGTGAATTATATGTTTAACTAAGCGATACAGCACCATTGCTCGTTCCGACAGTGAATTTGCAAGTAGATGATGAGGAGTGTCAGTTCCTTAAGGTCTAAAGTCACAACCAAAACCTACTTTTTTCATGTGTCACGAACCATGCAAAAAAACTTTATACAGAGGTAAAGAAATATACTCAGAGACGTTGGGCAGACGGAAAATTTGCCCACTTTTCAGGGACGGGCCAGACGGGCATAGAGTAAGAAGTAGCTATCGCTATAATGAGAGTAGATGTATGCTCATTCAAATCTTTGATCACAATTAAATTTTTGCTCTATATATACAGAGCTAAAATTTAACAGAAATTCTTCCGAAAATTTAGAGCAGTTTTCATGCATCAGACAACATCAACATCTTAACATGAAGAACACACAAAACTTACAGCATCAGGCCTAGAGGATGCCAATACCCTCTTGACAGCCCTATACCGCTCGTATAGATGGCGTGCGGCACCACGCTCCGCAGAGTGGGCCGGCGGGCGTCCCCGATTCGCTTCCAGTCGAAGTAGCACTCGTTGGACACACAGCTTCTCAGCAGCTAGCTGGGAAGATGTCCAGCTCGCCTCAGTGGACGACGGCCGCCCAGCCGCCTGGCGACATCCCTCTAACCACTGGAGAAAGGACCACAATAAATCTGTGCTGACACCTTCCTGACTGACTAACGGAGACGGGGTAAAATTTTAAATTTCTAAAATACACAAGTTTGATTAAATTCATAAATGAATAAAGACAAAAATATTTTGGTGATTTGCTACTGTAGTTATATGATAAATAATAGTTGGCAAATTGATTTTTAAAATGGTGATATCACTACTTGTGCTTAACGTGAACTATATATTTGCGGGTTAATAGTATTAATAATCAATGTGGATACCAAACAATCTATGTAGGAATTTGTGAAGTCAACCAGTGCGCGTACTTACTCGTAAAATACGCGCTTTAAATAAAATATTAAGTATCAGAGCATAACAATTACCTCTTCAATATCCTTAACGATGTGAGGCATAGGTTTGTCACTCTTCAGTGATTCCTCGAGCTTGTCATCTCTTTCTTTCTGCTGCTTGGCTACTTGCACCTTCAGGGCGTACTCCACAGGGTCAGTCTTGATGAGGCGTTTCTCTGCCTGCAGTCTGCGCAACGTATCGTTCATACGCGTCAGCGCCACGTCTGTGATCCTGTCACTTTGTGTCATGGGGTGACCGTTCTTGGTTTCAAACTCGCTTTCGTACTTAGAGATGTTCTTCTTGAGCACGGAGATCTGAAAGTTAAAAAATATATATTTCCGACGTTATTTTGAAGAAACTCATTTTTTGTGCAATCGTTTAAATGAAGCTAGCTTTAAGAAATAAACAACGAAGCATAAGACAGGTGTTCCATTATATAAATAAAGGATTATTACTTCATTAGCTACCTTCTTGTTGATCTTCTCCAGCCGTCGATCAGGTACGGGCTGGTCACGTCGTACGACGTTGAGTGGGGCGGCGCTTCGCTCGTCGCTGCGGGCTCGCTCGGCCTCCGCGCACAGGGACGCGCTCTCCTCGCTGGCGCTCTCCGTGCGGTCCACCACTCGGTGAAGCGCCCCCGCGTCCAGAGTCTCCGGTTCCTCGCATACTGCAAAAATCTTCTAACTGTACCATCTGCTTGACCGGGTTTATTGCTGGCATATAAAAGGGCGTATGGAAGCACGTATTATCCAGGTTTCGTAATCGGCAATCCAACCTGTTTCTTAAAAACGTTTAGATAATCAAAGAATTCTGGAGGACAATATCATTGTTGCCTAAAAATGCTTGACTAAAGGGCCTAGTGACAACCAAGCCGGTGAAGCTTCTTGATCTTTATATAGGGAAGCATGAGTCCTGCTGCATTTTGAAGAGGCCGCATCTTTTGTTTCACATTGTTTTAAAACTATTATAAAACTTACGTTGTGGTTTTTGCACGACGACGTAGTCGAAGTGTGGTGGTGTGCTGCATCTGATCTCTTCGGACGTAGTGAAGCACTCGTTTTCCTTTGGGTTCTTGGGTGCACGGGGCTGGGCGCGACGTCGCTTTCCACCGAACTGCGGACGACGAGCGCGGGACAGCCGCTCAGCACGACGTTCCGACTGGAAGTGAGAGGATTTCGAATGATTTCATAACCACCACTGGTAGGCACTTCACTGAAAGAATTTCAGATCTTAGGTAGAAGAGAACAAAGGTCGCTTGAACTGCCTATCATATTCTGCACTCATTTCTAGAGAAGGTACTCATCACCGACATGAAATTTTGTCATGTATTCGTATCCTATATAACTAGAAAAATAACAGGCTTGAATATTTTTTTTAATGTAAAGTAGTATTTTTTTTTCTCAATATGTATATGTCTTACCTCAATTCGGTTAAGGTCGTGTAGCGGAGGCGGCGGCGGGGGCGGGGGAGGTCGCTCCTCGCTGTGCGGACGCCGCTCTTTCCGCTCGTGTGCGCACCCCGAGTCGCGGCGCTCACGGCGCTTTCTTGCCTCTCGCTCGCACTCGGGCGCCGCCATGTCTTCCGTCCTCTCGCGCTCGCGTTCGGAGCACTGCGCACTCCACCCGAGCCCAGATATTACTACCCGATGCTCGCTCGAGCGCTCACTTTCCTGTCCGTACCCCTGACGTATCCAGGATGAGTCAATGTCAGTGTAATGTGCGAATAAATGTAAATTTTCAGTGTCAAGAAATAAGGTTGATCTTGGAGTGGGTGGGTTAAGCTGATGTTTGCGATTTGTATCGAATAGTGAAGAGAATGATAAGTGTTGATCATGTATGATACAGTAAATTGTATAGATATATACGTAGGTACATATTAAGTAAGGATATCTTTGCTTAAAGCTATATTTCTAAATCTATCAAGGGACACGGGTTATTGAAAGCGTTGGTATTCTACTACACGGCTGTCACCTAAGTACACAATTTATACAGGTTAGTTGGGCAAGCAAGTCAGATACTTGTAGGCAACTACTACTTAGTTGTTAGTAATCTAACCGTTACGAATGGCATAAAATATACATACAATTTCCCAGTATACCCATGTATTTACGTATATATTGCAAAGCGTATATGTATAGGTATAAGCTAATATTTTTTTATTTATAAAACGAGAAACTATTAATTGTTAAAGTCACTAAAATGAATGTGAAGCCCCATTATCTAATTTTTCAGAAATACCTGTAAAATTTCCAATTGTACCATTTTCGCTAACTCGGAAAATAATTTCCAATTTCCAAAAGTTTTCAGCCGTTAATGGGACGATTCTGAAATTAAATCATGTTTTGCACTAACGCAACTCAACGCATCTAAAAAAAAAGCTCATTGTCTATGGCTCAAACAAAAACCTTCATAGATGCGACCTAACGGACTTCCCTTGTCACAAGTTTATAATTAGAACTTTTACTTTAAAAAAAAAAATAAGTATACTCACAATGCAGTATCTAGCAGCACCAACTATGGAATCCAAGATTCTGGATATGTTTTCTCTGGTACGGCTGGCCAGGGTCGCACTGGGGCCCGCTCTTGGGCAAAACCCCAACCAATGATCCACAACCAAACACTAAACCGCCGGGCTATTGCTTATCCTTTGATGTAAAACAAATTGAAAGAAACAAAACGAAACGGCAGTGCAGAAACGCGCGCCGTTTTGACGGAACTTGACACTAGACTATAGACACGATTGTCTTTGCGTCCAATATAAAACCTTATTTGATGATATCACTCCTCTGCACCGACATGTCCCGATCACGGCACATAATGGCACGGCACAAATAGTCAATGTAGATTAAGTCTTTAAACAATTTACGGCTGCTTCAAAAAATGCGTTGAAACAAGTCTGTAATTTAGCATTGATGATCCGAATGGGATATGTGGAGCTTTGTAGCTCTAAACCGCTGTTAATGCGACGTATTCATATTAGGAACTGCTGAATAATTTATCGAGATTCTGAGTGTCACTGTAGCGGCGACACTGCGTCGTCAGTTGTCTTCTATCATTTTGATGTCCATTGTCGAACACTTCACAATACTCGGAGTCGGGATGTGTTGGCAAGTCCGTTCACGGCAGTTTGGATCTGAAACGGTAAAAGAACATTTTTTTAATGAGTTGGTAGCACGCCAAAAACTTGAATCCAGCGGGCGATAATCCAAAAGTGGTGGTGAGAATCTGATTATGTGTTTCGAATTCAACGCTCGTACTGCGTTGAAATACCAAACAAGCTGAAAGCTGCGGCTTACCTACACTTTCATACATATTAATGCGGGGTGGAATTTTACTACATGGAGTCTAATGGCTGAACCTATTAAATTACCTGAGTAATTTAGTTCGGCATTAATGTGTTTGTTGATCACATAGCGACGAGTGTAAAACCATAAAGTTTTATGTCAATTATATTAATAAGTTACAATCACAATTCCTTATGACCTCAGCTCTCATGTATAAGGTGGGTTCAAAGTGTGACTATTCCATATTTGTTTTTTTGTTTTTAACACGTTACCCCACATTAGGAATTTCTCCAGTACCGTAAGTACGTTAACAAATTTTCAACCTCACATAAATAAACAGCCAGACCCAGAACAACTACCTGAACTTCCGTACGAGAATCAAACCCACGACACGTAGCACAGCAGCCAATAGCTCAGCCACTGCGCCAAACGTGCCATTTAATCCATATGGTACATATTTTCTTTTCTAAGTTAAATATAAATTTAAAAATTAAAAATAATTATATATTCTAAGTTAAATCTAGAAATCTATCGGTGAAGAAAAACATCCTAAAGCAAACTGGAGTTGTAATTAATATAAGTATCATACTATATTCAACAACCCGCCTTGAGCAAGCGGGTAATTAAAACACGCGCCTTCTATGAAAGAGAAGAGGAATTTGCACTACACTGGGACAGTAACAGTCTGGTATTATTATTAATCTATTACAAGTTAGTATTACAATCACAATTGACCTCGTCTACAACATCAAACGTAGCCCTGTTAGTGACATAACTTTTAGTGACTGACATAATTACGATTCTGGGAACAATTAGCTAATTGTTTTCCAGTAAGTCAGTGGTAACGTCACCAGCATAAGCTGGTCTCTTGTTCTATTAAAACTAGGTACTACGCTAGGCTAGGATAGGATTTCCATACAATGAGAGGTCAGCTTCTACTGCAAATCTACCTATAGCTTGATATTACAAGGTTAAATTGTTACCACCGATGTACACTTTGGTGTTGAAAGTCAAGTGATATAGGTTATCACTTATCGGCTTATCTCAGATATATCAAAATTTATTAGCAACATGTAATAACTCGACAGATTGTCTTTTTACTAAAACACAAAAAAAAATTCTAAGCATTTATTTCAATTAGACTATTAATCAGGCACTTCTGAACGTCAACTTTAAAATTAAATTAAATGATACTAGTTGCCTTTTCCAAAAGTTAGTTTCGTGTGGAGAACAATGGACAAGAAACTCCACACTATTTTTTGAATATTTCGAAAACGATCATCATCATATGCCTAGCCTTTTCCCAACTATGTTAGGGTCGGCTTCCATTCTAACCGGATGCAGCTGAATACCAGCATTTTACGCGAAGCGAAAGCCTATCTGACCTCCACAACCCTGTTACTGGGCAACACGATACCCCTTGGTAAGACCGGTTGTCAGACTGTCGGGCTTCTAGCTAACGACTGTCAAAGATCGAAAACGATTTCGATATATTTTAAATATCGTTATATATCGACGCTTTTTAACATTTCCGAAATCCCCATGATCGCCGATACACCATCCATCACGCCACAGGTTAAATGTACGTAGCTATATCTCGTGATCACACTGTCGCTTTCAGAGTAATTGACTTTTAAATTTTGTTTACTTCCACGCATGGTGAATATGTATTATTTATAGTGTGTATTGTCTATGTGTTGTGATACTGGTAACTTTCCGTCTATAGTAAGTTTGGTGGAAATTAATGCCTGGAAGTTAGATCCGGTTTGGTATGATCGTGTTATAGGCCAGTTACTAGAAACTAGAACTATCGGCCAAGAATGTTTTTTTTTTTTTAAGTTTCAGGGCTACCACTAGCAGCGTATATCCAAGTTTGTAGCTTCGAAAGACTTGTGCTAACTTTGCAGCACTCGAAAACTCTTTTTTTGGTAGTCTCGATGTAAGTCCTAAACTGTGCGTTTTTCTTTAAAATATTATGTGTACGTTTAAGTAGACAAAATTTTATTTGTTCTTGTTTAGTTTGTGTGGTAATGTATTCTGTATGTTTTTTTTTTTATAATGACTATGTAATATAAATGAATGAATTAAATTAAATTAATTGTTAAAACTTTACATACAAATAAAGCGTCTCTGATCACTGCCCGCATGGCGATTCCGTGTTACCGCCAAACAATGCCTAAGTGAAATAGCCGGCTGGCTACAATATACTACAGCAGATACTAATTTGCTGCTAGTATTTAACAGCAAATTAGTATCTTTAATGTCCTAAAAATTGTGAGTGTGTGTTTAAGCCCGAAACAGAGGTCACGACCAATAGCTGACATTGGGACCTGGGTGCATAGGTGGGTCAAGTCGCAAGGCCAGATTATTGATCAAGTCCGATTCACGAAATACTTGTATTTTGTTTGTTTATTTGTAGACCATATAACTTAGACATTATGGGAGCTCGTGGCTAAATAAAAACAGCCGCTGCCGATGCCGAGGTCAGTCTGTGGATGAGTGACCATTCGGAAAATAACGAGACTCCTCCGTGTCTCGGAAAGCACGTTAAGCCGTTGCTCCCGGTTGTCATTTGTAGATCTTTGACAGTCGTTACGGGTAGTCAGAAGCCCGAAAGTCTGACAACCAGTCTTATTACCAAGGAGAGTCGTGTTGCCCAGTAACTGGGTTGTGGAGGTCAGATAGGCAGTCGCTCCATGAAAAACACTGGTATTCAGCTGCATCCGGTTAGACTGGAAACCGACCCCAACATAGTTGGGAAAAGGCTACGCAGATGATGATGATGATAACATAGTGCATTACAACTTGAACCAAAGTCTTATTACCAAAACTGGCTACTTCAATACCTATGCACCAGAATTTAACAAATTTAGTTTGCAGGTGCGATATTTCAGTTCAGATTCTAGGAGTTCTGTTATTGATTATTCACTCGACCAACCCTATTATTAAGTTTAGTCGCCCACGCGGTAGTTACCGCTCAAATCTGTGTTTATAATACGCCCACGGAATAGTGTATACGTATAGAAACTGGGCAGTAAGAAGTGAATTTTAATGGAGTGATTTGACGTGAGCATTACCTGATTTGGATGAAGAGCTGCCTTCAATTTCAAAGGTTGTAGTTAGTCAGATTACACATTATTTTGATATGAATTTATAGATTATAATTAGTACCTGGATGACCGAGCTTTGCTCGAACAAAACGATGGTTTCTAAAAATGAAACGTAGCTAGTTCGATTTATCGGCCCCGAAACTCCCTGCATGCTAAATTTCATGTAATTCGTTGGAGCCATTTCCGAGATTCAGATTGTACATATATATGTATGTACAGATATACAAGAATTGCTCGTTTAAAGGTATTAATTGCAAATCTGATTCCCAAATTATTTGAAGGTATATGCTACAAATACAGTAAACCTTGACAAAATATTAAAATTTATGGTGATTTATCAAAACCCAACCATTTACCAAAAAAAGTATTAGTAACTAACTAACTAACACTGTTTTTGAATTACGATTTAGAAAGTAGTCACTATTGGCAATATTTTGTATAAATAAGTACTATAACGTGCAACACAATATGCTAACTATAGCAAAAATAAGTTACATCACAAAAAAACAAATACAAATCACCATGAAATAAAATGTTCAATGAAAACTGAACATGACAATCTAAATAAAGATGCTTATGTAACCAAAATGTAAAGGGTTCGTCGACTAGTACAGAAACCAGCACATCAAGCTACCCAATCTGTCCAATTTCTTTCATTGTTTTTCAACTTTATTACAATAGTATAAAGTTCATAATCAATAGGGAAAAATTGACGGTTTGGGGTAGCTTGATGTGCTGGAATCTGTACATCGCACGCCAATGTTATACAATGTTTATTTATATTCGAAACAGGGTTCGACTGTTTGATCGAGTCCACCGCGGGGAGCGTGGTGAGACGTCATCTCATTTCCAGTACAGAATGCTCTGGTAGTGACACGTTCATGCCGATGGCATTCTTTAAGGGTTAATAGTAGTAAAAATATGAGGAACAGTTATATAATCATTACACAATTTGGCGTTTACTTTTCAGGTATAGCAAAAAATTACATTTCATACAAAATTGACTTCTCAGAACCTGATGCTCAACAGTAGTCCTTGCGACCACTAGACCGAAACAAACTAACTACTAAAAAATATATACCTAACCATAAATCTCAATTGGTTTTGTCTCAAATATCTGTCTGTTCATACTGCGCCAGCGCTGTATAAAACAGTCGGTATGACACGTTCAAAACCAAAATAACACAGAAGTTAACAATTTAATCCACCATCATCATCATCTCATGTCATGTTGGCCCAGTGGGTTAGGCGTCGCCTCTTGTGCACGAGGTTGTTGGTTCAAACCACCTGGGCAAGTACCAATGTGACTTTTTCAATTCATATGTACTTTCTAAGTTTATCTTGGACATCTTTGACATCGGTGAAGGAAAACATCGTGAGGAAACCTGGACTTATAATAAATATAAGTCTGAAATCGCTAACCCGTCTTCAGCAAGCGTGGTGATTAAGGATCGTGCCTTCTCTGTATGAGAAGAGGCCTTTGCCCTGCAGTGGGACATTAACAGGCTGGTATTATTATCATCATCTGTTTTTTACATGAATTGAATCCTATCTGTACTCCACAACCCAGCGACTGAAAAGAATTTTACGGAATTGAATTGTAAAGAAGTTTTGGGTATAATGTCATCTGCCTTACCTTTTCGCTACTATGTCCTGATACTTTACATAGGGAGACTGCTTATCTAACCTCCACAACCTAGTTACTGGTTAACACGATACCCCTTGGTAAGACTGCAATTACTAGACTACAATTGGCAGCCGGGTACAACGGCTTCACGTGCTTTTCTAAGTATGGAGGGGTCTCGATATGGATGGATCAACCTCGGCAAGCGTAGTTTTAAATTCGATCCGTTTAGAACACTAAAAACATACTAAATAACGTCTGCAAAAATAAAAAAACGAATTCATCGAAACTCAATACGAGCATTACCTACTGAATGCGAATAAGAATAGTCCAATTCTCCTCCATTTATCCTTTCAGTCACGCAAAGTATTGTCGAAACGAAAACCATTTCAGCCGAGATAAATGTAACATTTACAAAAATGTTACATAACTTTCGTAGGTCGTAGAGGGTGAGCTACGCCGTAGCTGGTGAACTACGCCGTAGCCCACTGCGTAGTACCACGGCGTAGCGGTTACGGAGCACGAGGCCAAAATGTATGTGAGAGGCCTGTTGTTTTTATTATGTCTGCGTGTAATAATGTATCTCGGCTTATGTGTACATTCCTTTTCTGATACGTCGTTACTTCAATGGAGATATTGCTCGAATTAAAAATTAAGGCGTTAAAATAATAATACAAAAATATAAACAATAATTGATGAACCAATATTTTCTACGATGATGATGATAAAGCTCATCAATTTTTATAAAAGCTCAGTCAGATTAAATACTGCCACCAACATATTTATTTCTGTTGTCAACGAGCATTGAGAAATTTCCATCTCCTGCGTATACATATTATGTCACTGATTGCTTGAAACATGATTTTTTTTTCTTAATTTTTTGCTTCTCTGGTGGTCGCCACTGTTGATTCTAGTTTCCAAGAGTCGCAGTTGGGAATAGTGCGGCAGGATTATCCCAAAAAAAAATACGCAGTGCCAGCGCCAGTTTCGTTTCTGCATTAAGTCAGATTTGAAAGGAATAAATCCTGGACTGGTTGTCTCTGGTATGACCTACGTTCAGTTTTGGTTTTGTAGATATGTTCCTAAAGTGTGGCAGTAAAATAAATAAATAAAATAAAATATGTTGAACAATCCACACAGCATCATCTAGTCCCAAGCTTCGCAGTAGTTCGCAGTGAACACATACCAAGAGTTAGGTCGCATATTTATTTGCTAGCAATAAAGTTGCGTCTAGTAATGTTTCACGTTTCAACATTCATTTATTCTCCAAGATTTTAAAGCGCAATAAGTGAAGGCACAGCCCGCATTGAATTTGAAATAAACAATGTAATTGTCCTATTAAACATATCTTTTTGCATAACATTATTACATAACGCCGGGATTCCCCGAAGGGTTAGGCAGAAGTGCACTTATTGGTGCACCCCTGACAACACTCATACTCGCATATCGCCAGTTATGATTGAGTTACAGGTAATAGGGGTTGAACCTATTGCCAAAAATACTGTAAATGATGGCGAAATCTGCATCAAAATCCAAGATCCCTGCCACACAAAAAGACAGGAAAAGCCTCATGGTTTTGGGCTGTGACTAAACTATTTTAATAAACAGGAAAAATTTGATTGTTTGTGTGTTTGTTAATAATGAACCAACTGAAAAAAAAAATACGCTGGTACATTATCAGAAAGCAACTTTGGCTAGGTCTTATTTTCAAAACTACGCTTTAAAGGGGGACGTTAAAGTTCTAAGATTTCGTACTTTTCGTACGATATCTATACGGATGAAGTCAAGGGAAACGTGCTAATAATAGATATATAACAAAGTGGATGGGCATGATTGATAGAAATTGACACCTATCCATTACAGTCCATTGTTTTTGTTATCCATGCATAGACAAGAACACGTTGACCCACTTTTCATAGCTTGCTTGTGGCTGTGTGATATTTTGCGACGCCAATAAATGTATTGATTGTTCCTAATTTACAATGGACTACCGAAGGCCAATTCCTGTTATTAAAAGAGTCCAAGATCACGTCACAAGAAGTCACAATCTCATTTCAGCGACAGTCAATGTCAAAAACTTGCCAAAAATGTGGGTAATTTTGACAGATTGAGACAGATTGGAATACGAACGTTCTTAAAATACAGGAATCGCATAATGCAACCGAAATAGTCAATTTGTTAGACTTTGACCTAGAAATTGTTATAATTT
This sequence comes from Phlogophora meticulosa, assembly GCA_905147745.2. Lineage (NCBI taxonomy): Eukaryota > Metazoa > Arthropoda > Insecta > Lepidoptera > Noctuidae > Phlogophora > Phlogophora meticulosa. The sequence continues at coordinate 13,939,627 of LR990520.1, read as the reverse complement.
ACATACTAGGTGACACATAACTGAAATCTTCGAGGGCGAATAAAAATATAAACCATTCATTTAATGGCTATTGAAACAGTCAATATTTAAACACAAAAAAACTAGAAAATCTTGAGGATGATAATAAGAATTTAAACTACATACTTCGTTCTTAGTTTTACCTAACTATGGCAATGGTCTTGGCTGTATATTTTTGACAACAATTCCGTATGCTTCCAATTTGTAGCAAAAGAGGCCAAATGTGTGGGAGGAACAGTGCTTGTTATTCCACAAATAGTTGGGCGGAACCGGCACGTGCCTACATTATCTAGTACACTTTAATAAGTCGCTCATTTACTGACTGAAATGAAACATGATCGGTCTACTGCCCACTAAGTATGAGCAAATAATATTATATTCAATTTGTAAGAAATAATCTCAATAGGTTCGGTAGTAACCATGATTTTATTACAGCTACATATTCCAACATAAATGCCGACGAATATTTCAACACAATACTCACATGTATCATGTTTCATCATGTATGTACCGAACTCATGGTAAGTATAGAAAAGGTAATCATTTGAATTTTCTTTATTATGTCAGTCGACATTTTTTTTTTATAATGTTTCACATGTCTTGAGGAAAGGTTTGAGTGTGAGTGTGGAGGGTTACAAGAGTAGAGGAAGGCCAAAGAAACGATGGATAGATTGTGTAAAAAATGATTTGTGACTTTTGAGATGATGGCAAATAAAGATGACTAGAATCTAAGATTTTTGTAACAAATTATTTATAGGTTAACACCGCGGCTAGCTTTCCAATGTAGACATGAACTACATGGTATTTAAGTAGCTATCTACAATCTATTAAATAGTCCTACAAAATAATTGCTCGTTGTCTTCAATTTAAAGGAGGCAATTAACCTAGCTATTTATAATTGTACAATAATACACTACTGCAGGCACTAAACAGAACAGCTAGAATAATTTATTTAATTGCAGCCTGGAAGCGGAATGCGGAAAATGGAATGTTTGTGGAGTAATTTAGGTCAGAACGTATACGCAGCAGTGGCGAGTAATATAGGTCCTTGATTCCTGGAGACTACATCGTTTTATAACGGATGTAAAAGATGCTCAATGATCCTGATAGTCACTTGTCTTTCCCGTCATTGTGATCTATTTTTGAAGTGAAACTTCTTTATCGACGTATAGGAGAAATCTTAAAGCAATGTTAAAAAAAAAGTCACACTTTCCGACGCCATCTTGAAAAAAATCGTCACATTTTCTGTCACTTTAGACCGTCACAGCGCCGTGCTTGTCGTGTTTACTTAAATTGATGAGTGACTTATAAATAAAAAAAATAAAAAAATGTACTTATTGAAATTCATTGAAATAAATAGTGAAAGTGAGAGATTATTTTTTATTGTTTAGAAAAATCATCAAGTGACTGTGATTTCGGTATTATTTCCGTACACCTCACTTGACCCAAATAATGTAAAATATATAATAAAAATATCTAATAAATCATGAACAAGTTTAATTTCATACGTGTGTGGGTACATTAATACACACATATACTTTGTTTTTGTACGAGAACATACTTGGAGCCTTTCTGCTTTGGGAAGCGAAAACCCATTAGGTTATGATCAGAAAAAATACCTGGCGTAATAAAACTGTCTAACAATGGCCAGTTCAATCCAGGAATCGTGTTTAAGCAATTATAAACTTAAAACAGCTAAACACATGGCCTAGTTTGACCACAGCAATACCACAGCGTCACCGAAACACGGCAAATGAAGTCTCGGTAAATAAATATATGTGGCATTGTTTGGCTACGTTGAAAGGAAATGCTGCCAGCCGGGCACCTTGCCAATAGTACCCGTAGACGAGTAGCCTTGAGAAAGAGTTTGTCATACTACACTCAAAGCTGGGAACTTCAAGATCCAACATCGGGAATAAAACCTAGTCTCGCTTGCCAAAAAGCTAATCAAATTGCACAGCTTGAGAAGTTTTCTTTTGCAATTTAAATAAGTAAGCAATGGGTATACATTTTTAATATAGATACTAATTACTGCAAAATTTATGAACATAGTAAAATCAACATAGTTCAATAAGGAAGGGTATGCAGGACTCGTGATATTTCGTTATGCTTCAGACGAGCAAAAGAATTTCGATTATTTGAACATTATTTTACAAAGAATGAGAAAATATTAAGGTACAGAGGCCAGCACATCAAGCTACCGCAATGTGTCAAATTTCTGCGATGGTTTTTCAACTTTATTGCAAACCAGCGGCCCGCTCCGGCTTCGCACGGGTATAAAATATATATATATTATACATATAAACCTTCCTCTTCAATCACTCTATCTATTAAAAAAAACCGCATCAAAATCCATTTCGTAGTTTTAAAGATTTAAGCATACATAGGGATATAGGGACAGAGAAAGCGACTTTATTTTATACTATGTAGTTAGTGCAAAAGTATAAGGTTCATGTTCAATTGGGAAAATCTGACAGTTTGGGGTAGCTTGTTGAAAAAACGGACTTTAATATTACGTCATTACAATTTTTTTCATAGACTTACAAAAGGACAGAAGTCTTGAAATAAGTCTAGTCCTTTGTATGTCTGAAGAGTCAACTTATATAATAGATAATACGCAGGGTCGTAAAAGCCCTAAAAATGTCTGCTTATTGCCTTTCAGCTAAAATATTTGAACGAGAAGTCTATTAAGATAATGAGAATTTTATTAGGAAAATATTTTGTCAAGGTTTTTCAAGTTTCGGTTTTGTTTGTCGTAAAACACGAGGCTGAAGTTCCTTAGATACAAGAAGTATTTGGAACTTGTATTGTAGTTAATAAAAGCATCTATTTTTATAGTCCTCTACATTACTTAACTTTCTTTTAAAAACGTGATCGATGATCCAATATCCATCAACATCATCTCTATCTCAATCAATTTGAGATCGGCGGAATCTTCTTCCATACATCTCTATATGCCACCTTCTTAAAAGTAAAGTCCTTTCTAGCCACATAATCGTTCACAAAATCCATCCATCTTTTCTTTGGTCCCCCTTTACTCTTGTAACCCTCCACATTCATACTCAATACTTTCCTCACAACATGCTCACCATTCTTTCGCATCATATATATATATACAATGAAAATAGAAAGAAAAAACATTTATTTAGCACAGACTCGAAAACAAAGAAAGAAGTCATAATAATGAAGTCAGAAAAAAAAACTTATATTTATTATGTGCCTTACGGCTGCACCGAATGGGTCCAGTTCTGGTGATGGTCTGGAAGCTGGTTTATGATAACTGAATTCCACACAACTTCTCGGTCACAGGCGCCACTTCCTCTTATGTACATACTCATTTCTAATTATATCTGTTCCTTATAAATCATCTGCCTAGCCTTTTCCCAACTATGTTGGGGTCGGCTACCAGTCTAACCGGATGCAGCTGAATACCAGTATTTTACATGGAGCGACTGCCTATCTGACCTCCACAACCCAGTAACTGGGCAACACGATACCCCTTGGTAAGACTGGTTGTCAGACTTTCAGGTTTCTGACGGCTTAACGTGCTTTCCGAGGCACGGAGGAGTCTCGATATGTTACGAACGGTCACCCATCCACAGACTGACCTCGGCAAGCGTAGCTTAACCTTCGATCAACCCGTGCGTCTATTTTTATTTAGCCACGAGCCTCCGATCCTCTGTTCCTTATAAATGTCAACTGTAAAATCCAACTATGACAAAATCCGTAAAAAGTGCCGAATTTCGAAGCATTTCATTACCACGAAATTCACCATTAACTATAGAAGCCTTTCAAAGTCTTTCATTAACGTTCAGCTAAAACGATTTCGTTGTCAGATAAAATGAGTTATGGCTTGGGCGTTCGACAGTAAAATTACTTGTCATGTAAGTATACGTACAATCAATAGGGTAGCGTATGTTATAAAGAAACATAGCTGTTCACGTGTTCTTTGTTCATAATATTATGCGAACGCATAAGATTTTCATTTTCTCTTCTAATATATAAAAAATTCTCGTGTCACGGTGTTTGTAATTAAACTCCTCCGAAATGGCTCCACCGATTTTCGTGAAATTTTGTGTGCATATCGGTTAGGTCTGTGAATCGGACAACATCTATTTTTCATCCTTCTAAATGTTAAGGGAGGTCCACCCCAAACATATTATATGGCAAAACAACGTTTGCTGGGTCAAGCGTCATATCACAGGCGGCTTTTATTTTTAGTTATTAGACTCACGTCTACGAACCCAACTACTAGAGCAGCTCGTGGCTAAATAAAAAGTGTCGCACGGGTCGATCGCAGGTTAAGCTACGCTTGCCGGGGTCAGTCGGTGGATATTGTGGGACCACCGTTGAATTCCTTACATATCGAGACTACTCCGTGACTCGGAAAGCACGTGAAGCCGTTGGTTCCAGCTGTTATTTTTAGATCTTTGACAGTCGTTACGGGTAGTCAGAAGCCCGAAAGTCTGACAACCAGTTTCAGCAAGGGGTAGCGTGTTGCCCAGTAAATGAGTTGTGGAGGTCAGATAAGCAGTCGCTCCATGTATATAGGTACTGGTATATAGCTGCATCCGATTGGACTGGAAGCTGAGCCACATAGTTGGAAAAAGGCTAGGCAGAAGATGATGATGTCTGATGATGATGACGTGTGAAAGATCCCTGAGAATGTCGTCCACAAGGAAAATGGTATTTTATTTTAGCATTTTATAACTTTCACTAAAACCACTCGAAGCTATTTATGTACATAATTATATAAGTTGTTTTTACGAAGAGAGAAAAACGTGAGTGTCATTATTTAGATGAATATAATATCCTCGTGTCAAGAAAGAACCAATAGGCTGATACAAGATGGAGGCATGTAACCTATACCTACTGCCTACACGTGTATAATGATATTATTGTTATAAATACCTAATGTGGCGTAAACATTTATACAGACGAAATCACATGATCACAAAATTGTGTAACTATTTCACTGATTATCCACAGGAAATAGGCTCACTCCCTATTACATGTGACTTAAAAACATAACTGGTGTAAGGTGGGTGTGCTGTAGGTACAACTCTGCCCGTTTATTCGGGAAATTCAGGGTTGATGTTGTTATGTGAATACCTTCAGGTTTCACTGAAACATAAGCTAACTGCAATCCATATATTTACTGGCAAGTAATAAATACATACATACATGAACTCAAGCCTTTTCCCGATGAGGGTAGGCAAAAAATATAGAACGCCACCTGGTACCATCCTTACATACACCTTTTGGTCATTGAACAAACATCAAATCAAAGGGGATTTGCAAGTCATAGGTATACATTATAGCCATCTATTGGTATACAAAACGTTTTTACGTAAAACAAAACATCACTGACTGCCCCGTTGGTGTAGTGGTTACAAGCGCTGCTGCTGGGTATGAGGTCCTTGGTTCGATTCCCAGGTCGGGTGATGTTATTGGGTTTTTCAATTAGGAATTTCTTAGTGGCAGCGTGGAGTCCTCTATTAAATGGGACATAACTGGCGAAATGTGGATGTTACTATAAAGGTACACCTGTGCTTAACCCCTCGAGGAATACAGGCGTGATATTATATTTATGTTTAAAAACTTTATTTCACATAAATGCATACTACTTTATGTGTTCAACAAAACAATAGTGTATTTCGAGGCCTCCAGTCAGTAATAAAATGGTATGTTATATAGAAACCATAAAACTCCATAATTTACTCTTCGGCGTGACTCACATCCTCATGCGGCACTAAAAGCAATTCGTTCTCTATTGCAATGCCCTGCATAGCTTGTATGATCTATAAAATAAGTATGCAAAGAGAATAATAATGTTTAACTAACCTCTTTGTTGATGGAACTACATTTTCTTAACATAACATTTAACTAGATATGATTATTACGATTAAGCATACCCTGTTGATTAGATTTAGTTAGTTGATACTAAAAAATAATTAATGAATTAATTAGGTGGAATCTGGGAGGGGGTTCGCATGAGTTGATCGAAGGTTAGTAGGTAGTCCGACGTTTTAAGGATTTATTTGAATCGTTCAGGCAACACTAGATCGATTTTACATTCAATATCCGAACTATCCGTGGGGGTGCATTCGATGCGCGCATGCACGGGGGCTGAGACACACCTTTCGAATTAAAATTTATTTGGATACGATTTGTGATTTCTATGCCGATCCGGGAAAACTATACATAGCATTAAAAATTAAAGCACGAAGCATGAACACCTCCTGTAACTAATTCAGGTACACACCGCCCATTTCCTGAAGTAAAACTGAAATTGAGCGACTGCGTCTTGGTAGACTGTGGTTATAGCTGACGGCACGGTTGGCGCATTGGCTGAGCGATTGACTGCTGCACTGTGTGTCGTGGGTTCAATTCCCACACGAAACAAATATTTGTACGGCCTACGTATAGGTGTTCCGAGTTTGGCTGTTTGTGTATGTGAGTTTTAAATGTTTGTGAACGCACCCACGATACAGGAGAAACACCTAGTGTGGGGCAACGTTTTTTTAAAAAAAAAAAAGTGGTTTGGTTTGTGGTGATTTTTTCCATTACCTACTGACCACCGTCAGTAAGCTTATTAATGAGTCCTTCAAAACCAGCTGAAAGGATAGCTATGTGTGCCTACGCATAACGGTGAATATCTTCGTGAACTGAAAAGCTATTATAAAAAGCACCCATCTTCAATCGTTACGTTAATACCAGTATGTTACTGTCCCACTGCAGAGCAAAGGCCTCTTCTCATACAGAGAAGGCACGAGCATTCATCAACACATTTATTCCAAGGCAGGTGGTCGGCGATTTCAGACTTATAATAATTATCCCTAGTGATTTTCTTTATCGATATCAGTAATGTCTAAGTTAAACTTAGAAAGTACATATGAACTGATAAAGTACTTGCCCGGATTTGAATCCACAATCTAGTGCATGAGAGATATGCCTTTACCACTGGACCATCACGCCTATATTCTCCAAAGGGCTGGGCAGAGGTGCACCTATAGTAACACCCACATTTCGCCAGTTATATTTTAAGTCCCACGTAATAGGGGGCGAGCCTATTGCCATCAATCGGGCACAAATCCACACTCCAGGCTGCTAAAAAGAAAATATATATTGGAAAAACTCAATAAGTCACAATCAGTCGGTCACAAGCGTTATGTGCTTTCAAAATATGTGAAATACCTTTATTATGTCACATCAAATACTCATTATGAGATAAGTACACTAAAGTCACTTAAATACAAAGTTGGTACATTTTCACAATATGACAGAACCCATTGTGTTTTGAAAACAATGAAAATTGTTCAGTTTCACATTCAGATCGTATTTAGCGATAAGGCCGTCTATTGTAACACCTTATGTATTACTAGTCATTTTATATCGTATAGGTGTTATTATATCTTATAGGAAGGTATTACAAGTATTTTTTTCGTGTACAATAAAGAGTATTTAGTCTAATTCTATTTTTGTAGAAAACGACTTGAAAAGAAAATTGTTTCTGTATACAAAATAGTAGGTACGTATAATACAAATAAATAACATTTAAGTGTCTGTTTGTAATGTCCAATTTAAGGCGGTTTAATAAGTGGGTATGATGAAAGTATGTACCTGCGGTAGTTACACTCGAAACCAGTTTTTAAAACTTTTGCCTGTTAGTATGTTTTTTTCGGCTAATCTACGCAACGGCCAGACCGATTTTTACTGGAACTCTGAAGGAGTTACCTAGGTTTCTTTAATTTTAGAAATAGGATTCGGGTTCCACGCAAACTCAAAGCCCTTGAAGTTCCACACAGAAGAAGTCGCGAATAACAGCTACTCCATTTAAACCCCGTTCAGCAACTGTCAGTGTCAATATTCTATAACAATGATGATACGGACACCTCTTAAACGAAGATAAGATGCGCTGATAGTTCGGTTCGATTGGTAAAAGTTGCCCTAATTTGTCGGTAAAAAAACCGATACCTTTGCATGTAAATTACAAAGCAAATGTCCCTGTTATAGTCCGAACAGGTATATATTTATAAGGCAGATGCAAGCGGAAACGTCGCGAGGGGACGCCCTAGAAGGACTTACACTGACCTTTTTGGTGATGTTCTTCAAAAAGGTCAGGTGCGTATTACTCGCAACTGGCGTGCGTGTATGACCAGATGTATGTACGTGAACGAAGCAAAAGTGGTATGTAAGAATCTACCAGGTAGCGTACTGTAGTTTCTGTCTACCACCATGAAAAAAAGGCGTAAGTTTATGTATGCCATTTTATCACGAGTGCTAGTTCACCCCGTTAAGTGAAAACCACCGGTCAATTTAAAAATTCACAGCAATTAGCCGGCACCGTATCCCGGGGCACTCCACTCTAGCGAGTGACCTTATTTCCAGGGGTCAATGCACTGAATGGACTAGCGGAATGATTAATAAGCATGGACAGGTTAAAAAACTGTGCTAGCAATACAGGGTGTGAAAATGAGTATGATCTTTTTCAATTTACAGGTGAGGCATATCTGGTAAGACTGGAAGAGGGTTCCAAAATTACTGGGTGATGTGTCAAAACAAACTCACAATCAGGATACACTCCTGGAAATAATGGCAAAATTAATAAAAAGATATCATCAACGTAATCTCAGCCGCAAGACATCCACTGCTGGGCATAGGCAGCGCTGGCCAAGATTAATACACAAACACCTTGACTAAGGGCTAGCCTTAATCAAGGTAGAGCGAGATTATTTCTTTGTTCGATGTTCGATGCTAACACTTAACACTCCCCAAACATGGCCTCGAGCGTAGGACCTTATGCTCACAAGAAGTGTAAGCAAGGCCGACAAACGAGGCCGACAAAATCTTCTGCTAGTCCTTTCTATAAACAAGACGTATAAATCTAAAAGGAGCACAGGCACTTTTGTTTAATCTTGTAGACAGCAATAGACCGTAACGACATTATATGTACATTAGAGGAATTAGGCCAAGGAGGCAACACGGACTACATTTCCTACAGAAACGTATAGATAGACAGTGCTTGCGAAAATAAGTCTCGTTTATCTCTTGGGATAGTCACAAATTATATATGACGTCATTAGTAAATTTGGTAGTCGTTTCCTGATTACTCTTGCGACTTATTCTTTAAAGTATGGTTTCCTTAAGCTGTGTCGACACCTGCGCGTATTATTTGAAACAATACTCAAAAAACCTTACACATACACAATTGTTTTCATCCACAAGCTGTCGCTTGCGTAATGAAACTTTTGAAATTAATTTCACATTTTCGGCATTTTGTGTAGAAATTAAACGAATTCTTTCCGTCTTCAATGTTTTGCTGTTCTGTAAACATAAACATCGTGTTTGAATCAACACATTTGTATGGCCACGCCTCTTTGTTTCGATGTTTTTTTTTGTCAAAAAAATACGCGCAGGAGACTCGACTTAAAAAGGCTCGCCTCTATTACACGGACTTAAACATAACTGGCGAAATATATGTAGGTGTACTATACACCTCTTCCTTGTCACATTTTCCCAAATGAACATGAACCTTATTCGCATGTAATAAAGTTGAAAAACTAACAAAGAAATCACCATAGGTACACAGTTATTAGTACTCTCTTTCCAGGAACACTTACGTGATAAGTCTTATGTTCTGTCGATATTTATCTTTTATATCCCGTTAGCAAAAGGGTATCGTGTTACCTAGTAACTGGATTGTGGAAGTCAGACTCGGCTGCCATATGTAGATCTTTGACAGTCGTTATGGGTCGTCAGAAGCCTGAAAGTCTGACAACTAGTCTTACCAAGGGGTATCGTGCTGCCTAGTAACTGGGTTGTGGACGTCAGATAGGCATTCGCTGCACGAAAAATTACTCCCTGATACTAAGCTGGACCTCAACATAGTTGGGAAAAGGCAGGCAGATGATGAATATTCAGTATCGTATATACTATCTTAAAGAAGTTTAATCAGTAAGATGGCATCAGTGATGCAAAAACACGGAAGCGTCTACGCACGCAAAACTTTAAACAATGATATCTGAATATTTTGCAAGTACATCTAGATTAGAACACAACTTATCTATGCTTCCTTACCCGACAAGGACGCGTTTAAGATAAGGCCTTCATCTCGCCTTGAATAGTTAAAGATATAATGTAGAAGAAGATTTTTTACTCTAGGGACCTATCTATTCTAACAGCTATAACCTCTGATATATGCGAGTATTCAAGGTTCGTTATTAACTACTACGGTTTTATATGACGATGCAGCGTTGGTCTAGTGGTCGTGCTACTGCTGAGCGTGTGGTCCTAGGTTCGATTTCACGGTCGGGCAATGTGTTATTGGGTTTTTCTATCTGGATTTGCTTAGCAGCTACCCGGAGTATGGATATATGCCCAGTGGATGGCAATAAACCCGCCCCCTGTTAGATGGGACTTGAATATAACTGGCGAAGTTTAGGTGTACTATAGTACACTTTTGCCAAACCCTTTGTAACAAGTTGCTATTTAATCAAAATACATATGATGTCCATTTTGTTCGTAAACAATGACATCACAACATATTGATCAAGTATAGATTCTGCTACATACATATGTCTGTCCGTAAATAAAAACCTTCGCTGTATAAGCAAATCAAGTGATAAGTTGTCCGCTTATGTACTATAACCCTTTAAATTAAAGGAAAATAAAGACAAAAATATAATAACACCAGCCTGTAACCGTCCCGCCGCAGGGTAAAGACATCTTCTCATACAGGAAAGGCACGAGAATTAATCACCATACTTGCTCAAGGTAGGTTGACCATTTTAGACTAATATTAATTACTTACAACAAGTAAAACACTACGTTAAAGTTATATTAAAAAGAAATTCATACTTGAAGTGAAAACTTCGAATCCCTTTTCAAGAATAATGCGCACACAAAGGAGTGTGAGAATTGGCACAATCAAAGTTAATATAGAGCCTTCTCTATATTAACTTTGACTGTGCCACCATTCGACAATTTTAGCTGTCTTGTACTAAGGAGTACAGACATTGTCGAATTTCGGCCATTATAGCCAGCATAAATAAATACACGAGTGCCTGTGAGGTTCTAAATCCGGAGGCAGACGAGGTCGGCCACTGAGTACTCTAAATGAAGCCACTGCTCAGCCTCGCAATACAACAAATCGGGGACATTGGCCACAGGTATCATAAGTTCAGACCATTTGTCAGGCTTCTAACAACTAGCAATTTCTATGAATATGTATAACGAAGAACGCTATGTAGTAGTAGTTTTAGTGAAAGGTACCTATTCGAAAAATAAACTTTTTATGGGATTGTATTTCAGGAATTTTATTTTTGTCTATACTTTACTATAATAATATAATATTTAATATAATATCATCCTAGCCTAGCCTTTTCCTAACTATGTTGGGGTCGGCTTCTAGTCTAAATATTTTAATACCATTATTTTACATGCAGCGACTGCCTATCTGACCTCCACAACCCAGTTACTGGGCAACATGATACTATATTATATAAAATAGAATGTAATATAAAGAGTAATATAATGTAGTATAACATAATATAATATATAATATTGTTATATAGAGGTAAAATTTGTTTGTAAGTTTGTATGTAGGGGGGTAATCTCCGGAATTAATGATCCAATTCTGAACATTTATTCACTGTAAGAAAGCTACATAATTCCTGAGTGCTACAGGACTCAGGAATTATGTAGCTTTCTTTAGCCTACAGGCTATTATTATTTTCAAAGCCACGCTTTAAAGGGTCTGGAAGGGAATTATTTAAGTACGAAATCCACGGGTACGAAGTTGCGGACGAACTGTCAGTTAACTTTTTTTGGCTAAAGAGGTTCACGAGCCGACGGCCTCAGGCAGTAAAGTGGTCGCCAACGAACACGTGCTTTAAATGACGACACGGTTGGCGCAGTGGCTAAGTGGTTGACTGCTGCTCTGCGTGTCGCGGGTTTGATCCCCGCACGGAACAAATATTTGTATAGCCTACAGGTAGTTGTTCCGGGTCTGTTTGTTTGTGTTTGTGATTTTAAATGTTTTTAAACGCACCCACGATAGAGGAGAAATTCCTAGTGTGGGGCAACGTTTTTTTTTAAAGAAAAAAAAAGAAAAGAAATAAAATGTGTAGAGATATATTAAAACATAGTAAGTAGTTACTGTAGTTTTCCAAAATGACCCCGCAAAGTTACTCGATTGCTACAAAACATTATCTAGCTTAGAATAATCTCATAGAAGTAACCTTATGAATACGGGCCCAGTGTTGTTGGCTTCATCTCTAATGCACGAGGTAGTAAAATTCAGTATTTTTGTGAATTAGGACGTCTATTGTAAAAATACATCAAATTGAATTGTTTCTTTGTAATCTCAAAATAACAGCTATTTACTACATGCATATGAAGGTATATACGATACTAAGTTATATAAAAAATCCTTTTTTTTAAATCGTATCCTTCTGTCTGACTATTTGTTTATTTGGGGTTATTTTACGAAGCGGCTCAACTCATTTTGACGAGACGTTTACTGGCAGATAGCCTATGTTATAAGGAGTAACTTAGGTTTTATTTTAGTAAAAGAATTAGGGCTCCGCTCAAAAAAATAAAACCCATGCTGTTTTATTAAATTCCACGCGGATGAAGTCGCGGGCACCATCTAATTTATCAATAATTCAGGGCTGAATAGATTTTAACGAAATTTGGTGCAAAGGTAGTCCATGACCTGGCCGCTGGCAAGAGCTACTAGATTAATCAAGTCTTTATCGTGAATAATCATGACATATCCTTTCTTTGGGTGAAGACATAAAGAATCACAGTCATTTGCATAACTTATTTCCCGTTTAAGACACTCGTGTTATTATTAAAAAAAATATTTGCATATAAAATATCTTTTTACGATGCCTCTCTAATTTTATTTTCATAAGAAAGTATATTCTCGAGCCTCCTCCCATTTCAAATTGGTGGTAATAAAGCTTCGAATTTCAGGTTTAACGAAGCGAGCATTTTCCTTTTTAAGTTAGTTAAGTTAGTACCTTTAGGAGTACATACAAAAGGCTTTTAGTTTTGTTGGTAGATAGGCAACCGCCACGCCTGTTCTCCCCCCTAGGGAGAGAATAGAAGTTTACTGCTGTTGTAGGTACCTACACGGAACATTCTATGCCTTTATTTATAAGTTAAGAGCGCCATCATACTTTATTAATAAGAGGCTGACAGTTTCCCGATGTCAGCATGAAGTCCCATATCATAGAGGCCACCTCTTTTGTTATGAGACGAACTACGTTACACCGGGTTTGCAAATGAATAATTTACCAGAAAAATCCAATAAGGACCAAACTCACAATGTCATAAATTCCGGAAACCACACGCGGCTGCAAAACGGCAGCTTCCGTGTTTTTTTTTTCTATTACAACATTGGGATTCTCAGGACCCTGATGACGATGAAACCAAGACAAACTTGGCAATAAAAAAATGTAGGATTTTTTAAATGATTACATTTTTTAAACAACCATTCGTAACGTATCGAAACTCCTCCGTGCCACGTTAAGCCGTTGGTCCCGGCTGTCATTTGTACATCTTTGACAGTCGTTACAGGTAGTTAGAAGCCCGAAAGTCTGACAACCAGTCTTACCAAGGGATATCGTGCTGCCTAGAAACTGGGTTGTGGAGGTCAGATAAGCAGTCGCTCCATGTAAAATACTGGTATTCAGCTGCATCCGGTTAGACTGGAAGCCGACCTCAACATAGTTGGGAAAAGGCTAGGCAGATGATGATTATTTTAAAAATACCTATTAAAGACTATGACGAACTTCGTAATTCGTATTCTAACTAGAAAATGACTTATTGCACATCATGCAGATAAACCAGCTTCTGGTCCTTATATGATTTCTTCTCAGAGTAGTCAACTATGTTACACCGGTCTCATCTTCTTTTTTATTGAACAACGTGTAAACGTTTTATTTATCAGAAATCAATATGATTTTTCATCGTTTATCAATTATGACAAAGCTCTTCTACAAGTTAGACCCGTAATAAAATTCAAAGATCAGAGAGCTGATAGCTGTGCGAGCCTGATATAGAAGACGATAAGACCTGATAATTTATGCAGGGTGTCGATGACGAAGCAAAAAATCCAAAGCTAGAGCCTGTCAAGAAATCTATCGAATGATTCCATCATAGCGTTAAAAAATCACCAGACAAATAACAAGGGGTACCTGCCATAGAAACTTGACGTTTCTGAGGTATCCTGGCGATAAAAGGGTACGTTTGATACATGTACTCGTACGTATATTAATATTGGCACTGATTTATTAATGTACATGATTAATTTTATTTTTTTCTTTATTAAAGGAAACCGCCTTCAGCCAACGGCTACCTATCAAATCTCTTCTTATTCTGAATTTAAATTAGTGTTTGATTCATAAAATACTTTCCATTAAATTATTTTATATCCATGGAGGTTCCTATGTGTGCATGTATATGTATATTATTATTGGCATTTATTCATCGACATAATTGTTTTTTTTTTTTTAAGAAAACATCGTTCAGACAACGGCTGTCTATCTAATCCTTTCTTATTCTAAATTTGAATTAGTGTTTGACTCATAAAATACTTAACACTAACTTATTTAATATCTAAGGAGGTTCGATGGCTCTACGTGAAAAAATGATCAATTTTTGCTGCATGGTAAGTAGTATGGCCAATATGGTTTTCCATTGGCAGAAATGACGAACTACCATACAAACTGTTGTGCCATATTTAACCCCTTTAGATTTTCAAAAATCCTTCCTTAGTTGTACTGTTTCTTTGAGACGGTGCAAAATTAAATGTTTGTAGACCCAACGCGCAACGGTTTAGTCTATGCGTTATCTGTTAGGGAATTATTTTAACATGTTTATTAATTTAAGCTTCACACTATACGGATTTACTATTCTTGAACTACTAAATCTATCAATAACTATTACTAGATTAAGTATATCGTGTGTGTGACGCACATAATATTTTATGGGCAGTCGGTAACAAAGTAAACCAATACAAACGCTGTCAAAAACAAAGTAACGATCAATAAGTCTGACGTAAAATAGAACGCACATTATACTGACTACCCATCAATACTGGCCATTGCATCAATCATTGTCCGCGCATTTATGACAAGACTAGCAGCTACCCGTGAACTTAAAACCTGTTTAATGCGTCATCTTAAAGCATAAGCTATAATACTGTAAAGTTTCATCAAAATCCGTTCTGCAGTTACTGCGTAAAAGAGTAACAAACATTCATACATATTCTAACAAAGTT
The DNA here is from genome assembly GCA_905147745.2 of Phlogophora meticulosa. Lineage (NCBI taxonomy): Eukaryota > Metazoa > Arthropoda > Insecta > Lepidoptera > Noctuidae > Phlogophora > Phlogophora meticulosa. The sequence continues at coordinate 13,924,317 of LR990520.1, read as the reverse complement.
TTACATTAAAATTACTAGATGCCATTCGCGACTATGTCTGCGTATTTATCCTAATAAAATATAGCGCGTGTTTTTCTCAAAATATCAGCTACTAGTTGACCCGACAGACGTTTTTCTGTACCAGGTCCAATTGTGAATCTACACTATCCAGGGAGTCCAGGGCCAACAAACACAAAAAAAAACTTTGATTAAAATCGGTCCCGCTATTTTCAAGTTTTTGCGAGACTAACGAACAGCATTTTTTGTGTGAAATTGTAATTAACATTCATAAATCGCCACAAACTTTCACATTTATAATTACAGTGGGATGAATGTATGTGAAACATCCAAAAACACGCGCGACGTACGGACGGATGGAGAAAATGTAACTTTAAGTAGTTCTTTAATTGTATAATATACCTAAAGATCTTATGTCAAGGAGCTCGTAGCTCAATAAAACCAGCAGCACAGGTCGATCAAAGGTTAAGCTACGCTTACTGAGGTCAGTTTGTGGATGGGTGAGCGTTCATTACATATCGAGACTTCTCCATGCCTCGAAAAGCACGTTAAGCCGTTGGTCCCGGCTGTCATTTGTAGATCTTTGACAGTCGTTACGGGTAATCAGAATCCCAAAAATCTAACAACCAGTCTTACCAAGGGGTACCGTATTCCCCATTTGCTGGGTTGTAGAGGTCAAATAGGCAGTCGCTCCGTGTAAAATACTGGTATTTAGCTGCATAATGGTAGACTGGAAGCCGACCCCAACATAGTTGGGAAAAGGCTAGGCAGATGAGATGACCTAAAAATCTTATCTCCTTCCCTTTCTGATCTCGAAACAAAAACCCTAAACTTCTTCCTCCTAATGATGCTAAATATTGGTTGCGTTGTCTTTGAATACACATTTCCAGATAAACTTTCGATTGACCATAGTACCGGGACATTATTCAGTAATAATAATAAAAAAATAAAAAAATGCTTCTCTTGGACATTGTCAGTAAAGACAATACAGGGTGGAAAGGATCGCACATCCTGGTATCCACGAGTTCAATACATGATTCTGGACGCCCCCCACAGCAGACAATTTTCTCTGGAAATTTCCAAAATTTCTATTTTTCTGTACTTTTTTGACTTATAATTGTAAATAATCATGAAAAAATCATAATTTCCATCTAACCCTTTAATTAAAAAGAAGATTTCTAATTTAAAAGTAAAAAAAAACCATTTCTTTCATTTAAAATGTCATTGGGTAAGAGAAAAATAATGATTTGGTTCATTTTAAGGTGAAAAAGTATCAGAAAAATCGTAGGAATGAAAAGAAGCCGATGAAAAATTTAAACATTTGGGAGAAGGGGGGGTCTAGAACCATGTACTGAACTTATGGTTTCAGGATGTGTGTCGATGTCCCTTCCAGTCCGTAAACGATAAAAAAAAAACATTTCTTACAATGCTATTTGTGGCAGACCAAAAAGTATTCACCTGCCTAACATAGTGAGCGTAACCTTCATAAGATCTCTGATCAGTGTGTAAGGTACCAGTGTTGATATGTACCGCTGAAAGAAGCATATCAAAATGAGAGTAAAAAGCAATTAAGAGTAGAAAGGAAATGGATGAGGGGATCGAACCGTACTGAAATAGGTTTAAGCTTATGCTTCCATACAATTTTAACCAAAGTGGATAAATGACCTTAACCTAAGACACCTTCCCAACTGCTTTCCTTAGCTAAATATGTTGGGATCGGCTTCCAGACTAACCTGATGCAGCTGAATACCTACCAGTTTTTAACATAGGCGACTTCCTATCTAACCTCTACAGCCCAGACACTAGGTAACACAACAGTATGTGGTAAGACTGGTTGTCAGACAATCAGGATTCTGACTACCGAACGACTGTCAAACAAATACGAATGGCAGCCGAGACCTACGGCGTAATTTGCTTTCAGAAGTCCGGAGGGGACTCGGTATTGTAATGAAATGGATGGTCAGGGTCACGCATCCACGAACCGACCTCGCCGAGCGTTGCTTAACATAAAAAATCCACCCGGAGTAATACCATCCGGAATTACTTAACCACGTGCCCCGCCGAGGACAACGCATGTAAATACCAATTTTTGGCAAAAAATCTTCACCTTTCTGATATAGGTAGTCATTACCATCGGAGTTTCCCAAAGAAAATATTTCAGTGCGTTTTTCCGGCTTCCGACCTCAACAAAGGTAGCTGACGAAATTTCTTGTTTATAAATGCTAATGAAATACCGCACATTGTTTAGATTTCAAGGTGTTAAACTTATGCTTACATAACACAGCATTGGAACTGTTTGGTGGTTGACCCGATTACAGCGGGTTCGTTGTTCGCGAGTGGGCGTGTCATTCGTTCCTATTGACTAACATTCAGTAAGGAACAGATCTAGTGATGTAACGCTTCTAGTACCAGAGCGGGTCTGTGTATCTTTGGTGCTGGGGTAACGCGACTACGATTTCGGTGCGTAGTAAGTCGGCTAGAGAAAAAGCATGTATCTGTCCAAAATATGCCATAAACAAGACGAAATAATTTTGCCAAAACATCACCTTAAACATTTGAAAATTTTTGGAAAAAATCTGCTCAGAAAATATTTATTTTCTACGAAAAAAAGCTAAATACTCAAATAAATAAAACAAACTCTTCACGAAAAAACTACATATTGCTTTGACACCTACGCAGAATCTATATAAAGCGCGACCCTATGCACCTAGGCACAATATCCTTGCCTCCTTCGCCTAGGTCATGTCTCAAACGTAAAATCCTAACGTCAGCATTACTCCGCTGATTTATTATTTATTTACCTTCGACGAAACATCAACAAAACCCCTATAAACAAAATGTCGGATGCACTTAGGGACCTAGAATATTCGAAAACGAACAACATATAAGTGCATACCTACATGCAGCAACTGGACAATAACGTCCTTGGGAGGCCATCCCGTTGTAGGCGTCTTAAAATAAACAACATAGATGTGGTTTGTACAAAATAAATTATTAAAAATAAACTTACCAATAATAAACTGCGTTTCGACACGACACTTCCGTATTTAAAACTGAAATGGTGAATGAACAGGAAGTGTTTAGGTGCACAGAATGGCGACGCGATTCAAGATGGCGGAGGTACGTCCGTTTGCCAGCGCCCTGCGGACTCGACTGAAGACTGAAGGGAGGCAGGGAGGTTGGGCGGAGCCGGGCCTGATCAGGCGAATATTTTATCGATACTTTTGCTTTAAGATAGGAAATGAGAGACAATTACGTTTAACTAGGCAAGGATAGGATGCGAGGCAAGTTCAACTATTCTATTAAAAGGTTAGGAAATGCAGCGGTTTTATTGAGTTATATCATGCTATGTTGCTAGTGGAGTAGTAGTTATGGCGTAATAGATACATAGCATTAATTCTGAATGTTTTTTTCATTCACGGATTTTACTAGATATTTAAGATACGAGTAGTATTCAGATTTGAAAAAAACATAAACCAGGACCAAGAGTTAATCGCGAAAATACTAAAATCAGAATCTTACCAACAATACCTAACCCTGAGTCTCAAATGTGACAAAGATAACCCATCGACATAAAATTATACGCGACATCAATGCAATGTAAACATGTCGCTTCGCACGCTCGCCGGCCGGCGAGGCAGAGCATCCTAGAACCAATAAAATTCAACCTTTTATCTTCAACACGAAACAAAATATTTTTTATGAATACAAAATCCATTACAACATGGCTACTGACAGTTAGCCAACGCTGCAGTGTGCGCAAAGCAATGCACAGCTCAAATTCGAAAGTCTCGCAAGTAGTCTACGCAGTAGCACTTTCTACGGCGTAGAGGGCTTGACTACGCAAGCAAAAACGATCTCTGTATTTCATTCTCACAAATATTTACGAGTACAGAATACGAATTTCGATAAACGGAAAATTGAAAATCCTCAGTTTAATGGAACTCCTTCTAATCGGCACTTAAGAGGGATAGAATTGATTTTCTTTTTCACGTCAATTTTCCGTTGTCGTAGAGAAGAATCTTAAAAAAGAAATGGGGAAATGTTAATTAGGGATGTTCCTTAATTAGGTGGTTCACCGAGATCCGTGAGACGAAAGGTGGTGCAGATAAGTGGATGCTCGCTAATTATGTACTGCTTTAACGAAGTACGTGATCTAGTACATAATTTAGAGACTGCCATGTCTGTCATATCAAATCACAGAGTAACTTACTAACTATTCAGACTGAGGTTTAATTATTAAGAGTATTTTCAGAAGTTCACGACTTTAGGGAATACGACTACACAGACGCTGACGGCAAGGCAAGACTGAGTTGTGGTGGTGTAAAGGAGAGGTCCATCTCTAGCAGTGGACATATTTTGGCTGAAATTATGAATATATCGGCTGAAAGGGGACAATGACTCAGATGAAGTCTAATATAGATTAATGGAAGAAAAGCTGCACTCGTTCCAAATAGATTGCTATATGGGCAAGAGGATGTAGGTGGTGGTAATTTAATAAACTATGAGAAACAGGTCTCAGGACATTCTAGGTCAAAGTTTGAGTCGCCTATAATGGAATATTCCATAATTAAATTCCATTATTTTATCACTTACTTAAATAAGTAATAAAATAATGGAATACGAAATATTCAAAAAGCTTTGGTTACAATACCATCATTTGCGTAGCCTTTTCCTTACTACCTATGTGTTGGAGTCGAAGCATATGCACCTGAATATCAGTATTTTACATGGAGCTACTGCCTACCTTCCACAACCCAGTTATTAGGTAATACCTTTTGATAAGACTGGTTATCACAATTTAGGGACAGTTTAAGATCTACAAATGCCTGCGATACCAACTGCTTAACGTGCTTTCCGAGGCACGGAGGTGTCTCGGTATGTAATATATACCCATCCACAGATGACCTCGGCATGCGTAACTTAACTTTCGATCGGGCCGTGCGGCTTTATTATACAACCCTTTCCATATGTTAACAACTTAGTTTTTTCAGAAATCAATAACGGTAGTTAAAACTTATTATATCTTATGCAAATTATTTAATTATAATTATATACGCTGAATTTATACGTAAGTCCGAGTGTCGAAAGACAGTAATTTTACAAAATTAAGCTGTACAATTAAATGTATTCTCAAGTAAGTAAGATGTAAATTTCTTTATAAGAATAAAATATCTTTAACATGAAAAAATATTTCAATGAATGTATGTATTGGTGTTTCCGTTCCGTTAGAATTCCTTTGTACACACTTTTGTATATGCCACAAAAAACAAAGAAAATGTCTGGTCAAAAATATTGTAAGGGCGTTGCATATTGCATAGAGGTCACATAAAGAAAATTGATAACACGTCTTGCATAACTACATAAAACCAAACTGAATCAAAATCCAAACTTAGATAACTGTTATCAGGAACCCTCCTCAGTTTCTTTGTTTACCAACAGTCTACCCACCGATTTTCATCCGACATTTTTCCGAGGGACAGAGACGGATAATGCAACAGATGGCAGCGTCCCTGTCTCACGATGCGTCGATCGATGTGACCTTGGCAGTGGGGGATATTTAAACCCTAATAGATGGACATCCCGCAGGGAATATTAAGGGGTATTATGGAAATATGGTAATACCTTTAATGTCGATAACCGTAGATTATTTTGGTAAAATGCTATAGTCTCTAAGCAGGCGAGTTTGTAAACACGAGAACCTAATTTGAATCTGAACTTACACGCACGTCAGACACTAGCTGTCTGGCATTTTTTTGCTGAACTGCCATAAGGCACATAATTAATATTTTTATTACTTCTGTTTTTTTTTTGTTTTCGGTGTTCTGTAAGTATTGCGCCGAGCCTGTGGTAAATAAATATATTTTATTTCTTTCATCTTTCTTAATAACACCTACCTGTTTACTGTCTGCTGCTTTTTGATAATATGTATTATCTGTGGAAACTTCTAATTGGCCTTCATCCACTTATTTTTATATCCTGTATCCAAGCTGTAAATTTTCTGAAGAAAAAAAAAGAAGATTATCAGTTCTGTCTCGACTTTTTGCGTGAGTTGTGTCTTGAAATTTCATTTGCACTTAAGTAGGAATAGAAAACCTAGGCATCGGCATAAACTACTATGTAAATGTAAAACAGGCCATATCATATGGAAAAATGATGTGCAATTTTCCACAACCTGCATAATAATACTAAGTGCTGTACAAAGAAACTTGCGAACACTGAATCAATAATACTGAATATAGATTATTACCTGTCTATATCATAAACACACGATCGATTAAACCAGGCCTTGAAAAGAGTTAAAACTTATAGCACATCAAATATTAATTCAAAATGTTAACAAAATGTTTTTGTTCTTTGAATAAACAAAACACACTCACTTCAACATCTGCCTAACCTTTACCCAACCACGTTGGGGTCGGCTACCAGTCTATTCCAGTATTTCACATGGAGGTGCTACCTATCTGAACTCCATAACTCAGTTACTGGGCATCACGATACTCTTTAATTAGACTGGTTGTCAGATTTTTGTGCTTTTGACTACCCGTAATGATTGTCAAAGATCTACAAATGACAGCCGGGACCAACAGCTTAACGTGCTTTCCAAGGCACGAAGGAGCCTCGATATGTAATGAACGGTCACCCATCCACAGACCGATCTCCTCGAACCTTTGGTCAACCCGTGTGGCTATTTTAATTTAGCCACGACCTCACTTGAACACAAAAAAAACACTACTTATGATGAAGTTTAAACTTGTAATTTTATCACATCAAGAAATATAATGGCCAGGAGATCTGCGTTTTTATTTCGTGATATGTGAATTACTCACTATCAGTTACTTTCTCTATGGTCAGGGAGCCTAAGGCCTGTATTACAGAAACTCTTAGGACTTAAGCATTACTACAATATAGATTCAACCAATCAATTGGCATTTGGCAACACATTAAATAACACGTAAGACTAATTTTATCACGATTTAACTGGTACTCTCGGAGAGTACGAGCTACTCGTGTTAACAATAGTTTTCTATTGTTTTTATTGGATGGCAGTCAATATTTTAAATGTATTGACGGTTAATTACGGGTTGAGTATTGAGTGAGCATCTTCTTACAAATGTGCTACTGTGCTATTACTCCTTAAAACACCCAAACATTGGTCGTTCATAATATTCCACAAAACAAAAGCAGCTGGAAAGTAAAATAATCCACACAAAGCGAATGTACTGAATACACACAATCGATCATTTCGGAGCAATAGTTTGGGTTCGTGTCTCCGTGAACTTGGTCGAACAGAAACATTCGTGAGCCGTAAGTAGGTAGGTTGTGTTATGCGGATTTACGGTTCGTTGTCGGCTGTGGGTTAGTTCAAGTTTACAACACGACAAGTCGGAATTTGTTTGTGAGCACAGATGTTTAAGAATGCTTAGAAAAATAACAACAACCTGTTACTGTCCCACTGGAGGGCAATAGATGTCGGTGGACTAAGGTCATTTCCCAGTTGAGCACAAAAAATGGGAGTTCTAGTCACATGCAGCATAGTTCTAGAGTTCCTTATACTTTTTAGAAATAGTTCTGGCGTTCTTGCCTGCGGTAGGCTTTGCGATGACTGATACGACACAAGTATAGTTCCTACAGTAACTAAACTAAAAATTCAGATAATTTACGACAAGGTAGACATCGGATCAAGATTTATTTAATTTCTCTAGCCCATCACATTAAAATTTTATTATATTAGATATCTGGTAGAACGCCTGAAGACACTCTATAAACATAGCTACAAATATTGGATACATGTGTCGGCGAGAAAATAGTGGCCATTTTAGATTTGGATTTCATTTACAAATTTCCAACATAGCATAACACCACGCCTGAATTCCCCGAAGGCTAGAGAGGTGCACCTATAGTATACTCACATTTCGCCAATTATGTTGAAGTCCCATGTAACATGGGACGAGTCTATTGCCATCGACCGGGCACAAATCCAGACTGACAAATTCTAGATGGAAAAGCCCATTAATAGTTTGTAGGACCCGGGAATCGAACTCTCAGAATCAGTTCTTACGACTACGAGACCAACGAGGCTAATTTGTGATACATTTGAACCAGACTCGGTAACTTCCATGTCTTCATAATTCTGACAACATCATCATGACATGATTGCCTATCTGACCTCCACAACCCAGTTACTGGGCAACACCATACTCCTCGATAAGACTGGTTGTGAGACTTTCGGGTTTCTGACAACCCGTAACGACTATCAAAGATCTACAAATGACATTTCAATATTGATAACAATAACCCTAAAATACACAATCTAAGACTATTGAAATCAAGCTCGAAATCCAACTCGATATTCAAACTACACGTAAACTAATAACGTGCATTATTTTATGACTCTACTTCCATATAAATCAATATGGCGTCCCTAACAAACTGTATATAATATTGATGAAAACCTGAGCGAATCCCGGAGAGGGAGGCTAGAAATAGAATACGAGGTAGTGCAATATTGGAAGCTAGAATCTAGATAGGTATACTACACTGTCGATGCCGTATTGAATTTCTTGCGCCATGATTGTGAAATTGTACTGGATATGTTTTGTAATCATTCTTGTCCAGATTTAATATTACATTGAGGGTTTTGTTGAAATGAAACTACAGAGTAGTTCTACGTAATTAAGTAGTACCTGGATGACCGAGCTTTGCTCGGATAAAACAACGTTTTCTAACAATGAAACCTAGCTATATCAATTTATCTACCCAGAAACCCCCTGCATATTTAATTTCATGAAAATCTTTGGAGCCGTTTCCGAGATTCATATTATTCAAATTATATATGTGTACATATATAATTTGAATCAATCAATAAACAAGAATTGCTCGTTTAAAGGTATCAGATAATAACCACCAGTGGGCCGAAGGCGGTTGCTTGTAGATTCATGTTCTTATTTCAAAATGTATCAATTCAAATATTCAAACTAAGCAAATCGAAAACTAGAAAATAATTAAAATATGGTACAAAGACAGCGTTCATACATTTGATACCGCTCAAATGAACATACAAATCAGCGTCGATTACTAAAAGACTTATGAGAGCGAGAACTTGTTTAGTCAACAAAGAGAAATGAGTTGTTGTTATGCTCGTAGCAATATTTATACACGCGTAGCACTTGTTGTGACTTGTCATGCGCGTAACATTCAATGTCGTAGCGCTTGGCGTAGCAATCTGTTGCCAGTTACCTGATGCCGACTTGCAGACTAGATGTATCTATCTATGTCCTATAGACGGTATACACACAAAACCTAAGTAGAGAGGTGTAATTAAAGATGTTTAAAAACAAATTTAGTTTTATGTTAAAATATTCACACTAGCCCTTTTTTAAATAAGTTAAAATGCTATTCAAAATAGCATCTAAACTTATTTCAGAATGGGCCTCGAAGTTGCCTTAAAACTCCTTCTCTTCAGTTCAAATCAAACAAGTTACATAAGTAACCCTTTTTTTATTTTTAATATCACAGCTATCCGAAAATGTACGCCTTCTAATTGAATCACAGCCAAACAATATACAAGTTAATGAAACCTTTTATTGTGTCACAGTTTCGAAACTTCGCCAAACAGACGTCATAAAAATACCTTTTAGAAAAGTTTTAAAACTCGTGGAAGGCGGAAATCAATCAACATTTACAGTAATGGCTGGCGTTAAAAGTCCCGAGTTTTGTGCTCCGTTTGTCACTTAGGTCCGTCAGAGAATTTCATGGCGTAATACATTGGTAACGTGATATCATATCTATCCTTTTGTTTAGGTCCTGTGAGCACTACATTCAGCTTTTAGAAGGGGATGGGTGTGGGGACAGTCAATAGCTTTACGCCTGCGCACTTCATCTTCATAATTTAATTCAAGTGCAAAATTAAACCTTATGGCAACGTTGCAAGGAGCTTTGACGTGTAACCTTATCAATCGGAGCACAAAGGTGTCTGGATGCTAGATTCTAGGATAACAAAGAGCTTGCAGGAAAAGGTGTTTTACTACATCGGTAACTCATTATTTATCAATTTGTTATTACTGCTTGCTTTGTAAAAGCACTAATCAATGTATTTTTATATTTAGGCATCATTCTTTTCTGATAGAACAAAACAATACGTAGTGCTTTTTCTGTAATAATATTACTTAATTCCACTCTTTTTCTCATGTTCAAGCGCTTTTATAACGTAGCGGTAAATAATCGCTTACAGCGCTTATAATTAATGCCTATAACACAGAGCTAAAAACAACTTCGTACTGATTCTTCTGTGAAATTTCTTTGAAAGTTGTTAGTTAGTTACAACTTTATGACAAAAGAATAAGGCTCATGTTCAATCGGGAAATTTAGCTGGCGTCTATTGCACAGGGTTCCAAGAACTAATTAGCGATGGCTGTATGCAATATGTTTTTCGTTTTTTATGCCGACTCTTGGCCAAAGGATATCCTTCAAAATGGTTAGTACGTATTTCACAAAACTAACATAATTATAGTAGCTAAATAAATGAATAGATATCAATTTGGCAATATGGTAAAGGAGCTTAACCTTTCACTGTAATCTTTCTTCTCCTTTCGCTATATATTATTAAATTTGATATTAATATTGGGATTGGACGGGTGACGTCATTCGTATGCTTTACGACAGCTGGGCTAAAGCCTGTCGCAATCGCTATCCTCTACTGCTTAACTCAATCTAGATGAGGACCTAACTGCTACTAATGTGTAAAGAAAATCATTATTTTTATTCTTACTTAAATTTGAATTTTGACGTTGAGTTTTATACTCTACGGGAGGAAAATGTACCACCGTATGTACTTACTATTTTGTACACAATTTTGGTAAGTTTAGTATGCCAGTTACTGTGGCAGGACACAGATACCTAGTGGAGTAGAGTAGTTCTTCGTGTCGTCTGGGAGAAAGTGTCGAGAAATAGTACAGCTGACTCCAAGTTGAAGTTCGTAGCGTGAATGCAGCGGCGGCCCTTGGGGAGAGCGAGAGAGGGAGTCGCTCTAGGCATTAGGTAGCAAGGGGTGCCAAAATAACAAATACGGATAACAATTTCGAGCAAAAAACTTCTTCGTCTTTTTAAAACAGGGTTAGCCCGAATAAAAGTGATAGGGACATGAATTCAACAAAATAATTAACTATTTAATTTACAAAAAAAAATAATTGTATTTTACGTTTTGGGGGGCACCCCATTTTCAACCGGCAAGAAATTAATGAAATGCAACAACCACAGGCACCAACATTCGAAAAAATAGCATTTATATTTTACCATTTTTAGTGGTTATTTTTAAGTCGATTCATTTTTTTTGTGAAATAGTTTTTATTGATGAAACAATTTATGGTGTGAGAGTGTGGACCAAGGGGCGTCGAAAGTCTATCTCGCTCTACCTTGATTAAGGGCTAGGGCCGGCGCTGCGTGAATGCATACTGGAGTAGCAGGGGAGGAGGGTAGATTAGATTTAGATTGCGGATAAGGGAAGCCGAATCAAAAATCGCAACATTCTAGCCAAAACACTATAACACAAAATTAAAGCAATATTGACATTTTTAGTATAGGATATTTTGAATACCATAATTTGACTGTGTGTGTGTAGTTGTCTACTGTGTATTAGGCAATAACACTACAGTGGTTGTTCTCAAGGGAAGCCGGTAGGAATCAGGCTGTGTGGTAGTTTCGCCCTTACGGAGTAGTGGAATAATACGACATCGGTGTCAAAACGTCATGAGGTGTGAGTTGTGGCTACAATCTTATGACCTGTCATGCATGGCATGCCAACGACTGGGATGGAAGCGTGCGGAGGCTGAGAGGGCGCCCGGGCTGCGGCATCAGCACCGGGCATCGGCGGCGGCTGAAGACAGCACGGGGGACGCGATCGCTCTCGGGTTATTTTTTTATTCAAGGATAGGAAATCATCCAATGACTTCTTCCGTTCTCGGTGAAACGGGAGGGCGTTTCAGAATTTTACTGATTACCCATCCGTGTTCTGTGCTTGCCCTTTACGAACCAGGGTCACGGTAACTCTTTCGAACATCGTCCTCCAGCTCCGAGCTACGGGCCAATTAGAACTTTACCACGGAAAAGACACTGTTTTGTATTAACTTGTCATTTAATCCATCAGATTATTGTTTTGTCCACGTATTTTATTCATTCGCTCTTGGAATTGAGCAGTTGATGTACAATCGTCAACGAAGCCAGCTTCTTCTAAACTATGGCCTCACTCTTATAAGATTTTGATAATACCCAAAAAATAACACTCTACTTTCTTCATATTTCAATCTACCACTGGCTTTTGCCAGCTATACAGCAACATCCATGTAAGAAATCAAATTTGGAATTTTAAATTAACTTCCGTATTGAATTGTATGAGAAGCAACTCATACATAACTTGATTTATTTTTATCGATAATACAAGTAATACAATCACTTTCCCGAATAAGAAAGACGCGTCGTTGGCTATGGTCGGGAGAGTCTAGCGCGAACGTGCGGCTTAGTCGCAACATGAATTCGAACAACACTTATAATACTTGTCCCATAAATTTAAACCAACTCAAAAAATGACATATGCGACCCACATCTATACATTAGTATAGATGTGGGTAAAAGGTACTTATTATGCTCAACGCTATTTTCTTTGTTTTTTTTTTTTGTATCTGGTAGCCCAATTCTAGAGGAAGGTTATAGGCTATTTAAACATCATGCTATGACGCTTAGGACCAGGTAAAACTGCTAGTATAAAAATGAAGTCTTAAAACTAAAAAATAATACGTGTGATTGAAACGACGCGACGTTCTAAGTAATTTCAATTTTAAAATCTTTGGAGTTTATGTTAAGTTAACTCCGCGCGTTTGTGTTAGGCCTACAGAATATAATGAAACCAGTAATAAAATAAAGCAGATTCCAAGGAATTCGGCATGGGAAACGTATGAATACCAAAATAAGCGGGTGAATTTACTGTGACAAAAGATTTAATAAAACTAACGATGTCGAATGCGAATCTTTGTATTGCGAAAACGCCTCTCTCTACTACATACTTAGTTGGTTACCGGAATGTTGACTGCGCTATGCGAAGCGCTTTTAACTGAGGCAGTACCTATCTACTACCTACTTCGTCTGTGTCTGAGGACAACATTCCCAGATCGCCCTTTGACTTTACTTTGAGTACGATCACGTACAAATTCAAAATTCAAATTCATTTATTTCGTGACGCAGGGTACATACAGTAGATGTTATAATAATTAGGATCCGTGCTTTGTCCCGCATTAAAGCATACAAAATATTAAAAGTTTAAAAGAAAATACATTTTAGAAATTCAAAAAGTAGGAACAATCAAAATAATTATAAATAATGTCAAATTAAGATAAAATCATTTATAAGATTTAAAGTTAAATAAAGTAAAACTAACTTTGGTTAGTTTTACTTTATTTAGATAGAAAATAAAAATAATAATAATGTCAACTAATCATTTGGTGAGTCTCTTAACATAAGAGCAGATTCGATTTAGTTAAAAAGAAAATAAAATTTGTCATTTGAATATTTGTCAACAGAGTGATACACCTAGTTATTTAACAATTTGGACAAGTTTCTTTTAAATTCGTACGCAGGGCCCAACCTTGCGTACGAATTTAAAAGAATTAAAAAAACTAAAAAAACGAAGATGTCCACCAATAGTAACATTTTTTTTCCAGTGATGTTTAAACGTGTAATAATGGGCGGATCTATTGCCATCAAACGGGCTCGAATCCAGATTCCAATTGTGACAATTCTTAATAACAATTTGCCCGACCTGGGATTGGAACCTACGGCCACACGCTCAGCTTTCGCACTTGCGACCAACGAGCCTTTACTTTGGCAAGTTAAGTAAGCGTTCAATACGAGTCTGCAACATATACACCGATGTGGCTGATAGTGGCACAGGGCAGGTCGCACTTATAGGATGCATCAAGATTGTCCAACAGTGCCTGAAGATGGACGCGGTCCAAGAGGCGGATCTAAGAAAATAAATTCAAAGCATCTTATTGTTTTTTTTTTTTTAAATTGTCTACTGAATTGTTTACGTTACGATGGGACTGGCATAAGCTAAGCGTAACAGAATATTAAAAAAAAGAATTTAAAAAAAGTTAAAGCACGATCTATGAATCTTACTCTGAAGATTGCCAAACTATTTAGAGTCAAAGGTAAACACAGGAGGAGAGGAAGGTACATGTAGACAGAGGTCTCATAATTTCAGTTTGCGCAGATATGTATTTACATGAAACAGATGATTGGATATCACGAAATCTCCTTGTCTCATTCTAGCTAGACTATAGAATTGCTCAGGTTGTACCTCCCAATCGGATTATGCCTTCTAGGTATAATAATATATATAATAATTGTAGGCTTCAAGGTATAGCGAGTGACTTGGCTTATCATTTACCATGTATAGCGAGATCAAAGAAAAGATGGATGGATTGTGTGAAAGATGATGTGGCTAGAAAAGAGGTTACTATTGGGATGACGGCAAGTAGAGATGCAGGAAGAAGACATCATGCTGCGCCGACCCCATTAAATTGGGATAAGGGCAGAAGGATGATGATGATAATGAATTGTAGGTTTCTAGGTGTAGCGAGTGACTTGGCTTATCATTTACCGAACGAACGGAATATGGTAGGCAGACTAATATTACGATATAATCCCTCTGACTAACATCTAAGTAAATCTAGGCATGAGTCTATGAGAAGGGAGATACCTATGTACCTAAGAAGTTTTGTAGAGGTAACTACTCGTCTCAAATTACTCTCACCCCTCGGGGGTGGGTTCGACATAGTGATAATAATAATAATACATTTTATTTCAGAATTACGTACATCCATATTTTGTTAGTAACATTGTTCTTAGCCTAGTGTTAGTAAAGCATAATAATTAAAGTATGTTAGGCGCTTACTCTCGCGTGTAGGCCTATCAAATGTGCCATCAGTACAGAGTCCCATCGGCTGGCACACGCGGTCAGGATGCTGCTGGGGCCTACCTATTCAATCTTCTGTAATATCAACGTACGTCGTTCAGTTTTGTTATTTGTTTAAAGTGAAAATCCTATCTTCACAAATAAATAAAATTGCAATGTCTATTTATAATGTTAGAATAACAGCTTTTACTAAATACGTATGGAAGCATACACGGTAGATTTACTTTTGGTTGGGCTAATCTCCGTCCGTCTGCTTGTTTGGGCGAATCTCCGAAACCGCTGAGCAGATTTTGACGGGTTTCAATGGCATTTAAATAATGTTATGAGGAGTATCTTAGTAGAGGAGAGGAGGAGTATCGTATTCTTCTTATCTTACTGCTTTTATTGTAGAAAAAAATAAAAGTATGCATGCCTATCGCATCTAAAATAAGGTGTAGGATATTAGCACCTAGCCATCTTATTTTTCAGATTATTTTCCCTTCCCTCCTTATTAACTTTCTCTCAATTTCTATGAATAAAACTTTCCACAATTAATATTTCATAACAAGTCATTTTCCGTAAGAAAGTTTCTAGCTGAAGCTTCCTCGTGTCTCGTCGCTCCGATGAAAATTAAAATGAAGTAGTGAAGTCTGTATAGAAATCAGAACAACAAACTACCCCAATCTGTAAAATTTCCTTCATAGATTTTTAACTTTATTGCAAAAGAATAAGGTTCATTTTCAATTGGGGAAATTTGACAGATTGGAGTAGCTTGATGTGCAGGCGTCTGTACAATGAAAATTATAAGTTCCTTCGAGGAATTTGTGCTCGAGTTGGTCGACTAATAATGAAGCTATTAAAAATTCTAGGTACGGGTACTTATACTTATAATGCAATCTAGGAACTGGGCTGTAGAAGTCAGATAGGCAGTCGCACCATGTTCAATACGGCTGCATCAAGTGACGCTGGTGCGGTGGACTCTAGAAAGGTCTCATGACAACAACGTCCATCCTAACTACCATACAGAAGAAAGTTATAAGTAGTGGTTATCCATATCGCATTAGCGAATCGAAGCCGTCTGTATACACTAATGTAGTTATGAGTCGCCATTTGCGAACTAGTTAATCCTATTTAACATGCTAAGCCGTACCTGCCCGGACTGAATCGCATGTAAGCGGATCACTTCAATAGAGGGGAATCGGTTCAAAGTTATAAACCCGGGCCAGTTACAAACCCGGATAGCCCGCAGGGTATTTCATAGAACAGTCGTTCGATCGGGTTTGCAGAGCACTGTATTGATGGATATAGGTACCGGTAAAACAGAGTGAATCGAAACGCCGGGGTGAATCAAAACAAAAATTGAAATGAGATTTTAACGTTGATTCAATTTTATTTATATCTGACAACGTGTCGAAATTATTAATTACAATTCCTTAAAAAGAATAAGGGTCTTTGTAGTACAAACAATGTTGAACTAACGCGAAAATACCTTTCAAACTATTGTTTCTATTCACCCCTGCGTTTCTATTAACCCCATTATACGGGACTTAGAGCACTGTATTGACGATTAAGTTATTTTACTCAGGTGAATACAGGAGCAGCTCGTGGCTTAACTTAATATAAACCGCTCGGGTCGATCGAAGATTAAGCTACGCTTACCGTGGTCAGTCTGTAGATGGGTGACCGTTCATTATATATCGAGACTCCTTCGTGCCTCGGAAATGACGTTACGCCGTTGGTCCCGGCTGGTATTTGTAGATCTTTGACAGTCGTTACGGGTAGTCAGAAGCCCGAAAGTCTGACAACCAGCCCTACCAAGGGGTATCGAGTTGCCCAGTAACTGGTTTGTGGAGGTCAGATAGGCAGTCGCGACGATGTAAAACACTGGTATTCACCTGCATCCAGTTAGACTGGTTGCCGACCCCAACATAGTTGGGAAAAGGCTAGGCTAGGCTAGATGATATTTATTAATTAAATTAAAGCATTTTTTTCTGTGCATGACCAAATACCTCTGCCTATGTCAAAGTGGCCGCAATTAATGAATGAAACCGATTACTCTTAAAATTATTCGCAAACCTGTTTCGCCTGCTCGTTGAACAAATATGACGTCACTCTTTAACATGTGGATTAAACTTCACAATTTAGCTTTTTCTCTCGCCAACGTTCATACTAAGTTGAATACACCGGTTCTCGTCCGATCACCGAAGTTAAGCAACATCGGGCGCGGTCAGTACTTGGATGGGTGACCGCCTGGGAACACCGCGTGACGTTGGCTTTTTGTATTTTAAAATAATGTTTTTTTAAATAACAACCGGTTTTTTTTGTTTTTATGTCATTTTTACTCATTACAATGGATGTCGTATAAAATATCTTTAAATTATGGCGAAGATCTAATCGAAAATAGAGCAAATTCACATCGAAAATTGCTACAGGAAAATTCATTATATAAGCAAAAATAAGAAGTTAAACTATTTATTAATGAATGCAACCAAACTCGATAATTTGTCTCGCCTATTCGCTGAATGAATATGAGGTCACTCTTTTACATGTGGATTAAACTTCGCAATTTGGCTTTATATCTCGCCAACGTTCATACTAAGTTGAATACACCGGTTCTCGTCCGATCACCGAAGTTAAGCAACATCGGGCGCGGTCAGTACTTGGATGGGTGACCGCCTGGGAACACCGCGTGACGTTGGCTTTTTGCATTTTCATATAATGATTTTTTAAACAGCAACAGGTTTTTTTTTGTTTTTGTCATTTTTACTGATTACAATGAATGTCGTATAGAATATCTTTAAAAAAATTGGCAAGTCCAAAAGTGCACGCCTCATAATCTCATTTTTCAATTCTTTCTAATTTTTTTTTTTAGTTTTTAATTAATTGTAATTAAACGACAACGAATTACCCAGAGATTTTCGATAGCAAACAGCGCGCTGCGATTATGAAGCTTTTAAAAAAAATACTTCGATACATTAATTTTTACAGTCGTGAGAGTGCCAGATCTATACGGACAGACATCCGGACGTGCTCGAACATTTTAATAACCTTTTTTTTGTCTTCTTTAAACAAAATACTTAATTATTTTTTATAAATATCACATATGTTTAAACGAATGTCTTTTCTTGATATACTATGTATGATAATATTATCCTATAAGTCCATTGTGAGAAAAATACAGTCAATTTTAGTTTCGAAAGTCCTTGACTTTCATATATCGGGAGTAGAGCATCGCTTATGAGGCGTGCAATTATGGCGAAGATCTAATCGAAAATAAAGCAAATTCACACTGAAAATTGCTACAGGAAAATTTATTGTGTAAGCATAAATAAGAAGATAAACTATTTATTGATGAATGCAACCGAACTCGATACTCTTAATATTATTTCCAATTTGTTCCGCCCACTCCTTGAACAAATATGACGTCACTCTTTAACATGTGGATTAAACTTCACAATTTAGCTTCTTCTCTCGCCAACGTTCATACTAAGTTGAATACACCGGTTCTCGTCCGATCACCGAAGTTAAGCAACATCGGGCGCGGTCAGTACTTGGATGGGTGACCGCCTGGGAACACCGCGTGACGTTGGCTTTTTGCATTTTTAAATAATGTTTTTTAAAAAGCACCAAGATTTTTTTGTTTTTAAGTGAGTGTTACTGAAAACATTGAATGAAGTATAAAATATATGTATTTGATGGCAAAGATAATTCGAAAGTAGGGCAAATTCACCTAGTTCGCCAATCTCGATAATTACTGCAAGAAAAAATATTTTAGCTGCAAAAATAAGGATTTTGAACTATTTATTAAGGGTTGCTATCTGGTAAAGATAGATTAGAGTGAAAAAGAGTTAGCGCGCTACACCGGTAATTACCTAAAAACCGGTAAATACGAATCGGTTGCGGCCGAATGCGGAACAGCAATCATAACTTATCGAGTTCTTTACATATATTTCTGTCAAGTGAATCATAGTTTATTATAATGTACTCCCCCATTTATAAATAAAAATAGATTTTCACTACATAATCGATGAATTTAGTAGTCTAATCTTGCAGCCGGATCTCGTACCTTCTACTAGAAAAATATAAAAATGATGAGATTACTTCTAGTTTGCATTTACCTAATTGCGTGTACCAACCTACAGGTGCAAAATTCGGCATGAAAATTATAAGTCCATAATGATATTGGCACATAACCAACTGAGAAGACAAGGCGTCGTATTTTTTTTTGTATTTACTGCAATAACAGTTACCCAGAAGAAGTTTTCAAGTACCTACTTACTTGAAAACTCTTTATACCTTTCTAGGTAAAAATTTAAACAGAAAATTTTCAGAAAATATGAACAGAAAATTGGAGTACCTACCTAGATAGGTAGATAAGTATCTACTTATCTAGGTAGGTACTCCAATTTTCTGATTTATATCACGAATGAACCGATGTTGATAAAACGTAGGTACAACTTTCCGAGACGGAAATACCACAATTCCCAGGGCCCGGTACAAGTAAGATGCAGCGGTGCATCGATCGAACGTGACCTACTTGCAGGTCAAACAGGCAAAGGGGTGCACCAACCTCCCTGCCTGACCGGGCCCACCCCCGCCCACATTCATTTATTTAATCTGGATGCACTGGCAATCATGCGAGGGAAATATATGCTATTTTTCTCCGCTTTGTGCGTTTCAGGGTCAGTAAGGAAGGGGGATTATGTAGTACTAGATAAAATAAGCGAGGTCGCTAAGTTATTATTTATCGACCTAAATAGAGCATGGTGGCTGTTGGTTACTAAGTTAGCATCTGTATGCATATTATTAAGTGAAGCGGAAACTTCGTATCCCTCTCTAAGAATATTACGCGCGTAGGGGTGTGATCTTGTCGGAAAGTCTAAAGTAGGTACTGTGTGGAAAATGCATGTTAGTTGTGTACAGAAGCCAGCACATCAAGCTATCCCAAACTGTCAAATTTTCCTAATTAAACAAGAACCTTATTCTTTTGTGAAAAACTATCAATGAAATTTGACTGATTGGGGTAGCTTCATTTATTTTTTTATTTAAATGTACTTAATTATAATTGTTATTCTTAAATAATCCAAAGTTGATTGAAATAAATAAATAAATTATAATTATATAAACGGTTGTTCCCAGCAGTCCTATAAGTACGTACTAGGCACTACTGTAAGATTGGGTTAAAGAAAGAGGTAGGTACAGACGCCAGCACATCAAGCTACCCCACAAACTGACAATTTTTCCCAAGTAAACATGAACCTTATTCTTTTGTTACAAACTATCAAATAAATTTGACAGATTAGGGTAGTTTGATGTGCTGGCGTCTTTTTTCTTTCTTTTCTTTCTTTTAAGAAATAAACGTTGCCCCACACTAGGAATTTCTCCTGTATCGTGGGTGCGTTTACAAACATTTAAAGTCACATACACAAACAGCCAGACCCGGAACAACTACCTGTAGATCATACAAATATTTGTTCCGTGCGGGGATCGAACCCACAACACGCGGCGCAGCAGCCGATGGCTCAACCACTGCGCCAACCGTGTCGTCTGTGCAAAATAAAAGCGCAACAGGTCAAAACTTAACCAACAGGCAGTGCTATGCTGTAAAAATCCCCCGTGTAAACTTGGGTGAAGTAAACGATGACGTGAGCTGCCAGTGTCTCCCAGCTTAATACCGTTCACATATTGATAATTTGAACATAAATGATGTAACCAAATATCTGTAACAAGATCATGACTTAAAAAGAGTGGCCATGGAGTTTCTTGCCCGTTCTTCTCCATAGGTACCTACGCTTTGGAATGGGCGACTAGCTTCATTTTTCCGATTCTTTGACAATTCAAAAGTACCTGTAATTGGTTTATTTTTTGTTGTAATTGGTTTGAAATAAATGCTTTAACTTTGACTTAAGACACTGACAGCTCACTTCACCCAAGTTTTTACGGGGAGTTTTTCAGAGAACCGACCAGCTGATTTTTTGTAACATAGAAGATGCAAATCTTCTATGTTACAAAAAATTGGATTCACTAAAAAGACCGCACCGCCTATACCGTTGGATTTAGAACAGTAGTCATCAATCTCCGACCAGTACCTACTTGTGCGGCCCGCGACATAGCAAGCAATTTTATTAAATTACTAGCTGACCCGGCAAACGTTGTTTTGCCATATAAATTATTTCTCGGGAATTTATAGAGTAGAAAAATAATGTTTGGTGTGGAACCTTACCACTAAGGGGTATGAAAAATAGATTACGTTTAATTCTCAGACCTCATGAATATACGAGTAAATATAAAATTTCATAAAAATCGGAGGAGTATGGGACACGTAGGTATTTTGACTCGGGAATTTTATACATATATGTACATAAAATAGATAAGCTAAATAAAAATAAACATTTATACTCGTGGTTCAACATTATTAATATCCAATTTATGATACCTCACAGTAAATAATGAGGTCTATTTAATCAAAAGCAGCTAAACTCTTAAAGGTCGTATTGGATTTAGCTGTCTTTGTTTTAATCGGCATGAAGCATGAAACTTTGCCTTAAGAATTTTTGAAAATTCATCCCGTCTACCTAAAGGTGTTAAATGGGATATAAGACATAAAAGTTTGTAAGGAAAAATCGTCATTTTTCATCGGTAAAAATGACGAGCTTCCATACAAACTTTCTCCGGAAAACCCGTCGGGTACCTACACTATTGTTATAAAATAAAAGTTAACGGATTTGTACTTACCCTGACGGGCACTTGTCAATTTCTATATCGCTTTCTAAATCGGCTCAGTTTGCATTCACATATTATACCTAAATTCAATTATGTATATTCAGTCATTTTGAATCTATTTAGGATTTGCACCGGTGTGATTTGGATGGTTTTGAAACTGACAACTTCTGTCATCGTTTCACTGGCAGAAAATATCAAAGTATTTCATAGAGGCATCCAATGTGATAAGTACCAAATAGGTTTATACATCGAAGACAAGACGCGGCCTTGTAAAAAGCGCGTTTAGATAGGTATACAGGGTGTCCAGCTACCGACTGATAAAACTTAACAGAAAACAGTACCTACTCAAAATTTCGTTTGTAAAAATGAACCCACAATTGTTTAGAACATTTTGTTCAATAAAGAAAACTCCGATGCGTGCCCAATATAAGAATGATTTATGCCTTGTGCAATGTAAAACTTCTCTAATGAAGAAAAGCTTCTTCGGTGTTGCTCCACAGATATTTAACAAAATACCCAATGAAATAAAATGTTTGCCATTGCTGAAGTTTAAAAGAACGTTTAACGGGTTATTACTTGAAAAATGTTATTACACTGTAGACGAATTTCTTAATGACAAATCTCTGTAACTGGACAACGCGGACAATTTTTATTTTTATTTTTTTTTATTTTTATTTTATTTTTTATTCTACATTAAATATTTTAATCTTTTCAATTGCATTGACATTCAACTTTAACATGTAATGAGACTGATTATGAATAATTCTAGATACGAAATAAGATAATAATTATATTGTAATAAACTCATACTATAATTTCACTTTATTATATAATTTGTATGCCAATCGGCAAAACATAGCGCACTTCCTAATTTATAAGATCTTGCATGTAATGATTACCTATGTTTTACAAATAAACGATTATTATTATTATCCCCTTTATTTAAAATCTTTCTTATAAATTATATTTTTAAATATTTCAATATTAATACAAAAAAAAAAACATTTAAAAATATAAAAAATAGTGGCCCACCGGTATCGGGAACAGGGTCCAAGCTACCGGCGGTCAGGGCTCCAGAGAGAGGAATCGCCTAACTATACGCGCCGTGTCCAGAAGAACTGCTTTCTGAATCAAGCCCTTGATCCAGCTGCCTAACGCGAGCCTCTTTAGATGTTGGTCAAGGCTCTTAGCTATTAAGCCATTGGCTGACACGACTATCGGTACAACGATTGCTGAGTCCACATCCCACATGTCGACAACCTCGCGAGCCAAGTCAAGATACTTGATTTGTTTATCTTTCTTTTTTTTATTATTATTATTATTACTCATGAATATGAACAAATTTCGTACTGGGAACGACACAGAAATATTTAAAAAAGTGTTTTGACAGTCGATAGCCGGACACTCTGTATATAAATATAGTAGGTACCTACTTACCATACGTAGATATTTTCCACAGAGCACGATGTCCCTCAGCAGCCGCAGCTTGAGACGGCATGTCAACACTTTTCGAACCAAGCGTGTCGAGGGGATTTCGATTACCCATAGAAAATCGCTTTCCGTGACAATTCTAATTATGCCACTGACAGTTTAAACGAATATAATTACGCGGAGTCTAACGTGGGCGATCTAGACGCGAACGTGAAGCGGCGCGGCGCGTCGCGAAGTCTACAAACAGACGATGCCTAGCAAAGTGGCCTAGGTGAACGAACGCGCGTGCGGTGCGGCGCGCCGCGTACTGAAGCGAACGCCATCAGTTGGCTCGTTATGTTCCGAGATTTTTCGTATAAATTGTGCGATTCCCCATAAATATACCTTTCTAAGTATACAAAGGATAAGTTTCATTTCTCTGCCGTACATGCTTCTTGAGTATTTGATATTTAAGAAATGATCTTTCCAATAATATTCGCTTCCGTCCGCTCATGACAAATGTACAGTGCCCACTGAACGGCGGTGCGAGCACCGGGCAGTGCGCAGGACAAAGCTGCCGATGCCGCGTCGCGCCGTATCGCATTGAATTCGCGTGTCACCGCGCCGGGTCGCTTCGCAATCGCGTTAGCTTTAAATCGCCTACATTAGACGCCGCTTTAGTAATGTGTGTCTTGTCGCTACCATTCTGTGCTCTGCGATATTTTCTTAGAAGCTCTACTTTAAGCGTTCATACGCTGTATTTATCTACTCGACCGGTGTGTTTGACTCACGTGATCACGTCCTTTAAATAGTCCTTTGGCTTCATTGTAGGTCATGGCCCTATTTCATCTGCGGTATTGCATCAGACTAGGCTGTAGTATATCAAATAACTGCAGGTATATAGGCTACCTAAGTATACTATTATATACCTAAACTATTTGCTCACCTGTCTGCCTACACGGGGTGTTTAAATACCCATCCAAAAGCCGTTATCTACGCATTCTGTACATCAAAATGTGACCTACAATAATTGTGCCAAAATAATTGTTTGGTTTTTATCAAGTCTTGGTGGTAAAAATCATAAATTTTCCTATTATAAATTTATTTTTTTAAACACACTAGGATTTGTGTATCGTGGGTGCATTTACAAACATTTAAACTCACATGTACAAACAGCCAGACCGGGAACAACTACCTGTAGGTCTCGCAAATATTTGTTCCGTGCAGGAATCGAACCCGCAAAACGCAGCGCGGCAGCCAATCGCTCAGTCACTGCACCAGCCGTGTCGTATCTAGGATAGGGATTTATATCTTTTACTTCACGGTCAACTTGCTAAAATTCAGGTGAAACACAAAAAAAATGAATAAAACAAATGTCTTCCATGTATAATTTTATATTTTTTTCACCCAGCACATTCTCAAGAATACATTTAATATCATTAATTGTTTAGATCTATGTGGCTGAAAGCTGGGTTTTTTTATTTCGTTAATCTGCATACAGTATTTTATATTAACATTCAATATTTAGTCAAACGGGGTAAATCAAAAGAAAACTTTTTTAAGTATATAATACTAAAATGGTATCGAAACCATTAATTTAAATTCAGTAAAAAGAATAGTCTTAGTTCTCTTCAACAACAAATACTAGTTAACGGAAAAACCCCATTATAGTTTTGTTTGGATTCACCCCTGCGTTTCTATTCATCCCATTTTACGTAATTCAACTTGGAGACTCATGGTTTAACATCAACAAAACCAGTTTCTTTTATCTTTATTAGCTATCTACACACAACAGCTTAGCAACTAAGTCAGTGATCAAAATAAATGATTTTCTAATATAAAATATCCTAATAAATCTTATAATTAACGCTCATTAAATAACTGACTTTTCTGCTGAACTACACACTAGGCCCAAATCAGCGGTACTCAACCTTATTTTTATACTGTAACAGCTCCGCGGTTCAGTTGTATAAATATACACGAACTAAATATAACAGGTTACATATCGTGAAAACATATCTATCTATTAACACACCACGAACAAAAAAAAATTGTGAGCCGTCACGGGACGCCTGGCAGATGTGAATCATCGAAACTATTTTGTACAAGTTTAGTAATATGCATAAAAGAACAGATTGTTGGGTATCGATATCAAATACAAATGAAACAAAAAAAATCTAATTTCAATTTTTTTCTAAATGTCAATAAAGGGCAGATCCAGGATCTTTATTTTCAAGGGGTCCTTTCAACTCAATATGACATATGTAGGTAGGTAGGAAAACTAGTTTTCCTTTATCCATTCATACAGAGGAGTATCTATGCCAACGAATGTAAGAAATAACAGAAATTTAGGTTTTTTATCATCATATTAGGCTTTTAGTTATAAATTGTTTCTTTTAAGCCGGCAGGGGGGGGGGGGGGATGCTACCGAAATGCTCCCAGACAGGTGCACCCCCTGTGGATCCACTGATGTATAGAATTTATAGAATAGTTTTGAAAATGTAACAGTTGAAAAGCAGAATCTTTGTTAATTATACTGTTATTCTAATGCTATTTGCCTGATTTATATTTACAGTAATAACTTTTAATTTAATGTAAATTCGCACCGTGAAAAATGAACTTTATTTATATTATTGATATAAGACTTCGATTTTGCTATATTCACATCATTTACATACTTTGTATTGATTCTCTATGTTAATGAGTAATGTATAGTTATTTTGTAGTAGAGACCTATGCAATTGTTTTTTTTTTATTGGCAACAAAATACATTACGGTAAAACGGGGTGAATCGAAAAGCCAGGGTGAATAGAAACAAAACTTTGAAGGGCATTTTCGCGTTAGTAAGACATTGTTTATTACTATAAGGACTCTTATTTTTTTTAAGGAATTGAAATGGTTAATTTCAACACCTTGTAAGTAATTAATAATTATTTAAGTTAATTTATAGTAATTTATAAGTAATTAATAAAGCAGTGTTGTAATAAGACGCACATACTCCAAGCTTCGCCAACAAATTGACGATTAATTTTGATCCTGATTTGCGGTTAATATATAATCCGGTAGAAGAGAAGAAAGAAATGATTTTGGACGAATAGCAGAGATTATGGAATGGGCTATGTAATCTCTTTTTACTCCAAGGCTGTTAAAAGTTCCATCAGCATCTTCAATGGCCATTTCGTCATCATTCGTCTCGGATTGTTCAGAATACGTTGACTCTGACGTCTTTTCCAGTCTTCTCTTTTTTTTGTGCACATCAAACATCATCAGCTCTTCCAAAAATTAATCTAAATACTTCGGAATATCTGCATGAACATTGTCAAGAAAGCTGACAGACGAAGGATGTGTTTTGGTCTTGTACTGAGTACTTTTAATTTGTCTTCGTATTAACTCAGCAGCGGTTCGTATAACACGAATATCTTCATCTTCTTTCCTTTCTTCACGATGCATATACCACATATCGTCAACAGATAAATCGCCAGAACCACAGTAATTGACGATACTTTTAATCCCTGTACCTGAAATCGTGACGTCAATACCGAAATGACTTTCTAAATGTGTTATTAGAGTTTTTGGTGACGGCCGATATTCCATAATTTTTAATAATCCACCGACTGTAAATTGGCATTCGAAACTGTTTTCAATGTAATCAAAAACAAATTTCAATGAGTTTTGTAGAGGTGAATCCTCGATTTTAGATTCATCAACCGGATTTTTTTTAAATTTATTGAGACAGGAAAGATGATAACGTGCCTTTACTTCTGTTAATGACTTTACTCGGGATATTAAATCAATAATATGCTGTCCAAGAGAGTCATTACGTTGTTCCGCAAAATATAATAACTTCTCTTTTATTTCATCTGATTGTATAATGTTTTTCTTACGTGATTTATTGTAGCTGTCCTTTTGGCAAAACAAGCAGTGTTTACTAAACTCAAAATCACTAGATACACTGCGTGTTGATATTCCGGATACTGATGAGTTTGAAGAACCAGGAGTATCCTTGTTGGAAAGTAAATATTTCGTTCGACACTTTTCGTGAACTTGAATTTCCGTTTTGCCTTCCAAAACTTTATGCTTATTATCACCGATTTTCATACTACATTCACGTAATGAGGCTATCCCACGTGCTTTAAGGATTTTCACTTCTTGAGCTAATAAAGAACCAACAAACTTCCTTTCGCAAATGAAACATTTTAATGAGTAGTCCATTGTGATAAAATTATAAGAATGGTGAAGACGAAAAAAATGAGATTAAAATATTGTTAGATGAAAAAACACGTGGTAATTTTGTAGTTGTAATTTAATGTTCTAAATATATGCAAAATTTATTAATTTGAGATATAATAGACGATTGATAAGTTATGCAAATGATTGACAGGTTATCAAATTAAGAAATATGTATCTTTTCACGATAGAAAATATTGATAATAATTGCACATACACCACGTTGATATACACTGAACTGCACTGGGCAACTGTTAGACAGACTATGAGCCACGTCGTGAGCTGTATCAGGTAAAAGAAATGTAACAAAAGAATCGACCTTCGAACGAAGCAGCTGCTCACAAAAGATAACACTCCAAACCGGAATAGTAGGTATATTCTAAAAACAATTTTTAGAACAGAAAAATAAAATGCCACGACGAAAAAATAAAAAATAACGAAAATTCGATCGTAGCGTCATAAGAATATAGAAAAAAACAGATATATTATTTAAACAATTGGCAATAAAAATATGAGTAATTAATAATTTGTTAGGCAATTTTTCACTTGACAAAATTGTTTAAAGGTTTTTTGCTGTATCTGCATAATTGAACAAGTTAAAGATCACAAAAGATACGAAAAAGTGAAAAAATAAAATAATTATAAACATATGCATTAATAGCTAATAAACAATAGATACGAACTTGATCTTAAGAGAAATTCATTCTTTATAAAAAAGACCTGAATGTCCTTTATCGTATCTCTAATAGTATCACACAATCTACTGAGGAAATTGGTAGGCTGTTCAAAATCAAAATTCATTTATTCAAATTAGGCTGAGAATCAGCACTTTTTGAACGTCAAAAACTTTTACATAAGACAGTCCCCCAAAACGCCCACCCTTCGCCACTTCCTAGTGTTTTTGCTGGGAAGAAGAAGTGGAGGAACAAACTCCCCAGCAACACGTCTGTCTGATAGGTTTGAAGAACTTGAAGCTATACAACATATTATGTCAAAAAATAATAATCATGTCAATCATATAAAATAACAATCATACGTCATTCAATTAAATAATTTGCTACATGTTAGCTAGCACACACCAATATGCCAAAATAAATAAATAAAAAGTTATATATACCAAAATCGACAATTAACTCAAGCAAAGCCTGCTAAACTGAATACATAAAAAGCCTCCAAGGCAGTCCAAGGGCGCGCCCGCTGACATGTGCATCGTGCAATGTTGAATTATATCAATACAACTCATTCATACAATGTAATGAGAGGATCATGTCAATAACATAAAAATAAGGATAGTAGAAGAAACATACACAAAAATAAAGAACTATTAAACAGTAAAAAAACATAGTAACATTGTCCTGCGTTCAACAAAGCGACCAACTATTCTTGTCTTCTAAATAGTCGTTGATCGAATAATATGCTTTAGAACAAAGGTTTGATTTAACTTTAGCTTTAAACGCGTTAAAAGGTAAATCCAGCAAAGAATGAGGTAGCATGTTATAAAAGCGGATACCGAGCCCCACAAATGAGCTCTGGACCTTATGAAGCCGGTGGAAAGGAGCGTATAGTTTGTGCTTATTTCTGGTATTAAAATTGTGGATGTCACTGTTTTTAGTGTACATATGTATATTTTGCCTAATGTATATTATGTTGGCAAAAATAAATTGAGAAGCCACTGTGAGAATACCAATCTCTTTAAATAGATCTCTTAAGGAGACTCTGGGCCCTAATTGGTATATTGCACGAACAGCTCGTTTTTGTAGCACAAATATATTTTGAATATCTGCAGCTTTGCCCCATAACAGCATACCGTAAGACATTACGCTGTGAAAATAACTAAAATAGACTAACCGAGCTGTGTCCACGTCAGTGTATTGTCTCACTTTCCTGACAGCGTAGGCGGCAGAGCTGAGTCTCCCTGCTAGGGTTGATATATGAGGGCCCCACTGTAGTTTGGCATCTACTGTTATGCCCAAAAAGACTGCAGAGTCTACCGTATCAAGCACCTAATGATTATGTTCGGTCCAAGATTTCTAACATTAGGTAAGGCGAACTTTATACATTTCGTTTTCTTGGCATTAAGAACTAGGTTATTTGTCGTAAACCAATCCGTGACCATTGAAAGTGCACAGTTAACATTATCAAAATCTTGTCTATTCCTTCTTCTGTCTATTTCTTCTTCTATTTCTTATTATATGTTAATTGTGAGTTGCAATTGTCGTCTTCTTCTGCCTCTACTAAAAATACTAAAAAATAAATAACAAGGGTAGGTGTAAGAAAATCAAATAATCTACATACTAGACTATTTGATTGAAATTTTAAATATTAGAAGTAATCATTTTGATTACAGTAAATAATCTCTTAAGATCTTAAGTGGAGGAAATACATAACGTATGTGGCCTAAACGGCCCAAAAATAATAATAATAATAATAATAACCCCCCGTCGTATCCTTACGTTGACGTCGTGGTGGGGCTTGTGCGCCTTAATGAGCGCTAGGGCTAAACCGGTAGAGGCACTCATGCCGGGCAGGTCTAGGGTGAGAGGTCAGACCAAGAAGGGTACAAATTTGTTCCTGATCCACTCCCAGATCAAGAGCACTTTCCTTACATCCAAATTTCCTTTTCCTTTTTCCTATTCTCTCCCAATTCCCTAACCTAACCTGTGGGGGGCGGGGATAGGGTTGGGCTCGCCCAACCCTAATCCCCAATCCCCTAATTCCTTTCCTCCATTCCTCGTAAGTACAAAATATATGCGATGCGTCTAAGAAGTAGAGTATTACCCCAGGCGGGTACCGTAGCCAACCGCGACGGAGAATCCCGGCCCGGGCCACCAGGCCCCGGCCACCCCAACGTATTCTGGGTAGGGCACCGTATCGCACCAGCCTGCCCAGTCTCGTACTGTTGCAGTCCAACATGTACAATCGTCACCATGTTCCTCACCAAAATCATCATTGTTTTTATCAATCCCTTCATCACCACCCTCATATATTGATATAGAGCATGAGTCAATTTCATCTAATCCATCATCACCTTCACCATCACTTCAACCCGCCATGAATGTTGTGCAGGAGGCTACTCCAGCCGAAATTTCTGCACCCGTTCAAGGTGGAAGGCGCACACGTAAAAAGTGGACAAAAGAAATGAATAGTTTCATCATGCGCCATTATTTCATCCTCAGTGAATTAGAGACCAACACAAAAACATATCTTACACCTTTACATGCACGATTCATAGAAGAGTTTCCTGAAATGAAAATAGGAAAACAAAGAGTAGGAGACCAACGTCGGGCTATAATCCAGCGTCAATTTCTAACAGAACAGGAGATTGAAACTATCAAAGAGGAAGTTAGAGTTCTACTTCAAAATCAACCACTATCACACACCAATGTTGATAACACACAAAATAGGAGAATAAGATGGTCTGGCAACCTTAACACAGCTATAATTCAAAGTTATTACCGAATCACAAAGCTAGAAACAGATTTAACCACATACAGACCACTTTTGCACCAAGATATCACTTCTAAGTACCCGGAAATTGCACATCTTTCTGCACAAAGAATTGCAGACCAACGTAGATCAATTGTTAATAATAGACTGCTATCTGCTGATCAACTTAATAAGATTCAAGAAGAAGTTCAAAATGAGATAGGCACTATTATCACACACACTCCCGAAGATATAACTCAACATGTAGAAGATAACCTCACACCTCAGACTACACAACCATTACAGACTAATAACACTGAACTAAACCTTGAGGCAGAACCAACAATTAACGGCGAGACACTAAACTTGACAACAAAATTACAACAGCAATTACAGGAAATGTACACGGAAACATTTGACAAATTTAAAGACACAAACCCAACAAGTCGACCGTACCTACCAAAATTAAAACCTTCTAAGAAACTAGCAGTCATTACAAAACATCTCAACTCTGACATACTCCCAAAAACACTTTCTTCTGACACAGACTTTAACACATTACAAACAGCCATCTACAGCGCAGCCTATACTGTAGCCAAATTTAAAGGTGCCAGAATACTAGAAGGAAATAGATAAAATAACAAACCACAAAGTTTACCCTGGTGGCAAAGGCGTTTGCAAGGAAGGATTAATGATCTCAGAGCAGATATCGGGAGGCTAACAGAATATACAAGAGGCGTCAGATCACAAGCATTAGAAAAACACATCATTAAAATCAAACAGCAATACAAAATCCATACTCAACATGAAAACGAAAATACAGACATTGAACACTTCCTAGACACGTTAAAACAAAAATTGAACACCTTATCAAGTCGGCTAAGAAGATACAAACAAACAACAATTAGAAAAACACAAAACAAACAATTTTGCAACAATGAAAAACTATTTTATAGAAATCTTACACAACAACATAACAATTCACCAGAAAACAATAGCACATCACCTACCCCTGAATCTTTACACACATTCTGGTCAAATATTTGGTCTAATCCCGTCGAACACGTACACAGTCAATGGGTTGCGGATGACAGAGACAGATTGAATGATGTACCAGAAATGAAGTTCGAAAAAATCAAACCGGATCTTCTGGCAACTATTATAGTAAAAACACACAACTGGAAAGCAACAGGGTCTGACAACATACACAACTTCTGGTACAAAAAGTTTACATGCACTCACACACTATTACTCAAACACATTAACTCATTCATTCAAGCACCTGATACATTACCACCTTACATTACACAAGGTATAACATACATGCTACCAAAAGATCCATCAGACATGACGAACCCTGCTAAATATCGCCCAATTACATGCCTGCAGAATATTTATAAAATTATAACATCTTGTATAAGTGAATGTATATATAAACACACTCACGAACGTCAGGTTTTAGCAGAGGAACAGAAGGGATGCCGGAAGCACAGCCAGGGTTGTAAAGAACAGCTCACAATCGACGCCGTAGCTTCTAAACAAGCACTTAGCCAAAAACGCAATATCCATACTATGTACATAGATTATAAGAAAGCATACGACTCAATCCCACACTCTTGGTTAGTATATATATTAAAACATTACAAAATTCACCCCACAATAACCGCTTTTTTGGAAAACACAATGTTAAACTGGAACACTAAACTCAAAATATGTAATTCTGACAGTAGCACTGAAACTGATTTTATACCGATAAAAAGAGGTATTTTCCAAGGGGATGCTTTAAGTCCCCTTTGGTTCTGCCTTGCACTTAATCCACTTTCCAATATGCTCAATACAACTGACTTAGGATTCAAGATCAAACACGATACACACCAAACTACTCTTACTCATCTCATGTATATGGATGACATCAAACTCTTTGGAAGCACACTAAATGAAATTCACACACTTGCTGACACCACTCAGATATTCTCAAAAGATATTTGCATGGAATTTGGAATAGACAAATGCAAAATTCAATCTGTGCACAAAGGGATAGTACAACCTGCCTCGTATGAATTAGCAAATCATGATGTTATTGACGCCGTAGACCCTGTAGAAGGATATAAATACTTAGGATATTACCAGTCACAACAAATTCACCAAAAAAACACAAAAATGTACTGAAACAAAAGTTTAAAAACAGACTACACAAAATACTACACTCACACCTCAACGCACGAAACACCATCAAAGCAATCAACACTTTTGCTATACCCATACTTACTTACTCGTTTGGAATCATACGCTGGACACAAACAGACCTAAAAAACTTACAAAGAATGATAAATACCACAATGACTACGCACAGGAAACACCACCCGAGGGCTTGCATACAAAGATTAACGTTACCTAAGACTGAGGGCG
Source organism: Phlogophora meticulosa (assembly GCA_905147745.2). Taxonomy (NCBI): domain Eukaryota; kingdom Metazoa; phylum Arthropoda; class Insecta; order Lepidoptera; family Noctuidae; genus Phlogophora; species Phlogophora meticulosa. Next base: position 13,891,178 of record LR990520.1, on the reverse strand, counting down.
GTAGAGGACTCATTGATATAATAAACCTACATAATAAACAAATTACATCACTCAGAACGTATTTTCACACTCAATCGCAGCATTCAACATTACACAAAGCCATATCTCAAGCAGACACATTCACACCACTCTGTCTTTCTGACCACACTAAAAGCATGGAAACAATCACCAATCAACAAAATATTGATACATGGACTCAAAAATCACTTCATGGACGTCACCGCCTTGACTTGACCAACCCAAATGTTGACAAGATAGCGTCAAACGCATGGCTCAAGCGGGGTGAACTGTTTCCAGAAACAGAAGGATTCATGTTAGCGATTCAAGACCAGGTTATAGATACCAAAAACTACAGAAAGTTCATAATCCGCGACAGCAGCCTAAGGAGTGACCACTGCCGTCACTGTCATAAACAACCCGAAACAATACAACATATCACAGGTGCATGCTCATCCATTACACAAACAGACTACAAACACAGGCATGATCAAGTGGCCGCAATTATTCACCAGACACTAGCTTATAAACACGAACTTATTACAGAAAAAACAACATATTATAAATACACACCTCAAACCATACTTGACTCACCTAATTACAAAATGTATTGGGATAGAACTATCTTAACTGACAAGACTATACACCACAACCGACCTGACATAACCCTGCACGACAAACAAAATAAAACCGTATACCTGATAGATATAGCAATCCCAAACACACACAATCTGACATCCACGCACACAAACAAACTTTCAAAGTACGTAGACTTGACAATTGAGCTGAAAACCCAATGGAAAGTTAACAAGGTCAAAACCATCCCTATCATTATATCCAGCACCGGCGTCATCCCCAAAACACTTCATAAAAGCCTTAAAATCTTAGATATTCATCCACTCACATTCACACTTTTACAGAAAGCAGTTATACTGAACACTTGCAGACTAGTCAGGAAATTCTTATCTATCGACTAAGATGAACCGGCAAGGTCGTTTGGCCAAAAGCCCGCAACTTTGGTGTAGTTCCCCAGTAATGGGAGAGATAAAAATCTAAACACAATAATAATAATAATAATGCTTTATTCAAAACAAAAAATAAAAAAGTAGATGTTTTTTTTTGTTTTTTTCCCACATTCTTTAAAAGTTTGTGATAATAACAGCTACAGTACAGTACAATAAACAAGTGAGACATGTCAAATTATATTCAGCGACTGGACTTCTCTTACAGAATCGTTTCCTGAGTCATGGCATCGAACATCTGAGGCATGGGGTCGTGAACCTGATTCATGGTATCGCAAAAGTCAATGCCAGCCATGGAATCGTCATTGCAGCAGCCATATAATAAACTTGTCGGGATAGCTCGGGTCACGCGGACAGCTGCTGCGTGGTAGAAGGTCTGATCGGATGTGTTAGGGTAATAATTCAAAATGATGACATGAGTTAGCCACCCAGCTACGTAAACGAAGTACGATGCCATGTTCACCCTCACCATAGCCCCGTCATGGTAGTATAGGGCCGATTGACGGTGTCGGGAGCGCTGGTAGTTAATCTGTTCGATATGCGTGTAAGCAGCTAACAAGCAAAAACCGGATATAAGCAAAGTTGTTCCATGGAAGACTCCAAATGTGGTGTAACGGAAGAATAAGTCGCCGGTGTACTCGCGCTCGCAGTAGTCGTAGTCGTATTTACCGTAGACCCCAAGGCTCGCCAATCCAAACGCCATAATAAAAACGGTACTGCAGGTCGCCACGATACTCTCGAGGATACAACTATCACGGACATGTAGTACAACAGAGTGGCACACTCTAAAGTAGGTTTCGACTGACGCCAACTGTAAAAAAACGTATCTTAAGTACACGTTTTAGCAATAAGATATCCTAATCAAAACATTGTGTGCTGCTGGTGAATGGTTTCAACGAAATTATTACTATTCAGTATTGTATTATAGTATGTGTAATTGTTTATGGTAACAGCAAGCAGGACAACGCTTCATTTCGCATTGAAGCACAAAATAAAGACTTAGCAGTAATAATAGCATTGAACACAGCACACAAAATGTTACTTAAAAACACACTCAAAACTAACAATACTTATTTTCATCATAAAGCAACAATTATTCGTAGCTGTTAATGTAGAAAAACATAAAGAATTGCAGGAATACTTACGGTGAAATACATCGAATAACAATAGGTAGAAGCAGTGATCAGTAATTGCAGAGAGCGACACGACAAAAGCACGTCCCATCTCCCAGTAGCAAATACAACGCATGCCGTTGGTATGACCACTGCTGTGAGGAGGAGATCCGATGCCCCAGCACACACGAGGAACGTATTTCCTGGAGGACAAATAAAAATTATGATTAGTCTGACAATCGACGGCAATACACCGAGGCAATACAAACTTAAATGCCAATGCTACATGGTCGTCAAACAGTTCTTATGTTCATCTAACCCTCCCTGTGTTGAGAGGTAGATCTAGAATATTTGACGATTTGTAAATCGTGCCCGGCTCAATAGAACAAGCCAACTCGCACAAAGAGACCATCTACACATCAGAGCCACCACTGCACTAACACGAGGTAGGCGTGTGGCACGGCGCACCCACTGATGCAAATTACTTCACGACGATTTTTTGCCTTTAATATGGTAAAGTGGAGTAATGAAGCCGTATTCTTATATTTGGAGTTGTATTCAAAGTGAATCGGTATTACTGGATCGGAAGGATCGTCTACATAAGGATAAACTTATTGCATTACACGACGCGTAGTAGCGACTTTCAACGAAACTCACAAAATGTATCATATTTGTGTGTTTTTAATTTTGCGCCGGTTGTATACTTGTAAAAAAAGTCATATGCACAATTAAGGTATAGCTCAGAATAGCGTTGCCAGGTCCTCATACCGAAAAGCCGGACAGAGCTGTGAGTTTGGCCTAACATTTGGGTCAAAAAGCCGGACATCCTGCATTTTCAACAATTTTAAATATTCGTGTAAAAAATAATTATTTTTTTGGCCTAACATTTTGGTAAAAAAGCCGGACACTTTGCATTTTAGGGGATTTTTTGGTATTAATGTAGAAAATTAATGAAAACCAAGCTTTTTTGATAATTTACAATAAAACTAATGCCAAATTAGTCTAAAAGTACTTTATTATTAATCAGTCTCAATAATTCTTTCCTTAATTCAAATTAAATGCAACATCAGTCTAAATTATGTGTCTTAAATTCTCAATATATAAAACAAAACAGAACTTATTCTGTAAATAATCAAAACAAAACAAAACTTCTTCTCTTAATAACCAAAACAAATCTCTACTCTTATTAATCAAAACAAAACTTCTTTAAATAATATAAACTCGACACTTCTTCTCTTAAATAATCAAAACAAAAAAGACTTCTTATCTTTCAATTAGACATTAAACATTATTCTAAATATTTTTGGTTTGCAGTAACAAGCTTTAAAAGTTCAGTTTCTTTTATTATGCAGTTGTAAAAATCCTTGCACGATAAGTGTTTTAAATTGTATTCTACGAGTAGCATTTCAGCAACTGTATCTACGTTAAGTCTGTTGCGCTGTTTTGACCATTGTTGACCTATTAGAGCGAAAACTCGTTCCACGTTTGCATTGTGGCCTGGAATCGCGAAATAAAATTGGCAAATAGTTAGAAATTCTGAAAAGCTTTCTTAAGAATTCATTGATTTAAAATATTGGACCCATTTTTTGTGGGCTAACTGTTTCTTGAAATCAACATCCTCTTTATTATTAATTAAAAAGCTTTTCAGGTTTTGCAGTTGATCAAAACATTTGCTGTCATCAATTTTGACGTTGTTTTTCGTTATGATACTTATAGTATTGGAAACTTGATTCCATTCAGGAACATCTTTTAAAGACATCCATGAAAAATGTTTTGTCTCTTTGTATAGGTTTTCAGTCCATGATTTTAAATATTGTACTGCAATTGTGTACATGTTTTTAATATTTTCTTTGAACGCAGTCACTTGGTCAACATTCTTGTCAATGTCATTAAACTTACGTAAAATAGAAACCACTTTTAGTGGACAAAAATCTTGTTCCTTGCATTTATGCTGTTCATTATTTCAGAACAGTTTTCTAATACCTCATTCACTGAAACATCAGCCTTCTCTGTATTTTTGATGTAGTTTTGATATATGGCCATGAAAGAATGAACAGCCTAAAAATAGCCTTCGTTCAGATAATTTTCGAAAAATTCTCTTAATCTAAAATGCCTAACAAAAGCCGGACAGGCCGGACGACGCTTATTTTGGCCGGACAGGCAATCAAAAAGCCTGACGATGTCCGGCTAAAGCCGGACGCCTGGCAACGCTAGCTCAGAAGCTCTTATCACTTCGGCGATCTCCAATATCAAAAGACGTTGAGACGTAGGCTTATTAATGTGTAGAGAGTCTGTTTTGATCGATCGTAAGTTGGGACTGGCTGGAGTGATATCGGAATGTTGGACGATTGTGTAACGTCAGCCGTATATGTTACACTGCATATCGTAACGTAACTGACGTAACAACATGGCACTACACAATTCAAAAAATAATTTTAGACCTTTAATTTAACATTTAGCACTCAAATTTATACATACCTGTATTCTACAAAGTCTCGACTAAATGTCTGAAGAAAGTCAACACCGAAGCACTTATAAATTTTATAATACAGCGTAAAAAACCCTGACATTCAATTTGGCTAAAAACCGTTACAACGTCCGTCTCGAAAATTGTATTCGTTACACCGTTAGATCTGACAGCAGATTGACTTCGTATTTGCTTGTTTATGGTCAAAATGTTGCCAATTTTATGAATTGTAAAAAAATATGGGGTAAAATGTTTAACTTTCTCGTAAATATCGTAACATACCCTGACCTGTCAGGCGCCATTCATATTTATTGAAAATTTCAATTTAATTTAAAAATTAGTAGTTCAAACTATTCTTGATATATTTTGTATTACTTAGAAAGATATTACGTCATTTTATCCTACAAAAATGGAAACAACTATGGGTCTCATGCGAAAAAATCAAACAATAGCCTCATAAAGGAGTTGTAAGGTTTTGGGACAGTATGAAAACGAAAATGTTTCTATTTTGAAATTTGATTTCAAGCTATAATTATTTATTATTTCTCTATAATTTTGGTTACAAATACGTGACACATAATTAAAGTTTACGTTCGTATCCTTAGTTGTAACCTTATGGGTACAGATTCGGTTAATAAAAATAAAAATGCTCTGGGACATTTACATTTTTCCTAGGTACACTTTTTCGCAAAAATGCCCCTAATACATATTTAATCTAAATGGTGTTTTTAATAACAGTATGATTGTTACGTAATGTAATGCTCTAAGCGCATTTTTTTTGTTTGGTTATGGTTTAATTTGTTTATTTCTTTTTAATAATTTAAAGATATATCTATTTATGAATGTGTTTTGTTTATTACCTATTACAATTGTTCTAATAGCGATAGTGTCGATATCGAACTTAGAAAGCATACGAGTGCGAATAGTCCTATTGCACTTGTATGCTTTCTAACAGTACGGAGGCATTTCATACTTCGTAACAAGGTAATTTCGAACTGGCGTACATCGAGATCCTGTACTTTAGAACTAACATACGTCGACATTTCAAACTTCGACATTACTACCGTAAAACGCCATCTGCCAGAAACTTTTAGTACTCTAAATAACCGCTGAATCGGGGTGTCCCGATTCTCCGAAGTAACAATTTCAATTGTCTTCGCCAAGCAAACAATGATTTTAATTTCATAAGCAACCTAGATGAATAATAATAATTAAATAATACCTTATTGCAATCACTTTAATATTATTCTAAGGAGGCGTTTAGCTCTATGCTGCCATTTAAAATATCTGTTTATCCTGATCTGCCCAGCGTTTTCTAAAGTAGGTCAGCTTCCAGCCCAACCACATTAGAGTCGCGTTATTTTGGAGGACAAGCAATGGCGATGCTATTACATTTTAGTAATGACAGCCGCTATAGCAATAAGGCCATTAGAAATTTATTTTTATTAACTTCGCTTAAATTATCCAACGCAATGGTGGACTAGAATCATTAAAAATAATAATGTTCGATTTATTTTATTAATAAACACAACAAGTGGTTACCAATATCTATCTAATACCTTTAAACGAGCAATAGGTATGTTTATGCATATGTTTGTATATATATTTCTTGTGTGCGTGTGTATGTGACTGAACTCCTCCTAAACGACTGGACCAATTTTGATGAAATTTTTTGTATGCGTTTGGGTGACGCCCTGGATGGTTTAGATTTACAATTGGACCCAGTAGGTGGCGCTGTACGGGCAGGACAACGTCTGTTCGGTCCGCTAGTGTTTGTATATATATAATATGAATCTTGGCATCGGCTACAACGATTTTCATGAAATTTAGTATGCAGCGGGTTTCGGAGCCGATAAATCGATCTACGAGTAGCTGGCTTTCATTATTAGAAAACATCGTTTTATCCGAGCAAAGCTCGGTTAGCCTAGTATTTATGATGAAAAGAAAATCCAATTCGTTAACACGTTACATTGCGCTTACCAACACATTTTACCTTTTGTCAACTAGAAACGATTGAATAATAAGCTTGTTATTATCACCCTTGCCAACAAAACGCGACTATCGGCGCGCTTTATTTATTTTATTTATTATTACCTAATTCTTGAGGAAGGTTATAGGATATTTAACATCACGCTACGACCATTAGAAGTATATTATCATTCAAAATCAAAATTATCAGAATTGATAGCTAATATATTGCATAGTTTATATGTTCCAGTCAAATAAAGGTTTACAAAGTTTGTGTTGCGGTTCAATACCCATATCGTATTTTCCTGAAAATTATAGGTACCTACACTCTTGTTATAAAATAAAAGTTAACGGATTTGTACTTACCCTGACGGGCACTTGTCAATTTCTATATCGCTTTCTAAATCGGCTCAGTTTGCATTCACATATTATAAATTCAATTACGTATATTCAGTCATTTTTAATCTATTTAGGATTTGTACCGGTGTGATTTGGATGGTTTTGAAACTGACAACTTCTGTCATCGTTTCACTGGCAGAAAATATCAAAGTATTTCATAGAGGCATCCGATGTGATAAGTAGGTACCAAATAGGTTTATACATCGAAGACAGGACGCGGCCTTGTAAAAAGCGCGTTTAGGTAGGTATACAGGGTGTCCAGCTACCGACTGATAAAACTTAACAGTAAACAGTACCTACTCATGAATATGAACAAATTTCGTACTGGGAACGACACAGAAATATTTAAAAAAGTGTTTTGGCAGTCGGTAGCCGGACACTGTATATAAATATAGTAGGTACCTACTTACCATACGTAGATATTTTCCACAGAGCACGATGTCCTTCAGCAGCCGCAGCTAGAGACGGCATTGTCAACACTTTTCGAACCAATCGAGGGGATTTCGATTACCCATAGAAAATCGCTTTCCGTGACAATTCTAATTATATCATTGACAGTTTAAACGAATATAATTACGCGGCGTCTTACGTGGGCGATCTAGACGCGAACGTGAAGCGGCGCGGCGCGTCGCGAAGTCTACAAACAGACGATGCCTAGCAAAGTGGCCTAGGTGAACGAACGCGCGTGCGGTGCGGCGCGCCGCGTACTGAAGCGAACGCTTTTTTTTTTTTTTTTTTGGTATGGGCATCTCGCAGTTTATCCTTTAGGGATATTTACTGCTCAACCGAACTTTCCTGTGGGGGGCTTAATTAAAATTAAGGCCTCCAGCCAGGCAGGAAGCGAACGCGATCAGTTGGCTCGTTATGTTCCGAGATTTTTCGTATAAATTGTGCGATTCCCCATAAATATACCTTTCTAAGTATACAAAGGATAAGTTTCATTTCTCTGCCGTACATGCTTCTTGAGTATTTGATATTTAAGAAATGATCTTTCCAATAATATTCGCTTCCGTCCGCTCATGACAAATGTACAGTGCCCACTGAACGGCGGTGCGAGCACCGGGCAGTGCGCAGGACAAAGCTGCCGCGTCGCGCCGTATCGCATTGAATTCGCGTGTCACCGCGCCGGGTCGCTTCGCAATCGCGTTAGCTTTGAATCGCCTACATAAGACGCCGCTTTAGTAATGTGTGTCTTGTCGCTACCATTCTGTGCTCTGCGATATTTTCCTAGAAGCTCCACTTTAAGCGTTCATACACTGTAGTTATCTACTCGACCGGTGTGTATGACTCACGTGATCACGTCCTTTAAATAGTCCTTTGGCTTCCATGTAGGTCATGGCCCTATTTCATCTGCGGTATTGCATCAGATTAGGCTGTAGTATATCAAATAACTGCAGGTATATAGGCTACCTAAGTATACTATTATATATATTATATACCTAAACTATTTGCTCACCTGTCTGCCTACACGTGGTGTTTAAATACCCATCCAAAAGCCGTTTATCTACGCATTCTGTACATCAAAATGTGACCTTCAATAATTGTGCCAAAATAATTGTCAGGAAACGGTTTTTAATTAAGTCTTGGTGGGAAAGATCGTAAATTTTCCCATTATAAATTTATTTTTTTAAACATGCCCCACATTAGTATTTGTGTGTCGTGGGTGCATTTACAAACATTTAAACTCACATATGTACAAACAGCCAAACCCGGAACAACTACCTGTAGTGTAAGTCTCGCAAATATTTGTTCCGTGCAGGAATCGAACCCGCAAAACGCAGCGCGGCAGCCAATCGCTCAGTCACTGCACCAGCCGTGTCGTATCTAGGATAGGGATTTATATCTTTTACTTCACGGTCAACTTGCTAAAATTCAGGTGAAACACAAAAAAAATGAATAAAACAAATGTCTTCCATGTATAATTTTATATTTTTTTCACCCAGCACATTCTCAAGAATACATTTAATATCATTAATTGTTTAGATGTATGTGGCTGAAAGCTGGGTTTTTTTATTTCGTTAATCTGCATACAGTATTTTATATTAACATTCAATATTTAGTCAAACGGGGTAAATCAAAAGAAAACTTTTTTAAGTATATAATACTAAAATGGTATCGAAACCATTAATTTAAATTCAGTAAAAAGAATAGTCTTAGTTCTCTTCAACAACAAATACTAGTTAACGGAAAAACCCCATTATAGTTTTGTTTGGATTCACCCCTGCGTTTCTATTCATCCCATTTTACGTAATTCAACTTGGAGACTCATGGTTTAACATCAACAAAACCAGTTTCTTTTATCTTTATTAGCTATCTACACACAACAGCTTAGCAACTAAGTCAGTGATCAAAATAAATGATTTTCTAATATAAAATATCCTAATAAATCTTATAATTAACGCTCATTAAATAACTGACTTTTCTGCTGAACTACACACTAGGCCCAAATCAGCGGTACTCAACCTTATTTTTATACTGTAACAGCTCCGCGGTTCAGTTGTATAAATATACACGAACTAAATATAACAGGTTACATATCATGAAAACATATCTATCTATTTACACACCACGAACAAAAAAAAACTGTGAGCCGTCACGGGACGCCTGGCAGATGTGAATCATCGAAACTATTTTGTACAAGTAATATGCAGAAAAGAACAGATTGTTGGGTATCGATATCAAGAACAAATGAAACAAAAAAAAACTAATTTCATTTTTTTTCATTTGTTTCTTGGCGGTGCGTCGCCACGCCAACAATCGGTTTTACCCGCGCCAATAAATATTTCACATAAAAAATAAAACTATATTTACAATAACCTAATTTGATTAAAAGAAAAGACATCTTTGACGCGATCAAAGGTTGAGCAACGCTGTGTTATTGTCGTAAAAAGAAATGGCGCAAGTGATGATGATTTTTTTTGTGGATGTTATATATTAGGTCTTTACCTATGAAATTGCCGTTCTGCAGTACTGGAAATTTCAAATCAAAATATTTTTTGTTTGGCTAAGAATTCTAATTTCAAATTAATTTTATTTTAAAAACATGGTTTTTTTTTCCAAAAGTAGTCATTTGTTTATTGATTAGTGTTACATTTTCATCGCATTTAAATCTTTTTCGTCATCATGGATACGTTAAAAATTCGAGTAATTATGGAATATGACTACCGTCGTGGCAGCAACGCGGCACAAGCGGCACGCAACATCAACGACGTTTACGGAGCTAACACTACAAACCAACGCACTACCTGTTATTGGTTTGCTCGCTTCCGTTCTGGAAATTTCGACCTGAAAAATGAACCTCGCGGTCGTCCGAAGACTGGTCGACAATGACGAATTAAAGGCGATTGTGGAAGCTGATGATACACAATCTACGGCTGAATTAGCAGCAGCTTTCGACGTTAGCGTCAAAACAATATTGGTCCATTTGCGTCAAATTGGCAAGGTAAAAAAGCTTGACAAATGGGTGCCCCACGAACTCAATGATCGCCAGCGCGAAGTACGCGTCGAGACGTGCCTTGCACTGCTCAACAGACACACAAATGAAGGAATTTTGAACCGCATTGTTACCTGCGATGAAAAATGGATTCTGTTTGATAACCGCAAGCGCTCAGCAAGTTGGTTGGATCCTGGTTCAGCACCTAAACAATGCCCTAAACGAAAACTTACCCCAAGAAAAGTGATGGTCACTGTTTGGTGGTCTAGCGCCGGTGTGATTCAACACAGCTTCTTACCAAACGGGGTGAGCATTACTGCAGATGTGTACTGTGAAGAATTGAACACAATGATGGAGAAGCTGGCACATCTCCAACCAGCATTGGTCAATCGCTCGTCTCCGCTGCTCCTGCACGACAACGCGCGACCTCATACTGCACAGCAGACCGTCTCCAAGTTGCAAGAACTGGGGTTGGAAGCTCTCCGTCATCCGCCCTACTCACCAGACCTTGCGCCTACAGACTACTACTTTTTCCAGAATTTGGATAACTTCTTGGCGGGAAAAAAATTCAATACCCGAGAGGCAGTACAAAATGCCTTTGAAGAATTTGTTGCCTCCCGTCCAGCTGATTTCTTTAAGAAGGGCATCAATAAACTGCCACTGCGTTGGCAAAGATGCATTGATTGCATGGGTGATTACTTCGATTAATACAAATAAAAAATACATGAAAAAAAATCATTTAATTTTTTTCATACAAAACGGCAATTTCATAGGTAAAGACCTATTATTTTACAGAACTTGAACTGCACCCAAGTGACTTTCTAAATGTCAATAAAGGGCGGATCCAGGATCTTTATTTTCAAGGGGTCCTTTCAACTCAATATGACATATGTAGGTAGGTAGGAAAACTAGTTTTCCTTTATCCATTCATACAGAGGAGTATCTATGCCAACGAATGTTAAAAATATTAGGCTTTTAGTTATAAATTGTTTCTTTTAAGCCGGCAGGGGGAGGGGGGGGGATGCTACCGAAATGCTCCCTAGAATTTATAGAATAGTTTTGAAAATGTAACAGTTGAAAAGCAGAATCTTTGTTTATTATACTGTTATTGTAATGCTATTTGCCTGATTTATATTTACAGTAATAACTTTTAATTTAATGTAAATTCGCACCGTGAAAAATAAACTTTATTTATATTATTGATATAAGACTTCGATTTTGCTATATTCACATCGTTTATTATTTTGTATTGATTCTCTATGTTAATGAGTAATGTATAGTTATTTTGTAGTAGAGACCTATGCAATTGTTTTTTTTTTTATTGGCAACAAAATACATTACTCATTCATACTACAATAAGTGCCCATTGGATTGACAAATACCAAAAAAAGACTAAATAGGTACTCCCAATATGTTTATTTTTTAAACTGTCCCATATTCACTTATTAAATTATAACATTGCACAACCGTATCCATGGTCTATAGTTAAATTCTTCCATCTTTATGGACACTTATTCTAGCATAGATTATATGTATATAATTGCCTTGACTTTTCAAATCATATTGATTTCTTTGAAAGTACATTTTTCAAGAGACGAAGTAATCTTAACTTTGACGTAAGGTAAGTATTATTATTAAAGTTCTACATTTAGGTAATTGACATAACTTATTTTAACATATAAAGACTTTTTATATTAGTAGCTTATGTATTTGAGCCGATCTAAGGACCTACGAAGTCCGTATTTTTACATATTTTCTATTAAGAGGTTTTAATGTGGACGTATACTTTGTTGCCAATAAAACAGCCTGTCAATTTCACTATGGGTACACAATAATGTATTTTCACTAAAACAGTTTTTAACACTGCTCAACCTACTGACCCTTTTTTATTGTATCAAGAAGAGAGATAGTGTGAGTACACCGTATTTTCTCACGTTACGGGATACATGAGATGGTGAAGTGAATTTATCAACAAAATAGAATTATCTAATATTTGATCTAAAACAAAGCCCTTCCCTTTGTTTTCTGTCGATTTTCTGTTGAGTTTTGAGGGTATATGTAAGTAAGTGTGTGTGTAATCCAGAACTACTCACTCGGTATATTATTTAGTAATGATAGTAGAAATGTATGATTTTCTGTGATTTATTTGATTGATTGAAGAAAACACGTTTTCAACTTAAAATCGATTGACGGCGATAAAATGTTTTTTTAACATCATAAATGATAGTCGCTTAAGCCGTTTTGCACATATTAAACTTATAAAAGGTCGTGTATAGTCAGATTACTGTTAACAGTTACGTAACTAATCAGAATTTTAAAGATTGGGTTTTTATTCCACTATCACAGTAATCTGAAGTTTAACTGAATTGTGTTTTAATAATCAGCCAAACAAACATAAATAATAGAATATAATAAGTAATTAAATTATTGCATAAATTAATAAATATATATTTTTCGGAAATAAACAGAGCAGGCATTGAATATGCTATCTGAAAATAATGGTGAGAAGCGTCCAAATCATAATTAAAAATTTTTTTTTTTTGAAAATACAGTCGATTTAAATAGAACTTTCCGATTATGTAAACAAATCTGCTCGGCTCTGTTTACAATAGCGGCAATTCATATTAAAACAGAAAATACTCACTCCCGTTTACATTAACATCTCATCGCATTGCCAACCTTATGAAAAAATAAAATCATCATACAGGTTGTATATATTCACTTGAGCAGCTCATTTACGAGTGCCCGCAACAGTATGTGCTTCATGTGGTGCACCTGAGGGGCTTGGGGGTCAGGGCGCAAGGCCTGTGCTATTCTGGATTGCCAGACTCCCGGCTGATGGTTACTACCTAATACCGGTGGCGGTTCGGATATATGTTGGGGTTCTGTACGTTGCTGGACTGCTGCACCGGATAACCTTGTGTTATGCTGCCCGGTTTCGCCGTCTGGACAAAGAAGTTCGATTAGTCTATAGTCCAGAGCTACCTTTTGACTACCAATCATTTAATCGAATCGTTTGTTTATATCGCATTGAAAACAGAACAACCAAATAAAGCTACAGTTAAGTATGAGAAGATTCATTGAAGATATGAAATTATGTAAAGGGCATGCAAACAAAAGCAATGTTGAAATTTTGATAAATTTTGACAAATCGGCGACGTATTATCGTGCCGTGGGCAGTCAAAAGGCTGAAAGACAAACACACACACATTAAAGGTTGACTTCAATTTCTGGGGCATAATTACTTTTTTTTTTTTAAATCACTCGAAACATTAAACTGTGCTCTTGATAAGTTTTTTTAAAGAGCTGTTTTTACAAAATAAATTCACGACTTCATTTTTTTGAAAAAGGACAGCAGTCTGAGTATAACTTTTATTACTTTTGGACTTCTGTTGGGTTTAAAAATCACAATTATGCCCTAGGATTGCATCAAGGGCAAGTTTTTTTTTTTTAAAGGACAACACAATGGCTCGCTGTCCTTAAGTGACCTTTTACTTTCGAGGTGAGCGCCTAGTTCCCCAAAGAACAAAGCCATCTAAGTTCTACTAAAGTATGCACATAAAATTGTGATCAATAAACCCATTATTTCAATATTAAATTCAATCCCCCGCTCACCTCGTAAAGGACAACGAGCGTAAAGATAAGTAAAAAATTCTTACAAAGTTTGCGAGTAGGAAAGCCGCTACGGTCTATTTGGTTCTGATATATCCAGTAGCATTAAAATTATATTGAATTTGTAACAAAATGTTAAGGTATGCACACATTACACGGAGGCCGCAGCGAGTCACAAAAAGGGCATAAAGCCATCAACACAAACAGAAGATGTTATAACATGTCTGATTAAGGTACACTTTTCCTTGTGAAATTGATTTTGGATACGGTCTGACGCGTCAGTGAGAATCCCTTGATAAGCAACAAAGGATTAGATCTTATCGGGATACTCATCGACGCGAAAAATAATTCAAACCATTTTGTTTATTGAGTATGCGGCCGCTGCAGCCCAGCGTAATTTATAAAATTATCCTATTTTATAGCTAGTGAGATAGCTAGTTACAAGTACCTAATGATGTAATTACACTTGGCCGTTTACCCGCATTCGGGCCAACAGGAGACTATATATATAGACAAGTTTATTCGACTTCGTCATTCAATATCGTGACTCTAAAATCGAATGTAGAATGTTACGTGAACAAATTTGAGTTATTCGGATACTAATCCGAATGCGGGCCAGTAACCAAAGAGTAATTGCTCCTAAAGTAAACAAGCAATGATTTATTTACCTTTATAACCAAAGTTCAAATGGATTTGTTATTATCACAACAAAAGATGCTTGTCGCATACATTATTTTAAATTCACTTCTTACAAAATTTACGGGGGAAATGATTTTACTTTTGATATTGTTTTAAAATGTAAGCTCACATGACAACAATAAGCAATAATCAATATTAACATAAGATCTTATTCCAATTTATTTGTATGAGCGCCTTCAGCGCTACTAAAAATATTTTAGTAAAAATATAGGACACCTGGGAATCGAACCCAAGATATCGCATTGCCCATCGTTTTTACAAAATCATCGTTATCTGCTACGACTTCCAGTCTACCCAGGCTGTTCCATTTTGTAAAAATCTTCCCGTGAAAAACTTGGGTGTAATAAATTAAAAAAGCTTGCAGTGTCGCCCAACTTAAGTAAGACACTCACCCAAGTTCTTACGGAGAATTATTTTACAGAATAGCACAGCAGCAACTGAATACCATATAGGACTTATAACTACTACACTATAAAAATGTTTAAGTCTCTTTTGAAAACTGAAGCATAATTTGGCAAAGTGCCTTATTATTAAAATCAGTTTGGACAAATTAAGAAAGGAATAAAAACCAAGACTTTCACACAAAACGCACAGACGTTCAGCTCTCTTTAATCATGCATGATGCTGAAACACGACATGGTTCTCTATTAGCGGTTCCTTAGGAGTTTCGGTACATCTAGTTTTGAAGTATGAAGATGATGATGATGATGAAATACTTAAAAAACTCGTTGATATAGAGGTCGAAGCGCTAAAGACTGGGGATTTTCCGTCATTTTTCAGTAACGGGTCTCTCAGTAACCGGTAAAACGGTCTGTGCTCGCCTTTACTATATGAGACTTAAACATACTTGGCGAAATGTGGGTGTACTGAAGTGACATCTCTGCCCAACCCCTCGAGAAACACAAGCGTGATATTATGTTATACTTCAAAAAATATTGTGTACAGGTAGCTAACAGAAAACCATGTTATCATGTCGCAGCCTAAGGCTAGCAAGATGCTAAATAAACATAAACATAGCGAAATTTAAACAGGGTTTAAATGTTATACTTATGAATATAAATAAAACTTAATACATGAATATATAAGGAAAAATAATATAAAATATACAGGAAATAACCCAATTAAATAAAAATAAAACAAGCCACCATTATAGATACATAGCAATAATAAGGGGAGAGTTCCAACATGGCTTATATTCGACATGTCAAAAAAATAATTCCATAAATACTCTGTACTATTTCTGAATTTATCTCATTTACGTCAAACAATAATTTATATAAATACATATAAGACCAGCCTTAAAACTCTTTATCAACAAAAGAAATAAAAAACTTCACGGGAAATGCAACAAAAACGCTATTTATACTAAAATTGAAATAGTGTGTACCTGCATCGTGTTGTGTTGCGGCGGCTGGTGGATGGACAGGTGCCGAGACACGGGAGGCTGCGAGTACGACACGCCGCTGCTCACCGACGGGTGGTGCGCCTCGCTCAGACCGATCAGCACTTGTGGCTGACGACAATGTGGTGGGTTTTTTTTGTTAAATATCAGAAGAAAAAATCTATTGTAACGCAACCCGTTTTTTTGTCCTCATAAAGATACCGTATCGATTAGCATGCATGCAAATAAAACATAAGAATCGGCGTTTTATTATACAATTGTAGCTCGCCGAAGTGTGGTCACATTGTAACAAAAATTAATTAATTATTAAATTATTCTACCGTAATATAACTTTTTATTGCTTGGCACTTTGATAATTTAGCTACACTATTTTGAAAGATGTCCATTTAATAGGTTTTCAACAGTCGGCCGCTTTCCAAAATTATTAAAGTATGTTGAATTTAATGCCCTTCTAGTCTATAATGCAGTCTTTCTCTTAAGAGAGGTGTTAATTCACCAATGCTATAGTGTTTGGCATAGATGCGAACCAATTCACAATATTGTAGCTACCTAAGTCGGGTCAATATAGGTTTACCGATAGGTTCACAACAAACAGTGTGATTACATCTACAACCCACGCACCTGAGCCTCTTTCTTCTGCTCCTGATGCTGCTGCCCATCTCTATTCTTCATCATATCGAGGTAGAGTTGCGGCTGCGGCTGCGGCGCATACATCAGGTTGGAGTGGTGCGGCTGGTGCGGCTGGTGCGGCTGGTGCGGCGTGTGCGGCGTGTGCGGCGCGTGCGCGTGGTGCGCGTACAGCAGCGGCGGCGGCCGCTCGCCCACCGCGCCCACCACGCCCGACGTGGGCATGCTGTAGTACGCGGTGGACTGTACGGAAGATCCGCCCACGTTGGATCCGTATTGGGCTGGCTCTGTGAATTTATTTAGATATGTGTTTAAATCAATTTGAAAAATTAGGTTTCATTTTACAGCGAATTCTGGTTTGTTCTATGACGGTCGTACGCCAAGGTATCTGATCTGAAAGAGCATTTATTCCGTAGTAGTAAGATTGGTTTTCGTTATTCAAGCGGGACGTGGTGTTGATTGACGGTATTATAAGTACATTAGCGTAGAGTTTATCGACGTTATGAATGCGAATTTCGCGCAGCAATCACGTACAACTGTTTAAAAAAAAGATATTTAATAACATAGCTACAATAAGGACTAAGAATTATTTCTTGTCCGTCAGGTAGACTATTAAAAAATATTGGACCGTTATTATTTATTTAGCATGACGTCTCGCGTATGTAGATTCATACCTAAATGTGACGTAGCGAGCCCCCACTCCCTAACTTTAATGCGTTTAAAAAAGATAGATAAAGCAAAAAAGTTTATAATATTTTTTAATTATCTGACTGACGGATTTTTTTTTTTTTTTTACCCAGGCAACAACCCTATTACACACATACAATTCCACACGTTAATAAGTACATGCACATTGCACAAGTTAGAAAAACACATAGATATATCAGATATGGACTGAGCGTTCCATATACAGCTGAAAAATACGGGCAAGAAAGTGTGAAAGAGAAATCCGCTCGGTCGCTTTGTCTCTTTCTAATGAGCAGAAAATTCTTTGAGGGTATAGCACAGTCTATTTCTCTATATCTATGGAAAAATAAAACAGGTTGGTGTGATAGATCGAGGTTATTATCATAGACTAATAGAATAAGAGTAGGGGAACACCATTGAAGTGATGGATGGATTGCGTGAAAGATGATATGTCCAGAAAGGTGGTGGCAACTGAGATACCGGCTAGTAGAGATGTGGAAAGAGAAGACATGCTTCGCCGACCCCAAAATAACTGGGCCTGCTCTGAGGCAGGAGGTTAATAGGTGAACAGAAGGGTCAGTAGAAAAGCATGTAGATGAGAAGCGACAGACAAAATACAGTGACTCCTAGTAAAACCACTCACTGTTCCAAAGCACTGCGCGGGCCATCTGACGGTTCATTCGGCCATCTTGATCTACCTCTGCAAAAGATTTATATAATGCTTACTGTTACATATTTAAATAAAATTGAAGTATTCAAATGTATACCTAAAAATATAATTCAGTGTATCTGGAATGGGTTTTTGTTTTTCTATGAAAACAAGGGTTGTAAGTGATTGGTATGAAAGTTGGATTACTCAAAAATACTGGACACGTATTTTTTCTTTTGTCACATAAACCGAAAATGACGTCACGCCGTGCTACACTTTTAACGTAACAGTGGCGTCACAAGCCAGTTCTCCTGAACTTTAATGTGCTATATCATTGTCAATTTTTATTGATTTTAGTAAGCAAAAAATACGTATCCAATATTTTTTGGTAATTTTACTGACGGACTAAATAGACTTAATATATTTTTACCTAGGACACATCCCTATTGTAAAAAGACTATAAAAAATCGGCTAAATAACAATTAGCATTAATTTTATTGAATAGGGGGTTTTATTAACAAGCCAGCCTTTCGCCATTTTCAGCCAAGTGACATTTAATATTAGGGGGTGTTGTTTGTTCAGACTGCCATTACATTTTCATTTAGACGACACGGTTGGCGCAGTGGTTGAGCCATCGGCTGCTGCGCTGCGTGTTGTGGGTTCGATCCCCGCACGGAACAAATATTTGTATGACCTACAGGTAGTTGTTCCGGGTCTGGCTGTTTGTGTATGTGAGTTTAAATGTTTGTAAACGCACCCACGATACAGGAGAAATTCCTAGTGTGGGGCAACGATTTTAAAAATGTAAATAAAATGAAATATAAAAAATGGTGAAACAGTCAGCTTGGCCCCATAATTCGCTTGGCATTACTTCGGCTAGGCAAAACTGACTCATCATATTCATAAACATTGGATGATAACTCACTGTGATCCGGATAAACCTGCTGATGCTTCATGGGTGGTTGATGCAAACGATGCGCGTAGAGGGCATAAGTTGGTGAGGGACTTCTTGGTCTTTTCACACCAGACTGTATGGGACCACGTACTATCGTCTGCTGTTGTGGGAACAACATGTGGTTTGAGTGCTTATGCTTAAACAAAGGAGAATAAACACGGTAATACAAACAGGTGCAACTAGTGAAGTGATTTTGTGATTGTTGATGTGCAGACGTCAGCACATCAAGCTAGCCCAAACTGTCCAATTTTCCCAATGTAACATGAACCTTATTCTTTTGTCATAAAGTTGAATGACTATCAAAGAAATCTGACAGATTGGGGATGCTTGATGAGCTGGCCTCTGTACTTATAATGGTTAAGAAATGTCATTAGCAGTGGTAATTAAAAAGATGGTAGATAAGAGATAGAAAATAACCCACATTCAAAAATTGACAATGGCCCCCTCAGAAAAAAATGTCTAGGCCACTGACATAATAAGGAACATGCAAGTCATTATTTTCTGCTCAAGCAATAAAATACAGAACAATATTTTATTGCTAAAAGTGAAAAGAATGACTGACCTGTGAATGAAAATAAAATAAACTGTACTAAAATCTAAATTTGAATACAGTTTGTTGCGCAAAATATATCCTACAATTTTCTACTGCAGTTAAAACGTCTTACTGTCGCAGTCATGATGTGACGTCATTTTTCACAATACTACTTTATATAGATATCAGTTTTAGTCCTAAATTAAATTTGTAATGTTGGTTTTAGCGATACGGCCACCCATTGTAACACCCTATGTAGCTCTTAAAGTTATTGTTTGAACATTTTCAAGGTGTACAATAAAGAGTATTCTATTCTATACAATGTTACTTATTTTGTGATTATGCAGTCAAAATTCACACCCAGAACATAGAGAGATTTCAAACACTTGTCAAATACAAGATATTTGTTTGACACTTACACATATAAAACAATTACATGGACGATAAGTTGATACATTAATAAATTAAACAAGTAAGTACCGTAATTTATTCAAATAGGTACGTATTGTTTATATGTAAAATGTAGTATGCAAGTATGTAGTTTGTCCAATTGAATGCAAATAATGAATTGAATGAATCTTTTGTATAATCCCTATGTACAAAAGTTAAATAGTTATTATACAATTTGAAGTAAACTTCCGAGTATTATTTACAATGGCAATTTTCAGAAGTTTTGATAGATTCTTCCTATTTTTTTTATCCTGAACAAAGTTAAATGGAATACTTGTAATCTTTCAAGAAATGTTACAGGAGAGAATGCACCAAAACACCTTATTTAATAAAGGCTACTTGTAAATATGTGATTTTAAATGTAATGTGTAGTTAAATTAATGAAACTATATTCACACAGTACTTCTTTCTAAAGTTACTTGTTATTAAAGAATCTATAAAAGCACTCTCTATGATCATGACACAAAAAATCCATCCCACTTCTTATCTAACATGGAGTAAAATTACAGCATAACGTTACTACACATTAATTAAAAAGGGATTTAGTTTTAAAATAAACAAAGAGTACCTTGTTCATCATATGTGAGGACAGCGGTGGGGGACGTCCTTGGTTCTGTTGTTGGTCTTGTCCAGTGGATGCGGACATGGGGAACATGGGCAACTGTATGTTGCCCATCGGCTGCATCTTCATAGATTGCATGTCGCTGGAAAAGTCGCTGTTTTGTTTTTTTTGCACGTCATTAGTTTGTCTACAGAGTGGTAGTGGTTAGTAAGTTTTTGGGTTAGTTGTTTTGTTAGTTTTAGACCTGAAACCTGTTGTTAAGTGCAGGTGTTGTGATAGATGTAGCAGTAACCAAATAGTGGCACCCATGCCCATTCTCTTGATATGTATTGTTTCTTTTCAAAACATCCACAGCAGTTGCGTGTATGCTATTTTAACATAGAATATTAGTTTTGTTTTGAACAATCTCATCAATTTGACCAATTTTAATAGCCACTTCTCACTCACTCTAATAAAGCCATATAACACTTTCAAGCTAAGAAAAAAAAATGTTTTTAGAACAATCATACAGGTTTCCCATACTCACTTAGTTTCCTTTTGTTGCTGTCTCTTTCTGACTTCATCTTCATTCAGTACTTTCTTTAGTTGCATAAACAATTGTTGCTTCTCCTTCTCAAGTTGTTTCAGTTTCTGTTCCAACTGTTCTATTTGTTCTTTTGTTTCCTCTGAAATTTTATTTAAAAGAAACAATCAGGAATTGTTGAACTTAGTTATGTTTTAGAGGATGACTTACCCAATCCCAACAGTAAAGGTAAGCATTTTATTTTAGATTTTTACAACGAAAAGTTACAAATTAAGTAAAATTTGTAAGAAAACTTACCAAGAGTCATGACATCTTGTCTCTCTCTCGCTTCTTTCTCTTTGCGGAGTCTCTCTTCTTCAACCTCTGCTTCATATTCTGAAAAAAAAGGTTTGTTCTTAAGAATAGTACCACAAGTAAACATTAACTGGCAAACATGTTCAAAAAAGGAAGACACAAATGAGGATAATGAATTAGTAAAACAATAATGTAATTTATCCACTACAAGGCAGCCTGAGGCTTAAAACACTGCAGTTTTTTTATAAAAACCTCTGCATATAACTTAATAACATTACATGAAAATGTGAATTTTCAGTTAAGTTTTGCAGGATTACCTTCTTTCTTCCTTTGCCTTTCACGTATAATATAGCGCTTGAGAGCGCTCCACATCTTCTGATCTGCTTCATTTTGATCCTCTTCTGAATTTGAGATTACAGCAGGCATCTTGTTAGGTTTTTAACACGAAATCTTCATAAAATTAAGCAGGATCAACAAGACTGTTGTTTTATTTCTGGCCTCGAACAGAGCATTCTTGCGATGTGTAGAAAGTAATATATATATTGAATCGTTTATTATTATTTTCTGTATTTCCTGTAGATTTAAGAAAGAAACTTATAACTCTCTAAATATAGTAAACTATGCAAATTGCTTTATTACGAGAGGATTTCGAAATTTATTTGCGTTACCTACCTAGAAGTGGTGTACACTATTTGGCACTTTTCTTTTGACATACACAGCAGTGTTGCCACCCTCTGATTTTTGTATTTCCCACGTTGCGAAAATTCAGACGCGCGGAACATAAATCTTTCTTGCTTAAAGAAATGAAATGAAAAATATAGAGCATTAAAATAGGCGGTTTCATGCTAACAGATGTGTTCAACACTTAATCCGACACATACCAAAAGTCCCCTGGTATTTCAGTTAAAAATTATACACAAATAAATAAATATTGCTGGACAATCCACACAGCATCATCTAGCCCCAAGTTAAGCAGAGCTTGTGTTATGGGTACTAGATGACTGATATACTTAATACAATACATTACATAGATAGATATTTTTATTTTATTTATACACAAATTATAGTAAACTATCAAAAACCTCTATCTTTAAAGTAGTTTAAAGAGTCAGTTGGTCAGTCTATCTTCAACCTTTTACGGTAATAAATGACCAGTGTGCTATTTTTAAAAAAATATTTATTAAGATTTTATTCGCTTTTTCAACTTTTTAAAAATGGCACTCTAAAAATCTTCTGAACATGAAGCAATCCCCTAAATATAGGAAAAATACCCTAAGGTGGAAATACTGAAACAGGGCCTTGAGAAAGACAAAAGATTTCTAAAAGTATTCATTTGCATTGTCTGTGGTCGAATAAAAATAATAGTACACGTATAAGAAAGTAATTCGATGGAATTCAAGTACTTTAATAAATAGCTTTTATGTCTTTTTAAAACATGCTTCTATACTTGTGTGTGTTACTAAACGCTACGATTTTTTTTTTATGAAAACATCTGTAGCCAAGTTGAGTGATTTTGGGAGGGGTAAAACCTATAGGTTCGCGTCACCGACATGCTCATGTTAGGTGTAGCGCCAGACTGACAGTTATTCCAAAGTTTTAATTTTTCACATCTATCGGCAGTCCCCATAGCTGCGTATTTTTTGTGTGTGTTTGAATAGGTTTCTGGATGGTTTTAAATCACAAATACACCCAGCAGGTGCAATTCTAAATACGGTTTACTGTAAAGTATAAAAATTATTGATTTAAATAGATTATTCAATTAGGGCATGATTGGTGAAGTTTTAATGAGTTCCTTTTATTTATTTTTTACCTTACTTTGATTGTTTGGTTGAAAGCAAGGGCGTATAAAACTGATAGTCAGAAGTCATGGGTCAAATGATAAGCAGCGCCACCTGTTTTTAACTTGCCAATTTCTTACTTACGCTCCCTAAAAACTCCACAGATAACTCCCTAAGTCTATCTATCTTATTATCTATAGAAAGTCAGTGCATTGCGTATTTTTATATAATTAAACGATTCTATTGTGGTTTTTTTAACCCTTCTAGTTTACAATATTCCCAAAAATATAACTTGTATCGCAAAAATAAGCAGCAGATGAATTACTGAACGAGTGTTTTCTGTCACTGTCAACGTCACTCTTCCCCCCGAACTTCGCCCATGACCCCCTCTTCCATCCATTCAATAAATGTCCCCCGCTGTTTCTGATAATCCGATAACACTGATACTAGTCGAATGTTTGAATGCGTGCAATAATATGCGGGTTTTCTAGATAACTAAGCAAAACTTCTTGTTTATAACATAAAAATTATCTTGCGACATTCAGTGACCACCAGAAATCACGTAAAATGGACGGACCATCGGGGCCTAAGAAGAAACTCAAAACGGTAAGTGTAATTTAATATTTTATTTACTACTGTATTACTGCGATATCTTACGTACTTCCAGATCCGTTTATGTTAAATCAATTTTTGTTATCGGTGTTATTCGAAGTCAATGCTTTTGTAATCTTGAAGATATTTTAATAAGACGTGGAAGTGTTGCTACGAAAGATCTATCGGAAAGAAATGCGGTCAACCGGATATAACACGGTGTTTTCTTATAAGAAGATGATGTACTGACGAGGGCAGCATAAACATTCACAATCAGAGCTTGATTTAAATTACAGACATCATACACAGGGATACATTTGTTTTTATATATAATATCATTCAATACTATCTTTTTTGCTACAAGCTGCTAGGAGAAGCTTAGTTCTGTTGGTGCTATAAGTTTTCCAAACAAAATGCTTATAAGAACTCACCTTGAAATATTAATGTGATTATGAGAATGAATGTGTTCTGGAAAACAGTGGAAGGATTTAATCAAACCTAATATGTGGTACTTATTTATTTGTGTTTATGTAGTCAGGGAAAATGTGAACAAAAATAACAGGCAAACTGTAGGTAGTAAATCTAAGTCCTTTTGTAAATCCCAGAATTTTGCTCTAAGTGAGATTATCTTGGCTCTAAACAACTGTTAGGGTTGACTTTTGTTGTTCATCTTGATTCAGATCCATCCATATATTAATCAGTTTCTCAATACTGAAGGTGGTTTTTCCCAGCAACCGGGTCATAGGTGTATTGACCCCCGAAATGAGTCAGTTGATGGATGGGCAAAAAGTAATGTAAAAAGCAAGTCTTAACAACAACCTCTAAGAATTGAAAGTTCATTAACACTGTAAGTACAGAAGCCAGCACATCAAGCTACCCTAAACTGTCAAATTTCTTTGATAGTTTTTCAACTTTATTACAAATGTATAAGGTGAATGTTCATTTGGGAAAATTTGACAGTTTGGGATAGCTTGATGTGCTGGCGTCTGTACTTCAATTGGAATGCCCCCTAGGTTTTTGATAGTCCATGCTTAATTGGTTATCCTTGCATATTCTGCCATGAGTGGTGTGGATGCAGTCTGTTCATTTTACAACCATTGCTGTGTGTCAAATTCAAGGGCCGATTTATTGCGATGGTGGAGAACAGGTCTTAGTTTAGTCAATGGTGCCAAGGCATCTGCAATGCGGGCTGATATCAGTCGGGGGTGTATGCCGATGTATGAGTGCCTAGTCATGGTACTGGTATAAAGTATAGGGGTTTAATCAGTTGGAATCCGATATAACCATCTGTTTGGCACAGATGAAGGGTATCCATGAGGTTTTCCTCACAACAAGTAGATATAACATGATAAGTTTAGAAAACTTATATTGGGAAATTAAAATGGAAAATGTATTATTTAAATTAGAGGATACCTTTTTTTAATCATAAGAGCTATGACAATCAGCATTTTCTTCAATGAACTAAAAACTCCTTTTCCACATAATTATGTGCTCTATTTTTGCTAAATATTTATTTAGGTATTCATTCAAAACGTATGCACCAGTCAAAATCCTTACAAAATGCAGACTTAATTCCTTAGGAATGGTCTACCAGTCTATCTTGGTGCGAAAAGATAATGCATGGTGGATAAAATAAAATAAAATTCTTTTATTTTTGGTCCAATATGCCTGGCTGAATCTAATATTTTGTTGCTCTTGACCTACATATGACCTAATGTAAGCTTTAACGTATGGTGTTTATCAGCCCATAGGAACCTGTCATTAAGTCACCTGAACATGTACATGATACTATCAGCAACTGATAAGTGCTAACAACTGTAGTTGTATGATAAGCTGAGTTTTTGGTACTTTATGGTAACTGTTTTACCTATATTTGAACAAAAATATTCTTCATCTTTTCGCGCTTAGACGTGGAGATCTGGACATAATCCTGTCTTACGATTTGCTCTCGTGTGTCTGCGAAAGTTAAATGTATAGCTCAGAATGTGGTGTAAAGATGCATTGCGTGCATTTCAACTTTTGGCGCACTGGGCCATTTTTAGGGCTCCTTATTTTGCGTCTTCCTTTCTCTGAAGGATTTTTGAATGTTGGACTTGCATAGGCTCATACCCCCACTGACGCTAACCTCAACAGGAGCAGTATTATTTTGTATTGTTTGACGGACCGACTGTGCGTATTTTGTGTAAAACAGTTGCAGTATAAAGACCTGTAGTGACGTTGCATATCTTGATCGATCTGATCCAGCTTGTCCCTTTGCTGCTCTCCCAACGACGCCCTAAGCCGAGGTCCATATCTCACAGGGGGTGCCCTCAGCGAGTAGTTTCTTAATTTTTTGTTTAACGCGCTAGCTGGAGCCCTTAATTTATTAAGTCGTCTCCTCAGGAAAGTCCGGATAAGCAGTGAACAACCTCCGAGGTTGAACTGTGAGATGCCCATTTAAAACAAAAGCAGATCTTGAGAATGTACTGTCTGCGAACTAACTCAACACGTTTTCTAATGCTGTGGTTAACCTCAACACCGCAAATTAAAGTGTTATTGGGTCGGCGGTGTTTGCCTCAAGTCAATAAAGTTTGCGTGGACCATAATGACTAAACATCAGATCCCTGTTTTTGCGAACAGGTAATTAAATTGTTGATTTTGCGGCTAACCACGACTAACTTTTTTGTGTCGACCGTACTTTGGTTTAATACTTTATAATGTCTGTGGATGAGTGACCGTTCATAACATATCGGACTCGCACGTTACGCCGTTGATCCCGGCTATCATTTGTAGATCTTTGACAGTCGTTACGGGTAACCAGAAGCCCGAAAGTCTGACAACCAGTCTCACCAAGGGGTACTGTGTTGCCCAGAAATTGGATTGTGGAGGTCAGATAGGCAGTCGCTCTATGTAAAATACGGGTATTCAGCTGCGTCCAGCAAGACTGCAAGCCAACCACATCATAGTTGGGAAAAGGCATGGCTGATGATGATGATGAGGAATGTTTGAGCCCAGTAGGTGGGCTCGTTGATTGCGGAATCAATGGCATTATTTATGTTATCAATGCTGCAAGTGAACAGTACTTAGGACAGTCCAGCTAAGTAGTGGGACATGTTATGATCTTAAGCACTACACTCGCACTGGGTGTGTGATTACTGACTCATTCAACAGAATGAGTCAGTAATCACTTCGCCAAACTGTGTTTGCTGCGCCGTACTTCGGTACCAACGCAACCAATTGAGAGCTTTTCAAATAGCCCATTGCAGATCACACCGAAGAAGCAAATGTGCTGATGCTTATCTTCCCACAATTTGATATTCTCATTTAGAGGTTTGTCCAGGATGGCCTGCATAGAGCATAAGAAGCACTTACGCCTTGTAAGTCTACCCGGGGTCGTAGTGTAATCGTAGTAGGAATCGGAGACACGACTCCCGACATCCCCTCAACGATTAGGAAAAATAGAACATAGTTAAGTAGTGATGTTCTTTTTTCCAGCGCGCATGCGATCTCCTTTCGTTCGGATGCTGGTGTGATTCCTGCTTACATGGTAGCTTATTTTGTGAAATCGGCTTCAAACCGCTCGATATTATTAGATACTTCTCATTTAGGGCAGTGCATGTACACTTGCTTGGCGTGAATGGAGTGGTACCACACACATTCACCAACATAGAAGCATAAAGCCAATCTAAAAATAATGGTTGGATTGGCAAATTAAAAAGGAATTCAAAATTGAGAGTGGAGAGAGTTCTATGCTGAGTTATTGCGTGTTAAAAGATGTTGTCTGGAAGAATTATATAAATATACAGTTCGCTTTCCGATGCGCATGGCATAGCACGTTGCAGTTTTAGTATGAGATTTATGAGAGATTTCCGCAGTCATTAGTAGCCTAGTTAAAAATGGCAAACATGACCTGAACTGCAGCTCATTATATTTTAAAGGAGCCCAAAAATAACCCTGTTTGGGCTAGTGCAAACTAGGCCCATTAAAAATCCTTTTTTAACAACAATGTTTTATGATTATAACTTCATCATTGTTTCGTCAACTTCTAGTAATTTTAAATTAATTTCAAAAGATGGCAATATCTTACAGTTAGACCCGTTCGCTGAATTAATGGGGGCCTTTTCTTTTTATTTAATTCAATTTTTAGCCTGCAAACTTGAACGAGGCAACGAAAAGTTGGCAGCCAACTAAATAAAAAATTTTGAAAGGCTCGAATAAATACTCCCCTGAAGTGACAGGCCTGACCAGTAATGCGAAAAATAGGTAGTATTAACAATACAAAAGAATAAAAAGTATTATTTTCCGGATAGACAACAATCCATTTTCTAACAAGGTTAAAATGCAGTACAACTGTTCTGTCGTCCAATAAACTACTACCATTATTTACTAGCAATTTAAAATACGGTATCATTCACCGAGCGCGCCAGTGTTGTGTGTGCACAACGGCGTGAGCGACGTGCGTTCTGCTGCGTTCGTTGACTGATCGGGATTATTCGAACGTATCGTTCAAGATTGGCGGGAAAGTTTTATTCGACATTTGTTTTGTTAATTGCAATTATGAGTTTGGAGCAAAGGAACAAGAAGGTGACGGACGTCTTCGAAAAATATAGAATTGCGGAATGGGGCAATGGTCCTAAAAGAGCGGTTAGTAATTTAGCTTTATAACTTTTGAAACAATAATATTTATCTTTCGTTCTAAATACGAAGCTAATAGGGAAAAATGTGTTCAATATGTAGTGAATTAATTGTAATGATTTACTTCAAATGGTAGGAAAGCTGATTAAAACATATTGTATTGTTCATTTCCCCAAATATGTAAAGTGATTAATCGCAGATATTGATAGTATTTTGATTTAGAAACGTCAAAAAATATTTGAACTCTACAACAGGATGAAACATTAATTAATATTTGACTTCCGCAATTAATAATTACATCATGTGGGTTACCTAATACATGATCTGTTACGTAGTGTCATTAAAATTAAAAAGTAGGTACCTATCACCTTTCTAGCCTGTTTTAATAATTTTAGTCCACTTTCGATTACAAATGTGTATAAAGCTGACATTAATGACAACTGGCTAAAATTAATGACAGCTGGCTAAAACAATCATGTGGTTGAAATTAGTCATAATATGTGAACATTGATATACTTACCAAGGGTTTTATTGTTAGTCAATATATGTGACTGAAATTAATGTTTTTGGCTGAAGTTTGCATTCTGCGTCAATATCATTATTTCATGATTGTGTGTCATTTCAAATCATTGCATTCTCTACTCGCTTCAGAAATCTACGATTCTTAAAAAAATCTAGTTTTGTAAGTACAGTAGGTATCTGCTAGAATTTTCAAACCTCTGTAGTTAAATAAATAAAAATAAATAAATAAATAATGCTGGACAATCCACACAGCATCATCTAGCCCCAAGCTAAGCAGAGCTTGTGTTATGGGTACTAGATGATTGATATACTTAATACAATGCATTACATAGATATATATTTTTTATTATACATAGCAAACACCCGGAACAAATCTTTGTAAATCGTACAACAACAGTTCACCATACTCTTCTTGTATACTCTATTATTCCACAATAATGTAGCATCAACATCAGCTTATTTTATTATCCAACCGTGAAACAATATTTTCCATTTTTCACGTAGGTAATCTGAGTGTGTCATAATATAATCTTGATAAGCCAAAATAGTCCTTGACTTACTGATAACTTCCATATTATACTGTCTTTTATTGCAGTATTTTTATCTACTTTTCTACTTAAAATCTTCAACAATAAGTTTAATATTTGACATTGACGTTTAGGAATGACAGTTGTCGTATAGGGCGCAATTGTGATGGATTTAGATAATCGTATTTTTTATTATCGTTTCATTAAACTCTTTACGAATATCTGATCGGAATGATATAATAGTACGTGTGGGGTTATTACCGAATATATTGTCGAGTCAGCATGGCTTTTTTATTTTTGTTGCTGAACACTAATCAGTGGACAGCAATAGTAGATAATGCACCAAGGGGTCAAAGTAGTTTCTTATATCACGGGTTCCATATTGACTCTCGAGCGCAAGGAAACATTCTAGAACTAACTCCCGAAAATTCTTAATGCTGCGAAGGATTCAAGCTAACTCAAGACAAAGACACCTTTGTCCCCAAGAAGAATACTATGTCGATAGTATTCTTTATTTTGCACCTTCTGTGAGATGGTAAAAAGCAATTCCATTATCAAATTTTTAATGCAAGCTTTTAGTTGACGTTCCAAATTCAAAACACACTATCGACCAGCGAATTATGTATCTAATATTATGGCTCGGCTAAACCATAGAGGCTTAATGACTTACTTACGTCTTGAACATGTTGATTATAATGTAATGTTCAAATCGGACAAATATCCATTCTTTTACGCAGCTGTGCTAGTATGTCCGGCAATACAAGCGAAAGCCCTGATGATGATGAGGAAACGAGTTTTCTTACCTTTTCGGGCAGACAGGTGTATTTGTAATATAAAAATTAACCTGCACATATACGTAGAGTACTCGAGTGTTAATATGGCACACCAATCTTTCGAAAGAGCCTCACGTATGCATGACAGAGACTCTCGACGTTCCACTAATAGAACTTTTTCAAATATTCTTTAATTTTTTATTTTTTTTAAAACATTGCTCCACACTAGGAAGTTTTCCTGTATCATGGGCGCGTTTACAAAAATTTAAACTCACATACACAAACAGCCAGACCCGGAACTACCTGTAGGTCATACAAATATTTGTTCCATGCGGGGATCGAACCCACAACACGCGGCTCAGCAGTCGACGGCTCAACCACTGCGCCAACGGTGTCGTCAAAGTGCTATATTTAGATTTTAGGGACGCATGCTGTAGCTGATTGTCTATGTTATTAAATACAATCAGTTTCGAACGCGGAAGAGCACAACAAGATGCATCCGCTTGTGGTAACTGGTTTCTCAAGTACGTAATACACAGTTCATCTGCAGTGCTATTCCGTAAAAAATCTGTTCGTGTAAACTTGGGTGAAGAGAAAGAAGAATATTCTACATTTCACACCTTCAAAAATCAATTCGATTTATAAATTTTGTATGCCAGCTTTATGTTGACGATCAGAAAGAACTAACAAACGATTTATATTATTACAATCATAATCGAGCTTACCGAGTACATTTTTTTTAAACCTTTCCCCACTAGGAATTTCTTCTGTATCGTGGGTGCGTTCAAACATTCAAACTCACAAACACAAACAGCCAGATGCTAATGCTATTGATAATTATACGTTATTTGGAAGCTACTCTTTAAGTGTCGAAACATAAATGCTAAAGTTGGATGGCACTGACAGCTGACTTGACCACTCATTTCAGACCAATTTTTGCAGAATTGACTGCTACTGCTCTCTGCGAAAATTCATCAGTCGTCCTCTAGGGAGCTTCGAATACTGTTAACAGTCTTATACAGGTTGGAAAGGACATCGACACAGAAACTGATACCATAGCCACAGTACATGATTCTGGTTAGATAGAAATGATGTAGTCCACAGAGTTTCTATAACGAAAAACGTAAAAATGATTTAAAAAGCTGACAAAAAATTTCAACTCAGTATTATGTACTGAAGTCATGATATCAGTTTGTGTGTCGATGGCCCTTCCACTCTGTGTATAAGTCAATTGAAGAAATGAATGAAGTTTTTAGATTTGTGTAGGCAATACTAGCTAGAACCCGATTATAAAGTCAAGAAGAGACGGTTCGAATTTCCTTTTTTCGGATTAAAATTTAGCTTATGTGTTAATCCAAGGTATGAGCTATCTTCATAAAAAAAACATCCAAATCCGTTCAGCCGTTTCAGCGTGAAGGAGTAACAAACACACACACAGACACACAGACAAACGTTCGCATTTATAATATTAGTGCGATTTTTAAAGACGAAAAACTGTGTAAAATAGAATGTAAAAAACAATGTGTGAAGGCTAATTTCTGAGTGACGTAAAGATTCAAAGAGCCAAAACAATTTAAATGGATGCAAGTCTTTACTTGCAGGGAAATGAAAGTTATTCCACGAATATATAATTATACATACCTCGTCGCAGTCACCACCTTCTTAGTACATTTTTGTTTTATGTCTTACTACTACTTACTATGTTTGTTTCATGACAAACATATGGGTTGGTTTCCAATTAAAGTATACATAATTGCCTCCTAATTAACACAAAAACGTTGCTCATAGTCAGCTTTAAGCAGGTGTAACTTGCAGTGTTCTTGCATCAGAACAAATAGATACTGTTTCATTTTTGTATCGCAATAAAAAAAAACTTTTAAGGGCCTTTTAAACGACATTGATTTTGTCAGTACAAATATTACAAATGCGCGTCGGCACTCAATATTTACGAACAAAAAAAAAACAATAAAAAAACTAAAGGCATTGCGAATGATAACTTTAGCATAACAGGTTCTTGCAATTTCATCATCATCTGCCTAGCCTTTTCCCAACTTTGTTGGGGACAGCTTCCAGTCTAACTGGTTGCAGCTGAATACCAGTATTTTACACGGAGCGACTGCCTATCTGACCTCCGCAACACACACACAGTTACTGGCGACACGATACCCCTTGGTAAGACTGGTTGTCAGACTTTCGGGCTTCTGACTACCCGTAACGACTGTCCAAGATCTACAAATGACAGCCGGGACCAACGGCTTAACGTACTTTCCGAGGCACAAAGGAGTCTCGATATGTCACAAACGTCACCCATCCTCAGGCTGACCTCGGCAAGCGTAGCTTAACCTTCGATCAACCCGTGCGGCTGTTTTTATTTAGCCACGAGCTCCAATCTATAGTACAGAAAAAATCGCAGAATAAGATCGCACTCTCACTGTTATTGCATTGCTCACTCGATCATCTTTTTATTTTGTCTGCTGCCGGTCGATTCGGGTAAATTCCCTTTGTTGAAAACTTGGTTGAAGTGAACTGTCAATCATCTGTCATTAGTATGTAATGATAGCTCACTTCGACTTCACTTTACCAACATTTTCACAAGGACATTTTAACAGAATACTGCTGTACCTACGTGTTTTTCGGGACTGGTTGCAATAACAGGTGTGTAAAGTACCCACTATAGTGCTTAAAGACGTATGAGACGATGGGGCTTTAAAACCTCATCCTTGAAACGACGATGCTGTATATAAACATAGGTACTCCTTGGTACACCGACGGTGTTAGGTGTCGTTCGGTTCGGGAAACGCTAGTCCAAACTTGTATTCAGGGAATTATAAACAATGCTGTTTATTCAATACTATATAGCGCAGTAATTATGTTCTTCCTCGACATGTGGAGTATATTAGCTTAATATTAATTTCAAATGAACTGAAAAATCGCGTTCTTTTTTCTTATGTGATGTTTTTAGGTATTCTAATCTCCTATGGGGCCAGTGCCGTAATAACCGCGGGTCCTGTACCAAATTCTACAAAAGGGCCCCTTACTTTTATAAACAGTTCCTCCTTTCTTTAATAAGTGATCCTTTCTTGAAAGTAGTTTATAACTGAGGAGGCGTAGGAACGCCTTTCCAGATATAAATTAGATTCTACCTAGACGAAGACATAAATCTAAATGTAACTGTTGTTCCTTCATACCGTTGAATATTATCTTATCATGCACTAGCCCGTAAACATGCCAAGCTACAACTACAAGTCTCTTATTCGAATATTTTTATTTATGGTAACAGTTGATTTCTTCTGCTTTTTATGCATTTAGATTTAAAATGGCCGTGAGTGTCCTATCATGGTGGTAAAACTTTGGCAACCGCCAAACCACGGATCCGTTTTGTTTTTTTTAGCAAACGATATAATTAAGAATATGTACGTCATTAACAGTTTCGTGTTACTATTTACATAATAATCGGACCACAGAGTACAGTGTACCTTCGTTGGGAGCGACCGCCATTACTAAAAATATTCGTGTTACCGAAAGTTGCGCAAAACGCAAGATTTAGCTGTCACTGGCATAGTAGGAATTGTCACTGGCTTTCAGTTACTATGAGTAATCGGTGACTTCCACTGACACGCTGGGTTTGTATGGATCTTTAGTATGGGCTACTGAGTCGTCTCCAAGCTCTGTGCATCGGGCCCTTTCGTGAAAAACTTGTCTGGTAACCTACCTAATGAAAATGCAATAAAATCCAATCAGTTAATAACGTGTTATGTTATAAGTAACAACTGTTTTATTCGGCGGTTATTATTACAATGTCCAATTGTTTTTGCACGTGTATACTACGTTACATGGCAACATGGGACTGTTTAGCGATCATCGTCTTGCGACTGATGAATGATATGTTTTCGTGATATGCATGTGTCAATGGACAAATCGTATGCAGTTTCCGCGAACATTTTGGTGTCTCAGTACGTCTATATTAGCGTTTAGTTAGAGTATGAGGAACGCTATTGACACGTTCGTCTGGTCTGAGGATACTCCGACTAGACAGGTGTTGTGTCTGGTGGGTTACTACCGACGTTTGTTATCGGGTTCCTGTTCCTGTATGTATCTACGTATACCTATGTTCAGTAAGCTATATACATATAAGTTCGATGTAGTCGTCAGATATGTGGTGGTATAATATATGTTTCCACAGCTGATATGTAAATTGCATGCGATAATAATGTGTCAGTCCATGTGCCAAAGTGCCTTATGGTTGTTATGCATAGAGGTTTGCATATTCCTATAGTGTGTACTTAAATAGCAACTGATATAAAAAAAAGATTAGTTCTATAGAGAAATTATAAAAATAAATAAATTGGAACTGGACTTTTCACGAAACAGCCTTTTTATTAAGTTCGGTAATAAAATACTTAGGTGTCGTTGAAAGTAACATGTAGTAGTTTTATAATACTTCAACGAAATTACGAGTAATATCTTAGGACTTTATTCATAAAATAATTACTAACCAACCGCCTGTCAGCCAATGGGTCTCTCCAATCTCTTACTATTCTATAGGTAAATATGAATTAGTGTTTATCTCATATCATGCCATTAACCTAAATAGTATCCTTCGAGGTACGAACTCTTTTATGATACCTGCTTAGTCTACTATCACTTCTAAAGCTTTGGTTATATGTTATGCTATAGTTTTACAGTTCATAAGCAACATTATAGCATACAGGTGTGCAGCATTATGTCACAGTTACGCTGCTGGCATTAGATTTACGTAAACATTCGACTTTCTCCTCATTTCTCGCGCGGATTCATATGAGTCGGTGGGGCTAGCTACTAGCCACACACGTTGCTAATAGATACCTACTGGTTCTTAGATTAACAGTGTGATGACAATAATTGTCTTCATCTCTACTGCTAGAAAATAAATATTACAATCACACTATTATTACAAATGTGGAATCTTGTCGAATCTTGTGGAATCGGTATGTGTGTGTGTATTCGTAACTCCTTCACGCGAGAACGGCTGAATGGATTAGGATGAAATTCATTATGAAGGCCATTAGCTCGTACCCTGGTTTAGCACATAGGCTACTTTTGAAACCGAAAAAGTAAAGTATTGCCGTCGAAATTTCCGTTTTATGTTGAAGTTTTAATCGGGGGCAAAACTGCGATGCGTGGCCGGTAAAAAATGTAATAGGTACGAGATTAACTACTTGGTTACAGCTGGGCTAACTGCCGATGTTCAGCCAGACGTTCTTATGAATCTTTTTATTCTATCGTCATATCGTAATTCTACTGAAACTGTTATTTAAAATGTACAATTTGAAATAACGAGGGATAAGACATAAACTGGATTACTAACTAAAATAATCATTTTTAATTTATCTGTTTTTCTTTTTATATTTGACTTAATTTTTCGAACTTCCACGTATATTTTTATTTATCCATTTATTTCAGGCATCGAGGCCCATATAAACATATACAATACTATATTAACAATATAAAACTTAAAAATACTATAAAAATAATAAATAAATGGTATAATTGGCACAATACTGATAGTAATGACTCATTAGTGTTTTATTTTTTCGTCATTATAATAATTAATGAGGCTTAGGTAATGATAACAGCCATATGATACTCGTAACATATCGAGAACCCACCATGACTAGGTCCCCTAGTGAACCCTGCCAGGGATGCGGGATTTTCGAAAGAGAACAAACATCGGGGTTCTACCCAAAATGGGAGAAGCCATTGGATGATTCCCATCCTTAAAAAAAAAGCCTTTGCTCCTGGCTGTGATTTATTGATCTTTGACAGTCGTAACAGGTATTCAGAAGCCCGTCAGTCTGGAAAAAAGTCTAACCAAAGAGTATCGTGTTACCTAGTTACTGGGTTGTGGAGGTCATATAGGCAGTCGCTTTATATAAAACGAAACACAGCTAGCAGTAACGGTTAGGCTGTGGAAGCCAGCTCCAACACTAGTGGGGAAAAAACTCGACAGACGATGATTTTAAAAGGATCTTAATGTAATATAATGCTCATAACAATATCTGGAACATTATTAATGTTGTTGCTTTACATTGCATAATGCAACATTTAAATATTTACTTAGCTATGCAAAGCCAATGGCACAATTGCTGACTGAATTATCCATGTGTTATTTGTTGAACATTAATAATGTATGGGTAAATAGAGCGATGATAACACAGTTGTGCAATTACATTAAAGCCATTTGTTTCGCTTGGTTGTTTTTCTCCTGATAATATCGCTTCATTAACTTACTATGGCGGTCCACCTTCAAATTATCCCTATCTAAAATTTCTCCTCACTGACAAATTCGCTCTATTGTCTATTTCTCCTCATTGGCAAATTCGCTCTGCTGTCTATTTCTCTTCACTTGCAATTTCTGTCTTTTTGCCAAAGCCCTGCTGTTAAATTCACCCACTGTTTGCTCTGCTTACAAAGCACTCTTGTCGGTTCTTCTTAAAAGGCCCAGTAGTTCTAATCAGTTAAAAATCTTCCCGTCAAAACATGGGGGAAGTGGGCGATGACGTGAACTGTCAGTGTCAACTACCTGATATAATCCATTGACTGGGATTGACAAAGTACTTACATTTTCACAATCATAATCGGGAATCAAGATAATAGTCGTAATCGTAGGTACTGTATTATGTTAATGCTATTGATAATTTAAAAAAAATATTTCTAAGCTGTCAGAAACACTCAAATAATTAAGTGTTCGTTCAGTTTTTAGGGAGAAATTCTTACAGAATCAACCGGTTGCTGTCAAATTCGCCCCGCTTGCAAAACGGTCTATTACCAGTGCAAAATTATGAAATGACTCCTTGGAAATGATGAATACTCATGGAGAAAGAGTTGTTCCCTAAGCAAAACAACATTGATCAGCTATGTTCATATTGAAAATGATTGGGTACATTGGTATGGGCATGTGATGCGAAGGAATGAGGACCATGTTGTGAGGAAAGTTTTGAGTATGAATGTGCAGGGTTACATGAGTAGAGGAAGACCAAAGAAAAGATGGATGGATTGTGTGAAAGAGGATATGGCAAGAAAAGAGGTGACCCATGAGATGACGGCAAATAGAGATGTATGGAAGAAGAAAACATGCTGCGCCGACCCCAAATAAATTGGGATAAGGGCAGGAGGATGATGATGGGTACATTGACTACAATTTATGTAATGGGTTTATGATTAGCGATATGAGTGCCGAAATAGTCCTTGACGATGTAGCTTATTGTGACCAATTTGCAGAAAGTAAAGTAGCAAAAGTCACGCACAGAGAAAGGTTCCGTAGCCGGTTAATTTAACCGATTGCAATTTTTTTTTAAATTTGTTAAATGATTTTGATTTTGAAAAATAAGTTAGTATTTTAAATATACTCGTACTATTTCTCAAAAAAACTGAAAATCAATAACCCTGTGGCCCTGCAGTTATAACTTCAGTAACGCATATTTCACCAACTATTGACCCAAACAAAAACAACTTCATTTTTTATAGAATTAGTAAAATAAAAATACTTTTTACTTTGTTAGACTGTTCTCGACTATTAGTCGGTAACTTGTGAAGCATGCTGTGATAGTTTTCCTTTTAATTTTGTTATGTATGAATTTTGTTTTCTCTGAATAAATAAAGATAGAGTACCGTAAAACAGGGTGAATAGAAACCCAGGGGTGAGTAGAAACAAAACTTTGAAAGGCATTTTCGTGTTATTTTAACATTGTTCCTACAAGGCCTCCTTTTTTCCAAGGAATTGAAAAGAATAATTTCAACACCTTGTCAGTAATTAGATTTTTTTTTTTTTTTTTTAAAACGTTGCCCCAAACTAGGAATTTCTCCTGTATCGTGGGTGCGTTTACAAACATTTAAACTCACATACACAAACAGCCAGACCCGGAACAACTACCTGTAGGCCATACAAATATTTGTTCCGTGTGGGGATCGAACCCACAACACGCGGCGCAGCAGCCGATGGCTCAACCACCGCGCCAACCGTGTCGTCAAAGTAATGTTGAATCAACATTTAAATCTCATTTAAAGTTTTGTTTCGATTCACCCCGGCGTTTCGATTCACCCCATTTTACTTTATTACGCATATAACGTCTATGTTCATACTGTTTTTATTATTTATAAATAACTTAGGTTGGGAGATAGGGGTGTACTGTAGGTACATTTATAAATGTTAAATGAGTAATATTTAGATCATATCAATTGAAACTACAAGTTCTCGAAGCTATTATTTAAACGCCAACCAGTTTTCTGCATGTCTTTAAAAGCCCTTTTAAATGTGCCACTCAATATTAAAAATAGCAGCCGCTCGGACAAAGCCAAAGAATAAAAAAAATAGATTCACAATGCAAGAGTAGGTTTATTCCATTAACATTCATTTTTGAATGCACTACGTAATGCATTTAATGAAATAATCCATCCAAGGCCGTGGGTACTTAAAATGCCCTTCACCATTGAAATGATTTATCCAATTTGCATTTATGAACGCAATAACGACGAATGGTATTGGTCTCTAGTAATTATTTATGGTAAAATAAACATAACATCGCGCCTATATTCCTCGGAGAGTTAGGCAAAGCTGTCCGTGACATCTTACAACCCTAGGTCCAGTTGGAAACCAGTGTCAGATACTAGTTGTCTAGCATTTATGCTGAACTGGACCTATTTGGCGCAGCCGTAAGATAAATAATTTGTTAATTTTTAATTTTACTTTTTACTACTTCTATTAAAAGATTTAGTTTTTGTTTTTGATTTTTTTTTCGTGTTTGAGCCTGGTGCTAACTAAATGTTTTTTCTTTCTTTACCCATAGTACAATCACTTATTGCTAGTTATATTTAAGTTGGAGGCGAGCCTATTGCCACCAACCGGGCACAAATCCTTACTCCAGGTTGCTACTGAGATACCCCACATAGAAAAACCCAATATAACTTTTTCCAACCCGAGAATCGAACCCAGGACCTCATGCTTAGCAGTAGTGCTTGAGACCACTGTAATAACTTAAATAATAATAACTTTTTTTTTTCTCACAACAATACACATAAATTATTTTACATTGATCAGATCAGAACAGTGATACATAATTTAGGCAAGTATATATTGTGGGAGACTGGTGCCTAAGCTTGGCTCGAGGCCTGTGTTTCTACACCAACGAACAGAGTCAGTTATTTATGGTATTTAGGCAAATGAGCTTTTACGAACTAGTTTGACGGAAGTAGTCGATTAGGGTTGTGTGGAGAACTTAACGAGTTAAAGTAATAATTATGATGGCGACCTAGATTTTATATAATTAATGATTTGCAGCAATTGATTAAAACATCAAAGTAAAGTGCTTATCTGATAAGGTATGATGAATTAACTTATTCGGGTGAGTCATGTACCCTTTAACTGTTAGAAATGATAAAAATTGTCAATGATTCATTCATTCATAACTTTCATAGACATATTACTATAAAATTAATCTTAACCTACCCCAACTTTACCCAAATATATTAGGGTCGGCGTCCAGTTGAGGAGCGACTCCCTATCTGACTGACAATAACTGGGTAACTAGGTACCCTATGTTAAGACTGGTAATAAAATGTAGATATGCAAGATACCAGTGTGCCTATCACAAATGCTTGACGTAAATGGAACGCCACTTAGAACAATTTTTAAATTGAAAATTCCGTTATCGAATACATTGAACATAACATTCTTTTTTTAAGACTAAACATACCTATGGGTGATAGGTACTAATTGTGCTTGTCTTATACATTTGAACCCTTGATTTATCATTTTTGTAAGTACCTAAATCACAACTACGATTAAAATAGCGTGCTAGAGATAAGGACCACTTGCACCAAAATATATAAATTTACACCACAATGTGCTTAAATAATATAGACACTCTTTATGTCATTGTGACATTGGCGGGCCAGATTTAAACCCTTTGGGAGCCGGAGTTGACCCGCGGGCCGGAGTTGCCCATCACTGTTCTAAAAAGACATACAGTGACCTTATTGGTGATGTTCTTCAGAAATGTCAGGTGCTAAGAACTCGCACCCGGCGTACCTACGCGTATGAATAGATATATGAACGTACACCACGCAAAAAGAGTATGATCGAAGCAGGTGTCGTTTTGTATTTTGCCAACCCTTGTAGGAATAAGTTTATGGATGTACACAAGGTGTGTGTAAAAAAAATCGACGGTATTTAAATGTAGGTACATATACTTGATTATAATCAATGTAGTTGTAGATAATGTTCGCATGTATGGCTTGCACGAAGGTTGCTGCCACGGGTCATTGATTTTGTTAATAATACTAGAGTACCATGATAAAATATTGTACCTATGCAGACTGGTAGTGCAATATATTATACTAGAGGTCTTATAGAATTGGTCCTCGCATACGAGCATTTATTAAGTGCTTTGTTTTTGAGAGTGTAGCCGCTGGCAAGGAACCACAAAAAAAAGAAATCTGTTGTTTTGCATGTAGATTTATAAGGTTTTTAATGCTTATAAAAATGCTTTCTCATCTGCATTTCATTAATTAATCTAATAGAATATTAATCGACATTTATTTTTAAATAAAACTTTCATTAATTAATTCACTTAACGTCGCACAGCCTAAATCGCGGGATCTAGATGTGAAATTTACCACAAAAGTTCCTTATTTGAGGCATTTAAAAAAATCGCTATTTAAAATTAAAAAAACAAAACCTATTTTAAAATGTGAATTTTCAAAATGACTTGATGAGGCATGCGGGATGAAAGGTCGTAGTGTTATTGGGTTTTTCCGTCAGGAATTTCTCAGTAGCAGCCCAGAGTCTAGATCTGTGCCCGTTTGATGTCAATAGGCTCACCCCCTATTACATGTGTCTTACTTAAACCTAGCTGGCGAAATGTGGGTACACCTCACACGCAGTCTTACCAAGGGGTATCGTGCTGCCTAGTAACTGTGTTGTGGAGGTCAGATAAGCAGTGGCTCTATGTGAAATACTGGTATTCAGCTACATCCAGTTAGATGATGATGAAGATGTGGACTATAAGTAGGTACACCTGTAACCTTTCGCGGAATGCAAGCGTGATGTTATGTTGTGAAAGCTTATCATTTTAGCCGATGCAGGAAGAGGAAGTTAACTTACCAATGATTGAATTGAAACATTTTAATGTTATTAAAAATGGTTATCTAAACGTGCAGCATGTCTGGCCTTCGTCGAGGCCAAGCCATCGAGTTATTTGATTGTGTTCATAGTTTCCAATCAAACCACTCTCAATGACCATCAGGCACCTCTATATAATATCCTTTATAGTTTCCGGATTGTTAGTAACGGTTACAATTAACTAAACAACTATTGAATGTTAATTTTCTCTGTGCCGGAAATAAAACCTATTCAGTTCTCTAAACCAGCCTTATCTTAGGAAAGCAGTGAACTCGCTTCCGATTTTGTTGAAAAATATCATTGACAACCGAACGATGTGGCGCGGCGGGCGAAGGTCTGCCTGCGACGCAGGAGGTTGCGGGTTCGATTACCGCCCAGGAAAAAATGTTTGTACGATCTACAAAGATTTGTTCCAGGTGTTCTGGGTAATTGCTATGTATAATAAAAATCCCATCTATGCAATGTATTGTATTAAGTATATCAGTCATCTAGTACCCATAACATAAGCTCTACTTAGCTTAGGACTAGATGAAGCTGTGTGGATTGTCCAGCATTATTTATTTGTTTATTTAATTGATATTTTTAGTTTTCTTCTACTCACATCGCTGTTACACAACTAGTTATAAAATTTATTGTTCTCATGTTAGTGATGATTGTCTTACTAAGAAATGAAGTCTTTAAAACCCAAACCAAAGATTATTATTTGACGAGTCTACACTTGACCTCGATCTGGTAAAACATCATGGAGGACTTCTTCCATCAGGCACATGCCTTCATGTCATCATCTAGCTAGCCTTATCCTTACTACGTTAGGGTCGGCTTCGAGTCTTATCGAATGCAGCTAAATACTAGTATTTTACATGGAGTGACAGCCTATCTGATCTCTACAACCACTGGGTAATACGATAACGGCTTATCTACATATATTGGGTTAAAAAAAACTTTATTCAATTCTTTATTTTAATAAATATTCAGATCTTCTCAGTATTTAAAACTTTCTAATGACACATTGCACTTTTTAACACAAATATTATTACTAATGTAATTACGGTTGCATATAATTATTACTGCAATCATTAATTATATTGACGGCACGGTTGAAGCAGTATCTGAGCGATTAGCTGCTGCACTGCGTGTCGCGAGTTCGATTCCCGCACGGAACAAATATTTGTATGGCCTACATTTAGTTGTTTCGGGTCTGGCCGTTTGTGTATGTGAGCTTAAATGTTTGTATACGCACCCACGATACAGGAGAAATTCCTAGTGTGGGGCAACGTTTAAAAAAAAATATGCAGCCTTAATTACATGCAGTGTACACTTTCTCTGTCCATTGTTCTCATAGCAATTATCTCTTTGTTTCAGTGCGCACAAGTGGCAACAAATGTTGTCGAGCAAAAGCACCAGGTGTCCAGAGCGAAAAGAAGTCGTGCCCTCGGAAGCAGGGCCTTCAGAGGCAGCACAGTATGGTTCACGGGCCTTAGCGGGGCTGGGAAGACCAGCATAGCCTTCGCACTTGAAGCTTACCTGGTTTCTAAAGGTTGGTGTTGCTTGTAGTCAAAGAATGATCGAGATGATTTTAGTAAGACCAAAAGACCTGAGTGTTCTGGATCTAAGGACCAGTTTTTCAGAAATTTCGATGTTTTCGGTGTTATCGCAAAGTCATTCAAAGGTCATTCGAACGTCAGCCCGTAGAAGTAATGGTGGTCAGCAGTTAGGTCATCTTAAGTTAACCAAACAACTATACTTCCAAAACTAGAAGGAATACTAGAATTCAAGGAAGTAGATATGCTGCCTTCCGAGATCCGCTCGCAATTCAAACATTTACAAAACATTTTAATAATTTATTTATAGACCTTACTAATCAATTTTCAACTTTATGCTATAACAGTATAAAGCGGAGAAGCGTTGTCCACTGTCGTTTATCTTTACTTGTGTCTAATCAAACACTTTAACTAGTAGGTATCTATAAAACATAAACAAACTTACGGACATTTGAATGGCTGTATCCAGTATCGTTCAGTAACCCTGACTAGGAATGGAAAATACTTGAAACATTCTTGTTCAACTCATTCAATATTTTATATTAATGAATAAGTACAATCAGGTGTTTAAA
Source organism: Phlogophora meticulosa (assembly GCA_905147745.2). Classification (NCBI taxonomy): domain Eukaryota; kingdom Metazoa; phylum Arthropoda; class Insecta; order Lepidoptera; family Noctuidae; genus Phlogophora; species Phlogophora meticulosa. The sequence continues at coordinate 13,847,712 of LR990520.1, read as the reverse complement.
AAATACAGACACACATGACACATTTTTTCCGTCATAACTTGAAGATAAAACTATTTTATTTTTGTCGAATAGCGACACAATTTTGTATGACGTGAAAGGGAAAGTATATCTTAATGTATGAGAAGATACTCACGGCAAAAGACTTAGCTGTCCATTCAAAATTTTTGTGGATGTATTATTTTATGCTCCCACGCAGTACCTGCAGCCGAAACTATAAATAAATAAATAATGCTGGACAATCCACACGTTACAATCAGATCCAGCCTATCCCTTGCTGTCCTCTTTAGCGACGTCCTAAGCCGAGGTTCGTACCCCGCAGGGGGTGCCCTTAGCGATAGTCGCTTAGCTTATAAGTTTTTATGCCTGGCTGGAGGCCTTAATTTTAATTAAGCCCCCCACAGGAAAGTTCGGTTGAGCAGTAAATATCCCTAAAGGATAAACTGCGAGATGCCCATTCCAAAAAAAAAAAAAGAGGACAATCTACACAGCATCATCTAGCCACAAGCTAAGCAGAGCTTGTGTTATGGGTACTATATGACTGATATACTTAATACAATACATTGCATAGATAGATATTTTTATTATACATAGCAAATACCCAGAACACCCGGAACAAATATTTGTAGATCGTACAAACATTTGTCCCAAGGCGGGAATCGAACCCGCAACTTCCTGCGTCGCAGGCGGACCTTCGCCCGCCACGCCACATAGGTCGTCACTATGCTGACTAAAAAGAGGCAAATATAGCAGCAGCGTCTCTTTTACCAGTCGCACCTCTAATAATAATAAAAAAATAAACTATTTATTGGGACAACTAAAATCCGTTTGTAATCTTGTAGTTTAATCAGTGATTGGTACTGTTTTCTTCTAATATTGATTATAAGTAATTCGCTAAGCATGATTATATAAGCGTCGATTGATTACACACTTCAAATTTAAAAACATTAACAGTCATTCAAGTTCTAAACAATATGAATGAACTTACCTATTTATAAAAAAGTAGGTATTTAACTAACCACGTGCAGAACGCTGCCCCACATAAGGTAATTTAAAACTGTAATTGGAAACTGTAGTATTAGGTATTTGTGTAATTCGCACGCCTTAACATAACATGTATAGACATCATCAATTATAAGTAAGTTGACAGCACGGTTGGCGCAGTGGCTGAGCGATCGACTGCTGCGCCGCGTGTCGTGGGTTCGATTCCCGCACGGAACAAATATTTGTATGGCCTACAGATAGTTGTTCCGGGTCTGGCTGTTCGTGTATGTGACTTTAAATGTTTGTAAACGCACCCACGACACAGGAGAAATTCCTAGTGTGGGGTAACGTTTTAAAAAAAAAAAAAAAAACTTCATTAGTTTAATATGGTCATTACAATATGGCCTAAAAGCTTAATAGTTACTAAGAAGATGATCATCTGCTTAGCCCTTTCCTGACTATGGTCAGTTTTAAACCGTACTGTAAAAAAAAGTAGTAAAAAAAATATTATAATTATTAGGTTCATTTCGGTCATAATCAATTTCATTTTGATTAATTAAATTGAATCCCCAAAACTCTTGGTGTGGTATAAAATAGGTACTCGTTTTCACTAATGTACATGCATTAAGAGTGCGCTTCTATTCAGGCACTAGCACTTCGCCCGCGACTTCGTCCGCGTAGATTTTGTACTTTTTCCTTCGAACTTTAACATACCCTCCACCCCCTTAAAAGCGTAGTTTCGAAAATAATAATACCTTATAGCACTCAGGAATAATGTAGCTTACTAACAGTGAAACCATTTTTAAAATTGGATCATTACTTCCGGACATTACCCCCTACATACAAATTTACCTTTAGAATATAAAGTATAGATTTCATTTAGGTTTCGCCTGGTGTTTGTAAGAACGGGCATTAGTATGATATAAGATAACACATTTCATATGTATAGGTATCTCTGCTTCTACTGGTCCTTTTGACTTGACCTATATGCTATAGATGACGACACGGTTGGCGCGGTGGTTGAGCCATCGGCTGCTGCGCCGCGTGTTGTGGGTTCGATCCCCACACGGAACAAATATTTGTATGGCCTTCAGGTAGTTGTTCCGGGTCTGGCTGTTTGTGTATGTGAGTTTAAATGTTTGTAAACGCACCCACGATACAGGAGAAATTCCTAGTGTGGGGTAACGTTTTAAAAAAAAAAAAAAAAAAAAAAAAAAAAAAAAAAAAAAAAAAAAAAAAAAAAAAGATATCAAACCTTCACTGTGAACCAAGGATTTCCATCCATGACCTACACAGGACGTGACCATTCCATTATGATGCTGTATACAATTATGGTAAAACGGTCTAGTTCCACCAGTTTTGTATGAAAGCCAAAAAGTGAAGAAGGTCTAGTATTAACAATTTAATAAGTACCTACTTAGATACAGCATCTTGATAAAATAATCTGACATCACGCCTTGGTAATAAAAGCAACATTATATCCTTAAAAAATACTCAGGTGTTATTGTGTTTTTATAGTTAGGGAGTGATGTACAGAAGCCATGATTATTATATTATTACGTAGATGTTAAGATTTGTACCTAGTGTTTTGTTTTTGTTTATTTTATTTTTTTTAGGTTAATCATATAATGTTTTTATATTGTAAATAAGTAAATTTAATTTTGAGACCGAGCTATCGCATTAGGAACATTCCTGTAATGATAGTTGTAAGGGAGATTTTAATAAATAAATAAATAAATAAATAAATATTTTTTATAACTAACGACTCCCAGCTATTATTAAGAAAAAAAAACTTGAATCTACAGACAGTAAATTCTACGATTTTGTTATATGTAAAAATAACTCTAGGTGGCAGGTTTCTAAAATTAACTAAGTACATATGAATTGAAAAAGTTACTTTTGTATCGGCCCGGAGTGGCACCGACAACCGTGCATGAGACGAGAGGTATTAACCACTGGGCCATCACACAGTTAGTGATAGTAAAATATAGCTTTCCATTTCCAATGAAACCAAACCTTCTGTAGCTATGTATATTGTGGTTAAACAGTCTGGAAATGAACATAGACATGCGTACGCGCTGATCACAGTCACTGACTCACACACACTGTTTTGTCCTTGCCGTAATAGGTGCAAGAATTCCTTCTTATAGGAATCTGGTTATTAGGTAAACATGAGGTCGTGACTTTTAATAATAATTAATATTAATAAGGCATCATAATGTTTCATTCGGTCTTTAGAGGGGCTCGTGGCTGAATAATAACAGCCACACAGACCGATTAAAGGTAAAGCTACGTTTGGTAAGTCGGTCTGAAGACAGGTTACCATCCATCACATATCGAGGCCTGTGCCTCAAAAAGTACGTAAAGCCGTTGGTCCCAGCTGTCAGCTTTAGATCTACGGTAGACGTACAGGTAGTCTGCGGCCCGAAAGTCTGACAACCAGTCTTTACCTAGGGTTATCGTATTACCCAGGAACTGGGTTGTGAAGGTGAAACAGGCAGTATCTTCATGTAAAATACTGGTGGTCATCTCCGTCTGGTTACGCTGGAAAACAACCAAAACATAGTTGAGGTAACCTCGCCATAGTCGTGTAAAGAGGCTAGGCAGATGATGATGAATAGTATTTTTCTGACTAGGGACCTTTTTCGTTAACTAGGGACCCGGCCCGGCTTTGCACCGGTGCAAACATTTTTTTTAGATTGAAATTTACATACTCAAATACCATCAAAATTTCCGACTTTGCCAAAAAAGTCTTTCATACGACAATTAGCAATTTAAAAAAGACAACCTTATAGGTCAAGCCGTTCTCAATTAATGCTCAGTCATTAAAAATGAAAGTAGCATAATTACTCCTAATAACTTTAGCTATCCGTGTCAAAATCGGTTCAGCTGTTTCGGAGATTAGCCCAAACAAACAGAAAATAGACAGAAAAAAAATGATATTACTTCCGCATATAATTTCATATGCATTTATTAAAAGCTATTATTTTGACCATTACAAACAGACACTTGAATTTAATTCATTTGTGTAGAAATAAAAATGAAGCGCCCCTTAATATAATTTATCTGTGGTGCTTAGTTAACCATTTAAGTGCTGGTGTTAATTGCAATAAACAGGAGAATACATAATCCATCAAGCATAAAATTTATAGCTATTAGTGGTGACAATGCCAGATAAGAATAATGTTGTATAGCTTCTGGGTTAAGGCCGGTTAACCAGCTCGGTTTCTCAGAACCTTTATAGCTATTTATTTGACTGGAATATCATAAAATCGACTTTATAACTGTATTGTTATCGTAGGTACTGATAAGGTGTACCTAGTAGTAAGCAGAAGATGTCTAGCTATTAAAGCTACACATCTTCTGCTTACTCTGGTAGGAAGGCAGACCTCTACGAAGTTGCCTGTCACGAAAATTAGAGTAAATGATGAATTATATTTATTCGTGTTCATTGGTTTAAAAAAAAACACTTTTTTTACACTCGTCCGACAGTGAAAAACAATATTGAAAATAGATATGGTCAGTGTGTCCTAGCCGACTACTCTGAGAGGGAACACCGAAACAAACTCGGAGGTCTCTTTTAAAGTCCAGACATTATTTTAGCCCGATGGCTCATAAGAGGAGATTGGTGAAGACCATGCAGATTGATGTCTGAGATGGTCTTTTAAGGAAAGAACCACACACATTTGAGTGGACCTATCCGGCCAGTTAATGCATTTGTCAGTAATCGTGTGTCTCAAAGCAGAACTTAGAAACTATTTTCACCACAACTTTTAATTTGTAACAAATTTCTCAACTTACTTTTTTTTGTTAGGCATCCCAGCGTACGGCCTAGACGGTGACAATATAAGGACGGGTCTGAACAAAAACCTGGGCTTCAGCAAAGAGGATCGCGAGGAGAACATCAGGAGAGTGGCGGAGGTCGCCAAACTCTTTGCAGACAGCGGTGTTGTATGCCTGTGCAGTTTCGTCTCTCCATTCGCTGAGGTGAGTATTTTGGGGCTACATTTATTTTGTCACTAGTCAAACGAGCTGACTTTGAAAACTGAGGCAACGTTGATAATTATTATTGAAAATTTACATGTTTTGATTGCCTTTTTGGTCTAGTAGTCCCAAGCGTGAGGTCCTAGGTTCAAATCCCAGGTCGGGCAAAGTCTTTTTGAGTCTTTCTAATAGGATTTTTTTTATTAGCAACCCTGAGTCTGGTTTGTGCCCGGTGCATAGCAACAGGCTCGCCCCCTATTACAAGGGACTTTAACATAACTGGCGAAATATGGGTGTTACTATAGCTGCACGTCTGTCTTACCCTTCGTTGAATACAGGCGTGATGTTATATTATTACATGTTTTGCTCACATTTAAAATAAATGTTTTTTTTGTGGTATATGTATAAACTTAATCCTGTTATTTTGACATCACAAACAGACGGTTCTATTTTATTTATATTTCGTAGATTACATTTTTTTTATCAGGGTGGACAAAAAACGTTTGATTGTTTTAGATGCAGGTGACTGTGAACGACAAATACATATTAAATTAATATCAAAGCAGCCTAATTTTCAATATCATTAACAGAATGAACGTTTTTTTCTGATTATTTAGAAAATATACTCGTACATCGTACATGGGCTACGAGTAATATATCGAAATTAGTTTTACTGTTTTAGAAACAAATGAAATAGCAAATTACACCATGCATGTCGAAATGTAAGCAGAACACCTATGTTCTGCTTACATTTCGACATGCATTGTAGTAGTTAGTACTTACACCTATGTAAGTGATTTTTTCTGCAGCCCTTTTTCAGTCACTCTAGTTAGCGAACATATAAGTATAACTGCACTGTTAGATTTTTGACTATGTTTTTATCAATTGTATGTATTAATTATGATCTGAAATAAACTGATTATTAATAATAAAAAAATCTACGAGACGGCGTTGTTATTTAGGCGCTAAATAAATTATAATAAATTCCAAGCTTTTGACCCCAACCAACCTTGGAAAAGCGGCGTTCAATATAAAACTGACTTTTTATGCGTTTTGCCGTCTCATGACCTTAAAATGTCGGACATTTATCTTCAGTTCAATGACATTTCGGACGGGCTGGGCTCTGACGAGAATGGGTTAGCAATAGTTATGAACAACGTGATTAATTACTGTACGTATTTAGGGATCCCTAACAAAATAGCAAGAAAGGCAAATAATATTTCACTTTGAAAATGGAAAATAATTATATAATATAATTATCTTATAAAGGAACTCTCGGCGAGCGAGTCCCACTCGCTCTTTGGCGGTATTTTTATTTTGTAAGTATGCTAATAACGTGAGATTAGATAGACATTCTCTTTGGTCCACTGTCACCTGATAAGAAGCGATTATGCGGTCGTCGATAGTGCTCGCCTAGAAGTAACCCAAGGTTTTAAACTCTGTGTGTGTCTAGCACGAATGCTTGACAAATAAAAGTAACGTCGATTATAATAATTTTAAAATTAGAACACAACTATCCTGTAGCATTAGTATCACCCTTTTAAATTTTAGAAATATATTCCAACAGAGTATTTTCAAATTTAAAAACGTTCGAATTGGCGTTACGTTTACGTCTAACAGTCGTGCTGGCACGCTTACACTTTTTTTTTCGGAATGGGCATCTCATAGTTTAACCTTTGGGTATAATAACTGTTCAACCGAACTCTCCTGTGAGGACTTAATAAAGATTAAGGCCTCCAGCCAGGGCATAAAAACTTACAAGCTAAGCGACTACACGCTAAGGGCACCACTTGCGGGGTACGGGCCTCGGCTCAGGGCGTCGCTGGGAAAGGACAGCAAAGGGACAGGCTGGATCTGATCGATATTATTTAGGGACTAATTTAAACAACTTCTGGCTCAGCTTCACAAGCTAGCTCGAGCAAAGGGTCGGGGGACCTACAGTACCCTCACATTTCACGATAGATATTTAAGTTCTCTTAAATAGGGGGCGAGTCTATTGCCAACAACCGAATAAATATATTGTAATACTGTTTATAAGTAGTTTGGTAGGAAATGAAACACAATGGCTTTATTAAATAAACACTTCGATTCAATTTGATTCAGTGTTTGCTATCAAAACAATACACATTTTAATTGAAACGTGGTGTTTAACGATCAACATTGTGATAAAGTTATGATTGTTTTGAGCTCTCTAATTTATTATAATGAATGACTATTATTTTGAGCTTGCGATGATAAATGTGGGAAGTACCTATGTAGGTACTGACGGAAATGTAGCTATTGTTTAAATGAATATTAAATGTTTCAATATTTTCGATTTCAAGTAAAATATGTTATTAGAAACGCTGCTGGGATGAGACGCCCTATGATGAGGTCGGTGTTTCTTGTCCCACTACTCTGAAATTTATCTCACAGAAGTGGGACGTATTGCACCGAACGTAAAATCGAATGTAAAATGTTCTTACACGGACTTTCACCGAAATAAAACTGCTGTGTTTTTCTTTAAAATAGTAAGTATGGAGTTCCTTGCCCATCCTTCTTCATACGAAACTACCTTTGTTCATTTAATCATTTTCATATTTTACATGTAAATATCCTTTTTAAATGATTAAAATATATTTTTTACTTTGACTACAGATCGAAAATATCCTTAACCAAAGGGAAAAAACACAGCTTGTCTTGGAATAAAAAAATAGTTTACCTACATCATCATCATCATCCTATACTAGTCCACTGCTGGACATAGCCCTCTCCTAATGAGCGCCATAGCGCCCTGTCTTCAGCTTGCCGCATCCAGCATCTGCCTGCAGTCTTTCGCAGATCGTCATCCCACCTGGTCAGAGGGCGTCCTACACTACGTTTACCTACGCTAACCCGTAACTTGAGTATTTATTAACAGCGCTTCGGTATTTACTCAATGTTTAAATATCGCAGCTTATGCTGAGATAGGAGCGTTTTTTGGCCTCCCACAAGTTTTTTTTTTTACTGTCGGGTTTTAGTTCTTGGTAATATTTGCCCTAAATAAATGTTTTTCTTTCGTCCCTTTATTCTCTTTGAAGTAAAGTGGAGAGCGTTATAAAAGAAACAACTTGAGATTTCGTATCGCGCATTCTTTGATTGTAATGAGATCAAATGTCAGTGTTACGTGTTACTACAAACACTGGCTCGTTCCCATTTTGATAAAAGTACAATGACATGATTTGTTGATGATTGGACGTGAAACTTCCTTGTTGTTCAGCAGTCATTACGACACGAGGACGTGGTGGCTCAGTGGTAACGATCCCTACTAACTTGTCGTAGGTTGTGTATACATATGACAGGCAATAACTGTATGTAACTTTGGGGAAGGAGGTCGACTATTCTACTGTCACCTTTTTGTATGCGTCTCGTATAGTAATCGTTTAATAATAAACCGACTAGGGTTCACTAATTTAATAACACACGGTAAGGTTACGATATGATTAACTTAATTTAAACCGAACGCGTGTCTCGCAACAGACAGCAGTTTGGTATAACTAATGTACAGAAATCAATATAACTTTTGATCTTTCCACTCGCTTTCCTGCAATCTGTTTGAGTGATTTAGTGAGAAAGGAAAGTGTGTAACAGGAAGCCTGGAAAGCGCGCGCTATTGGATTTGACCAATGAGCTCGCGCTTACCTAAAATCATTTCAAATACTTAAACCTGATTATTTTTTGTAGGATATAATGTTCATGTTGCTTTTATTACCAAGTCGAGAAGTCAGATGTTACACATCATATACGACTACTGTTAGGCTCGCTCGTTTTTATATATATCATTTATGAATCGGAAAATTTCAAGCGTGTTGCAGCTGGAAGGAGGGGCAAAGTTCAGTAAATAAAGATTAGAAAAAGAAGTTAATGATAATGACCTAGCATGTAGCACTTTCATTTGTAAACTAATTAGTAGGCAACACGGTTACTGTTTAACTTTAAAAAAATGACGCAATTAATGACCATAGTAAGTATACCTATATAGTATCATAGTAATACTGGGTGAGTAGGTCCTATCTTTTCGGAAACTTCATTGCTTTATACAACATAACATAACGCCTGTATTTCACGACAGGTTAAGCAGGGATATATCTATAGTAGGTACCCCACACCCACATTTCGCATTTCATGTAATAGGGGGCTAGCCTATTGCTATCAACCGGGCACGAAACAAGACTCGGAGCTGCTACTAAGAAAATCCAGATGAAAAACTCAATAACACTCTACCCGACCCGGGACTCAAACCCTGGACCTCATGCTCAGCAGCAGCGCTTGCAACCACTAGACCAAGGAGGCAGTCATAAGTAGCAACACATAACATAACATCACGCCTGTATTTCTCGGGGGTGAGCCTATTGCCATCAACCGGTTACACCTCGGTAGGATGTAGGATCTCTGCAAGGAACTTTTAACGGAATGGCAATTTAGGTGGGAAAATTCTATCAAGGGCCGATACCTCTACCAGTTCTTTCCATGCGTTCGTGAACGGCTGGATAAAACTTGGCCGGAGATTGATCACTGTGTTGCCCAATTTCTCACAGGCCATGGTAACTTTAAAGAATATTTTTGTGTCAATGTTCTACATCAGACTGTGAATACGAACAATCTGCTCGTCATGTCTTATGGGAGTGTACTGTTTGGCAGAATGATCGCAATATAATGTTAGATAGCGTGCATGTTGCATCCCGAGTTGTTTACTATACGGACTCTATCATTTTTCCGTGCGTTCAAGCGTTTTTGCCATATCTACTATTGGAATCAAATGTAACAGCTCATCATTTAGGACCCATTAATATCAGTATTAATTTTAAACCATGGTGCTAGACAACGGGGCCTAACTCAGTTGTAAACCTTCCCTGTTATATCACAGTCATCTCAAATCAATATCCTCGTCTACAGGACCGAGAAGTAGCTCGTCGCATCCACACGGACTCCGACCTGCCTTTCTTCGAGGTGTTCATCGACACTCCACTAGAAGTGTGTGAACAGAGAGACACCAAGGGACTCTACAAGAAAGCCAGAGAAGGATCTATTAAGGTTTGTGACCGTCTCTACTTACTTAAAGTGTGTTACTAGCGCAACCATCTGACTGCTGTATTTGTCGTTTGCACTGCTCGACTCACTGTAATATATGTATAACACATAATATTAAGAGACAAGCGTTGGCGTTATATAGTTTCTGCGTAAACCGTGTTAACACTTTTAGTGCCCTGCACCCGGCTCCCGGGTCGAATAATAGTTTGCTCTGTATCCAGAACTCGCTTCCCGAGTCGTACATGTAAAAAGCTATAGATGAGATGTGAACATGCCCATCACCTCCTACCATATGCCTATGCATTATGTAATTTGCCAAACATTATGACATACAAGTTAAATCGTATTTTTGAACTGGGCAGCGAAAGGGTTAAGAGCAATCCTCTGACTGCCAGATACTAATCTGGTCGTGTGCACTGATCGCGGCACTGTAATATTGTATAACACATAATATTTAGAAATAAACGTTCTATAGTTTCTGCGTACCCCCATAAGAGAAAGGCGTAAGTTAATGTATATATGCAGTAACATACTTTGTATCCGCCTAAATTTAAACCATAACTTTTTGTTTGATAAGGAAATAATCAAAATGATTGATTTTCAATAGTTGCTTATTGGTATAATGTAAATGTCATGGTCGAATTTCAGGCCATACTAATTTTAGTATTTTTAATTTATTATTTATTTACTAAAAACAAAGTATACAAGAATCTTAACTTAAAAACTATGCCCCACAAAACCGTTTAGACGGTTTGTCTGCTTATCTTTTTTGATATAGTGTAGCTCAATACAGTCTAGTTTCGCTTAAATCCTTAAAGTTGGGTAGGTTACCTACGTAGTATGGGTTTTTATGTTGCTCATTATAAGTAGTTAATGTCAGTCATAAAGTCATGTCCAGTACAACAACGCGTTCCGGGCGGTGTTGGGGCTGCCCCGTTTCTGTAGCGCATCGGGGATTTATTTATTTATTTATTTATTAATAAAGGTATACCAACAGCTTCTGTATATAAAATATCGAATTAAATAGTAATGAGTAATAGGCTTATACAGTTGCCAATAACAGGTGAACCAACATTCAAACATAATAGTAAACTATACAGAGAAATAACAAAAATTGCAATTATGCTTAATTAAACAAATTATTAAATTAACAATCATGAGAATAAATAAAAACGAATAACACTAATAAGTAAAAGTTACAAAGAAAAAGGTTGCAAGATAATTATATACTAACACAGTTAATTCAATTAATCTTATGTTGTATCCTTTGGGACTTTAGAATTTAATATGTGGGTTCTAAAGATATTCATGGAGTCATGATATATGTCAACATCTGAATTGGATTTTGTATATGAATTCATCTCTTTACTGAACCTATTGAGAGGTGAGTTTGCTCCTATATTTGTGTTGGATGCTTTAGTGTGGAATAGATGGGTAATGGGATATCTGGGTATTTTATGGGGGACTTTTATTCCAATTTGTTCTACTAATTTATCACAGTCCAGTCTATTGTTAACCAATTTGAAAAGGAACATGAGATCCTGCACCAGTCGACGGTCGCGCAGTGTTTTCATTTTGTAGCATTGAATGCGTTGTTCGTATGGACATCATCCTCCTGCCCTTATCCCAATTTTATTTGGGGTCGGCGCAGCATGTTTTCTTCTTCCATACATCTCTATTTGCCGTCATCTCATGGGTCACCTCTTTTCTTGCCATATCCTCTTTCACACAATCCATCCATCTTTTCTTTGGTCTTCCTCTACTCATGTAACCCTGTACATTCATACTCAAAACTTTCCTCACAACATGGTCCTCATTCCTTCGCATCACATGCCCATACCATGACAACCGATTTCCACACAACTTCTCGGTCACAGGCGCAACTTTAAGACTTCCTCTTACATACTCATTTCTTATTCTATCCATTCGCGTAACACCACACATCCCCCTCAGCATTCTCATCTCAGCTGCATGTAACTGCCTTTCATTCATGCCTTTTGCGGCCCAACATTCTGATCCATACAAGACAGCAGGTCTGACCATTGTTTTGTAAATCTTCCCCTTAAGTTTAAGGGGAATATGGGGGTCACAGGTTGTTCCCGTTACCTGCCGCCATTTCATCCACCCTATGTTAATTCGGTGCTTGACAGCCCGATCTATTTCTCCGTCACTTTGCACGAGTGAACCGAGATACCGAAAGTCGGAACAGACCGGGAGAAGCACGCTGTTAAGCGACATTGCTTCAGGACTGGAGAGACCGCCGAAATCGCAGAACATATATTCAGTTTTGGTTCTGCTGATTTTCAAGCCCACACTCTCCAGCCTCTGTTGCCATTTCTCCAGTCTGCTCTGGATCTCAGGTCCATCTTCACCGACAAGAACAATGTCGTCGGCAAATAACATGCACCAGGGTGCCTCTTCCTGTATGTCCGACGTCAGAGCGTCCATTATCAACAAGAAGAGGTAAGGGCTTAATGCCGACCCTTGGTGCAGTCCTACAGCCACACTGAACTTGTCGGTGTTGCCAGCAGCCGATCGGACATACGTCCTAGACCGGCTGTACATTGCACGAATTAACTCCACATACTTCCCAGGCACACCTTTCTCTTTCACGGCCCACCACAACACCTCCCGGGGCACCCTATCATACGCTTTCTCCAGATCAATGAACACCATGTGCAAGTTTTTATGTGCACGTCTGTATTTCTCACACAGCTGGCGGAGTGCAAAGGTGGCGTCCATTGTTCCTCGACCTGGCATAAACCCAAATTGACTTGGGGTAATTTCACTCTCCTCTCGCAATCTTTTCTCTATCACCTTCTCCCATACTTTCATACTATGTGACAGGAGCTTTATCCCTCGATAGTTGTTGCAGTCCTGTACGTCCTCTTTATTTTTGAAGATGGGCACTAGTGAACTATTGCACCACTCTTGTGGGATCACTTCCTCATGCAACAACTTATTGAAGAATAAAGTCAGCCACATACATCCATCTTCTTTTAATACCTTCCATACTTCTGCTGGTATATCATCTGGGCCCATAGCTTTTCCATTTTTCATACTTCTAACTGCATTCCTAACTTCATCCATGCTAATTTCTCTCACCAAACCCATATTTACCTGTGTCTCTTGAAGCATACCATTCCATTCATTCTCCTCGTTCATTAACCTATCAAAGTAGACCTTCCATCGCAGTTTTATTTCATCATCTTCACACAGAACCTTACCAGCATCATCTTTAATACATTTAATATGCGTTATATCTTTTGCCCTTTTTTCCCTTGCTTTCGTAATCCGATAGAGTTCCTTCTGGCCCCTAGGGCTATCCAGTGAGTTATACAACTTCTCCTGTGCCTTAGCCCTAGCGACTGCTACCACCTGTTTTGCTTTCCTCTTCCATTCTTTGTATATCATATTCTTTTCTTCTTTCAAACTATCGTTCCCGTTTTCTACACCCTGCCATTCTCTAAACGCAACTTTTGTTCGTATGGACATCGTGGAGATATATCACCGAAGGTATATGCTAGGTGTTTTGTGAAGGCCCTTTGTATGCTTTCTACTCTTTGTGAGTGTACTGCGTAGTGCGGGTTCCATACAACGCTGTTGTTGCTGCTGGGGATGTTCGCGATGGCACGCACTGATTGTTTTCATGCTTCCTTGCGCAAGCGGTGTGCGTCTCTGGTGCGGCGGGTGCGGGCCAGCCCCAATGCCATCTTGGCGATGATCGCCAACAGGCTGGACTGCCCTTATATCCGGCATTGCTGTGGCAGGCATGTTGCTCCTCCAATGCCAATTAGAAAATTATAATTATTATAATTTTCTAATTGGCAATTGGCAATCAAATTGTAATTATGTATTGTGTATTTAATTTAATTGTATGTAACATTGTGTATGTAATTTTGATGTCTATGTTTGTGATGTTTTATTTGAATTTTGTGTACATATGGATAATGTCTGAAATAAATAAATTATATATATATATATATATAAACCATAGTTGCCAATGAATAGTTACAAGGACCCTCTAGTTATTTCAAACCTGTTATTTCTGCTTCAATCCAGCAAAATTCCCGCGGGATTGATAGCAGTGCTGGATTGCAATCTCTATTAAGGCTTGTCTAGTTTCACCTAGGCCGAAGTAATTGAGTCGTTGCAAGTAAAATTAAAATAATGTTTTTTATTAGGCACCTGCTGTAAGATAAAGAATGGTCTTATCTTTACAAACCATAAATAAGACATCAAAGTAATAAGTTATGTCAAATATCATAATTTATGACACACGTTCCGTCATAATATTTATATTGACTATTACTAGTTAAGTAGGTATCTGAATACATAATTATATTAGTTACAAATAGGGTAAAACGTGTATTTGTTTTAATGATAAGTAACTCATCATTATACGAGAAAGTGGAACGTCTAAGTTGCTATTCCATTAACAGATGGAGATGTGGAATTTATTAGAATTGGTAGCTTATTGCATAGGATAGCATACCCTTCCGTATGCATTATATTCTTAAAAAAGGATCCGAAGTTTTCACTTCACTTATTAATATAGTAATAGTCAAGAATATCCTTTAAGATCCGTAAAAGTAGCCTGTGTTACAAAAAAAAATATGATTTTTGAAATCGCAGTGCTGTTTTTCGTTGTATTTTTATCAAACTTAAAACAACTAGATTATAATCTTTTAAACATCGATTAAGTTGCCGAAATTACATTAAATATAAATGTCTTCGTTTTAATATAAAATTTCACGAAATCTACTAGGTATTTGCAGCAGATACAACTTAAAACAGCGCTGCAATTTGTATAAAAAACCTAAATGATGGCGCGGGACATTGAAAAAAACACCATAAGAATTAAACACTAGAATTAAAAATATCTTTGTGTTACAGGGTTTTACAGGCATCACACAGGTGTATGAACGTCCCGAAGCACCGGAGCTCATCATCCAGACCGTGGATGACTCCATCGAAGAGTCTACCATGCACGTTGTGCGGCTACTCGAGTCACAGGTAAAATATTCTTTCCTTTTTTTAATTTAAGGCTCTCAGAACTCTGTTTTTGGCAAGCTTCAACATTGTTCTATAAAACGGACCTTAATTGCGATCCTAGTCTATCATTTCCAACGCAAATTGAGAGTGTGACAGTACCCAGTGCTACACAGATCCAAACCCATCGATTGTGTAAACTTATACCTGTATAAGCTATTAAAAGAAAAAGCCTCCGTAGAGAAAAGGATGATTAAAATCTTTATATCGATAATAAAGAGTTTAGTATTTTTAGTCGGATGAAAATAACAATATCCCGCCTATATTACCCGAACGGTAAGGCAGTAGTGTACCCAAATTTTGCCAGTTTAAATCCCATGTTGTAAGGGACGAGCTTAATGCCGGACACAAAGCCAGTCTCCGGGCTGCTACTAAGAAATTCAAGATGAACCCAATAACACTTTATTAGACCCGGGAATCGAACCCACGACCTCATGCTTAGCAGTAGCGCTTGCGACCACGAGGCAGAGGTTGGAAACAATTCATCAGTTACTTGATGAAGCAGGAAATAATCCCTAGCATTCAGACTTGAAAACAAAACACGCACGCAGTCGAAGATATGAGTAAAATAGTTGACATTTAAAACCTTACAAACCCGCCCACAAATCTGTAATATTCTACATGAAGTACCAGGTAAATGTTACCGATTTATTTAAAACCCTTCTTTGAATACACGTCATTTCTTTATTCTTTTTTTTAATTCAGGAAATACTATGCGCCGAAGTAATTAATTCTTGAAATTAATTTACTTTTCAAAATAAAGAAAAATAAGCTCATTCGCACGTTCAACGGACTATTGTTGTTTTTATTTTTATTACATTCACATCATTCAACTTAATTATTATTTTATTATTAAAAATACTTAACCTTCATATGTTTCCTGCCTTTCTCCAGACCTTGGATTTAAAAATGTTTTTTATTCTTTAATATAGAAAAAAGGAGGACAAAGCTTGTACAAAGGCGAGTTTAACCCAATACTGGGTTCTCTAGATATAGATACACAACAGTACGACGATGTTTTTTTCTTATTTTATTATTGCAAGCTTTATTTTATTCGCGCACAGTTTGAAGCTGAATGAACACTTTTTTTTGTGGCTTTTCCACTCCCTTCTCAAGGCCAGTGTTGCAGAAACATGACTAGGCAGTATAAATATAGTGATATAATGAAACCTAATTACAGTGATTACTTCCTGCAATGGTTTTTAAATTAATTGCAGTTTTATTAATCAATAAAATAGTTTGTAGTATCGCAGTTAGCTTTATTGTACACGTAACTAATTATTTTAATAGACAATAGTGGATAGTAAAATAAATCGTGTGTTGTTTAGATTCATGGTAATGATCCATGCCATTTAGATATCCATATTAGGTACTTGGCAGTCAAAAATATTATAACTTAAAAACTCAACTGCCAGAGAACGAGACACAATAGAAAATGTATTGTTTGTCCGTCACTTAGCTTTTAGCGTGTTAAATGTGATTGACCGTGCCTACATTATTTTTAGATGCATTAAAGATAGATAACATTTTTATTCTTGGTGGGGCTCGTATCTTAATAATAATAGCCGCATGTAGACCTAAAGGTTAAGCTATGCTTAACGAGGTCGGTCTGTGAATGGATGACCATCCATTATCGAAAGCTCACCGTGCATCGGAAAGCACGCTAAGCCGTTGGTCCTGGTAGTCATTTAACAGTCGTTGCAACCAGTCTTACCAAGAACTATCGTGTTACCCAGTAACTGGGTTGTGGAGGTCAGATAAGCAGTCGCTCCATGGAAAATACTGGTACTCAGCTTCATCCGTTTATCCTGGAAGCCGACTACAACATAGTTGGGAAGAGACTAGGCAGATGATCAACATTGTTCACCTTGATAAAATAATCTCTGTAGTATTTAGTCAGCTGAATAAATGTATACAGGACATATAACAATTCTCAGTCGAATTAAATTTGATTTGATACCTAACACTTCTTTGTAATTAATGTCGGTTTATTCTATGTCTGACGATTTTAATATTTTTTTCTGCTTTTATTCTCAGGGCATCATCCCCAGTTTCGAGAACAGCCGCAAGGGTGTGGAGGAACTGTTCATCTATGGCAACAGGCTGACCAGCGCTATTGAGGAGGCTGCAAGATTGCCACATATCGAACTCAGCACCTTGGACCTGCAGTGGGTACAGGTAAGGATATTTATGTTGTACGGTCCTTTAAAACATAAAGAGTTGATATGACAAGGCAGCAAACACTGATATAATCGAAATTTAAAATGAAATTTCTTTCTATTTATTCCAAAGAGTTTTCATACCTTTATACAGTTTATGGTTATAATAATCTACAGCTGATATGGAAGATATACACATAGTGTGCCTACCTCTAATAAATAGGATGAAGGGATTAGATTCACGTTACCCTCCATTTTTGTATTAAATTTAATCTATCTAAGTACCTAACAATCTTACATAAAAGTATATGGTTATCTTTTAGTTTCTTAAAGACGTAGATACTATCACGCCTGTGATCCTCGAAATGTTCGTCAGAGATGTATCTATGTGTAGTACACCCACATTTCACCAGTTACATATATATTTAAGATTTAGAAGTTATAATAATAATAATACCAGCCTGTTACTGTCCCACTGCAGGGCAAAGGCCCTCTTCTCATACATGGAAGGCATTAATCAATACATAGAAGTTATATTAATTAGGAATATTTCTCCTTTAAAGGTGTTTAATCGATTTGCGAGGAGATAAAACATTGGCAAAATATCAGATCAGATAAAACAATGATTTTTGCAATAAATGATTACTTGCCTCATTACTATCTCAGTATCTACCTTAATGGCTCTAGAAAGCATAAATTATGTAATGTCTTCGATTGTCGCACTGTACACCCACTGTTACCACCTCCCCTATACCGCGTATGTGACGATGCTCAACGATCTTGTCAATACATCCTGGATTGGATTTTTGCTGATGAATGGAAGACGAAAATGTTGGAATGTTTGCGGTTCTGGGAGAAGACGAAAATACATGATTAACTTCATCTAGTTTGAAATGATAATTTTCTGTACAATAAATAAATCATTACGAATATTGCCATGCAACGTGGCAATGCTGCCAGCCTTCTGGCACTTTACCCGTTGACAGTAATGCGGATGAATTTTTCGATGCCATGTGATTCTTTTTTTGTTTTCATGTATGTACTTAATTAATAAAGGTTACGAATATATCTTTTACATTTTATAACATGTCAACGCTTGTTTCAGGTCTTGTCGGAAGGCTGGGCGTTCCCGCTCAAGGGATTCATGAGGGAACACGAATATTTACAAGTAAGTTTATAAAATAAATATTGATGAATTAGGTGCTTAAAAATCATCAAACCACCATCAACGATTTTTGAAAATATTTTTAATATTTTGAACAGAAACTTTACTCTGAAAGTACTGTCTTGTGAAATTGTCACTTCTATTAAAAAAAAGAACTGTTTTTACTAGCCTAGATTTTCGTGCAGGGCTAAGTCTTGTCTGTATAAAGATAATACTGTGCAGTTAATATGACATAATATTACATATTATCTTCTTATTTATTATTGATTATTATTATCACAGTATTGTATTGTATGAGTACGACATAATTTTGTCTTTTTGTGCTTTAATCCCAAAAGCTAGATGCAGTTTAAAGGAAAAAAAATATGTCACATCCAAAATCTTTATTATACAGAAGTTTTAAGTCATCTTTACTGAATAGGAGTTAAGCCTGGGTAAAAAAAAAGAATTATATTTAGTCCGTCGGTAAATATTGGACACGTATTTTTTTCTTTATCATATTAATAAAAAATGAATTGATAAAATTCATTAAAGATGGGGAGTGGGGGCTCGCTACGTCACATGTAGGTGTAAAATCTACTTACGTGTGACGTCACGATACACTTTAACTCACTGTAATGACGTAATCCTTTGATTACTTAAAAAAAGAAAAAATAGTCTACTGGACGAACAAAAACCAATTTTTTTGTCTTCATCCCTATTTAGACACGATCGAATTCTGCTTGATTTTTCAAATTACACCAAAGTTTATTTATTTGGTTCACCAACAATTGTTTACACAGGTTCTATACTAAGGGTAACATGCGAATGTATGTACCTATGCAATAGTGCAACAATCACTTACAGGTAAACTCCGCATGCATAAAGAAGTTGTAAAATTTTTACGTTGTACAAGTTTTAAGTTGAACGTTCTTGTATTGCAGGCTCTTCACTCGAACTGCCTAACCCTTGCGGAAGGCACAGTAGTCAACCAATCGGTGCCCGTCGTCCTACCTGTAGCGACAGAGGTCAAGGACCGTTTGACGGGAGCTAATGCCATAGCTCTTGCGTACAACGGGAAAGCTGTGGCGGTACTGAGGTCACCAGAATTCTACCCGCATAGGAAAGAAGAGAGATGCTCCAGACAGTTCGGAATCTATCATCCTGAACATCCTTACATCAAGGTTTGTTGTAGTTTTCTCATATGACAAGTTCGCATCAATCATTGGAATTTAAACCTTATGTCAATGACATAAAAGTCACCCGAGGCTCTTGATTTGGTACGTATTATATTGGGAGCAAATGTCATTGCACTTACGCACAGTCGCCAGCACATCAAGCTACCCCAACCTGTAAAATTTTCTCAATAATTGAACATGAACCTTATTTCTATTGCAATAAAGATGAAAAAATTCGTGATCTTGGTATTCTCCTCGATGATAAACTTCACCTTGATGCCCACATTAACAAAGTTGTAAATAACGCCTACCGGATGTACGGTTTTGTGATGAGATCTGCAAGGGAGTTTGTGCGCCCCTCTACCTATTTATATTTGTACAAGTCTTTGATCAGATCACAGCTCGAATACGCAGTGCCAGTGTGGAATCCCTTGTACAATAAATATTCTGAATGTATTGAAAAGGTTCAAAGAAAATTTTTAAAAGCCATGCACTATCGTTGCTTCCACACATATTTATCTTATGATTATTTGTTAAAGAAATATAAATTACTAGACCTAAAATCAAGACGCACTCTTCTAGAGACTGTATTTTTGTTTGATTTGTGTAGCAATGTATATGACTGCATTGATATCCGAAATAAAATAAGTTACATAGTTCCTAGAACGACAGTAAGTCGCGGGGTGCGTGCACGGCCGCTGTTTGCAGTTACCTCTTGTCGCAGTAACGCAGGTATGCGGGCACATTTGCGACGACTTACAAATAATTTCAATAAACAATTCCATCATATTGATATGTTTGCTCTTTCTGCTAGTAGATTCAAAAATATTGTTCTCGAAATACTTAGTCAATAGTCATTTTAATTATAATTTTGATTAAGATTTTATATCCTTCTGAATTTTTGCATTGTATGCTAAATTTATTTTTGTTGTTTTGTTGTTTAATTTAACTTAACTTAAATTATTGTAGTTTTTAGGTTTTAGTTTAAATTATTTGTTTTTATTATTATTAGTTTGTAAAGATTACCTATAATTTGTTATGTGTATTCCGTGGAAAATGTTGTTGGTTACACATTTGGCCGCCTTTTTGTATTTTTTTCTACAAAATGTAATGTGTGACTGTTTGTTTTCTCTAATAAATAAAAAAAAAATATATATATATCGAAGAAATTTGACACATAAGGGTAGCTTGGTGAGCTGGTGTCTGTACCATAGCAAAGCTGTGGCGGTACTGAGGTTTCCTGGATCTACCCGTAGAAAGAATGAAAGGTGTGGCGGGAAAGAATGTATCTACGTCGGTAGAAATTGTATGCAGTCAAGAGGATTTCACTCTTTTAAACTCTGACCTGCGCTGAAATGCATCCTGTTTTGTAAGACACATACAGCTATACCTGATGCTTTAAAACTATACAAGGTGACCTTTAATTCAATGGCAATCTTTCAGGGGGGAGGGGAAGAAGTACTCACAGATATCTCAATATGACATCCACTGTGAAGTATGTAAAATAACAGTTACTCAGTACATTGTATGTTCCCATTATTCGACAAAATTAAGGGAACAGCGGGTTTTTTTCACGTATCTCTAAAACTGCTATTCCACTGCGTAGACTGTGCTGTCCTGGTAGCTAGCTTTATTAGAAATGGTGCAACCCATCATTCAACTTGACAGACAGAAAACAGACTAACATTGAATTAAATCGTACTAATGTCCTTGTATTTTCTTCACAGATGATCAAAGAAGCCGGCGAATGGTTGGTGGGTGGTAACCTGGAAGTGTTCGAACGTATTCGCTGGAACGACGGCTTGGACTCATACAGGTTGACGCCCAACGAGCTCAGACAGAAGTTTAAGGAGCTTGAAGCTGATGCTGTGTTCGCTTTCCAGGTTAGTACTTGTGTAGATAGGAATCAGTGAAAGAAATGTAGTGACATCTATCTCGCTACATACGAACTAAATCTGACGTAACCTACATCGCGTTATTAAAGTTATCCGAGCGATTGAAAATACATACAAGAACCCTACAACAACCGTCGGCCAGTACCCCCACCAGACACAACACCTATCTGGTCTGAGGATCCTCCCTTTTTCATTGTGGATGAGGAACTTAACACATAGATACATAGATAAGAAGGTCTGAAAAAGTCGGGAATTGGACGATAGCTAGATAGAACAAATTTTCCTTCAAACCCTTTAGCTAAAAAATTAGCCGACTTAAATAAACACTAAAAGGTGTAAAATAACTTAGATTAGGAAAGATGAAAAAAAAAAAATACATGTGGAGTTGGCAATCTCATCCTTTTGTTTTCATCGATTCAAATTTAGGTTACTAAACCCAAAGTTGAATCTACAAAAGGCTTTACAAAGACAAGCATTGGTCTACATTCGTTATAATACCATGAGTTGAAGTTAGGCATAACTTTACTCTGCTTTTATTAATAACGGTGTACATATATAACTCCTGCGCATATCTTCAAGTAAGATCGATTTAATTTGTTTCAGCTACGTAACCCCATCCACAACGGTCACGCATTGCTGATGCAGGACACGCATCGTCAGTTAGTCGAGAGAGGATTCCAGAAGCCCGTGCTTTTA
This sequence comes from Phlogophora meticulosa, assembly GCA_905147745.2. NCBI lineage: Eukaryota > Metazoa > Arthropoda > Insecta > Lepidoptera > Noctuidae > Phlogophora > Phlogophora meticulosa. The sequence goes on along the minus strand of LR990520.1, from coordinate 13,825,574 downwards.
TTGCATCCGCTTGGTAAACAATATTTATTTTACAAATCCATTCAATATACCATTTTTGAAGTCATTTCAATCTCAGAAAGATGTCTGTGTTTCAAACACTCGCTAAAGAAACACCGAAACAGAGTTATAGAGATCTCTTAAAGTCCATACAATCCTATTGTAATGGTGAGATCAAGTGAGAACCATCTGATTGAATGTCTCGAGGAAGTCTCTTGAGGTAAGCACCAACACAGATCTGAACCAGCCTGTCCAGGCAGAACTTACAACAGCTCAAGGATCACGATGATGTGATAATGATGGTGATGTGACAATGATGATGATTATTTTTGTTTAGCTCATGGCGTGGTAACAATACAAGCTTAATAGTAAAGTCGATGCAGAGTTAACTTCCGTCGAATCGAGACTAATAAGTACTTTCACTAATAAGTAGTTGTGTTAAAAATATTAATTTTATCTATGTTTCACCAGGTGGCTGGACGAAAGACGATGACGTGCCTCTAGAAGTGAGGATCAACCAGCACAAGGCTGTGCTAAACGAAGGTGTACTGGATCCTCAATCCACTGTGTTGGCTATCTTCCCTTCGCCTATGATGTACGCTGGACCTACTGAGGTATGAAAGCCAGAGAATGGTGTCGATTCACGAACAAAACTTAATTTATACTATTTCCATCTTTTGGTCTCTTTTAAAACAACAAATAGACAGACATTTATGAGAGCTGTCAATTTTGGTTAAATTGCAGCTTTTATCGACCAAAAACATGCCGAAGTTCAAGGCAAATACTAATTTGACATCTCTGTCTTAATTCATATCTGTCACTGTCAGTCAAAGTTTCAGTCGAATACGTGTGTCCAATCTTAAATTTGAATTTTGCATATTTTTTTTGCTATTTGCCGACTGCTGCGCGGTAGAAGTCGCTTGCAAGTACCCAATTTTAATACTTAAACTAATGGACCTTTTAATTGCAGGTACAATGGCACGCCAAATGCCGTATGAACGCAGGAGCGAACCACTACATAGTGGGGCGCGACCCGGCCGGCCTGCCGCACCCCGCGGGCGGCGGCGACCTGTTCGACCCGCGGCACGGCGCCATGCTGCTCAACGTGGCGCCCGGCCTTAACGAGCTGGAGGTATGTACTCTTATAACATTGCTTATGATTATTAGGGTCATTTTAACTACCACTTTCACCATGATATCATAATCATAAACTGCCTAGCCTTTACTCAACCAAGTTGGGGTCGGCTTCCAGTGTAAAGTTGGAAAGACTGGTGGTCAGACTTTCGGGCTCCTGCCTACCCGTAACGTCCTGTCAAAGGTCTACAAAAGACCGATACCAACGGCATAACGTGCATTCTGAGCCATGAAGGAGTCTCGATAGATGAGGAACGGTCACTCACCTACAGACTGACATTGGCAAGCGTAGCTTAACCTTCGATAGACTCGTGTGGATATTTTTAATTAGCCACGAGCACCTCATACAAAAAGGCAAAAAATGGTCGAGAACATCGATTTGGAGTGAATGTTTTCCTTGGGCAAAGCCGCTAAAAAAACAAACATGCGCAACAGAATTTTCAGAAATAATGTTGTTATAAGAACTTATTTAATTTATAATAGTAAGTTAGACTTATTATACAATTACCAGCCAATTATTGTACTGTATAGCCAAAGGCTTCTGCTCATACGGAGAAAGCATCAGAATTGATCATCAATTCATAACGCTTATTCCAGGCGGGTTGGCGATATTGTCTTTTGTTTCCAATGTCAACGCACAAAAAAAAAGTTCAGCTATATCTGTAAATAGGTGTTTACAAACACGTTCACACGTCAACAAGTTTTTTTTTTTTAAAGGCCGGTTTTTCACTATCTGAATGACCATGCAGATTAGTGTCCGAGATGGTCTTTTAAGGAAAGAACCACACACATGAATACCTTCAAAACACAGCTAACGTATCGACTTACTTTCAGATCATTCCATTCCGTGTGGCTGCCTACGACACGTCGGTTGGCAAGATGGCGTTCTTCGACCCCACGCGCAAGGAGGACTTCGACTTCATCTCCGGAACTAGGATGAGAGGTAATTTACAAACAATAGGGAATATGCAAAAAAGCAAAAACTAAATTGTATCGTTACTTGCGGTTCGCTACGTTCACACGGGTGTTAGATGCATTCACTGTTCATTACTTTTCTGTTCTACAATAGTTCTTGTAGTAACGAAATTCCCACATACTTTGACTAAGGTGTAGAGCTTGTGAAGTTATAGCTTGTAGAGTTAGGGCGTGTATAGTTAGAAGCTAGGCTCTACATGAGATCTGATAAAAAAAATACAGTGCGAGCCGCATGGTTTCGTCTTTAAAAAAGTGTTTTTGATGGGTAGTATACATTCTCTTTCGGTTTTATTAATTCATACTTATATTACAATTCCTTAGGTTAATGTATCACTTTGTCGTAAAATGAAACACAAACTCGAAACACACCGTCCTCGACAGTTCCATTATAAAAGTATAACCTATTCTTACTAGAGATCTCACTAAGATTTTTATTGCAAGTGCAATATTTGCTTGAACAAAACACCAAAAGAACAGGATTTGGGGCTAAAAAGGAGATTTAAAGAAAGCAGTTTTGTCCAGGATGACGTCACATCGTGGCCGCATCAGTAAAGGAAAGCGTCCTTTACTGATGCGACGATGTGTTTTTTGTTGTAGCGATAAACAGTAGTTGAATAGGGTATTACACCATTTTTCAAAAACTGTTTTAAATTAATCCTGAGATCGTAATGAACTAGTAGAAATTTTGTTAATTTTTTTTAAAACCGAAAAGCGCCTTAAAATCTGTTTTTTATTTATGATTTTGAATTTTCGCGCGGAAACGCTAGCCGCCATGCTTTTTCATCTCGTGACGTCACTCGGTTAGTAAACAATACGACTGCGAAAGACCAAGTATTAAGATTCGTGAAAATAATGAGTTATCATTGGTGTCTTGTGCCTGAATGCAAAAATACAAGTGTAAAAAGTGTGTGTGTTTTAACATTTCTCAACTCCGCAGAACAGAAATCGGGATTGGAGGCAAAAAATTTCGCCACCATTAAAGTATTAACCATTGGCAGATTTGTACTTTCTGCTTTCACAAAACCGTCTTCCATAGTGAAATAAAGGCTAGAAGTCTACAAACGTATTAATAACTCGTAAATTTATCAAAATAACAGCGCACAACTTATTTTCAGTAGATTGTTTACTATCGGAATGACGTCACGGCGGGATCCAACATGGCGAATGGCGTTTTAGACATTTCAAAAACAGATTAGAAAAGACGATTTTTAAAATGGAATTATAAAATTAAAATTGCAATTTTAAGAATAAATATCGACGTTTCTTGTTTACTTTTTTCGAAATCTATTATGAACAAACATTTTTATATTTTTCCTTACATAGTGTAAAATACCCTATTTAACTTATAATCGTTGAATTTTCTTGGGGTTGTATTTCAGTCGTTTATTGATTTAATATAAAAAATACTTCGGTATTTCGACGCGTTACTCAATTTACTTAAGGAAGTGAGTGCTTTGCGCCAAATCAAGAATGAAAAACACGGATGCCAAGTCTGGTCTTGGTGTTGTTGACTTGTCCGTACATCCGAATTAAACTTTTTTCACCATGACGATTATATTATGATTATATTATATTTCTGCTGAAAATTGGGCTTGCTACCGTATAAAAAGACAGCCTTACAGCAAACAGTTTTACAACGGAATATTTAAATAACAATGCATGTTTCAGGTCTCGCTAAATCCGGCAAGGAGCCACCGAAAGGCTTCATGGCAGCGAGTGCATGGAAAGTTCTCTCCGAGTACTACCAGTCTCTGAAATCCAAGATGGACACTAACTAGACTATCGCGAACTTAGCAGCTAAACTAAATCTAGGTATTATTTAAAACTGTCACAATAATAATGGCCTCAATGCGTAATACTAGATTTCATCAGCAAAGAAAAAATAAGCTTTAATTTCATCAAAAATGTATCGCTTTTCGATACTGCGATGGTAAGTGACTAGTTGATTAAGTTGCCCATTAGAATTTTTATAAACAGAATTTGCACTGTACATTTTTCTACTAAAGCAACTTATTTTTTTTTGTTATTACTGGCAACACTTTAAAAATCGCTAAATTAAATACTCCTTATTTATTTACTTTACACATTTTGATGAAATCAAGTACTTTTTTCCATCTTTATAAGTTTATAGGATTACCATACTCTTTATAAAAGTGAGATTTAAAACTATATTTAATAGATCATATGGGGCGAATGGTAGATTTATTTTTAAATTACCTTGACATATAATTTTATTTATTTCTTTTAAGTACTTAAATTGTTTACAATGGCTTGTGCAACCCACATTATCTGCTGTGCAATATTTTTTTATGATTAAATTATGTATATTTTATTTATTTGTGATATACACATTCCTAGGACTCGACTTTATTGTGTGTAAGGGATACACATTACTTTTATTCATATACATATTATTACTATAAAATTGGACATTAATTTATATATTCTTGAGAATATAAAGTAACTTCAGTTAGATATTCTAGGCTTTACCTGACCCTTAAATCTTTGAATATGCAACCTTTTTACTAACAAAGTGGCCTGTCTGAAAAGCCAATATCACGAAGTGTCTTAAAGTTTTAAATACCACGAGAAATACTAACTTCTTATAAATTATTATTTGAATAAGTACCAGCCTATTACTGTCCCGCTGCAGGGCAAAGGCCTCTTCTCATACAGAGAAGGCATGAGCATTCATCACCACGCTTGCTCAAGACGGGTTGGCGATTTCAGACTTATATTAATTATAGTAAGTCCAGGTTTCCTCACGATGTTTTCCTTTACCGATGTCAGTGATGTCCAAGATAAACTTAGAAAGTACATATGAATTGAAAAACTCACATTGGTACTTGCCCAGGTTTGAACCCACAACCTCATGCATAAGAGGCGAGACCCAAATCACTGGGCCATCATGACAATAATTATTTGAATAATTTGTATAAAAAGGTTTGTTGTTGTCGTCATGGTTGCGTTCACTGCAGTGGTCAAAAGGTCAAAGACAATAATACTTCTATGTATTTTTACAAAGGAAAGTTGTCTTTTTAATAACTATTTATTATATTATATAACTTATAAAAAACACACGTTTTGAAGTTATGACAGTTGATCAATGGAATACAATATATTATGAGATTATTGATATCATATTAATTTTATTATTCTGTACTAACGTAATCATTACAATAATAATGTGAAGAGACGTATTGTTAATTTATAAGAGGTTTAAATATAAATTGTTGTAATATTAGTGAATAAAGGTGCTTTTAAAGTTAATGTAAAATAAATATAAAAGTGATATTGAGTCCTGTGTTTCATTTTAAAAATAAAATTAACTGTGAGTATTTTTAACCAAAATTGGAAATTGCGCCGCCATTTTGTTTTTCCAATACATAACATAACATCACGTCTGTTTCCAGATAGGTTGAGCAGAAGTGCACTTCTAGTAACACCCACATTTCGCCAGTATTTTTAAGTCCCATGTAATAGGGGGCGAGCCTATTGCTATATGCCAACCGGGCACACATCCAGACTCCGGGCTGCTTATGCGAAAATTCCTATTGGAAAAACTCGATAATACTTTGCCCGACCTGGGAATTGAACCCAGGACCTCACGCTCAGCAGTCGCGCTTGGGTCCACTAGAAGCAACGAGGTAGTCTCTCATTATTCAATACTATTTCCCATATGATTACCAACAGCGCCCTCTGCATTATTCAAGTGCCAAAAAAACCTTGTAGTACTGTATGCATAGGGTTACCATCTCTAAAATCCGCCAACCAGGACAAGAAGCGTAAAATCCCCAAATTTTGGGGTTTAAAACCCGCACATGTCAACAAGTCTCTGCATACAATTCAAAGCTAAATGAGGTCCTCTAAAGAAAAAAAAACAGTTTTTTCTAGAAATTTTTAGAAACTATTAGCAGTCTAACAACTTAATTTAAATGATACATAGTTAAAATTTAAAAATTAAAACTTTTATACCCGGACGATAAATGAAACCCCGCCCGGATGCTCCCCGGACGCCCTCTAAATTAGGACATATCCGGGGAAACCCGGACGGAGTGCAACCCTATGTATGCAGGTCTAAATCTAAATACCCATGAACCGTATGATTTTAGCTATCATAATTATGTGTTATATTTTTTACACATACCGTGATTTTTGTATCTTATCGCTACTGATTAGATTAACTTCTTTTAATTAAAATCCGAGTGTTTTTTATTTGATAGAGTTTAATCAACTCCCAGCCAGGAATAATGAATGATGAGAGGAACAATACCAATATACAGAGACCGCGCACTGTGAAATGAAATCGTTTCCGATTTAAAATAGCAGATGCTTTGATTTCTTCTATTTTATTTACAAAATAGCAACGATAGAAATATAAAAAAATATGATATCAAAACGATCGAAAAATATAGTGTAATTTATTCTCCTTATTCAAAGCTTGGGTTGAGGAGCTTAGCTCTGCAGTCGTTCCATGTAAAATACTGGTACTCAGCTGCATCCGGTTAGACTGGAAGCCGACAAATTTGGAAGCAAAAAATTTGGGAAAAGGCTAGGCAGATGATGATCTCTTCTTATGGGATACTGACAGAGTAATCTCTACAAGTATACACCTTTGAACAGCCTGCCATTTTTGCGATATTGAAAATAACAATAACAAGGAAAAATACATAATTAATAACAACATTAAACAAGTAAAGAGTAATTGGTATATATAAAAATCTAGTCAGGTAGTAGGTAAAGGTCTGCGGTGCTGGGTTTTATTCCCGGATCGGGCAATGTGTTTTTGAGATTTTCATTGGGGATTTTTCAGAAGCAGCCCGGAGCCCGGATGTGTGCCCGATTGACTACATGGGACTTATAAACATATCTGGTAAAACGTGGGTGTACTTAGGTACACTTCTGCTAAACCCTTCGGGGAAATACAGGCGTGATGATGTTAGTAAAGAATAATATAACCTATCTACGGACAGGTATACGTTGATTACGTAGACAGGTCATCATTACTAGTAGGCTTAGACCGAGACTTGTACATTATAACAAGAAATACACTTAAAAACAAACACTGCCGACAATGTTGGGGTCGGCTTCCAGTCTAACCGGACGCATCTAAATACCAGTAATTTACATGGAGAGACTGCTTATTTGACCTCTACAACCCACTCTGGGCAACACGATACCCTTTGGTAGGACTGGTTGTCAAGACTCGGGCTCCTGACTACCCTTAACGACTGCTAAAGATCTACAAATGACAGCCGGGACCAACGGATTAACGCGCTTTCCGAGGCCCGTAGGAGTCTCGATATGTAACTGACGGGCACCCAACCACAGACTGACCCCGGCAAGCAAAAGCCAAGCGACATGGAAACATAAAACATGATATAATAATATGTAATTCTTATTACGTTAATTTGATATCGAAACTCAAACGTTATCACCGAATGAGTAATTATGATAATCCTTCACGTTATCTTGTTTGTCAAGCGAATTACGTCATTATTTTACAAAGAAATAGAGTTTATTATGAATAGTTTTATTTCGTTCGATAGTATTTTGGTTTGTTCTCTTGTCAGTACTGAGTTAACTTTATAGAAGGAAGGTCGTATCACTATGGCGGTCCGCTTAGGTCGTGTGACGAGTTTTTTACGTAAATGTACGAGTAACACCGGTACTCGATGCATGTCTCACTATCCGATAGACGAACACGTTTTTGGACTCTCGAGTGAACAACAGCAGGCAAGTACCTATTATCAATAATTATTACCTAACGAGTTGAACAACATTTGATTGATAGATAATACAGCCTATGTCGTACCTAATAAGTTTTTATACTAAAAGATTGAAACAAGTTTGTTGATTGCGATGCTCCTACAAAAGTGAATAATAATAGTAACACTAATAATAATAAACGCGAAAGTTTATCGGTATCTCTAAGTATACTTGCTGGCATTTAACTTGAGCTCTTGATAGAGTTGTAGGGGTTCGTGCGAGCGTCGTATTGTCTCAGGAGTAAGGTCCAAAATCGCTTAAAGTACCTTATCAAGGATCAGGCCTAAAGGAGTAAGTTTGTTACTCCTTCACGTTGAAACGGATGAACGCATTTGGATGAAATTTCTTATGAAGGTAGCTCATACCTCGGAATAGGTATCATATATGCTACTTTTTATCCCGAAGAAGTGAAGTATTCCTGTAGGATGCCAGCGGCGTCTCATGTTGACTTTTTAACACAGTAGAGCGTAGCTAGTAGGCAAATAATTGTTCAATTTATGGACCCTGTTGACCCCAGATTGTGTATGTAATGAATTATGTATCATTGTTATTGTAAAGAATTCATTCATGATATCGATACAGAGAATGGGTATTTTAACAACTCGCAGTTTTCATTGTGCGTAGGTACCTTATCTATCCGATGAAGAAAAGAAAGCAGTTGTTTTGGGATATTAGCCAATGTTTAATACAAGATAGCATTGTTTGTTCATAAACAAGCGATTAAAGATATACTCGTACTCTTATACTTAGGTACCTATCGGCTATCTATAGGTACTCATTATATGTCGTTGACTTGCAGAAGAAAGGACATAGGTTACATTCGCAAACAGCATGCGATATTTTTCGCAACTAATCATAATTTGTGGACAGAAATCGCGTGCCCTGCATCTGGAAGTTAACTTCCAAAAATGTAAACAAATATGTATATTTGGAAACAGTTCCTTAACACCCACACTTAGGTTCAGTTTGCGGTACATCGTCAATATATTGGTAGTACTTACTGTAATTTAGACGTAATTTATACCCGTATATAGCTGATATTTCATTAAGTGCAAATAACATAAATTTGTAATCCATGTGAATTCCGTAGGTTTCTTCTGTACACTGGACAAAGTTGGCAGTTGACCACTTTCATCCTTATGGTCTTTGCAATAAGGTTAAATAGTGGTGTTCGAACACGAACAGTACCGACTGTACGGATAAACAATGGCGATAGGTCGTGAGATCGAACCGATATCGACGTTCAAAACTATTTTATTTCTCACTAGCTGTGCCCACGATTTTGTTCGCGTGGAGGTCAGAAAAAGAAGTCGTTAAGTTATCTGAAATTTTCCAATTTTCTGTGCAATTGTTTTCATTTTTTATTTCCGTAAAAACCTTCAATGTATTAGAATCAGAAAACTTGAATGGGTAAAAAGGTGAATGAAATCGGTAAAGTCATTCTCATTTTCATATATCATGTAAATATAATCAATATTTACCTCCCATGTTTACCCAATATTCACACATCTCATACCATGCATATTTTAATCATTATTTAACCTACAGCTCCGACAGTCAGTGTTCGACTTCGCACAAAAGGAGCTGGCACCGAAAGCAGCACAGATAGACAAAGAAAATAATTTCGCAGAACTAAGACAATTCTGGAAGAAATGTGGCGAGATGGGACTTTTAGGTGAGCCATCTGGTATATCTATAAGGTGCAATTGTAATAGCTCAAAACCTTTTGGCGGCCTCCCGGCGCGGAAAAAAACGTCAGCTGTTCCATACATTTGTGTTTAAGTACATAAATACAGAAACTGAATTGATCAGCTTATTTTGTCTGCTTATTTGATTTAACATAAATGTACCTAAATACAGACGCATATGAAGTTACCCCAAAGTGTCAAATTTTTCCCAATTGAACATGAGCCTTATGCGTTTGTAACGTTGAAAAACTATCAGAAGAATTTGACAGATCGGGGTAGCTTGATGTGCTGGCCTGCGTAATAGATCTAGGAGACCTTGGTCGTTTCCGATGAAGACGGCCGACAAGAAAATCCTCGGTTACGCGCTGGTCGCAGTAGCTAATGTTAGTTCGCGATTAGGCAGTTTATACTAAAACCGACCAATGCGCAACTCAAGGTACAAACTCTTTTCATATCCGTGTTAGTAGGGATGAAACGACAGAAAACAAAATAAAAAAGGTTTAACAAATTATGATAACAAACATGTCATGATGGCCCAGTGGCGGTTTAGGCCTCGCCTCTTGTGCACGAGGTTGTGGGTTCAAACCTGGGCAAGTACCAATGTGAGATTTTCAATTCATATGTACCTACTTTCTAAGTTTATCTTGGACATCACTGACATCGGTGAAGGAAAACATCGTGAGGAAACCTGGCCTTCTATAATTAATATAAGTCTGAAATCGCCAGCCCGTCTTGAGCAAGCGTGGTGATTAATGCTCGTGGCTTCTCTGTATGAGAAGAGGCCTTTGCCCTGCAGTGGGACAGTAATAGGATGGTACTTTACTACTTTAAACAAATTAAGTTTTTTTCTATATCGTTCAAGGACAGTGCAGCACTATACGATTCGATAAACCAAGGCTCATAGAGTATTCACCTCATACCAGAACTTCAAGCGTAAATTTGAATTAATACGAATTTATTTGAATAATTTCCACTTTCCTTTTATGTAACTACCTGTTTGACGTACTTAGATTACAATAAATTTAAATGAATTGTGGGATGTTCCAGGCATAACAGCGAATCCAGAATATGGCGGTACCGGTGGAAAATACTCTGACCACTGCGTCATCATGGAAGAAATTTCAAGGTAAAATCTGACTTAAGCGGCTATTATAATAAAAACCTTTAAATAAAATAATTTATTTGCACATACTACTTGATAATAAACTTAATTTTCAGGGCCAGCGGTGGAATAGCACTGTCTTATGGGGCACATTCCAATTTGTGCATAAATCAAATTAACAGGAATGGCACTGAAGAACAGAAGAGAAAATATTTACCAAAAGTAAGTATAAATATAAGGAATATAAGGATAAATTATACCTTGCTAATGTTAACACTAGCAGTACGAATAAACCATAAAGGTGGTCAAAGGAGTCATGAGCTAAAGTAACTGAAACTTTTGCCTACGACAACCTAACATGCTCTGCTGTCCCTCACTTTACATCATCAGTATTTGAAAAGTGATGATGATCGATGATGAAGATCCAAAATAGCTGCACCCGTTTAGATTGGAAGCCGACCCAACATAGTTCGGAAAAGACTAGGCAGATGATGATTACTTTATTTTGGTCAGATTAACAATTGGTACCTCATAGTCATCTTCACTCCACAGTTATGCTCAGGAGATCACATAGGCGCTCTAGCCATGTCAGAGCCGGGAGCGGGCAGCGACGTCGTCTCTATGAAAATGCGCGCTGAGAAGAAAGGAGACTACTATGTGCTCAATGGAAACAAGTTCTGGATCACCAATGGACCTGATGCTGATGTTTTAGTGGTAAGGCTTTAATTCGGTGCGAGACGTCATCGATTTATAATACTGGTGGATATCCATTAATTAACTGCCTAAAACGTAGATTAGAATGAAATATAATACTCTTTTCATAGGATCACGCTTGTATTCCCTGTAGGTTTGGGCAGAGTGTACCTACAGACTACACCCATTTCACCAGTTATGTTTTAAGTCCCGTTTTATAATAGGGGGAGCAGCCTAATGCCATCAACCAGGCACAGAGAGACAGATGTTTGTCTCTTATGAATGTCATCTAGACTCTGGTCTGCTACTGAGAAATTCCTGGTGAAAAAGCCAATAACACATTGCTCGACCCGCAATCGAACCCAGGAACCCTTGCTTAGCAGTCATAAATAATATTGTGCATACAAAGTTATAAACAATATGACTTTAATAGCTACACAGTTTGTTCCAATGGGCGGCCTTATTGCTAAAAGCGATCATCTTACCGACAACCTTTGTATGGGCTTTATATAGAAGGAGAAAAGATAGGTAATATGCAGGTAGTCCGTGGTATCTTCATCTTTGGGGCAGCATGTTTTCTTCATTAGTCGAAGCTCAATATAAATTGCCATCTGGTGATTGGTAATATGGTATAGTTAGTATTACATTCATAGCCATGAAGCTAAATCAACATTCTCTCGCTATCAATCCAATGGGGACAAACCTATTTGGGGACGGCGCAACATGTCTTCTACTTCTCCATGAGTAGTCATCCCAGTAGTCACCCCCTGTCTAGCTAATATATCATCTTTCAAATAGTCTTACCTGGAAGCTGAATATCCAACACAAATACAGATACCTATTGGAGGGAATGTTCACTTGCTGTGGTTGTAACGTCGTAAGATAACCTATAACCTAACCTATACTATTGTGTGGTTTTTAGTGAAAGGTAGTGCGATCCTATTACCCAAGATAATACTGATGCCCGTGCTGCTCTTACCAATCTTCCTGTTTTCATCATTTCATTTTGACGACCTATGTGGCGCAGCGGGCGAAGGTCCGCCTGCGACGCAGGAGGTTGCGGGTTCGATTCCCGCCTTGTGACAAATGTTTGTACGATCCACAAAGATTTGTTCCGGGTGTTCTGGGTATTTGCTATGTATAATAAACAATATCTATCTATGTAATGTATTGTATTAAGTATATCAGTCATCTAGTACCCATAACACAAGCTCTGCTTAGCTTGGGGCTAGTTGATGCTGTGTGGAGCATTGTCCAGCATTATTTATTTATTTATTATCTCAGTCACAGATTATTTTTAAATATTATTTTCGCTACAGGTATATGCCAAGACTGACACGTCAACTAAACCACAGCACGGCATATCTGCGTTCTTGATAGAAAAGGACTTCCCAGGGTTCAGTACTGCCCAGAAGTTGGACAAGCTTGGCATGAGAGGCTCAAACACTTGCGAATTAGTGTTCGAAGACTGTAAGGTAATGTAACTACAACACTAACATAGCATATAAGTGCAATTTGTTACTAACTCATCGCTAACAACCTGTGGACTGTATGCCTACTGTATACACCAGCACATAAATTTGATAAACTATGAAAAAAAATGTACATATTGGGTTCAGTCTAATTAGTTTGATGATTTTTCGGCTTTATAATAAAACAATAAGGTTCATGTTCAATAAGGAAAATTTGTCATTTTGGAATAGATTAATCCTTTTCCAAATTAGATAATAGGTACTTTGTTTCGGATACCTAGGTTAGGTACCTAAACACTGTCATTTAATAGAGTTTATGTTTTACACGATTTAATTGTATAGGTATAACAAAATATTAGAAAAAATAATACCATCCTAGCCTGAAGTTAAAGAAGCTGACCAATATATAAATTTACACCACCACTTTCAATCAATCAGTTACCATGCCTAAAAAACTGTTTAGTCCTACAAAACTTATTATTCGTGTAATATCCATTGTATAAACCCAGGTACCAGCAGCAAATCTTCTTGGAACAGAAAACAAAGGTGTCTACGTGCTAATGTCAGGCTTAGACCTGGAGCGGCTAGTGTTAGCAGCTGGACCCGTCGGTCTAATGCAGGCAGCCGTAGACACTGCCTTCGAATACGCTCACGTCAGGAAACAGTTCGGAAAGAGTATTGCAGAATTCCAGTTGTTACAGGTATCTATCTAAGGGAAACATTGATTTATTAGTACAAAAACTCTTGCCTCCCCCAGGAATTGCCATCCTCTCCCGGATCATGCTAACCTTTCGAAGGTAGAAACTTGATACCTATTTATAATTTACAACCCTTATGTGGGTTAATAACCCACACCCATTTATCATGTTGTTGCTTTGTGACACTTGAACTTTGATAACGAGATTTTCATTAAACATCCATGTTTTATTTAAATAAATGTAAATGCGACATTATTTATTCCAATCTTGATGACGCTATAATACTCATCCTAATAGTAGGACTACCAGCACACTTCGAAAAACTAAACACAGACCGCCGTTCTCGCCGAGGCCCGTTGCAAAGTCTTCCACATACCCGACCCGACCCGACCGTTACTTGAATCAGCCCGCACCGGTTAAGCCTGTAACTTTAAACTCCTAACAATGGCGCCGTACGCCGAGGTCCGTATCCCACAGGTGGTGCCCTTAGCGCGTAGTCGCTTAGTTAATGCCCTGGTTGGAGGCCCAAATTTACTTAGGTACTACATGATAGTATCGTTGAGAAGCCGGCAACCTCATAGAAACTGCAAGATGATCGTACACTCTTAAAAAAAAAACATTTTTTATGAAATCTTTTCAGGGAAAAATGGCAGATATGTACACGACACTAAGCGCTTGCAGAAGCTACCTTTACAATGTTGCTAAAGCTTGCGACGAAGGACATGTCAATAGTAAGGATTGCGCCGGAGTCATTCTGTACTGTGCTGAGAAAGCTACGCAAGTTGCGTTAGACGCTTTACAGATACTGGGTAAGCTACTGCACGTCCAATCTACGTACCTACATCAAATATTTATTCGGGATCTATTAGATGACCACCAATACATCTTTGTGTAGGTACAATATTTTAATTTTGTGAGTGGAAGTCAAGTAAAGGTGATGTGAAAAAAATCCGGAATTACTGATTAGATAAATTAAGGCGACAAGGGAAATGCTATCCCATTATCATTGAAACGACTCTATTACTCGGGTCATTAAATTCACCTACCTACTGGTGAAAGACTGCTCCGTAGTGAATGTTTAACATGACAGTACAGGGTCTTGTTCAGTAACTGGGTTGTGGTCTTGTGGAGATCAGATAGGCAGTCGCTTGGCAGGTAAAATACTGGTATTCAGCTGCATCCGGTTAAGTAAGGCTAGGTGCCGATGTACGTTCCCGTGAACCTCGGCGTAGGTGTCAGATAGAACACAGGGGTGGTTTTTAGTCAGTAAAATCCATGTGAATTATCCAACCCGGAACAAATTAAAAAAGGTTAACACAGGTTGCTCGAGGTATGTGAGAGATACGCCACGTCTCATGGTTTATTATACAATGTACGGAAGAGTGAGCTTGTGGTGTTTAGGGTTGGTACTAAAAAGCCTAGGATAGTTCCTCCGGTATTTCTCTATGGTGTACCACTAAATAGAGTATCGCATTTTAGGTACCTTGGTCACATATTAGATGAGGACTTAAATGATGATAGTGATATAGAAAGGGAGCGAAGAGCGTTGTCGATCCGATGTAATATGCTGGCCCGTAGGTTTGCACGATGTACTAGAGAAGTGAAACTCACTCTTTTCAAGGCGTTTTGCCAGTCGTTCTACACGTGCAGCCTGTGGGTTAGACATACGCAGAGGGCCTACAACGTTCTTCGCGTACAGTATCACAACGCTTTTAGGGTGCTGTTGGGGCTCCCGCGGTTCTGTAGCGCATCGGGCATGTTTGCTGAAGCAGACATAGATAGCTTTCAAGCTATTATGCGGAAAAGAACAGCATCCCTGATGCGAAGGATTCGGGGGAGCACCAACGGCATTCTAAGGGTGATAGTGAATAAGCCTGATTGCCCGTTCCTGGGGCACTGGACCCGTATGCACAGCTGCAGGTCTGGTGCAGCGGGAAGCGGTAGTAATTATAGGTTTTTAAACTAGTTTTATTTTTATTCTGTTTTGTTATACTTATTTTCTTAGAAATGTTACTAACATAGTTTTATAAGGATTACTAACAACAATATGAATCACGTGTGTTCGATTTAAATAAATAAATAAATAAAAATAAAGGGGGAAAAAGCTAGGCTGATGGTCAGTGACTGCCGCTGCATGAAGAGGATCATTTATAAAACGAAGACAGGTAGAAAATAATGTGCAAACGCCTCTGTTTGGGCACCACAAGTGTAATTCATTTTGTTTTTATAATGATTATTTCTTTTTCAGGCGGAAATGGCTACATAAATGACTACCCTACAGGTAGACTACTAAGAGATGCAAAGCTTTATGAAATCGGCGCTGGAACGTCAGAAGTAAGAAGGATGCTTATCGGAAGGGCACTGAACAGTGAATACAAATAAAAAAAATAGTCATTATGTTATTTACTTTGTAAATATTTATTAAAGTAAAATAAAAAATAATAATAAGTATACTTTCATTTGTTTTACTGCTAAGTTTAATAATGTACATCGGGTTAAGTACCTATCCTTCATTGCTATTTCATTAGCTGCTTCTTTCACTGACAGATAACTACTTACGCTATCTCAAAGTTATCACTCAACGATAGTGTACCTATCTTGATTAAATAAAATTGTTTTTAGTATATTATCGTTAATTTTGTAAATCAAGTTGAAAAAAATAAGATGATTGGCTGCTTTATCCGCAGCGCTGACGACAAGGTATGATATACATCAACACAATGTAGGTAGGTACTCACTGCAAAAATATTGGCCTTTAATAGTTCTATATAAAAGTTTGTGATAGTACCTACATACTGAGCTATATATTTTTATTGATATCACTGGTCTACAACCATTTTGGTGTCAGCTGTAGTTCCAGAGATAAAATAAATATTTTTGGCATTAAACATCAAGAAATTGCTTTTTGAGTGATTTTGTCAAATTAAATTGACTTGGACCATCTTTCATGATTGCCCAGCAATAGTCGGCCATCATATGAGTGTCCCTCCTTCAAACAAATATCAGCTTTGTTACATTGACTTTTTTTTATCAAGGGCCACTTGCAGTTCAGTACTAGATGGCTGTTTACTGCATAACCGAACGATTGACATATACATTTGAAATCATTGGCTTTATAGCAATGTGAACTAAGTCGATTTCACAATGAGTAGTGCTATTTTAAACACCATAAACATATAGTTATGCAAACTTAACTTGTGTTTTATTTATGTTTTTTAGACAAAACCTCATATTTGTTGTAGGTGCAGTTTTGAAGCTAAATTACAAATTCTATTACACATAAGAACATTATTTTTATCCTCATACAATGGTGAAAAACTGGGAGATAGAAAGTCTTGGGCAAAAGCTAGTTTGTTGTTATATAAATGAAAAACTTGCCACCTTAACACTTTCGCTGCCCAGTTCAAAAATACGATTTAACTTGTATGTTTGGCAAATTACATAATGCGTAGGTACATGGTAGGGGGTGATGGGCATGTTCACATCTCATCTATACCTTTTTACATGGACGACTCGGTAAGCAAGTTCTGGATACATGAACAAACTATTTTTCGCTGGGCACTAAAAGTGTTAATACTAATTATTCTCACTAAAAATAATTGATGACTAACAAATAACTGGCTAGAAATGTTCACTGGTGTAAAAGGTCATCAAACTTACAGAATACTTTTACTGGGGATTATATAAAAAACTGGCATTGTAGCTTATTAGCACTACACTGAATAATACATCAAAATTTTCATTCCCACCAAAAGCTTACTGAAAAACTAACAGACAGTGACTCAACAAAATGCCACCATTTTGGCGGAATATAAATCATTTGTCCAGGTTTTAGTTTACAGTAATATGGCTTAGCATCTTTATATTTAGGGAATTTTTCTAAATCTGGGTCTCGGGGATCGACTTGAGCTGTATTATCACCTACTAGCATTTTACCGTCAAGTGGATAGACATATTCTGAATCTGAGGGTGCAAGTAAAAATAACTGCTTTTCACCTATAACTTGAGTTAGTAAGTTTCTCTTTGGATCATGATGGAGTGGTGAAACTGTGCCTTTAGGACCATACCATGCCATAACATCTACAGGTTCAAGCTTGTCAGCAAAACAACAGTATTCAGGCTCAGCAATATCATTTCTCAGTTCAGGAATTTGGTTAAACAGCTGGTACTGGGCTAGGTAGCCAATTGGGCCTTCAGTCTGATAAATGTACTGTCTAATAAACTCCTCTATTGTTATCAAACTTTGTGTCCAATCAGAGTCTGTGTACTTGCTTCCAATTTCAATTGAAACTGTCCGAAGTCCTGCAAGCTTTATGAAATAGTTTTCATCTTTCCATTTTTCTAAAGCCGGCCAGTGATTAATGCAGTTCTCTATAATAACAGGTTTTTCCGCAAGAATGTAATTTTTGAGAAAGTGTTCCATGCTTGGACGATCAATTATCTCTATTGGTTCAGCATTGAATCTACAAGTTTCTGTGGTAGCATTTTTGGAGACACTACTGTCTTTGCTTGGTAAGTCATTAGAAACCTTTGTGCTTTGTAGAAGAGGGCTCATTATGGTTGCACAATTTTGTAATAATAGAGGTTCTTTAAGCAATGGGCAACCAAACATAATGCCAAAGTCTATTATTTTGAATGCACGCTTTACCAATGAATCAAAATCTTCATCAGAAGAGTTCACATGAGCCAATAACTTTAAGTATGTGGCAATAGTAATTGCTTTCCTAAAGACTTCTTTATCTTCCATCCAGTTGCCGATATTAATTTTTTCATACATATAATCGAGTATAGCTTGAATTCTCATTTCAGAAGAGGGATCTGTTGACTCAGTATTGTTTATATACCTCTGTAATAACGATGCGGTAGCTACATCTACGTCGTCGATTTCTGGTATTGCTAAAGCAACACTGGCTCTAAATTCTTCTAATTTATCACAAATATCGTGTAATGTCAACATTATGAATTTATTCAGTTATTTTTACGTTGAGTTAAAACGACTCTTATTTAATGTTTACAGCTTTATAACCTACAAGTCAACTTCAACTCTTCATTGACGGCTTTTGAGGAAGAGTCTGAGATGAGACACCACAATTTTGCTAAACCTACAAGTCACAGTTAAATCAACAATATTATGACATCATTTACTATCCTAATGTGTTTCAGTTCACGCATTTATTTAGACCTCCCATTAGATTTTACTACTCTTACAAAATATTATGACTTTTTTATGAGCCTGCATGTAAAGAATTTTTCATAAGTTGTCTATGGTTGAAGATTGCTTTATTTTGTACCCCATAGAATTGGATATTTTGATGGAAAAAAACCTATTATTTAAAGTTTTGATTCCTATCTTCATAAATTATAAACAAAATAATGAGACTATAAAAATAGAGAGGATTTCATTGACCTCGACCTTTCAGCAAAGTAAAAACTACTTGTCTATGCCAAATCATATGACTTTTGCACGTGATCTGACATATTATTTACATTATAACAAAGTGTTTTAAAAGTTTTTGTAACAATCTTTTCCTAATAAGATTGCCGATAAGATGTTTAGAAAGTCCCGCAATGAAAATGACGTGAAATGTTACGTGTGACGCAATGGCCCTATTCGACAAATTGTTTTCTCTCAAGAGAAAACTTGATGATCGCGAACTACGAAACCGCGACAGGTACGTCATGATGGAACGCTTTTCATTTATTTTATTCTATTTTTATGAGTGGTATGTGGTGGCGGCGTTGACGCACGAAGTATTCACCCGTGCCGGGAGACAGGTCTTCACGGGGGCACTATGTGGACCTTCACGTAGAAGTGGTGACGCACGCCAGTCTGGCAGTGCAGTGCGAGTCGACGAGCATGTGATAAGTGCGCGGGGTGCGGGCCGCGGGCGTAGGCGAGCAGCGAGCGCGCGATCACGTCACTCGCGAGAGGGGCGGGTCACGCTCTATGTTTACTTATTATTTACATGAGATGTAAGCTAGTACACCAGCACATTCCACTGTAAACGGACGCTCGTCCGCGTATACATGCCTATCGATGTGCATTTAGTGTTAATCATTATCAGTGGTTGCATTTCTTTGATCAGTGAGTGCATATGACACAGTTCTGTCTTTGCAAACTTTGCAATTTTGATTATTCTGGTGAGCAGCTGTGGCCCGCTGATGTGACTATGAAATAAAATGAAATTTAGGTAACAAATGTTTAGTTTGTGCTTTCGTTGGATCTTGGGCAAGAGCGCTGGTTGTGTCTAGAATTTAATTATGAAGTCAGTTGGTTCATTTATTAAAGTTTGTATGATGTTTAGTTTGAAGCAGTGCGGACCTGTTTGAGACAAGCAATCAGAGTCACAAGCTGATATAGAGTATGTATTTTGAATGGCAATGACCACAATGAGTTCATTTAGTTTCTATTGGTGTTTTGAAACGTCAACATACTTATGCTGGAAATGAGTAGCATCCAAATGCATTCATAAAGTGATTGCAATATCAGAGAAGAGAAAGTTTTTGCATTGTTTACTTTGTCCCTATTAAATATGTACTACTTGCTCACATGCAGGTTGTTGACCAAGAAGTTTACAAATAAACAGAGTTTACATAAACACAAACTATGTCAGCTGTGTTTATGGTTTTTTTTAATACTTGGGTCAGAATCACTGACTGTTTCCATTATTATTTTTAATATATTTTACTGGTAGTAATAATTTATTACTGTCTGTTTGGTATTTTAGATTAAATGATATTCTAGATTGTTGGATTTGTCAGATGATATCATATCTCTTGGAGATCATTTGGAAATCTTTAACAGTTGTTATGGGTAGTCAGAAGCCTGAAAATCTAAAAACCAGTCTTACCAAAGGGTATTGTGTCAATCTGCTACTTGGTTGTGGAGGTCGTATAGGCAAACACTCCATGTAAATTACTAGTATTCAGTTGAAATGGTTAGACTGAAAGCCATCGCCAACATAGTTGGGAAAATGCTAAGCAGATGATGATATCATATCTATTGATTAGTCCCATCTTATCTTAAATACTTATTTAAGACTTGATGTTTACTTGTTTTTCAATCAATTCCTCTGACTACCACAATGTGAGTGTAATGGCAATATTTAAGTTGCTTATCATGAAAAATATGATTGTTTTTTCCTCAACTGCATATTACAAAGGACTTTTAGTTATATATATTATTATATATATATTTGCTTAGGCTTTATTATTGGAATACAAAAAACAGTTTATAATAACTTATACAGTATGTTAATGTAAAGCCTACATTCTTAGTATTGTGATTAAATTATCAATAAAGTTAGATATGGTGGAAAATATAAGGGTGAAAATAAGTTTTGTTGTCAGTTTGTACATTAGAAGCTTTGACTTTTCTTGAGTTGATTGATTATAATATATCTGATAGCTGATTTATTACATATTACGGACTGATATTTTTAGCAAAAATAGGTGTGTCTAATCATGTGATACCTTTATATACTGGTTTTTAGCCAGTTAATGCCAAAAATAGCTCATTTTTGGCATTGAATCACGCTGCTTCTTATTGACATAGTATCCTATATTACATTGAAAGTCTCAAGTTTTTACTATGCATCAAAATTTGGACGAAAAGACAGATTAATAAATAATTTTTAAATTGCTATTGAATTCTCTTCATAATTATATTTTTTGCTTCAATCTTGTAAGTTCTTATAGGCCAGAGGCAGATCCAAAAATGGTGCTGAAGGAATTTACCACAGAAATAACAATCGAAACATCAATCCTTCCTGTTAACATAAACTGCCAACCATGTCTTCGTCCAAATATTTATTTTAATTATTTTCTCTATATTTCCTTAATTAGGTCCTGTCAGATAAATCCGGAGCAAGTGCGGCTTCTTCTATTCAAGGAGTGTGACTGGAGGGGTAGGAAACTCTTGTTTGACTCTGCTGCAGTACAGAAGATCCCAGCTAATAAAAATGATAAGCCAAATGTCAGACAGTCAGATGAGGTGCCATGCATCCTGGAGGTGTCAGAGGGGTTCACATATCTGGTAATTATTGCAAAAGATTTTCCTTTAATTTATCTTGATGTCTCGACGGTAAGTCAGGGTCCGATTAGCTCTGCCAAATTAACTGCCCCAAAGCCGTCACGGCACTATAGACTAGATGAAGTGTTTAATCTTTTACAACTAGTTGACTACAAAATCAGAATCAAAATCATTTTACAGTATTGCAAACCGATTTCATAAGAACCAACAGTTATGGCTGTCGCCGTTAATTCAGAAAACCATACTAGTAGATACATTTGTGTATATAACACTTGAAATGCATGCAAAGTTTGGATGTACGTAAAATAATAAACAAACGGAAGTGTTTGTTTCCTTATAATTGAAAATCCGCCCAAATCTTCGAAAACAGCATGACGCAATTACCTCATAACGTTAACGGGAAAATCAGCAGGGAAAATCGTGATAACAAATAAGTACAAGAAGCTCAGTTTACTTATCGATAAAATTAAGAGCACTTCGATAGTAGAGTGCATGAATGGGTACGATAATAATAAGCCTGACGTAGAAATGCATCAAGTCGCAAATACACTTGCGTACAACTTAAAGAAAAAGTATGCGAGTAGCTTGCATGGCGTTGTGCCATATATGACAACTTCTGGTTGGTGAACGAAGTAGAGGCATGGTCGCTAGTTGCATTTTGTGTACAGATATCTTATAAGCACGTAAGACATATTATTACGTGGTTAATGGGACAAATAATGGTGTTCCGTTCTCCTTATAAGTCCTTTGTTTAAAGGACACCATGTTACAGCGATTATACGAACTGTTATTGTAGTTTCAGTCATCTGTTTTACCTATATCTGCCATGAAGTAATAATGGTAAAAGTTCGTGACGAAAAACTAGTACTGCTAATTTGTCTAGAATATGGTTATTATATTGCGTCTAAGCCATACGCGTTATAAATATGTAGACAAAAACTCATAGAATATCGTTCCGGTGCATCTTCATCATCATTTCAGCCAAAACACATCCTCTACTAGACACACGTCTTGGAATCGGAATTCGTGGACATACCGACATCGACGTTACAGATTAACACATTTGCTGTCTGTTTTGCTTTCTAAAACTCAAAATACACAGATTTATTATTTTTTTAGATTTTTTTATAAAATCATTAGATGAGTATTCCACTACTTTGTTTTACTTCAACAAATTAATCCGTGTCATATCAAAATAAATTATTATTAAGCACGTCCGTTTTTATTTCCGAGTCTAATGCGCGTATGTAGGCCGTTTACCTTAGCGTGTGATAATAATAATATGGCCACGAACAATCGAAGCACGTGACTAGCCAGCTGCTTACGTTCATACCGGCAACACGATGACGCGACATCGGAACCGTGCAGTATTAATCAAAGAATAACTGAAACTTATCACAATTTCTGAACTCTCGCAATTTTTGGTACGGGGCCAAGGATAGGACCTTTAGGGAACCCAACTCAAAATACTTTATTTTTAAACTTTATATCTTCTTTATCGATAAGATAGCATGTCAATGGACTTGATACTATGTATTTAGGTGACGTCACAAATAGGATTATCTCAAGAAGCCGTTGCTACTTGTAGAAAGCTGAGCACATCGACTGATAACGTTGATCGAAAACTTTAATAACAACACTAAACAATTATTAATATTCGTTATGCTGATGTTGTTTTGTTTATATATTTTTGACCTTATTTACTCGAGTCTCGGGAAGCAAAACGCCTTAAGCTCTTTATAACGGCTAGAAAGACAGGTGCCTTGTATCTTCATCGTTTAAGTCTGTATTAGTTTTAACAACTGAAACAATTCACTCAAACGGTATATCCTTGAAACTCAACATCCAGGAGCCGGCCTATTTAAGATTCCCTCATATTTATAAAAGTTGCCTTGTCATCATGAGATAGTCTATAAATCTTGTGCATCATTGTCATGTTCTTGGCAATGTAGGGCGGTTGTACCGACATGAAGTGGGAATGGAATTAGTATGATGGGCACGTAACGTATTATACTTTCTAAATCCATACAGCTCTACGCAGTTACACTTGTCTAAAATTGAGATTGTCTTTTTCCAAAAAAAAAATAACTAAGAGTAGTGTGACGCGGTAGTAGTTTAGTGCCAACGAGAACTTTCTTTTTTCGCGCAATAACTTTATCAGAATAACGTCCTGTACAGACACGAGTGTGAGCGAACTTCTCATCGCGATAAATGTTAAAAATAACACTACAATCGACATACGGAGTGGTCACAAGACCGACAATTTACTCTAACATTATCACTGGAGCATTCTATATTTAGATCACTTAAGATGTTAGCCTTTTCGATTATAAAGTGTGCCGTATGTGGGACTCATGTGTGCGGTCCGCAGCCGTGCTGTAATTTTAGCTGGATTCTAATTAATGGGCATCACATTTCCCATTATAGTTGTGACAATTGTCTCTCTCATCTATATTTACTTTGAAAATCCACTTTGTCACGTGATAATTTAATGCCTATTACGACCCAGGCCGTCGTTAGTTATGGCTTGTCTAACTCAATGTGTATTTAACTATTTATAGACATTATCTTTATATGGAATCTAAATTCTTATATTCCGTGTAGGAACGTTTTGAAAGGGTTGTCAAAGTGTGTTGTTTTATGACGGTTATATTGAATGAAGCGTTCGAAGTGTTTGTTTCCTTACCCTTGTGTTTTATAAATAAACAACTGGTATGCGAAAGGACAATTCGTGTTTTATTTGGACACTGAAGGTGTGTGTTGTTTTAATTAGGACATAAAGGTGTTTTCTCTATATGGAATTGTTTTCTCAGCTTTGTCGTATTTCACATTGGTTCTTTAATTTGTAAACTATGTCCTTTGCTGAACAAGGATTTGTCAAGTATCGTATAAGGTGCGATTCTAAGCAATTTTTTGTATCAACAAGAGGCATCGAACTTCTAAGTATTTGGAGATATTTTTGGAAAATATTTCTCTAAAAAATATTTATCACTTTTCCGTGTTACGTTGGCGTCGGTGTAGCTGTAAATAAATACATTATTTTTGGCCTCCATTGACGTATTTGGTCGTACGACGTTTGTGCCCCACCTGTCATGTAAATCATCGTCTTGATGAATGAGTGGGCTTTGTTTCGAGCTGTCTTGGAAGGTCGAATGGTACACGATGCCCTTTTTCGCCATCGTTGCAGGTTTGGAAGGTTATGACACTCGTGACGTGTTTGTACGTCAAAGTCAGACTAGTTTTGTTAAACAAATAGGAGGAAAGACAAAGAAACGTTTTAAGAGTATAAACAAATTTGTCAATTGGTACAGAATTGTTAAATTAACAAAACATTGCGCCTGTTATCCCCGAAGGGTTAGGCAGAGGTTTACTTAGTACCTAGTACACTCACACATCGCCAGCTATGGTTAAGTCCCATGTAATAGGGAGCGAACCTATTGCCATCAATCTGGTGCAGATCTCGATTCCGGGCACGTACTGAGAAATTACAGATGGAAAAACCCAATAACGCTTTGCCTTGAGCTGGGAATCGAACCCATGACCTCATGCTCAGCAGTAGCGCTTACGCCCAACCAGGTACTACAAAATTTTAGATTGAATGTAAATTTGAGTACCTAGTTTACAATTATTTATTTTTCCTTGTTTTGGGCATTTAGCCTACAAGCCAACAAATATAAAGTGAGCAAGTTCTGTACTCAGGTACACACATATAGGAATGACAGAATACCCATAATAACTTCGTTTTATTTGTCTTTATAAAATATATTTTTGACCATATTGCACCTGCCGTGTTCTGCCTCTGCATCACCCTAATGTAGACTGGAAGCAAATGCATAAATGCATTAAGTCCGACTTTGCGCATTTTTTACTTGTAGAAACAGAGGTCGGTACATCAAGCTACCCCAGTGTCAGATTTTGCAATTGAACATGAACCTTATTTTTATTGCGATAAAGTTAAAGAAACTATCAAAGAAATCTGACACATTGGGGTAGCTTGATGTGCTGGCGTCTGTAAATGAAGTTTTAGTAATAAAATAATAACTCAATCTACACATTCGTATTTTCGTCGCCGAGGTGTTCCGTTGTATGCCTTCGTTGGCTAAGTCCAATCGGCGACTTGAGATGAGATAATTATTTCGCGGAAATCAGTTTTATGTTATCTACCTATTTACTAAAATTACCGCCTGTAATGGTAGTAGATGCAAGTAGATAAATAAAATAAAAATCTACTTAAATATTTATGGAAGTTGGTCAAGACACCCAGTTAAATCCTCTACAGTACCTACCTTGTTTTAGGTTTCCCATTCGTTTTTTAGGAGTTCCATGGTGTATTTTCCTTCGAAGTCCAATGCAATGAAATGGGACCATCTTAGAGCTATACTAAACCCACCGCAAAAAGAATTAAAAATCGGTTCATAAGCAAAGATGCCCAAACATTTGACTACGTCCTCCATTTTGAAGAAGTCGGTTATTAATGCGTTTTTTTCTCTACAGTACAAGGGTCCGGCGGCCGACGCTAACGTTCTCGGTGAGATGATATTCGGCGCAGTCGCAATGAACTACAAGAGTGTTTCATTGAAAATCCACATCATGGATGAGCCAAGGAGGTAATGTACCATATTTCAAAAGCCCGTGTCCCGCTGATCTTTAAAGATCCTGTACTTTCCTTACACCTCTCAGCCTACCTCCTAAAAGTTCATGTTAAAAAGTTCGTATCAATTATCGTCATACTGCAATTTTTTTTAATGTTACTGGCTGCATAGAACATTTCCTAACTTATTTTATTTGAAATTGTTGTAAGTATGTTAATTAAAATGCTCTTATTTTGTGTGTTAGCAAAAAATGTGCAATGCAAATAGCTTTAGCTAATATTTTCCGAAAATCGAAGGAATGGACATGTCCTGAGGAAAGTTTTGAGTATGAATGTGAATAAGAGTAGAGGAAGATCGAAAATACGATTGATGTATTGTGAGACTATTGAGCTGACGGCAATCAAATGAAAGAAGATGACATGCTGCGCCGACCTTAAATAAATTGGGATAAGGGCAAGAGTTCTCTTTTCAAATCTTTAAAAATGTAAAAGACATTTTATGCTAGAAATAAATCAAGATATGAATACAAATGAATTTTTAACTGCTCTCAAAAGTGCCATAATATTTTCGTCAATCCGCCTTTTTCATAAACTACCTAGATCGTGATCCGTCAATCATGACTTGACTATCAAAACATCGAGATTATGCGAGATATTTGTTATTTGATGACTTAATCCTTTAACCAACATATTATTATCATCAATTTATACCAATCTGTATGTATAATAAAAGTCGTGAATTAGATCATTCGTGGTGCACGCGATTTAGTACCAAAATTTGCGACTACGAAAATCAGAAAAAGGTGTTTATTTTAATATAAATTCTAGGTTGATGTGCTCAAAAGTGTTTTGCGTGCCATCACGACGGATTAGCCGAGTGGACCGTAACCCTGAACGGAGGGAAGCGAGCGGTTGCGGCGACAACAGTGACCGGTCCAAACCGCTCAGCGTTCCCCTCGTGAGGGAAGAAGGAGTGTCTTTGAGTTTCTCGCTTGATAGGGGAGATTCGGGTGAGTTGCACTCATAATATGAATTTAAATAAAAACATGGTCCTTGGAGTCGAACTAAGTGTTAATGCATATTTCATAGATTTTTATTGTTTAAAATCAAGGTACATATCAGAATTATGACATTCGAATGGTTTCAACGACCGATAAATAGATTTGAATCGTACGATATGATTTATTTATCTGATCATTATATTCTGTTACATACATACCAACGTATAAGAGTCGCCCTGCTTGTATTAGGTCTTTACCTATGAAATTGCCGTTCTGCAGTACTGGCCATTTCAAATCAAAATATTTTTTGTTTGGCTAAGAATTCTAATTTCAAATTAATTTTATTTTAAAAACATGGATTTTTTTTTCCAAAAGTAGTCATTTGTTTATTGATTAGTGTTACATTTTCATCGCATTTAAATCTTTTTCGTCATCATGGATACGTTAAAAATTCGAGTAATTATGGAATATGAGTACCGTCGTGGCAGCAACGCGGCACAAGCGGCACGCAACATCAACGACGTTTACGGAGCTAACACTACAAACCAACGCACTACCTGTTATTGGTTTGCTCGCTTCCGTTCTGGAAATTTCGACCTGAAAAATGAACCTCGCGGTCGTCCGAAGACTTTGGTCGACAATGACGAATTAAAGGCGATTGTGGAAGCTGATGATACACAATCTACGGCTGAATTAGCAGCAGCTTTCGACGTTAGCGTCAAAACAATATTGGTCCATTTGCGTCAAATTGGCAAGGTAAAAAAGCTTGACAAATGGGTGCCCCACGAACTCAATGATCGCCAGCGCGAAGTACGCGTCGAGATGTGCCTTGCACTGCTCAACAGACACACAAATGAAGGAATTTTGAACTGCATTGTTACCTGCGATGAAAAATGGATTTTGTTTGATAACCGCAAGCGCTCAGCAAGTTGGTTGGATCCTGGTTCAGCACCTAAACAATGCCCTAAACGAAAACTTACCCCAAGAAAAGTGATGGTCACTGTTTGGTGGTCTAGCGCCGGTGTGATTCAACACAGCTTCTTACCAAACGGGGTGAGCATTACTGCAGATGTGTACTGTGAAGAATTGAACACAATGATGGAGAAGCTGGCACATCTCCAACCAGCATTGGTCAATCGCTCGTCTCCGCTGCTCCTGCACGACAACGCGCGACCTCATACTGCACAGCAGACGGTCTCCAAGTTGCAAGAACTGGGGTTGGAAGCTCTCCGTCATCCGCCCTACTCACCAGACCTTGCGCCTACAGACTACTACTTTTTCCAGAATTTGGATAACTTCTTGGCGGGAAAAAAATTCAATACCCGAGAGGCAGTACAAAATGCATTTGAAGAATTTGTTGCCTCCCGTCCAGCTGATTTCTTTAAGAAGGGCATCAATAAACTGCCACTGCGTTGGCAAAGATGCATTGATTGCATGGGTGATTACTTCGATTAATACAAATAAAAAATACATGAAAAAAATTCATTTAAATTTTTTCATACAAAACGGCAATTTCATAGGTAAAGACCTATTATTTTGTTGATATCCTTATCAAAAAAGCGTTCACTATGTTTGGAATTAATTGCGCCTAATTAAGTATTTGAACATCTGTAGTATTTGAACGATTCTCAGTATTGACTTTAATAGCTTATCTATGGACCATCCACTTATAGTTCTCTTTTCGAATCAATTCATTCGATTTTCTGATGTACTTAGAACGTTCAAACTAAGAAAACTAACAGTTATAAGTGCTAAGTTACCTTCCAAACCTATCGGAATGACTCGTTTTATTTACTTATTTAGTCTTTTTCAGGATATTATGGTGATCATTCGCCCTATAGCAGTGTTGGGTCTACACACGATTATTTCTCTATGTGCGATATATGGGATAGCAACAACCAGGATGATTTCTGTTCCTTTCATCGTAAGTAACCTTTATAATATATAGAATATATAGAATTAATTAATGGTCCACCATTTTTAATTATGTGCCGAGGCGAGGCGTCGGAAAAGGCTTATAATAAATATATTGATATTTATACGATGAGAATAATAAAAAGGTTGATAAGGTAGTCACTTGTTCTGAATAAGGATGGAGAGTTTTAATAAAAAAAGATTTCTTGTATTTGGCCAGTAAATGATTCTTTTTATGACACACAAACCGGTTTGTATTTATGTTGTAATTTGTAACTGCATTAAGAAGAATTTTAGAGATGTTAATTTAAAAAAAAAACGCCGCTCTATTGTGATACACGTACCCAATATTGAAAACCAATGAATACACACTATTTCTTTAAGCCTGCTAGAAATCCAAGAAAAGGTTTTCAAATAAAAGTACTTTTCTCCAATAATTTCACTCCTAGTCCCCGTGACTGATAAAACAAAAAATAAATATAGGTACATAGGTAGGTACTAAGCAAAGTTTATTTTCTATCAGTACCACCTGGCAGAAAACTGAGTACCTCAAGCAACGGCAGTTGGCAGCGGCGAACGTTCCAGAACATGGCGACCAAGTTTGATGTCGGACATGAAAGTAGCAACTCAACCAAACTACTAGGAGTCCCAACTAAAACTAGTAATGCCGCCAGTTCCGATTCACAGGTTAGTTATTCGAATTTCAAATTGCTCCTCGCAAAGGAGACTGCATGTTTAGATCATTTGACCTTCTTGCGTTTGGGTCATTAGAGTAAATAAAAAAAAGTGCTTCATTCTAGTGTTCTATTTTCAAATTTTGATTTTGTTTTATTGGAAGCGTGTTGTTTTCCACTGACCGTTCTAGACATCAACATTGGAAACATATTGAATTTGTAATCATTTCCACCATCTGTTTTCCAAATAGACACGTCATGGTAAATATTGAAACGGTGTTATAACAATATAACTGTCAGTCAGTTAAATGATTTGATGACGTCAGAGTTCTCGTGAGAAGACACTTCCTGTTTGATTTAAATTGCATGTGATAGACAGTTGCGCAGATAAATGATGGAGTGGCTCTCATAGATCTTATAATGTATGTGTCGGATTTGAAATAAAACATTAACATAGTATCTTCGAAGTCGTAACAATAAGTTACTTATCGATGATGACTTATGCCTGTTTCCGCTAAGCAATGTCTAGTTAGATTCTGCCTAAGGTAAAACAGATTTATAAGCAATGCCTCTTGTTTTACAATTCGTTTCTCAGTTGCCAAAAGTTGTAAGCTTTGCTATCTGTTTTTGTTAAATTACTTTTGCTTGACGTATGCTTTTGACGCCCTTTTTTAAAACTTGTCAACCATTTTCATTGTAATGCCCTCGGATTTTTTAAATGTGGGGAATGAATTACGATTTACACCCGTTTTGCTTTCATACATGAATTTGGTTATTGTCTCTGCAACTAAAAAGGCTTTCCAGCGTTTGCGGTTTTTTTTAATAAATAATATTAAATAACTTAACCACTCACACATATTTTTTCTTTGAGATATCCATGATTACTAGTGATATAAAATAATTAAATGGACTTAATTAACACTTGTGTCAGTTGTTTTTCGTATTGTTGGAACAACGTCAACAGTGGATATGAATATAGAATTGATAGTTGATTGATTCAACAAAAAAAAAATAACACGCCAATACGAATAAGTACCATCAAAGAAAAACAAATGCTATCGAAAGCTCTATAATAGGATAAAGTATCGCTAGGGACCATTCAGTAATTGTTTACAAACAATACTATCAGCATTATCTCCACCTCGTGATGCCGGTCACATGATGACCAGGCTATCATTCTGTCATGTGAGCCGTTATCAGGACAATGACAGAATACTGAAGGTAGTTTATAGCTGCACAAACGTTTGTTATGTTTTATTGTAGTGAGTGATGCAATAAGTAAGGGGACAGCCATTAATTACGTGACCCTAAAATAAGGGGGGGCAACAGTCATTGAAAATCATATGTCATTACAAGAACGCACGATATTTTTTTAAATTGACAGCCCAAAACCTATCTTCTTCTTCTTGCAGGCCATCGAAAGGTTGGCTGTATGAGTCGCCCAGTGTGATAGGACCGTCCATTGTACACTTTAAAATAGTTCTGTGTTTTGTTTTTTGGTCTGAGAGTGTTATTGGGCTTTTTCGGTTGAAATTTCTCAGTAACAGCCCGGAATCTGGTTTTGTGCCGGGTTGATGGCAATCTCCCCCTTTTACGTAGGAATTCAATATAACTGGCGAAATGTAGGCGGACTTTGAGTTTAGAGGTACACCTCTGCACAACCTTTCAGGAATACCGGGTTGATGATACTCGTATGTTAAAGAATATAACAAATAAATAAAGTATATACGGAATTTCGTCATTATTCCCGATGGGAAACCACCATACGACCTGTTTTATTAATAAATAATAGAATCTAGAACTCCAATAATGTATGATATTATAGTACTGAGGCCATTCACTGCATACACTTCTTAGTACAATGAAAGTCGTTTTAATCTAGAACTTTGTTATTGACATACTACATACGACTAGCGAAACTATTTCTTTTTGTGTTATCGTATTTTTTTTATTGCTTTACACTTTTATTAAAAAATGGTTTCAATACGTAGTAAATACCATAGCTACTACACTTATCCACTCAAATAATTTTATGTTGAATTGAGTATAATAACTAGTTCTATAAGGAGGCATTTATAATTTATCTGGATCACCATTTCTGTGAACGTAAATCTATACTTATCTATAATCCTAACTAATTTTAACAATGGCGAAAGTAAGTTTGTTCGTTTGCTAAGTTTTCACGCCTAAACCACTAAATCGATCCTCCTAAAATTTTGCATGCACGTTTTCAGGTGTACAGAACCTGACATAGGGTGCCTTTCATCCCGAAAGACAACAATAACATTCTCGTTATATTATAAATCTGATAAAAATATTTGTTTGACCGCTCTATTCTACGAAACTGCTGGCCAGGTTCGAAAAAATAAATAAATTGCGTTTAGACCGTAAGCCCGGTAAAAAATAATAATTAGGCACGCACTTTTTGCTTCATATTAAAAATGAAAAATGTGGGATCGGCACGTCACAACTCAGTATAAAATCTACATAGGCGTGACGTCATGCCATAATTTAACCCAATGTATCCACGCTATCTTATAATTAGTTAAAAAACGAATTATACGTGTCCAATATATTTTAGTTATGTAACAGAAGAACAAAAAAAAAATAGTTGACATTCTTATTGTTGGGACTGGCTTTTACTATTTAATACCAAGCACAGGGTTTAATCTTAGCCAAAATCGAATTAGTTTCTTCAGATCTTGACAAATGCGAGAATATAGAAAAACTGTTTCTGTGTTACAGTTGTTACAATCGATCACTATAACTCGCTTTTGTTTTTCTTTATTACACTTCCGACACATGAAAAACACAATAAAACGCTTGATTTTATTGAAACCGTCAAAACACGTATCCTATAAATTTCCCACCATCATGAGATAACATCTTGAATTTATGATCTTGCCTACGTAAGTTCTTGAAATAACTCATCTTCCCAATTTGTTTGGTGTCGGCCCAACAAGTCTTCTTCTTCCATACATCTCTACTTGCCGTCATCTCAATAGTCATGTCCTTCCTAGCCATATCATCTTTCACACAATCCATCCATCGTTTCTTTGGCCTTCCGCTACTTGTAACCCTCTACATTCAAACTCAAAATTTTCCTCACAAATCGTCCTCATTCCTTCGCATCACATGCCCATACCTTATAAGTTCTATTAATAACTACAGAAGATAAAATCAAAAACTCATAACCCTACCGAATTGTCGCCGAGGATGCGTAAAGTAAATAAAATCCTTAAATTAATTCAATTCAAGACCGGAGTGTAAGAAACAGGTTTCAAACAGAAATATCGAGGTTCGGGTTCGGTCACCGACTTGAGTCATGTGAGGACAGGACAAAGCGACTGCACCCTCGATTTGAAACGGTCAGAATCGTCATCGGTCGAATGGCTCAGAAATTTTGCCATATGGAATAATATAATAAAATAAATAATAATACCAGCCCGTTACTGTCCCACGGCAGGGCAAAGGCCTCTTCTCATACAGAGAAGGCACGAGCATTAATCACCACGCTTGCTCAAGACGGGTTGGTGATTTCAAACTTATATTAAATATAAGTCCAGGTTTCCTCACGATGTTTTTCTTCACCTATGTCAATGATGTCCAAGATAAACTTAGAAAGTACATATGAATTTAAGAAAGTCACATTGGTACCTGCCCAGGTTTGAACCCATAACCTCGTGCACAAGAGGCGAGGCCTAAACCACTGGGCCATCATGACATATGGAATGATATATGAACGAATTTAAATAACAAAAAAACTTTTAAAAGTCATTTATCCTATTGCACGGTGTCTGTAGAGAGTTCGTTCATTTTTGTCTCTAGGTCTAGATTGCCCTTATCTGCCATAGTGACTGCTTAGTGATCTTGATAGGAACGAAGACGCTAGACAAACGGTTATATGTGAATTACTGACGAATGCTAGGTCAATTCCTTGCATAACAGGTGCTTACTGAAATATCGGTAAATAAATACATATATGTAGCTTAAATACATGATTTTAATTTTAATTCCAAGCTGGAAGTATTAATGTATCACTTGTTTTAATAAATTAATTACTATGGCGACTGGTAGGAGTTCCTAAAAATATTTAATCACTTGTAAGTAAAATATATTTTGTGAGGTAAAACCCAAATGCAGGATTGTTATTTTAAGAACGCAAAATCTTAGTATTGTCTTTTCCTACACTAGTTTGTTATCATTTCGTCATACGTACATTTAGTAACTGTGCTAAAAATAAACTTGCGGATCAAGAGGATACAATGAAATATTACCTATCTATCCATCCACTTGAAAATAAGGCAGGTCGGATTTTATAACAATTTAGTCTCAAGTATATTTGCGATATCTGTGGCAAGTATTTTTGATAAAAACGCTACCTACGATACTTACGTTAACTTAAGTAGATAGTACGTACTAACAATATCAACAGAAAGCTAGCTAGGTGGCTGAAAAACCCTCTCTTTACAGAGTTGAAGGTTCGCTTTCGCCAGTCTACCTGTGACCACGGCCATGTCAACCGAAACTTCGTACCTACATGCCTTTTCTTTAGATTATTTTAAGTATAGCGAAATAAACGTGTCTGATTCAAACGTAATCAAATGGTGAAACTTGTCATGATATGGTCCTGTGGTATAGGCCTCGCCTCTTGTGCACGAGGTTATGGGTTCATACCTGGGCAAGTAACAATGTGACTTTTTCAATGTATATCTACTTTTTAAGTTTATCTTGGACATCACTGACATCGGTGAAGGAAAACATCGTGAGGAAACCTGGTCTTATAATTAATATAAGTCTGAATTCGCCAACCCATCTTGAGCAAGCGTGGTGATTAATGCTCGTGTCTTCTCTGCATGGGAAGAGGCCTTTTCCCTGCAGTGGGACAGTACCATAACACTTATAATTTTAGACCCTATCAGTCAGTGTTACATACATTAACAACGAAGTCAATCAGACTTTCAAGTATTTGGTGTAAATACGAATGATAGATTGAAGAATAATGTAATAAAACAAACACAAATAATAAAGCATGCAGATGCTTTGGTATTTGTTTCATGTTGAGAGGACGAATGAGAGTTACCTATCGGCTAACAATTGGTATTAATAAGGCGAGAGCATGAGTGGAAACGCCGAGACCCAGGAAAGATATACAAATGACCTCATTTGTGTTGTTCTTCAGTAAGGCTAGGTTCGAACCCGGTTCGCAACCGGCATGCGTGTATGACCAGATTTATGAACGAAGCAAAAGGATGCCAGGACTGTGTCAGGTATCGTAATGTACTTTCTGCCTACCCCCATGGGAAAAATGCTTGAGTTTATGACTTTATGTACATGTAATTAAGAATGAATTAATGTGCCTAGTACCCGAAGAGATAATCTTTCTCATGTGTTACTCGAACAATTAGAACGACTTAACAATCGAGCCATTAATTACTCGAACGGAAACGTTGGCATCACGTGCTTCTTGCATTTACATACAGTGTGTTACTAAATGAATATTCAAATACAGGCTGTTGACTTTCTTTTTTTGGCTATAACTCGTGAATGTAAGACGATTGTGTGATGTGATATATTGTTTAGCGGTGTTTGTTTACTTTCCAGATGAACAGTGTCAACTTATTGAATCAATCTTTTTTTCTCTATAAATTTTTAATATTTATGTATATCGATAATCTTGAAACACACATCCTGAACACGTTGTATGTTTATTTATGATAAATTAATTGTTTAGTGTATCTAAGATTCATTTTTGTGGTATTTGTGATGATGGAAGGAAATCCATCGTGCCAAAGAAAAAAAAGATGAAGTGACTTATGTGAATATGGTATTTTAGTCTCATCATCTTAGATAGTTCAAATTTTGCGGCTGTTTTTCTGTTATCTCGATACCTTGACCCAAATTGTAATACTCACAAAAAGGATAATCTGAGATTGCCAAAGCCACACAATGGCTTTGGTTTATATTAGCTTTAGTCTATTGCTTGCAAACATTAGACGTCATTATAAATGTAAGAATAATAAGATTGGACCCTGTTTTCAATACCGGTGGGGTATTTTATTTTTACATTTAATGCCAGTTTTTGTAGGCTTTCTGTAGTTTCTTACTACCCCCATGGGATGAAGGCATGAGTTTATCTTTTTATGTAATGCCAGTTGTCAAACGGTGACAGCTTTTCCTACTTTCCATGTTCTTAAATTTAGCTAAGCACATATTTACAGTACTTATTTCTTTGTCACCAGCTATACAGTAACAGCACAACAAGCGGTACTAGTGAGAGCATAGCAAGCACAGGGTCATCGATGGTGCACAGAAAAAACAAGCTTGGCCTAGCACTGTTGATCAGCGTCAATGATTCCACGCAAATGTGAGTATGACTCTCTGACGGTTGATTTAAGAGATTGGCATTAAGAACAGGTATTCATATTCGTATCTGTATTTGCATTCCATAATGTGTGAGGATCTTACAATAGGCTTAAAGCTAAGTTACAATTACGGACCCTGTAGAGCACAACAAAAAGCATAAAATTAATATTGAAATAAAATTAATACTCAATTGACGGCACAGCGGCTGAGCGATCGACTGCTGTGACGCGTGTCGTGGGTTCGATTTCCGCACGGAACAAATATTTGTATGGCCTACAGGTAGTTGTTCCGGGTCTGGCTGTATGTGTATGTGACTGTAAATGTTTGTAAAAGCACAGGACACGACACGACACAGGAGAAATTCCAAGGGTGGGGCAACGTTATTAAAAAAATAAATAATTAATAACTACTTTTTTAAGTGTCCTAAATATTAATTAAGGTATCTTTACCGTTGTAGCTATAGCAACACGTTCCTAGGAGACTATCTTTAACTTGACGTGCAATTGGTAACTGAGTTAACAGATTTTGGAAAAATGGTAGAGGGCAGCTAGAAAAATGTAAATTCTCAGGTATTATTTTTATGATGGTAATCGATATGGTTTTGTATAAGGATTATACAAAATTATTTTGGACCAACTCAGGTTAGAATGCCTCTTGCCCTACCCTTACTGCCGTGTATCGGAAATCCACTCTGTATATCATTTTGGTCATTTGTTTTCTATGCGTATATTAGGACCAAGTTTAGATCTTATGTTCTAGCAGTAGTCTCCGAACTCTTTGCCGTTCACAGATTTTTTACACCATAGTAAAAAGTAACTTATACTGCTTTTGGTTAATGCTACTAGATGAATACAACTATTGTAGTATAAGAATAGGACAGCCTTGATGTTTGGCCTAAAAAGGGTATTGTGTAGTTATATTTTGTATCAATAGTAGGCATTTTCCAAGCCATCGTTTTCCAATTGGTTTTCCACTTACATATCATTAGACGTATAAAATAAAAATGGATTGGCTTTTTAGCCTAAAATTGAATAGGCAGAACATTTTAAAGTAATGTTGTTGCATAATTACTCACTTAGGTCATTTATGTCATTTTATCAAATACGTCTATCACTACCATATATTTTTTCTTTAGTCCAACTAACATTTTATACTGCCGGAATAATCCCACTTATGTTTCTGCAAAAAAACACCAAAGGACGATGAGATGTAAATGTACATTTAATAATATGTGTGCTTGGTCTAAAATATTATAAATAGACGGTAACCTTGTCACGGGAAAGGATTTGTATTTATGTTTACGAAGCATTAACTTGACGTGAGATGGGCCAGAAGGTCATGTGAGTGTATGATCCATTCTATAGATATAATTTGTTTATTTTTTCGTTCGGATGACCGTAATCATCATTATGTAGTTACGAGTAAGTGGTAAGACCGAATTATGTGTAAGTTTTGGGCCAATATTGTGAAATGGATTTGGCCAAATTTTAGTATTGTGAACTATTAGGAATGTGTTTCACTTACGGTCATTACTCCGTCTAGTATGTTATAAAAAATAAATTAAGACCAAACAAAGCAAACCAAAACAAAGTTAAATACCTATAAGTTAATTAATAGGTATTTAACTTTATTTTGTTTATCAGCGGCCATTTGATACTTGTCAGTGCAAAAATATTCACGTGGATTTTCTATGCAATAATATTAAGAAAGCTTTTTTTTTGGTAAAGCTAAAAGCGTTGTTGTGAATAAGCATTTGTTGGCCTCCAGATATCGGATGGTAGGCGAATTGTGTAAAATCTTGATGTTTGTTGCTTTTGCCTAAGTGGCCTGTCTCGAAAATGTTAGGAACTTTTCTTGCTAGTGTAAAGCTTTGCTCATTATATTATAACTTTTGAATATTTGTTCAGTGACGTAGTAAGGCGATGTCTGGAACACTCGCCGCAGCTGCAAGCTCTGGTGTGTAGGCTGCGACTGGCAACATTAGCGGCCGGTGCCACCGGCGGCCGCGTGTCTACGTTGTACCGCGCGGCCGAACATGCGGCCAGTTGGTGAGTGGCATGTGTGACGTATTCTTATTCTATACAAATACATCGATTCAAACACAAAGTATGTACAAAACGAGTTTAACCCAATATTGGGCTGTTTTAACAGCTAATCTGAATGCAATAAAGATAACAAAACAAAAATATAACCACTTAAAACAAGTGAATAAATACGTGCTTACCTATGTAAACTAAATAAATATGTGGATAATTCACAATATATAAACATAATACATACCTACTTGCAGCATAAAATTCGATCGAGGACCTACGAGCTAATGAGTTATATTGTAAAGTGAGTCCCATAAATTTGTCTAATAAATAATCCTTACTTCTTCTAGAGTCAAACCCCTCTTGTCATTAGTCTTCTAAATACACTATAACTCCCCAAAAGTAGATGTAATAGCGCCTTTATCTTTAGGTTATCAGATCTGGTGTACGGGCCTCGCCTCCAACCGGTGTGGTTGGATCTAGTCACGGGCGACTCGCGAGCGTCAAGCAAACTCGCTGAGACGCTACTCTCCGATCTCTGTTCTGTACTATCTGTGGGAGACACAAAGACCACAAATTTGTAAGTATTATTACTATTTTGAATAGTTTTAAGTAACTACTAAAATCTTTTGTAATAAAATAACCTAGTCTTACCCGCGTTAAGTAACTGCGGATCGCAGGACCAATTCGTTTTTACAACTGAAGTTACAAATTGATCTTGCAACCCGTAGTTCACAATATAGGTGCTTTAAGAACGTAAGCACAACCGTTCACAAAAACGTATAGCTAGTAGCATTGCAGTAGTTTGGTACGAAAGGTTGTAGGTGTCCAGAAGCGACTGAAACCACTTTCAATCAGGACTCGTTTGTCAACTAACAACAGAAAGCGCTTAAAAAAACTAGGCTTGATCCTCTTTAGACATCATATGAATATAGAAAAAGTAACAACTCTATGATTCGTAGACTATTTTTGTCTAGGTTATTAGCCCCATTATCCACAACTATTTTCAACTAGACAAAATATATTCGCACGATAAAGTCTAATCCAAATAAATTGTAGTATTCTTATGCCCACGCAAAACTGAAATGAATGAAATACTGAATAGAAATTCTGTTTGCTGCTTCAAGCGTAAATTGTTACGATCGATTGAGGTAATCGGGGCACTATGATTGTGAGTACTCCAGAATGTACATCTCATCACTTTTAAATTCATGAATGTAACGAATAACGCACAGTCTAAACTGCTGGGTCTAAAAGCATGAAATGTTGCACAAGGATTCTGATTAAGAAACATGTCGCAGTAAGAGCAGGTACCTGAACCCCTCTTTGGTTCTTAGATTACTCAAAAATTACAGAATTACTCAAAAATGTAAGTACAGGCTGTACTTAAATTTTTAAGTAATTCTGTGTTACCCAGTAACTGGGTTGTGTAGGTCAGATAGCCAGTCGATTGGACTGAAAGCCGACCTCAACTTCCCAACCCCCAAGTTGGAAAAAGGCTACCCAGATAATAGATCAGTTAATGTTTTTTTTATTTCAAATTGATAACAGTAGCAACAGCTGAGTGCTGATATGTACAGAAAGTCAGCAAATTTATTTAGATCCGCTATAGTTAATTAATAATCTAAAAAAGTAATACATTTATTCTGTTAGGAAAAGTTTTGTAAGAAAAAGATAATAGATTAATCGTTGTATTGAGAGAATTGACAAAATCTAATTAATAGAACGCACGTATGTACTTCTCTAGTTACAACATACCATTACTTTCTACGCCCAAATAGCTGCCCAGAGAATGTCTTCAACAATTATTTTTATCTTCATTTAGTAGCTCGATCACATGATGTTAGGACTCACACACACAATGGTAGAGATTAGTACGACAGGCGCCGAAATGTATGCTGTATCGTAAATCACGTCAGTTACTGTTCATATAATTAATATCTTTAGGGAAAAACATGTTGAATACAAACTTTTCAATCAATAAAAGTGAAGCTCAAAGTTTTAGGCATACTAACCTTACCTGTTGCCAAGCACCGTTTCTGGGAAACATAGTGGTTTGTTACGCTCGAATATAATTACATGAGATATTTCAGATTGCAACACAAATAGATCTGTGGAATGGCAACACAATAGGGGGAATATGCAAGTAATTCATTCTTTTTTACAACTTTTATTGCATTACGTACTTATTCTACAATTTATTATGATGTGTCGCTCTTTTTTAAAACCAAACGCAGTCTTGTGAATAAAAATCCATTCTAAGCAAACTGCTTGAAATCTCACTTAGTTTTTTTACTGTTAGTGCATTTTTTTCTTAAAACAAATAATTCAATTTGAATTGAGAACTATTTAGAAGTCTAAGTCCGAAGACAGTTACGGACATTTGAACTGGAGTAGAATACTAGTAGTTTTTGTTAAACAAAAAGCAGTCGTTGAATTGCCTTTAGATACTTTTATTGGGTTTGTGTTACTGTTGTCTATAATAGAATTGAGTGAAAAAAAAAATGCTAGTCATGGAGACTGCCGACAGAAATGAAAACTTAAAATTTTGGAATAATTGCATGGTCTGACGCAACATGTCACATTAGTATGTTGGAGACCAGAACCCATACATTTTGCCCCTACCAAAAATCACCCAACGCGGCTAAACAAATTGTCACTCAAAAATGTAATTCCCTATTGCGTCTGTTATTGCAGATGTTCCATTACCACCAGCTGGTTGTAGAAACGATACGAACGTTGCCTTTGACAGAAATTAAATTATAATCATTATAAATGTAAAAAGAATACCTGATTTATGACCCATAATCTTAATGGTTACTAAATGCCATCTCACGAGTCACTATTAATCTGCTAAATGATGAATCATTCTGTTGTTAGAACTGAGACAGAGATTATCACCTTCGCCTGATAATCGGATGATCGCGAATCAGGAGCAAATTAGTACGTTTTGATGCAAGTGTGCAAAGTTATCAGCTCCGATACGCCCTCGCGTTTGGCTCAGTCTGCAATCCCGCCTTAAGTGTAATGACACATGCTCAATCGTTTCTATCGACGGTTTTTAACACACGAAGTGTTCAAATTCATAAATATAATATTTTGTAACTAATGCTTGTGAAAAATGGCTTGCGGTATTTTATTATTTCGTTCGGACTCACTAATAGCCTTATATTAAACAAATATTTTCATTCATAGAATAATTGGTTGACTTCACAATATTTTCATGTAATATAACGTTATTTAAGTGATTTTATTTATGTAAGACTCTTTAACAATATTTATAAGAATGGCACATCTCTGACTAATATATAGTTATCTGTGGTGCAGCAAAATTGCGCACTGAAAGTAAGCGTATCGAAGTACCAAAATGACGAATGAAGTATGCGAATCGAAGGACCAAAAATTGCATCAAATGAAGCACATAGATAGAAGGACCAGCCTTTAAATTAGTAACCTTGTACATTCTGGTAGCCAGACATTGCATTATGTCGAGTACAGTTTGATAAAACCTTTGTTTGGAACCTAACACGGCTTAACACGATAAAATACAAATAAATAACTAATCTACGTTGGGTGTAGCGAAACAATATTTTTTCATTTAAATTGTAGATTTAATTAATAGTAGACAGAAAAATTTCTTGATCGGATGACAGAAAAATGTCTTAAATTGTATTGACAAGCGCCACCCACTAGGAAATTCCTGGAGATTCAAACCTGTATCGTTTAGTAATGCCATTTTTTATTACACAGGTGTATTTGGCAGCCCACACAAACATTTTACACGCAGTTATTCTAGGATTGATGGTTATGATTAACTAAACAGTTAGATAGTTGTTTAAATTATGTTGGTTTTATTACTTACCATACGGTGAGAAAATATGCCATTAATAATTTGGACTCGAGACTCCAAATGCCAGTGGAAACTTTCAAAGTTAAAACGTATGCGAAACTTTTCGTTACTGATAATTTAAATACCTACTTTCCACCGATGATACATATTTTTACTACCATCCACTTGAAGAGTTTATATCAACAAGTTGCTGACCACTGTATGGGGTTATGGACCTTGGGTGACCAATCGCATCGCGGCAAAAAATAATAATAACAAACTCGATGACCACATGCAAAAACTATCACCATGGTTTAAATTTTTACGACACAATATTCTCTTTTCAAATTATTACCAACATCTACCTACTATATTACACGCAGTCATTGTATATGCTCAGGTGTCAAATGAAGTTCCGCGTGTAACTGCCAAACGTCCTTCTACGGATTCCTAAAATCGTGAAATTCTTGTGTTAGTATTTTATTATTTTCTATAAAATTCACGTGATGTGTGTAGGCGATACAGAGATATTTTACAGTCGTTAAAGATATATGTCGGTACTCCGCGGCGTTGATTAAATGGCTCATCAGATAAACACAATCACATGATTTTCCTGAAGCTCCCGCACAATCGTGTCAGCTGATATAATGTTTTACAAAGGTAATAAAGGTGTTTGGATATGAAAGCGGGTGTTTGTTATACTCTGTATTTACAGTTATTATTTAAACAAGTTGTGAGTTTGAGCTCCTTGTGACGTCATTTCGCATGGCTGAAAGAGCAAAATGTTACAGAAGGCCCATGTATTTGGACGTCACAAATATTGCTTAGACTTGTGATTTGTCTTTGATTTCTTAGTTTCATGCTCATTCTCAGAGTTAAATCAGTCATCTCAGAGTTGCATTGCCAAACACAGTAGCTATGTAAAGTCCACTCGTAATTCCCGCAAATAACTGTGGGTTTTTCTTCCTCAAATACGATGAGGAATCTGTGAAAACCGAGAAACATACCTAGACTATTATTTTTTAAATCATAACACACGTTTCATTATTCATAACTCATACGAGACCGCATCGCACCCACGATTTCGCAATTATGTAAGTTCAATAAGCAATCTCGACTCCAGACGTGACTATCGCCACGTTCAACATCTGGAAAGCGTCCAACGCCGCCGATTAATGACAGAATTAAAAAAAAGCAACAAAACCTCTATGCATACATTTTGGCGCGATTACGCGCGTCAATTATCTGAAACAAAGTGTGAATGGAAATGCTGTCCGTTTCTTTTCTTTAGTTTCTTTTTCGAAGTTAGTCAGGTAATGCTACTTAGCTATTTTCGTCGTAATGTTTACGTATTACACTCACGTGATTCCTGGTGTTGTTTTTTTAATAGATTGACGTCCGTTCAACAAATTGCCTAACATTGTTGTGCAACATGGGTCTGCGA
This sequence comes from Phlogophora meticulosa, assembly GCA_905147745.2. NCBI lineage: Eukaryota > Metazoa > Arthropoda > Insecta > Lepidoptera > Noctuidae > Phlogophora > Phlogophora meticulosa. Next base: position 13,782,162 of record LR990520.1, on the reverse strand, counting down.
AAGAGTTCGCATAGCTAGAAATACATTGGCGATGATATAAACACGTTTTCGAATGACTTATTGGATCATTTCATTGTATAAACCTACATAATCGAGTATTTTATCTGTTTGTTTAAATTAAAAATAATTAACTCAATACTGTGTTAATTGAATTAGTTTTAACTGATTACATAAACCAATATAATTAAACGGATAACAGTAACATTGAAATCGTGGTATTTGATAGAATTTATAATTATAATCCTCGTAATATCCTTGTACGGATATTTACAATCCATCTGAAGGCTACTTTACTTAAATCAGTCTACCTTTTCAATTAGTTAGTGCATTGTTATTATGCGACATGTTATTATTAAGCAATTATGCTCAATTTTGCTAATCGTGTATCGTGATCTTTTAATGAGGTGACCAAACACTAATTAGCGTGATCGTGACCAACAATTTAACGAGATCCCTCTTGCGTTACAGTTTCATCAGCACGCTTCTGACGCACGTGCTGACCTACCACCTGGGCTGGGTTGCCACTGTGAGTCCTTACGACACCATCGACCACCAGACGAGGCCACAGGACACAGTAGAGTCCTACAAGCCGTACAACGCACTGTGGGCGCAGCTCAGCGATCTCTGCGGGAGCATCGGCTTCCCCCCCCGCGCCGCCCGCACCATCATCAGCGGACCGACTAACACGCAGTTCCTCAACAGACTACTCGTCGTACTTACCTACTTCTTGCGCTGCGGTGACGTCAGACGAAACGACTTCCAATTCCAAGACTGCACTCTCAAGGAATCTAAAGTCGTAAGCGTGACGCCGTCGGCCGCGCCCACCGGCCTGCGCAGGACCGCCACGCACGTCAACAAGCTCGGACAGTGCGACGCGGACAGTTTGACAGTGCCGTCAGTAAATACTCAGAACAGTGATAGTAGTGTCAGTACTCTAGCGGCCAGCGAGGTCAGCATCAAGAGATCTTCCACGCTCGCCAACTTAGGTCAAAAGCTCTCTAATAGATCAGAGTTCACAGGTTTAGATTGTAGTTCTACGAAAGACGTCCCTGTCACCAGCCTACTCAAGAGGAACCCTACCATGCTGCTGTCGTTGAAAGCCTCCTCGGATTCTAGTCTAAACTCGTCGCTTTCAGAGAACGAGACGGAGGAGAAGAAAGTCGTGTTCGTGTTAGGTGACAACGACAAACTAGTGGGGCTCAAGAACAAGTCGGCAGACGGAAAATCTGTGAAGAAGTCTTCCAAAGTCCACAATGAACCCCTAGCCCTTGAAGTACCAGAGAAGGTGACTGAGACGTGCAAGAAAGGCTGTGAGCAGGACAAGCGGGCCGACAGTCCGTCTAAATGCTGCGGGCAAACGCTTCAACATTCCAAACCAATCAAACATTCCGGTTTTAAGTTCGAGTTCGATAAGTATCCTCAGATAGTCACTAATTATATGAAGAGCAAAAACTTAGAGATATTAGATAGACACTATATTGGTAAACCGGGGAATTTGAAGTTGGACAACTTCCAGTTTGACCCCACCATCGTGCCGCCTATACAGGAGGAGCGCTGCGAGACTTGCGTCAAGTGTCAGATGTTGGAGTCCATGCTGCAGACCCCCACCAACGCTTCGGAGATGGAGTACATGAACGACATGCCTCGACAGATCGAACCGCAGTTCGCTAAAGAAACTATTGTCGAATTATCTCCTGAGCGAGAGGTGTCATTTGTGCGACAGAGAAAAGAGAATACAGTCGTAGTCAACTTCGTCAAGTTAAAAGAAGAGGTTTGTGAGCCGAAAAGGCCTGATAGGAGGTTGAATAGGGAGAAGGCTGCGGAGAAGCTGGTGGATGTGAAGCAGGTGCTGGAGTTCCCGGCCGGCGCGCTGCGGCCGGGGGCGCCAGCGCCGCCGCAGGCCGGACATCCCGCGCCCCTACTAGGCGCCGTCACCGATCACTATGTACCTGATTTAATTTTACAAGGTTAGTCATTGAGTTTTGGCTATAACTTAACTGCCGCACGGGTCGATAGAAGGTTAAGCTACCTTCTGAGGTTGGTCTGTGGGTGGGTGACCGTCCCTTTTAATATCGAGACCCCTTCTATGTGCAAGGAAACTACGCTAAGGCTTTGGTCCCGGCTGTCACTTATAGTTCTTTGACAATTATTGATTGTTAGAAATCCGAAAGTCTCACTACATCTTGTCAAATGGTATTATCTTATCCAGTAACTTGGTTGCAGAAGTCAGATAAGTAGCTGCTCCATGTAAAATATCCAACTACAACCGGTTAGATATCTGGACCTTGGGAAATGGCTAGGTAGATGTTGAGTTTATCTTTTGAACTACATAATTTGCCTACTAGCGCAGACCACAAAATAAGTATATACCTGTTATAAATATATGCATAATATAACATTATATCTCTTTGTCATTACAGGAACAATTGCCAAACCGTGTGCGTGGGAGACTGAGCTACGTCGCGACTTGGACCTGACGTCGTACATAAACAAAACGACGGAATCGCCCGTGCAGGCAGTCGCTATCATAGGAGACATTAATACTTGGTGAATATAACTTATAACCGTATTAGAATAAGATCACTTGTTGTAAAGCAAAGGTGAGCATATATCGAGTGTGTGAGAGACAACTGCGTCGCGACTTGGACCTAAAGTAAGATGGCAGCCCTCTGCCATCTTACTTTAGGTCCAAGTCGCGACGTCACTCGTTCAAGCCGTGAAAATATGTCCAACGAAAAACAACTGGTCCATACACCATTTATGTTCGCGTTACTTGCCAAAATGTGGGAAACAGGCTTTTCTTTGCGATTTCCGAATCGCGTTCCTGTCTATAAAGGAAAAAAAAGTTAAACTTTAACTTGTCTTTGTTCCTAGGGAAGTGCGTGTAATTGGCAGAGACTGTGGTACAGGCGGTATGTCGTCACTGGTGGGTGCCATGTTGGATACGCTACCTGCAATGTGGAAGGCAAGGGTACCCGCGCAACAGGTAACTATAGTATTTATTTTTAACTAATATCAGTTTCTTTTGACTCGTCTTAATGGAGTAGGACTTATTACTATACTTGTAAGCTCAAAATCGGAAAAAGAAACATACAAATTTAGTATATTTTAAAAATTATGTCTAATATCGTTTTACCCAGTAACTGGTTAGACTGGAAGCTGACTCCAACATAGTTGTGACATTGTTGGGAAAAGGCTACGTAGATGACTAAAATAATAATATAAATAATATTTCTTATTAAAGCGAAACTGCCACTCCAGACGCGTTCATGATTGGACCATTGAGTATTCCAGTTTAAGGGCGTACGATACGCCGTGCTCAAGTTCTTTGTCCGTATTTGAACACAATTTCAACAGAATTCGTCATAATACTTATATTTTTCTATTCCAGTGCATATCCTTCCTCGAAGGCAAGCTGCGTGAATTCTGCGTGTTATCAAAAACACTATCCGACATGTTAATGTCTACTGATTTCTGTGACATCGCAACGTTGACAAAATCGCTGAACATTGACGTGAACGACGTACCTCTGCTGCTAGCAGTCGCTACGACACATACGCCACAAGTCGCCACGAGATACGGGCTCAGCTATGGATAGCGTTGAAGAAAAGCGTGGGTTATACTGCGCCTGGAAATAATCAGAAAAAATTATACGGCTGGTAGAGTATTTGGGGCTTTATCTCTCAACAGGATGTAAAAACCTGGAGTTTTCGCCTAGAAGGCAATACTACTTGTTGAAACATAATGTTTCAATCAGGCAAGCCTCTTCATGGGTACTCTTTGACCGTTTTTAAAAAGAGGAGATTTCAAAAAGAGAACATTTTCTTATGTATATTCAGCGGTAATTATTTACCACGTTGACCGATTTTTATATCTAGGGTACCTTAAAGTACCTTATATATTTGGTCAAGATCTGTTGAATTTTCAAGTGTCAATGATATCTTTCAGTAAGCTTAAATTATACCTACCTATTTATCTAAGTACTGAAGTATTACTGAAAGTATATCCGCTTTACGTAAGCTAAATATCACAAATTAGAATATGCGCACCTTTTGAATGACGTATGCCATATATATTTTTAATCTGTTCTTCTGATCTGACCTTTGGGTTCACCAAAGGTCAATAGTACGTCGCATGTTATCGACATTTGGTTGGAATTTCTTCTGCGCTTACGTCGCTGCTATGTGTCATACTTACGTCATGGAGTAGAAAATAAATGTCACATTCAATGTCTGCAGGAGCAATGCGTATGTCGCCGACACCGGCCATTCCAATACAAATAGGAATGTTACACTAGACTGTATGAGGCGCCATGACACTTTTATTCCGCATACGTCATCCATTTTTCAAATTGTATTATTCTTCGTAATTTACACGCGCATCCGTTGTCACCGTTGAAGGAATTCAACATTCAGTCTCAAAGTACACGTAAGAATACTTTGAAACTACCATTGTTCAAAGTCTGATTACATAAATATCTGTCTGCATTGATTAGTCTATATAATTGTATGGCCAAGTTGTATTAGGTGAGTAACGGTCAATAATTATGATCCGATGTGTAGTTTAAATGGATGTAAAATGTAGGTTCCCTACGCTTGTAGCATTATTCGTGTAGTAAAATTGTATAATGATCGTTAGTGGTCGACAAGGATCGTCAGAATGCGGAGTTTTAGAGGCCCGCGCAGTATTGGTATAATTCTCGTCTTCATAATATCCTGTTGGGAACCCGAGAAAGTAATTATTTGATTGTATTATAGATAATTTTAGAAAATATCGCTAAAATGCATAATAATCATTGATGTTATTAAATCTTGCCATAATGTTACCGCAGTATAATGTAGATTATAATGTGCAGATCAATCTTTTGAACTATTTCAGAAGTATAACTTTGAAATACAAATTCTTGCAGAAGCGTTGCGCGGGAATCTGTGATGTTTTATTTAATTTTATAAAATCCAATAAATTGTAATTTTGTAACTGTTGCGGGCAAAGTCCGGTTAAAATAGAATTCCGGCCGATGCCAGCATTGTCATACTAAATTGTAATTATTTAAGAAAAACGTGCGAACATTGCCCAGTCGATGTCAACTTTGCCGATAACGGACTTTGCCCGCAGCACAGTATCTATTTTGATTGTGATAAATCGTAAAATATTATTGGAATGTCGGTTATTGTGATTTGAAATCAGTTTAGGTTTTAAAAAGGCCTGCATGTATAATTGTGATAGTCAATTAAATTTTATAAATTTATTTATACATTGTAAGCTCAAAAGCTGTCAAGATATTTTATGATATATTTTGTTTGTATGTGATGTATGTATGTGTTGTCGATGCACAATATGTTTAGTATAATCGCGTAGATGTAGGGATTTGGCAGCATTCGGCAGCTAGGCAGTGAAATGATAAATAAAAATACTGCCTCTGTATTAAACATTATACTAAAACGTATAAATTTAGATATATGATTGTACCAGCAGTGAAGTTACCGGTACAATAGGAACTTCGATAAACTGAACAAATAATAATCAAGACTAAATATTAACTAATTAGATGGCGTTGCCTCTGTTTTGTGCCCACTTAATTAAAATTGAAGTCATTGTTATTTTGTGCTCAGATTGAGAGAGAGAGAGTAACAGATTGAAATTTCAAAGCTGTCGCTATCTCTTTCTTGCTATGCCTATTAGAAACAGATGGCAGTACTCTTAAAGCAGTTTAGTGGGTACACTTCAGAATCAACACCAAATATTCTTCACAAAATATAATACTCATCGATTTTTTATTACAGCGAAGTTGCCAACCACGATACTTTCGAAGCAGAAACATTCCATTGCGTGTTTTGTTATCCGCTTTTTATAATAGTTGTTAGAAATAGCGTGATGGAGTATGTGGAGTCTCGTGCTTGGTATATTCGTAACGCTTTCGCACACATGGCTAAAGTCCATTATATTCGTAGCTTCAATAATAGAAAAAAAAATATAGCAAAATATTTACTAAAACATTTTAAGAAAAATATATTCAATATTCTCGTAACAATGTAGATTAAACAAATATTTAAATGTCTAGCGACTAGCGCATCTATTACAAATAATTGAAATAGTATTTGTTTAGTAAACTCCTTCCGTATTTTCAAAATTAGCTACGTGTGTAACGGCCTTGGTCTATTAAGAACAGCATCTTGTATTTTCTAGTTCAGGTATTCGCACCGATGTTCATTATTTAATAAGGAACATAGTAAAGTATAACTTTGACGTATAACGTTCTTCCTTTTGATTAAAACAAAAATTTGTATGCTGCGGTTTGATTACCGTCAGAAGAATTTGACAATTTTGCAGCTTACGTATTTATAGATGTGACAATTTCGGCGTTCATTTCGAGTCGATATTTTTTCAAATAATAATAGTCATTGTAGTTTCCTATATATTACGGTCAGAGTGATTAATGCGGTAAGTATTAATAAAACCAGGTTATTAGTTACTGCACCATTTGGTATTATTATATTATATTATTATTATTTCCATAATGTGTTGAATTAGTCTGTTACCTGGTTATCGGCGCCGTATTGCCGGCCTTCCTATTTCTGTTAGCAAGTACAAAGTAACACGAGGGGGGTGACTTCGCTCACTTCCATCGTTTTGGTCGGTTACAAGCCGAACCTGAACTATCCAAGTCGGGGAACCACAATTCACGAGGTCGCTTCTCTCGCTCTTGCATTCTAAGCTTCAATAAAAAAAAATTACCTCCATCAATTATTCCAGTTATTATTGATACTTACCAATTTATCACATTTACCGCTTTACGCAAAATACGCGCTACGTCGTGGAGTTGCGGAAATCGGCCCGTCTAACAATACAAAAAAAATACAATCACATTTACCGTAACATTCACCAATTTGAAGTCCGATAGAGGCGCTCAACACTTGAATAATAAATATAATCACAACATTAATTTATTTATTTTGCGAAACCTGGGTGTGATAGGCAAATATTATGTTACCTGCTTTTCTATAAAGTTGTATACACATCAGTTTGTACCTATACCTGTACCTACCTACTATTACCTGAGACTATGTTCTGTACCTAAGTACCTTGTCTGTTTTCGTGAGGATGATATGTACAGTTATTTTATAAGTTCTCATTTTTTTTAAATAATGAGTAATTTAATTTTTTATACTTTAATCTGATAATAAATTATTTTTTTCATATTGAACTATGTGTGTTTTGTGCTACTACACTCCATACCTACCCTAACATATGTACCAGCCTATTACTGTCCCACTGCAGGGCAAAGGCCTCTTCTCATACAGAGAAGGCATGAGCATTAATCACCACGCTTGCTCAGGACGGGTTGGCGATTTCAGACTTATATTAATTATATATGTCCAGGTTTCCTCACGACATTTTCCTTCACCGATGTCAGTGATGTCCAAGATAAACTTAGAAAGTACATATGAATTGAAAAACTCACATTGGTACTTACCCAGGTTTGAACCCACAACCTCGTGCACAAGATGCGAGGCCTAAACCACTGGGCCATCGTGACGAGTACCCTAACATAAACATGACATAACATCACGCCTGCATTACTCGAAGGGTCGGGCAGAGGTGCACTAATAGTAACTCACATTTCGCCAATTATGTATAAAGTCCTATGTAATAGAGAGAGCTTATTGCCATCAACTGGGTACAAATCCAGACTGGGCTGCCAATGAGAAAATTCCTATTGGAAAAACTCAATAAAACTGTCCGGCCTGGTTTTCGCACCTCGGACCTCACGCTCAGCAGTTGCGTTTGGGACCACTAGACCAACGAGACAGTCTAACATCTCAACCTTTTGACCGCCATCGGCACAAATACGTGATAAGCGAACGCATGCCCTGTACGCCATGGTCACAAATACGCGGTGCACTCTAAGTAGGTACTAAAACACGAAATAAACAATTAAATCATTACTTTTGTGTGTTTATATTTACATTTATATATGTATCTTAAAAGTTAAAGCTCCCGGAAATTTAATTGCATGGAACTAATTAAGATGCACCACGGATATTGATAAAGTCATGTCAACAAAGAAGAAACAACGTTTTTATTAAAAAGACTTGGCGTGGAGGCGACGCGCGCTTAAGCTCTGGCGGTCAAAAGGTTAAATATTAATATCCGACAACGCTCAGCCTAGTTCTTTATGAAGCAAAACTCTCCTTTTGTAGATAATAATTCAATTGAGGCAATTTTCAAACTACATAGCTTAGTTGTTGGAGTTAGCCTGTTTCGCCGACTCATTCCCACCGAACTTGGCTTACATTGGCCCAAACTTGTCTTAGAAAGTTTAACAGTGTAAGAACTTCTGTATATAATTACATAGGCCCTGTTTAAAAGTTGCCTGCCATCCGTTTTATCCCAAGAAGATTAACAAGTGGTACTGTCGGCAAATAGTCGATTAACACTACGGGTAGGTACATTAAATTAACAAAAATCATTTAGTTTATCATTATCTAATTACGTGGGTGTATATTGGTAGGTAGTACAGACTCAATTTAACTATTTATCCCTAAACACTAATACGATATGGTATATTATATACCTACTTACTTCCTATTTTAAGTTTTTTTATCTCCTGTAAAGTTGCATTTTTTAGATAGAATATATTGGCAATTCGTCATCGGTATGCTATTTTCATTACAGTATTAAATGTAACTGTCATAATATGTGACATACGTGTTATGTCCACTAATTACACGTATGTCCAGCTTACCCTTGATGGAATAAGTGCGTGAAGTTTTGTTATTATTTTCAGTATGATTAAAAAGCTTTATTTTTAATCGTTTTTCGTGTAACCAAACTTCCCTTGCTGACGGTACCTGCCTACCTAAAACTTTTTATTATTTTCGGTTTAGATTCGTGCTAAATGCAAAAAAAGTATTAGGTATCTAAGTATATTTTTTTTTATGAAGGGAAAACGAACCTCATTTGCGGGCCGTTTTTGGTGGACATAATAATTTATTTTGTACATGTCTGTGATGAAGCTAAATTTATTCTACATGTTATACTTTGGGTACTGGCAGCTATTTTGATTTTATTTATGCTTGATGATCATTGTTAAAAAACTCGGGACTCTACAGTTTATAATCTGACATAACGTACATTTGACATTACCAATTTGTCATTTTCTTTTTTTTTATTGTTCGGCTTTATATTTCACTTTATTTTAGCTTTCTATTATATAAATTGTTTTGCATGACAGTTTTATTGTCATATTAATATGTACCTACCTACCCAATGTTGTTAAACAATGTTTATTGTTTGAATCAAATAAATACAACAACCCCTCACAATAATAGCTGTACCTATTTCTAAGAGCTCTGAATTCCTTTTACCTACTGCGTGAAAAAGATTTTTACTCCTTATACGTCAGCGCATAGTGATACGATTTTTAACACCAACACCTTCATTTTTACCGACAAATTATTTTATTATTTTATTTTTATTAATTTAGTCATTATCAATTTAAATAAAGGAAAAATACAAACAGACGACGAGATTAGTAGGTAAAGCAAATACCTATCAGTATTTTTTACCTAATAATAATACATATTTTGCCCGGTTTTATATTCCGAACAAAATTTTCCTTAGTCTTACATTTTTGCGGTTTCTTCACAAAACAAAATAATTTTCAAGACCAGATTGAGTCGGCAATTTATATTCATTCATCAATCAGGTTTCTGATTATAATCACAGGGATTTGCTCTTTAATTTACAATTCAATAGATGGCTGGACGTAGATCATAATAACTGTATTGAACTGGGAACAATACTGAAATGATTTTCTTTTATATACGGTAGATACCAAGAATAAATATTGCACAGATCTTGAAGCATATACATTTTTTTTACTTTTGTGCAAACTAAATAATAGTTTATGTTATTGTTTATTGAAGTGTCCACTTGTAGGATTAAATCCATATTAGATCAACAATTAAGTACCAATCTAATGTAGAAAAAAAAATCTATGGTTTTTCATGGCTTGCGGCCTTACAAACATCAAAACTTATATTTTTTAGTTTAAACGTCCTCATAAAATTATAATTTTAAAAAGCTTGGCCGTCAAGTGACGCAGAATTATTGTAAGAATCGAATTCGGTACTCATCATCATCATCATCATCATCAGGCTATACTAGTCCACTGCCGGACATAGCCCTCTCCTAATGAGCGCCATAGCGCCCTGTCTTCAGCTTGCCGCATCCAGCATCTGCCTGCAGTCTTTCGCAGATCGTCATCCCACCTGGTCAGAGGGCGTCCTACACTACGTTTGCCAATTCGGTACTCACTTATTCTTATTTTCATAAATGCTGGTTAGCCAGTAATTGGCGACTGTGTACTGTACTGTGTCCAAGACTGAAAAACCAAAATATATTTAAAATAAGAACACAAAACAAAAGCACACACACACACACAAAAGCTGTTGGTAGACCTAAATAAAAAAATATAAAAATATATTATTAAATATAATTTTCAAATGCCTTATTACTGTTAGGTAATTTTACCTAACAGTAATAAGGTATTTGACCATTTCTGTGACACCTATATTCCCTAATGGGCTAGGCAGAGGTGTGCACATAGTACCTACACCAAAGTTTTGCATCAATCAACGTATACCTACATTAAATTAACTGAAGTACCGTCGGTCACAACTACAAGGCAATAAACAAATCGTTATTCGTTGCTCGTTTGCAGCCACGTCACCAAAGGTCATTATTTCGTGCTTTTTAATCATGAAATCAACAAAAATAAATAGGTCTGAGATTAGGACATCAGTACGATCCCTATGTTTTGTGTAGAAAAACCCTATTCTGAGCTATAAGTATTTCAAGCCCCGCGGGCAGCGATGCTCACATCCTTCCCACTAAGCTAATAAGTGAAGCGCACTGCGTAGGCTATTTCATAATTAGCCTCGCGCGGCCCAACCGGGGGCCATTACCGAGATTACCTTCGCACAAAGCTAATATTTTATGAAAGGATCACTTCAGCCGGTTACGACTGCGCCTCATATCTCCCTAGGTTACGTTAGATTGCACTTTAATATTGATAATGGCTCCTTTTAGTGGGAATTGGAGGCAGTCATTTAGTGAAGACTTCAAGAAATTAGATGCTAACTTCGTAGACTGCTACGACTGCTACGCCGTAGCTATTTCGTAGCCTTATCGTTTAAAGTTGTCAAAATAGTCCCTTTACGGGATTAGGTCTAGTAGCGTACGCTATCTATGCGTAGTATCTTTAGGTCTTATCTTGTAAAATGGATCAACGCATTTATCATTTCCAAACGTTATTTATTTAACAGTTTTATTTAAGTCTATGGAATAGGGGCTAGCCTTTTGCACACCAACCGGGACAAAACCTCAACTGTTGCCGCAAAATGCAATCAAATGTTGAAAGGAAATGATGATATTTATTTCTGGAAGTTTTTTTTTTCGACACTATTTGTTCGATCGAACCCTGGACCACACAATCTCTATTTCTATTCCCCAACCACGTAACACTTACCTATGAGCCCCTCCGTCCTCCAAACAAGTAATAAAATATTCCATTAGAGAAATTTAACATTTTTATTACATACCATAGGGCTTTCTGAGCCGACGCTATGGGAGGGCAATTTACGAGCTTTTTATAGCCCTGCTCACATCCCCGCTGAGGTAATCTCATGTGATTATGTAGAAATATAGCTAATACTAAACATACGTATGTCTTCATATTGTATGGCTGGCTGATTGACTTGTTGAATGGCAATAAATAAAAGACCGAAAGAAACCAAAGATCATGGAAATAAAAATCTTACGAAAATTGTCATTGGCCCCAAATTAGGCAAATCTGTATCTTGGGTGCCAATACGGAGGGTTCAAGTGACATATTTTTTGTGAATAAGTAAATTAAAACAACATTTTTCACCTAAAACAAAAAAAGATTGTTGGTAGTTATAATAAATAAATAAAAGCGCAAATTTCTACGTTCAAATCCTATTTCCAAATGGTGAAATGCCACTTCTAAATCTCAACTTTATGCTTATGTAAATTACGTAAATAACTAATATAAGTACTCAATTATCGAAGAGTTTAATTAACTTTAATTTATTGTAATCGATTAATGATGTCACGGAGTAGGTAAACTCCATCGCAAAACCAAATGTATATATTCAAACAGACTTCAAATAAAGAACACTTCCTTCATCAAAAACAAAAGACAATAACACAGTACCACAGACTAAAAAGAATTTGTTATAAACGTTTCCACGTACGGCTATTACATATTTACCGTAGGTACCTTGCCGCGAAACAATCCAATTAGTGAGGAGCTCGGGCGTAACTTTTTCGGCACTCAACCCTCCACGGCGGCTCGTAACCGCCGGAATACTTGCGTTTATGAAATAATCTCGTATTCTCGTATTGTTATGAAATATTCTTCTGTAGCGTTTTGCCCTGATTCTGCCCGACCCTAAACTTGGTATTTAATATTTTAGTTCGGTGAGGAGTAGGTATTTTGAAGTGTTTACATAACTATAATTGAAATTTGATATTGGTTGGCTGTATCGGACGAGATCGTGAAGAAAAACGTCGTGAAGAAACCTGCACGTTTTGACTAAGCGTGGTGATTAATGCTCGTGCATTGTTTGAGAGCAGGCCAGGAGCATTGGGACAGTAACAGACTGGTTTAATTTTTTATTTTAAGGACATTTCTAAAAGTATTTATAGTTTTTTTTATAATAGGTCTTTACCTATGAAATTGCCGTTTTGTATGAAAAAAATTAAATGAATTTTTTTCATGTATTTTTTATTTGTATTAATCGAAGTAATCACCCATGCAATCAATGCATCTTTGCCAACGCAGTGGCAGTTTATTGATGCCCTTCTTAAAGAAATCAGCTGGACGGGAGGCAACAAATTCTTCAAAGGCATTTTGTACTGCCTCTCGGGTATTGAATTTTTTTCCCGCCAAGAAGTTATCCAAATTCTGGAAAAAGTAGTAGTCTGTAGGCGCAAGGTCTGGTGAGTAGGGCGGATGACGGAGAGCTTCCAACCCCAGTTCTTGCAACTTGGAGACCGTCTGCTGTGCAGTATGAGGTCGCGCGTTGTCGTGCAGGAGCAGCGGAGACGAGCGATTGACCAATGCTGGTTGGAGATGTGCCAGCTTCTCCATCATTGTGTTCAATTCTTCACAGTACACATCTGCAGTAATGCTCACCCCGTTTGGTAAGAAGCTGTGTTGAATCACACCGGCGCTAGACCACCAAACAGTGACCATCACTTTTCTTGGGGTAAGTTTTCGTTTAGGGCATTGTTTAGGTGCTGAACCAGGATCCAACCAACTTGCTGAGCGCTTGCGGTTATCAAACAGAATCCATTTTTCATCGCAGGTAACAATGCGGTTCAAAATTCCTTCATTTGTGTGTCTGTTGAGCAGTGCAAGGCACGTCTCGACGCGTACTTCGCGCTGGCGATCATTGAGTTCGTGGGGCACCCATTTGTCAAGCTTTTTTACCTTGCCAATTTGACGCAAATGGACCAATATTGTTTTGACGCTAACGTCGAAAGCTGCTGCTAATTCAGCCGTAGATTGTGTATCATCAGCTTCCACAATCGCCTTTAATTCGTCATTGTCGACCAAAGTCTTCGGACGACCGCGAGGTTCATTTTTCAGGTCGAAATTTCCAGAACGGAAGCGAGCAAACCAATGACAGGTAGTGCGTTGGTTTGTAGTGTTAGCTCCGTAAACGTCGTTGATGTTGCGTGCCGCTTGTGCCGCGTTGCTGCCACGACGGTACTCATATTCCATAATTACTCGAATTTTTAACGTATCCATGATGACGAAAAAGATTTAAATGCGATGAAAATGTAACACTAATCAATAAACAAATGACTACTTTTGGAAAAAAAAATCCATGTTTTTAAAATAAAATTAATTTGAAATTAGAATTCTTAGCCAAACAAAAAATATTTTGATTTGAAATGGCCAGTACTGCAGAACGGCAATTTCATAGGTAAAGACCTAATATTTAGACTCAATTATCAGGTTCATTGAGGTTCTAGCAACCTACTGACCTAAGAATAAATATTAGGTCTTTACCTATGAAATTGCCGTTCTGCAGTACTGGCCATTTCAAATCAAAATATTTTTTGTTTGGCTAAGAATTCTAATTTCAAATTAATTTTATTTTAAAAACATGGATTTTTTTTTCCAAAAGTAGTCATTTGTTTATTGATTAGTGTTACATTTTCATCGCATTTAAATCTTTTTCGTCATCATGGATACGTTAAAAATTCGAGTAATTATGGAATATGAGTACCGTCGTGGCAGCAACGCGGCACAAGCGGCACGCAACATCAACGACGTTTACGGAGCTAACACTACAAACCAACGCACTACCTGTTATTGGTTTGCTCGCTTCCGTTCTGGAAATTTCGACCTGAAAAATGAACCTCGCGGTCGTCCGAAGACTTTGGTCGACAATGACGAATTAAAGGCGATTGTGGAAGCTGATGATACACAATCTACGGCTGAATTAGCAGCAGCTTTCGACGTTAGCGTCAAAACAATATTGGTCCATTTGCGTCAAATTGGCAAGGTAAAAAAGCTTGACAAATGGGTGCCCCACGAACTCAATGATCGCCAGCGCGAAGTACGCGTCGAGACGTGCCTTGCACTGCTCAACAGACACACAAATGAAGGAATTTTGAACCGTATTGTTACCTGCGATGAAAAATGGATTCTGTTTGATAACCGCAAGCGCTCAGCAAGTTGGTTGGATCCTGGTTCAGCACCTAAACAATGCCCTAAACGAAAACTTACCCCAAGAAAAGTGATGGTCACTGTTTGGTGGTCTAGCGCCGGTGTGATTCAACACAGCTTCTTACCAAACGGGGTGAGCATTACTGCAGATGTGTACTGTGAAGAATTGAACACAATGATGGAGAAGCTGGCACATCTCCAACCAGCATTGGTCAATCGCTCGTCTCCGCTGCTCCTGCACGACAACGCGCGACCTCATACTGCACAGCAGACGGTCTCCAAGTTGCAAGAACTGGGGTTGGAAGCTCTCCGTCATCCGCCCTACTCACCAGACCTTGCGCCTACAGACTACTACTTTTTCCAGAATTTGGATAACTTCTTGGCGGGAAAAAAATTCAATACCCGAGAGGCAGTACAAAATGCCTTTGAAGAATTTGTTGCCTCCCGTCCAGCTGATTTCTTTAAGAAGGGCATCAATAAACTGCCACTGCGTTGGCAAAGATGCATTGATTGCATGGGTGATTACTTCGATTAATACAAATAAAAAATACATGAAAAAAATTCATTTAATTTTTTTCATACAAAACGGCAATTTCATAGGTAAAGACCTATTATTATGATACGTTGGCATTTAGCACGTAAAACCATTGTTCGCGGCTGTCATTTGTAGATCTTTGACAGTCGTTACGGGTAGTTAAAAGCCCGAATGTCTGACAACCACTCTTATCAAGGGGTATTGTGTTGTACAGTAACTGGGGTGTGGAGGTAAGATAGGCAGTCGCTCTATGTAAAATACTGGTATTCACCTGCATCCTATTGGACTTGAAGCCGACCACAATATAGTTGGGAAGTCTGGGCAGATGTCTGTTTGTCGATGTCATTTTTTTTATTGCTAGATGCAATAAAAAAAATGTGTGCGTGTACTAGCGTACACTCGTAAGAAGTGAAACTTCTTTATGACATTATAATTATATATTATTCATCACTACTCAAAGCGGGTCATGGGCTCTTATGGAAGTCGATGCAATCGCCACCTGGATTTCAAAAATGTAACTACTCAAAACGGGCCGCAAAATACATTGGAGACATTTACCAATCCCTACTCCGCTGGAGAAAGTATACTTCGAATCACGCGTGGTAGGGATAAGAAAAAGATGGCGCGTAACGGAAAAATGTGACGCGTAACGAAAAAATGTTACACTAAATTGTTACAATAAATAGAGAAAATGATTACACTCCAATATCATGCAAAACACACGTCTCACATGTCCATAGAGTCACGATAACACTGAAATAAAACATTACGCACCCGTTTCGACTCTGATGAAATGCAAAAGAGATGAAAACACTAATATAAAATTCATCTGTAGCAACATACAATAACAAAACTTACCTAGTTACCTTGTTACACGATACCCTTAAATTGTTCAGCTTTAATTAATCGATATTTGTTATACATCCGTAGAGACTTATTATTAGAAATTTTGCAATCGGATATTGTTATATAGTTACTCATTATTATGTAATTAGCCTGTAAGCTTTCTTAAAAGTTATAAAAATAAAATGAAATACCTAACAGGTATTTTCTCATCGCCTTTCATCTTCAGAATCACAAAAATAATGTGTACATACCTACCTAGGTAAAACTTGACAACTCCATTCTTATAGCATAGAATTTCCTCTTAAAGCATGTCAGTAAAGAACACAATTCAATAAATTCGTGGCATCGAGAATAAAGAACGAATGCCAACGTAAAAAGCTTGTTGAAGTAGTTTGTGATTTATATGCATATGATTTATGGGCCAATAACAATAGGTAACTTATACTTAAACTTAGTGCAGTAAGCTAGTATGGCCCGGTGGGTTCAAAATTGAAGTGACCTTTTAATACTTAGTAGGTACCTCTATTATACAGTATTATTTTGCAAGTTTTGTTTAAGTCCTTTGTAATAGGGGGCGAACCTATTGCCATTAACCAAATCCAAATTCCGGGCTTCTACTGAGAAAGCACAGATGGGAGAATTCAATAACACTTTATGCAAAACCGGGAATCGAACCCAGGAACTCATGCTTGGCAGTAGTCACGTCTAAATTTTCACGAAGTGTTGGGTAGAGGTGTACCTTACTACCCCCACACCCCCACATCACCCACATCTTATACCTGTACCTACATTCATAGCAAATAAAGTTCTTATTTTTTTTTTTTTTTTTTTTATTATTTCTAAAATACATACATTATTCTTACATCAAGTCTGGCCCCACAACGGAAACCTCTCTGGGTTTATCTGTGTGCAGGCGAGCCGTTAAATACAATTTAAATTAATTTATAGATGATGTTGTGTCAGGAAACGCTTTGATTTATACGTGTAACTTTTCGAACTGGTCATATACAACGTTTGTAATTCTTCTGGGAGTTTATTTAGAAAGTAAGGTACTAGATAATCAGCAACCCTCGTTCCGTACACATTGTTGAATTTTGGTAATATGTATTTATTTTTAAAAGGTATCGTTCTCAAAAATGTAGGTCTAGTTTTTTCAATTATTAGCTCCGGTCTTTTTACTTCCGCTAGAGTACAAAATTCAACTTTATTGAACACATTCATAACATTACAGTATTTAAAAAGTTCATCATCACTATTTTTGAATTTCTTGATCAAATGTTTTGGTGTTATAACTTTCAATATTCTTAATTGTAACTTATAAATGTCTGACAGGTAGGTATGATAAGTTCTCCCGTAGCTGCTGAGCCCGTAGTTGAGTCCGCTAGGGCCATATATAGCATTCTGAGTATTTTGTAGGGTAGTTTATGTTTTAGTATGCTTAGTTTACCTAGTACCGATCTCAGTTTGTTACACACATAATCCTTGTGCGGGCCCCAGCAGAATCGACTGTCAACTACTAGGCCGATATACATATGTTTATCAACTACTTCTAAAGACGGGCATTTGCAATTTTTTTGCGAGTTATGGAGGCAAGAGTGCTGATGTGCTATAACTGTAGGTATTGTGGAGCATTTATTGTGTGATGAATGAATGTGAACGATCTTTGTATTTGTTGAATTTATTACTAACCCGACGTCATGAGCCCATTTACACATTTGGTCGAAATGACGTTGTAAGGATTCCTCGGCATCGTGGATATTTTTATCAGCGACCAGTATACAAGTGTCGTCTGCAAATTGGTATACAGAGCCTGAATTTATAGCATTACTCATGTCATTAACATAAAGTAAGTATTCTGTTGGACCAATAATTGACCCCTGGGCCGTTCCTTGCGTGGATGGAAGCATTGAACTATATTCATTTTTTATTTTAACTGTGTTGTATCTGTTGGTGTGGTAGTTTTTTAAGAGTTTTAGTAATGGCCCTTGTATCCCATTTTGTGACAACTTCTCAAATAGTGTATCATAACGGATCATATCGAATGCTTTGCTGAAGTCTATAAAGAGTGTCAAGACGTGTTTTTTATTGTTTAAATGTTTATTGACTTCATCAGTGAACGAACGTAGTAATTGTGTTGTACTCTTATTTTTTTCGAATCCGTATTGTTTGTTGTTGATTATCCTATGCGTTTCCAAAAAAGTATTTATCTCATCACCAATATAACGTTCTAAAATCTTATCTATACAAGACAATATAGTGATAGGGCGATAGTTGTTAATGTCTTCACGTGGACCCTTTTTGTGTATAGGACGTATCACTCCTATCTTTAAGAGGTCAGGATACGTACCAGTCTGCAAACAACAATTAATTAGGTGTGTAATAACTGGGATAAGATTCGCCGATGTATACTTGACATCTTTAGCACGTATCCCGTCATAGCCCGGACTTTTCCTATCATTAATTTGCTTGATGATTCTTCCGACGGTATCTTCTCGTGCCGGTTTTACTCTTATCGACCTATCAGGGGTTATACTGTACATACATTTATCCAAAAGAGGCACATCGCAACAATTGTTGAGGTTCGTGATATTAGAATTAAATTCAGTCATGAAATTGTTGGCCAATGTTAAAGGATCTGTTCGAAAAGTTACAAGTAAGATGTGTTCTATACATTCCATAATTTTGCCTGTTAAATTATTTACAATACTCCAAATCTTTTTGCTATTTTTGAAATTTTGAGAAACTTCCATCATTATTTGTTTATTTCTTATGTAATTAGTATATTTGTTTGTTTTGTTTCTATATCTATTGTACAATAGTCTTTTCTGTGGGTTATTTTCATCTTTGCGCCAAATATTAAACAATAAATCCCGCTTCTCACACATCTTTTTAAGTTTTTTGTTTGCCCATGAACACGTTTTACGTTTGCTGACACTGTTTTTACTAATTGTGAATTTGCATTTATTGTATACATTATTAAAGCTTTTATGAATGTACTTTACTATTTCATTTGGGCACCCGTATTGAAGGGGTATACTCCAATCGATGTTATTTAGTTCACTGTGCACTCGGTGGTTATCTAACTTAGTAATTAATTGAATAGAAGACTGTGAGTCATTCTTGTTTAGCGCGCTCATAATCGCACAACCGGTTATACAGTGGTCGGCCGGTGAAGTGTTTACAACAGATGTATAAATATTGTATGCACTAGCATTGCGGATAAATACATGATCTATACATGACTTAGATATTCTGTCACCGTATTTTTCGATACGTGTATAAGAATTAACTCCATTAACAAATCCCTGGGTACACAAGGAATATAAATATTGTTTTGTCACGGGGTTACTAACTTTAAGATCAACATTCATATCTCCCATTACAACACAATCCTGTTTTATAGGATATTTAGCTAATAAGGATGACAATTCCTTTATAAATCGGAGTTTGGATGTGTCGGGCGGTCTGTATACGGCACATAATCCGAATTTAAGACTGTTTTTTTTATATAATTAATTTACACTTAGTTCGCCGGTCACACATTCAAACTCCTGTGTACACAAGTTACTGTATCTTAAGAAAGATATAGACTTGTGAATATACAACAGCACGCCCCCACCTCTTTTATTAGTTCTTAATTCCGAATATGAGTTGTAGTCAGGGAGTTCAAACATTTTTCCCAGTTCATTGTTTATGTTTACTTCAGTTAATATTAAAATGTGGATTGTATGTTTACTATTTAACATTATGTGCTCAATTTGTGCAAAGTTTTTTTTAATGGATCGTATATTTACATGCAGGAAGTACAAACAATTATCTGGTGTCGGTATGTCGGAAGTAAAATCATCCCATGTATGACAATTGATTTCGACTATATTATGTTCTGTTGAATCCATCATGAAATAAAAATATAATAAGTAGATATTCTTTTTTTTTATAAATTACAGTTGTAAGAGTGAACTTACCTATTGTCTATCATGCAATGATTTCACCTTTTCGATATCGGCAACCGACCGGATTGTAGTTATTTTTTTTTCTTGGGCACTTTTACGCACTAATATGTTTCCGTGTTTACACCATATAAAATCAAATAAACCATATTCTAATCCTGATTCATATTTCACCAGTTATGTTTGTAAGTCCCATGTAAAAGGGGTGAGCCAATTGCCATCAACCGGGCACACATCCAAACTCCGGCCTTACATCTCTGTATAATTATGTATAACACCAACCTTCTCTCAAATTAATTGGGAAAAATTAATTGGCGTATGCCTCTACGATCAGCGCGGCAACTGGGGGCTTTAGCCGTAAAACTGGCTTCTATGTAATTCACCTTGTACCTAGTTAGGAAGGAATTAAAATAACCCAAACTTTAAAATATTTATGTAAAACGAAATCATTAAAATTATATCATTATGTTCCTACAGTATCACGCCTCTATTCCGCTACGGGTAAGGTTGAAAATCTAGTACGACTACATTGTGCTAATTATGTTTAAGTCCCACGTAATAGGGGGCCGCCTATTGCGATCAAACGGACACAAATCCAGTGTAGATAAGAATGTGAACGTTAGAACGATCAGGTTCCAAATTTAAGAAATATGTAATACGGGAATTTCCCGTCAGATCAGTATTCAAACAATATATCTGTCGTAAGAGTTCTTACAAAAGGGCTCACACATAGGAACTCGTTTCAAGGCCCAACGCTGCATCTTATCTCAAGTCTAATGTTATATTAACTAATCTCTAAGTTTGGTTGTAGCCCTGAGTCTGGATTTGAACCCGATTGATGGTTAAAGGTAACTGGAAAGATGTGGGTATTTAAAGGCACCCCTCTGCCTTACCCTTCGGGGATTACTGGCGTAATGTTATGTTATAACGTGCTAAGTTAGACGTCCTGAGGATTATCAGATCGAAGCCAAGCCCAAGATCCCAAGGAAAACCCCAATAGGTGTTTCTCTCTTGGATTTCTCAATAGCAGCCCTGAGTTTGGGTTTATGTCTGTTTGATGGTAATAGGCTCGCCCCCTATTAATGGCGAAATGTGGGTGTACTACGTATAGGCATAGTACCAGCCTATTACTGTCCCACTGCAGTGCAAAGGCCTCTTCTCATACAGAGAAGGCACGAGCATTAATCACCACGCTTGCTCAAGACGGGTTGGCGATTTCAAACTTATATCAAGTATAGAAGTCCAGGTTTCCTCACGATGTTTTCCTTCACCGATGTCAGTGATGTCCAAGATAAACTTAGAAAGTACATATGAATTGAAAACTCACATTGGTACTTGCCCAGGTTTGAGCCCACAACCTCGTGCACAAGAGGCGAGGCCTAAACCACTGGGCCATCATGACATATAGGCATTCCTTTGCCTGACCCTTAAGAGAATACAGGCGAGATGTTATGTAATGATATTATCCATAATCAACGTAAACTATAACTAAGTTAAGTTTACATCGTATCGTATCGAACTCGGTAACGAGGACATCTGAAACATCGATCTTAATTAGAAGATCGATTAGACATCTAACTGGGCAAGATGTGTGCCTGTAATGCATTTATCTTGTACGAGTTACTACCCAAGATCACGTGGCAATTTACTGAGAAATACTGGCTCTAAGAATCTATCTATAGATGAGACGGGTTCTTAATGAAGTTTATTTAGGTACAAAAGTCTTGGTAATGACTCTGGAATCTAGTTGATTAGCACAGTAAATCGGTGTTAGATAGAGATATTAATTTAATCCATATACATACAAACTGTTTGTAATGTCAAAATAGCAGCTTTTCACTAAATGCATTTGAAAGTATGTACGGAATTATACCAATAAGATTTGTTTTTGTGTCGCTCTGTTCGTTTCGGCTAAGGCTAAGTAACTAAGGTTACTTTTATTTTACTAAAGTAAGCAAGGTTCCGTTAAAAACCCATGAAATTGTGAATAAAATTTGATTCAAATAGGGGCTTTCCTATTAAAATATACATCCAATATAAGGAAATACCATGAGACCAATTTTGAAATCAGGAAAACCTCTCAAAAGTGACGCATTTCTATTTTTTATCTATACGAACGAATTCGCGGGCACAGCTAGTATAAAAATAATAACATAAGTACACAGTAGTAGTGTGTAAGTCTTATACATACAATAATGGTTGAAAGGAAAATCTGAAAAAGAAATCCAGTGAACACAAAAACACTCTTCAAATGATAACTAAGTAACGATACTTTCATAAAAAAAATATAGAGAAAAAAAAGGCTGCTTTGACAACACCCAATTATTTACTTATTTGCTGTTAAAAGGTCACCCTTATCTAGAACAAATTATCGACGAAAATTCAGGGAAAACTTTGCAAAGAATTTTTGTCCATTCAGAACCGAATGTCATTGGCAAAATGTAGGGAGACTTTATAATCGTCTGCGTTCATTGTGAGTAGAAAATTGAGTTTAACGTTTTAATTACGGGTAAGTACATATGTATGTAATTATAAAACCAGCTCAAGTTTTAGTCCCCTCGTTTTACCAGTTATTAGAACCTAGAATACCTAGGGGATTTAAACATAACTAGTGAAATGTGGATGCACCCCGGAGGGGTAGGCAGAGGTGTATCTGCCTAAGCCTCTGCAGAATACAGGCGTGATGGTACGTGTTAGAAACAAAACTAAAAGAAATCGTTTGAGGTACCTAGTAGGCTTCTTTGACGACCGATATGGCGCAGCGGGCGAAGGTTGCGGGTTCGATTCCCGCCTTGGGACAAATGTTTGTACGATCTACAAAGATTTGTTCCAGGTGTTCTGGGTGTTTGTTATGTATAATAAAAAAATATCTATCTATGTAATGTATTGTATTAAGTATATCAGTCATCTAGTACCCATAACACAAGCTCTGCTTAGCTTGGGGCTAGATGATGCTTTGTGGATTGTCCAGCATTATTTATATTTATTCTCTCACTTATTTCTACTACAGGCTGCGTTGTTGTAAATACTGGTGTACGTGACTAAAACAACTTCAACTTATTCTAACATAACATCACACCTGTAACCCCTGAAGGTATAGACAGAGATCTAAGTACCTATGATGCACCCATTTTTCACCAGTTATTTTTGAGTCCCGAGTAAAAGGGCATCGGGCATAAATTCAGGCTCCGGGCAGTTACTATCAAATTGCAGATAAAAAACCGAGGGCCTCATGCTCGGCAGTAGCTGGTGCGATAATAAAACCAACGAGGGAGGACACTTGTTTCCTAAGTCTGCAAAACAATTGCGATACCTCTCATGCAGATGTTCAGATGCAGAGGGGACCACTTACCATATTCTTGTGATACTCTTTGTGGTTCTTTCCACAAAAGACCATCTCAGACACTAATCTGCATGGTCCTCACATGATCTGATCAAGATAATGTCTGGACTTTAAAGCAGACTGTGACCTCTGAGTTGGTTTCGGTGTTTCTCCTCAGAGTATTCACGTCGGGTAACACCGATCCTACCTAACCAAATCTAATTTTAAGTTATTTACTCAATTTTAGGACGCGAAAAACTGTTTTTTAAAACCTATTTACAGACATGAATATCATTTCATTTCATTTCTACGGCATTAGGACGTCACGGTTGACGCAGTGGCTAAGCGATAGGCTGCAGCGCCGCGTGGCGTGGGTTCTATTCCCGCACGGAACTAAAATTTGCATGACCCACAGATAGTTGTTTCAAGTCTGTCTGTTTGTGTATGTGACTTTAAATGTTTGTAAATGCACCCACGGCACAAGAGAAATTCCATACCATTAAGCTAACAAAAAAAACAGATTTTCATTTTACAGGTGAGCCGCTGGCAAGTTTGCGAACCACACCTAACATGAAAAAGAGAATATAATCCAAACCAGTGCAGCTTACCCTTTATTTCTGCGAAAACAACATAAACTTGATTGAATATTGCTTTTATATCTTCTATTTTATAACATGAACGCCGTAAAGCCCGCACTAACTGGACGGAGCGAGCGGCGGAGGGGATTATTGCAAGATGCGCCATTGTAACTCCATTTTATGCGGCAGGTCCGTGTTATTGATATTGCATGCGATAAAATGGATTATGCTTGAATAACGTAACCGTATCTACATATTGGTTTAACGTAGTTCGAAATAATGTTTGGTTCTTTGTTGCTCTAGTATAAAAAAGTGAGTTTTTATTTTAAATAGAATATTTTCCCACACTAGAAATTTCTCCTATGTCGTGGGTGCGTTTACAAATATTTAATTTCACATACAGAAATAGCCAGACCCGGAACAACTTCCTGTAGGCACAGCTGTAGCACTGTAGTTACAAATATTTTTTCCGGGCGCTAATCGAACCCACGACAAAAGCGCAGCAGCCAATCGCTGCGCCACTACACCAACAGTGTCGTCAAATTTTACATAAAATGGTTTGAGGGTAGCAAACCTAAGTCCCCCCCTCGGTTGATGCACCTGAAAGGCCATGGTTCAGCCTGCAGTGGTAAAATAATTCAAAAGCATAAACTATTTTAGTAACTCATCCACTCTCTTTCTTCGGAGAGTAGGTACAATTAACTAGTAGGATCTGTTAGTCTATCTCTGTGACGATTTAAACAAGATCTTTTATAACGTATAACGTCATAATATAACACGCTATGTGTACAACGGTTTTTGCTTTTACTTCGCGTTATAATAGAACGACACGATTAAATAAATATAATATTGCTCACAGCGGCTGGGCACCGTTGTCATACTATTACATATTTTTGCTAAGTGCGTTGCAATTAAAAAAAAATTAACCATTCATTTAGATTGCGGTTCTAACGCGTTATAAATATGGCAATTAAATAACGTGTTCTTAAAATATATTTATCATAGTTATAATGTCTATAACGTGATTTTGCCTCCATTAATAATAAGATGGGAAAAATATCGTTATAACGTCGTCGTTATTTCTATAGAAGAGTTTAGAAAGCTCCGTGGTTTCACGATGAATACTAAGCAATGTTTTCTGTTTACTAAAAGCCTATAAAATTTAACACTAAAACGCAGTAATTTCAGCAATATAACACATTAACTATCAATATTTGGCCATTATTTTTCTAATCTTATTACAAATTACCGCGTGGATTTCGTACTTTTCCCTTCGAATTTTAACAGCGCCTCCAATTCCTTCAAAGCTTAGTTTTAAAAATAATAATCGCCTATAGCGTTTATGAATAGCTTTCTAACAGTGTTTTTTTTTTTTAAATGGATCATTAGTTCCGGAGATTACCCCCTACCCTACATATAAACTCACAAACAAATTTTATCTCATTATAATATTATAGAAGGTATAGAAGATGGAGTACAGACTGGGATGAAAGTCAAGAAGTATGACATACATCTTTTTGTATGCTGGCTTCAGATCACAAAGAACACCTGATCTTTCTATATCATATGATCACGCCGCGCGCTACTGAATGTCTCAAAGAGATATCGTGTGTCGAGTATTAGGTAAATCATTTGATTGAGTTGATCTTTGCTTGTCCCAAAAGAATATAAGTATCAAATTACTTTATCTTTTTCTTACTATTTTTGTCATGACAAGTCTCTCAACAGGGAGTTCCCCGTGTAGTTTCCTTACCAGGAAAAGAAAGGAGCTAAAACTCTATGGACAAGGATACTCTAATAATATTACATCTAAGTAACTATCGCATACTTAGTTTAATTAATTGACTTCTGAACTATGAACAAAATACTGAGTAATAGAGTACGACAGTACACTGTAAGCAAAAAGAAAAATAAATGAAGATGGAAGGAAATAATGATTTTCAGTAGAATTTTTCATCTGAGATATGCGAACTGAATTAATTATTAGTTAGCAAATACTAAGTCATCATCTGCTATCAACATAGTTAGGAAAGGGCTAGCCTTTCCTAACTATGTTGAGGTTGGCTTCCAGACTAGCCGGGTGCAGCTGAACACCAGTATTTTACATGGAGCGACTGCCTATCTGACCTCCACAACCCAGTTACTGGGCAACACTGATAGATACCCCTTGGTAAGACTGGTTGTCAGACTTAGCAAAGACTAAGCAAGTAATGTTTATTTACGCTCTTAGTAAAACGAACATTACATTTATAGCTAACAGAACTGGAAACAACGCTTTGTTGCGGTAACTATCATGTCGTTGTCATTGTCACTGTTGTGTGTTGTTCGTCATGTTTACAGAATTTAACTTCTAGCTCGAAACGAACAATGAGGTTAAAAGTGTAAATTATAAAACCATGATCAGATACAAGTACTTCAGTCTTCCACACACGCAGACATAATGACACACCATCCATCAATAGTTACACAAAAAAGTTTCGAACAAAAATTCTGTTCCAAGTCGACGTCAAAGTTTTGCGAAAGAGGCAGAAATAAAAAAAGACTACGCCGGTAAACAGGCGCTAAATCAAAAACCGGACAGGTGCGAGTAAGACTCGTGCCCTGAGGGTTCCGTCTCAAAGCTGTGCCCGGCTGCCCGCCGCGCTACTCAAGTGATACGGCTACTGAATTTCCAATTTCGAATTGAAGGGCAAACTTAACTTTGCAGTTGAAAAAAACCTTCTCCTGTACGTCGTTCAACATTACGATGAATGCTCCAACTGCAAGTGGAAGGCATGTATGCTCGCGATTATACTTAGAGCTTGACTCCTGCGGTATTTAAGTACGTACCCAAAGATCCAGAAAAGTGAGAATATCATTCAAATATGTGACCTGACAGTAGGTATCTCTTGATTGCGTTGGCATAGTTATTTTTTTACCATGGTTAAAAAAATAAGGGTACGTTGCCCTTAGTATTTTATATAAAATAAATAAATAAATAATGCTGGACAATCCACACAGCATCATCTAGCCCCAAGCTAAGCAGAGCTCGTGTTATGGGTACTAGATGACTGATATACTTAATACAATACATTACATAGATAGATATTTTTTATTATACATAGCAAATACCCAGAACACCCGGAACAAATATTTGTAGATCGTACAAACATTTGTCCCGAGGCAGGTATCGAACCCGCAACCTCTTGCGTTGCAGGCGGACCTTCGCCCGCTGCGCCACACAGGTCGTCAAAATAATTAAAATATTAATCCTAACTTGAAACCTGTACCCGTTTGAAGTAATCCTATAAATAAGGGTTCTGGTATGTCAGAGTTACGGAACCCTAAAAAGCAGAAAAAAATAAAAGCGCTGAGTTTCAATGACACGGTTTAATATGGAAACTTTAGTTTGAGTGACACGGCCAAAGTTTGGTTTACGGCCGCGTACCACTATGCTTTATACAAGAAGAAACAGTGTGTAACGTGAATTTGTTACAGATTTTTCTTTTGTCTTTTTTTTAAACAATCATATGCCTAGCGTTGGTAGAACAAGCCGGCCTCAACAAAGTTGGGACAACCAACTTTGTCGTGGCCGGCTTCCAGTTCTAACTGGATGCAGCTGAATACCAATACCAGTTTTTCACGTGACTGCCTATCTGATCTCCACAACCTAGTTACCGAGCAACACGATACCCCTTGGTAAGACTGGTTGTCAGACTTTCGAGCTACCAGTAACGACTGTCAAAGATCTACAAATAAAGTGATTCCGAGACACGGAGGAGTCTCGATATGTTACGAACGGTCACCCATCCAGACTGACCTCGGCAAACGTATTTTGAATTCTCATAAAAATACAAAATTTCTTATTGTTTCAGGTGACATAAATGCATAGTTAAAAGCCACTTTGTTATGGTTTTGATAGGCACTTGTTAATCGGATAATACAAGAAATACCAAGATTATTACTGACTCGTAACCCTAGAGATGATAATATAAAAAGACAAATGCAAGGGAAGAGTTGAGAGGATGAGATATATTTAACCGCCGGTCCCAACTGGAGAAGGCCCACAAAGGTAGAAAGCTGTGGGAGATGTTAGAGGAGGCCTACAGCAAGAGGTACCTCTGAATAAAGATACATTCTATAAACATTACAGGAATTTAGGCAACAATCCAAAATCTTCACGATATAAGACTCATTGATTGGTTTATTGATAGAAAAACCGAACAGAATTTGAATATAATTTTCTGTCTGATAATAATAAAAGCCGAATGATGTTAAACATGCTACATGACTAACTAAATAAGTGACAAATAAATGACGTCTATTTAAAAAAAGGTTTAAATCATTCCTTACGTTCGAAAAAAGAAACAATTCGAATATCTGACAGTTCTTTATGTGGCCTACCCAAATGTTCTTTTTTGCTATTGTTCGTTGAGCTCGTTACGTTTTGAGTTGAGCTATACGATGATTGACAAATGCTTGCACTGACTGGACATATCCACTTATATCTGTTTGGTTTTTTCCTCAGATGCATGATCTTGGTATTATCTGAACTTTAACGACTTCTGAGTTAGTTTCGGTGTTTCTTCTCGGAGTATTCTTTGACGCCAACTTCTTCTTCTTAGGTTAATAGAACTTTTGACGTGCAAAATTGTTTGTTAAAGCCAATTTACGGAAATAAATATCATTTATATTCTCATTTATCATCAAGCTAAGCATATATTATATTGGTAGTACTTTTTGTTGTGCCGTGTTGTTGGGTTTTTTCATCTGCGATTTCTCAGACATGGAACTTAAACAATACTTTGTAAATTGTTTGTGTACCACAGGCACCACTATGCCTAACTCTTCAGGTAATATAGGTGTGATGTTATGCTATGTTTTTCTTTCGACATCCTTCCGGCTTTTCGTCTTACTTTTTCTTTCAAATGCAATAAATTTGAACTGACAAAGAACGAGAGAAAGTTAAACAAAGAAGGTAAACTCTGGCCTTTATTAAATGCTCAGCATTACAACAAAACGTCTGTCGGGGTGATTTATATTGCACTCGGGTGCACGGCATAAATTACCTCTCGCTTTAGCCGAGCGACATCGGCGTTGGAAGGTAAGCTGAAAACTAATTCGGTTTCGGGAATGTTATGCGGAATAGGGATGTGTCCTAGGTAAAAATATAATAAGTTTATTTGGTCCGTCAGTTAGATTACCAAAAAATATTGGACACTTATTTTTTGCTTAATCAAATCAATATAAAGTGACAAAGATATAGCACAACAAAGTTCAGGAGAAAGGGCTAGTGACGTCACTTTTGCTTGAAAAGTGACGTCACGCGAAATTTTTGGTTTAAGTGACAAAAGGAAAAAATCGTATCCAGTATTTTTGAGTAATCCAACTTTCGGACCAATCATAATTTTTATGGAGAATATCCTATTATAGAAGCGAGAAATAGCAAAAAAAGTAAGCTATTTTGTTTTATATATCGTATTTTATATTCTTCAGAAAAATTATAGCCAGGTTGACGGTTAATTAGTAGTTTTAAACATGTGAAGGTGTACTGCAAATACAAATTTGTATCTGTTAGTGGGTGGCAATACTTAAGTAGATATATTTGTGTGTCTTTGGGTGGCAATCGAGTAGGCACTCTTCTTCATTGTTCACCAGCAACTTTGGTTACTGCAAAGGCAGAGGCATTGAATTCAATTCTGTAGATAAAGCTGAAACGGCTAAGTACGAGTATGTATAAGTGTAGTATACATTCATATAATAACAGAATTGAACAAAAAATGCGTTCTAACTTTGAAACTTTTACAACTTCTTTCCAATAAGCTCTGCACAGTATAAAACTTCACAGAAAAATTTGTTTTAGATAAAGTCAAACAGTTTTGCTTGTTCGATTTTGTTTAAAGTTTACAGAGATGCGCGCTTGTACGCTTTGTTTTTTTTTTTTTACAAGTATCGGCATCGGTAAAAATACATATACCTACATACTTTGTAAGTTCACGTAGTGTTGTAGGTATTAATCTGCACTGTAATCTGTAAAAAGTAAATTAGAGGAGATAGTAAAATACTACTCAATTTAAAACTAAAAAACATTATATAAATCTTGCTCCGCGTAAAGATCATTAGGCAGATAGTTAAGACAAAGTTGACACGCGTAAAAGTACGTAGATACTTAGTTTATGTGAGTACATAATGCTAAGTTAACTTATCAAAATGAAGATTATTTTTTACCTACTTACTTTCCCGCCTAATTCCCATACTTAACGATAAAATCTGATAAAAAATCGTTCCAGAAAAAACTGCGTGGTTTTGCTTCCTATAACACAGTGAATTCCGCCACTAAGCTGCTTAGTTCTACCATAAAATGTCTTCCCTGCTTCCGCTAAATGACGTTCTTATTATTCAACGGATTAGTCAGTCGTGGCACGTCCTCCGTCTAGTTAGAACGTCCCGCACCGAGCTCCCGGAATTGGCGGCGGTTTGAAAGGTTAAATGTTGTTTAAGCAGTTGGTTTTATTTGTATTACACAAAATGATTTTAACTTAGAACCATTTATATAGTGTCTTGCTTGAAGTTTTGTATGATATCTACTTAATGGACTTAGAAGGAATTATCAATTTCTCTAATTATATTACAAAGAAGACCAACTAACGTCAAATTAATTAGGTCAATAAAATAACGTATACAAAGCGAATATTTCAGAGCAAATAATTATAGGTGTCGCGCGTCGACATGAAAACCTCCTTTTTTGAAGAGAGTAGGTTCGCTCTGATGGTTTGGTCACGTTGAGAGGATAAATGAAAAACGACTAACAAAAGGATGTAAGTGGAAACGCGGGAAGGCGACGTCCCAGAAGGACATACACTGACCTTATTGGTGATGTTCCTCAAAAATGTCAGGTGCGTAGTACTCTCAACCGGCGTGCGTGTATGACCTGATGTATGAACGTAAAGGAAGTAAAAGGAGTATGTAAGGATCATAGCAGGTGGCGTTCTGTATTTTCTGCCTACCCCTGAGGAAAAAAGGTGTGAGCTTATGTAAATAACACAAGTAACGAAGCATTTATAGCCAGTACCTAGATATTTCATTACACAAAATACTTGAAGCCCTCATTTCTCCAAATGAGCCATATTACATCAGTAAAGTATTTTTTCAAGAGTTGAAAATTTTGTCAACGGCAAAATGAAAGAGTCGTAGTGTGAGAAGAACTCGTTGGGGCATGGCCGCTCTCATTTCGCTCAGCTTTCGAATTTCGCTCCATAAAGTAATTGCAACAGGTTGCCATGTAAAGATTTTCTTTAAGCATGTAGGTCTAGGTACTGTAGAGGTTGTATGTAATAACAGACCTTATTTTATAATAAGATCTGGCCTGGTTGTTCTGTTTACGAAGGCTGGTAGAACATTCCAACAACCCGGTTTACAATACTCATGTAGGCAATGTCAGCAAATCTCCATAAACACTCCATCGAAATTCACACAAAATGTTTTGATGTACAGTCTTACCAAGGGATATCGTGTTGCCTAGTAACTGGGTTGTAAAGGTCAGATAGGCAGTCGCTCCATGTAGAATACTGGTATTCAGCTGCATTCGGTTAGACTGGAAGCAGACCCCAACATATGTAGTTGGGAAAAGGCTAGGCAAATGATGATGATGATACTGTTTTTTAGCTATTCATGTTATAACTAAGAGTCAATTTTTGGATACTGTGTTCTAATTTTTACTGATTATTTTTCTCAATAATACGAAAAAAATCACAATTCCTATGCAACCCATTGTAATTTTTAATAAAAATCGTGATTTTTCTACTTTTTAATCAAAATTGACATTGGGTTAAGTAGGAATGATGATTTTCTCATGACAGATTAAAAATACATAAAAAATACGTCAGAATAAGGAAAAAGGTTCAGATTCATGAAGTGAATACTGAAGTACTTATTTACTTATGTAGCCGACTGTACAGTATACCACATGTGATAACTAAACCAGTATTAGCTGGTCTCTTATTCTATTGAAGCTTCGTACTACACCAGGCCAAGACTCTAAAGGTCAAAGTGTTACCACCGAAGTGCGGTCGACAGTACTAACCATATGAAATATACGACCGTTTGTACTGTGCTGTTATTATTTTTATCGTTTTTTTCTGTTGTTTCAGAGATGCCGTTCTTTTATGGTGATTGGTTTGATTTCATGGGTTTGTTTTGATTGATTTATGGTGTTCGGAGAGGCCAAATCAAACCAAGAGATCCTATTTTATTTCTCTTCTATAAAACGTAAATACTTCTGTTTAGAAGAATACTAAAAATAAATAAATAAATAATGCTGGACAATCCACACAGCATCATCTAGCCCCAAGCTAAGCAGAGCTTGTGTTATGGGTACTAGACGACTGATATACTTAATACAATACATTACATAGATAGATATTTTTTATTATACATAGCAAATACCCAGAACACCCGGAACAAATCTTTGTAGATCGTACAAACATTTGTCCCAAGGCGGGAATCGAACCCGCAACCTCCTGCGTCGCAGGCAGACCTTCGCCCGCTGCGCCACATAGGTCGTCTACTAATCACTATCTAATGTCGGATACTAATTATCAACTTATATGTATGCATTTAGTAATAAGCTGTTATTTGGACATTACATAGAGACACTTCAATTTGACTTATACATAGGTATGTATAGAGGCAAAAATATCGAAATAAAAAAGGTATGTATGGAAGAGGCTTTATACTATAAAGTAGTGGTACCTTCTGTTTCTATTAAAATAATGTTATAAAGTACTAGCTACGAGTGAACTACAACTACGAGTACTTTTGAAGCCAAGAATATATTACTCCAAGGAAAAAAATATGGGTCAAGATCCTTTTATGAGAAGTGTATTGTTAAGTCACAAAGAAATGCTGTGAGGGATACGAGGGTGCCTGAGGGTGGTTCTGCGGTGTCTACAGCCCTTATGTAATAAGTATCTTTGTACTGTAGATAGGTATATACTTGCATAGAAAACGGTACGTATGTATGTACAGATAGCGTTATCAGCTGGGTACCAGTCACCCATTGAAATAACTTAGAATAGGGACCAATTAACACAGTCCTTATAGTGAATCGCGCAGTTCGAAATTGGAAAGTAATACATTCTGTAGTCACATCACAGAGTGATCCTCAATAGGCGTCTTATCAATTATCTGCATCTTCTAGACTATAAACCAGAATGTTTTTGTTTTGTGTTACTTCTTTAATCAAAGGGAATTGATTCTGAATTACTTAATTAATCAAGGCATGTAATTAAATTGATATCTGTATATCTCCTTTTTTCAAACAAAATATTACAAATTTAAACCAAAAATACTGACTTCCATACAAATTATGCACACTAAATAAATCAAATTAAATATACTGTTAGGTTAAGTTCTGCAAATACCATTAAAATTCGGAAAAAGGGAATATACAGATATCTTATTAAGTATTATTGAAACACAATTCGTTTTTTGTTTTATAAATCATATATATCCGATGTACGAACCACATTTTTGGTGCCAATTCGATAAAAAAGGTCATATCGTTTTGTGTAATTTTTTAGTTTTTTTTTTGTAGTAATGTTTAGTTAATCAATTGGTTCTTGTGCACAGCATTCATTTTTCTGTTTTGCTTTCAGTTAATTGGTGGAGTTACCTAGTGTGACGAAAAATTATATAGATGTGCATTTAAAAATATCCCATTAATTAATACAAATAGAGTGTAAATCACTTTGAGGCGCGTGGTCTACATGTGTTGCCGCAGTCCTTGACCAGTGCTAGTGTTTTGGTAAATGTCGTGCTTTTCATGTTTTAAAATCATGCACTTATAATAATAATACCAGCCTGTTACTGTCCCACTGCAGGGCAAAGGCCTCTTCTCATACAGAGAAAGCACGACAGTTAATCACCACGCTTGCTCAAGACGGGTTGGCGATTTCAGACTTATATTAATTACAGTGCAGATTTCCTCACGATGTTTTCCTTCACCGATGTCAGTGATGTCCAAAATAAACTTAGAAAGTACATATGAATGGAAAAAGTCACATTGGTACTTGCCCAGGTTTTGAACCCACAACCTCGTGTATAAGAAACAAAAATGTCTGTTATTATTATTATAACGCTGATCCGCTTTCAACATACAATACATATTGCTTTCTGGTTTATGAGAGGAAGCATTTATATTAAGTTTTTCCAGAGCAATATCCTGCATCCAGGTCTTAGCGGGAAATAATTACATTAGCTGAACTACAACGTAAGACCAATGAAAAATAATGATGTTATATGAGACAAAAGTATAATAATAGAATATTAACACATTTGCTTTCAAATTGACTCTTATTGCACAACTTCCAGGATTCACAATGTACTTAACGCGGGTACTTATTAATTTTCATTCTTAAGTTAAGATTCTATCTATTGTTGATATTAAATTCTTTATAATGGCCATCATACTAATCTATACAAATAAATAAAATTGAACGTCTGAAAGTCTGTTTGTAATGTTATGAGAACAGCTTTTTACTACATACATATGAAATTATAATTATACGGAAGTAATACCAATAAATCATTTTTTTAAATTTATTCTGTCTGTCTGTTTGTTTGGGCTAATCTCCGAAACCGCTTAACCTATTTTGACAGGACTTTCTCTGGTACAGTGACAGATATTAATATTATAAGGACTGACTTGGGCTACTTTTATTTTAGGAAAATAATAATAGTTCCGCCCAAAATAATAATTGAAAAGCCATGTTTTGCGTGTGACAAAGTTGCGAGCACAGCTAGTAAATTAAAAATTAAATTGACACCTCATCATAGCTTGGATAACCACATCGGCTACTTTTTATTCCTCCGATCAAGTATTATTGTGGGAATATCAAACCGTCTCATATTGACTTTTTAACCGCAGGTAACAGCGGGGGCCGGAGCTAGTAGACAAGATGATCCAAGATGTCATTAGACAAGACGATGAATAAGTAAATCAATAATCAGCAAAAGGTTCGAAAGCTAGCACACATGGGACTTAACTAAATAAAAATAATTTTGAGAAGCAGAAGGCTCTTCGCTGGAAGTATGGACCTCAGCAGTCAATATCCGTATAAAACCTACTAAAGGTTTACGCCAGCACGTTAGGCCGTTTGTCCCAGCTGTCATTTCTAGATCTTTGTCAGTTGTCACGGGTAGTTAAAAGCCAAGTCTTGTCAAGGGGTATCATGCCCAGTAACTGGGTTCTGAAGGTCAGGTAAGCAGGTGTGCAGCTGGTGTACAGCTACATCCGATTAGATTGGAAGCCAACCCCAACATAGTTGTCAAAAGGCTTGGCAGATGATGATGTTTACAACCGATTGCAAAATCAACAGCATAAAAAATGACAAGATGACGTCCTTTTAGCTCAATGTACCTACTACGTGAGTGAAAAGGACAGAATTTACCAAAAACTATGACAAAACACTCACCCAAACGTTCACAAAAGCATAATTAACCTCGCAACTGTCGGACCGTGCCCTACCTTCAAGCGATGAGACCACCGTCATCTTAGTCACACAAGGACCTTTCCGGCGTGAGTTTACTAATTAAATTAATTAAAATTCTCCCGGGCAACACTCCCGGCCCGCGAAACATTACCAGCCCTGAGGGGCCTTATAACTTTAACTTATAATGCTTGCTGTTAAAACTGAAAGATATCGGAAGTATGGAGCGGTAGCCTTTTTGATGATCATGTTGTGGGTACCAGATTAAAAGGCTTAGAATGAAAATGTGAGATTTTTTGTCACTTTAGTTTTTGGAGTGAACAGGCAATCAATCATTTTATTTGCACAATATGGGTTTACAAAGGTGTTACACAGGTAGGGTTTCACCATATCCAGCTTATGGTTTGCATGCAAATGTATAAAACAGTATCACGTATAAATAATTTTGAAAAAATATATGAATACATTGATAGGTTTAGGTTTAAATAGTTTATTCTCATAAAGACACAAAAGCCACTTACATGAGAATACAAGATAATCTAATAAACTTATGTTAAGGTCACCGATACAAAACAATTTAAAAAAATTGGTATTACATAATTGGTCACGTATTGGTCATTCTATTTCTTGACTAGCAAGATTACAAAGTTAACAAGGAGTTCCTGAAATGTAATTTGATAGTTGGGATTTAAAACCGCTGAAAGAGTTAGATAGTAAATCTTTTTCAAAATAGTCAGCATGATGTTGAAATTAATGGTCAAATTTAATGAAATATAAATTAATCCAAATAATCTAAAAAAAAATAATCAAAGCAATGGTGGTCTGTTCCACAATCCAGGGTACCCCGACACAAACAGAATTAAAATGTTTTTCCAAAACTAGTGAAAGATCCGTCATGGTAGTGAGCTTTTACTAAGGTTGGCCCTAAGGGTGAGCTCTTAGTTGCTAGAGCTCCTGACCCAAAAAAACAAAATTAAAATAATTGGCACTAAAATTAATTTAGACACTATAAAACATTCTTTGAGCAGGAAAAACCCTTAATTTTAATCCAATTAACGGAACATTTTAGAGTAAAGGTCACAACTTTGTCAAAAATAACATTTTTCCTCGAGTAAAAGAGGCAATACCTACGTCTTCTTTTTTAGGGATCCTTTTTTAACTTGTTGATAAAAAAAATAGCAGGAACCCTTAATATGCAACTTCGTCTGTCTGTCTATCATAACTGGTTATTTGAAGGAATACTTATGAATATGGATAGAAGCTGCAATGAGGGGGTTGCCAATCATTTGCTGATCTAACATTAGAAAAATATTTTATTTTCTTTTATGCCACATACTTTGTTAAGAAATGACCGAAAAATACCATTACTACCCATCATTTCCCTCTATCCTTCTTATCTTCGGAAAATCAAAAAATAATCTAGTTGATGGAGGTATATATCTATGTAAATAATACAAGAAAAATAAAATGTAACTTTGTAAATTGTATATCTACTATTTCTCCTATACGGACGGAAACCCCGGTGAGCACGTGCAACTCGTACTTTGTCGGTAAAAAAAAAGTAGTTGCACTTAAAGGACTCTGACTGCGTGGCACACCCTAAATCTACGTTCGTTTTAAATACGTACGACAATTAATGCTATGGTAAAGAGTACCTCATAATTTCAATAAAACCAACCAAGTATAAAACGGGACCAAGTCCAACTTTTTACATTCATAATTTGAAAACTTGTAGCGGATCTTACTTCACCCGTAAGTAACATATGATAAATTGCTTCCATACGGCAAACAGAGTACCTACGTAATTCTATCCAAAAGTCTTATCTAAAAGAAAATCTCTACAGAGGAAGTATCAGGCACTAACGAGCAAGTTGGAGTCTGTTTTCCTGCTTGTTATTACGAAACCTAAGAACACTGAAGTATGAACAAGATACGCCACAGTGTACTGCATCGTAATATGAAAATTAATGAGCTTATTACTAGGCATCGAAAGCACCCATTGTATTTCTTCTTTACTAAATAGCTGCAATTTTTTTAACGACCTATGTATGTGACGCAGGAGGTTGCGGGTTCGATTCCCGCGGAACAAATGTTTGTACGATCTACAAAGATTTGTTGCGGGTGTTCTGTTATAAAAAAATATCTATCTATGTAATGTATTGTATTAAGTATATCATCAGTCATCTAGTACCCATAACACAAGCTCTGCTTAGCTTGGGGCTAGATGATGCTGTGTGGATTGTCCAGCATTATTATTATTATTTTTACTTTTTAAACAGATTTTTTGTGAATTAATAATAGGGTCACGTCCTCTCGGGTCGTCTGTCCAATCCTTATTAAACACAAGGAAAACAACAAGATATAAGTCATCTCTAGGCCAGGGCAAAGGCCCCAGGGCCAAGGCAAAGGCCTAGGTCAATTCCAGGGCCAAGGCTAGTCAATCAGTTAGCGTAGTATGTCAATTCGGTAATCAATTCATTTCCCTCTCGGTGCAGAAGTAAAACTACATTGTAGTACTTTAAATCTACAGGATGTAAATGTGATGGCCTTCAAAATAGTAGTACCTGGAGACTGGATGAAGGTGTTTTTGTACGTGTTTGCAAACACCGATACAAGAAAATCATATACATAACATTACGCCTGTATTGCCCGAGGGGATGGGCAGAGGTGCACCTTTAGTGACACCCACATTTCGCCAGGTACGTGTAAGTCCCATCTGAGTGTCTTGATCGGCTTTTTATTTCATTTTGTTTTTGTATAAATGTAAATAGTTAGTTTTATATTATAATTGTATATATGTAATTGTTAAATTTAAGTACCTAATAAATAACAAAAGTCCCACCTCGACTATATCAGGGCAAGCCTATTGCCATTAACCGGGCATAAATCCGGACTGCGGGAAAAACTCAATAACAAATCCGGAATCCGGGAAAATTCCTATTGGAAAAACTCAATAACACTTTGCCCGACCTGGCAATCGAAACCAGGATTTCATGCTCTGCAGTCGCGCTTTAGACCACTAAACCAACGAAATATTCAGTACAGGAAAAACGCTTCCTAAAAATATGACCTAGTAGCCTGACACCTCGAATGTTATATGTAAAACGTTGTTCCAGGTTTGAGAAGAGCACCTGAGGGCACTTTATATAACAAAGAGTTATTCCGTAGACAACGTGCCACGGGAGGGACTCACCTCAGTCACCCCCGGGCGTTGCTAAGCTGAGAGCTTGTGGCGCGCTTAATAACTTAAAGTAGCTATGACAGAGCGAGTTTTACGTCCATATGAGTTGGGAAAGTAATTAGAGTGGAAAAAAGTTTCATTGTGGAATCAGGGGTAAATTTTACCTTTAAAGTTATTCATTTAATATTCAACTTAGTTCAAAAACCCCAACGAGCCGAGGTCTGTGATTTTCGTACTTCTAATTATGAAATTGAAATGGTCATTTAATATTGTGGAAAGGAAGCGGAAATTTTGTTTCACTGAAATGTACACTATTAATTCAATGAAGCCATTTTTTCATCGTTAGTATCACGGTGTAATTAATATGGGAACGTTCAATATGATTTTGTATGAATTGGAGAAGACCATTGTATAATTTGAGTTGTAAGAGTAGGTATATAATAATTAAAACAAATAAAATAAAAAATCCATTACAAAATTTTCGATTTAAATTTGTCAGCAACTACATAGATAAATTATTGTATTGATACAAGTCGGCGGGTCTTCAGTAGGCATTTTATGAAACTCTTTTTTTTCTAGACTTCGTATGACGAAACGGTTTCAGCTAATAGGTACTACCTTCATATTCTGAGGAAGAAATGATCTTCCGACGCAAGTTGCTGGAACTATAATAAAATTATTTTTCGAACATCTTCCTCCTGCCTTTAACTAATTTTTTTTGGGATCGGCGCAACTTCTCTTCTTCTTTTTCTTTCTTCTTTTTATTTTCTATTTACCGTCATCTCAAAATACATCTCCTTCCTGGTAATATCCTGGCAATTGTAATAGTTTGCTGTTCCAGTAGCAACAAACTATTACAATTGATGCAATTATACATTGAAGCAGATTCAACCCAAGGTGTGTCATCCAAGTAATCTTTAACTTTGATGAACCTTTTACTTTGTGCAAATGGGTATATGTTTTGTCTGTCTTAATACGCCCTCTTAACTTTACAAATCGCCTGTTTTTTAACTTCGAACCCCTAATAGCTCACAACCCACCTATAAACAACAAACAATACCCAAGTAGGTACCTACCTATATAACGCAGTACCAATTTTTCACGCAAAT
Source organism: Phlogophora meticulosa (assembly GCA_905147745.2). Classification (NCBI taxonomy): domain Eukaryota; kingdom Metazoa; phylum Arthropoda; class Insecta; order Lepidoptera; family Noctuidae; genus Phlogophora; species Phlogophora meticulosa. The sequence continues at coordinate 13,742,403 of LR990520.1, read as the reverse complement.
TGTACGCACCAATCAAAACAGCCCGCTACGCCAGTCATTGTTCTTATAATGACAGCGTATAATCCCTTTTGTTCGTCTGTTCGCGACAGCACAACGAACGAGCTTGTATTTATAATTGAGAGGATTTATGGGCAGGACACGTGCTTTTCAATTAATTGTATGTTATTGTTGGACGTAGTTAAAGTGAATTTATTGTACCTTAAGGTACCTTAAAGGGTACATTAAAAAGAACCGGCCGGGCGGCCGTCGGAAGCCGTACCATGTCGAGTAAAAGCGTCGAAAAAAACATGTTCCTTGTTTCGGCTTTCATTTTTTTTTAGTTGTTGTTATTGCTGCAATAGTCGTTATATCTACCTAATATGGTTCGGAAGGCAGGATAGCGGAGGCTTAGTTATGGTCCTTTTGGCATCCCTTGTGTATGAAACCCTAAAAGCGAAAAAAAAGCGGTTCGAAACCATCAACAAGAATTAATTCTGTAAGTTGACCTTCATCACGGATTCAATAATGTTTACTTACAATATAAATATCGATTGCAGCGATTTTCTATTAATGTGCTTGACGCTTTTATCGTAAATTATAACTGGCAGAGGGACAAAAAATATATAAACCTTCACAATTGGATAAAAAGGCGACACTTTTTAACATGGATTGAGCTATTTGTGATGTATAGCTCCCGCTGACGCAAACGAAGAAGCCATACATAATTTGAAATGATTATATAATTATTAGAATTTTAATAACTTACTAAAGTTAACCATTCAAATCTATTTTCAGTTCGTTTCAGAAGAAGGACAATGGAAACATGAATAGCAGGTAAAGAAGACCCACATTTCTTTATTCGAGCACCTAAAGATTTCGAATAATTCAAACAGCGTTGCATTAATGATACATTTTCTTCAAGAAAAAACTAGACCCGGCAGCGCGCTGACGTGACACGATTTTATATGAAAGCAAAATAAAGAAAAAGTATTTTGAATTGGCGTGTAACTTTCAAAGGCGGATATGGCCGACAGGGCACACGAGAATTGTTTGAAAATACCCTCTGAATTTCAGGTCTCGGCACGTTGGTGAGCTACGTACATTTTTTGTGAGTTTTCGGCCAAACATCTTTTGTTTGAAGCCTTTGGAGGTGGGTATAATAGAATCTGCCGGCGTATCCCTATTGAAAATTCATATTTCCGATACTTTGTTACTTAGGCTGAGGGGTTTCAGGCTGCTTTTGTAAGTTGCACGGGGAAGGCCATTAACATTACTTAAAACCAGTTTTTACAATAAAAAAAATAGGTACACGGTTTGCGTGCATATATATGTACTTATAACCAAAAATCCGTTTTCGTTAGTTAACCTAAATTATCGTTTCCTATGACAAACTGACATATACAAAGTATACGAGTACACATTGCCTATAATATTTAGTTTCAAAAAAAGAAAATGTTTTTTTGTATAACATACCTACATTTGTAACTCCTTACAAAGATGTCCTGTATGGAGATTGATTGATATTTCCTCAGAAAACAAAATCTATAATAGTGAAACATCTAAATAGCAGAAAAATAAATCAATCAAACAGATGTGTTGATCATTAGAATACGATCGTTTTCCTTTGCTAAGAAAATGCACACAAAAATCCTTTGTCTCCCAAAAATGTCAGTTCGTTCGCCAAAGGTTGATGACAGAAAAGCATGGGAAAATGGACCATCGAGGTTATCAGTCGAAAATGCGAATGAGGCCGAATTTCATTTTCGTGGTTGGCTTAATAAAAGATTCCTTCTTTGTTCATTATTTTGTTCTGATTGTTTAAGTAGTAGTTGGATATTAATTATTATATTATATTGCATTTATCGTTTATATTATAATAAATATTTATATTTTAATAAATATGTATTTTACCTTTTTATTTTTGAAATTTCACCTACCACTGTATGCCTGTGCATCACCTACAGGTTGACTGTTACTATAACTACTTCTTACTATACATAAGTTTGCTTCAAGTATTAAAAGAATAAATAAATAAATTAGTATTCGGCCGGTCTTACTCACAGATCTTATCTTTGAACATCAGCCTCCTCCGAACATTAGGCATGTGTTTTATCAACGAACCCTGCGCCTCGTCCTGTGACGTCACCCCACCCGAACTTACACAATTGTTTCTGTTCTTTCTTTGAAACTTCTCTTCAATCTTCCCTTTGAAGATAACAATCTAAGATGATTAAAGGCATCCTGACTCACGGTACATTTGCCGTCGGTTTTAATGCTGTTCGTTGTTATATTGAAATTTACCTACTGCTAAATTCATGCTCGAATAAATTTAGATAAAGATATTGTGAGTATGGTTCACTATACGATGTTAATTAATGGGTATGTGATATTCAACCATCACGCCGTATCATAGACAGGTGATACGGCATGATAGTCTGAAGGGTTTAGAAGAGGTGTACATATTGTAATTACACCCACATTTCGCCAGTTATGTTTCAGTTCCATGCAATAAGGGCGAGAATCATCATCCTCCTGCCCTTATCCTAATTTATTCGAGGTCGGCGCAGCATGTCTTTTTCATCCATACATCTATATCTCTATCGAAAAGTCACCGCTTTTCTTGCCATATCTTATTTCTCAAAATCCATCCATCTTTTCTTTGGTCTCCCTCTACTCTTGTAAGCCTCCACACTCATACTCAAAACTTTTCTCCCAACATGGTTCATAATAAGGTGCGAGTATATTTTTAATTATAGCGTGGCGTGTTTACACTTCCTTATTCAGGTAGGTATAGTATATCTAACAATTACAACGGGCCTAATCAAGTTCAGAGTGGCAGCGGTAATTACCATACCGTAATCATGCATATCTCAGAGGAGCTCGTAGCTAAGTAAAATCAGCCGCACGGGTTGATCGAAGGTAAAGCTACGCTTGCCGAAGTCAGTCTGTGGATAGGTGACCGTGCGTAACTTATCGAGCTAACGTGCTTATCGTGCTTTCTGAGGCACGAAGGAGTCTCCGTGCTTCGGAAAGCACGGCCATCGACGCACAATCTGTACCATGACTTAAGTACATGATTCTGCACCCCCCAGAGGTGTACTTTCTCCTCGGCTTTTTCCTAAATTTGACGTTTGTCTCGTTTGTTTTTATTTAATGTGAACAACACAAAAAATATTTATCATAAAAATTATTTGATTAAAAAAAACCAATAAGATTTTATTAAAAAACAAATAATTCACTTCGTTCATTAAAATTCTCATTATGTAAGGTACCTAGAAATCATTAATATTTGAAGTGGAAAGTAAAAAATAATATTCAGAAAAAAACATAGAAATTAGGAAAAGACGAATAAAATTTTGCAATGCGATGCAGAATCATGTACCTTCTGAACTCACAGTATCAGGTAGTACGTCAAAACCCTTCCACTCTGTATATTTATCTAATTAAATACGTCCAATATTTTACAAAGGCTTGGGAATTACGAAAGCGTATTTAACTCGGCGTGAAATTCACAAAAGATGTCAACCAAGCGTGATTCTGTTTGCACGCGAACATTTGATGCGATGTCACATGAAATATTCAACTCATACACCACGTTTCAGTGATTTCAGAAACAGACGGAGAAAATGTACCAAGATTTCTGATCACGCCGCAATATGGCGCATAAAAAAACTAGGGCAAGTTCTCATTTTGAGTAGATATCTATCTACCTATAATGAGTACCTGCCCTAGTTTGATGTAGCAAATGTTGAAAAGGATTAGGGAAATAGATGACAGCGGTTTATTTGGCTTTGGATTATAGTAGATCAGAGTTAAATTGCACAATATCAGGTATCTATAGTAAAATGTATGGGAGGCTTGCCAGAGTCAGTCTGTGGATGGGTGACCATTCATTACATATCGAGACTCGGAAAGCATGTTAAACCGTTGGTCCCGACTGTCATTTGTACATATTTGACAGTCGTTAATGGTAGTCAAAATACAGAAAGTCTGACAATCAGTCTTATCGTGTTGTCCAGTTACTGGGTTGTGGAGGTCAGATAGCCAGTCACCCCATGTAAAGTACTGGTATTCAGCTGCATGTCGTCTTGAAGTCGATCCTAACATAGGTAAGTAAGTACCTGGGAAAAGTCTACGCAGATCTAAAAGGAAAATGTATAAATAAAGGCGCTTAAATGCAAATCAGTTTTAACAGTTCTATACTGAAATGGTAAAAAAGAATAGATAGAGTGTTATAATAATAATAGTGGTAGAAATATTTTAGGTTAAAAATTGTCTGTCCGTCTGATTGTACTGAACTGATTTTACAGGATTTTCACTGGCAGACTTTTACTTTAGAAAAATAACCTGGGATCCGCACAAAATATAAAATTTTGTTAAATTTCACTCGGTTGAAGTCGCGGGCAACAGTTAGTCGGAAATAAATCTTATTCATGGAAGAAACGTAAAACGCTGTCTCTAATTAGCACAGTTTCAGTAATCAGCAAAAACTTTGTAAAGGGTTTATAAGCTGAGTTCAACGGTCAGAAAAGAAAATATTTTGCTTCGAAAATGGAAAAGCATTTTTCTATTCCGATAAGCTCTTGATGTTTTTTTTAATCTGTCCTTTACATAATATGCCCATAAAAGAATATTTTAACTAGATCGTTAGTGATTCCTGAAATAAGCGGCTGTGACACATGCGGCACTGTTGGCGCAGTGGTTGAGCGATTGACTGCTGCGCTGCGTGTCGTGGGTTCGATTCCCGGAACAAACAAATATTTGTATCGCCTATAGGTAGTTGTTCCGGGTCTGGCTGTTCGCGTATGTGACTTTTAATGTTTGTAAACGCACATGCGACACAGAAGAAATTCCTAGTGTGGGGCAACGTTTAAAAAAAAAAAAAAAGATATTCTATACTATTTATCATTTTGCTAGGAAACCCTGAAAAGTATGTATGAATCAATAATAAACATATGTAGATTCTTCCTAGTTATTAAACAAAATTATTTGTTCTCTTAGTCACATTTTCAACTCGATCGAGGATTAATTCCCTGTCCCTGTCTCTTACAGTCGTAAATCTCCCTGGAACCAACGTATCTTCAAGAACAGGCCGTCAGCTTCAGAGAGTGGTGCTAACGGCATTGGCAATGTAATGGTCTTTACGTAGTCTACTATTATGGACCAGCCTAGTGAGAAGTGCTTCCTATGTCCTGTACGGTTGTAATAATAAAAAAAGAGGAGCTTTTTGTATGAAATATAATTCTTATGAAATTCTTTCGTCACCGTAAGTTTTTTGTTTTGATGATCAAGTTTTTGACGCCAATGAGTTGTTTTAGTATTAGAACTGAGAACGGCAGCGTTATGAATCCTTACGTGAGTAAGGTCATTGCGATAGATTTTACAATCACTTCTGATAATTTTCTTTATTTGTCGGTCAATTTTGTAAAAATCATCTACTGATAACTCATGTGAAATGTGCGATAAAGAGAGCTGGCAGCATCACTCTGTCACTCACTTCACCCAAGGCGATTTTTTGCATAATTGACCTACAGATCGAGAAAATTATGAGAAATTAATGTAAAATCGATCACAATTATTTTACTGACGTCAGATTCAGACGGATGTTTTACTTGACTAAACTGTATTCATAATTTGTGCAAAATCAAGAATTTAACGTTTTCATCTGAAGGTTACAAATTTTGCAATGTACTGTTACAGGCGTGAAAGGTCATCGTCCTCGTTAGCCTTTCCCAGCCGAGTATCGATATTTAAAAGGAGTCCCCCTGACATCCACAACCCAATTACTGGAGGATATCAGTGGCCGAAATATTTCACCTTGCCTGAAACGTTACGTTACGTTATGTTGTAACGTGCCTTTTCCTGATACGCCTACACGGTAGTAACATGAAAGCTTAATGAATAATAGTATTAAATATTCTCTTTACTTAAATTTATGATCGTTTTATTTCGTATATGGAATGGAAATGAAAAATGCACAAAAGATTTTTCAATTTCACCATTGGTACTTACATAAACATGAATCCCGGTTTCCCTTGGTCACGCCATACTTTACCGATTTCATTTGTTTCTAATACTTTGTAGAAGATGACAGAAAGAAAAATTGAGACGATTGCGCAGAAAACAGGAAAATTTCAGAAAATTTAACGACCATTTTAACTTGTGAAATTTGACCGCGGGTAACACCGCAGGGCGCAGCTAGTCTTTGATAAAATAGTGTTTTGCCTAGGACACAAGATAAATAAAGTACTTTGCTCCAAAGTTTTCGAAACAAACTGTAGGTACTGAAAGCTTGACTCTACTTTGCCGTCCAATAACCACGCATCCGGGGAAACTCCATCGTTTGCCAACCCTAAGTGGACAGCTACAGGAACTTCAGGTACTACTGCAGGTACCTTAAGTACCATTACGTAGGTACCTAAGCACGTATACGTAATTAAATTGAAGCCGGCTTAGTTGTCGGTTTGAATAAGATTAGGCCTGCTTTGTGAGGGTTCCCACGAGCGAAGGTTTTAGAGGCTTTTAAAAAGGGTAGAACAAAATTGGGTATTTTGGTGTTTTTGTTTGAATTAATTTTAAGCGTTGTATTGACAGTTGTTGAAGTGTAATATTGAATGGATTATAGACCTATGTTTTTATGATTCATGATAAAAAGCATTATATATTACTGGAAATAACTTTGGTTCCATTCTTCTTAGTCAAAAATAAACCACTTGATGGTACCAACTGCCTATTTTCTTGGTCTCATTAAACTAGCAGTGCTCGCGACTTTGTCGCGTAGAATTTAACAAAATAAGGGTTTTCATTTTTTAAGCGGAACCTTAATTATTTTTCTACAATAAGGGCAACTTAAGTTACTCCTTATAACATAAGCTATCTACTTTGTATAGATATTCTGTTAGTTTTAAATGCATATTGCCGAAGTATTAGCAGTATTGAAAAATAATAATACATTTTTTAGGCACGGGCATTACTCAGAAAGACTGCGATTCAAAAACCGTTTGGATTTACGTTACGTTTACGTTTAAAAACCTGCTAGAGCCTCAGGTGTCCTCACTATGTGTAGTGTAGGTAACAAGGTTCTACTCGTGGCAGTCAGTCTCCCAATAATCCTGTATCGCATATATTTGAATATATCGTGTGTTACAAGCCTGCGTAATTCTGTGTTTGTAGAGAAGAGAATATTTTCATGCCTTCAGGCGGAAACGTATTTTGGTACATGATGGTAGATAGCGTACATATACACGAGACTTTTTGGGCATTCGTAATGACGTATGTATGTGGGCTTAAGTTTTCTAACGAATAAGATATTAGGTCTATGATGTCTTATGTATGTTACTTATGTAAATTCAAATGTAAGGATCAGCATATTTATAAGAACTAGCGGTTGCATGGTGGTCGTAATTCAGCCATTTTAACTTTCTGCACAGTGTGAAAGTGAAGTGAGAAGAGAGAGTGAGTGTAAGATTTGGCATGATTAAAATTTATTTGGAAAACCAAACATGCAAAATCTTCATAAAAAGGGATCCTTCACGTATATTAATATATAGATTTTGCTAAGCAAAATACCGACCCTAATTCGCAAGCAGAAGAGTTACATGAAGACCCTTAACAAAAGTCACAAGGTTCATAAAAATATAATGATATCCTCCTGAATTTCAGCCACGGCATCTAATCTCGACGGAGATTAGCTAAGTATCCCTCCTGGAGATAATATAGTGCACATGGGTTTGTGCGCCAACATACAGGTGCAATCTCTGTTCCTTTACTCTTATAGTCTGATGGGTCAGTGATCTAACATGAACGGAGAGAGATGAGGCACGGGGGCGTCACTCCACCAATTTCCAAACTCTTTGCCCAACTTAGGAATCGAACTCAGGACCCCACCCTTGGCAGTCGCGTTTGCTACCATGAGACCAACAGAGCAGTTAAACAAAGTTCATAGATGAGTCTCAAACGCCCAAAGGGAATATTGTAATACAGAAAAGTAAGATTAGTTTTGGATTCTTTTAGCAGAAATGAGGCCCAAAACTGCGGAGAAAAAGTCTGGCGAAAGTTTATCCTTTTATACGGAGTTAATGTTAATCGTTGTACCGAAGAAATTAGGACCACTTGTCCTTTAGTTTTATCTCGAAAACGACAGTATTACTTTTGATGTGGTTTTCTCTTAGATAAACTTGTTATTCGCCAGAGTAATGGCTCAGTCCTTGTTCACACAGCTGATTCCCAATCTCTAGGTAATTTGGATTTAGTTCGCTTTGATTTTCATTACCTAAGTACATAACATCACGTCTGTATTCCTTGTGGGGTTGGGCAGAGGTGCACCTATAGCAAATTTTGCCATCATATTCATTACCTATGAAATACTCCGTGCCTACCCGTATAATACCTAAGTATATATAAAAAATATTCCCGTGTGATACTGAGTTAGTTTTAAAGATGACAGAAATACTTTTAGCTTCTTGATTCACCAATTGTTTGAGATATGATTATACTTAATCAAATAACGTTCATTACAATATATTTTTTACGTGAGATTTTCTGAAGTATCTTGATTAAAGTGTCAACTCCAAGCAAACACAAATACAACAGTATCCATACTAATATTATAAATGGGAATGAGTGTGTGTCTGTTTGACCGTCTTTCACGCCAAAATGGAGCGACGAATTGACGTGTTTTTTAAGTGGAGATAGTTGAAGGGTTGGAGAGTGAGATACGTAACTTTGTGTCTTCTTCTAACCCCCCACTTCCTAACCGCCGGCAATAGCTAGTAATGGAATTAAAGTCTTTCAAAGCTCGTATTGAAACGAACCAAAAGGATGATTAGACTTCTAAATCACTGACAACTCTCACCAATTGCAAATTAAAGGAATTTATTTGACCATTCAACGTTTAATCGAATGCCGGCTCCATTTATTCGATAGACATAATAATATAGCCCCAGGTGGGAATGTCAAAGCGGTTCTTTTAAATAAATTGTTTTAATTAGAAGCCATTAAAGAAATGGGCATTTTAAGAGGCAATTTCTTTTGAGTTGAGCTTTTTATTTTAATGTACCGTGCAATAGAATAGGGGACTTTTGAAAGCAGATCTTTACGGTAACTTGTAACTTAAGTTTCTTTTTACACGCTTTACTTTTATGCTTCACTTGTATGTTTGTATGTATGTTTGTAACCGACTACTTTGAACGCTATTTTGACCCACTTTAAACGGTCAGATTTCATTCAAATTTTGCACACCTGTCAAAGACCGATGACAATGCAATAATTCGAAAAAAAATATAGTTTAAAAAACTAAAAAACACGTTTTTATAGAAAATCCAACTAAAAAATAGAAAATAAAATTTAATAAATTTGGATTAAGAAAAGTGTACATTAGAAAAAAATGTATATTAATGGAAAAAAGCGTGGGGTGCATAATGTTAATATTGAAGAATACACGCCGATACATGGAGCCCACTATGAATGACAATAACCATGGAAAAATAGAAAATGTTTGTAACTATGCAAAATGCTTAAAAACTTAGTGATACTAATATACGAGTGTTTATCCTTCCTATCCATTCGTAGAAAGCGATAGTATAGTATATCTAGGTCGTGCCTACTTCTATGTATCATGAGGTTTTACGATATTTTTATTATCTTTAGGACTTCGTCCTTGTGTAACTTTATTTATAAATCTAAAGGTTCCATGTTTGTGAGTCATTTTTGTCCGATGAAGTAGAAAGAAGAACTTTGAAATTATTTCATTTCTTTTTATAAAATATACCTAACACAGCCATACTTTCAGACTTTTCCCTTCGACCTCGAAACTTGGAATACAATGTTACGTGACGAAAATAACGGTCCAAAATATTGGACGAGCCTTTGCCCCTAGAATCGTTTATTTATATAGAAGTACGAGGGAAATGTCTATAAAATATTATATTGGATTCTTTTTTAAAAGCTTCACTAAAAAAATCTTTCTGACACACTTTTATTAGCTTGACCTGTATATTTCAATCTATTTATGTAATGGAATCTTTAAACGTGAGTTCCACCGACTTCAAGATGGCAGATTAACTTGAAAATTTGCTGACGAATCAACGACCGATGACAACATCTACACACTACACTATCTATATCTCTCTTGACCTGGTTTTGTTAAATATTATGTACTAGCTAGTGTGTATTAGAACGACATCTGACAGGTGTCAGATGTCGTTCTGTCAATGGCGCGAACTGTCAAATGCGCGAAGTTCAAATAGTCGTTAAGTTTTCTGAATTTTTTTTTTTTTTTTTCATTCACAACACTTAAAAAAAACGATTAATGACATTGGTCTAGCCATTCACCGTGCACATGCCGTGACCAAGGGAAATATATATCGCTTATCTCCAGAAATGAATTTGGCAAAATGCGTGGAGCAATACATAATATACCTTTATGCAATGACGCTGTTTGCTTGCTAGTTAAACTTATATTGAATTTATATCTTTTGCTATTTAACTTACTAAAGTGGTTTGTATTTTTTCTAATGAACATAACCACTTGTAATATTTATATACATAGCTTAAGAATATTTAATTTTAAAAACCATTTTAATATTCCCTACCAGTCTTATACAATATCGTCAAGTTATTGTATAAGACGGGTAGAAAATGCCTGAGGCATTAAGTCCGCCTTTGTTCGGTTTTTACTTGTGCATAAAGTTTTAATAAATAAAAAAAAACAAATAATATTTTTCCTTGCTTAGTCCAAAATCTTTGAGAAATGAGAGCGATAAGTCTCATAATGCGGTCCATCATTAAATTCTATAGCAAGCTGAATTAACAGATTGATAAAACAACTCTAACCAAAACCGTACTTAAAAATGATCGTAAACGCAAAATAACGGTCCTGAGCTAGTTAACAGCGTTGTATACTAAGCGAATTTAGTAACTTCAAGGAGAGAGCGAGAGAGTGATTAAATTTTTAATCTCCTTAAGTTTCTGTCTCTCCGTTTCAATTATTCATGCCGTGTTCTGAATTTAGGATATTTCGTGAAGGAGGTTGTTCTTTAAATTCGGACGGAGGTAGATAGGATTATATTTCGTGAAGGAGGTTGTTCTTTAAATTCGGACGGAGGTAGATAGGATTATATTAAAGAGTTTGAATCTGCTTTTCTCGGAAGGTTCTTTACGGTACTTAATAATTTTGTGTTTCTTTAGAAATATATACAGATGAAGATATTGTTTGTTTTTTCTGTTTTAAAGCGCTAATCTCTAGAAATACTAGTTGGATTTTGATTTTCATTTGATAGCTCAATATTTGGGGAAGGTTATTAGCTATTTGACATCACGCTACGACTTTTAAGAGCGGGTGAAATCGAGGGGCGCAGCTAGTTTAGATAGGTAGGTCGTAGGTCCCGGCTGTTATTTGTAGATCTTTGAAAGTTGTTACGGGTAGTCAGAAGCCCAAAAATCTGAGAAGCAGTCTTACCAAAGTGTATCGTATTACCGAGTAACTGGGTTGTGGAGGTCAGATAGTTAGTCGCTCCATGTAAAATACTGGTATTCAGCTGCCAGTCCGGTTAGCCTGGAATCCAACCCCATCATTGTATTGAAGGCTAGGCAGATGATGAGTTAATTTCTTCAGATTTATCAACTTAACTCCGGAATCATTTAAGTTGTTACTTACTTTACTTCTACCTCTAGGCTTACAAGTTAACATCGATCTGCTGCCGTAAAATAGACCTTATCTTTTTATCAATCCAACATAATCAGCAAGCATATCGACGATCGAAGTTCCCCACTTAAGGCTGGAACGTAGTTCAAACAGCAGCCAGCCTCCGTGGATAGTTGTGCCGAGTTTTACCGCAATCAATTCAGTGAACTCGGCTAACTCAAGCAGCCACAGTTCGTAAACTTTGTCCATAACTATAAATATTTTTTGAAATAACCGTTATGGTGTCGTACTTCAAACGATATGGCGGTCGCTGTAAGTTCGCGCAACCAAGAGGTATAAGATGAGGTAAGATCAACAGGGGTTAAGCCGATAGGATTAGGTTAGTTTCTATGTACCTGTAGGTTGGTAGTTGTGTTTGAGTATGGAAGTGAGCAACATGGGACGGTATTGGTGTTATCGACTAGAGTTTAACAATATTATATTGATGGTGACAAGAGTATTCACAAATCTTTTATATCTTCTTTAAAAATCATTCATAATTTGATCGAAGAGAAATCTTTTATAATTTGTATTTAGCAGAGGTACGTAGTAATCAAATATAGGTCTTAGGTAACGATATAGGAGGAGCTCGTGGCTAAATAGAAACGATCGAAGGTTAAGCTATGCTTGCCAAGGTCAATCTGTGGATGGGTGACCGTTCGTAACATATCAAGACTCCTCCGTGCCTCAGAAAGCACGTTAAGCCGTTGGTCCCGGCTATCATTTAGAGATCTTTGTCAGTCGTTACGGGTAGGCAGAAGCCCGAAAGTCTGAAAACTAGTCTTACCAAGGTTAGGGGTCTCGTGTTGCTCAGTAACTGGGTTGAGGAGGTCAGATAGTCAGTCGTTCCATGTAAAATACTGGTATTTAGCTGCATTCGGTTTATACTCGAAGCCGATCCCAACACAGTTGGGAAAAGGTTAGGCAGATGATGAGGTAACGATATATTATAGGACGCTATGCCATGCCCAGAGACGCACAAATATATACATGTTTGAAAGTACTTTGAGCATGAGAGAAATACAAAATCAAATGACGTGAATTAAAATTGCAAACGTCGACGACGTATTAATTACATATGTACAAAAATATCAAAAATTTTCTTTATTTTTAGTCCTTGAATATACATATTCTAGTTCCAAAGATTTATTATTGTTAGATTACATGTAATTACTTTTATGCTTTCATTTATTTAATTAACCTATATTATCAAATAGAAATGAGTAGGTTAGAGTAGGTACGAGAGTCCATTTTTAACAGAATCCACAACGTATTGCCATTATGATTACGGTAACTAAATACTTACAAAGGGTTTTAGTAGTGGTAGCCATTAACATTTGACATCCTCGTCTAGAATAGACATATTAATATAGCTAATATAATATAATAATAAGGCGAGGGCTGGCATTATATTGAAAAAATACAGAGAACAACGAGTCGCTAAACGGCCAAAATTTGACCACTTCTTCTTTCTTTCTTCTTCTTTTTTTGCTTTCACTACGTAAAACCTCACTGTCCTCAACCTACCCCTACGAACGTACGTAACGCTATAGATAATTCCAAGCATTCATATGTCATATGTGTGATTGTGTGTGTGTGTATATCTTCATACGTGTATGTTGTGTTCTATTTTACACATTTTATTTAAATCCCAACTGTTTTATGTCTCAACTTACCAAAGAAGGTCAAAATCAAAATACCAAGCTAGTTTCAACTTATTCCATGTAAGGAACTTACTGTTATGGTGCAAGTTTGAGCTACAGTTGGTAATACCTTAACGTGTTCCAACTTCAACTTTGGTTGAAGGTGGTCTGTAGTTGGATTACTTCACCGTCTGTTGGTGCGTGCCAATGGATACAGTTGTGCAAACTTTATTAGGGCTTAGTCACTGAAACTAGTATGGTAAAACAAGAAACAGCAAACAACATAGGGATATAAGATGTCTAGTTAATTTTTTCGTGTTTTTTTTTTGGTAATTCAATGTTGATCCTAATGGCATCGTAGAAGACTCAGACCTAGATGACGGGTCCAGCTCAGTTCTTTTAAGTCAGATCGGTTCATGTTGGTGCAAGATCGAGTTGAGTTCCAGACAGTCTTGCCAGTACTCGACCACTGGATCAGGAGGAGGCACGACATTGCCTCTTCATTTCGACGGACGCAGGTGCTCTCAGGGTATGGTTGCTTCGGGAAGTACCAGTGTCCCATAAAGAGGCAGCAGGACGCTCGGTGTCACCACTGCGTTGACTGTCGTCGCGGTCTGCTCTGGCACACTGTACCGCTTGGGAAGGGCGGCGCCGTGCCCTCATCTCAAGAGTAGGCTGACCTGTCACTGCCGACCAAAGTCGCTTGGATGGTTGGCAGCGATGAGACCGGAATGCGGTGGTGTCCTTCTGCTTGATAGTCAACTCGTAGAAGGAGGCTGCGGAAAGGGAGAGGGAGATCTCGTCCACTCACCCGACGTAACCGTGAGAAGGAACATCGATATGGTTTTTAGTTCTTACTAAAAACCATATCGATGTTCCTTCTCACGAAGAGTCGGACAGATCCGTCGCCCCTCAGAGCGGAAGACAATTTTCCACCAAGGAACAAAAAGAATTAATCGAGTGGGGTGGATAAAGAGTCATTTACCCTGCAGTGAATTGTTACAGGTATCAAGATTCTCAATTAGTTGCACAATTAAATATAATTATTACACTGTATTAGCCACTAGAAATAGTAATAAGTAACTGTTGTAAATGTAATCCGGCAGGCTTAGTTTTCTCTCTTGTGTGGCTATCTTGAATAGTGTATTTTATGGAAATGTGGGTACTTTAAAGAGGCCCTCCTCTGCCTAACCCTTCAGGGAATATCAGCGTGATGTTATGTCACATGTATCGGAAATACTCGTTGCAGCATGAAATGTCGGGCTACAAACCGGGTCACTCTGGAGCATTGCTTCGTGTGGGTAATATAATAACTTGCAAGAGGAGGCGCTCGTTACTCATAACGCATGGTTTGTTGCCGTCTGTTGTAGTTTACAGGTCATCTGTTCCATCTTATCGCAATAGCTAAGGGAGATCCGTCAAAACTGGAGTTAATGGCCATACTTGAAACTATTTGCGTCCCATGTTATCTGGCGTGACGAAATAAACTACCAATACTTAAACTATTTAACATACAACATAAACTAGCGGTAAAAATTCCGGACTTACTAAAACAAATATTTGTATGGCCTACAGGTAGTTGTTCCGGGTCTGGCTGTTTGTGTATATGAGTTTGAATGTTTGTAAACACACATAGTACACAGCAGAAACAACTAGGGTGGCGCGTGATTGTCGTGGTAATTCAATATTATTTATTACTAAAGGGCAAAGATGACAAAATTATTGATTACAATTAATTAAAATAAACTTTAACTTTAGTTTAAGAACTCCTTCAAAGTTTCAATTCTGTTCACCCCTGCGCGGCTGCGTTTTTAACCACCCTGTTTCACGGTATTGCCTTTTCGAGTCTGTTGGGAAGTTTCTATGACATCCAAATGTCAAATTGGATCCTTGTATGTAAATTTTCAATTTTCCCCTGTCCAAAGTTTAGTAGTCGACCCGAAACCACCGACCGTTTGAAATTGGGCGTTTACCTGCAATCAGTCAACAGCAGGGAGCCTACCTAGCCGTGGTAATTGTGAAGTCCAATCAATTAAAACTTTTCTAGAGGACACAGGACAACTGGGTAGGTGGAAGCAATCGGAAAGTTTTCTCATTTCCCTTGCACCTCGGAAATGTTGTGACAGATTCAAGCGAACGTAAATATGGGAAGTGATTTCTTCGTAAGCAGGTTGGTTACCGTCTGTCTTGATATTTAGTACTGAGTTATCTTTGATGTAGAGGAGAGATATAAAAGAACAGTGTCATTGGTGGTATTTTCTGAATGAGTAGTAAAGCGAGTGTTACATTGCTGTAGGTGGTAGGAGTACGGTTTCACCTTTTTGTAATTTTTTTTTTTTTTTTTTTTTTGAACGTTGCCCCACACTAGGAATTTCTCCTGCATCGTGGGTGCGTTTGCAAACATTTAAACTCACATACACAAACAGCCAGACCCGGAACAACTACCTGTAGGTCATACATGTATTTGTTCCGTGCGGGGATCGAACCCACAACACGCGGCGCAGCAGCCGATGGCTCAACCACTGCGCCAACCGTGTCGTCAAATATTGTATTGTAAATTCTCCAAAATGAAGTGTATCGATGGAAATCCTTAACATGAAGTCTTTTCAGTGCATTCTGGTTGAATATCGAAGGGTGTAATGTATCGCAGATAAATTTGAAAAATCTTAATTAAATTTGAGAACTGAAGACTTTTTGCAACAGACTGAATTGTTGGAAACTAAGAAAGATTTCCGTATTTTGACAATTATTCATTTTTCCTAATTTGTTCATAAACTTAAATTGTAAAAAGCGATGATTGCTACCTAACCCAATAAGCTTTTTAATGAGAGACTTAAAGTTATAAATACAAATCTCATACTCTCAAAAACAAAAAAACCTAAGACCGAGGAAAAACCCGACGAAATTTTCAACGCTAGGCGGTCCAGAATTATGTACCTACTGAACGCATGCTATCAGTTTGTTCGTCAATGGCCCTTTCACCCTGTATACCTACAATAATTTGCTACGACGGAAGCATTTTTTTTTATGGCACGGTTGTCGCAGTATCTTAGCGCTTGGCTGCTGCGCTGCGTGTCGCGAGTTCGATTCCCGCACGGAACAAATATTTGTATGGCCTACATTTAGTTGTTTCGGGCTGTATGTGTATGTGAGTTTAAATGTTTGTATATGCACCTACGATACAGGAAAAATTCCTATTGTGGGGCAACGTTAAAAATTAATATGTTAAATGCAGATATAGAGATAGCGTTATTACAGCTGTAGTATAATTTGTAGTGATCTTATTACATTGTGTAGAGGATATTTGAACGATCCACGTGCGCTGAAAGCTAAGATAGTTTACGAGGTCATCATATAAGTTTTGATATCGTAAAAGCTGTAAATATGAATCTGGAAGTAAAATTCAAGACGACCATCGAATGTTAAGGATGACAGAAGCCATAGCTTCACAAGTATTTGTAAGGTGAAACAACAAGGTTTAAGTAGGTAAGAACCTTTCATATTTCTACTTCTTCTTGTTACCCGGAATAACGTTATTAATGGGACTTTTCATATAGAAAAAGGATCTGACTTTTATAGATTTTTGTTTCACAATACATATAATATATATTTGTTTCGGGTGTTCTGGGTATTTGCTATGTATAATTAAAAATATCTATCTATGTAATGAATTGTATTAAGTATATCAGTCATCTAGTACCCATAACACACGCTCTGCTTAGCTTGGGGCTAGATGATGCTGTGTGGATTGTCCAGCATTATTTATTTTTTTATTTTATTTTAAATACAAGTAGTACATTTTAACAAAAGGACTAAAGCTAACACCAATAGTGGACTCTGTCAGGGCACGTCAATATAATTGTATAAAATATAAATTCAAAATTCAGCGTTACCTACCATTTATCATCATCCTCTTGCCCTTATCCCAATTTCATTTGGGGTCGGCGCAGCATGTCTTCTTCTTCCATACATCTCTATTTCCCGTCATCTCAGAAGTCACCTCCTTCTTAGCCATATCAACTTTCACACAATCCATCCATCGTTTCCTGGGTCTCCCTCTACTCTTGTAACTCTCTACATTCATACTCAAAACTTTCCTCACAACAAGATCCTCATTCCTTCGCATCACGTGTCCATACCATGACAGCCGATTTCTATACAACTTCTCTGTCACAGGCGCCGCTTTCAGACTTCCTCTTATATACTCATTTCTTATGACTTATCTCAGAGGAGCACCTATAGTAACACCCACATTTCGGCGGTTATGTTTAAGTTCCATGTAATAGGGGGCAAGCCTATTGCCAACAACCGGACACAAATCCAGACTCAGGGCTGCTAATGAGAAAAACTCTATAATACTCCCGAGCTGGGAATTTAACCCAAGATCTCACGCTCAGCAGTCGCGCTAAGGACGACTAGACTAACGAGGCAGTCTTTAAGTGGAGATAAAGATCTAAGACCTCAAAAGTAACAAGGTAACTACGCGTTAAACACATTTGCAGGAATATTATTGTGGTTGAGGAAGTATTGCAAAACACCTAGAGGTTTTCAAGTTCTTATTCTTATTCGTAAGATAAGATGAGAAAATATTTATTTGCTCAAACATGTGTCATCAACACAGGAAAAGAGTTGCATGCAAGATGGTAACAACATTAGGTACAGATATGTTTGCGACATGATCTAACGTGCAAATGTTAAGAAATATTAATATTTGAACATTTTCTTAAAATAAAAATAAATTAAGCAATTAAACAATATTAGTAACATTGCAGTAAATTAAAAAGAAGCAACAAATAATCAAACATCAACATCATAAACATAGCAATTATTAGGTTGGTTGTGATTTGTAGATCTTTGACAGTCGTTACGGGTAGTCAGAAGTCCGAAAGTCTGACAACCAGTCTAACCAAGGGGTAGCGTGTTGCCCAGTAACTGGATTGTGGAAGTCAGTTTTTTTTTTCTTTTTTTTTTTCTTTAAAAAACGTTGCCCCATACTAGGAATTTCTCCTGTGTCGTGGGTGCTTTTACAAACATTCAGGTAGGCAGTCACTCTATGGGAAAAGGCTAGGCAGATGATGAACACTATAACCCTTTACAAAAACCTGAAGTTCCTCGTATTTTTTATTTCGCCTGTGAGTTCGGCCTGTTTTTGCTGATGCTCGAGCTTGCTCTAACGACTCGCCGTACGTACACTTACACACGAATGTCATGTATCGACCGTTATTGGATGATGTCGGTAAGTCGGCCGGGTGCGGCCGACTACGTACGAGCTTACATCGGCCGATAACGGATTACGTGTACTGGCCTTAAGGCCGGTTCCCACTAGCGGCACGGTACGTCAATGGATTGTTGCAAACGCAGATCATTTGAGATCTTATTTTATGATGCTTAGCGTTCACATTTCGGTATGCCACGGTATGCCAGAACGTGCTGAAGGATACCAAAGCAGGCTGTGACGTATCAATGAAATGTGAGCGTTAACAGTGTTAAATAAGATTCGAAATCATGGTTTTTTTAGGTGGCCCGTGTTGTCCCACTCCTGGAAAAAGACCTCTGTATTACAAAAATCCCTTGCCGTGCCGTACCGCCAGTGTGCGTCGCCTTTAGGTCACATGGATCTCAGGTATCGCACGTCATCGGATGATGTCGGTAAAGTGTAGTGCGATCAGCCGAGTGCGGCCGACTACGTACGAGCTTACATCAGCCGATAACGGATTAGGTGTACGGGTTAATCGCCTTGTATTACAAATCATAATCTTGGCCCGTTTTCTTCTTATTTGTATTACGAGAATGTAAGAAAGTATAGTTTATGATAGATAAGGGTTTCATCTATACTAATAAATAAACGGTTTTAGCGGGACTTCTTTTATTTTAGAAAAATTAAATAGGGTTCCGCGCAAAAAATTCAAAATCCATTAAATTTGTACAAATTAGACTGGACCGATTTTGACGGGACTTTAATTGGCAGATAGCTGATGTGTTTAGGAGTAACTTGGGCTACTTATATATTCAATAAATTAAAACCCATGTAGTTTGTTCAAATTCCACGTGGACGGAAATTGATTCGTGGATTCTAATAGTATAATTAATTAATCGCACAGATTTGTTAGTTTCTATGGTTGATGAAACGTGATTTTACTCAAAACACACGTCCAATTTAATGATTGCTTTCCAACATACATTATTTGAAATAATTATTGAATTTTGTTGTGGGATGTGGTCATGATACCAAGTTACCTAATAATCGACGCGGTCCGTGGTTTTGATAAATCATTATAATTGGAGAGTTAGATTTGGGAATTATTATGCCTTCTTTAAAAATATACATATTTTGCATTGATTAAATGTCTTTTAGCATAAAACCATCTTTTTCAACCCCTAACTGATAAATAGGTTTCTGATTAGCGACAAGGTGTTGTGTCAAGAAAGCTGAAATTTCAGCTAATATTAAGAATTAAAGGCAAAGATAGAAGTAGAGCGTAAGTAATATCAATTTGATAGGCCATCGCCGACGAGTATCTTAGTAATCAATTTCCATCAAGACACTTATAAATTAGGGGTGTCAAATATTTTCTAGTGCCAAAATAAATTACAAAGTAATTGACGATAAAGATGACGATGAAGATAATAAAGACGAATATATTTTCTTTTGTGTCTCGTTGTCTGGCAGTTATGGTGTTAATAATTCACATTCATTAAATGCACAAACTGCCAAAGTGCGAAGTTGAACGGTCATAAAGTTGCAATTTTCCAATTTTCTATGCAATTGTCTTAATTTTCCATAAGAACTTTCTGCAAAGTATTAGAAAACTTAAAGAAATCGGTAAAGCCGTTCTCAAGTCGCGGCGTGAACAAGGGAAATAGGGATTCCTATTTATATATATAGATAGAAGATAGACAAGACCAAGGCCCGTAGTACAGAAGTTCACTCAAGACTCAAGTTATATACAGTACGGAGTTTTAATAAAACGGTGTTTCCCAGCCATCTGGTTTGATTGATCACTTCACGCATTTTCTTGTATTTACGGATCAGGTAAACCGGCGATCCAGACCAGCCTCTTACTACCATATTAAATTGTAGCATCCGCCCCTTAAACAGCTATGGTTCAGAGCTAAACAAGTACAAGTACTTACCTACTACATTTTTTTTATAGGACAAGCCTGCCACACTATTCCCAAATCAATGCAACTCCTGAAAAGCAGAATGAACAGTGGCGAACACCAGAAAATCGTCGACGCAATAAAGCCCAACGAGTCCCGGAGAAACGATTCAATTGTCTTCTCTGTCAGAAAAGAACAGCGGAGGAGTTAGCAAAATGCATAATTTCCGCATCGTGGGTGCGTTTACAAACATTCAAACTCGCATACACAAACAGCCAGACCCGGAATAACTATCTGTAGGCCCTACAAATATTTGTTACGTGCGGGAATCGTACCCGTGACACGCAGCGCAGCAGTCAATCGCTCAGCCACTGCGCCAACGGTGCCGTAAGTACTAAGATATTTAATTTACATACATACGTAAGCTCACGCCTTCTCCCCATGTCGGTAGGCTACCTGCTACGATCCTTACATACATACTCCTTTTGCTGGCTTACGTTCCCTTATATTTATTTTCCACTCGAAAAATCTTAATACGTTTTAAACAAAACAGTGAGCCCTCGGCATCGATCACGAGCGCACGCGTCTGTCTGTCACCGTACGATAACGGCTCTTGTCTTCCCCCTTTAATTGGAATCATGTCAAAACGGTTCAGTAGTCTATGAATTACAAACAATGCGTGGAGCTGACAGCTCATGTGGGTACCTCTACCTACGGAGATAAAAAATGATTATAGTATAAGTACTTATGTAGGTACGAGTTGTTTGGCGTGTGGCTATATAATAGCAGCCGCACGGGTCGATAGAAGGTTAAACAATGGTCGCCGAGGTCGATTGTGGATGGGTGACCATTCATATCGGGCTTCCTTCATGCCTCAGGCAATGCCTCGGAAAGCACGTGAAACCATTGGCTGTCACATATAGATCTTTGACAGCCGTTACAGGATGTCAAAATAAATAAATAATCCTGGACAATACACACAGCATCGTCTAGCCCCAAGCTATGTTGAGCTTGTGTTACAGGTACTAGATGACTGATATACTTAATACAATACATTACATAGATAGATATTTTTATTATAATAATACCCAGAACACCCGGAACAAATCTTTGTAGATCGAAAAAGCAACCTAAATCTGACAACCAGTCTTACCAAGAGGTATGATCGTATTATCTAGTATTGACTAAGTATTAAAACTCGCACCACGGCCACAGGTGCTTCTAAATTAGGTGTTATTAGATGAATCTATAATGTGGAATAAGAAAGAGGACGTATCTTGCTCTGAACCACACCTCCTTCACTAACCAAACTATCACTCTTAAAGTTATTGAGTAGGTACCTAGTTAGATGGCCAGATATCTTCTTCTAAGCTAGTAGGAAGCAATCTAAATTGTGTCAGCGCAGAACTTACGGGGAGTATTGCAGTATCAGTAGCATCCATAAGTCTCTGTGAAGTAGATGTCAGGTCACGCTGGACGAAGTATTACGTGTCCCAAAGTTAAGGTTTGTCGAATGTTTCGACATGTCGATATTTTTTTGTTATAATTATAAAAATTCTCTAAATGAATTTCTAAATCATTTTAAGTATTAAAAGTGTAAAAAATACAGTGTCCAAATAATAAGTCCTACCACCACTTACGCAAAATACGCGCAGAGTCGTGGAGTTGCGGATATCGGCCCGTCAAACAATACATAATAAGTCCTAGCTCAAAAGACTGGTGTTTAAATACATACAAAAAACAATAGGTTGTCATCATCATCTGCCTAGCCTTTTAACCACCAACCTGCCAACTATGTTGGGGTCGGCTTCCAGTCTAACCGGATACAGCTGAATACCAGTATTTTACATGGAGCGACTGCCTATCTGACCACTACAACCCAGTTACTGGGCAACACAATACCCCTTGGTAAGACTGGTTGTCAGACTTTCGGACTTTTGAGCACCCTTAACGACTGTCAAAGATGTACAAATGACAGCCGGGAACAACAAACTGACCTCGGCAAGCATAGCGGTAAATAAAATAAATCGTTTTTGATAGAAGCGAAATCAATACATTTAAAACATATCGATACAATATACTAACATCGATATTTTTTAATACTTCCGACAACCCTATATCTATACCAGAACATTATCGTGTTTAATAGAGGAGAAAAGTTAGTTGCAAATAAACAGACTGTACCAGTACCTGGAAAAGTGCTTTTTATTTCTGTATTTTTTGTAAAACTTTTATGTACAGAGGCTAGCACATCAAGCTACCCCAATCCGTCAAATATCTTTATTAGTTTTTCGACAATACAATAAGGTTCAAGTTCAATTGGGAAGATTTGATAGTTTGGAAAAGCGGATGTGCTGGCGTCTGCAGCTTCAATATAAAACTATTTGATATAATTCCAGTATTTTTTTATGAATGAAAGCTTACGAACATTATTATTTCAGTGATAATCTAAAATTTCATCCCATATTAAGAGGCGTTAAAATCTCGAATGAGTTATAAAACACAGATGGTACAACGGATATTTTTATAGTGCAGTTATTGAAGGCCCCAGGAACTGAAATGGCATATTTGATGTCCGCTGCGACACATTCACGCTATCGTAAATCTACTCGTAAAATATTAATTAAGCTTTTGTTTGAGCAGATGTCACTATAATTGGTAACAGTTTTTAATTGTTTTCGTAATGAGAAACGTGACACCGCAAATTTTATACTCTTGGTATTATTAAATTGATGGTGGGTTTTCAATTAATTCGAAATGGTCAGATAGAAAGACGATTTTGAAGGGGCACGTGGCTACATAATGGGTTAAGCCACGCTTGGCGAGGTCGTGATGTGTCCATCCATTACATATTAAGATCTCTCCGTGCCTAAGATATCACGTTAACTGGTTGGGACCCACCTGTCATTTGTAGATCTTTGACAGTAGTAGGTGAACAGCTCAAAAGTCTGGCGAGCAGTAACAAAAAAAGTGCTGGACAATCCACACAGCATCATCTAGCCCCAAGCTAAGCAGAGCTTGTGTTATGGGTACTAGACGACTAATATACTTAATAAATACATTACATAGATATATATTTTTATTATACATAGCAAATACCCAGAACACCCGGAACAAATCTTTGTAGATCGTACAAACATTTGTCCCAAGGCGGGAATCGAACCCGCAATCTCCTGCGACGCAGGCAGACCTTCGCCCGTTGTGCCACATAGGTCGTCAATTCAGTCTAGCCAAGGAGTATCGAAAACGAAAACTTGACAACCAGTCTTATCAAGGGGTATCGTGTTACCCAGTAGCTGGGTTGTGGAAGTCAGATAGGTAGTCGCTACGTGTGAAACACTGGTATTCAACTGAATCCGATTAGATTGGAAGCCGAGCCTAAAATTGTTGGTAAAAAGCTAGGTTGATGAGAAGGACGGTCTTGTATGAAGTAGGCTCCTACTCAGTACAGTCAGGAATTCAAATTCTTGAATTTTAAGCAATTACTGCCCTACATTGTTTTATTTTTATTTTATTGTACACGTCATAATATGGAATAAATAAATGAGAATAAGACTGGGTCCGTGTTTCCCTACCTCACTACTCTATGAAGAAACACCGGTTGAGTTTCCTTTGAGCCATTGTTAGGCAAAGGTGTCTCCTATAGATTTCCAATTGCCAGAAAATTCTGGGCTGTATAACTTGAAATGCTAATCCATTAAAAGAGTATCAACGGCGTTTCTTCTTTCTTAAGGTTAATTAGCCATTTTCCTGTTCCAGTTAACTTATTTGGCTTATAAATTTGGCGTCACGCTGAGTGGTATCCCTCTTGTCACAGTCACGTCGTGCAACTGCCGACAATTTATGTGTAATAAGTACCATTTGTTTTTGTAGCGCGATAGTCTCCTGTAGCAAATAATCATGCTTTCAACCTTTATATATAAAACCTGCTAGGCTGCCTCGTTGGTGTAGTGCTCCCAAGTGCGACTGCCGAGCATGAGGTCCTTGGTTCGATTCCCAGGTCGGGGAAGAAGTGTTATTGGGGTTTTCAAATAGGAATCTCATTAGCAGCCCTGAGTCTATATTTTTGCCCAGTTGATGACAATAGGGTCGCCCCCTATTATAAGGGACTTAAAAAATTACTGGAAAAATGTGGTTGTTACCCTTCGGGGAATAGAAGCGTGATGTTATGTGTGTTATTTATATTTTAAAACGAGATCGCCAGTGTACCCCCATTTTTTAAGTTAATTTGCAATTTGGGTTCTCAGTTAGAGCTGCTGCTGAGAAATTCTGGACAGGAAAACTCAATACCACTTTGCTGGACTCGTGAATCAAACCCAAGACCTCATCTCTCTAATAAAGACCTAATCTAATAAAGATTTTCTCTGTACATACAAAGCTGGTGCTACATCCACGTGTAACTTTATCTTGTTTCTCTTTCCCACGTTACCACGTTGTATACTATGTACCTACAAAAATAGTGTATGTTGCTCTAGATGTTGTATACGATATAGCCTGTAGGAAAGCTAGTGTAACTTACGTTCCTACTCCGTCCATGTTACTGGAGTTATTTCCTACAAAATTACGAGAGAAACTTGCTTGAGAGAAGTGAATAAGATTGGAATGAAGTCAAAATGTTCTGACGTTGCAATTCTCGGAAATGAGGGAAGATTTTTCAGGAAATAAAATTTAAATTTTAGTTTCATTTTTGGTGGACTAAAGTAGATAGATATTGTAAAGGTTTTATACAATAACAGATCTTATTGTATTCCTACAGGCTGGTAAAATATAAGTTCTCTTTAGTTTCAACCATTCAAGAAAGATTGGAATAATTTAGACGATATATGATAGATATATGTCGATATATGATATGATAGATATATGTCGCTTTTCTAAGAGAACATTCTTGATTGATAAAGTTACTAACCGATGGGTAAAATAACTAAATACAATTAAATCAACGAAGCCCTATTATTTTACAACACTAAAATAATCCGGTCTACAATATGTACAGTAGATCGTACGTCAGTGGTAACCATACCAATATAAGCTGGCTTTGCCTTCTATTAAAACTTCCTCTTACGTTAGGACAGCTCGAGGCACCGACGTGTGGTTTACAGTACCTAGATATAGAATAAGAAAATATCGTAGTGTTTAATTAACCTTATCTTGAGTAACTTTAGCATTAACTTACACAGCAGGTACCTAACTGTCGCTTTTTGGTAAATGTAAACGTATAGTACATATATGAGAAAAATATGCTTGAATGGCTTTATTTATCTTATTGTACCAACATTGGTATGAATTTGGAACTTTATGTGGAATAGAACTTTGCTCTTTTTTTTGCAGAGATGTTCTTCGTTCAATGAAATATCGTAGGTTGGAAAAATACGTAGAAATAAAAAGATACTATTATAATAACGCTGAAGAGCTTGTTAGTTTCTGTTTGAACGCGCGAAATCTTTGGTGAAACCAGTCGGATTTAAAAAATCATATGATTGCTCAATTCTTGAGGATAGTTATAAGGCTATTTCGATCCTTGGAAGCGGGTAAAACCGCAGGACACAGCTGGTACTACTGATATGCCACAGCTGAGCAAAGGCTCTCCCCATGACTTGCAGTTGTTCCGATCCAGGGCTAATGTGGCCCACATCTATCGTTGGTTTTGTCCAGCTCGTCCCGCCATCGTCTACGAGGTCTGCCGAGAAAATAGTTAGTGTAGAATAAAGATTCTTACTTTATATTGTTTTCAGAAAGCACCTGCTGAACTACAGGCTAATTCTTGTAATTAACAAGTTCAAAATCTACTTGCAATCTCATCTTATCAACAATCAAAAACTTGTCAAAAACGACGAACTGAACGTATTTTCGACAGGTTGCGACTCAAATTAGAATGTGAAAGGAAATGCCCCTCTGTTCATCTTTTAAAAGTGAATAGGTCTTTTAGGCCAAGAAAATATCTATCTTTTGCGGATGCATAATTATTTACGTTGCCTTCAAAGCTGGCTTTTTCACCCTTTCCCAAATAGTTTTAAATATAAATAATACCTTGTGTAGCTTGTCCGCGGCTTTGTTTTACATAATTTATTCGCGGCTCCTGCGAGCGGCTTGTGGTCAAACGGGCGGTCAAACACAGATGTGCCCCGTGCCTACAATGCTACCGAAATGTTGTGTTTTGTTTTCTAAAATTTTGGTACAAACAGAATCCTGAATGAGCAGCGTCAATAATTAAAGTGTGTGTAAATATTTTGGCAATTCATTTGCTTTGAGAGTGCTGAATTAAATATAACCGGATGACCGGATGCATCTGAATACCAGTTATATATATATATGGAGTGACTACCAATCTGACCTGCACAACCCAAAACTAGGCAATAACACTCTTTGATAAGACTGGTTGTGTGACTTTCGAGGTTGTGACTACCCGTGACAACGGTCAATGATCTACAAATGACATCTGGTCATGATATGGAAGGGGCGGTCATCCATATACGAACCGACCTCGGCAAGCGTAGGCTTAACCTAAGATCCTCATTGTTCTTATTTTATAATCAGTCAATTACCTAAAGTTTTTTTCCTCAATAATTCAGAGGGTAAATAATGAGTATTTTGTGTAACGTACTATATAGAGTAGCGGTTTGTTTAACATAAGTGTCTCTTTGCATAGGATGTTTTCACTGAGGCAGCTGTTGCCCCAGCTAATTTACTTCGATCTTTAGATAGTGCCAGGGTCATGAGAAATATTTTTTATATTGATTGTAGATAAAAGCCAGGAGTTTTATTTTTATTTTTTAAACGTTGCCTGTATCGTGTCTCGTGGGTGCGTTTACAAACATTCAACTCACATACACAAACAACCAGACCTGGAACAACTATCTGTAAGCCATGTATATGTATATTTGTTCCGTGCTGGAATCGAACCCACGACACGCGGTGCAGCAGCCAATCACTCAACCACTGCACCAATCAATTTAAATACAATGACAACGTTTTTTATCCACAAGTTGCCACCTACGTGCAGAAATAACCCGGAATTTTGAGACTATTTTGTACGGTGCAGCTTTTAGTACGATTTCCCTCTTATATTCTTGTACTAAAGAATATCACGACAGCGCACCGCTTTGGGACATTTACGTCCCGCTTCCACGGTTTATGTAGCTTGAATGTCCCACTCTTATGTACCTTAAATGTCCCAGTGTTCGCTGAATGAGCTCGTAATTATAAAACCCTTTCATATTACAGAGATACGGGATGGTTCTGTGTGTGGCAGCCACGTTTATAGGAACGTAAGCGTATTTTATTATCTTTATTACGATAGGCAGTAATGTGGTGTGTACACATACGTAATTTATAGAACGATGTTTTGGATTATGGATTAGAATATCAGAAACGGAAGTTCGAAAAAAAAAATAACTTGGAATCTCGGCCGACTTTAAAGGTCTCTCCTATATTATTGGTAGAATTTAATTCATTACGTTGCTAGTCATGCTAATGAAAAAGAAAGTCATATTTTAGCCCTCCAATGTTTAGGGGGAGTCCTTAGGGACTGCGGAGAGAAGTGAAAACTAAGTAACTTGTGAATTGTACACATATGGATATGTATTACATTTGATTATTTTTTTTTAACTTTGCCCCACACTAGGAATTTCTCCTGTGTCGTGGGTGCGTTTTTTAAACTCACATACACAAACAGCCAGATCCAGAACTACCAATAGGTCATGCAAATATTTGTTGCGTGCGGGGATCAAACTCACAACTCGAGCAGCAGCCGATGGGTCAACCACTGCGCAAACCGTGTCGTCCGCACATCCATATAAATATATACACACGTCCAGATACATATATGTAGAGAAATATACTCTTTGAATATATAATGTGTACTGATGACGCACGGAGATATATCTACCTACACAGTATGTACATGTAACTCATGGGAAGCGTGCGGTGACGTTGACGCAAGTTCCATGATTTTTATTCGCTCAAAAAGTGCTCACCGCGCCCAAAGAACTTTTCACTTCAATAAACGTATACAAATCAGTGGAGCCCTGTCATTATTAGAGTAAGCTCCCGATCCGGTACTATGGAAAAGTCCTTCATACGCTAAAAGACGAGGCAAACAACTAGGGTACAGTTACTGGAGTTTCATAACAACGTTACTTTGAAGGCAGCGTTGGTGCGTGAACCGAATTGTTATCTGCCTTTTGTCATGCAAGAACAAACGCTGCAAGACGTAGTGTACCGTCCCTTCAGCAGGTCGCGCACAGAGCAGCACGAAGTGAAAAGTAAAGTTAAGTCTTATTAGCAAAAGTTTGGTTTTTTAATATAGTATATACTCGTATAAAGTGTACAAAGGGAGGACGTTTGAGATATTCCGCCAATTTTGGATATTGCACATTTGCATCTGATTGTATCGTTTTCCACCCGGGTTTTTATTCGTTTTAAAGGAGGGTTTTGTTTAATATCTGTAGGTAAATACCGTAAGCAATTACTACCATACCTGACGGTAGTATCCCAAGAACGTTTCCTGTAGCTACAACGGTTAAACTAGCCCAGTCTCAAATCCACCTTGTGTATATTAGTTTGTAACGTAGTACTTGCTCACAATATCAACTAGAATGTTACCCTCAGTAAACACAAATATAGCATAGTGTTTACGCAGTTCATAAGAAACGGAATTGAAGCTCTCTTCAGATTTCCCGTCTCTAAGCTGGCGGCAAAAAAAGAGGTTATAACGCCGTAAAAAATACACATAATATTTTGTGATTACCCTACCTATCCGTAGGACGTTTGCCTCCGCATGTAGACTCGCCATTAGTCTTGATTTCCTCGGATTTGTCCTCATTTCGGTTCCTTTGTTTGCATTCGAGACCAAGACGAATGTCTGAGACGAGCGTTGGCGACATTTTATATTTGTTTTATTTAACACTTTAGGTACACTGGATCCGGGATTGTCTTTGTGAATTAAGGTCTTGTAGCTTCGGATCAAACTTTGCCAGCTATCGTTAAATTCCTTAGTGGTTACATTAAGTCTTATGTAATGGTAATACGTGCTGTTTTGAAATGGATTGATTGCCTGGTTACATAATATCACGCCTGTATTGTCCTTAGGGTTTGGCAGAGATGTACGTAACGCAGACCTACATTTCGCCAGGGATATTTGAATCTCAAGTGATAGCGGGCAAGTCTACTGCCATCAATCGGGCACATATCCAGACTCCTACACTTCTAGATGGAAAAATCCAATAACGCTTTGTTTAACCTGGGTATCGCACCCAGGACCTTATGCTCTCTTGAAACCACTAGACCAGTGCCTTCCAATCTTTATTTGACCTGGGACTGTTCTCTTTATTTGCTGTTAGCAAGTACCGGAAGGTACAAGAAAAATAAACTCTGTCAATCTTAAAATAAATTATAATTAATCTGGTTTAATCAACAGTAACATGGAATAACAGTACTTTTCGTAATAATAAAAAAACCAAGTTTGTAATAGAAAATCAAATTCGGTCTGCATCAATTTGATTTCTGAGTTTATAATGTTTAAGTACTTAACCTTTCACGGACTTTATTTAAGCTCTTGCAGACTACAGGTTGGCAACCAATGCACTAGACTAGACCAACGAGGCTATCCTATACTTACCAATTATTATTTTTTATATACTTCGCCTCACTCTAGGATTTTCTCCTGTGTCGTGGGTGCGTTTAAAAAATTTAAAGTCACATACACAAACAACCAGACCCGGAAAACTACCTGTAGGCCATACAAATATTTGCTATATGCAGGATTCGAACCCACGACACGCAGCGCGGCAGTCGATCGCTCAGCCACTGTGCCAACCGTGCCGTCAATATCTAAAAAATGGAACTGAATATTTCAATTCTTTCTTCGTCCAAGCTATTTCTCTGTGGAATGCGCTCCCGCAGGAAATCAGGATGGCAACCAGCCGATTGGCCTTCAAAGTTAAAGTGCGTGAGCATGTTCGTAAGAAGTTGGCAGTGGTTTCATCACAGCGCTAATGTTTTCTCATTAACTGTTCTTATTGTTTATGTATGTGTTTGTGTATATGTTTATTTGTGTATATGTTCTATTTAGGTATTATATTTATAGTTTATAATAATATATATATTTCTTTTCACTTTTCTTTTAAGAAATTGCACCTGCCACTGTTTGTCTCTGCATCACCCAAAGGTTGACTGGTAGAAAATGCCTATGGCATTAAGTCCGCCTCTGTACATTTATGTGCTTAAAGTATTAAATAATAATAATAATAATATTAAAGGGGAATAAAATGTATCCCTTTTGATCCATTTACACACACAGTCCTACATACGTACCAATATATTCAACACGCTTCCATCAGATACATCCACTGATGACAAAAATATTTTATCCCGACGGAAACAAATACGTCTCCTGGTGACCCTACGGCATGTACCCACCTTTTATAGGTAGGTATATCTATGAATAGCTCCCTCAGCTCTTTGCCATCCCATTTGCCGCTTGCGATTTTTCCCTGTCGTGTGCGTAATAAGCGCAGACTCTCCCGCGACTCTCATTAGCCCGGAGATCGATCTGAGCGTAATCCTGCTCACAGGCTTATGAGATTCTTTCGTAGATGGGCACGTATTTTTTTAAAGCGGAGATATTGGTGCCGATTTTCTTGTTTATAAGTTAAACATAAATGAGAGATTTGATATCTCGCTCTGTCAGATAGCTCGAGAAAAGGAGAGAGGAGAGGGTTAGATATCTCAAATTAGTTTATGCTTGGAACTTGGCCATTGTTTTGGTCGATACCTTTGAAATGATCCCAATACAAGCTTGACTTAGTTTGGGAGACGGTGGCTATTATTTTTTTATGTCTTCACACCTCATCAAGCACAACAGTGGTCTTCTCAGAGACGTAGAGACCGTCTAAGAACTTTCTGATGTCCTTGTTTTTAACTGTGGTTGATTGTTGGATAAGGGCAGCAGAACTGGATACATCCTCCAACGAGTTGCCTTCGATGATGAGCTCATCCTTCTGCTTAGGCGAGTTGACCACGGTCACACCAGGTGCCATCTTTTTTTATTAGATACGTATGTGCTGTTGTACAACCATCAACCATCTTTATAACTTGTCGGGGCGAAACTCCGCTGCCGCGACAAATCGCGGCATGGCGGGCAGAGTTCCGGCGGGGTCTCATGGTGGAATGGCGACAGCGACTGTCGCAACCCAGTGCTGGGCACGCCATAATCATGGCGGTAAGTCCCCTCTTTGAGGAGTGGCTGGAAAGGCAACACGGCGTCCTTACCTTCCGCATGACGCAGGTCCTCACCGGACATGGTAAGTTCGGGAGGTTCCTGCACCGAATTCGTGCGGAAGAAACGCCCGGGTGTCACCATTGCGTGGACCGCCCGGAGGACACGGTGGAGCACACAGTAGAAGTGTGCCCCGCTTGGGAAGAGCATCGCCGTGTCCTCGTGGGGGCAATCGGCGGCGGCAATCTCTCGCGCCGGGCCTTGGTACAGGCCATGGTCCGGAGCGAGGAGGAGTGGCAGGCGGTCACCTCCTTCTGCGAAGCAGTAATGCTAGCAAAGGAGGCGGCCGATCGCGTGAGGCAACGGTCCTCACGCCCCAACCGCCGTCGAGATCCCGACCCCGATTACCGGCCACCGTAGGCGCGGGCTTGCGGACGGCGAGCAATGGGTGGCTCGTTGTCCGACCGTCCGGTAACCATCCGGACCGAGCCCAAGTCGTCGACGGCGCGTACTGTGCCACGCGCGCCTCAAGGAGATGTCAGCAACTGTAGGGACCCAGCAGGGTCGAAGCCTACCGGGGCCAAGGGTCTGATTCTGAAAGGAAGACTCGGCCCTGGTACGAAAGGCAACGAAGGAACAGGAGTGGGTTTTTAGTCAGTAAAAGTCTGACACTATCTTCCGCCCCGCCCAAGAGCGGGGGATGTCATAAGATGATTTTCCCACAACAAAAAAAAAAAAAAAAAAAAAAAAATCTTTATAACTTGTGATTCTTAGATTAAGCTTTTGTTGTAATAAA
Source organism: Phlogophora meticulosa (assembly GCA_905147745.2). Taxonomy (NCBI): domain Eukaryota; kingdom Metazoa; phylum Arthropoda; class Insecta; order Lepidoptera; family Noctuidae; genus Phlogophora; species Phlogophora meticulosa. The sequence goes on along the minus strand of LR990520.1, from coordinate 13,709,986 downwards.
TCATTAATATAAATAAAAAAATATCATTATAAAAAAATCAACCGTTTATTCTAGTAGTAAAAAGTTTCAGTTCAACTAAAATTGACAGCTCATATAAATGTCCGTCCCTTTCTTGTTTCATAAGAGAGAAAGAGATGAGAGTAGCCTACTTTTGCTTAGCTTGTCAAAAAGGGAATCAGCTCCCATTAATGACTGTAATGTTCATTTTGATATGATGGATTTTTTTTTTTTTTTTTTTTAATGCTAAGGATTGACATTTCACTTCACGCTCACCTAACCTAACTTTTTGCGTGTTTTTTGTGCAGAATAGACCTACTGATATTGAGTATAACTAGCATTATATCACCTTTACTGTAATATTTTAAAGAGATTCAGTGTAATTTATTAATTACAAGATTCACAAACAACACTTTAGATTTACTGAATATGAAAATCATTAGTAGGTATCACATTTCATATTCGAATGAAACGTTTCCTGATTTGTCTTCATACGAAAATGAACATTATTAGCATAACTTAAAAGGTTCATATTCGTATGGAACGCTTGTTCTACTTGGTAAAGATTGAATAAACTTACTATTACGTAGAATTTCAGACTGAAAGTGCTAGTATCCACAATACATGTTACTCAATATGTGCATCATTAAAATCAAGTTCGCTATGAGATGAAATGTAACTGGAAAAATATCGCTGGAGCAATTCAGATTTCGAAGTGAGAAGGTTAGAGTATTTTCAACTTCATAACACTTTTAAAATGGGGGAGAAAGATAATAGGATATTTTTCTGTATTTTATTAGTAAATACTTTCTTACATAAAACACTTACAATCTATTTTTCAGTATGCTTTTATCAGAAAACCTCTCAGGGTTTACCTGTGCGCTGGCGAGCCGTTCATTTATATATTTTTTCTATTTTTTTTTATCGATACATACACTACGATACATTTAGTGTGAGGAAACGTTTTAATTTCTACACTAAGCTTTTTGAACTCGTTTTGCAAGTCCTCTCGAAGTTTATTCAGAAATAAAGGTACAAATAGTTCTATGAAAAAATATTTAAGTATAAAAATAGCGCTCTGCGCAAAGCAAGGTGATAAGACCCAAGCCCGCACATATTCCTCATCCTGGTAACCTTCCTTATCTTGTCTTGATCATCTATCACGAGGTTCTCATTACGGGGAATATATCAACTATTACAGCGCGACTCACGGACTGATCGAATATGATTATTATGTGTAGTAGAAACAAAAAGGTAGTAAACACTTAGGGCTTGCTACAAGACGAACCTTTTTTTTAACAAACTCCCACTGAATACGTCGCCAAAACCAGAATATCTTTCTGAAACCACAAGGTCACACTCTCTCATCTGAGGGACTATTCACAAATTTTTAAAAGAAAAACGTTCGGATTCTAATCTTAAAAAAAACTTTAAATCTATCTATCTTCATTTTTTTTTCTTTTTTGTTATTGTCGCACAAAAACCAATAATATAGTTAAATAGTACGAAACTTGGCTTTCTATCCTTTGGAAACACGTGCATTAGAACTTTAAGAGCCCTTTCACTTCGTAATTACAAGTTGAGTTCGTTATAGTTCTGATGCACACGACATTAACAAGTTTAAATGCCTGTCGCGACTTGTCTGTGCAAAACTTGAAGCTTAAGTAATGATAGCTGAGAAGGGGTAGCTATTACTGGTGGCACTGATGGAAATAGTTTGTGATGGCGGGAAACATTCAGAATTTCGTTTTCAAAGCTTATTGCGGTTTGTTGAATGCAGCTTGCGGAATGGAACGAACGGATTGGATGACTGGTAATGCGGTTTAGATGGGGTTAGTGTTTCTTTTGTACTGAGAAATTCCAAGGTAATATGTAAGGGATTTTTTAAAGTCTGGTGCCGTGTAGTAGTACCTAGTTGCCATAAACGTTAGCAAATTAATAACTGTCCACTAAGAAAATACGTTTTTTTAGGAAGACAGTGTTGCCATAAGGGCAACGAAGATGAGGTGCACCTACAGTACACCCGCATTTCATCAGTTATGTTGAAGTTCCATTTTAAAGGGGGTGAGCCTATTGCCATCAACCGGGCACACTTCCATACTCGGGGCTGCTACTGATAAAACAAAAATCCTAATATCAGATTGCTTGACACCGCAATCGAAAATGATTTATTTCATAATGGCTGAATAGTCGGCTTTTCCTAACTAATAGGTACATCTCTATAAAAACCTAAACATAACAAGACTTAATTTAAACAGGTTTCAAAATTAAAACCACATTGCACGAATGGCGTCGAGTCAAACAGTATTAAACAACCCTCATCATAAAAATCCTGTAAAAATGTATACGTATAATTGTAGATAAGCATGCGGGTTGGTAACCCGAGGCTGTCAGCACTGTCACGTCGGCTGACATCGACCCAAGCGCTGGCCAAACCTGTCAGTTCCGTGCTCTGCTGTATACATACTCTCTTACTTTGTATACACCGAACTGTGGTTGGTGGTCCAAGTGAAGAAAGGAACCGGGGACTGTAGATATAATAATGAAACGTAAAAAAGGGCTCGATAAACTCATGGCTGAATAACTGTCGCCCGCGACTTCATCCGGCATTTTCTACAATTTAAATGTTGTTATGGTTTTTTGTTCAGAACTAATTTCTTTTTTTAAATAAGTTACTCCTTGTACTGTTAACTATATGGCAGTGAAAGTCCCGTAAAAATGGTCCACCTGTTTCGGAGATTACCTCAAACAAACAGACGGACACACAATTTTTTTAAATAAGTTTGTTGGTACAACTACCGTTTAACTTTCAAATGCATTTAGTAATAAGCTGTTGTGGACTGTACAAACAGATACTTCAATTTTATTTATTTGTACAGATTTGATAATGTAATACTATGGCAATTACTAGCATCAGCCGTTCGATTATTTTTAAAAACCTTTCCGTGATAATTTGTATGAAATGAGCGGTGAAGTGCCAGTGCTGTGAGTGTCTTACTTAAGGAAAGTGACACTGCTCACTGCACTTGCTCACTTCACACAAGTTTTCCCGGGATACTTTTTACGGAATAGCACTGCAGTTGAGCATTTACAGCTGATTTTAATAATAAATCTCAATCCCAATTTCGCAAGCAATCAATGACCTTGAACGAATAAAAACGAAGAAAAAGAAAACGAACGAAACGAACCAGAAGCATCAGAGATCTAGGATTGAGATACGTTATTGAAATCGGCCATTAGACAACAGAATAGTTCTTCTGAGTAGAAGAAAACTCACTCAAAAAAAAAATATACGCTCATGAAATAAAACCTCATGAGTGTTTTCTACTCCTTACACCAAACATAACATACTGTTTCACCTGAGAGGTTTTCATACAGTATAGATGGGTCAAATATCGCTCGGCACGTTCGTTCCCGGAAACCTTATTCTTGATTCATTTTCAAGTTTTCATGCATTTTGGTCTTGAAGATACTTATATATTGCCATGTTAATAATAAAAACCGGTCAACACTGAAGGATTTCGTAGTTGAAATTAATATTAAGACACATGCATAAAGCGAAGGAAAAATATATTTTTTCATTTCAGGTCCAGTTAAAAACCAGTGTCAGATACTGATCTCTGACATTTTTGCTGAACGGGACCTATTTGGTACAGCTGCTTAAAAAAATAAGATAATAAGTACATGTACTTAATTTTTTTAAACAAATAAAATTTAATCAGATTTTTTTTCTTCTCTATTTAGTATTGTGCTTGAGCATCTGGTAAATATTTTTATTTATTTCTTACTCTCTTTTTGAAATGTATGGCATTGATATTATGAATGTGTTACACAAATACCCCACTGGATAACCTCCCTGGATATTAGATGGGTGATATCGTACATCTACCGAAATCTAATTAATACTGCTTTCTCTCACAGCACTTAACACCCAAGTTTTTCCTAAGCAGTAAGGTAACTACACACATTATTGGTACATAGCCAGCAACTGAATCCATTCTCCCAGGTAGCGTTGCCAGGCGTCCGGATAAAGCCGGACATAGGTAGGCTTTTTTGATAAGGTGTTCGGCCAAAATAAACGGTGTTCGGCTTGTCCGGCTTTTGTAACACTAAGCTTAGCATACTTAGACCGATGTTTCTCAACTGCCCAACACGATAAGACAGATATTTTGTTTTTATTAGTACAACGAACCATACGAACACTATTTAAATACAACTTTTTTTTCTTACCTATTAATACTGAGACAAAATGCTCAATAATGTAGGGTGTCCGGCCTTTCCACCCAAATGTCCGGCCAAACTGGCTGGTCTGTCCAGCTATTAGGTTTGGCGACCTGGCAACCCTACTCCAAGTCAATATATACCTATCGTGATATACTCCGTAGACATCGCCGTCTTAAGCATTTGGCACGCTGAGTTCTTGGCAGTTGAAGCACCCACTGGATCCGACCACCCTTAATCTTTGATCAAACGTAACAACCTGTCGGCCCTCCAGTCTTGTCCTTTGATGCGGATGTTCTGAGTACAGCAACTCTCACGATGATCCTTGGAAAGCTAGAACTATATTTTTCAACACATTTGTTTGAAAAGTCGCGCTTATTGTACCGCTTTTAAGTTCACAATGCAATGTCGTCGTGCTTTTTAACTTGCATTCCCGTTCTAGTGCAGTTAAATTCGCCACAGATAACCACATATTAATCGAAATGCCATCATATGTTTTAAAATTTTGTGAATATACGAACTGCGTTAGTAAATAAACAATGATAATTAGGCATTACATAACAAATAATGTATTTTGGTCAACAAATTAAGATTTATAAGTGTTCCATAAGAAAAAAGTTGTTATATTTTAGATATTGTGCTGGACGCTTCGAGTCAGTGCCTGTACTTTTAAATGGAAAGACGCGGCGGCGCGTCGACGCGAAAATAATTCACAAAATATTTCATAATGAAATATTTTGTTTGTATTTTTTTTTTCTTTGCAAGTGGGTTATAAACCTCATTTGATACGCGTAAGAAATTTTCATTGCAGTCAAATATCTGTTGTGACTAACAGGACTAAAATTAATTATCCGAAAACTTTGTCCAGAGAAATGCCTAATAGTTATACACATTCAAAGATATGTATTTAATGAAATACATATAAATATAAGTGTTCTCATGTCAACGGGCTGAATTTTATGTAAATATACATTATTCGCTAAAAATAAAACAAATATACTTCATTCATTCACTCATGTCATGTAGGTGTACCTGCTTTAAATACTCTTCCTAACCCTTCTAGACGTAGAAGCGTATCAAATGAGGCTTCTCTAAATTCTTTGCATTGGTTCAGGTTCTGCGCCACTTTCTATGGAAGACATCCAAGTCGTCCAGCAATCTCATCCTCAAAATAATACAAGAAGAAAAGTGGTAAGTCACCTTATTTATAGTCTTAAATTAGTTATAGTTAAATAAAATAAATAAATAATGCTGGACATTCCACACAGCATCATCTAGCCCCAAGCTAAGCAGAGCTTGTGTTATGGGTACTAGATGACTGATATACTTAATACAATACATTACATAGATAGATATTTTTTATTATACATAGCAAATACTCAGAACACCCGGAACAAATCGATCGAAGTTGGAAGTTGATCGAAGGTTAAGCTACGCTTGCAGAGGTCACTCTGTGGATGGGTGACCGTTCTTAACATATCGAGAGTCCTCCGTGCCTCGGAAAGCATGCTAAGCGGTTAGTCCCGGCTGTGATTTGTAGATTTTTAACTGTCGTTACGGGTAATCCAGAAGCCCGAAAGTTTGACAACCTTTCTTCTCAAGGGGAATCGTGTTACCCAGTTAGGCAGTCGCTCCATGTAAAATACTGGAATTCAGCTGAATCAAGTTACACTGTGAGCCCACTCCAACATAGTTGGGAAAAGGCTAGGCAGAAGATGAGTTTGTTAGATAGTCGCTCTCCACTGGACTAGAATCTAATCATGGCGGCCTCTCATGGGTAGGTATGCATACGATACTTCCTCAATCTATCTACGTTTAAATTTTTGGGCAAATGTAAACATGGACTGTTTTCCAAACGGTACAAAAACAATGATAACCAAGCCTATCTCATTGCGTTTACGGCGTAAATATTTGTTACCAAAATATATCCATAAAATTCGCGTACCTTCACATTTTTTGAGTGGGTAGGTTCACTCCTCGTGTCGGTATCCAGCATCCAATCAGTGTTAGCTCCAGAGATGGCTCGTCCCAACCGCTTTAATCGCAGATTAAAAACAAACACTGTCTGTTTTTCTGTAATTACTTATACGATTTAACAACACAACCTTTATCTTTTGATTAAAACAAAAGTTGAAAAGAGTATGGGTAGATACTGATCAACGTGATCAAACCGATCACGTTGAGAGAATGAATGAAAGACGACTATCAAAAACGGGACGCCTTCGAAGGACATATACTGATCTTATTGGTGATGTTCTTCAAAAGGTCGGGTGCGTAGTATCCACAACCGGCTTGCGTGTATGAACGTAAGAGGAGTATGTAAGGATCTTAGCACGTGGCATTCTGTAGTTTCTGCCTCCCCTCATGAAAAATAGGCGTGTGTTTATGTATGTATAAAAAACAAAAGTTCAACCACAGAAATATCCGAAACGATTAAATAAAATTCTCGTACATTTTTCGAGTGTACTCGAACCGTCAGGGCTGGCACCCAATCAATGTTGGCTGGAGTGGCCGCCCGATCCGGTAGTACTTAATCTCTGATCAAACGTAAACAGCCCACCCCTACATGTTCCGGGCGTCATACGCGACAGGATTCAATTAAGGCACAAATGTTTTTTACGTGAAAGTACAGTTCGGTTAACTGTTCAGGATTGCATGTTGATTGAAATAACGTGGTTAAACTTTTACAGGGTTATGTTTTTGAAAAGGATTTATTTGGATGGAAGTTGCTTACAATTAATATGCTTATGCTGATTTCAGGTTTCAGCTAGAATTAGACTTTCTATTGGCTTGATTGACGACACGGCTGACGCAGTGGCTGTCTGAAAACCGAAACGACTGGATCGATTTCAACTTAAGTATGTAAGAAGGAGTGACTTTGGCCTTAGACTGTTTGTATTTTAGAAAAATAATTATATCTGCCGCAAAAAACAATAAAAACCAACCAATAGAAGCCATCCTAACAAGAACAAATTTTCTACTTGGGTCATATATATATACAACGTGTCCCAGAAATCAACGTCAAGCCGAAAACGGGCAATAGGCCAAGTTGTGACAGCTATTAGAAAAATATAAAAAAAAATCTTGGTCATGTATTTTTCGAATTATAAGCATTCAAAAATAAATCTCAAAAAGTGACACCCTGTGATGATTTTTCAAGTCCTGTGACTACATTATTAACATTTCGGTAGTTTTTTTCTCTGTGATGTAACCATGAATAACCCTTCTGTAAATTACAGTTAAAAGTTAAAACGTAACTGCCTCAGTTCTAAATTAAATGTTAGATTTTTGCCCAATATTGAATTCAAAATAATGACATCACCCAACTTTAACCGACTGTACTGAAAAAAAAATCTACTACACTATTTTGGCAAGTAACTTTAAAAGATGGCGCGTTTAGTCAGGATTCCAAAATGGTATAACACATACTAATTGCTACTTCTTAATTGAGGAAAAAAAGTACATTGTTGGTTTTAGGTGCGTTTGAAATAAAATTCAGTCGTTGGATTTCTTTTATTATAATTTTTATTAAATCAGATTTACGAAGTTTTATAACAAATGTTCAAACTGTTTTCCTTCAGCTGCAATGCAAGTTCTACATCTCTAAAAATGATCGCGTAATAAGACGGGCGTATCTTCTTGAGTTGATGTATTCAGCGGCTTCTGCAATTCTTTGGCGCAGCTCGTCTAAATCTTGAATTGGTTTAGAGTACACTTTATCCTTTATCGTACCCCAGTAAAAAAAATCTATGGGGTTTAAATCGGGTGAACGGGCAGGCCACGAAATTGTACCACCCCGCCCAATCCACCTATCGGGGTATTCTCGATTGAGAAACTCTCGTACAGTGAGAGCATAATGCGCTGGGCAGCCATCTTGTTGATACCACATGCTGCCGTAAATGTTCAGTGGCACTTCTTCCAATAATTCTGGTAATTGGTTCTGTAAGAAGTTCAAATAACCCTGGGCATTTAAATTCTCCGGCAGCTCGATTGGACCAATAACTTTACCATTCAAAATTCCCGTCCACATATTTACTTTAAACTGGTACTGAGATCTATCTTCCCGCATCAAATTTGGATTTTCCACGTGCCATTCGTGCAAATTGTGGAGGTTCATGTAACCGTCCTTTTTAAATGTTGATTCATCGGACCATAGAATTTTTTCAAAGAATCGCGGGTCCTCTCGGTGCCTCTGCAACATCGTTCGACAAAATCGTACTCTCTCTGGGTAGTCTCGGGGTAGCAGACTTTGTACTCGTCGTACATGGTATGGGTGAAACTCGTTCTTTTTTAAAATACGATGTGCAGTACTTTTGGGGACTCCTATGCTCTGTTCAATTCCACGTACTGAGATACTTCTGTCTTCTTCAACTGCTTGCAAGACTTCGGCTTCGTAGGGCATAACGGGTCTTCCCTCGCTAACCATTTGGCTAGGAAATCGACCCTCTGATAATGACCGATGCACATTAATAAATACTCGATGATCGGGATGACGCTCAGCATTCGGGTATCTCTCACGATAAAAAATGTTTTTTCTCAATTAAGAAGTAGCAATTAGTATGTGTTATTCCCTTTTTGGAATCCTGACTAAACGCGCCATCTTTTAAAGTTACTTGCCAAAATAGTGTAGTAGATTTTTTTTTCAGTACAGTCGGTTAAAGTTGGGTGATGTCATTATTTTGAATTCAATATTGGGCAAAAATCTAACATTTAATTTAGAACTGAGGCAGTTACGTTTTAACTTTTAACTGTAATTTACAGAAGGGTTATTCATGGTTACATCACAGAGAAAAAAACTACCGAAATGTTAATAATGTAGTCACAGGACTTGAAAAATCATCACAGGGTGTCACTTTTTGAGATTTATTTTTGAATGCTTATAATTCGAAAAGTACATGACCAAGATTTTTTTTTATATTTTTCTAATAGCTGTCACGACTTGGCCTATTGCCCGTTTTCGGCTTGACGTTGATTTCTGGGACACGTTGTATATATATATATATATATATATATATATATATATATATGTATTTCTCATTTATATATATTCCCTGAATCATACAGTAAGTAGATACATCTCCTAGACTTCATACGTAACTATTTTTATGGCAAGTTCTCGGTACATTTACCGGACAGACTTGAAAACGTTTAAAGCAGCAGAAAGCTATTACCCTCCTTTCGCTTCGTTTGTCAAAGGACATCGTTTTGCGCAAACCACGGTCCATAGCTACCTTATATAATAACACAAATAAATAAAATTGTAGTGACTGTTTGTAATGTCCAAATAACAGCATTTTACTAAATACATTTGAATGTTTATACGGTATATATACCAAAAAACATATTTTTTTGTTTGTTTGTTTAAGGTAATCTCCAACAGACCAAAGAAAAGATGGATGGATTGTGTGAAAGATGATTATGGCAAGAAAAGAGGTGACCCTTGAGATGACGGCAAATAGAGATGTATGGAAGAAGAAAATATGCTGCGCCGACCCCTAATAAATTGCCCCAAATAAGGGCAGGAGGATGATATGAAGGTAATCTCCAAAATGGGTGGAACTATTTTGACGAGATTGTAACTTGGCCGATAGCTAGAATGTTCAGGATTAACTTAAGATATTTTCATTTTAGAAAAAAAAATAGGGAACCGCGATAAAAAAAACTGTAATCAACGAGGACGAAGTCACGGGTAGAAGATAGTAACATCTAAGCATCATAGAGAAGAAATCTGTTACGCGTATTTATCTCAAACGTCGTGGCTTTTATGAGCCATCATTATTTTTATGCGCCCTGAAGTTTCATTAAGAAAACTTTGCCCATAAAAACGTGATATTGCTAAATCGACTATTGATTTGAACTCTATTGCACGGTAATAAGGACTTGTTTGCTTCCCAACGTACCTAATCACTTTTCTCTTTGAGGAAAATGTGATAATTATAATCCGAATAACGCTTACTGGTGGGCTTTATAGGTCATATCTGTTTATTTTATTTGGATTTGTGATTCCTTAGCTTTGATTTTATAGAACTCAAGATACCGTAGGCTGTATAATGAACTAGCACTTGTACTTTTCCAATGGAATGACCAGAATGTTGGGCCACAAAAGGAATGAATGAAAGGCAGTGGTGTTACGCGAATGGATAGAATAAGAAATGAGTATATAAGAGGAAGTCTGAAAGTGGCGCCTGTGACAGAGAAGTTGTGTGGAAATCCGCTGTCATAGTATGGATACGTGATGCGAAGGAATGAGGATCATGTTGTGAGGAAAGTTTTGAGTATGAATGTAGAGGGTTACAAGAGTAGAGGGAGACCCAGGATGGACTGTGTGAAAGTTGATATGGCTAAGAAGGAGGTGACTTCTGAGATGACGGGAAATAGAGATGTATGGAAGAAGAAGACATGCTGCGCCGACCCCAAATAAATTGGGATAAGGGCAAGAGGATGTTACTTGTACTTTTCCATCAGAACTTTAAACATGCCCTCTACCCCCTATAAATCGTTTAAAAAAATAAAATATTCTAGGTTCCTCGCTGATAATACAGCTTTCTAAGTGTTTTTTTCCTTCAAATCAGTTCATAAGCTTTTGTGTTTATCCATTACTAACAAAACAAGTCTTTCCTCTTTATAATATTATATTGGTTTGGATTCCCTAATACTTAATCCTCTGAGATATAAGTAAAGAAAAGTTTTATTACCTCTTTTTTCTGATTAAATTAAGGAACTGTGAGGTAGTTCACTTAGCAGCACTATCTATTCATGATGGGGCGTCGGTGCCTTACCGATATTTATTTAGCGTACGTCTTTTTATGGGAGCGTTCAAAAAGCTGCCCTAATCTTGAGTGTTCGAATCCAGCCAGAACTAATATTGGTACTTCGAGCCTGTATGGCATAAGGTACCAATTGGCATACAAAAGTCACAGTACCTATGGACCCATCTGGTGCAGCTGTAAGGCACATAATTAATACAGATGTATACATATGTTTTCTGTTTTTTTTTTTTTACTACTTCCGTCATCATTATTATTATTTCTTTCTTTGTTTTCGATATTAAGTCGTGCCATTGTGTGCCTGAGTATATGTTAAAAAATGTTTTATTTTTTATTTTACCTAACTTAAGGAAACTACGCTTACGTAGTTTCACCATTTCAAATACCTACACTTCATCCAAAACTATTTTGACGACCGATGTGGCGCGGCGGGCGAAGGTCCGCCTGCGACGCAAGAGGTTGCGGGTTCGATTCCCGCCTTGGGACAAATGTTTGTACGATCTACAAATATTTGTTCCGGGTGTTCTGGGTATTTGCTATATATAATAAAAATATCTATCTATGTAATGTATTGTATTAAGTATATCAGTCATCTAGTACCCATAACACAAGCTCTGCTTAGCTTGGGGCTAGATGATGCTGTGTGGATTGTCCAGCAATATTTATTATTATTTTATTTATTATTATTATATTACTTACATTAAAGGGTACATGAAAAGTCCTGCCGCGGCCGGCCTGCCCGCTTGAGGGCCGTTTCAGGCAGTAATTTACCACTAATTACAGAACAACTCGAGTCACGGTAAGCACTTTTCCGGCTCAAGAGAGCCGCGCTACCTGCTCGTGTACATACTTATTTGTTCAACCATATTATAAATGTACACTCGAACAGATAAGAGAAAGATATGGAACGGATAAATTGAAATCTCATCCAGCATCAGGTATGCGATGCGAAAGGAGATTTAGAATAAGACATGAAGATAAAAGTGTGTTAAAAGAGCGAGGGAGAGGTAAAAAAATGCATGTGGCAGCTTCAACACGCGACTGGACTTTATTCTTTACTGCAATCGTCTGTTGGCGCCAACATTCGCGACCGATATTAGCTTTGCCAATATTGGCGTATAACTTAACGCTTTTGAGTTATCGCTTGTATTACTTTCATAATATTTCCAAACAGGTCCTATTTGAAAATAGATTCTCAAGAAGTAGGTACCTAAACTCCAAAAGAGGAATTAAACTAAAAATGTAGGCAAATATACTAAAATAGTTTAGTGTTTTTGGATAAAATAAAATATCATCACGCCTGTGTCCGTAGTGTTGGGCAGAGCACGTATGGTAACACCCACATTTAGCAACTGGCTATACCTATGTTATAAATCCCATGTAAAACGGGGCTATTTGAAAAACTTGGTAACACTTTGCCACTTTGCTTTTGCAGTATTTTTATATGTTTTAAATTCCTTTCTTTCTTAACATACTAGAAAATAATTACCCGTTGTTTCGTATCCCTACAGCTCACCTAGTTTTTTTCTAAAACACGTAACATAATGAATTCAGAATGAGATTATATAAAGAGACGTGTATCGTTTCATTTAACTGATCTGTATGAGAATTCGCCTCATAAATGTGGATAATACGTTATATTAAGTGGTAATCCATTAGGGATCGGTAATCCGGGTGTAACGCTATTATGTACATGAATTATATGCGGTTTTCCTCATCTTGTGAACACAAATGTTAAAACCTTTTTAGTAAATTATCTGTTGTTGTGGTACTCTAAAATCTTCTATAGTAGTGTCTGTTTGTAATATCCAAATGACAGCTTTATGCATATGAAAGTTTATACGCTAGATATACAATAAAATCATTTATTTTTAATTTTGTCTGTCTGTTTTGTTTCAGGTAATCTCCGAAACTTTTTTTTCTTTTCTTTATATGCTGTGGATAACGGTGTGAGTTTCACATTTATATTATAATATCTTTGTTTACATTATTTGCGCATATATAATGTGTTACTGTTTGTTTGTCCCAAATAAATAAATAAATGAAACAGCTTTATCGATTTTGATGGCACAATCACTACGAATGTGTGGAGTAGTAACTCAGGCTACTCTACTACAGGCTAGGAAAAAAATTATGCGCAATAAATGAAAAGCCCTGAAATTTGTGAAATTCGTGCACGAATTAATTAATTTAAATGACCCTCAGGGTTGCAACCTCTCTCGTACAGAGAAGGCACTACCATTAATCACTACGGTTAATCCAGGTGGGTTGCCGAATTCAGACTTAGCGCATAATATTAATACGTGAAGCGAATGTATAGGATCCCTTTTTAAGAATATTGAGCCCATCAAGGATTGTGATATTTGGCATAGTTAAAGTTCATATGGTGAATACGTTCGACAACTGAGCGACCACTGTTACTTTTGAATTTTTCAGTCCACAAATTTCCAAGTACATAGTTGAGAAAAAACATTGCCTAAAAATATACGAAGCCTACCAATACTTGTGAAGTTTTCTTTCAAAGCCCCAATCATGAGTCATCTGCGTCATGGCACCAACAATGGTGACGTCACCAATGCTGATGTCACTCTTTTGAAAATCAATTCGGAGGTTCCTCCTCCGTTGTTTTATTTATAAAGATCTAATTAATGTACCTACTTACTTATTGGTTATCGAGTACTTTGAAAGGTGATGTAATTTATTGCAAGCTTGAATTTATTTTGAGACTTAGTCGTCTCTAGTATTATAGTATTGACGCCGTTCGTCTAACAGCTCGGTGTTAGTCTCCTACTATTATTATCAATAAAATATTTTATACAGAAAAAACCAGTACCAATAGTCCAGTAGTTGGTACCATTGTGACTTTTTCAATTCATATGTACTTTCTAAGTTTATCTTGGACATCACTGACATCGGTTAAGGAAAACATCGTGAGGAAACCTGGACATATAAGACTACTTGATCTTGACTTACTTGATATAAGTCTGAAATCACCAACCCGTCTTGAGCAAGAGTGGTGATCACTGCGCGTGCTTTCTCTGTATGAGAAAAGGCTCTTGCCCAGCTGTGGGATAGTGTCAGGCTGGTATTATTATACTCACACGACACACACGAAAACTAACTATGTAAAGTAAAGAAGCATTCACGAATATTACATGATTTCAACAACCGATATTCCTTGGGCAGTCAGCCCCACTTAACCTTGCTGTCCAGCCAATCATTTTTATAGCTCATATTTAGATAAGTGAGATTTAGATAAGTAAGAACATGAATCATCACATTATTCGTTTTTAGCCAACTTAATAAAAACGAAGAGGTTATGCAGTCGGCGAGTTATTTTTCCATGTAGATAATGTATAAAGATTTCTCTGTAGGTAATTAGTTGATCTATTTAGGAGATTTATTTTTAATGGCCAAAAGAAGCGGCAGGTGTGTGGGCAACCACATAAATTATACTTCGCTTTAATAGCTTTGAGTAATCTTGCATAATAAATTGATTGATAAATTGAATATAAGACTTATTGACAACAAGGGAACACCCCTTGTTGTCAATAAGTCTTATATTACAGTGGTGTTGGATCGAATCGTGAGTCACGCAAATATTGATGTGTGGGCGAGTAAAAGGTGGGCGTTTATGGGGACTGTCTTTTGTAAACGTTTAGACGTTCAAAAAGTGCTGATTCTTAGCGTAATTTGAATAAATGAATTTTGATTTTTGATTGTAAAGCCAAGAAAGATAAGAGTACAAGTAACTTGACATGGCTTATTACAAGGTTGTCGACATGTAAGCGATCGTTGTACCGATTGTCATGACAGCCAATGGATTAATAGCCACGAGCCACGACCAACATCTGAAAAGACTATCGATAGGCAGCTGGATCAACGGTTTGATTCAGAAAGTGATACTTCTGGAAATAGTTCCTATTGTTAGGAGGTTCCTCACCCAAAAGCCCCGATCTAAAAGTTTGCACTATGTTTCTGATACCGGTGGGTCACAATTTTGAAATGATTTGTATGGTTTTGTTTCAGATTTTTTTTCTCCAAACCTGCCAGCCTTCTGGGCACTTTTCCCGTTGACAGTGATGCGGATGAATTTTTCGATGCCCTGTGATTATTTGTTTTATTTTATTTTTTCATGCTTTTATAGTTATATTAACAATGAATTCAGGAATACTTACAAATGTATTAAACACTGGTCTAACTGTTAGTAAAAACTTATCGACTAATAGGGAGATATTTTATTCATTTTCATCACCATCCTCCTGCCTTTATTCACTTTAATCTATGTTAATTAATTTTTTTCTTCACTATGACGTCACCCAATAAGCATACGGATCATTATCCGTATGCTTATTGGGTAGTCTATCGCATTCGATAGACTGCGAATTCCCTATACGCGGGGTTAAACCCAATATCATAATCTTTTTCTGGCTATATATGTTTGAATACTTATCCAAAGTACCACAGCGACCTTGGCTGCCCACAGTATGTAAAAAACGTAAATAGTGGGCTACTTACAATATTATATGGTGATGCAATAATTGATTGTTTCAGCTTGCTACAGGAATGGGTTGTCTAGATCGTATTGTCCTCGGTAGGTACAAGTAATCACTGTATTAGAATAGTTCACTTGCTAGACAATTCTTATTATGAATCACTTATTTACACCGTGTTTGCACTTTTTCCACTAAATACTACTAAAACATTTGAGGGTACATTTCAGTGGTGTAAAATCAAAAGTAGGTTATACCCGCATATTGTTTAGAGTTTATGAGATATTTTAAACGGGATGTTTTACTATTTTGACAGCTTTTAATCAATCTTGCAAAAGATATCAGGAAAGTTCTTATTAAAAACAAACAACATTAATTTTAGTTTTGTTTTTAATTACATAAATAAACTTAAAAATAAAACATTGAAAGCGCTTTTGGTAAACATATATCCGGTTTTCTTTTAGTTGGAATAACATCAATTTTATGAACTAATACTGAGTCGCAATTTAGTTCCAAAGTCTTTGCTGTGAAATTTCCACAACTTTCTAGTTTCTGCATTCCCAAGTACCCAAAAGCATATGGAGAATGCACAATGGTACATAGAAAATATATTACTAACAATCAACGTCGTATTTATGACATGTTTTGCATCTGTAATTTCTAAAAAAACTACCTTAAACACGTCAATGACCATTTGTTGGAAGCAAAACAAAAATATCAGCATAATCATGACTAGAACAATACGTATGTTCTTTTTTGTTTGTATGTTATTTTTAAGAACAGATCTGAGAGCTAAGATTAATAAAACTGCATTTGCAAGTAACACAGGCCACTTGATAACATATATATATATGATTAAATACTTGCGGGTTGCTTTCGGACCTACATATATCATTGCACGTAGTAACAGGGCAAAGGCGGTGGGTCCAAGCCACGCACACAAGGACACTTTCCAAATGCTCCAGCTCTCTGTAGTGAACACTTTAACAAGGCTGATGTATATTTGGTGACTGAACACAAACATCCAGCATACCAGCGCCATTTCCGTATAAATCATTAAAAGCATTTGTAACAATACTGTACGGCCATGATTAGGGCACGTGTTAAATACATTCTGAACGTCGCAGAAGAATCTCACGAATGTGTACAAAAATCTTGCGAGCATGAATTGTATTAGCAGCTGATTTTTATAACTCTTTCTCCATTCAGCAAACAGCATGGCGGTTGAAATAAGCAGCAACAAAGCAGCTGCTGATAATGCTATTCCCATTGAGCTCCAAGCTAGAGTAAAAATGGTCCAGAAGGATGATGCATTCTTAGAGGTGTAAATCACGTTGCCTTGTTCCACTTCTATAAAATGCAACTTAAAATTATTAATTCCACTGTTCATTTTGTTTAATTGACATGGTGTTAAGCTACTATTGTCCATATTTGGGATTATTTAGTCACTTTAGCACACACTCCAGTTTATCTAACGATAAAACACTATCTCCCGCCTCGTTTTTTTGATCATTATGTTCATAAAACACGATTGGAAAGTATTTTTAACTCCATTATGTGGAAACAGTAACTAACTAAACTTTTCTTTGTAAACTGCATCAAGTACGAAATCGGTTTTTTTTTCTGTAAACAATTGACCGTCTGGCGCGTCCACTGTTTAACAATAATTCATGGATTATGTACAAGCAGTAACTAGATAACACGTTATATTATCTACCATGGATTAGATTGGATATTTTGGTATCAAACAAAGTACTTAAAGATACGTAATTAACATATCAATAACTTTCACCAACGGGATCATAATATTTACTCACCAATTATCAGGTGTCACTGACATACTCTATTAAAGATAGGATTATAATTCAATAAGGTTCATCACCTGAACTTTTGAAGAACGCCACAAGGTCGTGAGAAGAAGTAGAAACTGGTTTACAAATAAAATTGCATGTCAGCCACATAAATAATGATCCTTATGCTCAAATTGTTTTTCAATAAAATACTTATTTTTCTACATCGTTGTGGAATTCTGAAAATTAGTTTCGTTTGTCTCTGTCGAAATTTCTCGGAAATGAATTACGCTGGGTTTAATAATGTTTTAAATTGGGATGGTTTAATAAAACTACATTTAAGAAACACAGAGGATATATTTTCAGATATAATGCCACGACAGGTCAAAAATAAAACTCACGTAAGTGAGGAATAAGAAACGATAAATATATAAAATTCTATACAAATAGTTAACAAGGTGACAGTGTCTAACGATTATAGTATTAAAACTTATTGCCAACTGTACACTTGAGGACAATAGTATTACAACTTAGACGAATTGTACACACTCGAGCTTAACATTGAAGTTTCTAGCTTTTGTGGCGTCCTTTATATTTATTTACGAGCAAGTACTAATTTCTTCGTGATTCGTTCGTTACATTTTTCCGTCCTCAAGTGTAAACATTTATCGAATTTCCCTTCAAAACACTTTTAGCTTGTTTGTGACAGATTAATTTAAGAAGCGTAGAGTGCGGAGCTTTGTTTGTTTGAATGTACTCATTCAGAAGAGAAATCAGTTGCCTATTCGACTACAAGTAAGTGCATCTACTTATGAAATATTATTGCATTGTCTAATTTATACATACATAAGTAACGTCTATTACCAACATTAAAATTTTAGAAATTCTACACAGTAAAATGTATTTCTACTAATAGCATTATTACTCGCTGCGTCAATCAAATTTTAATTAGATAACTATAATAGATATTTAATTAACGTACTATTTTTAAAACTGACTGATTAAAAGAAGTTATAATAGATCAAGTTCAAATTCAAACAAGAATTCAACAGATTTATCTCATTAAAATCAAAAACAATAGAGAACGGAGTTTAACTCGTAACAGTTGCTTAGTTATAACTTTTCCGTAGGGTGTAAAGGCTTAAATATTATATTTATTTTTACAAACACCAAATTTAATCTTTATGGATTAGGTACAACACTATGTATTCAAAGTTGTTATTGTTTTTTTTTATTATTCATTTGTATCATAGATAATATTGCTCAAATTCTTTTTGTTAATTAGAATTTCGTGATGTTGCAAATTTGAAATTAGAAAAGATTAAAAAGGTTTTTAAGTTAGAAAACATGTCAATAGGTAGATCGTGTCTAATAGACGATAATATTACACTAACTATTCATAAGGACAACTCTTTGTAGTTTGAATACTATGTGTACTTATATAGAAGTCTTTATAAGGGATCACAGTTGGAAAACACTAGTTCGATACACAAATCGGGGAAATTACAATCTATTATTCTATATCTATTTAAACTACGCTTCTATTACTTAATTTAACACTATTTATGGATACTTAGACATATTATTAACAGAAAATAATGGATTAAAATATCAACGTTTTAAATAAGGAACGAAAATATTAACAGAACACACAACAATTATTCAAATAACGGTGAAATTGAAAACATATTCATGACGAAGACCAACTTTTCGAACAAATTAATTAAAACAAACGCGTTAACTTATAATGAAAACATTAATTTATCTCACATACTTTATTTTAAACATTGTACTCAATTAACTTTGGTAAAAAGATAAATAAAACCATTACTACTACTTTGCTTATATTACAGCGAATTCGTTTTTACCACCACAGAGGTGTTAACTAAAATAATAATTAATAGATCTTAAAGCTAGTAAAATCAGTGATACGTAAAATCGATTAATAACTTTAAAACTGAGGCTCGAAGAGAACTAAGTTACTACATACTTATTCCTACAATTACTCCTACGTAAATACTTACTTAGTATTTTTCTCTACTTGTCAGATTTTGTAAACAAATATGGCGGGCTAAGATTTTAATGAAGCAGTTTGTGATATGCCGATATGCCTTATTAATATCGTTCTATGTGCTACTAGTAAGAAGCACATAGCCAAATCGTTATAGTGATCAATACGTTCAGATGCTGCAAATATTGAGGGAAATTGTGGTTTTTATACCCTGTTTGTTTACCAAATAAGACATGTAAGGAAAAACAGTATTTATAACAGTGTGCTGACACAGTTTCTTAGCGTGAATCGAAGTTACAGTAGAATGTTCTACAAAGGACCAGTTTCCGATATGATTTGTCTATTTATTTTGAAATAAGTAGTTGTACATCAAAAACTTTGAAAAGTGGATAAAGTGCTTTTTTCATTATTATTTTAAAATCGTTTTAAATAGTTTTTGTAAAGAAAGAAACTGGCCCCAAAAGGAAGCTAGTAAAGTCTAGAAGATCACAATGCGTACACTTTAATTATCTTATTATAAATTCCTACAACAGTATCTGCAATATTAGCATTAAATATTTTTACTTAATTCGTAAGTTTTTATCTAAAGTCTACTTTCCGTAAACATACTTCGTATTTTTCATTCATTTTCTAAATATTTTTACTGTTGATTCATTTTAATTGAAATGATAAAATTAAAAAGATAAAATTAATGCTCTGGTCATTTTTGAAACAATATTTCTTTTCAGCAAAATAATTCATCCCCGAAACGATTTTGAATAAAAATCATTTAAAGTTTCGAATCGAAAGTATAAAGTTGTAGATCGAATTAATTGTACGATAGATATTTATTAAGTTTTCAGAATCAATCATCGTTAGTTAAAAACTAATCAAGAAGCAGATTGCGATTGTTGAAACGAGACCAACGGGGTAATAGCGTAATACATAATGCAATGGCAATAACTATAATTTTGACAGTGCAACAACATTCATTGCGTTATTATCGTTGTCGAGCATTTGAATTTTCTTAACAAATCAAGCAATGGATTAGGTATTTCCTTCAAAACTCTTCGGATTGCGACAGAAAGTATGCTATGAAACGTGAGGTAGGGTGCTGCTCATTGAGACGATTAAAATTTTAACGATATTTAAAATTAGTAAAATTAACTTTCCAGTTAGATACTCTTTACTCGACCATGTGCTCTGTGGAAGAAATAAATGCAGTTTGATTTCATGTTTTCTAAAAGGTACGAACAAAATAAAACGCTGAAAAAATGCTGAAAACAATTCAAAAGTTAGTTCAAATAGGAAGATAAATCGATATCGCTGTGAAAGATGAATCGATATCCCGACTTTGTAGGTATGCAATACGTATCGTCAAAGTTTTGAATGGAAAATTAATGTTCAACCTTTCTTGAGCAGAAAATCTATATTTCAATAAATATTTCTTGATTAAATTTGTTGACGTTTCATTCATTTTGCTAGGCAACTATTGATATTTTCCTGCTCGTCATTTTATCAAATAGTTTGGATTCTCTTCTTTTTTTTACTTAACACGTAAAATGTATTGATTGTTGGTTACCTGGCGTTTAAGGTGTTAATTTAACACAACTTATAATATTTAATTTTAATTTTAAAGTTCACGTTCAAATGTGTCTAATTGAAATAAATGATTTGAATTTCACTTCGACTTTGACTTTATTCTTCTGACGGAAATAAAACCGCTAAAATTTCAACACCATTCCGCTAAAATTTCAACACCATTTATTCTAACAAACGATACCAATATAACAACACAAATGAGAACGAAGTTAGAGGAAGTTACCTTGTTCCTCTACGGGCGTGTGCTCCTCGTCCGACGAGTCGAATCGGCTCTCTATTAGAGAACTTTGTTTCTGCAGAGACTGAAACAATTGATGCTATTAACGACGCTAATAAGAGAGGAACATTGTTTATTGGAAGGTATTGTGTTGTTCCTACTACAATAGCCTTTTAATGGATAAATAACTCAAAAATTAGGAGTAAATAAAAAGTTCCGACGCGCGACTGGAGTTTACTCTTTAAGTGCGATCGTCTGTTGGCACCAACATTGGCTACCAACATTGACTTTACCAATATTGGCGCAAAATACAATGCTTTTGAGTAAATGCTTGACAACTAATGTAAAAATTGATTCTTAAGGAGAAAACTCCAAAACCAAATTGTAACATAATTTAATACATTTTTTTTCAAATAAACACCACAGTTTTAAAGATTCAGTACTTGGATTTCAGCAGATATCTGACCAATATCTTATCCAATCTCTAAATAATAGAAATAAAAGATAAAATAATAAAAATAGCACAAATATGACAAAATGCAAAATAGCCCACATTTTAACTTGAATTTCGCTATAAAATGTACCACATACCTTATTGGAACGTCGTCTCGGCGGTGATATCTTGTTCCATAAAGCTTCGAGCTGATCGAAATGCTGAGATTGCGCTATGGCCGCTTCTTCAGGCCCTAAGCTCACCTGCACATGACGTAAGATGTAAATTTTAAAGTTTATATCGAAAAATAAATGTCAGGAAGACTTTAGGTATATATATTACCTGTGAACCCAAATCTTTGTTTTTCGCTTCTTGTATTTTTGAAATCTCTTCCATTGATGCGGAAACGGAGAATCTAGACAAAACAGAATTTAAATGAAAGTTGCATTTAGTAAATATTTTTATCCTTAAGTATCATTTGAATGGGTTTTACCTCCTCTTCAACCGTTCGTCTACTTGGGCCATCATGGCTGCAGAAGTAAGATGTCCATATTTCTTCTGCCATGTGTAAGTATCCAAAGATACTTCTTTCTTTAATAACCTTCTCATTGGCCGTTTCGGTGCCAGCGGGCGTAGCTCTGGACAAAAAAATATATTAGTTCTTGTTTCTCTTATATTTCGTTATCTCTATTAAGTAATGAACCTCACTTTCACAGCAAAAGAAAGATCAAAAGGTGCCATTACATTAATTAAACTTGTGTTGTTAGTTTAGTATTCAATTGTTTTTTTGTTTCTAAAAAAACGTTGCTCCACACTAGGAATATATCCTGTATCGTGGGTGCGTTTACAAGCATTTAAAGTCACATACACTAACAGCCAGACCAGGAACAACTACCTGTAGGCCATACAAATAATTGTTCAGTGTGGGAATCGAATCCGCGACACGCGGCACAGCAGTCGATCGCTCAGCCATTGTACCAACCGTACCGTCTAAATTATTGATACATACATACTATTTGATAATACTACATTAAATGATGATGTCGTCTAAATATATTATATGAGATGTCTTATAAAACTAGTGTTAGTAGTAAAGGAGCTGAGACTTACTTGACTTACCGTCAACGTCTTTACTTGGCGCGGCATATGTTGGTATCTTAACGTACGTAGCTGGTGTATTGTGTAGACAGATCATTGGAAGGCAACCTGGTGAAAACCGGAGAGTGAATCTAAGATAATGTCAATCTATTCAGCTACACTTACCTAAAGTATACTTGTGTATAGGGAGCTAATAAAAACCGCTGCACGGGTTGATGAAGGTTGAAGGTTGCGCTTGCGGCCACCGGAGCAAACGGCCACAAACTGACCAAATCCACAGACTGACCTCACAGTCTGTGTATGGGTGGCCGTTTGTAACATATCAAGACTCCTCTGTGCCTCGGAAAGCACGTTAAGCTGTTGGTCCCGGCTGTCATTTATAGATCTTTGACAGTCGTTACGGGTGATCAGAAGCCCGAAAGTCTGACAACCAGTCTTTCCAAGGGGTATCGGGTTGCCCAGTAACTGGGTTGTGGAGGTCAGATAAGCAGTCGCTCCATTTTAAATACTGGTATTCAGTTGCATTCGGTCAAACAGGAAGCCGACCCCAATATAGTTGGGAAAAGGCTAGGCAGATGATGACTTGTATAGGTATATTAGCTGACCCAGCAAACGTTGTTTTGCCAGATAAAATGTTGGAGGTGGACCACCCTTATCGTTTACGGGGATGACCTAACCTAACCGATATGCACACAAAATTTCACGAAAATCGGTGGAGCCATTTCGGAGGAGTTCAATTAGAAACACCGTGACACGAGAATTTTATATATTAGATTAAAAATAAGTCCCTGTAAAAGTTTGGTTTGCACTACAGTTATTTCTCATCTAGAAAATGAAGACATTGATCAAACAGAAGTATTTTCATTACACAAAAAGAAAGTATCGTACCTCTATCCAATAGATGGATGGCGATACGTGCGCAATCGCTAGTGATCTGAAAGCCGAGCAGAGGGACGTGAAGAGCCAGAGATGTCAAAGCCAGACCTCTTTTAGTTTCCCAGATGATAAGCGTTTTATCTTCAGCACCTAGTTTGTAGACAACAATAAATTTCGTTAGGATTTGTGTTTCAGTGATATTGTGATGCTTTTTATAGATAAGTCTGAGCAAAGTTAGGAGTTAATTAAAACTTGCCAATTATAACTTGTTTTAAGTTATTGTGGCGTCCAGAATATTTGAAATTAAAAGTTCAGTTAAGTTACATTTAAGTTAAGTGTTAGGATAATAATATTGATACTTAAAATAGGTATATAACTTACATCGCTGAATGCTGAACGAAAAATTTAATTTAGTATTCTTAAGAGAATTCTTGCATTCGATATGAATCTTTTACTTACTAGACACGCCAATAGTTCCATCTCCTGTGACTTTAACGCACGTGACTTTGCCAAGATGTCCAGACAGTAAATGTAGATCTGAACCAGTGTTGATATCCCACACTATAAGATTGCAATCCCAAGATCCTGATACAATCTGAGTCTTGTTCGTGATCGATACAGCAACACAGGTTACTATATCTGAGTGACCGACTAATACCTGAAGAAAACATTATTTGTACATACTTTAAAAAATACAACGCTAGGAAAGGAAAATTTAGAACTATTTGACAGAATCGACAAGACAAAAGTACAAAAGTAAAAAAAAATGCGATAGCAAAACACAAACTCGGGTTAGATATTCCCTTTTAGAGTAAGAAGAATAGAGAATGTACAAAGGTTCAGTTAACAATATTTAAGAGTAATTAATAAACTGTGACCAACTTCAGGTCCAACTGTCACTTACCTGTGACAATTTCCCTCCATCCAACTTCCAGACTTTCAGTGACATATCCATAGAGCCTGTGACTACATGTTGCGAGTCTGCTGTCAAAGCAAAACACGTGATTCGTTCTGCGTGAGAAACATTCCTTTTTTCCTCACCGCTGTCACCACCAGCTAATGTCCATATTCGAACTGAGTTGTCACCGTCCGATAGAACCTGTATTATATTTATGTTTATGGAAAAGTCTATATAATTTTAACTCATCTTGAAATTAGTAGATAGAAATTTAGCTTTACAAAAAATTTGCTATGAAAAGATGACAACTGGACTATCAAAACATTTTTTCAACTTAGTATGATACACTGCAATTCCGTTTTAGTTTCAGTTGACAATTATATAACTACCAATATTTGGAGAAATAGTAAGTCTGAATTTACACTACTAATACTTCAAACTTAGAAGCTGAAGCGCAACAATTGAAGATGAAAATCATTAAACCAGAAATCTATTAGGTTAATCCAGTCAAACGTTAAGTATGCCTAACTTGGTCTGCGAAGTTTGTTCAGAACTTACGGAGAACTTCATGTTCAGGGTAACATCAAGGCTCGCAGTGGGTGCAGCGGTTGAATGTAAGACAATGCCGGAGTCCACAAGCCACACGTGAACATTCCGAGCTCGGTCGCCTGACATCGCTCGTCTGCCGTCCGACATCATCAATAAAGTTTGGAGAGCTGCTGAATGCCCCTGTAAAAACTTCACTGTGTACGTATAACTCAATAAAAGAATGTTGAAAACTTTGACGACGAAGTTTAGAAGACAAAGATAGAATTTTTGTTAACAAGACGAGTTTTTTAATTAAATGCCCTAGACTGAATCTAAAAGTTTTGATGTTAACGGACTTTATTCTAAAGGACCTGCGAATACAATACGTATAATTCGCTCTTAAATGAATTCTTACAGAGATTCTGGTAATTCCTTGTGTTTACTAACCTTATAAGTCAATGATGGTGAATTGTCAGCCAGTTGCCATACAACAATGGTCCTGTCTTCAGATCCGCTTAACACCAATAGATTATTTGGAGAGAAGGTCACACAAGTGACGTGACCCAAGTGTCCGTTTAGTGTTGTTTGAAGACGATGAGTGGAAAGATGCCATACTCTGACTAGGCCACGGG
Source organism: Phlogophora meticulosa (assembly GCA_905147745.2). Lineage (NCBI taxonomy): Eukaryota > Metazoa > Arthropoda > Insecta > Lepidoptera > Noctuidae > Phlogophora > Phlogophora meticulosa. Next base: position 13,684,444 of record LR990520.1, on the reverse strand, counting down.
CACAGCCACTAGCGGCCAGTTGACCATCTCGGGAGATTTCTAGACAGCTGATTGGGATTAGCTCACTTTGTTCTGCCTGTTTAGGAAAAATAATAGTAATAAAAAAAACTGTGGAGACCCAAGATGCATGCATTGAAATGGATGGTTATTGAAAGAATAGCGACGGTGGAGAAAAGGCATGATGGCATGAAAACATCATACTGTTTCCCGTTACGGCATGCGAGTCGTTCTTACATTCAAAGCGCACCCGTAGATGCTTCTCATCCATAATCGTTTAATTTCTTATTTTTATTCCAAAGAAATCATTTCGTATAAAAAGTGATAATCCTTTAGATCTAGAGTGACTTTATTCATTAGCAACTGGGAGAATTTCTGTCTCAATGTTGTCGTGTTTCCGTACTAGCAATATTGGCAGGATAACCATATGTTTACACATTGCAGAAGGCTCTAAATATGAGCCGGAATAGTAAACTTCCTATACATTCTTTTCAATGACTTACCTGTAACATGGAGACATTTGTCATGGATTTCGTCTGGCGTCTCTTTGTCTGTTTAGTAGGTCGGAAATTAGTCAAATTGTCTTCTGTGTGGAATGAATAAATCGTTACTCTGTTGCCGCCTGAAAATAATACTATGTTTACTGTCGGGTACGATATTCACATGAATTTATAATGAATTCAGTAATTTACTAGTGGAAAACTTAAGAGAACAAAGTAATTTAAATTATTAATCTCACTAAGATTCATAATTTAAGTAAGAAGTTATAATTTGAAATAAGCAATAACAATATTAATATAAAACAGATAATCTAGAGAGCTCTAGAACTAGAACTAGTGCAGTCATTCTATCTCACCAGCAGCCAATAAAAAGTGATCCTTATCAGCGACGGCTAACGCCGCCAGATCATGCGCCACTGCCAGCGTGCGCAAGAGTGTTGCACTGTGTAGACTGTACAAGTAGATCCTCTGGTCTGCGCAGCCTACCGCCGCACGAGACGAGTCGTGAGCCACACAGAAACATTTCACCTAAAAGAGGTAACTCCTTTTAGATATTTAATTCTGGCAACTCATTAAATTTATATAATCCTATACATAAGGGAAATCCAAATCAATCATTTAATAAAGTTAGTTAAAAGGGACCACTGAACTGAAAGAGTATAAAAGTAGCCATAGAAACGAATTAACTTCATTCTACAACGTTTCCCTGAAGTAAATATTTGTTCTCGACTCTATTAAAACATACATATATACATTAGCTAATAGTTCAGTCCAGTAAAACTGATATAGCCTAATTTGTGGATGATGTATTTTCACACCGCTTAATTTTGTTTAACTTAACATGAAAACTTTAACTGTTCGGTATCGCTATATCAAAAAAAGTATTGGTTTCTTATTCTGAAAGTTATGCAACTTCTCTTTTTGCAGATATCTACTATTTCAGGACAGCTGAAGCAGGTACTTCGTCCTCGTGAAATTAATTAAGGCATCAATTAATACTTGTTTGAGTCCAAGTTTCCGATTCTATTCGCTACTTGTTAAAAGTTCGTTACCGATATCGGGAAGTGAACACCTGAAATAATTTAATTTTGTCTCTGGATTTATTGTTGGATAGTTGTGAAGGTAGCTATATAATTGATCGTTATAAAATCCAAATCGTATTTCGATGAATTTTCAGATTGAGATTGGTGGAAATTATTATCAGAAAATCAATCGATCTTCACCAGTAAGCATGAATATAGTTTTAAACTGATAACTTCACGAACCTACTCAGAACTAATGAGTGATAATGGATATTTACTCGAAACAACGAGAATTGAAACAACTGTGTATGACAAGCTATCAAAAAGACACTATCAAAACGATATAATCCCTTTAAATGACTGCTCAATACAATAGCCTAGTATGACCACCATAGAAACAGGTTTTGTCGACGTAAGAATAGACAACATGACAGACTGCTGAAATATTTGTACCGTCTCGAGCATGGCGATGTTAAAACTGTAGAGAAGAAAGTTTTCTATTCACTGCAGTCTACAAGGCGCCTCATGCACGGGTAGAAGAGATGTCAATTTGGAAAGAAAAAAACGTTGTCTATTCTTGATAGAATAGATATAAGTAGAATTGGTCATGCTACGCGTGCTGGCCACCAAGCACAAGCGTAATCTTTATTACCAATAACGTAATACCAAATCCTGATATTATAAAACTTATAATGTACAAAGCAAATGCTCTTACTCCAATAAACAAAGAAAGTTCCCGAATCCACAATATCGATGGTAACGTAATAGCACCGCTTAGCGCTGCTCCCACCGAATGTAATAAGAAATGGGTCCAAGAGCACTTAAAAGAAATCGTGGTAATCTATTTTCTCTAACGAATAAAGAGCTTAACCAATTTAGTGATCTCCTATTACGTTAGGTTGAATGTGCGGTAGATGTCAAGGTTGTATTGGCTTGAATATTTCGGGGACAACAATTTGGTCACGGGTTTAGTTCGGGAAGTTTGGATTTATTAGGAATTAGTTGTTGGATTCCGAAGTTATTGGGGTGACGGAATTTCGTTAGACTCTTTATGTAGCAATGGAATTGAATGTTCTCGGAATTATTTGTAATGTTTTATTGTATAAGACATTTGGAAATAGGTTTCTTTAACTTTTTGTGATTTGTAATAAGATTAATGGAAAATTGGTTACATTTACATTATAGTGTGCATATATCTGTGTAATGCGTTCTACTTTCAAGTTTTCATCTTTGCGTTATTTTATCAAAACGTAATATGCCTCAACAAATTGTTGCAAGATCGTACCAACTTTTAAAACTTAGCCGGCTCTGTCTATTTAATTTAAGTAAATCCTCGTACCGTATCGTGGGATTAACGTTATTCCGGATAATGGGAAGGTATTGCTGAACAAAGTTTAAAGATAAAGTTATGTTGGGACGCAACAGGGGTCCCCTTTGAATAAACTTGTTCTTTTCGCTTCCGCAGTACGAAATGAAAGGCATTTATTAAAAATGAAAGTGATTCTAGGATGGCGAGATTGAATTTATGATAGAAATCTGATTAATTTGCAGGGACTGAGCGCAGTGGAGACTAAGACCGACTTAGTCTCGGGACTAAATTATTTCCTTCATCTTTTATACCAAAGGTACTTTGCAATATTATATAATAAACTGTACAAGCGTCAGTCTTGGCCCAGATGCTGTTCTATTATATTATACCTACGGGATTCACTGTGGATTTGTAAAGCTTCCTTGTCTTAAAGCAAGACAATAGGCTCGTTGTCTGTTTCCGAAGTTAATTAGATTGGTATTTATTTTATTTTTTCAATACAGCTACGACCTTTGTTGTGATTAATTTAATCAGATTGTGTTAGCTTATAAACTCCTAAGCGTGTTTTGTGTATAACGTATTTCCTAACGTATTTCCTATTGATATTCTTTTCCCGTAAACAAACTTCAACTTTATGTAAGTGTGAATGAAGTTGATTTCACAATGGTTCGTATGTATTCCATATTCACGCCCTTGTTTCCACTTTTATGTTTAAGTCGATGTCAGAATGACTAGTACTTTTAAATAAGTCAGAATAAGTCAGATTAGATGAAAAAAACACATTTCTCTATTATATCTGAATGAAGTTATGAAATGGAATTTTAAATTAGTTCATGAACATGCTGTACAATGTTACTGCATATTAACTGGGGCTAGGAATGAATACTTTTTATCGATAAATTATTATTTTTGAGTTTCAAACTAAATAGTCTTGACTTTTGAGTTGTCTTCGTTTTAATCTAGCAGTACGACATATTTAACAGCTTTAAATAAATAAATAAATATAAATAAATATAGCTGGACAATCCACACAGCATCATCTAGCCCCAAGTTAAGCAGAGCTTGTGTTATGGGTACTAGATGACTGATATACTTAATACAATACATTACATAGATAGATATTTTTATTATATATAGTAAATACCCAGAACACCCGGAACAAATATTTGCAGATCGTACAAACATTTGTCCCAAGGCGGGAATCGAACCCGCAACCTCTTGCGTCGCAGGCGGACCTTCGCCCGCCGCGCCACATCGGTCGTTAAAGCTTTAGAAGGTACAAACACAGAATAAGCTTAACGCGTAATCAGGCTTAGGCACTATCCAAATGGGCACAGATTTCAGTCTGTATTTTAGATAGAAATTCATGCCTTGTCTCTTCCATGTTATGATCGCAGCATGATCGGAAACAAAGTGTCACCTGCCACTACCATTATAAACAGCCGCTGAGTCCTTGGTACTGTACGGTAAGTAGTCTTAGTGCTACTGTTAAAACCTGTTCGGTCGCGTCAGCGTAAACTTCAATTTGTACTGAAACTTAATAAGCGCTGTCTGGTGACGCTAATGGGAAACACAATTATTTCATACAGATTGACGTAAACGCGATCGAGTGAGTTTATTTATACCATTTGTATTGTCATTAATTTTATATGATGAGTTTACTTAAATAAATAAAAGAAATAATGCTGGACAATTCACACAGCATCATCTAGCCTCAAGCTAAGCAGAGCTTGTGTTAAGGGTAGTAGATGACTGATATACTTAAGACAATACCTTACATAGATAGATATTTTTTATAATACATATCAAATACCCAGAAGACCCAGAACAAATCTTTGTAGATCGTACAAACATTTGTCCCAGGGTGGGATTCGAACCCGCCTACTGCGTCGCAGGCGGACCTTCGCCCGCCGCGCCACATCGGTCGTCAAAGTTATTAATTTTATAATTGGTTTTGTCGACTCAATTTTTTTATTGGTTAAATCTAAACAAAAAAATATGTTTTTTTGTATGCCATAAATGGCAAAACAAGCAGATCTACCTTTTATTTTAAACCTTGAACATATTATAACATACATAAATATATCATATTCTTTTCTATAAAAACGAGCACTGGCGAGGTCATGAGTTGTATGTTTATCTTCACTTACCTTAGCCTTATGTCTCTTCAAGATATGAAGATGAGTGCCAGTGATGAACGTTCTAACATGTAGCTCATTTTCTCCTTGGAGAGTAATAAGGAATACATTATCATCTGTCACTTCCATGGTATTTATTGGTACTCCAGCGTTCACGGTACTGAGTAGAGTGAAATTGTCTACATTCCACGTGCATACTGTCCCGTCTTGGGAGCAGGTGACGAGTATGTCGCCATCTTGTATTACTTTGACAGCTGTCACTGAACCGCGGTGGTGGTCGAGTTTTGTTACCTGTATGAAGACAATAATTATTATTAACAGGTTTTGTTGTTAGTGAAGCCTGGATAGTGTAACTTTTTATTACTGAAAAATTGTTTGAAAGGTAGTTTACACCGATATACAGATATCGATTTTTTTTCTTATAATTTTCACATGTTGGACAACAAATAAGACCATTTGAAATTCTAAATTTGCAGGCCTGAAATTGAATGCTAAATTGAAATTATCTTATAACAAGTTTTTTTTTATTTGCGATGGTTTTCTCTTGACTCTGTGTAGGTCAGAGGTGACAGAGATAAACTCGACATTAGTGTCAGCTTAACCAGAAGAAGCCGGTTAGCAATAATTTTGAAGAAATTCGGGTGGAATGCGTTCTCGTTCGACCAAGATTACCTTCATCTTGTAAAGAGTAAAATAATTTTAACACGTAAACTGCCGCACCTCGCGACGTCAGGTGATGATGCCTTACAATTATGTACGAGCCATAAAATGGCCGCAGCGCATTAGGTTCTTGTATTTGTTTTGGCAATAAAAACCACATTCCACGACTATTTTATTTTGGCCATCTATGCAAGTTCAGTATTTTAGCTTGGCCATGAACGTGTTAAGCGACACGAGAGAAAAACAATAGTCCCTTACCAATGCGCCATCAACAAGCGAAGTGACTATAACAGCGGAGTCTTCCCCCCCGCTGATCACTAATGACCTGTTCACGATGGCTGCCACGCACAGCACCGGCGCGATATGTTCCCTGGCAAACAATACACATTCCTACATCAAAGTATGTATGTAGGTACAGTCGAACAAGCTTTTTGATATACAGGCTAAACTATACGTCCTTCCACTATCAATTTTCAATTTTGTAGGTTGGCTTTTAAAAATAAACCCGTAGTAAAGTTATGATTAAACCGAAGCTAATACTAATGTAAGGTTTAAACGCCCTTATTAAAAATCCCGATTAAAACACACTTTCAAAGAGAGATACAAAAGACATACTACTACGAGTACTACTCATAGTATTGTCAAGCTAGCTGCATGTTCACCAATCTCATTATTCGACTGTACGAAGGTATCTACTGCAGCACGTGTACAGGAACTTAATCCTAAATGAACGATGAGATAGGTGAAGCTGAAGTAATGAGACCATTTAGCTCAAGTTCGCGAGGGGCCCTTTTCTAACGCTCGCTGCTGCGATTTTATTTTCTCAGTTGCTTTTCTAATTGTTTTTTTATTTCAATTAAGTGCTAACTACATATAAGTACTAACTATCTATACGCAAAACTTAAATTAGAACAAAAAAAATATAAGGAACCTCCACAAAAAAATATCGTAACCAGGAGTCAAAAAAAAGGAGAAAAAAAAATTATACTGAGTTGATAATGATTGATGCTAACAATTTCTCTTAAAAAAATTACCAACGTAACATTTCTGAACAATAAACATAATATGTTCAGCGAAATAGCCCTCAGGTTATATCTTCAAATATATCTCCTTGGTTTTTGTTGTAAGGGATAATGGGCTGTAGGTACAAAGTAATGTTGGCAGCACAATGGAACAAGAGATCAATTAGATAATTGATTACTTGTGTTGTTCGAGTAGGTAACTAGGTACCTAATCTTGTACAGTAGGCTGCTTGTCAGTGGTAACACTTTGACCTCGAACTGTTGTAACGTAGTACGGAGTTTCTATAGTATAATAGGCCAACTTATACTGGTTCAGTATACTACTTACGTGCGGCCAACGCTACGAAGAAACGGTGTCGGTGTTGTCGTATGTAATGGATTAATTAAATGGCTCGCTTCATACTTCTCCTGTTGTTTAATTGACAGACCTATCCGTTAATTTATGCCGGACTATATATGTAAATAAAGTAGTGCAGAATGAGAATCCTCTCATTCTGCACTGATTCTCTGAGAGAGAGAGAGAGGATTATCATCCTCTCTCTCTCTCTGTTGACATTTAAATGACAGCAAGTATGTGCGTTACAATTTTGATCGGTGTATTGTGTCTCTAAATAAAATACTTAAATATTTTCACACAGTTATGCAATGCATCATTTTTTAGATACTACAAGCCACTTGGTAGTGAAAATGGAAATTAATTTAGTAAAAATTATTTGAACATTATACATAGAAGGGATTTGTAAAAAGTATGAACGTAAACGAAGCAACGTACGTATGTAAGGATCGTAGTAGGCATTCTGACGTATGTTTAGTAAAAAGTTACTTACAGTATTTTAGTCTTGACTGCCAACGTGTGGAGGTCCCAAACGATAACGCTGGTATCTTCAGAACCAGTCAGTAAATACTGCGATTCTCTTGTAACGCACATACACAGGATCCTTCCTGAATGACCTATTAATAAAAAAACACAATACAGTTAAAATAAAATGAAATTACACACATAACATCACGCTAGTATTCGCCGAAGGTATAGGTAGATGTGTACGTCTATACGCACCCTCATTTCGCTAGTTATGTTAAAGTCGATGTAATAGGGGGCAGCCTGCCATTACACGGGCACAAACCCAGACTCCGGGCTGCAACGGAGAATCTCCAGCTGGAAAAACCCACTAAAACTTCTCGATCTGGGACATCTCAGCTTAACTCTTCGGGAAATTCAGGCATGATGTTATTTTGGGTTACGTTTGTAGCAGCTTTGAGCTCTCTTACTGCACCACAAGTATCTTAGCTCGTGGCTAAATAAAATCTCATGTAAAATGTACCAAAAATCTCACCAATAAATTTGTTTGAATTGTATATAAAGCACGTTAAGCCGACAGTTAACAAATGACAGCCGACAATGTTACAATGTCATGAGTAGATCTTTGACAGTAGTTACTGGTAGTCAGAAGACTACCTGTAACGACTGTTTCTCTGAAGGCTAGTCCAGTCTTACGAAGGGGTATCGTGTTAGTTACACTCCCCCCAGTGTAACTGGGTTGTGGAGTTCAGATAGGCAGTCACCCTATGTAAAATACCGGTATTCCGTTGCATCTGGTTAGACTGGATGCCGACCCCACATACCAAGTTGGGAACAGGCTAGTTAGATTGATATTTATTTCCTCATTTATGTGTCTTCTAATACATGAACAGTTAGGAGCGTACCCAAGATAAACCAGCAAATAAGTTATTACCCTACCACTGCCCATCGCTTGCCGGTATATGTGGGTATTTCCTAACGCAAACGGAATCGAAACTGCATCAAGCACAACCATTTCCGCTGTGTTGTCCGAAAAGCGGGCGAGAGCAGGAAATATTGACGTCGACAATCGGAAACTTCGAGCGTCGCACGTGTATGTAGTTATTGACGTGTATTGGAATGTTTTACATAATATTATATTCACTGTTGTTTTGCCATATAAAATGTTTGGGGTGGACCACCCTTAACATTCCGATTTCCAGGCCTAACTTATATACACACAAAATTGCAAGAAAATCGGTTGAGCCATTTCGGAGGAGTTTAATTACAAACACCGCGACAAGAGTATTTTATATGATTTAATTAAGCAGAATATTTGTGGATATAAACAAGAGAAGCACACATTGTGTTCGATGACTAAGTAACAGAAACGTACTATTTATTTACATCTCCATCTTTTTGATATAATCTCATGAAGATATTCTTGCACCTAAACGAATATAATAAACCTAAAGAATTGGTATATTGTTTTGTTTGAACGCGCTAGTATTTGAAACCACCAGTTTGACAGTCCAATTCTTGAGGAAGGTTACAGTTTTCTATTCAATTTTTTTTTTTGATAGTAAAATTTTTGAGGATAATATACCTAAAACCGGTAAGCTAACATGATGTTACAACGCTTAAAATAAAGTAAAACCGCGAGGCAACGCTAGTATAATATAATCAAATAAGAGTGAAAAAAATAACTGATTTAATTCAACGTTTCCAACTTAGAAATAATTGTTATTTATACAATGTATTCCACATGGATGGCTTTTTATACCACCCCTATCAATTAATAACCAAAATATTAAAAGCAAATCAAGTACCGTTGAAAATCACATTACAAATATCCATTAGGCTTTTGTTGAACAAAACACAATCACCCCAAAATTCACATTTGTATAATTCGATTTTGAACTCAATTTAATATCCGGTAAATGCTTAGTACTGGCTTAAATCCGGAGATGCGTAGGTATTCGTGCAATGGAATTCATACACGAATGGACAAACAATACTGTTAACTCAACGGCTCACCAACCAATCACGATAATTACAAATGGATCATGTTGATTTTGTTTGTGATGCGTGAAAAGCAATATTGTGGATGGATACTTACGTAATTTTGATGCAAAATTTTTGAACATTTCAGTTTTATAATGCCTTTTAGTTTAAAATTTATTTGTAGCGATAGAGTCTTTATGTTACGTGTCGTTAAAAGGTTCTGAGGTACTTAGTAACTTAGCTAGGAATAACTTGAAATAGGATAGATGGGCACTTTATGGTAAAATCCTGAGAAAGTGATCGAACCTTGTTTTATGTTAAACTGACATTGCAAGCATTATTATACAAAATAATTATTCATTATTATTATTTGTATCATATAATTATTATGTACATAAGTATAAATGCTTCCTGTTTATTTTTTTATTTTTTTGTTTATGAGCGAAGTCTTACAATTGGCCGACAGTCTCTTTTACAATTGGTCTGTTTTGTTTAGCTGCATCAAGTGATAAGTCTTACAGAGTAAATCAGTATATACCTACCCTACTACCGACATGGTTGGAACATGAGTGAATAAATCGTATTTCTATCTTATATGAGGTAGAAATTGGTTTCGCGACGAGAAAATCTAATCTTTTAGATTGATCTCGGACATCGTCCTCGCGCTGAAATCGATGGGGAGAAGTAGATAATTTTATAGCAATAAAATTGGTTTGCTCTCCTGATAGTATGAAGGGAGGAACGGCAATTTTTAAACACTTTCCGCTTAAATATACATATACAAATACATACTTGCATCGCCTACAAATTTATGCGCTCAAAAGCTGCTATCGTTGATATGGGCCATAAGTTTGCAGGTTAGAAGTGGGATTTGACGGGCCATGTTTGTAGTATGCGTCAGGACCAATAGCCCAGAGTTGTCAAGCAGTGGGTGCCAGAAGACGGTTATCGTCGCCGACGGAGGCCTAGAAAACGCTGGCGTGACGACTTAGACGCGTTTGCAAGAGATTGGTCAGAGAAAACCGCACAGAGAGAAGACTGGAAGGCTATGGGGAGGCCTTTGCCCAGAAGTGGGACAGTACAGGCTGAGAAAAAAAAAGGTAGAACGGGCCATTGCCGTGCAGTGGGACAGTAATAGGCTGGTGTCATTATGTGTATGACCTGCAGACCAGACAATAAGGATGTGTCCTAGGTAAAAATATATTAAGTCTATTTGCGCCGTCAGTTAGATTACCAAAAAATATTGGACACGTATTGTTGCTTACTCAAATCAATAAAAAGTGACAAAGATGGAGTTCAGGAGAAGGGGCTGGTGACGTCACTTTTATGTGAAAAGTGTAGCACGGCGTGACACTACCCTTTTTTATGCGTTATTTATGCAGTCGAACGGACAGATATTACAAAACATAAGTACCTAGTAGTATAACACGAGAAGCTATGGATTAGGAATATTTTTCCAACTCCTTGGGATTGTGACTCAAACGAGAGATGCGAGTACTTTAAAACGTTTTTGACGAAAATAAAATGTGAGGTTAGATTGATTATGTGTATAATAGGTACCTACTTCGTTCTGACATTGCGTTGACTGAAGTATTGTTGTTGACTATTGATTCAAGGCCATTTACCGAATAAAAACGCGAAGAACACTTGATTTATTATTTGAGTTCATTATAACGCGCTGATCGGTTTTTAATTGCTTCAAAGCTTTTAATTAAACGATACGAAACAGAAAAAACATTAGACCGTGAGTCTCTTTAAGAGTTCATCTGCCTAGCCTTTTCCCAATTATGTTGGGGTCGGCTTCCAGTCTAACCGGATGCAGCTGAATACCAGTGTTTTACATGGAGCGACTGCCTATCTGACCTCCACAACCCAGTTACTGGGCAACACGATACTCCTTGGTACGACTGGTTGTCAGACTTTCGGGTTTCTGACTACCCGTAACGACTGTCAAAGATCTACAAATGACAACCGGGACCAACGGCTTAACGTGCTTTCCGAGGCACGGAGGAGTCTCGATATGTTACGAATGGTCACCCATCCACAGGCTGACCTCGGCAAGCGTAGATTAATCTTCGATCAACCCGAGCGGCTGTTTTTATTAAGCCACGAGCTCCTCAAGATAATCGAGTATCTTTAAGAGTTATGATACTATAACTATCTATTATTAATCGTAAGGTAATGAACCTATTTTCTGTGGTAGAAAATTTTGCTATCGCCGTAAGGCGTAAAGCTGTAGGTAAATTAAACATTTTCATTTTCAAATTTATTAGTCTTTCGGGGTTTAGTAGTTTAATATTAGGTCTTTACCTATGAAATTGCCGTTCTGCAGTACTGGCCATTTCAAATCAAAATATTTTTTGTTTGGCTAAGAATTCTAATTTCAAATTAATTTTATTTTAAAAACATGGATTTTTTTTCCAAAAGTAGTCATTTGTTTATTGATTAGTGTTACATTTTCATCGCATTTAAATCTTTTTCGTCATCATGGATACGTTAAAAATTCGAGTAATTATGGAATATGAGTACCGTCGTGGCAGCAACGCGGCACAAGCGGCACGCAACATCAACGACGTTTACGGAGCTAACACTACAAACCAACGCACTACCTGTTATTGGTTTGCTCGCTTCCGTTCTGGAAATTTCGACCTGAAAAATGAACCTCGCGGTCGTCCGAAGACTTTGGTCGACAATGACGAATTAAAGGCGATTGTGGAAGCTGATGATACACAATCTACGGCTGAATTAGCAGCAGCTTTCGACGTTAGCGTCAAAACAATATTGGTCCATTTGCGTCAAATTGGCAAGGTAAAAAAGCTTGACAAATGGGTGCCCCACGAACTCAATGATCGCCAGCGCGAAGTACGCGTCGAGACGTGCCTTGCACTGCTCAACAGACACACAAATGAAGGAATTTTGAACCGCATTGTTACCTGCGATGAAAAATGGATTCTGTTTGATAACCGCAAGCGCTCAGCAAGTTGGTTGGATCCTGGTTCAGCACCTAAACAATGCCCTAAACGAAAACTTACCCCAAGAAAAGTGATGGTCACTGTTTGGTGGTCTAGCGCCGGTGTGATTCAACACAGCTTTTTACCAAACGGGGTGAGCATTACTGCAGATGTGTACTGTGAAGAATTGAACACAATGATGGAGAAGCTGGCACATCTCCAACCAGCATTGGTCAATCGCTCGTCTCCGCTGCTCCTGCACGACAACGCGCGACCTCATACTGCACAGCAGACGGTCTCCAAGTTGCAAGAACTGGGGTTGGAAGCTCTCCGTCATCCGCCCTACTCACCAGACCTTGCGCCTACAGACTACTACTTTTTCCAGAATTTGGATAACTTCTTGGTGGGAAAAAAATTCAATACCCGAGAGGCAGTACAAAATGCCTTTGAAGAATTTGTTGCCTCCCGTCCAGCTGATTTCTTTAAGAAGGGCGTCAATAAACTGCCACTGCGTTGGCATAGATGCATTGATTGCATGGGTGATTACTTCGATTAATACAAATAAAAAATACATGAAAAAAATTCATTTAAATTTTTTCATACAAAACGGCAATTTCATAGGTAAAGACCTATTATTAATATAGTTAGTTCAGTTTTATACTGAAACAAAATCATTTTAAAAGCATTAGGTAGGTACAGAAGCCAGCACATAAAGCTACTCCAATCTGTCATATTCCTTTGAAAGTTTTGCAACTTTATTTCAAAAGTATGAGGTTCATGTTTAATTCGTTTCTGCGTCGCTGTAGGGGCAGTTCGAACGGAATCCTGAGCGTGTTGTCCGAGCGGTGGGATTCTCCTTTCTTACGGAGATGGCTGCAGCTGCATGCCAGCGCCTGCACTTATTACCATCTCTGAACTTATGACATTTTATTTTATTGATTTAAATTTTGACATTTTAGTAATTTATTATATTTTTTGACATTTTTAAAAATTTTGTATTTGAATTATAATTTTAATTTCAATTTCTGTAATTATTTTGTAATTTTTAATGGAATGTGTTGTGTATGTGTTGTGTGAATTTAACGGTTGTAAAATTATTATTTGTTGAAATGTATATGGGTTATAGACCTGAAATAAATGAATTATTATTATTATTAATTGGGAAAATTTGACAGTTTGGGATAGCTTGATGTGCTGGTTTCATTATTAGACCGATGGAACCTAACGCTCCTGGGTTTGCAATGAAAGGCGCAATTAATAATATGATTTACTTTTTATATTGAATAACTTAGTTATTTATAAATAACTAGCAAATCACCCCTCAGCCAACGGCTGTCTATCAACACTTTTACTATTCTAAATGAAATGAATAAGTGTGCATATCGTAACATGCCATCTACATAATAAATATCCAAAGAGGTCGGAACTCTCTACAGTACCTTATTTGTAAATATTTAAATTAAAAAATAGAAACAAACGTTAACTGCCTCAAAACGGGCCACAATAGAAAATATATTGTTGATATATCACTTGGCGTTTAATGTGTTAACAGCACATGTGTTAGCAGTTGAGAGCACTTTAAACGAAAAGACCGCATATTTTATCATCCTACGTAATTCGTATGGTTATTATTTGTAAGTTTTATTTGGCTGTTCAATAGTTTACCGGAGGATATAAACAAATGTGACAGTATAAAACATTCAAACTCAGATTAAGGCAACATCACAACATTTGAAATAACATAAAATATCCAACGCCCTAGAGGTGACTAACTAATGGTAATAGCACTACGTATCTTTTTTTTTTTTTTTAAACTTTGCCCCACACTAGGAATTTCTCCTGTATCGTGGGAGCGTTTACAAACATTCAAACTCACAGACACAAACAGCCAGACCAGGAACAACTACCTGTAAGTCATACAAATATTTGTTCCGTGCGGGGATCGAACCCACAACACGCGGCGCAGCAGCCTATGGCTCAACCACAGCGCCAACCGTGTCGCCAAATTCATAATCACTTATCTCGTTTTAATCTAACTGTTATTTATAAGTTCTTATGAGAAATAATTTTCTTTAAGCCCCAAGGATTTTCGTGTACAATAAATAGTAAAACTTAAAAAAACTTACCTTTAAATGTGTGAACTCTCGAGTTAGACATGACGTGCCATAGTTGAGGGTCTCCAGCTGAAGGTGCGAGTACCAGGTGCTGTCCTGACGGCGCTAGCTGCAGGAGCTTAGCTCCTGCTCCAGGAGTTGACCCTCCCACGGAGAGGACCCGAACCGTTGATGCTATTGGCGGTTGAAGCCTAGGAGGACAAACAAATTTAGTGAGAATTGGGGATAAAATATAGGGCGTGCTATGGTAAATCCTTGTTTATCTTGTCACATTTGGCAGAGCTGTATTTGTTGAACGACAAAACGACCCGAAGCAACTAGTAATCATCATCTACCTCCCTTTTCCCAGCTCTGTTGGGTCATCTTCCAGTCCAACCAGATGCAGCTGTATACCAGTATTTTATATGGAGTGACTCCACAATCTAATTACTGGGCATACTGACACCGTGTCGTAAGACCAGGTATCAGGCATTTGGTATATACCCGTAACAACTATAAAAGATCTGCGCAAAACGGCTGAGACCAAATGCTTACTTTACTACGGAAAGTAAAGTAAGCTCAATCAATCATTTATTATATGTAAAATATAGGTAACAAAAAAAAATTAAGATCTTATAGATAAATGCAGTGCGCTATGTTTTGGCTCGGTATATATGAATTGTCACCCATCCACGGAAAGACCCCGCCAAGCGTAGCTTAACCTTCGATCGACTTGTGTGGCTGTTAACATTTAGCCACAAACGCCGTAGCAATTTGTATAATATATTGTTCAATTCACGACGAACGTGAAAAGTTACATCCTTACATAACTAGCGAAATGTGGGTATACTGTAGGTACACACCTCTGCCTAATCCTTTGGAGACTTTAGGCGTGATGTTATAAATGGTAACTAGATATATTTTAATATTAAAACTTGCTTCTTACAAATTTACAAGCTTAGACACTTTCAGAAAAGACAAAATGGTCTAAATTGATATGTTAGGTAATGAAGCAATATAAAAGCCGTAGGTACCAAAAACATTCTACGAGAAAGAAAACAATAGCATATTTTTCCTTCATCATTCCAATTATTTTCCCTGGATTTCTCATTAAGGATAATCGTCTACTGCTGTCCCCGGGCACATTAATTACGAAAAACTTAATGGGAAAAGATAAGGGGAGCGATTATCAAGTTAATTAACAATAAACGTTTGGTACTAGGTTCAACGGTTCGTCTGTTCGTCTGTTCGTCCTTTTAGGGTATTTTTTGGGTAAAAGTCGTAGGTACATACATATATTACATCACATCACAGCCTGTATTCACACACACCCACATTTCACCGGTTACATTTTGTAGTCCCATGTAATAGGGTGTGAGCCTATTGCCATCAACCGGGCACACACCCAGACGCCGATCTGCTACTGAGGAATACCTAATGAAAAATTCTAATAGCATATTGCTCGACTCGGGAATCAAAACCAGGACCTCATGCTTAGTAGTCGCGTTGGCGACCACTAGATCAACGAGGCAGTTATTGTTGTGACAACTTAATACGTAACGCAAAATGTGTATATTAACTGCTTTAATTTATCCCCGATTTATCTACCCTGTGATTTATAAACTGACTGAGTGATACGTAACAACTTAACTGCCAGGAAACGAGACACAGTAGAAAATGTATTATTTGTGTATAACCTGGCGTTTAACGTGTTAAATGATAAGTCCTCTCCACTTATTTTGCTTTTGCTGTGCCCGACAGGGTCCACGATTGTTTGGTGGGGCCCAATAGGAAGCCATAAGCCTGCCGGGGTTACGGGAAGTTCGAAAGAGTTACCGTGACCCCGGGACGTAAAGGAAAGGGCAAGGACGGAACACGGATGGGTTTTAGTCAGTAAAAGTCTGACACGCCCACCCGTTCCACCCAGAAAGGGAGAAGTCATTTAATGATTTCTCATCCTTAAAAAAGTAATTGTCCATGATTGTTTCCAAAAAAACGTTTACCACCTAAGCTTACATTGTGGAATGAAATAAATAATTGAGTATTGAATATAAAATGAACATTTGAAATTGATAGACTATTCATTACATTCATTATTTATGTTGTTTTTTGAACTTATAGAAAAAAAAAAATTAAAACCGAATAGAGATAAATAGAGGTTGGCCCAACTATCGAAATAGGATTTAAAAGAAAATCACATTTTAGTATCTGGTTTACTCGATCGTAAACGGTAATTATATCATAGTTAACGGAACATCGAAACTGTTTTTTGTCGATACTGATTGAGGCATAAATACATCATTAAATAAACCTCATTTGTGAAACAGATACCCACATAGCAATTATTTTTAATCACTACCTATTGCGCCATCCTATCCTATTTTAATATGATTGTAATTAATAATATTATTATTTCACGTATCGAGGAGCTCGTGGCTTAATAAAACCAGCCTCACGGTGTGATCGAAGGTTAAGCTACGCTTGCCGAGGTCAGTCTGTAGATGAGTGACCGTTCGTAACATATCGAGACTCCTCCGTGCCTCGGAAAGCACGTTAAGCCATTGGTCCCGGTGGTCATTTGTAGATCTTTGACACTCGTTACGGGTAGTCAGAAAACTGAAAGTCTGTCTACCAGTCTTACTAAGAGGAATCGTGTTGTCCAGTAACTGGGTTGTAGAGGTCAGATAGGCGCTCCATTTAAAACACTGGTATTCAGCTGCAACCGGTTAGACTGGAAGCCGACCCCAAAATTGTTGGGAAAGCTAGGCAGATGATGATCGTTTCACGTATAATATTTGAATAATAAATGCGAAAGTTTGTGAGCATGCGCGGATGTTTTTTTTACTCTTTCACGCAAAAGCTACTGAATGGATTACGGGGAAACTTTACAGTATTAAAGCTTATACTTTCAAAAAGTACTAAGGCTATAATATAATAACAAAAACATACGCAGACTGACTTCAGCCTCGGGCGGGTGGTGCTAGCAAACGAAAAGCACTTTTGTAGTGATAACTCGCTCGCTCGTACTCGTAAAACCGTAAATAGAACCCTTTTCTTTTGGTTGACATTGACAGATGGAGCAAGAAGGTACCATTCTATGTACTTTTGTCTGTTTTTTCATCGTATCTTTTGGAGCATAGGAACTAAAAACTAAGTGTATAACATGCCCAGTTTAAGTGTGCAGTTCAGGGTGGCGCTGTTTGTAAAGATAAATGCAACATAGTGAAAAAATCGGTGCATTTTATTTAGTTCTTATGTTTTCCCGCCTGCATATATAAATTTTGATCGTACTCTAACTACTATTTCTTCGTGCATAACGTTGCTAAAAGTCTATTCCTTCAGTTGTGAACTATATTTAAATTCCAGTGGGATGCCTTTTGCTTTTTTTTATTAAGATGAAAATTTATCCACTGCTATTGAATGACTTTCTTACTTTCCAGTTTAATAGCTTTTAGCCAATGCAGATGAACTATTTGTGCTTGTACAATTTGAAGATAACAGCAAATGTAATGTGTTCTATGTCACTGAAAGTGTGATGCCAAGAGTAGATCGTAATTTTTTTTATCCTGCTTATCCCACAAGGATGGTAATGTTTTGCGTATGTATGCATTTCTTTAATAAGCTCTGTAGTCTGTAGCATAATGGAGACGGTATAACTAGGTAGTCTCTGATTGTAGGCTTGCTAAATTTTATCAGTATATTACAAATATTGACCAGTTAGATACTAGGTCAGTCTTATGTAGTCTTTTTAGTTCTTTTTACAGTCAGTCGAGTTTTTTGGTTTTTTAATTTTCTTTTTTTTTAAGTTTTAACAGTATAAATTGATGTTTTATCTTGCAAGAATAGCCTCCTTAATTTCACGTGAAAATCGACTTTCCTATTCCCAAAGTTTTGTGTCGATGCACTCCGTTTTACGGTATTGTAAAGGTGGTCAACGTCACACCATTTATGGACGTTTAAAAACCATTCGCAAGCAGTTCATAAAACAATGGACGCTCGCATAACACGCCAGAAATATGCGCTCGGATTTTCCATTTTGCTAACTTAAGCCGTTTTAGGCTTGTTTTCATAGTGTTCGGAGTTCACTTTGCTCTCTGTTGCTTACATTCCCTCATTCCCTTGTGAGCCATCTCGTAACGGATCGCACCTCTATGGTATTATACGCGTCGTGAAATCGTAAGTGAGAAAGACTTAGCTTGGAGACGTGATTCGGATATTTTGTGAGGGTAATATGTAGATAGGAAGAGTTACGAAGAAAATATTGATGATACTTTTGAGAGTATAAGGTTTTTCCTCTTGGGGTAATTTCGTAGCTTTTTAAGTTTCAGTCTCAAGCATTATGCTGTACTAATATACTAAAGAAGAAATATTTTTTTATTTTGTTTATTTGTTTATACAGAATTGGCTCCGTAAATACAAGACTGATTTTAACCATTTTTCCACCAAAAGAAAGGAAGAAACATTATCAACGAGTAACATAAGCTATATTTTATTTTTAGTTATTATAACATTAACGCGGGTGGATCTCTCTGAAAAAGACAGATTATTTTCGAATGTAATTAAAATGTAATAAGTCAAAACGTAACACAATTAAACTCAACCTTTGCGCTTATACTACCACTAATTACAACCCAAAACCATTAGTTTTCCATAAATGTACTTCAATTTTGGAATAAACTTTTCCTTTTCCGTGTGATCAGGTGCGTTTACCCGCATCCAATCCAACTGAGTGGCCAGTATGTAATTTAACAGAACATTGGTAGCTATTAGCATCGATTAGGTTTGTTAAGGTGATACCAGACTGCGGTCGATTGATGTCGACTAATTGACTTTGAACGTCTAAAAACATAATCGATGGACGTTTTTTTAATTAGGGCTCGTGGCTAAGTGATGACAGCCACGGGTCGATTTTCAAGGTAAGGCATCGCTTGCCAAGGTTGGTTTCGTAGATGGCTGACCGACTGTTACATACGTACTTCGTGGTCCAGAAAGCATGTTATCCCGGCGGTCGTTACGGGTAGTCAGAAACCCAAAAATCTGACGAGATTTCTGACCAAGAGGTATTATCCAGAAACTGAGTTAATGAAGTTAAATAGGCAGTCGCTCCATGTCAGTTGCATTCGGTTACAATGGAAGCTGACCAAAAAGCCTAGCCAGATGATGACATTATTTGATGGTTAATCGATGAACGAGCGGCCATTGATCGATATGGCCGATTAGTGGTTTCCACGCAATCGATCCACATCGAATGAAAACAGCTGATATCGATCAACCGTAATTTGGCTTCCCTGAACCACACTGCATACGGGCATCGGTCAGGGTCCCTACTTACTATACCGTGATAAAGCCAGTTCCGTTGAACCGTGTTAAATTGAAAAAAAAAATACCTTCAATAATTGTAAAATACAAGAAACACTTATCGTGACACTATGCAGCGTTACAACTAGAGAAAAGAGTGTTTTTGGCACCCAATTTAACTTGTGTTTAGGGTGCCAGGGTAAAAAAAAGGGTAGTGCTATATGTCCTATATAGCTCCATGTCTTCCTCACACATCTTTAACATGTCAAAGTGTAGCCTCTGAACGGTCGATACCATCGATCGACAAGTCTGGTGGCACCTTTACCTTGTTTAAGCCCGATTAATCGCTTCTAGTGTTAGTTTTGTTTGAATAATGACTACCAAATGCTTTGGATTTCCTCCAAAGTTTTGGTTTACAGAATTTATATCTGGTATTTGTAATGTCTCCGGTGCCGATATCTTGAGCACGGCTAGAGCAATTAATATTGAAGTTTGGCTCCAGTACTTTGGTCATATTCCACGGGAACTTTAGTATCTGGATTGTAGATTAGTTGAAACAAATACCGAGGTATTAGTTTTGTTTTTGTCTGGGCCATTTGTATTAGTTTATGGCATGTGTACTTTTTAAAGTCGTAAGAATTTGTGATTAATTGCGTCAAGGTATATTATTAACTTTGTCGGTCACATTAGACTCCTCCACTTTTCCTGCAGCTGTTTTGAGGTCATAAAACAACACAAATCATGTATTTACAATTTGTTCAATCGAACAGTCGCGATGACACCGATTACGAACTGATAGTATTGCCATATATTAAAATCCAAGCCACTGCCGTTAATGATTAAAATCCAACGTTTTTAAATACCCTAAGCTTATGTGACCCGTTGACTAAAAAATTAGCATAGAACATCAGACAATTTATGCTCGATTAGTCGAGGCTTGACAGGTCAAAAGGCGTCCGTGAGTTTCTGTCAAGCCAGTAGCAGCAGTATCCTCTTAAATGCACAGAATGGGCTGAATAATGTTGAGTTTTGCAAGAACTTACCATCCATTGAGTGGTACAAGTATTGGTTTGTCGTATCCATCACACCAAGCCATTGCGGCTGTCACCAGCGTCGCGAGCACACCACGCCGCGCAACCGCGGGCCTCAGCCACGCTATTATCTACGAAAAGAGAAAACATATTTTTGATTTGATTGAAAATATGTTTTGATGAATATTTTAAAATTACGAGTATCGTAGCTAAAGGAACCCAAAATAAGTCGCATTTTAGTAGTCGCATAAATTGTATGCGCATCAAGCTACCCCAATATGTCAAATTTCTTTGATCGTTTTTTAACCTTATTGTAATAGAAATTAGGTACATGTTCAAGTGGGAAAATCTGATAGTTTGGAGTAGCTTGATGTGCTGGCGTCTGTACATAGAACGAAGCGCATCTATATAATTTAAAATGCTTTGTAAATACATTTGTTGCCGTCATTTTGAATTTGAAGTGAAGAAATAAATAAAAGTGAAATGCTGTTCTTTGGTAAGCAAACAAGTGAACCAAATTGGCTTTTATTATTTTTCAATATTCGCAGCCTGAATAAGATTTTTTGGGAGAAGAAGAAAGAGAAGTTACCCGGAAAATGGCAAAATTCGGGGTAAACTAAAATTGTTATTCTGTGTAGGAGATTTTTATAAATCGATCTTTTGAACAGGACAACGTTTGTTTGACCAGCTAGTAAATAAACCAATATTAGATTTTACCCAATAGATTGTACGGTCAAAGATTTAAATAACACTTTGAAGTAGATATTCGGAAGATAATACGATGATCCAGTACAAAACAGAAAGAACTCATATTTCGGAAAAATTACAGAAATCACAAAATAATAGCAAAGTTAAAGTGCGTGAGCACGTTCATAAGAAGTTGGCAGTGGTTTCGTCACAGAGCTAATGTTTTCCCATTAACTGTCTTTATTGTTTATGTATAGTCATGCATGTATATTTATTTGTGTATATATTCTATGTAGGTATTAGAATAAAATATAAATAAATATTGCTGGACAATCCACACAGCATCATTTAGCCCCAAGCTAAGCAGAGCTTGTGTTAAGGGTACTAGATGACTGATATACTTAATACAATACATAGATGGATACTTTTTATTATACATAGCAAATACCCAGAACACCTGGGACAAATCTTTGTAGATCCGACAAACATTTGTCCCAAGGCGGGAATCGAACCCGCAACCTCCTCGCGTCGCAGGCGGACCTTCGCCCGCTGTGCCACATAGGTCGTCGTGTATTATATTTACAGTTTATAATCTAAACATATATATATCTAAATATATATTTCTTTTCCCTTTTCTTTTTTTTTAAGAAATTGCACCTGCCACTGTTTGTCTCTGCATCACCCAAAGGTTGATAGGTAGAAAATGCCTATGGCATTAAATCCGCCTCTGTACATTTGTGTGCTTAAAGTATTAATATATATATATAAATAAATAAATAGCCCAACAAAATGGACGAAAGTCAAAACGTAAGCGGCCATAAAAAAACCCACTGCGTTGTCAAAGTGGGAGTTACTTTTAGAAACAGCAGTTTTACAATAAAGCACTTACAACATTTTGCTTCAAACCTTATACTATGCTCCTCTCTAAGCCACTATGTTACGAGGAACTTTACCACACTATTTCAACAGAGATTTATTAGGAACCGCATCGTCCAACCTCCCTTCTTGACTTTACGATCTGCATATTAGATTTTTCCCATCAAAATCTAATAATATAAAGAGGATATTTTTGCTTTAATGTTGGTATTCTTGTATGTGTGTATGTTTATTTGTTTATATGTTTATATGTTTGTATATAAGTATGTTAGTATATTTGTATACTTGTATGTTTGTAAATTTGTATATTCGTATGTTTGTTTGTAATGGATAAACTTAAAAACTACTTCACTGATTTTAAAAGTCTTTCACTAGAAAACTATATTATCAGCTAGTAACAGGCTATTCTTTTTAAACTAGCTTTAAAGGGGTGGAAGGGATGTTAAAGTTCGAAGGGAAAAGTATGAAATTCACGCGAAAGAAGTCGCGGGCAAAGTTAGTAGGAAATATAAATATAGGGATTCAATCATATTTATTCTACTGAAGGCTAACCAAAAATGGAAGTCACTGTCGAGGTATAGGTTTTATTCTCTGTTGAAGTTCATTGAATACGCCATGCAGTCACAATTTTTCCTTCAAACTACACCCCAATTACATAACATACTTTCCATCTCAATTATGAAGGAAACTCCTAATACATCGCTTCATATGTTTGTTGTGTGAATAAATCATTTGCTGGATAACATAAATAACGCAATGAATCTTGCTAAGGCGACAAAAAACATCAGGAATTTTAAGTGCGTTACAAAATTAAATAATTTCATATAATTTCTTCAATTTGAGGCGCCAACAGCCTCCCCGTATCTACCGGAAAATGGGCAGGCTTCAGGCCATAATTTAGGCTGGAATATTTTCCAATTTTCATTCACCAATTCATTTCTCTACCGTCTTAAATAACTCCTCATACTCAAAGTCTCATGTCTTTATAGCAGTCTATTGAATTTGTGACTGTACGTAAACCAATTTCCAAAGTTGGGGAGAACAAAGGCTTATTGAAACTCGTTAAAGGGCTTTGTGGGCCCTGCTGACATCGAGGGCACTTTATTGATTGATACTTGATCCGCGATCTGATATCTATCTTACGTCCCTTCATATGTATTTTAAGGGATATATTTTTTACTTATAGGCTTTACGTTAACGATTTCTATTACGTGACGGTGGCATAATATTATATACCTATGGAGTATGCTTAGATAGCTTGGTCACGTTGAGAGGATGAATGAAAGACGAATAACAAAAGGGATCTATAAAGCAGACGTAAGCGGAAACGCCGAGAGGGGATGCCTTAGAAGGACATACACACCATTGTTTGGTAATGTTCTTCAAAAAAGTCAGGTGCGTACTACTCGCAACCGGCGCGGCTTTTGTGTATGACCAGATGTATGAACGCAAACGAAGCAAATGGAGTAAGTAAGGATAGTAGCATGTGGCATTCTGTAGTTTCTACCCCCATGGAAATAAGGCGTGAAAATTGATGTATCTTGCGAACAAAGTTATGATGATGATGATGAAGGAGGAGGCTTTTGCCTTGCAGTGGAACAACTAAAAGCTTTTAATATAATTATTAAAAAATGAAACCTTGATTATTATATTTTTCATTTCACATTATTAATTTATTATTAGTTTTAAGGCTACTTTGTTCTTTGCTGTCAAACCTAACTTAGGAGTAACGTTAATTTGGTTTCTCATTGGCTTACCTCTTTAGCTTTTACGGTCAAAAAAGAAAAACTAAAACTGGGTTCAATAACTTACCTGAGCTCCCAACTGCATAGGATCCCTGGTGAGAATATCGCTGGACTTCCGAACTGCTCCGTACACTAACTCCACGTCACGGTCCAGGATGTAGCACCGCACGTGTTCCAGGATACACCGGAGATACGATATAGTTACTGTTTGTACCTGTGGGGGATAGCATTGTGGTTAGTTATAATAATAAACATTTATTTTGAAATAACTCCACGGTAAAATGAACTTAAAATAAATAAATAAATTGAATGAATTAAATAAATAATGCTGGACAATCCACACAGCATCATCTAGTCCAAAGCTAAGCAGAGCTTGTGTTGTGGGTACTAGATGACTGATATACTTAATACGAAACATTACTATTTTTATTATACATAGCAAATTACCAGAACACCCGGAACAAATGTTTGTAGATCGTAAAAACATCTGTCCCTAGGCGGGAATCGATCCCGCAACAATCTGCGTCGCAGGCGGACTTTTGCCCGCTGCGCCACATAGGTCATCGTTAGATTACAATGCTGCATGAAGTTGCATACATTTACACATCATCGGGGTATCCCACCGATCAACAAACACGGATGGTGTTAGTATTGGTGCAGAGACGCGTCATTAAGAAGCCGCACCGTTTCCTCATTATGGCTACAAACCCATCAATAATGGGAACCTGTCTCGATTTTTGTTCCCGCTACGTAGTGCTGTGCTTTATAGGGAACTGTCAAAGTCAAATGCATCGAATACAGTCTGAAATGGCGCCTAAACATGGTGAAAAAGAGTATGTCAAATGTACTGGATACGACAGATCTTTGAAACTGAACAGCAGTACATTTTCATGTTTGAAGAAAACCAAAACTATATCCAACATAAACTACGATCCAAAACACACAACACGATCAATACAACGAACCAAACTAAAAGGTCAGCTTCGCTATCAATTATCAACTAACGAAGCGTATACACGAGTACAACTGCAGGTACAGAATCATTCTCTCATAACGATACTATACATTGTATTGCTTTCCAACGTTAAAGTTGGTCATTATGGTCCACGAATTAACGTTTTAATGGGTGCACCGCCTTACGTAAACTTGGGGGGTCACCCAGCTCCATTAGCACTGAAACTTGGAAACTATCCGTTACCAGACACGGTGGTACGGTCGCTACTAATTACACCTTCGGAACATTTAGGTGACTGTCCGTTGAAAACGAAGCGTTTTGTAATGGTACGGTAGATCTATGAACGATAAGCTTGGTCAAAAGACTTTGCTTTTAACAAATTCAATGGAATTTCTTGATCTGAAAAGTAGATAGATAGAAAAGCATTTAAAAAAATACTGTCTTTTAAGATTTTTAAGTAGAAAGGCGTCAACAATTTTCTACCTAAGAATAGAATGATTTATGGCCTGGAATGGTAATAGAATTACGGCCTAATGTTAAGGTACTTTGTCCATTAAAAGGCGTACCTAGCTCCAGGGGACATCAAAGGAGGTACGACCCCTGACGAGATGGGAACGAAATGATAAATCTTTCCGTAATTGCCATTATTTTTACCGACAACTTATTTTTATAGACCGTGTTTATGGGGTTCGTTTTATTTTTATTCAGTTACACTTTTGTTGTCGTTTGATGATGCTGTTTCTTTGCTGAGCGAAGCTAACATGTTAATAATATTTTTCATCATCATCATCATCAGGCTATACTAGTCCACTGCTGGACATAGCCCTCTCCCAATGAGCGCCATAGCGCCCTGTCTTCAGCTTGCCGCATCCAGCATCTGCCTGCAGTCTTTCGCAGATCGTCATCCCACCTGGTCAGAGGGCGACCTACATTACGTTTGCCGAGTCGCGGTCTCCACTCAAGAACACGTTTACCCCAGCGGTTGTCTATTAATAATATATTGTATAATAATATTTTTAACTAAATTAAATTTTATCAGACTAGGGTAATTAAGTCTTGTAGAGTTTTTATTTCCGATACTTTATGTAGAAATAAAAATTATTACAATTCGAAGTAAGCGTACCTAAATAATAATTTAACGCTAGGATGGGATAAATATGCAGTTGAAATTGCTATTGGAATTCTACCCTTAGGAATTGATAAAACGATTGTACTTTAAAAGGAACTCACACAGTTTATATTAAATCCGTACAAATTTAAAAACACGAGCAGCACCAACACATTTATTTAAGCTGTTTGCACAAATAGTAGAAAAGTTTATAGTTGTAAAGGATGAAACAACTTACCGAAGCGAGTAAAAAGTCGAAATTGCAAACAGTGAGATCCTTTAGCTTGGAGAAGTCACCAGCCAGCAGGAGATGAAGCCAGGACTCTTCTACATGTCGCTGTGTGAATGCGGCCGCCGTCCTGCTGGCCGAGTGGAAGGGAGTCGAGTCCAGGAGGGCATCGTCGTCGTTCTCCACGCAACCTATGAGGACACGGACTATGTTTGGGTTTAGTAAAGCTCGTTATTGAGATTCAAGAAGAAAACACGTATTTTAATTAATTATCATTCACCGGAAAAATACTTTACAAAAGATACTTTTTGTTTTTAATGATTAATATTAAAGACTTAGATTGTCTAAAGGTTAGTTCAGATTCTGCTAAAATTAACGCATATAGCAAATATTACATACATACATATGTGCATAGCAGAAACTACAGAATGACACCTGCTACGATCCTTACATACTCCTTTTGCTTCGTTTACGTCCTATATAACTACATCTGGTCATACCCATCCGCCGGTTGCGAGTACTAGGTACGAGTCTGACCTTTTTCAAGAACATCACTAACAAGGCCAGTGTATGTCTGTTTAGGGAGTCCCCTACGAGCATTTCTGCTTACATCTGCCTTATAAATCCCTTTTGTTAGTCGTCTTTCATTCATCCTCGTAAATATTAAACATCATAACAATATGACTCAGTATACATTGTATATGGACACGTTTACACAATGCTATGCTATGCTAAGTAAAAAGTATTGAATAATTAAGAAATTTCCCAACGAAGTTTAAGCCAAAGAGTATAGCGTAGTCTGAACTGACCTTAATGATTTGGAGTGCCCCTAAACTATCAAAGTCACAACCACATATTTGTAAAACATCAATATCAAAATTAAAATGTAAATGCTAAAAGGTTCCTACACGCCCGTATCGATACTAAATCATAAAATATCCATTTATTTTCGAACTAATCCATCAATGGACGCAAACGTGTCCCTCATGCGCCTTTGTGTACAAAATCCATTACATTACTCGTACCTATGTTAAAATTTGACGTTTTCAAAGCGGGTAGGTATACGACAAAATGTATTTCCGTTCTGGAAACAATTCCACTGAAATACTACGTGAAATATCCACTTTGGGTGGAAACGTTTGGTTTACATCATCTCGGATATCTCAGGGAGTTTTCTTTGTGCGAAAGCGCAATAGTAGATGTACGGAATTCAATCAAAAGGAATTGAATGGCAGTTTCACGTTTCAGTGTATTTCGGCGACATGTTTTCGTTCAAAGTGATATATGAAGTATTGTGCACCTCGCTTTTGTTACGTATTCGACGGATCCTGTTTAGAATATTCCTTATCTCAATTTAAAGGGAAAACAGCATTTCTAACATTTCCCGGAACAAGAAATGGAATTTAATATGAAATTATTGGCGTATTAGCGCGCGTCGCTGACGATGTCAACGAGATTATTAAAACGAGCTTACGTGGTTCATTTGCTTAGGATCAGCGCCCTTATGGAATTTTGTACGCATTATTGAAGTAGTATCGCGAGGGATATATAAGAATCCGCAGAGAAGGTATTTTAATATCAGCAGATAAATTTTGAGATAAATCCACTGACTCAAAGTTAAATTAAAGTAAGCTTGCGGTAGTCGAAACCGGGAATCCAAATTATATCTGAAGTTAAAAAGAAAAAACAATGTCTAAAAGGTCTAAGTTTGGCCGGAGACCAAATTGTAATGAAGTTTGGCCGGAGTATACCTCCCTGAGGGACGCTTGGGATCACAAACAAAATGGAAAAGGACTTGATGACTGTCACTCTATTACCTATCGATTAGATAAACTATGTGTAGTCTTTTCTAATAATTATTCATGGCAATACAAGATAAACCGGATTGAGTTATCTACGTGAATTTCAATAAGTCTAAACATGATTATTTTATTTAAGGTATTTTACTTTAAAAAAAAAACGTGTCGCGACACTAGGATTTTTTCCTGTATCGTGGGTGCGTTTACAAATATTGAAACTCACATACACAAACAGCCAGGACCCAGTACAACTACCTGAAGACCATACAAATTTTTGTTCCGTGCGGGAATCGAACCCACGACACGCAGCGCAGCAGTCGATCACTCAGCCACTGTGCCAACCTCAAATTAATATTACAATTTAATATTTTCCAGAGAGTGCCATCTTGTTTTTTAACAACTACTTACTCGAGATATTCTTGCAAAGTTACAATGTTAGATTTGAACTCACCAGGTTCGTGAGCTTCAGAAGTATCTGTGTCATCAGCTTCATGTAGGAAGTTGGCGAAGTGTAACGCAGCAAGGTCTGAGTGTGCGTCTCTGAGGGCAGCCTGTGATCGCACGTAGCGACGCCGAGCGCGCGAGCTGGCCGCAGCAGCCCGCCATCGCCAGGTACACCGGCCAGATACCACGTTCTCCGATATTAAGTTTTCTGTGAAGAATTAAGTAGGTTAGTACACATCAAAAAAAGGTTTTCTTTTATTGTAAAGTAAGGTTTTAGTGCAATGGATCATGAATAGGTACATATTATTTGAGAGGGCATCAGTTGAGCAAACAGGAGAGGTTTAAATAAAGAATAATGCTGGCAAATTTAAATAAATTTTAATAAGGATAAGATGATGACGACCAAAGTATATAGAAGATCAATGATCTCGATAAAAATGATTGATGGTTGTCCATATGCGTGGCAGTATGTGGTGAAAGTTGCTACTTCATTGGCAACGATCATACATACAATTTGCAAATAGGCTAGGCTAGGATAATAAGCAAGCTTTATAACATTATCATATTCACATAAAAACGCAACAAAACTGGAATGAAGACAATAAAAAGTAACAACCAATTTGTATTTATGTATTTCGAATCGACTTTGTACCATAATCCGACAGCTTTGCAGATAAAATAAATAATAACAATGAAACGAAATTATTGGGACGAATGTTATTAGCGATATTGAACACGTTGGTACCGTGTAATAACATGAAGCAAAAAGTAGGTGGATTGTAATTGAATTACGAGTACATGCCAACAAAGCTGGGACAAGGTGCTACAGGGAATATTGTTTGTTATCGAAACGCTAGTTGTTTGACAATTTCGATATTGGTTCTTGTACAATCTTGGTGGAACAGAGGCTGACTCCACGAAACTCAATATATTAGATTTCATCTATACTAACTAAGCCAGCTACATACCTACTACAAAAAAAAGTTGAGCACTCTCAATCGTAATTTAATAAGACCTAGTTATTATGCTCTCGATATGCACGAGATCTTTGGTTGAAATCTGGGCAAATATGCGGATTTGTCAATTCAATATATTATGTACTTTCTACTTTCATCTTAGACATTACTGACATTGGTGACGGAAAACATCATATATACTCATGTATACTCATATCGCCGACCCACCTTGAAAAAGCGTGGTGATAAATGAAAATTATATATATGAGAAGAGGCTTTTGCCCTGCAGTGGCATAGTAACAAGTTGGTATTATTCTGTTATAATTCAATAGGTTTATTCGGTATCCTATGAAACAAAATTGGCCCAATCAGAGGATTAAGTTGTGCCAGTGAGGCTCGATACCGATATTGATGCGATTAAATATTATTATTATTGGCGAAACAATGAAGGCATTATCGATATTTTCCCGATACTGTTTTTGTATAATAAGGATTGAGGCCCGTAAAATTCATGAAAACCGTACCTATTGAACATAATAAGGGAAAATAATAATGAACTCGTGGAGAATTTTAATTACCTACTGCTTCATTAATTCTTTATTAAAACAAAATGCTTCGTAAATTCATAATGATTCAAAATATCTCCCAGAACTATGATTTAGTCTGTTTCTAGTTTTGTTTTCTGATCAATAATAAACCATGTCGCTGTAAACATATTATGAATACTTTTATTTGTAGTAAAATAATGATGCATTTCCAGACTTGAATCATCTTCTACAAGACCACAAATAGTTTCTATCTCTTCTGAAGAGAAAGCTGATGGTGTAAAATTGACTCAGTACATCCTTATGTAGGTAGCACTACCAACAATAGGTTAGCTTGGAAAAAGTAGGTCGTTTCATCTCGATTCTAAACACACTAATAGCATTGTAACACACTGACTATCTGACTGATATCATATGCCTAAACTGCTAAAGATGCTACACAAGACATGCGGAAGAAATGGTCCAGAAAGTTTTTCTTGAACCTGCTTGACAGTACGCATTCAAAAGGGGTTTAAAATATGTATGTGAAGAAACTTGCTGGTAACAGTGACGTCATAGTTAAGTAGAAGACTGAAACAATGAAAGTAAAAGTAATACTTACTCATCATACACTTGGCGACGCATATGGTGCTGAAGTTAAAGTTAGCTTCCTTTAGTGTTATCACTGCGTCACTGTTGCTGGTTGGCATCAGTAGTTCTAACAGCTCCAGTTCAGTCAGCCCAAACTCTGAACAAGTTATGTAACCTACAAATAATGTATGAGTTGAGAAATAGTTTTGGTAGTTGTAAACTTTAGAGGTTGGTTCAGTGACGATTTTTCAACAAAATACACAACCTGACTAACGCTTTTTAGACCAGGGGCCAATTTGATTCCTTTGTTGTTGACAAGGACTAGAAGGGTCAAGACAAATAAAATGTTTCAATCAAAAAATGAGCATTAATCATTTCTTTCAAAAACACACGTGACACATGACAGTATATTATTTATTTATTAATATATTAATAACAAATAATATTATAATAATAACATATTAAATTTCGTTAAACATTTAGCAATTTAACTTTTTGCGGGCCACGACTACGGGTTGGAAATCAATTATTTTATATCACTGATTGTCGAAAAAGTTTACACAAAAGTTTTGTAAACAGTATTTCAGAGAAAATTACTGAAACACACTAGTCCAATGATAACATTAATACATTTTTACACTCCACAATGAGTGATATCTAAACGAAGTTTTCTCTTAGCTCATCAATCTAAAAACCACAGGATACTCACTTGCTAATTTACTAAACGCTTTGGCACCGAATACCACTTCTAAGTTATCGAAGGCACCATCAATAAAGTCTCCGTAGCTATTATTCTCCGGCGTCTCCTCTATCGCGTCCAACAAATAGTAACAGTTCTGAACTTTGAACTTTTCTTTCTGAGCTGGCGTCAGCTGCAGTTGTTCTAAAGATACGGCGCTAGTACACACCAGGAACACATTTCTTGGCAACGACATCGGCAGCCAAGATAATCCCGTCACTATATCACACTCCAAAGGATTCACTCTATGAACATTATCGATAAATATCAACAAAATCTCATTTTCCATCTCCTCACATTTCCTAAGCAGACTTTGGAACCAATTGTTAATATAAAGAGGATCAAAACTTGCGTCTTTTGGCAAGTATCCTTCGGGAATGTTTAAAATTATCGATATTTGTTGACACATCACTCGTAGCAGTTCCAAGTTATAGGCCGATCTCGGTGTGGAAGCAGAAAATCTTACTATCCTCAAAACGGGCTTCGGGAAAATTTCTTCACATTGGAAGTAAAGGTGTGTCAATAAAGTGCTTTTTCCTGAGGCATCTGGGCCGTATATTAAAGCCGGTGGATGCCGAGTTCGATTTTCGTAATTTTCTTTAGCGTTATTTAAAATACTTTTGGCTGCTTCCTCAATTTGCTTAACGTTAACCTTATACAAACGATTATGTTCTATACATATCCTAAGATGAGTGATGTGTTCCAGAAATACTTCCTGAAAGTTAAAAGGAAAACCAATAAATTATTCATGCGCGGAAAGTTGTCACATGAAGACATTCAAGTTTGTTCGACTTTAAACTTGTAAGTATGTTATTTGATGTCTTCTTGCAGAATTTATATGAGTATTTGTTCTGGGAGTAACTTGAACTTTTCTTGGCACGTATTTGCAGAATATTCCAGCGTATTACAATTACCTGTACAGTCTTTTTTCTTCCCTTCCCTTGATCGGGTTCGGTGCTAAGGCTCTCGTCGATCAGCGAACTGACCACAACTTGTACCTTCTCCCGTAAGGGAGCTAACTTCTCTTCGTTGTCGGATGCTCCGTCGGTTCTTGACGAATCTGCTGACAGTGACCTATGGGAAGACAATACATAATTCAGAATATTTTAATAGTAAAAGACAATATTCCTTAAGGACTAATTTGAAAAGCTTTGGGGATCTAATATTAATAATAATACCAGCCTGTTACTGTCCCACTGCAGGGCAAAGGCCTTTTCTCATAAGGAGAAAAGGCCTTTTCTCATAAGGAGAAAAGGCCTTCACCACGCTTGCTCTAGACGGGTTGGTAATTTCAAACTTATTATTAAGTTTAGATTTCGTCACGATGTTTTCCTTCACCGATGTTAGTGATGTCCATGATGAACTTGGAAAGTACATATGAATTGAAAAAGTCACATTGGTAAATGGTACTTGCCCAGGTTTGAACCCATAACCTCGTGCACAAGAAGAGAGGCCATCATGGAACTTTAAAAAATTGCATCCACTGCTCAGTAACTTTATTTGAGATATTGGCAATAACGGTTGCCAAAAATGGTTATCGAGAGTACCGCATTTGAAAATGGAGATTTTTTTTATTGCAATGGTCTTTTCATTTTGAGTATCTCTTCTTCTCTATAATTTTATCAACTCTTTTAATTTCCCCAGCTTTACAATCTAAGTTATTTTTTTCAAGTCCATTCACACTTAATTCACCTTCATCGTCTTTCAGTTCTAAAAGCTTTTTCAAAGACAAGAATAAAAAAATGATTCTAATGAATTTGTAATTAAAAAGTCCCTAACTTCATCATTTCATTAAAATTTGCATTAATTAGAAAGGTTCAAAGTTCGGTCGTGAGTCTAATAAATATGAGTATTTTATACTTAACTATGATGTATGATAATGACTTGAGTTTGAGCAAAATTTTCAATGCAATCTAATTTTAATGAATCTGAAACTCATTTTAGATGATTGATCATGGTTTCATTGTTTGACTAAAATGTGCTGAGTATGAAGTTTTAAGTAACTTTGATAATTAAATACTTTGCTGCGGTTAGACAAGTGGAATGTCTTTTATTATCATGTTAGGAGTAACATTTTTGAACATTCGAAAATTCTGAAATACTGACATGATTACATAAATTATCATACATGATTCGCGATCCCAGAGTTGAAATTTTTCGTCTGCTTTTCACGTTTTTTTCTTAAAACAGTAAAATGTAATGAGAATATTATATTTCGTATGTTTTTTTTTCTTTTCCATTTTCTTTCTTGTTCTTGTTTTTCGATTTTAAATTAAAAGTTAATATCTTTCATTAAAAATCTCATTGAGTTTTATAAAATAAAACAGCAAGACGTAGAACAAAAAGCGTAGAAGTTAGGAAAATCCGACAATTAACGTCAACGCGTCAACGTTCAAAATCATGTCCTGAATTCAGGGTATAAGTTTTTGCGCTGATATCCCTTACACTCAGTAGACTAAGTTGACAATTTAAGTAAATTAAATACAAGTTCTGAGGAAGTATTTTTTTAGAAAATTTTCCTGTTATCATTATATTGTGACCATTAATTTTGCATATCAGTCAAATAGGTTGAGGCAGATAAAGAGCCAAGAACATTCATATAAAATACAAACGTTCGACAAAACAAACTATTAATAGGCAAGGTTTTTGTTATTTCTCGACGAAAATATTTTTTTCCTTTATCCTCTTTGACATATCTTGACTCGTAATATGTACGTCGAATGGAACCTTAACTGCGACAAAGACTGACAATACAAAAAGGCAGGAAAACCTTTTGTTAGATTGCCTTTTGTTATCCTAATCAGAAGCCAGAATATTCACACAGTCAAGGTCAAAACTCTTGAGGAATTTATCATGGACGATGATGAGGAAAAAATTTGTGAGGTAAATATTGTAAGAAAATTACAAATTACAGAAAAAATCTGCAAAGCAGTATAATAGGTATAATTAGGATTATGATAACCCAGTGGTTTAGGCCTCGCCTCTTGAGCAGAAGGTTGTGGGTTAAAAACTGGGCAAGTATCGATGTGGATTTTTATATACGTGTTTACTTTCAAAGTTGAAGGACATCACTGACATAGTTGAAGGAAAACATCGTGAGAAAACCTGGACTTATAATTAATATAACTCTGAAGTCGCCAATCAGTCGAGAGCAAGCGTGGTGATCAATGCTCGTGCCTTCTCTGTATGAGAAAAGGCCCTTCCTTGCCCTACTGTGGGACAGTGACAGGCTGATGTTATTAGGTACAATAATACCTTACTAACTTACAGGACGAAGGCCTCGTCTCATACATAAAAGTAAGTCTCATACATAAAAGTGGGTAAGGTTCCTAACAACGGTAATTCCAAAGGTAATTCTTACAATTTTCGAAATTTTCTGAAATTTAACACTTATTTCAAAATACCTCGTACGAATTTATAGTTATATTTTTAGGTACTCAAATATGACTTTAAATTCTAAATCAAAACTTACTCTAATGTAATGATGTGTGTTTCGGGTAACGCATCTTCCATTTTTCTTCTTAATTCTTTTAACCTGGTGTGTGCCAGTACTGTTAATTTGGAGTCATCTGGTTCCAGGTCTGGTAAGTCTCTGACTACGGCCACCACCCCCTTTGGATGAACGCCGTTTGAAAGGAGATCTGAAAAGAAACAATGGGTAGAGACCGACTGAATTTCGGTTTCGCTTTTCGGTCTTCGAAAATTTTCACCAGGAACATAAATTTTGGTAAGGGGTTGAAAAAAAGTTCCTGGAAAACAATACTTCCAATTAGACGACCGTTCTTTCAGTTAGTATAACCGTAATTCCAGAGAAAATGTATAAAAAATAAGAACACAAAAGTTTTTTCAGTAAGTTTACCTACCTTAAGTGTAATTTCAGAGAAAAAAAAGCTTTTTCTACCATACATCTAATATCAAATTCAGGATATAAAGTAAATTTTCGTGTGATTAAATTGAGTTTGAAATTTTTAGTAAACAAAATGTTCATCAATAAAGAAAAAAATATGTATCTAGTAGCTGTTTTCGGTTTTCGGCCAACAATGCAAAACAGACATAATATCGATTTCATTTTTGGCCTGTAACAAATGCATACTCTACTCTAATAGTAGGTTTCGAAGTGATTGTTGATAAATTATTGAAATTTCTAGGACACTGATTGTGTAGCTGGAGCGGGATCAAAACCCCAAATAATCAGTATTATCTAACTGCAAGGCAAAGGTATTACTAGTATAGTACAGATCTGTTGTAATATCAGTCATGTTTTAAATATGAATCCAAAAACACCAATCAATCGAACACCAAAACAACTGAATGGAGCATAAAAAAAAACAAATGACCCTATCGTCATTTATAAATACCATTTACAACCCGCTGCGCAAAATAATACCACTATTGTTACGAGCAGCACGAGAAAAACTAAAAGTTGGATAAAAACATTCTCTGTGCCGAGCGAGGTTGCAGTACGGACAACAAAAGAGTGAGGTATGCAGGCAAAGTAAACATAACATCACACCTATATTAAATTACCTGAAGGGTTACGCAAACATTACACTACGTTTACCCGGTTATGTTTCAGTCTCATATTATAGGGGATGAGCCTATTGATCAGGCACAAATCCTACTACATAGCACATAGTTCGTACTAAATAGCACTTTACTTTTAGCGAAAAATCCAATAGCACTTTGGCCGACCTAGGAAACGAACCCAGGACCTCTTGCTCAGTAGTAACGTGTACGACTAGACCAACGAGGCAATCAGGCAGTATTATACCGATTAAAATCTTTTTCTGTTCTGTGATTATTTAATTCTTATACAAGACGATTCTTTGACTATACTACATAATATACTATAGTCTGCTTCGTGAACAGACAAAAACCTCCTGATTAACTGTACCTAAAACCTGACAACTTATCAGAAACACAATATGGTTTAAAAAGTGATAAAAGTTGCCGTCTGCATACTTACCTCTTCTGTTGACTGTACAATTCTCTATGCTCGTAATACCTAGTATTAGCTAACAAATAAAACACGATGATATTTTCAACCGGGCTACTGTTTCCGCGTGATTTGTTCTTAGCAAGGAAAAGTATGCTTTAAATACATAATATCTATGCATACACCAATTGGAATAATTTTAGTTGTTTGTTCTGTCATGTGAGTGTACTGTTGTGAAATACCCGTTGGAAACAGTTTTTTCTTCTTTAATATCAGCTGCAGCTGTGATAACAATACGCCAGTCAGCAGTGGTAGTGCCGACGACTCCATCATTTGAAGAATTCAAAAACATTTAAAGATTTTAATTTGGAACTGAAGAGATATGAAACACAAGATGCTCTAAGGCGCTCAAATTTTATTATTCACCAAAACTAAAATAATTGTTGAGGTATCTACCTATATTATATATCTACCTATATCTACCTATATTACACTAAAACATTGACTAAGAATTGCAATAATTATTATCGTAACACTGAATATTAGCTTAAAGGTGTCAATAAGTATTTGGAAACGTTTAAAACCTTTTGTACTAAAACTATTACGGCATCAAATTCAGTGTTTTTATATTTAATATTTTAGTGGGCTGAAATGTGAATTTTATAATTACATGACAAGGCTAAATAATGTATATGCGACTGCCCTAAGCACGTACAGATATTTCTCACTGGCTTCATTCAAATATTCACTCACTAATATGCCAAGGCGAACGTCATAAGATTATGACGTTCCGTTTTATGAAGAATGTGGACAATAAACCTTAAAAAGAAAATTGCATATTAAATATCTTTAAATAATAATAAATTACAAATATTTTTATAAGAAGGTTTATTGTCCACATTTTTCTTAAATTCTCCTTAACAAACAGGGAACATGGAAAAACAAGTAAAAAACTTTTAATTATTTGATTAATTCTAGAAAGTTCTAGGAGAATAATAAACACGTAATACTTAGTGGATGAATATTTGAATGTTTCGAACCACTGAGGAACATGCTTAGGGCAGTAGTTTAGCCATGTCCTTTAGTACTATTCATAAGTTTTTAAAACAGCAAAATATATGACAGCTATTTGCGACGTTGCCGTTAATAAGTTTTAGTGTGCATATCCTTAATGGATTTTCCTCGATGACGTAATTCATTGGAGTAGCCCATAATATTAAGCTGCGGTAATTAATTTCCCGAACATTCATTGTTCTTGTTTATTGTTGACAAATCGGCCTTGTTTTGCTTGTGTTGAATGTCTGTTTTAATGAGATGTAATTAACATAACATCACGCCTGTATTCCTCGAAGGGTTGGGCACAGGTGCTCCTATAGTAAGTACCCAAACTTCGCCAGTTGTGTTTGTCTTATGTAAAAGGGGGCGAGCCTATTGACATCTTTACACTTAAAATAAAATATACCATATACTGAGATATTTTATTTTAAGTAGAACTAAAAAAATAAGCTATTGCTTACCTAAGGCAAATTCGCATTGTACTTCGACGGGGCTTCGGAGCAAATTAGTTACTTCAGCACCATTCGCTATAGCTTCAAGCACTGTGGAGTTGAATGCCTTTTGGACCTCAACGAGACGACTCCGCTGTTCTTCGCGATCCATTAAATCGCTGAACCTGTGAAAGAACACCAATATAATACAGACATGTCCACCTACATCAAAAATAGGTTTCATACTCTTCTGAATTGGTCCTAACCGTTCAAAAGAGTATTTACTAATTTTTCGACGCCTTGTTTGGTTACTTAGGATAGTTCGTTGTTTTATTTATATTAATTTAATATGTTTATAGAGTTAGCATTTCTTTTTTCTTTTTAAGTATGGGAAATTTCTCCTGTTGAGGGTGAAAAGGGAGGGCGCGTCAGACTTTTACTGACTAAAACCCATTCGAGTTCCGTCTTTGCCCTTTACGTTCCGGGGTCACGGTAACTCTTTCGAACATCCCTCAACCCCGGTGGGCTTCGGCCCCCTATTGGGTCCCGCAAATTCTGCTAACATGTATCCTTGCGGCGCGCTTGGTACACGACGCGCCGTTAACTCGGGCCTGATCTCTGATCGGTCGGCGAGCTACCCGGTGCTCTTCTCCCGCAGGGCCGCGCCTACGGTGGCGGATAGATAGCATTTACTTGAAATAAAAAGAGTATTTGACTATGAAAACAACCTTGCTGTTGCTATCTTAGAACATTTTTTTTTTCAAATAATTTCACAACAAAAAAGCAGAAAATAATGTCCCGATGTAGGATATAATTCGAAATAAAAATCATTTAATTCATCTCTGCTCGTGTGACTGCGCTATTAATGGTCGAAAGAGCGTAATACGAATCTCAAATGACATCACAAGGGAGTAAACCAACAACGGTTCAATGTGTTTGACAGCTTGTTTATTACCTTGTGACGTATCGTAACCCCACCTAACCCACTGGGACTGTTTTATTTCCTTCGTAATTTGAAATGCTGAAACTTATTAAGACTTATTTCTGACACAACTTTATTAAATCATACTATATTTTAATTAATGATTTTCTACAATATAGTCAACAATCAGGGCATAATTTTGATTAGTTGGGTAGCTGTACATCCAACTGACAATAATTATACTGCCTCTGCCACGTCATTAGTGAGACACCACTTAGGAACTATTGCTGTTATTACGTATGTATGTAGGTATTATATATCCCCTTTATATCTACATCTTTAAGTATAAATGTCTTGTGATGGGTAATATCTATGAGCGCAGGTAAAACCGATTTTTGTCGTGGCGACACATCGCCAAGAAACAAATGAAAAAATGTTGAAACTAGAAATTCTTTGCTTCATTTGTTTTTGATATCGATACCCAACAATCTGTTCTTCTATGCATATTACTTGTACAAAATAATTTCGACGTTTCACATCTACCAAGCGTCCCGTGACGACTCACAATTTTTTTATACTTTTATTTATCTTGCCCCTACCCCAGTTTACAAGGAGTCAAGGTCAGGGCAACATGTCTTCTTCTCCCATACTTATCTATTAGTCTTCATCTGAGTGGTCACTTCCTTTCCACCCATACCATGTTTCATCACATTTATACTCAATACTTTTCTTAAGGAATTTTTCTCATTCCTCTGCAACAAATACGACAAGCGATTTCTACACATATTTTCAGTCACAGGTGTTACTTTCAGGCTTCCTCTTATGTATTCATTTCGTACTAAGTTTTGCTCGCGACTTCATCTCGAATTTTTACTTTGATAATGAAGGCTTATCTATACACGACATTCCCCTTTTCACTTCCTTCTTTTCCCCTTCGGGGGTAGAAAGATCTAAAAAACTGAGACATGTATAAATTCACTTATTCGAAATTAACGACTTTAGGGGAAGAATTTTCAAAAATTTACAATGCAAAAAAGTATCGATGTGCAAAATGTTAAGTCAATATGTGTAATAGTTTGCACTGTGCGTTGATATATCATTCCATTAGTCTACCATGTATAATAATATAGATTCTTTCCATTCGGGTACCACCACATAGCTTTTATTCTTTTAGTAGGTGTCATAAAACTAAAATATGGCTAAAACTTTAAGGTGAATATTACTTCAAAGTTTGTCGCAAGCCTCAAGAGTGTTCTTAGCTTTTACACGTGGCTATAAGTCTACAAATGAACTTATTATCATGCCAAATATTTATGTGAGTTGCAAAACTATAGTGATTTGTATTTATTTTTTATAAACTTTGCCCTACAGTAGGAATTTCTCCTGTGTCGTGGGTGCGTTTACAAACATTTAAAGTCACATACAGAAACAACCAGACCCGGAACAATTACCTGTAGGCCATACAAATATTAATCGAACCCACGACACGCGGCGCAGCAGTCGATCGCTAAGCTACTACGCCAACCGTGCCTTTATTAATGATGTGTTACATTGCTTACTGCTAAAATTGAAGATATTTAAGAATGAAAATACATTCTAGGATTTCAAATTAGTCTTTTAACAGTTACTGAGACTGTTTTCTATTTACTATTCAGAGAGCCTTAACCAATAAGAGAAAATTATCAAAAAATTTAAATGTTTGGTATTGACCATGTGACTTGGTCTAGACTCTCAGCGAGTTCATATTATTTTTAAAGTTTACCGAGGAAAAGCTCGTAACGGCAGTTCATTATGAAGCAAATAAACCTTCAGTAACATTATTACTGCAGAACTAGTAAGCTCTGTTTGTATTTCATTGCCACGAACAAAGGAAAATAAAAAAGGCACCCACTGTGAGAAGAAAATCCTTTATTAACGCATTCATTTTTATTCTCTATTGTTCTAGTAAAGCACCTATTTCTACATGAGCGGCCCTTCAGAATGGTCCATTCCCCCGCGTGTATTGCATCTTTATAACCTCATATTTTGTTTTCCCTTGTCGCCACAATAAAATATAACCTGTGGGACCCTTTGAAGGTGTAGTAATATTTATGTGGACGAAACCCTCCGGGCTAGACGATAAATTATATATTTTACGACACCGCTGAGTAATCGGACCTCGTGCTAAGGAACCGATCGTAAATTGTTACGACCTAAATAGATGAAACGCGATAAAGGATGATTCAAACTTCCTTTGGAAATTATTGAATAGCAAGTTAACGTATAAATTGTAGACAACAATGAGAAGCTTTGTTTAAAGACTACTTAGGTACTTATAATACAAGTGTTGTGATAAGGAAAAATTATGGTTTATATATTTATATGTTTTACATTGTAAACTTCGAAGTTAGTTTTAATGTTGTGTTCAACACTAGAGATGTGGAGTAACAACCAATTCTCCATAATTTTCATGTTTACGTACATAAAAAAAAATCCCATGGGGTTAGGCAGAAAGTACAGAACGCCGTCTACTACGATCATTGCATACTCCTTTTGCTTTGTTTACGTTCATATTTGGCGCTTTACTATATATCTTTTGTAAGCCCAATTAATTAAGTATCGAAACATGTTGGCATTAGAATTTATGATTATCTAAGGAAGTTAATTAACTCTATTTAAGGCATTACTGAAATCGGTGCTGGAAAACCTCGTGAGGTGACCTGCACGTATAAGTATCTTTTAAAAGGTATAATTCCTTTCTACTGACCATTTATCCTCTCCTTCGAGGTGGTAGTTACCATCTCCATTCAATCTGTAGCAAGCCCGAACAAGTGCTGACTGCGCCGAGTCCGACTTGACCAGCTCATCAAAGGTGGCTTCAGGGATCTTGTAGGGAAGAACTGGCTGGTATGATGATGCGTCACCACCAATAATGCACTGGGAAATGGGAGGGGAATGAATAAAATTAATTAATGTCGTTCTAATTTTGAATAAAAAATGGAAAGACTAAATGTTAATTTATTTGAAGTTTTTATAATGAGGGGAACTTAATCTTGAACATTTGAACTCTTAAAAGTTAACATAAGTAAGTAAAGGTCTAAAAGATTTAGATTTAGAATATCATCATTTTTATGTGTAGGTATTCTATAAAAAAAGCATTTCATTAAAAACAGCGGCATGATAAAAATAAATTAAAAACTTTTCTTAAATAAAACGTTTTATTTTCATTTTCAGTAGGTACAAGTTTTTAATTGTTCGGAGCACTTTGCAATTTAAAAATGTATTATATAAAAATCTAAGTGAAAGAGCCAGCACTAAGTTTAAATTACCCATTCCAATTAAAAATAATTACTGGGGAAACCGGCAGTTTTGAGAGTTTAATGAAGCAATCATTAAACTCTATTTAGGTATATATAAAAACTCGACGAAGAAATATGAGGTTTATAGCTTTTTTGAAATGTTCATAGATATTGCTGCAGAGGTTCAACATGCGTCATGTCTAATACGAAATAAAAAAAACAGTAAAAAAATAGAGAAAATTATCTTTTAAAGCCTTACCTTTAATTTCAATAACCGTATTTTAGGAATAACTAAATAAACTAAAAATAATTACAAAATTTTCATTTCCCTCCAAATAAAACTAATTAAAAAAGAAAAAAATGACAAGTCATAATATTTAATTCCCTGATTTAGGCAAGCAAAGGTATTGAAACTAAACAGCCTGTAGGCAGTACCTACAAAGACTTGTATGAAGAAAAGTGCAAAATGTCTTTTTTGTTATTGTTAAATGTTCTAAGGAATTAATCAATTAAGCCAGCTTGTATTTTTAATTTATTACTATCGGAATGTGCATGAAAGATGCAAAGCTATTGTATTTTTTAGTTGGGTATAATATGAATTCGAACAAAAGATGAACGAAATACTATCCAGCCAGTTCTAATATTATTTTTCACTTACAAGAAAATAACCGGCCTTCGATGTATGGTTGCAGCATTTTATTTCGTCGAGGTAGTATTGTAGTAACGCCGGGTTTGATTCGTCTCCGCCGTCGGTACCATAGTGCATGTCAACGAACTCGATCTAAGAAAGAAAAAAACATTTATAATAATTGTTGAAAATGTGTAGGTAGACAGAGTATTGTGTTTACTGCAAATATCCGCGCTTTTTATCAGTGTAAATTTATCGTCATCGGGCGAGTGACACTAATTTATTTGGTAGTAAAACAGACAATCGAGCATTTTACATTAGTTGATTCGTTTTCTATTTCCGTAAGTAAGTAAATTATGCTTAAAGATGTCGTTTCCAAGTTTACAAATCGACTCCCAACTTTTTTTACTTACTTGCCTAGTGCCTAAAGCCTTGCCATGCTATCCATGGCAATGGCCATGAAATATTGAAAAAAGAATCAGCTGCTGAACACTTGTTTTTTTTTCTATAATTCAGCGTTATTCCTTTAGTAAAAGTTATTCAGAATGATAAGTACAAAGACCACTAAAGAGCTTGGCTGTCAACAAAAAATAAGGTTGTATATATGTATTTATGACCAACAATATCTCTGATGTACATTCACCGGTATTAGGTACCACAAAAGCTAATCCAACAGTTAACAAACCTCTTTCTTGTAACAACTGAACACCAAAATACATTTAATCCACTCTTAAGTGTAAAGTCTTGGCTGTACATATCAAGAAAGCCTCTAAACCGAAGCGGTAAGAAGTTCTTGGATCTAGTACAAACCGCAACCTACATAAGTCTCTACTTAACTTACTTTTAGAACGTTTAAGTTTTATTGATTTACTTGGTTTGCGTTTTAGATACTTTTATGTACTCTTCGCTTGCACGTTAAATAAAGAAGCTTTTAATATTAAGAGGAAATTGCTCGGAGCCTGAATGTTTGCCCAATTGATGGCTATAGACTCGCTTGCTAATTACATGGGACAGGATGGCAAACGTAACTGGCAAAATATGGGTGAAGTTACGCCTGCACCTGCCCCTTCGAAGATTACAGGAGTGATGTTATGTATTTAATAAAACATATATGTTTGATGCAGGCGTTCCTTCACCCATATTTTGCCAGTTACGTTTGCCATCCTGTCCCATGTAATTAGGAAGCGAGTCTATAGCCATCAATTGGGCAAACATTCAGGCCATCCATTTTAAAATAATATACAGGGTGGAATACATCGACGCACAACGGGATATCATGAGTTCAGTACATGATTATGGAACCCCCAGCGTTGGAAGATAACGACTAAAGTAAAAAGTAATTAGTAAGTAGCGTAATTAGTAAGTCAGCTTTTTCTAATATATTTGTACTGAACTCATTGTATTTGGTTATGTGTCGATGTACCTTCCACCTTATATACATTCACATAGTAAACCCTGCACTTAATAAACCCAGGAAATCAGGATGGCAACCAACCGATTGGGCTTTAAATTTAAAGTTCGTGAGCAAGTTTGTAAGAAGTTGGGCAGTAGTTTCGTCACAGCGCTAATGTTTTCCCATTAACTGTTTTAATTGTTTGTGTATAGTCGTGTATGTTTATTTGTGTATATGTTCTTTGTAGGTATTATATTTAGAGTTTATAATATATATATATTTTATTTTCTGTTCATTTTTCTTCTAAGAAATTGCACCTACCACTGTTTGTCTCTGCATCGCCCAAAGGTTGACTGGTAGAAAATGCCTACGGCATTAAGTCCGCCTCTGCACATTTGTGTGCTT
The DNA here is from genome assembly GCA_905147745.2 of Phlogophora meticulosa. NCBI lineage: Eukaryota > Metazoa > Arthropoda > Insecta > Lepidoptera > Noctuidae > Phlogophora > Phlogophora meticulosa. Next base: position 13,639,939 of record LR990520.1, on the reverse strand, counting down.
AAAGTATTAGATAAATAAATAATTACATCACAGTTAATTACGTTCTCGGCAGTGTACATAATGTGGACTGCATTCATTCGCACTCAAAGTTTCAGATGCAGTCGAGTGTAAAGTTCCTAATGGCGCCTGAGGTGTTCTCCATTTGACTGAGATATAAATTACAATGTTCTGTGTGGAATGTACTTTGTTCATTTAGGGAAATTGTTGGTTTGTTTTGATGGAGGTTGGTTGTGTAATGGAAATCATCTTAGCGAGTGTAGGTGTGGTTGAGCAGGTTAGGGCTGGGTCATTGTTAACTTATGTAAATAATGTTAACCTCTAGAAATCTAGTCAAAACATTTAACCAAAATTGAACATATGGCTTAGAGCTGTGTCATGGCATAAACGAAGATAAAGAAGAAAAACGAATATTTACCCATAAGTACGTATTCAAAATTTAGCTTACTTTATTTCAGCGATCTTGTTCCTAATCTTTGCTTCCAAAGGAATGTAGTATTATGTCTATATTTTACTTGCATTTACAGGCAGATTTGTAAATACCGTCCATTGAATTAAATCTCATCGCAGACGGGTACAGATAATTAAGTTAAATTATATCTAATCTATAAGTATAAGGGACACACTACTTCAAAATACCCTAATTTGACCGCTGTTTACGATGTAATATCAAGATAATCCATAACACGATTAAATATTAATCGATTGTCGGTAAACCTGACCGGAATGTGGGGCCGAAGGTTAATACGGGACCGCTAATTCTGCTCGGTTAATTAATTCTGATCGCATAATCGAATAAAACCACAATGAAGATGGTCGTGAAACGCACCTGGACGGCTAATTAAGTTTCTATTTTCGCTTTTATCATAACTTTTGTAGTGCCTGTTATTGCATGAACCTGTTACATGATTTATGGGACATTTTTATGAGCAGACATTTAATAGTAGATTTTGTATTAAGGGGATTAAGGAGTGTGTTATGCCACGGGCGCCAATTTTAATCCGGACCGTGGTGAAGGATTCTTTCTAAAATCCTCATGGATGTGAGAGGTCTGTTAGACTCTTTACTGACTAAAAACCACCCTGGTGTTACAGCTTACTCCTACGCCGCTGGTCGTGCGAACGTACGATCCTTCCGTAACCCCCGGCTGACGCAGCCCCCGGCTGGTGAAGAATTGTTGAGTTAACTCCTGAGCGGAGCGAGGAAATCCAGAGGTAAATAACGAGCGAAGCCATGGACAAGAATCTTAAATGCAGCGATGGATTCAAATAAGCACGAGACAAAGACACGTACATATATCCCCGATCAAAATACTTTTCTCACCAACAGTGAATCAATAAAAAGAATCCTTCATTACACTTGGGATTCAAAATGGCGCCCGTGACATCAGACACTGCTATACCCCTTGATGCATAATAGACAACATTTCTACACCTTACATTTTATAGAAATGTTGTGTATTTTTTTAAACCCTTAATGAACTTCTTGATGTTGCTTACTTAAAAAAAAAACACGATTAAAAAGCCATTACTGTAATTAAACTTTTTCAGAAGCCGTAAAAAAATCTTGTGAGTCAAAATTATATTTCGAACCACGTATTTGCACGGCGAATTTTCCCGTGTGAAAGGTAAGAGTGTCATTGAATATTTGATGACAGCCTTCGGTTTTCGGTCTTCGTTCCAAGTTTAAATTTTATGCGTGGAAGGTTGCGAAAGAGTACTTAGGCGTCGAGTCTTGTGAGTTGAAAAATGAAATTAAGAGAGTGGGTAGATATTAAAACTTAATCAAGGTTATGAATAAAGAATATGCTATTTGCTTTGAACGAAAGTGAAAAGAAAAAACCGGGCAAATTCTTTCTTTAATTGCGTTGGCATGACCTGTTTACTCTCTTACATGGCGTGTGTGAAAATTTTGGGGCTTGTGGTTGAAAAATAACAGCCGCACGAGTTGATCAGAGGTTAAGCTACGCTTGCCAGGGTCAGTCCGTCGATAGGTGACCCATCCATGACACACCGAAAGACCTCTCCATGCCTCGGTAAGAACCCTAAGCAGTGGGTTCCAGATATTATTCCTAGATGTTTGTAGTTACGGTTAGTCAGGAGTCCGAAAGTCGGACAACCAAGGGTATCGAGTTGTTTTGGATCAAATTCTTTTCAAGTCAAATCAAATTCTTTATTTTAGGCAATTGATTCGTGAAAACATTGGACTGGAAGTTGACCCTAATATAGTTGGGCAAAGGCTAGGCAGATGATGATTTCGTAGTGCCATGATTACTTTGTCAGCAAAGTTTCGTAGGTAATATAAATTGCCAATTGAGCGGACTGGCAAGGGTTTGCGAAGAGTGGGTACACGCTTAAGCCTCACTTGAAGTGACCCTTTCATTACACCTCAGCTCCTCACAGAGTTGTTCCTAACCCTGCTATTGTATAAAGCTGATTACAATTAAATAGCTTGTTTATTTATGTATTTATGCAGTCTTCGATTTCCTGATTCAGGAGCGCGGCATTATAACCAAAATAACAAAAGCCACGGTCTCGTCAAAAAGTCTTACGGGTAATCCAAATGAAATTATTATTTCCATCTTCCAAATTTTATTTGACTTTCATGTTTTATGGGCCTCGGTTATGGTTTTGAATTGAATTTCAAGCAACTGTTGGTTCAAATAATGTGTTTTAGCTCATACAGAAACTTTTTATACTTATAGAGAACTAGCTTCTTCCGGCGACTTCCTTCGCGTGTGTTACTTATCGCGGATGTAGACAAAGTCACGGATTATAAACTATTCTATGTCCTTCCTCAAGATATAAATAAATAATGCTGGTCAATCCACATAGCATCATCTAGCCCCAAACTAAGCAGAGCTTGTGTTATGGGTATTAGATGACTGATATACTTAATACAATAATTAAATAGATACATATTTTTTATTATACATAGCAAATACCCAGAACACCTGGGAGAAATATTTGTAGATCGTACAAACATTTTTCCCAGGGCGGGAATCGAACCCGCAACCTCCTGCGTTACAAGCGGACCATCGCCCACCGCGCCATATCGGTCTTAAAAATATAATCTATCTCCTAGCCAAATTTCATTACAATCCAATCAGCCAGTCGTGAAAAGATTACAAACAGAGTTATTTTACGCATTTATAATATTAGTACGGATCCTTTTACGGCTGTTTTTGTCCACACGTAGTTTCCCGAACATATTCGGGTCTACATAGTGTTACATCTCAATATAGCCCAACTTTTTGCAAACCCCGCACGTGGGCCGAAAGTTGCGAACTATAACTCAATTTAAATTCTGCTGGCTAATTCGCTCACAGTAACTCTGCATCACAAACTTCAGGTAGCATCGTTTTGCGTCTCAAAGTTTTGCTTTCGTCCATGTTCGCACATTTTGTGGCCATGTAGTTTAATGGAAACTTTGTGTGCTTTGTCAGTTGTAATATAATGCTATATTACGTAGGTGCTTATGCTTACTAGGGTTGTAACGAAACCTTTGCTTCCGCCCCCGCGAGTAGGGAACTTTCGCAAGAAATTGTATTACCGCTTCTGCAAGTTTTAACGGGGTTGATATATAAAATGGGGTCTAACTATGCAAAGACTCTAATGTGGTAGAGTCACGATGCAAAGTTTCAATTATTTACTTCAGTATCCAACCACTTAAAAATCGTCTAGAAATAGATAAAGATGAGAATTTTTTTAACAATAGTTTTTGTTAAAACCCGAAGGAACCGCATCAGTTCATAAACATGAAGGTAGCCGATACATCTTTTTTTTGATGCACTTAACAGGATTTCAGATTTTTTCTTATATCAATATGTAATTATTATTTTTAGTTACCAGCCTGTTACTGGCCCAAAGCAGGACAAAAGCCTCTTCCCACACAGAGAAGGCACTTGCTTAAGATTGGTTGGCGTTTTCAGACTTATTTTACTTATAAGTCCAGGTTTCCTCACGATGTTTTCCTTCACCGATGTCTGTGATATCCAAGATAAACTTAGAAAAGGTTTAAACCCATAACCTCGTGCACAAGAGGCGAGGCCTAAACCACTGGTCCATCGTGACCATATTTAATTAATCTTTTTTTTTACATTGTGACCGTCATTTCCACTTTCGTTATCCTCTATTTCCGCTGAGGTCCAGCTCTGCAGCTCAACTAAGATGGCCTCCACTACACCCCTAGTGCTTAGTCGTAAACTGAAATAATTTGCGACCGTCTGTGTGGCAGTCGTGAGAAAGTTTGTGACACAGGTGTCTGGGTTCACAGACACGTGCCTGTTGTTATAAAATTAGTGCCATGTCGCTGTATGGTAGGGTCGTAATAATATACTTGGAAAGAAAACATAACCCCAAAGGCTTAACCAGGGTTGTACCTACACACGTTGATATAGTTATGTTTAGTCCAATGTGATAGGGGGCGAACTTATTGCCATCAAAAGGGGCACAAGTCTACTAGTAGTAAGTATAAGTATACTATCTTTCCTCCAAACTGCTACTAAAAAATTCCAGATGCAAAAGTCCAATTTACGGTTTGGAAATTGAACCCAGTATCCCAATAGCTCTTCCAACCACTAGACCTACGTGGCAGTAACTTAACTTAAGAAAATAATGTGTACAGTACTTAGGTTAAGAACATGATGTATATATTTAATAGAATACTAATAAATTTTCAATATTCTTGTAATTTACCTCAATGTAACGATCGTCGTACGTGGACTGCAACTCTGGTCCAACCATCTCCAGAATTTGTCTCCGTTCCTCACGGAATTCTGTGAAAAAACCTCACATTAATATTATACTCAGGTACTATTGCATACAGGCTGGTTTTAATCAGTCAATACTGTATTTTATTACAATTACAATATTATTTTTTTAGAAGATAGACCGTATCACTTGTGTAGTAGAATATACAATTATAATATAAAACTAACTTTAAACATATTGACAAAAACAAAATAAAATAAAAAACCGAACAAGACACATCAAAGTACTCCTCCGCATCGCTGTCATCTGGAAACGTGCCCAAAAGAATGGCAGCATTGCCACGTTGGATGACAATATTAATTCTTTGGGTGAAGGATGAGCCAGCGCTCTTCTAGTAGAAGGATTCTTGCATGTGTTAAGTGATTGAATAAAGTATTATTCTTAATTAATTTTATTTAACACAGCTATTAATTAATGTAAATAAATAAACATTTGTTACTGTAATGTCAAAAACACTGAGCTGCAAATTGCCAAAAACCTATGAATTTTGCGGGCTGCCTATACGTATTCAATTAAATTAAAATACCGCCGCCATTACATTCCAAGTTGAATACTCAACTGTATAATATAATATTCCACAGTAACAAGGCGACGGTGTAAGCCCCTTGTCTGCTTTGCGGGTACTCAGTACTCCAGTGCCTGTTACACCTACATAATACAAGTACAAGCATTCCTCTTCGCAAAACAAATATAAAAGATGAGAATATTCATGAACATGAGACGTAAACAGGCACTTGTGGATGCCGAAGGGCTCTTCAAGTGGTGGGAAGCTGACTCTCGTTGTTTATTTCAAGAGGGAGGAAATATTATTGAGGGTTGATAAAGTATTGAGGTTTATTTTTTCCAAGATTGCACGAACGGTGTGCGGGTATTGCCGTTGTTTAATTTAGAAGCACTATTACTTTACTAGAAAGTTTCTGTTTGACATATGATTAAAATAACTAACCATTTGACGTACAACCTAAAGGCAGTTTAGAATCTTACGCAAAATAGAGCCAGCAGATAGCGCCACCTGCGTATACAAAGCGAACTGTCGCAGGCGCGCGACAAGCATTTTCCAGTACGTAAGTTAACATTACGCCTGTATTCCCCCAAGGGTTGGACAGAGGTGCACCTATAGTAACACCCACATTGCATTGTTCACTATGTCAACATTTTTACAAAACGTCGTAAATATAAATATAGGTTACAACAATACCAAAAGATTCAAAACATAAGCATTTAAAACGGAACTTTATTGTGATGTTTACAAAGTACTTATACACTTTTCTTTTTAAAGTAAATAGAAGTAGACACATTGTGCTCATACCTTAAGTATACACTGATGTATGCAAATGCTTCATTCCTATTATCTTCAGCTATAAAATGATCAGAACACTGCCTTGGATGTTATGAAGTTATTAAGTGCTTGCACCGTACAACAACTTTTCATACTTTGCTTGCAAAGTTTTTCATCATCATTTTTTCATAGTTAATAAATTAACGCTTTTGTTGCTGCATGTAATAGCGGAACCTTTGTTTGTTATTTACTCAATATTCTTGACGAACGGGAAAAATGGACTTTAGAAACACGATAATAATCTCAATAACAGTCACTAAGAAGACAGAAGAGGCCTATTCGTATTCTTGTTCTGATTTAAAGTGTGCGCAAGATAAGATGGCCCCCGACTGTTGGCGTGCTTAACACTCTTGCCAGCTGACTCAAACGACAAGACATCGGCCAACGATTGGTTCCGATTTAAGCTGCGCGCACTTTACTTGATTATACGTTATAGTGCAATGGTTCCCCTAGCGGGAGAAATACGTAGTAAGTTTCCTATGGAGTCGATTTTGGATTCCATTTAATCTTACAGACTCCCTCAAGAATTCTTAATCAACGGAATAACTTAAAGAAAGCACACACACTGAAACTACAAAAATCCTCTCGTGTTCTTAAGGTCGACCAGCTGTCACTGGATAATTAACTATCTGGATGCGGTACAGTACCGAGAGTCAAAATTGAGTTTCCTTCTAAGAAACAATAAAACATTAAATACTCCTTGTGACTAGTACCTTCTTAAGTCTTACCATTGTAAATTGAGGCGACGAATATCTTGACGGCACGTGGGCCGGGCCACTTGTCGCTGGATTCCGTGAACCCCTTCAGTGCGTTGAGCACTGACGGCTCGGGAGCGCTCATGGCGCCCCTCACTCCTCTGCTTCACCCCGCGCCACTTACGTCACGCCGCCGCATTCTGGAGACAAAGAAGACATGCTTTAGCATAAACATTTGGAAAATTTTATACTCTTTTGCAGTTATGCTCGTGCATGATGCGAATCACATACATTGGAACGACGATGGCGATATGCAGGATACATCCATTACTGATGTGTATGGTAATAAAGTTGAAGAGATTGTTTGTTTGGACTCGCTTATCTCTCGAAGTACAAAACGGATTTGGAAAAAATATTGTCTGCATTTAATAGCCCAATTCTTGACCAAGCTTTTAGTATTTTTATCACCACGCTACGACCCTTGAGACCGGGTGCAACCACGAGGCACAGGTAATTTACCAATATAATTCTATTGACGAACAAGCCACAAAATTCCCTATGCAATCTGCTATCGGTAACTTCTCTGTAGCCTTGACTTTCCGTAAAAGAATGTTACAACTATCTTGACCTAGCGTAGTACGGAGTAGAAAACTCTCATCCCAATCCTATTTTGCAAGTTCACGCCCTCCTTAGGGCATGAACTTGCAAAAATTCCTCCTTTAAGCTCGCCTTCATTAGAAAAATAAATTTTGTGAAAAATATTAGCTGTAGGTAAATGAGAAACTTCTGAGCTAAAGCTAAGTTTTGTTTAGTTTTAAAATACTTCATGAATCTCATTCTTATGAGAATAAAAGTTCATTAACCCTAACTTGGGTGGAGCGTACAGTGAAGTGATCTGGCATTGCTACCCAGCTTAAGGCTGCCTGTCCATTGAAGCGGAGCGAGGTTACGGAGCGCCTCAGGCTGCGGTCCCACTGGGGCAGAGCTGTGCGGAGAGGAGCTTAGCGGCGCATGAATTAACCAATCACAATGTCTAATCTGAATTGGAGCGGAGATTTTGAACAATGCAATTGGTTAGGGCACGCACCACTAAACTCCGCTCCGCACAGCTCCGCCTCAATGGAACCGCAGCCAGCTGGGTAACACTAGCAGCTCATCTCACTGTACACTCCACCTAAGTTTTGATGAGGAGATTTTTTACAGAACAGCACTAAAGGAGTTTAGTTTCCAGCAAGCCGTTCTTTTTTATATTACATCTTATTTATAAGTTCCTAGTTAAAATAAATCAATCCATGTTTTATTTACTTTATTTTTCCGCCCTTAACAAAATAGAACCCTAGAGCGATCAATATGATCCCGAAAAGCGATTGCAGAGATCGTAAATCATGAACGTCAAAAACAGGCCTGCTTACAAAGAAAACTGATTTTTATCAAACAAATGACAAATTATAGCTATTTGTAGATATTTGTCTCATAACAAATGTACGAGACGTACTGTTCATATAACAGCTGGTGATATAATAAAATAAATTGTCAATAACTCTTATACCTTTACCATAGATATAAAATATTCCGATAAAAACTCGATAAACTTCTAATATTCATAGGTATAAACAATCCGTAACACTAAATAAATAAATAAATAATGCTGGACAATCCACACAGCATCATCTAGTCCCAAGCTAAGCATAGCTTGTGTTACGGGTACTAGATGACTGATATACTTAATACAATACATTACATAGATAGATATTTTTTATTATACACAGCAAATACCCAGAACACCCGGAACAAATCTTTGTAGATCGTACAGATATTTGTCCCAGGTCGGGAATAGAACTCGCAATGGACCTTCGGCCGCCGCGCCACATCGGTCGTATTGAACGATATTTTGAACTAATTTCTCACTATGTCGCAAGTTATTATTTGAGTAGCCTACCAACATCTAAAAAAAAAGTCACACCAACTTTCCCAAAACAACTGGTTGGATACTTTTTAGGCAAATTAATAAAAACACTTCTTAGAATCAGTTTCACGAATCTTAAATTTTCAAGCCACTGTTATTTTATTCTGCTTGAAAAGCAAACGTTACGCTTGACTTGGTGAATATAATGCGATTAAATCTGTAGACCCAGCTGACTCGGCAGCTTAAGACTATTCTTTGAATAAAGCGTAAAATACGTTCCTACTTAGTCACCATTCTACATTGAAATATCCAAAAACCATTTAAGGGGGATTCGCTAGGATATATCGCAATATTTAAACTTAAAACTTTTTACATGTTTTGCAATTTGCAGCTCGCATCGTAGCAAATATTTATTTACCGAAGTATATACAATTATAAATAAAAAAACAAACACCCAGAACACCTGGAACAAGTCTTTGTAGATCGTACAAACATTTGTCCCAAGGCGGGAATCGAACCCGCAATCTCCTGCGTCGCAGGCGGACCATCGCCCGCTGCGCCACATCGGTCGTCACAATTATATAAAATCATAAAAACCACTCTTTAGGTTCTAATCAAATTACCCAATTATATGATAATTCCACGAAATCATGATACTTGAGGTAAATTCTAACTTAGAGAGTTTTGTACTTTAGTAAATATAATTCGGTAAAGAAGTATTTGTACGGTCACGAATACTGAGCTACTCATTCTGAGCTGCAAAAAAAAAAAAAAAATAAGAAACTTTGCTACCGCTCTGGCGCTGTCACCTTAAAATGGCGTTTCGCGCCATTTTGAAAGACTCAGATGCGTCTAAATGTTTTCGATTGCGATTCTAGCCGAAAAAAATAATTAAATACGACGTAAAAGAAAATTAATTAAAAATTATGGAACCACATTTTATAGTCTTGGAACACCAGACACCATTTTGTAATCTGAAACAAAATGGTGTCTGGCTTTTCCACCTCGAGCGTGATAGTCTATTATTAAAGTGCATATAATAGACGGGGGAAGATCGCCGTCTCAGATTGAGTAGAACACAAAAGAGCACTAATCAAAAGATGGTCGCTTGAAATCTTTTTGTAGCTGGTCTTCATACAATGAAGCTGGGATTTTATACGGAGAATTAAAAATGCGAAGGAGTAGCTCTAAGATTGTTTATAAAAAGGATTTATATCTTCTTCAGTTACTTTAAAATTCTTTAACCACGAAGCCGTTAATGCCTTAGTGTCTTAAGGATAAAAGTTACGTATAAATAAACTAACACAGATTTTTTACATTAGTCCAAAACTCCAAGACGAATATTTTTTGCAATATATTGTGTCGATGTATACCTATCTAAACCATAGATAATAAATAAACCACTTGGTCAGCACACACCGATAAAGAAGCCGGTTGCATTTTTCTTGTACTTGATATTGTAATGATTTACTGAAAACCATTTTATTTCACCATTGTATGGTACTAAGCGGTGGTATAGCTTTCTAATTTCTATCCAACAACGAGAAATGATGAAAAAATAAAACTATTATTGAAATAACGTTTGCAATCGGATCAAAATTTCTACAAATTACCTAATAGGTACAAACATTTCTTTTAAGTAAAAGTCTTGCCAGAGGCGTAAATAAACAATTAAAACAAAGTTAACTAAATTCATGGTCTGCGCACCCCTTCACGAGTAAATAGATTACGTAGCATCAATGGCAGCTCATTGGCTGATACACGAGCGCCCAATTAGGGCAAAATGTGTCGAACTGAAGAGTGCAAATGTCATTAGTTGACATTCCAGATCGAATCGAAAGTGGAAATGTCGTTAGGGCGAATTACTGACGTTTCGGAATTCAACGTCCCAATCAGTATGTATGTATGTATGTTCAGAGCATGCGTTAATGTTGAACACAGCGATGAGCGATTCGATTAGAGGTGCTCGTGGCTAAATAAAAACTTTGACACCGGTTGAATAAGCGTCAAGATGCGTTTTCGTGGATGGATGACCGTCTATCAAAATAATGATAAATGATATTTATTTCTGTAAATAGGTTTTTACAATACACTTTTACACGTCACCAAGTAAATTGTTTTATTTAATTTTTACATTTTATTATTAAGCTATTTTCTCTGTTATTTTTGGTAATAGAATTCCAACGTGGAACATTATCTCCTGAAACGTTCACGAAATACGGGTCGTATTTGAATAAATTATTTGGGTAGGCTGCCAACACAGCTGAATGCTGGATGAATTTATTAGTGGCAACACTGGCATGCCGGTAGTTTGCCTCCACTATTTTTGCCTCGCCTCACCTAGGCTCTGGCTATCTTTGCTGCCCTATTTGAAATGGGTGGCTATTTAAATATTGTAGGTATTCGAAGCTCTGGGGGGCTAGTGGCTAAGTAGATAATAACAGCCGAACGGGTCGTTCCTAAGGTTAAGCAACGCTTGCCAAAGCCGCTCACTAGAAGGGCGACCATTGCATACCGACAGGTCCATTGCATATCGAAACGCCTCCGTGATTCGGGAATGCACGTCAAACCGCTGGTCCCGGTTGTTATTTGTATAGCTTTGACAGTCGTTACGATGCCGATAAGTTTGACAACCAGTCACAAGGAAAGAGTACAGCGTTACTCAGTAACTGGGTTGCGGAAGTGAAATAGGCAGTTGCTCCATGTAAATTACTGGTATTCAGCTGCATGCTGTTAGACTGGAAGCCGACTCCAAAGCAGTTGGGAAAAGGCCATCCACGGATCGACCTCAGCCAGCGATGCTTAGCTTTGAAGATATGTTATTACTTCTCTTAGAAACGAGCTCCTAGTTAGCTACCTACATACGAATGACGTATGGTAATGGATTGACCATAATACCTTGGAAGATGGGTAGGCCTATGGTGTGAGATGCAACATGTGTCGACACCCTTGCATCCCATCTTCCTTATACGGTGGACTATGCAGATGCGGCTGCTACAGGTGCAGAAAACCTCAAACGGCGAAAATATAACAACCTAATTGGAAGTTGTATGTTTGAGATATTTGGGGTTGAAACACCTGGGCCTTGGGGTCCGTGTGCCCATTTAGTTTTTCCAGAAATCGCGAAGCGTTTGGTCTTCTCTTGACGTGACCAGAGGGCTGGTCTTTTTTTGGCCAAAGAATCAGCATTGCCATTCAAAGTGGCAATGCTGCTAGACTTTTGGGCACTTTTCCTTTTGACAGTGATGCGGATAAATTTTTCGACGACCTGTGTATTTTTATTTTATTTTTTCATGTATTAATAGCTGTACCGTTGTTTAATAAATAAAAATTAATGGTAATTTAAGTAAAACCTGTGCGTCATTAAATATAATACATAAATAAATAGTAATAAATAATGCTGGACATTCCACACAGCATCATCTAGCCCCAAGTTGAGCTTGTGATATGCGTACTAGATGACTGATATACATAATACAATACATTACATGGATAGATATTTTTATTATACCTAGCAAATACCCAGAACACCCGGAACAAATCTTTGTAGCTCGTACAAACATTTGTCCCAAGGCGGGAATCGAAACCGCAACCTCCTGCGTCGCAGACGGACCTTTGTCTGCTGTGCCACATTGGTCGTCAACAAGTACTTCTATTCCTGAAATTCTCACATAACCTACTATTTGGCACATTCATTCAGTATACGGAAACTAGAATTTAGTATAGTGCCAACATATATCTCCAACGCATTGTGTTTCCACAACACAGACTGATTTGCATTTTGTTAAATAATTAATGTGGATACCCACGTCAGCCGCTGTACAGCAGGATTATGCTGAATACAGCGCTGTAATTGCAATTTGCGTATGTATTTGCTAAGGTTAGTACTTGGTTTATGTGCTTAGGTTGGTCATATACTCATGTATGCAGTTATCGTATTCAAACTGTCAGTCCATTTTTCACATACATAGGTACCATAAGGCTGGAATAGAGTTATGCATATTCATATAATCAGTAGTACCTAAGTTAGCTATAGGTAATATCATAACAGATCATCCTCTTGTAATGTGGAGTAGCGAAAATTCAATTGAAAATAACTTTAATCCAAATTATATACCTTCACAAAACAGTCGTTTGCAGCGTCGTTCTGACTGAGTTTAAACATTAGTCCTTAAGGTAATAAACGATTGATTTCTCTGAATGTAAATTTATAGTTTCCCTGTCGTACGGAATTCTTCGGATGAATATAAACAGGTTTTAGCCCAAAAACGACACAGTCACTTACCGATTTGGAAATTATTTTTACTATCCTAACTAATGTTATAATGCGACAGTACTCGTAAGTTTGTCACCTTTTCACGACTAAACCACTGAATCGATCCACCTGAATGTTTTCATATACCTACGTGGTCAAGTGTACAAAAACGGACATAGGGTACCTTTAATTTAAATAATCCTTCAAATTATGATTGAACTATATTATTATAAGCAGAGTACAACCGTAATTGATTTTCAAATTCAAAATGAACGTGAGCGAAGCCGCTGGCAAAAGCTAGTCTAAAATTTATCAAGCTTCACCAGTTTCAATTTAACTGCATAATCTATACACACGCTATGGTTTGGTTAGCCGTCCATTTTAACTAATGAAGATAATTAACTGAAAGCGCAATTTTGAACAACTAACTATATAGATTTAATTAATACTCTATGGAAACCACACTGTTTGGCATCTCATTTGAATTGTTGTGTTACCTACCTTTGAAATGAGTTAACTAGTTGCAATTCCATTATAACTGTTTCCTTTATCTAGACCAAATAGAAATGTTAGTGAAATTAATGATAGAAAGTGAACACTCGAGCAGACAAGTTTTGTTCTTGTCACTAGCCAAAATAAGATGATAGTCAATATAAGCACTGTGTCTACAATATTATTTTCCAGAATTTTTTGGTTACATACTTGTCGAGAAAGTATCTAAGCAAGTACAGTCGAGTCGATTACTCGCTTAAGTGCCCCAAAGGGACATTAGTCACTTGTAACAATTGATTTTCTATTGTGTCTGTTAATTAGCACTTAATCGTTTATATGTACCTTTGTCGTCAGTTCACAAATTCTTGTATTAAGTCAGGACATACACTAATAAACCATGAAACTGAAATCTTTTAGTAGATTGGCCATATAACGGAATTGAATCAACTTATTTTATCAAATGCTAGTTTTATATTTTTAATTAGCTACTGAGTGTCAATCTGACATTACGATAATACTGAGTCGGTAAAGCAGTACCTAAAGCAGATTTAATCGTGACCGAAGCAAGCAAAGGCTGACCTTAAGGTGACTAACCTATTTTAGCCGTGACTGTACTTAAATTCGGTAAGATGGAGTATATTATTACCTAAGAGTTCATGCGTAAAACATTGTTCAACATACGTGTATCATCCATATGTACACGTTTGTCTAACACCTTTGTTCATACTGTGAGCTTAAATTTAATACTAGGTTGAATATTCTCATAGCTACATTCCATCTGATATAAACTATCTAGCGTACTTACATAATATCTTATTTCTGACAGTAATGTAATATTCTAGTCCATACGTGTTTCAGAATTCATTCAACGGGCAAATACGTAAAGACGTTACTGTATTACAAACTATACGGAGAAGTTTTTGAGATGAAAAATGAAACGCCAACCTTTAAAAAGACACGCATGGTATTTCTTTGTAGCATCTGATCATTATCGTCGGTATTTTTATCAATTTGATGCGAAATTATACAAGCTGGAAGGTACTCTTCTTATAAGAAAAAAAGACCAACTTTCAGCACGCGTAGTATGACCAATTCAATCTCTATTCTACTGAGAATAGACGTAGACTAATGACGAATGAAAAATAGAAACATTTTGCTCTTCATTTTTAACGACGCCATGTTTAAAAATGTAGATTTTTTTTTATAATCTGTCATTTTGTCTATTCTTCCGTCGACAAAACCTTTTTCAATGGTAGTCGTGCTACGCGTGCAGCTGGTCATAGTATTTTCAAAACAAAAAAGGAACGAAGTTTTCTTGTGAAATAAAACTAAGTTCATCATGATGATTTCTCACTCTTCATAGTTAAAATTCCGGCTTATGTTTCGCCCACACCGGGACCAATCACCTGTTTTGTAATGTTACAGTTGGGAATGGTGTGGTGGGATTTTCTCAAATAATGTAATCCCAGAAGATCTTCATAATACTGTACTACAGACAGGTCTCACCTACTATTTATTTCTTCGTTTTATTGATTCATCTTAGTGTAAAAATACACTAAATTATGCGCCACTTCAACTGAATTAATATTCAACGAGAACAGACTCTAGGGCTAAAGTGTCAGACGGTTCGTGTTGCCAGTAAATTGATACAGTTTTGTATTCAAACATTTCAACTTAAATTTCTACACGATATTTGCATTAAGAGGTTATTACTAGAAGAGCTTATGTGTAGTTTACGTTACGTAACTACTTTTTTAAAGGTAATTAGGAACAGGGTGTACAGTTTCTCATCTTCCATTGAAAAGGAGGAGGGTCTTCATCAAACGGGTGTTGTGTTTAGTGGGCTGCTACCCGATGGGTCCTGTCAGGTTTCTGTATATGAATATGTCAATCGTGCGGATAATTTTAATATTTCGAAGGAGGATACATCAATTTACTATGTGGCGGTATAGATATCACCACACTCTTACTGTTTGCAAAGCACACTTTCGTAACATCATCTGCCTATCCTTTTCCCAACTATGTTAGGGTCGACTTATAGACTAACCGGACGCAGCTGAATACCAGAGTGTTACATGGAGTGACTGCCTATCTGACAGTCACCCACAACCCAGTTATTGGGCAACACGATACCCCTTGGTAAGACTGGTTGTCAGACTTTCGGAATTCTGGTTACCCGTAACGACTGTTAAAGACCTACAAATATACTTCGTAACGTTAGTTTGAAACAAATATTCTTTGACAAGAAACTTATTTTCAATACGAAAAGAAAACACAAATATTACATGCAATTTTTTACGGTAGCATATTTACTAACTACACTTAAATGGTGACAAATAACTAAACTTACGTAACGTAACAAAACAAAGGTACCTGACACGTAGCCCCATAAAATACAAGGTTTAACTAATATTACAACACTAGAACTTCTACATATTCATCATACTTAATTTAGTTAGTACGTACACTTAGTGCACTAATGTGTGTAATTAACGTTCTAAGGCCGTATTACGGCTAAGTGTGTCTTCTGAATTTAATACTAAGTAGAGTAACATGTTGAGCTCAAATATCAAGGTACAGTTCTGAAAGAAACTTTCTTCTTAGTATACTTGGCTACTTTGTGTGTTTCATAATTTTAGTGGTAATTTAGTTTTTAGTTACAGAAACTTGGTGTAATAAAAGAGACAAAAAGAAAATGCGCAAAAGAGTTAAGACATTAGCCCGTAATGCGTTACAAACTCCTTAAGTGCATAAAGGGGAGTGTAATCTTGAAGACTGGAAATATAGTGTGAATGAGTTTTAAGTTAGTGACAGAAATTTAGATTGGCAAAAAAAGGCACAAACATTATAATTCGCGAATAGGTAAACGTATTAGCCCTTAATGCGTTCCAAATTATGAAAGTGCACGAGGGAGGTTGAATCTATATAATAGAACAAACAAACAAATAAATCATCTAATAAACAGTCGCTTACGACGCGACGCCTAAATATTCATATTAGTATGATTAATAAAGCTGACTTCATAGGCAGGGACTCAGCATTTTCTTTCTTTATAGGTACGCAAAAAAAATCTCCGTTGAAGGTCATAGTTCACTCCCCCTCTTTCCGAAGCATCTATCATCATACAAGTACCAACTTCCCTCTTTATATCACTTAGGATAAGATAATCCAACTATGTTTTTCTTTCATTCGCAGATCAAGATCTTAGTACCCATAAAATATGGCGTCGTCGGTATAATCCAGAGTGGATACTGTGAATAGAATTGAATATAATGCGTCTCATCCGGAGTGAATTATTCATTGGAAGAATAAAGTCTTGTGTTCGTATTCATAGCCTTTTATGGTACACTGAAATGGGAGTGGTGTAATGTTTCATCATGGAGGAGGAAGACATGGAATGCTAACATAAGCTTCTCATAATTCTAGGGGTCCTATGTCCTACAGTGAAAATTTCAACTGTCTACCTGTCACGGTTTATGAGATACAGCCCGCGGGCAGACGGACGGACAGTGGAGGCTTAGTAATAAGGTCACGTTGGCACCCTTTGGGTTCGTAACCCTAGAAGTGAACGTGTATGAGAATTGTCTTTAAAAATATTCTTCCATGTAGTGGCTGACCCAATCCTAACCCTAACCTAATTCACAGAAGTGTAATGAACATACGTTGCACCATAGTGCAGAGCCAAACAAGCTTACTTATGGGAGAGCTGTTTGTTTTTCATTTAAAATGATTATTGATGGCTTGCCGCGACTTTGCAAACCACACACTACCAATACCATAATTAGATAACGCTTTTAGTAAAACGAAATACTTTTTATTACTCACCGCAACAAATGGGCGTTGTTATCGCTAAAAGCGAAAACATTTTTCATAGACGTCACGCGACGACATTTCGCCATAATATTGGTGCTCCATTAATTCCTACTCTGTGTTCATTTTATACGATACGCTACGACATAATAACGTGCCGGTATTTATGTCATCATTATATCTTTTAATCCAAGTGCGGTAGAGCTAGACAGAAATATTTAGGTCCGCCTGCGACGCAGGAGGTTGCGGGTTCGATTCCCGCCTTGGGACAAAAGTTTGTACGATCTACAAGGATTTGTCCCGGGCGTTCTGGGTATTTGCTTTGTATAATAAAAAATACCTATCTATGTAATGTTAAGTATATCAGTCATCTAGTACCCATAACACTAGCTCTGCTTAGCTTTAGGCTAGATGATGCTGTGTGGATTGTCCAGCATTTTTATTATGATTATTTTATTTCCTTTCATGTTGTGTGGCACTTGGTGTTGGTGAACATGGTCATTATTTATAGTGAATGTTCCTGGGCTGGAATTTCCTGGGCTAAGCAGTAATTTTTATGAAGACATAATGCGGTAAATTCAAGTAAAGTCGAAAGAAAAGGAATTGACATCGCGGAACGTTTGGTCGACTCTTCACGTGACAAGTGGCCTGGCCTTTTTTTGGACGAAGAATCAGCATTGCCATACAACGTAGCAATGCTGCCAGATTTTTGAGCACTTTTCTCGTTGACAGTGATGCAGATGAATTTTTCGATGCCCTGTGATTATTTATTTTATTTCATTTTATTTTTTCATGTATTATTAGTTTTATCGAAAGAAATATTGTGATCACAAATTAATATGTGCAGCAAAAACTTTGGATCCCCTTTTAAGAATTTTGCGCTCTGAGGAGTATTATCGAGATTTTAAAAATCTTAAACATAATGTTTTCTAATGACCGACCACTAGTCAAAATAAAACGTCGAAGTAGTTTGATTAGAACATGTCTATATTTAATCAACCTTTTCAATTGCAACGACATCCAGAGGAAATTGTATCTAGAATGTTGCTGATAATAACATGAATACTGTGGGATGAAATCTCGCCAGGTTTCTCAATTACTCGATACAGCTAGAATACTGTGGGCTGAAATGTCACCAGGTTAGTTAGCTTTTAGCAGGTTAGCTTCCCTTAAAGTATGTTCCTCGTTCTGCTTAACATCCTATATAAAATAAAATCTTATTTAAAAAAAAAAAGTTTTGAAATCTGAGTTGCCTAAACAATTTTTCCTTACGGTTTTCGATATTATTTGATCATTTTCCACTTGACTAATAATTATCTTCTTGGTACTTACATCACACTCACCTTTCACATCAAGAGGTAGGTCGTTAGGTAGTCACATGTTCTATTTTCGCTCGAGACCTCTACCTTACCATAATATTATATCTTATGGTTATACTTACGAAAATATTTTCATTCGCCGACCCCACGTATAGCGCCCTTTTTGCGTTAACCCTCTCTGTGTTTATTGAAGCAGCTTTATTTTATTCAGCGAGAGTTATTTCTATGATTGCTTAGCTGGCTATGAAATATTCACGTATCTCGCGTATTATTTACCCTTTCTAGTCCGCTACTTTGAAAACAGCTTGGGATTTTACATAGAATTGAATTTCTTTCAAAAGAGAAATATGTTCAAGTATCTTTTGCAATATGGGCGAGAAAATCAAATCGTATAGTAACACGCGTTTTCACTAATGTTAAACAAAGCAAGGTCTAGTTCGATGATACAAAATATGTAAACAGTTTTCTAAGCTTAAGTTTTCTGTCGTCATTCAAATTCTTCATGAATTTATATGACATGTGTCCTGACATTAAATACTAGCTGACCCGGCAAACGTTGTTTTGCCATATTTGGCTATAAAAATAAGGGTTGGTGATAGACGGGTGAAAATTGAGGTTTGTTTGTATTTTTTAAAGTAATTTTAAGCAATAAGAATAAACAAAAAAACCAAAATATAAAACAAAATGTTTGAGGCGGACCCTTTTCACTTCGGGTATGAAAAAAAGAAGTTGGACTATTCTCAGATCTACCCGATATGCACACAAAAATTCATACGAATCGGTCCAGCCGTTTCGGAAGCATTTGGTAACAAACATTGCGACATGAGAATTTTATATACTAGAGGAAGAAGATAATCAGATGTGTATTAATAATACTTCCACTACATCAACAAACTTGTTCATGGGTTACTGGCTGGTCTTATACCTTGATGATTCAACACTTAACCGCTGTTATTAGGTACAAATTTCATTTTTCTATCATTACCCAACCTTGAATATTTTAGTTCATATTAGAGTAGAGGGAGACCAAAGAAAAGATGGATGGATTGTGTGACAGATGATATGGCTAGAAAAGACGTGACTATTGAGATGACGGCGAGTAGAGATGTATGATAAGGCCAGGAGGATGATGATGAATATTTTAGTTCATAAAAAAGTTTCTTTATACAAGTAACAAACTGTAGAGTTACAAAGGCCGTAATTAATTAAGGGTTTATCCATAGGTGTCTACATACTTGGAGGCCTGAACTGGAATTTAATTGGAAAGCTTTGTTGGGTCAGTAGAATAGTTCCACTTACACAATAACACATGAATAACTTTGATTATTTGTTAATCGATCGTTCTTGGTCGGAATTTGGAGTTTACAAGTTTAGGCAATGTTTGGAGAATTGTGTGGTTTTGTGCTCGGTAATGAGTTATCAAATTATAATGGTTGATGTGGTATCTTGAATTTAACCTGCGAGTTTTTACTGGGTACTTCAACGCCAATTATAAAGAAGATATGTTTGCATGTTTGTTTTTAATGGATAAACTCATAAACTTCTCAACCGATTTTTTTTAATTATGTTACCTATTTAAAGCTAACTTATCAGCGAGTAACATAGGGCATATTTTATTTTAGAACTATGCTTTGAAGCGGGTGTTATCTGATATGTTGTATGAATTTAAGTCACGTTGTTTGATAATTATACAATTTTTTAGTTGCCGCGAAATGAGTTATGTCAACATTGAAAGTAAAGCAACACTGTAAATTGCAAAAACACGTTGGAAATTTTGAACATGGCAGGTGGCTTTGACTGATCGCCCTTAGATGAAGCGAAGATTAGTGTTCACATTTGAGTGGAGGGGTTTTTATTTTATTTAAGAGTATCTACCAATCAACCAAGCTAATACTAGGGTCATATTGGTCGATTAGAATATAGTTTTTATAGAAATGGAAAATTAACTAAAAAAGAGCTTACGGAAGACCTCGTCTATTTCTCAAATAATTGATAAAACATTACAGTTTTCTACGAATTATAGTCTGTAAGCTAAGCCGAGCACAGGCGGACGGGCGGACTTGGAGAAATTATAAGGGTTCCTTGTTCACTACGGAAACTTAAAAACCCAACAACACTTTGCCCAACCCGCAATTTGAACCTAAAACCGCATGCTCAGCAGTAGCGCTTGCAACCACATAACCAACGAGGCAGTCTGTCAAAAAAAAACAGTAAACACAGCAGTCTACCAATATTCGTATACATACGATATCACTAAACAAACTCATTAAATAGACGTTCCGTAACGTTTTTGAAGCCGAACCCAAAACGAGGGGGTGATGTGATGACGTGTCTTTGTGGCGAGTGGCGGTGAGCGCACCTGTGGCTGTGCACGCGTATCGATCCCAATATTGTGTTAGTGAGCTGTTCTCACGGCATTTACCGACCTAACGTTGTTTTGTTTCCTTTTGGGGTTGCAATCATGTTAAATTAGATTTTGTGTGGTGGTAGAGAAAGTGCCGTATGGGGAAACGCTATCCTTTATTTATTTTCATTGCACGCAAATTGTCTTAGACAAATATTGGTGAGGTGATGGTTTGGTCACGTGGAGAGGATGAATGAAAGGTGAATAACAAAAGTTTTGTGATTAACGAATGATAAGGCGGATGTAAGTGTACACACTGGCCTAATTTTAGATGGTCTTCAGAACGGTCGGGTGCGTAGTACTCTCAACCTATTCATATTCATATTTATTTGCATTCCACAATGTATAAGAGATGTTACAGAATGGCTTAGAGGTAAGTACAATCGTGGACTCTGTAGGGCACAACAAGATAAAATTAAACTTACATCTAAAATTAAAACAATTAAAAAATATATACATAAAAATTCAACAAATGTACTTTCATTAAACTTCTACTACTTCTAAATTTATTTATTTTACGTATAGGAAGGATTTTACGTATACCTACGTGCGTGTTTGACCAGATAAATTCAATGTAAACGACGCAAAAAGAGTACCTAAGTTACGATAGTAGGAAGTGGTGGTGCTGGCTGTACTGTAGTTTCTGCCTACTCCTATGTAAGTACGTCTGGCGTTATGAAGTTATGATAGACTGATAGATTTGAGATTGAACACCCGAAAGGTGACCGTTTCGATAGGGACACATACCTCGATCTAATGTACTCGAGGAGTATAATAGATTTGTCAAGTAATGGATCTTCTGATTATCGAAGTTACAGTCGGCTTTTGGCATTGAGAAGCTAGGCCAAGAAGTTTAGCTGTGAGTTCATTGACCCGCTTGCTTTGCCTTGCAAATGCGTCATGGAAACTACGTATGACCCATTTTACTTTTTGCCGGCTCCCAATTGACACCTGTCTTACTTGATGGTAAGCGATACTGAAGAACACTTGCATAGAAGTAAGCTTTTCACTCTCAACTTAATTAATTATTAATTGATTTGGTTTTAAAATGTAAATGCAGAAGCCATCAAATCAACCTACCCGAAAGTGTCTAATTTTGCCAGTTCAAAATGAACCTTACGCTTTGTTTTAAAGTTGAAAACCTATCAAAGGAATTTGACATTTTGGGGTAGCTTGATGTACTGGCCTCTGTACTTGTTTCATAAATAATGTAAATGTTTGCATGCCGAATGGTAAAATATGAGTGAGCTTTATGTATTTTAACAACTATTGTGTATTACCCATATTTGAAAACATACATTCTATTCTCCCTAGGTTAAAGATATCGGAAAACTCAAACTCTATCGGGGAACGACTCCTAAACTGTGCGTCCAATAGAAGACAACCTCCTTACCTATATAAGTTCTATTTTAAGAGAAACTGAAGCTGGTGCGAATGTACTATCAGCAGAGAAAATGTAGTTTTAACTATGCCCCACTCTATGAATTTATCCTGTGTCGTGAGTGCGTTTACAAACATTTAATTTCACATACACAAATAGCCAGAGACCCGGAACTACTACCTGTAGGCCATACAAATATTTGTTACGTGCGGGAATCGAACCCACGATACTCAGCGCAGCAGCCGATCGTTCAACCACTGCACAAACCGTGCCGTCATGTTATGCAGTGACTGTATAAAATTGAGTATTTAGTCCAAATATCCTAAGTAACCGGGACGTAATTTATTTTTATGGCTAATGTTTTAGGGCCAGCAATAAGTCAGTTGGAGATATTTAGGCGTGTTAGCGCCTTGTCAACTTCACGGAATGGACCATTAAAGTTGTTTATGAAGACAACAATTCAGCAGTTTGATAGGCTGTTCCATATATTATTTCTGGAAGCTGTAGAAGCTGGATAAAGGCAAAGGCTATTTAATTTAAAGTGGTATTTTCTTAGATTTATTTTTGAATCTAATTTTTGGATTATCTTACAAAAACCTTACGTGACATTACATCACGAATGGAATCCTCGAAGAGTTAGCGTAGACGAATCACATACCACATTTCACAAATTATGTTTAAATCCCATGTACACATGTACTAACAACTGGCACACAACTAACAACAACTAGCTGGGCACACATCCAAATTACCAAGCTCCTACTGAGAAATTCTAAGCGGAAAAACCTTATAACACTTTGCCCAACCCAGGAATCGAGCCCAGGATCTCGAGTTTTGCAACTATTAGACCAGGTGCTTATTACCAGTAGTCGAACAAAGCTGTTGTCATCAAGCCCTTAAGTAAGGTTTAATGATTCTAAAAACAAGCAAAGAAAGGATGTGAAATGATGAATGAAAGGATGCCCATGTCAATGGGCACTTCTCCCGTTGACATGGGCACTTTTCCCGTTGACAACGATGCGGATGAATTTTTCGATGCCCTGTGATTATTTATTTTATTTTATTTCTTCATATATTAATAATTGTATCATTTTAATGACATAAATGTAGCAAAGAAAATTTCAGCTGTAAATATGATGTTGAATAAAACATATTTTAGAGGAATGCAATCTACTCAATCATAGTATATAAAGCGGCTTACATTAACATTATGCTCCAGAAAATTTGACTGCATTCTTTGGTCGGGATATCATATAAGAAGAGAGAAGGGAAATAGGAGAAGGCGCAAGCTCTTACATTTGAGCCTTTTAGAAATTCAAGGTCTGTCGCTATAGAACTGTTCTTTCATAGATAGTAGACAAATGGCAATAGGCTTGCCCGATATTACATAAGACCTCAACATAACTGGCGAAATGTGAGCGTACTAATAATAAATAAATAAAATAAATAATGCTGGACAATCCACACAGCATCATCTAGCCCCAAGCTAAGCAGAGCTTGTGTTAAGTACGAAAGATCGTACAAACATTTGTTCCAGGGCGGGAATCGAACCCGCTACCTCCTGCGTCGCAGGCGGACCTTCGCCCACCGCGCTACAGCGGTCGTACTATAGGTACACCTCTGCCTAATCTTTCGTGGGATACGGGCGTGATGTTATGTTTCGTAATCAATCAAGTTCCGAACATGTGAATAGATATGTGGGTATGTTGACCCAATAAATCTGAGTGAGTGCGATGTTTGTTTCGGAAACGTTTTCAGGGCAACAAAACGTGTACTTTATTTGTTTTGTAGACCAAGGCCACCATCAGAGTCTATTCAAATTTTTATTACACGAACAAACAGTCATTGTTTACGCGCAATTTCCTCATTTGAAAAATATGGAGCACCTATTAACATGGTTATAATCCAAACAATAGTAGGTACCTACGAAATCACATACGAGAACAAAGTCTGTTAAAAATAATCATCATCTGCCTAGCCTTTTCCCAACTATGTTGGGGTCGCCTTCTAATCTAACCGAATGCAGCTGAATACCAGTATTTCACATGGAGAGACTGCCTATCTGACCTCCACAACCCAGTTACTGGGCAACACGATACCCCTTGGTAAGACTGGTTGTCAGACTTTCAGGCTTCAGAATACCCGTAACGACTGTCAAATATCTACAAATGACTCTGTTAAAAAGAATATCTGGCCAAATTATATATGGCTGAGAGCGTACCTATGGCTCGTATGCAAATATTTATTTTATGCTATTGTCTTTACTCGCATATTTGTATCTGCATTGTCATAACAAACTAGTAAAATAATCTCGAAATATGTCGTGTCACATATGAAACACAAAATATATGTGAAACATAGATACGACCAATTAATCAATCTAACACCATATGCTTTGCTCCTTCTCTATTAAGTCCATCCACACACGACACGGTTGGCGCAGTGGCTGAGTGATTGGCTGCTGCGCTGCGTGTCGCGGGTTCGATGCCCGCACAGAGCAAATATTTGTATGGCCTATAGTTGTTCTGGGTCTGTTTATGTATGTGAGTTTAAATGTTTGTAAACGCACCCACGATACAAGAGAAATCTTAGTGTAGGGCAACGTTTTTTTTTTGTACAAAAGGGCTGTCTGTAAGAGATTGCTTTTCGCGATAAGGCCGCCCATTGTAACACCCTATTCTGTTCTGAAAGTAGTAATTTGTAACTTTTTATGGTGTACAGTAAAGAGTGTTCTATCCTGTTCTAATATTTTGAGGAGCTTCATAATTTAGCATCTTTAGCTTCTTAGGCAGTAACTCAAACAAAATCGTACATTTGCCCACGTTATCAGGTCCAGCACATCCCACAATTCACCTCTTTAAACGCTAACCCTACCTAAGTACATACTCACGCTCGTTTAGATTCGGGCTAACAAAGCTAATTCGTGCCTCCGTCATTAAACCCTCCCAGAGGGTCCGCCTGCACTTACACCGAGACCGCAGTATACCTAATTACTGCGGTGATACACGCTTTGGTACGAATTTCTGCGGATTAGTGCCACTAGTTGGTACGTTATCTATCTCTGCGCTTTATCTTTTTGGTCGGTTGCGTTTTTTGTTGCATGTTAGGTCGTTCTGTTTATTGTGTCGTTGTGTGCCTCAGCCTGTACTGATTAAATGTTGTTTTATTTCTAACGGGATTTGGTCTGTAAAATTATGGTTCGTGTTTATTTGAAAAAACAATCGGTCCGGTGCGAGTCGGACTCGTACATGAACGGTTCCCTACTATCGTACAAGATTTCTTATTATTATTATTTGTTGTTATGGCGTAAGGCAGGTAAAATACACCCTCTGTGTACTCTCACATTCAAAACATAATTCTGGACCCCACAGCGTTGAATAATTTTGTCGGCTTTAACTAATTTCTGCGTTTTTTCCTGAATTTTATTATACTTTAAACTGGAACAAAATTACGATCTCTATGTCACCTCACGAAGTTTTTATTTTAGTTCTAAATTTTATTGGTTAGAAATAAAAGATGATATTCTCATGTTTTTTTTTGCAGTTCAAAGTAAAAAATACGTCACACCAAAAGCCGACGAAAAATTTCAACGCGTGCGCATCCAGAATCGCTCTGATCTCCTGCCATCACGATGTCCGTCAACGTCCCTTCTACCCGCATACTATTCATTCTGATGTAACACTTCGATTTATCTCTAGTTCTATTTAATTAACTCCATTACCAATACAGCAATGTTCCATGCAAACGAGAAAAACATGATTTCTATCTAATCTTACGAGATTATTGAGAAAGAAGTGAACTACTTACATTTTCATTATTAATCTCAGTGGTTAGAAAGAAAAGATGATTTCCTCATGACTTTTTACAGTCCTTAGAGATAAAAAACACATCACTGAAAAATATCTAAAAAGCCGACTATTTTTTTTTAACCAATACTTAAACATTTATAATTCCTCCCTGAATTGAACTCATGACAACACGATGAATGACGGCTAAACATGATTACTATCTAACCTTACGAGAGTTTTAGTGAAAGAAGTGAACTACTTACATTTTAATTATTTATCTCATTGGAAAAGATGATATCCACATGACATTTTACAGTTTTAAGTAAAAAACACATCGGTAAAAAATATCTAAAAAGCCAACTATTATTTTTTAACCAATACTTAAAAATTAATAATTCCTTCTTGTATTGAACTCATGGCATCACGATGTCCGTCGACGCGACGTCCCTTCCAACCGCATACTATTCATTCTAATGCAACACTTCGATTCATCTCTTGTTCCATTAAATGAACTCCATTACCAATACAGCAATGTTCCATGCAAACGAGCTTTCACAGACAACCGCAGCCTGTTGCTGCACATCTGTACATCTGCCGACATGGCAATTTATAGCCACAATTACGTAGATTGAAATAGCCAGACTGTCGTGCCTAGGATGTGATTGTATCGCCCTCAGTCTGTTTCATTTACACTGGTGTCCCCAGGCTTCGACTATTCAATTTGTTATTGGTAATTAACTATTTATTTCAAAAGTTTATGGGTTTGCGGTTAATATTTGAGATAGATAGAGGTTAATGTTACTGAGATGAGATTGCGATTCCTCTAAAAGTACGGAAACTGTCTCTCTAATATTTGATAAACCTATAGTTTCCTAAAGGAAATCTGAATACTTGCATTTAATTGGTGCAAATTGCACGCAAATATTTCGAATGTTTTTAATTACGAGAATTGCCTCCTCATTATTATATATATTATATTTTGACGACCGATGTGGCGCAGCGGGCGAAGGTCCGTCTGCGACGCAGGAGGTTGCGGGTTCGATTCCCGCCTTGGGACAAATGTTTGTACGATCTACAAAGATTTGTTCCAGGTGTTCTGGGTGTTTGCTATGTATAATAAAAAATATTTATCTATGTAATGTATTGTATTAAGTATATCAGTCATCTAGTACCCATAACACAAGCTCTGCTTAGCTTGGGGCTAGATGATGCTGTGTGGATTGTCCAGCAATATTTATTTATTTATTTATTTATTTATTTATTTATTTATTTATTTATTTATTTATTTATTTATTTATTTATTTATTAAATAAGTATTTGATTAGGTACCAGCTGCTTCATCATGTGCATAGCCTTTTCTCAACTATGTTGGGGTCAGCTTCCAATCTAATTGGATGCAGCTAAATGCCAGTATTTTACACGGAGCTACTGCTTATCTGACCTCCACAATAAAGTTACCGGGCAACACGATACCCTTTCGTTAGACTGGTTTTCAGACATTCGGGCTTCTGATTACCTGTAACGACTGTCAAAGATCTACTAATGACAGCCGGAACGTGCTTTTAGAGGCACGGCGGAATCTCAATATGAAATGAACGGTCACCCATCCACAGGCTGACCTGGGCAACCGAAGCTTAACCTTCAACCCGTGCGGCTGCTTTCATTTAACCACGAGCTCCTCCTCTTACTAGCTATTACTAGCTACTTATTAAAGCAAGACCATATCTGCAGTGCACACCAATTATGGTTTAGTATTAACCTCCGTATAATCTGCGGTTTCCCTGACATTTCAGCAAATTATGTAGGCAGGCACATTTAATTAAATTTCGTTTACATTCGTGACGTCACTATGCGGTCTGACGTCATTCGAGTAACAAACCTTTTTTAGTATCGCCTCGTAATCCCGTGTAATTCTCTAATGTAATATGTACACGAACAACTTTGCGAGATTAAATTTTGATGTGGTTTACCTGGGATAGTGGATTGCTGTTTGAGTTTAATAAATACGGTATTCGTTCGTGAATATCCACCCAACATATCTTCGTCATCTGTCCAATTATGTTGGGGTCGGCTTCCAGTCTCTTTCGGGCTTCTGACTACCCATTACGACTGTCAAAGATCTATAAAAGGCAGACGGGAACATGCTTTTCGAGGCATGGAGAACTCTCGTTAAGAAATAAACGGACACCTATCCACAGACTGACCTCCGCAAGCGTAGCTTAACCTTCGATCGACACGTCCAGCTGTTTTATTTAACCACACACCATATCTCCAAAATGTACAAATCAATCTTGTAGATAGAGAACAACGTACTTTAACGTTCAAGTTAAAATGATGTCCCTAACTAACAGAGTATTTTAGTAATTGGTAAAAAACCTGTATAACAAAAATTGGTTTACATTTGTAAAACAAAAGGCAACTAAAAATTAATAAAATAAATAAATAAATAATTCTGCACACAGCATCATCTAGCCCCAAGCTAATACTAATAATAGAGCTTGTGTTATGGGCACTAGATGACTGATATACTTACTCGTAATACAATACATTACATAGATAGATTTTTTTTTATTATACATAGAAAATACCCAGAACTCCCGGAACAAATCTTTGTAAATCGTACAAACATTTGTCCCAAGGCGGGAATCGAACCCGCAACGACCTTCATCGGTCGTCAAAGTGAGTCCAACTCACTATTTGCTACATCGAAAATAATCAACCTCACCTATAAAAATGTGTCATTATTTAATCAAGCCCAGCCCCAATTGAAATACGAACTATTTTATCAAACACATCGCTAACGATTTCTATTTACCATGTCTCTTTTCACCCTTTCAAAGTTATTCACCCCGATTAAGTGAATTGCTTCGACCTTTTAATTATATTTGTTACCTACTTCTCGTGTATCAAATGTTACACGTGTTGCTGTACTTTTTAAGTAAGAATAGGTAGTTAAATAAGTTTGGTTTTTATTTCGATATAGGGGTTAGGCCTAACACTGGAGGATCAGACCTAATGATCTTAGACCGCCTCTATATACAGAGGCCAGCACATCAAGCTACCCCAATTTGTCAATTTTTTTTTTAAAGTTTTTCAGCTTTATTACAAAGCTATAGGGCTCATGTTCAATTGGGAAAATTTTACAGTTTTTTATAGCTGCAGATGTGTTAGCGTCTATACATATAATACACCCACATTACACCAGTCATGTGTTAGTCCCACGAAGTAGGGAGCGAGCGTTTTGCTACAGCTACATATCTAGACTCCAGGTTGCTACTGTGAAATTTTATTTGGAAAAATCCAATAACACTAAGCTGGACTTTACGCCCAGCAGTAACGCTTGCAACATTCAGACCAACAAGACATTAATTTCGTTAAACTTCGGACTACGTTAATAGTTATTTAGCAATAATCTCTTACAAACATTACATATCTACAGGCTATTTAATTGCAACAGTTTTGTAATTAAATAGTATTGCAATTCATCAAACACTTTGCCCGCTACTTCTTTCTCGTAGATTTCGTTGTTTCCCCTACGAACTTAACATTCCCTCCACTCCCTTTAAAGCGTAGTTTCTAAAATAAAATATAGCCTAGGTATGCTACTCGCTAATAATGTATTCTTCCATAGATAAACGAATTTAAAAATCGGTTTGGTACTTTTTGAATTTATCCATTACAAACAAACATTAAATACTTAAATAGTTCCTCTTTTTATTGTATTAGTTTAGATATAGGAAGTACAAAAGTTGACCATAACTGCCTTTCTACATTTATACTAGCTCATCCCTCTAACAACCCGTAAGGGGCGCCAGGCGTGACGTATCCCTGTCCACCCCAGGATCTCATTCTCTAGGGTGCATTTACCCTAAAAACAAACCATTTGAATTACCTCCAAAAGTTTCCCATTTAGCCAAGACCCTAGTCCCTAGGGCGAAATAAATACACGAAGCAATAAATACAACTATCAAGGAACTTGCTAAAAACGTTTCCCGGACATAAAATACTAACGCAGACCAACGTAAAATCGCGATAAAAGCGGGCTTTTATATTTATCTTTTTTTGCAAACACGAAAAATAATTCTCTCTGTGCGTTATTGTTGGATCGCGTGCTCAAAGGTACTGAGTCATGGTCGTAATAACCGTGCAGAAACCGTGACGGTTGAAAACCCGACGTACAGTCACGAGCATAAGTATGTTTACAATTTGGAAAATTCATCCGCGAATTTCGAAGTGGCAATGTTAAGATTTGAAACCTATATCATAGTAGAGTAGGTTCGAGAATTCGTGCACTGACTGTACCACTTAAATCTGTGTGCTCTTCTCATTAATAGACCACATCACATAACCTACATGGTTCACATAAGATTTACGAGTAGATGTTATAAGTGGATATGGACTCAAAAAATAGACTTCGACCTCTGAGTTTACCACGGTGTCGTTACCGAATTTATCCAAGTTTCAAAAGTAATAAGTGTTATTTAAAACCATAGTCGTTTCAGAATTTAACTATGTGTATACGTAATGTTGTCCATGACTGTACAACCAGAGTTTAATCACAGTCCTGCCCTAAATACGGGGTATTAAAATGCTTGCTATGAATGTATCGCTGGCTTTATAATAACACCAAACAATAGACTCATGCTCGTATTAATCCTTGTGTATTGTAAAATGAAAACCTAAAGCTTGGTTTATACAGAGCGGACATAGCGTGGACATAGTATCTATGATTTTTTTTCAGACATATCTACGTGTTGTCAATATTCCACTTGACGTTCGATAATAAATGCGTAGGTATCGCTTATAGGCCAGTTATACATATCGAACATTAAAATAAAAAAGAAAACTGTAAGACATATTGAAGGCTGCTCACATTGATACAAGTACCTAAGATAAGCGACTCTAGTTCTACGCAGAGATGATATTATATCAAAACTGTAGAAGACAATAACGTGCAATGCATACGCAAGAGGCGGTAGTCCGGACGCGGAATGATTATGGTAAGTCCATGACACTACCGTGTCACGTGATCACGTCCACGTCTAGCCAGTTTATGTGAACTAGCCCTTTTATTATATCCATGAAGTTATTATACTTTTGAAGGAAGGCAAATAACATTTAACCAGTACATGAGTATTTTTGAATAAAATCTTCAACAGTTTTTATTTCATTAGATAATTATACTGGGACTGGACTAAAATGAGTTGATTTTATTTTATTTTCTTTTTTTTATTAAAAAAACGTTGCCACACAATAGATATTTCTTCTGTAATGTGGGTGCGTTCACAAACATTTAAATTCACATACACAAACAGCCAGACCCGGAACAATTGCCTGTAGGTCATACAAATATTTGTTCCGTGTGCGAATCGAACCCACGACACTGTGCCAACCGTGCCATCAAGAATGATATGTTAGTGTTTTAAATGACTAGTTTGTTGGATGGATTTTATTATATTAACTCTATAGTCGACAATTTAAAAGTCATATTTTTTGGCTCTTTCTCGCCGATGAGATGCAGCATTATGCTGAACGAATGCCGCCTTCCGCGGATGTGGCGCATTATCCTTTTTTTTTTTGTATTTTTATTCATTGTTTTTTTATTATCTGTAAGCGTGATTTTGACCGCAAATAAATTTATTATCTTTCATTATTTTCAATCCCTACATTCCATTATTATATCTTGTATTTGTTATATAGCGTTTTTTATTTTATCCACACAGTACAATTTTGTATTTCAGGTGCTGAAATCGCGTGTCATGGTTGATTAGAGGCTTCCATGTTCGTGTACTGTTTTTAATTCAATTGTCAATCTACTGCATTCTATGTGGTTTTTATATATGGCGTGAAAACGATCGGACCAAATTTAATGGTAAGGCAACAGAAATATTTAACTTTTATTTACGAAGGGGATTTGTTTCAAACCTAAATGTTACCTATGCCCTGTTGGACTCGTCGCTGCAAGCGTGAGTGAGGACCGTGGGGGTCGATTCCTTAGTTGAGCAAAGTGTTATTGGGTTTTTCCTTTACTAACTTCTAAGCGGCATCCCGGAGTTTGGAAGTTAGCGGTGTGAAACTTCTATGCCTCCGAGCTTCCGGCCTGTTTCGGATTGCCGTCCCAATGGACTATTCATGAGAGTGAGGAAAGAGGGACAAGACCCATGACCAAAATACGGTCAGCAGAGCTATATAACTTGCAACATTTTATACTCTGCCTTATTTATGTATAAGGTACTTTCTGAAACTTTCAGATTAACCACCTTTTCAAGTACCAATGAGTATCACCCAAGGGTAGTTGCTTTCTCCTTTTCTTAATTAAAAACATGGTTTCGTGCATTTGGTCTCAAAGTAAGGATGCTAAGATGTCAACACCTTTTAATAAAATGAGGAAACGTGGCATGAACAATATACAACCAAGAAAAAATAAAGAGAAGGACACGAATAAAAATAAAGACGTGTAATGAAATGGAGGAAAGCGCAAACGTGTTAAGATTTCTATTGGTCAATGAGCTGAGATGATTGATTCGATTTGCTGGAAGATGTCTTATATAAAAAGTCGTTACTTTTATGAGGTTATTGTTTTTCTTCACTGTGTAAATAGAGTACAAGAAAATGTATGAAGATTTATTCCTGTATAAATAAATAAATATTAAATATTTAAATAAATATTTTGCTGGACAATCCACACAGTATCATCTAGCCCCAAGCTAAGCAGAGCTTGTGTTATGGGTACTAGATGACTGATACTTAATACAATACATTACATATATAGATATTTGTGGATCGTACAAACATTTGTCCCAAGGCGGGAATCGACCCCGCAACCTCTTGCGTCGCAGGCGGACCTTCGCCCGCCGCGCCACATCGGTCAACGGCTGTAAATGTATACAGGGTAGAAGTGATATCGACGAAATAAAAGAGAATAATGGAGGATCAACGCATGTTCCAAAACCATGAGTTCAAAACATAATTTCGTTCAAATTTATTGTCGGTTTTTCCTAATTCATACGATTTCTTCTGATTTTTTTTTACATTAGACTGTCCAAAATTATTATTTCTATTTAACCCAATGAGATTTTAATAAAAGAAGTGAGTTATTTTCTTTTTAATAAAAAATCCCTTTGGTATAGGTAAAAATTATGATTTTCTCATTATTATTTACAATTTAAAGCAAAAAATTATTTAAAAAAACATACAAATTATGAATATAGCGAAAATATAGCGGGGAGTCAAAAATAATGTACTGAATTCATGGCTTCAGGATGAGCATCGATGTCCCTTCTGTATTATTCACTTACCTTAGTTGTCTTTTATTTTTGAATTATTATGGAAAATTAATGATTCGCAATATGCTGTATTCATCATGTTAACGTGCAGCCTGTAATCATATTCCTTTGTACTCGAACTGTTCCAAGTTAATAGAATACCAATTAAGTTCAGTCAGTGAGACAGAAGCGTGGAGAGGTAACTAACGATTGCTATTGGAGATTTCCTCCGTGATACACTTGAGCCACAAAACTTTGTATAAGCAGGCAGGGTAATACGGCAGCAAATTCAATTCTTGCAATGAGTGTTACTTGCCCCCCAAAGTTTTAGATACCTCCCCATTGTTTGTGCAATGCAATAGAGCATAATGGTAGTCATTGAGTATCCCATTCTTTAACCGTATAAAAACTTCTAAAATATATTTTTTCTCGATCGTCCTCCACCATGTCATGGAGGCGGTAATGTATAAAAATCAATAACATACTTGTGAAGAAGCTTCTTAATTATCTGCTATTTGTCGGCATACATTCCATCTAATAAATAAA
This sequence comes from Phlogophora meticulosa, assembly GCA_905147745.2. Classification (NCBI taxonomy): domain Eukaryota; kingdom Metazoa; phylum Arthropoda; class Insecta; order Lepidoptera; family Noctuidae; genus Phlogophora; species Phlogophora meticulosa. Next base: position 13,605,970 of record LR990520.1, on the reverse strand, counting down.
ATAACGATATATGGACAGTTTCTCTAAAAGACTCAGATGGTCTCTCAGACGGTCTGACATGCGAAAAGCTGAAATGTGTCCGGCTTTATTCGGCCGCTTGGCAACCTAGGAACAAGCCTAAAAATGAGGAAATAATTTAATTCTGACGATCTCTTAATCCATCATGTAACACACGATGCAATCCGGTATTATCCGGTACGCTGCTCAACTTTAAGCCTGCAGTCAGATAATGAGATTTAAAAGATTTTGGTTCCGTGTTTTGGAAATTAATATTAAGTTGAGAAATGGGAGTTGATGACTTTTAATTTCAGTTCTATTCTCGGGTCGGGTACTATTGGGTTCTTCCATCTGGAATTTCACAGTAACAGCCTAGAGTTAAGATTTGTACCCAGTCAGTGGATTGCCACTGACTGGACGGCCGTCATAGACATGAGACGTTAACGTTACTAGCGAAATATTAATATTAGAAATGTAAAACTGTTGCATTACGGTTTTATGTTTGTGTTCCATACTTTTTTTAAACATGGCAAGTAAATCCGATTCCGACCATTTTATCAATGTCTAAAGGAAAACGGAAAAGTAAGTGTATTTTTAAAATACACTTAATAAAATCCGCAATATAGTAGACTAGACATGAAAATTTAAATACAAAGTTCTTGGATTGATAACACAATGTAGAGCATGTTGATATTTGTGTTTATTTTAATTGAATCAGAAATATCCTTTTATCGTTATATAGAAGCGACCTCGAAAAAGTAAGGTTATCGATTTAAAATGATATGTGTATGGCTGAGCAAAAAATACAAATCCGGTTTGTATAAAATGAGAAAAAAACATTTACTGATTTTAAATTTAGAATAACTAAGTTCTCTTTTGTTTTCATTCTGCGAACCTATACAACCTAACGCCTACTTTCTAAGCTACAGCATTCTATAAACTAATAAAACAGTACACGAACTGTAAATAAGCTTAAAGTTCAGGGCAAATGTAGCGTAACTTTGTGTAACTATGTGCCTACATAGGTAATGACTAACTTGGCGTGGTACTATACAAAGTATGCCAAGAGCCGGATACCAGGTACTTAAAGACGGATCGTGTTTATGTTTATGTGTTTCGTGTCCTCAAGAACCAAACATTAGAAGTTCGGTTAGTGAATAAGGAAAAAAAAAGAAGTAAACAAAAAAATAACGGGTTGCGATATCTATTTTTCGGGCCTTAAGTACTTACATGGAGACTGACTTCTACATCGATACAATTGTCATTAAATACGGTGACTATGTATACTGTATAGTATATGAAGGTTTAGAGCTTAGCCCCAACGGAAGCGTAGGTTATTGGTGGTGGAGGTGGTATAAACAAACATTAATTAGAAATCTGTATACATAAAAATCTCGCGTCACGATGATTGTCCGGGATATACTCTTATAATTAAAATCCGGGAAATACTTAACCATTTTCTTACAAAAATTCGGCTGTAACTTAAAAGGTAGCTTTATCTTGGTTATTGTCCCTTTGAGGTGGTACGAACGTTCGCTGGGTTAGCTACTTTATTATTTAAAATAATTGACATATTGGAAATCAATATTTAGAAAATTCTTAGTAGTTCATAATAGTTGCCCACTTAGTACTGAACGTTTCGAGAGCAAACTCTTTAAATCCCAATTACAGCTGTTTTTCTGTCCCAATTACAACGTTTAACTACAATTTCTCGTGAAAATCCCGAATTTACGAAGCTGAAACCGAGGATCCTTTATAACTCTACTATATTTCATCGATCGACGATACAGTGGAATCCGTCTCTAAAAAATAACTACCCACTCCCAACTTAAACAAAGAAGACCTCTAACAGGCAATCAGGGCCTTATCAGAAAATACGCCGAGGTAAAAGGAAATTAGGAATTATTAATGTGACCCCCCTAATTTGTGGGAGGGGCGAGATTGCGTGCCTTCATAGTCGGTTACCCGTGAAATATAACCGTTAATAGCCCGGGTTTAGTGTTTTGTGACTTAATGGACGTTTACAACTGAATTTACGGGGTCTAGTTTAGTTCCAGGTTTTGTTTCTTATTGAGGTTAAATTACCTATGTTATTCATCAACTGATTCGTTTTACTTTGTGTAACAATTTTCTTTGAACAGTTAAAGGAAATTGGAATAGTATATAATAAGTGTATATATTTATTTACAAAGAAAGTAGGTACTAAAATCAGGTGATACATCTGTTTAGCGTTTCCAAGTACATTTTGCCTTATTATAAGCATGCTAATTTTGGTACAGTTGGTTCAAAATACTAACTCATACGACCTTATCAGCTTAGAAATCTTGGACAGAATGGTCACATTCTTGTAACCGGCGCTGGTTATAAGGATTCGTAAGCAGCAATGAAAAGGATATTTTGTCGTCAATAGCCTGTGCCTTACATTGCTGGACATAGGCCTGTCTAACTTCCTAGCCTTAGGATGCCTACCCTAATTCTCATGGAATTCCCACGGTGTGTCTACTGGTCTATCAGACCCTTACTGCCTGTATATTTTCAGGCGACAAACTCTTTGTCAAGTCAAGCCACAAGTCTGAACGCAAGCTACACTCTGCTTGCGCCTGGAGACCATTATCTCTTTGCCTTTCATTCGATCATTACGTACATTGCGCGTCTTCTTTTTTTATTTTGGGACAAGCGTGCCACACTATTACCCAGCCAATGCAAATCCCGATAGCCAGATTAACAGTGGCACACAACAAACGTTACGAATCAATGAAGCCCAACTATCTTGTATCCAGCAACGAAATTATTCAGAAATGAACATAATTTCCACTTCCATAGCGCGCCTGCTGGCACCCGGTGCGTCTGCTTCTACAATCACTTCCTCGCAAAGGAGGCGACCATTGTCTGAACCACGCCCGGAAGCGAAGGGGGTCCCACCCTAGATAACGATCATATCTATTCATTACTTAACAAAACGTCAACGTGTTGGTATTACTATGCAGGCTGAATATAATTAGAAACCTAAATCAACAGAATACTATTGGACGGAACACTGTTGGAGATCCCTGAACTAACCCTAACAATACGCAATTTCCCCAAACGACCCCTCTCCTATTGTATTCGCAGGCAGTATAAAAATACTTTCATTATAAGAGCGCGTGTACACGAGCCCATTAGGGGGTGCTAGCCGGGGGTACCTGTTGCGGTGCGCATTAATATCGACCCTCCCTTCTAGCAACAAACCACCGTTTTAATAACGTGACCGGCATGTTGCAATATTGCCAATGGTTTTGGGGATACAGTTAAGGAGTTGGATTTGAAATTAGCATTTATTCTATTTATAAATTCCTCGTAATCCAAATTGTACAAAGTCGGAATAACGATAATATCCTGACTGAACTCAGGCGATTGGTATTTGCAGACAGTGATTGTGATAGAATGAGTGAAAAATAACTACCTAACCGCTAGAAAAGTATAACTGTAATTAATGGTCGTATCGTTGGTTTAGTTGTCACACGCGGTACTGGTGAGCGTGATGTCTTCAGTTCAATCCCCAGGTCAGGCAAACTGTTATTGAGTTTTTCCAATAGGAAAGTGTCTCAGTAAAAGCACGGTCTCCAGATTTGTGCCCGGTTGACAATAGAAATTGGCTCGACCCTTCTTACATGGGACTTAAACCCGGCGAAATGTGGATGTAATATATGCACACCTTTGTCGAACCCTTCAATACATACGTTAAATCCCGGGAAAACATGCATTTTTATACGAAAATTAACAACATCAGAATGAGAACATTATATCTGTCTGCACTGAGTAGCGTGTATTACGCTGCTCGGCAGATCGTGGCTAAATAAAGCTGATCGAAGGTTAAGCCACGCTTGCCGAGGTCAGCCTGTGGATGGATGACCGTTCGTAAGATATCGAGGCTCCTCCGTGCCACGGAAAGCACGTTAAGTCGTTGGTCCTGGCTGTCATTTGTAGATTTTTGACGGTCGTTACGGTAGTCAGAAGCCTGAACGTCTGACACCAGACTTACCAAGGGGTATCGTGTTGCGCAGTTACTGGGTTGTGGAGGTCAGACAGGCAGTCGCTCCATATGAAATACTGGTATTCAGCTGCATCTGGCTGGACTGGAAGCCGACCCCAACATAGTTGGGAAAAGGCTAGATAGATGATGGAATTACGGCACTGCCACCCAGAATTTGCTTAGGGCTGATGTAAAAGGTAGATACACTATACCTATATAAGGAAGTATAAACACGCCAATGACGTGATATTACAAAGCGTCCTCCACATGTTGGGCCAACGTAAGCCAATGTCCGCCACAGTATACTGAAAATATTATCAGAACATTGACCTACCGACATTTGCGTAAATTTTTCGTTGTTATATAGACATCCTGTGGCCAATATTGGCACATGTTGGGCCAACGTGAAGAGGTAACATAAGATTGTTAGGTAATACTGGTTGTTTACGAAGTGCGTGTACGGAGGCGTACGCGTACGACCCGCTCCCTCTGCGCACCTGTTGCGGGCCATTTATTATCGATCTACACAATCTTTACATGTGCCATCTTTAATACGCGTCCCCATTTTGCAAACTTTTGTTTTAGAGAACATTGTTTTGATTTTAAACTCTTGGGACTTTTGGCTAAACAATAACGGGCGCACGGGATCTTCTTTACTGTTTAACAACGATTTCCGTGGGTTGGCGACCGTCCACTACGTATCGAGACTCCTCTGTGCCTTGCAAAGCACGTTAATCTGTTGGTCTCAGCTGTAATTTCCTAGATCTTTGACAGTCGTTACGGGTAGTCAGAAGCCCGAAAGTCTGACAACCTGACCTGTGTTACCAAGGGGTACGTACTTATCGTATTACTAAGTAACTGGCTTGTGAAGTTCAGATAGGCAGTCGGTCCACGTAAAGTACTGGTATTCAGTTTCATCCTGCTCGACTGGCGACCGACTCCAACATAGTTGTGAGTAGGTTCAAATGTAACATAATATTCAAGATATACAAGGGTTTTTTGGTGAGGGGTAACCAAAGAATAATATGCCTACACTGGAAACCGACATTCAGCATTAAATTGGTCGTCGAATCCATGGACGGTTCACGGTGGTGGTTGAACGAATTTTATTACGCGCATGCATTATAATTTGACATCAAATATTCCAGTCGTAAAATTGAACATTGAGCGTTTAACACATTGAATATAAATTTTTGTAGGCGCTTTTTTACATTTTCCGTTTACTTAATAATTTACGTTTCATGTGAAGCTTTTTTATTATTAATCCAATTATTTAAGGTGACAGGGTCTATATAAAATAACTTGATATAAGTTTTGAGGAACATCAACACAGAGATCTTGAGAGACAAAGTTGTCCACAGTAAAACATTTTCTTTCGAGGACTAAGCCTTTTCTGGCCTTATCACGTTTATTTTGCTTGATCATATATCTTAAAGAAATATCTATGATAATTTGAGCTCCTTTTGAACGGAAATTGAGCAATTTGTCTTATTTTCGTCCAGCCTTTTATATTTTACACGTGGAAATGGTCCCTAAAGAACTTCGCAATATTAAAATATTACATTTTCTTTATACTTTTATCGGTGATATCTACAGGTTTCTCTGCCTTAATTAACACGCTTTATATTTGTCTATGTTTAGAGCAAAGTGGAGAGAATCTCGTGGTAAAATAAAGAATAGCCGCATGGGTCGACTGAAGGTTAAGCTCCGCTTTGCCAAGGTAAGTCTCTTGATGTGAAACCTTTCATAACATATCAATACTCCTCCCCGTTGATCCCGGCTGTCATTTGTAGATCTTTGCAAGCCGTTACGGGTATTAAGAAGTCCGAAAGTCTGGCAACCAGACATACTAAGGGGTATCGCGTTGCCCAGTAACTGGTTTGTGGAGGTCAGATAGGCAGTCAGCCCATGAAAGCGCTGCCCAGTTCTTTAGATTTCATTTTGAATTTTATATGCTAGATTGATATCAGAACTTTATAATTGTACAAGTGTACTTTTTCCATTGATGATGGTGCTCAAAATCCTGATTCGATAAAAGAATATCTGGCTGTAGTTACAAGTGTACGATTATAGTAGGGTGAAAGAAGAATTTTACAAACAAACGAGTCGCTTTAATACGGTAAAGGCTCAGTGAGCAATAATTTAATTAGAGGGGTAAAAACTAGTAAAGAGAAATGAGAATGTTAATCGCGTTTTTGAAGAATTGTTAGGATCTGTATATACTTTTTTGTTATACTTGATAGGCTAGCGCTTGACCACAATTCGCACGATTTAAAGCAATGCTGAGGTCTAAGATAGTGCCTGCTTGCCTAGATAAAACAGATTCACTCTCGCCTTGAAGACCGTTAGATTGTGGTCCGTGGGGAACATGGATTTCACTGTTTGATCGTCCCCACTATAAACGTGGAAGAATTAAATTTTGGAACAACAATTGTATACCGGTGAAGCCTTGCCGGCTCCCTGCCCGTCCGATGGTAGAAAGGGTCTGGGGGAATTAAATTATGTATTATATAAGTTGTTGCTTGTGGCTAAATAATGAGAACCGGTTGATAAAAAATCATCCGTCCATGATATACTGAGTCCTTTCTGCTTTTGTGCTTTCCGAAGCACGGTCATGGCTATCTTATATAAATCTTTGACTAATGTTACGGGTAATCAGAAGCCCGAAAGTCTGACAACCCGTCTTGACAAAAGGTGTTAAATACTGGTACTCAGCTGCATCTGTTTAGACTGGAAGCTGACCCATACTTGAGAAAAGCAATGAAGGCCAAGGGATGATGAATATTAAAAGGTATCTAACAAAATATTTCAATTGTATCAATTTATTAACTCTAATCTCATTTACAAGATGGATATCCAAAGCAAATTCTGTCCTTATTTTGTGGAAACGACGGGCAGATAAATTGAGTTCTGTGCTTCTATTTATAAACGTCTACTACACCAATAGTGTTTTCATTCAAACAAGCATCAGGGCCGATTTTTCAATAGTAAGAGTGTTACCTATACTTTGGCGCAATTATTGTTAAAATTGCTACCTATTAGTATTGTAAATAAGTATTACGGTTTGAATAATTTAAAATGATATAGAAAAGTTTTAGCACCTAATTGAAGCAACATAGTTGTATCAACATAGTTGTAGCAACATAGATGTATCAACATAGTTGTAGCAACGTAGTTGTAGAAACATAGTTGTAGCAACATAGTTGTAGCAACATAGTTGTAGCAACATAGTTGTAGCAACATAGTTGTAGCAACATAGTTGTAGCAACATAGCTGTATCAACATAGTTGTAGCAACATAGATATAGCAACATTGTTGTAGCAACATTGTTGTAGCATCATAGTTGTAGCAACATAGTTGTAGCAACATAGTTGTAGCAACATAGTTGTAGCAACATAGTTGTAACAACATAGTTGTAGCAACATAGATGTAGCAACATTGCTGTAGCAACATAGTTGTAGCATCATAGTTGTAGCAACATAGTTGTAGCTACATAGTTGTAGCAACATAGTTGGAGCAACATAGTTGTAGCAACATTGTTGTAGCAACATTGTTGTAGCATCATAGTTGTAGCAACATAGTTGTAGCAACATAGTTGTAGCAACATAGTTGTAGCAACATAGTTGTAACAACATAGTTGTAGCAACATAGATGTAGCAACATTGCTGTAGCAACATAGTTGTAGCAGCATAGTTGTAGCAACATAGTTGTAGCTACATAGTTGTAGCAACATAGTTGGAGCAACATAGTTGTAGCAACATAGTTGTAGCTACATAGTTGTAGCATCATAGTTGTAGCAACATAGTTGGAGCAACATAGTTGTAGCTACATAGTTGTAGCAAAATAGTTATAGCTACATAGTTGTAGCAACATAATTGTAGCAACATAGTTATACCAACATAGTTGTAGCAACATAGTTATACGAACGTAGTTGTAGCAACATAGTTGAAGCAACATAGTTGTAGCAACACGTGATATTGTTATTCGCATATTTCCAACCACTCAAAAACATGTAGCTTGAACAATTTTGCGCAGCTGCGGGTAAAAGGTTTAGACGGCTTCTCTACTTTCCTCATTTTTACATGAACACGCTATCGAATATATCCTATTTGGAAAAAAAACTTTACGCAATGTTTTCGTAGCGATGGCGTTGGAAATATTTCTAAGCATTTTATCACCAAACATAAAGTACCTATAGTACACTCACATTTTACCAGTTGTGTTTCGGTTGTTTTTATGTTGTGTATTTTTTATGTGTTATTTGTGTGTTTCAAACAAGCATTAACATGCATTCTCATCCACACCTAAAGTGTATGCAAAATTTCAACGCTACTGGTTGGGGATTACTGATTTAAAATTCAGTTGCAAATAGATTTGACTCACACAATATAACTAACTTGGCAAGTTAAATAAAAAGTAAAAGAAATGCTACAGCTTCTAAAGAAATACTACAGCGCCAGAAAAAATCTAACGTCGGTCTATTTCTTAACTGACTTCGAAAAAGAAGAAGGTTATAAGTTAGACTTCGGAAGTGAGCGGCACAAAATTAATCAAACGACAGTAAAAGCCACCAACTTCCGAAACTAATTTATTTTACATCTTTTATTGTTTTTTTGGACTTAGCTGAATTTTTAAGAAATTTTTCTAACGCTTTGTTGTAGTATTTTTTGACAATTCAAAAGTGTTTAAAATTTGGAAGAACAGAGGCAAAACTAAAACAAACAATTTTACGTATTCTGACATCCTACCAATGTGGGTCTTTCAAACATCATCATCATCTGCCTAGCCTTTTCCCAACTATGTTGGGGTCTGCTTCCAGTCTAACCGGATACAGTTGAATACCAGCATTTTACATGGAGCGACTGCCTATCTAACCTACACAACCCAATTACTGGGTAATACTGGTTAATCTAACTTACGGGCTTCACGCTACCCTTAACGACTGTTTTTGGAATTTTTTTAACGAATGGATTGAAATTAGTACTACTAATTTCAATCCATTTGATAATAATTTGCAAACGAGACGGGTGTTGCGCTAATGTGACCCCAAAGACCGAAGCTTATTCACGCTACAGGTTGTCTCCTGGGAAGCCTTTTGCGAAATGCTTAATGGGCTTTCGCATTACTGAGGACACCTTAATTAGTCATGTGTTTTGTACTCATGAAAGCCAGCTACAGAAATTACAAATATGGAAATGTATGTAAATTTATAAATTTACCTACATTTAGCAGAAACCCAAAAAACTAATTTATTATTTCCTTAGTCTATTGTATTACTAAATATATACAATTAATAGTTATATAATTGACTAAGAAAATACAAGAAATGTCAAAGTCAAATCTGTATAAAAGATAAGAAGATAGAAAAAAAAGTGCTTTTCTTCAGTCATTAAAAATATATTTATGCAAATGACTACTCACACAAAAGTTTAAAAGAACAATTAATAAACAGAATCTAGAAGTGTGTAACCTACCTACTATAATTATGCACATTTAGACCGTAAGCATGCCTACCTCGTAAGTATAAAAATGTAGCTGAAAATTCCAACAACGAAATTGTGTCAGCCATTGCTTATTTTCCTGTAACATAAACAACCCGGGCTTCAAACAAAGCCTGTTTACATCAAACTTTAATACCACCACCCACTCTGTTTACTCCCTTACCGAAAACGTGACAAAACGTACGTAACAACCAAACAAATGAGCATCCAGATTACAGACACCTCATGAATTTTACGAACTTCCTCTCCTCGGCGACATAAAATAAACACGTGCCCATAAAAGTTTCCAAAGCCGTGAACATAAATTACATCGCTTAAAACCTGTGAAAACATCGCCAATCCATGGCAACACCATAATGTGGGAGCCAGTAAAATTTTATTTCGAAACTTTCGCCTGTAACACGGAATGTCGTGCTATTGGCTGGTAAAGGCGTTTCGACTACTAAAAGCAATAATATAATATACGTTATGGTTATACCTACTTATCACCCTATATTTTTTATAAGATTAAAGCAAGTTGTACTTATTATGTAGCGGTTTGTAGTTTGCTTAGTTACAAGGATAAGCCTTTAGTGTAAGATACACGCTTTGCGCCATTCCAACTTACTACCTCAGCGCACTACTGTACAGGCGTTGATTCTTCGGCTGCAGAGAATATGTAGCATCGGAAATATTACAAAAAAACTGTTGGTAACTATATTCTCGAGCTGTTTGAGGTTAAAACCTCGGACCCCGGGTCCAAGTGCTCGTGTTCTAAGGTAAGAATTAAACCTGTAAGTTTATTATATCGGAGAAAATGGTTTAAAAAAAAAGTTTGCTAACGTGTACTGCTCAATATTAGCTTTTTAATTCTCGATGCAATATCATTATCTATCTGTTAATATCTATTATGTAGCGCAACTATCGTACCTATGTAGCCATAGTCCATCTTTAGTTATTTTATCAAGGCGATGGGCTATCGCCTTGTGTTGTAGTTATTACAGTATACAGTGAGACGTCTATTTGAGTAGATATACAGTTAAACGTCTATTCGGTGCTTTCCCAAGAGGGAAAGTCGAATAGACTTATCATAATTAAGTCATCATTTAGCATTTTAGCTTTTAGTTCTATTGGCCTTTTTAACTCAACATTTTTGGGGGCATGAGGAACAGGGTGTAAAGTTCCTCATCCACCATAGAAAAGGGAGGACCCTCCGACCAGACGGGTGTTGTGTCTGGTGGGCTGCTGCCCGGCTGTTGTTATCGGGCTCCTATATATATACTCAGTCGCGTGGATAACTTTAATATCTCGATGTAGGAGACGTCAGATTTAGTTCGTATGTGGCGAGATAGATTTCGCTACACATTCATACACTGATGAATATTGGGAACCCACAAATACGTTTTAACTTAGACATTTATTTCGGTGTCGTGTTAGTAAATACGGGCATAAGTTGTTTCTTAGGGTTAAGGGAGTCACCAAAAATAAAGACCATTTTGAAAATGTCAATAATAAGCGCCATATTCGTTTTGTAATGTATTAGAAGTTTTGTTTTAGCTACTATTATGTGAGACGTACGATGCCACGGATGGCTAAAAGAATACAGCCACTGTGAGAAAATAGGGATTTTTGTCAAGTGGTTAAGGTGGACCAAAAACCATCAAAACAATATCTCTGAGGTTAGAAAGAGAAAGACTATAGCGTTGAAGTAATATAGATTTGTTTTTGCTTCACTCCAACACTGTGGGCTGGCAAGATCTATGTAAATAGATACATCATTCACCATATCACTCTCCAGTCTATTTCTAGCTCTCAATATAGTAATGAAATATCATATTTATTGAGGCATCTCCATGTAACGTTAGTACTGTGTCGTCTAAACATGGGTGATGGCGTCCACATATTGTTTAGTGTATGATTACATCGGCACATGCTGCGGGTTCAGTGTTTATCTTCTCTATAGGTCGTTTATTTATCTTTTTAATGACGCTGTATGGAAAATTTATAAGTTTATCCATAAGATTCACGTGTTTAACAAAAAACCATACTCAGTTAAATGGAGGGTGCCTATGTTATTTGCCCTATTTTAGACTGATTATAACAGTTTTGAAATGTATACGAATTAGGTCGGTATTTTATACAGGTCGGATGAAATATGTGGTTATTGCAATCTAGCAATAATTGCTGTATCTACATTATATTCGCGCTGGGAAGGTTTGCATGAAACATGCCAATATAACTTTGTGCGAAGTATGCAAAATCAATTCTATACCAAAATATATGTGAGAATAGTTGGGATTATTGCGGATAGTGTTTTCATAAATTAAAATTACTTACACGTTTTTCAGAAATAGTAATTGAAATAAAAAACGATCATGAGTTCAGCTAACAGTTCTTATTCTTATTCCTATTGCACACATACTTAGAAATGAAAATATAAAATGTTAGACACTACGCGTGTGATACATTTTTTATTTCATGTCCAGGTCATATTGACGGGAAAAATGTTCCCTTAGGTACAATATAGGCCGCGTAATGGAATGGAAGCGTCAATTTCGCCTCATGACGCGAGAAGGCGCGCGACTGCGCCTGGAAGGACGTTAGCACCGCACTGCTGTGACCGACCAAACCAACTACTCGTTCGCGCCACTTCCCGCGTATTCCACAGACGGCGCCGACAGTAGCTAGGGGAAATCTCGAGAATGCGCGGGGATTCCCCGGAAAACGCGCGACCTGGTTTTGCCTCCTATTTAGTTTGTATGTTATACAATTGACATAAAGTTTATTATGCTATGTACAATTTCGTTGCAAAACGTCCCTTCCGTTCCATTCCGCGGCGGTGTAAATTGAGCCTTTAATTCCTTTCTTGGAAACATCTAACGTTGGACTACCACTTAAGAGTGAGGAAGGGAATTCCAGAGGACAGCACGAAATAATCTAATTATCATAATGACTTGTGAGTGGGGTGGGAAACGAAAGAGAAGAGACGAAGAGATATTCGTTATTATTTTCCCATTTCTTTCGCAGTTAAGTACAACCCAGACATTTATCAAACGCAATCGTTAGAGCATTATCACGTAGTAGCCCCCAAATAAATCATTATTCATAAATTTTCTAGTGCGCCATTATTTCTATTCATTTCTCGCAGGCTGCCACTATTAATAACCACAGTTTCATCATGTCCACTGAATTTCACATTAATAAAGCAACGAATGTCACAGTTTTGTCCATTTTATTCATGAACCAAAAGCTGCACTCAAAATGGACAACAGTGTGTGAATATTCAGTGTCCCAGATTGTATTTTGGAAACAGAATAAATTATTGTTTGAAGTGAACAATTATAAATGTTGGTTTGGACAGGCGGACTGTGATTCAGAGGTCCGAGTGGGAGGTTTTATACGTACTCAATTGCGTTATCTTTAAATGTTACTCACGTCAATTCATGTACCTAACTAAAAAATGCGTACATATGTTTATGATTTTTAAATAATTGTCATATACAGTTGAAAGTTTTTTTTTTGGGACTAGCCTAAGCCTAACCACACTATTCCCAAACCACTGCAGCTCCTGAAAACCAGAATCAACAGTGGCGACCACCAGAAAAGCGTCGAGACAATGAAGCCGGACGAGTCCCGGAGTAACGATTCAACCGTCTTGCATCCCGCAATGAAATAAATCAAAAAAGAACGGCGGAGGAGTTAGAAAAATACAGTGTATCGAAACATCAGAAAAATGTAAAATGTCGACGAAAAATTTCAGCACTGGGGCCACTTAACTCGTGCTATCAGTTTTTCCGTCAAAGTCCCTACCACCCTGTCTTATACAGATATACGGTTGGCAAGTTTAAATGCAGGAGTTAATTTTCGAAACTTCACACCCATCATCATCCTCCTGCCCTTATCCCAATTTATTTGGGGTCGGCGCAGCATGTTTTCTTACATACATCTCTATTTGCCGTCATCTCAAGGGTCACCTCTTTTCTTGCCATATCATCTTTCACACAATCCATTCATCTTTTCTTTGGTCTTCCTCTACTCATGTAATCCTGCACATTCATACTCAAAACTTCTCACCCGATTTCAACAATTAATTCACTAATGGAAACCTACACGATTTCCAAAACATGTTTTTTCCAGGCGGACAAAGACGCGCGCAGAAGCTAGTAACCTATCACAATTATCGTTAATGCAGTTACAATTTATTAGAAATCAATTCTGAGCTATAAATCATTGTAATTTATATTGGAGCACCAAAATATTATTTGAAAAATACAAATACAGGTCTGTTGAAAACCACAGCTGCAATATGAAATATAATGTGTTAGTTTGTATTGTATCTCCTGTTTTATAAATATTCATATGTATTAACAGTATGTGAATGATATAACACGTAGACGTAGTAAATGGTATAGTGGCAGCTAATCTACATGCTAAAGTCAATTTTAATTAAGATTGATAACCATCGCTAGTGTAATGTGTACATGTGTCAAATGCAATGCAAAGCCAGAGGCCACAGTAATGGCTTTCTGACATCGACAGACATAACAATTACATTTGACATATAGAGAACAGAGGACCTGGCACAATGGCGCGCATTACGTAAACGTCATGTGAAAACAAAACGATTTTCGAATGTAAAATACAACGGTTACACATTTCACTTTATTTTTCAAGAAAAGCACAATAGGGATGCGCCCTAGGTAAAAATATAATAAGTCTATTTGGTCCGTCTGTTAGATTACCAAAAAATATTGGGCACGCATTTTTTGCTTACTCAAATCAATACAAGGTCACAAAGATATAGTACATCAAAGTTCAGGAGGGGCTTGTGACGTCACTTTTACATAAAAAGTGCTAGCTAGCCACGCACAATATCGTCGTCATTTTTGGTTTATTTGACAAAAGAAAACATGCGTGTCCAGTACTTTTGAGTAATCCAACTTTCGGACCAAACAGAATTTTTAAGGACACTACACAGACCGCCTGCAGATCTTTTCTGTTTCTTTATCAAATCCAAAGGTTGTCTTTATGAGATCGTTTTTAGAGATAAGGGAGCCCATTGTATTACCCTATGTAGCTATTTAAGTCATTATTTGCAAGTTTTCACGGCGTACAATAAAGCGTATTCTATTCTATATGCCTATCCATACAACTGAGCTAATTTGTAAGTTTTAATGGTGTACCTTTATTAAAAAGCAGGATTTCTATTGTATATATAGTCTAACAATTAAATAAAACTAATGTGTGAAGCGACTTAGAACCTAATCTAAATTTTAACATCTTAACTGCCAAACAACGAGACACGATAGAAAATGTATTGTGTGTCGGTCATTTGGCTTTCAACGTGTTAACAAAATCAAAATCAAAATTCATTTATTCAAATTAGGCTGAGAATCAGCACTTTTTGAACGTCAAAACGTTTACAAAAGACAGCCCCCAAAACGCCCACCCTTCACCTTAACATCATTTGAATTTAAACAACGTCTTATCCACGTGTAGTTGCTAGGCCCTATACCATATATATACTACTACTACGCCAATTATTAATGTAAATAAAGCTCACATGTCATTTTTTTACCTGGTGACTACGTATTCATGCTGGAAATAAACCGAGTCCAATATTGATATCCTCCGTTTACATGATTCATTTTGGCTTTTTGTACCTTCGATATATATTTTGTACGTTTTGTTCTTTTTTAAAACTTTGCCCCACACTAGGAATTTCTCCTGTGTCGTGGATGCGTTTACAAACATTCAAACTCACATACACAAACAGCCAGACCCGGAACAACTAGCTGTAGGTCATACAAATATTAGTTCCGTGCGGGAATCGAACCCACGACACGCGGCGCAGCAGTCAACCGTGCCGTCAATTCATTCAAATAAACAAACCAGTCAACTAACACACAGTTACACCAGTCAACCAAAAGGAAGGGAGAGATTACAGGCAGCTGGCTTCGTTACTACTGCGATCCAACGTTTTCACGAAAATATACGCCGCGGAAACAGAACCGCGCCTTCTTTTATTTGTTACACTATGTTTCGTCCACCGTAAGCTCAAGTTTTTTTCTGAAAATATTCGTAACATAACACGTTGGAGCCGGGGGCAGAGCTAGCACCTAAACATTTTTCAGAATGATTTATTTAAGAGGCAGTATCAGCCTCTGATATTTATTGCTTAGGGGCGCGGACAGCTGACGCCCCATAAATATTAAGGGGACGCTCAGCGAGTTTAAGGACGACGTTCATTATTATTTCATTATTAAACATCAGTGTAGTTATTTTTTTTTCTCCATTTACTTATATGTTGTTTTTTAATGTACTTACAAATACACAATTATACCATAAAACTAACTATATACATATTTACGAAAACAAAATAAAATAAAAAATGTACTTAGATTTAACCGTAGAAATAGACTCGTAAACAATATTATTGTAAGGGTTTGCTATATATATTTTTCTTTATTAAATTGAAAAAGAATAAGACTATTTTTTTACTAATTGATTTTGAGTATTTAGGACTTTAAACTGGATTTTACAGCTAAAATGATCGGAGATGGAGAACGGGAACAGAGGGCGGTTGAACGAACTGTGGGACGAGCAGAATAAAGGTGTGTAACCTGTTACCTGGATTTTCTTCAGCACTTTACCCATCCTGGAAGTACATATAGTTTCAGTCCATAGACTTAGTGTTATTTATTTTATATAAAAAAAAAAAAAAAACTCTTCATTCTACTACTTATCTAGGGTAGCTTTACTAATATAATTTATCATTAATTAGATGGGTAGTAGTCGCCTCTTTAACGTAGGCCTCCCCCATTGCTTTCCATTGCTTTTCATCTCTAGCCTTTTTTATCCAGTTTCTTCCACCTTTTACGTAATAATTAATAGGTATATCTTGTATATTATTGTGTTACATTACATGTTTAATCAAATTCACTTTTAAAAATTAAAATCTTGAGTAGTTTTTGACATAAGCGGTCACTGTCAGACAGAGAGGAAGTCGCACCATAAAGGTTACTTTTTATTATTTTTTGATACGGATTCTAAAAACAAGAATTTAACACAATTCTAAAATTAATCGCTACTCACCCGTACTATAGGTATATTTTATATATCTATAGATACGGCACGAACTGAAATTAATTTTGTTAATAAGTCTGATTGCGTGCACTCAACTGCAACACACTTACCAAATTACTTGATAAAGGCATGAATGTCAGAAAGATATTTGGAGCTTCCATTTTAAATCAAAGATACCTACATATTTCAGTAAATAATAAGTACCTATACTTTGATTGCGTTTGCTTGTTAACTATTTATTTTAATGAATTATAGATAGGCTTCCAAATTTCAAATTAGCCAATGATTTCAGAGTTTTACATTTATGAATTTTATGTATTTACATATAAAAGCCTAGCTGATCTGACAGACGACGTCCTGTAGCGAACTGTCACACGCCAGTTAATAATATCGTTAAGTTTTCTGAAATTTTCCAATTATCTGTGTGATTTTCTTAATTTTTCTTTCCGTAAGCACCTTCTCTATACAATAACAAACACAACAACAAAAGAATTAGCGAAATTAGTCCAGCCGTTCACGTATGATGACGTGACCAAGTGACTCATTTATATATACCTACATATACAGTATTAATACGTACATATTTAAGTATATATAGATGACTATCAATCCTACAATTAGCACTCGTAATTAACGTTTTTGAATTGTAAAACTATAAATGTACGAAAAATATAAAATTTCCCCAGTTTAACTGCGATGGTCTAGTGGTCGCAAGCGCTACTGCTGAGCATGAGGTTCTAGGTTTGATTCCCAGGTTGGACAAAGCATTATTGGGTTTCTCCATCTGGAATGTCTGTGTAGCAGTCCGGGGTTTGAATTAGTGCCAGGTTGAAGGCAATAGGCTCGCCCTTATTACATGGGACTCAAACATACCTGGCAAAGTGTGGGTATACTATCGGCACGCTTCTGCCTAACCCTTCGGGGATGACAAGCGTGATATTATGTAATGTTTTTAAAAAATAAAATAAAATAAATAAATGAAAACGAAATAGTTCGACCATAAGTTTAGAAGATAGTATTATATAAGTAGATTACCGAGGCCCTTATTTAGTTCTAAAGTACTTCTTAGATTCAGTTCCTTCATTGAATTCATTAAAAAATTCGTAATCCGATAACAATGTTCTAGAAAAGAATATAAAGTAAAAATAAGAAATAAAAACGGTAGGCAATAGGTTATTCATACTTGAACGAACAAAACAAGGCTAGTTAAAAAAAGAAAATTGTATCTTCAGTGTGTTTCGCTGTATCTAAAACCTGCTAGGAACACATAACAGTAAAAAGAAAAAAAAAAAGTGTGCAATTCACACGTGGTAGAAGTGAAACCTTCAAAATATTTGGCTTCAAGATAATGAGACGAATATAATATTTTGGGAAGAGGATAATTGTAGGTTTCAGTAATGATCATAGTGTTACAAAGTTTGATAATTATTTTGTAAAATTTCCAAGACATAAGAAACACTGTATAATGCTTCCTATCTCATTTTCTCCCACGTTAAATCTTATGAATTTATGTGTCTGTCTCTTTTTACTGTCGCTTTTTCGTTTCATGAACTTTCAAATCACAACGATGCTGTAAGTAATTAATAAGAATTAATTACTTACAGACCACGTAGAAGATGGAGCTGTACAAAACAGCAGTGGCCCACATTAGCCTTTAACTTTCTTTTTACTTTCTTAACTTGCCATTCTGAACAAGATCCTACTCAAACCAAGAGATTTGACGGATGCAGATAACATAGATATTAATACCCTTATCTAATACATTTGTGCGGTAATTCTCGAATTATGCGATAATCCGCGTGACCTAATTCTGAAATAATTACACCGCAAGCGATCGTGACGAACAATACACACGTGGTACATCAGATGCTGTGGGTTAGGCTGTTTATACATGGAGCGAGGAGCGGCGCGGTACGGCGCGATTAGCGAGGTACGATTGAAATATGCCTTATTCCCTGGCACTAAATGGATCGGTTTTAGACACCTTGTTCTTAATTTGAATAGTTTTACTTTTCAAATATATACGCGATCGTCGTATGCCGCATTAAAATAAAAAAAAAGAAATCGTCAGAATTTACTGTTCTTTTTATTTTTATTAGCTGATGTTGTCTGACTCATGTGCAAAGGCCTCCCTCCATTCCTTCCACTTCTCTCGATGGTTTGCTTCTTCTCGCGAGGAAGCCATCTAAGGTGACCCGCCATCTTCGTTTAGCTGTCTCAGGGTTCTACTGTTGTTTATTCTATTAAATACATAAGGGTATAAATATGGCATAAAATATACGCGGTTATACACTTCAGTCAAAAGCGTACAAAATTTACTTGAGCATAATTTGTATTGGATACCTACTACCCGCGCGACTCTGTAGAGTAAACAGTACATATTCTACAAAGCCGCGTGGGTACTATCAATATAAATTCTGTTTAATTAATTGAGCATTAGCATTGGCTCTCTGCAGACATTCTAATCCAGGTTGTGTACGATGCATCTATCTGTCGGACACACTTTGTCTGCCATGGCCCCAGGGAAAGGAAACGATTTTGGGAGTGGCATTAAACACCGCGACCGTGCTTATAAGACCTTTCCCAACTTTGTTGGGGTCGGCTTCCATTCTAACTGAATGCAGCTGAATATCATTATATTACTGATCTTGACATCCCAGCTACTGGGTATACCTCTTGGGAAGACTGGTTGCCAGACTTTCAGGCTTCTCACTACCCGTAACGACTATCAAAGATCTACATATGACTGCCGAGGTCAACAGCTTAACGTGTTTTCCGAAACTCGGAGGGGTCTCGTCTCGATTTGTCGGTCATCCATCCACGGACCAACCGTGGCAAGCATAGCTACGCTCACCTGCGCGACCGTTACCATAACCCAAAAATATTAATTGAGTTAGTCCAACAGTTCTATACATGATACTCTATAAATGACGTACTCCGAACAGGCAAAGTCCATTAAAAGAATATTAATCATTTTATTTCCGTTCCAAAATAGCGGCGATGTTCACATTGACATTCCATTGTGGAAATGCATAAAGCAAGAATATTTCAGTGGCTTGTGTTTGTTGGATTCTAACAGGTTTTCGCTAGCAAACGGAGATTACCTGATCACTGGGAACGTTGGGGAACGAAGTTTAGTCGGCTTTTGTAAGTGGGTTGAATAAGGTCTATTTAAGGTAACCTAAGAAAGAAAGAAAGAAAGAAAAGAAGAAAGAGAGAAAGATTGTTTATGTGCCACAGAAATAATACGAAATTTCTAAGGATTTCTAGTAGGTATAAGTAGATGTTTAGCTACCTATATATTAGGTCTTTACCTATGAAATTGCCGTTCTGCAGTACTGGCCATTTCAAATCAAAATATTTTTTGTTTGGCTAAGAATTCTAATTTCAAATTAATTTTATTTTAAAAACATGGATTTTTTTTTCCAAAAGTAGTCATTTGTTTATTGATTAGTGTTACATTTTCATCGCATTTAAATCTTTTTCGTCATCATGGATACGTTAAAAATTCGAGTAATTATGGAATATGAGTACCGTCGTGGCAGCAACGCGGCACAAGCGGCACGCAACATCAACGACGTTTACGGAGCTAACACTACAAACCAACGCACTACCTGTTATTGGTTTGCTCGCTTCCGTTCTGGAAATTTCGACCTGAAAAATGAACCTCGCGGTCGTCCGAAGACTTTGGTCGACAATGACGAATTAAAGGCGATTGTGGAAGCTGATGATACACAATCTACGGCTGAATTAGCAGCAGCTTTCGACGTTAGCGTCAAAACAATATTGGTCCATTTGCGTCAAATTGGCAAGGTAAAAAAGCTTGACAAATGGGTGCCCCACGAACTCAATGATCGCCAGCGCGAAGTACGCGTCGAGACGTGCCTTGCACTGCTCAACAGACACACAAATGAAGGAATTTTGAACCGCATTGTTACCTGCGATGAAAAATGGATTCTGTTTGATAACCGCAAGCGCTCAGCAAGTTGGTTGGATCCTGGTTCAGCACCTAAACAATGCCCTAAACGAAAACTTACCCCAAGAAAAGTGATGGTCACTGTTTGGTGGTCTAGCGCCGGTGTGATTCAACACAGCTTCTTACCAAACGGGGTGAGCATTACTGCAGATGTGTACTGTGAAGAATTGAACACAATGATGGAGAAGCTGGCACATCTCCAACCAGCATTGGTCAATCGCTCGTCTCCGCTGCTCCTGCACGACAACGCGCGACCTCATACTGCACAGCAGACGGTCTCCAAGTTGCAAGAACTGGGGTTGGAAGCTCTCCGTCATCCGCCCTACTCACCAGACCTTGCGCCTACAGACTACTACTTTTTCCAGAATTTGGATAACTTCTTGGCGGGAAAAAAAATCAATACCCGAGAGGCAGTACAAAATGCCTTTGAAGAATTTGTTGCCTCCCGTCCAGCTGATTTCTTTAAGAAGGGCATCAATAAACTGCCACTGCGTTGGCAAAGATGCATTGATTGCATGGGTGATTACTTCGATTAATACAAATAAAAAATACATGAAAAAAATTCATTTAAATTTTTTCATACAAAACGGCAATTTCATAGGTAAAGACCTATTATTATGTCCGAGAAGACAAAAGAAAGACTATAGAAATTGTCGGCAGCCGCACGTCGTGACTATGGCAAGAAGAAAATATATATTAATTAGTTGTAGCATTGTATTCTACACTAGCTGTGCTCCGCAGTTTCGACCGTTCTTAAGAGTCGTACCGTGATCATTAATATCTTATAACCTTTCTCGGGAAATGGGCTATAAAATGCAAAAATAATATTTAAAATCCGAGTGGCAGTTTCAGAGATCTTCAGCTTTATAATATTAAGTATAGAACTATAGATTGGTTAATATTCCATTTGGATTTGAATCCCACTGAGTTATTGAAATTGTAATCTGCTGATTCATTTTACGATACGATCGTCCTAGTTTCCATTTCCACATACTGCTTTAGTGTGTGTGCACCGCTGTGTGTTGCATTGAGAGATTGAATTCAGCGAACAGATAAAATAAATTAGATAACTCTAATGCAAATATTATGAAAAGAGATGTGGAAACAAGAGTAGAGATAAGGCAAATGATAAATGATTCCTGTAAAAGGGATTTTCATAAACACTTTTACACGTCATCAAGTAAAATGTTATTTTTAATCTAGGTCGACTACACTGAGAAGAAACGTCAAACGAAACTCAGAGGTCACTTCACGGGTCTGTTAGTATAAAAAAAGTTTATTTTAAGCTTCGCATTTTTTGTAAATAATAGACAGTAAGACGCTTGTCGCACGTTTAAAGACTCTGGCTCTGTGTTGCTCCGACTTTACGGGTCTGTTAGTATAAAAAAGTTTATTTTTAACTTTGTATTTTTTTCAATACAAGTATTTCCATAGATAGTAAGACGCTTGTCGCGCCTCTAAAGACACAATTGTGCATACTGTCTTATAAGCGATTTCAACATGTGTTGCTTATGTAAGAAACTAAGAACATATTCCATTGTTATGTTGCGATATCAACAAGATGTCGGATTGTGTCTTGATATTAATTATTAATTCCGTAAATGCGAAGCTTATGTGCCTGTTTATTTAGCTATACAAATAAATAAAATTGAATTGTCTGTTTCCAATGTCCAAATATCAACTTTTTATTAAATGCATATAAAGTTTTGCAGATAAAACAAAAAAAAAATTAGACATTTTTTGTCCGTCTGTCTGTCTGTTTGTTTGAGGTTATCTCCAAAACATCTGGACCGATTCACATGGGACTTTTAGTTGGCTATCTGCCAGTGAAAGTCCCATCTGAATCGGTCCTTCCGGGCATTTGTTATAAAGAGTAACTTAGGCACCAAAGTCCCGTCAAATTCGTTTCAACAGTTTAGGAGATTACCTCAAAGAAACAGACAGACAACAATTAAAAAACTGTTTTTTAGTATTAGTACTGTGTACACTATCATATGCCGTTAGTAAAAAGCACTTATTTCAACATTGCAAAAAGACACTTCAATTTCATTTATTTGTATAGAAGTATAAATGTGTATATTACACTTAGTATTTACTTGAAATAAGCATAATTACCATTAAATAGTTTGAATCACCCCAATTGACTAATTAGAAAGATACAATAATGTCACTTAATGTAATGTGGTTCGATATGATGTGTCTACTGAGATATTTATCAGTGCTGCGGTGAACCACGTCGGCTCATGATTAAATCTCCCCTATTAATTAAACTTGCTACTCGTTATTATTCTGATATTGTATTATTGTTATCTATCTGAGTGGGTTTGCCCGACTTGAATAAATGGTTGCCGATACACATTACTACGTAGATAAAGGATCTAGGTATTCTATATTCCAATCAATATTTTCAATTGATGATATTTACATTTAAACAAATGTTAATTTTATTATACGAGTACGTCTGTAAATTAAAATGTGGAGCTCGTGACGAAATAATAACACCCACACTGGTTGATTGAAGTTTAAGCCACGCTTGCCGAGGTCAGTCTGTGAATGGGTGTCCGTTCGTAACATATCGAAACTCCTACGTGCTTCGGAAAGCACGTTAAACCGTTAGTACGGCTGACATTTGCAAATCTTTGACAGTCGTAACGGAACCAAAGGCTTATCGTGCTTTCTGTGTCATATAATTATAATGGACGCTCACCCATCCACGGACCAACCTCGGCCAGCGCTGCTTATCCTAAGACCGAACCTTACGAATGCCGTATGTTAACATGCAGTATCACAGGTAAGCAGATACATTAGTGCATATAGTAATTGTAAACAGAACTAGTTACGCCGTGGCGTCTAACGTAGAGCGAGAGAGAGATAAGATAAATTGAGCAAACTTTGTTTGGTACACAAAGTTAAATGCTTAAGCAAAGACCTTGCCGTTTGTATTGTTTGTTTGGTCTACACACACTAGATAAATCTACCTAATGTAGGTATCTTGAATTCTCTTATAATTATATCTATACAGGAAAGCCCCTGCCCCCATTATCTTGGCCAGCGTTTGATGGATCGATAGTCGATATTGTAATGCTTAGAGAAGGCTTATGTCCTGTAGTTGACGAGTGGTGATGAAGTGAAGGCGTTCTTGTAGTGTATCTGTGTATCTAAGTTTAATTAATTACCTTTGGTTATGTAATTTAAAACTAGACTCATTATTAGATATGATTTTTTGTACAACTTATTTACGCATGCGGAGTTTACCTGTAAGTGATTGTTGCACTGTTGCATATACATTTTTGCATATTACCGACAAGCATTAAGCGATATAAACAATTGTTGGTGAACCAATAAATCAATAAATCTAAACAGTAACATTCTCTCGAGCACACAGGTAATGAGTATGAAGTCACATCACAGCCATGGGTGAGATAGTGGTGTGTAACCGACCCAACAAACCATCTGTGGTACTCAGAGACTACAACTACATATGGCGACGAGGCGCAGTGTTCTTGACAGTTCTTCATGGCGAAAGTCAAGATAAGGTACTGGAATTTGTTGAATAGATCACTCATATTGTCACTCTGCCATTGACTAGAAAAGAGTTAGCTCATTGGCTGTAACTGTACTGTTAACTACTAAAAAACGGAATCGCTGCACAAGTCCGACACGGTACAAGTATTTTAAGTGGCGGTAGAACCGAACCTCCGAAGGGAAGCTGGTAGGAATCCAGTAGTATGGACTCCCCACACTCCACTCCACTTCGTCACTGCCACGCAGCTGTAACTTTATGAATTCCATATAAATATGACGTTTATGTAACTAAGTACCGTGACGCGCACCCTTGTCAATACGGTATCAGTACCGCATGTTCATTGTGTAAGTAGCCATGACCATGCGTCAGCATATATAAATAGATTCTACTTTTAAAGTAGGGATGTACCGGAGGCCATGTTGGCGGAGGCGAAGATGGAAAAATTGAGAAAAAAGACCAACATTTAAACTTTTCTTACAGAAATACCTGCTTATCCGTTACATATTCAATTCTTACTTCTGGCAATCTAATAACAGATACACTGGTCGATCGAAGGTTATTCTAGGTACGCTTTCATAAGCCGGGGTTGCGGAAGGATCGTACGTTCCGACCCTCGGAGTACGTGTGATGGAGCACTGGGGTGGTTATTAGTCAGTAAGAGACTGACAGACCCCTCCGCCCACCCCAAGCCATGAGGATTTTCCACCTCGGCAACAAAAAAAAGGTACGATTACATATGTTACCATGATCCCCTTTTACTTCGAATTAGTAAGACTCCGACAGACCCCTCAGGGCGTAACACATTCATGAGGATTTTCCATTCCAGAACAACAAAATAAGGTACGTTTGCATGCCGAGGTTATGTCGTGGATGAGCGACTGTCCACTAAATACCTATTCCTACCTCTCCGCGCCTCTGAGCACGTTTAGCCGTTGGTCCTGCCTAGTTAATCCTGCTAATCTATAAGTGATCTGACAGCAAGTTTTACCAAGGGTTATCGTGTTGTTGTTGGGTTGTAGATGACAGATGTCTATCTGTCATCTATAACCCAATAACCCAAGAAGCATCATGTAAAGTACTTGTACTCAGCTGCAACAGGTTAGACTGGAAGCCACCGCAACGTAGTTGAAAAAAGACTGCCTACATATGACTACTACTACTAGACTGTATATGACGGTAAGGGTAAAGACCCTTACCGTCATATGCAATGACCGTAACGTAAAGAACTTCGCTTAAAACTTACGGAGACGGGGGTATAATTTCTTGAATCAGTTCCGATTGTACGGTTCAGGTTAAGGCAAGGTTTCGTGTCAACCCTAAAGTAAATTAGGTAATAATTAGGTATACAAGCTGCTCGGTTATCGATTTTACACAGTTTTACAGAACACAGTACTCATGTATGAGCAACTGTCACCTTGGTATAAAAAAAAATGTGTTTGGTCGTGTTAGTAGGTAGATATCCCACTACTGTTTGAAATAACTGATTTCTTTTATAATTTTTAGATTTCAGTGTTGTTTCAAGATTGGAAATAGTTTAGATTCTTAATGGTCCGAGAGCTGGTGTTAGAGATTTTTGAGTAGGTATTTAAGGCAAGCTGAGTATATACATATGGACTTATTATATTTTGTCCAATTTTATGCAGTCTATAACTGGATTCACTATACTTTCTGTAAGTTAACGTGTCGATTGTAAAAAGGACAGTAATTGTCAGTGGCAATAATCATTCTTTAAAAAGATAGCAAACTATCAGATAAGGAATACTGGTATGAAGGAATACCGGTATTCCTTGTCTTACATGTCAGAAAAAGATGGCATGTGGCCACTTTACTATGGAAGTGCAGTGAACAGATCTGTTGGCCACCTTCACCAGTATTATAGTCTTTTACTTCATAATCTTTAGCATCTAATAGCGTGGTTTCTTCTATTTCGTAGAAACTTACCTGTACAACTAAGATACAATGCAGATAAACATACATTAATAATTATAGTATCAGTATACAATTTATTACACCTGACGCCATAAAACATAAATCAATGGTAACTCCATTACACACCGTATTAAAAAACATTATTTTTAATCCTCGCGTCGACTGCAATGAATCATACCAGACGAAATCAACTAACAGTCCATAAAAAATAGAAATAGAATATACGTTACATCTGGTTCATGGCGAGTATTGTTTTGCGTTTTCTAACTTTAATTCGCTGAATTTGTAAATGCAGACTTGTGAGTTTTGTTGCGGTAATTGATCATTTCTAGTCTCCATTGAATTCCTTTTTTTTTGTTTTCGAGTATTCCAAAATTCCAAATTCGAAAATTCAATTATTTTTTTATAATTTCTCGTGACCCTGTTGTGCACGTATCAAACTTCAAAAGTGAGGCGCGCGGCTCCGACAGGTTGAAAAAGAACCAGCAGGCTTTTACAATAAGAGTTAACATAATATAGTAGAGTTAACATAATATAGTAGATAGTAACACAGCTCTGTCTGAACCACAGAACAAGCTGGGTCGGACAATATTAGCAAACCACACAGAACAAACGCAACAGTTTCAAAACTTCAAACGATAAAATAATACAAGTTCCAGTACAATACGTCAAGTTGTAGCCTCAGGATGTAACGATAATTAGAAATTTGTATTAAAACAAGTAGAAAGTGTCATGACTCGTAGTAACCAACTTTAGATATTGGACTCAAACTTTACCTCACTTTAAACTTTCATTCGAGAGGTTATAAGTAATGACGTATCTATGGCTTTGTAAAGTGAAATTAGTTTTATAAGTACCTACCTACTTGTTGCTTTTGTACGAAACCTTTGTCTGAACATTTTCCTTTTTGTTCCAGAAAAGATTAACGATATTGTTGGGTAATCTCCGTTCACGCTCAAATTGGTTTCGTTAAAGAAAACTTTGGCGTTCAAAATCAATAACTTTCGATTATCTTGTTTGCAGTTGGTTGATTATATTTATTAATAACACAATTTTGGAAATTTAACCAATTAGTAAAACTAAGTTTAATTTAAAATTTTAATGATTCATACATCCTACAAGTGTGTTCTCCTCTGAATATGAGATTTTACTATGATTGGCTGTCGTTGAACATCGCTCAAAGAGCATTGACTCAAAGTGATTCATAATATGAAGTGTAAAAAACGTATGATCTATCAATCATGTGCCACTTACCTAACACGCGTGTACATTATCATCGATTAGGCACATGACGCCCCCAAAATTATTTCTAGTACTAGTTAATACCCGTGGTTTCACCCATATATATAACATGATGTGTATTATTTTTCTTGTCCGAACAGACCCACGGCTGGGCAACGGGCTTCCTTCATTTTTTCTATCGGTTACAACTCTGCTCTCTCTTTCTAAATCTTAAGGAAGACATCCAGACTGCGTAGCCCACCGTAAAAACGGGTTTTGTTGACGGAAGAATAGAATATTGACATGACAGATTGTTGAATGATTTTTACCCAAGCATGTCGATGTTAAAACTGAAGAGAAGAAAGTTTTCTATTATCTGCAGTCTACGGGGCGCCCCGTGCTCGGGTAGAGATGTCAAGTTGTACAGAAATAACGTTGTCTATTCTTGGTAGAATAGATATAGAATTGGTCATTGGTGCTACGCGTACTGGTCGATTCGTAAGCTTCTTTGTGGTCAACTGTGGTCTTGAGTCTCTGTTTTAGGTAAAGTACCTTACGTTAAAAGGAATATTTTTTACATTTTATTTTAAGAAAAGTTATTTAAATACAATGGTTGCAATTATAAAGTCTTCTCTTTGTATTTGTCTATGCTATCACATAAAATGTAAGTCCTAAACAAATGAAGACGATTTTTAATCCCGGATAAAAACGAAGACAGATGTCAAAACAAGACCTGTATCGTAATGACGGTTTGTGTTTATTTAGGCATTTAATAATTCTATTCAAATACTAATGTGAGCGCTTATCTACTTCTATCATTCAAATACATTTCCCAGAGGGCGTGATGTATTTATTTCATGTCAGAATCGTGAAATATAGCTAATTGGTGGGTGTAGTGTATCCCAATTAAATATCGATACTCAAACCAATTACTGCTATAACAAGATGTTACGCTATCGGAAAATATCATGTATTTATCAAATTACTAATAGATATCAGATAAGGCTAAATATTCCAATTATAAATTTGATTTTAACTGAAACCCTTTTCCATATTATATTCCACCACATGTTTTTCATATTGTGTATGTAAAATCAAATATACGAATGTATTAACTTAAAAACTATTAGATTTTATGAGTAACTGCATTAATTATACTTTAGAGAGTCCAAATCAGATATCTATGTATATAATTAAATTGTTACTGAGTGATATCTGGTCTCTTCTGGACAAAATAACGGTTTTGTTAATGTCTGTCTGTCTGTATGTGTGTACACGTATCACGCAAAAACTACTGCATGGAATTAAATGCAGTTTACTAGGCTTTAGTAGGCTCCTTTTTACTATTCTAAATACCCCACATACGAAGTCGCGGGAAAATCTAGTAAAATAATAACATTTCCTCCATTCGTTGTAGTAAAACGCTTTCAGCACTTATTTCAAGGAAGAAGTAATCTTCTGTAACATGTTGCGGAAACTACAAACATTTTTTTCTTATTTAATATTCAAGTCAGGGGTGTGCAAGGGTGTGTGGGTGAGAATTGCTTCTTTTCTTTTTCTTTTAAAAAAAACGTTGCCCGATACTATGATTTTTTATCCTGTTTCGTGAGTTAGTAAGCCTTTAAACTCATATACACAAACAGCCAGACCCGGAGCAACTACCTGCAGGCCATACGAATATTTGTTCCGTGCACGAATCTTACTCGCGACACGTAGCGTAGCCAACCACTCAGACACTGCGTAACCGTGCCGTGTTTGTCCTAATAGCTCTATTAAGAAGAAAATTGAAGCATAGATACTTAACCCAACATAAAAATAATATTTAAAAAGCTCCTTTGTCTTCAACTCAAACTTTTCATTCAAAAGGAAATTATAAATTACCCTTCACAGCGAAGCCCGAAGCTTCGCTGCATTCAGGGAAAAATACTGTATCTAAAAATATTACAAAAAAAGCCAATTTTAATATCATAATAGCCTGAAGCTAATATAGCATAACCATGTCAAACCCACCCCAAAAAAATAAGGTCGACAAAACAAATACATTACTTTTTCATGTCGAAAGTTGAACTGGCCAAAACGACTTTTATTTTATACCCGCGGGTTTGTTTGCCCATGGCCTTTGTAATTCAAAGCCGGTAGTTAGCCGCAAGAGACGGGTTCTTGTTTATTTAATACAGAAATAGATGTTTTTAAAAATACACGTGGATCGCCTTGATGTGCTGAAAAATGAGCTTTCAATTATGGCGGTATCGAAAGAGGTTAAGAGTGGTTTGATATGAGCTAAGATTGTCTGGAAGCTGCTTTATGAATGAATTAACGATTACACTGTTAAAAATCGCTCAATCTTGTTTTAAGATAGACGAGAAGAGAAAATTGAAACTGTGCACGTAATGTGCATTATAATATAGGTTTGCGAATACTTGCTTTTTTAATTTTATTTGTCATGGTGGCCTAATGGGAAAAGCCGCGGCTCTCATGTACTATGCTGTGGGTTCAGGCAGGTACTTACGCTCACGTAAGTACCTGCCTGAAACCACAGCAATTAATTTAATATTTTAATTTAATAATATACTAGCTGTCTCGGTGAACTTCGTACCGCCTCAAAAGTTAAGTTACACTGCCATCTGTTAGAAATGTATGGAACTTATTATAGGAAAACATTTAATTTGCAATAAAAAAAATATTGAGGTCAATAATCGAAATAAAAACTGTCCTATCTTTTAAGTTTGACCAAAACACACACTGTGTGCAAAATTTTATTAAAATCGGTTCATAAATAAAAGTAGTTTACGAGTCCATAGCGGACAAACAATGTGACACGTTATTTATATATATTAAGATTTATTAATTTTATTTTCAATTTATAATATTTAATAAGTAATATAATAAGTAATAAGTAATAATAATTATGTACTCTCTGAGATTTATCTAAGAAATTAGTGAATAGAATAAGTCCTCTTTATTGTACACCATAAGAACATACAAATACAAACTTTAAAGAAAACATCGTGATGAAATCTGGACTTCTTATTAATTTAAGTAGTCTGAAACCGCAAACCCGCTTTGGTAAAACGTGGTGATCAATGCTCGTGCCTTCTCTGTATGCTGGTAATGTTTACGTTTTTTTTTTGTGAACTTATTGGTAACTCTATGTTAGTTTAAAGTCTGGTTCAGGAAAGCGGTAAAGTGGACAGTAAATAGAATAGTTTAAATCAAATACACTTCGCAAGACTGGTCGGTCTTGCCTTCAATTTACAGAGGGAGGAAAGTGCGAAGACAAATATGTGAGGTAATTTAAAACTATAAGAGATATCAAAGTTTTTCTGTTGGAACGTCTCAGTTTTTGATTCATAAACAGCAGAAGTGACATTTTCTAATTCAAATAGCCGTGCTGGTTGTATGCTGTGATGTGTTTTATGTGTATGTGTGTGTGTGTATGGTTTCGCCCACTCCTAAGGGTCTTGGCATGATGTTAAATAGTCCAAACGATATTTTTTATTTTCAATTCGGCTAGTGTCTCCAGAGATAATCTCGTAAAAAAAAGACGAACTCTTCCTCGATATTATATTATAGTATAGATAGATGGAATTGATGTAAGTGATGAGTCGATCTGTCATTTGTAGATCTCTGACAGTCGGTACGGGTAGTCAAAAGACAGAAAATCGGACAACCAGTTTTACTATGGGGTATCGTATTACCCACCTGGGTGGTGAATTTCTGATCGACATTCGCTCCATGAAAATACTTATATTCAGCTGGAGCCGACTAGACTGAAAGCTGACTCCAACGTAGTTGGAAAAAGGCTTGGCAGAACATAATGACGTAGATGAGCTTTTAAGCAATACAAAGATAATGTAATAATAAGTTCAATCTAACACAACGCGGAAATCCATTACAACTGTTTTCGACATCAAACAAAATTTTTGAGTTATCACAAAAACAATTTTTGTTGATTTTTCCCGCCTTCCTACTTCATTTTTAGCTAAATATAATACAAAAAGTGTCAAGACAAGGTCGCTAGTTTTTATAACCACAGAAGAAAAAAGAAATAAATCTCAGCGCTGTAAAAAGAACATTCATGAACTCGCTGTGAAAATAAACGTAATTTCGGGAACTATTTGCCAGTGTAAACATTGGCTGCTGATACATAGGCCGTCATTGATGTTCGTCTTAGAACTATTCCGTGTGATCGTTGCTTCTTAATCAATAGGCATGTGTCCTAGTTAAAAATATATTAAGTATATTTAGTGCGTAAATCAATAAAAAGTGACAATGATAATAGCACTTCAAAGTTCAGGAGAAGGGGCTTGTGACGAGGCTGCTACGTTAAAAGTGTAGCACGGCGTGACGTCACGCGCAATTTCAACGCACTATATCGTCGTCAATTTTGGTAAACCAAAATTGACGACGATATAGTGCGTAGGACATAGGACACATGCCTATTGATTAACCAATTTCCAATTTCAACTCACTATCAACACTTCAATTGCCAATTTCAACGCACTATATCGTCGTCAATTTTGGTAAACCAAAATTGACGACGATATAGTGCGTAGGACATAGGACACATGCCTATTGATTAACCAATTTCCAATTTCAACTCACTATCAACACTTCAATTGCCAATTTCAACGCACTATATCGTCGTCAATTTTGGTAAACCAAAATTGACGACGATATAGTGCGTTGAAATTGCGCGTGACGTCACGCCGTGCTACACTTTTAACGTAGCAGCCTCAACTCAAAAATACGCAGTATTTTTGAGTAATCCAACTTTCAGATCAATCAGAATTTTTAAAGACACCCTATTAAAAAGTAATGATTGTTTGGTGTGGTTTCCTGTATGAAACTCATTAGCATTGCATCTACTCGTACCTCCCTATATATACAAATAAATAAAATTAAAGCGTCTGTTTGTAATGTCAAAAGAACTTTTTTTACAATGTAAATGCATATGAAAGTTTATGAAAAGCAGTAATTAAAAATAATAATTATTTTTTTCCTTTAACTACTGTTAGTTAAACGATTTTTTTTTTAACTTTTTTCTTACAGTAGAACCTGCGAATGAGAAGTAGTGATATAATGCAACTAGCTGATTGCAGCTGGCAACACTGTTTGAATATCATTAAACACAATAGGAATCAAACTCATGACGCCAATATTTACAGCGACAATATTAACCCACTGTCACACAGCCCACAGGTTTGAAGTTGCTTGAAATGAAGTAGCTTTTATAATTAAAATAGTTTATCCTTTACTTCAGATAATTGATGGAATCCATAGGTGAAAAATGAAACTTACAATAAAGTAATTAAAAAATTGAAATCAAAATTAAAAAATTAAATCAAAATCAAATCCAAATTAAACTTAATATTACATCAAAATTAACTACAAATTAATATTAAAATTAACCTTAAATGAAATCCAAATGAAAAATTAAATCAGAATGAAAATTAAAATTCATTCAACATCTCCCAAGGTATGCTTTACTATGGAAAATGGTTCTCAGCTTCCTGCTTGCAGAAGGCATGTCTCCAGTCCAGAAGGAGCCTTCTTACTATTTAAAAGCGTGTCGAAAGAGTATCTACGAGTACTATACGCCTTTCCAACAAAACACCATCACAATATAAATAAAACATACAAGGCAGGTGATTTCTAACAAATATAAATTACAAGTAAATATTTTTCTTTATTTAGGTTTAACGTCACGTGTGTGGGTCGACGAGTGACGGTAGATATAAGGGGACTACACACGGCGTACAAGACGTACAATAAACCTCTCATTTACTTTGTTTAGTTTGTACATCGGTGGAAGGGACATCGAAACACAAACGGATACCATGAGTTCAGTATGTACATGATTCTGGACCCACTAGCGTTGATTTTTTTCGTCGGTTTATCCTAATTTATATGTTATCTCTGATGATTTTTAAAATTTAACCTCTAAAAAACTATAATTTCTACCTAACCAAAGGGTATCGTATAAATGGCTGGACTGGTTGTCAAACTTTCGTGCTTCTGACTACCCGTAACGACCGTCAAATATCTACAAATGTCAGCGTGATTTCTGTCGTTTTTTAATGTCGGTTACACATACTACTTAGCACACAGCTGTATGTTTGTTAATAAATAAATAATGATCTACTGGCCAACCTAGGCAAGCACTGCTTAACTATCCACTAGCCCTTCTAGATGATACGGTCTTTGCTCAGCTTTGGGATAGTACAAGCAAGAAAGGATCAAAAGGTGACGTGGTGCTATTTTATAGGTAGTTCACCCTCCGTTACCTAACTACAGAGCGGTATCCCAATCTAGAACATTCTTGTATTCCAAATAGCCATACACGTGTAATTGTAAGGACCCGACGGCCTACTACAATAGAGTTATTTTAAAAGTGCCTACTATTGAAACGAAAGGCACACTCCAAAGGTTTACTTAGTTTTTTTTTAATATTCAATCAAAAATCGCATAAAGAACCAAATGAATCCGAGCTGATGGTAAAGTCCAGTTTAAATGCTTCACTGTTCGATGATTTTGCAACCGACTGCAAATATTAGTTGTATACTTGCATTTTGGGTTTTATTAGTCTCGTTTATTTAAAAGACTGAGAAAAATGATTGTCTGGAAAATATTCAAATGCCGATAAAACCGTGGCAAATTAGCTCTTGATTCCTTGTGTCAATAAGGCCTCATTTGACAACCGCTAAGATTATCCTGTACTCGGAAAATATCTGCCTTGACTTTAAAACACTACAGCCCCGGATTAAATCTATCAACAAAGCTACGCGTTGTGTGTAATCCCCCTAAGATACTCATGTTCAGCTGAGTGGATCGACAAAGGCGCCTCCCGTCTAAACAAGCGTTAGTAACTCGATTGAGCACAACCAAAAAGGCGTAAGGCGTTTACTGTATTAGCTTTTCTATGCTCCACAGTATTCTCTATTCGAAAAATAATTCCAGATTTCGATTCGCTTTCTCGAGGACTTTGAGAATTAGCACTTGTTTCGCCAAAATGTATTGGCGAAATAAGGCCTTCGTTATAGACACCTGTCTGACACCTGTCTGCGTGACATTTGATTTAGGTTTAGAATAGATAACCATATGAATTTATAAATCTTAAAATTCTGGTAGTTCATAGAGGAACGGATTGACCGTTCCTTATATAGCTGTGAAAAAAATACAGACTGGAAAGTGTGAGTGAGACACAGCGAACGTGCGGCCAGTAGTGGTCTATCAAAACAAAGAGACAACAATTGGCCGCACAGTCGCTATGAGCGTATAGTTCAGTTCATTTCTCTACAATTTATATGGGTATGTACAGTGAAAATATTCTACATTTTATATTAAGGTATTATTTAAAGTAGGTACCTATAAAGGTACTTTAACAAAATGAGGCCAAAAATTGGAGACTATTATGTCCGGGCCTTCGTCAAAATATACGATACGAAAGGTATAGAAATTTAATAGAAAACGAAAATGCTAATATTCAAAAGATCCTACAGGTACGTATATGAGTTTGCAATTACGGTGAACGAATTGGAAAGGTTCCAAAGTTTTTGATAAAAAATGATAAATGTACCTAGTATTTTGCATAATGGACAAAAGCCCAATGGGAACTGTTTCAATTTTCTAATGACTTTATTATTGTTTTGTAGGTGGCATTGGGAAGAGTTATTTTGAAACATGAGCATAGTTACGCTTTTATATTATACCGAATAATTATACCTACTTACATAATGTATAGCAATTATAGATAAGTTATAAAACAAAATTTAAAATAAATATTTGCCAGAAAGATAATTCAGGCATAAATATATACTTATCCTGCATTTTCCATTTACCTTCAAAAAATATAAACGAAAATGTTTTGGTGGAAAAATAACTTCAACAGAAAGTTGTACCGCATATTAAACTTTGTGTGGGTGACATAAAGTTTAGTTTCCCGTAAAACTTCCTGTAACACTTTTAATAATACTAGTTGACGTGAAATCAACTAAATGCGCCTAAGTATTACGTTGATATTTGTTTAAGCATGCCTACCATGTATTTATATATTAGAATCTTGTTTATTTGTTTTCAAACACAATAGATTTTTCCAACAAGCGACAAGCTGCTATGCCCCACGATCTATGTACACTAATAAGTTGTTTCAACCCAGGACGAATCTCACATTTACAGGTAAAAATAGCTATATTATGTGTATAAAATTGTATAACAAAATACCAAACTATGTAAAAACTTTACCCTTTTCTAGATTTAAAAGTAATCTGACGAAGTTTTCAATTGAAAAGTGTTTCTATGGTGTACATGAGTTTTTAGAGTATAAATTGTAAGTTTTGACATGATGGTTATTGATACGATTATTATTGACATGATTATTATTAACATTGGTATTACCTATTGATATTGGTTTAATTGACATGATTATTACTGATACTTATGATTGTTATTCTTATTAGATTTCATTATTATACTGACATTTTTTCTTTTTTAATTCAACAGTACTATTTGAATTTTGATGAAATTGAAATCTGTGTAATGAGTGCATGATTATATTCAATACTTCATTTATTTAAACTATTATGTGTTATATTTGCACGCCGAAATTAAAGGCAGAATAAGAGATCAATTTTATTTATGTTATCAACCTTCTGTACCTTATTTATGCAAATAAATGATTTATTATTATTATTTAAGTACAATTACTATAAATTTCAAATACGAACTTTAAAAAGAAATATGTGTTATTTAAAAAAGAATTTAATAAAATATCAGGTCAAT
The DNA here is from genome assembly GCA_905147745.2 of Phlogophora meticulosa. Lineage (NCBI taxonomy): Eukaryota > Metazoa > Arthropoda > Insecta > Lepidoptera > Noctuidae > Phlogophora > Phlogophora meticulosa. The sequence continues at coordinate 13,569,962 of LR990520.1, read as the reverse complement.
GCAAATCACTAAATCCAATACAACGAACTCTTAGCTAGTTGGCTATGTCAATAAACCTATTAGTATGAATCTTAGCTCAAAATATGTTCAACACGCCTTTTCGATGTCACTAATAATTAGCAGACATTTGACACTTGTTTTGCGTAAGCTATGATGTTGCATTTCCTATGTTTGTTTACGGCCTAAGGCCCTAGTTTAAACACGTATAGTAATTGTTTTTTTTAATCGAATTATCCTACAGCATTTTGGTTTATCACTCATAAACCTAAGGGTAGATTTACAAAACAATGGTAAGACCTGCTGTCTTGTATGGATCAGAATGTTGGGCCGCAAAAGGGATGAATGAAAGGCAGTTACATGCACCTGAGATGAGAATGCTGAGGGGGGTGTGTGGTATTAAACACGAAATGGATTTTTAGTTGTCTGATTAAATAAAGTCGAACGTTACGCTTACTCCATGCGTTCGTGCTGGGTCCATTTTGTACTGTAGTGCAATAGATTTGTACCAGTAGAATGTCTTGCAGTGTGGTTTAACTTTTTGCATATCAATAAAACTAGGTGTTCTATAAAAAGATGATTGGGTGTACACTCGGATCGTATAAAGTTTAACCTACCTGTACATAAAACAGATTTGTAGATTTGTACCTGTGTAAATCAGACAAAAAGAGCAAAATTCTCTTTTGGCTGATCTCTTACGTAAAATAGACAAACATTTCTAAAGTCGTCGAAGTTTTTAAACACACCTACATCCTTTTATACTCCTACGTCAGTATGCCAACACTCCAAATAATAAATATGCCTTTTTGTGACATATTTGCCCAGAACGAGGCGCACTTAAAAATAAAAATGTGTAGTAGGTATACATACCTGTATGTATAGGTATACACACATAAACGCTTATTGCTTTTTTAATAAATCCGTTCATAAAAGCACGCCGATGGCCAGTACTAAGCAGCTTACTGAAGACCATCACCAAAAAGGTCAGTGTAAGTCTTTCTAGAAATGATGGATGCATTGCGAAAGATGATATGCCTATAAAGAAGGTGAGTATAGACATGGCGACCATTAAAGATTCATGTAAGGAGAAGATATGTTGTACCTACCCAAAGAAAATGGTGAAAAATTGATACCTTGAATTAAATGAAGATTCCGGGTTGACGCTTACCTGAAACAAAAATAAATATAACTTTAGCTACGGTTTATTTTAGACAGTGAACTATCATATCTTATTCTTCATAGATAAAATGAAATAGCTTTTTTTTCCGTAATCCAATAATTATGTAAATACATTATGCCTTTATGCATTTCCTTGCCTCGGAAAGCACGATAAGCCGTTGGTCCCGGCTGTCATTTGTAGATCTTTGACAGTCGTTACGGGAAGTAAGAATCCCGAAAGACTGACAGCCAGTCTTACCAAGAGGTATTGTGTTTCCCAGTAACTGTGTTGTGGAGGTCAGAGAGGCATTCGCTTCATGTAAAATACTGGTATTTAGCTGCATCTGGTTGCACTGTAAGCCGACCCCGACTTAGTTGGGAAAAGGCTAGGCAGATGATGATGATGAAAAAGACATTACATATTTATTTATTATTTTATTTAATACTGTAAACAAACAAAATAAAAAATGCCATAATTATTTTCTACCCGTCAATCTTTGGGTGATGTTGATTTGGTGACGCAAACAGTAGTAGGTGCAATAACAATATTTATACCTTTTACACATAAACTTTTTTTTGATAAACATTAAAACCTGAAGTGCCAAATGCGAGTGAACTCTTGTTTACCATAGTTTTTTATATTATGTTTACGCCGCAATAAATTTAAATATCTAATGGGTATAAGTTCCTCACCAAACTGCGAAGCTTGTGGGGTGATTGAGGATATCTGTCACGTGCTGATGGAATGTCACCGGAACATACACGAAAGACTATATTCGCCTGGCGAGGAATTTAAAGTGGGGGCATGTAACAGCATTCTGGCGTCCCCTTTATCGGAGGAGGCTAAGATGTTGTGCCGAATGTTGTTCGTTAAATACTCGTATCAAAACGAATAGATTTATTTCGATGCCATTAGTATAATATTAAGTAATACCCATTGTTTAGTTTAGTTTTAATATGATAATTGTAGCTGTTATGGGGGTGACATTATCACCGAGTGATAAAAACCCTTAAAATAAATAAAGATTTTAAAAAAAAGTTTACGTCGCGAGAGTCAGTGTTAATTCTACAGGTAAAAATGCCTTCGTAAATATGCACTCTTTTCAGTTACATTAGTAGTTGTATTTTTTTTGCTAATAACTCAGGTACGTTTATTTTCTTTCAAGCTTGTTCCATCACCTTTGTGTCAATGTTCTACATCAAACTGTGAATACGAACAATCTGCTCATCATGTCATGTGAGTGTACTATTTGGCAAAATGATTTTATCATAATGTTAGATAGTATGCACGTTGCATCTGGAGTTGTTTACTATGCGAACCTAGTAGAAACTCGATCAAATTTCCGTTTGTTCAAGCGTTTTTGCTATACCTACTATTGGAATCAAATGTAACGGCTCATCATTTAGGACCCTTTAATATCAGTGTTAATATTAAACCGTGGTGCTAGGCAACTGGGCGTTACTCAGTTGTAAACGTCCCTTTGTGCCTATTGGCCTAGCTCTGTTCTATCTCTTGCTTGATATGGAAGCAAGTGGAAATTATGTATTTTTCTAACTCCTCCGCTGTTCTTTTCTGATAAATTAATAATAAATAATTCTGATAATATTGTTTCGGGATCCAAGACAGTTGAATCGTTTCTGGGGAACTTGTCTCAAAAAAAAACTGTACAAATATGTTTTTTTGTTACCAAACCCATTTGGTTAGATTTTTTTTGCAAGTTTTAAAATTCCCTTAAAAATAATAATAATAGATAGACCCCATATAGCTCTTAATGTCATTATTTTCAAGTTTTTATGGTGTGCAATAAATATTACTCCAAAAGGATACCAAAGAAAATATGTATGGATTGTGTGAAAGATGACTCTTGAGATGACGGTAAATAGAAATATATGGAAGAAGAAAACATGCTTCTCCGACTCCAAGTAAATTGGAATAAGGGCAGGAGGATGATGAATAAATATTATTTTATTATATTCTAATCTATTAATTTAACGAGAAAAGTAATGAATTAATTTAATTCCATTAAGGTTCTGTTTTCCTTTTAATATCGGTTAGGGTACAGACCTGAAAAGGAAAACCAGCAAATGAATTCTCTTTCATTCGAAAGAAGTAACAAATCATCTTAAATATGGCTCAATAAATAATGTAAAGTGACTAGTCTACTAGCTGCCAGTACTCGCTAACACGTAGATGTTATTCACGGTCGAGTTAAGTTTCGCAAGTATAGCGATACAGATAACACAACATTGAACATGAGTAACGTTGTAATAAAAGAGGTTCTTATAGAAAAAAGTTTGAGGTTGGCCAGCACATCAAGCTAACCCAATCTGTCAAATTTCTGTGATAGTTTCTATCTTTATAACAAAAAAATAAGGTTCATGTTCAATTAGGAAAATTTGACAGTTTGGGGTAGCTTGATGTGCTGGCGTCTGTACTTAGCTCTTCAAAAGTTTATGTAAATATTTCCTTGATTAATTTCACACTAATAATTTATTAACTAACTAGCGGACCGGATGGTTGTCCTGCCCGCACAGCGCTACCTAACAGGTCCAATTATTAATCTAAACCATCCAGTAACACACTCAAACACACACAGGATTTTCATGCAAATCGGTCGAGCAATTTTCGAGACTTACGAACAGCAATTGATTTTCATATAATGCATGCTTGTTATAGTACTGTTAACATCGATGCACGATAGCATTTTCCGTAATTTTTGTTTCCAATCAACAGATGTTAGAAACAGTCACAGAATAGTTTTTTTTTACATAAGGTCTCTCTCAAACAGACATACGCATAAGTGCGTAGGTATTTGATTACATTATACCAACGCGCTAACTCTTAATTTTGATTTCGATCGATCGATTTGGAATTTAGACGTCTCGTACTCTTGAGTTCGTTCGTTTTATTTTGACAGCTGTGTATTTCGCCAAATAATATAATCACGAGACTGCGAAATTAATATCGGAATCGTTTTTGATTGAAACTAAAATTCGTTTAAAGAGTAAGACCTCTGGTCTAGTAAAAAAATAAATAAATATTGCTTGACAATCCACACAGCATCATCTAGCCCCAAGCTAAGCCGAGCTTGTGTTATGGGTACTAGATGACTGATATACTTAATACAATACATTAAATAGATAGATATTTTTATTATATATAGCAAATACCCAGAACACCCGGAACAAATATTTGTAGATCGTACAAACATTTGTCCCAAGACGGGAATCGAACCCGCAACCTCTTGCGTCGCAGGCGGACGTTCGCCCGCCGCGCCACATCGGTCGTCAAAAATAGAATGTCAATGCATTTTTTACCCATAAATAATAAAGATTAATTAACTAGATGTAGCTAATATCATAGAGTTACTTAACAAAAAGTACCTAATAATTAAGCTCTAATTTAAGAAGAAAAAACATTTATTTGTGACACTCACAGAAAATGCCAAAAGATTAAAAACTTGCAACTAATTATGTATAATACGGATCCCTAAAAATAAAAGAAAATAACCAGTGTACGGTCAACAAGGCTCCATCTATATCTAGTTTAGATACTGATTCATTCTTACAAACATAACTACCCATAGGGTAAGTCCTAGGAACTATTCAATTGCATCTGCAATCAAAATTATCGAAATTAACCGCTCTTATTTAGTAACATTAACATTTTATTCAATTCAAACTCTAATTCCGAGTTAAATCTCTTGTATCCGATTCTATAAATAAATCTTAAAGAACCAGTTCAAGTTTAAAAACGCTTCGGTATTTTACAATGAAACTACTGATGTCACCGTCGCGCGTCGTGTCGGAGCAAATTACTATAGTGTCGACGGGGATTTTTTTCCTTAGCGGAGATTGCAACGGGGCCTTGAAATAAGTCCGGATATTGCCAGGAAGGAAAATGATGAGACCCTATTTTAGAGGGAAACTTTCGATGTCCATAGTTTGGTGTTACGATATTGATTTTATGAGATATAAATTCGGATGGTTGATCATCGCTAAAAGATCTTTAAAAAGCAATTGTCATCATTAATAAGTTTTTAAATGATCAATCATAGTGTTAATGCATTCGAACACAGCACAAAATGTTCTCACATGAGTTTAAAAAGATTATGTGGAGAATCATTGCACAATTGCTTTTTTTTATTCCACTCAAACGAAAGTCTATTCTTACATTGAAGAATTCAGGGTGTTTGCCTTGTCTATCAGAGAAAAATAAACTGTGTGAAATATCCCAAACGGCTTGCTGAGTGGTATTAACAATATCAATTCCGTTTTACATTTTGACGTTACAGATGTACAGACGCTTTGGTTACTGGGAGTATTTTGTGGATATGGCTAGTTAAAACTGTTACCTAACTCGATGTAGGTTAATTTAAGGGCTAATTCATAATGGACACTTAAATCTTAATCATCTGCCTAGCTTTTACCCAACTACATATGTTGGAGTCAGCTTCCAGTCTAACTGGATGCAGCTGAATACCAGTATCTTACAAGGAGCGACTGCGTATCTGCCCTCCACTATCCAGTTACTGGGCAACAGGATACCTCTTCTCAAGACTAGAAATGATAGCTGGGACCAACTACTTAACGTGAGTCTCGATATGTAATGAACATCACCGATCCACAGACTGACCTCGAAAAGCGTTTTTATTTTTGCCACGAGCTCTTCTTGGACACTTAAACATTACGCTACGACCTTACCGGGTGAAACCGCGGGGCACAGCTAGTATAATATAATAAATATGAATTGTGTTTGCTTTTTTGTTTGAACACGCTAATCTTAGAAATAGCTGTGATTAAATAGAGTACGTACTCACATTTCTTTATTTAATACTTCATCTTGTTGTAAAGTAAATGTAATCCATATGTATCTGCGTCCCAGACAGGATCATATAATAATAATCATCTTATCCTGTGGCTTTCTAAGACCGAATTATGCCACGACATCTCAACCACAGAGTATGCTAGCTTCACATAATCGAATATTCATAGTCGTGAATGAATTGGTGCTCACTGAAAGCGAGTGTCAGCTCGCAAGGAGAATGCTGCTGTATGTTCTCTTGACGACGGTAATCTAGTTTCCTTTGATATACAGAACCATTTCAACGATACCGATACCCTTAGTATTCAAGCATGATCTGTTTATCTTGCACACTCAACACGGCATAGTAAGATAATGTTAGAACAAAAGACGAGGTTTATAGCTGTAATTCATAATACTTCTCTGGTTTATTTATCCTTCTGTTTTCGATGAACAAAATGCTAGCGTACGGTACTCCAGATAGTAGAAGATATTAATTACTCATTTATTTTTAATTTCAGACACTAAACAATTGATTTTTCCATTCTTGAGGGATACGGCACTGTTTTTCTTTACTACAGGCATGTAGACTGTCTAAGAGGATAGTACCCCAACCATTTATGTTGTATACCAGTGTTCATTTGTAAAGTGCAACTGTTTTTATTGTATTTACTGCAACACATTTTATGCAATAAAGTTTGTATTTATTTTATTAAGAGTGCTTCTTGAGATAGACAAAGATCTCACCAGCCTTGAAACCTTACATATCCCCGATTCATGAGATAGAAATATGCTTCCAGTTCTAGCAGATTGCGAAGGGAAATTACTTCGTCTTTAAAATGTTAACGTTTTAAGTGTTTGCGTTATCTACATCCATTCAAAAATAAAACAAATTGAATTGAAACAAGTTGAAATAGTTTTGAATTAGTTCTAACGAACTCAGTTCTAGAGCCTTTGTGAGATCTGGAAGGCTGGCTAGGTATGGGACTTGTATGACAGATCTCTAGACTAACACCCATTTGAACATATTCGTAGGAATCAAATTAACCATTTGAAAATCTGGTTTATTATTGGATATAGGGTAGGTCCCATTCCCAAAAGCTCCTGGGCATTACTTAATCTTGGACCAATAAGATTTAATCTCTTACACGGGATGTAAGTATATGCCTAAGCAAGTGGGTTACTAGACTAAGTACCTGTCTAGTTACTTTTAGTAGCAATCCCTAAATCTACTTAAGTTTTATTTATGTTTTCTTACGCTCACCTTTAGTAAGAGGATTCCGGCAACAATTAAAGGCCATTACATAGAATTAGGGGGATTACAGGGAAGGGAAAGTTCTCATCTAACAAGGTAAGAATTTTCCCGAAATCAGCATTATACATATACCTACTTATTTCTTTTTCCCGTGTTAGGCAGAGACTAAGAAGTAAGAGTAAAGGAAGCGAGAGGTAAAAATAATACAGTAGGTGCAATAAAAAAGAGGGGTGTGTTCTCAGTGCCTACTTACATGTATGTAGGTATATTTTGACAGTTCACTCATAAGTCCAAATTCAAAGCTGGTTCTGAGACTAAAAAATATTTTGGGTTTTTGATAATTTTGCTGGTGAGAATCGTCCATTACTATTTTTATTGTTTTGTTATTTTATCTTATCTTTTTACCTTTACTGGTTAACCCAATGCGATAAATGTGCTTATACTTAGTTAATCTGTACTTAATAACTAATTATAAACTATGCATTCCTTGTGAATTCATTCAGAGATACATATAATTAGTCCGTCTCACTTGCTTGAGGTTGAGCGTACAGGGTGCACGTGTAAGTTGAATGTACCTATTCATGACCTTAGACTTATTATATTTAGCGGCAGAACGATTTCCTATTTATAGAAAAACCCAATAACACTTTAGGCGATTGAATCTTGAACCTTTCGCTCCGCAGCCGCACTTATGACCAACCAGGTAGATTTTCTAAATATCTTCCAAAAAAAACCTTCAGAAGACATGACTTAACTCTTCCTTAAATAAAATCGATCTGACGAAAAAACTAGACCATAGAGGTTTGTTCAAGTACTTGGCGATTGAAAACCACTCACAAATTGATTGGGCCCACTAATTACAAGAAGTTTTCGGTTTGACCCAGTGAGAAAGGAATTTTCTCTAGAGGGGCTGGGACATTAATTTCTTTGTTTCATTAGTTTAAAATAGATTAGAAATTTGGGATAGTTGGTATATCATGGTATATCTATTATTTTGTTTCGGTATTTGATCGTATTTAAGGGGTATGTAAAGGTTTATTTGGAACAAAAACACAATGAACTTGAATAAAATTAGCACGATGTAAGTCTGTTAGAAGTATGAGCCGTTTCGTGGCTACCAACAAACACTTTCAAATACATTATAGACTGATAATCTTAACAAACTAGTAAATAATATAATTTCACATGTATAATTTTACAAGTAATAGGTATATTTGACGACCGATGTGGCGCGGCGGGCGAAGGTCCGCCTGCGACGCAAGAGGTTGCGGGTTCGATTCCCGCCTTGGGACAAATGTTTGTACGATCTACAAATATTTGTTCCGGGTGTTCTGGGTATTTTCTATATATATAATAAAAATATCTATCTATGTAATGTACTGTATTAAGTATATCAGTCATCTAGTACCCATAACACAAGCTCTGCTTAGCTTGGGGCTAGATGATGCTGTGTGGATTGTCCAGCAATATTTATATTTATTTATATTTGGGAATGATAAAAATAATTGGTGAGTGCGTCTTTGGGAACTTGAAAGACAAAGAGGTATTTAGGGATAGTAGGTAAAAAGATACAGGTCGCATTAAATTAAGAACCTCGACCTTTTTTTACCTCGGTTAAAAATAAGGTTACGATCACAAAATTTATTTTTATTAGGACTCTGGACATGAGTAGGTTCTCAAACCAACACAAACAGTTTCATAAAAGACCATGGCCACTCATACGATCTGGGTCAGTTTTATATAGGATTTGCGCAGTTTTTATTCTTCATATTTTAGAAAAAAAAACATAAATTTGTAAAAATAACTTAACCCTATTTAACATAAAAATAACCACTTGTTACTTTCTTTGGGCTACATTCTATTCAGTGTAACAGCTTATTAATAAACAGTTATGCTATTAACTCCAGCCTTAACTGGGTCACAGACGTCAACAAGTTAATTTATTACCTACTCATGAAAAATATACATACATACATTTATAATTTTGGACTTTAATTTCCGTTCTAACGTTTCATAGTTTTTTATCGTTTATAACACCTTGCTTTGAGTTATGAAACTTTTTTTTTAACTGGGAATAAGGTTAATTCTCGGTAACGTAACGATAAACCTTTACACACACGAGTAAACTGTCATTTTCTTTTGTGGTACCTACTCTATTGTCATCAACTTAAGCAAAACTTGTGTACTAAGCTTTATAAAACTTTTACATCAGCCAGTTTATAATTGATATACATATATTAGGCAGAAATGTTTCGATTCCATTAATTGTTGTAATTAAAAAATAAGAACGTCATTGGAGTCGCTGCGAGAATAGTTTTTGGCGGGAAAGGGGCATTACGCATTTCCGGTGTGTTTTGTTTATATTCATGTTATTAGCACCTTATATGATAAATTGATTAAAGTAGGGAATTAGTGGTTTCTAATATTTTCTATCTGTATTATTCAAGTACATATTATATTACAGTAAGTACCTACGTATAAGTACTTACCAAAAAAGAGTATAGTAGTTTAAGAGGGTTTATTCTGAAAGTTGGCAACGTCGCAAATAGATGTCAAATATTTCGCTGTTTTGATTAATTTGATAATATTTCTGTATGGAAATTTAAAATGTGGCTAACTAGCGAACTAGAATATTGATTATGAATTGCAATAATTAATACCGTAACACCGAATAGTTAGTTTTAGATGTAAAAAAGTATTTGGTAACTTTCCAAATGCCTTTTTTTCATCTAAAACGGGTACAACATCAAATTCAATGTTATAATTGAAATTCATTATTAATATTCTAGTCAATTGGTTAGCCAAATTTCTTATTTCCATACAGTATTATTTCCAAATTAATCGAAACAGGTAAATATTTGACAGCTATTTACGACGTTGCCAACTTTTAGGATGCACCCTCTTAAATAAGCCAGCATATTTGCTGGCGTCGTAGCCACATACTAGAATCGAATCAAAAATGCTTAATTCAATACTCGGTTAATCTACCTGGGTAAAGTAAATTCGATTGACGTAAAGAGAAAAACTCGGTACAGAAATGTAAAATGACCGAGCTTTTTTCGAAACTACTATCGACTTGGGACGTGTAAAATAATTGAGGGAGTGCTGGTACACCTATTAACATACACAGATATTCGAGAGAGTATAACTTTTGTGTGATGTTAATCTGACTCGGTACAAACTTTAAATCTTTTATTAGTTATTACATATTATTGCAAACATCCCGTTACATTCCAGATTTGCAAAGAGGTTATAAGATAAGAGAAATCGGTGACTATACTTACTAATAAGGCGATGCAACAACTACGGTTTTTCAATATTTAGTAACTGGTAATCTGGAACTAAATCACACAGTTATCCGTTCAGACAGTTGACACTATGCTGTACTATTTCGTTATTATAGAATAGCATATTGCGTATTTTTTATTATTCACTACTTTATATTTTATAGTATAGAGTTTGTGAACGCGTCAATCTAAAAAAACAAAAGAACCAACGCAAAGCAAGCAAATTTTATACCTTTTAGCATTGTTTTTAAGTAGGTCGAATGTTTTTGAAAGAAAGCTTTTAATTACGTACTGTCCAGTTGGTCAGTTAATAATAATTTATCTAAGATACAAGAGCCCAATGACAACTGATCGTCGGCTTCTACAAAACTCAGTAGGTCATCATCTGCCTAGCCTTTTCCCAACTATGTTGGGTTCGGCTTCCAGTCTAACCGGATGCAGTTGAATACCAGTATTTTACATGGAGCGACTGCCTATCTGACACCCACAACCCAGTTACTGGGCAACACGATACCCCTTGGTAAGACTGGTTGTCAGACTTTCGGGCTTCTGACTACCCGTAACGACTGTCAATGATCTACAAATGGCAGCCGGGACCAACGGCCTAACGTGCTTTCCGAGACACGGATGAGTCTCGACCTTAGCAAGCATAGCTTATCCTACGATCAACTCGTGCGGCTGCTTTTATTTAGCCACGAGATCCTCAACAAAACAACAAAACTCAGTAGGTGAGAAATCAATTATTCTCTATCTTCTACACTTAGATGTGATGTATTATTCCGTTATAGTGGGACCAAATTTGAGGATTACCCTGTCCAATAAATCATCACAAAGAATGAACAAAATCGGACTGAACAGTAAAACGACATGCGTGATCAAAAAAATACAATTCGTTTTCGTCGGTTTAAAATGTATCTTGAGTGATAGATATTGTTGTGTTATATAATATACGGCACGGCACTTTAGGCGCAGTGGCTGAGCGATCAACTGCCGCGCCGCGTGTCGTGGATTCCATTCCCGCACGGAACAAATATTTGTATGTCCTACAAGTAGTTGTAGCGGGTCTGGCTGTTTGTGTATGTGACTTTAAATACTTGTGAACGCACCCAAGACACAGGAGAAATTCCTAGTGTGGGGCAATGTGCAACGTTTCTTAAAAAATATATATATATAGCTAAATACTATAGCGTAGTCTGAACTGAGATTAATGGAAGGACAGTCCTCCTTTCCCTTTAAATTAATTTTATTTAGAGAAGGCATTCTACCTAAACAGTAAATAAACACGTAAATAACGCTTATCAAAAGTGTTGTTTTACTCAAAGCGACTCGAAAATCATTGTGTCGGAAGGAATCCGCTAAAATTGTTTCAGTGTTATAGTCTTAAGAACCGGCCCCTTTGATATAATCTAATCGTTCCAGCTTTAATTACGCTTCTTGAGGTATTTTAGGTACCGCCATTGTTCTTGATTGACTTTATGTAATGCTAGGGAGTTTAGTTGTACCTACTGTTACGGGCATACCAGGATATAGTGTGGTGTTTTTCTTTCTGTGTCGATGCCTAAGTTATATAGATCAGCAATATATTGTTTTATTCATATAATAACATGTCCATTCCAATTGTAGCGCTCTTTTCAGATGTACGCTGATCAAAATCAATTTTGCGGTAATCATGATGAAACAGTAATGTCCAAGATAAACTTAGAAAGTACACATGAATTGAAAAACTCACATTGGTACTTGCCCAGGTTTGAACCCACAATCTCGTGCACAAGAGTCGAGGCCTAAACCACTGGGCCATCATGATATGACACATACTTTCTAAGTTTATCTTGGACATTACTGACATCGGTGAAGGAAAATATCGTGAGGAAACTTGGACTTATATAATTAATATAAGTCTGAAATCGCCAACCCGTCTTGAGCAAGCGTAGTGATTAATGCTCATGCCTTCTCTGTATGAGAAGAGGCCTATGCTCTGCAGTGGGACAGTAATAGGCTGGTACTTTACTTTATGATAAAACAGTTACTTTATTTTTATTATCATTTAAAACATCAATATAACCCTCGACATTATATTTGACGGAAACATGACGATAGTAAGTATTTCATGATTGCTGCTAAATGTATTTTGTTCCACATATATTATATTGTACAACATCTGGGCTGCATCGAAAGAGTCACTAAATATCATCCTAGTAAATTCAAAATCACTTCTATATCTATCTGACCTCCACAACCCAATTACTAGGTAATATGATATCCTTTGGATATACTGCTGAAGAACAACACAGTGTAGTACGCACGGCTACATATCAAGCAATATAATTTCCAGTAAAAGCTGACCTCTCATTGTATAGGATTTCCATACAATGAGAGGTTATCTTATACTTTTAATATGTAGCTTTCTATGGAGCCGTGTGTACATTCTAGGCTATAAAAAGCTAAGTAATAGGTATTTTGCTTTATTCTTAGTGACCAAGAAAGGGTTATCAGCACTTACTGCCTATAAAGGTAACAAATTCCTTGAACAAAAATGTATTAAAGAGCAAGATGAGGACCTCCCGGGGGTCATATTTTAAAACGGAATTAACGGTAATGTTCCAAGCAGGAATGGGTACTTAAAACTAAGTGGTTTTTTGTTCCAAAAAGAAAATGGTTTCCTTCTACTTGTAGCGTAATGACTTTGATTAATGTGTGAATACTTAACGTACGGGATAAGGGAGTGTTTCTTTTTTAATTTACCGCTTAAGGTGGGTCCTTCAAAGAAGCCAGCGACATTTAAATTTTCTTACGTTTTTTTGTAAATTAGAGCACTGCTTTACGTTGTATTTTGATCAAATTTGATATGCGGTTAATAGGGGTGATGAAAAGTAGTTTTTTGTCCGTCCGGTATATTATTTTAAAACATTGGGCACGTAGTTTTTCTTTTTTTACGTAATCAAAATAAATAAATAATAAATAATGCTGGACAATCCACACAGCATCATCTATCCCCAAGCTAATCAGAGCTTGAGTTATAGGTACTAGATGACTGATATACTTAATACAATACATTACATAAATAGATGTTTTTTTTTATTATACCTAGCAAATACCCAGAACACCCGTTACAAATCTTTGTAGATCGTACAAACATTTGTCCCAAGGCGGGAATCGACCCCGCAATCTCCTGCGTGGCAGGCGGACCTTCACCCACCGCGCCACATAGGTCGTCAAATGAGATTTTGAAAAAAGATTTTGTCAATACATTGAGTTAAAATGTAGCACATATGACGTAGCAAGCCCACATTCCCCATCTTTAATGAGTTTTATCTCATTCATTTTTTAATAACATTATATATATACCAAAAAATACGTGTCAAATAATTTTATTATATTATATACGGACTTAATATAATTCTTTTTTTTTACTTCATCCCTATTCTTAAAGTTAAGTGCTACCAAAATATGTATAATAATTTAAAACATTTACAGAAAATATGTTGATTTGCAGCAAATGTAAAATCGAGATCAAAATTGATAATTGTGTAAAAGCGCACCTGAAAGGGGAATTAAAATCAACATAAAATGTAGGTAAACCTCGTTTTGCAGAGTTAAAAGAGATCTGCCAAACAATGACTTGCAAAATCAAATAAAACAGATACAAAAGAATTTATATAAATTCAAATCCCTCAGGCTGTTTTATTTATTTCCACTAAAAGGCATTGCTCTGTGTTTTTAGAGTGACACAAAATAACAAACATAGAGCCCACCGAGAGTTTGGTTCCGTATCTGGGTAGAATAATATTTTTCGATAGTAAAAGTTAAATATTATATTTTATTACAAAATAAAAACTTAAACTTAACCGCGAACAATTAATGCTCGCGGTTAAATTAAAACATCCACACGGGCCGATCGAAGGTTAAGCTACGCTTGCCGAGGTCAGTCTGTGGACTTCGGACTCCATGGCGTTAAGCTGTTGATCTCGGGTGTCATTTGCAGATCTTTGACAGTCGTTATGGGAAGACGCCCGAAATTCTGACAAATTCTGACATAAACCTCCACTAATTACATTTATTTGGGGGGGGGGGGGGGGGGGGTACCTAGTATTTTTACAATCAATAAGACGTCTGTAATGATGCCAAAGAAAATATGATGTATAATATGCAAATGAAACCTAAAATTTTCATATATAATTTTCCACTAACTAAATTTATTTTTGGGAGGTACCTAGTATTTTTACAGTCAATAAGACGTCTGTAATTATGCCAAAGAAAATGATGATATAATGTGCAAATGAAAACTGAAATTTGTATATACTTATATACTTTATTTGATCATAGTTTCCCATATCTATAATTTAAATTCCCATTTCGTCTCAACTTACGAGAAAAAGTAAGCAAAAGTATTTTCATCATCATCAGGCTATACTAGTCCACTGCTGGACATAGCCCTCTCCTAATGAGCGCCATAGCGACCTGTCTTTAGCTTGCCGCATCCAGCATCTGCCTGCAGTCTTTCGCAGATCGTCATCCCACCTGGTCAGAGGGCGTCCTACACTACGTTTGCCGAGTCGCGGTCTCCACTCAAGAACACGTTAAAGTATTTTCATAACTTTTCTTAAGTTCAAGTCGATACTACGAGTATTAGTAGTTTCTTAAATAAGCAGCTTTGATAAACAGACGAACTCACGCTTTACTCGCGGTTCGTTTTTCGTCCTTTGATACAGAACCCTAAAAATTATCTTACCCTTAAATCTGTAAAAGTCGAGTGGTCGTTGTATCGTCGACTTAGATTGCAAAATTTCAGCTACTTTTTATTCATGTTTTCTTCTTTCATTGTTTTTGAAAACAGACTAAACTTTTGCAATCAGCATTAAGATAAAGTACAGTAAATCGGTTTATTAGATATTAATTCTCATTCTCTGCGTTTTCCTGTCCCTTGCCTGGGTTATTTAGTTTGCAGCAATGTTTCCCAACACTGGTCCGCCAGAGCTCATTTACATTCATCTATGGTGGGAATGGTTAAAAATGTCAAAATTTCAATTGAAATATCTCATTGAAGCAGGTATCATTTAATTTGGTATTGAATGTTTTTTATTTATTATAATAGTCTTGTTAATGCATTTAAATTGTATGTAACGTCCCACCGAAAATGGATTGTCGGCCGGAATCGAAACAGAAGCTTCGTCTGTATTCTTAGTTTCGGCCGAAAATAAAGCCGAAAACGAAAATGATAAAGACATTAAAACACACTGATATTTTGTTTGTTTTTATTACTTACAGGATACAAAATTTCGAGTATTTCTTGTTGTATTTGATTTATGTGAGTTATGATGAATATAGTTTTTATTCTATAATCAATCAATACAACAACGATCTTACATAATAACCCAAATGGCATGCGACAATACACGAACTTCTGATTTCCGGCTTGGCAGAAGCCGCGGCTACTTTATGGCCGAAAACGAAACTAATTCGGATTTTATTTTTTTTGCCGAAAATGGCCAAAACGACGACGACGCTTGGGTTGGTCACTACTTTAAAGTTTAACGAATAACATGCGAAAGTTTTGATTGACCATTTTGTAGGTGATTTTCATCCGATATTTAAGCGTGAATGAATAAGCAATAAGTATTTGAACGCGGCTGTTACCTTATTCTGAATGATAAATGTATGATGATTGACGATTGAGTTTCTAAATTCAGCCTCTCATAAACAAATAAATGCCTTATTCAATTGAATATTAATAAGTTTTATATTTGTTCACAAAATCAAAGCAAGCGGGGATTTGATTAACTTCATATTTATTTAGGATTGATTCACAGTGAACGAGTGCCTGAATTAATTATTTTTCATCTCAATTTTTCAATTATCTTTTTATTTACGATATCTTAATGGAATTTCAATGATAATAACCTCAAAAGAAAGCAATTAAAGAGACGTGACTTAGTAAATATCAAAACAAACATGTTGGAAATCGGTCATTACAAAATAATATGCGCTCTATTACTAGGTTTAAAAGAGAAAGGAAAAAGAGATTACCTAGAAAATAAAACCAAGTTTTTCTAAATTACGTAACATCACACCAGTTTTACCCGAAAAGTAAGGGTGTTTGCTGGTGGTGCACACAAATCTAGACTCAGACTTCAACTGAGAAATTCCAGGTGGCAACACTTTGCCCGGCCCGTGATTCCAGATCCTCATACTAACCAGTAGTGCTCTTCAGTTTATCTAAATTAAGGCTTTCAATATCTCATCATCTGCCTTGCTTTTTCCAAACTATAGCTGGGTTAAGTAAGTTTCACAACTTTCAGGTTTCTGACTACACGTTTCAACCGTCAGACATCTACAAAAGACAGTCAGGATCTACGGCTGATGTGCATTCCAGAAGCACGGAGGGGTCTCGATGTGCAATGGATAGTCACCCTTCCATTGACCGACTTTGGCAAGCGTTGCTTTACTATTCAGATCAACCCTTTTGGCAGTTATATCTTAGCTACTAGCCCGTCAGAGCTTCGAATACCTACAATATTTAAATAGCCACCCATTTCAAACAGGGCAGCAAAGACAGCCAAAGCCTAGGTGAGACGAGGCAAAAATAGTGGAGGCAAACTACCGGCATGCCAGTGTTGCCACTAATAAATTCATCCAGCATTCGGCTGTGTTGGCAGCCTACCCAAATAATTTATTTAAACACGACCCGTATTTCGTGAAAGTTTCAGGAGATAATGTTCCACGTCGGAATTCTATTATCAAAAATAACAGACAAAATACCTTAGTTGGCTGTGAAAATTGGATTAATTTAATAGACAGACATTCGTAACGAGATCGGAATAGTAAATTTATTGTGCATTGAAATGATTCTTCAGTACAGTTCAGACTACAGATATTATTTCGTAATAAAGGATAGGTTATTGCATCATTTCTTTATAATTCAGTTCATTATAGCATTGTGTGAAAGTGACCATATAATATGCTTAAGAATATTTTTGTACTATATAATTCATCATCTGTCTAGCTTTACCCAACTATGTTGGGGTTGACTTCGAGTCTAACCGGATGCAGCTGAATACCAGTATTTTACATGGAGCGACTGCCTATCTGACACCCACATTGGACAACACTCCTTGGTAAGACTGGTTATCAGACTTTCGGGCTTCTGACTACCCATAAAGATAGGCAGTTGCTCCATGTAAAATACTGGTATTTTATAATTTGATAAAAAAAATTGACGATCGATGTTGCGCAGGGCGGACCTTTGTTTCATTCCCGCCCTGGGACAATTTTTTGTACGATCTACAAAGACTTGTTCCGGGTGTTCTGAGTATTTGCTATATTAAATTTAAAATATCTATCTATGTCATCACATAGATAGATATGTTATTGATCTCATATACTTAATCCAGTACATTTACTGTATTAAGTATATATCAGTCATCGAGTACCCATAACACAAGCTCTGCTCTAGCTTGGGGCTAGATGATGCTATGTGGATTGTCCAGTATTATTGATTTATTATGTAATTCTTTAGACTGGAAACTCATCCATACATAGTTGTGAAAGGACTAGGTAGGTGATGATAGTCTCATTTTACAGCAAAGCATAAAAAAACATTACAAACCTGATGCGAAAGTTGGAAAACGCTAAGTAGAAGAAAATAATTGGATGTAACTGAGGTCGAGCGCTTTCAGAGTGGTTTAAGTTGGCACTTGTACCTCCACATAGTTCCGTCGACCAAATTACTTAACTGGCAACTAGGTTACGTAGAGGGAATATACATCTATCTTGTTGTGAACTCTACGAATAGACTTTGTAAATAAATCTATTTTGAAAATTGCATGGAAATTTTTGTGTGGGCTGGAGATGATCCGGTTTTGGGTTTTAGTCTATTTGTCTATTGAAACCTAAATGTAACATTATATACCTAATATATATTATTGTATGTATCATGTTTTTTATAAAGCTGGATTTTAAAGGGGTGGTAGCAGTAATGAATATAAACAACTTTTACTAATGGGATGAATGCTGAAATCGTTTTAACTTGTAGTTGTATCATTTTCCAACTCGTGAATTAGATTTATTTATTCAATACTTTAAGCACACAAGTGTACAGAGGCGGACTTAATGCCATAGGCAATTTCTACCAGTCAACCTTTGGGTGATGCAGAGACAAACAGTGGTGGTGATTTTGTGTTGCTTTTATATTATTTTTTTATAAGAAAGTATCATATTCATGAGTACTTTCACCAACTGTATTATCGTCAGAAAATTACAACTCACCCTATATAAAGGGCTATACAAACTCTTATACTCTCTGTACGCGATCCAGCGTATCGTCAAAAAGTAAAACATGAATATTGGTTTGAATCATTTAAATTGACTATTCGCTCAAATATATCCGTCTTACACAATGTGTTAATCTTACAATCATGAGTTATATTAATATTCTTGATCTACAACACGACTGTTGACTGAAGCATAATGTAAATGAAAAATAATATTTGATAATCACAAATGAGGATGTTTGATATTTATTTCAATTTAAATGAATAAATACTAGTCTTTGCTTCCCTATAAGCTTATATGAAAATTTCATCAGTCGTAGAGAAATTAGTTAAAGTCAAATTAATGCTATTGTTCTTAAAAAACACGTTGCCCCACACTAGGAATTTCTCCTGTATCGCGGGTGCGTTTACAAACCGCCAGACCCGGTATAACTACTAGTAGGCCATACAAATATTTGTTTCGTGCCGGAATCGAACCAAAGAAACGCAGCGCAGCAGTCACTCGCTCAGCCACTGCGCAACCGTGCCGTCAAAATTAATATTATTTTTAATTAGAACATTAAAAAAGCTGCTTTTGAGTAGCTAGATAAAGATTAAATTAGTATACATGATGTATGTATGACATGAAGAGTAGGCATGTTGTTTTGTATTACTCTAAGAGTTAGGCAGCCAATTCGCTGGTTCTTTTTAAGTCCTTTGCAATAGGGTTGCCATCAACTATACATATATACTTATATATGTATATACAGATATATTATTATACTTCGGGCTGCTAATGAGGAACTCCACACTAAAATCCCAATTATGCTATGCTAGACCCGGGAATCAAACCCAGGACTTAATGCTCAGCAGTAGTACTTGCAATTACTAAATCAACGAGGGCGTTAAAGGAAAAAAACTAGGATAGTTATCAATTTTTGTAAAAGTAAAATAGTTGTGAAGAAATCAGAGGGCCTCAGAAACTGGGCTTCAGCCATCTACATCATTATCTTACTTTAGTTCATACCTATGCCTTATTTAGCATGAAAGCAAAATGTAACCCACATACTACGTAGGCGGACATTTTTCTTAGCAAAGAAAGGCGCTTGGTTGAACAAAGCGAGTATTTCTCAACACGAACTGGACCCTTTATAATTCAGGGAGCTCGGCCAGGCTTGAATGCGGTCAATTTCTCTTCCTTTCATACATTAACTCAACTCCCAGTACTCTCCCAGTATTGATGAAGCTGCATGATAAGGCATCTTTTATGTAAGGTATGTGAAATGTTTTGTTCAATAAATAACTTTTATTAAATGCTACTTTCAAAAGAGCCTTTTTCAACCACTTTATGGTTCACAATGCAGTGTATTTAAAGTCTAACGTCTTTATATCACACATATAAATATTTTAACATGCGGCTGTCTGCCTTTGAGTCAGTGCCTCTCGTTCAAAACACAAGCGAGGGCGCACGAAAAACAAACACCAAAAATTTCATAACAAAATAATTCGTAACAAATATTTGCGGAAAATATTTCACAAAGCATTTACTACAAAATATTTTGTTATGGAAAGACATAGCTCTCCTGACATAAAATTCAGTCTAAGGCGATTGGCACACTGCACCACGAACACTGCGCGTGAATGCCCTTTCTGTGTGTTTGCACTACGCGTGTTTTCTATACAAACACAGATACTTGCAAACAACGTAAGAACACGCACTCCCACGCTAATCTGCGTGATGCGGTGCAGTGTGCCAATCGCCTATGTCAGCAACTGAACAGCCACGAAAATATACGTTTTGAGTTTAACGTTATGTCAACATACCACTGAAATTAAATTAAAGTAATTAATACCACCTGAAAGTTTATGTTTAATATCATAATAGCTTTTCAATAAATGCATATGGAAGTCTCCTGTGGTTATAACAAAAAAGCGTATTTTTTTTGGTTTCTGTTTGTTCCAACTAATCTGTGAAGTGTTGGGTCGATTTTGACAGAGCTATCACTCGCGGATAGCTGATGTCATAAGCAGTAACGTAGGCTTCTTTTATTTAAGGAAAAAACAAGGAATCAGAGCAAAAAAAAAGCCCCCGCACGAAGTCGCAGTTTACAGTGTGAATGTAAATAATCGTTTACAAATCTATAAGGTCAAAACAAAATAATTGCTAAAAGTTGCAACGATGCAATCAAATAAATACAAGAGCAGGTTGTCAAAGAAAATGTCATCCGTCACCGTCATTGACCGTCACTATGATTGGCGATCATAGTGGAGTACAGTAGATGCAGCATCTACTGTCAAGCTTGTATTACTAACCAATATTAAAGTATCGTTTATTATCGTTAGCGTTTTTGAGTACTTTAGCGTTACATGATGCCCAAGTCAGCAACTATAAGATAATCCATGAATGAAGCGCTGAAAGTGCTGAATTGAGTGTGCTTGGATTATGAGCCGTAAAATAAGATCATGATTAAAATCGTGATACCCGCTTTAAAATTTTTAGAGTTGAAGTTTGCGTGCGATAATAAAATAAAGGATGTTCTGAGAAATATTTTTTTGTTATTGTTTCTTCGTAATTCTCAGCTTCATTACGTCTTCGCCTTTGATACGAGCTGCAATCCCGCCTCGAGCCAAATTACAAACTTTGTTCAAAAAGTACCTACTATTTCCCAGAGAATGTTTATGAATGAAAATCTGTGAATAGTACCTAGCTTTTGAGGAAGTAAGAGTAACTTCCTCCGGCAACCCTACAGTTAATGTATAAGTATATACATGGTTTACAGATGTAGTCTGAAAGCGGCGCCGGTGACCGAGAAGTTGTGTGGAAATTGGTAGTCGCGGTGTGGGCATGTGATACGGAGGTATGGGGAAATGTGTTGTGAGGAAAGTTTTTAGTCTAAGCGTGGAGATTTAAGAAGACTGTGAAAAATGATACGACTAAAACGGAGATGATTATTGAGATTATGATGGCAAATAAAGATTTAATGAAGAAGAATGCATGCTGTGCCGAAGCCAAATAAACTAAGCAAACGGTAGGAGGATGATGATGACGATACGTCTTTTGCAAGGGAATAACACAATGGCACACATACGGGATATGATTAAAATTACGGCTCATACCATAAACACAGCATAAAACATCTGCACAGTTCTTCGTCATGATTAAAAATTTGACAAAATCCTAGAAGACATGAAAAGTCTCCCAATGAAATGGGACGCTAACTGCTAAAGAACAAAAACTTAATTTCATACCATAAAAAAAAATGGTTTATTGCAGAAACTTGTACAACTTTTACAGTCAATCTTACATAGAGACTTCCTTTTAAGTAAAAGAAATACCTGTGCGCGGAGGCCCCGCCCTTCAAAGGCAAATTATTGCACGGTAAAAGTGGTGTACAATATTGAAATAATGATTAGACAAAAAATAAAAAGTAACAAAAAAATGTGTGACAAATAAAAATAAAAGAAACAAAAAATAAATAAATAATGCTTAATACAATACATTACATAAATAAATATTTTTTATTATACATAGCCAATACCTAGAACACATCTTTGTAGATCGAACAAACATTTGTCCCAAGGCGGGAAACGAACCCGCAACCTCCGCGGACCTTCGCCTGCCGCGCCACATCGGTCATCGTCAAAAAATAAATAAAAAGAACACCTACCATTCCATAAACAAACACAATACCTATGTTTTACTGTCCCAATTTGCAATTTAGCCGACAATTTTATCGTACCCAGAACTTCGGAGTACCTATTCCAAACTCAATTATCTAACTCTCCAGCATCACAGAGTGGGATCTTCAAACATTCACATGCAAATTCCTTGCGTCAGTGTGTTCTAAACCTATTCAAAGTGTGAACTTTACCTGATGAACTCGAAATCTCTAGATATGATCCACAGAGCAGTCGTAGTGTAGTAATAACTTTAGTTCTATATAATACAGAATAATTTATGTTTGGAAATTTGCTTTTGAAAGCATTCATTCATTTGCGTAAATAATGTAAGTAATTTGAACGTGATTTAGGCCAGGAGAGCAACGCCAAATTTAAGGTTCATATTGCAATTATTATTTAGTGGTCACAAGAGCTATTACTCAGCATGAGGACCTGGGATCGGATCGAGTCGGGCCGTCTTATTAGGTTTCCATCTGGAATTTCTCAGTAGTTGCATGGAGTGTGGATTTGTGCCCGGTTGATGTAAATAGGCTGGCTCCAAATTACATGGGATTTAAACATTACTGGTGAAATGTGGGTGTACTACAAGTACACCTCGGCCCACTGATCGTGATCATGTGCTATGTTATTAAAATGACTGAATTTCAGTGTTCAAATTTGTTAAGCAGATGGTAAATAGAAAACGATGGCGTTATTCAGTTGTTTTATAACGTCTCGCAGATTCACCCACTATTTATGATTATAGCTTGGTATTAAATATCCCATTATCATCCCTTTCAAATGCATGAAGAGTTTTTGAGTTTTGCGTGGTAGTTTAAGAGATAAATGCGTTCAAACAAAAAAGAAAAACTAACAATTTCTTCAGCTTCGTTATATATAGTTAATAATGTAGATGTAGTAATAAATATTTTGAATAATTAGGTATTTATGTTAGTCATTTTTATAAGAATTGATGATTCATTATTATTATTATTATTATTTATTATTATTATTACAAAATAGTGCTTAACCTTAGTGTAATATATAGGTCCACAAAACTGTTCTAAACAGTTTTTCTGTGGACTCAGGTGAGGCTTTTAAGTTTTAGGTTGGGAATTTAATAATATAGTGTGTGATTATGCATAATTTACTATGTATACTATAGTTCATGGTGTGTGTATACTATCCAATAGGCGTACCTTTAATAATCTTTTAAACCTGTTTTTATTAGTTTCTCTTCTGATGTCCACAGGCAAGCTAATTAACAAATATGGTAAACGTTTTCTTAATGTCCTATCTCCATAATAATTATTAACTCTAGGTACTTACTGTTAGCTATCGACCTGGTACTGTCCTATATAAACCTAGCTGAAAGCGACAGTAAACGTTATGGGAACAAGTAGTAATACAGATACGTCCTTCTAGCTCAAAGCCTTCAAAGCTTGTGGAACGAAACTCTATCACCGGCTCAGCCCGACATCTTAGCTAGTAAAATTAGTTATTTCTCTTTGCGAGGATAGTGAAACCAGGGAATATGGCATACTTGAATGTGGATTTAAAGCTAGCTGAAATGGGTTCGATTAATTCGCTCTAGTTTAGCAAATGCGGCTGTGTGAGATGTATTAAGTATATTAGCATAGAATTAGAACCGTTTCGGATATTAATAAGTTTTGGTATGACAATGAGATAAGAGATAGAGATTGAGCTGCTGGTTGGCAGGCTCTTGACATAACATATATATCATATATGTTATGTCAAGAGCATGTTATGTCAGAGCGTTATGTATAACATAAAAAACAAAACCTCAGAAAAAAACACTGTTAAAATTAAGAAAAATGACAAAAATTCCAACGCCGGAAGATCCAAAATTATGTACAGAACCCATGATATCTGATCGTGTGTCGACGTACCTTCGTTCGCTCATGTGTATCTGTTTATTAAGAGGAAAGACTATCACGTCACGAGTTTTAAGAATGGCAGCCATCCACAAATTTGTTGTTTCCGTCTTTAACTATTTCCTTTCAGTTCACTTCGTAAATAAGCTGTTGACACGCCATCCTTGTGAGTGAAGACGCATTAAGAATTGCAATCATCTACATATGTAGAATAACATATTATCTATCATAAATATTTTGTTTGTCCTAGTGGGTAATGGTGATGGCCTAGCATTTAGGACCACGCGCATCGTGCAGAAAGATGTGGGTTCCAATCCGGATAAGTTTGGCTTAGACATAACTGAGGTCGGTGAAGAAAAAACTTGGCAGGAAACCTAGATTTATAATTAATATAGGTCTGATATCTTCAACCCGCCTTGAACATTTGTGGTTAGTAATGCTTGTGCCTTCTCAGTATTGGAAGAGGCCTCGGCCCTGCAGTGGAAAATAAGGTATAATTCTTATGGAAAAAGGAAACTTAAATTTGGAATACCTATTTATGAACCATGCCTGTTGACTTACATGGCAAATTAAAGAATTCCTGACATATTGACATATTTATTGCATGAGTTAACAAGGTCAAGTATTATAATGAAAGAGCTTTATTTGCACTTTACATGCCCCTCATTATCTACGAAGTATGCAAAGTGGAAAATCTGAAGTTAAATTTAATACCTTTAAACGAGAAATTCTTATATATATAGATACAATCTGAATCTCGGAAACGGCTCCAACGATTTTATGATGGGAACGATTTTTATGCAGGGGGTTTCGGGGGCGATAAATCGATCTAGCTAGGTTCATTTTTAGAAAACGTCGTTTTATCCGAGCAAAGCTCGGTTATCCAGGTACTATCTATTTGAGCGAGGGGCTCGTTATAGTATTACAGTACAAAAAAAATGTCTCTAACTGGATCTTTTTTAGTAATCAGAAAAAACCTTTTTTAAACAAACTCAGTTTTGCGGTCGTATAAAAATAAATAAAACAAAAATAAAAATGCACTTTATTTCCACTACTAAGGTACAATATTCAGTAATAAAAATCTTACACTTGAACTCTTTAGCTCTCCTTATTGTTATATGGCTTAATTTGTGGCATTCCTTTATGGGTATCTGTTGGGTGTAGCAATCGCCTCTGCGGCGAAGGCCTCTCCAAAATCCCTTCACATGTCCATCACGCGTCTTTTGCATCAAGTCCGTTCCACAACATCGATCAAATATATCTCGCCATCTCTTTCTTTGTCAAAGAATGAGACTACTGGAATCGAACTGATTTCAGTAGTCTCATTCTTTACATTGCATCGTTTTATGTTGTTCTACTCCAAAAAAACAAAACTTTTCACTTAAAAATTTGAAATATATTTATCCTACCAAGGTACGGAACCCGCGGTCGGCGATTCCGATTGGCTCTCTGATGGTTTTCCCGTAAGCGGTTTATAGAAACGCGTAAAACAACACATACGGCACTGCGAATACCAAAGCGTAACATTATACATAGCGTTTATTTGTTATTACTACGGGTATTAATAAATACCTCGTCGGTTCACCGCAATGCATTAAATCGTGCATGCCGTTTCATAAATAGAAGATGCTGATAGAAACGTGACGAAACGAAGTAGTCACCAAGAGGAGCGGACGAAAGCCCCCAGTGTGTTATGTAAAAATAATTTCTATTGTAGTCTTCGTAATATTACGTAATACTTCGTAATTGTTACGGGTTTTTTGGAAAGTTTTCCGGGAACCTGATAACTACTCTACGCAAAACCAAACGTCCGTCTTGTTGTTGTTTAATTTTATCATTTTCATTTCATTTTGGTATACGTTCTTTCTCGTTATCATTCCGAAATAAATATACTCGTATGTACGTATTGTTAAAACGTTGCCCCCACTAAGCATTTCTCCTGTATCGAGTATGCGTTTACAAACATTTAAACTTATATACATAATTCTAACTGTTGGCCATACAATTTTTATTTCCGTGCGGGAATCGAAACCACGGCACATAGCGCTGCAGTCAATCGCTCAGCCACTGCACCAACCGTGTTTTCAAACGTATCGGCAAGAACTGCTTTCATCCTCTTTGTTCTAAGTGTTATATTTTTTTGGCAGTTCTTATAGTGGTTTAAGATCCCGGTCTACAATATTATCTTCAGCGTCCTTCTTAGCTGGTCTCTGGTCAGACCAACCTCCGTGACCGAAATTCGGTTGGGAAGATAAGACCTCTGTAACTGGCGAAATAAAAATGAAGTATTAAATTAAGTTAGTAATATTGTTAAACACAGTTAAAATCGATTCCTAATTGTATTAAGCAAAAAAGTATATTTGCGTCATACAATTTTCGTCAATGTTAAACTTTAATTCAATAATGTTCGATTCTAATTTAATTTAATGAGAACCTGAACGATTCACGCGTTGCACGTTTCAGTAACACTTAAGGAAATCATAGTGTATTAACATGAAGCTTATTTTATACAAGACTTATTGATAAAATAAACAGGATCTTGAATAAATGGGAACATCCATATTTTACACCAATCTGAATTTAATCCAATCTTCAAAGAAACGTTATAAATCGCTGATGCTTTGCAAATCATTCTGAAAACAATTTTCACATAGTTTAAAAGTAGAACTTAGATCTAAGTACCTTCATCTCTGTATAAGGTTCTTATTTGAGCTTTTTAACGTCTCGCCTGTATTCACCAAAGGGTCAGGCAGAGAAGTACTAAGTAAGGTAGTACACCCACATGTTGCCATACCTATATGTTTTAGCCCTGGATAATACGGAGCGATTGGCTATTGCACCCAACCGGCCACAAATCTAGACTCCAGGTTTCTACTGAGCAATTACAGATGAAAATCCCAACAACACTTTGCCCGGCTCGGGAAACGAACTCTTTCGAAATGCTCAGCAGTAGCGCTTGTAACCACCAGACTAATGAGCCAGTTAACTGAAATATGTTCGGTACCTATATTATTTTTAACAAGTACTATCTGATATGATAAAATGATAAAACAGTTAGTAAAAAAAGCCTTTGATGCTCACAATTTACCTAATTTTTATTTCTTTTAAACGACACAATTATTAATGTACAATGAAGAAATTAAATAAATTCTCACAATTAGTTTTTCTTGGAATGTTTCCTCGCTTTTCCCCCTAAACTTAGTAAATGCTGAATAATGCGTTATATCGTCATAAATCCTAAAATGGTTAAATTATTTTTTTGGAAACCTGAAACTCTTACGAATTCAACATATTAAATTTAACTCTTACCTAACACCGAAACACAATCTTTCTTACAACAATTTTCACGTAACTTAGAAGAAAGCAACAGTCGTCCAAGATTTATAGTTACCGAAGACCCAGTCACGTCTCTCCAGTGCCTCAAGCTCACAGATTTTTTACGAAAAAATTTAACAAAGAATGCTACATCAACGCTTTGTATA
Organism: Phlogophora meticulosa; assembly: GCA_905147745.2. Classification (NCBI taxonomy): domain Eukaryota; kingdom Metazoa; phylum Arthropoda; class Insecta; order Lepidoptera; family Noctuidae; genus Phlogophora; species Phlogophora meticulosa. The sequence continues at coordinate 13,542,178 of LR990520.1, read as the reverse complement.
AAATTTGGTATCCACCAACGTTTGTTTAGGATCAGCCAATCTTGACTTTTGGCCTCGAAGCGACGCGTCAGTGAAAACATGTACTGGCTAATGTTATCCAGACGCTTTTAAAGATATTTTTTATCGTTTCCAGAGATACAGAAGGAATCTGTTTCGGAAGGTTTCATTTAATGGTGGAGGCAATCACGGTAATGTTATTTGATTTTGTGTAAGTAATTGTTTAAAAGTTGGAGTACATGTTTTCTTTAACATCAATTTTTAAAAGGCGAATGGGTAGGTATATTCTTGATTTTTTTAATATTCTCAGAATGAGACACTGTTTATAGTGTCTTATTTATAGTTTTTGTTGTTCTTATTTGGTATGTTAATGTGTATTATTTCATTTATGTTTAATTTAATTCTGTCTATGACATTTTGTATTTAATTTTAATTGTATTTATGACATTGTGTATTTATTTTAATTGTGTATGTGATTTTAATGTAAGTATATTATTTGTAATATTTTATTTGGTTTGATTTTAATATTGTATACATATGGACAATGTCTGAAATACATGAATTAATTTTATAGGTGTTGGTTGTCCATTGTTGTACAGATAGTTTGTTTCCTAATTACAAGAAAACTATATTTTTCCTAACACCTGCTACAATTTTACTATTTTTTTAGGTCGGAATGTCTAATGTGCTTTACTTCCCGGGTTCAGCAGTGATATTGGGTACTTTTATCTTGATTTTCTTAATAGTAGCCAGAAAATTAGATTTGGTCCCTATCGATAGCAATTAGCTTGCACCGTATGGATGAATGGAGCCTAAAGATAATTGACAAAACATAGGTGTACTGTAGATACACTTCTACGATTTGTTATATTAAAATTTTAGGAATATATAAATCAAGGCAACCTTTGTAAACAGCCTTTTCATTTCAAAACCGCGTAAGCTTGTGAGAATTTAAACCCGAATCATTCGGAATTTGTGCGAAACTCGAAATATTTACAAACATTGTTTTCATCAAAATGAATAAGTTACTCTCTTTGAAGCAAAAATGTGAAACAATTTAATGGTCGACTCCTGGCATTTGCGTATTTTCGAGTTTAACTAAAGTATTTTAATTCTTGCTTGAGTATACATGCAATATAATCTATTTAGGTATTTTTTATGGACCTCGGTATAAACTTTTGAGTTCTTTTGAGTCACAAATATTCAACCCAACATTTCTATTGTCTTGTAGTCATGACCATGGATTTTAGAACATTGTCTTATATAATTACTTTTAACTGAAATCGTATCTCGTGAAATGATTGCGTAATAATTCGATATCGATATAAAAATGCATCATCTGCCTAGCCTTTTCCCAACTATGTTGGAGTCGGCTTCCAGCCTAACCAGATGCAGCTGAATACCAGTACATGGAGCGACCGCCTATCGGACCTCCACAACCCAGTTACTAGACAACACGAAGCCCCTTGGTAAGACTGATTGTCAGACTTTTTTAGGCTTTTACGGTAGTCAAGTCGGGTACGTGACGACTGTCATAATCTAATATCATAATATCTACAAATGACAGCAGCCAACCTTCGCTCAATCCGTGCTGTTTTTACTGAGCCACAAACTCCTCTTTTTACTTAGCCACGAGCTCCGATAGAAATGAAAAATAAAGGCGTTTATTTTATGAGTTATGTATCTCGTGCTCAATTAATTTTCCTTATTATTCTCGCTCATAACATTCAATGATTATCTAGGCCTATCTCCAAAATACATCTTAATATAACAGATAAGAGTTGAATAATATAAAGTAAGAAATCATTGAACCACGGAATTATTAATATTCCAAGAGGTTTCAATACTGAAAAGGCCGCTCTCGGTAACAAGTAGGTATTAGTAAAGGGAAATTTCCTTTATAGTGAATATACTTGAACAAAACTCGGGCAGATTCTGCAGTTAGGTAAAAACAATTTCGAGAAGGAGGCCAAGAGGAGGATCCAGCTGGGCTGGGCAGCGTTTGGGAAACTGCGCCGAGTCTTCTCGTCATCCATACCGCAATGCTTGAAAACGAAAGTTTTTAATCAGTGCGTCATACCCGTCATGACCTACGGCGCCGAGACATGGACACTTACGGTAAGGTTGGTCCACCAATTTAAAGTCGCTCAGCGAGCTATGGAGAGAGCTATGCTCGGAGTTTCTCTGAAGGATAGGATTCGAAACGAATACATCCGACATAGAACCAAAGTCACCGACATAGCTCAAAGAATTAGCAAGTTGAAGTGGCAGTGGGCTGGCCATATCTCGCGAAGAACCGACAACCGCTGGGGTAAACGTGTTCTTGAGTGGAGACCGCGACTCGGCAAACGTAGTGTAGGACGCCCTCTGACCAGGTGGGATGACGATCTGCGAAAGACTGCAGGCAGATGCTGGATGCGGCAAGCTGAAGACAGGGCGCTATGGCGCTCATTAGGAGAGGGCTATGTCCAGCAGTGGACTAGTATAGCCTGATGATGATGATGATGATGATGACTTGAACAAAAAGCGTATGAAAGATGGCCATGATTTTAATTAGAAATTTGGAATAGGTACAAAGAAAACCAATACATATTTTCTAAGATTTTACCTTTTGAAATTTTTGACTACTACCTCACACTTTGAGTAAAATCGTTAATATTAACCCCACACTGGATATTTGTTTTTGGCGTTTGATATTTTAAGATGATAGAAGTGTTTACTAATGTCATGAAATACCAGACATTTAGAACAAGTACGTGGTAAAGGCGTTTGGTAAACTTATTAAATAGAACACTTTCGTATTTCTTATCAGGAAATATTTTAAAACTATTAACATATAATCATACAAACAATCAAATCTTTCCTCTTTATTTATACTATTAATTAAGTTCACCTTTATTTAATGTCTAATAGTGATGAATATATGGGTTGCAAGGAGGTGAGTATTCATTTGAGATGACGGCAAGTAGAGATGCATGGTAGAAGAAAAAAGCAAGTTGTACCAACCCCAAATAAATTCGGATGGAGGAAGGAGGTTGGTGATGATGGACATTAACATCCAACTTCCAAATGGCAGAGATAATAATAACGATAATGGAATAATTAATTTCTCTGGTTTCGTTTGATGGTACTTAATTACAGATGATACTGGCCCGAAATTAATTAATCCATTTTAGCATATCATTAGTTTAATGGCATCGCTATGCACTAGTGATTACCTACCTATATGTAGCCAAGCTATGATTTTAATTTAATTACTATGCAACTATTCATTGTTGCACTATACTCAGGCTCAATTCATAGGTCAGTATATGGCCAAACGCTAATATTGTTTAGAATATTTGAACATGATTCCTTTTTCAAATTTACAATACACCATTAGGTGCTTCTTTATAAATAAATCGAAAATATTTGTTTCTATGTTTCTTAGTAAACAAAAAGTACTATTTTAGTAAATTATATTTAGGAAACTACACTATCAGCGAGTAACATAGGTTGTATATTATTTTGAGAACTTCTCGTACATCTATAGGGGTGGAGGGGATGAGAAAATTCAAAGGGAAAACTAAGAAATCCACGCGGACGAAAACGTGGGCGACTTGCTAGTAGTCTATAAAAATGATATTTTTTGGTAAACAATACTTACCAACAATATCTTTCCAGAACATTATCGTCCATCATCATTTATTAAAAGGAGCAAGTTGCTGATGCATTGCTTCGTTCAGAAAAATAATTCTGAGTGTTCGTAGAATGATACTGGCCAGTATTGAATGATCGTGGAAAGTGGGTAAATGAATTACGTGGACTGATGAAATGGATCGACAACCTTTTGTGAGACGAATTGTTTTTATTTTTGCTGTGTTTTTAGGTAATACAATGTAAATGTAAGTTCTCAATACTGTCTAACTTAGAAATAATTAAATTCTATATTTGAAACGTGTATTTACGATTTTAAAATCGTTCGATTTGACGTTTCGCTTACGACAAGCATTTCATGCTTTAGTGCAACTGGATTCTTACCGGCTTCCCTTTGGAGGTAAGTAAGAATAACTCTACAGCCATTTAACAATGGTATAGTCTCACAGTCATGGTTGGATAGTTACCGAATAGAGTACAAAAACAAGTCGGCTTCCCTCTTACAAAAATTAACGCCTCGCCACTGCTAGGCACATAGTACTTTAAAAACGATTACCTTATTGAAGTCCCACACACTTCAACACAGTACACAATTGACCAGCATCCAGCAAGCATCGGAAATGAACATTGCCATAGCTACTGATAAACGCAGAGCTCTGCGAGTTATCCGCGATGATAATAAATAACGCGTTTTGGCGCCGCACCAGTCGCCCTGGTAAATAAATACTGACTCGTTTTAGATTTACTTGTATTTGTGTTACGTGTGATAGCTGTGAAAGTACACGCCGCTTTACGTAGGAACTATTGATATATACTGCGATACTTAAAGCTCGCTAGCCAACTTATGAACCTCTTAAAGTCATTTATTGCATATATAAGAATTATATAAATACTAGCTTCCACCCACGGCTTCGCCCGTGTGGTTTGTTGATAAAAAAATGTCCTATATCCTTCTCGGGGTGCAATCTATCTCTCTGCCAATTTTATCGAAATCCGTTCAGTGGTTTAGGAGTGAAAGACGTACAAACAGACGCACACACTTTCCCATTTATAATATTAGTATGGATATAACAATTTTACTTAGTAAAACACTAATCAATAAACAAATGACAACTTTTGGTAAAAGAATTTCAAGTTTTTAAAATAAAATAAATTTGAATAAAAAAAAAATCTTAGCCAAACAAAAACGATTTTGTTTGAAATGGCCAGTATTGCAGAACGGTAAATTCATAGGTAAGGACCTAAAAGTATATGACGCAACTTGCGTCGATACTCTTGCGCCATCCCATCTTCTTGGATCAGCGTGCTTTCCTGTCACTGCCTGCGTAAATATTACACCTTGCCGGTAATTATATTTTCAAACCGTTTTGGGTTGAGCTTGCCCGCCGTGGGGTACGGAGTGCTCTTATTCTATCTATCCAAAGAAACCTCGAAATGACATAACAAGCCTACTTTGGCCAGTGGATTATCATTGCCATATAACGTGGTAAAACCAAAATATTTTTGGGATCTCTACCATTTCACTACTATGCGGAGGATATTTGTCACAAAATAGGTATTTTTGTGTGTTCCAATAGCCCCTACCAATAGCCTGTAAATCGAGTGCAATTACTAACTTTACACACTTGCACCAATTTTCGTCTCTTCATAAAATGTCTAGATAGAACAAAATTATTAAGATTCCGTTTTCACTATTTGACTACGGAACTATAACATACGTGTGGATAAATATCCGTACCTGATAATGCCTCAATCGCGCCCCAATAAAAAGCTAAGACTTGGTAATAAATCACTCCATTAAAATTCTATTTGAGTGGTTCGTTCATAAGATTTCTTTCATAACTAAATCCGGATTCTGATTCTAAACAGCCTATAAATAATATTGGATGTTGTAGATATGTGTTACAAAGTAAGAAAAGCAGAAGTTCCTTTAGAAGAAACTTTGAAAAGTCATAAACAATTAATTTTGCATTACTATTGTCTCAACACTTTTGACAATATATTATTGGAGCTAGCAAATTAATGATTTATAAACTTGATTTATATGTAAATAGATTATTATTGACTTATATTGTGTTTATACAAATTCTTCTTCCACTAGATTAATAAAAAAAATAAGAAAGAAAGTATATAAATAGTTTTCAACTGTTTCTTTTCAAATTTATCAATCGGTGTGTTGCTGGGGAGTTTGTTGCGCCACTTCTTCTTAACAGCAACAACAATAGAAAATGGTGAAGGGACTGTTTTATGTAAGTTTTGACGTTCAAAAAGTCCTGATTCTCAGCCTAATTTTAAGAATAAAAAAATGATTTTATTCCAATTTAGATTGCACAAATTATCAATGGCTTTATAAGGTAGTCTACCTTATAAAGCCATTGATAATTTGTTCTTTATCGTGCTCAACTTAAAAACACATAACGAGCATTCAAAAACTATTGACTATTGTCGGAGTACAATGATAAATAATTATGATTAATGATTTTATGGAATATTAAAGCCACCACAGGTAGACGGACGATTTTGTGATACTTCATGTCCGTAAGACTGTTTTTATACGCACTCGTATCGCGTCGCTCCTCTCTGCCTGGAGCCTTTAATCATACTCAGCATCTACTTAAGATAACACAATTTTCGTCCTTTCAACATTTATTTTTCGTTTTAGTGAGAATAATTATTTAACCTTTTGCTTCCATCTGCTTGGTGTTAGAACAGTGTGTGCGCGTGAGCATCTGCTCATAATGACGTCATCTTAGCAGTTTACTTATCTTTGTTTTGATATGGTTAAGATAATGTTGGGAACATTTCCAATTATGTCATCTGTCATAACATTTAATTAGAAAAAAATGACGTGTTGAATTAATTTATTGATAATTCTTCTAAGAATTGTGATTGCTTGGTTTTTTTATCATTTTTATTTGCTATCCTGTACCTAGAGTATTATTAAAAGGACAAGTACTTCACAGATTTGTTCAAGAGGTATATATAGGTATGTTCAAGACAAATAATAAGTGGTGGTTCAAGTAGATAATTGAAGTCGTAGGATCCTCCCGACCTTCATAGATATTTAATAAATTAATGGCATGTTATGAAATGAACACGAATTCAAATTAAGAATATTACAAAAGAGGGTAGACAGACAGGCGTTGGCTGTCAGGCGGTTAAACTGAATAATATAAATAGTTCACTTTAAAAATAAATCCTATTGCAAATATATTAATACGTCTATCATTGCAAGTTTTCAACAAGCGTCCCATAGACATTAGGTTCCTATAGTAAGGAATGTTTAAGAAAAAAAAGAACATCCTCTTTTCAACAAGACTTCTAAGAAAAAAGTAAGGAAATGTTAGAACTGCACCAAAATCTGTAAACCAGAATTTAGGCAGAGCAGCGTTTTAATAAATTCTGTGTATGTGTATTACCGTGTATATTTCTTAGAACGTAAATTTGAATTTCTGGTTTAATAATAGATAGGGTTGCCAACATTATTTCAGCTAAATATAGTATTTTTCAGAAGAAGCTATAAAAAAATATAGTACACTTAAAAAAAATAGTATTTTATGGAAAACGCAAAATGTAGACGAAGATATACTACGTTACTCATTTGTTTTTATAAAAACGATTCAAAACTAGTCAAAAGACGTAAACGCACGTTCATACATTTTTTAAGTACTTTATGACAGTAATTGTTAAATTTCGGTGTTGAAAATATAGTATTTTTGCGTACTATGTTTCTTCAACAGTATATAGTACGCAAACCCGAAATACAGTACAATATTATATTTTATAGTACAGTTGGCAACCCTATTTAATAATCATTTTAGCAGTTTCCCGAAACTGTAAAATAATTATGAAACTAGAAATAGCCGGTGACCTTTCCCAATACAAATTGTAATTCGTAGACAGAATAAGCTCAGTGCAGTACCTAACTAATTGAGTTTTGATAATTAAAACCTTTTTCATCAACATTTTATAATGTCATATAAAGCAACCTATACATGTACCTTCATAAAGCCTTGTGACAGACTCACATACTTATACAAATAACAATCATAATATACATATTACAAAAAAAAGCATCCGACTCCAAAAGAAACACTTGAAGGCGTTAAAAACTATAATTTCGGAAGTCAGAAGCTTTGTTTGTTGCGTTTGATTCAATTTATGCCACTAACTAGGCATTAGGGACGAGGACTAGGCCTCCACATCTACGCCAGTGGGTCCCAACCCGGGGTCTTCAAGACCTAATATATGGTCCGCAGACGGATAAAAATACAAAATGTTTAACTAGAAAATCACATAAATGAACACGAATTAGAATTTCGTGTTAGTAATGTGTTTTCTATATAGTACTGTTAATTCATGTAACTGTTGAATTAAACAATCTCGAGGAGATCCGCAGGAGAACTAAAGTAACCGACATAGCACACAGAATCGCCAACATTAAGATTTTTTTTTTTTTTTTTTTAAACTTAAACAATAAATCTATACAATTTGATTGAAGTTTATTTTTTAATTGTGACATTTTGTTTTTCTTGTATGTTCTGGTCCCTGTCTTAATAAAAATGGTCCCTCGTCTAAAACAGGTTGGGCGCCACTGATCTACCCGTATCCATGCTTTCGCACATGGTCAATATTATCAGTACATATTACAATACCCACTTACCTAGTAAATTTTATGTATTCACTAGTCACGCCATAATCATATAACATTATCACTCATTTACATATATAGCTATTGTAGAGGTCACTAGCCTATTTCTGCAACAATTCCGTTTTTGATTAAAATTATGGTTTCACGTTCATTTGTTTTAAATAAGCGCACGAATTTGAGATTTTCTATGGTATTTACACTTTGTGATTGTATTTTGTTTATAATCACAAGCAGGTGACACACTTTAAAGAACACTCAGCTTTGGAGCATTATGCTTATATTCTATTCTATTTCTTAATATGGCAAAGACTCGTACATCTCTAATAGTAAAAACCCATTATCAATATACATTGTTAATTTGGCTATTACGTGGGACTTAAACTTAACTGGTGAAATGTGGGTGTAGGTACAACTCTGTCCAACCCTTCGGGAAATACAGGGTTATGTAATATGAATATGGTAAAGAAAGCCAACCATTCCACCAATGTCTACATTGCATTGGAAAATCAATTGTGTATAGCGAGTAAAACATAACAAATGTAAGAACCAAAATGATACATTTGCAGTCTATTCTTGCCACATTTAAAAAACGTTTGGGTAATTTATATTTTTGGGACAAGCCTGCCAGACTATCCCAAACCACCGCAATCCTGAAAACCAGAATCAACAGTGGCGACCACCAGAAAACGTCGAGACAATGAAGCGCAACGAGTCCTGGAGAAACGATTCAACAGTCTTGGATCCCGCAACGAAATAAATTAGTAAAGAACGACGGAGGAGTTAGAAAAATATATTTCCACTTCTCTCCATATCAAGCAGGAGACAGAACAGAGCTATGAGCATTTGGGAAGTTAATCCAGACTATTAAATGTTTCAATGCGAAGTCTAAAAACGCGGCAGTAGTCGCTTTCACGATATCTATGGACATCTCCAATACCAGCACGCTTAACATGACCAGCATAGAAACGGTTTTTGTCGACGGAAGAATAGACAGCATGGCTGATAGTTGAAAGATTTATACTGTCCTAAGCATGGCGATGTTAAAACTGAATAGAAGAAATTTTTCTATTCTCTACTGTCTACGGGGCGCCCCGTGCATGAAGAGATGGAAAGAAAGAACGTTGTCTATTCTTCGTAGAATAGATATAAAATTGGTCATGCTACGCGAGCAAAGCCATTACATGTGTGTTTGGAGCAAAATATCAGTCCTAGCCATGTATAAGAGTGCATTACTAAAATATTTACTAAATATTTATAATATAGCCATTTATAAGAGTGCATTACTAAAATATTTAGTAAATATTTATAATATAGCCATTTATAAGAGTGCATTACTAAAATATTTACTAAATATTTTAGTAATGCACTCTTATAAATGGCGATATTTTGGAAAGAGATCGCGATCCTATCTCAGTTATAATATACCAATCTCGGGTTATGATTGAATTTTTTCTGTCAGTCGAACCCAATTAACCTTTTTACCCTAGACCGCCAATGTGTGCGAAACCAAACATTTTCATATTTTACGTAATGTGTAAACTCAGGTACTTTTACAAACTGGTAGTTATTTGTTACTGACGATTTTTGGTAGGGGCTAAAGTTATGGGTTCGCGTCACCGACATGCTCATGCTCATGATAGTTATTCCTAAGTTTAAAGGTTTTACTTCCGTCGGCAGTCCCCATTATTGCTTTTTTTTTTTTTTCTCTCTTAATATAATCTTATAAATACTAGCTGCGCCCCGCGGATTCACCCGCACCTAAGGGTCGTAGCGTGATGTTAAAATGCCAATAGCCTTCAACAAGAATTGAGCTACCAAATTATTTTTTCTCATCCGGCAGTTTCAGAGATAAGAGCTTTCAAACAAATAAAAACAAACGAACTTCTCAGTTTTGTTATTTTAGTATAGACTAGATGCGCCCCGCGACTTAACGAAGCATTGGTTTTTATTTTTTTACGCGGTACCCTAAATCTCTATCCACAATAAAAGAAGCCTATGTTATTCTGTTCTTTTGATAATAGGTCTTTACCTATGAAATTGCCGTTTTGTATGAAAAAATTTAAATGAATTTTTTTCATGTATTTTTTATTTGTATTAATCGAAGTAATCACCCATGCAATCAATGCATCTTTGCCAACGCAGTGGCAGTTTATTGATGCCCTTCTTAAAGAAATCAGCTGGACGGGAGGCAACAAATTCTTCAAAGGCATTTTGTACTGCCTCTCGGGTATTGAATTTTTTTCCCGCCAAGAAGTTATCCAAATTCTGGAAAAAGTAGTAGTCTGTAGGCGCAAGGTCTGGTGAGTAGGGCGGATGACGGAGAGCTTCCAACCCCAGTTCTTGCAACTTGGAGACCGTCTGCTGTGCAGTATGAGGTCGCGCGTTGTCGTGCAGGAGCAGCGGAGACGAGCGATTGACCAATGCTGGTTGGAGATGTGCCAGCTTCTCCATCATTGTGTTCAATTCTTCACAGTACACATCTGCAGTAATGCTCACCCCGTTTGGTAAGAAGCTGTGTTGAATCACACCGGCGCTAGACCACCAAACAGTGACCATCACTTTTCTTGGGGTAAGTTTTCGTTTAGGGCATTGTTTAGGTGCTGAACCAGGATCCAACCAACTTGCTGAGCGCTTGCGGTTATCAAACAGAATCCATTTTTCATCGCAGGTAACAATGCGGTTCAAAATTCCTTCATTTGTGTGTCTGTTGAGCAGTGCAAGGCACGTCTCGACGCGTACTTCGCGCTGGCGATCATTGAGTTCGTGGGGCACCCATTTGTCAAGCTTTTTTACCTTGCCAATTTGACGCAAATGGACCAATATTGTTTTGACGCTAACGTCGAAAGCTGCTGCTAATTCAGCCGTAGATTGTGTATCATCAGCTTCCACAATCGCCTTTAATTCGTCATTGTCGACCAAAGTCTTCGGACGACCGCGAGGTTCATTTTTCAGGTCGAAATTTCCAGAACGGAAGCGAGCAAACCAATAACAGGTAGTGCGTTGGTTTGTAGTGTTAGCTCCGTAAACGTCGTTGATGTTGCGTGCCGCTTGTGCCGCGTTGCTGCCACGACGGTACTCATATTCCATAATTACTCGAATTTTTAACGTATCCATGATGACGAAAAAGATTTAAATGCGATGAAAATGTAACACTAATCAATAAACAAATGACTACTTTTGGAAAAAAAAATCCATGTTTTTAAAATAAAATTAATTTGAAATTAGAATTCTAAGCCAAACAAAAAATATTTTGATTTGAAATGGCCAGTACTGCAGAACGGCAATTTCATAGGTAAAGACCTAATATTACAAACTAACACTTCAATTTTATTTATTTGTTTGAACTTACCAGCCGTGCAAGTGGCCACTGATACTGCACGGCATATTTATAGCCACATAAAGTGATGTCCAGTGGAACATCACATCAGACTTTGTAATAACAGACTATTGCAAAGTCTTTGTGATCAAATTTTAGTCTGAAAGGCCTACCTAGCCTACCTCAACGAAATTACCGATGCGTCAGGTACTTACCGGCATATAATTTCACCGATACCGTTGATCAAATCAGAACACATACCGAATGCCGTTCGGTGACTCATATAGAAACGGGCTGGTTGTGTGGTAAGTTCTTTTTCGAACGAACTCTTTGACAAAAATTATCCTTTTTTTTTGAGAGACTTTGGTCGAATGTTAAATAGTTGGAATCCTATCACAAAAAACTATGGGACATAGATATTTTGCAGTACGATGCTACAAAATAAAATCGCTTTACCTAAATAATTAACCGACCTAAAAAACACTAAAAGGTGTATATCTACTTTAATTTCGGAAGTTGGTAACAAAACAAGCAAAAGCCAAAGATTTCCGAAATTAAAGTATTTATATACGTGTCGAATTGAGAACCTTCTCCTTGTTTTTCGTTGGTTAGAAATGGCAATAACTAATTGAATTACGTCATGCTACGAATTCGTAGCACGCGTAGCTATCTTAAAGGCCACCTGTGGCAAGATGCTGCTACGCATGGAGCCATCGACCCACTAAGATTATGCAATATTTCCAAGGCATAAGAAATGACTATTCTTTTACGGATTAATCAATACCTTAAGTAGACATGTAGGTATACGATTGAAACATAATACAGTTGGTGAACTCGATATTCTCAGACATAATGATCTTAGTGTCGATATTGGTACAGATATACACGTACCTACCTATAACTAAATGATTGATGACATATTAAACATGTAGAGCATTACTTTCTCTTCAATTTGTTGCATATTGGGTTAATACATAGGTATATGTACAAAATGTTCAATCAGTACAAGGTCTATTGTCAAATATGAACCTTTTTATGGTCTCATGACGAATTTATTTGTTACATATGTGAATTAGTTTTACATAATTATGTGAAGAGGAGCTCGTAGTTAAATAAAAACAGCGGCATGGGTTGATCGATGGGTGGCAGTTCGTAACATATCGAGACTCCTCCATGTCTTGGAAAGCACGTTAAGCCGTTGCTCCCAGCTATCATTTACAGATCTTTGACAGTGGTCACGGGTAGTCAGAAGCCCGAAAGTCTGACAACCAGTCTTACCAAGGGGTATCGTGTTGCCCAGTAACTGGGTTGTGGAAGTCAGATAGGCAGCCACTCCATTTAATACGCTGGTATTCAGCTGCATCCGGTTAGACTGGAAGCCGACCCCAACGTAGTTGGGAAAAGGCTAGGCAGATGATGACATATGTGAATAAGTTTTACTTTTAAGCAATGTATTGCTTTTATATACATACATACCTATATATGGTGAATTAAACTTATGGGGAATATTTACAAAACAATGGTGAGACCTGCTGTCTTGTATGGATCAGAATGTTGGGCCGCAAAAGGGATTAATGAAATGCAGTTACATGCAGCTGAGATGAAAACGAGGAGGGGGATGTGTGGTGTTACGGAATGGATAGAATAAGAAATGAGTATGTAAGAGGAAATCTGAAAGTGGCGCCTGTGACCGAGAAGTTGTGTGGAAATCGGTTGTCATGGTATGTGTATGTGAATGGAATGAGGACCATTTTGTGAGGAAAGTTTTGAGTATGAATGAGCAGGGTTACAAGAGTAGAGGATACCGAAAGAAAGATGGATGGATTTTGTAAAAGATGATATGGCTAGAAAAGAGGTAAATCTGGAGATAACGGCAAATAGAGATGTATGGAAGAAGAAAACATGCTGCGCCGACCCCAAGTAGATTGGGATAAGGGCAGGAGGATGATGATATGGTGGATTAAATGCCAAAATGTATAATCCCATCAGACCCCTTTGCCGTTGGATCAATTCAATGATATTGTCATAACCAGTCTAGGTACAAGTACTACTTACCATCCAGACATAATAATGAAAAATATGAATCTAAAATACAGATTATATATTCAACTCTGGTAGAAAAGTACAAAGTTCTGTTACTGTTATAAAGCAGATAATTACAGCACTAGAAATGTAGTAGTGTTGTTATCTTATCTCCGCTTATCTCTAAACACAATAGGTATCAGATTAAATTTTACTATGAGCATTGTAAACAGGCACGTTTGTCTATTTAAAGAGATGTGTAGTTACATTGCAACAACTTGCTTTGGATTCTGTGGCAAATGAAGAAGTAAATCTACTTCATTTGCAATTTAAAAGGATATTAGTGTCGACGTAAGAAAACAACAGGTCTTAAAATAAATAATATCAATACTATCCAAATAAAACTTTAAAATCCCCATAAACAAAGGCAAATATTTGATCAGCCCCCAAATTATATAAGTATAATTCTTTTATACTAAAGAAATAAATCGATAAGTAAGTAAAATAATTGAGCGTATTTTGTTGCACAAATTATTCCCATTTTGCTTTTCAGTACTAATACAAGTACAATAGTCTGTTCTGATGTATCCTAGAAAAGATACTACGACTAACTTCAATATTTAGCTCACTGGCCGCTGCCGCTGCAATACTCGCTTTGCTCGCTCGACTCACGAATGGTTGGTCTCATTTTTTACCTCATCTATTTAGTCAGGATGCCGTATGATTGTCTTCTTATGATGTTCCAGTACCTAGTTACCAATGAATATCTAATGTCTACCGGCAGCTACAGCAGTACCTACCGCTTGCTTCTGCTTTTCACAGGTCTGACCTAGACCAATCCATTTGGCCGTGGTGCCTTAGCTTAGTACTACAACGACTTAATGAAGAAGGCAGGAAAATTTAAAGACGCTTATTTATTCTGCAAGGTCATCGATCACGATCTACATTACAAAATCAACATGTTTAAAAAGGAATAAAAAAAGGGAACATCATTAAATTATTATTGAAAACATTTTAGTTAATCGATGAAATAACTGTAGTGACCGTTTTTAACTTCCTAATACAAATTACTTTCATAGTTTAGACAAATAAATTATAATTATTACTTTCCCTTCAATTGTTATCCCAATTTTAATAACAATCTAAAAACGTATTATCATACTCGTCGCGAACAAAACGCTCTTAAACCTGTATAAAAAGAACGACGTAAAAAATGTCTTCTATTATTCTGTAAAAAACCGCTTACCTTAATTCAACAAAGCTCAATTATAAAACCGCCGCTTAGTCTGACAGCTATCACAGAAAAAATAAACTCACAGAGAAATAAAACGGAAAAACTAAGACACAGACACTTGAAACACACGTTGGGGGGACTAAAGAGTTTTAATTCATGCACAGGTTTTTTAATTTTAATTCACGAATAGTGGATTATCTATTCCGCGGTAGTGCGGGAAATTGCGATGACGATCGACGGGCGTCGTTCGCGGCGGTTGGTGAGAGACTGCGGCGCGGGCGGAAGGTGCGGCTCCGTCAGTCTCCCGGCTCCCAAGTCCCCGAGTTCCCAATTCCCCGAGTCCCCGAGTCCCCAAGTCGGTAGTCTGCCCGCCCTCCGGACTCGACGCGGATACGATACCTCTTACTCCGCTAATTTCCTGCGTTCGTACGTTCAGATTTTATGACTCCTTGTAAAATTAAAATATGAATTGGAATAGATTGCGCCAATTGTTCTCACGATTGTATTGTTGATTGAGATACTAAATTAAGATTTCGGGTACGTTGTTCGTTGTCGTGCAAGAATCTTAATTAAAATTACGCTAAAGCTATTCAGGGTTATTGTAAAGACGCAGAAAAGGAACATTTTCGGTTTTTCAGTTTATTTAGTTAGGTAGATTCGGAAATCAAAATTTTTAGTGATACGTTTAATATTTGTTCATTAATGTTTTAGGAGTATGAGAAACAAGGTTAAAATTCCCCATAGAAAACGGAGGATCCTGAGACCAGACGGGTGTTGTGTCTGGTGGGCTACTGCCCGACGGTTTGTTGTCAAGATTCAGTATATTATTATGGTAATCGCGCGGATAACTCGGATATCGCGATCTAAGTCACGTCAGTTTTAGTTTGTATGTGGCGGTACATGTCGCCATAACATAAATGAAAGTAATTGAGTTTTAAAAGTACGTAGAAATGAAATATTGAAGTCCCTGAAAAAGGCAACTAGGAATAGCCAGAGTGTCGCACACTGGAAGTTCCTAGTAGCCTTTGATATAACACCGATAGTTCTGGAACATGTTTCCACAACAGCTTAAGTTAGGCCTAGTTTCAATAATGGACTTTGCTATGCCGAGTTTGTTTTGTTAAATAAAATATTTCATAATAGACACGTAATATACTACATTGACCTCTCCCTCTTTGCCTAAGCCTTATCTGATTTTTTCGGGTCAGCTGTTCTCATCATTCTTCACTAGACGTATCTTTACTGGGTCGTTGAAACATTTAGGTGTGTTTACGACATTTTCCATACCTTAAAAAAGATGAAGGAAAATCTTGTTTTTACCTGAAAATAGCGCTGGTGACCGAGAAGTTGTGTGAAAATCGGTTGTTATAGAATGTGCATATTACACAGGGAAATAGAAGAAGCTCATATTGTAAGAAAAGTTTTGAGCATAAATGTTACAAGAGTAGAGTAAGAACGAAGGAACGACCTATGGATTGTATAAAATATTTTATGGCATTAAAGGAGTGACTAGTAAAATGATGATGAGGCAAAAAAAGAGATGTATAGTAAAAGAAGACATGCTGCGCCGACCTTAACTAAATTGTCATAAGGGTAAGAGCATAAGCTAATCTAGTATATAGAGGATGCAGGAACTCATATACAGCTTAGCTACTGTAAATCCGACTTTGTGACCACTGCTTGTGTGGTGTGAACATTCAAATTAAATGAAGGGGTCACCATTCAATGTGTTCCCTCCCAAAAGATGAATTTATTCCTTAACCGCTTATCTTTATACATATTAATAGCCGCACGGGTCGATCAAAGGTTAAGCTGCACTTGCCGAGAGTTGGGTCCGTGGATGGGTGACCATTTATTACATACCAGCACCACTATGTTTAAGTTCCAAGTAATAGGAGGCGAGCCTATTGAAATCAATTCGGTACACATCCAGACTTTGGCTTGCTACTGAGAAATTCCCGAAAACGCTTGGCACTACCCTGGAATCGAAACCAGGACCTCACGCAGCAGTAATGCTTGCAGTCACGAGACCAACGAGGCAGTGAAACTTGTCTGATTATCAACGTGCCTATATTCGCCATCGCTTATATACCAGTGATTTGCAACGCGTCAGACCTTCTTTACAAAAATGGTCATCATTAAACACTTCAAGAAGTCATCTCCGGAACATAACCGAGCCCCATCTATCCTAGCTTATTACACCTTTAAACGCTTTATAACATTCCCGTAATTATTTCTTTGAAAACTTTTTCTATTATAAAACTAATTTGTGAGTTGCCTCTTCATCTTTTGTGTACAATTTAACTTTTTTGTTCGAGAGTACACAAAGACTTGGTGACGTCAATTTTCCGCGGGAAGGCTTAGTACGCCATGACTGATTGGACATTATTGCTTTATTTTGGTGAAAATATCGGGGTGTTGGAAATGCGCAGTTGACTCGTCGGAGATGATGAGCGCGCTCATATGTAACATTGAAGTATGGTGTAATGTTTTGAAAAAATAAATTATGTTTGCATAACCGTAGAGAATCCACATAACATCACCCCTGTAATCCCCGAATGGTTAGGCAGAGCATGGTACTCCAACATTTAGCCAGTTATGTTTAAGTCCCATGTTCTAGGGGGCAAGCCTATTGCTATCAACCGGTCACTAATCCAGACTTCGGGCTGCGGCTGAGAAGGAAATGAAATGAAAAACCCAATAATCACTTAGCCCTACCGGGGAATTTAACCCAGGACCTCGTGCTTAGTAGTAGCTTCATAAAGACTAGCTAGCGGCTAAGTTAGCATGAGGTCCTAAGTTATATTCTCAGATCAAGCAGGTCAGGTTTCTCCATTCTTTATTTCTCAGTAGCACGAAATGTTTAAATTAGTGGAGTGACACTTAAGTGACCGCTGGTCCACCACCTGAACTCTCCCTGGTCGTGTCGGAACACGGTCCTGTCGGACTATGAGATAAATGGAACATAGGGCGCACCTGCATCATTTCTGCGCACACGCTGTTGCACTATGTCTTCCGCATATCGCCGTTCTTGGAACTCTATTTGGAGGATTTCATTATCTCTATGATTAATCTATTTATTCAGTCTATCTGGTCTTAAAAAAAACTCCTTGAGTTGCTTTACAATAGGATAACGATCTAATACATAAGTTGAAAGACAATGCAACTCTTCCAAAGTGACCACAATTATCCCCTTGAAATTCGCCTTTCTTTAACGCAGCTCATAATCTCTGGACCGTAATTCAAACCAGCGCACCAATAGGATACAGCCGAAAAAAAAGTCAAGGGCTTGAGCCCCAATCGGAAGTTCTTTGATTTCAAAAGCAATCATTTTGTCACGAATCTTTAAAAGGCGTTTTAGCCACAAAACGGCGTTCATCTTGAAAATACTGCCACAAGAGAAATCTCCACTATGAAAACCGTTCTTAGATCCCATAGTTGACCACTGTAGCTTGGTATATTAGAAGTATCAATTTTATAAATAATCACTTTGTCATCTTAGCCAATAGGGTTCAGCATTAGCTGGATGCAAATCAATATTCCCTTTAGTATAGTAAAAGTGGTATTGAGGATAAAAAGTTTGACTTTCTACTCGACGCCTCCTGAATTATTTATTCAGTAAAACTCTTAAGTTTATTGGTGGAGGGAAGAATATAAATACTTGAATATTTAAATTCTCCGAGTTAGGGATATTTTATTTTTATTTACTTTGGGAAACAGCAACGCTTGTAGGTATAGGTAGGTAGTAGGTATTATTAGGTAATTGTCGACGTTGGTGAAACTCGTTAAATAAGGCAGTTCTATAAGATTCTTATTGGTTCTAGAGGTAGCGGATTACCACTGAAAGCTGATACATAGAGTTACTTTTGTATTACATGACAAACGGCTGTCTAATCTTTTCTTAAATATGAATGAGTGTTTTTCTTTTTGATATTTTATCATAAACTTATTCAAGAAGGTTTAAATGCTTACCGAAGTACTTCGATTTTCTTCCTCCCGAACTGCTATTCGGAATATATTAGAGAAATTGAATTCCTAGTTACAGTGTCTGAAAATGACCAGTTCATTCATTGAAGCTGAGACTCTGTTGATGAATATTGGTGTCCCTAAAGTGCATGCGGTTTTTGGAAGTTCTAGGCAGTTTTAGTTCATCATTCGGGACAGCCCTGTTCCACTGTTACTTAGGCCCGGCGCTCACTAGCGGCACGGCACTACCAGTCATTTTTGTAATACAGATGATTTCGAGCCTTATTTAACACTGTTAACACTCACATTCCATTAACACATCGCAGCCTACTTCGGCATCCTTCGGCACGTTCTGGCATGCCGTGGTATCCCGAAATGTGAACGCTAAGCAAGATCAAAAACAAGATCTCAAATCAGTTGCGCTTACTACACTCCCTTATAATGCTGTGTCGCCAGCCCTTATTGCTTACAACATTTAAGTTTATTTGATTTCAAGCTTCAGAGAAGAACAAAAAAAACAAATGCTATTAACAGATAAATAGAGAAGGAGACGTTCTCTTTCATAATATGTTAAGATACTAAAATATATAAAACGAGCAAAAAGCGAGTCGGATTCGCGCAGCGAGCAGCTTAACGTGTTTTCCGCGGCACGGAGGAGTCTCGACATGTTATGAATTTATAATTAAATGATGACATAATTAAAAAGATACTAGGTATATTCCTAATTCCTTTTTTATGTTCGAGCTTCTGACAACAAATTAACTTTCTATTCGCCGTTTCTCTAAAAAATAGGTACAGATGCCAGCACATCAAACTACCAAATACTGTCAAATTTTCCCAATTGAACATGAACGTTATTTCTTTTGCGATAAAGTTGAAAAACTATCAAAGTAATTTGACACATTAGGCTAGATGTGCTGGCCTCTGTAATATGAAATTCAATCAAATTTTTTATGTATTTATATGTAATTGAATATATTTCGACTTGGAACCCTATTTAGATCGGTACTCATATTTTTTAACTAAGTTCAGTTTTCTTGATTACTACTTGAAAAGCAATTTCTAGCTAGATGATTAGTTTCTACCTTTTCAATTTGAAATTGCTACTTTTATTTTCATTACTTCGTTGGTACCATCTAAAAAGTATTTCGAATTCCAATAATTAGCATCCCAAAAGATTTGATGAAAAAACTTAGTACCTAGCTAGAAAGAAAAAGGTACCTATAGCACGACGACTGCCAACACGACGTTTTGAGGGTTCCGCACTCTAATGATAAAAACGGAATCCGCTTGCGGCGATTTTGTCTATTCGTCTCTTTATCACGAATGCTTATTTGAAGAACTGATAACGCTATTGACTTCAAATATCGAACAGTTCCAAAAAGCTTGTGTTCAACCATCGTAGAAGTAAAAGAATTGTAAACATAAAAGGGAAGTGTCCAAGGTAAAAATATAATAAGTCTATTTAATCCGTCAGTAAGATTACCAATTTATTGGACACGTAGTTTTTGTATTAATAGTTTTTGTAGTAATAAAAGGTGACAAAGATATAGCATATCAAAGTTCAGAAGAGGCTTGTGACGTCACTTTAACATAAAAAGTTTAGAGCGGCGTGACGACACGTGAAATTTCAACGCACTCGTCACATTCACACATCGCCGCACATCATCGTCATTTTTGGTTTAAGTGACAAAAGAAAAAATACATGTCCAGTATTTTTGAGTAATCCAACTTTAGGACCAAACAGAAATTTTAAGGACACCACCCTATTGTTTATAGTTTTTAATGCATCAGGGATATGAGTTGTAGTTATTTATTTGTAGAAGTAGGTATCATTATGAAGGGGTTTATAATTCGATTACATAATTTATTTTTAGCATGGTTTTGTCTTTTTATGAAAAATGTGTATTCCCATGTGTATTGCTATGTCTATATATGACAGGAATATATGTTCAAGAATGAAAGCGTCTTGGTTGTTCATTTTCTTTTATTTAGAGTTCACATTTAGAGAACACAATATTAATTGATGACAAAATTACTTTTTAAAATCTGTAATTGCGCCGATATATACATAGGTATATATCGGCAAAATTCGGAAGACATGTAAATAGGTACGGGAATAAACATAGGTTTATTCCCGTACCTATTTACATGTCTTCCATTGTTTTTATAATTTTCTGTGCTGATCATATCATCATTATTTATCATAGATGATGTCACGTGTGTGTGTGTGTTGCGAATTCTAAATTGTAAACCAATAAGAAGGTTGGAGGGTTCTATTTATAGTTGTTTCGCTATACATAGCAGTGTGACTAAACAAAGTTATCGAGCACTTTTCCAGTGCGACGTTCGTTAAGATTAACAAGGGCTCGTGTTGGGTAACGAATCAGCTCCAATCAGTGTTGTGCTCTCCATAGAGCCTCTATTTAGAGATGTACCGATTCGTGAATACGGAATTGATAGAGGTGACGAGAATTAAAAAGTTGTTATAAAAAATTTGTTATTGCAACTTGCGTACGGAAAGTAAAGGTATCTAATAAATATACTTATTTTAAGCAAATATTGTATAAACCTGCTTTCATTTGTTGTCTTATAAATATATTTTAACGACGATGAATATTTTTTTTTTTTGTGGCGCGGTCGGCGAAGATCCGCTTGCGACGCAGGAGGTTGCAGGCTCGACTGCCACCTTGGGACAAATGTTTGTATGATCTACAAAGATTTGTTCCGGGTGTTCTGGGTATTTCTTATGTATAATAAAAAAAATGTTTTGTTTTAGGTATATCAGTCATCTAGTACCCATAACACAAGCTCTGCTTAGCTTGGGGCTAGATAATGCTTTGTGGATTATCCAGCATTATTTATTTATATTATTATCATATATTGATAAGGCTTCGAATAAAAATAAAAGTACCTAGTAAGGGATTTAGGGAACACGATATTTTAGGACCGTTACTGCTCCTGCTCTATTGAATAAGAAGAATCCTTTGACCAGCCAGATGTTATGTCTGGTGGGCTGCAGCCCGACAGCTTTTGTCGTCGGAATTTTGTACATAAATAAATAAATAAATAAATAATGCTGGACAATCCACACAGCATCATCTAGCCCCAAGCTAAGCAGAGCTTGTGTTATGGGTACTAGATGACTGATATACTTAATACAATACATTACATATATAGATATTTTTTATTATACATAGCAAATACCCAGAACACCCAGAACAAAACTTTGTAGATCATACAAACATTTGTCCCAGGGCGGGAATCGAACCCGCAACCTCCTGCGTCGTAGGCGGACCATCGCCCGCCGCTCCACATCGGTCGTCAAAAGACATAAGATGCTAATCGCGCGAATCACTTCAAAATCGCAACCTAGAATATTCTTATGCTTAAAGAGTAAAGATCCATGTGGATAAAGTAAAATGAGAAAGAAACATACTGCAAATAACTTATCTTTATTTAATTTAACTGTTATTTGTTATAAACCGATTTACTATGCATACCACGCCCAGAATTAACTTTAGTTAGAACAGGAAATTTATCAAGACAGAGGAAATGGAAGTCTGCTAAATCTTTTATAGACACCTTTTTTAGATACTTCACGATTATTTTTATAAATTCCTCGATACCAGAGGAACAAATCTATTGTAGGGAGCGAACAAATGTAACGATGTAATTTGCATGTTATTAAGAAACAAGTGGGGAAACATTTCAATTTTGCCAGCTCATAAGACTCGGCAATCGACTTGGGTCACACCCTCATTAAAGTTTGCGCTGAGTTTCTGGGTGACAGGGCCGGACCGTAGTACCTCAAGTGACAATATAAAAATGATGACTGATGTTTGTAGAAGTTTGATTTTTTACTAGGCTGACGAAAATGGCGAACTGTGAGTGTACTAGGTATACTTCTTGGGAATACTGGCTTTTGAGGAATGTAGGCGTGATGTTTTGTAGATATGACGACCGATGTGGCGCGGCGGGCGAAGGTCCGCCTGCGACGCAGGAGGTTGCGGGTTAGATTCCCGCCTTGGGACAAATGTTTGTACGATCTACAAACATTTGTTCCGGGTGTTCTGGGTATTTGCTATGTATAATAAAAAATATCCATCTATCTATGTAATGTATTTTATTAAGTATATCAGTCATCTAGTACCCATAACACAAGCTCTGCTTAGCTTGGGGCTAGATGATGCTGTGTGGATTGTCCAGCATTATTTATTATTATTTATATTAATCAGTTATAATGGCACACATATGGACATAAAAAAAAATGCACAAAAATAAAAAAAAAACAAAGAAAGATCTATGTCACTAGTATTAGTTTAGTAATAAAGAATTTTTTATAAGGTACGTGTTATGGAAGGACAAGGTTTAAGAAAATAATGACCATAGATGGGTAACTATTATGTGGACTTTGAAACTAATCCGTACTTGCGCAAGAGTGTGTTGTGACATTGCAGTAGAAAGCATTTCGAGGTGAATGTACTTATGAGGACTGATAAAAACTATGACGTGCTATTTCGTTGTGTTTGCGACCATTACTTACTCCGTAGGAATATTTCTAAACTGAACTGTATGGATAATGCATCACTCTAGAATTATTATTGCCTTATGTAATGTACCTAAGTCCTATGGCATAAAGTCCGCCTCTGTAAAAATGTGTGCTTGAAGTATTCAATAAATTAATGATTTTCAGCTTCTTTCATCATCATCATCTGCATTATTATCATCGACGACGGCCTATCTGACCTCGACAACCTAGTTACTGGGCAACACAATACCCCTTGGTAAGGCTGGTTGTCAAACTTTCGTACTTCTAACTACTCGTAACGACTGTCAGATCTACAAATGATAGCCAGGACCAACGGCTTAACGTGCTTTCCGAGGCACGGCGAAGTCTCGATATGTTGCAAACGGTTACTGGGTAACACCCCTTTGGTAAGACTGGGTGGACAAGTTTGATTTTCTGACTATTCGTAACTACTGTTAATGATCAACAAAACACAGGCGTGACCAACAGCTATCATCGTATATCAGAGGCACGGAGAGGTTTCAGTAAGTAATGGACGGCCACCTGTCCACAGACTGACTTCGGTTTTCACTTAGCCACGAGCTCCTCATCATCATCATCCTCCTGCCCTTATCCTAATTCATTTGGGGTCGGCGCAGCATGTTTTCTTCATCCATACATCTCTACTTGCCGTCACCTTTTTTCTAGCCATATCATCTTTCACACAATCCATCCATATTTACTTTGGTCTCCCTCTGATCTTGCAACCCTGCACATTCGTACTCAAAACTTTCCCCACAACATGGTCCTCTTTCCCTCGCATTACGAGCTCCTCATGCTGTAATAGGGATGTGTCCTAGGTAAAAATATATTAAGTCTATTTAGTCCGTCATTAAGATTACCAAAAAATATTGGACACGTATTTTTTGCTTACTTAATTCAATAAAAAGTGACAATGACAATAGCACATCAAAGTTCAGGAGAAGGGGCTTGTGACGTCATGCCGTGCTACACTTTTAACGAAAAGTGTAGCATGGCGTGACGTCACGCGCAATTTCAACGCACTATACCGTCGTCATTTTTGGTTTACGTGACAAAAGAAAAAATACGTGTCCAGTATTTTTGAGTACTCCAACTTTCGGACCAATCAGATTTTTTAAGGACACTACCCTATTAAATATTACCACGTAAATAAGGCTTAAATTAGTATTTTAACCGCTGCCTGAATTCGTCTCTGTTCGTCTTGTGTTTGTTTCGTTAACTCTCGGTCTTGTCAAGAACTTCTCACTTTTACAGACGATGTTATTGTTGTCTTGTGAATGTATCCCGGTCGAAATCGACTCGCCGACGCCTCTCCGTGTGAATTTTCGGGCCCAAAATCACGGGCGCGTTGCGGGTCGGGACCGCCATCAAGGCCTTCAGATGTCCTTATTTAGAAACTATAGCTATGTTTAGAGAATGTTTATGATACAGTACATTTGAGTGCTGATTTTAAGGTATTTTATGTTGCGATTCAGGTTTTTTGTTAATCATACCTACGCATTCGACAGTTTCTTATTTTCAAGCTTAAAATACACTATTCTTCGACTAAGACGCCTGAAACTATCCGATATTCGAGCAGTTCATTTTATCCGTTGGGCCTGAATAGAAAGGTTAACCTTTATAAATATTTCCGATAACCTGAAGGCTTCCTCTTTTCAGAATATTATGATCCTACATGTTTTCTTACTGGAAAGGTTCGATAGGAAGTTTCATACGAAAATACAGCAACTTCACAATGAAAAAAAAAAAACAAAATACTAAGAAGGTTCGAGTCACTTTTCCTAACGCCTCAAAAAGACTGAGTTCAGCACACAGCAAATTTTTCCTTAGGTGTCGTCTTCCGGTAGCATGAAATTTAAACCCCTTTTTACTGCCCATCACTAGGGGGTCTACACTTACCGCTACGTATCAGGAACTTACCCCCAAATGACAGTTAGAGACGCACTTAAATTGTTCCTGTCACTACAATGCACCTTTAAGTGACAGTGATGAGTAACAGGCTGGTAATTGAGTAACAGGCTGCACTTATTTCACGCTCAACTTTAAGTATTAAAAAGATACGTATAGGAAATGAAAAATAATGAGATGAATAGATCATCATCTGCCTAGCGTTTTCCAAACTGTGTTGGGGTCGGCTTCCAGTCTAACCGGATGCAGCTGGATACCAGTATTTTACATGGAGCGACTGCCTATTTGACTTCTACAACCCAGTTACTGGGCAACACGATACTCTATGGTGAGACTGGTTGTCAGACTTAAAAAAGGATGAGATTAATAAATGAGGGGGGTAATTCCCGTATTGTACAGAATGTTTGCAGTCTTAGTCTGTTAAAAAGTAGATCTTTACCCACATTATTGAAAAGTTTCCACATTGATTGTTGCTGAGATGAGATTTTGAACGTTTTAAATAACGGAAATTGGCTTACTGACCAAAAACAAAAGATTTTTAAGACAATGTTCGTATGACTATACATAACATAATATAACATCACGCCTGTATTCCCCAAAAGGATTTAGCAGAGGAGAACCCAACGATAACCCAATACTTTTTCCAAAATTCATATTTCGTTCGTTCCTTCTTCCTCCCCTTTCCCTGCCTATAACATGGTTCAATGAAGCGAGGCTAAAGAAAAAAGACCAACGTCGTTTAGCGAGTCACGTACATTCCACGCTTTCTGTGAAATTGGTTGACTGTTGTAATATTACAACTCAGAATGCTGGAGATTCAGCGACAAGTCAAGTCTTGCGCCCATCACAGCCGCTTCGAAAAGAGGCTAAAAATACTTACCTCGGGTATTGCGTAACAAAATTAAAAATAAAACAATTTCATTTTTTTTATTACAAATTTTAAAAATACGTTCTAAATTTTGTTAATTTTTATATTAAACGCGTTAATCTAAAATGACTTTATGCTTGTGTAACAATCTACCTTTTATATCTGTACGCCTTTCAGGCGAAACATGACTGCGACATAATTTTATTTACTATAACTATATTTATCTATCTTTATCTAATTCTGTCTGGTTAGACTGGAAGCTGATCCCAACAAAGTTGAGAAACTGGGAACTTTTCGTCAATTTTCCTATTTTCAACCTGTCCTGTCCATTATAGATCAACTTCCATCGAAATTTAGTGTATATTTTTAGCTAAGCCAAGAACCCTTAATTCATAATTCATAAATAACGCTTACCTTCTAAGAGATTAAACCAAATTATGAAAGAAGATTCGCTTTCACGCAAATTCGCTTCTCAAACCTTCAGTCATGTTTTTTCTTTGTCTTACTGCATAAGAGAATCTTCAGTTTTAACAAACCACAGTCACCATAGTGTCGAGTTAACCGTTGTTCCTTTTGTAGCTCTGAAAAGCCCTGAAAGCCTTTGTGATAAGCGTTTCCGTGAAATGCCCGACCCGCCGTCTACAACCTCAACGCGCGCGTGATATGTACCTACCCAATGTACGCCAGGCTGGACGTCAGTGGCAACGAAACCAGTGTAAGCTGGCCTCGTTTTCTATTGAAACTCTATGTCACTCTAGGCCAGCTGAAGGTCAACGTTTTACCAATGACATGTGGCCTGAAGCTATTACGCTGTTCGAAAAAATACACGCAACATTTAGTGAGAGGCTTCAGAGTATGAATAAGATATGGTTTTGGGTTGCCAATCAATGGAAGAGTGCATGTGCAGATGCCAGCACATCAACCTACCCCAAAGTGTCAAATTTATCCAATTGAAAATGAACCTCACCCTTTTGTAATAAAGTTCAAAACCCATCCGTCCTTATTCTTTGATAATAACGAAAGAATAAGGTTAATTTTCAATTGGGAATATTTGACAGTGTGGGGTAGCTTGATGTGCTAGCATTTGTAATGTCTTTATAATGTTTATGAACACAAATGTATGTCAAATATAGTAAACTGAATGTGAATCTGAATCTAAATTACGCGCTAGCAATTTCTGCAAAGCTTGTTTTTTCATACTTTCACGACAGATGGAACATGACAGTTTGTGCGGAATACGATAACACAACTAAAAATACAATGCCGATCGGTTGCTACGTTGCGTATCAAACGTTACTTTTTTTTTTACGTGTATCTAAAACTATTTCGTGAACGCTTCGATGACATGACAGGTCCATGAAATTGAATGGGAATAATAGTGAAAACGTTTGCTGTGATGTTTCAGTATTTTTTTTAAAGGACTGTTATTTATGTGTTAGTTTTTCCATTAGTAATTTTCACAGCCCGGAGTCTGGATTTGAGCCCAGTTAATGGTAATAGGCTCGCTCCCTGTTACGTGCGGCTTAAATATTACTGGTGAAATGTAGGATTACTGTAGGATCATCTCTCATATAAGTTACGTTCTGTCCAACTATTCGGGGAATACAGTCGTGGAGTTATGTGTTATGTTTTTCTATAGCAATCAGTGAATTTAAGCAACAGACATACAGTCGTTGTAAAGAGACAATGATCTGAGTCGTACAAAAAGACTAAAGAATAATAATTGAATTGAAAACTCTTTATTCTACACCTTAAAACTTACAAATAATGAGATTCAGAGCTACATAGGGTGTTACAATGGGCGGACTTATCGCTACAAGTGATCTCTTAGAAAAAACTTTTGGATGGACTTGATAGAGAAAAAGAAAAGATATGTTAGTGGCTCATGGTATACATAAACAATACATAAGTATAAAGATTCATATCGTAGGTTCAGAACAGGTTTCTTAATGATACAACTTGGTAGAAGCCATCTTTGCCTATTAGTGAATTGATGCTGTTTATACAAAACAATGTTACCAATGACTTCGTGATAGCCCAGGGGTTGAGGCCCCCCCTTTTTTTGCCTAAGGTGTGTGAGTTGTGAGTTTAAACCCGGACAAGCACGAAAGTGACTTTTTCAATATATATATAAACGAAAAGATAAACGAAGGCGACAGATAACGTTGAGTGGAATAATAAATAATTATTATGTATTAAAAATATGCAATCGCCAACCCACCTTGAGCAAGCGTGATGATTAATGCTTGTGCCTTCTTTGTACAAGAAGAAGCCTGCACTTGCAGTGGGATAATATCAGGCTGGTATTATAATAATGGTAAAAGTAAAAAAGTAAAAGTTACTATGTTCAGATCCAAGTTATCTTTTCAGCAATACTAGTATTATGGAAAACTAAAAACTAACTCTGTAGAACGCGATGCCTAAACGGATAACTTACTCCATTTTCTTCAATATTGTACCACGTCGGCGCTGAGTATTAGGTTAGACTCCAGTTCGTGTTGAATTTCACCTGAAATTTTTATACTAACTTTCTGACACGAAAGGAACACTTTAAAGACTTTACAGTAACAGAAATACTCTGTTGGCTCAAGTAAGAGGATATTAGTATTTGTTATTAGCCTTAGTTAAAATCCCGGAGACGTATGTAACAGCTCATAATTTAGGTCCCATTAATATCAGTGTTCATTTTAAACCGTGGTGATAGGCAACTGGGCCTAACCCAGTTGTAAACGTTCCTTTGTGCCTATTGGCCTAGCTCTGTCCTGTCACCTACTTGACATAGAGAGAAGGGGAAATTATGTATTTTTCTAACTCTTCCGCTGTTCTTTTCTGATTAATTTCGTTGCGGGATCCAAGGCAGTTGAATCGTTTCTAACGATTCGACTTGATTCGAGTGGCGCCACTGTTGATTCTGGTTTTGCAGTGGTTTGGGAATAGTGTGGCGGGCATGTCCCAATTTAAAAAAAAAATCTCGGAGGCGCACCATATTTATATTATATTTTATATTATATTATATATATTTTATATACACTCGAGAGCAATGAATCCGGGTCACTTAAAGAATGTTAAAAAACTCGGAAACTAAAAATGATAGATTAATGCAATAAATTGTATTTAATAGACAAACTTCTTAGTTATTGTAAAGTTATATCATAAAAAAATCAAATTTGAAAAAGGGCCACTTTCGAAGATGGAACTACGAAATTACAGCATTTGGTTTTGCTTTTGTTTGTAATCTGTCATTTATGTGGGCACATAAACCATGTTGATAGTGCTCTATATTCATTATTCAAGCTGAAATTATGTCGCTTACGCCTGAAGAATGCACCAGAATACTTACAATGCTGGAAACCGGCCGGAGTCAGCGCGATACAGCCAGGACTGTCGGTGTGTCGCTGTCAACAGTACAAACATTGTCTATTAAATACAATTTATTGCATTAACCTAGCATTTTTAGTTTCCGAGATTTTTAGGATTCTTTAAGTGACCCGGATTCATTGCTCTCGAGTGTATATTTTTAATCATTATCACCTTCCTAGCCTTTTTCCGAGTACGTAAGGGTCGGTTTCCAGTGTAACCAGATGCATCTGTATACCAGTGTTGCATATGAAGCTCTATATCTGACCTCCACATACCCTTTGTTAAGACTGGTTGTCAATTTGGGCTTCTGATTACCCGTAACGATTGTGAGAAATGTACGAATGAACCCTATCGCGCTTTCTGAGGCACAAAGTTTAATAAGTTCTTAATATACTGGTAAATAAAAGACTTCGTCGATTTACGTAACCCAGTTTTGACAGATAGGACACACATTAGATCAAAAATGTGTTACGCTCACAAAAGCTATGTCACAATGGGTCCATATTCTTTTTTGTCACACAAAACATATCTGATCCCGGCGCCGCCCGGTGATCTAAATAGTTTCCCATCAATCTGGCCGCATAAGACATGGATCTGGGTAATTCGGGTACGGCCTATATTCGCCTTATCTGTATTCGTCGTTCTGGGTATACGGGTCCATGAATATCACTACAGATGTTGAGTTATGAAACATTTTCTAACTGCGGAAAAAGACTAAACTTTAATAGGTTTTCTATAATTTGGAAAATGTTTCATAACTCAACATCTGTAGTGATGCGTGGGTACAGTAGGGCAACTACATGTGGTGAATCATTACAAAATGAAATTGTTAAAGAAACATATTAACATAAATAAAAACTGCACACGGGTTGATCATAGGTTAAGCTACGCTTGCCGAGGTCAGTCGTTATGAGTAGTCAAAAGACCGAAAGTCTTACCAAGGGGTATCGTGTTGCCCAGTAACTGGGTTTTGGAGGTCAGAAAGGCAGTCGATCCACTGGTATTTAGCAGCATCTGGTTAAACTGAAAGCCGGCCCCAACATAGTTAGGAACAGGCTAGGCAGATGGTGATTTACATGATTTTTCATTTATGCCCCGTAGATTAAATACTACTTATGATGAAAATTGTTTTAAATATGTCAGGTGGACTTTAGTTGATGGAGGTTACATATAGAATTTATAGATTTTTTTAAAGAATGTATCTCACCTTACAACATACATTATTAATTAAGTATGTATAAGTAGTTTTTGTTACGTTTTATTCACGTCAAGATCAACGGGCCTTAGGAATTACTGTGGAGAGACAGTTAGGAATTAATTAAGACAAATTTATTTCGATTTACTTCGATTTAGCACATAATTGCCCGTTTACTCGCAAAAAATGATAACGATGATACTATTGCACTTATAAATTCGATCCCTGTAAAACAATGAAACA
The DNA here is from genome assembly GCA_905147745.2 of Phlogophora meticulosa. Taxonomy (NCBI): domain Eukaryota; kingdom Metazoa; phylum Arthropoda; class Insecta; order Lepidoptera; family Noctuidae; genus Phlogophora; species Phlogophora meticulosa. The sequence goes on along the minus strand of LR990520.1, from coordinate 13,511,230 downwards.
AGCACGAGTACGAAATCCGGGGCACAAACATCAAGCCACGCAAAAACCATTTAAAAAATAATCGTTTTCTACGCAAACAAAAGCTGGGTCGATGCGGCGCGCCCTCAACTTTTGACATCTATAAACGATGGATGAGCAAACAAAATGATGATGGAATACCCCCAGGCACACGGCTCACTCCCTCTTTGATACATCAAGCCTGCATAGCGGTGGATTTGTTTTGTTAGATTCGTCGATACCATTAATCTATATCAATGGTATTTATTTAATTACCTCGAATCTCTATAGATTCGAGGTAATTCTATTTTTATCTCAAATATTTTGACCTTTTGAGAAGGTTTATAGAAATGTGTTACTGATTCTTCTTTTGCATATGAATTCTGCGTAATATAACGTTGAGAGAATGACATCACTCGTATCGTTTTCTGATATTTCTGAAAACAGACGAAGAAAATAAACGAAGGTTGCATGATTAAGGTAACCAAAAGAGCCTTAAAAATCTTTATAATACCAGGCTTGATCTTTTCTACGGCTGGGCAAAGGCCTGTATGAGAACAGCTCATACAGAGAAGGCACAGTTTTAATCAACGCGTTTGCTCAAAGCTGGTTGGGTATTTAGGACATAATATGTACATAAATAATAAATAAATAAATAATGCTGGACAATCCACACAGCATCATCTAGCCCCAAGCTAAGCAGAGCTTGTGTTATGGGTACTAGATGACTGATATACCTACTTAATACAACACATTACATACATAGATATTTTTTATTATACATAGCAAATACCCAGAACACCCGGAACAAATAATTGTAGATCGTACAAACATTTGTCCCAAGGCGGGAATCGAACCCGCAACCTCCTGCGTCGCAGGCGGACCTTCGCCCGCTGCGCCACATAGGTCGTCAAACATCGATAGTAAGTATAAGTTTCGTGACGAAGTTTTTCTTCACCGACATCGAAAGTATATAGGATGCATTGAAAATATTGACGCTTACCCGGATAAACCCTGATGTCGTAACTACTGGGCCATTATGACGTGTCATTAATGATCATTAATGGGCCACAGTGTCAGAAGGAACTATCACTTCATTTATGTAGAATCAGATCTATAGATAGGACATATTCATAAAAAAAGTCTTATATAATTCACTATCTTGTAAGTTTTACTAACCATACCAATTTCATGCAAACCTGTCCTACCCCTACATAATCAACCATAAAAACCCAGACCGCATACTAGTGACAAATGAAGATCTAGGTCGCCCCACCTTCCAATACATCATTTTCCATGCCATTTCGACGTGTAACGACCCGTCCAGAATAGCTGGTCCCCCGTCCAGCGCTGTTGGTCCTTACGTCTGAATTTCCCAGAGGTCTCGTTACCAGAAGGTGTGACGTCATAAGTGTAGCCCGGCTTTTAGAATTCATTGCGCTGCTGATTTGATGTGTTGACGTGTTCATGGCTTTATTTTAAGCTGGATTAGGAACGATAGGGATTAAGGTTAAGATTGATAGGGGATTCTGGGATTATGAAAAGATGAAGTAGGACATTGCTCACAATGATACGCTGGTATATAATGGTGTTGTTACTCTTTCTGACAGATAGCTTACATAAGTAAGAATTAGGGTTGTTTTGGTGTAATTTTTTTATTATTTTATGTAGCCATGTTTTAAAAGAGAACATTAACACCTGTTTTGTTTTGTTTTTTATACAAATTTCTGTATCTATGTATACGTCTACTATACTATACTACACTATATGTCCATTCAAAGCAGTGGTGAAGTGTCCATACAATTCCTTTCCTGTTGGCTTTACTTTGGAGGTAGAAAGGCTTTCCAAATAATATAGATTTACGTAGATAGAGGTAAATAAAGGTATGTAATTCACCATAATATTCAAATAATACTGATAAGATTACCTACTGATACAATTTTATCTGCGGCTTCCTTTTTATGAAATTTGACGCCTCGTCACTGCTCAATAAGTAGTAAGTACTTTGATTTGGGTTTATTGGACTAACAAGACAGGTACCTAAGTTGAACAAAACTAAAAATAGAACCAACTTTTTTTTCCAATCCGTAATTGACCAAAAAATTAATTAATTACCTAACTCAAACCTAAAACCAAGCGATCACTTCATGCAGGGTATGACGTCATACATCCACCATATTTCAGCCGTCACCCAGGGGTCCGTTTTCCACTTCACTTGAGTAATTACCCAACTTTACAACGGGTACAGCTAAAGTACGGAACTGTTTGATTAATTGGACCTGGATTTTGTTTCGGCTTTGATGGAACTCTGCCGACCAAAGGTTCCCGTACCAAAGTTTGTAAAGATTAATTTTCGTGTAAGTATATGTATTTGTTTTGATGAATAAGAAGTGAGGAGCTCGGCCGAACGGGTCGATCGAACGTTAAGATACGCTCGCTGAGATCAGTCTGTCGAGAATCCTTCGTGCTTCGGAAAGCACGTTAAGCCGTTGGTCTAGGCTGTAATTAGGCTGGACGACACGGTTGGCGCAGTGGTTGAGCCATCGGCTGCTGCGCCGCGTGTTGTGGGTTCGATCCCCGCACGGAACAAATATTTGTATGGCCTACAGGTAGTTGTTCCGGGTCTGGCTGTTTGTGTATGTGAGTTTAAATGTTTGTAAACGCACCCACGATACAGGAGAAATTCCTAGTGTGGGGCAACGTTTTTATAAAAAAAAGAAAAAAAAAAAAGAAAAAAAGAAAGAAATTGGTACATCTTTGACATTCGTTACGGGTGGTCAGAAGCCCGAAACTCTTACAAGCAGTCTTACGAAAGGGCCCAGTAACTGGCTTGTGGACGTCAGATAGAAAGTCGCTCCATGTAAACTACTGGTATTCAGCTGCATCCGGTTAGACTGGGAGCCGAACCCAACATAGTTGAGAAAAGGCTGAGTAGATGATGATGAATAACAAATGTGGCAATAAGGGGAAGTTAGAAAATGACGCCGGATACCGAGAAGTTATGTGAAATGGAGGAATGAGGACCGTGTTGTAAGGAAAGTTTTGAGTATGCATGGGGATGGTATAAGAGTAGAAGAAGACTAAATAAATGGCCACAAGATTGTATGGAAGATGATATGGCTAGAAAAGAAGTGGCTGGGAGAATTTATAAAATTAGGTAGTTTTTGAGTTAATCCATTACAAACACATACAAATATTCAAATTTTTCCTTGTTATATTTTTTTTAATTATCTAGTATAGTTTAGATAACTATGTTAATGGAAAAGTACGACGCACCTTGGTTGTCGCACGCTGTGGAGTTCAGAAGACCCAACAGCAAACCATACAATTTTCTTTTCGTTTTTATGCCTGTGTTTAGTTCATATAACTTTATTACTAACAATTGGGCCTAGCTGCCATAAATAAATTAGTAAATTACTATAATCTAATTCCTTTAAACGAGCAATTCTTGTATATACATATATAATCTGAATTTTGGAAACAGCTCCAACGATTTTCATGAAATTTAGTATGCAGGGGGTTTGGGGGACGATAAATCGATCTAGCTAAGTTTCATTTTTAGAAAACGTCGTTTTATCCGAGCGGAACTCGGTCATCCAGGTACTTATTATTATATAAGCCCATACCTTGAGAAGGTTTGACCTAATTAATGATACCAACACAATGGGCTCACGAACCCAATTACACACACCTGCATTCAATATGCAGCGCCCACCTACGTCCGTTGTCGACAATAGGCCGAATAGGTTGCATTGGTCGGGACTACGGATGGCGGCTTAGGAACAATAGAGAGCCACCACAATAGATGGTCGGATATAAAGATACATGTGGCAGAAGGTTCACTTCTAACGATGAGCTAAAATAACGATGTGGTTGCTCAGCATCTCCGAGAGCAGCCCATCAAGTGTGGCATCGTCTAAGCTGTGGTTACGTTGAATTATCCGCATCTAATCCGTTAGTCGTTTACGGTTGGTTCCAATCCCTGAAACAGATATAGCATCCTAACACGTTACGCAGTGAGGTTAGTTCTCCATCTGTATACACGTGATATGCATATGTATAAATGTGCATGACCATCAGATGAGATGGTGGTCAAACGCGAGTCTATCTATTGAATTAGCGTCTTTTTTGATCTATGCAAATAAATAAAATTCTGTCTGTGTTGTTGTAATGTCGAAATAAAGCTTTTACTAAATGCATAATGTTCATACGTTAGATGTGCCAAGGATTTTTTTTTCTCTGTCTGTTTGTTTGAGGTAATCCATTGCTCCGAAACGACTGGACTGATTTTGTTTTACATCGCGAAGACGCCTTTCCAGGACCAATACACTAATGACTTGAATTGTCCTTCTGTATTAGCAATACTGTGGTTAAATTAATGAATCAATAATGACATTGCTTGTCACTTTGAGGCGAAATCTTGATGTAAATAAAGGCAGGCTCTGTAATTCGGTTTTGTGAGTTCAGCCATGGTGGTAGGTAATCATGGAGAATATTAAGGCAATTTAATAGAGATAATATAACCTGCGGGGTTTTAGTAAAGGGTGCATAAAAGCGTTAAGGGTAATAATGGTCTCCTTAGTTGAGTTTGCAACATTTTTGCTGTTTGATTCTTCCCGTCGTTGTGGTATTATTTTTTGTACCGGACCAAACCTCAATAGATAAAATTCCAAATAATTTAACGTTATTTTACTTATTAAAGCTTTAAATGTTACAACTTGTCTAACCTAAAATAAGTACCTACCTACCCCAAGATGCGTAGGTTTTCTTTGTGATGGACTTTTAGGTATTGTGCTAACGGATGCGGTGGGTATAAATTATTGTACTGTACATAATCATAATTTCAATTCCATTTAGATGAAACATAATCATTCGATAACATTACCCCTGTTCCTTCCGAAGGGTTACACAGGGGTATTGACACATTTGACAAGTTATGTTTAGGTCCCATGCCATCAACATCATACCTGTAACTATCATCCAGGCACAAATTGAACAGGCAGCTACGAAGACATTCCTGATTAAAGACACTCTCGAGCCCAGGGCCATATGTTCGGTAGTAGCGCACGCGCACTTGAACAACTAAGCAGTTAATTGTCAGTAATTTAATCAATTATTGTTGCTAAAACACACCCGTCATTATACGTTTACGAGGTTGCGGTTTTCGTCAAAACAAACCCAAAACTTTTTAAGAGGCTAGCAGATATTAATACCCGAAGTCGACGGGACTATGGTGAATTGTGTGTAAGAAGGTCCAATACGGCAATGATGCATAAAAGTGTGTTCTGCATGGCGCTTAAGATATTCAATCACATTCCACCGCACATTAGAGAACTAAATATTAACTTATTTAAGAAAAAAATTAAGAACTTTCTAATTCAAAAAGCATATTATAATATAATAACGAGTTTCTTTCCGAGTTTCTTTCAGACAAGGTATTGATATAGTATTGGTGTTGGTACAGTTGGTTTTTTGTTGACATTTTGTTTTTGCAATTTCATTTCTCTGATTATTATTAATGTTATAATTTAATATTCCCGATACCTGTGTTTCTATTTGTTATTCAATTTTAATGTATTTGACATTTCGACGACGAGGTTTTGACGTTAGTTTTATTGCATATTTTTATAATTTGACTAAGTTAATTCTAATGTGACACCTTAAGTTACATATTGGACATTAATAAAAAATATTTGTACGCCGTTAAGGCAAAACATAACAGTGCTGAGTATAATAATTTTATTTAACATCTTGCATGCCATGTGTGTATACTTATGTTTAACAAATTAAATTTTTCTTATTCTTATTCTTATTCATAAAACATAAATTTCCCAAAACATAAATTTCATGAACATCACGTCCGTAGAAGACGTCACGGACAGAAGAGTTTGTTGCACAGACAGATAAGAGACAGACAGATTTCGTCAGTTATGTTTAAGTCCCATGGGGGCGCGCCTATTGCCATCAACTGGGCAAAAATCCAGACCACGGGCTGCTACTGAGATATTTCAGATGGAAAAACTCCATAACACTTTGCCGGACCCGGAAATCGAACCTAAAACCTCGTGCAGAGGCAGTCATGTTATAGTTGTTAAGACCCGTAAAAGTATTGTAGCATTTCTGCCTTTGTACCACCCCCACAAATACTCCAAATCAAGACAGCATAAAAATAAACCATTATCCCGAGAAAAACACATTGCTGACCGGCTGAAACCCTTTCCTTTCAAAAGTTCACAGTTAAACTACTCGTGAAAGCCAGAAAAAATATATTTTCCCATTCTTAAATCCGCAAGTCACGTAACGGCTTTTGAACCACAAACGCTTTGTGACTCTAACGTTAGTGAGCAAGACAAAAGTGACCCTTTTAGCCCGAAGCCGAAACTACGACTTCACTTTTATAATGGACTTTCACATTTGCCTTTCAAATTACTACGATTTTATTACTTGGCTATTCGCTGTTTGTGATGGCGTAGTTATTTATGATAGGTGTGAAAAAACATAATTATATGTATACATTAACTCCCGCCTTTTTCTCAAGGCAGTAGCTGAGCGATTGGCTGCTGCGCTACATGTCGCGGGTACCATTCCCGCACGGAACAAATATTTGTATGGCCTACATGTAGTTGTGGCCTTTTTTCATTCATCAATTTACTCTAATTACAACGAATTAGCATTGTCATCCAACATTGCAATGCTGCTAGTCAGAAGACTAGCAGCATTGCAATGTTGGATGACATTATATTAATAATTCGGTCATCTGGGTGCATGCCCCAGATGACCGATTCGGAAGATAACTTTGACGCATGAGTGATATTAGTCGAGTTTTTATTTAGTAATCCTCTCTTTTTTATTTTATTTTCTTTTTGTATAAATAAATGTAGTTAGTTTTAGGTATATTGTATTTAAAAAAAAAAAATCTCCCATTCATAAATTGTCAATATAACGGAAACAAATACATTTTGAATTATTCCCTTTTTTTTAATTTACTTTTTTTTCTATTTACATTTTACGGTAGAAATTTTACTTGCAAAAACCGGAAAATAACAAAAACATGGCTGCGGTACTCATCTCGTTCGCACCAATTTGTTTTTTCCAAAGTTATCAAGAGGAAGATGAAACAAAAACAATTATCGGGAAAATGGAGACCCTTCGGCTTAGGCAGAATATACACGAAACTCGTTTGATTATCTTAATATATATATTTCTTGTGTGCGTGTGTATGTGACTGAACTCCTCCTAAACGACTGGACCAATTTTGATGAAATTTTTTGTGTGTGTTCGTGGAGATTCGAGAATGGTTTAGATTCACAATTGGACCCGGTAGGTGGCGCTGTACGGGCAGGACGACGTCTGTTCGGTCCGCTAGTAATAATATAAAATGTGTAGGCATAGTTTTCTTTAAAAATGTTACCACACGCCAATAAAAAACTTTCTGTATTTTGAGTGTGTCGCAATTGAGCCATTTCACGTATGCAGCGGAATACAAGTATTTTACATGGAACCACTACTTATCAGAATGGAATATCCCTTGGTAAGACTGTGTGTGAGAGTTTCAGGTTTTCTGGCTACCCGCTACTGCCGCGTCTTCTAAAGAGTTTTATAGACGAGTTACTTGAAGACCGTTTTATCTCTGCAGAATAATCTACTCGTGGTCGATTAGTGTACGAAATTCGAGCATTTTATCTTTCTGCGCTCCTTTTCCGTATAAGCTTTGACTATGCCAAATGTCACACTCTTCCATGTGCGCAATATTTTTTAAAAGGGATCTGTAGTATTCACTTTATGTATTAATATAATAATTCAGTGAGTTCTTTCTCGTTTTTGCCATAGTTTTGACTTGTCAATAGTATATTTTATATCGTGCACAGAACTGTATTAAGACGATAGGCACGCGCTTACACACTCTTTGCTACAGCCACTAGTCGTACACATGCGGGTGAGCGGGCGCCTCTCCACAGATTTACTAAAATTTACAACCAACATTTTGTTTAAATAGTTAAAATAGACATATTTGCTTTGTCTCATAATCTATTTTAAAAAGAAAAAGAACTGGTTACTGCACTCAGAAACAATTAATAATTCTGTATAATGTATTGATTAGCCCCACCTTTTATCTATACTGTTTGTTAGTGAATTATAATACTAATATGTGCAAACGTTGTTGATTGTACGTTGACCTACTTAATTAAATAAATAATAAATAATGCTGGACAATGCACACAGCATCATCTAGCCCCAAGCAAAGCAGTGCTTGTGTTATGGGTACTAGATGACTAATATACTTAATACAATACATTACATACGTACGTTGTACGTTTTTTCTTACGTCTAAACGTAAGAAAAAACGTACAATTGTTTGTTTTCCCTAATATATAATGAAATGAAATAAAATGAAATAGTTATAATTAATAAAACCTTTATTTTAACCAACAACAAAAACTTTATATGCTCTTTTATAATAATGCGTGTCGTCTACATCTGCGATCATTCCATTACATTTCCCTAGTCAATAAAACAACGCATTATCCTAGAAAAAGTAACGTATCTTTTTATTTTTTCAATCCGACGTGAGAAGCGATAAATATTCCTATTTACGCCCCGACAAACAACCATTGCAGTGAGATTTATAGGACTACAAACATGTTACGGATAACGTATTGTATAAAATGCGACAGGAAATTCACTTATTGGAAAAAGAAGTCGGATACACTATCATCATTTGTCTCGTATACTACTTCCACGTATCTATAAATTTCTGATAGTTTGCATGATTATTATTATCTGCCTAGCCTTTCCCAAATATGTTGGGGTCAGCTTTTACATGGAGCGCCTACCTATCTGACCTCCTCAACCCAGATACCCCTTGGTAAGACTGGTTGTCAGACTTTCGGGCTTCTGACTACCCGTAACGACTGTCAAAGATCTATAAATGACAGCCGGGACCAACGGCTAAACGTGCTTTCCGAGGCACGGAGCTGTCTCGATATGTTACGAGCGTTGCTGAGGTCAGTCTGTTGATGTGTGACCACAGACAGACCTCGGCAAGCATAGCTGAACCTTCGATCAACCCGTGCTATTGTTTTTATTAAGCTAATGGCTTAATAAAAACAAGTTCTACCAACCTACCAAGATATTAAACCTAATTCCTGGAATAGCCTTTTAAAATCAAAACTTATTTACTCAAATTAGTAAGAGAATCGGCACCTTTGAACGTCAAAATTAGCATAAAACAGTCACCCAAAAACGTCCTTCCTTCACCACTTCCTACTGTTTTACTGGAAAGAAGAAGTGGGGCGACAAAATCCCCAGCAACACGTCTGTCTGATAAGTTTGAAAGACTTGAATCTTTACAATAAAGAAAAAAAATATAAATTTACTAGCTGACTCAGCAAACGTTGTTTTGCCATGTAGGGGTTGTTGATAGGTGTGGAAATATAAAGAAAAAATCCAACAAAAATAAAAATGTTTGGAATGGACCACCCTTATCATTTAGGGGTATGAAAAATAGATGTTGGCTGATTCTCAGACCTATCCGATATGCACACAAAATTTCATACAAATTTTTCCAGCCGTTTCGGAGGAGTTAGGTAACAAACATTGCGACTTGAGAATTGTATATATTAGGTCTTTACCTATGAAATTGCCGTTCTGCAGTACTGGCCATTTCAAATCAAAATATTTTTTGTTTGGCTAAGAATTCTAATTTCAAATTAATTTTATTTTAAAAACATGGATTTTTTTTTCCAAAAGTAGTCATTTGTTTATTGATTAGTGTTACATTTTCATCGCATTTAAATCTTTTTCGTCATCATGGATACGTTAAAAATTCGAGTAATTATGGAATATGAGTACCGTCGTGGCAGCAACGCGGCACAAGCGGCACGCAACATCAACGACGTTTACGGAGCTAACACTACAAACCAACGCACTACCTGTTATTGGTTTGCTCGCTTCCGTTCTGGAAATTTCGACTTGAAAAATGAACCTCGCGGTCGTCCGAAGAATTTGGTCGACAATGACGAATTAAAGGCGATTGTGGAAGCTGATGATACACAATCTACGGCTGAATTAGCAGCAGCTTTCGACGTTAGCGTCAAAACAATATTGGTCCATTTGCGTCAAATTGGCAAGGTAAAAAAGCTTGACAAATGGGTGCCCCACGAACTCAATGATCGCCAGCGCGAAGTACGCGTCGAGACGTGCCTTGCACTGCTCAACAGACACACAAATGAAGGAATTTTGAACCGCATTGTTACCTGCGATGAAAAATGGATTCTGTTTGATAACCGCAAGCGCTCAGCAAGTTGGTTGGATCCTGGTTCAGCACCTAAACAATGCCCTAAACGAAAACTTACCCCAAGAAAAGTGATGGTCACTGTTTGGTGGTCTAGCGCCGGTGTGATTCAACACAGCTTCTTACCAAACGGGGTGAGCATTACTGCAGATGTGTACTGTGAAGAATTGAACACAATGATGGAGAAGCTGGCACATCTCCAACCAGCATTGGTCAATCGCTCGTCTCCGCTGCTCCTGCACGACACCGCGCGACCTCATACTGCACAGCAGACGGTCTCCAAGTTGCAAGAACTGGGGTTGGAAGCTCTCCGTCATCCGCCCTACTCACCAGACCTTGCGCCTACAGACTACTACTTTTTCCAGAATTTGGATAACTTCTTGGCGGGAAAAAAATTCAATACCCGAGAGACAGTACAAAATGCCTTTGAAGAATTTGTTGCCTCCCGTCCAGCTGATTTCTTTAAGAAGGGCATCAATAAACTGCCACTGCGTTGGCAAAAATGCATTGATTGCATGGGTGATTACTTCGATTAATACAAATAAAAAATACATGAAAAAAATTCATTTAAATTTTTTCATACAAAACGGCAATTTCATAGGTAAAGACCTATTATTAGACTAGCTGTCCCAGCAAACGTTGTTTTGCCATATAAAATGTTTGGGGTGGACCACCCTTAACATTTAGGGGGATGAAAAATAGATGTCCGATTCGCAGGATATGCACATAAAATTTCACGAAAATCGGTGGAGCCATTTCGGAGGAGTTTAATTACAAACACCGTGACACGAGAGTTTTATATATTAGATTTAATTTGAATGTGATTGAATGACTCGATGACATTTTGAATATGAATCTAATATAAAACATTACCAATACTTCCCAGTGTGGAAATAAGCAGCTGCGCAAATACATACATACATATATAACTACTTGCATTTACCCCATCCACGCTTCGTGAACGACGTACAGTAACTCATTTCCTTTAGTTGACTTTTACAGCGCGCCATAATAAATGTCTGACAAGTTTTTTATTTTTATTTCCACTAGGAAATGCTGTTGCTCGAGTTATCGGTAAGGTTTATGGAGTTTACTGGAACCATGCATAATCATGTTACCTTAAAACATCGATTCGCGGACATTTGGACGAAAGCCCAGTTTAAGTCTGCCGTGGTTGTGGGATGTTTGAAAGAGTTACCGTGACCCCGGAACGTAAAGGGCAAGGGAGGAACACGGATGGGTGTTAGTCAGTAAAAGTCTGACACGCCTTCCCGCTCCACCCAGAATTGGAGTAGTCATTGGATGATAAAAAATCCCAGTTTTAGTCCAGCTAGATTCAGTTATATTTTTTATTCAAACAGTGTGTCTTGATGATCGTTAATTATCAAGACCTTAATAGCAGTAGCATGAGTAATCAGTCCAACTTTAATGTAATATATATAGGTACTATCCGTACTAATATTATAAACATGAAAGTAACGATGTCTGTCTGTTTATTACGCTTTCACGGCTAAATTTTTGATAACATTTGGTACACTCGTAAAGTAAACTTTAAAGTCACAAGAAAAGATATGGATATTTCTTAATCCACGATAACCAATATTCACGTGGATGAAGCCACGGATTAAAAAATATCCTATGTCCTTCCCAGGGTATCAAACCATCTCCAAACCTAATTAAAACACTAGGAAGTGGTGAAGGGTGGGCGTTTTGGGGACTCTCTTTTGTAAACGTTTTGACGTTCAAAAAGTGCTGATTCTCAGCCTTATTTGAATAAATGAATTTTGATTTGATTTGATTTTGGTTTCATATAAATCGGTTCAGTGGTTTAGCCGCAAAACCGTAAGAAACAGACAAACAGAGTTAGTTTCACATTTATCATAATAGTATGGATTAATGCGAATGTAAGTTTGTTTGTTGGTTTGTTACGTTTTCACACCTTAACGGCTCAGCAGATTTGGATGAAAATTGGCACACAGATAAACCTGGCTTAGGAAATGATTATACACGGAATATATTTTTATACCGGTAGAACATTTCGTAGCGCCTGCAAGGAAAAGCATGCTATTGTATATCTCTACAGCCGTATTCTTCATTGCATGGATTACAGGACATGGTCACTCAAAGGAATTGATGAAGCCTATTTTGCAATAAACCTTACATCGTTATTTTCATTTGATTTCTCTGCCTAACCCTCTTGGAAAACAGGCCTGATACTATGTAATGTTATGTGTCATTTGATTATCCCTCCCATTTCATTCTCAGTTCTTAAGAGGACATAACAACCTGATACTTATTATCCCTATTATACTCCGCAATATTTTACGGCCTCAACCACAAAGGTGCTTATTCCGAATAAATAAGTACCATTAAAATAACATACAAAAAAGATGTCGTAAAAAGTAAATTCGCGTAACAAAAACCCGAACGAATTACTCCCGTGATATCTTTTGGCGCATCAAAAAATGTTATATAGGTACTTTTTACGGTATAGGATTTAATTTCCGTTCTACTGATGCCCCACGGTGCTGCTTGTGTAGTTATGAATTCGATTTTAGATATAAAAGCGGTGCACTTACTCCTGGGGATGGTAAAAAAGGATTTGCGTCCATTTTTGTTTAGCAATTGTTATGTAGTAACAATATCATAAATAGGGACACATTTATGATATTTTTACTACATAACATAAGGACATTGAGTAGATAGCGCGCTTACTCTTGAGTTCGGCGCTTGCGCGAGTGAGTATATTTTAACAGCTGTGTATTTCAACATTTAATAAAAGGTGGTCCAATCATAACGCACGATGATAATTGTAAATAAAACAAAAAGTTTTCAGAGAATTATCTTTTTTGATTGTGATAGAATTGGCATTGTGAAGAGCATTTGGCCGATATTTTGTTTCACACATAATTGTCATAGATCTTTCACACAGTAAAATAGATAAGATGATTCTCTGTTTTTGTTTTTTTTATTAACAATGAACACCGTGCGTTATAGTTGTACCACCCATAATAATCAGGTGACTGCCAAATTAATATTGGAATCTTATTGGCTTTAGATTGGAATTAAAAGGAGTTTAAAATCTGTGTGGTTTTTTCTTCAGAAAACCATCTCAGGCATTAATCTGCATGGCCCATATTATGAGTGATTAAAATAGTGAGACAGCGACAGCTAAGTTGTCTACCGACTGCCTCGGTCTAGTGGTCGAAAGTGCTACTGCTGAGCGCATGATCCTATGTTCGATTCCCGAGTTGGGCGAAGTGTCATTAGGTTTTTCCTGAAATTTCTTAGTAGCAACCAGGAGTCTGGTATGGTGCCCGTTTGTTGGAAATAGGCTCGCCCCCACATGGGACTAAAACATTACTGGCGAAATGTGAGATACGTTCTGCCTAACCCTTCGGGAATTTCACTCGTGATGTAAAAAAAAAAAGATTTCCCCCTACATTCAAACTTACAAACTCTTGGCTAACTCGTTAAGCTACGCTTGCCGAGGTCAGTCTGTAGATGGGTGACCGTTCGTAACATATCGAGACTCCTCCGTGCCTAGGAAAGCACGTTAAGCCGTTGGTCCCGATTGTCATTTGTAGATCTTTGACAGTCGTTACGGGTAGCCAGAAACCCGAAAGTCTGACAACCAGTCTTACCAAGGGGTATCGTGTTGCCCAGGAACTGGGTTGTGGAGGTGAAGTAGGCAGTCGCTCCATGTAAAACACTGGTATTCAGCTGCATCTGATTACACTAGAAGCCGACCCCAACATAGTTGGGAAAAAGCTAGGCAGATGATGATTAAAACTTACAAACAAATTTTACCTCTTTATAATATTAGTATAGATATTAGTCATAAGTCACGAACACACACGTAGAACCCGTGGTTATCACAGATGAATACCTGTATTATTGCTTTCAATAGCTTAAAGAAACAGATACACAGAAGTACCTAACTTCCACATTTAACGAATATTAAAACACAAAACAATGCTCATTGAACAGAGTTCCAATCTCCACACTTTAATTGTAAAATTCTTTAGAGAAAAATCCAATTATACTTCGCCGGACTTAGGACCGGAACGGTGCTTAACCGGCGCCGTCCAGAGTACGCAGATAAAAAATGTGCCCTTTATATAAAACGTTTTATGTCCTGTGTTATGTCAGACTTTAAAAAAACCTCGTCTAGTTGTTGTGGTAGCAAACCGCGAGTATTGAGATTCATCATCATCATCATCATCATCATCATCATCATCAGGCTATACTAGTCCACTGCTGGAGATAGCCCTCTCCTAATGAGCGCCATAGCGCCCTGTCTTCAGCTTGCCGCATCCAGCATCTGCCTGCAGTCTTTCGCAGATCGTCATCCCACATTGAAGATTGAAGCTTAGAAATTCGTGGGCACGTTCGTAGGAAGTTGGCAGTAGTATCGTCACTGTGCTAATGTATTCTCATTATTAGTAATAGTAGCAGTAGTTATAATTGCTTAAGAATATTCGTGTATTTACGTTTATTTGTGGATATATTCTATGAGCGTATTACATTCATAGTTTCTAATATGCGTATTAAAATGTCTCTTAATACATTATTTTTATCTTAAAAATGTATGTGGTTAGTTTTATATTGTAATAAGATTAAGTAATTCTGTAAATCTGTATTTCGACTTCAAAAATGAAATTGTTTTTTATAAATATTACAATAATTATGTCAGTAAGAATAAAAACTAGATTAAAATATGTATTTTAATCTAATCTTTTAATATGTAGTTTTAGATGTCTAAAACTACATATACATTGATAATACCGTTCTGAATTAATATAAATGAATGTACAATTGTCAAATATTGGTATCAAACTACCAACATACAAACAAGATAACATGACGCCGGTTATCCCCGAATAGAATAGAATATAATAGAAAAGGATAGGTCGGTTTGCTTAGAATGTAGGTACGTAGAAGAGTCAGATAGAGGTAGGTACAACACCTATAGTATACCCACATTCTGCCATTTAAAAGCCTCGCGCCTACTATCATAAACCAGTCACAAATCCAAAAGGAGTCGCTTCTGAGAACTTCCTGAAAGGAAATCCCATTAACATCTTGCTTTGACCAACAAAGCAGTCACAAATATGACAAATACGCAAAAACATCCAAACTCAGAAAAAAACATAACGCCAGAAATTGTTTGCCCCAATTCGGAGACCCATGGAAAGCGGTCATTCCGCTGCTGCCAATTGGGTCATCAAATACGGAATCCGTGTTACAACATGTCACTATAAGTTACGCCAATTTGTTACGTATGTATGCCCCTCTCTATATATACGAGTAGTGTAATAAGGTCATTAGTATGGAAACTTGAAAAGTCGGTCAAAGGTAATGGATTAATAATTGCACAGCGAATAAATTAGGGCAATGAGGTCTTATCGATTTCAAGTTTATACTCATAGAAACGCTTTAAGTTACCGTAATTAACTAGACCTATATTATATTTATTTATTTATTTAATACTTTAAGCACACAAATGTACAGAGGCGGACTTAATGCCATAGGCATTTTCTACCAGTCAACCTTTGGGTGATGCAGAGACAAACAGTGGCTGGTGGAATTTCTTAAAAGAAAAGTGAAAAGAAATATATATGTATAAAATATATATATACATATATATTATTATAAACTATATATTATTATTATATTATCACCTGTCTTGCTTTTTCCCAAATATGTTAGGGTCGGCTTCCAGTCTAATTGGATGTCGCTAATACCAGTATGTTGCATAGAACGCCTGTCTGAACTCCACAACTCAGTACTAGGAACACTATAGGATATCACTTAGTAAGACTGGTTGTCAGACTTTCGGGCTTCTACTACCCGTAACAACTGTCAAAGGTCTATAGACAACGGGATCATCGGCTTTTCATACTTTCCGGGATACGGAGAGGGTCTCTGTAAGGAATGGCTGGTTATCTATCCGGGAACAAACTATCGGCAATCATAGTTTTACCTCCGATCGACCCTTGCTGCTGTTAATTGAAAAAATATCAATCTATGTAATGTACTTTATTAAGTATATCAGTCATCTAGTACCCATAACACAAGCGCTATTTAGCTTGGGGCTAAATGATGCTGTGTGGATTGTCCAGCATTATTTATTTATTTTATTTATTTGGCCACGAGCCCTTCTTATATCGTAGAGCACTATCATGTGATTTTTATTACATCAATAGTGGTAAAAAAAATCTACCACGTCTATACGAACTTAGAGATAATTTCATGGCAAATTTTATTTTATTTATCTGATGTGAATAGTGTGGAAAGTTCACTGACGCACAATCTGATACCATAAGATCAGTAAATAAATTGTAAACCTAGTCTTGATTTCTAACTAACCAATGTAATTTTAAATTAAAAAAATTAAAAATTCACTTCTTTCATTCAAAATCTCATATAGATAGAAATCATGATTTTTAACAGTTTAAATTAATAGAAAATCAGAAAAAAAAACAAAAAAAAAGAAGCCTACGAAAAATCTCTATGCCCAGAATCGTTAACTGAACTCATGATATCAGGTTGTGCGTCCAAATCTCTTTCACACTAATGGAGGTGGGTACCTGTCTATCCAACAATTAATTCATATTCTATCTAACATTATTCTAACAAACAATGCTAAATTTGCAAAAGGTACAACTTTATTAGATTCCCGATCTCATCTGTGGCTTAGACGTGTTCCAATAAATTTCTAACCTTTCTTCTGACCTTTTCAATGAGCGCACGATCCAACGGAAAATCGGTCAGACGTGAAAATATATTATGAGGCTCTGTGCACACAGGTATAACCTTTGTTTACTAGAATATTTCAGGAATGGTGGGAGAAAGCTCCGGAAATTATGATCGATCTAATTTGAGTTAAGTATGATTATATTATTTAGGTTTCCCAATAATATTCGTGCCAAAATCTCTGGCTCAGGGAGAAGACACGAGTACATTTTCTTCTCTTCTACTGTAGGATTTCTGGAGACCTCGTTGCACATGATATCCTTAGTATGGACTCCAGTCTCTCGTAAAGGATTCTCGTTTACACATATCTTATTAGTCCTAAGGTGTAACAAAGAAAGAAAAAAAAGAAAAAAATCTTAATTGAGAACAGGTTTATATTCTTTTTTTTATTAAAACGTTTACAAACATTGAAAGTCTCATACACGATCAGCCAGACCCGGAACTACCTGTAGGCCATACAAACATTTGTTCCGTTCGGGAATCGAACCCACCACATGCGGTGTAGCAGTTGATTGCTCAGCCACTACGCCATCCGTGCCGTCAAATATAATATTTACACGTATGGTAAAAATATCCATTTTACTGGTAGAAATAATATACATATTTGCGGAGGGACCAATAACGTTTTACTAGGTATTATTTTTATTATTTGTCGGTATCGTGACTCTGTAAAAGTAACTAACTATGAAAAGTATTAAGTATATCAGTCATCTAGTACCCATAACACAAGTTCTGCTTAGCTTGGGGCTAGAGGATGCTGTATGGATTGTCCAGCATATTATTATTATTCAATTGCCATTTCCAAGAACAAAAATATTCTGTAACTTTATCTTTCATCAAACCTAACACTATATCTGCACAAAGCTATCCAATGGACGTAAACAAACTCACAAATAAAACCGACCGAGTAAGTAATGTGGAGAGAGTACATAGCACGGGCGCATCTAATGCACACTGAGATGGTGCCAAGTCTGTTTGCCCAAGAAATTCTTGCAGTAAAACGTCTCGGGTTAGTTTACAGTACTTATTTACTCTGTTTTAAAGTGGGACGAGTATTCACAGTACTATGTTACGAAGTATTTTGACGCATTCTATTTGAAATGAAAACATTGGGCCTTAAAATACAAATGAGCTCAGCACTATCCTCCTAACTTTTTTTTACCAGCCTGTTACTGTCCCACTGCATGGTAAAGGCCTCTTCTCATACAGAGAAGGCATGAGCATTAATCACCAAGCTTCCTCAAGACGGGTTGGTAATTCCAGACTTATATTAATTGTAAGTCCAGGTTTCCTCACGATGTTTTCTTTCATCGATGTTAGTGACATCCAAGATAAACTTAGAAAGTACATAAATGAATTGAAAAAGTCACGTTGGCGCTTGCTCAGGTTTGAACCCACAACCTCGTGCACAATTCATTTATTAATTTATTTTGAGATAGCGTAGTATGTGTGTCGTTATCTCAATAGTCACTTCTTTTCTAGCCACGGAACGGTACCCTTAAGTCTGTCTGTATGTCTATTTGTTACTCGTAAGACCCTTCTTTATCGGAAGCATGTGGAGGTATCAGGTGGAAATAAATATCAAGTACGGTCCTACGGTCTTAGATCTACGCTCCTTTAAAGCTCCATAAAATCAAGCTTTTAAGTCAACGCAATGAAAAATAAGTGACATAATTTTTAATAGTCGTTGATCTAGAATCATAAAATTTGTCAATAGGCAAGGCACAAGTAAAAGAACAAGTCCAAAAGTTATAAATTTGTAGTTTTACCCCATAAATAATTTCATACCTGCAGCCTGTGGGCCAATTGCACGCAGCGGGTCGTGAGCGGTCTGAGAGTTCAATATAACAATGCCTACAGGATATTGATGGGACTTTGCGGAACCACAAGTAGATGGCTATTATGCCATAATCAGAAAAAGAGCATCGTCGCTGATGCGCAGAATGAGAGACAGTCCCAACGCCTACCTGAGGGTAATTGCGGTTCACGTGGAGAGTCCTGTATGGAGGCATTGGATTCACCTACATACAGGATAAATGTTACAGTTTGTTTTTGTATTATGTGTATTAATAACATAGTTCTTAAGTTTTTGTGATTTACTAACATTCTACGGACAACCTAGTCTGATGTAAAAAATAAAAAAACAGAAATATTTTGTTTGCTTACTTACATATGCATTTAATTGGCCGTGACTTATATGTATGGGAAATATTTTTTATCTTTTTATAGTGAGAGTAATGTACGAAGGGTCCCGTAACCGCACGCGTAAGTTTTTTTTTTCACATAATCCATCCATCGTTTCTTTCATCTTCCTTCTCTTACAATCATACAAATTCATCCTCAATCTTTCCTCATGACATGTACCCCATTCCTCCGCATGACATACCCAAACTATGAAAATCGACTTCCATACTACTTCTCGTTCACCAGCGCCACTTTTAAGCTTCCTCCTTCGTACTCATTTCTTATTTCATTGGCGTAACACTACAATACATCCGTCTTAGAATTCTCATCTTAACTTTATGCAACTTTCTTTCATTCATCCCGAAATGAGTTAGTTTAAAATATAACGCTAAGTTTTTTTCATTTTCTACCATCTATAAGTTTAAATATGTCTGCAACTTTAGCAATTTATTGCAAATATAAATAATGAGGTCAAAATGGATAAAGAAAACTATATTAATATAAATAAAAACGACATCAGAGGCACACACAAGTGAATCTTGGACGTCGTCGCTTCAAGGACCCTTGCCAGTGGTCAGTTCTATAGCGAGGACTCATTAGTACGCGTCGCACACCCTTATCTTACACCCTCAGAAATCGTAGCAACATTAATGTTAGAAAATTTATGGATAAGTATTTATGAATTTCCGAGCGATGATGTGAATTCTGGCAATGTTTTAGGGATGACTTAAGAAAATTTTCAAATATTTTTTTTGAATTAAATTTTAAGACTTTTTTAAAGTTACGGATAGTGTAGCGACATCTACCTCGCCACATACGAACTAAATCAACGTATCCTACATCGCGATATTAAAGTTATCCACGCGACTGAGTATAGATAAACGAGCCCGTCAACAACCGTCGGGCAGTAGCCCACCAGACACAACACTCGTCTGGTCGGAGGATCCTCTCTTTTCTATGGGGGATCAGGAACTGTACACCCTGTTCCTCCCCCAAAAACGCAATCTAAAATAGTGTAGTAAGATTTAACAAAACTACAACTCGGTACAGACGCCAGCATATCAAGCTACCCCAAACTGTCAAATTTTCCCAATTGAACACATCTTATGCTTTTGTTATAAAGTTGAAAAACTATCAAATAGCTTTGACACATTGTGGAAGCTTGATGTGCTGACCTCTGTACATGAAAGGCGGGGTTTTTGGAGGACTGTCTGATATATTTTTAGCAGTCTAAAAAGAGGTTCTCCAAATTCAAATAAATTACTCATATATTTGTTTTTTTTACGTTTTCAATTTGTTTTCAACCAGCCAGTCTCTTTTAAGGTACGAACATGCTCAGTCTGAAATTCTAACTGTATAATTTACATAAGTAGAAAATGTTTTTAAAACTTCAACAAGACCCTCTAAGCCCTTGTTATTTGTTTTGAGAGCGTCGCCACTTGTAGAAACCACTCCCGTCTGAGGTCTGCTTGTTAACTTCATAAGTATCATAACAGCTAGAAGTTCTCTCCAAAAATGTTTTCTTAATCCTCTTATGTTCGTATTCAAAGGCATTACTTTAAAATGTGTTGGTTTTATACGTATAGGTATGAAGAATATGGTGTAAAGTTTCTCATCCTCTTTAGAAAAGGGAGGACTCTCCGACCACATGGGTAAATTAGCTAGTACTTATAATTCACTGGTCAACAAAAAAAGACCTTTTGTAGGTAGCATGAAAACTTAGACTAGTTATATTAAGAACAAGAATAAAGATAATAGAAATGATATTAGAATATATCAAATAGTTCGATAGTAATAATTATGTTTGAATTGGTTCATGACCAAAATGAAGTGCCACCTTATGAAACCCAAATGTAAATGTAGTTAAGATATGTTACAACCTAAATCCTGATAAGCAGATAAGCTCCACGACAATACTAATATAGTCGTTTGATCAGTGATTTCTGAGAAAATTTGTAGTCACCATCATGAAAGATTCAAGTTGATTTACCAAATAACTAAACTAGTCAGAATTATTTTTACACTTTTTTATATTATGAAGTAACCGTTCTAAAGAAAATGTATTTAAACCATGTAAGTCAAAGTGGTAAAAAAACAGTTTTACGCATAGCTGTAACACAAAAACTAGACCTGATCCAATCTAAATAAATAAGAGTATGATGTCGTTACAAGGGTAGGTAGGTAATTCCGAATTAGTAATCACCTTTCTTGTTACAAAATTTTGCTGACCAGAACTTTTTTTTTTGGAATGTGTAACTCTCAGTTTATCCTTCAAGGATATCTACTGCTTAACTGAAATTTCATGTGGGGACTTACTTAGAAATTAAGGCTTCCAGCGAGGGTGTAAAAACTTAAAAACTAAGCGACCAATCGCTAAGGGCACCCCTGCGGGGTACGAGCCTCGGCTTAGGACGTCGCTTAGAGAGGACAGCAAGGCACGGTCTGGATCTAATAGATATATTATTTAGGGCAAATTTAAACAGTAATACCTACAAATAAATATATGTATAATGTGATAAGTTCATAATTTTGGCCAGTAATTATGATTATTTTTCACAGCAGTCTTCGTGTGCTCTTAACGCGTTAATCACGGAACCCTAAGTGAGGGTTCAGGTAATGAATGTTCAGGAAATAGGTAAATATTCTTTGTTATCGTGTTTAGGGGAGTAATGCTGCTTTATTGACGCAGTAAAAAATATTGTTACGTCGTAACTGACAATGTGATGATGTAATTGCTACGGCTGCTGCGGGGATGGTCCCATGGAACGGGAAGACGTGCGCCTACACCTCGTAAATCGTTAGATTTAGGCATTTAAGTGACACATTTATGTCGTCTTTAATATTTATTTGTTTATTTATTTATTTAACAAAACTTGGAAGACTTACAGCTAAAAAACGAAATAGAAAGGTAGACATAGTCGACAGAAACCCAATTACAAGTCCTCACGTGTAGAAATAGACTGGATATTCTAAAGTGAGTACACAAAGTAAAATAAAATGTAAAAAACAACTATTCAAACTATTTGGTTTACAATTTTTGATTCAATATAGGTTGAGATGTAAATTAATACGAGATTTAATGTTATAACATTCTATGTTACTCTGCATTTAACACATTTTAACACAGATTAGGACAAAGACAATAGGCTCACCCCATTAAACATGAGACTTGAAACGGAACCGGCAAAATGTGGGTGTACCATACACCTCTGTCCAACTCTTCGTGAAATACTAACTAAATCTTAACTCAACATTACTGAGATATTTGGAGTCCTCAAACTGGGAACGGGAGTCGTGAATAAAACGACGTCTCTCGGTTACACGTATATTCGGAGTGACACACAAAGAAATTAGTTTAAAACACAAGTTTAATCCTCCTAGTCTATATATAGCGACATAATTATTTTATACCAGCCATGGCGTATCCCGCGGTGCGCAGTTTTCTTAAATTTTCGAATGTTCAGCGCAAATTTCTTAGTTTTTTTTTACATAAGAACCCTTTCTTACTTTATTGAGTTACATTATTGAGTTGAGTTTAGAACAACAGTTTGACAGTTAAGTATCGTGATCCATGCTTAAATAATGAACATCGTTCTTTTAACACACACTTACACACACGGCTGCTTTTATTCTAGAAAAAGAATTAAAACCACGCGCAATAAAAACAAAACAAATTAAGTTTTGTCAAATTCAACTCAGCTCGTTTATTAATAGCGATAGTGACTACCTACCAAGACCTTACTTTATTTAAAACATGCTTCACCAAATACTTAACTACGCGGACAAAACAATCCCTTGCATGATGTTGAACTTATACTTATACTCACTATACACAGGGCACAGAGACCAGCACATCAAGCTATATCAAACATCCAAACTATCAAACATCTTTGATAGTTTTTTTAACTTTATAACAAAGAAATAAGGTTCATGTTCAATTGGGAAAATTTAACATGTAGGGATAGCTTGATGTGCTGGCGTCTGTACTTACATAACGCCACAGTGCCTCACCGATTGCTTCATGGCTCGCTGCATCCACTTTGACCTCGCGATTAGCGCACAAAGGCGCGGCCAGCTATTATCGCTGCCCAATAGTTGAGCACACGCGTGCTTTGTACTGAAAAACAGTGCCGTGATAATTAAAGGCAGATTAGAAAGCTATTAAGTATGATAAAACACACATTGTCGTGAGAAAATTGGGCAAAGGCAGAGAATTTTTTTTGAATGGTTAACAAATTACTGTTATAATGCCAGCGAATAACGTCGGCTTTTTTATTTTTAAAGCTAGTCTTTAATATTAAAGTACGAATAAAAAAGTACGACATCCACGCAAATAAAGTCGCGAGCGAAGTGCTAGTGCTTTTTTTTGGGTCAAGCCCGCCACACTATTCCCAAACCACTGCAACTCTTGAAAACCAAAATCAACAGTGGCGTCCACCAGAAAAGTTCCGAGACAATGAAGCCCAACTAGTCCGTTAGTAACGATTCAACTGTCTTGGATCCCGCAACGAAATTAATCAGAAAAGAACAACGGAGGAGTTAGAAAAATACATAATTTCCACTTGTGTAGTGTTTAACACAGTGCTAACGCTTCTATAACTATAACATACATACAATATATATATACATAGTTATTTCTAACTATATACACATATTAAATAAATTAAAAAAAAACTAGGGAGTATCCTAACTAACTTGACGTTACAGTAAATTATAACAAGGCGTCGTAAAATTCACCCAACTACAGTGAACAATAAACTCATGTCACGTTTATTTTCCACCTGAATCAGTATATTTTGTCACAGAAGGCCTGAAACAATATGTATTTGTCTGAGTTTTCAGGTGCTCAAATATGACGAGGATCAAGCACCTTCGTCAATCATTTTACTCCAACAAATATTTATTTTAAGCAATACAATAATGTGATTGAGTGTCTGTTATTTATTATATTTGGCCACTCTCTTTTTTAGGGTTCCCTACTAACGTGGTAAAAGGAACCTTATGGTCATCATTTTTCGCTCTGTCCGTCTGTCCGTTTTTCTGTCATGCTTGTTCACGCGTACTCATGACATTACATCACACTCCCCGAATTATTAAGCAGAGACATCTATAGTACACATTTTGCCAGTTTCGTTTTATTCTTGACGCCAAATAAATCTAGGTGATGGAGATTTATTTAAACGACACGGTTGGCGCAGTGGTTGAGCCATCGGCTGCTGCGCCGCGTGTTGTGGGTTCGATCCCCGCACGGAACAAATATTTGTATGACCTACAGGTAATTGTTCCGGGTCTGGCTGTTTGTGTATGTCTGTTTGAATGTTTGTAAACGCACCCACGATACAGGAGAAATTCCTAGTGTGGGGCAACGTTTTTTTTTAAAAAGAAAAAAAGAAAAAAAGATTTATTTAAACAGTATTACATGAAAAAAAAAGATGTCTCTAACTCATCACACTTATATTTAATAGTTATTAATAGTCTATCACAAACTAACGTTGTTTTACCTTGGCAAAAAACAATACGTACTGTTTAAATGAATTTTTTTTTTCCTACTCGGGTACAAAACCCTATATGAAGTGGCTGATTCGCTCTTCACCGGTTTAAAATGAGATTTTGTTGTGGACTTCGAAATTCAGAAATGTCTGTTCTTATTTATAAGTCTGTCAGAATATTATTTGGAAACCAATTTGTTAGCCTTCGGCCAAGTTGTGACTTCGAAGACCTTGTTTTACAATACGCTCGGATACCAAATGGGCTGGTACTTTCAGATATTGAGTTCATTTTAAATGACTTATGTCCAGTAAAATTGAGAAAGTTTTATAGAACTTATTATACGACCACCATATGACGACCGATGTGGCGCGGCGGGCGAAGGTCCGCCTGCGACGCAAGAGGTTGCGGGTTCGATTCCCGCCTTGGGACAAATGTTTGTACGATCTAAAAATATTTGTTCCGGGTGTTCTGGGTATTTGATATGTATAATAAAAAATATCTATCTATGTAATGTATTGTATTAAGTATATCAGTCATCTAGTACCCATAACACAAGCTCTGCTTAGCTTGGGGCTAGATGATGCTGTGTGGATTGTCCAGCATTATTTATTTATTTATTTATTATTTAGAAAAGTAATGTTTTGACGTGCTGAGCAATTTTTGGATGCTTTGAGAAATAAGTAAACTAGTAACTTTGAAAAAAGACTTGACAAGTGCAAGTAGGACTCACGCCCAGAGGGTTCCGTCTATTTTATTTAATTGACACGGCCTATGAATTCCTGATTCCGGATTGAATGACAAACTTAACTATGCAGTTGAAATAAATTGCCCACCGTTATATAACGCGGTCGACGCTCTAACTGCAAATGTAATATTGTAATTGCAATTATTATATTGATATTTTTGCCACTTATAATGATAATAGACAAATGTACATGTAAAAATTAAAAACAAAGCATCATAATATCATCATAAAACGCATCCGAGAGTTAATTGTGCCATCCTGAATCGAACTCACCGCGTTTCCACAGTGTAGTCTGATTCCATCTGCTTAATCAAGTGACATTGTTGAATTGAGTTAACCTTAGTGAATTAACAGACGTATGTACTAAGCGTTGCGAGTGTTGCGACTATCACTTCAGTTATCCAGCATGTATGATCATCCTGATGACGAAATATGTTACATATAAATATTTGTTCCGTGCGTGAATCGAACCCACGACACGCGGCGCAGCAGTCGATCGCTCAGCGACTACACCAACCGAGCCAACCAAGTCAACAACCTGAACAAATAACAAATACTGAATTTACCTAGAAACTTCTCAATTCTATGTAGAAACTTAAAGTTTACATAGAAAAAGAGAAGCATGGATCCGCTTTCACAAGTGAATCCCCACGGTTTTTTATTGCAAAACCACAAAACACAATTCCTACGAAAAGAAATCCAATATTACGCCTCAAGCGTTGGGTTACTTTAAAAGTGCTCTTAAGTCACAAAAGACCTCATGATTACTGGCCTTCGACGGTTGTGCACACAAGTGCACTAAGCGCTGGACTAGTGTTGTTTATTCTGATATAAAAGCCGGGATTAAGATTAAAAAGCCGGGATGGTCGAGATTAAATATGTAACTTCAATGGCGTGGCGGTTGGCAGAGTAAATATTGCATGTTGTGTTGGAATAGTGGTTTGGTTGAGATAAGATATTTTTCACATATGAGAAAAAGTACAAAAGTTCAGTGAAGGGAGGGTGAAGTCAACTGTCAATACCATGTCTGTATGCGATGACAGTTAAATTCGCTTACATTTTGTGTGTCAATAAATAATTTTTAGTAAATTATTTTTTCTCGATGAAATTTTTACAAAATAGCTCGGCCAAATATATTTTTTCGGTCGATGAAATCAGTTCACTGCAGTTAATAGACAGACATTGTAGAAAATAAATATTTATGAATTGGCATCACAACGTCTGGTGGGTTTTAAATTCATTCTTTAAGATTTAGTTTTATTAGTTAGATTGAAATCTACTCGCTGAATGTAAACGCTGGGAGGGAACGCCCTAGAAGGACATACACTGACCTTGTTGGTGATGTTCTTTAGGAAGGTCAGGTGCGTAGTACTCGCAACCAGCCTGTTTGTGTGACCAGTAGCCCTAGCACGAATTTCTTGAAATGATCTTCAAGATTTACCAACCGGAGACTACTACAGATACATTAACGAAGCCAAATTATTACGAAACGATTGTGGCAGCGCATTCTGCAGTGTCTACTTACCCATGAGAAAAGGCGGGTGTTTATGTATGTACATATGTATTGAAAACACACTTGTAGCTACAATAACGCTTAAATTATTCAAATACCGTGCACGCAAACTGCAGGTCATAAGTGGTTTGCGTAATAGAAACGTTGCTTGCATGCCAGATGCCATTACATTATCAAGATAAAACATAAACAATCTGCGTGCTATAAAATGCAAGTAGTAATAAAGAAACTTACAACACAACGGTCATGAAGAAAGAACATTTTAGATAACAAAAGACGATCACCGGTGATAATATTCCGTGATTATTTAAAACATTGTGCTATTAAAGTCCCCAGTGTCACATAAATGAAACCGTCCCGTGAAAACATAGTGTCCCATTTCCTGCGTCCCGGGAAAACGGGACGCACCACAGCACTTTTTCATTGAAATACGACACCGTACCTGCTATGTACAAGAAAATGCCATTTAAAGTTTTCATAGAATGAATAAAGCGACTTCAAAGATCAATTAGGGCTCCTAAGTATTTTTTGCTGAAGTGGCCATTTTGAAATTGAAATATAGTTAATGTGATTTCAATGCTTTTGAACGCTGCTTTTTAGCGATCGCATTTTGGAACTATATTAGCTGTAGTTTAAGCAGAGTATAGACGACACTAATTACTTAGTTTTTGTTAAAATATTGTAACAAGAATCATTTTAATGTTTATAATTATGAGTTTTGGAAGCGATGTTGAGTAAAAGTAAAGGTTTTGTTATCACTGCTGCGAGCATTTGAGGTTTTCTCTAAATAGGAACGGTGTTATAGCGTGTTTTAATATTTTAAAAACCAAATATGAAACAAATAAATAAGTACCTAAATTAGTGTAATATGTGCGGTAACTTCAATAGAATAGACTAGATTTGTTTATTTTCACTGAATATAAGTACACAAATCAGGTCACAAAATAGATCTTGTTAGGGTTTCCAAAATGCATTCTACCTTATCATAAGCATGCATCTTTTTACATTTGGTTTAAAATACAAACTTATACTAACTTATCAGCTAAAGAATCCTGGATTGAATAGTAACATTTTTCTAGAAGAAATGCGATGTTAAAAAAACATTCTCAATTATTCATCTTTTATATTATTTGATTGAGGCTTGAAGAGTACTTTACAAAAGAGCACAAGAATCTATTGCATAAATCAAGCTCGTCACTCTCACGAAAAAAATGACTATAGAAATAATGGTCATCTTTTTTAAATAATCTTTAAAATGCATCTAAAAAAAAGAAAATCGTTTATTTGGGAACCGCACAGATAATAAAAACACAAAAGCAAAAATTGAACTAAAAACTAAACCTGTGCAATGCCAAAAAGGCTTCTATCTCTGCATAATGCTGCGACCAAAGGCATCTCAACCAAAGGTGTATGCAAAATTTCCGCTCAGAGTGTGTGGGACAACTGATTTCAAATCCAGTTGCAAGTTGCAGTTGCAAGATTTGACCCACACACGGCAAGTTAAATAAAAGCATGGAAAATACATTTCACAGACAAAATTCAATTTGTAATATATTTCCCACATCGTCGTTACGCAGTACTTTGATTCACGAAAGCAAACATTGAATCTCAATGAAAAACACACAGTGATTGAGTGAGCGTATGATTTTTTATGTCCATTATTTACAGAACAAACTCGTCTCTTTGAAAGCAAATTGGAAAAGGGGAAGCCATTTTAGGTCGAAATAATGTGTTAAGGATCATCAGGCTTTTACGTTTGGGTGGTAAGTAGATGTTTTGAAGCAATCGGAAAGCAGGCCACTTTTATGTTAGATGGTGACCGCCTGCAAAAGGCCTGTCAGGTCGTCACCGTCCCAGAGACAACTTTGAAATTATATCTCACTAGTGACTTGCCGTTGTTATACACGGGTGCAATGTAAATCATAAGTGATATTTATTTCAGTGAACTAGCTTTTACTAACACTTTTACATATCCAACAAGCAAAATTAAAGAGTGGTGAGGTCAGTGTTTCTATCTGACTACTCTGAGAAGCAACACTGAAACTAACTGAGAGGTCACATTCTCTTTTAAAGCCCAGTCATTATCTTGGACAGATCGTGTGAGGACCATGAAGATTAGTGTCTGATATGGTATTTTGAGGAAAGATCCTCACATATATGATTGACTCTGACCAGTTCGATTCTGCAGGGGTGACTTGTAAAAACATTGACATTACTTTGCTGTTTTTTAAGATTAATTCACTTTTAAAATTTTAATACATCAGAATCAATTCTTTAAACGATGGTATTCCTGTCCATGTATCTCCTGGATTCAATTTAACGGTCGGCAGTGTTATTATGGTTTTCCATTCTGAATTTCTCAGTAATAGCTCTGAGAAATTTTCATTCAGGGTGGCGCATCATGTCTTCTTCGTCCATACATCTCCATTTGCAAATATCTCAAAGATCTCCATCAATCCATCCTTCGTTTCTTTGGTCTTCTCTGCTTCTGTGCTCTACACTCGTAACCCCCCACATCATCATCATCATCATCATTTCAGCCGAAAGACGTCCACTGCTGGACATAGGCCTCCCCCAAGGATTTCCACAATGACCGGTCCTGCGCCTTCCGCATCCATGCCCTTCCCGCGACCTTCACCAGGTCGTCGGTCCACCGTGTGGCCTGCCTACACTGCGTCTTCCGGCGCGCGGTCGCCACTCGAAAACTTTCTTTCCCCAACGGCCATCTGTTCTACGAGCTATGTGCCCCCCACAAACCCCCACATTCATACGCAAAACTTTCCTTACAACATGATAATCATTCCTTCGCATCACAAGCCCATACTAACCGATTCCTACACAACTTCTCGGTCACCGGCACCACATTCAAATTTCCTCTTACAAACTCATTTCTTATTCTATCCATTCGTGTAACACCACACATCCCCCTCAGCATTGTCACCTGTATGTGGATCTACAATGTATATTTATATAGGTACCTTAGCTATTATTGCAAGGGACAGCGCGTCGTAATGAGGGGTATTGAGGTCCACCCCTGCGGCATAGTTTACGTGCGTATGAGTAAACTGGCTAGATAGGGAAATAATCTGAACTATGAGAACACAGTGGGTTACCTATATTAAATGTTTTACGACAGTAATTGGAATAATATTAAACGCCTTTAAATTGTACTGTCGAAATAACAGCTTTATACCCGGCTACGGCGAGGTGCATATGAAAAGTAGACATACCAAAAAACCATTTTTTTTTTGCCAAGGTGTCTGTCTGTTTGTTTGGGCTAATCTCAAAAACAGCTGAACCGATATTGACGGCATTTTCTATTTTTTTTAAAAGAATTACGGTTCCGCGCATAAACTGAAAGTCCATGTTTTGTTAAAATCCACACGGACAAATTCGCGGGCACAGCAAGTTGTGAATATAATTTAAGGATTTGACATACGACGACTTTCAGCCTGATTGATGATATTAATTTTTCATGCTAAAATAATTTGTTTGAAGAAGACTGGTATTTATCGTTAGAACTAAATACAAATTAAGTTAATTGAAACCGATACCTCTGGAAGTCAAAAAACTGAAAATTTATTTACAGACTACGATCGATGCAAAAAGGTCAAGTCAAACTTTGCTTTTGTAGGTAATCTTGTACCTACAGGTGTTCTCCAGTTTCATAGAAATAAGGTAGGTATAAAAGCGTGTCATTGACCTAATAAAGACAACTTAAGAATAGTTCCAATGTTTATTAGTAGTGAGTGCTTACTACAATACACATAGGTATAGTGATGGTAATAATAGGTCAAGCTATTTTCAAACACGATCAATGCCCTCATCGCGGCAACATGTTACCTATATGTAGGAAAAAATATAATTTATGGCTATTGAAACTAAGAATGAAGAAATAAAAAAATAAAAAGAAAAAATTAGCACAGACTCAGGCACACAATGACAATATTAAACATCGAAAACAAAGAAAGAAATAATAATAATGATGACAGAAGTCTTTTATTTTTATTAATAACGCCATATGGGTCCAGTTCAGCAAAATTGCCAGACATCTAGTGTCTGATGCTGGTTTTCAACTGTACCTGAACTTGTACCTGTACCTGTGATGTCACGGACGTAAATCAGTTGTAAGTAAGATGACGTAAGTAAGTGAAATAAATTATTACCTACAAATGTAAATAAAATGAAGGCAAAAAGTGTGTGTCACGAACAGAAAAAATAACGTGTCAAAAATTATAAAAAAACTACGGACGCATGCGAACAAATAAATAACTGCAAATGTAAGTGGCCAATGCGCATCACATCAGATGAAAAACCTCTTGCGTTTTTGCGACGTTGCAAGACTTGATATATCGAGTATTAATCAGTGCACTTTTACATAGATTAATATTTCGCACCTTTAATCTCATGACGTGAGATGCAATCATTTTTACTTGCATATTTTTGTATAAAAAGGTCCTTTTGATGCCCTTTTTTTAAATAAAAAAACCATGATATGAGATGTCATCTAGCTTCAATGATATATATTCTTTCATTGCCGACTTTTATATTGAATCTTTTGTTGTTATGGTTTTAAAGAATAAAAATGAATAACGATAGGTAATCATATTATTTTAAGTGTCTTAAAATGAAAATGGAGGTTGGTACGGCCATTTTTATTTAAAACACTTCAAAACATTTTTTTATTCGTACCTAATGGTGGTAAATGCGCCCTTTGTTATTACAAAGGCCGTTTTACCACTTCCATAGGACTATTTGCAAATGGAAGTATATAACTTTAAGTGCTCAGCTTTATCATTCTTTGGCAGTACAGTCACAAGCATAAAATATAAAATGTCGGTACATGAAATCCGAATAGATATCCTATCTATCTATTCCAACTACGAAATAAAATAGACGGTATGAGCTGACTATTTCCATATAATAGCAACTATACGCATCGTGGGTCGGCCTACCCGAATAATAAAGGATTTGGTCGGAAAAACGCAGCCTAAGGGATCTGCGTTGTTGTTACATTGTTTCCGTCAATGCGGCGGACGAAATGGAAAAATACATAGTACGAGTACACACGGCTACATATGAAGCTTACAATTTCCAGTATGACCTGACCTCTCATTGTATAAGATTTCGATACAATGAGAGGTCAACTTATACTGTAAATATATAGCTTGATATGTAGTCGTCTGTACCTAAGGGGATAATATTATCTTGTTTATGTTTACTTTTGGACTTATTGAGACTGAAAAGGGCAAGAAAAGGGCGTAAGCGACACATAAATACAGGTTTTGGGGGACAGCCTGCTGTGCAAACTATTTTGGTATTGTGGTTTTAATTCTAGGTAGGTAGATTCGTTGGTACATCGTCTACACATATACTTAATCAACTTATTAATGTAGATATACAAAATATTGGGTCAGTGGATCGTCTTAAAAAACTTTACTTCGAAGAGTAAATGTAGAATTTCATGCCCATTCTTCTCCACACGAATCTATCTATTGGAAAGGGCTATACTAAAATCATTTAAGTATTTTATTTATAATTTTAAAGTTGACGTTTAGAAATGCCATTTTAATAGTCTGATTGAAATAAATTATTTGACTGGACTTTAACTTTGTAGCATGGTTCAATTCAAACGTCAAATTTGACATTTAAATTGAAACAATTGTCAAAAGAATCGTGATTGTACAAAATACCAGCACATCAAGCTACCCCAAAGTGTCAAATTTTCCCATTTGAACTATTAAAGAAATTGGACACATTGGGGTAGCTTGATATGATGGCTTCTGTACGTTGCTGGTAAGTATTACTACTCGTACTTACCAGCAACGTATTTTTGATAACGGCAACATTAAATATACATTTATCATCTATCTCATAAAACCCAAATTAAAAATAGGATTGAAATTTTCCATCCTATTTTTAATTTAAATAGAGAGAATTACTACTACTAACTATTTCTGTGAGATCAATTATGATTGATCTCACAGAAGATGATACAGGATGATACAGGTTACAAATAGTAATTAATGAGCAAGATCCAAACAAAGACGAATGAGCTCTCATTAGTATCTATTTATGTTCAAGCCTTTCCTGCAAACGGCTAGGTAAGGTATCCCAGAGGATAAGATAAACAAAGAACTCGTTTACTAATACGAAAGCAGTTTTATCTGGTTTCACTTACACTAGGAAATACCTACATTAATGCGGGAAATGCACTGTTGATTTTTTAACTCTGGGCAAACGTTGAAAATTCAAAATCAGTATTCATTTAAATAGTACTAGTGAAGTGGATATCAACAGCGTATTTTGTGATTCGATCATAGTTTATTTTACGATAAAAACTGAACAAAAATAAAATAATGACAAAAAAAACTGGCCTAGTACGAGTTTTAATCAAGAAATAAAGCTTCCGGAACTTCTTTTTAAAATTGTACTATCGATATGCACGACATGGGACATAGTGAATACAATACAAACACAAAAACCAGCCCTTTTACGGAAGGCAGACAGTCAGCCAGGCGGTACGGCGTAAGATTAGTAATAATTTTGCGTTGGCACCGTAGGTAGTTAATTTTGATATTGTATTTGCACAGTGCATCTTCTATCAGAATACAGTCGTTACGTGTAGTCAGACGCCCGAAAGTCTGACAACTAGTCCTACCATCTACCATCATGTATCGTGCCCAGTAACTGAGTTGTGGAGGTCTGATATGCTGTCGTTCCATTTAAAGTACTTGGCTTCAGCTGCATCCGGGTAGACTGGAAGCCGACTTCAACAAAGATGATGTTCTTTTCTCAGAATACTATTGGCTAGTAAAGAAAGTAATCACTACGCAGCAAGCAATAAATCATACAGATTGTTTCTCTACTCTCGCAAAATCTTTTCATTAAAAATATTCCAAGAAAGCTCAATGAATATTAATGATGACGACACGCTGTTTCGTTCGTGAAATTAACAAACTCTAGAATATTACTGTCTATTTACCTTCCCGGATCACGTTTCATCCATCATCTTTATCAAAGGAAATTGTCTTAAGTAACTGTTGTGGAGATTTATGTCCACAATGGAACCATTAAATAATTAATTTTGTTAAGTTTTTCATGCCTTTCATACCGTATATGTAAAGCTCATTTACGTAACCTTGTTTAGTAGCTGTATAACATGGGTATCGATTTTATTTACGCGAATCCATTAAAATTTCATAAGGTTAGTAGAAATTATGATTTTCTCATGATTTTATACTTCTGTAACTGAAATGTAACCTGTTCACTATGTACAAAGCTGTTTTCAATCTCTCCTTGTGTATAATTTAAATGATAATTGACATTTACATCGGTAAATTGCTTTTTACTATCACTTTCACACGTCAAACAAGTAAAAAAAAATTGTAATACTATATGAGTTCGTCGTTTCATATCTTATTACTAAGAAACACAGAAACATACTCAGAGGTCACAATCTCTTAAAGTCGAAATATTATCTTGGTCAGATCGATCATACGATGATTATGCAGATTAGCATCTGAGATGGTCTAGAACCGTGTGGTTCTTTACTAATGCGTATTATGTATGGTAATGTGTATTACAGGAGGTGAATTAAAATGATTATTTCCAAAGAGAGGAACGAACTAAAATAAAGTTTAACATTAAATATCACTACACAGCATAAAATAAAGTCGCTTTCTCTGTCCCTATATCCCTATGTATGCTTAAATGTTTAAAACTACGATACGGATTTTGATGCGGTTTTTAATAGATAGAGTGATTGAAGAGGAAGGTTTATATGTATAATATATATATTTTATACCCGTGCGAAGCCGGAGCGGGCTGCTAGTATTTACTAAAGGAGTAAAACATAACATCATCCCTGTATTTCCCGAAGGGTTGGAGGTGCACCGATAGTAACACCCACATTTCACCATGTTTTTTTTGAAGTCGCATGTAATAGGGAGTGAGCCTATTACATATAGCCTATCAACTGGAAACAAAACCGGCCATCGAGCTGCTGTCAAGAAAAATCCTATTAGGCAAACGCTATCATACTTTGTCAGACGTGGAAATCGAACATAGAACCTCAACCTCAGTAGTCGTCCATGGACTAACGACGCACTGAGGAGGAGCCAAAATACAAAACTTATTAATCTATTCGTGTATGTGTGTTATACATACACGACAAACACATGAAACGAATCGATCACGACACATCGCGTCCTTGAACTGACAGTAAAACCTCATAATGACACACCTCCTTAACACGAACACCTGAATAGTATCAACCTATAATCAAAAATGTACCACAAACTAATAAATGACAATTTCACCTGTCTATAATTCTAATTTTAAGTAAACGGTACCGACCTTACAAGTATACAAATTAGAGCTATTGGATATTGATGGCACGGCCTTGTTATAGGCGACCCCACAGTATTGTGTACTACCATTAATAATTTGAGAAACACCATTAGACCATCGGGCGTTCAGCGAACTTCATAATAAATCATCATTTTTCACCGCACCCTGTGTAAGTAGGGCTGTCGAGTCTAGGAAAATTAGTTTTGACATGACTCGTTTAGGTATTGGTATTGGAGTGGATTTCGAGGGAAAATAATAGCTGCTGAAAATATTTGAACCATTTTGTTTTTGTACTTTGTTTATTTATTACTATCTTTTGCCCGCGGCTTCACTCGTGTCAGGAAGAGGTTCGAGAGAGACAAAAAGTACCCTATGTCACGTCAATTCGTCGCTCCGTTTTGCCGTGAAAGACGGACAAATAAGCACACACACTTTCCCATCTATAATATTATATTGTATATAGCACATAGTATGGATGTTCGTCAGAAAAGTCAGGTGCGTAGTACTGGCAACTGGCGTGTGTCTATATGGCCAGTGTGCCTAGTACGAATGTTTGACGTTAACGTAACGTAGCTTCGAATGATTTTAAAATGAAAAATACTCGGTTCGACTACATTTTTTTCAAGACTTTATTTATATCTGTGGGTGATACAACTACTCATAATTGTTCTAAAGAATACAGGTATCGGCAGATGCCCTTCATCATCAGAATCGTTCATGTCTTCAATAAGAGGTAATGTGGGTATGCGCCAACAAAAGTCACTCGAGTCACAACCAAAAGTAATTTAATTTAAAAAAATATCTTCCCTACACAATTCCACTAAAATCTATTCACTACTAATTACGAAATCACTTAATCAAGTCATTATTTTTAAAATGAAAAGGGGCACGATTACTAGGAACAAAAGCGATTCGTCGAATACGTGGTGCGCTCGCCGTGCGTTCAACATGGCCGCGCTGATCACCGCCTAGACGTCCCGCCAAACTGACAGCTGTCAAATCTCGTTGCGAGCTATCTCTCTTCCTCGTCAAATACATTTAAACCAAAATGCTTTAGATTAATATTGTATTCTCCATTCAAACATTGTTTCCAAATTACGTCAAGTTTATTTCAATCGGTCGTGCCAGGGCATCTGCCGTACGTATGTAAACTAAGTATGTCGGTATAAGGAGAATGTGAGAATCGTAGCAGGTGGTGTTCTGTAGTTTCTGCCTATCCTCTTGGGTAAAGGCGTGAGTTTATGAATGTGTATCGCTTTTATATAAAAATTACTTTGAGTACTTACAGATTAATAACATATCTTAGACTGTCGAATATTTATGAGCTTTGGAAACTTTTAAGTGTGACAGCTGCTAATAATTTCGGGA
Organism: Phlogophora meticulosa; assembly: GCA_905147745.2. Taxonomy (NCBI): domain Eukaryota; kingdom Metazoa; phylum Arthropoda; class Insecta; order Lepidoptera; family Noctuidae; genus Phlogophora; species Phlogophora meticulosa. The sequence goes on along the minus strand of LR990520.1, from coordinate 13,474,528 downwards.
AAGTTTTATGAATTAATTAAATTAGATTATCCTCGAGTGTTTGAGCGATAAAAACGGAGCTTTACCGTATGTCTTTTTAATGAGGCCTACCCATTTGAAATTGTAATCATTTTACTGAAATGTATAAGAAGTAGGTAAGTATCTAGTATGCAAAGTTGTTAAATGCTTAAAATAAAATAATAAAGCAGCAAATGTGGTATTGGTGGCGATAATTTATTGAGACATTTACAAAAAACGCTGGTACCAATTAAAACCAATAAAAAAGTACTACTTCTATTTCCTTAAAAGCGTACTTAATTGTAACAAGAACTGGCTAAATGACAGCCAAGCACGCGATATTTCTGACAACGCAATGCAATATTGGTGCCAACCGCTTTTTTGTTCTATAAGCGTAGAATTCGCCGAGGAACAACGAGCTCGTGGCTAGGTCAGTCCGTAAATGGGAAACCCATTCATTAAAAATCGAGATCTTTTCCAGGATAAGCCGTTGGTGTAGGCAATGGCGGACTAAGCCCGTCAGAGGCCCGGGGCGGCAAAGCTGAATGAGGCCCCCCAGCTTTAAAATAAATAAAGCTTTTTATTCAGTTCACATTTGTATGTTTATATATTTCGTTAAAATCTGGTAAGTGAAATTTAATTTCACAGTACTTGCTACAAAGACGGGAATCCCTCCAGCGTATTTGACGCGTTCAGCAGAGTTAAAAGAATATTAGTACCGCTAAAAAGTCTAGATGGTTATAGTGTTTTGATCTTGATGAAATTACTACCAAGCACATTTTTAAACCCTTGTTTAGGATTTGATCAGGGGAACGTGGAGGCATTTAGGGGCCCCCCAAGACCGGAGGCCCGGGGCAGGCCGCCCCTTCCGTCCCCGTGTTAGTCCGCCACTGGGTCCAGGCTGTTATTTGTAAGTTTTTGCCAGCCGTTACGGGATGTCAGAAGCCTGTATGTCAGACAGCTAGTCTTTCCGAGGGGCTACCAATACCCAGTAATTAAGTTGTAGAGTTCAATTAGGCAGTCGGTCCATGTAAAATCCCGATATTCAGCTGCATCTGGTTAGACTGGGAGCCGAATCCAACATAGTTTTTTAACAAAAACGATGCCTCACTCTAGCAAATTCCACTGTGTCGTGGGTAAGTTTACAAATATTCAAACTCACATGCACAAACAGCCAGACCCAGTTAGAAAAAGGCTAGCCATATGATGATGTAGCAAGGAGAGCCGTGTATAATATCTTGTATATATACTTAGTGTGGTGCAACTTGAGTGAATTCGCAAAAGCTGCATTAAATGTTATTTAGATGTAAGTTAAGATTAGGATGTAGTATGTTTTTTTTATGGTTTAGATTGACGATATTGCATAAGGCCACTCTATCGCATTGTGAGAGAGTAAGATGTAAGTAAATACATAAATACATATTGGGATAGACAGATTTTAGCAAAAAAATATTTTTTTGCATGTCATATATTATTTTTACTGGAAACTTGCTTTTGGCTGTCACGATAACAAATTAGATTAATACAACTTCAATAAATAATGTAAAAAAAATGTAAATTATTGTTTACCCAAACAATAATTTACATTTTTTTTACATTATTTATTGTCCAACATACTAGACATTGGTGGAAAACAAATTTACAACTATTTTCATAACCCCTTTTCATTTCGTAAACTTATTCATAAATAATCTTTTCATCTAGAAACATGTTTACCCGTTTTTAATTTCTGTACACATTTTATATTCTATATAACCAAATACGTTTAGGTGTGGTTGTAACAAATAAATCGTTAGATGCAATATAATTTGAAATAACTGAGAAATTTCAGATCGAACAACTAAATAACACTTTACCCAACCTGGGATTAAGCACAGGAATTCATGATCTGCAGTATACTTTTAATACTAGACTACGCAGTTAAAATGTAAAATACAAGCGTGTAAAAAGGAATTGTGAGAGCTAAAAGGTACGAAAAAATATAGATCGATACTAACAAATATTGAATGTACACGATGTTCCATATAGTCACTTCAATTTAAAACAACAGCCTGTGTTCACAAAGCACTTAGACAAAAAACTTTAATAAAAACAAAAACGTGAGACCTCTAACCTAGATACCTATCCTACCCTTATAAATTCTGATAAATGATAGCAAGGTCGTCGGCAGCCATTAAGTTCAGAAAAATAAAAAATAAAACACAATATACGGACTCTTCTGTTTCGAAACAGTGACAAATCGTTGCTCCGCCATCTTCCCGGACAGGACATTTATCCTTGATTGCACTCTCCTTTTTGTAAATTTTTCGTAGTTTTATTAGGTATACAGTTAAACATTTTGGTATTTGAAAATGGTGGTTAGTTTTGTAGCCATTTACTAACTCATAACTTAAGTGATGGATGATTATTATCGATCATCTAATAGCCAAGGGTCATGCAGCTGATATAAGTATGATAAGGGATAGAGTAAGAAATGAGTATGTAAGAGGAAGTCTGAAAGTAGCGCCGGAATCGCTGACCAATAAGGTGTACGGAAATGGGTTGTCATGGTACAGGCATATGATGTAGAAGAATAAGCTTCGACCAATTGGCACCGGGTAACTGACTTCTGTCGCATAGATTTTTTTTTTTTTGAATTTGTACACGTCGTATACTTATTTTAGTTCACTCAATGGCCATAATTATTTATGTATGTCGTATCCCATTCAATGTTCCACCATCTAAACTACAAACCAAACGCCTAGCTACAGACTTTTCAATACATCACATAAGTTTAACGGCGGCTTGAAAATACAGACGAACTTCAATTTTAATCTTACTGTAAGTGACATAAACGACACGTCATTTTGAAATGCATAAACCAATAAATTACACGACTAGTAAGTAAGTAATAATAAGTTAGAACTCAAGGAACGTACATAACTCCTTCTAGTTCAATGTTCTAGTAAACTACTCATAGTTTCTTTGTACAGTCGTGAACATCAAAATGTACCAACTAAGCAAACGCTCTATCTCGTTGGTGTAGTGATACTAGTGATCTCAAGGGTGCTGAGCATGAGGTCCTGGGCTTAGTTCCCGGGTCGGGCCAAGTGTAATTCTGTTTTTCCATCTATAATATCCCAGTAGCAGCCCGAACTCTGAGTATGTGCCCGGTTGGTGGAAATAGGATGACCTCTTATCACATGTGACTTAAACAAAATAAATAAATAAATAAATAAATAATGCTGGACAATCCACACAGCATCATCTAGCCCCAAGCTAAGCAGAGCTTGTGTTATGGGTACTAGATGACTGATATACTTAATACAATACATTACATAGATAGATATTTTTATTATACATAGGAAATACCCAGAACACCCGGAACAAATATTTGTAGATCGTACAAACATTTGTCCCAAGGCGGGAATCGAACCCGCAACCTCTTGCGTCGCAGGCAGACCTTCGCCCACCGCGCCACATCGGTCGTCAAAATGTGGGTGAACTATACTATACATACATACACCTTTGCCAAACCCTTCTTGGAATACAGGTGTGAGATTATGGCAACATAGCTGTTGCACTTTTGTGGTGTTACTCATTCCATACTTGTATGGAGTCGAAAAACATTTTTCGTAAGTATACAATCAAAATGAAAACATTCTGAGACAAAAACAATTGACTTTTGGTAAACATATTTCTGCTTGTGACTTTTTAAACCTGAAATCTTTGATATAAAAGATGAATAAAATAACTCTATTTTTCTGCGACACGTTCTTCCTGGCTAAACGTTTTTAAGACATTCCAATCTTTAAGAAAAATATTCTTGGAACTAACCATTGTTGCTTCCTTTGAAAATATATTCTTTTGAGAATATATGTATGTTAGTTTATCTAGAAGACCATTTCTAAGAAAATTTCAATTGAAACGTGAAGCTAATAAATATTCGAAAACTGGTTCGTTTTGTCGAAACTGCAGCAATATTCTAAAGATTTTCAATATTGAAATATTATATAAAGGAATGGGTTGTTTGTTTATCCAGGATTTTATATACTTAGGTATTAACTTCTTAATGTTAACTTTAGCATTAAGAAGTAAAAAATAAACAAATCAACCATAGGAGAGAAGCGCTGGACAGCATGCTGATATTAGAAAAGTGGCAGGGTAATTACAACGTCTGCCCACTGTGCGGGCATCGTTTTATGCTAGGTACGCGAATACTAAATGTGGCGGTGTAAAGCACAGAACAAGTGTAGAAAGAAGCAATAAGAGAAGATTTTGCATGTTTTTTAACGGTTATTTTTATGTTATCTCCTTTTCGTTTTTATCTTTCTTTTTCGTTATGACATTCGCCCGCCACGCCACATCGGACCCCAATTTTTTTTTCTAGATCGAATTAATTCTACATTAAGACGTTTACATTATCATAATATCATTTCTTTTTATTTTCACGCATTCTTATCTACATTTTTACTCAATTTCCTCTCTCAATTTACTCAATTTCGAAGGTGTTCAGAAAAACTAAAGAAATAAGCAGTTTGAGCCTTTGTACTCAAATGTTATTATGGTGTTTCCTTATGTATTTTTTTGTGCACATAAACAACAAAATCAATAAATATATAAAATCTAAACCTACGCTCAACAATCTTCGTACATCTAACAAAACTCTACCTTAGTATATATTTTTAGGTGACATAACAAAGATATCAAACCATTAAGTGGCTATGATAAAACATTCAACACTGTCACAACAAGAATACAAAATGCCATTGTCTATGCCGTAACAAACATGTATCTTTATATCTATTGTTCAACCTATTATTAGCTTGAAAGAGAAACTTCTTTATCCGACAAAAACTCCGCTTCACTATGAATAATATAGCAAAGAAGGATCTTCACTAAGTACCTACTGTGACAGCGACTATTTTCAACCTTTTATATGAATTATAAACTGCAGTTTGGAACCACGGAGGAGTAAGGAATGGAGTACTAATGCAGTTTTTTACAGTTACTCCTAGAATGTGAGCTTCATGACGTCATGACGCTTATTCGGGGTTGGTTATTCTCTGTATAGCTCTTTTAATTACAAGTGCAGTCTAACGAGCCTTAGAAAGTATTTTTTGGATAAGCAAGAGCATCCAACTTTCTGTTAGTAACCAACACACTGCGATAATTATACCACGCTGCCAAATGTGATTAAGAAAGGAGAAGAAATTTATAGTTTTATAGTTCCAGATAAAACAATTATCAATTCAAAATTCCTTTATTTGAATTATGCTGTAAATCAGCACTTTTGAACTTCAAAAAATTACATAAGATATTCCCCAAAAACGCCCACCCTTCACCACTTCCTAGTGTTTTTCTGGGAAGAAGTGGGGCAAGAAACTTCCCAGCAACAAATCTGTCTTATAAGTTTGAAGAATCTATACAATAAAATGCAAAGTAAATTAAAAGACAGACAAAACATTTATTCAGCACAGGCTCAGGCACACAACGACACAATACTTCCTTCCTTCTTACCAGCTTGTTACTGTCCCACTGCAGGGCAAAGGCTTCTTCTCATACAGAGAAGGCACGAGCATTAATCACCACGCTTGCTCAGGACGGGTTGGTGATTTCAGACTTATATTTATTATAAGTCCAGGTTTCCGCACGATGTTTTTCCTTCACCGATGTCCGTGATGTTGTCCAAGATAAACTTAGAAAGTACATATGAATTAAAAAGTTACATAGGTACTTGCCCAGTTTTATGAGCTACAGGGGTCCAGTTCAGCAAAAAAAAATATCATTGGTGACTGCTGCGATCGAAATATTTTATGTATAGCACTACTGACTTCGATACTCGCAAAAGTTTTGGTAGTGGCATTCTGTCGCACTCCATTTTCACTTCCTCCATGTTCCTATCAACAGACAACTCTACAGGGAACTTGTCTCAGGTGGGCGGTTCTGAAAATAGCTCCTATTTAACGAAACGTACTAGGAGTACTTTAACAGCTTGAACTTACGAGTATTTTCAACTGACATCTTTATGGCATTGTCCGCAGAACTGATACTGTTCTAATCGAAATGTGTTGTAGATGAATACGTCTCGCTGGTTGTGGATTTGTTGTTTTTATAACAATTAACTGTTTATAATTATTAGTAGCCGTGCCACAAAAGTAATGAACGAAAAGCAGTTGCATGCAGCTGAGATGAGAATGCTAAGGTATAATAATTCTATCCATTCGCGTATCACCACACATCCCGTGTGGTGTTACGCGAATGGATAGAATAAGAAATGAGTATATAAGAGGAAGTCTGAAAGTGGCGCCTGTGACAGGGAAGTTGTGTGGAAATCGGTTGTCATGGTATAGATACGTGATGCGAAGGAATGAGGATCTTGTTGTGAAGAAAGTTTTGAGTATGAATGTAATCCTCTGGTTACAAGAGTAGAGGGAGACTTAGGAAACGATGGATGGATTGTGTGAAAGATGATATGGCTAGAAAGGAGGTGACTTCTGAGATGGCGGCAAATAGAGATGGAAAAAGAAGACATGCTGCGCCGACCCCAAAATAAATTGGAATAAGGGCAAGAGGCTGGAGTAGCCGTCTGGATTTGTTGACGGTAAGTGAAATAGGCTCGTATCATTGGGTCAATACGGACTCAAAAACCACTGACGAAATCTGGGTTTACTCTAAGTACACCTTATGCCTTATTTTTCAGGGAATATATTTTATGATACTCATTAGTTAAAAAACACTTTAAAATCAACATTTGATGTGATATTGCACATTGCGATTGCTTAGTGCTTCAAAAGTTAAAATGATAAATAGATTCCGAACTTACGATAACTTGTTGACCGCGACTGCCTATCTGACCTCCACAACCCACTAGTTAACACGATACCCTTTGGTAAGACTGGTTGTCAGACTTTCGGGCTTCTGACTACCCGTAACGACTGTCAAAGTTCTTCAAACGACAGTCGCGACCAACGGCTTAACGTGCTCTCCGAGGCACAGAGGAGTCTCGATATGTAATGAACGTTCATCCATTCACATACTCGAGCAGCTGTTCTTATTAAGCCGCGAGTGGGTGTACCAAAAGAAGACAGGAGCTCATAATTTCTAGAAAATTCTTTGGAAACACAAAGAACTTTGAACTGAGGAATTATGAACTTAAGTGCTCAGCAATTTCGTATATGAGATGAGTTTGAAAATTGCGTGTGCATGATTTATTACCTTTAATAAAGTAAGTTACAGACGTAAGTTACGTTCAAATAAGGCTTGAATGTTTTTAATAATTTACGACCGGTGCAACAAAATGTTATTTATGTACACACAGAATAATGATCCTCAAAAGTGCCTGTTTAAAGTTCAAAATGGATTGGAGATTTTTGTGTGTTATGATGTTTGGTAAAGAGTTTTCTGTTATTAAAACTGTTTGCTGAAATAAATAGTTGAATAGTTTTATTTTTTAAAAAGTCATTTGTTTAACAATGGATGAATAGTATTTGTTTTTACTCTTGCGTTTTCTCTGTTTATTAAACAGTAGATGTTTCGTCATTTACAGTATACAGAGAACTTACTTCGTTGGACTAGTGGTCGAAAGTGTTCCTGCTGAACATGACATACTGAGTTTGTTTCCCAAGTCGGGCAAGTTGTTGTTGGTGTTTTCCGTCTAGTATTCCTTAGTATCAACCTGGGTTTAGTAATAGGCTTGCCCCCTATTAGATACGTGAAACTTTAAACAAAACAGGCATAATACCAATGCATTTAACATAAAACAAAAAATAAATCATAATGTACCGTATCTACTTAAAAAGTAAAAAATCGTTCTGTGATAAATTATTTTATACTAAAGTTACAAAATATTAATCTCATAAATCACATTCATAAAAATACTTTAGTGATATTATGTGAAGACATAAATCAATGTTCCAATAAATTTTGATCTAAGTTAAGTTTTTCAGGATATTCACCAAAAAGTTTGCCTTGTATTATCGAACCCTTGTTAATAACCATAAGAGTGGAAGAGGGGTCAGGGAATGCAGGGTATTGACCGTACATATGTCAAAGATTTATAACACATTGCAAAGACTGTTTGAAGTAGAAAATTTGGCGGGCAGAGTTGTCCCTATGTATGTATAGTACACCCACATTTTGCCAGTTATGTTTAATTCCCATGTAATAAATAGGGGGCAAGCATATTGCCATCAACCGGGCATGAATCTAGACTCCGGGCTGTATCTGAGAAACTCCAGATGTAAATACCTAAGAACACTTTTCCCGGCCCAGGAATCGAACCCAGAACCTCATGCTCAGAAGCAGCATTAGCGACCAATAGACCTACGAGGCAGTCAGATAAGTCACCAAATAATCATGCTTCTATCCAAAACTCATTTAAACATCTAGTTTTGTTAGTAACAGCTGATATTAATCGCCCAATTATAGGTAAACGACGTTGTTAGCAAGTGGTCAGGGGATTGATAAATGACAGTCATCAACGTGGTTCCGTACGCCGGTAATTATGGCCGCAACCCTCGTGTAGCGTCAAAATGTTACCACCGCGCTAATTGACAGATGGTAAGATTATGTAATTTTGGAATTAAAAACTTCTTTAGCCACGTTTAGTTGGGCGGTATTTGGCTGCCATTATGCTAATGTGACGAGTGTCTAAAACATAGTTATTCCAAAGTTTTAAGTTTTGACTACTATCTATCTCTTTTTTCACTGAAGTACATACTTTCCCTAAATTCTTCTTTTATCTCGTCAGCACGGGTTAGGTATTAAATAAATAAATAATGCTGGACAATCCATACAGCATCATCTAGCCCCAAGCTAAGCAGAGCTTGTGTTATGGGTACTAGATGACTGATATACTTAATACAATACATTACATAGATAGATATTTTTATAATACATAGCAAATACCCAGAACACCCGGAACAAATATTTGTAGATCGTACAAACATTTGTGCCAAGGCGGGAATCGAACCCGCAACCTCTTGCGTCGCAGGCGGACCTTCGCCCGCCGCGCCACATCGGTCGTCGAATTTGAGGGTATTATTAGCTTATAATATCGAAAAGTAAAAGTGTTAACTAGTCAAGCAAGTTGGAGTGTCCAAGGTGCGCCGGACGAAGGCTTAGTAGGACGCAGGCCTTGTTTTTGTATGAAGAATCCTTGTGGATATCCTCCGCCCTAGAACGGGCTTAGTTGTATGTCAATCTCTTATACCTATGTATTCAAATAAGGGAAACATACAGCTATTTTCTATCCAATAACTAATTTCCATTTAATTGGTATTTTTTAAACAGTAAGTTAGGCAGACGCAAAACTAGTCATGATTACGTGTGGAAATTGAGCTGATAAATAAGTAAACAGAAACTCCAATATTTTGAGACACAGTAGATAAATTAAAATCTTTGTTCTATTCAAAGCGATACGTCGTGGTTTGACGTCGTAAGTGCTCATTCCCACGTGTACATTATCCAACAAGCACTTAGCTCCGTCAGGAATTCTGCATGGAATAACACCTAAGTCCTAAGACCTGTAGAAGACTAGATAGAACCGCTCTCGGTAACAAACTCACACAATGGCAAAGACCCGAAATAAACCTACTAGAACAAAAACCAACTGGAATATCCTGTGTTGGTATATTGTGGGGGCAAAGAGAAACATAAATGACGTCACGTTTGGCGCAGTGGCTGAACGATTGACTGCTGCGCTGCGTGTAGCTGGTTCGATTCCCGTACGGAACAAATATTTGAATGGCCTACAGGTAGCTGTTCCGGGTCCGGTTGTTTGTGTATGTGAGTTTAAATGTTTGTAAACGCATCCACGATACAAAGAAATTCCTAGAGTGGGGCAACGTTTTGAAAAAAAACTCAATCATTTACTTCCTAACACTGGCTTGATAAAAAAGCGTTTATTTAACAAGTCTACATTATTTTGGCTACAATTTACTTCAGTTGGATGACCAAGCGTTTTCTAAAAATGGAACCTAGCTAGATCGATTTATCACCCCCGAAACAGACGAAACGAACGAAATTGTTGGAGCAGTTTCTGATATTCAGATTATATATATGTACATATAAACAAGAATCGTTCAAAGGTATTAGATAGAAGTTTATTATTAAATTATCGGTTTTATTGTTCTCTTCGATTTTATTTTTCAGAATTTACTCATTCTGGAAAGTCACTCGAAATATGTCAACTTGAAAATAAATCTGTAACTTTTATTAAAAGCGCTTTATTATGATTTCGCAGAGAACTATATCAAACGAAATTTCAAGCAATATATTTTTTAGTGGACATGATGACCTGTTCGAAGAATTGGCGTTTACAAAAGCATTCATGGTCAACCAACTCGTGTTCCCTGGTTCGACGAAAAATTATGTGAAATTGATATTTACACTCCGGTCTCGACACTATCCATCATTGCATTTCTTATGAAAAAGGCTGATTCTCCTTATTGCACAGTTTTCAATCAAACCGAGGACGTGCAGCATTTGCTTTTGGAAAGTGCTTGGAACGGACTAGAACGCGAGTTATTCGCATTATAGGCATAATCCAATCCATCTTGTCTGTACCATCTTCGGAGATTATTAAAAAGTTGTCCCATTTAATTATGGTCCTCCACGAATAACTCTAATTCATTTAATACTGTAAACTATTACTGTTTAAGAAAATCAATTAATGTAAAAGGGTACGATGGGGCTGACATATCTTTGATGAAAGGCCCTAAACAAAATCAGATAAAAAAAAAAGAATTAGCGTTCTGTCTATAACAAAATATATAAAACGAAATATTTATGTATATATAAATATACAGTAAGAATATATGGCTCAGCGATACCAATAAAACGCTTTGATTAGAAACAAATCCTTAAACGACATTTTCACGTAAATTTAAATTATTTATAACTGACAAGGTGCCGAAATTATTGAAATCAATTAATTGAAGAAAAAATGAGTCCTTGTATGTTAAATGTTTATCTAAAATAAAAAAACCCCTTCAATTGTTTTATTTGTTTCACTCCTCCACTTATAAAGTTATGTTTTGTAGACTACTGTCTCTATCACTCATACTTTTGTGTCACTCTTTATCCAAAGTTCTATGTGTCATATTTACGCCCGAGTATAAGACGTAGACGGTAGGTACAGAGCCCAAGACATCAATCTACCCCAATGTGTCAAATTTCTTTGATACATTTTCTTGATATTAATAATAACAAAAAAATAAAGTTCACGTTCAATTGGGAAAATCTGACAGTTTGGGGTAGCTTGATGTACTGGCGTCTGTACTTTGAAATAAATTTATAAAGTAAATCGTAAAAATATATCTCTATATTTCGAATGGGTATTTTACTACCCAATACAGCACACTTCCCAATCCGAACAGAATCTCATTCGTCTGCAATTTATGTGCTAAGCAGTGCACATTAAAATTTATAACGCCACCTAAACTTCCAATATGGCTGACAAAAATAAAGCGATCCCCTATTCTTGGTAAATAACATAGAGTTATTTATAGTGTCTAGTCGTTCTATTAAAGTTTTAGCGATTTTAAAATAAAACAAAGTCTGGCAACTCTTAAGATTAACGCCAAATGTTTCTATATTGAATTGAATTTCGGTTTTATTAAAAGTTTTTCTATTTGAGATCAACAATGTAATAATAATAGTATTTTCAATTATGAGAATATTTTGTTTCGCAATGTGCCTTTTAAAAACATTAATACATTTTGATGCTATTTTTTAGTGATTTTGCAAAGTGCCATTTTCTTTTCAAGTAACGAAGGTTTTCGAAGTTCCTTTGAGTTTGATGACCCGACATAGGATACACAATTCTTATTTCGGTTAGAGTGGAACCGAAACTTACTGAACGTAAGTGTAGACTCTATGTTGAATCATTCCTCAATATATATAGTTAGATTATACTTTCACACATATTTATCCTTATACACCTCGATATATTACACCAGACAGGCAATTCCCGTATTTTAAGAACGTCCTTATTCTAATCTTGTTATCACAGTAGTAGATACATTCATACATTTTTGACATTGGTTGTTGCTAAAATGAAATTCCTACTAGATTTTGAACGTTTTTAATTCCCAAATTTGCCTTCAGTTGTCCAACCTACACATGTCATTTTAGATATTTCTTCCAAACCCTCCATGTATCACTAGCATTTAGCTAATGAACTGTATTTCTACGCTTTTCCACGAAACTGTTAAAAATGAATATTCCCCCTACATTTTCAATTTTTTACTCGAGTATAAAATGGTGGTAGATACGCCGTCATACTTAATTCGTGCACGGTGACTCATTACACGGCCAACTCAATAGAATATTCTAGATGCGGCGAACGAAGCGCTCTCCACAACACTCCCCGTTTTATTTGTATAGAAAATAAGAGAAAAACACTGAATGGAATGAGAACTCGGGAAAAAGTGGGCCTGAATAATTGAAGTCTTTTTATTTGAATGCTGATTGTGGTTTTTTGTTTGTAAGTGGGTTAGGTTTATGTAAGCTAACTAGGTTGTATTGTTGTGGTTAAAAAGTAATCTTGTATTTTTACTGAAATTTATGTCAGCCGCAATCGTGATGATCCAGTGACAGAACCCACCTTTTTTGTTCCACCTGCTGAACATCGGTCATGAGATGCCTTGGTTAACCTGAAAGTCTCTTAATGATTCCGATCACATGTTGGTCGAAACAGTAAAAACTTGCCCAGATGGAAGTTAATAGCTGACTGTGATGCTGCTCCACAGACGATGGCACCCCTGAGAATGCGTACTGCGTGTGTTGACGCCTGCACGCTGCAGGATTTGATGGACGCTACTGATAGTGCTAAACTCGTAGCGAATTTCTGCGCCACTTCTTTATAGATTACCATAGACACGCTAAGAAGAAGATATGAAGAAGTGATCTCGCTCCTCAACCACGAGATTGTTGGCTCACATTCATATTCATTTATTTGCGTTCCACAAGGTAAAACAAGATGTTAACAAAATGCTTAAAGTTAAGAGCCGTTGTAATTTTTTCAATTCGAACGTACTTTCTAAGTATATCTTGTACGTCACTGACATCCATTGAGCTCCTTGGTTCTGAGTTGACCTTTACAATTTCCACTCATTGACTTGTGACAACCTATGTGGCACGTTGGGCGAAGCTCTGCCTGCGACGCAAGAGGTTGCGGGTTCGATTCCCGCCTTGGGACAAATGTTTGTACGATCTACAAAGATTTGTTCCAGGTGTTCTGGGTGTTTGCTATGTATAATAAAAAATATCTATCTATGTAATGTATTGTATTAAGTATATCAGTCATCTAGTACCCATAACACAAGCTCTGCTTAGCTTGGGGCTAGGTGATGCTGTGTGGATTATCCAACAATATTTATTTATTTATTATTATTTGTTCCAGGTGTTCTGGGTGTTTGCTATGTATAATAAAAAATATCTATCTATGTAATGTATTGTATTAAGTATATTAGTCATCTAGTACCCATAACACAAGCTCTGCTTAGCTTGGGGCTAGATGATGCTGTGTGGATTGTCCAGCATTGTTTATTTATTTAATTACTCATTTCTGTGAGGCTCTTTCCTTAAAATACCATTTCAGATACTAATCTGCATGGTCCTTACATGATCTGTCCAAGATAATGTCTGGACTTTAAACGAGACTATGACCTCTGAGTTTCTTTTGGTGTTTCTTCACAGAGTAGCTGGCTAGTCTGAGAAGAGACACCAAAAGAAACTGTGTTTAACTATCTGAATTGGGAAACAGCAACCTAGTTTAAAAAAAGTGTTTGTAAAAACCTATTTACAGAAATGAATATCATTTATCGGTGGAGAGAAATATCGTGAGGAAACCTGGATTTATAAAGAATATAAGTCTGAAATTGCCAACCCACCTTGAGCAAGCGTTCTCTGTGTGAGAAGTGGCCTTTGTTCCGCAGTGGGATAATAATAGGCTGGTATTATTAGTATGCGAGATTGGGTATTACGTTTATATTTTTCTTTACCATTTTGGTGATTTTGATGTCAAATTATATAGGAGTAATGATTTAGATAAAGCTTCTGCAAACGATGTTATGGCAGGTAACTGTACTGCCTGAGGAGTCTTGCAGAGACGGGCTGGCACTAACCGGGGGTTGCGGAAGGATCGTACGTGTGTGTGATCGTACCCCAGTCGTAGGTGTGAGATGGAACGCCGGGGTGGTTTTCACTACAGAGGACATCCATGAGTATTTTCCACCTCGGATAAAAAAAAAGGGAACCTGTACTGCAGCTTAGACAGGGGTTGCGGAAGGATCGTACGTTCCCATGACCCTGGCGTAGGTGTTTGATGGAACACCAGGGTGGTTTTTAATCAGTAAGAGTCTAACAGACCCCTCCCCCCCTCCCAGGCTCCCCTAGGGCGAAAAACATCCATGAGGATTTGCCACCTCGGAACAAAAAACAAAGGTATTAAGTACCTGTAGCTGGAGCTTCATTAATAAAATGCTTTAAGTAAGTGCTCCCCAGGCTGCAACACCGGCTTAAATCTACAAGTATCTAATTCCTTGAAAAGTCTTCTGTCTTATCAGAATTTCAATGAGGATACTTCGAATTCGTGTACAAGGGGAGGCGTGTGATTGCCTCATTTACAATTCAAACTATAATGCCCAAAAAGGCTTCCACCGTTTTAATTATATTAATTGAATAGCTCTCCGTTGAGTGGTTTCTGTTGGTTTTAACTCAGGGAGAACCTGTCAATTACTGGTGTCCTGCTTTTTGAAATCACTTTGTTAGTGGCACGACAGTGATAATAATAATAAACTTTATTGCATAAACAATTGACAACCATACGACGCAGGAAAGTGCGAGTTCGATTCCCGCCTTGGGACAAATGTTTGTACGATCTGCAAATATTTGTTCCGGGTGTTCTGGGTATTTGCTATGAATGATAAAAATATATATCTATGCAATGTATGTGTGTGTATGTATATATCTATCTAAGTATAGCGATTTTGCGAGTACTCGTGTTAGTTTATAGAATAACGTATCTTTTGTGGTGTTAATATAGATATATTTAGCCGAAATTTGAAATACTCTTTACTGTCTTATAGGGGCATTCGTGTAGAAAGAAGCAGGCCCCGGTCTGCCAGCGATTTCAAGCCCCAATACTTTTTTCCGTACTTTTAAAAACCAGCGAGCGTGTTGAAATGCGCGCTCAAATCTGAATTGATTGACGTCTGTCCGCGCTGGTTCGATCAGGCAGAACGGTGCCAGCGCCATGCCTTTTTATAATGCAGTTTCAAACTCTTTTCGCCGCTTTTATAACACAGAGTGAAATTGCTAAAATTTTGTTTCCACATTATTTCTAGGCATGTTATAGATTGGCAAACTAGCTTAACAACCTGACGCTACATGAGGACCGAGTGACACAAAGTTAAATTCTTACAGCAATAAGGATGAAGGAAGAGGAAATCATCTATTTGATTGACATAATATATCGAAAACTTTATGTCAATCCTGTTGAAAGTCGTGGTGAATACTATACGGTATGCCACTTATGTAGCCCGTGGGAAATTCAAGGAAATACCTGATGCGTTTCCGACCTTAGAGACTAAGTGACAGAGAATATTATTTTACCAGCCTTAAAACTGAATCATCACTGTTTGAGTAGAGATATTATATTGTATCCTAGCTGACCCGGCAAACGTTGTTTTGCCATTTTAAGCCATGAATTATTATTTTTGGGTGGACAACCCCTGTCACTTAAGGGTATAAAAAATATGCACACAAAATTTCATACAAATCGGTCGTTTGGGAACTTTAATTTTAAATATTAGATTTCTTAAAGAATTTTATATGTTAAATTCCCTTGAAAACACAATACCGTAAAGATTCAGAGAATTGCCAATAAATTCCATTTAAAGTAGAATTATTACGCATTTTCCCGTCTCCACTTAATCTAGAGATTTTCAATAGAAGTTTTCTGTGTAGTATTCGAACATTAACACACAAACAATATTTTTGGTTCAACAGGACTTTACTGCAAACTCGTTATGTGTAATAAATATGGTTTGGAAAGGTTGTTTGTCAAATAAGAACAACTACTGCAAAGGGAGTGTAATATTGAAATGTCGCGTAGTCCGGCCATTTTTATCCAGTTCCGTATTTTTGTGTAGATATCCGAATGTATAGATGAATCATTCGAGTACTGTCCGAGTTGCGCTGTAGTTTTTCTTTTATTTATCTGTTTTTTGCAGATTTTTCCAGCTTTTACGTTGCTCATATTATACTTTTTGTATTTTTGTTTAAACCAAAGTTTCTTCTTATTAAAAGACGGCACTGGTGACCGAGAAATTGTGTGAAAATCGGTTTCGTTCACTTATGTTTCAGCGCTATATTTAGGATCACAGGAGAAAGATTTAAGTATTAATATGGAGGGTTACAAGAGTAGAGGAAGACAAAAGAAATGATGGATGGACTGTGTGAAAGATGATATAGGTAGGAAAGAATTGACAATTAGTCAAAAAGTGTGAGTACCATTCTTACCATGGGGTTTACAGCCACTCGATGTAAAATTCTGGTATCTAGCTGCATCCGAAGCCAACCCCAACGTAGTTGAAAAAGGCTAGGCAGATGATGGAATACCCAGCATGACGCTCAGCAACGCGAGAGGCCGTATTTAGATGGATGAATATCTTAATAATTTCCGAAATCGTACGGCGCATATAAATGACGCGTATAAATCTAAATTCAGATGACGGGAAATAGAGATCAATAGAAGAAGAAAACATGCTGCGCTGATCCAAAATAAAAGCACAGGATGATGATGAAAATTTTCATTTTGTTATTGCGTTACAAATTTCCCGACCCTTAACTACCGGCTACCGTTCGAGGCGCGAGCACGTTAAGCCGTTGGTCCCGGCTGTCATTTGTAGATCTTTGACAGTCGTTACGGGTAGTCAAAGCCCTAAAAGTCTGACAACCAATCTTACCAAGGAGTATCGTGTTGCCCAGTAATTGGGTTTTGGAGGTCAGATCGCTCCATGTAAAATACTGGTATTCAGCTGCATCCGGTGAAACTGGAAGCCGACCCCAACATAGTTGGGAAAAGGCTAGGCAGATGATGATGATGATAACCTATTGCCGTTCATGCAAAATAATTATTAAATGTAAAATAATGTATAGATACACGGCTACCATGCAAGTAGAAGCTACGCAAATCGCATGCAGACATGGCTAAGCATCTCCCATGGTACGGCTGAGTGCACTCGGATGCACACAGTCGAGCCATGAGTATTGAGTGCATATTTATACGAACACACAATTCATACGTCAGCAAGATGAGGAAGGAGCACACGATACGAAATATTTTTACTTTGTTTTTTTAAAGATAGCTTTTTAAATTAAGCATAATTGCCAAACTTAAATTGAATTTTACATGAAATACGTCATAAGATCAACGAAAGAAAATCATTTATTCGGGACACGCACAGGTAATATAAACATCAGAACACCATGTGGAAAGTCTTTGGGGACTTCGGATAGAAGTGATAAATAAGTAACTTGTGAATTGTATCGCCGAGCTATTCGATTATTATTTTTTATTTTTTTTTTGGTTTGTAAAGAACAAAAAGTGCTCAATGCGCCTAAAGAAATTTTCACTTCGAAAACTAAAACTTAACAAACACAGCAAATAAAAGGACCTGTGCGAGGCCAATTAATCCTATCTCAGCATATGCTGCGATACCGTTTCGTAATGTATACAATTTTAAATGTGTAAGTGACTACATAGTATAACTACGTATATCTTGCCAAGGGGTATCGTTTTGCCCAGTAACTGGGTTGTGAAAGTCAGATAGGTAGTCGCTCCATGTAAAATACTAGTATTATACATGGAGTATTATATATACCCAACATGGTTGGAAAAAGGCTAGACAGATGATGAAGTGACGAAATTTTACTTTTGAGGGTTTTAATAAGTAAAAACTGGAGTTTCAGTGGTTTTGAAATAGTGTGGCGGGCTTGTCCCAAAAGTCAATGCTATAAAAAAATTAAATTTCCCCGATATAAAATCATTTCGAAGTTAGCACATCAGCCCTTACTCCGTGGGAAGAAATCATCTTTGTGGGAACTACAAGCATACTCGTATTTCTGTCTCACAAATCACGGGTGGGGAATTTTTTTTTCTGTCATAATGCGCCTTCTTAAACTATATGGTGCAAATTTATAATATATATGTATGTCGCACCCAGGCATTAGTACGGACGCAGAACGAATCGTTAGCGCGCCGAGGGTGACATCACGTGATCGGCCCCTACCGGCGGCCCGGCAGCGCGCTTCTACAGTCTTCCTTCTGACATTTAGATATTGTATTCATAATTTTATTTATATATATGGTTATGTATCTAAATATATTTTACCGGTTTACCTTTATTGCAACTACTACTGTTTGTCGACGTCACGCAAAGGTTGACTGGTAGGAAATGCCTACGAAACCCAGCAAGCAAATACAAATTTCCCTCATTTCAGTACTGCAATACTGACTTGCCTTGAAAGATGTAATGAGTTGACCACACACAGTGAGTAACTACAATGCCTTTTCCAACACACTACAAAAGGAGGCTTGTTGTAAAATTACAGGCTGATAATAATCTAGGTTCATACAGGGATTTTTCTTTAAACTTTGCCTTACACTAGGATTTTTCGTGTTGTTGTACCGTGGGTGCGTATACAAACATTAAATTCATATACAAAAACAGCCAGACTCGGAACAACTACCTAGTAGTAGGCCATAAAAATATTTGTTCTGTGCGAGAATCAAACCCACGACACGCAGCGCAGAGGTCAATCGCTCAGCCACTGCCCCAACCGAGCCGTCAAAAATGATTAATGCCTAATTCCATTTGTTTAAAGGGCTTCTGCGAGTTGGCTCTGGCCCCTCGTACGCCTTCTAAAGGTCCTAGACACCAAGGTGCCGAGATATGTCAAAGACACTTTAAAAGTTATTAATATTTTTAAAATAAATATCAAAGAGAACTTTTCACAAAGCATCAATAACTTTTATCTTTTAAAATTATACAAAATGAAATGGACTGAAAGTTGTGAATATCAGTGTAGCGTAAAATTAAGTGAAATTGGAGCGCAAATGGAATTAGTACTGAAACGTGGGCGCTACTTAAAAATAAATACACCTACTGCATTAATTTAATCAGTTTTCATGAGTGGAGTTCGAGATTCGATTATTTTTTCTCTTGATATGTAATTATGTAGGTATATGGCCTACATTATAGTTTGAAATGTTTTTTTTTTTACTGTAATTGCTTCGTATTTATCAAAGTCAGTAGGTAAACTACCTTTGGGCTTCGCTAATCTAGTGGCTGCAAGTGATACTGCTAAGCAACAGTTCTTCGAGGTTTCGACTCTCGGATTGGACAAAATGGTATAAGGTTTATTTATCTGAAACTTCTCAGTAACAGCCCGGGGCATGGATTTGTGCCCAGCAAGTATGTGGAAATAAACTCGCCTCATAATACATGGTACTTAAACGTAACTGGTGAAATATGGGTGTAGTACGAGTATAAGTACACCTCTGTCGAACCCTTCTTTAATTACAAACCCGTCGTGATATTATTTTTGTTTTTTTATAGATAAAAAAAATTGATGGTGTATTAATTATCATAATCACGAGGTTATGGAGACTAACAGGTTACGTTTCTACCCATTCTTTCTATCAAAAAGAAACGTGTGAGGAGTCGTGACACACATAATCTTCTTCCATATGTTTATAATAATAATAATAAGCTTTATTTCATAAAAACAGTACTTAGATTACATTACATTTCAGTGCTATGTTATAACAAAAGTAGGTACACAAAAGTTTTAGCATCTGGAGCCGAACTAGGAGGAACCTGTATTTCGGCTAACAGCGCCAATCCCCTCGAGTTACATTAGATTAGAGTTCTTAAATGCTAGCATTTTACAAAACAAAGGAATATTAATAGTTTATAAGGTTTAATTAACAGTCTGAACCTCTCTGTGTGATGCGAATGGTGAATGAGTGAGTGTGAGAGGGTGTGTATATTCGTGAGTGTGCTTGTGGTTTTTATGAGTGAACACATGAATTAGTGAGATACGCGGATATAGTGAAAATGTATATAATATAAATGTATATATATTTGTCTAGAGATAATGAATTTTTGCCAACATTGAACATTATTACTGTCTATCCTGGTACAATTAGTAGTTGCTCAGTCTCATCATATGTAAGACCTTGTAGGTATTCCGATACCTTTTTCTTGCAACGATCTGTAGTGAGTGGATAAATATTAAGAGTTTTATTAAGTTTATTATAGATATAGGGACCAAGTAAATTAAAGAATTTAGTTCTAAATTTAGTGCTGTAAAACCTATGTTGTGTACAAACCATACAATTTCTACGTGTGTTCAAAATCTGAGGGTCATAATTTGTACAAGTGTGTTGCATAATGATTATTTTCAGTATAAATAATTGTCTCACCGTTAGTACTCCACAGAATTCATAAAGCAAGGCAGTAGAGAAAAGTATCGGTTTAAAGGTGCTGACCTTTAGTATTGCACGTTGGGCTACCTCAACAGACTTGAGTGTAGTTTTCGGAGCACCTCCCCAAACGGATATACAATATGTTATGAGTGACTGGCAAAGAGCATAGTATATTCGTTTCAAGATATGAGGATCAGCAATGTGTCGTAGATTTTTAAAGATATATATGAGTTTACGAACCCGTCCGGATAAAATTCTTATGTGTTCCTTGAAATTAAGATTTTTATCTATAGTAACGTCTAAATGTTTGATGGAATCAACCTGCTCTAATTTAGTACAAGAGCAAGAATCATGCGGTGTACACTCATGTGGGATAATGGCATGATCGTGGTTTATCCCCAAGTCTGATCTAATACTAAAGCAAATGTGTTTAGTCTTGCCGGTATTTAATGTTAAGACATTATCATTTAGCCATTTTCTCACAGTATCAAATCCTGATTTAGCGGCATCAAATACTTCGTTCCAGTTATGAGCAGAAAAAAAGAGTGCAGTATCGTCCGCAAAAGATATGATTTCGCCCTGGGAAAGTATTATGTTAGTAAGGTCGTTAATATATACAAGAAATAAGGTTGGCCCTAATATACTACCCTGTGGAACCCCGTGTGTGACTAGACGGTCAGTGCCGGTAAGGTTCCCCACACGAACACACTGACGGCGATTTGTAAGGTAGCTTTCAAAGAGTTTCAACTGCGTGCCTCTGATTCCGAGCCTGTCTAGCTTGGCCAAGAGGACTGAGACAGAGATTGTGTCAAAGGCCTTTGCCAGATCTAAAAAGATGGTCAGGCACTTCCTATTTCTCTCCAAATTATCACTGATATAACCTAGAAGTTTGTTTACCGCTTGTTCAGTGGATTTGCCATTTCGAAAGCCGTACTGATTGGGTGAGAGCAAGTTATTGTTTTCTAGATATCTAGTTAGTCTCTTATTGATGATTCTCTCCAGGAGCTTTGAAATAGAAGGGAGTATGGATATGGGCCTGTAATTGGTGATGGAATCTCTTTTCCCACCTTTATGTATAGGGCAGACTTCAGACTTCTTTAATGATTCTGGGAAAATTCCATTTTGGAGACACGAATTGAAAATAAAGGTAAGTGGAGGAAATAAAATGTTTTTGAATTTTTAAAAAAAATTATTGCTGATCCCGTCAAATCCCGTTGAACTATCTGTTTTCAAGTTAATGATGAGGCGGTCTACCTCATATTCATCAGTATCCTCCATTACAAAAGAATAACAGTTGGCCATAGGCTTATCAGAGTTGGTATCTACACTAGTGCCTGTTGAGTCTGAATTTATATGTCGGATATTATCGGCCAGAGACCTACCAACATTCACAAAATAGTCATTTATTTTATCCAGAGACTGTTTCGGACTGGCATCAAGGGATAGAAGTTCAGTTGAGTAGTTAGCATTTATACTAGTGTTTGTCACGTCTTTTATTACCTTCCAAAGTTTCTTATTGTCATTTTGAGCCGATTGGACAAGGTTTTTTTCATAAGCTCTTTTTACTTTTTAAGTATTGAGTATTTTCTGTAGCGTGTGTAAGTCAATTTTAATATAGCGTTATCTGGTGAAAGTTTTGATTTTGTATGCAATTTGTCTCTGTTTTTCATACAGCTCAGTAATCCTGGTGTTATCCAAGGTTTTATAATCTTCTTTCTACGTGATAAGGTAATAACTTTAGTGTGTTTATGAATTTCAGCCTGAAGACAAGAGACAATATGTCCCAGAGAAAAATTTGGATCATTCGATTCGTATACCAGAGTGAAGTCGAGTTTTGACATTTCCTCTTTTAAGCCATCTTCGTCGATTTTTTTAATGGTTGTTATCGCATAATGTTTAGGTTTCTTAAAGTTCATCCATAGTAAAACCGGGTAGTGATCAGTCAAAGTTGTTTCTGGTACAATAGTGTTGCAAGCATTTTTAGTTTTAAGGAGTACATGGTCAATACATGTTTTACTCTCTGGCCTAGTGATTAACGTATGCGAAGGCAGCAGACCGTGACTTGCAGCTAAATTAAGATAACGCTCACCATGATGGTCAATTTTGTCTGGATTAATTGCAATATTGATGTCTCCTATTACTATAATATTTCTGAAGGAACAGTAATTTATTAAAACATCATTCAGAGATTTAAGGAACAAGTCTAAGTTTGTAAATGATGGAGACCGATATATCGCAATAATTGTAATTTGATTTTGGAGTGTTGCTATCAAACAGTTGCCCTCGCTAAACTTTGGTTCCTCAATAGTACAATCAAGGTGCTCCTTATAAAATATGAGAACACCATCCTTTTGTTTAACATTATTTTTTGTCATAGACGAACGATAACCCTTGAGGCTAGGTATTGTAGCTGTGGACGAGAGCCAACTCTCTGTAAGAACAAGCACATCACATTGCAGCTTTAGTCTAGTCAATAATATTTCAAAACCACTTATATTGCAGTTTATGCTGCGTATATTTTTTCATACTTTTATACAACCCCAGTGCAGAAAGGTACTGTATTTTAATGCCAAACTACACAAAATGCCAACAACAAAATAAAACTACTAGTTCTCATGACGCTGACTTTGACATCGTGTGTCATGTGGTGGCTCACAGCTGGCCTCAAAATCTGTGCTAAAATTCACCTCCCGGCCAAAATTCACCCTACATAAGGCGAATATCATACTGGAACACACATCGGGGCTCTAGTTTTAGCGCTGCCGATGTTATTTTGTACGAAAACATGCAATATGTAACATACTGACAACGCATCCCCGTACAGAGTTGGAACAGGATACGTTTCAGTGTAATTCCGCTTAATATTCGACAGATTTCCAGTTTGCACCTGTACCTCAAAGTAATTAAACGTTGTGACGACACTCCAAGCTGGAAATTATTCGTCCGGAACAATGATTTAATTCAACCCGTGCTTATAAGTTAACTTACCCCGTGCTTATCAGCGTACTTAAGCTTTACAGCTTAAGTATCTGTGTGCATTTACGAGCTCTATTAATGGATCGTAACAGCATCAACACTAAATAATATACTACCAATAAATATTTTCATTATTCGGAAGCGCTCATTTCCCTCTTAACCCTCCTAGTTAACCCATGAATCACTCGTGTAGAAACTTCGACAGTGCGCTTTATATAACATTAAATTGGCACTATAAAGAGCGAACTATCAAAGTTCTTACACGTGTGGTCTATGAGTAAAGTACACACGCCTACAAATACCCTTAGAGTTCGAAACAATCCTATTTCCAGGGCACAGTTTGTAGTGCTTCAGGCATACGAGTATGCTCTAACGGTTGCTAAGATTATGATTTCTATGCAAATATATCTACTAACATACTTTTTATTATGTTTCTTTTGTAACTTACTTTATTACCTACTAACGTACTTTTTATTAATTTAATTTTGTAACCAACACTAATAGCTGCTGTTGTCTAAAAATGAACAATTATTATTTTATTTTATTTATTTATATTTTATTTTTAATCCGGTAACTTAGCATGTCTTTCTTAAAAATGCGGCGGGCGATGGTCCGCCTGCGACGCAAGAGGTTACGAGTTCGATTCCCGCCTTGGGACAAATGTTTGTACAATCTACAAATATTTGTTCCGGGTGTTTTGGGTATTTCCTATGTATAATAAAAAATATCTACCTATGTAATGTATTGTATTAAGTATATCAGTCATCTAGTACCCATAACACAAGCTCTGCTTAGCTTGGGGCTAGATGATGCTGTGTGGATTGTCCAGAATTATTTATTTTATTTTATTTTTATTTTTGTAGTATTCCCGTAGGATAGTAATGACATCTTATATTGACTTTTATCTGTGGGTACGCTTGTCACGTTGAGAGGATGAATAAAAGGCAACAAACAAAAGGTATTTACATGGCAGATGTATGAGGAAACTCCGAGATGGTTTGGTGATGTTCTTCAAAGAGGTCAAGTGCGTAGTACTCGCATCCAGTGTGTGTGTATGAGCAGATGTATGAACGTAAACGAATCAAAAGGAGAATGTAAGGATCGTAGCAGGTGGCATTTCTGCCTACCCCGATGGGAATAAGGCGTGAGTATATGTATGTAGCTTGTAACGATATAAAACACTTTCACGTAAATGATCTACCCATCAAACTTAATTTTAATAACCACCATACCGGTACGTGTTCCGACTCCTCCGGGCACAGGCTGTCAGTCCTCAGACACTTGACCCCTCGCTCGCCTATTTGGGTCAACATTTTAATTAGTTCATAACTTCATACCACAAGTTTTATTGCTAGCCGTGACAACTTTATCAACGGCCTGACGAGACTAGTAAATTGTTTGCATATTTTATGGACACGTAGTCTAAACATCTATAGAAATGAATTAAATTGAAGTTTCTTTATGTAATATAACAGCTTTTTATATCTATAAATGATATTTACATCGTAAACCAATTTATATTCTTTTTATCTGTCTGTTTGTTTTGACTAATCTCCGAAACCGCTGTGCCCATGTTATATATATGACAGGAATTTGTTATGGGCAGATAGCTAATGTTATGAGGTGTAACTTTAGGTTTTTGGAAAATAAATAATAAATAAATAAATATTGCTGGACAATCCACTCAGCATCATCTAGCCCCAAGCTAAGAAAAGCTTGTGTTATGGGTACTAGATGACTGATATACTTAATACGATACATTACATAGATAGATATTTTTTTTATTATACATAGCAAATACCCAGAACACCAGAAAGGAATTAGAGATCCGTGTAAAACGAACGGATGAAGTTCCGGGTCCCAGCTAGTTCTCTAATATTAATTGTAAAATCTATAATTGCCCGGTGAGTTATTATGCAAAAGCGTGCGTGACTGCAGTCAGTAGCTAACTTAATGTTAATACATTTAGAAAATGGAATTTAAAAGTTCAAAAATAACTTTCCTTTTTTTTCAATATGATTCGTTAAAGTTGCTCTATATGACACTCTAGAATCTAGATGGAATCTGGTTGCTTATATTATTATACTTTTTTTATGAAATTTTGCAAACAGTAATTATTTTAACTCACACACTGTTCCATTCGTTTTTACTAATTATTTTGTTACGTAACGCTAAATGACCGACAAACAATACATTCTCTATTGTGTCTGGTTGTTTGGCAGTTAAAGAGTTAAGAATAATTTACAGTTTCAATATTTGTAAATGTGTGAGCACCATGTATCTATCAACTTAATATCAACTTATCTGATGAATTGCTTAATTTATTATACTGTAAAGTTTAAAAATTAAAATAGGTATAAACCTATTTTAGTAAAGTGACTTTTATTATAGGTACCTTCGTCATATTCGATTTCGATTTAAGGATTGTAAAAAAGGTATTGTAAAAGGTATTGTAAAAAACTATTTTAAAGGAGTACGTGTGGTTTCTCGCCAATTGTTCTCCATACGAAACTATATTTTGGAAAGAGCCACTAGAATCATTTTAGTATTTCAATTTAATTGAAATTTTGACGTTCAAAAGTGCCATTTTAATATTCTACGAGTAATTGAAATAAGTGATTTGACTTTTAATTTGAAAGGAATCATGTCAGAAGCACGGGTCTTATCTTTCTAAAATGGAAAATAATGTATTTAAGATTGATAAATAAATTAAACTAAGGTCGAGATTTTTTTTTTTTAATTATTGAATTATAAACCGGTTTTCAACGTCGAGTCTTCTCTATATATATTCATATTTATAATTTTTAATACTACTATTTTTATTTTACGGTATATCTATCTATACGATACTTGTATAAAAAGCTGAACCGTTTGTTTGTTTTTATTTCGAACGCGGTCATTTCTGGAACCACCATTCGGATTAAAATAAAACATTTTTTTTTGACTGCCCCATTCTTGAGGAAGTTATAGGTTATTTTATAACATGCCATTCCTTAGGAGTGGGTGAAAATATATTAACTAATTAAGACTATAGTCAATCATGGTGATTCATAATCCATACGTTCATCATCTATGTTACACCAATAAAGCAATCAAAACGCCACTCATCTCTCAAGAACACAGATATTCATAAATTGCATAGGCCTCCGGTGTGATACAAGATTGAATATAAATAATTCAAGCCCGAGCCGTGCGGCCTATCAAACGTTACACAGCAGTGATTTCATAGCCTTATGTAAGGGATTTTATTAGAAGTTCACGAAACCAATTTCGGTATATTGTCTTTTAAATATTTTATGTTACCGACAGCGTGGCCTCAATCATTTCTGTGGATTGATATAAAACGTGGAGGCCTTGGAATTTTTACTGCATTGATTAAATTATAAGTTTTGTGTGCGTTCTTTTCTAATATTTTTTGGGGTTATCGATTTATCGCGTAAGCTGTTATAATTTAACACGTTGAACGCCAAATGACCGACAAACAATACATTTTCTATTGTGTCTCGTTGTTTGGCATTAAGCCGTTACACGTAAATAACTGAATATTATACGGACTTATATTATGATGGCCCAGTGGTTAAGGCTTCGACTACCCACAGCCTCGTGCATGAGATGTACGAGACTGTGGGTTTAAATCCAGTCAAGTACCACTACATTTAGTTGTAATGAGGCAATCGCAATTAGTATCACCCAAAAAATTAATAAAGTAAAGTAAGTAGTATACAAAAAAAAACAAGGACCAGTGGGCCACGTTAGCCCTGGATTGAAACAACTGAAAGTCATGGGAAAAGGCCTTTCCCAGCAGTGGGATGATGCAGACTAACAGTATCATTATCAGTACATTCAAAACGAGTATTAGCAATTTAAAAATCGTTCGAATTCCCGTTAAGTTAACGTCAAGTAATCGTCCTTGGTTCGCAGAACTGAAATCCGAACTTGAAAACGGTTCATGAAGAATATTATAATAATAATAAATCCGGTGAAATTCTTGAGCTTCTTACAAGGTAGGTATTACTTCACGGTAATGCGATAAGGAAGTCTTATATAAAAAGCCAAATTATTATGTAAATCTCGTTTACCCGTTTTCACTTATACTACGCCACCCCTACATAAAAGTAGCAACTAAATATTTTTACACTATTCCATAATGCGAAAAGAGTGAGTTTTTATTTAGACATACATTAAGGTAACAATTAGTAATAGTGAAAACGGACAGTATTGGCAAAGGTTATTAAGTAGCCCTGAATCCCACAAAACAGGGTTTCAGTTAGGTCAATGGCTCTTTTGCTCATTTTCACTAACTCTAGGCGACACCTAAATTAATCCCGGAATATTATTACATTTTTGAAGATCTAATAAGCCGCTTATACTTAAGCATTCATTAAGGTGTTACCTAGTCTGTGAAAATGATTTTATTTTGTGTTTTTAAATCACACCCTCGATTATGGTAGGAAACCCAAGAGAGAAGGTCCAAAAATCACCTGAAATCTGTTGGTTTTAAATCGGCAAAATACTGAGCAAGCGTGTACAAGGTAAAATACGGTCGTGTTAAAAATCAAAATCAAAATTCATCTATTCAAATTAGGCTGAGAGTCAGCACTTTTTGAACGTCAAATGTCTTTTACAATTCAGCGCAGAATTTTACAGTTCAGTTATTCTGCAAGTGAACATTTTTATTTTGACATTTTTTATTGACGACCGATGTGACGCGGCGGGCGAAGGTCCGCCTGCGACGCAAGAGGTTGCGGGTTCGATTCCCGCCTTGGGACAAATGTTTGTACAATCTACAAATATTTGTTCCGGGTGTTTTGGGTATTTCCTATGTATAATAAAAAATATCTATCTATGTAATGTATTGCATTAAGTATATCAGTCATCTAGTACCCATAACACAAGCTCTGCTTAGCTTGGGGCTAGATGATGCTGTGTAGATTGTCCAGCAATATTTATTATTTATTTATATTTATATTGGTTAACCTTAGCTCTAGAATTTGTTTGTTTCAGGCTGAGGCTTATCAGTTACTAAAACATCGCGCCTCTAGGCCCTGAATGGTTGTGCAGAGATGTACCTACAGTACACACACATTCTGTACTGTGGGCTGCTACTACTAGGGAAATAAAAAACTATACACTTTGCCCGACCGGGGTATCGAACGGAAAAGCAGAAACTCATGTTCAGCAGTAGCGCAACGAGGCAGGTTTTTATTCATACATATTAGTATTTTGATGGCATTACAGGCGGGTGTTTGTATGAGGTGTCTCCAATATTGATGACGTGAATTGAAAACATAGAATAGAATGGAACGGAATATTCTTAATTACACCATAAAAATGTACTAATAATAACTTTAAGAGCTGTATAGGGTGTTACAATGAGCCTCTAAAAAAGCTCTCTTACATATACAAACTTTGGATGAGCTTGATAGAGATTGATATAAGCAAAGCACAAGCTTATATATTCAATCAAATGGAAAATCAATCCAATATTTTGGATAAATGAATTCATATAAATTCTAGCTTGGAAAGATCTAAAGATTATTAAATTATTGAGTACTGTGATCATTTTGTGAATTGGACAAGAATTGAATTTCAGTATTCGATGCGTATACGAACGAATTTCAATGATACAATTTTATGTATCGATCGGAATTTTTGAAAGGAAATCTTGTTAGTGCTAACAAGATTTTTCATCAGTTGATATTGAAGTATGTATTTGTTTTATGTGTATAGAAAGAAAAGAAAGAAAGAAAATAAATATTTACCACAGTGTGTATCATTTTTAAAAAAGAAGAACACTTAGTACTAGTTATTTATGATGATAATGAATTAAGAAAAATATCTACCAAGATATTTTTCTTAATTTATTTATGATAATAGTACTGTGCCGTTTTAAGTGATCACCTAAATACTAAAGTAGGTATCCCTAATCGATTACCCCCTTATAATAAACAGGTAGTGAAGTTTTGTTAAATTTAAACCCCAAAAAATGTATGGTAAATCTGAAGGTTATAACTTTAAAAACCATAACAGCTTGTATTTTCCAATACACCCAAATTTCACCAGTCTCCGCGTTCCAGTCCCCTCTAATTAGAGGGCGAGCCTATTGCTAAAATCCTATGGAAAAATCCAATAACACGTTTCCCTACCTAGAAATCGATACAGGGCCTCATACTAAACATAAGCGCTTGCAACTAGTAGACCAACAAACTTTACTCCCCTTATATTATTAATAAAAGGGTTAGTTCCAACAGAATTGAAACTTAATAACGTACCTTTAGGCATCCCAAACATTGTATCCAGATTGTAAGTCACCGACCAATGTTATTAGTACAACAGCCGTCGTAATATCGTATCTCTCAGTTATTGAATCGTGGTAACAGCTGTGAATGTACTCTGTTTTGTCTCACTAATAGAAATTTCTACGAAATACAGTGCAACCTCGATATAACAAATCGGAAGGGAACAAGTAAATATTCGTTATATCAAGTAATTCGTTGAACTGAGGTTTGTTATGTTGAGGTTAGGTTGGTCTAAAATTCGTTATAAAGAGGTAAAAAAATAGTTTTTCGTTCACCTTTTACGTTTCTGAGCCATTTCAACTTGAATCTTTACCAATAGTGACGAGCAGCAGTGTTTACATTACTTTCCATCAAACAACAATGATTGTTTTACGAACAAAAGCGTGTCGAAACCTGTCGCGACGTGAATCACATACTATGAGATTAAGAGTCATACATTGGTGGGAACTTTATATAAAGGTTTTGGATTGACAATATTCGTTAATTAGAGGTATTTATACTTTTTCTTGATAGTTGAAAATTCGTTATAAAGAGGTTGTTCGCAAAAAATGTTCGCAATGTAAAGGTATATTTTACATTGACTCTTATGGACAATTCAAGGGGATTACGAAGAATTTGTTAAATCGAGGAAGTCGTTACATTGAGGTACGTTATATTAAGGTTGCACTGTAGTACCTACATGCTATATTGGCAGCCGGTGTGTATGCGAAGTTGGTCGACGCAAGCCAATGAAGTAGTTTAAATCAAAAGGGGATCAGTTATAATTGTAGCCAATTTATTAGTTGTTACTTATTGAAGAAGCCACAAATTATATGTATTTACTTAGTTTACCTTAGACATTACTCATATCGGTGAAGGAAAATATCGTGATTAAACCTGGAATAAGAGTAAAAAATGAGTCTGAAATCGTCAACCCGTCTTGCACAAGCGTGGTGATAAATGCTAGTGCCTTCTCTATATGAGAAAAGCCTTCTGCCCTGCAGTAGAGCACTGTTCTTTTTTTAACTGTTATTTTTCAACGTAATGAATGGATAGAGAAGAGGTGACTACTAAGATGACAACAAATATGTAGATATGTACCTATGGAAGACAAAGAGATGCTACGCTAACCCTAAATATAGTAAGATAAGGGCAGGAGGTGATGATTTGTCAATATAGTGGAATCAACACAAAATTAAATGCTTTAAATTTCATAGACCTAGAATTAGACTGTTACTATTAATCCACTAACGTACTCGGTTTAGGTATCATGATGCCACTTCACTTTAAAAATAATGTCGGCGTTGATAATAAATCAACACAAATCATCGACATATGAGCTCGCCCCTTAACAAAAGTAATTTGCTAAATAGTACGTACGTCATACTAGCTTGGCATGTAAATGTACAACATGAATAATGTATTCAGAACAAAGTATTCACGCCCAGGTGAAGGCTGTACGGGGATTCAAAACTGCGCCTTTTTAGGCTACGTCAATGTTTGCGTAGCTGCTACGCTCGTAGACGTGCTATGACCGTAGACGTGCTACGAGATGGGGCTACAAGATGTTTGGCGCCACGATAGGTAGACGAGAATTTCAAAGTGATTTGAAATATGCATGGTATCTTTTTCAGAGCAGAGGTGTGTTTGTGGTTGCCTTAAATACTCTTTTGAGTCTTATGTTTCACTTACCTTTTTTTTGCTGCATTTATTATATTGGAAGTACATTGCTGTATGATATTTTTTATATGTATGATAAGTTTTTGTCAAATTATGTTTTTTAGTTATATCGAAGCAAATTTTTGGTATTTATGGCTCCTAATTACACCTAAGCCAACTCTTAATCAGATTTACTTCAGCAGCAATTTAGCCCCAAAACTCAATTTCTCCGGGATACTCTTCAGGCAAACCTCATTACATCCCTATTATCCCTCTAAGTGAGAACGAGTGTACTTCACGTGCTAACCTCACGCAAAGAATAAATGCATAGAAGCGGAACGCCCGCTTTCTAAATACCTGTAGGTAGATTGCTGTGGAACGTTAACTTGTATTTATTGATCGCTTCAAAACAGAATACTTATGTGTCCAAGGTTTATTATATATATATATATTAAATATATATATGGTATATTAAGTCTATTTACCCCGTCAGTAAGATTACCAGAAAATATCGCACATCAAAGTTCAGGAGAAGGGGCTTGTGACGTCACTGTTACGTTAAAAGTGTAGCACGGCGTGACGTCACGCGCAATTTAGACGCACTATATAGTCGTTATTTTTGGTTAACGTGAAAAAATGATGTCGAATAAAAACAGTTGATAACATTTGGATGCTATGCACCACTCTGGATTGAGTTTTTTGGGGTACGCTAGCAAATCTGACAGCTTTTAATCTTACAAGATGCAATGCTATTATAGTTACAACTTGAGAATATTACAGGCCACCTCAGACAGTAATCTGCATGGTCCTCACATGGTATGACAAAGATTATGTCTGAACTTAACAAGAAACTGTCACTTCTGAGTTTTTTTCGGTGTTTCTTCTCAGTAAAGTCAGAAGGGAAACAGATCTCACCCAGTTGTAGGTTTTGCCAATTTGACGTGAACGGTCTTTGTAAAAACCAATTTACAAAAAGAAATATGATGTAGAACAGCCCTGTTTTAAGTGAAAAGATGAGAGTAATAGGTGACTAATCCTCAGCAGCATCCGCGTGCATGTAAATAAGCGTACATATGTTCCGCTTCTATACGCTTTCATTATTCTTTGCCTCAGTAGTATTAAGCTAAAGTGCTTTTATAGTATTAACATTGCGTCAGTATTGCAGCGAGCACGGCTAATGTAATAACGTCGTACTAAAAGGTGTGAGCACGCCTGCATTACCGAGAGAGCTTACCCACATAATAAAAATACAGAAAAAATCTCTGTTGAAGCACTTTCCTGTAATTTTTCAGTGTTCAGGTGCGGAAGATGTGACGTCGTTACGTTGTAATTTTATGATTCCATGTTTTTCAGAGCGCGAATATTATTATTTTTTCGTTAATATGTTTTCAGCTTAGTATAATGACATTTCGGTTAAGGTACGCCATTACTTGATAAGGATAAATATTCATTCGTTTGTATAGACATGTGTGTTGACTGCCTCCTTAGTCTAGTGGTCGCAAGCGCGACTGCTGTCAGGTCCAGAGTTCGATTCCTAGATCGGGCGAAGTGTCATTGAGTTTTTCCAATAGCCATTTTCTAATTAGCTAACTGGAGTATGGAATTGTGCCCGGTTGATGACAATAGGCTCGCTCCCTATTCCATGACACTTAAACTTATCTGGCGAAAGGATGTTACTAAAGATGCAGATCTGCCCAAACCTTCGGGCAATACAATACAGGCGTGACTTATTTTATTTAAATATCGCAGCATTATGCTGAGACAGCAGAGACTTTAGGGTTCTATGCACAAAGAGTGCCAACGGGACAAGTCCTACTGTCTGCCAGAGGGCTGTATCTCATAAACTTTAATACCTAGACAGTTAAAATTTTCACTGAGTGTGTATTACTATTGCAGCTTACTGGTGCAGCACATACAAGAAACGTTTGTTTTTCAGTGTAGTTTTTTTCGTGACCTGAACAATCCTGTATCTCTTGAACAGTTTATCCGTCTCTTTTTATGTGTATATTTTAATCTTTATACTTTTAGTATACAGTTAGTTTTAGTTTATGTTGTTCGTGTTTCCTGCATATATACAGGAAGACTTATATGTCTTAAATAAATGTATTTTTTACTTTTGACGACCGATGTGGCGCGGCGGGCGAAAGTCCGTCTGCGACGCAGGCGGCTGCGGGTTCGATTCCCGCCTTGGGACAAATGTTTGTACGATCTACAAACATTTGTTCCGGGTGTTCTGGGTATTTGCTATGTATAATAAAAAATATCTATCTATGTAATGCATTCATTACCTATATCAGTCATCTAGCACCCATAACACAAGCTCTGCTTAGCTTGGGGCTAGATGATGCTGTGCGGATTGTCCAGCATTATTTATTTATTTTATTTCTTTCTTTTACTATTTACTCATTTCTTAATTTCAAAAGCATGTTGTAACTCTTTTGTACAAGTGAGCGCGCCCATGGCTATCGACCGGGCGTTAGCTATTCTCGTCTGGACAAAGAAAGCACGTGTCCTGTCTTAAGACCTACTCATTACTCTACCTATAAATACACCATTAGAAATGGTACTATTAATAAAATAGCAACAATAAACCTACCACGTCACAATTTTATTCAAACAATCCACCACAAAACGAATGACGTCAGTGTAGCCTAAAATATACATCTCACAATTTCGAGAATAGAACCAAATTTGCTTGAAAACCAACGTCATAGCTGTTTGAACAGACAGTTAAAAACTGCGTAGGCGACCCATTCGTGTCACATACAGATTTAATCGTGTTCCTAAAACTAGTGATAACAAGGGGCTCAAATTAAGTCCTGAAACTGTATTGTGTATTGAACTTACATCACAACGTTTGCTCTGGGTTTCATAAAGGGTTAGACAGAGGTTTTTAAAACATCCACATTTTGCCTGATAAGTTATAATTTCTATGTAATAGAAGGTGAGCCAATTGACATTAACTGCAACTGAAGTACACTATCTCTCTCTCCCTCTAATATGCTCTTTTTATTGTCGATTCCATCAATTGTATTGAATCGAGTCTCTCTTATGTTATGCGTTCTACTCCTTTGACTTACGAAAATTGATGTGCCCGACAGGGTCTATAATCAATGCCTACTATATTAATATTTAACATATTATGCTTTTGCAATAAAGCGATTATTGAAATGACAGCAAAAAGAGATGTATGGAAGAAGACATGATGCGCGGACCCCAAATAGGGACTAATCCCAATAGGGATTAGTGCAGAATTATCATCATACAATTTATAAGAAAATTAAAGAGTTTGTATAAGATAATGTCTATTGAGATGACAGTAAATAGAGATGTATGGAAGAAGAAGACATGCTGCGTCGACCCCAAATATATTGGGAAAAGTGCAGGATTATGATGATTATATTGGGAAAAGTGTATATTAATTTAGTATACAATTATTACCGTTGAATGTTGTTATGTACCAAAACAGTGAATTTGTATATTTATTTATATAATTGCTTTGATTAAAGTACATAATAATTATTTATTACAAAAACTAACTACATTTCTTTAAAAACAAATAAATTAAAAAAATTAAAACAAAACAAGAGACTCAGAATCGCTTTTGTTTATCAGAACCATACATGAATCATGGAATATGTGATGTTTGAAGTTATAACGGTAAATTAAGAGAATTATCAGTGTTTTGATATATCACTGTAAGTATGTCGCATAAGAAAATAGCTTCGTTATTAAGCACCTGTGTCAACAATGTCCGTATCATTAATAATGTTTAATCAATATCACAAATTATCCATGTACTGTTCATTGAGTTAAATTCATTAATATTTTGTGTACTTACGTTGTTAAATAGTATCTATACCAAAAAGATTTATTGGATAACGGAAAACCTCATTACATTACATTTCGATTTCCGGATGTTTCACAGTTAGGAATAATTAATTAATTAGTTACATATTTGGCAGACTATGGGTACCGATTTAATGGTCATGAAATAATAATTGTAGATCACAATATTTGTCTTGTACTACATGTACTCTTCAATCGAGCAAATATGTAACTTACATACACAAACCTTACTGGTTTTCTTCAGAAACGTCAGGCGCCACCATAAAGAAGGGTTTTGTCGACGGAAGAATAGACAACATGACAGATTGTTCAAAGATTTCTAACGTCCTAAGCGTGGCGATGTTCAAACTGAAGAGAAGGAAGTTTTCTATTCTCTACAGTCTACTAATAGAAGAGATGTCAAGTTGGAAATAAAGAACGTTGTCTATAAAACAGTTCATAATACGTGTTCAGATGTACGAACACAAAAATGACGCAAAAAAGAATATGTATGGATCGTGGCAAGCGTGTCTATAGTTTCTGCCAAACCCAATGGGAGAAAGGCTTGAGTTTATGTATGTACATATAGGTGTTATTTACCATGGCGTTATATGTAAATAAGGTATTTATATACTATATAGCTGCTGCTAAAAGCGTACAATCCATACTTAATATTATAAAAGGGAAAGTGTGTGTGTCTCTTTATTCGTCTTTCACAGCAAAACGGAGCGACGAATTGACGTGATTTTTTAAGTGGAGATAGTTGAAGGGATAGAGAGAGTGACATAGACTACTTTTTGTCTCTTTCTAACCCCCACTTTCAAACGCGAGCGAAGCCGAAACGCTAGTAATTAAATAATCTACATACTCTGTCAATCACTATTAAACTTTTGTTAATTGGAGTGAACACTATGATCTTATCTTAATGCTTTAAGGGGTGAACAGAATTCGATTACGTAAAAGGTGTAACGGCAGCTTAAGCATTGTGTCAATTTTCATTATAGTTTCCACAGCGCTTCGTTCCAAACTCGTTTACGCTTTGATAACATTTCGAAACTAAATTCGTAATAGAATCAGTGTTAAGGAATTTGTTTCAATTATATCATATGTGTTCCGCTTCCGTACTGTTATCTATCTTTTTTTATTTTTCTGTTTTAGTTTTAGTGCATTTCTTGAGTAACTAGCTGACTTGAGGGACGTTGCCTAAATCTGGATTCAGAGAAAAAGTGTAATCTCCGTTTTTCCAACAACTTTTTTCATTTTTTCCCCTCAAACCTTATTTGGACCAAAACTAA
Organism: Phlogophora meticulosa; assembly: GCA_905147745.2. Classification (NCBI taxonomy): domain Eukaryota; kingdom Metazoa; phylum Arthropoda; class Insecta; order Lepidoptera; family Noctuidae; genus Phlogophora; species Phlogophora meticulosa. Next base: position 13,438,013 of record LR990520.1, on the reverse strand, counting down.
TACGAGTATTTAAAAAGTAAAAATAGTATTGGATTTACTAACAAAAAACATTGTACTTTATTTAAATAGATTATGCACGGTGCTACCCACGGTTCAGAAGTTAACATGGGACGAAACTAAATTCCCACGGGGACATTTTACTTTTCCGGGATAAACAGTAGCCTATGTAATAGTCCGGGGCATGAGCTACCCTATTTCAAAATTTCATCTAAATCCGTTAAGCCGTTTCTGTGTGAAAGAGAAACATACACACACACACCTACCGTTTTTGAATTTATAACATTAGTGTAATAATATATATGTATATATTTAGATGAAGAAAAGAATTTGTCATTGAAATGTATAACTTGACATAAAATAAAATGAAATACCTAATGTAAAAGTTTGCGTTTACAACTTATTTACCTACAAGCAAAACATGCGATAGCGAAGCGTATTTACGTACGTAATAAAATAGGTTCCTATATATCTACGGTATATCACGGACGTTGCGATTATAATAGCGCATTTATTAGGAGCTGAACCGTCGTCATATTTGCTTCATTCATTTCACCGTCAGTACTTATGTCTTAAGGAATAAATTTATTTGGGTAACTTGTAGAGATTCACTTATATGTCATCGGACAATTTTTACCAACGTACGTTTATAATAAACTACCTTTCGCCCGCGGCTTCGCCCGCGTGTTTTGTCGATAAGAAAGTAGCCTATGTCTTTTCCCGGGGTGCAATCTATCTCTCTGCCAAATTTTATAAAAATCCGTTTAGTGGTTTAGGCGTTAAAAACGGACAAACAGACACACACACTTTCCCATTTATAATATTAGTATGGATCTTGCGAAATTCAAAAAACCTCAACCTCAAAGCATATTTTTTCATATACAATAATGTGCATCAAAACATTCGTATATTGCCGTGTCGTGCCGAAATATAGGGAATATTTGTACATGAACTGGCAACCTATCAGTGCACCGTTTTTTAATCTATCCCATTATGTGTGATACTATCGTTCACAATTCGTCGATAGTTCTAATAGCACGAGATTTATTCTAAAGTTACGGTGTTACAATTATTCGGTGATAAGTTCAAAATAAATTATTGCGGAATTACTGAAAGATGGAACATTTGTATTGGTTTTAAGTTTGTAAGTCTGTACTTACAAACTTAAGGTTATAATCCTCCAGCCATTATTATATTATGAGAAAATGCATTGGCCTGTCAGCGAGACAGTTTCATACAAGTTCATGCATTCGATAGTTAAATATACACATCTGACTGCCTCGTTGGTGTAGTGGTCCAAATCGCGACTACTAAGCGTGACCTCCTAGGTTCGATTCCCAGGTCAGACCACATGTTGTTGAGTTTTTCCAATAGGAACTTTCTCAGTAGCAGCCCGGAGTCTGGACTGTGCCCGGTTGAAGGCAAAAGGCTCGCCCCTTATTTCATGGGACTTAAATATAACTGGCGAAATGTAAGTGTTATTATAAGTACACCTCTGCCTAACCCTTTGGGGAATACAGGCGTGATGTTATACTTATGTTTAATACACTACTTTACTAAACAAAATCTCAGCTGAATTTTCTTGCTTCTCGACGCAAAATAATTCACTCACCTCAAATTCATTTACCAATAGTTTGATCCATGAAGGCAGCTTTAAGCCTCTCCCAAAGTGAATACCTTGAGGTGATTGTTCCACGTGACGTTAACGTCATGAATAATTGAACGACGCATAAATCACTTGATTTGCGACGTCGACGTCGATGCCGCGCCGTTCGTGAACGATGCGATTATAAAATTGTACGGCACATTCAAATGTAGATCAGTGATATGGTTACTGAATGTTGAATTTACTAGGTTATGTGCATCGGTAGAACTATGTAGTTTAGTCGTTTCTTTAGATCGGTAATTAGGTTTCTTGTATTTTATCTGACAACGATGGGTTACTGATTCTTTGCTTTTAAATTACCACTGTTTTTAGAGACAAACAACAGTCATTTAAAAGCGAAGAGTCGGTCAACCTTTCTATGATGCAGAGGCATCAGCTAAAGGCTGACTGGTAGAAAATACTTATGTCATCAAGCTCACCTCTGTAAATTTGTGAGCTTAAAATGGTATACAACGTGTCCCAGAAATCAACGTCAAGCCGAAAACGGGCAATAGGCCAAGTCGTGACAGCTATTAGAAAAATATAAAAAAAAATCTTGGTCATGTATTTTTCGAATTATAAGCATTCAAAAATAAATCTCAAAAAGTGACACCCTGTGATGATTTTTCAAGTCCTGTGACTACATTATTAACATTTCGGTAGTTTTTTTCTCTGTGATGTAACCATGAATAACCCTTCTGTAAATTACAGTTAAAAGTTAAAACGTAACTGCCTCAGTTCTAAATTAAATGTTAGATTTTTGCCCAATATTGAATTCAAAATAATGACATCACCCAACTTTAACCGACTGTACTGAAAAAAAAATCTACTACACTATTTTGGCAAGTAACTTTAAAAGATGGCGCGTTTAGTCAGGATTCCAAAATGGTATAACACATACTAATTGCTACTTCTTAATTGAGGAAAAAAAGTACATTGTTGGTTTTAGGTGCGTTTGAAATAAAATTCAGTCGTTGGATTTCTTTTATTATAATTTTTATTAAATCAGATTTACGAAGTTTTATAACAAATGTTCAAACTGTTTTCCTTCAGCTGCAATGCAAGTTCTACATCTCTTTAAAAATGATCGAGCTGCCGGAGAATTTAAATGCCCAGGGTTATTTGAACTTCTTACAGAACCAATTACCAGAATTATTGGAAGAAGTGCCACTGAACATTTACGGCAGCATGTGGTATCAACAAGATGGCTGCCCAGCGCATTATGCTCTCACTGTACGAGAGTTTCTCAATCGAGAATACCCCGATAGGTGGATTGGGCGGGGTGGTACAATTTCGTGGCCTGCCCGTTCACCCGATTTAAACCCCATAGATTTTTTTTACTGGGGTACGATAAAGGATAAAGTGTACTCTAAACCAATTCAAGATTTAGACGAGCTGCGCCAAAGAATTGCAGAAGCCGCTGAATACATCAACTCAAGAAGATACGCCCGTCTTATTACGCGATCATTTTTAAAGAGATGTAGAACTTGCATTGCAGCTGAAGGAAAACAGTTTGAACATTTGTTATAAAACTTCGTAAATCTGATTTAATAAAAATTATAATAAAAGAAATCCAACGACTGAATTTTATTTCAAACGCACCTAAAACCAACAATGTACTTTTTTTCCTCAATTAAGAAGTAGCAATTAGTATGTGTTATACCATTTTGGAATCCTGACTAAACGCGCCATCTTTTAAAGTTACTTGCCAAAATAGTGTAGTAGATTTTTTTTTCAGTACAGTCGGTTAAAGTTGGGTGATGTCATTATTTTGAATTCAATATTGGGCAAAAATCTAACATTTAATTTAGAACTGAGGCAGTTACGTTTTAACTTTTAACTGTAATTTACAGAAGGGTTATTCATGGTTACATCACAGAGAAAAAAACTACCGAAATGTTAATAATGTAGTCACAGGACTTGAAAAATCATCACAGGGTGTCACTTTTTGAGATTTATTTTTGAATGCTTATAATTCGAAAAGTACATGACCAAGATTTTTTTTTATATTTTTCTAATAGCTGTCACGACTTGGCCTATTGCCCGTTTTCGGCTTGACGTTGATTTCTGGGACACGTTGTATAAATCACACTAATAAATATTATAAGGCGTAAGTTTGGCGGCGTGTGTGTGTGTGTGTGTATGTTTTTTATCTTGACGTTGAAACAGCTTATAGGATTTGAATGAAATTTGTTATGCAAGTAGGTTATACACGGCATCATACATTTTGATGACTTTGATGACTTTTTAAACGAATTTAACACCGCGTGGCAAAGCTAGTTCATAAACAAATTCACAAGGTAGGTAAATAACTTATTATCAAGCGTTACATTCCAACAAATATTCTAGATTCACCTTCTCTAGTTAGTTAGTCAACTTCATGGATACCCCATCCTTGAAGTTGACCTACGGAGTTAAAGAAAAAAACTAATTTTCTCTTATTGGAATCCAGATATTTAAGCTATATACATGTAAAAAAAGAAAGAATCACAGGGCTTCTTAAAACTCATCCGCATCGCTGTCAACAGGAAAGGTGCCCAAAAGGCTAGCAGTTTTGCCACGTTGAATGGCAATGTTAATTCTTTGGCTTAAAAAAGGCCAGAACTGTGGTTGGTTATGTGCCGAAAAACTAGATGGGCACACGGAGCCCATGGCCTTAGCGTCTCAGCGCCAAACGACTCGAATATACAAACATATGTCGCAGAATCAAGCGGTGAAGTTTTCCGCCGTGTATTTTCTATAAATCAGTGCGTACACACGGCGCTACGACACGAGACCAAGAAGCTCAGGAATATGAAAGAAAAACGCACTACTGATAAATATCACACTGACACTGTTGATAACTCTTAAGTCATCTATGATGTTGCCATTCCCTGACATATATGTATAACTCCCAATAAGGTTAATATATATAATTTGTTAGGAAAACCAATATAGGTAATAAATATTGTAGCTTAAAGTCAACTATGTAGAAGATCGTGCCGATGTGTTGTAGATGGCGCTTCCGACCCTTGAAAGTATGGCAAATGAACCTTTCGTAGAGGCTATAAAAAATACGTGTACACGATATAAACTTCAGCCATCTCTAAAGATTTTCTTTTACCATAAAAATCTCGCGCCATCTTGTTCTTATAGAGATGAACAAAGTAAAGTCGGGTTTAAATCGACAATAAAATTAAAACAGCTGAACATTTCGTTCTCAATGCGGTTGCTGATGAATTATGTATGTCGGATTTGCGTTTCAGGTAGAGAGGATGTCGTTATGCTGCGAGTCAACGCTATCCTTGTTTTGTGAGGCTAGGAAACCAGCGGGTAGAAAATGACTTTATTTTTGGTATATCATCATTTGCCTAGCCTTTTCCCAACTAAATGTTGGGATCGGCTTCCAGTCTAACCGGATGCAGATGAATATCAGTATTTTATATGGAGTGACTGCCTATTTGACCTTCACAAAGCAGTTACTGGGCAACACGATACCTCATGGTAAGACTGGATGTCAGGATTTCGGGCTTCTGACTACCCATAACGACTGTCAATGGTCTACGAATGACAGCCGAGACCATTGACTTGTCGTACTTTCCGAGGCACAGAGGAGTCTCGTTGTTACGAACGGTCACCTATCCACAGACTGACCTCGGCAAGCGTAGCTTAACCTTCGATCAACCTGCGTGGCTGTTTCTACTAGCCACGTAATGCACATGATGACGACTTCATCGTGTGCAATTAACATACATTTGGTTTTTATAAATTATGTTTAACTTGACTATATTTTATAGAAAATGACTTTTTTATTATTACAGATTTTGTTTCAGCTATGCTTATATTTTACATGGAGCAACTGCCTATCTGACCTCCACAACCCAGTTACTGGGCAACATGATACCCCTTGGTAAGACTGCTGAAGAAGAAGCTATGTTAGGTTCCATTAGTAAGTTAAAACTAAAGCTGTTGTTATGAGAAAACGGTGAAAATTTTGGTACTGGTGATTAATAAATTAATCAGAAAATTTAAAAATGTATTTTTCAAGTTTCAGCTTTGTTGACGTTTGTTTCCCTGTGAACATCAACATTATTTCAGGTTGTGCCTCTGCTATTGTTTTCCTTTCACGCTGAACTTGAAGCCCTACAAAGCCTAAGACGCAAGAACAACATCAGACCTCTTGGCTCGTTACTACGCACATGTAAATGTAATAATAAATTACTTCGCACACCGCGGGTTTCAGGGAGGTACCTGTAATCCATTTACACGGTACATAATCGTATTTCAAATCGTTCCAAATGAGAGCGATCATTATTTCGATTTTGGAGCTATTAGATGAAATGTATATTCTAGGTGTTTTATTTAACCTTACATTTCTTTTTGAGAACCCAAGAAGGAAAAAATAGGTTAAAGAAAATGTAGATGATTATTTTTTCAATTTCACAACATCATCTATTCACATGACTGTCTAAATAAATAAATAATTCCGGACAATCCACACAGCATCATCTAGCCCCAAGCTAAGCAGAGCTTGTGTTATGGGTACTAGATGACTGATACATTTAATACAATACATTACATAGATAGATATTTTTTATTATACATAACAAATACCCAGAACACCCGGAACAAACATTTATAGATCGTTCAAACATTTGTCCCAAGGCGGGAATCGCACCCGCAACCTCCTGTGTCGCAGGCGGACCTTCGCCCGCTGCGGTCGTCAAGATAATACTTATTCTCTTTAATGTTCTCAGGTCGTCTATAACCAAATCCCATTGAATAACATCATTCCTGTGTTTCTCGAGGGGTTAGTCAGGGGTGTACCTTTAAAAGACTCTCATTTTTCCAGTTATGTTTAAGTCCAATATGGCGTGCTGAGCATATTGCCACCAACCGGGCACAAATTTAGACTCCGGGCTGTTACTAAGAAAATCATAATGAACTAACCTTTGGAGGAATGAGGAACAGGGTGTAAAGTTCCTCATCCACCATAGAAAAGGGGGGATCGTCCGACCAGACGGGTGTTGTGTCTGGTGGGCAACTGCCCGACGGTTGTTGTCGGGCTCGTTTATATATACTCAGTCGCGTGGATAACTTTAATATCGCGATGTAGGATACGTCGATTTAGTTCTTTCGTGGCGAGATAGATGTCGCTACAACCTAATAACACTGCCCGACCTCCCGGATTGAATCAGGATCTCATGCTCAGCAGTAGTTCTAGCAAACACTAGACCAACGTCATAACATCACGCCTGTATTCTCCGACGGGTTGGGCAGGGGTGAAACTATGGAAACACCCACCGTTTGCCAGTTCTGTATAAGTCCCATATAATAAGGGCTGAGCTTATTGCTATTAACCAGGTACAATCCAAACTGCTAAAAAGAAAATGCGTATTGAAATAATACCGTATTTTATTAAATCAGTAGTTACCGTAGGTAAACTTCGAACGTAACATAACATTGAATTCAGAGTCTCATTTGAACGCGTCTCGAGCTTAAAATCACCCCATGGAATACCGATTCAATACAATTTCCACCGAATAATAAAACCACAATTCAAAGTCACAGTATTTTGAAGCATGTAGTGCTTCATATTTCAACAGTATGAATATCTACGTGCATATTGTACTCGCTTCACAAATTTCAAACACATTTTCTATTCGAATATTGAAATATTTCGAAGTAGCGAATCGACAGTCGATGTTGGAATATCGAGTACCTACGAATTTGATACATAAAAACTTTAACGTTCGAAATTTGAAACTTTCATAAAGTCGCCTTGGATTGAAAAGGTCGAGAATGCAATTTTGTTACTTGTAGTTTTATTACAAATTTGGAAAGAAAACCTCGGGACGAACGCCTTAGTTTAACGAAAAATAAGTTTAGTAACCTGTAATGCTATCTATGATGATTAATGAGAATCTCGTTTAAACTCGCGAGTGTGAATAAGCTATGGTAATAAAATTTTACAGGTCTTAGATTTTTCTTCCTCCTGAATAGTTACTCCTTTCACATATACGAGGTTTTCACTCTAAGGCGATGATAATATGATTGTGGAATTATTCTTTTGTTTTGGATGTTGTTGAGATATGAGACATATTCCCACATACTCCAGGAATTAGATACTAGTACCTGGATGACCGAGTTTTGTTCGGATAAAACCTGAAAAAACCTGGCTAAATCGATGTACCGCCCCCGAAAACCCCTGAATACTAAATTTCATGAAAATCGTTGGAGCCGTTTCCGAGATTCAGATTATGCATATATATACGTACATATTTACAAGAATTGCTCCTTTAAAGGTATACGATTTTTTTCCTAAATGTGATGAAAAATGAACAAAACACTTCAAAAAAAGGTTAAAACAAAGCTACATCTTGTAAGCATGAGGTACATAGGAAGGTACATATCATCGACTGCCTCGATTAGTGTTTGGAAGCACTACTACTGAGCATGATGTCTTGAGTTTGATTCACTGGTCGGGCGAAGCGGTACTGGGTTTTTCCATCTGAAATTTCTCAGCAGCAGCCCAGAGTCTGGATTTATTCCCGGTTGATGGCAATAGGCTCGCCCCCTATTACAAAGGACGTAACTTAACTGGCTTAATGTGGATGCACTGTAGATACACCTTTACCTAACCCTTTGAGAATTACGAACGTGGTGACTGTGGCGTGGTGGTAGTTAAAGACGCCAGCACTTCAAGCTACCCCAAACTGTCATTTTTTTCCAATTAAATATGAACCTTATTCTTTTGCAATAAAGTTAAAAAACTATCAAAGATATTTGACACATTGGGGTAGCTTGATGTGCTGGACTCTGTACAACAAATATGTACAAGTTGTTCACGTTATATAATACGGAAATATAAAATGGTGTATTTTTATCCTACCCATTTTCTAATGATAATAAAAACGCCCTTACCGCGGAATCCCTCAGGCGAAGACATGAATATTTCTAATGATATCCGTATACCTTATTGAAATGTCGACCCCTTCCCACACCGGAGACCGGCCATTGAGGCTTTTCTGATAAGTTTCTATACGCCACCCTCAGATTTGCAATTACACCTACTGTGCAATCATATTTTATATAGGTTTGAGAATGAAGGTAAAGGTATATAACTGACGGTTGACTGGTAGAAAATGCCTATGGCATTAAGTCCGCCTCTGTACATTTGTGTGATTAAAGTATTAAATAAATAAAACACTAAAATAAAATTGTTTTAAATGCCATTTTGACTGTAGAAATTAGTTCTCAGACATTAATATACATACATACATAAACTCACGACTATTTCCCATGGGGGTAGACAGAAACTACAGACTTTTCACTTTATGAGCGTTATTGAATACTTTTACAAGCTTTTATTAAATTGCACCTGTCCTGGTTTCCTGGCTGTAATAGAATCTTGCAAGTTAAAAGTAAGGGTAAAAAAAAACCCAGCATCCATTGGGACAAAAGAGATACCAGTAGATTCATTATAGTGCATTATTTACCCTACGAAAAGGGCAACGCTGTAAGCATAGTAGGTTTGAAAAACCATGACTATCATGTTTTGTATCGTTTCAGGGGCTGTTATCCGCAACTCCACGATGTTGCGCGTATTTTGCGTAAAATAATATACCTACAAAATATAATCATGACTTATAAAGAGGTATCGTGATGCCAAGTAACTGGGTTGTGGAGGTCAGATAGGCAGTCGCTCCATGTAAAATACTGGTATTAAGTTCCATCCGGTGAGACTGGCAGCCAACAACATAGTTGGGAGAAGGCTAAGCAAATGATGATAATGATACAATGATGACTAACTTATGATGTTTACCAGTTAAGTGACTTCCATAAAAGGAGGAGCTTCTCAATGCGGTTGTATGTTTTCTTCAGAATATTATTATAGGTACTACTATAATAATATTAATATTACTCTCTATTGTATCTTTGTTTTTAAAAGTTTGTTACCTCAGAAATCCGTCATTCATAAACCGATTTTGAAAATTCCATTCGCAATTCCTAGAGCAATCGAGGGAAGTCTTCAAATATTATTAGCTATTTTATGACGATTTAGGTATTATTATAGGATCTCGTGCACTTGTTCTCGGAAAGTACCATTTGGTGAAGTGGAACTAATGTCAAAGACCACAGATGGATACTGGGACTACTCCTTAATAAGTGTTTCACAGATTGAGATTCGGTTGTTTTTGTCTGTAAAGCAATTTATGCTCGTTACAGTGCATATGGTGATGTGGAGCTGATGGTTGAGTATCAGAAGAACTCCTGAACAATTGACGTTCCTGCGTCGGGAAAAGCAATATTTCGTAAGAGTATCGTATAATGTAATCAAAACATTTCCGTAGCAAATGTTATGATTGCTTTCATGGCTTCTTCGAAATTATCACAGAAAATCGATAACCTCAAACCCTTTCCATTTTCTTCCATTATCTTTATCTGATGACTGAAAGTACCTACCAACCTACCCGATTCAATTCAGATTTATATTCCAACGAATTCGAAACAAATTTGGTTGGGATCAACCGCGAATCTGGAAAGTCTTATGAAATTAAGATTGTAGATTGATCTCTTGCTTAGCAACCAGAATACGGAAGGTAGAATGTAAAACATCCCAATCCCAGCTAGTAGTTCGTCGTAGTATTGTCAGTTTTGTTATATTAGTGTGGATTAATCAACAATTAAAGAGATGAGGACCATGTGGTGAGAAAAGTTTTGAGTATGAAAGTGGAGGGTTACAAGAGTAGAGGCAGGCAAAAAGAAAAGATGGATGGATAGTGTAAAATATGACATGGCTAAAAAGCAGGTGACGGCAAATATAGATGTATGGAAGAAGAAGACATGCTGCGCCGACCCCTAATAAATTGGGATAAGGGTAGGAGGATGATGATGATGATGATGTTGATGATGATTAATCAACCCTAAGTAACCCAGTATTATTTATAAGCAAAATAATTATGTGAGGTTGATATACCAAGATACAACAGGCAGTCTAAATCCGGGTATAATTCATGTTAAGTTGACAGAAGAATTAAAAAGGGACCCGGGATCGAGGTAATTTATGTGACACGTATAACCTAACGGAAGAATTGTTTTAATTAACTGAAGCGATAATTCCGACCACGCACTTAGCAGATGGCTTTAATATGGATGTTGGGTACTAACATTTTTCAAGGCGGGTATAAATATTGCGTTATTAATTTTCAGGTGGCACTTGAGAAATATGGGCTCGCAAAAATATTAATATTGAAAAAGAAAGCAGCCTATTACTGTCTTACTGTATAGCAAAGGCCTCTTCTTATACAGAAAAGACATGAGGATAAATCGCAACGCTTGCTCAAGGCGGGTGAACAATTTCAGACTAAATCAGTTATAAGTCTAGTTTCCTTACATTTTGTTCGTTTATTATACATAAAATGTGTATTACATGTTATTGCTGAATTATAAATACTTTAATGATTGAACGTAGAACATACTAACATGCTACATTATCGGTGCTGCAAGTAAGAAGCTAATTATATACATAAGGTTTAGACAAAGTACCTACGCATTTATCTTCTAAACATTTCTATCGGTCTACATTCAAGCTTCAACTTTTTTTTTTATTGACTCAAAAAAGAAAAAAGTTCTCTGTTCAACTGTATGTATTTATTTTTAAAGCCGATTGTTTATCTTTTTGTAAAAATGTTTTTATCAGCATCATCTTTCACACCAATTTATATCAACCTATGTTTTCTTTCGTCTCCACATTCATAAACACTGTTTTTGAGACATGCTCTTCATTTTAACAGAATAAAAAAAAAAAAAAAAAAAAAAAAAACTGACCTGAAAATGTCGACAGCCCTTTTAATCTTAGGATATTTCTACCTAAGGTAGAGTAAGGTTAGGTTATTAATTGGGTCAGATCTGTCAGATGACACGTGTAAAATCCAAATATATATGTATGCTATATTTCGTTAATAAATTAGTTAGTTTAGTCTACTGTTTCGTTGGTCTACTGGTCGTAAGGTTGGATTTTCGGGTCATGCGCAGTGATATTGGGTTTTAGTAGGACATATGTATGGCGTCTGTTTTGTGCCTGGTTGATATTACTATTGTCGCCCTATGATGATGCATGCTGAGTCGACGTTCATGTCACAGTCACGACGTGCAACCGCGGATATTCTTTTGTTTTATATATACATACTAGCTGACCCAGCATACGTAGTTTTGCCATTTTAAGCTTTAAATAAATGTTAGTTGTGGACCACCCTTATCACTTAGGGATTTCAAAAATAGATGTTGGCCGATTCTCACACCTTCCCGATATGCACACAAAGTTTCATACAAATCGATCCAGCCGTTTCAGAGGAGTTTGATAAGAAATTGATATGGAAGAAATTAAGAAATTTGAAAAAAACATTGCAACACGAGAATTTTATATATTAAAGAAGATATACGCAAAATACTTCAACTACTACCACTATATTATATATAGGGATTCTAGTGATAACTAGAATCCCTAGTATTCACTTTTCTTTTACATATACCTATCTTCCCTGGGAAATTAACAGTTTTCGTTCTGTATTCTCTATGACATGAGACTTCCACATAACTGGAAAAATGTGGGATAACTATAGGTACACTTCTGCCCAACCATTACTGAAATACAATCACGATATTATATTATCTGGTTAATCTAAAATCCGAACCAAACACTGCGAAAATGTTCGAATAAGACAGAAGTAGGAAATAGTGAACATTCTTTGCGGTTTCTCTTCGAAACCACAACTACCAGCTCCTGAAAGTAATTAGTTAGGTGCTTATCGACATACCATCGTTACTGTTTTATTGGTAATTCCAGAAATACCTTTTGAGGTCGAACAAGTGTTAAATTAGTGCTAGAATTTCCGTTGGCGTTTATTGGGTAATATTGTTTTAGTGGTTGTTAAAAAATTCCATGGAAAGGTTACTGCATTGAACCATTTTTTTTAAATTAAGTGCAGTGAAATAAGTAAACTTTTGTAAATTTCTTATAGAGTATTTTATACATTAATAAGGTATATTAAAAACCTTTTTATACCTTCAGTCAGAGGTATGAAAAACCTTCAATATTTGTTTTTTTTTTTACAAATGGTATCAGTACCAGTTCCAGTACCAGCCTATTACTGCCCAACTGCAGGGCAAAGGCCTCTTCTCATACAGAAAAGGCACGAGCATTAATCACCACGCTTGCTCAAGACAGGTTGGCGATATCAGACTTATATTAATTATATAAGTCCAGGTTTCCTCACGATGTTTTCCTTCACCGATGTCAATGATGTCCAAGATAAACTTAGAAAATTGGACAAATGGTATAATAATGTATAATAGCCCTACTGCTGTGCATGGTATCTTAAGTTAAACTGTCGTGTCGGGTTATTCTGTCAGGACTATTTTTTCAGCCACATCCCGGAGTCTAGACTTGTACCCTGTTGATAGCAATAGGCTCACCCCCTATGCCATGGGACTAAAACACAAGTAGTAAAGTGTGGGTATACTGTAGGTGCTCCTGTGCCTAACTCTATCGACTGGTTAAGCAGTAAACAGCCTTCTAGTGCTGAACTGCGAGTGGCACTACGTAAAAAAAATGTGCCTTACTCTACGGAGTATACAGGCGTAATGTAATGTTATGCAAAATGATAAAATAAAGTTATTGTTTAAAAACTGTTCCCCATTTTATTTACTCTAGAAATTACTGAGATGGCAGCTGTGGGCGGTAGTAGAGTGCTTATTCCTAATCGCATCTCTTTCATTGAAAACCAACTAAATAAAATAAAAAAACAATGGAAAAATACTAACACGAAATTATGATTTACACAATACGTAGAAAGTATTTACCTACAGGAAACAAGTGGGATGTCACTAACAAGCTACGAACGGATGTCAGAATCTATCTCACTTTGTGTGCCAGTTATAGGCTTTTCACTCTCGTTGCTATGGTGACAGTTGATCTAAGGATTATGGAAAGATAATAAAGGAAACAATGGCACCGATTCTCTTATACACAAATGAAACTAAAATTCACATCACATCACTCTCTGACAGGGAGGAGCTCGTGGCTAAATAAAAACAGCCGCACGGGTTTATCGAAGGTTAAGCTACGCTTGCCGAGGTCAGTTTGTGGATGGGTGACCGTTCAAAACTTGTAAATAAGTACACAGATAGATAGATATCTGTGTACTAATTTAAAAGCTTTTGGCGTAAAATAAGGTTATGACGCTCTCTGACGTGAGTGTGATAGACCGGAAGCACAACATTATGACTGTATACCCCGCAGGGTTGGGCAGAGGTGTAATTATAGCACCGCTAGTTATGTTTAAGTCCCATGTTATAGGGGGCGAGCCTAATGCCATCAACAGCATACATCCAGACTCCGGGCTGCTAATAAGATAATTGTTATTGGAAAAAACTCAATAACACCTGGGAATCGAACCCAGGACTTCACGCTCAGCAGTCGCGCTTGCGACCACTAGACCAAAGAAGCAGTCAGACCACTAAGTATGCAGTACAGTGCAGTGTAAAGTGTTAGTGTAATTGCAAGCATCTCTGATAAGGAAGATGGTAAGGGATGGATTTCCGAGTAAGGCAAAGCTTATTGGATTTTTCCATCTGGACTTTCCCTGAAGGCACCTGAAGTGTGGAGTGGATTACATTAGACTAAACTTTACTGGTAATATATGGATGTATCAGTACTACAGGCGTGATGTAGTACCAGCCTATTACTGTCCCACTGCAGGGCAAAGGCCTCTTCTCATACAGAGAAGGCACAAGCATTAATCACCACGCTTGCTCAAGACGGGTTGGCGATTTCAGACTTATATTCATTATATAAGTCCAGGTTTCCTGACGATGTTTTCCTTCACCGATGTCAGTGATGTCCAAGATAAACTTAGAAAGTACATATGAATTGAAAAACGCTCATTGGTTGCCCAGGTTTGAACCCACAACCTCGAGCATAAGAGGCGAGGTCTAAACCACTGGGCCAGCATGACACCACACAGTCGTGATGTCATGTTAACAACTCTGTTTTATAGGTTCATACGAAAAAATGTAACCCGAAAAATTCTCACTTCAACACCTAACCCTTTTCAAAATACCTAAGCCACAATAATAATCCTTATAAATGTGACATCAATATACTGGGCTCACAAATGATCCGTCTTTCAAAGAATTCGCGGACCCTTTCCGTTCCTACCTGCAAAATGAGGTCACCTCACTTTAATATCGATTTTTCTTGACTATCGGTTGGAAGCCACCCCTATTTTTACAGTCCAATTCATTTTACATCCACGTGTAATGTAGTTTTTTCTAACAAAAGAACAAACGAACGGTTTTTGAAACGTAATCTATTATATTCTTTGAATAAGAAGAAGAAAACAAAAATGGTAGGTTAAATTATATGTATATTTGATTTTATTCTTTTTTTTTATGGCACTGAGTTCCGCAAAAAAAAATATTTTGACCTGTGCAGTTTATACATTTTATATTTCTTTTAGTTCTGGTACAGAGGCCAGCACATCAAGCTACTTCAATCTGTTAAATTTAAAGAAGAAATTAAAACTAAAAAAAAAGAAATTGTAATTTGTATTTTCAATCTGCATTATTTTCGAAACATATAAATCAGCAACAATAACAGGTTTTCTCAAATCATATGGTGATTTGAGAAAACAAACAATAAAACTAAAACGGGAACCTCTCTGATCATGTGAAGAGTCGAGCAAACGCTTAGCGATGTCCCGTAAAAATAAAAGTAAATATTACAAATATTCTGTTGATCCAAGGTTGACATACATAAAATTAGATTCTTTCAGATAGTTGAGTCATGAAATCAAACAAACAGGTTGCGTACAAAATGTGGAGTAATGAACCATACAATCGTTCGTGTTGTACACACAAATGACTAGGCATCGAGGTAGTTAGATTTTTGGAGCAAGGCGACGGTTAAAAATCAAACCTTGAGACTTGTTTAACATTTATACATACATAAACATACGCTTTTTTCTCATGGGGGTAGGCAGAAACTACGGAACACCACCTGCTACGATCCTTACATACTTACTTTGGCTTCGTTTACGTTACACACCTGGTCATACATTCACGCCGGTTGCGAGTACTACGCAACTGACCTTTTTGAAGAACATCACCAATAAGGTTAGTATATGTCCTTCTAGGGCGTCCCCTCCTGGCGTTTCCGATTACATCTGCCTTATAAATACCTTTTGTTAGTCGTTTTTCATTCATACTCTCAACGTGACCAAACCATCTGAGCATACTCTTTTAAATTATTCTTCTTTTAAATGTTCCTTTAAACCACAACATTGTTTTATAACATAATTCCTCAGTGAATCATTCAGACTCTATTAACAAAGAATTAATTAAGTTAAAGACCGCTCTTACAGAGTTCGATGTAAGATTTCTTATCCTATCTATTCTGAGCTTATAGTTATGTCTTAATATTCAGCTGGTGGTCACTGGAGACGGCACATCGCGCCTTGTCTACCTGTCTGATAAGGGCAAAAATGCTGCGTCTGAACTTTTTCTTCACCACAGCGTCGCGGTGGGATCCGAGAATATAACCAGGTAGAAACAACTTTATAAACAAACAAATCATAGGTGAAAAACAGAACCCACCACTGGGTCACTAAGCAAAAGCACTCGTACGATTTCATGAGAACATCTCGTAACTTACCGAACAATATTTGTTGTTTTATAAAAATGTTGCCCCGCATAAGAAATTTATCCTGTGTCATGGGTGCGTTTACAGACATTCAACTGACACGAACAGCCAGACCCGGAACAACTATATTTAGGCCTCACAAATATTTGTTCCGTGCGGGGATCGAACCCGTGTCACGCATTGCAGCAGTCAGACACTTAACCACTACGCCAACCGTGCCGTCGAAATCATCACAATTGAGCAAGAGCTTGATAGTAGTCATTAAATTCACGAATGAGAAGAGAGTAGAAATGGTATGGACATGTAACGCGAAGGAATGAGGATCATGTTGTTAGAAAAGTTTTGAGTATGAATGTAGAGGGTTACAAGAGTAGAGGGAGACCTAGGAAACGATGGATGGATTGTGTGAAAGATGATATTGCTAGGAAGGAGGTGACTTCTGAGATGACGGCTAATTGAAATGTACGGAAGAAAAATATATGCTGCATTTTATAATGTGCCTTCATAACGCAACGGGTTAAGTAGATATTAATCTATAGCACGCCCACATTTCGCCAGTTATGTTTAAGTTTCATTTGGGGGTGAGCTGTTTGCTGGAGGCAGAATAGAACTCAGGCTCTCATACTTAGCAGTAGCACTTCAGTCATTTTGTAGTTTCTCCTTTTTTCTATCGGGAAAACGCATGAACTTAATTCTACTTATATTTTCATCACATATCTAAACTAATATGATAAAGAGGACAGAATTGTTTATTTGTACGTTTGTGTGTTTGTATGTTTCTTTGTAATGAATAAACTCAAAAACTAATTTAAAGATATAAAATTGTCTTACATCTATCGAAAACTACATTATCAGTACTAGCAACATAGGCTATATTAAATTTTAAAAACTTAAAGGGTATGTGCCACACACACACATTAGTGGGCAAGGTTTTAGATCTTGAATTTGAATAAGAACGCAATTTTTTTTTTATTATTCTGGACAATCCACACAGCATCATCTAGCCCCAAGCTAAGCAGAGCTTGTGTGATCGGTACTAGATGACTGATATACTTAATACAATACACTACATATATAGATATATATTTCATACATAGCAAATACCCAGAACACCCGGAACAGATCTTAGTAGATCGTACAAACATTTGTTCCAAGGCGGGAATCGAAACCCCAACCTCCTGCGTCGCGACGGACCTTCGCTCGGAGCCACATAGGTAGTTATATAATTATAATAAAATTTACTCTTAAGAAACAAGAACATTGACCCAAGAACGGAAGCTATCGTCATTCTCGTACAACGTAAATGTTAGACAAAAACACATTACAGTTACTTGACCGCGACTTTGACCTCGCGTATACACGGACCACCATTGAAGCTGATCCCAAAATATTTACCCACCGACCTTTTAGATTTAAAGTGTCGATAATGTACCCTTTTCTATGAAAAGAACCTTAAGGCGTCAGCGTTAGGGTAGCTCACGAAATTCAAATTTTTCTTAAGTTTTTTGCAATTTGCAGATCAGCTTAAGTTATGGTAATATAAAAAAAATATACCCGACAGTTAGAAATCAAATCAAAGTTTGTGAATATATTATGATGAATATGTGTGTTGACTCTTTCACGCAAAAACTACGGAACGGATTTTAGTGAAAATTGACAGTATTGTAGCTTAGACTCCAGAATAACACATAGGCTATAATTTGTTGTATGTTATGAGTTATTAGTTAATAATATTTAATTATTCACAAAATCTGTGGAGCTCCTAAACAAAATTACTTAAAATAAATAAATGAACATTACAGCCAATTAAGGATTTACAATTTACTAACTAGTTATTATAGGCATCAGAAACAAACAGAATGATAAGCTAGCACCATCTAATCAATTGAAAGTGTGTGTTTTGGGTGGATGTGTATGAGTGTGTGTAGAGTTGAAGTCATGCATGGCATTTCAGCTGAGTATTAAAAAGTAAGTGAGCCTAGATAAAGTAGGCTTTAAAAGGCTTCTGTGCAAAAAATAATAAAACCCCTTTTATCATATTCCACGTGGACTAGCACAGCTAGTTAATAAAGAAAGTTGATAACCATTGTTCATAATATTTCATTACCATAGGGTAGTGTCCTTAAAAAATCTGATTGGTCCGAAAGTTGGATTACTCAAAAATACTGGACACGTATTTTTTCTTTTGTCACGTAAACCAAAAACGACGACGATATAGTGCGTTGAAATTGCGCCTGACGTCACGCTGTGCTACACATTTAACGTAACAGTGTCGGCACAAGCCCCTTCTCCTGAACTTTTATGTGCTATATCATTGTCACTTTTTATTGAATTAAGGAAGCAAAAAATATGTGTCCAATATTTTTTGGTAATCTTACTGACGGACTAAATAGACTTAATATATTTTTATCTAGGACAAATCCCTATTATAAAGCGCATCTGATTGATCATTCCCAGAAGGCGTATATAAAATTAAATACAATGCCGAAACGACTACTTCATCATCATTAAATAATGCATTGTGAAATATGAGTGCTTATTAT
Organism: Phlogophora meticulosa; assembly: GCA_905147745.2. Taxonomy (NCBI): domain Eukaryota; kingdom Metazoa; phylum Arthropoda; class Insecta; order Lepidoptera; family Noctuidae; genus Phlogophora; species Phlogophora meticulosa. The sequence continues at coordinate 13,419,145 of LR990520.1, read as the reverse complement.
TAAATCATCATCCATCAGCTGTATTTATTGTAGGAGTTCGTGGCTAAATAAAACAGCCGTACGGGTCGATCGAAGGTTAAGGTACACTTACCGAGGTCAGTCTATGGATGGGCCGTTTATTATATATCGAGACTCCTCCGTGCTTCCGGGAGGTTGGTATTAGATTTAGATTTGACCTTCACAACCCATTTACTGGGAAACACGATACCCCTTGGTAAGACAGGTTGTCAGATAACAGCAACTCCAAAAACTCCAAAGCACATGAGCTTTAATGTCCTTTGTAATTCGTTGTAGATCATTGTCAGATATTACGGGTAGTCTGAAGCCCAAAAGTCTAAAAATTAGTCTTATCGATAGGCATCGTATACACTGGGCATTGAAATTGCGTTCTGGAAGTCTATATACATATATAGGCAGTCGTTCCATGTAAATATTGGTATTGGTATTCAGTTTAATCTGGTTTCGACTGGAAGCGGACACTGACGTACGAGGGAGAAGGCTAGCGAGATGACGGCAATGAATGACAGTCGCATGCTATTGAGTCATGTTTGAAACATTGTGTTTGATGTCCGAGGCTGAACAGTTATTGAGTATTTCTATTCTCAGAATCTGCAATCTGTCCGGAATTTAGAACAGGGCTCCATGAATAGAAATTGGTTTGCTGCTAAAGATACATGGTTGTTCCAATTCTGAAATCTCGTGAGTTCAAATTTATTTATTTATGTACCTAGTACTTTAAACACACAAATGTGCAGAGGCGGACTTAGTGCCTTAATTTAAACTAAAATAAAGAGCACTGTAGGCATATTAGGCATTGATAGCTTGTAACATAGATCAATTACAAACCGTCATTCAGTGCTCCGTGGTGTTTCGTCCAATCAAACAATGGAGGGGCTTGTGGAATATCTTAGCTACCACAGCGGCTTTTATTTAACATACAATTTACGAATCGTTTTTTTCACAAGTCCGCCACACTAATTCCAAACCACTGCAACTTCTGAAAACGAAAATCTACAGTGGCGACCAACAAAAAATCGTCGATATAATAAAGCCCGACGAGTTCAGGAAAATGTAGTCAACAGTGTTGGACCCCGCAACGAAATTAATCAGAAAAGTACAGCGGAGGAGTTATAAAAATACATAATTTGTTGTTTCTTTGTTTAAATACACAGCATCATAGAGCCCCAAGCTAAACAGAGCTTGTGTTATGGGTAGATGACTGATATACTAAATACAATACGTAATGCGCTTGTCTATGTGCTAAAAAAATGATTTTATTTTCTTACTTTCTTACCCTTTTCAACATTAAAACCCCGTAATTCAGCAATGTATTCCACGTAACAACGAAATAAACCCCTTTTTCCAGGCTTTTTTCAATGAAAACCCGTCGCATTCATCTGGAACTCAAGCAGCATATAAAATAAATTGAAAAATAGTTCAGTGGAGGAATAATAGAGACGAGATAAAGGAAACGTTCCCCGGACATAGGCGTGGGACTAAGAGGGTCCAACGGGGAATAAAAATTGAGCGGCCTTAAGGGCAGTCGTGATACTAGATAAAGGTACGAAGGGGTACCAACGATCCTTTTCGAGGGCTATTATTTGTATTGAGAATACATACGCAGACAGGGCAATTTATTTTATTGAATGTATTGCTTATTGCTTTGGGCGAATATATTTTAGCGTATGGTAAATAGGGGAGGCCCTATTTTACAATACCCTAAAACATATTTGTATGTCTAAGTTGACGTGAGACGTATTGGTTCGCTTTCAATTTTATTTAAATACGAACCTGCTATAAAAATAAACGCAATTTAAATAGGAATGACGACTTTGTTTAAACTTGCGAACAGAAAGCTTGTGTCATATATTTCAAATAGACCATTAATAACGTAGTTTTGAACGTCAACTTTAAAATAAAAATATAATACTAAAATGATTCTACTTGGCCCTTCTAGAAGGTAGTTTAATGTGGAGAACAAGGGGAAGGTAACTGAACACTTACTCTTTTATAATAGCTGCTTTTCCAATCATTTGTTCACATTTATAAAATAATTATATTCAAAATTATATAATTATAATAAAGATAATAAGGATGTGAACTCGGCTGTCATTATGCCGATCGTTGTTACGGCCAATGGCCTGCTGGCTAAAAGCCTCGACGACCATCTGTCGAGGCTCTCGTTACATGGTTGGATTAAGGGCCTGATACAGATGACAGTACTCCTCGATACGGCTCGCATTGGGAGGAGCTTCTTGCCTCTGCAACTCTAACCACCGGTAGCTTGGACCCTGCTCCTGCCATCGGTGGACCACTATTTTTTTATATTTTTAAAATGTTTTTATATTTTTCATATCTAAATATTTAAAAATGTATTTCATAAGAATGTTTATTAATAAAAGAGATAATAAAAAAAGATAAGGGAAGTTTTTTTTTTCGAGAATAAGGGAATTTCGACCTATTTTTTATTAAAATTGAGTGCCTTTTTAAATAACGATCAGACCACTTTATTAACGTGGAGTACTTTAATAAAGTGGTCGCGCATTCAAATAAATCATGTTATTAAGCGATCGTAATCATGGAATTGTTGATTCAATGTTTTACTAATTTCATATGAATGTAACTGTAAAACATTTAATACTCGTACCATCCTTTCTTACTAAATGAAGTACAAGCATGCCATGCCTTTTTAAATGGCATTAAGTGATTCAATGCTATTTATTTGACATTGAAATCAAAATCAAAATTCATTTACTCAAATTGGGCTGGGAATCCGCACATTTTGAACGTCAAAAACGTTTTCAAAAGACAGTCCCCCAAAACGCCCGCCCTTCACCACTTCCTAATACATACCATTACATAACATTCAGCTGCATCGGGTTAGACTTCAAGCCAACGCCAACATAGTTTGGAAAGATTAGACAGATGACGATCTTCAAAACAAAGATCGTGTTGAAGAAGTTAAGAAAGCCAACACAATAAAAACCTAATTAGAAGTTATGTATTTGAGCCGTTTGGGGTTGAAACACTAGGGCCATGGGGCCCGTGTGTCCAATTAGTTTTTCGAGAAATCGTGAAGCGTTTGGTCTACTCTTCAAGTGACCAGAGGGCTGGCCTTTTGTTTGGCCAAAGAATCAGCATTGCCATTTAACGAGGCAATGCTGCCAGCCTTCTGGGCACTTTTCCCGTTTACAGCGATGTGGATGAATTTTTCGATGCCCTGTGATTATTTATTTTATTTTATTTTTTCATATCTTAATAGTTGTATCGTTTTAAAGAAATAAAAATCACACAATAAATAAATATATTTTTTTTGTATGAATTTGAACAACAACGTGAAAATTATCATGAGATTGAAAGGTGCAGCTTCGCCCCTGTTGTGCTAAAAATCCAATTTACCGCTGTCATCCCTTGTCAAAAAATATTGTGTGTCATCGTATGGTTAAGTAAATCCTAAACTGAATGAAACATGTTCATTTTCTTTAATGCTCAAGTTGAAGAAAATTAACACATTTCATTGTTATGTTTTTATTTTGGATTAAATAAAAGTGTTTTTTGCTGTGCAGTCTCTGTGGGAATATATAACTCGATATTAAGGAATACGTCAGGGTAGCTGGTGGCGGGCCTTACAAGTTGTGGAGTGGTATCAGTGTATAGGTTCCGTAGGTACCGAGGCCAACACATCAAGCTACCTCAGTCTGTCGAATTAATTTGAAAGTTTTTTAACTTCATTACAAAAGAATTAAGTGTTGTGCTTTTCTTGAATTTTTGCAACGGCAACCCCAAGGTTTCCAAAGCGTATTGAATTGTGTTTTGTTAGTAAAAGTGATTTGATTTAGCTGTTGTTGTTGTTAATTTAGGGGTTGTACAACAAACAGAGTGTAAAGTTCCTCATCCACCATAGAAAAGGGAGGGTCCTCCGACCGCACGAGTGTAGTGTCTGGTGGGCAACTGCCTGACGGTTGTTGTCGGGTTTTTACGTATACATTTTTTTTTTTAAACTTTGCCCCGCACTAGGATTTTTTCCTGTGTATTTACAATCATTTGAAGTCACATACGCAAAAAGCATATGTTCAATCGCTCGGGTATATGTACTTAATATCGCGATGTTGGTGACGTCAGATTTAGTTTGTACCTATGTGGCGATGATATCGCTACACAATCAATAACAAAAATATAATACAAACATGGTTTTTTTTACAGACACTGTAAAAAAACACATGTTTTGTTCATGTTTAATTATTGTTATCGTTGATCAGTACGTCGACGTGTCGTAAAATTCATTATTTTATGATGACTAGCCGTTTCATTTAACAAACAAATAATTTCACAGGACCATGCGAAGGGACAAACATAGCTGTTACACTTCAAATGATTAATTGACTCTACCTCGTTATTAAAATACCGTTGGAAGTGTAATAATTCTCGTTTGATTGATGATGGAGTAAGCTTACCTGTCAGGACGGATCTTACAATTTAAGCAAGTTATGTTTTAGCCTGGAATTAATTTGAATTTTGGTTTTAATTTGAGTTTATGTTTGGGTACTAGATAACTGATATACTTAATACAATACATTACATATAATAGAAAGATATTTTTTATTATTCAAAGCAAATACCCAGCACATCCGGAACAAATCTTTGCAGATCGTACAAACATTTGTCCCTAGGCGGGAAACGAACCCGCAACCTCCTGCGCTGCAGGCGGACCTTCGCCCGCCGCGCCACATCGGTTGTCAACATATTCATTCGGTTCATTCGTAACCAGAAGACAAAAAATTCAAATACTGGTGACAAACTTTCGAAAAACAAACGAATGAGGCCGCCAACATTTTTCAGAAAATCAAAAAGTAATTTACGCGCTCCCGGCGCCGTATCTATTATTACTTCACTTCGTGTTTAATTCTTTCTTTCCTTTTAAAACATTTTCTTGTGAACTTTTGGTTTAAATTTTTCGATTTGGGTCGCAGCGTTCATTTTGCCATTTGTCCCTTGAATTTTAATGGTGCCCGAAGGGAGGAATTATTTAAGAAGTCAGCCATTTCCATCTCTAACTAATTCGCTACTGTTTTATTGATCAGGTGTCGTGAACTTTTTGGTATTGCTGATAATTTATGCGCGTTAGTTAGTGTGTTTCTTATTATTTTTTAATGGCTAGTATTTTACCAGCCTGTTACTGTCCCACTGTAGGATTAACGAGAATTTATAACCAAGCTTGCTTAAAACAGTTTGATGATTTCAGAATTATATTTATCATCACTCCAGCTGGTTTCCTCACCATGCTCGCTGTCTTAGGCAACTTAGGCAACCAGCTCCGTTCTGTCTCCTGCCTGATATGGAGGGAAGTGGAAATTATGTATTTATCTAACTCCTCTGCTGTTCCTTTCTCATTAATTTCCTTGCGGGATTTAAGAAAGTTGAGTCGTTTTTCCGGGACTCGTGGGGCTTCATTGTTTCGACGCTTTTCTGGTGGTCGCCACTGTTGATTCTAGTTTTAAGGAACTGCAGTAATTTGGCAATAGTGTGGTGGGATTGTCAAAAATAAATAAAAAATGCCCGATGTGTTAGATAAAATTAAGAGGGGCATATAAATTGAAAAAATCGTATTTGTACGGGCTTGTTTTTCATCTCTACTATAATAAATGTGAGTAGATGCTGAGCTCAATGGCGTTATTGTCATTTAATCCATGCAGAACCAAAATCTCTTCGACAATTAATCTTGAAAGGGAATACGGGTCCATCATTTTACAGCCAAACTTCTATGCATATCTCAATTTATAACCAGAGTAAAACTAACATTATTTAACTGACTTGCACAATCATTCCTTTCGGTAGATCTGAATAACTCGTAGAGAGTTATTCTTGGAGCATTCGTTTAAGCGATACGATAGGATAAGGGTGAGTTCATGAAGTTATGTGGTATACATAGGCACAGATTCCATTGTTCACAAACTCAAATAAAACAAGGTAATTGCCATCTCTGTCTGGTAGACGGCTCGAGAAAAGGACGGTGACAGATAAGAACTTAGTTAGAGACATCGATTAGTTTATGCCTTGAACTACGCAGTGTTTGTGAAATGTTTACTATTATTCACACACAGCTCTCATACAATTCTGTCTCGTTCTCGTTCTATAAGTGAGAAAAAGATGGAAGTAGTCTATTGTCAACAAGGCACTTATTTTTCTTTTTTTTTTTTTCTTTTGGTACTTGTATTGATCAAAGAGGTAAGCAAACAATTATCATTGTTGCTTTGTACCTATTCACTACAGCAAGAGCACAAATATGAATTCCAGAGGGAAAATTCGTGCATTTGAACGTTAGCATTCTATTCTCAAAAAAACCTCTTTGTCACCTACTTTTTTGAAAAGTTTTTGATAAATAGATAATTATATATATATATTTATATCTGTAAAATTAATTTTAAAATATTTTTACACGTCAACAAGTAAAATATATTTTTACACTATCCCCTATCTGACTACTCTGAGAAAAACCTGAGAGATCACAGTCTCTTTTAAAGTCCAGACATTAGTTTGGTCAGATCATGTGTAGAAAATGCGGTGAAGATGATAAGAGATTGAGATGGTCTTTAAGGAAAGAACCGCAGACCTTGACATTGATTGTCGCTGAGATGAGCTTTGGCTTTGCAAAACTTTGGCCCACCAACAACTATTCTATATGAAATATCCCTGTGAAGACATGGGTGAAGTGAGCTGTCAGTGTCGCCCACCAATCGAAACACGAGATTACTTCAAAATATGTTTTATAACGCTCTTGATATTATCATCATCACCTGCCTAGCCTTTTCCCAACTATGTTAGGGTCGCCTTTCAGTCTAACCGGATGCAGCTGAGGCTTGGTAAGACTGGTTGTCTGGCTTTCGGGCTTCTGACTACCCGTAACGACTGTCAAAGATCGCTAACGATAATTGCGCTCTTGATAATTATATGTATATTATTTGAAAGTTAGTATTTAAGGGTCTAAACATTACTTACTTCACCATTAATTTCGCCCAAGTTTACACGGGAAGTTTTTTGAAGAATCGACCGGCTGGCGATCGGACACTCACGCGATGTATGATGTATAGTTAATAGTTAGTAATGATGTAATAGCCGTCAAGACTAACAAAGAAGTCAAAGCCCGTGCATATAAAAAGCAAAGGTATACACTTATTAAATGACATGTAGGTACTGTATAAATTTAAAATATCAAAGGAGGTTCGAAAGCTCACAGTACCAGCTACTCAAATTTAGCACCCATTGAAAATAGACACGTCACCTTCCGACATTTCTGTCTATTTCAATCTTTATCCGGCTCACTCTGGAGAAGGAGGATCTATTTTAAAACGATCGACAAATTTGCCCGTTTTCTCGCACCCGATTGGATTAACCTTTATAAAACCAACTTCACAAAAGGACATTTAACGAGCCTTAATGTCATTTGAACTTACGAAATTACTCTTTATACTCTGGCCCTCAGTTTCCTCAAGATCTCTGCAAACATTGAAGCTTACCGTCAGAGTAGATTTAGCTGATCCCTCTGGTGGAAGCCTGATTAGTATCCGGTACCGAGTTCCGGTACTGAGTACCGGTATACTGCTCTCTGAGAACGTTTTAGTTGATGTAATTTAGCATACCATTAGCGTAGATAGGCTTGGGAGCAGCTAAACAACCTGAGACTCGTTCGAAGTTTTAGGTGAATGGAATGGATTTAACAAATTATAATTACGTAGTTATAACACCTATGTAGGTGGTATAACCACATAATTTTACTACACTTATACACAACCCAACACTTCATAATAACATAATAAATACTTTCTCATATTTTTACTCTTATATAAATATAAAAAGTGGAAGAGGTTTGAGTTGTTATGAATCGAAGCTTGCACTCAAATAGTGCTAAAATATGATCTTATTAACTTACATAGCTTATTTTGCACGATCTTTAAAAGCAATATATTTGTCTTTCAAAAAAATTACGGCCCCTACCACTCCCGGTTTCATTTATAGCATGATTAAAATAATAAAAAATAGAATATAAAATAAAAATAGAATATAAGTAGAATGTACCTGCAACGAAACATAATTTGTAATAACTCACCTAAATACAAAATTCTATGCTAATCTGTTCCAGAGTCAGCTACTAAATAAAAGCGGCCGCACGGGCTAATTAAAGGTTAAGCTACGGTTGCCAAGGTTAATCTGTGGATGGGTGTCCGTCCGTTACAAACCGGGAAAATGTCGTTGGTCTCGGATGCTATTTGTAGATTTTAGAAACATCGCTAGAGGTACTCAGAAGCCCGAAAGATTGACAACCGGTCTTACCAAGGGGAGTATTCAAGTAATTGGGTTTTAGAGGTCAGATGGCCTTTCTGAGGTAGCGAGTGCCCAGTCGCTCTTTGTGAAATACTAGTCAGATGCATCTGGTTAAACAAACAGCCGACCCGAAGTTGAGAAAAGGCAGATGATGTTGAGAGTCAGCTGGATTCTGAATCCCTTTGCTCGACGTACAAAGTTCCTGACAAACACAAATAATAACAGCAAACTTCAGTCTTATAACTGTTTTCGAACAATAGTGTTGGCCCGTCGAGTGTCGGCACAAAGATTTAATTAGCGCAGTCATAAACAGTGCAAAAGTTGCGCCACTACTAAACTAGGTACCTACGAGTTCAACTTGTTCGTAACAAACTTTAAAATGAGTTCACGACGTTTAAGGGAATGCTGGTAAAATTGAACTTGGTTATTGTTTTTGTTGAATGAGAACTTATTTTACAATTGCAGGCGGATTAAAAATCTAATTTACATTAAATGGTTGACATCTTCGAGATGAGCTTTTGGTAAAACAAAACCGGTCGATTGAAGGCAAAATTACGCTTGCCGATATCATTTTGTGGATGGCCGACAGTTCATTACATGCCGAGACTCATCCGTGCCTCGGAGAGCACGTTAAGCCGTTGGTCCCGGCTGTCGTATGTAGATCTTCGGCAGTCGTTATGGGTAGTTAGAAAATTCCAAATCTGGCGATCAGACTCACCAAGGGTGAAAGGTATCGTGTGGTATAGTACAGTTACTATTGTGTTGTGGAGTCAGGTTGTGGAGGTCAGATAGACAGTCTATCTGTGTCAAATACTGGTATTCAGTTGCATTCCGTTAGACTCGAAGCCGACTCCAATATACTTGGGAAAATGTTAGGCTGATTATGATGGTGGACATCTTCTAATAGTAAATGCAGGCAGGCACTCCCTACCATTAACGGCCGCTTCCCAAAGCAGGCTCTCCATCTGACTAAGCAACAGTTGCGTACAGTCACAGCCACCGTAACTGCCCATGGGAAGTTACAAACTACTTAGTACTTAAGCTAGTCCTATGACAAAGTGGTGTTTGTTAAGTGTAACAAACACCTCTTTGTCATAGGAGTTACAGACTATATTACCCTACTATACAGGGCCTGTATGAAGGAAGACGAAACCGCCGTCCATGTACTGAACTTCGAAGAGGTGGCTTCATGCAGGGTAAAATACTTCAAAAACCCACCTGGGTTACTGAAGTATTTTACCCTTAGGTACTCTTGACGGCACGGTTAGCGCAGTGGCTGAGCAATTGGCTACTGCGCTGCGTGTCGCGGGTTCGATTCCAACACAGAACCAATATTTGCATGACCTACAGATAGTTGTTCCAGGTCTGGCTGTTTGTGTATGTTAGTTTAAATATTTGTTAACCTCTCCGAGGGCATAAAATTGCTGCTAGCCTTTCTTGAAGAGCTGGGGTGGATCGAATAAGGTATTGTGTGTACGCAAAATACGCGCAGTCTTGGAGTTGCGGAAATCGGCTCTTCTTACAATGCAATACAATCGTGTAATCAACATGGAAGGTCCATTTTTTCATAGTCGTGAGACGACACTGCGTTATTTATAATCTGAAACGACGCCTGTCAGCAGGACTGAATCACATGACTACACCCTCCCGCACCGCTCAGCTCTCAAGACGTCTCAGTTAAGTGGATTGCCTATAGCATTCTTGACCAACTAATTTGCCATCGCAGTCGGTAAATTCCTTTGAAGTGTGACCTTTTGGAACTATAACAATTCGATCTTGCGAACATTGACGCTAGTTTTCCGACGCTCCCGCTACCAACCAAACTGCACGCGTCTCAGTTCCAAAAGATCGCATCCTATTCATCCCACCCGCCATCACACCATCTCATCCCTCGCGGATAATATATTCTTGTACGTGTATAGTTAACCTGCCACGTGCCCATTTTCATGAATAATACTTACATAGGCTTTGAAGCATCGCTACAATAAGTAAAAAGTTTCGGAATTTATATCCTTCTTCAATATATCCCACGTTTACCGTAATACACTATGCTCTTCATTCTACAAATCTTTGCCCTCTGAAGTCAAACCCAAGTGGAAAATTTTAGTAACTACAGAATTAATACAATTTTGAAAATATTCAAAATACTGCGCCTTAACAAATTTATTTAATTTTATATTAGGTATTATTGTATTATTAGATATATATAATATAACATGTTCTTATATTTTAGAAATTGCACCTACCACTGTCTCTGCATCACTCAAAGATTGAGTTGTACAAAAAGCCTTAAGTCCGCTCACATTAATGTGCTTGAAGTTTTAATTAAATCCATACTATTATTTTAAATCAGAAAGTATGTTTGTTTTTTTATAACATTTTCACGACACGAGGTATGGAGATATTTTGAAATCCTAAGAAGGACATTTTTTTTAAACCGCGACATCGTCCACATTGACGAGGACGAAGTCGCAGGCAAAAGTCAGTAAATAATTAATAGAAAATTTTAATAATTAAAACCGTATTTTTTTTTCACAAAATATTAGTAACTACAGAAAAAGAGGCGGTAGGTAAGTACAAATATTCAAAGTACTTCGCCTTTGCTCAAGCGTTGTGTCGGACAAGCCTGTAGGTACCAACCGCCAAGGCTCGGTCGGAAACGGAAATGAATCCGATATCGCTATGTAGTAGATGTTTCGAATATCTAAACGAAACCCAACCCGCCCCGGTGTTGGTAAACTGGGTATATTTAATACTGAACCCCTGCTCCGTGGATATTGACTCGGAGTAAGCTGTAAATTACCGGTTTTGTTATCTTGTTTAATATCGAGTTGGAACTTGGGTTGAAAGAATAAATAGCTGTATTACGAGAAATGCTTTGGAGAGTGAAATATTTATTTTGGAGCCATATGTAGCGCATATTTCCAATTGTTTTTTTCTGCGTAATCAAATTAGTATAATCTTACTATAGTAACTATAATTTTGTAAAAGCACCAAGGGTAGAGGAAAAATTAATTCCTAGTATGGGGCAACGTTTTATTTAAAAAAAGATGGTAAATTATATAATTACTATAATATTGTGAAAGCACCCACGATACAGGAAACAATCCTAGTGTTGGGCGAGGTTAAAAAAAATAGATAAATGATAAAACATCAACTTTATTTTAGTAGATATTAATTAAGTTGATTTTACCATGAGTAGTACTTTAGCCGCTTAAGTACTCCAAAGGGACATTAGTCAAATCTAACAATAAAATTGTTTTTCTACTGTGTCTACTAATTAGCACTTGATCGTATAAGAGAGTCATAGTACTGTAAAAGTCATAAAAATCCAGTACTTAACACATAATAGGGTAGTGTCCTTAAAAAATCTGATTGGTCCGAAAGTTGGATTACTCAAAAATACTGGACACGTATTTTTTCTTATGTCACGTAAACCAAAAATGACGACGGTATAGTGCGTTGAAATTGCGCGTCACAAGCCCCTTCTCCTGAACTTTGATGTGCTATATCATTGTCACTTTTTATTGAATTAAGTAAGCAAAAAATACGTGTCCAATACTTTTTGGTAATCTTACTGACGGACTAAATAGACTTTATGTACGAGTATTTTTAACTAGGACACATCCCTATTGTTTACATTTTTTGCTAAATTGCAAACGCAGGATCCTTAACATACTATACCGTCTGTATTCCCCGACAAGTGAGGCAGAGGTGTACTAATAGTACACCCAAATTTTGCCATGTAATAGCATATTATTGTCAACCGGGCACAACTGCAGATGGAAAATACCAATAGCACTTTGCTCGACCATGGATTCGAACCCAAAATCTCATACTTAGCAGTAGCTAAGCAAGCTTGCAAACCAACGAAGCAGTGAAAGTGAAATTTGAAGTGAAGAATCTCCATTTTTTTTTATCTAGATTCGCTTTCTCCTTCATAGAGTAATGTTTTACTTGCAACAAGAACGTGAAGCAGTGCTTTTGAGTCAAATTTTAACAGCAAAAGTCTGTCTTTATACAGACTTCCGATCTCAAATATATGCTAAGAATTACTTTGATGTATCAAATATATTTTACAAAGCGCTTTCGGCTGTGTTGGAATCCTTTGACATCTTCAAAAGAATACTTACGAGCTTGTTCATCTAGATTTTCTCTTAAATTTTATCGAGTTGCATATTCTATTTTCTGAATTTTTATTCTGATACTCGCCCGTTTTGCATTTTTCAATATATTTTATCTCTATCTGCTACTCGTATGCCTTTTTTTAAGGATGGGAAACCATTCAATGACTGCTCCCGGTCTGAGTGGAGCGGCTCTCCCGTGTCAGACTTTTACTGACTAAAACCCATCCGTGTTCCGTCCTTGCTCTTTACGTTCCGGGGTCACGGTAACTTTTTCGAGTATCCTGTAACCCCGGCCGGGTCGTATGTCTGCAATTTCTTCATCTGACATGATTTTAAAACGTGTATCATTACTGTCACAAGTAAGCCACTCTTTGTTATCATCAGCATCATTGGCCAATGTAGATTTGATGTTTGCTAATATTTATATCTTTATAAATAAAATCATCCTGTTTTGAGCATTGTTCAAAATGTTCCTTTCAATGAAATACCACGCATCTACAATCAGGTAAAAATGCTCCTTTAAAATCTTTTGCTTGAAAAAATTACAAAACTTCATTAACAGAAATCAATCTACGTAAAAGCAATTTTCTATAAAGTCGTTTCAATGATGAAATAACACTTTGACTCATTGGTTGTAGCAAGGATGTAACATTCAGAGGAAAAAGAAAAACATTTTTACTTTCAATGTTCCTTTGTCTCTCTCCACCAGTTCAGCCTAAGGATGGGTGGTCGCATTATCCAGTAAACGTTGGACATTATATTTGATACATTTTTTTTAAATTTTTAGGGATAAAAGTGTTGTCATAGCAGTCAATGAACATTTTCATGATCATCCATTCGCTGTTTTGGTTTCTGTATGTTAAGAGAACCCTGATATTCTTGAAGCGTTTTGAGATTCTAGAATTTTTTATATATTGAAGACTTTATGGGATATAATAACCATCATCATTGTCAGTTAATCCAAATTCCAACGTACAACGCCATCTGGCGACAAGACTCCGAATTAATAACTTGCTTAGGTAGCTGTTGAACCACCAACTTCATTCACTCTTCAGTGTTGGTACTCTTTAGCCCGCCTGGTGTCAATACAAAAAATTCGAGTTTAAAATTATCTAAGATCAAGTTTCCTTTAAGGCTATTGCTGTTATAACACGTAACCATAGGGTTGTCTACTATTAGAGAAAATAAAACTAGATACAAAGGTATTTATGTAAGGAAGTTGTGAGTAGAAACAGTGACCGTGTTGGCGAAGCAGTTTAGAAAGGTCAGGTGCGTACTGCTCGCAACTGGCGTGCGTATATGACCGTAAACGAAGCAAAAGGAGTACGTAAAGATCACAGCAGGTGGCGTTCTGTAGTAGTAAAAAGGGAGTTCATCTAAATACGTATGCTATACAACAGAAAACTGTCGCGTTGTTATTGTCACTTTGAAATTTGTTTCTGTGGCGCAATACTGTTCTTTTGTCTACAACTTCTTTTTGTCCAGTTGATAATAAGAATATAAAGTGTGTCACGTCTCAGTCTTAACTACGAATACTTACTGCATTATAAGTAATAGATAGATATAATTATCTGCTCCAGCGTGCAGATGTTCCGAAGACGAGTTTGTTGCTTTCATTTTTTTTTATTATAATTCAAGTACACTGGCCTTGAATAGACAAAGTTGAGTAATTTACAAAGATTTGTTCTGAAAGATTGGTTCTGGGTGTTTGCTATGTATAATAAAAAATATCTATCTTTTTAATGTATTGAAATAAGTATATCAGTCATCTAGTACCCATAACACAAGCTCTGCTTAGCTTGGGGCTAGATGATGCTGTGTGGATCGTCCAGCATTATTTGTTTATTATTATTATTACTTCAAAAATGAATAGAATAGAAAGAAGTCTATTCAACGCCACGTGACTCTGAAAACCAGTGCTGTGTCTCAGTCTCACATCTCATCAGTCTCGCGCAGTATTATGCTGAGGGATGCCGTTTTGGGTAGATGTGATATATTCATCTTATTTAAAACTTATTCTCTTTATTTAGTGGAAAAGTTTGATCAAATACATATTTGATATATACGTTGAGAGGATAAATGAAAGACGATATAAGCTATTTATATGGCAGGTATAAGCGGAAACGCCGGGAAGAAATGCCCTAGATGGTCAAACCTACACTGACCTTACTGGTGATGCTCTCCAAGTGCGTAGTACTGGCAACCGGCGTGCGTGTATGACGCAAAAGGAGTATGTAAGGATCGTACCAGCTGGAGTTATATAGTTTCTGCCCCTATGAGAAAAGGGCTTGAGTTACTGTGTATATGTATGTATGTGTGTACAATTGTCTTTATTTGTTCATCAAGGAAACTATGCTCCATCATTTACGGAACAGCGAGACAATTTATATTCCAGGTTAGAGTTATAAAATGTCGATAATTATTTCAGCCAAATATGACCTGTAATATCAACGTTGGCCTTTGATCAGACATCAGCAGGATTAAATTAAACAGTAAAAGTTCGCAGATTTGTTGGATTCGTTCTCGTTCAGGGAGCATTTTAATTTGCTTTTGCATCAACCGATGAAACCATCTAGCTACAAAGACAAGGGTCAATAAATTAAAACGATTATAACGTCGTATTATTTATTTTCGTGTGTGTTCCAGCCGCCCGGTACAGATGCGGGCGGCGTTTACTCTTTACGTTAAATTCACGTATAGTAACGCTACTCTTTACCAAATTGTTGAAATACTGATATTATCAGAGGGACCACAGCCCCGCAACACAAACGTACAGTGGCATCAACTTTGAGAGAGTAACACCAGGCTATCTCTTTTCACTATGTCTGTAACATCATAAAATCTAACAATATAGAAGACCTTTAAACTAGATATAGGAAAACCACGTTAAAATCTAAATTTTAAAGTTATAGGTAGTCGTTTCGAGTTTGTACGTAGGCCAAATTATATAGACAATTCTCGTAACAGAAGTTATTTTATATTTTGACGCTATATAACCACCAGTTTGCATATAAAATCTCTATCAATGTGTATATCTCAACAAACAAACATCAAATAAATAATGCAATTGTTTATCTACATTAAAATATATCGCATCTATCAATAAAATCGTTATATTCATTTAATTTGGAATATATCTAGTTAAACTTTTAATTGTTATAATATTCAAGATACATGGGCGGGCAGATACCAAGTCAATGAATATGTAACTCTAATCGTGTATAATAAGTTTTATTTTCAATAAATTAATTTATATATAGATGGATTCTAACAAGTGCTAAAATTACAAAGACATGTAATAACTGTAGATATTACAATGTAATTTATCCATACCTAGGTGTAACTGTTCGAACCTAGGTGTGACTTTTCGGAATCCAGTTGTAACATTTCATAACATAGGCGTAACCTTTCAAAATCTAGGTGTAACTTTTCTGAACCTAGTTGTAACATTTCATAACGTAGGCATATCTTTTCAAAACCTAGGTGTAACTTTTCAATACCTAGGTGTATTTTTTCAAGACCTAGGTGTAACATTTTCGAACCTAAGTGTAATCTCTCAGAATTATTGCCCCATTGAAGCCAACTTAAGCTGTGCGCCGTAGTCACTACACACTACCGCCGCATCGCGGCTGGCTACAGGACTGTCGAGCGACACTTCAAGCCACTCACAACATTTAGAGCGTGCTCACATCACCAACGTTCTGCTTCAGAGTTACTACTGCCACTTATTTTGATCTTTAACTCTCAATCATTTTACAATCGTTACATTTATTACTTTAGGCTTTCCAATCATTCGTTTAATATTCATCAATTATAACAGTCCATCTTAGACCCACATTATTTTCTGATCATGCAACTGTGTCATGTAAAAGTGACAGCGAATAACTCATTTGACAAAATATCGGCCATGTAAACACCCGTACAGCTATATGCATCCAAACACCACGCCTTAGTCATGATTAAATGTGAACAATACAAGTCATTATCAATCGTATCAAAGTCTAAAGTATTACGTAATAATAGGCGAGAGACCTACTGTCGATTATAATGTCTTATGATTATACGTGTATATTTTAAATGAATTTAGTTAAGCTCATAATTTTACTAGAACGAGTAAGGCGCAGCGAGTGGAAGCTATCGATTCCTATTACCGGACAACTATCGTGATAACAGTCACAACAAGATTTTCGTCCTTCAGACCAAAAGGACATCAGAAAAGACTCAAATATCTTCAAAATATTCATATAAGTATCTCCCATCGAATAAAGAACTCATGATTGTACTACACTAAACACTTATCTGATCAATATGATCTATTGCGATCATCCCCATTTATCCAATTTGAGTGTTCATTACCCCTCTATTCTCTAATATTCATATATTTTGCAATAGAAATCATTATTCCACACGTATATAAATAACATCTAAGACACAAGTGTCCGGCAATACGAACCGAATACCAAAATCTTTATGAAGGCGACCGCTCGACTAAAACAATTCGTACGACCGATTAAAATTATCGCTACATATTGTCATCGATTTTCAGCCTTCATACAAGATAATGTAATTATTATTCGTACACGAATTCCTTTATAGTAAAAGTGAAGGTATGAGCGAACGCGGCCCAGGCCCCTGTGAGGGATGAACGTAATGAGTGATAAAGGCAACTCGTGCACCAACATTGATATTATTTAAATTTATAGAGGTACAGCAAAGGCAAGGCTCTCCAACGAAGCCCTAGTATTCATTATTACAAACGAGGAACAGGTACAAAAAGTAAAAAGTATCAAAAACATTTTGTGTCCCATATCAGTCGTGTTATTTGTGCAATGCTATTTTTATAAACAGTTTAATATTTAATAACAAAATTTCGTCTTGAAGTGTCGCTCAAAAGTAATAAGTAACCGTGTAGCCTCCGACAGACATATAAACAAGTGTATAATTATAATGCTTTCTATTATAAATGGACCAATCATGGCAGTGAAAGTAGGTCATCAGTGCTGTCATTGGTCGATTTCTCCCACTCTTATATGTCTAGCAGACGCTAGTTATAAGAACTGAGGTTATGTTTTCGGATTTCGAATGCTAACGTACATTTTCGAATACATATTGATTTACGATCGCTTGTATGCATCATCCGAATTACGAACACAGCGCCTCTGATCTTGAGAATGCGACCGATCTAAACGGACCAATTCCAGTCCTTCATAGAATTAGCGACTCGTAAAAATGCTTTACTAACACTATATTTAATTTAATATATGTTATATATTTATTACTTTATTAAAGAACGGGGATTATTTGAATAGTACTTTAACATTCACAACAGCTTTGCGTTTGCTAGACGTTTCCAATATGCCACGTAATCGCTCGTTCTACGACGGATAGCCTTCGAGTCTACGAGCTACTCTGATATGGTCTCAGTCTCAAGACAGTCCGTACGTCTGATCTATGATACACTCTCCCTACTCGAGCTACTGACTTGTGTGCGTCGTCGATACCTACTAAAATATTGTGATTTTGTAATGAGTTTTTAATTATCGTTAGTCTTATATTTGGAAGCTGCTTTGTTTGTGGAGTCTGTAATTCAATGACTTGGACATGTACTTCCTATCGTGTCGATTCCGTACACAAGTCTCTGATATGTGGGATGATGTGTGTAGCGCCGCGGGCCGCCCGCCGCGGTCCCACCCGAATGGTACAAAATTGGAGCGTACCTACATATACGTTTATTATATACAATGTACAATACAATACGATAAACACTATAGTGGCTACGGGGCGGGACGCCGGCAGCCGGCGAGGCGGGTCACCTCGCGCCTCAGCATGTATACATTCTCACAGTAATATACATCGTAACTCGCTCTATATATAACAAACATTACACGAACGCGCACCACGCTCGTCGAATAAACAACATAATATACAGCAGAATCGTAGCACTCTTTCGATTCGATTAAAAAAATTGACTAGAAAATCTCAATTCGCTACGAGCACTATGCGTGCGTGGAGGACGAGGAGAATATATCAGCGGCGCGCCATGCCTCGGCCTCCTCTTCCGCGTCGTACTGCTGCAGGAAGGGGTTGGTGGAGCTGTAGCGCGGGGACAGGCCGCCGCGCCCCGGCGAGTTCAACGTCACGGCAAGGCCTGCCGACGTGCCCGGGATCACGGAGCGCGGGGACTCGCGGGACCCAGGCTCACGCGGCGTGTGCTCGCGCGAGTGTTCCCTCGGAGTGTGCTCCCGCGACGAGTCCCGAGACTGATGCTCCCTATCCCGCGGAGTGCTAGTCCGAGGGGAGTCGCGCGGGGAGGCTCGGGGGGACGCGCGTGGTGAGGACCTCGGCGACGACCGTGGGGATGCGGTGCGCTCCGGTTGCCTCAGTATGGAGGACACAGATCCTCCATGTTTAATTGTTTCCGCAGGGCTGTGACTCCCGGAGCTACTGCTGGGTGAACCGGGAGAGGATACTGTCACCTGACGGGACCGAGGTGGAGCGGGCAGAGGGCCTCTGAGCGGCGACTGCGGACGATATTGGCCGGCCCTGACTGATGAGAGAACCTGCAACATGTCAACATAATATGTTTTTACTGAAGGATTTTTTTCTTGGATTTGTGATTTGAATATAAATATTATAAAAAGTAATTACATGTGCGGGCGGCGAGCGGTCGGGCACGGGCCGACCCGAGAGAGCTGGCGGCGGAGATGCTGCTGATGCTGCCACTTGAGGCCGATATGGACTGACTGAGGGCGGAACTCGGCCTGTCAACAAATTATACATAGCTACTAAGTTTTATCTGCCTTCTACCTAGCTGAGGCTAGGTAAAAGTCAGTTGAATTGAAACATCATAAAAGAGTTTAATCGAAAAAAAGATAGAAAGTGGTTAAAAGTCTGTTGAAAAAAATGATGCTGATGGTAATAGTGAAATAGTAAAAAACAGGCAACATTCTAAATATCAGGATAAGAAATAGGAATCATCGTTGCATCCAAGTACCGTGTTTTTTTTTTACATTTTTTTTCGTACAACCAGCTATTCCCATCTTACAAGTATATGTAAGGAGGTAGTGTATTATACCTTGGGGGATTGTGAGTGAGGCCGCTGGCGACGCACTGACTCTGTTTCCACGCGGCCCGGTTACTGACTCGCCGCGCCGAACTGTCTACAAACATACATGCGTTAAGGGACCGCTTAGCCTTTAGACATTCAGTGTTCTTGTCTAGTGTATAAGTATAGTATAGATCAGCTAGAGCATGCAGAAGGAGTTGGAGAGTTCAAGGGGAAACTAACGCGCTTTTAGACTTGGAATATCCAGTTACACTTGTAAATAAACGGGTAGGTTTTAAAATTCCGGAAAAAAACTAACCATTGTTTTTTTTGAAACCATAACATTTTTTTTGTCGTTATCCTTCCTTTTATGATGGATGGTACCGGACATTATACTTTCTCCTGGGAAAGATCTCTAATTTTCACAATTTACAGAAACTTGAAATTGATTGTTATTATTACATCGGCCTGTATGAGCCTTTACTTTATTCTTTTGTTTTTTTTCATCTTCAGTTATTTATGCAACTGCCCGTGCGCGCGAAGAGTGAGAAGTTTTATAAAAATGAGTACAGCAATAAGTGGAAGTAGCTTAGTGAGGAGTGGAATGTTGTCTAGTTGTGTTCTGGGTCTAATTTTTGGAGCAGGTATGCTAGTGGGTGGGTCTATGTGCGTGCTTATGCTACTATTTAGCACGTTGATGTAAAAAACAACATTGCTTTGCGAATACATCGTCTGCTCTGTGAGCAGAACGGAATATTTGATCACGTAGAAATCTAAAACCATGTTGTTTTTTTTAATCATCTCAATCACTCAACGTAGTGTAAAGATTGACTCAAGAGGTGACATTACCTGAACGTTTAGGGGCAGGCCAGATCTGCAGAAGACACTGCAGTACATTTATAGACCTCTGGTAGTCCATTTCTGTTGGTGGTTGTGAGTGGAGCATCAGTGGTGGTGCCAGAGCCACTGCAAGGTGTTGAGGGGACATCTTGTTACGGTCCTGAGCAGCCACGACCAGGGCTAAATGGTCGAGTAAGAAGATCAGAGTGGCTCTTGATGCTCGAGGTAGTAACTCAACAACTGAGGCCATCAGACGAGCATTGCCTTCCCTGTCATCAGGGAGACAAATTCCTGAAAAGAATAGGGAATTATTGATATGGGCGAGATAGCTAAGAAAATGTCTGCTTCCTATTTGGTGCAGGTATGATGATGATGCATGATTTATTAATATAGTACAAATTAAGAATAGACTAACATCCTGGCTGCTAAATCTCTCATATGACGAAGCAGAAAATGTCATTAAAGTGGTAAAATAAGTTTTTGTATAAATCTGCCACCCTCACGTCTCTTTCTTACACACTCTAAAACACATACCTAGCCACACCACATATTCACACTTACTCACACATACAATGAAAACACTAGTTTTTCTCTAATATACGAGTAGGCACACCCATACCCATACACACAGTCAAGCGTAAACTGTTTTATTTTTATTATTTTTTATTAATACTAAACTACTTTACTTTTTTTCATTTTATCTTTTGTTACTTTATGTAAAGTAAAATTGTATGTTGGCAAACCCTCCATATTGGTACCCAAGATACAGGCTTGCCTAGTTTGGGACAAATCTTCAAAACTGTGTGAAAATTTTATTGCAATAAATTTTATTTTATTTTTATTAGGACGCATCATTTCTGATCCCAATCAAGTAAGAAGTACTTCCTGCTACTACTATGTACTAACCCAGAGCGTCAAGAGTCATCTGATACATGCAGCGGCTGAACAGTGGCTGAGGCAGTTCCCTCAGGTAGTCTTTCAACAGACCGGTGATGACGTTGATGTCTGGCACGGCGTCTGGGTTCAATTCCACTCCTCGTGCGTTTCGCTCGAACGCTTCTCTCAAGATACGCTTTTTGCTTGCTGAACCGCATAAGCGATAGAGACCTGTGTCAATGAAAATAAATTTTAAGAAAGCTTATAAAGTATGCGGGTGTGTACCTAAGCTTCATCTTTAAGAAAACCCTTCGGGATCACAGGCGTAATGTTAATGTTATGCCGTTTGATATTGATAATATGTCACCTGCCTAAAGTAATTGCAACATTAAATCTAAATACAGAAAATCAGCTAAGAAGGATATTCTGGGATGTCCCAAACTCTAATAAAAAACCCCACCATCCTGGAGAGGAGAGTGGGCTGTGTATAAGATTTACATTTATATAAATGCGAGAAAATGATGGCCAGTCAGTTTTGATCTAGACTTACCAATTATATCCAAACCACGTCTCTCAATTTCCTCAACACATCTCCTTACAATCAATGGCACTGGCGGAGCGTGCGTTGGGCGCGGTTCCCTTGAAACCACTGTGTCCAGCTCAGCACCGAACAGAGCCGAACCTCGCGGAGGAGCCGGTCGCCTTCGGAAGAGATCGTGTGGTTCCGAGTGTCGCACGCGGATGTACAGAGTGCCACGTGGTTCCATCTGGGAATGGGAATAGATTAAAGAATGTTCCAAAATTGAAGAGCAGAATTGGACGAATTGTGATCTGAGCTTTTCTGTACATCTAGAATAGATGCGAAGGAGGATGCGTTGCCTTCATTTTACCTCATGTGAGCTTCCAACACTAGGCGGAAACACTATTAAATAAGTATGAAAATATACTATACAATAAAATATTCAATATACTAATAATAACTAGAAGATTCAGAAGTTTTGGTGGGGGCCTTTCTATCCTTGTTGCACGAAAAGGTCGTCGGTACCGTATAACCATGGTGGACACACAGATGATGTTAATTGTGTGCTGTCTCACATATTACAAGTGATTTCCAATCGGTTATAGCATGTTTTAAAATATTTTAAAATACTTCGAAGTCTTTTATAAACAAAATGACTGAAACCTGATTACCTATATGCTTGCAAAAACTTAGGTTTACCTTGACTGCAAGCTGATGAGCAGGTGAACGTGAGAGCAGGTCAGGCAGCGTCACAGAACTTCGGTAGCAGAGCTTGTGCCTATGCTGTGGGTCCCACGAGTAGACCAGGACATCCAATTGTCTGTTATCTACCAGATCCAGCTCGAACGACTCGTCCCAGTCGAACGCCAGCTCACCGGTGCGGACCTACGATTATAAAGACCAGTTGGAATTTAGCATCTATTTATATATTTAATCCGTTAAACGAAATCAACATAAGCTCATATTTACGACACACCGGTAAATAGCAACATTTATTATATTAATAAAGTCAAAGAATCACGGTGTCCATTTTAAGAAAGAACTTTTATGACTGTGTAACCGAGGCAATAAGACAAGACAAGATTTGACTTTTAATTGTAGAAACATGACTGTGCTGAATGGGTACCCATCCTTTTCCAAAAATCGGTATTAACGGCTACTTACTGCTCTTATGGTGATTAATGCTCATGCCTTCTCTGTATGAGAAGACGCCTTTGCCCTGCAGTGGGACAGTAATAGGCTGGTACTATATACTAAAACTGCTCTTATGAATAATGTTACACTCACCACAGTGCGAGCTTTATGTACGCGATCACATTCAAGTACGCAATACAGGTCCCTGGGTGCAACCGCTGGCTGCGGGGGTGCCAGTGGCCCCGATGGAGGGGACCCCGGCGATGCACCCGACGCGGTCGGACGTAGACCACGCCCCGCCAACAGATGTACCCATAGCATGCCCGAAACCCCACCAGACAACCGTGAAAGACCGGTCATCGAAGCCGAAAGACCACCAGACATCGGCTTATCTGCCTTATACTTTAGGAACTCTGCAAGAAATGTAATACTTTATTATTTAGATCAATGTAAAGCTGAACTTAATCTGTATTTCAGAGCCAAACAATTATTAGCAATATCACAACAAACTTATGCATCTCCTTGTATGCACAATCATCGTCTATCTTCGGAAATTCGAGCTATGATAAAAAGTAATATAAAGCTGTTATGAACATGCCTTTGCCTATTTTGTATTACCATAATTACAAAATTATATATTAACTACTTCTTAGCACTTTCCAGATCTTTTGAGTTACAAATGTCGATCTGCTGGAATAGGTAACCTGACAGAAATAATTGTCTTACCAACCTGGAGGATGGATCTGTAGCACAACGTTCGTAGTAATTCAAAAACACGAAGATAACCGAAGCATATAACTTTTCTGGTTTAAATGTATCCAAGTAAGGCATAGATTAGTGATAAACTAGACTAGCAATGAAGTCATGAAAAATGTTGTGCGTTTATGAGTAGTATACCATTAGGATTAATGTCAAGGTATCTTTGCTGTCGAGATCCAGGTGTTGGCACTGGGCTTGGGTTTGGACAGTTAAACCGTGACCCGAGCTCAAGCAGCTGTCGGACCCGGCGGGCTGATGGTGACCCTCCGGCTCCAGCACCAAGCTGTTGTGTGGCTCCCAGTTGCTGCGAAGAAACTGAGCGAGCAGGCAAGTGCCGTGGTCTTTCCACCCGGCGGCTTGCCAGACCTAATGATGATCCAAATCTGCTGGCACTTTCCATCTGAAAAGGAACCGTATTGATAAACGAAAAATATATCAATAAATATTGATACAAATCAATTACAGAAGACGTTCTTACGTTTTTGAGCGCGTCATGTATATTTTCAGCTGAGTAGTGCGTTGGAAGCCGGGGACGCAGGGTCTCATAGAGGGCGCTGGTAGAGGGCGCCCGCGACAACCACGCCCTGTACTCGTCCGAAGTGAATACTGAAGGAGAGGACGGTAAACGACCTGTTAATCAATAATGATCCCTTAGAAAGGATGTTTTTTTATAGATCATAGAAGTCACTTAAATGTTATTGCTAAGCTCACCTCTGGAAGAACGAAGATCCAAACGTGAAGACAAAGGCTCCGGCTCATCTTGAAGAACACTTCCTGCTCGCCTGCTCAGTCCCAACCTATTTGGAATATCAAAACTGATAGATTGAACTGCTTTAAGATACCATACGGTAATGAATCCGATGCTTACCTCTGTCCTGTCCCTCTCACATCCCTTGGCAATGAATTAAACTTCGATCCAATATCCCTGCCCAAAGTACTACTCCTGTATCCACTGAGTCCCGAATAATAAGGAGTTCTAGTAGGAGCCGTAGCCTCCGTATCTGAAGAGTAGTCCAGACTTCTGTTCCTCCTAGCTGTACCAAATTTACTACTATACGACGGTAGACCAAGCCCAGTAGTGCCGTATGCTCCTGAAAGTGTGGAACCCAGGCCAGTTCCTCCTAATCCTGATCCTAGGCCAGAGCTTGTCAGGCCTGATCCGACGAGGCTTGAACCAGTGAGGGCACTGAGTCCTGTGCTTGAAAGTCCAGAAGGAAGCCCAGGGCCTAAACCGCTTCCTGCCAACCCAGAGTCTGTCAATCCTGTGCCTGATAGGCCAGATCCCGGCATGCCTACGCCACCGTATCGTTGGTTGTATCTTAGGCTTGACGCTGAAACATTATTATACACGGTTAGACAGATTGTGGAGAAATACTCAGATATAAAAAAAAACTGTGTTATAAGAAAACTATACCTCCAGTTGCAGCTGAAGCCTTCAAGCTCGACCTGAGCAAGGAATGTCTACCGAAATCAGAATGCGTTTCTGCTCTGGGCAACTGCTGTTCCGATCCTGACCTTGGCACTCGACCACCAAAACGCGTACTGAAATACGATACAAACTTTTAGAACACTAGAAGATACAAATAATAGAGAGCTGTTTTCGAATAAAAAGTGAGTTAATCGGTAGCCTATTGATAGCTAGTATAGCAGGCTATGCAGATATAATAAGAAACCGCCATTACCTATCATACCGTCCGCTGTCAGCTGGGTAGAAAGAATGTACTTTCTCCGCCAAACTATCCAGTGTGTTCGGATAGGATCTCTCGTATGGTACGAAATGTGTCGCTTGAGATTTTGGCTGCTCTGTGATCACCGGTGGTGGTGGACGATAGCTGTGAATGGAATAAAATGTGTACCTACTTAAAAAATAGTATCATATAACATTAGTGTAAGCAATAGACGATCGGCATCATATTTATCTGAAATAAAAATGTAATCATATTGATCATCAAAACTCGAGAAAATCTGTAGGATGAATGTTAAATTGATGTTCGTTCAACTTCAATTCAAGAAATCGGATTTTGTGGAAAATGTTACCCACTAATTATCAATCACTGGTAATTATTTGGAAAATAATCCTCTCGATTCCGCTAACAATACGGCGATTATGTGATAGCCAGGAAAATGATAAATGCAATATTGTACATGCAAAATATGAAGCGTTACCTCCATGTCGAATGGTCAGACGGAGGTCGTGGATTGTAATATAAATCCAAGGCTGTAGAATCAGGAGACAGAGCACCAAGTTGCAGACGACTTCTTTCCTCCCTTCCATCACCCACTGGACGAACACCTCCACCTGGGCCCGCTGATCGAAGAGTTACATGCCTGTGGAGGATGTTAACGATCATATGTTGGCGACATAAAGAAATGGCGGTGGAACTTCTGTTCGATTTATACATACGTCCGCATTTAGCATCACGCAAATGTATCATCAGTAAGTCATCATCTGGAAGAATGAAATCATCAAACCAGGTTTACAGTAAGAAGATTCTTTTCTGCCGAATACTGGGCTTTCGTCTACTCGGCATTAGTTTGTATGTATTTTAAGTTCATCGTGGGTTTCTGTTTGTGGCGTATAAATTATATTGTTCTTTCTTTCTCAGAGACGATGCGATTTTTTAATGACGATGGAACACTGTAGACATTATTAAGTTGGTTACAAAATTCAGAAGAGACTACACCATAACGGTTATAACCTTAAGGCTTAAATGTTATATAAGAAATCCGTCAGACACGATAGATAGAGGAGAGACTCTTCAAATTATGTTTTCACATCCCATTTTGACTTAGTTCTGGACTTTATGTCTTTATTAAGGCAGCCAGGAATGAATCCTTATATAGTCATAAAAATAAGAATGTTTTTCAAGAACTCACTGTGAATAAAGTCCATCAACTCGATCCCGTTCTCTCTCGTCATCATCTCGACAGTCTCTCTTGAGCACAACGACTGGCGGTGGTTTGTGCTCCGACCGTGGCATGGATGGCGAGCCTGGTCCTGATTTACCTGGAGAGTAGAACGGCATGATGAATTAATAAAAAATAAAAATAAAGTAAGTCTTCATGGCAATTTTGACGTATCTATGAGAGTCACAAAAGCAAGTCTGTGGAAACCTGCTTGTTTAACTTATTCTAAACACTTTAACTGCCAGACAACGAGACACAATAGAAAATAAATAAATAATGCTGGACAATCCACACAGCATCATCTAGCTCCAAGCAAAGCAGAGCTTGTGCTATGGGTACTAGATGACTGATATACTTAGTACAATACATAATTTTAATTATGCATATCAAATACCCAGAACACCCGAAACAAATCTTTGTAGATCGTACAAACATTTGTCCCAGGGCGGGAATCGAACCCGCAACCTCCGCACCTATTAATGAATTTCAATCTATGAATTTGAGCTTGAAGATCCATCGAATTTATTGTCTTCAGCCCTTGTTACAAATTGTGCCCTTGTAATTCAGCAGTTTAGAACTTATGCTACTACTTTACTTGATGAGTGAAACATTATTACACATATTTTAAAGAAACGACATAAAAGGCTATCGCAGATAGGCCCGTTGCGACGACGACACACGCAGTGTAGCGTGTTTTCATTGACATTGTTCTAGGAATATTATATACATCGCTAAACCGTGTCGTATTATCGCGTCGCGCCTGTCCGCACGAGCCTAATATCAGACATTCCATCTAACCAACCTTTCCTTTGCCTCGTACACAACAACAACCTCCTAGGTATCGACATTATAATGACGACATCATCCAGAGACATCCTCCTGACATCCACGAGATTCACTGCCAGGATCTCATCCCCCACTTTGAGACATCCACTGTTGTAGACGGCAGACTCTAGCGCTATTCGGGAGATGAACACCCCGTCCGTTCGCGCTCCTCCGTCGCCTTCCCTGATGTATAGCCCCAGGGTCTGGCCGGGTCGCTTCACTATTTCCACTAGTTGGACTATATGACGGGAGTCCTGTGGAAGAAATGGTGGTTCTTGTGATATAAAGACTATTGCATGGGTCATCAGTATCTGCATAGCCCGTTCTTAAGTATGTTTGGGTCGGCTTTCAAACTAAACAGATGTAGATAAAGATAAAGGTATATTTATTGCATAACTGTGTACATCAAGTTCTTATTAATAAATATTATATTTTTAGTTAACAGTCTACTCAAGTCGGATATGCAATAGTATTTTAGGAAATTAGGTACTCACAAATATTATTTTTTATCATTAAATTCAAACATATTATAAAATACATTATCATAGCTTAATGGGCGGTAAATGGATGTACACACGAAAAGCAAGTATACAAGCTTAATACCAGTATTGTACATGGAGCTTATTTATCTTATCTTAGCTTACTTATTTTATAGGATTTACCAGACATTCACAACTAAGTTAGTGCTTTAAAAGCTACGGAGGGGTATTTATGTTAGGGATGGTCACCCATCCACAGACCGACTTCGGCAAACATTGCTTAATCTTCGATGGGCATGTGCGGCTGTTATTATTTAGCGAAGAGCTTCGTACTTGATAGTTAAAGTATTCATTCAGGAAATTATAATTAACGCCATCGGTTTTACTTAAAATATTAAAAGTCGACTCGGCATTGAATGCCTTCTGGCATTAAGTCTACCTATACAGTAGTACCTACATAAAGTTAAAATAAGTACCTACGTACATAGCTTCATTTAAAACAAAGATAAATAATACTGAGTTAAGCGAAAACTAATCAATTTTTACATCTATTATCTCATAAATTCTGTCTAAAAAACCTTTGTTCTGCATCACCTTGATACAGATAAAATATACAAAGTATGACAAAAAGTCGCAGACCAAACTTTTTACAAAGAAATTCCCATTCAACAAGAAACCAAGATACAAATAGGCGCTTACAAATCCCGACCAATCTGACGCCTTACGACAATAGTATTGTATTGCACAAAGCACAACGCAATCCAAGGAAACCGCAAATGGAATAAACCACAGAATCTATAACGAACAATATCATATAGCTCTATGGTATGAACCGTACTGCACATCCCAACAATGCTGGGCTAAATTGCGTTCACATTCCCAGCGATCTAGGCCATCCCGGCTCGAACAAAAGGGTTCACTGGAGTAGCGTTCTTTCACAGTGGGTCCCGTACTAAGCTACGAGCAGACTATTCGGGTCAATGGAGCGGGAAAATTACCTGAAAAGACTGGTG
Source organism: Phlogophora meticulosa (assembly GCA_905147745.2). Taxonomy (NCBI): domain Eukaryota; kingdom Metazoa; phylum Arthropoda; class Insecta; order Lepidoptera; family Noctuidae; genus Phlogophora; species Phlogophora meticulosa. Next base: position 13,390,301 of record LR990520.1, on the reverse strand, counting down.
TTTAAAAAAAAAGAAGCTTTAACGCTCCAATCACTGTTCGGAACTATTTTAAATATATAACCCGTACTCTTTATTAAGTACAGTAAAATGATTAGAGTAGTTATTATTTGTGAGTTAACTGTGACGTTTTCTTTTATATTTTCCAATCACGACATTGTGAAGGCTTTTACTTTATTTTCATAGAAGTTCGTGCAATGATCAGTATTCATGGCGCCTAACGATTTGTTTTCAATTTATTGTTGTTGGTTTTGCTTTTGTAAATAACAAAAGACGCCAAAAGTTTCAGCAAAGTTACACTGACTTGAGGAAAGTGCATTGTTATGAGTTAAGATTGTTGTTGCATAAAGCGAGAACTAATAGCAAAGACTTCTTCACATAAGCAGCTGCAGCTTTATTGTGTAAACGCCTTCAACTTTGAATACAAACATAGGACATACTCGATTTTCCGTTATGTTCTAAAATGTTCTTACGTCTTTAAGTACCTAATGCAACACTCGTGTTTAGAATTTTATTGGCCTCAACTGTCATTATTTTACGAAATAGTCATTGAATTGAGTAATTTATTTTTTATCCACTTATTTTATTTTAATAAAAACGCCCTTGCCCTCCACTAGGAATTTCTGCTGTACCGTGAGTGAGTTTTACAAACATTTAAACTGACATACATACGAATATTTTTTTGCTTGCGGGAGTCGAACCCACAACACGCCAACAGCCACTGTGCCGTCACATGGAGTGTTGTATTCATAATTATAATAATAAAACTTGTTTTAAGACGGCGGCTATTTTTTTAAAAACATACCTATCTATAGCTTGAAATAACAAATAAGCTAAAATATCTCTACCCTGCCGCATCCCCCCTAAAAGGATAAGTTAATCTAATATGACTGATTTGTTTTTGTGACTTTGAATGTTTTAAACGCACCCACGATATAGGAGAAATTCCTAGTGTAGGGCAACGCGTTCTTTTTTTTCAAATAAAATAAAACGATACAGGAGAAATTCCTAGTGCAATTTAAAAAAAAGAATTTTTAAATAAATAAAAATGTAGTTATTTATATCTTACCTGTAATGAGAAGAATTTCTTGGCGGCTTCAATATTGTTACGGCCCACTTGTCTGATTTCAAGGATCCGTACTATCATCTCGCCGCGGCGCTCCACCGCCTGTAAACATCGTATCACAATATATTGAACACGCGCGATAAACAGGAGAAAAAAGAAAAAAAATGGTTTCGCTTGAGTGAAATATATTTTTTCAAGGCAACTCTTTTTGGAGATATGTACCTTTTGCATGGCGTACCTATACACATATTTCACCATTTACAATAATCTTAGGCACAATATCAATAAAAACTGTTTTTTAGTTATTATTTGCGAAAACATTTGGTAGAAATAAGTAGCCTCTCATAATTGGGCCCAACATCAAAACGCCAACATTTCCCCAAAGATATGCTAACTACGCTAAGTATTTCAATACTTAAGAGAATAAATTAAATAATTTGTTACTGACCTCGAGCGCCGCGGCAGTTGTCGAATCGTGGTCATTCTCAACCATTTCAATCTGCCTGAATATTTCATTGCTTACTCCTGATACCTGTGTTGTAAAAATAATAGTTTTAGGTAAAGGTTTTGCGATGAAATTGTATGTATGAAAGTGGTACGAGTTTGATTGGCATGTAGTAGGTTCTGAGTTGTAAAAACAAATGAGGAGTACCTCTTCATCATTTATTTTTAAATACTTTAAGAACACAAATGTACAGACGTAGAGTTAATGCCATTGGCATTTTCTACCAGTCAACATTTGGATGATGCATCGACCAACATCATCATCATAGCCTTTTCTCAACTATGTTGGGGTCGGCGTACATAAAGCGACTGCCTATCTATCTGTATCTATCAATGAAAATGCAATTCAATTTGCATTCTAACTGGCATGTATTCTAATCTCAAACTGTTATTTCGAGATCGCAGTAAAACAAAACAAAAAGTTTGGACAGATTTGTGGTTTCCGATATTCATAAAACATGCTGTTCGTCCTCTGTTGTTGCCAACAAAACCTGGTTATTTTTACTTGATTCTGTTGAACTCCGAGTTACATTAAAATAACGTGTTGGCATCTGAAACTAAGTTATTTTGAGGCTACATTGTGTCCGTATGTCATGAACCAATTAAGCTAGTTTCTATCTGGGGTTGTACTCCTCAAACTAAGTTCAATTCCGATCTAAAGCCAATGCTTTTCCAATGTTAATTTTGCAGTCTCGTGATTATATTGTTTGGCGAAATACACTGCTGTTAAAATAAACTTAACGTCGAACTCATGACGATGTGCGAAACGTCTAAGCTCTCTGAACGACTTGTTTTAATGTCAAATCCTATAACTATACTGTACAAAAGTCACCATAGAACATATTTCTTTCTACAGTTGCAGGAAACCCTGCAACTGTAGAATAGTTACATGGAGTGTTTCTGTTCTTTTTAAGCCTTACAATTTCTTAGAAAGTGCAAATTCACTGTAGATTTTTGGTTCACTGTAGGGCCATCCCTACAGTGAACCAAAAATCTTAGCACACGTCCATACGTGTGATAATATTTTAAAATAAATTGGTCCTGCTTTACGTTTACAAGAAACAAGTTTAAAAGACTTAAAAAGAGGAAAATAATAGAAAGTTTTTCTTTCTTGCAATTCAAGGTAAAATCCTGAAAAGGGGTAATTACGAAGAGTTCAATGACCTCTTCTCTATTTTTGTGACGTATGTCAATAACGTACCTTTCGGAAGTCTGGCTGCAGCACGCAGGGTGGTGCGTGGTTGGCGCGCGGCGGCTGGGGCGGGCCGGGCGGCGCGCGGCCCGGCGAGGCCGTCAGGTCCGGCGCCGCGCGCCCGTTCTCCTGTTCCAACAGAAATGACACTATGCTCAGCAAGGTTTGTAGGGAAAATATTTACAGAAATATCATTCTACCAGTCGGCACGCTTGGCGCAGTGGCTGAGCGATCGGCTACTGCGCCGCGTGTCGTGGGTTCGATTCCCGCACGGAACAAATAGGAATGAACAAAGTGAATGACCTACAGGTAGTTGTTTTGGGTCTGGCTGTTTATGTATGTGACTGTAAATGTTTGTGAACGTACCCACGACACAGGAGAAATTCGTAGTGTGGGGCAACGTTTAAAAAAAAATAAAAAAAAACAGAAGTTATCAAAAAAAATCTAGGAGGGAGTAGAGATGGTTGTGTAAAAGGATCCAGCATGTAAAGCATATTTATGTAATGAAGGGACAAAAGGGGTATAAATATCATGGCATTTTGTTTTCTGTAGCTTTTCAGTATTCTGACAGAATTCTACAAAGTAGCGTACAAAGAAAAATGTGGTATTAAAAAAACTTGGCGTTTTACTGGTATCCTTCAAATTATAACAAAAGGTTCGTAAATTCTTTGGGATTTTCCGAGCACAGGTGCCAAAAATAAACCGTGGCAAATAGACCTATAAATCCCTCGTTGCTACCTTCCTATAACTTAATGTCTTTACTCTGTAAGGCCGGTAAGTGACACTATTACTTATTATATTACAACGTAAACAGTCTACCAACTTGAAGCATATTGCGAGTCGCTTTCTAACATATTGCTTCATTTTTCTCGGACTATTAACTTTACGTAGGAAAATAAGTGGGTTGTACTTTTTTATCAGCGTGACAGATTGTATTGATGAGTTTATCACGTGCTTCACCCGTGAAATAGAGGTTATATAGGGCCGGATATTTACGTTAAAGCTCATTAAAGCTTGGGTACGAACCAAAATTACCAATCGTAAATTAAATTTTGTATGAAATAGGCAAGGCTAGTTTATACAATATGTGTGTGTTATATTTATATACTGAATTGTACATGGTACTTTCGAGGTTCCAATATTGTTCTAATAAATAAATAATAATTTCCTCTAAATTAAGTAAAACATCCCAAAGTTACCTCTAATTTCAATTCGTTTTACGATGTGGGTATGTCTACTTCAATGCCTTATTCGTGGTATTAAATGCACAATTAAAGCCTTGCTTTGGACTTTAATTGTGCATTTAAAGAAATTCCTTAAAATATATTATATATAATGTTTATTGGACACCATGAAAACTTACAAATAACACCTTTAAGAACTAAATGAGATATTAGAATAGACCTTATCGCTCAAAGCGATCTCTTACAGACAAAAAGAAAGAAAAAGCTCAGGAGTTTCTCTTAAAGAAGAAGTGCAGAAAGCTGAAACGGTCAAATTTCGATCACTGATCGACCACTAGTAGTTCTAAAAATCCCTTAATTTACCAGAACGGAAATATCAGAACAATACCTATTATAGATACGGATCTATCCAACTCCTGGCATGTGATGATGAGATAAGAAACTAATCAGCATATCGTATGAGTTCGATATTCTTGTTACAAGAACAAGGAAAAACATCTCCGAGGGTCTTAATATGAAATTAAATACGTGCTCCGTCGGCGTCGAACAACGAAGATTCTGCGAGAAATAAGATGATAACAGTGATAAATATGATGGAGAAGAAAATGTCTTCGTTTTCTACTTGCCCGGCATTAACTTACTGACGTTAATTGACGATAATGGAAGATTATAGGTAAGTATTCCGACAAAGAGCCATTTGTGTCATCTTCTAAGATTATTATAAACAAGTCATCATCAGAAATGGCACCTGAGACTCTGGAGTAACGTACCTACGTTAATGTTTATGAATTTGACAAACTGGGTTTTGTTGAGCAAGCAAAGCTAAGGACCTGCGTTTAGTTTGTAAGTGGCGTCAATTTATTTCCCGCGACTGAAGCGAATTTGCAACGTATTTATTATGAGATTATTTATTATGTTTGAAATTTAAGACTTTCGCAATGAAACGCTATTTATTTATTTATTAATAAATTTCATTTTCGGACAGTGAGTAAAAGTTTAAACAAAATATACTACAACTACAAGTTTCCACATGTAGTAAACAATATACCCATCTAATTTTATTTTAATCAATAAACCCATTTAATTTAATTGAAACATTTGAAATCACTAATATGAAACATGCAAAAGTATGGATGGATGTTTGTTACCCAATTATGCCAGAACGGCTTAACGGATCCAGATGAAATTTGGCACAGAGATAGATATAGTCTAGAATACCACAAAGGTTACTTTCATCCCGAAAAAGCATAGAATTCCCGTGGGAATTTCGAATCGTCTTATGTTGTACTTAATACCTACAAACCCACTAAAATAATCTAACCGCTGTCCATCGAAAAAACTTCTACTTATTCAAATTTCGAAGCGACCTCCAAAGAGGAAACCTAATGTATCGGACCCTTTCTCATTCAAATATGATGACGTCACAAACAAGTATGGCCGGTATTCTTATTTCCTTCGTTCTTCCGTCGCGAGTAATATTGTCACTTCCTATTTGAATGTGGTGCGAAAGAGATAAGGAAAAGCCATTTTAAATATAAATAGAGATTAAATAGCTTTTCGGCTTTCGTGTGAAATGTACCGAACGAATGGAAAGTGAAGTAAATACTTCATTTGAATATTATTTATCTGTGACAGATTTTTGGCAGAACGTATAATATCAATATTCAAAATGATTGAAATAAATTCACAATCCATAATCACAGCATTGCTAGAGCAGAGTTTCTTGAACATAACAACATCTTGAATATTCTTTTTTAATGTTGGTACATGGATTTTAAACATCATTGGCGAAATGTAGGAATACTACATGTCTACTACCTAACCTTTCGTGGATTATAGGCGTGATGTTTCCCAACCAAAACTCTTTAAAAAGAGAAGAATATTATACCTGTATTAAGCCTTATACAAACAGCATATCAATCAGATTCATGAATAAATCTTTCTAAATAGAATCCTTGAATGAAAAACACGACGAGTGACGTCAGCTCATAGAGTAGGTAGTAGGTAGGTACGTCATATGAATGATGAATGAAGTGTGAGTACGAAGCAAATGCAATGTGCAATGTTTCGCTGGAGTTGAAATTTCATATTTTTTTTATTTATTTTTTAATATTTGGTATAGGTAGGTATAAAGGTAGGTTGGTAGGTAGTAATAAAACACTTAAATACTTTACAAAGTTATCTTATCTTAACAATATCTTCAGAGATGAGATGTCACCATCACTTTACTAATTTAGAAATATTGAATAATATTTTTTGTAAATCGATAACTTCTTTATGTTTCATTATTTTCAGAATTAGGACATTATGTGAAAATATTAATATTAATGTGATATTAGTCAACGAACAAAACTGACTAAATCCACATAATGTTCCTAATTTATAACAATTATTCTGAAATAAAACAAATGAAGATTTCCATCTCGAAGTGGAAATCATTTTATTTACTATTATTTTCTTAATAAGGAAATCATTTGAACTATTTGTATTAATGTGAGTTAAAAGACAAATTTAAAATGGGTGTCATATTCCATTCATACTAAAATAGGTACAGTTGCGTACAGTTTCACAGCTTGTAACTTCCCAAACTGTGCTCATCTGTACAAGTCAAACAATGATTTGTCGGCCTATCATTGTCGTCCTTCCTCTGATTTTCGTTTGTGTGAGCGTTAAAATTTTTGGCGGTCGATCGGTTGCGGGGCGAAGGGAGCAGAGCAAGGGGGCGGGTCCCTGACCTAGTTCCGTGTTCCCCTCCGAGCCCCTCTCGCGTACGCATGAGGTCACTGTACTGCAGTTGCAAGCCCCCAAATACCGCAGGGTGACTGGACTCATCCCACAATATAGACCAACGACTGTAGTATTCACGCGGCATTGTATGCCAGAATGTGGGAAAAATATTATAACGGAAAAAATTGGATGGTGGTAGGTACATGAAAATTAAAAGTCGATTTTTGAAATGAAAAACGTTTTGATTTTAGTCATGAAATGCTTCCATTGGATAAAGGTTTATGCTTTCTAGATAAGTATTATATCTGTATGTTGTTTATGTAATAGGAATTATATGATAAGTCTTATATTTGGATGTGTGCATATGGAAATAAGTAGTCGATTTTTGAAACGGACAATATTTTAATTATACACTTATTTAATTACTTTTAATAATGGAATGCTTCGATTAGAAAGAGGTTAGTGCTAAGTCTATATTATGTAAGTGTTCTACCTGTTTTTATACGTAATAACAATTATATGATAAATCTAAAATATTAAAATTACTAAAAAAATAAATATTTTCAAAATAATTACGCAGGTACTAAGACTTTAATTAAGAGAAGTTGCATTTTTTTTCCTGTTATCGGTAGGCTCGCGTTTGACTAGCATCTAACCTAATGTAAAACTTTCATGTGGTCAACAATATAATATTTGCCCGGAAGTAATTTGTTAACTCTTAACTTAAAGTCCCCCAGGTTATGGCCATCGAGAAAAACAGACTCCGGTTTTATTCACTCCTTAACAGCAAGTACTTAAAAATACTGCAATAAACATACAAAAAGCAAACTAGATATTATATGGAAATGTACCCATATTACGAAGCACATAGGATGTCACTGCATCCGTATAAGGGTACATTGTGGTGTGGTTAGCTTTATTCTCGAGCTACATGCAAATTTCTACGCGGTCTACGCCTCGTAGACGCTGCTACGAATTTCGTAGACACTCGTAGCACCGTCTATTTTTTAAAGCATTCCTTTGTGTTTTTATGTGTTTACACGACAATATATTTGTATGGGCTCAATTTGTTCAAGTTTCTGAATAACGGTGCACAATGGAACAAATTGTGTGGAATAAAGTAATAAACATTTGTACAGAAACCTTGTGAGGTGCACGGAATATTTAACGTTTTATGTTTTTTGTTATTTATAAGACTTCATTTTGGAAGAGACGCCGAGAGACTGGAACTCTCAGGGCTGGTTTACAATGTTCAAATAGTCATTACTCACTCAAGATATTTAAAATTGGAACATAATTATTATGAAATTATCTGCCTAGCCAGTTAACGGGAGTTTAATCTTTGGCGGTATCACAGGCCCTTAGCAAATATTATATTGTCTCTGCTTTGTGTATTAAAACCTTTTGGACGTAATCTGGAAACCAGTAAATTGTAGGCAGTAGCAAAAGAGTAAATTGTGTCTAGAACACCATTATTTCATGAAAAATAAAAGTAATGATGAATAAAATGTGTAAATAACGGTTTTTTTTCTGCATCTAATTTTACTATAAATATTAATTTAGTGCTTTTATAAATATTACGATAATTGTATAAGTTTGTTCAACAATATCGTTTATTTTCTAGAAACCCACATGCCCGTTAAAAAAACAATTCAAAAATCAACTTCAGTACCTACGCGAAAGGTAATTCTTTAAAAAAATACTTGAACTCCAAGCAGAGTACTTAAATTTTAAAATTACACATCACGCAGGTCAATAATTCACTTCAAAAAATGTGCCGTTGATTCTTTATGTACCCGCCCTAATGGCCTCCGCAAAAAAAAGCAGTAACAAGTAAAAAAAGATCCGATTAAACCTCGCGATTCAGCAAACGGGCCGACTAACCTTTCTGTTTGCATACCAATTACACGGCCCCGTGTATTTACAAGAAACCCACACAACCTATGCAACAACGACATAACTACCTAACAACCTGCCATTTGATATTAAATCTTATTTCTTTACAGTAAGTCTCTTTTTCATTTGTCAGATGTTTTAATATTCTGTCGAGGGATAATGTACTTCTGTTGGCTGTCATGCAATATCCAGTGCAATATGGCTGTGGGATCTAATCTTAGTTTTATTAGAGGCACGGTGTTTTGACTCGTTTGGTCGTGATCTAGTTTCTGAAGATTTATGCCCGTTTTTGCGAAACACGTAAATTACTAATTTACGAAAAGTCAGATGCGGATAGTTATCGTTGCTTACGAAAACACTCATTTATAAAGGGTATAACCTAAAGTAACCCTTCGGAAAATTCCCTTTATAAATATATCTATAGTATCTACACACCCACATTTTGCTAATTATAGTTTTAAATTCTAAGTAATAGGAGGCAAGGCTATTGCCATCAATTGGGTACCGATCCAGACTCCAGGCCGCTATTGAGCAATTTCAGATGGAAAAACCCAATAGCACTTTTTTCGACAATGGAACCCAGGACCTCATGCTTAATTAAGTAACGCTTACGAACTATAGACCAACGAGGCTGTTTCAAAAAAACTTACATATTAGGAACTTTTCTCCCAAACTTTATAGTTTCGAAGGTTTTGTCTTAACAAAACCTTCGAAACTATAAACTATAAAGATTTAGCGCTTTTCTTAAATAGCGCTAAATCTTATATAAAATTCTCGTGTCATGGTGTTTGTTATTAAACTCCTCCAAAACGGCTCGACTGCGAATAGGACCACTTCTATTTTTCATTCCCCTAAATGTTAAGGGTGGTCCACCCTAAATTTTATTTATTAGACAATTTTTTTTTTGTTTTTATTTTTTTATGATACAACATACAAAAATACATACTATCTCAAATTTTCACTCTTCTATCACAACCTCTAAATGGCAAAACAACGTTTGCTGGGTAAGATAGTGTACCTATAAATATATTATCAAGCCTTAACTAGCTCAAACCACCCTTTCACGCTACCTGACATCAATGTCTGCTTTTTCTCCGAAAGCTCACAAATAGATTACGAAGCTACTGAATAAATAAATATGACAAACTACCCACAATTATGGAGTGTAGACCTGTCAGGGCTGTCATGTTACTGAAAACAAACGTTGATGGATTCTAAAGGGTATACACATACTCTACTAGTCAGTAACTGAACTTTATACTATAATAGTTTCCTATACTCCCATTGCCATTTAACCATCGATTGTTTCTTTATGATTCGATTTTGATTCGATATCAATAGATATTTTATGATGTGATAAATAAATAACCTATTAAAATCACTATTTTCGTGTGTTTACAACTATTGAGTTTTTTCATCTAGATTTTGCTTAGTCCTAAGTCTGCATTTGTGCCCGATTAATATAAATAAGTTTGCTCATTATTATTTGATATTTAACATAACAGGTGCAATGTGGGTGTATTATATTTATATAAGTCAGCTTTTATCTCTGTCTTTTGTAGTTAATTATTGCGTTCATTCATCTGCCCTTATCTGATTATGTGGCTGTGTGTCTTATTTCTTTATTATACATGTAACAGAAGTCTCAAGTTCCCTTCTTTTCTAGCCAATAACCACATTATCTACACACTGTCGTTAGTGTTATCTTTTTTTAAATGCGCATATCTGTTAGTGACTTGTCCATGTCGTGATCCATCCGTGAGCAAAACTTCGTCAAAATCCTTTCAGCCGTTAAGGTGTTAAAGCGTAATAAATTCGCATTTGCAAATATTTCTAGCTTCTCGACTTCGTTCGCGTGAAAGTCGCGGATTTAAAACTATCTTAAGTCCTAGGATATAATCTATCTCCTTTTCTTAAATTTCATTACGATCCGATCACCCGTTTAGTCGTGAAAAGGTAACAAACAAACAGAGTTATTGTCGCATTTAAAATAAATTTTACTACAGATTAAGTTAGGATTAGTTAGTTAGACCAATCAGTGCAGCCATCTCATCTGTCACCACATCCCCATAAAAACCAATCTAGTACATAAACCAGCACTGTTCCCACTCGTCTGTAACATAAAGTAATTTTCACAGGCTGTCTCGCTGCGGAAGGCGGCGCAAGTTGCAATCACCGGTCCTCGTAATAAAACTGTCGCGTGTTTCTGGAGCAGACTTATCATATGTAGTGCTCCAGTGTTTCACATCAGTATTGTGTTTTAATAACGTAACAGGGCATAGTGTGTTGAGTTTTTTCAATAGAAATGTTCTCATTAGCCGTCCGGAGTCTGGATTTGTGCCTGATGGAAATAGGCTCGCCCCCTATTACATGGGACTTAAATATAACTGGCAAAATATTGGTGTTACTATAAGTGCACTTCTGCCCAACCCTTTGGGGAATACAGGCGTGGTGTTTTGTTTATATAACATAACAGTACGATTGTATTTTCACAAAGGAGGAGTAGACAGATGTGTTTAGCACTCTCACATTTCATCTCTCACATCTCTAATATGCAGCGAGTCTTCTGTCATACAACGGCCCAAAATTCGGAGTTCAAAATCTAAATTCATTTATTCAAATTAGACTGAGAATCAGCATTTTTTGAACGTCAGAAGTTACATATGACAGTCCCCCAAAACACCCACCCTTCACCAACCTACGCGTTGGTGTTTTTTTTTGTAGAAGCAAGAAGAACCCAATTATACGTCGACCGACCTGAGATGTGAACTTAAGTTCATTCTCAGCAATTGACTAGATCACTAGACCAACGTAGCACTAATCACTGGCCTTCTTAATAAAACTATCGCATGTTTTTGGAGCAGATTTATCAAATAAACAAGTTTGACATCACGTTTATGTCTTAGCATAGGTAACAACAGGCTTGTATTCCTGAAAGGGTCAGTAGTTCTATCTAATTGTAGCAATGCTATGTATCGTATCTTGGTATATTATTTTTAGCTATGTACTCAGCCCAATACTCTGTATACCCTTTCTTTTATGATTTATAATTTGTTGTACATTTAAGTATCAGAATAAATAAATAAACACCACGACCTAAGCACAGGAAAAATTGAGAACTTAATTTGATGATTGTGCTTTCAAATAAATTGGCACCAAGAGAGTGAGGAAGTCACTCACCAATATTATTCTCCTAATAACGACTGATGCAATAAACCGGTACGCCGTAGGCAACGCGTAGCGTTCTCACAGCGAGATCAATGCTGCGTAGCTCAAGTGCTACGCGTGAGTGGTGCGACGCGGCAATTTTATATCTATTACTCGCTGTTTTGTGCACACCTGACGCGTAAGAGGTAAATATTTCATGCATAATTCAATGAATTTACGATAGGGATATGAGGCGTCTATCAACGCCAATACACCACAGTCTGTTTATGTGAGTATATCAAGTCATTTGTACCTTATATACATATGTACCTATATTGATTTCAACCTACAGACACTCAATGAAATATGATCAAGTTATCTTCTTACTGATTTCTCGCCAGAAAATGAAATCAGTGGTGGATCCCTCTCATTTTAAGTTTCAATTTAGATTAGCCTGACTAGGTTGTACCTGCAGCAGCCTCACTGGGTTAGCAACCGTTCGGAGATTTCCAGGTGAGCTGTGATAATCAACTGTCACAGCTCACATGGAAAGGTTTCCAGCAGGAAAGGACCTTTCCTGCTGGATCAACATCGTCAACCGTAGGGGAATGTCTCAAGACCCACCGATTTCCGTGCTTCGCGTGATATTACTGTTAATAGAATAGTTAAAATAAATGTTCACTCGACTTAGGCTGAGAATCAGCAATTCTTGAACGTCATATATTATATGAAACAGTTCCCAATACGCCCGCCCTTCACCACTTCTTAGTATTTTTGCTGGGAAGAAGAGGCGTAATATATCCCTAGCAATATTTTGATAATATAATCAACCTAAGGAACCTCGAGGCCCGAGCCTTCAGCCTGTTATTTGTCGTCTCCACTTTGCACAGAGAGTGTAGTTTGTCTGTCTCCTGAACTGTTCACATACGGATTTAGTAAGAAACTAATTATACCCATTATTCGTAAATGAGTGTTGCGTCCATAAATCTACTTTTGATAACTTTTACAAGTAATTATTTAAACTGTCACCAATGACGTTTATAAACGCCTTTAGAAGCAATGATTGATTATTTAAGAGTAGTTTGGAATATCAAACGAAACTTTACTGATTAAAATGAAAACTGGACTTTATAGTCCAGCTGATCGAAGGTTAAGTTGCGCTTGCCGAGACACGATGAGAGACACGAGACACGACGATCCACGGACTCACCTGGATGGGTGACCGTTCATGTCATACCGCAACGGATATTAAGCAGTTAGTTCCAGTTATCATCTATATATCTTTGACAGTCATAACGGGTAGGTAAACCGATAGGCACACACCAAAACAAAACTGGGAGGTATTCAGCTGCATAGTTTAGTTAGACTAGAAACCGACCACAGGATGTTCGGAAAAAGGCTACGCACACGATGTAAATTCCACCAAAACCAACACAAAAAAAAAGTTATAAATTCTTGAAACAGATGATTAAATTTATTACTTTTGGGGTCTCGAACCTTTTTAACCGTTGACGCCGAAGTCAAATCAAAGCGCCCGTATCTATAGACATTTTCATTTACTTTAATTATTACCCAAAAAAAATCCCGCTAGATATACGAGTATGTATGTGGCATCATTTTTTCCCGCTAAATATAAATGCCTCTAAACAATTTTTTCTTCATTTCCTTCCAATAAATATGTATTTTTCCCCTTTATATTATAGATGCACTTTGACTCCAATAACTGCCTTAAATACCACCAATCAAAACTTTACATGTCTGTATAATTTCCAAAGTAACAATATCAATAAATATTCGCCTACACTGTTTAAATGTAACATAACATGGTTGTCATGACAAACGACTGGTATTAATTACAGACTGCGGATCGTTGTAATTAGGGTAATGTAATGTAGGTTTACGTGAATTTACAATGCTACGGCGAATCGTACTAATTTGTTATCGATAATAAGGGGTTTTATGTAAGGGAATTGTGTATGGTCCGCACCATATAACATAACATTTTATAAAACACAGTTATGTTATATAACGTTTTGCAATTAGCACACATACAAAACATGTAATATAACTGTGTCATGCTACATGTTTTATGTTATATAGCATGTTATGTTATATAGTCTTAATAGGACGTACTTTAATGTAAACTATTGTCTTAGGTAAACGTTATAAGTAAGTATTTTATTTGCTTAAACATGGTGTACATGGTACATTGCATACAAGATATTAATCGGATACAGAAAAGTTCTAACATGTTCAGCCGCATATCGTATGATCCCATTTATTATGTCTATTCTACTCCTTCGCAGTTCTTTTCTGATTAATTTCGTTGCGAGACCCAAAACAGTTAAAATGTTTCTCCGGGACTGGCCGAACTTTATTGACTCGACGCTTTTTTGGTGGTTGCTGTGTCTATTCTGGCTTTCAGGAGTTGCAGTAGTTAGGACTGGTGAGCTTGTCCTAAATTAGAAAAGTCCCATGTTATGAAGGCCATGAACCAGTCACACATTCAGTCTCCGAGCCTCGTATAAGAAATACCTAACGGAAAAACTTAATATCGTTTTATCAACCTGGGAACCGAACCTAACATGAACGCTACTAGTAATCGTGGCCAATAGTGCAACAAGATAGTCGTAATCAATGAAAAGTTGTAAACTACTACGAAAATATTGTCAGTGATTATTGTTGAACTTAAGTACTAGTGGTCGGAAGCGCTACTGCTGCAAGAGAGACGAGCACGAGGTCCTGGGTTTGACTTTGGCTCCCAGGTCAGGCAAAGTGTTGTTAGATTTTTCCATCTGGAATTTCTTTGTAGCAGCCCGGAGTTTGGTTTTGTAACCAGTTGATGGCAATAGGATTGCCCTTATTACATGGGACTGGCAAAATGTGGGTGTACCATAGATATGCCTCTGCCTAACCCTTTGGCGTGATGATGTAGTACGAAGCAAGATTGACAGCGAATATTGCTCGGAGTTCCGATGTTCAAATAATATGGAGCTTGTTTGAGTTATTTCCTCATATGCTGTAACTTTGCTGTACGCAACACACTGTAGACATTTTAGTGTCTAGAATTGTAATATTCAATTGTAAATTAAATATTATTGTCAGTTTTCATACGTAGCATCACGCCTGTAATCCCCAAAAGGATAGACAGAATGTTACTATAGTACACCCACTAACCACGCACAAATCCAGAGTACGGGCTGTTACCGAGAGATTTTTGATGACCCAATTACACTTTACTCGACCCTGGAAGCCAACCCAGAATCTTATGTACAGCAGTAGTACTTACAACCACGATTATCATGTTCATCGTTCGGTATTATCAACCAATTCATCTCCATAAGGAAATAATTGTATCATATAAAGGGGGGAGGAATATTTTATTCTGCCTAGCCTTTTGGATAAAACGGTATTTTTAAGATGAAAATT
Organism: Phlogophora meticulosa; assembly: GCA_905147745.2. NCBI lineage: Eukaryota > Metazoa > Arthropoda > Insecta > Lepidoptera > Noctuidae > Phlogophora > Phlogophora meticulosa. The sequence continues at coordinate 13,375,159 of LR990520.1, read as the reverse complement.
GTTTTTAAAGTTGATTATAAAACCATTTAGTTAGTCAACACAATCCCAATTGTTAAAGCAAACTTACAAAAAACTAAAAGCAACGCGTAATAATTAGAATGAATAACGTGCATACGTTTTAATGAAAAGTTTATTTAGTAACACAGCGAACTTCATTAAAGCTTAGAACAAAGAAATAATTAATTTCATAAAACATTGCCTTCAATTATATCTGTCTGAAGTAATGATAGTCGTTATCAAGATAAAATTAATGAATGAATACAGCCGAGCAAGAATGAGGTCAACTGCACAGTTATGAATTAAAATTCATATAAAATAATATTGCTTATTTTTTGCTCGCGATACAAAGTACAAGTTCGCGGCATGAATGAACAGCAATTTGTAAATGATTAAGTAACACATGAATGGGGTAGATTAACGGTATGCGTTCTTCAATGTTTCAAGCTGGGTATATATCAGTAGGTAAGGAAGTCAAAAAGTTTTAGAGCGACCACTCCCAACGTTCCCACACTCACACTCATACAAATCAAAGTAACGGCGACGCCCTGAGTGCCCCACGTGTTCCGGTCTCTGTTCAATGGTATATCGAACATATACTTACGCATTTCGCGTGGACGTTCTTTTCTTTGAACCATAAAAGAAAGTGTGAACTAAAAATACACAGGAAAATCAAAAAAATAATATAAAATTCTTCGACAAATAACCATTGAACAACGCAAACGATGTCCAATGTTTAATTAGTTAAAAAAATACCGTAGACAAATCCAAGACGTACATTAAAAGACGTCGTGGAGCACACAAGGGGCCTCAGATCGATGGTCCGTCGTACACCTAATCGATAGCGCCGTACTACTACGTCAATGGGGTGCGCGCGCCGCCCGACTTACATAACGCGCAGAACACCACCTGTTGCTTAATACTACCACCCATTTATAACCCGACCACGACGGAAAGGCCGTCTCGCTTCCACGTAAAGTCGATTCTCGTGTACTATTAAACTCAGGCGGTTGGCCGGAGTCAATGCACTCGGGCAACCTTCGGCGCTGCACTCAAGGGTGCATAGTAGGGTAGCGGTGTGTAGGTATGATAATGATCTTCGTTACCGTTATTGGAAGGCGTAATGAAGAGTTTACGCTGTAAAGGGCATGGCGGTGCATAAAGTTTCTTGATACTTCGCGTATGAAACTGTGTCCTAACAAAACAGATTTGTACTTGCAGATTTTTAAGCTTGAGTGCGGCATGTTGTTGTAAGCTCTAAATGGGGATTTGGTGACTGCATAATGGAGTTATTCGAGTGTGTTTTTACTTACTTACGGACGGTTAACCCTATTTTTTTCATAAATATATGATAGATTTCTAAACCTTCCTTTAAACAATGTACATAACTTTCCTCAAGTAGAGAGATACCGTTCATCCGTATATAACCGATAAAATCGTGCGAGAATCCGGTTTTCCGGATGGTCGCAGAGATCAGACGGCGCTACGCACAGGACCGGAAACTGTGCACGACACGGATGAACAGATCGCTCGTGTGTGCATTTGTTTAAGCACGGAAGCGCACAATGAGGCAGGAAATACTCGGACGTAACAATCGTTTTATATTTTTTAAGTTTTTATACCTGTTTTCGCGTTGGGATCAGCAGAGAGAGTTAGTAGTTGACTTATTCGCTTACAAATGCGCGCACTTAATGTACAGGTACGCAATTTTTCGCTTATTCCTCATAATTATTTAATCGTTAATTATGAACGATGCTGTTCGATCGGACCAAGATAATGTCTGGACTTTAAAATAGACCTTTTAGTTGGTTTTGATGTTTTTTCTCAGAGAAGGTAGGAGTATAAATTAAAAAAAGGTGTAAACCAATTATATAATAACATAATTGTAACCATACATTTGTAATTATATAATTGTAACCAATTTACAAATAAATATCATTTATTTATCAATTATTATGGTATTTTTAATGATTTTAATATTAATGGCACTGGTGTTACGTATGAACCAGTAATTATAGTTATATTCTGAAGAAAAATTCTACAGTATTCGTGCTTTACGTCTTTGGAAACATAAAAGAGATTTTCTGAAAGAAGAGCCCATTACTACCCTGCTGCTCTAGCCAGCATCTTATATTTCATAACACCAGCAACAAGAACATCAAAAGGCTTTTTAATTAATCTAATTTAAAAAGCTGCTTCGTTGGCCGAGTAGGTACTAGTAATTAAGGTCTTGTGTTCGATTCCTAGGTCGAGAAAAGTATTACTGAGTGTTTCCCAGGATTTAGCATTCATCACGAGTTTATTGAATACTATCCCGGGTTCTGAATTTATACCCGTTTGATGGCAATCGGCTCGCTTTAATTACACCTTAACATAACTGGTGAATGTGGGACTATAAACACCTCTTAAAGTCTGTCTTATCTCTGGTTGGACACAGGCGTGATGTTAAGTTATTTCATTTTAAAAGTAATTACAAAATTGTTACCCTTTGGTTAATATACCTATTACGTAGGCTTTCAAACGGATAGACACATTTCACTAACAGGCGTGGGTTTAAAGATCAAAATCGTTGAAGCATTGACAGGTTTATAACTACCGCCCACGGCGCCAAGTACAACCTCACCCTTATTTGTGACGGGTGACAAGACATATTGCACGATTGTACACACATAAACTCACGTCATCTGCTACGATCCTTACATACCCTTTTTGCTCCGATTACGTTCATACATCTGGTCATAAACGCACACCGGTTGTGAGTACTACGCACGTGACCTTTTTGAAGAACATCACCAATAAGGTCAGTGTATGTCCTTCTAGGACGTTCCCTCCCGGCGTTTCAGCTTGCATCTGCCTTATTAATATAAGGCAGATGCAGATGCAGAGCAGACGACTAATGTCGTCTTTCATTCATCCTAACAACGTGACAAAACTATCTGAGAATACCATAGCACGATTCTTACAGAATAATTTGGATACCTCCAAATTACAACTGTTACTATTTGTTACAACGGAGTTGGTAATTGACTATTTTTGAGTAAGTTACTAAGTGTCTCGGTCTTGCTCATGGGTTTGCCAGCATGTGGAACACGGAATAGAAATAACAAGTGGAATGCCCACACAGCTATGTAGCACATGTTACAGTTAGGCAGAAATATACATATGTAAAAGTTTATAGTAAATTAGGCTGGTATAGAATAAACTCTCATCCTCAGAAGTTTTATCACAATCAAGAATATGTCACAGAGGATATGTAGCAGTAAATTATCGATATAATTATAATTATATTCGAGAACCGAATAAAAGTTGTCACACATGTTGACATATTTAAAAAGTAATCATAGCTTAATATTAAATAAAAATTGAGTTTATTTGTTACAATTATACGCGTTAGCGGCTGGACAGATTTCAATAAATTGGCACACGGGTAGACCATAATCTGTTATTCAACATAGGATACTTTTTATCCCGGGATAATAGAGAAGACGGCAAAAATAACTTTTTTTCCGTTACTTCGATAATAACACAATACTGAACACGTATTTTTTCTTTTTGAACGTACCTAATCAAAAGATTATGTTGCATATGTGCAAAATGCGGCATAGCGGGACACCTAGGTAGATTTTATACGCGAGCCCCAACTCCCCAACTTTAGTTCGTTTCATCTAAGTATATTATCGTAAAGCAAAAAAAGTATTGTAATTTTTTTTTTTTATACCTTTACTGACGGACTAAATATAATTGCTTTTTTTTACCCAGGCGTCATCCCTATTTCCAACCGAAAGATAGTTTATTCTATCCCTGAATCCATGTAAGCTTAATTTGTTCGGAAATATCCAAATAACTTTAGTTATACAAATATTCCTACTCGTTACGAAAAAAAACATCGTCACAAAAAAATATACCCACGTGTAGCGAACAAGAATTAGTTCACTCAGGCGTAACGTATCATTGAAATAAATTGCGAACATTTCTGACATTATTACGTTATTTACTTACACTTCTAACATTTATTTAATACATAATTGGCATATAAATTTTCAAAGGAAAATCCTTTAGACCCACGCGATAACAGTAGTCCGCCCACACTAGACAAAATATCAGTTTGTTATTTCATAAATCTCTTCTAAATAATCGTTGATATTTCAAAAACAAGCAACCCATGATTGATAAGATAACAGTATTATTGACATATGGTGTGATATTGAAAATACAAGCAAATTATTTTCTTTGACTGTACATTTTAATTCCATTTTTTTTTTCAAAAAAGTAATACGCCTCGGTTACTTCTTATAACATCAGCTATCTGTCAGTGAAGTCCCGTCAGAATCGAACCAGCGGTTTCAGAAACTAGCCCAAACAAATAGGCAGACAAAAATGTTAAAAATGTTTTTTTTTTAATATCTACATACTCTCTTGTATTTAATACAAAGCTTTTATTTTGACATTACAAACAGACACTTCAATTGTATTTATTTCTATAGACACGATAATGGCCGTACTGTAAAACCGTAGGACCGTCATATAATTGTATTTATTTTATTATTTTATTTTATGTTTTCTATATTTAGTATTGTGTCGTTGTGTGCCTAATCCTGTGCTGAATAAGTATTTTTTCTTTATTTCTTTCTTTCTTTAGGATAGGTAAATTAATGAAAGAGTTCGATTCCCATGCATTGTTCCATTCTATTCTATTGATGTGACACTCACAGACCACTGCCATCTTCACACACTCATCTCATCTGTCTAGCTTTTCCCCAACTATGTTTTGGTCAACTTCGAGTATAACCAGATGCAGTCGAATACCAGTATTTTACATGGAGTGAATCTGACCTGAACGTATTACCCAGTAACTGGGTTAACAGTTCCTGGGCAACATGTTACTCCTTGGCAAGAAGGTTTGTAGAAATTTCGAACTTCAAGCTACTAGACAAACAATTCAATAATAAGAATACGGGTAAGTTGTCATGCATTTAAAGGGCTACGCAGCTTAAAGGTAATAAATACTATAACATTACATCACGCCGTATTCCCCGAAGGGTAAGGCAGAGGTGTCAACTACATTAGTGGCCAGTTATTTTTGAGTCCTATTTGGAACTTAAACATGGTAATCCTGCAAATTCAGACTCCGGGCTGGTACTGAGAAATTCCAGATGAAAAAACCCAATAACACCTTGCTCAACTCGAGGATCGAACTCGAGACCTTATGCTTAGCAGTAACACCTCCGTCCACAAGACCAACAAGGCAGCCTACTATTATTACAACCCAATGTTTCTTAAATGTCACTTAAGAGATCTCAATCACGACTTACTCTCTTCCTCACACAAAATAGGTGCTTAATCTGTCCTCATGAATTAAGTAAACGTTCTCAACTTCCGTAACATAATTCGGCTAGCCATGGTTCAAGCATTAATACCACTTAGATCTGCCCTCACCCCATAAGAGAATTAGAGCGAAAAGATAAGTCCATTCAGTTTAATTATCCCATTCCAAGGGATACCATCAGATTGCCATGAAAGTTGGCAGAATTGGATGATCAAAATTATTTATGGTTATGGTGGTTTTTAGACCATTGGGTATGAAATTGTGATTGGTAATATACAGGGTGGAAGGGATATCGATAGACAACTGATACCATGAGTTCAGCACATTTTTCTTGACCCTCCGGTGTTGATATAAGTATTTTGGTTTTGATATTATTAATATTGATCATAAGTAATGAATGATTTTGATTTTGTTTTCAGTTTTAATTATATCTTGTTTTTGTTTTTTAATTTAATTTTGATTTTGTTTAATTTAATTTTTTTTTTCTTAAGTTATATTGATTTTGTTTATTTTATTTTTTTAATTTAGTATTGATTTTAATTTTAATTTATGTACAATGATTTTTATAATGTTGCTTTAAATTTTAATTAGAGTGAGTATATACTCACCTACTTTGAGCTACATTCAACTTTAATGTTTAATATGCATGATGTGCTTACCTATAATAAATTGGTACACTAGTTAATAAGTCTCTTGGATGTATCATAATTATTATTGTATCAGTGTATTCAATTGTTGGTGAGCCAAATAAATAAAAATAAAATATCTTTCGTCGGTTTTTCCTAATTTCTACATTTTTCTTACGGTAAAAAATCATGACTTCTATCTTACCCAATTTGTTTTTTTTTTATTAAAAGTAGCAAATTCTTTACTTTTTAATTAAACTTCTCATTTTGTGATTTTCTCATGACTTTTTATGTCTCGTCACCATCATCATCTGCATTACAGCCTTTTCTCCAGTTTAATCAGATGCAGCTGTCCTCCAGAATCCAGTTACTAGGCAACACGATACCCTTTGGTAAGACTGGTTGTCAGACTTTCGGGCTATTTTGTCCAAACGTAATAAACGACTGTCAGAGTTCTTCAAATGACAGTCGGATTTTACTACTTAACGTGCCTACCGAGGTACGGAGGGGTCTCAGTATGTAACGGATGGTCACCCATCCACTTTCTGATCTCGGCAAGGGTTGCTTTACCTTCGATCGACCCATGCGGCTTCTAACATTAAGACACATGGCTCACAAAACCATTAGTAGTGTTGTATGATCAACACTACTTATGGTTTTAATTAATAACATTGATTCAGTAATCAGCACCCAAAGTGTCTACCACGTGTCATCTTTAACACCTTAAACGCCAGGTGACCGACAAAGAATACATTTGCTATTGTGTCTCGTTTTCTGGTACTTAAGGTGTTAAGAACCAAAAATATAACATCGTTGTGTTTAGTGTAACTATACGTAAGTTTTCCGTTAAGTAAAGTCTAGCCAAAAGCCTGGCATGTTTGGCTAGACTAGGCAATTCGAAAAAGAATAAATAATTTTGCAGGGTAAAGAAGACTGCAGATTTAAGACAAAGATTTAAGAAGCTTTTAAGGCAAACTTGGCAAGGAATCAAGTCAAAATGAATAGGTACAGACGAATTATTTTGAATACGTGGGTTGTAAGCATCTCTTTTTTTTAAACACTTTGGAATTTACCGCACTTGGAATTTCTCCTGTATCGTGGGTGGGTTTACAAACATTTAAACTGACATACAACAACAGTCAGACCTGGAACTACCTGTATGTCATACAAATATTTGTTGCGTGCGGGAATAGGGTGGTGTCCTTAAAAATTCTGATTGGTCCGAAAGTTGGATTACTCAAAAATACTGGACACGTATTTTTTCTTTTGTCACGTAAACCAAAAATGACGACGATATAGTTCGTTGAAATGGCGCGTGACGTCACGCCGTGCTACACTTTTAACGTAACAGTGAGGTCACAAGTCCCTTCTCCTGAAGTTTTGTGTGTATAATTGTCATTTTTTATTGATTTGGGTAAGCAAAAAATACGTGTCCAATATTTTTTGGTAATTTTACTGACGGACTAAATAGACTTTATATACATATTTTTACCTCGGACACATCCCTATTGAACCCACGACACGCAGCGCAGCAGCAGAACACTCAGCCACTGCGCTATCGTGCATTCCTATTTATATTTCGTTTAGTATTCAATTACACTTTGAAAATAACCCACGATGTCAGGGCCCAGTAGAAATCTGACATAGGTTTAATCAGTCCCTAGGGTACAGTTTACAATACTAAAATGTACAATTACTTTTAGTTCGTTCAGATGTTCAATTGCTTTTTTACTGTTTTAAATGTGTTTTTACTTTTTACTACAAAAACCTGTTAATAATATTGCCATACATAAATACGGGATGTTACTATTTGGCATTCAAATATTTATATTATTCATGACACATGCACTTACATTTTAAAACCTGTCTTTGCAACAATCTTTACAATTTTCATTCAAATATAAAAATAATAATAATAATAGGTCTTTACCTATGAAATTGCCGTTTTGTATGAAAAAATTTAAATGATTTTTTTTCATGTATTTTTTATTTGTATTAATCGAAGTAATCACCCATGCAATCAATGCATCTTTGCCAACGCAGTGGCAGTTTATTGATGCCCTTCTTAAAGAAATCAGCTGGACAAATTCTTCAAAGGCATTTTGTACTGCCTCTCGGGTATTGAATTTTTTTCCCGCCAAGAAGTTATCCAAATTCTGGAAAAAGTAGTAGTCTGTAGGCGCAAGGTCTGGTGAGTAGGGCGGATGACGGAGAGCTTCCAACCCCAGTTCTTGCAACTTGGAGACCGTCTGCTGTGCAGTATGAGGTCGCGCGTTGTCGTGCAGGAGCAGCGGAGACGAGCGATTGACCAATGCTGGTTGGAGATGTGCCAGCTTCTCCATCATTGTGTTCAATTCTTCACAGTACACATCTGCAGTAATGCTCACCCCTTTTGGTAAGAAGCTGTGTTGAATCACACCGGCGCTAGACCACCAAACAGTGACCATCACTTTTCTTGGGGTAAGTTTTCGTTTAGGGCATTGTTTAGGTGCTGAACCAGGATCCAACCAACTTGCTGAGCGCTTGCGGTTATCAAACAGAATCCATTTTTCATCGCAGGTAACAATGCGGTTCAAAATTCCTTCATTTGTGTGTCTGTTGAGCAGTGCAAGGCACGTCTCGACGCGTACTTCGCGCTGGCGATCATTGAGTTCGTGGGGCACCCATTTGTCAAGCTTTTTTACCTTGCCAATTTGACGCAAATGGACCAATATTGTTTTGACGCTAACGTCGAAAGCTGCTGCTAATTCAGCCGTAGATTGTGTATCATCAGCTTCCACAATCGCCTTTAATTCGTCATTGTCGACCAAAGTCTTCGGACGACCGCGAGGTTCATTTTTCAGGTCGAAATTTCCAGAACGGAAGCGAGCAAACCAATAACAGGTAGTGCGTTGGTTTGTAGTGTTAGCTCCGTAAACGTCGTTGATGTTGCGTGCCGCTTGTGCCGCGTTGCTGCCACGACGGTACTCATATTCCATAATTACTCGAATTTTTAACGTATCCATGATGACGAAAAAGATTTAAATGCGATGAAAATGTAACACTAATCAATAAACAAATGACTACTTTTGGAAAAAAAAAACCATGTTTTTAAAATAAAATTAATTTGAAATTAGAATTCTTAGCCAAACAAAAAATATTTTGATTTGAAATGGCCAGTACTGCAGAACGGCAATTTCATAGGTAAAGACCTAATATCAACCTGTTACTGTCCCACTGTAGGGCCAAGGCCTCTTCTCATACTGAGAAGGTACGAGCATTAATCACCAGGCTTGCTCAGGACGGATTCGCGATTTCAGACTTATATTAATTATAAGTCCAGGTTTCCTTACAATGATGTCCTTCACCGATATCCGTGATGTTCAAGATAAACTTAGAAAGTACATATTAATTGAAAAAGTCACATTGGTACTTGCCTATGCTATGAACCCACAACTCTTGCTCACAAGCCTTAATCACCGGGCCATCACGACATTCAAATATAGTCATTATTAAATGTTTGATTGATTTGAGTAGTTTAGATGTACTGATAGCTTTCAGTTTCTTAGATGACATTTGACCTTAATCTTGCACGGACCGTGGAATTCTAGATTCAATTTTCGGTGCAAGTGACGATATCTTGGTATGAAAATCACTGGAATCAAGCAGACTCAGCAACATACTCCACTTCTCAGCCCTTCCTTTCAGGAAATACAAGCATTTTAAATGAATTCGCGCGCTTATGGTACATGCTTTGTCTTGCTTCTCTATAATATATAATTTTAATATTTCCTTTGCATATTCTCCAGCACATTAATCTGGGGACTTGCCAGAAAAATGTTGATGAAGTTTCCACGTGAAATACTTAAACAGTACCCTTAGGTAAGGGAGTAAAGTGAAATTGCGAAAAATACACACTACCTCCATAAAACATTCGCCACATGAAATGGTAGTGGTTCCGTAGACCCGTAGAATGGGTTTCGTGAAATAGGCACTTTGGAATGTGATAAACTTGTCACATCATTTTGACATCTTGCCTGGGGAAGGCTTGCTTGAGGAATGACGGTATGAAGGCCGATACCTTGATGCACAAGCTCAGATAGGAATGGTTTTATCTTCACTCTTTTGTTTGGAGGAAATGTACAGATGCTAGCACATCAAGTTACCCCAATCTGTCAAAATTCTTTGATAGTTTCTCTACTTTATTACAAAAGTATAAGGTTCATGTTCAATTGGGATTATTTGACAGTCTGGGAAACCTTGATGTCCTGGCGTCTGTATATACTAACTATCTTTAAATCTCAAATTTTATCATAATATGACTAGGTATAACGATATACTTATAAAACTCGGTTACTTCCACGATTTAAGTCTCTTTTTAGCTAGTCTAAGTAATGTTCAAGAAAAAACATGAGAATTTTCCGATTACATACAATTCTTTTAAGTCATTTATTTCCACAAAGTTCACAAATGCAACTCAGAACTTCGCTCCACAAAGCAAACCTGTTCAATGGACTCGAAAGCACACATTGAATATTTTAATACCAAAGAGTCTTCGATCTTTGAAAGACTTTCGCTATTTTAGTGTCTAAAACCAAGCTAAAACAATATCAAAAACTGCTTTAAGCCCTACAGCGTAACCACAAAATCAATTTGCTATCCCCGCTTAGCAAAAAGCAGCAGAAAAAACGCTTTAATAAAAAAGCAATCAAGTTTTTCAATCAAAACAGCTGCATGTAATATCTGCAGCCCCCGGGCTATGGGATCGTCAAGACTATCGTCTAGACAGGACACGGACGAACTGTCTGTTCTGATAATGTCAACTGATCTATGTGCTATTGCTTTTGGACACGAAATGCAGACATAACACAATAGATTGCACGAAATGCGCAATGTTTGAATGTAGGACTTAGGTCGCTGGATATATTCTATTGGAGAAATAAAACCAACAAAAATGAGAGTAAGTTAGTTTGCAAATCGCAATACATACAGATCTCGGCTATCAAAGTTGTCAGGTCTATATCTTCTAGACTGGAGATAGAAGGACCATCTGTTCTGATTGCTTTATGAAATACACATTCAACATTAGAATTAATGAAAAAACAACTCCTCGACTACTTAGCCGTCTCGTTTTCAACGCCGCACCGCCGCCGGTTAAAAATGAGATCACCCAAAATAAAAGATCACGTAATATCATCTTTCCATGACAATATAATATTTATCAAAATATCTTCACTTAATAAATACATATGTATGTTAGCGGTTAGCATAAATCTAAAATGTTACCAGCTCAAGGGTATCGTCTAGACAGGAGACAACCACCATTATTAACAATAATGAGTCTTGAAATATGTTCTATTGCTCTTCTACTTAGATAACAATAAAATTATATCAATGTGAGCCTGAGAGATTTTTTTTTTTAAACGTTGCCCCACACTAGGAATTTCTCCTGTATCGTGGGTGCGTTTACAAACATTTAAACTCACATGCACAAACAGCCAGACCCGGAACAACTACCTGTAGGCCATACAAATATTTGTTCCGTGCGGGGATCGAACCCGCGACACGCAGCGCAGCAGCCAATCGCTCAGCCTCTGCGCCAACCGTGTCGTCAAATTACATTAAAATTGTATTAGGATTTAGTTAGTTAAAATAATACCACTGTTGCTCACGGTGTTTTCCTAAACCGATGCCAGGGATATTTAATATAAACATGTAAATTACAGAGACCAGATCATGAAGCTACCACAATCTGTCAAATTTATTTGATAGTTTTTCAATTTTATTACAAAAGATTCATATTCAATTGGGAAGATTTGACAGCTTGATGTGCTGGCGTCTGTTCATATGGATTGAATATTTCACATTGGTTTTTGCTCGTATTTGATCCCAAAACTTTGTTTTATAATGACTGGCAGAAAATGCCTGTGACATTAAGTCTTCTGTACATTTGCTTAAAGTATTAAATAAATAAAGAAAAAATAATGAACAAGTCAATCTTCTATAAAGATTTAACTGTAGAAAACTGATTTGTATAATTCAAAAAGTCGTGTTAAAATGCACGGCACACCCAGTGTTTGCTGGTTTGAATTGAAGTCGTATCAGTGGTTAAATAAACCTCTTACAAACAGCAATAAACTAGATCCTAATATTAATGTGACATGATCAATCTTGATCTAAATTGGTATGCTCTATTTCCACGCGTATAGAATTCAAAGTTTACCAATATTTTCAGTGTTACTTATACAACAATGTCGTGAAAATATAAAGTCTTTCCCATACATTAAAACAACAAAACCCCGTACTAAAATCTTCCACTGTAACAGCTCAGTTAATATCCAGACAGGCGCCAGCCTGAACTACGAGCTCGCCCCACTACAAGACTGGTGACACCGTGACGTCATCACCAACGATAATTGACGCTTACGAGGACATTCCATGACCTTTCTGTGAGAATTGACCCATTTTACAGATGAATTGATGGGTTGTTTTGTGTCTAGGATGTTGGGAAGGAGTTTTATTTTATGTTTGTACATGGAAAAACAGTTCTAAGTAATATTACTTAGAACCGGTTATTTTTCTAGAAATAATCCTATTACTTATATTGTAGAACATAAGTAAAAAAGAGGTATTTTGATCCATCTTTAAGGTCGTAGGTAATTGTATAAGTAGCTAATTGAAACCCTTTTTAAAATGCACTCTTATTAAAAAAATTGATCATAAAATACTTCTCTACATACATGACATGACGATCGCTAAAAATGAAACATTAACCCTATCGATCGGCTTCCAGTCTAGGTAGAAGCAGCTGGAGTCCAGTACTTTACATGGAACAACTGTTATCTGACGTCTACAACCCAGTAACTGGGTACCACGATACCCTAAGACTTTTTGTCAGACTTTCGGGCCCATAACGACTTCCAAAGATCCACGAATGGCAGCCAGTATCAAACGTTTATCGTATTTTCCGAGCCACGTAGGAGCCTTGGTATGTAATAATTATAATGGTAACCCATCCACAGATCGACCTCGGCTAGTGTAGCTTAACCTTCGATCGACATGTGCGCTGCTGTTATTAAGCCACAAGGCCCCCGTCCCCTCATTTACTTTTTAAAATATTCTATGTAAAGTATAATAGTAACGTAGTAGCATCAATCTCAATTATGGCTGCCATTTATTCATTGTAAGCAGTCTTTTGTTTTCTCACATTTTCTTTTATGCTCACGTAATGAAATCACAGGTACAATATTATACTTGGTAGATTTGACGATGATATTCTGATTAATGAGTCTGGGTTCTGTCTGAGCCGTTTATCATTTGATAGGCAGAGTTTCATAAACCTTTATAGTTTAAATATCAACGTCAAAATTATGTTGAACTAACTGTAATTTTAGCATAAATCTAGTAGGCATGTAAATGTGAGCGAATTAAGATGACGCGTCAGTACAAATGTTGGGATTAACCCCAGTGTGTGTGTGTGCTTCGAGTGATAGTTTAGATGGATCTCATTTTTTATTGACGTCGTGAAAGTGCTTTATCACTTTAAATTTAAGTTTCAATTAAAACAATTAACTAGGTATAGTAAAACTTAACTAGATACAATTTTATTCTACACACAATCGATCGCAATAAGTAGTAGAATAGTAGTTTCATTACAATAAGAAAAGAGCACGTTAAAGGAAGCCTGAAAGTGGTGCCTGTGACCAAGAAGTTGTGTGGAAATCGGTTGTAATGTCATGGTATGGGCATGTTATGCGAAGGAATAAGGACCACGTTGTGAGGAAAGTTTTGAGAATTAATATAGATGGTTACAAGAGTAGAGGGAGACCAAAGAAAAGATGTATGGATTGCGTGAAAGATGTATGGATTGCGTGAAAGATGATATGGCTAGAAAAGAGGTGACTATTGAGATGACGGCAAGTAGACATGTATGAAAGAAATATAAGATACCAAATAAATTGGGATAAGGACAGGAGGATGATGAAACATAACTGGTGAAATGTACTGTAGGTACTCCTCTGCCCTACCCTTCGAGGAATACAAGCATGATATTATGCTACTTCATTTGTTTAAGGATTTAACCAAGGAAATGAATTGACACAACCTACGACGTTCTTCCAATTCTTGTTCATTTGCGAGATGACAAAGTTATTTATGAAAATAAAGCGATTCAGTCCTTAGCTACTCGCAGAAGTGTAAATAATTGCATCAACATTCTTTTTTTGCTTAAGTTTCAAGCTGCCCACTGGCTTGAAACTATACCAATTAAACTGACTCCGTATACTTTTAAAAATAAGTTTAGAATTTCCTCCGAAACTTTGTCTTGATGAAACCCTAAAAATAACTACCTTATATACTGTAAAAAGATATCCAATGTTCCACTTTTGATCCAAGAATAGCCCATCTCTTGTGTATCGTAAGAGGTGCCTAAAAATAAAACAAGAGGAAGGCTGATACTTCAGGGAATAAGTTACATATTGTGATTGACATAAGTTGAATACGTTGAAGTGTGATGATAACAGAATTAATTTGTACATCGCTACATTTTAGAAGGCGTGTGAACACGAGTCTTTTGATGTTTCCTACCAGACTGCTCTCAAGAAGAAATACCGAAACAATGTCATTGAAGTCCAGACATCATCTTAGTCAGATCGATCATATGAGAACTATGCAGGTTGGTGTCTGAATTGGGAAAGAACCACACCGATTTGCCACCATACACTGCACACGACCTGAAGGCCAAGTCTCGTAATTAAAAACGTTCAATATCTAGTAGAACTGTCGCTGATATCATATTAATGACAATGACATTTCACACGACCAACATCCACTCGATTACACATAAGACAATCAGAAACAGAGTTCTCATCAATAAAGCGTTTAAGTGATGCCAAGGCATTGATCAAACAGAGCCCCCGGGGCACCAAAACGCTTCACACAATTGTTTCGCACGACTAACTTTTCAAAGTTCCCTTTGAAATGGTTAATTTATTCCAAACGTATATATAATTATATTTACATAACAAAAGGTTGCCGTGTAAACAATGCCGTCAGAGGAATGCCTTTCACGAATAAAAGCTTTATGATACATCCCTTAACTTGATGTAATCTCAAGTATTATGGGATAAGTTGGAGATATGTTGAGTTCCCGGTTGTGTTAAGTTTCGTTTTTGAAGAGCAGGTATTAAACACATGGTGTGCGTTCCTGAAATGTTTGAGTAATAAGTTTATTTATGCTCGTTTTCATTACAACGTTGACTACGCGACACCTAAAAGATCATAATTTTGAACTGCAGCGTTCTGTGAAACCAGTGCGTTTCTGTATAAACGATAAATTACTCCAATGTTATTGAACACTTCGTTAGTAAAAAATAATTTTGCAAAGAAGGATCTTAAAATTTCCTGACATTGTTCTTATTATCAGGAATTATTTTGGATTTCTTAATCCTGAAGTATTCGTTAAAGCATTATCAGGAGGATCTTTGGGGTGCGTTTTTTCAAAAATAATAGATTACAAGTAACTTTTACAATACAGAAAAATATAAGTCTAAGTTGAAACTTCCACACCTCTTACTTCAAATCCAAAACTTTCATCAACATCCGCTATTCATCCCCATTAGGGGGCGAATTTTCTAAAATGCATCGACAGTACTTAACCTTTTTTTCATTATACAAACGTACTTTACACTGTTTGTCTCTGCATCACCCAAAGGTTGACTGGTAGAAAATGCCTAATGGCATTAAGTCCTCCTCTGTTCATTTGTGTGCTTAAAGTATTAAATAAATAAATAAACTTTTGGGCATAATTTCATGTTTCTAGTCTCAGCGGTTTAGACATTCCATTATATATCAGTTAATGCTTATTTGTAATAACTTGAGTGCTATTTGTTATCTATCTATCCCAAGCAATTAGTATTTGATATTTAATGTGTCAATAGACCAGTGAAAAGGATAGTCAACAGCTGGTGGGGAGAGCAAATCTCACAATTCAACATTTCCAGTTGTTGATTCGAGCTAACCACAAAACAGCGAGCAAGCCAAGCATACGGGCATTCAAATAAATTGCTTGTCTGTTACTGTGGATCTGTAGACATATTCCATTTATTAATAGGAGGACGCACAACCTGATACCTGACCTGGGTTCAGTACATAATGACATTTATAAAATTTTCCATTGCTTTTTTTCTATTTTGTATATTTTGTTATGTATTATAAACTGTAAAAATCATCATTTCTCCATAGAGAACCCAATTACATGTATAAATAAAGAACTGAATTATTTACTTTTTAATTCAATCATCCGTCTTGAGAAAGCGTGGTGATTAATCGTGTGTTCTCGGTATGAGAAGAGGCCTTTGCCCTTCAGTGGAACAATAACAGGCTGCTATTATTATCATAATTAATTTAATTATTAAATCATATTAAGCATCTTATTGGTTTGTACACTGTACCGATTATGTAACGAATGATAACTAAACTTCAAATATTATATTCTAAAATTATGAACAGACAGCACATCAAGCTGCCCCAAACTGTAAGATTTACCCAATTGAACATGAACCTTATTGTTTTGTAATAAAGTTTAAAACTATCAAAGAAATTTGACACAGTAGGGTAGCTTTTTGTGCTGGCCTCTGTACCTGAGTGTTATTTTTGAATTATTTTTACATATTATTTTTACATCATGATTTGCCTTACCTTTTCCAAGTAATATGTGTATTACAAGAATAATAAGATACATATCTAAAAACATACAAGGTTTTGATTAATTATTATAAAGCAACAATCATAATAGACACAAGGAAACAGTAAAATAAATATGTTGGGTGGATTTTTTACATGGATCAATTGCTTATCTGATCTCTACTGTAACAGGGCAACACGAAACCACGGTTGAATTAGTTGTCAGATTCTGAATTCTCGTAACAAATGACCCATCTACAGAACGTCCGCGGCAAGCATTGCTAAATTTTATCTGAATTTTTTGTTTGAGTAAAACATGTATTTTCTGTAATAAGAAGTGAAGTATTCTGTTTGTAAGAGGTAGGTACCTAGTCTTTAAAAGTTAGTACTTTGACTATAAATTTCATTCACTGATAGAAAGCTACGAACAGCTAAACCATAGTCAAATTGTATTCCAAAAAAGTGCACGATACCACGATACTATTCAATGGGAACTCAGCCGCGGCAAAAAGCTAGTACATGCCAACGTCATTCGAAATATTAACTTGGAAAAATAAATTGACTTGATTTAGTAAATAGATTTAGTCCCAAACATTATTTCGGAATGACTCACATCAATCGCTGTTTGTGCTGCTTAACTATTAAAAGCCAATACATTAACGAGGTAAGTTATTTCAAGCGAACCAATACGTCTTAATGCTATCTCTTGAAGTTTATTTACTGACAGAGCAAAGTAAATTACGAGGCACGCGCTCCTCTTAGATAAATATAGATAAACTTATAAAAATGCTCAGCTAAATATAAATACTTAAGTAAAACAGTATCTTGATAATTCAATTTTGTTATACATTTGATCAAAAGGGTTGGAAGACACGGAACAGGCGGGACGCGAAGACGTGATATGATACGAAATATTCTACGGTTTACTCTTAAAAGATTATATAACAATATATATTGAAATATTCCTGATTCATACAAGCAAATTTTTATATTTTAAAATATGCTTGTACGAAAATATACGAGTAACACTTGTATTTTTGTGATACCAATCAATAATATCAATCCACAGGGTGAACTTGAGGATACAATATCTATAATAAACATTTCATCTTAAATTAAAGGAACTTTCCCATCGGGGTTTGCTCCAACATTCTGTTAAAATTAATTCATTGGCCCATAAGTTGGAACCATTATCAAATATGACATTAAATGTTCCTAAAATATCCAAGAATATTATTAAATCTGTCAGCTTAAAATCAAGATACATGACTGAACATTGTTCATACATTCATTGAACATAGAAACAGCCGCCATTTTAACGACTCTCACTCGCATGAACTCAAACACTAAGAAATACCTACAAGTTTAATATAACTTACAATTTGTATTTTCTTACTAGCATTTTTCTAACTTCAATTAAATTCTCTTGGCGTTTATTTTCTAAAGTTCCCTCCTACACTAGAAACAAGTTAAGTAAAGAAACCTTAGACATAATGTGGGATTACCAGGAGACGCCTACATCACCCTAAGGCTTTGTGAGTCACCGTCTAAATTAATTCCCTTCTTTGTACAGTTTGTGTGTATGTACTCAGTCTATGGGTGATTCAGAGGTTAAGAGTGACTTAAGACAATGGTGGGATATTCTTGATGAATTTTGTTGGTCACATATGCTTATGATGTATTGCTTCTCCTCATATATGTTTAATATACTCCTGAAATCGCCAGTCTGCCTGAACGCCAATAATGTTCAAGCTTTATTTGTATGAGAAGAGGCCTTCCTCTACAGTGGGAAGTAAAATGGTGGTTTTATGATTATTTATTTTTATCTTCAAGCTGTGTGACAAAATACGTTTATAAAATTTAAAAAAAAAACAACTGCTGACTTCATCAATCTGCATCAATGGTCTAGTGGTCGAAATTACGACTTTTGAGTATTGGCCCGGTTTCAATCCCCGGATTAATCAGTGTTTTTTGTCTTTGAGAAATATCTCAGCAAGATACCGTATTCAAAAACACGTGGCCATTCTGTTGTTTTTACGCAATCTCATGTAAATACACATGTATTTATGTAAGTACTTTACAAAGCTGTCAATTTAATCTCAGTCGAACTAAAAAATAAATGTTGGTTTAAAATAACATTTGGACAAAATGTCTAGCTCTATACAGTTATCACCACCTAAAAATTACATAATCTCAAAGGCCTATGTAAATATTTACGACATTTACGACACAACATTCCCCAACTTTCATACTAAAAGCTTCGCGCTCCCACCAAAAATTTTTAAGCGGGAAATATTCGCAAGTCGCCTAATGTCCCGCGGTGCTATTAAAGGCACTTCGTCCTGGTCCCACGTACGGCCCATTATAAACTTTGTACCATACCTATTACCCTCTACGTCTTGGGCCGAAAATTGAGGTTACTTTAAAAGGATTGTATTTTTTTTACGTGTTTTTGATGGCTTTTGAAGGTACTTTATACAATAATAAAGACTGGTACTTGTTAAGCCGTTGGTCCCGGTTGTCATTCGTAGATCTTTGACAGTACGTGACGTAGTCAAAAACCTGAAAATGTTGTTTGTTTCGTTCCCATAATAACCCCATCGTACAGTGTAACTGTTAAATCGCTTTTTTTATTTGTGCCTACACACAATTCACAATTCACTTTTGACATTGGCAGAATGATCGACATAGGCTTTGTTTGCCATAAAAAGAAATAGAATAGAACCTAAAAAAATCCACTAGTTTTGTCAAGGGTTTGAGCAACCAATATCTTACTGCCCACTAACTGAGTCGTGTAGCATGGACCATTTGTTCCTTGTAAAATACTGATAATCACTGTATTTGGTTAGACTGGAAGCTGACGTCAGCGCAGCATGATGAAATCAGTCTTTAATTTTCTTAAAATTCCCCCCTACATCGCTGTCTTAAGATACCTTACTTTACCTCTTTATCTATTATACAGTTTAATATTTTTTGTTAGTCCTAGCACAGTTACATCTACAGGATATATACACTTTCACATCCAAGGTTACAACTTGAAAAAAAGAAGCAACATAAACCGTGACTCTCTGTGTCAACATTCCATAATAAATGAATAAATAAATAATGCTAGACAATCCACTCAGCATCATCTAGCCCCAAGCTAAGCAGAGCTTGTGTTATGGGTAATAGACGAATGATATAGTTAAAACTCTTACAATACATTACATAGATAGATATTTTTTTTATACATATCAAAAACCCAGAACACCCAGAACAAATCTGTGTAGATGGTACAAACATTTTCGCACATAATAACTATGACATTGACTCTTAAATGACGAGGTTTAGATATTTTCGTCCCGTTCAGACTAATATGTCCATTTCCTTCTAAATCTCGTTAACACCTTAGGCGCCATGTGTATCTTTTTGTCACACAGTGTCTGGACCACTGTGTATTCAAAAGTATACAAATCTTTCTACTTAGTAAACGCAAAATCCAGGAAAAACAAGGGAAAAAAAGGGGGGGGGGGGGTTAAAACAAAATATGATTATTACGTAGTTTTAAACACGTACGAACAAATTAGTATTTAAAAAAAACGGACACTTAGGGTCTGGCGCTGAGGGTGTTAAGCTTATATTTTATGTTTTCGCAATTTTGATAATACAATAATCGGTACCGCTTGATAAATAAAGGTCAAGTTATATTGTGGGATGTCACAGCTCATTAAGGACGCCTACACACTTCTCTCCAGACGGCCACGCCCACGGCCGACACGCACTGTAGACAGATTTAATGGCATGCGAACCGAGACGATTTGCGCATGAGAGAGTTCAAGAAATGACGATAATTTTGAAATCATTAGAGCAGTGGAAAAGCATGTTGTGTATTAAGAAACATCATGATCTGCCTAGCCTTTTCCCAACTATATTGGGGTCGACTTCCAGTCTAACCAGATGCTGATAGTAGTCGAAGATAAACAAATGACAGCCGGGACCAACGGCTTTACATGCTTTCCGAGGCACGGAGATGTCTCGATATGTTACGAACGGTCACCCATCAACAGACTGACCTCGGCAAGAGTAGCTTAACCTTCAATCGTTTTCATTCAGCCACGAGCTTGTGTATTAAGAAACAACAACTAAAATTGCAGTTAGTGTAGATTTTGTTGTATATTACTGACACTAGCAGTCATTTACTTGTCCGAAGCCAATATTCTAGGCAAATAAAGTAAACGGCAGTGAGATTACAAAATATTCATGATTTTAATATAACATAATTTATCATTACGCCTGTACTCCCCGAAGCTTAGGCAGAGATGGAACTATAGTGCTCCTACATTTTGCCAAATATTTTATATAGAGCTGGTCGGTGGCAATCGGAGGCAATTGACACCAACCGGGTACAAATACAGACTCCAGGCTGCAAATGAGAAATTCCAGGTGAAAAACACTTGGCCCGCCCCGGGAGTCGACCCAGGGAACTGGTTCCCAACCGTAGCGCTTGCGACCACTAGATCATCAGGAAGTCGATGATTAAAGTATTAAGTTCCTTAGTTTAATTAATCCCAATTACATTGTAAGGAGGAGCTCGTGGCTAAATAAAAACAGCGGCACGGGTTGATAGAAGGTTAATCTACGCCTGCCGAGGTCTTTCTGTGGATGGGTGACTGTTCGTAACATATCGAGACTCCTCCGTGCCTCGGAAAGCACATTAAGCCGTTGGTCTCAGCTGTTATTTGTAGATCTTTGACAGTCGTTACGGGTAGTCAGAAGCACGAAAGCCTGACAACCAATCTTACCAAGGAGTATCGTGTGTCAGATAGGCAGTCGCTCCAGCTGGATCCGGTTAGACTGGAAGCCGACCCCAACATAGTTTGGAAAAAAGCTAGGCAGATGATGAATTACAACGTAAGAGTTAATCATCTAATCTCCACGTGCACTATCCAATACAATCACGAGATCCTAAACCAGAATTAAAACCCGAATCACTAACAAGACAATTTGCTACTACATAGTAATTTGAACTGGACGGTTGGAAAATTAATCACGAGCTCTAAATTCAGCGCTGTTTTAAAATAAAAGCCATTAATAACTGTAGCACATATTAAATTACTCGTTTAATTGCTTGATAAGTGAAATGGGGACCGCAGCCTTAAAAGCGCTTTCCGCCACAGGTGTAAATGACCATATGGGAAAACTAGTCAATTTTGTTTATACGCTGAAAATTACGTTGTCGGCGACGTACATTTTGTTTACTCAAATGGTACAGTCAACAAAAGTGAGTTTACACACTTTTAACCGACTTAAAAAAGGAGGTTCTATGTTCTCCGTAAATCGCGACCCCACTTAGAAATTTCTTTTTTTCTCGTAATTATTGAGCAAAATATTTAATTAAAACCAAACCAGAAGTTAATTTTAAAGATTATTAGCTCGCAGCTATTTTTTGAGAAGCTACAAAGCAGTTTATGGAATCATTTTGTCAATTTTTATGTAAATTTAAAATATTATTAGACTTGTTTTACCTACACAACATTACACCTGTTTTATCGAAGGGTTAAGAAGTGGTGCGCATCTATTATAGTACACCTACCTTTCGCCAGTTATGTTTAGTCTCATGAAAAGGGGAGCGAGCGTGTTTTAGGTTTCGAAAAAATACACACATAAAAAATGTTTAAAAATCGTTTTTATGGTTACGTATGATTTTCTAAAGCAAATTTGTGAGCGGCAGTATGTTTGCACTGAGCTAACATTCCAAAGTTGGTTGCGCACGTCAAATCATACAATCTACGGAACATCGCTTATTTAAGTGACTTTAATTGCACATACATCCTGCTAATTCTCGGACTAGATAGAGACCACCATGATATTTTATTGAAATAAATGTATATAAAAACCTCAAATTTAATTTAGCACGGTAGAAGGCGTTGTGCTAGGCGCCCTTAAATATTTAATTTGACCCTAAAAATGTTCCATGTCAGGCAAGGAAGTTTATCAAACAACATTTTTACGTTAAATTAGATTTACTAATCGTAAATAATGTTGTAAATTATTGCTTTAATTTCATGTTCGTGGTACCTACTTAACGCCTAACGTTTTTATTTCTACCGTAAATTATAAGTTACAAAGTAATGAAACAACTTGTAATCACGGTTATTTATTAGTTTTGTCTCGCGACAAGATTTCAACAACCTTCAACAACTTTCAACGTTATTTTTTTTTGTTTTTTTTTCAAGGGAATCCCACGCATCAAAGTGCGCTAATATCAGTAAGTGAGACTATGTAGAAGTATGTACGTAGATATGTGTATAAAGAGCTGAGGAACAAAACGCTTCGTCTTAACGTACAATGGTCCTCCCAGTCTGACGCCCAAGCCTACCCTGCCCCCCCTCCCACTCTCTTCCCGCACATCACACCCCTCGCCCGCCTGTCTCTGTGAGCGGCGCCTAATGAGAAGCGTTGAAACCTAAAATTTGGTGCCAACTCGAACTCTGAAGTGCTCTAGACGGTCGAGAGCTGAAACGTCGACAACTGGAGCGAAGCGTTAACGTCAGTGACAGTGAAAAATAGCCCCTATCTCATCGCGATAAAGATAGAAATGGATGCAGTAAATAAATATGTCAGTCTCAAGTGGCAAATGGCAGTATTGATAGAATTTTTACGGTTCTATTTTTAAGAGCTTTTATGTCAGCTATAATCTGATTTTTTGGTTAGAAAATACGATTGCTTTTATACAGGGAGTCCGGAACTAACAGTCGTTTAAAAAATACAAACTTAAGTGTATTTTTTTACAAAAAGT
Organism: Phlogophora meticulosa; assembly: GCA_905147745.2. Taxonomy (NCBI): domain Eukaryota; kingdom Metazoa; phylum Arthropoda; class Insecta; order Lepidoptera; family Noctuidae; genus Phlogophora; species Phlogophora meticulosa. Next base: position 13,351,770 of record LR990520.1, on the reverse strand, counting down.
TGATAAATGAACTATTCTACTTCTATCTTTTCTAACGAGAATAAAAGGTTAGTAATAATTTGACCATTTTAGGAAAAAAGTTTTTTTTTATATTTTTAAATCGATTGTTCTCCTTAACTCCAATTCATACTATCCATCAATTACCGCACAACCTGAGCTATTTTTGAAAAATTACTTTCAAAATTATATAAAACATTACCAACCAAAATATAATTTCAATTTTGTAGAGCTACTTCAATTGTTTATCTCAACCGTAGTTGTACAAACACTAACACAAAATCGATACTAAAACTGGGTCGGAATGATTACTTAACAACCCTTACTAATCTTTCGACCTACCAATCGTTATACTCATGTATAATTGAGTAGAAAGACACAACACATAATTACGAAATACCTACAAATAGTAATTTGTGTCCCTAAAACAAAACGATAAATCATCACATACATTACAATAAAGGCTATCTTTGCCCTTTGGATTCACCCGCTTCTAAGGAGCGTACTTTTTCCAAAAATTGAATTTTTGAAATCTGAACGGGCGGAATTCCCTCCTCTATTATCTCTGGGACCACTTCCAGAGATTAGCGCACTTCACAAGAACACAAGAAACTCTTCAGCTTCATTTTATAACTTTAAATATGACAAAAAATAAGAAGAATAAAAGCATTTCTATGAAATAAATCCTAGTGAAGGTTGTTCATAGTTATTCTGTTTACTACACAAGTCAATAGAAATTATGTCATCAATAAAAAAAATTGTACAGTGAAATGTCCGGATTTCTTTTTATTTTGCTGAAATCTCAGACATCAGGCATCAGGGTTCACATTAATTTAGGTAAAATTTGGCAAGTTTATTCCTTATTAAAATTTACTTTTAATTTACTTTAATTTAATTTTTCTTGTAATTTTTTTGTACGTACATAATGCACGTAGTAAATCTTCGCTGAAAAAAGTTACGGGGAAAATGAATTAAGGATAAACATTTTTATTCAAAATTCTTTCTTTCTCTATACTTTTATCTTTTCCAAAATATTACAACATACACCAGATGTTTTATGCAAAATACACGCAGCGTCGTGGAGTAGCGGATATCGGCCCGTCAAACAATACAATACAATATCAGATCTTCAGGGCACTTAACAGTCCTCTTTTTAGAGCATTATGTTGGTATGGACTTTTCGCACAAAATTTCTAATACTTTTCTAAACATAATCCCCGTAAAGAATCACGAGATTTTATTGCGAAAACAAAATCTTATTTTCCTGGACCACATCGAAAAACATGTTGAGCATTAAAACATAAAAGAACGCCTATTGGGCAAACAATGAGATTCGTTAAATAACAAATCCTTGGTCTTGTTAACAAAAGGTTTTGCAGAAAATTTCTTAATACCCGTGCCGGTCTTTTAAACCCACAAAAAAATCTTCACCGCTTTTGGGTTACAGTTCGGTGTTTTTAACAAGAGTGCTTTTTACTTTGCATTCCCGCACTAGTGCAGAAAAGAGCGCCACAGATCATTATAATGTATGAGTCTGAAATGTGCGCTTTTATTTTTAATATCATGCCTCTATGAATAAATAAAATGTGTAAATAAATAAGAATATGATAAAAAAACATCAGATTTCATCAAATTGTATGTTTTCGTGAACATCAATTAGTGTTGTAAAATAAAAACATTCACTTTTTTTTTGTTTTTACTACATAACTGTTGGCCGGTTTCAAGTCAATGCTTCTCTTCAAAATGGGTTCAGAATTTTTCAGTGTAAAATACATTTTTTATATTAAATGAAAATCAAAGCAAAAATATGTTATGTAGAAAATTAATAAGGTTTTAACAAAAGAATTTCCAACAAAGAAAACATTTAGAACCTTTAGAGCTTATTAACATTTTCTAAGTTGTTGTTGTGAAGAACCGTTTTTCAGCGTAGCCCGCTACGAGAGTGCTACGAACTTAGCTACGAACTTTCGTAGCGTACACTAATGAGCTGTTTATATTGTGTGTATTGTTGACATATAATATTATGATTAAGGGGGTTGAAGTACTAAATAATACTAAGTGTAAGAAAGGTTTGACTGAAAAAACGTAATTTTCAGAGCAAATGCTACCAGAGTAATTTTTATAGATATATTATATAGGTACAAAATGTTACATATCTGAGACTTCCATATACCTACCTACTTACATAAATAGCTCTTCACAGTATACGCTATAAGATCGAAAAATAAACAAAAAAACTAACGGGTATATAATTGCATTGGGTTTCCGTATCTATCGACCGGCAGTAATTCCTCCAGAAGATAAGAATCGAAATAGATTAACATTTGGTACTGTTGTGACCAGCACCTTTAATATTTTATTTTAACATTATTTTTTTGGTTTCTACAAAGAGGCTTATGTGGCCATTTTCAATGTAGCATTTTCTCCTATCATATTATTATTATGTTCGTTTTTTTGCCAGAGTGGGGAGATGGAATGAACATGGAAGAGACAGTCATCTGATCTCCACTATCCTATCACTGGAAGCTTAGTACTAAAACTCAAAGGTGAGATTAGCGGTTGGTTTTTCAGGCATTTGCCGTATGCTACCCACTTCAAAGTGTACTCTAGATACAGTCAGGTAGATTAATGTCTGTTTATGTTTGTTTTATTCACGAAAGAAATAAAATCTACTTAACAGCTTAATGTCAACGCTTATTTGACACTCAGTTGGTAATTAAAAGCGCGTGACACAAATGTGTCACTGATCGTGACGATAGGTCTCGGTGAAGCAAAGTAATAATAGGAAATGAAATTACAACGTTCGGTTGAAATATGAACAAGCAAGGTTGTTGCTACGACGCGCAAGCGCAGCTGTGCATGGAGCTGACGTGTACATCGCGACTCACGCGCCATACACGTCAAACACCTAATTCCCTGCAACTCAACTGCGTGCGAAAATGTTGAGATTGAGCGGTCTCATGCATTACATGAAAGAGATTTGATTTATAATTCGTAAATCGACCCGTCCATTACAATGGTTTAAGTTTGATGTCAGCTAGACATTGATAAAAGCTTCATGCTATTTTGACCTTTATTTTGAGGTTATTAGTTATTCAATAGGTATTATGAGTTGTTGACTTGATAAAGGAAAGAATTTGAAAGCTGCCGAAAGTATATACGACTTGACTGTACCTTTGTACAAATACGGGTTACCTGCCAGTAGACTGACATTTTATTTAACTTATGGCAACAGAAATGAGGATCTATTAAACTCAAGGGAAAACTACTGGTAATATTTGAAAAATGTTTACCTTATCTTTCTAGACCACTTTGGAATCTTGTCTAGTATCTATAAACATAATAAATCTATTTAGCTACATGTTATTCTGTTCCAAATAATATCACCAGACTATGGCAAATAGCCAAAGAAATACTATGAAAGAAATGGTAGTTTTAAAAAGTAGGTTGGAGGGTATTCGCGAATATTTTGTTATCAATGTAAGAAAATATAGCCCAGTTGGCACAGACTATACGTTGGAGATGAAACAGATACTTAGATGCATGAATGCTCACTGAATTGAAGCTTAGGTCGCTGACTTTTGAATTATTTCAAGTCAAGCTTGATCATCATAGCATCATGCGTGTATACAGTAGTGGTCGGAAGTGCTACTACTGAACACGATGTCTTGGGTTCGATTAAATGTTAGTGACTTTTTTTATCTGGAATTTCTCAGTAGCAGTCCGGAGTATCAAAAATATCATCATAACACACGCCTCTGTAATCCCCGAAAGCCTAGGAAGAGGTGTACCAATAGTACAACCGTATTTTGTTAGTTATGTTGAAGTTCCATTTCATAGTTGACGAGCCTATTGCCATGATCATGGGCAAAAATACAGACTCAGGGTTTCTACTGTAAAATATCAAATGGAAATTAATCCCAACAACATTGTTTGGCCCGGAAATCGAACCGAGCACTAAAGCAGTGCTTGTGTCCACAAGACCAGCGAAGCCGATTTTTTTTTTGTGAATGATTCTCGGATTTTGGTTTGATGAAGAGTAAATAAAACACATGATATACAATCATCATAGTTGTGAAAAACAAGAGTTTCAAGTGGAAACATACAGAACAAATCATTAAAAGAGTTTGTCGTGAAATTATTATTATTCACACACGTCAAATATAAGCTGATTTATTATAAAGCAATAATCAGATTAAGGAAACGAATTGTTAAAAAGATCTTCAGGTAAAAATATCTGCCATCATTGGAGATTCCTTCCATATAATCCGTAATATATTTCTTGTTGGAAAACATATACAAAAGTATATTTTTTATTCAGAACATTTCCTCGTTATTTTTACTATTTCGTTTCTGAAGAATAGCCTTCTTTTTTGTGTCTTTCAAGGGTGTCTAAAAGATTACATCAGGTAGAATGACACAAATCACATTAAAGGTTTAGCTGGAGTGTAAAATAAAATTGACAACCCTATTGCTGTGCAGTTAGAGTCATTCCCGCCCATTCCTATGACGTCAGCATGTGATTGATTGTTTAGCAGTTTTATTTATCATCATCTGCCTAGCCTTCTCCTAATAATGTAGGGTTTGGGATCTTAAATGACAAACAAGGGCAACGGCTGAATGGAATTTCCGAAACGCGGAGGGGTCTCCATATTAACAAGCGTTGCTTAACCTTAAAAACTGCTTCTTGCGGCTGTTTTTATGTAGCCATTAGCACCTCATTTGTAGTAGTCCAATTGAAACTCGTACTTAGTTATCACTGACATCGGTGAAGGAAAACCTTGTAAGTTTAGGTCGGAAACAGTCAACGGGTACCTTCTCTGTATGAGGAAAGTACTTTACCTATAAATATTAAAGAACTTACAGATAAATCTTTAAATCATCAGTAAAACAGAGCAAATTGCTGTGTTTTAATGAGAGTTATCTCATTAAAACACAGCAATAAAGTCATTAACAGAAATCAGAAAGAAAATTGGACCTAGGTGCGATCCTTGAGGGATTCCGGAAAAAGAGATTTAAGAGACTTATTTCCCTTAAAATAAAACAGGCACGTATCAAAAGGTTAAAAACAAAGAACAGAACACAATTTTTCTTAAGAAGCAACTTAAACAGTTACTAAATTGGTTAAATGACAGACAAAGACGAGAAAGTCGGCGGACGATTGAATTTATTATCCTGGGCTATAGTGAATTGAGTCGCTTGATTTATTCAAATTGAGCCAAGTAGAAACAGTCGGTAGCTACAACCAGTGATACTTTCAAATTGTTTTAAGATATTGTTTTAACTTTTATCGTTAGCGATTTCCACAGAATACGGAGTCATCTAGGAAGCCGCTGTCAGAAATCCTAATGTCAAAACTTTCCTTACGAACCAAGCGTGTCAGTGAGTGTTACCGTTTACTCATAGGATCTGATGACTCATGACAGTTTTGACTGTACCAGTGAAAGCCCGAACTTGCTCTCAGCGCACACAGCGCGGGTATGAATATTATTACTAACGTCTCTAGTTGCTGCGATTTCGCTGTCTGTGAAGTGTGCAAGTCTTACGCGACTTAATGACGTAAAGTTACTTAGTTGCACTAGATGGATTTTCTGACTCAAGTTATTGGAAATATGCTCATAGCCAATACAAAATCTAGGATCAAGATTAGGTACATAAATCTTTGGGATAACGAAGCCCTGCTTTAGAAATCTGAAGTGCAGAACAAAGCTTCAAATAGCTATATTTCATTCTTTGTATTTATTTTCTCTCAAACAAAACCCTATGAAGAGTCAAACCGTGAAAAGGTAATTTAAATTGTATTTAAAACAAAATTGTATCGTAATATTTCATTGACACCTCTATCATTGAACTCCATTACGAAATTGAAGCAGCAATAAACAAAACCAAAACAATATTCGAATCAGACACCAAATTGATGGCAGAGTAAATAACAGTTAATGCACCATTACAATATTCGAATGAAATATCGATACGATTCCGAATAAAATCATCGATGCACAGAGATTTTTGAACTTGGATAAGTTTCATCAGACATTTATCGTTGGTACGAGTAGTTCAACTTGACTGCTACAATGGTCTAGTAGTTGCTAACGTTACTGCCGAGCATGCGGTCCAGGGCTCGATTCTTGTCGGGAAAAGTAGTATTGGCTTTTTCCTGCTGGAATTTTGTAGCAACAATGGGCTCGCCCCCTATTATACAGGAGTCAAACCGAAGTCACAACTGTCAAACTATAGGTGCTCTATAATCAAACCTCTGCCTGACCCTTCTGGGAATACAGGCGTAATATTACGTTATATGTGTGATTGTATATCAGTTTTGTGAATTACAAAAAAAAAAATATATGTCCAACTTGAGTAGTTATAGGTATTTTATTTTATGTGATGTGTGTGTTTGTGTGTGTGTGTCAGATTGTATAATCTGCCCCGATCCACCCACTAGTCCGTTCTTCTATCTCGATACAAGCAGAAATACGACGCATATTTTGAATCGATTCTAAATGAAATCAAGATATCGGTTCTGTATCGAACCAACTCTTCGGTGCACTAAAGTCCTTGAACCTTATCGACTTCCTATCGATTTCCAGACTTCGTTCCCATTCATGAAACACGTTGCCTTCAGCAGTTGTCCGCCCACCATGTGACGTCATCGGCTGCAATATTGTTTGCCGTGACAATATAGATAGTGGAACACTTTCAAAAGATAAAAAGAACGCACAGAGCCTATTAGTGCGCTTCACTTAACTGTTATCGCACCATATGCTTTTTAGGGTTGTGTAGGGAAAAACACGGAGAAGATTTTTTTTTTTTTACTTGTGCTAGGTCAGTATAGTAAGAAATTGTCTTAGTAGAAAGTTTTATCTCGTCATGATTGTTACCTAAAGCAAAAGAGATTGTAATGAAAGAAGTTTATTATTTATTTTTTCAAGTTAAATATCTCACTGGCTTATGTCATGATTTTTTAAAGTTTAAAGTAAAAACACAGAAAAAAAGTAGAAATTATGATTTTTTTAACTTGTGTTGGGTTAGTATAGTAGGAACTTGTCTTAGTATGAAGTCTCATCTCGTCATGATTTCTCTTTAAACCAATGAGATTAAATGAAGGAATTGAATTATTATTGTTTTAGTTAAAAATCGACGTTAAAAAGACGACCTATGTGGCGCAGCGGGCGAAGGTCCGCCTTCGACGCGGAGGTTGCGGGTTCGATTCCCGCCTTGGGACAAATGTTTGTACGATCTACAAAGATTTGTTCCGGGTGTTCTGGGTATTTGGTATGTATAATAAAAAAATATCTACATAATGTATTGTAATAAGTATATCAGGCAACTAGTACCCATATCACAAGCTCTGCTTAGCTTGAGGCTAGATGATGACTTTTTACAATTTCAAGTATTTTTTTAAAATCTGACTGAAAATTTAAATCCAGGGAATCCAGAATCATGTACTGAACCCATGGTATCGGGTTGTGCGTGAATGTTCTAACCAGTATATGTTACTATAATTATTTTTCATAGACTGCCCAAAATGATAAAACACAATATTTTTTATAGGCCCGTGTGTTGCCTACAAATAAGTTTTCATTGTGTTCAATGAATGAACTACGGAACCCTTCAATATGCGTTGGACAGATTATCAAAGTTTTTAACAAATATGTCAAGGCTGACATGGTTCGGCTATAATATATACATACATATATTTTTCGCACCACAGATACAGTATATCTATACAGATATCAGTTTTAGAAATTGACGATAAAAAATAGCGCTGTTAGCGCTATTTTTTATCGCTATTTTTATTTATAATTGCTTGTTTTTGGTATTGAAGTCACTGTTGTGATTACATTTTTAATTTAGAATATTTCATCCAAACAAAAAACCGCTTTACTAAAATTATATATTTTTTAATTTGAACGATTTATTTTACCCACTAAGTGGTTTAACGACCCCTCTTTACTGTCAAGAAAGTGTTACTTAGCGGTATTTATAGTCCGTAACATAATTACTGTAGCTAACTATGCAAACCAACCCTTAATTGCCTAAGATACTTCATCATCAAGTTGCATCAACAAATAGTTGTCAAGTGGTCGATCAAACTCCATGGAAAGTTAGTTATTTATTCAAAGCGCGTAGTACTTTGATTATTGTAATTTGACGTAAGCCACGCCCGTCTCGGGGTGCTCAACCCTCGGTAAAGGTTGAATGGAGAGGAGTCACTTCACATCACAATATTGTACCGTGGGTGTTGATTATCTCTGACGTTCTCGAGTTGCTATGAATGTGAACGCGAGCACGATTGTCGTGTGTGAAAAGGATAGAAGAGAGTGGTGAAACTTATTTAATAGTTAGACTGTGCTGTCGTTGTTGTGTAGTTAGGTGTTGAGCTAATCTTTCTCATACTACTTTCATAAACTTCAGAGTGATAAAATGGGTCATTGTTAGTAAACTCTTTGAGATCATAAATAGTACAGAGGCCAGCACATCAAGCTACCCCAATGTGTCAAATTTATTTGTTAGTTTTTATCGTAAAAGAAATAAGGTTCATGTTCAATTGGGAAAATTTTACACTTTAGGGTAGCTTGATGTGCTGCCGTCTGTACTTCAATAACTTATTACAAATATATTTTCATTTAGTCCTAATTACAAGAATAAACTGTGTACATCAATATCATCTGCTCGGGGTAAGCTTCCAATCCAACCAAAGAGCACAGCTATACCCAGCTTCAAATGTCTTCTGAATATAAGTCGTTCATTCTGATTTCCCAGAAAATACAAAATCGGTGTCCTCTACATTTAGATAAACGGAAAAATATGTTTCCCGCCGTTGTAAGGTTATATGAAATATGAGGACCCTATATAAATATTACGTCATCAGCATAAAAAAGGGAACGAGTGTCAAATGTTGGTGCGAGCGTTGAGTTGAATGTGAAAAAGCGTGATACAGAGGAAAGGGAATCGAAAGAACGTAATATTCAAGTTCGGCGCATATTTTCCGTACTGGATTGTATTCTGAAGACTTGTGTAGACAATAAATATCAGGTAACTGGCCACTGGGAACTTGGTAGATAGCCCTCCTAATTAGCTGCATATACATGGTACAAACCAAACGTGGGTATTACTATATCACCAGCAATTTTGCATTCTAGACTCATTCTAAAAACAGAAATAAGGTTCTATAAGCAAAACAAAAATGTTTCTTTGATTTTATATTGAATTGAATTGAATACATAATTCTTCTGTTTGTGTATATGTTACTGCCGGTTTTCGGAGTTCCTTCTAAACGACTGGACCAATTTTAATATCGGGTCCGCTTGGAAAAATATAAATGTTGAAATGAAGAAGGAATGATTTTGTTATTTACATAGCTCAAAATAATACAGCTCAACAACTGTCTCTACCCCAATGATTATCTGATACATTTTTAATTTACTAATGACGGGAGATTAAATAAATATTTTTTATCGGAATCAAAAGTTCCCCGTCGTAACGGTAAAAAAGCCGAAATTGAGGGTTAAAAGTTGTTTATACATTTTGTAAGCTTTGTCTTTCCATTCAACCCCACACCATGGGTACATATGTGGGGTATGATTGACCTACATAAGCCATGACCAAACGTGGTTTGATGTTACGTTAATTATTAATCGTGAAAACGAGTTTAATCGGCAGCCATTCTGTTTATCCAAATCTAAATGAAAGGTTGAAATTTCAGAAGGACACGTAAAACGAGGTGATTATTTTTGCTGTAAGTGTATGTACCTATTATGATTTACAGTATTTTAATTAGAAATAACTTCAATGGATTTTTAGACAAGTGATAAAAATCGTTGTCGACTTTGGTTTGACTTTGCGCAAGATTGTTACCGATGGCCATCCGTTCCTTGACTTAATGAGGACTTTGCCCAGCAGTATTTTTTTTTAATTTAGCCAAATTATCTATACTATTACCATGTAATATAAATGATTACATAATATATTTATAATATTATAAAGAGGTAATTTTTTTTTGTAAGTTTGTATGTAGGGGTAATCTCCGGAACTAATGATCCAATTAAAAATCATTTTTCACTGTTAGAAAGCTATATTATTCCTGAGTGAGTATTTTATACATTATTTTCAAAACTTCGCTTTATAGGGTGGAGAAGTATGTAAAAGTTTGAAGGGAAAAGAACGAAATCCACGCGGACGAAGGCGCGGGCGAAGTGCTTATAATCTATAGGTATATTTAATACTTGAAGCGGAAATCTCTGAAATCATACCAAAGAGACAGATAGAGGGCTACACTAGTGCAGCTATAGATATCGTATCCTTGTTAATAAGTTTATCTTTGTACGTAGGTAATCCCTTCCCAGATCCTTTAAGTTTGTTTCATCAATTGAGATGACTTGACTCTTCTTAATCCTCGCGGTTGATCCTGACAGGTATCTTACCCCATACCAACCACGACTTTACCCCTATAACTTCTAAGTGGCTTATGCTATGTTGAAACATGTCCAATGAACCAATATCGCAAGATAACATGAAGAATGTCCATATTAAAATTTGTTTCTGAATAGATTTTTGTAATAGACATAAGGATGTGGGTTGAAGTCTCGCTTGAGGCAAAAATGTAACTAGAATACTTGTATTTCGATCACTATTAAAAGTTGGGAGTAAAGACATTTGGTTGGTTAGCAAAAGAGATCAAAAATTAGTTTGTCAAAACAAATCTAGATACCAAAACTGCTCCACCATAGATAGGTATCTTTTAAAAAACAGCACCAACTCCGATTCGTGACATGAATCATTACAACCATGTCACAATAAAACACGAGGAATAAAAGTCGAACATCATGTTAGGGCGGCACGAATTATTGTTCATATTTCTGACATTAGGCGTAACTGTTTGAATATAAAACAATTCTTATACTGTGAGTGGAGGTGTGTACGTACTAGAGGTTGCTATAAGACACGCTTGAAGGTTGAGTCTCTGATGTCTCTCCTTCCTAGGTGAACCTCACCTTAGATATTACATGATATGATATGAGTCACATCATATCATGTCACATCTAAGGTGTGCAAAAAGATTTGTCATATCATCTTTTAGTATCAGCCTCTTGGTCTTGTGATCATAAGTGCTACTGCTGAGCATGCGGTCTTGGGTTCGATCCCCGGATCGGAGAAAGTTTTATTTGGTTTTTCCATTCATAACAGCCCGGAGCCTGGATTTATGCCCGGTTTAAGGCAATTGGCTTACATCCGCTTCTTTTCTTGTGACTTAAACATTGAAGATATGTTGGTGTACTATTGGTACCTGCCTAGCTCTTTGAGGAATACCGGCGTGATGTGATGTTTTGTAATAATCAGGTTAAAACAGTCTTAGGCTTATAGCGTAATGCACCACCATTCAAAGGTGGTCTACCTTTGAATGGACAGGAAGGATATAGTCCGTGGTATACTGCAATTAACATACCTACAGTCATTATGAACAAACATACATTTTGTAGCTGAATATATAATGATATAAGTACTTCATAAAATACATACATAAAATGTAATAGTGTTCAAAGAACGTCATCCTAAAAAAAAACAGTGCCACGTTCAGTCAGTCGTGAGATGAATTACAACCAGTATTTTATTTTGACCGTCAAAGTCCATAATGTCATAATATGGTCCGTCTGTGGATGGGTGACCGTTCGTAACATATCGAGACCCCTCCGTGCCTCGGAAAAGCCGTTGGTCCCGGCTGTCGTAGATCTTCAATACGGTAGTCAGAAGCCCCAAACTCATCTGTAGATCTTTGACAGTGGTTACGGGTAGGCAGAAGCCCGAAAGTCTGACAACCAGTTTTACCAAGGGGTATCGTTTTGCTCAGTAACTGGATTCTGGAGATCAGATAGGTAGCCGCTCTATGTAAAATACTGGTGTTCAGCTGCATCCGGTTAGACTGGAAGCCTAACCCAACATTAGTTGGAAAAAGACAAAAAAAAAAGATAAGACTGGTTGCCAGACTTTCGGGCTTCTGCCTACCCGTAACCACTGTCAAAGATCTACAAATGAGCTTGGGATGGGACTGACGGCTTAACGTGTTTTCTGAGGCACGGAAGCATCTCAATATGTTACGAACGGTCACCCATCTACAGACTGACCTCGGCAAGTGTACCTTAACATGCAGTCAACCCGTGCGGGTGTTTTTATTTAACCACGAGCTCCTCGAACTGAAAGTATCCGTGTCAAATCGTAATAAGTAAGTATGTACTGCTTGGGCCAAAACGGTACTTAAGTGACAACGATCACGTCAACCTATAATTATTTTTCAAACTTTCCGTAGCTATGAACTCTTTGACAATAATTTGTATATTCTTACTGTTGTTGGTAAATTAATAAGTAACTACTTATTATTTGTAAGTAATAATTTAACACGTTCACTGTCCAATGACTCGAAAGGAGTCACATTTGTACCAAAGTCATATCATATCATATGTCACAGGTTTAAATAAACCTAGATCGGGCAGGTCGCTAGCAATCATTTGTGAATTCCACATTATCGTTTCTTGCAACTGTTAAATATATTTTTAGTTATAGTTTACTATTATGCATTAATTATACCATTGTTTTAGAAATAACACTACTGCACTTAAATGTACATTTTAGTAATACTTTTATAAATAAATTATTCTTATTCTTATATGTCCATGACTCTAATTGAAGTCATAATCCAAGAGTAAATTTGATTTTTTTTATTTGACTGGACGTATGAATAAGAAGAAAAAGATTTTAATGGACGTATGGTTAAATAAGATGGCTACCGAAAATTTAAAAGAGCCGCCGTAAAATTTTGTCAAATTAGCGCGAGATTGTAGGTGGACGTACGAATACATTTTATAACATTGTACTGGGACAGGGAACGTGTTAAGGTATTTAGGGTAGAAAGTACTGAAAGATTTGGACCCCAGTTCATTGACGTAAGTAGGTGAGCGCTGCAAATCAGTTCTGTGCTGTGGGTACCCCATTGCACAGCATTATGCTGAGTGGTATCCTTCTTGTCAGAGTCACGACTAGCAACTACCGAGTATCTCTGTTTCGATCCTATATTTATTAATTTTGTTATGCCTTTATTTCATTAAAATGTTACAATTATTAATATATGAAGAAATGAAATAAAATAAATAATCACAGGGCAATGAAAATTTTATTTCAAAATGTTATGCCTTAACATAGTTTAAATGTAATATCAGTAATACCAATGTTGCACAATCTAGTCTTTATTTTATACGCACGCAAAATATTCGAAATCAACCTTAATTATATTCTATTCTTCTGTAAATTTATCTTTTATATGCACGTAAAACAAATTTTCTTTCTATATTTGCAATTGCTACCATTGCAATAGGAGAGCCACTTAATGTGCATAGTATCACATTAATCGAATGCAAATAACGGTTATATCCCAACACTACGATCTATCAGACCAAAAGAAACGACTAAAACTACCCACAGATACACTATAAGTATAGCTTAGCACCAATGTCTTTGCACAAGATGGCGAGATGCTGCAAGTACCTAAGGCGTTACAGCGCCGGCGACCATTATAGTAACTACTAACGATTGACTATTTAAATTACATTTATTTTTACTGAAAGTTACGGGTTTTTATATTTTTAACTGTATTATATTGAAATATGTGTCTAGAGGGTAGGCACAGTGAGGGCGCACCGGTTTTAAAATAGAGTGGCACCGCAATCTATTTTCTATAATCATCGCACCACAATAGTCGATGGTTCTCTAATGATCGATTCGACGGCCCACATTCATATGACCTACAGATTGATTACCCGCCCTTCAACGAAACTTCACTAATTGCTTAGAAAACGTGAACTTTCAAGCGTTCAGCTTCTTTGGTTTATTAACTGTCAGGATACTTTATAAACGTTCACAATTAAAGATAGTTAAGTAATTAACGGTAGGAAAAACGGTAAAGCATTTAGCGCCCTGAAACATAAGGTGAGGATCAGATGAGGTTAGCAACTAGGTGACTGACATGTAGGGTTAAAATGAAATAATTTGATAACTGAACCTAATGATAAAATTTCATGACACAAACATAAGCTTAGGAAAGATGAGAATCAAGAAGAAGCATGATTTAGTGAGGCATTAGTGAGTGGGGTCGTCGAACGGCGTAACGAAACGGCGTCGGCGTCCGGGCCGGGAGGGGCGACGGTTTCGGCGCGCGCTATCGATCGGATCGCATACCTTCCTGCGGCCGCAGCAGAGCATCCTCCGAGCGCGGGACTGTCCGCCCGGCGAAGACTTCAACCTGGTAAGTTTTCGCCACTGCATGGGTACAGGTTAGCGCGGCGCTTGCGGGAGCGGCCGCGGGGCCGGCTGCTCGCGCATCGCGACGCCGCGGGCTGTACGCGGCCGGAGCGCGCGAGCCTTAATCGCGAAGTGCCCGCCGCACGCCCGCGCCTGCGCGCCACGGCCACCCCGCCACCCTCAGCCACCCTCCGACCACCTCGCGCCCCCTTACTCCTCGCGATTAATAATTCCGGCTACGCTGCCAGTGCGTATGTGGGTTAGTTTTTTGGCGATCGATGCGATTATTCGGTGCGAGCCGCTTCCGGTCGCCAGACCATCGCGGTGCACCCTGAGATGCCAGACGACCTATTAATCGCATTCTGACATCACCCCTTCAGTGCCGCGTTGACGCTATAGGTGTCCTTAATCGAGAATATAGGTCAAACGCATAAGTAGAATAAAATCACTTAACATGCAAGGAAAGATTATGTGCCCTACTGATCTATATTGGCAGCTTTCATTGTAATGAATATTTAAGAGGCTTACGAGGGCTTGATTGATTTTAAAGTAGAGAAACGAGATTAATTATTAATGAACTACATTCTAGACTTAAGTAGCAGTGTCGATTTATCAATTTTAAGTAATACCAACAGGTAGATAGTATCACAACTCATACACTACATACCATAAAAGTAAAATAACCCACCGGCAGGCCCACAAAACCTTAAACTGTAAATAAACCTATTACATCCCAATTCGACCATAATAAATTCATTGCAAACGTTCTAAAGCGCCAATAATTAAGGGTATAATAATTACGTAGGAGGGCTAAAAGTCAAACGTGTTTGGACTGATATTAGGCTACAATACAACGGCGAGGGTTACATCCGACCGCACAAAGACCGGCCGAAACCACACGAGGCCCTCCTCAGCCCTCTGAGAGAGATCCGATGCCCGAAAAACTGCCCAAATGTGAGTCTGACTCGCACAGTACGGGATCCGTACCGTCAAAGCTATGAGCACATTCTTTTTATTCTCGATTGGCATGATAGAAGCCATAGAACCGAGCGTGCTGTGAAAATTTCAGCTGGCTTACAGTCAAAAATACCCGTGACATGCAGACGGATCGCCCTGGCGTAGGCTTAGTATTAGGTTCTCGTTTCCAACGTCCGGGACGTACGGAACCCCAGAAACGGCTTCGAAACGCCCGGACGGATCACTTTCGTAGTTAGAAGTAAATTAATGAAATTTTACTAACGTTTTTCCTGTACGCTGTTTTCCTTATGCGATCCGTTATCGTAAACTGGGAAATCTCTTTTCGGGTAAACTTGAGGAAATGACTTTATAGCTTTTGTGTTTAATCTGTTTTTTTGTGAGATGTTGTCCGTATTTACTTTTAAGTATTCTATTGTTAAGGACATAATCATCGTCCTCCTGCCCTTATCTAAATTTGCATGCATGGCTTGTTCTTCCATACATCTCTATTTACCGTCATTTCAATAGTTACCTTCATCCTGGCCATCATCTTTCACACAATCTATCCATCGCCTCTTTGGTCTTATTTCTCTCTTGTGACACTCCATCTTGTGTATAATTTTCACCATTGTTATACTCGAATGACAAAGGTGGAAATTATACACAGATGACCAGACACAGAAATATAAAAAAATAATTGTTCCGTCAGACCTCTTTGACTCTGGTTTCGGGAACATGGACCGAAAATTCTTCGCTGACTACCATCACATGACGATCTCATTCAGTACAAGATAATTCTGTCCACAATCCTTTTGAGAATACCAGTCTGATGATTGTGTAACGGTTACAAAGTTAATGGCACTTAATTATAGTACTGGGGTACTTTTAGCCTACCATCAGAAAGAGTCGAGTCGATGAAGCTCGAGGAGTCCCGGGGAAATGATTCAACTACCTAGGCTCTCGTATCGAAAAGAATAAAAAAGAACAGTGAAGGAGTTAGAAAATACATAACTGCCCTCTATATTACGTCAGAAAAGAGGCCAATTCGCACAAAGTGACGTTTACAACTGGGATAAGCCCAGTTGCCAGATGGGGATTATTAAATTAAAATTAACGCCTATGTTGATGGGTCTCAAATTGTGAGCTATTAGATTTAATATCAAGGTAGATACTTCCCTATTCAGTACTAGCTACAAGTATTACGGCAGGCAATCCTTAAGAAAGTGACTGTGAGACCCAAGCATTCACCCGGATAACGGCTATTGGATTATGTGCTAACACCCACTTTGCAGTAGGCACGCTTCATTCTTACACACTCCGAGTAAATATCCGCTGCTATTCGTGAAAGGCTGATCCCAGATAATATGCGTTTTCTGAAGGCTGGTCTCCTTTATGGAACGCAAAACGGTTCGGGAATATTCACTGCTGCACTATCGCCTGATAGAGTTCAAGTTGGAAAGACGGAAAGATATAAAATCATGCCTGAATTGTCTGAAAGGTTAAACACATTTGGCCAGTTATTTTAAAATTCCATGTTATAGGGGGTGAACCTAGCCGTCAACCGGGCACAAAACCGGACTCCGGGTTGTCACTGAGAAACTCTAGGCTTTGAGCTTCCCGTAATCGAACCCAGGACCTCATGCTCAGCAGCAGCGTATGCGACCACTAGACCAATGAGGCAGTAGTTGAATAAAGCAATGGTAGTTTAGTTATAGGTATCAGCTAAATGCGCTCATAATCAAATCCAGTGTTTTACTGACTTTAGAAACGGTGAAGGTTCTCAATTCCAGGAACCATGTATTTTTTATACGTTCATCTAAGTTATCACTTAATAAACTTAAAGAGTAGTCGGAAGCCTATATATCCTATATCCTCAAGCCTATATAAGGAAATTCTGGAGTTTCTTTCAGTCTTTCCAAAGGGTAGCGTGTTACCCAGGGTTTCGAGGTAAGATTCCCTTGGTCCCATGGTCACTCCATGTAAAATACTGGTATTCAGCTGCATCCGGGTAGACTGGAAGCCGACCCCAACATAATTGAGAAAAGGCTAGGCTGATGATGATGATAAAGTAGATTAACTCTTAACTCTGGTATTTCTGAACTGAATTGAGTTATCCTGTTTTATCAGAAAGCGGGTACTGCCTACAGTTTTGATGAGTAAGTAGTTTTTGAGTTAGCTTCAATAAAATGCTCATGATGTTATTATACCAGTCACTACGTGCTACGTAAAATAAAACCAAGCAAGAATTTGACGACCCCAACTAAATTAAAAACTTTATACAAATAAAAACAACCGATATCCGTAATTAAAGTTATTTCGCATATTGCAGTGTTTTTTTGGAAGTTTAAACCTTGCCCTTTACACTATGAACTTGACTGCGTTTGTACAAGGATAAGTGGCGCATGCACTAGACCGTTCTTAGACTAGAGAACGGCTATCAATTATAGGTCAATTCCGTTTCGCCGAAGCAATATGCACCCACGCAATGACCGTGAGTGAGCGTATACATGACACGTGCAGAGTTCCTTCGGCGTTTGCTATTAATGACGGAGATAGTATTTTCTTGGAAACCCCTCGTCAACAACAAGAAGTTATTTATAGGTATACTTTGTCGTTCAATCGAGGAGCTCGTGGATTTATAAAAACAGCCGCAAGAGTTGGTCGAAGGTTAAGCTACGCTTCCCGAGGTCAGTCTGTGAATGGGTGATCGTTCGTAACATATAGAGACTCCTCTGTCCGTCTGAAAATACGCTGTCGTTTGTAGATTTTTGACAGTCGTTACGGGTAGTCAAAAGCCCGAAAGTCTGACAACCTGTCTTACCAAGGGGTATATATCGTGTTGCCCAGGAACTAGCCGCGTCAAGCGATTTATGGTAGGGGTAAAACTAATGGGTTCACGTCACTGACATGCCAATGTGACGTGTTGCGCTTCAAGTTTTACTCGGCAGTTCCTATGACTTTAAACTTGACAAAACGATTGCGAGTATTGACCGAATCTTATCAAAATAACCACTTAGCGAACCAGCAGAAAAAACCATCGAAATCTGCATAACAAGGTCACAGCTCCATAATTTCGGAATGGCGTGGTCCCCAACAGAATTGATTAAGGCAATTTTGTAAATTATATTTATTTTAGTTTCATCGGGGCGATGTGACGAAAACCTCCATAACCAATGTTGACTTTGTTAAGAATTAATAAAAGGAAAAATAATATTGGGTAAAAGAAATTAAGTTGAGATGGCTTTCTGTTTATTTAGTTAGACGGTTGGTTCTTGGGCTCCCCTTAAGTAGGCAAGAATACATTAAATACAAATTACAGCCTTGTTGGTCTAGTGTTTGCAAGCGTTAGGTAAATCCTGGGTTCAATTCCCGGGTCGTTCAAAGTGTTATTGTTATGGGTACTAGATGACTGATATACTTAATACAATACATTACATAGATAGATATTTTTTCATTAGACATAGCAAATAATTAATTAATTAATTAATAATTTTTATTTAATTCAAAAGAGTGGTACAGTCTGTTACACTAAACATATAAGTATAGTTGTACAAATTAGGATTAAATAGAGTAGAAATAGTAACATAGGTGGATCTGGCGTCCTAGCTAGGTTACATGGTAACCTGTATTAAGGTTACTAAATATTAAATACCCAGAACATCCGGAACAAATATTTGTAGAACGTACAAACATTTGACCCAAGGCGGGAATCGGACCCGCAACCTCCTGGGTCGCAGGCGGACCTGCGCCTGCTGCGCCACATAAGTCGTCAAATTCGAAATATCACAATTAGTGCACCTATGTTTTTACG
Organism: Phlogophora meticulosa; assembly: GCA_905147745.2. Lineage (NCBI taxonomy): Eukaryota > Metazoa > Arthropoda > Insecta > Lepidoptera > Noctuidae > Phlogophora > Phlogophora meticulosa. The sequence goes on along the minus strand of LR990520.1, from coordinate 13,332,716 downwards.
TCAGGTTTCGTGTTCCATATTTTTGGGATGATATGATAACATTTCAAGTAAATAACACATGGTGTTATAAATAAAGTGCCATAGATAACGATCATGGTGGTAATGATGGCCCAGTGGTTTAGGCCTCACCTCTTGTGCACGAAGTTGTGGGTTCAAACCTGGGCAACTACCAATGTGACTTCTTCAATTCGTATGTACCTACTTTCTAAGTTTATCTTGGACATAAACTGACATCGGTGAAGGAAAACATCGTGAGGAAACCTGGATTTATCTTATATATAAAATTCTCGTGTCACGGTGTTTGTTATTAAACTCCTCCGAAACGGCTTGACCGATTTTCGTGAAATTTTGTGTGCATATCGGGAAGGTCTGAGAATCGGCCAACATCTATTTTTCATACCAAAAAAAAAAACTTTAGGTGGTACAAAGTTCGCGGGCACAGCTAGTATAAATATAATTATATATACATTACCTACACGAACCTGACAAAGGCCGTCGGGCAGTAGTCCACCAGACACAACACCCGTCTGGTTGGAGGATCCTCCCTTTTCTATAAAGGATGAGGGCCTCTACACCCTGTTCTTCTTACCTCCACACTGGTGACAACTAGTTGAACGTCAGCACAGCCTGCATACCTACGTCAGCCTGACCATCACTTCCTCAAGCTTACGATCAGCGAGTTATACAGCCAGCCAGCAACCACGGCTTCCACGGGTATCCTGACCACTATCATTTAATGGCTCTATACCTGGATCCTCCCTTTTGTATGGAGGATGAGGTACTTTACAACCTGTACCTTTTACCCCCAAACATCTTTTTAACACCACCTGCTCGACCTACCTGCTCGACAATGTCAAATTATATGTCATGCAACCGTAACCTAATAGTAAATTATGCATCAGGTTATAGAACTGTCGTATGCCACGGGAGCCATATTGAATCTATATCCATCAGCATTTTGAGGGACTCTAGAGTTAATAAATAAAAATAAAAAAAAGTGTTTACTTCTCACCACAAGCCAAAAAATACAAACAATATTAACACACAAGCAGTATATGGTACTATATTTGGTTGTGGATCGCTGTTGCCTGTGGTAGGTAGTGCACCTGGAATACAGGTCACCAGGAGTTAACTCCTGAATGCAGCGAAGGATTCAAGCTAGCCCAAGGCAACGACACCTTTAACCCCGAGGAGAATACTTTACTTTTCACACCTCCTGTGAGACAATAAAAAGTAATAGTATCCACTGGAATCAAAGAACCGTCGCATCTAGAAACTGAAAGTCAGAATGTTTTTGTTGTAAAAATGAAACACCCCTGCGATAGAGCAATTACGTATAGGTGTGTCCCAATAATTGACCAATTCCAAACCAATTTCGTTTGATCTATCTTGATAACCGTTGATCGACTTTTGAATGGTGTTGCAAGAACTATTTTAGAATAGAAACTAAATTGTTATTGATGACTTTGTAGAAATTGTTAAACTTGAATAATGTATGTCTATGGGTTGTGTTATATTTCTCAAACATTATTTTCGAGTAGGTCGAGTAAGTCGAAAACTACAAAATATTATTGCCCGATAATTTTACATTTTTGGTAAATCAAAAATGATTTTCATATGATTAATATAAAAATCAGTATCCTTTAATTTTACAATTGAATAATCTGAAATAAAGGGGAAAACTATTAAGACGCTCTAGATTTCTCTGAAAATAAAATAACAATAGTTATTTCGGACATATTAAGGACATGACCGAAATAACTATTTTAAATCTATCAATCTAATCAATAGCATTCGTGAATGATCCTTCCATAATCAGGCAGACAAATGGACCATACCCGCAGACAATTTTAGTTTCTAATATTACTTCCATAACACAAAACTATTTTATTACTAAACTACTATATTATTACTATTACCGAAAGTATATTTACCTCGGTCAAGCTCATAGCAAACAAATATATGACACCATAAACTATCTACTGGATATTTAAATACAAATACAAAACATCCCTCTGTCAGTTCCTTCATTCGCGTTCTGACGCGATTGACACTTAGATGTTGCAAGCACAAAAAATATTGTAATTTGGCAGAAATCATACTGGTCTGCCTTTACCACTGGTCCATCGCTCCCAAGTTACCCTAATTTCAACTTATCTGTTCTACGTCTTGCTTTATAAAATAGGTACTCAAACTAAAGAGTTATTTAATTAAAGACAAGCTAATTAATAAAGGGGTAAGACGACACCAACAGCCACAAAGATAATATTGACATTAAAATAACGACATCACCAATCCCTGCATATTGCAAGTTAATATTCAATTAAGTAGCTGAGATAAAATACATAACGTACAGACGCCAGCACATCAAGCAATCCCAAACTGTTAAATTTTCAAAATTAACCTTATTCTTCTGTAATAAAGATGACAAAATTTTCAAAGAAATTTGACAGATTGGGGTATACTGATGTGCTGTACCAATTTTAAATGCTGTAATATATTTTTAAGTAGATTATCATTCCAGGTGTGACCAGAGATCTTGGAGTCTTATTCCTTATGTGCTGAGAACTATAACCATTTTTTCAAGGTGAACGTGGAATATACACCTAACTTTTCAGCTTCTACAGATGAGAAAAAATAGGTAATAGTTTAATATTTCCACTAGCTTTGACATTGACATTAATAATAATAATAATAAATAATGCTGGACAATCCACACAGCATCATCTAGCCCCAAGCTAAGCAGAGCTTGTGTTATGGGTACTAGATGACTGATATACTTAATACAATGCATTACATAGATAGATATTTTTATTATACATAGCAAATACCCAGAACACCCGGAACAAATATTTGTAGATCGTACAAACATTTGACCCAAGGCGGGAATCGAACCCGCAACCTCCTGGGTCGCAGGCGGACCTGCGCCCGCTGCGCCACATAAGTCGTCAAATTCGAAATATCACAATTAGTGCACCTATGTTTTTACGTCAGGTTTCGTGTTCCATATTTTTGGGATGATATGATAACATTTCAAGTAAATAACACATGGTGTTATAAATAAAGTGCCATAGATAACGATCATGGTGGTTATGATGGCCCAGTGGTTTAGGCCTCAGAACACCCATAAAAATCTTTGTATTAACATTTGTCCCAGGGCGGGAATCGAACCCGCAACCTCCTGCGTCGCAGGCGGACCTTCGCCCGACGCGCCACATCGGTCGTCAATCGTCATCGGTACATTCCTAGAAGATTGCTTGAAGTTTACTGACCAATAGGGCTTTCGATTTTGCCTTCTTTACAAACATGCATTTTTGCTAAAAAAAAATTGTTTATCTTCAATTTAAGGTAGTTTTTCGACAATTTTCATTTTCTGAGGCCTAATCACTTCTAATCAATATGGAATTTGTTTCATCGCAGTAGATCATTCAGTTTCAAAGTAACACCATTTTGTTTACACTGGGGTCATAGTAGCGAACACGATTTGTAAAAAAAAATTTTTTTTTTATATTTCTTCCGTCTATAAAATTAAGTTTAGCTTCCCTCAGTCCGACATGTGCAGTTGTGCACATTATAAAGGCTCACACTATATTAACGTATACCTATGAATGAACTACGCAGCAATATACTTACACGAGTTATTTATTGACGAGGCATAAGTTGATATGAGTCTGTAAAAATAAATAATAATGTTCTGACACATATAAACTTCTGGGTCAAAGATAAGAATGTAAATCGAAATGACCTCATTTCTATAAATCGTGTTCTTCGTAGGTATGTCCACAATCTTTGTACCTAACTAAGGCTGCAGAGTATTATTTAAACATTGCCATCTTCTCAGCTGAGATAAAACTAACAGCCAGTCCTAACTGGAGAAAGGTTGAAGCTAGAAATAGAAAACAATAGAAGATTTTATCAGAGGCTTATGCCAAAAGGCACACTGAACTGAGAGACATTCTGTAAAACGGTACAATTATTTAAGGAAAACTATCTTAAAAGTTCAAGAAAAGGCTCACTGATTGCTTCATTGATTGATCCTTCTCAGAAAGTGCTTTAACGTCTTAAGCGATTGGCATACTGCACCGCATCATGCAGCGACGAACGACGACTACTGCGCGTGAATGACTTTTCTGTGTGTTGTACTACGCGTGTTTTCTTTACAAACACATATACTTGCAAACAACGTAAGAACACGCACTCCCGCGCTACGCTGCGTGATGTGGTCCAGTAGTGTGCCTTAGGTGACCCCATGCCAGATCTAGACAAGCAGTGGTAGACCTCCAAGTAAGACCATTGTGGTCACTTCACACAATCAATCAGCGGCAGGCGGCTGTTTGAGTTTTTATTGTAATAGGCCTACCTATATAACTCCCTATATACTTAGTTAATCATCATATCTTAGCAAATACTTATAACACAAGTTTTAGAATGTTCCATTCTAGTGATTACCCAGTGGAAAAAAAACGATTTTATATAGGTAGGTACCTACTTGTACTTTGAATAAAAAATGCAAAAGCATACAATTATAATTACATTGAATCACAACAGAACACAATTAAAACACGACGCTTACTTCATAGTGTATAAATAATTCAGCAACAATATTAAATCAAATTTGTTTCACGAAACAACGAGTATATTGGACACTTCTCTACACACTGGTTGCTGATGGAATCTCTCACAGTTCCTGGGTTACACCAGCAGTCACAGTAGTGATTCCTCGCTGAATGGGCGCTGGGCAGGCCGCAGATTACCTCGAAGGAGCAGTCGGGGCCAGGGTTGTACTGTCCAGGTGGACACTCCGCTGGAAATGTTTGTTAAACTTTGAAGAACTTGTGAAAATACCAAATAATCTTTAAAATTTACTTCTATGTTGATCATAGTGAGTCATTTGCCCTGTTCTGAAAATCCTAGTATTTTTTTAAACAAAAACAATTGCTTATTACTAAACCCACACTAAGTAAGTAAAAACAATTTAGTTTTAGCATTGTTTAACAAGTATAATACAACATGACATCATTATCTGACAAGGTACTGTACCTTCTATATAAATATCTATAGGTAGCCTACTATATCGTAAAGTAACAAACAAAACAAACATCGATTATTTAATGTTTATGGTAAACTGGAATAGAATTAATTATTGACATCATTAATCAAAACTGGTCTTGAACTAAACGTATAAAATGACTAGTGCTTTAAAACACCCAGCTACTCAGGTAAACCTTCTCATTGAAATGTATTGTATTTAAATTTAAATTACAAATAATAAATTATAAAACTGTTTAACAGTCTGCACTCCTCCAAATAAACTTTAACTACGAATATCTATGCCAAATCTCACACTCCTGTGCGCAATATTCTTAAAAAGGTATCCACAGTTTTACTACCTATCAATATAATAATATAACTCACCGATCGACTGTTGGATAATAATACAAAACACAAACAATAGAACCGTCCAGAGTTTCATGTTGACGCCACACACACACAAACACGAATGCAGTTTATCAAGACACATCAGTTTATATAACTTCTTCACCTTGATTATCTGTGCTATTAATTTGTCCAACTAGCACATACAAATTTAATATTTTAAACCACATTTTTTCTCATACACACAGCAGCGTTTTAGGGTGACTGAACAAGAGGTTATTTGGGTATTGGCACTATTCTAAGGTCACATTCCTTGATCGAGTAACAACTAACTTTGATTATTATTTGGTAAACAAATGACGCACACATTAAAATGTAGATAACCTAATTGGATTCAAGTGTCGTCAGTCCATCATCAAATATATAGTCAAACTATTAGATAATAATTTGTATGATATAGTAAAATTACTTACAACAGACAACCGTATGAAAACAAAACTAGACACACAGAAAATTCATTTGAAAATGACGCCGAGCGACTAGATGATTCTAATTGACGCAAACAAGATTCTCACGTGTTATAAGCAAAAGTAATTTAACAATAGAAGTACATGTACCTACGTGTATATTAGGTATTCATAACTTTATTAGTTATATTATAATGCTACGTTTACTCACCTACCTGTATAGTCTTTATGCGTACAACGCGTCATAGTTTTACATAAAAACACAGGCGAAACATGTACTTAAGGAAACAGAATATAAGAAAAAACAGTTTGTAATGTAAAGTCAAGTAAATTTAATGTTTATTACTTTTGAACACAGTTTAAAATATATTGAATCTTCAACTATCGAACTGAGATGTAGACAAATATTTTTTGTCGTTTTATGACGTGTAGGAGACAATCAAACATAAGGTGATAAACAATTAACGTCCCTGACTGTACCTACGTATTAGACATCTTTGCCATTGTAATATAAATCATTTAAATGTGTTGTTAACCGTCACGGTCTGCAAGATGATGCTTAAATTTAATTTGCGCTTCGGTTATAGACTTGCTTCGTAATTGCTAGAGGTAATTGTTTGTTATTTAGGGTTCCGTACCAAATTGTTAAGAAAGCAACCCTTATGGTGAGAGTTCGTCTGTCCGTCCGCATATCTGTCTATCGGCCACAGCCGCTGATACCAAGAAATACTAGCTACACTATCGAAAGTTGGTTTGGTTACTAGTAATGTAGGTAATACACAATAATGTAGGTAATAGCTTATACACTAACAAAGCAAGTTCTAAAGGGTTCGAAATGAGGGAATGAAAATTTAAAATTGGGTTACTAGGCCAAATTATTCGTCATAATCACAATAAAAAAAAATGTCGTAGGTACTTTTATTTTGGCTTACATTATGATGTAAAATCGACATCTGCCAAGCCTTTTTCCCAACCATGGTTGGGGTCGGCTTGAATATATGAAATGATGATGAATCTCCAAAGATTTCAAAGCAATAAATTTGTAGTTGGAGGTACCAACATAATATGTCAAAATTACAGGAAAGATAAAATGTCTCTAACTACCACGGATTTTCAGTAGATAACCAGCAAAAATCATTTACAAAGAAACGAAGTTCACTGTCGTAAAAATAAAATTACGCTACAATGTATCTACATAAAAACAAAATCCTAGTAACGTACGGAACCCTCGCCTCGGTGGGCGAAGACTCGGTCTAAGCCGGTTTTTGTTTAGTAACTATTATTTTTGACAGGTATTATAGAGCCCACAAAATGATTTTATGTTTTTTGTGACTGATCCGTGTCTTCTGGTTTGTGATAAGAATGTAATGCTTGCGTAAGTCAGTGAGGAAAAAATAGACGATATAATTGTGTTTCCTATCTTTTTATTGTTCAGCCTTTTTCTCATTTTTCAGTAATAATTTAAGCAGGCAGTTCAACAATGTTGTATGTTGATCAAAATCAAAATTTATTTATTCAAATTAGGCTGAGAATCAGCACTTTTTGAACGTCAAAACGTTTACATAAGACAGTCCCCCAAAACGCCCACCATTGATGATGATCTACGATTTAGATTCTGCAACAATCACCGCAGATTCCAGATAGTCTGTTAATCATAAAGAAAGAGTCCAAAGAGCTTACCATCCCATGACCAGCCCCTGAGCTCCCTGGAACATTCAAAGTAAAACGCAAAACTTCTGAACGAGTCACTCTCTTGAAATGATGACCATACCAACCAAGGCGTATGTTATTCCAAGCCATGATATTCCATGGATTGATACACAACAAGTTTGATTGCCCTGAACTTGTCAATAGTATATTTTATATCGTGCCCAGAACTGTAATAAGACGAGAGGCACGAGCTTACCCACTCTTTGCTACAACCACTAGTCGTACAAATGCGGGTGAGCTGGCGCCTCTCCATAGATTAATCAAAATGTACAACCAACATTTTGTTAAAGTAGACATATTTGTTTTGTCTCACAATGTATTTAAAAAAGAACTGGTGACTGCACTCAAAACCAATTAATAATTCTGTATAATGTTATGATTAGCCCCACCTTTCATCCATACTGTTTGCAAGTGAATTATACTAGTAATATGTGAAAACTTTGTTGATTATACGTTAACCAACTTAATTGTATACGTATACATAAGAAAAAATGTACAATTGTTTGTTTTCCCTAATATAATAAAATAAAAAATAAAAAAAAATGTCGACAGTTCTTCCTTATGTAAGAAGATAGCTTGATAGTGGCAAAATAAAACACAGGTTGTTTTCAAATTATACTTTAATCTTAACATTTGCTCAGACAAGCGTCAGTATCCAGGCTTCTGTAAGTACCAGGCATGCACCAGCAGTCACAGGTGTGCTTCGGATATGCGTGGGAGCTTTTCGTTGAACAGGACGGCTCTAGGCCGCAGTTAGGGCCCGGATTGTATTCACCATCTGGGCAGGCCGCTGTAAGAAAAAAAACAATATTGAGATTGAAGTTAGGTAAAAACCACGGGACTGCCTTGTTGGTCTAGGGTCCCAAGCGCGACTGTTGAGGGTTTGCATTATCCTTTCAAATAGTCTTTATTGATTTTACCCATACTGTCCCACTTAATCTGTATCTTAAGATACAGGATACACTAGTTTAAAAGACTCACTTTAATCTATTGTGTACAGATTTCCGAAGAATCCAAAACTTTAATGTTCATAAGTGTTCTATACCACTTATTTAAAATTGTAAACTGAAAGTACAATCATCTGTGTTTTTGGGAAATAAATATATTTATTATTATTATTCTAGGCAACTCTAAGTGGATTCAAGAACTCTTTTCCCTCAAGGTCGTCTTGCCACCTCGGCAAGACGAAAGAAGTGTCTTGGTCAGCCTCCATGGTGCTGTCCAGTAAGTAACCTGTTTTTTAGCAAGTACCTTTACTGCGGACTTCTCATACCTAGTTTTGAGAGAGCTTCTAAGGGAAAGATTCATAGACAGTACTTTGAGTTTAAGTTTTCAGTTTTAAGTAAGCGTTTTATACAAATGTCAAAGCGCGGTCTGTGAATCTTGCTATAAGACTGGTGAGTAATCGTAAAGTCAGAATCAGGCTTGGTTAGAACTGGTTGTTTACCAGATATTTTCAGATTTGGCAGAACTTCACATACAAATTAGCCAAACCTGGATTTAGTACCTACCATACAAATATTAATTACTCGAACTCTTGACCGAGCAACCAAGCGGTGAGTAGATGCAAGACTCTGAATAAATGCTGTAACATGTCTTTGCAAGTCTAGTAGATAGTTAAATTAGGTCAGGATAATGAATTAATGACTTGTCGTAAATTTTATGAGAATGGTAACCAGTCTTGTGAAAACCAGTAACTTTAATATATCTTGACAAACTGGTAACTATTTAGTGCACGGCGGATATTGCTGATTGGTGTGTTCATACTTATTAAGCAGATATATAGGTACCACATAAACTTACCTACATTGAATGCTGTAACGATCTCGTATAACAAGAGATCTTATTGTACCTAAACAGGTTGGTAGCACACTTGTTCTCTCTGGTTTCAACCACTCAAGATAGATTCGAATGGTGCAAAAGTTAGAACGGGTCCTGTGTTAAGAGCAGAGGAGATTCTAATATAGTGAAGTAAGGTCCGTTACGTAATAAATGCCATAAAAACACGGTCTACAATTTTATGCCCGTTTTCACTAACACAAGACGACATCTCAATGTTATGTCTAAGGCGGATATCAAACTGGAGGGCATCCCGCTCCGGTCTGCGTTCGTCTCCGTACCAATTAAGTACGGGGACGTATTGTCGTTGTTACATAATGCGTGGGTTTATACAAATATTTTACTTATAAGCAACCCTAAAATTGCAGTCCCGCTTCGGTGTGCGTTCCTATGTGATCATCATATCACTGCCCTTATCCCAATTTATTTGGGGTCTGCGCGTTCCATACATCTCTATTTGCTGTCATCTCTATAGTCACCTACTTTGTAGCCATATCATCTTTCACATTATCCATCCATCGTTTCTTTGGTCGGCCACTACTTTTATAAATGACGTGGTATTCGCCCAATTAAAATTGCACTGTTTTGGTACTGCGCACCAGTCCAAAAATCTTGGTAGGGTCGCCTAGAGTTAGTGAAAACGGTAACAGGTTCTTAACACAAAATCTTGGCTGTATTCCGCGAAAGTTCAGACAGAGATACTTTAGCAAGACCCACATTTCGCCAGTTATATTTTAAGTCCCATGTAATAGGGGGTGAGCCTAGTGCCATCAACCGGGCACAAATCCATACTCAGGGCTGCTAATAGGTACTTAGATACTGTTAGAACGATATTGATGTGTTAGTAAGTATGTAGAGTCAATGTGGAACATTATAAATAAATAAATAGTGCTGGACAATCCACACAGCATCATCTAGCCCCAAGCTAAGCAGAGCTTGTGTTATGAGTACTAGATGACTAATATACTTAATATAATACATTAAATAGATAGACATTTTTACTATACATAGAAAATACCCAGGACACCCGTAATAAATCTTTGTAGATCGTATTAACATTTGTACCAAGGCGGGAATAGAACACGCAGCCTCCTGCGTCGCAGGCGGACCTACGCCCGCTGCGCCACATAGGTCGTCAAACTTATTATATTATGATACTACTTGACCAATTCGCGTAGATATCTACTTAATACCATTTAACTGTTTTGCTGTGAAACTACAGTTACCTCTATGCTGAACAGTAAGTAATAACAGTAAATAGTAAGACAAACCCTAGTTGGAAAACCGCATGGTTTAAATGAAACTTCAGTGCCTTGCAGAAGTTTGTAACTAGAACTACTGTTAAGTTTGTGAGCAAGTTCTTACAGTTAAAGTAGGCAGGTGCAACGCAAAAACAATAGTTCTCAGTGGAGTGTTTACCGTATGGCCAAAGGCGCCATGGCCCAAGGCGTCATACTGTCAGCAAAACCTGGTTTCATTTCATTTATATAACTATAGTATTTTCGCTTCTGTAATGGTAATTTTGTTGTTTCTGATGTTTTCCGTTTGAGTTAAATTTAAAAATTGGAATATGACTAGACCAGAACTTTTTTTTCAGATTCGCCGATACTTTACGAAATCTGAAAAAAAAAGGTCTGGTATGCGGAAAATGTATTGAAAATTAAGCAGCTGATCTATTCTATATATCTAATGTCAAAATAAGAGGTACTTAAATCTAATCAATTTATAAATTTATATTTATTAGTAATCTCCGAAACGGCGGTACCAATTCTGACAGGACTTTCACTGGCATATAGCTGATAATTTGAGGTGTAAATTAGGCTATTTTTTAAGAACAATAATTAGGGTACGGCGCAAAAATAAAATTAGGCCTCAGAAATTTTGTAAAACTCCTCGTGGACAAGTCGCGGGCACAGCTTCTTTCCAATAAAATTATCATTTTCTTTTGAATAAGACGAGAAACAGGGGGAAACCCGAACGGGACAAAATCTCGCTAAAATCAAAGCAGCGGGTAGCTGATGCTGGCAGCTGGTAGAGAACTCGAAACTTTAGCTCTCGATCTACAAATATGTCACTTGTTTCCCTAATAAATGAGGCATGTAGGTATATTTGATAGGGATTAAGCCTGGGTAAAAAATAATAATATATATTTAGTCCGTGAATCAGATAGTGAAAAAATATTGGACACGTATTTTTTTATTTATCATATTAATAAAAAATGAATTGGATAAAACGCATTAAAGATGTGAGAGTGGAGGCTCACTACGTCACATGTGGGTATAAAATTTACTTACGTGTGACGTCACGCTATATTTTAACTCAATGTACGACGTAATTCTATGAATACGTTCTCAATGTTTTCGCATAATCTACCGGACGGACAAAAACGTTTTTTTTTGTCCGCATTGCAAGTAGTACCTACCTACTTATTAATAGTTCGCTGCTTCATTGGTTTAGTGGTTGCAACGCTACTGCTGGACATGTGGTCCTGGGTGCGATTCCAAAGTCGTAAGAATAAGCACCGGCACGGATCTTGAGCGCTGGACGCCGTAGTGGCGGTAATTTCGTGTATACGCATTTCAACCCAAGGTCATCGCTCAAGATCCGTGCCGGTAACTATTCCATACTATGTGTAAGTAATTGGGTATTTTCATCTGGATTTTCTCAGCAGCAGCCCGTATTCTAGATTTGTCCTCGATTGATGGCAAAATATGCTCGCTCTCTATTACTCGTACATGGGACTTAAACATAACTAGCGCGATGCGAAATACCTGCTTTAGGTAGGTACCCTTCTGCCTAACCCTAAGGGGAATACAGACGTGATGTTACGTTATGATTATTTTAATTTTTAGAAATACAATTTCTATAACTGCATTCAGTAAATAATGATCATAATTGCTACCGGGACATCTTGCAGGTTCCGGTATCAATAGCAAGCGTGATCCGGTCTTTGGTTCTTTTCTCAGCCTTATGAAGGCAACGAAAGAAACCAACCTACTAAGTATAAAACACAATAGGTAGGTACAACATCAGACCTACAATTTCTTCTTCTTCTTCTTCAAAACCTATTTAAAGACTTAGAGAATATACGTACCTAATCATAATCTACATACCACAGTGTGCGTTGACGTCACCGATTCTGTTTTTAGTTCCAAGACAGTCCAGTGCTGACAACTGTTTACATAACATTCTAATCCATAAAAGGAACATACCTAAAAACTGGAATTATTTGTTACTTACCTGAAGCCAACGCCAGATTCACGAGCACAACACACAACACTAGCGCCCAAAACTTCATTTTGTCTTTGAGTCAAACAGTCGTAGATATGCAAATGCAACGAGTGACCGAGCGATGCACCTTTATACTTCACTATCGATAGAAAAAAGACAATCACGACCGGTCCGGTCACTCTCGATTGGGACTCTGGATTGTTTTATTTTAATGCACAGCCGATAAAGGAGTAAAGGACGTACCGGTACTGGTTGCAGCAAAAATGATCCGAGCGTGGTTCAAGGCAATATTTCCTACCGGAAGCCTTTGTGAGAATAAATCGGCGATACATTTTTATTGCAGTTTAAAGAATTAAAATTGGTACCTACTAATTTATTTTTGTTTTAATACTATGCACTTTACTTAACATTTTACCTGTAAGTACCTATATTAAATATATACCTACCTAACGTCCTATTAGGTATCTACCTAAGTACTTGAAGAAGAGTCGACAGTTAGTATTCATTTAGAACTGTAATTGGTAAATATATAATATATGGCTAGGTTAGTTGCAGACCAGATAATCTGGTGTTTGTTCTGACAAAAAGTTCACCCTCTTGAAAAAATAAGAAGTCACTTGGGTACTTAGGTATCTACTATGCTGGCTGTACCTACGAACTTGTAATGTTATTATTACCTATGCACCCATTTAATATACTTAATGTCATCACCACATATTTACTTATTGATTAGTAGGTTGAATTGGTAATTAAATAGGAACATTATAATACTTATCAAATTAATTTGTTGAAAGGAATGCAAGTGTAGGTAACTATTATACATATTTGCTTATATATTTATGATTGAATGCTTCATTCCCCAAATTCCCTTTCTTCCAGAAAAGTCAATGAATGATAGATTTAACAACTAGGTATCTACATATATAGGTCTACACATTGTTTCTATATGTTACCCAGTGCAGCAGTGTGTGTATCTACTTTCTGAACTGAAGGTCTTAGAGAAAAGCTAAAAGAAACCATGGGATAAATTTCTATGACGTTTTCAGGAAAAACAAAATCAAAACTTTTCATTTTCTCAGGATTGGGTAGAGGTATAAATTTGTAATTAATATGAAATAATAAGTGAATTTAAGCTTCTAACTCATCGCAATAAAGAGATTCGGAGAATTAAACCATATACGAGTATTTTGATGAATAACTCTTCAAAACCTGTAGGGTCCTATCCGTTGACCTAGGAGAATGTGGCAAAAAGCAAGAGCTGAACGCACCAACGAGTACCTAAAGGAGGAAAATTCACGATTTATTTAAAATGTAGATATCACGCAAAAAATTTGCATTTGAGGCATCTATCGTCAGATTTTCCCAATTGAACATGAACATTATCCTTTTGTAATAAAGTTGAAAATCTAAGAAATAAATTTTACACATTGGGGTGGCTTGATGTGCTGGCCTCTGTACAAATACCTACATATGACAGAACATTTTCTTCAATTGCTAAGTCAATTTTGTCCTTCAATCCGGTATCAGAAATTCATAGGGGCCCTGGACCCTCAAGGCACGAGACCTACTCGCACTTGTCTGTTTTAATTTTTTACAAATATTTCAATTTAAAAAATGGTAAAAATACGAAATACTGTTTAATAAAAATACTCAATGCAAAGCGGTTAAATTTGTCATGTTTGAAAAATAAAGCTTAGATAGGTATCACTAGGATTTCCCAACTACAAAGACAATAATACAAAATAAGTATGTATCTAAGTACTTAAGAAATAGACCTAGATACCTTTATTCCATTGCTAGCTACATTTATGGATCTTAAAGGTTGAGCTGATGTTGGAATGTTAATATTTTTAAGTAGTTACCTTCAGTATCTACTTAGTACCTATATAGAATACAACTTTATGATATTAAACAAACCTAAATTAGTATTCCATTTAATACTACTGTCCTAGTTCTTAGTAGGAAGGTACTTACTTATTTCAATAATTTCATAAAGTTATTACGTACATCATAAGATGTTATGATGTACCTATGTAATATCTTTATGTAATTAGGAATATAGGCGTGATGACGCCTATATTCCCTGAAGAGTTAAACATAGTTTTACCAATAGTTCACCCATATTTCACCAGTTTTCTTTTTAAGTCCGATGTTAGCCATAGTATCCAAATAGATAATAATAAAATAAATAAATATTGCTGGACAATCCACACAGCATTATCTAGCCCCAAGCTAAGCAGAGCTTGTGTTATGGGTACTAGATGACTGATATACTTAATACAATACATTACATAGATAGATATTTTTATTATATATAACAAATACCCAGAACACCCGGAACAAATATTTGTAGATCGTACAAACATTTGTCCCAAGGCGGGAATCGAACCCGCAACCTCTTGCGTCGCAGGCGGACCTTCGCCCGCCGCGCCACATCGGTCGTCATAGATAGAATCTTTAAGGTCCGAGAAGGTGGACATTATCATTATCACTTTATGATATATCTAGTCCTAAACACTCTGTTGACATAGATATGAGCGCCGTGAGCACTTTTGACGGCGGCGGCGTTTTTTGAATTTTTTCGAGGAGGCGTCCAGGGAACTATAAAATAATCCACTACAGGACTGATCGTATCCCCGATGATATGCAAGATATGAATCATCTATAAATTCATCTTTAAGCCAGTTGCCATCATGGACTTACAGTATCCAACTGTGGGGATCTTATATCAAGATGACAATGTAAAACTATAGTGCTTACACAATTGTATAAATCCAATAGGAACTTGAGACAAATTAAATTAAAATAAACTATTATTTTTAGTCATTTTGTTTTAATTAAACTTAATAATAACTGTATGTAATGATAATAGATATTATAATCTTACAATTAATAGAATAAGTTAAAAAACTTCATGCCTTAATTAAGGTTGATGACTTAAAATGTTCTAATTATTCATTGGCGCAATTATATTTATATAAGTATACCTACATATACTTATATGTTCATTTTCATATAAATTAAGACAATAGTCTAAAATTCAGTTAAAGGTTTTCAAAACTAGAGATACAAAACAACTATTAGTGGCACTGTATTGGTGGCTGACAACAGCTTACAAATTATAAAAATATAGCTTATCAATTTGATAAATAATATTTCCATTGATACATCATTGTAGCTTATACAATGGAGTAGTGAGATAACTGGTTGTTAAGAGATATAATAATACCAGTCTATTACTGCCCCACTGCAGGGCAAAGACCTGTTCACATACAAAGAAGGCATGCATTGATCACCATGATTGCATAAGGTAGATAGGAAATTGAATAACTTATATTAACACATTCGCTGCCCAGTTCAACAGCACATTTTTACTTGTATGCTATAATGTTTGGTAAATTTACATAATATGTGGGTACATAATGGGCGCGTGCTGGGCATAGTCATATTTATCTATAGCTATTTACATGTCCGATTTGGTAGGCAAGTTGCAGGTACATCAACAAATTATTTTTTGACCCAGGAACCAGGTGCTAGGCACTAACAGTGTTGATTAATAATCCAGGCTTCCTTACAATATGTATCTTCAGTAATGCCAGTAAGGTCCAAGATAAACTTGAAGGTACAGTATAGTATTTGCCCAGTGGTTTAGACCGGGCCTCTTGTGCTTGGGGTTCAAATCTAAGCAAGTACCAATGAGACTTTTTCAACTCATAAAATAATGTACTTTCTAAGTTATCTTGGATATCACTGGCCAATGTCATTGAAGGAAAACAATGAGGACATCTGTAGGTATTTATAATTAAATATAATTCTGAAATCTCCAAAACCCCTTGACCAAATGTGGATATTAATGCTCATGCCTTCTCTGTGTGAGGTTTTTGCCCAGCAATGAGACAATAATAGGCTGATATTATTAATGCATGGTACCAATTCTCCTGACGCGTCAAAAGTTTCTATTATATAATTGTCTGGGTTTGCTTTAATTTTAACTTAAATTAGCTTGATAGAGACGGTAAAATATTATGTTTTACTACTATGTTTGCTATCATTCATTGCGTTGTATTGCCGTAGACTGGCCCATGGGTCTTGCAGCATTGAGGGGTGTAAGTAAGCATCTATGTTGTGCTTTTCTTGACCAAAACTGTTGTTACTTGAGTTGCTCTGCAATTGAGATAATAAGATAATGTTATTGAACGAATTGAAGGTGCGAATGAAAGACGAAAACACTTATTTATTCATTTGAAAGAAGAAATATTGTTGACTGTGGCATAGGTCAGCAAAAATCTTATATTTCTTAAGTCTTTATTTTGTCTTCATAAATACTGTTGGTAGAAGAGAATAGAGGGATACATTTTCATAGTTTTTACTTACTCCATAGCTACTATTCCGCGAGTTATTCCAGTTAGTGTGCCCACCTCGCCATTTACCACTTTGTTGTCGATTGTTGTATCTTTGCTGCTGTCCTATATCTTGCTGCCATTTGTTTTGAACTGGCGTGCTCTGGTTTAAGGGTATGAAATTATCTGACATTTTAATATTTCAAATGATATTTTATTGAATTCAATTCCTTATATTTTTCTGAAATTATTTGTTTGTTATTCGTATAATCAAAATACCCTTGAGTAATAATCAATAATCTACCTAACGTCAAAAGTGACATGTATCGTATCCTGTTGTAAATTTTCTCAGATCAACTGGTAAGTCGAATCTGCTTTTATCAAATGTTAGAGTCTCAACGATATTTGTTTTAAATTAATAAAATGAGGAATAAATAAACATTTAGTTATTGAACTGAAATCACATCACACACGAATGGCAAGTCAAACAATACTCGACTAACAGCTAAACTATTTGTTATCTGTTTATGTTTAGTTTTATATCACTTCTGTCAAAAAATTTGATCGAACGCAGGTTTTGTTCGGACGGAATTGATTATCTATTTTTGGATGAAAATAACAATTCTTTAACAATGATTCAGTGAATGTTGTGTACAAAAATCGTAGATGGTGGCAGCGTTCGGTGTGAAAATGTGGATTCCTACGAAATCACCAAAGCTAGCTGTTGGTAAGTTATAATTCTTTAATCAATCAGCCTTACGCTGTCCGGATACATCCTGCCAATTACAACGGAAGCGTAAGTAATAACATGTTATGAATTTTAAATGTTTTATACAAGTTATGGGAAGGTATGCATACTAGATAGGCCTATGATCTGTTGAAAACATCTCATATACAATTTGCTTGACCACAATTAGCCCATTGTTTGTCAACCATGTCGGTGTTTTTCCTTACTTTTCGGCCTTGTTTTTCAAACCAATGAGTTTTTTACAGTGCCTATTTATAGAATAAGTTTTACTTTACAACCACGACTTCAAGATTGATATGCTAACTGATTATAGGGTACTGAAACACTGATAATTGTATGAAATAAATTATATTATTTTTTATTTATTATTATTTATAATAATTTTCCAAGAAATACAAAATGCAAATAATAATAAAATATTACAGTATATAGTATAAGTGAGTTACTACTATGTTGACCACATAAATATAATTTGATATTCAAAAACAGTTGTAAAGAATGTTGGTATAAAAAAAAATAGTGTTAGTTACAATAAGGAAAAACATCAGCTTTCCTGATAAAAAATAAATATCTGCAGATCTGCTCTTGCAAACTATCTTATCTGCCTTTGTTTGTGGTTTTATTTGAAGCCATTGAAGAGTGATTCATTCATAGCTACCATTGTAATGAATGAAACATATTGCTATGCTACCAAAGGTGCTGGCAGGAAAATTAACTGATCATAATTATGGCATGTTTGTGTGAATGTGTTCAACATAATAAAATCAGCCAGTGTCAAACTGAAGGACAAAGAACTCTTCAGATAGCATAGAAATTATGTGCTACTAATATTGAAGGCAAATGTGGTATGGTATTGTAGACAATAATAGCAAATGGCAAAAAAAAAAAAAATTGTTTATGTTTAGAACCCAGCTTTTTATTAAAAGTAGTCAGTAAATATAGTAATAATACCAGGCTGTTACTGTTTGTGCCAGTGCAGGGCGAATGTCACTTCTAATATAGAGAAGACTCAAGCATTAATCACCATGTTGCTCAAGGCGGCTTGGCAATTGCCAAATGGCATCTAGGTTCCCTCACTAAATTTTCCTTATTTTAATTTCAGCTGTTTATAACTGGAAGGGAGATGTCAGATCTGGATTGCCATTGGAAATTGGAGAGACAGTCCAGATATTGGAGGAAAATGGAGGTAATTTTAATTGGCTTACATTGTTTATAACAACTATTGTTAGGAGCACTAAGCTAAGTGGACTAAATTATATTTATTTTATCACACGGGTAACACTTTCGCTGCCCAGTTCAAGAATATATTTTTACTTGAGTGCCATAATGTTTTTCTCAAATTGACATAATGCAAAGGTATCTAATAGGGGGTGCTGGGCATGTTTACATGTCATCTTCAGCTAATTACATGTACTACTCTAGAGGCAGGTTGTGGGTACAAGAACAAACTATTTGTAGATCAGGGAGCTGTGTGCTGGGCACTAAAAGTGTTAGAAAGAATATTTAAACACATGAATATTTTTCTGTAACTGACAGAAAATTCTAAAATGAAACACCAAAACAACTGAGAGTTGCCAGTCTATTTTGAAGTTTAGGATAACTGTAATAAACATTAAATCATGATATTTAATTAACTTGAAACCTAGGCTTGGACACTATATTGGAACTTATTTCTATAGGTATGAAACAATCATAGTAACAGAATGTGTGACTAGTTTACTACATTACATCATTTTGTATTAATATTCATTAAAATGCAGGCAGACATTGACACAAAAACACAATCTAATATGTTAACTAGTAACTAATTCTAGTACTCTTCATTTTCTGATATCTGTAATGAAATAGAAACACATAATAATGTATTAATGAACCTATTTATTATTTGCCCAAGGCAGATGATGAATGTCTAATCTGAAACAGCCCAGATCACAAGCATTGTAATTGGTTAATTCATGGACTGCTAGCTCCACTCGTTACAGCTCTGCCTTAGTGGAAACCCAGCTTAATGCCTGTTTTCACAATACAAGGCGAAATTTCAATAAATGCCTGAACAAAACCGTGATGTTGGAATATCTATGCTTCGTTTAGCGCAAAAAGTTTAAAATCCAAAGGCACTCTTTTATTCATTAGTGCTCTAATAGTTTTAATTACTACCTACTTAATTAGTATCATGGACAAAAGTAATTGTATTCCAGTTGTACTTCCTCTTTATCCTTATTATTATAAATATGGCTAGTTCCAAGGTTTGGGTAAAGCTATTAATCTAGAGTTCAGCAATATGAGTCAATGTTTATTTGACTATCTATTCAAAAAACTAAACTCTGTGGATATTGTTGTGAGCCTTGTATTGTGACTACTGCAAGGCAGGCGTTTACTCCCTTTTCAGTTCTTTGCATCTCTGTGTCTTCAATGAGCCGTAGCCATAAGTAGCGGGGACCATCATCAGTAAAATAATACGCCCTTTTTTTAATACAAGATATTGATACGCAATATATTTCTTTTAGTCTGGTACCGAGGCTTCAGCTCAAAGAACAGGTCCTCGTGGGGTATATTCCCGTCATGCGTGGTAACGATCCGGCCATGCATCGTGAAGGGATCAGGAGCCACTGCTATAGCTGAACTGAAGGATGACCCACTAGTCCGGGAGATAGCTTGTGTCTTGAGAGAATGGGCCCGACTATGGAAGAAGCTTTATGTGGTAAGTGAATACAATTATCTATTACATAAAAAAATAAACTGCATGCATAAGTTATTGAAGTATTCATAGGAAACAACTGGAGTATCACTAAAGGACAGGAAAGTGATGTTATCAAAGATTCAACGGCTCTGTAATCAAAGATTCAACGGCTCAATTATGACTCTAATCAGTTGGTGTGTTAAGTGCTGAAGAGGACGATAGCCTGTTACTATCTTTCTGAAGGGCAAGGGCATCTTCTCATACAGAGATAAATACTCGTGCCATCTCTGGCACGAGTTTTTATCACCAAACTTGCTTAGGGCGGCTGAGTTCAGAAATATATAATTTATTAACATAATATACAACGAGACAAACAGGGCACAACTGCCCTGTAGGTCTAATTGTCGTGTAGTGCGACTGCTGAGGTCCTGGTTACGATTCCAAGATCGATCAATGTGTTATTGGACTTTTCCATCTGGACTTTCTTAGTAACTGCCTGGTGTCTGGATGTATGCCAGGTTTATGAGAATACTCTACTACATGGGATTTAAACATAACTGGCAATATCTGGGTGTACTGTAAAGGTACGACTCTGCGGCTCTGCTTAAACCTTCAGGGAATACAGGCGAGATGTTATGTTTTATTGAAAATAAGTCCAGGTTTCCTCACGATGAATGTCTATAATATCTAGGAGAAACTTAGAAGGGATAAACTAGGGATCGAGTTTCTTGCCCGTTCTTCTCCAAACGATACTACGTTTCAAAAGGGGCACCTTGACTCATTTTAGTATTTTATTTTACATGTCAAATATGTAGTTCAAAAGGGCTTTTTTACAATCTTTTTATTACCTTTCAATTTGATTAGTTTAGACTTTGACTTTGATGGTAATGAAAATAAATTGATGAGGTGCAATCTACAATATCAATAAAATTTTGCTAGGATAAGCTAGGATAAGAAAAACAACTTTAGCATTGGTAAATAGTTGCACTTTATTGACCGTGTGACCCACGGATCAAACGCATCTTAGCGTCGCAGCTGTGTTTATATCTAGGCCAGTATGTATCACGGTTCGGTCACAGAGCACGCCATCATCGAACCGGCTGCGACTAGAAACGCCCATACATATAATATTTTTTCCCGCGCAATTAGCGCTGAGCGCAAGCTTCGGATGTAACAGGCTTTGCCAGAACTGTCACTGGCCGTCAGTTTCTATTAGCAAATGGTGACGTAAACTATCACGCTAACTATCTTTTGTATGCAACGTGTTGGCAATACCGTCTCGAACAGCGGCCGCTGTGGTGTCCCTGTGCTCTGTCGGTTCAGTCAATATGTACAGAAGCCAGCAAATCAATCTACCCCAATCTGTCAATTTTTTTTGATAGTTTTTCTACTTAAACTAAAAACAAATAAGTTTCATGTTTAATTGGGAAAAAATTACAGTTCGGGATTGGTTGATGTGCTGGCATCTGTACCAAACCAGTACTGATAACTGAATAATAAATAAACGGTATGATTAATTACCAAGTTCATAACAGAACGCGTAGTTTTTGTTTTGTTAAAAGGATGTATCTATTAAAATGTAGTATTTTCTAAAAAAATAACCTAAACCCTTACTTATTAGCTTTAGGGGAATCTGTCACGGACAATTCGAAATCTCTTAATCAAATACAAATTCAACGAAATATTCTTAGAGTTGATGTTATTTCGAGAGCTACATACAAATTCAACGAAAAAGTTTACGAGCAAATGTAACTTCGAGAGCTATGTTGATTTTTGACGCTATTATAACTTGGTAATTATTTTATCGTAATTGCTGCGTAGTGAATTTTGATTAGCATACAGCATACAGCTCTTCAATTTGCAAGAAATATAAGCAAAATTGACTTTCGTGGGTTACATCGAACACTGCGTGACAATGTGACCGGTGCTGCTTCAATCGTCTTAAAGCAGTGTATTCACAATACGAGCAGAGAGCGGAGCGGAATGTAGTTGACACGTTACCAGTTAATTTGTATTTTATTTTCTGTAATTGATGTTAATTAACCTTGTTTAAATTTAACTTCTGGTTTGTTGAGCAGTAGTTCTATGTCTTTTAATAATATATACATTACGATAGGTGTATCCGTACATTAATTGAATGTATAATGATGTAATGTGTTCTTTTAAACTCAATAAATAAAAGGAAAACTTTTGAGGAATGTGAGATTAAAAAAAATACTAAAATGAATAAATATGCTACGTAGGCAGCAAAACAACGTATCATTACGAATTTAATTAGGTACCTAATTCATTAAGTAATTAAGTACAGATAGCATTTTTAAAACTTGAGTGCAATGTTGGAAGGATAATAAGAGAATTACGAGAATATTCTACTCGTACCGTGTCAACTAAACTTGAGCCGAGAGCGCTCGTAGATATAGTGAAAACGCGGCTTAAATGAGCTTTCTTACAGTATCATGAACAAATGCAAGTAGAATCGTTGCGTTGAAGCTTGCGTATACTTTTATTTAATTAATTTAATAAAGCAACGAAGCAGACTAACAATTAATTGTGTAATGTGATTTATTGCAACTAACAAATCGTTTTGCTACAAACAAAGTTAACTGCCGACTCATATAGCGACCGCGACACAGGAAACTCATCACCCGTATAGAATTTCTAGCGCTACGATTGAACTTTAATTGCTAGTTATAAATATTTTATAGTACCTACTTATATAAAACTTTTTCGTTTTCCGGTAAAGATAGTGTGCCAGTAACAATGAAACGTTTAATTAAATATAATTGTTGTATGAAAATGAATCATCGATAATATGAAATAGCTACTTATTAAAATATGTGTCCACATATATTTTGTTTGGTGGGTACTGTGGGTTTACTGATGTAAAATAATAGGGCTTTGCTAATTTAATTGTATTAATTAACTAACTTTATTTATTAACTTTATTACATCACTTTACAATCAATTATCTTTCCTTAGACAAGCGACATATTTCATCTTCTAAACTCTTGGAATATTTCTTGAGTGGTCGGAACCATAGATAAAGAATGTTCTACCAGACTGTATACAATAAGGTCTGTTACTGCATAAAACCTTTAAAGTACCTACTGTATACTCGATAAGTGCTTATGACAATGTTGCTCAATGCAGTCAAGTATTGGATACTGAATACTTCTTGAAGAAGCGGAAGTGTGTCTTGCTGTCGGCACTGAGCTGAGTTTTGCACAGCTGACTCACCATTGATAGCTAAAGGGAATAAACAAAGAAATAATGTTTCTCAGCATCGTCGGACATAGTTTTTTTTTCGTTTTTATTAAGATAAACATTGCAACACACAAATAATCTTCGTCATTTCGTGTTTACACCGAAAGCGACATTATTATGGAGCTTCCAGTACATATTTAACATTTAAATAGCCTATTCACAGTATCTTTTGTTATTTTCTTAGTTATTCATGAATCATTGTTTGTCGAGTTCCGTGTGAAGCCTTTTCGTACATATTTAGTAGAGTATCTTCTATTAACTATAGGTATAATCACCGGCAAATAAGATGGCAAAAGTCGTTAGATGCGCACAAGTCGTTTTTTAGGTCTCTTTGGTGGTCAAGCGGGACGCGGGGTATGAGGTAGCGTCGATCCGAGCGCGCGATTGGTGCATCAGTCGACCCTTGCCTCCCGCACCGCGCCTTCGTCCCGTTCGCTCCCGATTACATTTCAGTGCACGAAAATTGAACCCTTTGTTTTTGTTGTGTTAAACTTAAGTGTTGTTATTGTTTTTAAATTTAGGATAGAGTTCCTGAAAAGGCATAGCATACGAGGAAAGTATGCTCAAACCAGAGTTATACAAATTAATAAAATTGGAAAAAGAACAATTTAAAACATACAGCATTGACCAAACACTTGCAGAACACAACCATAATGTTCTGCGATTGCGACTTTCAATATGATGCCAAGGGTAGTTTTATTAACGGATAGTGACGACGACTAGTTTTTTTTTTTTTTATATAAACTTTTTTGAATTTTAAATGCACGTTATTTATAACTCCTAATAAACTTGAATTCCTCTCCCTTCTTTAACTTTGTTCTATACAGACATGATTAAATATAAATGATGGCAATAACAATAGAATAATGACGATCAATAAAAGTTACCACTTTTTGGTGCCACTAAGTGTACGATGCGCGAACTTACCCCCACTACGCCAAAATCTTGCCATCTTATTTGCCGGTGACTATATTATTAGCATGAGAAGAGACAACTTTTTACCCTTTTTTACTTAAAATGGGGTAAAAAGTATATTGCTTACACGGAGTGCGACATTTGGCATAGTTAACGTTTTTTTTTTTTTTTTTTTAAAAACGTTGCCCCACACTAGGAATTTCTCCTGTGTCGTGAGTGCGTTTACAAACATTTAAAGTCACATACACAAACAGCCAGAACCGGAACAACTACCTGTAGGCCATACAAATATTTGTTCCGTGTGGGAATCGAACCCACGACACGCGGCGCGGCAGTCGATCGCTCAGCCTCTGCGCCAACCGTGCCGTCGTTTATATGAAGAAGGTGCAGAAAGCTAAAACAGTCGATTTTAAACCATTGGGCGACCAATAGTTATTATTGGGTACGTTTTTACTGACACTAGGCGACACCTAAATGTAACACCTAAATCGTAATCTGCTTTTGGAAGTTCAACTATTGACGCTGGGACGAGCGCTGAAAATCCAACATTCCGCATTTATTTAGGCATTAGATTTAGGTGTTGCTTAGCGAAAACAGGTTTAACAATCGTAGGTAAATTATAACTCAATGAACTCTAGCGCTGTACACTTCCTTAAGAGGAATTCACTATAGCTAAAACTGTTCGTTACTTCTATTTATGTATGTTTTAGTGAGTAATTCGTTGAAGTGCCGTGTCAATTAAAAACTTGAGAGGTGTCAAGGGACACCCGGATTTAACGAAGTTCCTTTTGTTATTATTTTTTATTATTTATTATGTACAAAAAAACCTGTATACTTTCAATAAAAATAATCGTCGCGACACCACACTGTTCAATGCGAAAGAGACAGACAGACAGACAGACAAACACGCGCACGCCGCACGGCTTACAACTATAGCAAAAAAGTGTCGTTATAACTTTTTGTTTTATTTTTTTCTGTCTAGCCCCCTTTCGCAACGCGCGATTAGGAACTTCGTTCCAAAATCAGAATGATGTTCAAATGTATAGTATCTACCTACGTATGATAAAGTACCTATATAAGCAATGAGAAGCAATCAAAGCCATGTGAGTGTCAGACATCATCAAAATATTTGCCAACTGATATCATTGGGTAATTCTAAAGTGCCATACATTACATAACTATACTGTCATGTGTAATAATGATCCACCATAAAGTACCATCTAACAATGGCCACTTTTCGGTCAGTTCACAATAACAATGTGTTCAAAATAAGGCACTTGTTAAGTGTGTGAGAGCTGTTTTTCAGACAAGCGGAACTTTTTCTACATACACATACATAAACAAAGGCTTTATTCTCGTGGGTGGGAAGAAACTACAGAACGCCACTTGCTACGATCCTTATATACTGCTTTTGCTTCGTTTACGTTCGTACATCTTCGTTTACGTTCGTACACGGAGTGCGACATTTGGCATAGTTTAAGTTTATATGAAAAAGGTACAGACAACTAAAACGGTTGATTTTCAACCACTGGGCTACCAATAGTTATAAACAGGTACGTTTTAGTGACACTAGGCGACACCTGAATTTTTTTTACCTCACGCACGCCGGTTGCGAGTACTACGCAACGCAACTGACCTTTTTTTAAAAAAACATCACCAATAATTATCACCACTATATCACTAGACGATTACTGATAAATGCTTGTACTGATTGAATAGGTCCCCATTGGTGTGATTTTTTCCTCAAAAGACCATCTCAGACACTGATCTGCATGGTCCTCAGTTCCTCACATGCCCTGAGCAAGATGATGTCTGAACTTTAAAAGAGACTGAGGTCTGTGTTTGTTTTGTTGTATCATCTCATAATACTCAGACAGGAAAACACCGACCTAAAAAAAAATGTTTGATTTGTAAAAGTGTTTCTGAAATCAATTTACAGAAATAAATATAATTTAAGTACCTACGAGGACCCACAATTATGAACGGAATTAGTTAGAAATTAGGCGTCGCACAGACGGGTATTTGACCCTAAAACGTGGCCAAAACTATTTAACAATATTTTTTTAATATTTCGGTGCTTATATAGCCTAATTTATTGAAAAATCATGATTCAAAACCTAGTTGATGGCAAAATATCAATTGGAAAGGAATCTAGGTGTTTGAGAAAAGGTAAAGAAAAAATATGTCACATTCTTACATTTTTATTTTATTAGACATTAAAAATCAGAATCAGAATCTTTTATTTGTGATACATAGTGATATATAAAAACCAACTATAAAACGGTATGGTAAGTACTCCTAATCTTTATTTTCCTTGTCCGAGTCACCACTGTCGGGAAATGGTTTTAGAACTTTTCTTAGGTCTAGGCCTAATTGAACTAAGATACGGGTCTGAAGTGAGCAGCAGCCTATACAGAATATCCCTATTGCAATCTACACGGGAAAACTTTCGCGAATAATTTTCCCTATAATCTCGAAAATGCTTGTTCCTAACTTCTGCTGCTTCTTCAGACAAAGTTCCGATTGGGATCAGAGCGTTTTTCACGATGAGTGGCCCGTGCATCAGCACTTTGTGTACAGTGGGTGTCATCGGATGCCAGCTGTATAAGCTAACATAAAGTTCTGCTGTACTGTCACAATATGAAGAAAACTTTTCAATATTTATGTCATATCCACTCGAAATGACTTCCAAAATTGTTGCGAACCTTTTTATTAATTCCTCATTGATACCAGTTATAGCGGAAGCCTCCGCAGAAGATTCAAAAAATCTCCTACTCGTATTTCCGTCATTGGTATTGCCAAAACCAGCTTTTGGAATATCAACCAAAAGACCAAGTTCTTCTCGAAACCTTTCTTGGATTTCTTGCTTTTTAGTTTTTACGATGTCTTTTTCTGCTTGCGACCTAATTTGCCACTTCCCTACAGGAATCTTATATGCGACATGAAGAAGGCTTTCGAAGAATCTAATTCTAGCATGAAGAATTGAAAGCCCAAATTTAAAATTTTCCTTGATTACCTCTGAGCTCCTCACTTTATCGAGATTGTTAAAATCTGTTGAAGTTAATTTGCAAAGATAACATCTCATTGTAGATTTAGTATCTGTGGCAGCATTACATACCTTACCATCAATCATTGTGAATAATAAGGTGTGTTTGACAGAAACTTCGACTGCAGCACTTTTTAATTTGGTAGTATTCAAATCTTTAATTTGGTCTTCAAAATGCTTACTTTCTTCTTTCGTTGTTTCGGGAGTTTCTTTGATAAATCTTATCCTCATAGGCCTGCAAAATCTGTGTGAAGATGGAGAGTTGTTGCGCCAAATGACATTTGCATTTGTCATATCAGAACTAGGGTCATTGTTGCGCTTGCAAACTAATTGAACAGGGACCAAACTTGACTGAAATATATTAGCATCTGTATTGCTTGAGTTTTCAAACTTTTGCTTATATTCAGCTTGTTGTGATCCATCACATCCCCACTTATATATAAGTTCAAGTGATGACAACTCCTCTACTGATAATGTAGAAATCACTTCCTCTAAATATAGAAACAATCGCTTAGCTGTGTGGTCCAGCAATGCTTGCAGTTTTATTTCAGCACAGGTCTCAGATATGGTAATGCTTTCAGGATCTGGATAGCATTGCTGTTTTTCTTTTTGGAGGATGGTGTAGCAAGGATAGAACTTTTTATTTGTCTCACGCACTATATCGTACTGTCTCCTTGTTAAATTTGCTTCGACAAACATGGATAACGCTGCAGTTGGTGATATTTGTGTTGCTGGTGATGATGACGTGTCACTTTTGCGCAAGGCGATTCGGTACTCATGTCCACGGCCACGAGTCGGTGATTCTGTAATTTCCTTCACAACATTTGCTCCATCAGTATCTCCACGCTCTCGAAGTGCCATTTGACCGGCATATAATAGCTCTCGAGCTCCGTGGCTTTCACGAAGATTCTCAGTTTTTCTGCGTTTGCTTCGTTCAGACAAATCGTCAAAGTTTTTATCTGGGCGCCCTGCATTACCGCTAGAAAGTCTTTTCCGAGGTATTTCAAGAGTGCCTTGAAGCCATTGTTCGTTGTTATTTAAAAATTTATGTTTAGTCCTGTTTGCTGCTTGCCATCTTGACTTAAAATCATGCTTGAATGTCGCAAATTTACGACGAAAAACTTCTTTTTTTTCGTTATCAAAAGAAGAGTCATTAATTAACTCTCCTTCAACTTCATCAAGTTTTTTAATCGTAAATCCATCGGAATGGTTATGGATCATGTTGTAAATATCCATTCGCGTCAACTCGAGTCCCTGACGTTCCTAGAACAATTAAAATCCAAAAATATAATCACAACCGCAAAACAAAGTTAGTTTTTATGGAGATCTTAAAACATAAAAATAAGGGAAATCCATATAAGAGGCAAAAAGTGGCAATTTTTCTTTCTACATAATATATCACAAATATATGTCCTACCAAACCTTATACTAGATATAATCCGATAATGCCCGATTATCTTACTTTTAGCCTTTTCTAAATTTGATTGCGGGAATGATTAGTGAAAAGTAATGCAGTTATCCAAAAACACTTTAACACTATATAAAAACAAATTATTTTAGAAATAACAATATATTTGAATAATACATACCAGGTTCTGCAATATCCATGTTGAAAATCTTCGGTGGAAACAGAATTTATCAATTTTATCAATTAATGAAAACTAGAAACTTTCCAAACACTCACTACAAAAATAAACGTGCAACCAACAGCGCAGTCGAAACTCGTCTGACTAGGTGTGTTCTGACAAGAGTCAGGTAAAAAAGATGGCCGCCCATTGTTCCTTAATCCCTTGGGTATAGGCAGGTAAGGCTAATTTCTAGGAAACGGGACCTTTTTTAAATTGAATTTTGGCCGCGTTTTAGGGTCAAATACCCGTCTGTGCGTCGTATCTATAGGACACTAGCTACAGTATTTAGAAGGTAATGTGGTTGGGTTTTCTATAGAGTAAGCAGCAGGGGCTAAGCTATCATACAAATCGATTTCTACTGGCTTCCCTTTGGAAAAAACTACTACTACTATTGCCAAATAAATAGTACACAACATAATTGTTTATGTATGAGGTATATACCTTATGAGGGCTATGATCTATCTTAAAATGTGGCGATCTTTTACTAACGTAAATCATGTCTTTGGACTTTGCCTGTTCTTTTAAGTAGGTACCTATGTACGCACTTTAAATAACATCATTATGCTTACTTTGATCGGAAACTTACCAAACCTGTGCCATTGTGTGCAGAATTGTGCCTGTAAAGCGAGTAGGAGCGGTATTCTGCACAAATGTATAATCACCGGCAAATAAGATGGCAAAAGTCGTTAGATGCGCACAAGTCGTTTTTTAGGTCTCTTTGGTGGTCAAGCGGGACGCGGGGTATGAGGTAGCGTCGATCCGAGCGCGCGATTGGTGCATCAGTCGACCCTTGCCTCCCGCACCGCGTCTTCGTCCCGTTCGCTCCCGATTACATTTCAGTGCACGAAAATTGAACCCTTTGTTTTTGTTGTGTTAAACTTAAGTGTTGTTATTGTTTTTAAATTTAGAATAGAGTTCCTGAAAAGGCATAGCATACGAGGAAAGTATGCTCAAACCAGAGTTATACAAATTAATAAAATTGGAAAAAGAACAATTTAAAACATACAGCATTGACCAAACACTTGCAGAACACAACCATAGTGTTCTGCGATTGCGACTTTCAATATGATGCCAAGGGTAGTTTTATTAACGGATAGTGACGACGACTAGTTATTTTTTTTTTATTTATATAAACTTTTTTGAATTTTAAATGCACGTTATTTATAACTCATAATAAACTTGAATTCCTCTCCCTTCTTTTACTTTGTTCTATACAGACATGATTAAATATAAATGATGGCAATAACAATAGAATAATGACGATCAATAAAAGTTACCACTTTTTTGTGCCACTAAGTGTACGATGCGCGAACTTACCCCCACTACGCCAAAATCTTGCCATCTTATTTGCCGGTGACTATAAACACGTTATGTCCCATGGGTAGCAGTCACAAAAATAATTATTATGAAAGAAGCATTTCTGTCATGGTTCCACCACAGAATCATTAAAACTCAATCATCAATCATCATCAATAAAAATATTATTTTGGATAATCCATTGCTGGCTTTAGGGTTCCATACCAAAATGGTAAAATAAACCAGCATGAGCACCTGAGGGTTCCATACTTTGGAGGGAAAAACAGTTTTTGAGTTTTGAGACGAGGCCTTAACCACTAACTTATACTTAATAAAAAAAAAATATCAGTCAACCCCTTTTCCAGGAGCGAGAAACCTACAGGTTCAGTGCAGTAGCGAAGGTGATGCGAGAACTCTTGAGCGGCAGACGGGCTCTTCTGGCTGGCACATTGACCCAGGACCAAACTCGAGCATTGAGGCTCAAGCTCGTCGCCAAACTAGACTGGGGAAATAGGTAAGTCTTGTCAGCATGGTTTTGTGAATGGAATGCACGGATTGGTTTAACTGTAGTGCACGCGTAGTGTGTTTTTGCACAGTGTAAGAGAGATGCCACACGGGTGCGTTGCGATGACTATGCGTTGACGATCCTTCGTATTTCATTCAAATATCGTTGATATGCCTCACTGTGCGCTGAAACGTCGTCCAATGACTTATTGAAATTCCAACCGGGTGGCTTTGCTCTAAGGGTGCAAATAAAGTGACACGTTCTTGGATGCTTGGGAGGTATTCAAACATTAAACGCATAATAATGACGAATCGCGGTGGCTGCGTTTCATCATAATATGTACAACTACCATAGACTTTAAACTGACTTATGTGAAAAAGGAGGATAAAAAATCCAAGATGGCGAACAGTAACAAAAACTAATTAATCGTCATGGAAATAATTTCCATGGTTTTTAGGGGTTTCGAGGGTGATCCTGGTGACGAATCTGAAGAGAATTTACAAACCCAAGGTGGTGGTGATTTAAATAAGAGTAGTCGTCGTGGTGTTCGGATTTGGGGGTTGCTTAAGTCTAAAATGAAGATAACTCGGAAGTAAATTCATAAAATAATAAATAAAAATAATTAGTAAGCTTCGTAAATAAATATCACACGCATGTCATTATCTAAAAACAGCAATCAACTTCTTATATAACTTGACATCATGAATCATCATCAATAATTAGGGTATTTGACGCCTATCAAAAATATTCATGAACATATAATTTATTTACAAAAGATTTCTAGAAAATTGGATTAATTAAAAAAGTAAAAAATCGACGGAAAAATGGTAAAGTTATACGCTTTCGAAGTTTTTCTTCCATCCTTGTCACCTAGAACGGCCTTTGTACTGAATGGTGCGAAGTCTACATGGCTTTTCTGTCTAGTGGCGTCAGATGCCAGCAGTGTTGTCTGTTATCAGCATAGATTTTAAAACACTTACAATTTCGCCATCTTGCAAGGAGCTTCAAATTTATTTTTAACCGTGGATTTTCTTTTTTTAAACTAATTTATTTAGTTCAGACATTGTCCTGATGTACACAAAATTAAAATTAAATATTACAAATAATTTTTTCAAGTAACAGGAAATCTTTATAAAAAAAATCTAGTCAAATACCCTATTCCCACTTTCCAGCTTTTCTTTGATTTTCTCACTATGTTGTATAATTAACTGGGTTCGGTGTAAATAGCGTTTTTTTGTGTTTTGCTTTTATTTATTTCATTAAAACTGTATTCTTTTGTGACTCTGTTTTCTTTTGTCAAATCTGTCTTTTAACTTTCCTTTCTGATTTACTAACGGTTTGATTTGTGTGTATTTGTATTAGGTTATAATCATTTGGTCTTCGGGTTAACCAACCTTCATAGTTTTACTTAGGCGGTGTTGCGTTGTGTCCATTAAAAATATTTTGTCTGTTTAGTTTTCTCTTCCTTTTTGGCATCCAAGATACAGGTGGCCTTGTTGGGGGCCAGTGTTAACTCGACTTTTTAATAGTTATTTTTTGAAAAATATTATTTTTTATTATTCTTTATAATTTTATTTATTTTAAATTAAAGGTTTTTAGTAAGTATGCTTATAAATAAAACTAAAATACAATTATTGAAGTCATTTATTACCAAATATAATGTAGACAATGTAACACATTAAAATAATGATTGTTGCAGTCTCAGACATATTACGTAGGAAGTAAGGCAGCATCATATATCCACTACAAAACATTTTATATAGGAATGGCAAAGTTTATATTAAAAACTAGTAAATACAAGGCAAACTGCAGAAGTCAAGTTCCATTATAACACTTGCTCGAGTGTATGGAAGACATTTTTTCGAGATTCCATGAAAGTTCTTTTATCAATTCATACACACATATCTATTAAAATAATGCATGACTCAAAATCTTATTCTACAATAATATTTGAGATACGTTGAGAATCGTGGCCTTTCTCTTCTGATCATCTTATTTAATGGCACATTTGGAACAATTTATGAGTATAATGTATTCATTTCGAACTTATAGATAGACGTTCCTTGGTTACATCCATTCACACTTCATACATATTTTATGATTTCCATTTTTCTTAGTACCAAATATACTTTTGATATCAATCATGAGATTGAAGTAACAATATATAAAATTTGACTATCAGCAGATACTCCCAGACGCAGTTATACGTACACATAATTATAAAATTAAAAGTTACATTTATAAACAAATTAATGTTTACTAAACCAATGGAACAAAAGAAAAGCACGTATAAAATACTCTTATCATATAATATCTACTTAATTATAATTGAAAGACTTAATTCAAAAGTCGATATGTGTATTCTGAAGCTTTGTTATAGTTTTAAATCTACTACAAATAACTCACTGAATATTTGATATCGATTAGTTTGTCAATATTTAAGACCTTCTCTGTATAAGATTTCATTGAAGTATAAATCACCTATTTAATTTAATTAAAATGCATTGCTGTGGTCTCAATATTTTATCCATCCTTATCGACACAAAACAAAAGAAAAAAAATATAAAGAAAATGTTAAAATTAAAAATGTCTTCTATATCTCACGTTTGAGGTTACTTACAGCACGATATGGGCAAGTCATTTAATGATACAATATTATAACATAATTATTTTAATGATGGATAATAAAAATACGTAGATGTAACTTGCTCATATCCCACTTGCTGCAACCTCTATCATTTCCATAATACCCTAATACTAAAGATATGCTATACTTAATAAAGAAATGAATGAATGTATGTATACTATGTATGTACTTTTAAATATCAATTGCATCCATCTGCGGGTTTTTCGAACTTACAAAACTAACTAAACATATAAAATTCACATATCGTTATTCAGTAAAAAGTAAAATGTTGCTTTTTCGCAAAGTCGCCACAGTATATTTCATATCATAGTAACAAACAAATTGATTAGTATGTTATACGTAAAGTTTCAACAATTTTATTCTAATTAAAATCGTATAGTGAATCACTAAATTTAAAGCTCAAGGCTAAAAGGCAAATGTTGTCTTATATAAACAGGTAAAATAAGGAATGTCATGGTCATTCATATCGTTGGAACTGAATTTCTTAAATAACTGCGAATGAGCGTTACAATTACTAAAAGAACAATACACTGCGCGTCCTACACTTTCGTCACAGAAAGTAGTCTCGGATACAAGAATCGAGATCAATAGTAAATGGATTGTATAGGAATCTCACTGATTTTCATTTCTCAAAAGTCGTATTCGAGACAAAATCTTATACATTTTCTAGGACTATTCTGGGAGTGTTGCGTGTATTGTCTAAGCTCAGTCTGGAAACTTACGTCTCTGTTTCCTTTGCGTACTTATCAATGTTGGGGTAGATGGGGGCCATCTCGAGGGTCGAGGGGGCCGAGGGCGCGTTCGAGTTCATGAGCAGCCTTCGAGACAACTCGTCTAGTACCTCGCCGAATACACGCAGTGACATGTTCTGTCCTAGCAGGTGCAGAAGTAGGAAGTCGCCCACCTGGAAAGACAATGATATTGTTTCAATTATATAGGTACAATTCCTAAAGAGTTTTGAAAAAAAATGCATGAAACTATGCCAATTGTTGCTGAGGAAATCATCTAAACTACTCAGTCAGGGTTTGATATGCACCATATCTACACTGACACTATCTATCTACATATTAGCTATCTAAATATCCATGAATACAAACCTGAGTTTTTCTAACGAGGGACTCAACACCGGCCGGTGTTCCGAAACGGAACCGTCTCTTGAGAATCGTTTCGCGAGTGCTTGGCAATATAATTACTGCTGCTGAGTAAACTAGGGCCAACCCGGTTACTACTGATAAGATGATAAACCTGCAAATTGAAAAAGAAACAAATGAATGACACTGGATAAGGTATGGATGCAAGAGGGCATCAAAAAGTAAGTGAGAAAACCATCAATTTAGATCTCAAAGCGGAGAAATGAACAATAAACTCGACTCCCGTAAAGCTCCGGATATTTGAATCGTTTGAGTCAAATTAAACCGTAAACAAATACTCAGAGAGTGTATAACAGTTTGAGGCGCGTGGTACACACTTGACAGTTACTTACTCTTTAAGATTATGCAGACAAGTAAGACAGATTAAAAGAAGCATATACACACAACAGTAGTTTAAATTCACACAGTACTGAGTAATGCATGAAATCATGCAAGTAAAGTAAATGGAGGTCAACTTACCAGAACCACAGGAAGATGAAAATCTTCTCATTGAGGATATTCAAGGCTAGCACACATAGCGCATCGTGTTTCTGGATCGTTCCAGAAGCTCCGAATTTGTGGAATGTACACTTTGTTATTCTTGGGAACACTTCAATCTAGAAAAAAGGATGTAAATTAAACATTTGGTAACGAAACATAAGAGTGATGGTAAGAAATTGATTATGAAATCTGTCAGTTTTGATCTGTCAGATAGTTATAGGTACCTACTTACTAGTGAGTATGCTGTACACATTGAATCAATTCAAATGCGTATAAACAATAGAATTGAACAAAGGAAACTCGCTTTTGGAATGTTGGTGCAATAGACACGTCTGTCATTAGTAATTGTCTGGTTAAATGTTGCTAATTAGAACAGCCTAATTGCATCTCCTTGCGATAACATTTACAAGGGAGTAGGTACACAAATCGTGTCTATTACAAGACAAAGCTAAAATGAATGATTAATATAATCTGTAACACATACCATAGGGTCAGTTCGTTGTTCCTGGTTCATATTTGAAAACTTCACAACATCAGTACCGTAAGTCAAGAAAGCACCACCGAGGAATGTGTCTAAGAAAAATATGTTGCCAACCTGAAAAAAGTTAACGGGCTCATGTTAAATATTGATACGAAATGTATGTCCGAAGATTATTTTCTAGGAGATAAGCCGATGGTTAAGACACGCCTCCTATTATATGGGACTTAATCTTTGTAGGCGATCTGATGCTGCAGGACAATGCACCCTTGATGTTTCAAAGCGTGACGATATACGTTCGGTAATTGTGTCTGGCGAAGTGGATGTATAAGGTTACTGTACATCTTTTTCACATTCAAAGTAGTTTTGATATTACGTCAAGTACTTAGTAGTATCAAAAATACTTACCACATTGATGAAGTTCAGCATTTCACAGAAGAAGTAACCGAAGGAATAGGTATTGTGCATGTGTCTGGTATCCACCAAATACTGGACAAGGCGATTCTGTAACATATAATGACAAATATTATCCTATGAACATAGCTATCTGAACAGAACAGAATATTACATAATAGACGTTCCAGGCTCAGTTAATTTGTCTTATTAGGGACGTTCATCAAGTTTCATTAGTATCGGGACTTATCTCAATTGTACCACTTTATTAAGAAACAAGATACCTATGTATATTGGCCTTATTAATGTGCTGACATTATCTGTTTGTTATACTACTCCCACAGCTACGGGAATATTCAAGGAGTAGGGACTGATTTGAATAAAACTCACCAAACGGTTGTTCTTGTCGTCAGCTATGCTGGCAGCAGTTCCACGCATACCATCTGAGATCATGCGGACCTTGCCTTCTTCCCAGTTCTTCCATACCCAATGGGGCACGTAGAACAACAGACCCTGAAATATGAGGTTAATTGTCAATTACAGTAATTACGAACATATGCCAACCGTCCACACACGCCATTATGTATTCGAATAGAAAATACATGATTGAACTTTAAACCTGTTTGTTTCTAGCAACAAAAACTTAAAAGGCAGCAAGTCATCAGCTTTACTCACCCGTTGAATAATTACATCATACTTTACGTAACGCAATACAGAGAGACCTGTCGATCGAGTACAAAGAAATCGGATTTTTTAATGATTGGAGTTTAATGTTAACAAAATATGAAAGTTTTTACCTGGAAGAACAGCATGAAAGGCACCCACTGGTAGTAGGCGTGGATACGTTTCTCTTCGCCATAGTCATTGCCAAGGCCAGGATGGGCAATGCCCCTGGTGTGGGCATTTGGAAGTGTGAAGGTGTAAGTGATCCAGCAATAGGTGTTGAGGACGTGGGCAGGAACCGCTCCGTCGTTGATACATGAGATCGGGTCGCCTGAAAGGAAACAGACGATAAGTATTTATAATGCATTGTTAAGTTAAAATGCACATACGCTTTCCAACAAAGATACTTATTCTTGTAAGTACAATCTGATTAGTCAGAGTATAACTCCTTCTATAGGTATACATACAGTAATAACTTCGAATTCCATGGAACATGTTACATGCTTACTTAGAAAAAGAACAAGTTTTTCAATGTAATAATTTTTGAATGAAATGTGAAACCAAAAACCGCAAGCTGCATTACGAAAGTCAGCCGAACCCCAACCAGGCACGTAGGCAAATCGTGATCTGTGGTTTTTTACCTGACGTGGATTAAATGTAAATCGTGATGATTCACTGTTCCGAGATTTAGGGTAACTTATGTCAGTATTTTCCTTGTTAAAAGCTTCTGATATTACTTGCTAACTTTCTTAAAACCATGACCCGTGACTCATGTTATGGGTACTTATGAGTTTACTGTTATGTTTTAAAGTCTACATTAACATACTCGTTATTATTTATGTCAGGCCTTGAAGGGCCATTGAAACGCTTCGGTCTATAGATATGTAGATTAAAATTAATATGGCCCTGACATTGCAACAACGATTGCGGATGCGCTAATATCGTCAGTAATAGTGCATCTGCCCCACAACCTGTCGCAATTTGTCGACCGTGATTCAAATCACCTTGGTCGTGGCGAGGGCTGCGGTCCGATGTTCCTGTTATCGTTTTAAAAATAAACGACCCAATCACGTGCAAGCGTTGTTGGATGTACCTCAAGAACGGGCCTTGTTAAAAAAAAAACATTAAGAGACCACATATCTTTTAATTCGTTTCTCCACAACGACCTCTTATTCAGAATACCTAGCTGTAGTTATTACCTCTATGGACGTAATGCGCATTATCGTATTAAATATGAACAAACGAGAATTTAATTTGTCCTGCTACGTCCAGTCTCATAATATGATCTCATTTAATTTAAACTTGGTCTGTCTCGGATAGCATTGAACTATACAATACCATGGCAGTACCACAGAAGTGTTCGGTATATCGGTACCTAAATACGTTTGACAATGTTGGGAGTGACCAGCTTGCTAAATAGCGGATGCTGTAGGCACGTTGGGAAACTCACGTTTTATCCAAATTTTGTACATAATGAGACCTCTTCGAGCGTTTATTTGCTTTTATCCATTTTCTTTATTAAAAAGTGTAGATGATTCATGGATTAATATGATTGACTGTAATCATGATTGATTCTAATCAAAGACTAAACGGAAAAAAACATCCTTGATTTTAATTTGTGCCATTAAATACAGTAAGTACTTTTACTTTGTTTGCGACTAGGTAGGTATCGTACATAGTAATAGAAAAATAAATAACATATTTAAAGGAAAGTAAATTCTAATATCTTGTTTGAATATCTAGGAATCTGTTCATATAGGTCATATTGCGAAATTCTCTTTCACATTTATACTGTTAATTCTGACTCAACAGCAGAGGTGTCGAATTGACTAGTCACATGCTTGCTAATTGCTTCATAACGAGCACTTACAATTGTTAGTGCATTTATCATCGTCTTAAGAATCTCGAACGGAGATACAAATAAGGATGAATTAACAAATAGCGTGGTGAGTGACATTTTTATAGGTTGATGAGTGAACAAATTGTTGGTACTGTCATAGTTTACGAAGGGACATGATAGTATGTCACACTTAAAATCCGGTTAAACGTTAAACAGTGCAGCGCGTTAGTTCATATTTGGGTGCACTGTCTCTATTTAAACGAATCTACAGCTTCAGAAGTTATAAAAGTTGCTAACTTGGGGACTAAATACACTTATTCAGCTTAATTCAGCTTTTGTCTATAGAAAACACCAGTTTTGTATGATATGCGTACGCGTCCTTTTAGCTGATCGGATGCGTGCGCGTCTCCATACAAAATCGTTGTTTTCTATGGACATAGCTGAATAGGGCTGAATAAGTGTGAGTAATCCCTTAGTCGCTATCAGACAGAAAAGAAGAACGATAAAACGAAGCAAACAGTTACTAAGCAGTCTTGTTTGTCGCGAAGAAGTGCATTGACTCCATACATTTCTAACAATCGAGAGAAATCGCAAGCGACAATTTAACTGCAATATAATCGCAACACAGTTTCGTAAATGTACCCATCAACAAACCAAGCAAATTACCTTTCCAATGCTGTTAATGTTATCGTCAAGCTATTCAAGTTATGCTAATTCTAACTTATGTTGCTTTGTACAGATAAAAATACACAATAAGGATACAAAACGGTTCTATCAATATCTAGTTAACTCTGAAATACTCGTTTTACTGTGATTGCCTGGTTATTAGTGGGTCATGGTGAGCTTGGCTGCGTGAACTTAACTGTCATATAAATAATATAGATACGCATATGTGTATATGCTATATGATCACATATGGGTACAAAAATAAAATAAATGTGGAATGAAGAATTTAGGTCGTGCCGTTATAGTACAATGTTTATCACGATGTTGACGATTGCAAAATATGCTCACTGCCAGTTTTGTGTACGACCAAAATTATGAACCTATTGTTTGTTATGAACTACAAGGTTTTATCTCCCGACACATCCCTTTTACAATCCAAATTCTGATAAAGTATTCAACGTGACTCATCTCAACTTATATACTAAAACTTGTATTGACTAGTTGTTTTTTATTAGTTTCATTTAAACTAATGATTATTATAACTAATTCATGATGAAATGCAAACAATATCCGTAGTCGTATCAATTATAAAATAGTCTTAATATAAAGAATAAGTAAGTATTCATAGTTCTGTGTCCTTATTAACAAGTAGGTAATAAAACAAAAGCTCGTTAGCCAGTTCTCACAGCGAGATGCATAGTAACAGTCAATCTTTAACTGTTATCGTTGCTAACGACTGTGTTTTGATTACCAACACCTGAAGCACAAATGTGATTGCATTCAAGCTGCATGTAGGGCAAAATATCACGGACTGCAACGCTGCAATAAACTCCATATGGATTGCTGACTAACTACCTATGAGACAATGTGCACTGAGTACGTGACCGTTAGGTAAGGAACCTGGACGCTTTAGTATGCAGGTTTATTCGATATTACTATTGTTGGATGGTACATACTGTTGGAAAGTTACAGACAATGAACTACGGCCTAATGACCCATTAAGTGTCTCGAGTCGTGTAAATTACTAACATACTTGTATGTACGTAATTGTTTATTTTAGAATTCAAACTGTTAGACCTGATTTCTCTGTTGACTAATGAACACTAAGTTTGTTAAGGCAAGGATAGTTTGTCTGCAGTCAAATTGTCTGTCACGACTGGTCAACAACCTGTGCAAATAAGGAAAACTAAGAATAGTTGCAGCACTATACTGAATAGGTTTGTCAAGTTCTAAGATGAGGAAGATAACTAAAACAATGCCCTGAGAACACTAAGTGATAATCTGTTGAGCATAGTAAATACAAATCGTGCAATGGCAGAAGATAATAGTCCTATTGGAATCAATCAACACAAACCTTGAACGTTTCACATATAAATCTAACGAATCACGATCTTATTTACTGTATTCGAATAGCTTATACGAGCTGTATCGTTTGCTCACACAGCAATAATCGTCGGAAGGTTAATAAGTATAAGTTACAAGTGGCTATTAAGCAGTAGTCTGTTTGTGTTTATGGCTCATCGAATGGGGAGCATGCGATAACGTCGAGTGTAAACATCGTTTGTTCCACCGGCTCACTCGGACACTTCCTATCATCACTGTCTTTACATAATAATGTGTAATGAGTATCTTTGGTTTGCTGGGAACTGGTTAATAATGCACCGTTCTTTTATCTTGAAATGAAGCGATTACCGCTAAAAACAATTGCGGCGGCTGTTATGCACAGATGCTTCACTTGCTCAAATAAATCTCATACACGATATTGGTAAAAGCCTACAAGTCATCAATGAAACAAATAACGATCAGTTACATATACCTAAGAATCGGACATGCAATATCAATGGACGTCATAATCGCTTTATTAGCACACTGTGTCGTTAGGTAATTGGGTATAATGCACCTAATGTCTATACGAGAGGTTTAACGATTGTTTATGGTATTTATCATGTGTATGATAATGATAACAGTTATCGTTCTAACAAGCCTCTGTCTTGAACTCGTCCAGATGCTCGTTATGTAAGAGAAACTTGAAAGTTTAAATGAAACATTATTGAGAAGGTACGCGAGTCCTCGCGTTGATAAACTTTGAATCTTCACTAAAGACGCGGAAACAGATGAGATGATTCAAGGTATCCGGATTCCAGTAAACCCAGACGTGGTCAATCTAGATTTCTATAATCAAGGACCTAACGTTCAATTGCAAGCTGTGAACACTCTTAAGATAGTGGTGGTTTAGAATAAATAGTACACGATAAATGACAGGAAGGATTTCCACAGGATTCCACTAGTAACATAACGTAAACTTCCGCAATAAAGACTATTTATAAAATTAAGTTCAACATTTATTATAAACAGGAGCATTAACACGTTTTACATTGTATTTGACTTTGAACTGTTGAATAGTGTACAACATCAGTCGACCGTAAAAAGATTTCCATGGTCTTTTGTTTTCTGTGTTCAGGTGATCAGTTGACACAATTAGATCGCGTTTTTTTACAAGCTGGTACTACATTGGAGTTTCTAATGTCAAGTGCACTAACTATTAAATAGTTTATTTATTTAATATGTACGCATCATAAAAGGTACAACGGTGGACTCTATACTTTAGGCATTTCCCTACCAGTCAACAAAGAGTGGTTAACATAGTGGAAGACAGAGGTAAAAATATTTGAAAACATATCATTAT
The DNA here is from genome assembly GCA_905147745.2 of Phlogophora meticulosa. Taxonomy (NCBI): domain Eukaryota; kingdom Metazoa; phylum Arthropoda; class Insecta; order Lepidoptera; family Noctuidae; genus Phlogophora; species Phlogophora meticulosa. The sequence continues at coordinate 13,290,667 of LR990520.1, read as the reverse complement.
TTTAAATAATAGTTAAGAATAGTAATAATAGTATTAACAGTTCTAGGAGACAATTACATTAAATACACATATGTTAATGGAGGAAATGAAATGATCATGAATTATCCTACAGTAGGTAAGTAAGTTCTTTAAAAGTAACAAACGATGACGATAACTGAGTGGGTGGACCTGTCATCGGCTATCGGAATTCGGAGTAGGTATAGATAACCCAGAATTTCCTGCCGGAACTTTTCGACTCTGTGCTGCTCAACCGGAAGACAAAACTGATGATCAGTGCTATACTCCATCAGTAATGGTTCCAGTAAAGCGTAAGGAATCGCCTGAATAAAATGAAGCTTTGAAAGATGACTGATGTCACTACCTTAAATGTGATGTAGGTATGCAAGATCCTCAAGATTTTAAAAGCACACATAACAGCAATAAGAAACCCTTAAGATTTGAGAAGAATTTTCAAGACACAAATGCATCTACTGCCCACTGCATATATCTCTCACCGCCTACGCAAATCATTATGCACTAACTTTCCACAATCAGTTCGGTCAAACACACTTGTTGCCTAATACATAATCTTGTGTGCAGTGTAGGTTCACTGACCCGTTTCGCTCTACTGAATTGGATCTTATCACGTGCGTTTACGACTCTGTGTATGTTTGTTCAATCAATTTGTCATGACGTCTCAATTTGGGTAACTGTTACACACACGGTGTTCCTGTTCTGAACAATGACCTGAAAATGATTCACACTTTTACGGTAGTTACGAGATCAGACGAGACGGACTGTTATTTCTGGTTAGACTCTTTGTGTTATACGGTATTTAGGTTAGTGTCTAGGTCAGACTCTGCATCTTTAAATACACAAACGTTTGCAATTAGGGGTTCTGTTTTAATACTTTCACTTGAATCTTACAATTTCTCGGTTGTACTTTCTCGTTTTGTTTATTACACACTTAATATAATTTATAGCTGCTTTATACATTCTCATGCTCGCAGCTTGAAATGATTGTGGTTCAGAAATTGCAACGATATGTTGATAATGACAGGTTGCTTGTCCACCGCTCTGGAAACTCGATCGCCACATTAGACCCTTTGGACTCAGACCCATAATCAAGTCTCGGTTTTTCCTTGTATTCTCTTTGACTTGTGGTTAAATTAACGAGTTGCTATTTTTTTCAACTGTGTCAATTTAGTAGGTCTATCAATATCGTTTTTCGTGTTAAATCTGTGTAACCGCGTTGTTATTAAAAACTACACAATCGATTTTGATGCAGTTCTTACCACTATTTAAAGATTTTATTCCGGTAGTTTTATTGTCTTATTATCTATAGAACCTTATATTAATCTGAGGTACCTACACGTAAGATATGAGTAATAAATCTCGAAGTTATAAAAACGAAGCAGGGGCGTATCAGTTAAAAATAAATTAGTAACGTAAAAACATGTAAAAATTAACAAAAATAATAGCCAAGTGGTAATGGTATTGCAAGGAATGTCAATTACAATTAAATACTTAAATGGGTGATTTACTGCGAACTCTATTTCAAGTAATGACGTTGACAGTTAACGATAACTGCATATAAACTTAATTTATGATGCTCCTTGTTAAGAAACAGGTTGATTCTCGACCGAGCTTGAATAGGGGATTAGCCTTCGTTACATGTTTTTATGAAAACAGAGTTCCCTTGAATTCTATAGATTACTTACTGTATTATATTATTAGTTCACAAAGAAAAACGTTCGGAAGAAGCTGTCTTTATCTAATTAGTTCCATTGTTCTTTGCCTGGGTGACTGACATTGTATGTTAAAGATATTTATTCCTCAGATAAAAGTTATGTGATGATTGAAAAATCGGCCCTTAGTTTATTCTATTTATAAACGTACCTATAATATTGGCATTAGTATAATATAAACGCTAAATATTCCGATGTTTGGCTTTCACACGCAGTCAAAATAGTTTATCGCATTGATATGACCACCAAATACCTTGTAACATTGAAACATACGTGTGTATTCATGGACATTTCACATAGTACCTAGTAATATATTCCTCGGCACTGTTCCGCATAATAAAGCATAGAATTTAAAGACAGTTCGAATAGATAGATTGTTACAGGTTCCTGGCCCATCGTGTGTCTGTCTAGTAATGCGACAATGACCCATATCCCGTTTACGACTTCCGTGAGCAAATCACTAGCTGATACAAGCAATTTTCTAACATTTTCGTATCAACACAAGATAACCACACATATATGCTATTTACAAGGGCTGTTGTTCAATTTCTGACTGTGATTCCAGCAAAAATAATATTTAAAGGACTGAATCAAAATAAAAGAACGTGTAAAAATACTTGGAGTGCGGCAGTGAGCTATCTTAGGCCCCTATCGAAATCAAAAAAATAATTCAAAATTGTTTACTTACCAATAAGATTATTAGCGGTGACAAGTATACAGCACAGGAACAATATGGCTGATGTGATGCGGTAATGCATTCTGAACACCATGTTGTCGATGACAGCCTTGTCGATGAGGTAGCGGACCTTCACGAAGCCCGCTACTGATGACACCAAACCAAATACCGCCATCTTGAATGTTTCTAATTACTTCGTTGTCTGAAACAAGAAAAATAACAATGAATATGAATATGTTACAAAGTATTGAAGTTTTAATAAGGCAACATTATGCAGTCGAAAGCCCTTAGTAAGTGCACTTGCAAATAAATGTTTTGCTTCACAACCAAAACAATCTGCAGACCGTCTAAGGCAACCCTTTGTCTACATTAGAACACCAGTCACAAAAGACCACTATAAATACATCGACGCGTCTTAACTAACTTCGTGACAAGTGCCATACGCCACCCATACGAAATTAGAACTTAAACGGTAAACTTTATTAGTGTTTTGATTCCACCAATGTGCGTAACAGCTGTGTCGACTCGTCGTTCTCATGTCTTCATTTTTGTGTAAATATTTGCTTGATAAGTTTATATCTTAAATTGATAAACAGTTATGTGAAGGAAACACGAATTCATTTACTAGAGCTGGTCTTCTCAATCAATGACCTCAGACATAATTTAACGTTGTAGCTACCTCTCGCCCACGCCTTGTCCAGTCGGGTCCAGCGGTTTTTTTTATAAACCAATATTTTTTCTTCGCCGCTAACTTCACGTGTCAATAATGTGAAGTCTTCGTATTGACTTTTGTACTTTAACTAACTATGCTTGTGTCCATCCTGGTCTATTGCCGTAGGATGTGTATAAATGAATGAATAGGTACAGTCTAGTAGACAACTTATGATAAATGGATCTAACCTTGACGACTTCTTGATCTCGTTCCTACGCGGTGTCGCATCTAGCATGTGCTATTTAGGTCGCTTGCAGGGGGCAATATTAATTGATCATTGGTTATGAAATCAGCTCGTAGACGAACGATTATTATTGATAGTATTTAGTATCTGTCCAAATGTATACGATAGTCATCATCATAAAGTTGACATTTATGTTATTTTACGCAGTTATTGCATGTAGCTCACACGATAAATTCTGCACCATGATAGCTATGTTGCATGAAACTCATTTTTAACTATTTTGCTAACATAATCGTAATCGTGTTAGGATGGAGTGCGGTAGAGGCAAATGGTGCGCCGGCGCAGGGCATGTGGCGGGTCGTCGACCGGCCGCTGTTCGTGCGCCTCCTGCGTTTTTAACCTCCCTCCTCCCCCGTGCCCCCTCGCTGCTTTACCTCAACCGACCCTGGCTGATGCATCGCTTGGCAACGCGAATTTTACGCGGAAACCAGTTTGAGCGGCGACAATAGTTGCCATCTTTGCATGTCGCGATCTCGACAATCGATTAGCTTCGGAGGATAGTTCGTTATAGTTGTTAATGTTTGATATCTTAACTACCGACTTAATTGCTCAGCGGCAACATAATTTTCGGAACACGTTTTGCAATTCTCGCATTCACCAGTCTGTTCCATCGATTCACAAATATTTGCTCATGTAATTTGTGTATTCGGCTGGATATCGATGCGTTCACACATTCCCTGAATGATAAATATTTTAAGGAACCCGTTGTTTGCTAACGCCGTGACTGATAATGGGCAGCGGAGGGGGAGCGGTGAGGCGTACATTCCGCTGTTTATGACATGCACAGGCGCACAGGCAGTGGCGGGTGGGCTCCGTCCCTGAACCTTTGTGCCGCTCTTAACTGCATATCCTTGTTCCACTCGCTTGTTACCGCAGACCATTTATCACCGGCAAAGACGGCACTTTGCGTTGCTAACTCCGTTTTATTATCTTTTGTTATAAATTACTTTGGCGTTTATAGGTTCCTCTTGTAAATCAATATAATTAAGCGCTGTGAAGCATATGGAAATTCTTGTCCACGTTTTTAACAGTCAGATTTCCCCTTCTCAACTTGTGATAATCATGATTATCGTGAGTTAGCAGCTGCCGTAGTTATTTGACTCAAACGGCACGTGTCGACTCTCGACTGAATGGACACTAATTGCGGTAAATGTGAACCGCTTCAACCTGCACAGCACACGTTCAAACTTAACACAATACCGACGACTTTCGTGGGAAAGAATCTCAAACCTCTCGTATCGATGGCTCAGTTGGACAATAAGCATTTCATAAGAAAGCGTGACTAATAATGACGTGAAACGATTGGTCCGAATATTAGGTAACGTTGAGATTTGCAGTGCAAGTGAACGGCCCAGTTTGTCGCTTCTGTTGTAATTCACGTCTCAAGCCTTGCGGCGAAGGAACGTACTGATTCACATCGGTCGGCTGCTGTCGTCTCGTGTCTGATATAATTAACTCTCATTGACTGCGTTGATTGTTAGTAGCATTCCGTCCCGCATTGTTTACATTGTACAAAAACTATTTGAAAACACGTGGTACTTATCAACACAAGTAGAAGAACCCGTTGAAATAGGCGGTGACCAGATAAGCCAGTCTGTGGGTCATAACATCCGCGGTGACTATGCCCGCCTGCCTTTCGTCATGTTTTGTGTCCATTCATACGGAAATGCGCTTCTAATGCGGACTTGCGGTTGCGTTAATGCGGTCCAGCTTATGTTTCATAGACCTTTAAACTATACGCTCTGATAACATTCTACATTATTTCTGGACTATATTGAAATTCCAAAGAAACGATATTCTACGGCATATAATAATAATTTTATCATTCTAGGGTCAAAGAGACACTTTGGAATTCTCGATGGGTTGGTAAACAAAACCACGCTTTGTAAAACTTATACGGGCTAATTGATAGCGCGTGTGCAGCATACGCATTGAGGGATATACTAGTAGGTATATGTTGAACTTGCATATGTTCTTAGTATTTATCTGCATTTCTCTGCTATCTCTTCCAATGCCAAGCATAAGAATTTCTTGAATTCTGAGGATCATTTGAATATGAACTTTGAAGCCTTAGAAAGACAAGAATACCCGTGACTTTACTGCCAATTAGTAACTATATTTTTATATGAAAAACATGAATACTAAACAAGTTTGCAAGTTCAAGGCGTGTTTTAGAGGTTATCGCCAGGCGCTTCGGCTTCATCATGGATGCAGGTGCCGTGGTCGCGCGCCGTGACAAGAATAATATGTGGGACCGGTTAAAGATGCCCCCTTTTGTGGCATCGTACCAAAGAAACTCACACGGTACCTAATGGGAACCCGATAATTTCCTACACTCTTTCACGCGTTATTTGAAATTTAAATGCGTTATACGGTAAATGTTATGAAATCGTATTGAGACTACTAGTTGTGTTGACCTTTTTACACGATTGCCTTCGATAATGAGACTACTGCGAGATTACATTAGCATCATTACTTCGAAAAATTCCTGTTAAAAACTTATTAACTGATCCAAATGCGACAAATTATTATTAATTATGTCCGGCTAATATATCTACCGAGCTATGTTAGTTATTATTAGTACGCGGTCACTCGTACAGTAGGAAATTATTTTCTATAGTCACTGACAATGTGATTGTTAGTTTGTATCGTACACGAACATGTCCGGGTTGATAAAATTAAGCGAGCAGTGGTTTGATTGTTTTTATTTCTTTATTCACCGTGTCCTTGGTCGGCACATCTTCAATGAAGTTTCGTGGACCGTGAATTTTGCGTGTTTAAGCACATGTGTTGCCGTTTCTTATTGTGAATCTTGTAGTGATAAATCGCGATTGGTATCTAAACTTATAAAAATATCATAAATTCCGTATTTTTATGAATTGAAACGTGGTTATTATTTAAATAAACACTGTGGTGTTTAAACATGTTCATCCCTTTTGACTGAACTTGCTTTGTCCATTCTATTCAAATGGAGTTCCCGGTAAATAGAACGGCGTCCCTTTTCCCCTCAGCCGTTGCTCAGGTAAACGGGGACACAGCCGCTACCTGTGACCATGAGAAACTCTACACTGGCACATCGACGCGTCTTTAATTCATAACATCATTATTTTTATATGAACCCATTAATCGTTCGTTCATTACTTACCCGCCGTTCCTACCTCGCAAGACAGCGGGCGGAATAAAAAAGAAATGTGATGACTATGCACAAGGCTTTTGTTCATGTATGCTGTCAAACAGCATTCCTCGCGTCGTCGATATGAGTTAAGCTCGACTCAATCCATTCCAGTAAGCTTTTGTGACACAATTCACTTACCTTTTAAACCTAACTGTTACTTTTCTAGCTACTCTGGTCTCTGAAATTTAATGATCGCAAGTCGCTCGTTCTTTTATACACAACACTGATCACAGTCTCACTTATATGTCTAAAAATACTTTGTTACAATAGTTCAACGTCATTGTATTACAAGGGATACGTCGTACAATATAATGAAGCGGAGTAAAACGAGTTGCAACTAGGGGCCCGCAGCTCAACGCACCAGCTGCTCGTGTGTCGGAAACTTAACTGAACGAGCGAGTGCCCGATCCGATCGGCCTCCCGCGCACGGTGACTCGCGCGGGATTTCTACCGATGTTAAACGTCTATTTTGCGCACGCGCATCTATAGCTGTCTCTCTCTTTCGCTAGCCAACTTCGTTAGTCTCACACATTTGCTGTCTCCCTCAAAATGCACAGTAGCCACTAGCCACGGATACTGAACGGGTTGTGAGTCGAGAGGATTTTGACTCCAGTGTGAGGTTGCACCGTCCATGAGCCATACTTTGATCTTCGTGTCGATTTTTTTGGCGAGATTTTGATGACTGGTTTCGAAGAGTGAAGACCGCTCGCGGCTGTTAATTAACACATTTTCGGGCCATAGTAATTTAGTTAAAAAGCTGCACTATTTTGTTTGTGTTTTAGGTTTATCTAAAGTATTTTAGGACAGATTTTTAAATGAGCAAAAGTTCACGTGTTGTTTTAGGTACCTACCTACATTTGGGCTGATCTTGAGAGTGGCGCTTATGAGTAATCAGCTGGCCAGCTACAGATTGATGGTCTGATAAGGGTAATTTAGTTATTGTGATAAATAATACCTATGGAAACTTTTGACACCCCGCCTCCGATGCCCATCAATAAAAGTGCTGATTGGGTTAATATTGGCACGTAAGTGTCGGACACTTGCAAAGTATTAGCATTGCAAATGCCTGACACTTGTCGTGCCACTTATCGCTCTTTTTTTGCATCTGACTGAAGCAAACTTAAAAGATCATGCCTTCAGTACATATTCCAACCTCCTTCGTATCAGCTAATAAAGAGTCAATTATATATCTCAGTAATGACGGGTCCGGTCGCTGCAAAGCGCTGTCAGCCGCTGTTGCCTCAGGCATGTGACCGTCTAGGTACCTGTTCTTCAAGTCGGTATAAAAATCTAGATACAGCTGAGATGTGGTTTTACCCGATTGCCCATATTCAGAACCTGGGTGCTTTAGCGCATGATTACGTAACTTTAACAGCCTATCACCAAGCTCGGCACGTTCATTATTTTTATTTTTATACGGACATTACTAAATGTTTTACCGTCTCATAATGTTCAAGTTAGCAGACTAGTTTTTGCTGACTCCGGTGTAGCTTGCGAAAATATTCGCTTCTCATTCCTTTAGACGTATGACGGTGATTTATAATCTTTTCGAACTTCAGATTTTTTCAACTTAATTAATATCCATTAATTAGAGTGATGTCCGTGAAAAAAGAAATCTCCTTCCTACTTTTCCCATGAGGTGCGCAAATTTGTTTGCACTATTTTCTCTCAGTTTTGTTACTTCAGCTGATTTTGGCTCACAAAGTTTAATCAGCGTTTTCTCAAATATGATTTAGCTGACATCTACATTTTTTTGGCTCTGGAAATTTTGAGAGCCTATTACAATTAGTAGTTTTGCTAGTTTTTATATCTGCTCTTTGTCAGCCTGAATATGTGAAGCTTATATGCTTATATAAGCTTCACATAGCAATTTTTACTAATATTTTATTAATATGAACAAATTTTATTAATATGAACAATTATTTAGCTCTTTCTTATCTTACCAGATGTCCAACACTGCGTTTTTTTTACATAAATACATTTATTGTTTGCTAATCGTTTTACTTGGATGGAATATGGGAACTTTCGTCTGCGATCCCCCATATCGTTGCCTTAGAGTGAAGAGCTCGGGAATACAATTTTGTTCATTTAAAATTTGTTTTATTAAAATTTTGGAAAGAAAACCTCGGGACGCACGCTCTAGTTTCACACAAAAAAGGTTAGTAGTAAATGATCATAATCATAACTATCATTTGCAATAAATGATAGTTTTGATGATAGATTTTGATGATAGATTCATGTAGTTTATAAATTGTTACAAATACATAATAATGCAATCTATGATGGTTAATGAGAACCTCGTTAAAACTCTCGAGTGTGAATAGACTGTGATAATTAAGTTTTACAGATCGCAGATTTTTCTTCCTCCTGAAAGTTACCTCTTTCGCATATACGAGGTTTTAACTTTAAGACTTACGATATGTGATTTCAAGCCTATCCAAAAAATTCCGTAGGTAACCCCAAATCATTCGAGTAATTGATTCGCCACTTAAATTTTTACGCAGTACGTGCGATTGTTGGGGCAGTCTTTAGCGACCATGATGATGTTTTAAATTCACAACGAACATAACAACATTTTATATAAAGGATTACGAAATAGTTGTCTAATGAAACGTCGTAACGTGATGAAGTTCGATGCGCCGGAGTTCTGCAAAACTTGATTTACCTGTTTGGTCTGTCACGATGAAATCTAGCTTCGTTTCTCGTTTGTTTTCGGCTGGGTCCGAAGAGACATCGATATCTTTTATGAGGTAGGAATTTATTTTAAAAAGTGCATAAGGCCACCTATTTAAATAAATTCCTATGCACATTTAATTTGAGACTTTATATTTCACCCTTTTTTATTCTGTTCCTACAATGTACCAACATACATCAGCACATCAAGCTATAGCAAACTGTCAAAATTTCCCAATTGAAAATGAACCTTATTCTTGTGTCATAAAGTTAAATAATATTAAAGATTTTTATTAAAAAAAATATTAAAGATTTTTTTCAGATTGGAGTAGCTTCATGTGCTGGCCTCTGTACCAAGTAAACAAAACTAATTTTACTGGGCCAATATTATAACAACTAACACAATGGCGCCATTGTTCATTTTATATTTAATTTGTGCGTAAGTACTTATTACTTATATTGTTTTTACCTGTAAACATGTTGTTGTAATAAGATAAATAAAGTATCAAATGCCACTAAATATAAGTGTAATTGCAGCTAACTATTTGCGAACCTCCATAAAACCACGATAGGTCGTCCATTAATTACGTGAGGTGTTTTTGGGTTTTTCTGGCGCCTCTGGTGAGATTCGGCTTGAACCCCCCAACCTCTCCTGAACACCTCACGTAATTAATGAACGCCCCCCGAAGTATGAACCCTGCGCAAGCAACACCAGTGATGTGTTGCATCACCCTACATTAAAAAATATTCCAAACATCAGAAAATAAGCTTCAACGGAAAGTATTCCTTCCCGTAAAAGAAAAACATGTTAAGTACACAATTTTCCTTAAGTACTTAGTGCTGCTATAAATGATGATTCAATATTAATACGACTGGACTGCAAGAACGATCGAATGCCTCGGTAAAAAAAAAATTATGCAAATCATGCATAGGACTTATATTGAAATAATTTTCAAATCATATCCATGTCCTTTAAAGATGATCGTGAGCAGTAAAAATAAAGCTAAAATCAGTTTGTAACGATGACGATGAAGTTATTTACAAAACTTTGTATGATAATCCTTTAAGAAATCATGCAGGACATTGATGTCATAATGTAAATTTACTATTTGTGTCCTGTACTTAGAAATAACTAGGTATACAGTATGATTAATGACGTAAGTATTGTTATTTCAATACTACGATGATGTAGTAGTATACCATAGTTGGCATTTTATGTCGTAAAACCACGTCTAACCGTTATAGATCGACGGCTTAAAAAATGAAAACAGCTTATTCTATTTTAATATCTTTTAATGTGACGTCGAATCTAACCCGCCCTATTTAAGTATATGACGCCATATCCTGAGATATAAGAAATATTGCCTACGTCATCGTTGTAGTATTTAAATAGTAGTCAGATCATTTTATGGTCTCATATCAACCATCGATTAGACAGGTCATTGAACTTGGAACATTTAAGTAGGTGGCTATGCTATGTCAATTGGTCGTTGACCATGAGAATGAGGAAATAATATTCACACTATCTTTATATGTATAAGTATGAGGGTATTTGTCTGGGTACGTACTTACCTTCAATTAAGATGTATTGATGGAAAATGACAGGCTATATTATGAGCTTAGACGTCTAGGAAGCTGCCCCCTTATTATGGAAAAGATTTATTAACACAATGTTGTTATGACGTCTTAGTGTGTATGTATAATGTCTAGGTACCCATTAAATCATAGGTTGATTTGTCGACCACGTGCAAAAACGTCATCAGCTCACTTTGAGGCACGTCCATTCTCATCCGTTCGGAATAACTAACATACCTTGTCTGCATCGTTCACAAACGACTTACATTCAATATGTAACCAGTTATGTAAAAAAATCAACAGTTCCTCGGAAGTATCACAAACGTTAAATTCGAAGAAAAACCTCAACAAATACACGAATCCTGTCCGTACAATTATGTGAAAATACAGTTAGGTGCAGCAACCAAATATTTTATGCGTAGCCTTGAAATATTTTTAAAATGTATCAGTTACCGTACTCACGAAAAAGATAATGATGAACTAAAAAAATAATATCATCATCATACCATAAAATCCTAGGTGGAGTATCTTTGAGGATCGCTTTTAAATTTTTCGAGTTCTTAGTCGCTTGCGCATTGGGTGGCGTGCGGTAACCACCTCCAGACATCAGCCAGTGTCGCTTGAATAACTGGTTTGGTGACCTTTCTGTGTTGCACATTGAACGGACCCATACCATGGATTTATTTAGGAAATCATCAGCCAATAAGAACACTGTATTCACATATTCGTTCTTATTGACAACTCAGCCACTTGAAAAATACCAGTAGATTTTTTGTGCTATATCAAACTTTTTGGTTACATACTTACATAACAATTTCACGATCTGATCTTGAATTTCGCTGAACTGACAACTTTCAAACTGCTTCAAGTGTCTTACCCAGAATAAAAAGTACGTTCGTACTTTTGCATGTATTATGCAAAATACCTTCAAATAGTGAATAATATAACGATATGTATGGATAGAAGGACTTATTTCCATTACAGAGTTTATAAACTCGACATAGCCCACGTGGGTAAGCTTACTGATACTGGATATCACAATTAGAATCTTGCATAATATATTGGCCTTTAACAAATTGAAATGTCCTGGAATGTCTCTTGTGTGGGAGAGCGTTTGCAAATACAAGCAAGCCGGTTATTTCGCGCGCATCGAAGGCATCCGATATAACCACGTGGCCACGCCATGCCCATACCTTTGTTAGTCTGGGAATTTCTCAACATTCTTGCATATTGCTCGATTGGAGACTTGGACCTCTTTGGAATAGAAATGTGTACAATTGCCATTTTAGTGCTCAGACAAGATAATACAATCATTAAATATAGGTACGATTAGAAAATTAGTTTTTAGGGGTCATACAATTAAGAAGGATAAAGTTGAATATATCCAAAATGTAGGTTAGGAAACTGTTACACTTACCACACAATTTGCCATAGCAGGTAAATAATCCCTAGAAAACCACAATGCCAAAGGTTTTTGGACCAATCAGTTGCAGAGTGCCTATAATACCTATGTGGTGCGCTCTACGTACAGTCGACCGCACGTTTGTAATACCACCTTACCCTTGAGTTGGCCTAGCATAGTACGCAGTTTCAATAGGGCAATATGAGGGCAATGTATACTGTTTTTTTCTTACCACTGATGTACGTCCACTGTGACGTCATATGAATATGACTATATGTTGGAATATCGGGACAAGACAAATTAATCGATGAGGCAATAATAATATGTACCAGCGTAAGAACTATCTGGCATTTCCGCCGAAATGGTTCTTTTTGGCGCACCCAGCAGAGGCATGCCATTTTTTCTTTTTTTCTTGACTTATCTATTGACTGTGCGTGTTTTAATCTGTTGCCAAAAAATGTTTCTCTTTCTTTCTTTCAATATATTTTGTAGTTGGTTCTATATGAATAATATATATCTAGTCTATATGTGGTTAGAATTTTCTAAAATACAAACATAACCTGTAAAATTTGTAATCCTTCCTCTGGCTTTGCCATTTGGTGGTAATAAACAGCTATATTTCCGTTGCAGCCACGAATTGGAAACCTTTATATTAATTTGAGTTATAAAACATAGTTGCATACCCAGACATCATCGTAAAAATCGATGAAATATTCATGTCATGTTATTCTTTCCACATTAAATACTTTTATAGTTTTATTTGCAAAGTGGTTTAAGGAAAATGATTAAACCTACCTTGCATAATAATGTCAGACCAGAATGAACATAGAAAATATCTGATGGCAAGATGTCTGATCATAGACTAACAAGGACATATTAAGTGATACTTATTTAAAGGAAGGTTTTGTTTTAAGATCTTGCTAATGTACACTTCTAGAAACACTCAGAGCAAATTAATTTCTGTCGGTGTATGTATGTGTAATAATACATTGCGCGTCACGTCGATGGTTAAAATTTGACCTAGGGCTAGCCTAGCGTAGCACAGAGTTTCAATAAGAACCCGAGCCCACACTGGTTTTGCTACCACTGACACGCTGCCTTATATCCCTTACCTTAAAACTCTTCAGTGTCTAAAATACTTAGGCTATTGTAGGCTCTCCACAGGCGTAAACAAATTTATCGGACGCGAACCTACATCAGCCGCGTCTCCCTGCCACGATTTGCTGATATCTAGATATTATTAATGCCTACACTGAACTGTTGCTCAAACTTGGTCCCTGACCGAGTCGCAAAAGTCTAAACTCAAGGTTCGCCAAAGAGCGATGGAGCGTAGCATATTGGGAATTCGTAATACCATAACACGCTAAAAAACTAATCGCTGATGTGGGTCATAAGACTGCAGAGTTGAAGTGGGATTGGGCGGGCCATGTCTGTAGAATGGACTCTGGCCCATTGGCCAGAGTCGTCACGCAGTGGGTACCAAAAGACGGGCGTCGTCGCCGGAGGCCTAGAAAACGCTGGCGTGACGACTTAGACGCGTTTGCAAGAGATTGGTCAGAGAAAACCGCACAAAGAGAAGACTGGAAGGCTATGGGGGAGACTTTGGCCCAGCAGTAGAACAATATTGAATAAGAAAAAAAAAGACACCAAACTGTACAAACTACCGGTCGTAAGTCGCAGACTTAACCTGGGTCCGTCCTTGAGTGTCCGAACGTTCATAGGGAATCTGGCGCATTGTATGTTCAGCCGTGTCCGTCTGCCGCGTGCACACTCGTATGGCTGATGGACGTGTCCGATAATTTGTTTCCGTCTCGGCCTGATGTTCGATTCAGATTTTTTTATCATTCATTTAATACCTACGGTGCACCACATGTAGGTAACCTGTAATTTGTTATTCAAAAAAGGGCATTATATTGTAAGTAATACAAATACGGGTTCCTACAACGTATTTTTCGATATTTCTTAATAATATTATGTCTAGTAAAATCCCATTGTTTCATTTTTCTTTGACCACCTATATTGATTCACTTTATTCTGCTAAATTATTTTTATATCCCTAAAGCCTTTTGTTTAAAGGGAATTACAACTATCCTATTGTGCATTACCTATTCAGAAAACAATCATTTGCATGGACTTTTATACCATGTGTCATAATGTTGCAATATTTGTAAGTATTTAAACAAGCATTGCAAAATATGTGAAATATTTTTATGGGAGGATGGTCTGAGTCATCACATCATTAGTAAATGCCTATTCATTACCAAACAGCTTTACAAAAACTGTCTGCTATCGATTCAAAATATCTTTAACTAATATATGATACGAGATTTTTATTAGTTCCGTATTTCATTCTAAAACCCTCAATAAGTGAACTGCTACAAATATGCTATCAAATCATAATAATGTAATCAACAGCTTCATACTACAATGAAGTAACTTCTAACTTACCTAGGCGTAGCTTCAAGACACACATCTTCAAAAAGCTTCCACTTCTATGCTTCGGAGCCTACACCATCATCCAGATATTTGTGTATGTTCAGAAAAAAATAATCAGAAAGTGAATAGATTTTTAATTTTGGTTTACATTATGGTTGCCTTCATCCTGTGTACGTTTTTGTACTGGTTTTGTCCTCTTTTGTTGTCTATAAACATAAAAGGAGAAACTGACTGTTGCACTTAAATATTCACGCACAGAAGAAATACCAAAGAAACGATGGGTGGATTGTGGTTAAGAGATGATATGGCTAAAATAGATGTATGGAGAAGCAGAAATACTCCGCCAAGCCTAAATAAACTGGAAAAGCGGCATAGTGAGGATGATGATGACGATAACGACGTCTACATCTTGGAACGTATTTTTTTTTTCAAAATACTTCATTTAAAAAATAAAAACAAAAAAAACCTAATCATAATCTGTTTAAAGCTTGTGATCGATATAGGTACCTAAACTTCCTTCTTAGCACCTGACAACTGAATTGAAATTCCCACTTGATAAGTTTACAATAATTAGACATTTAAGATGCGTACGAGTATATATTCGAAAATTCCATGTACACATTTTGCGTCCAGGAAAACTTAAATGCATATTAACAATACAGCCTTCTTGTAACAAATATTGGAATTGGTACTTTAGTTCTTGATAATAAAGTCTATTTTATTCGTGTCACATTTACAGTTAAATAACATGCGCGTGAGTTGATTGAAAGCTCCGACTACGACGGAGATTACGTGACCGTTTACCCGTTCATCTAATTTGGCTTTTAAAATAGTTATTCTGGAACATGTAATTATTATTTATTTGCAATCTCCGCCGCTTCAATTATCTGCACGACCATACGGAATTAGAGCCGTTTACAGCAAATTGGTTTTTAAATCTTGATCACTTTTAATCTAGTTGATTTTTAAATTGGATCAATGTCTTTACTCCAACGCATTTTGTTTCTCAACATTTAACATCTGTTAGAATAACAACTCCATCTGGTTTATTTTGAAGATTCTATCTAATAGGTAGGATATGCTAGGTGCCTATGGTCGCTGAACGAAAGGCTTGACTTGAAAGATGTGAATGCATCTTTAAACCCCAAGGATAGATACTAGCCTTTTCGGGCAAAGGGCACTAGCAAATTAGCTTTGGACTATTGGCCAGATAAGTTTAACAGACGTATACCTATATCTGGAAATATACCAAGTTAAAACTAGAATTTGGAATAGGTTTTAATTGGTGATGCTGTGACGCGGACCCCTGTACATAAAACAAAACTGGACTCGCGCCCTCAGAGTTCCATCACAAACTTGAACCCGGTGCACTTCTAATAATGTGGCTTTCCTGATACGACATTAACAGAATAATTATTTTAATGGTTAATACTTACTCAAAAAAATACTTTACATAAGTATGTACTTACTTAATAAGTTATCTTACTTAATTATGTAATAAAATAATTTAATTGGAATCCTTCTCTGTGGGGGTGGGGGTTGACATTTTAAAGTGGGAACGTAAAGTCGTTGGGAAGAGAACTTTAATAACTTTTGACTCATCATTACAAAAGTCCTCGGAAATTTTCAAAGTTAAAATCTGAAATAAATGTAAGTATTGCAGTACAGAGGGTGAAAGGCGGTACGATTTTAGAAAACAAAATCCTAGAAGTAAAAAAGATATTTTGCATTTAACGCAATACTGCCAACCTTATGTCAGCGAAGTTATATTTTTCCAAGAACCCTTTTTCGGTGAATCACAATTGTTCGCACGGTCAGGTATGCGCGTTCGCACGTAGAAGGGGGTTTTATACAAGGAAATCGGATCCAAATTAACCGTTTTTCATCTGTGTCATCGATCATTTTGCATACGTCAATACCTTATTTGTGTCAATAGCGCTATGTTTGTTTGTGCCTAAACCCTCAAGAGACCCTCACATGTCGGATTTATCCGACAAGTAATTTCGTGTCCATTCCGCCCGAGTCGTATTTATAGACAAAAAACCTGTTCGTTCAGTTAGATTTTTGTTTTGTACTCTACATTCTACCCAAAAATAGCTCATTTCAGTTGGTAAAATGATAAATGTAGGTGAGTAGGTACTGATGATTTTAAGCTAGACGCTGGTGTTTCGGAGACTGTTATTAATTCAGGCGTTTAGAAGGCATCTTCTCTGGTTTCAAAAGAAACGTGCCAACAGATATTTACTTAACTTATTCCATATCGAAGACCTTCATACAACACGATAGCTTGTCAATCACCGGTTACTCCATCAAGAAGACTTTTTTCCCCCTTGTAAGGTGTCCTATTAAAATGTTTTTCAATAATTTCCTCATAGCTTACAGTTTTACGATTTGATGCAACAATTAAATCGTAAATATATTTAGGTAGTTACTACAATAACATCTGTGCTATTTATTAGTAAAACAATTACCGCAAATTGATTTATTAAGTAAATAATAAAACAGGACAAACATTTATAAATTAAATGAAGGTACCAATGGATGATCTTACTACACAGGACGATCTCTTACAGACAACCTTTGGATGCTCGAAAAGAAAGATTTTGGGCTGTCAGTGTGCAATAATATACTACCTTATACCGTATTCCTTAACCTTAACCTTTGCTTTTTAAACAGAAACAAATTGAAAAAGATTATTGGTGTGACTACCAATGTGACTTTTCCAATTTATTTCTGTACTTTTTAATATAAAATAGAACATCATTAATATCAGTGAAGGAAAATATCGTAAGGCAAACTGGACTTATAATGAATATAAGTCTTAAATCGCTAAACCCGTCTTGAGCAAGTTTGGTGATTAATACTTGTGCCTTCGCTGTCCGTATGAGAAGTATGTGTCTGTCTGTATGAGAAGAGGCCTTTGCCCCTGCAGTGGGACAGGATGGTATTACATACATACATACATAAACTCGAGCCACTTTTTCATGGGAATAGGGGGAAACTACAGAACGCAACCCGCTATGATCCTTTCATACTCCTTTCGCTTCGCTCACGTTCTTACATCTTGTATTATTTTATATACATATATCAATTTTGTTCTTCCTCTAACTTCAGAACAACTTTTGTTCAGTATCCTGCAATCGGTTAAGCTAAGAATAAAACAAACCTCGGTTGGACAAAGCCCCCTCAGAGGTCTATAGAGAAAACATGGCAGTTGTGACGTGATTTATCCCAAAAATCTCATGTTCAATGTCATCTTATTTTCAGAAAGCTTGTTCTGGAGCTGGTGCCGCGCCGTGGCGCGGAAGCCGTAGATCCTGAAGATATGAGCCTTGTGGAGCTATACAGAGTACATGTGGAAAGCGCAGAAAGAGCAGCAGCGGTGAGTGTGCTTCGAATATTTCACGATTTTGAATACATTACGTACCAACTGCATGTGTCAATACTTACTTATACTGCCAGTGTTTGTTTCGGCATTTCTTCTCAGGGATCAGTCAGATAGATAATCATGCAGTTTTGCAAAAAAAATACCAAACATTGATGTGGAGAATTGTCTGAAAAGATCTAATTAGTGAAATAAATATCGTTACATTTTGTCAGTCTGCCTCCTTGTTCTACTGGTATAAAGCGCGTTTACTGAGTTTCTGAGGTCCTGGGTTCGATTCTCAGGTCGGGCAGTTTTATTTAATTTTTCCAAAAGGAGTTTTCTCCTTAGCAGTCCGGAGCCTGGTTTTGTGCCCGGTTGGTGGCAATAGGCTCGCTCCCTGTTACGAAATGTGGGTGTCAGGTGTACCCCTGCCCAACCCTTCGGGGAACACAAGCGTGATGTTATGTTCATGTCATCATCACTCCATTTAATTTACAAAGAGAACATAAAGAAATGGATTATACAATTTAAACCTTTCTCGAAAACAAATTCAGCCGTATTAGAAACCTAATAGAAACCTCGCGGGCCAAAATTTTATCTGAGAATAGAAAATCATATCAATTATGCCATGGTAAGCTCAATCTTGATCTACAAAGTTGCATAAGTTGGACTTAGGATTAAGTATATTACATTATTTTACATTATCGTCACGAAGATTATAGACCTAATGAAACAAAAAGAGATTATCTAGTACTTCACGAATGAGCTGGTGTGAGATAAGGTGACCTATGTAACCTACATTAATAGGAATAACATGTTTAGTACAGTAGGCAGCACGCTCGTATACCACTTTGACCTCGAGCTAGCCTAGCGTAGTATGAAGGCAAATTAAGAATTGAGGCTAGCTTATACTGGTCTAGTTACCGGGACGTATACGTGCGGCTTTCTGTATCACTTGTGAATATGGTTCGTTTGAACGACTTTATGTTACCTCTAGGCTTATTTTGAGACTTCAGGGAATACGGATACGCTTTTATAAATATATATTTATTTACCCACCTATAATGTGTTTATTTGACTGCCTCTACACCTAGTGTAGTGGACGCTAGCACTACTGCTGAGCATGAGGTCCTGGGTTAGTTTTCCGGCCCAGGCAGTGTTTTTGGGTTTTCCCCATCTGTAATTTCGCAGTAGCAGCCCGTAGACTGAGAGTTGTGCCCGGTTGTTCGTAATAGACTCGCCTCATATATGACTTAAACATAACCTCTGAAATGTGGCTCTACTATCTGTACAACTCTGCCTAACCCTTCGGGGAGTACTGGCGTCATATTATGTTTATTGACAAAGTTGTGTAGTTGATCATCAGTTCAAGACAACTTGTGTAAAATGTATAAGGAAAATGAATAAAATGTGGGTTAAAATGTAAAGAGATGAAATCACCTACAATTAGTAGGTATTATGCAGATGGTTTAGAAGGATTTACCCCATGTGCATTTTCCTGAGGTTTTTTACTTACCTATCCATTCATGAACGCTTTCCTGTTCTGAATGTAATACTCACGCAAAGTCTATAATCCTATGTAAAACATAATTATTCGGGCAAAATAAATACATGAAATTAATTGTGTGTAAATGACGTATGCATAGACGTAGATACGTATTTAATTTACGAGTATAACGTGTGAGAATATTAACTGAGGAATAAATTAATTATTATTTTCTACTCGTATCTACCAAAGAGTACGTCACACTAGACATCATACTTACTATTATGATTTCCTCATCTATCTAGCAATGGGTTTCCAGTCTAACGGATAAGCGGCTGAAAATAATCGGATTTTAACGCTGAATCTTGTGAACTTGGCTAAATCTGGTTCACTATAAGTACACCTATACCTCACCCTTCGAGAAAAACAGGTATGATAGTATGTGATAGTCATCTTAAAATCGCTTAAAACCAAAGCTTAAAGATTTTAAACAGACTTCTTGTCACTAATCATTTAAAAAAACTACTGAACTCTCAGTTACTCGTACGAAAATTATAGTAAAATTAATGACACAACGACGTGTCAATTGCTGTGATTAGTCGAATAGATTATCAACAACCAATCGTATCACTTGATTTGTGTTTAACTTGACGCGTTCCAGAAACCGGCTGCAAGATACGTAGCCAACTTACCTGCAAAAAGACAAGTGGCATATTCATCATATTAATAAGTAAAATAAATAAGAGGTTTACTTGTTGACTCGATGACTTTGATGTTGCTAATTCAAGTTATTATCTCCTCAATACTAATTGACATACATTGTACATTAAAACCAGTAAACCTAAGAATCCTTCAGCCCCAGCTGATTCAGGTTATTCTAGTCCGACGAGAACACACGTTTAATTATAGGAATTGGCGATAAAAGCTACCCGTTATGCTTCTTCAAACATGATCCAAAACTTAAGTGGGAGTGACGGCCATTAAATGTACTTGAATTGGCTTCCTTGTGCGTTAAGATTGTGAGACCGAAAATAGGTAAAACAAGGAAATAACATACCTGAAACAACAATGATTGTTCACAGAATTTGTGGGTATTTCTGAGTATAGTAATCACAGACAATGTTTATGATCCTGTCAGCGCGAACTTGTTTTTTTTTTCTTTAGTTTTACCTAATGTCACGCGCGCAGCGAGCAGCGTTCATATTCCACATTTAAATTTCAGTGTCATTGTACAAAGGCAAAGAGCACTGCTATTTTTGACCAACTATGAAATATGGGTGTGATAGTTGAGTTGTTCAACTTACATATTTTATGTCTTATTTATATGTCGATAAGTACCTACTTACTCTATTCTACGTCTGCGAATAAAGATATCCAAAATGTAAACAAACATGTTTTTTTGGAAAAGTAACTTTAACACCTTCATATAAAGTTGAGTTTAAGGAAAAAAATGGAATTTGTACTTGAAACGATATTTTCAATCATTGTGAAATCGACTTAAGGTGCATTGTAATAACGTTGATTTTTTATTGATTGTAGGTAACGTCTACGTTACGTTTAGTACTGCACGTACGACTTTCAAGCGGGTGCAACTCATGGGCTGTAGCTAAAAATCTGTGTTTTGTGGTAATACCAAGTGTTGCCATTTAACATTATGCTGGCCTGAGGCCTTTTTGGCGCAGAGTGTTTTTTGGGTTTATTTAATGTTATAACAATAATCTCAACTGACTTTCTTTCTTTGTACGTATTAAAGTTCAGCTTCAAATGACAAGCATTGTTGAGTGGATGTCGCCCACATTTGATAGGAAGCTTAAAACCTAAACTCTTTTTCTCCTCATTCACTTTTACTTGTAATATCTGAAGTATGTTTTGCTTCAAGGCAAACATTCCCACTTCTGGACAACAAGAGCAACAACCTACCCATGTTCTTCCCATGCTAGTCACTTAGAAATGTTATCAACTCATGGTTTATTCACAGCGAGAGCATCATGGCCAAAACATGTCTACGTTGCATTAACTGCCTGCAACGTCAGGTAGGATGCAAAGTCGATATAACTTTACGGGCACCCTTTATCTACTTGCAATACATCTGCTTACGGTCGTAAACGATCTCTATGGGAACATAAAGTACATTTTATAACAGTGCGTTGCTTCCCACCGGAAACCTTAGTATTCATTTACACCGTAACTAATATTTAATATCCTAACTGTTATAAATGCAGTTTATTGCTGTGTTAGAGATTTTAATTGTGAAATGGTATTTATTTCTGTAAATAGGTTTTAATTACGACTTTTTCGCGTCATAAAATAAATAGATAAGAGTTTCCAACTTCAACTTCAACTCTTCATTAATAGCATTTATGGAAAGGACATCACAATTTTGCCAATATCACGTATGTACTATGAAATACCATCAAACGCTGGAGATACCTACTATCAGAAAATATTTTTATAAGTAAATACAGAGCGAAAATAAATATAATTAATAGCTAAAACATAAAAAAAACTTTTATTGGATAAGTTGGCAATTCCCGTTTATTTTAGTACGATCGCATTCTAAGCTCGGTCTCAATCTTACAAAATTTACCTAAGTTTTTGACATTTATTTTCGCTGAAATTAGGTTGCGACTAGATTTTGAACGTTTTTAATTACGGGATTTAGCCTTTAAGTCGAAGTTTCCAAGCTACTCTGAAAAGAAATATCGAAACAAACTCAGAGTTCGCAGTGTCTTTTAAGGTCCAAACATTGTCTTGGTCAGATCGATTATATGAGGACAATCTTAACACGCACATTGGAGTGGACCCGTCCTTTTAATACTATCATAAATACAAAAGCTTTAATTAAGGAAACTTCTGTGGGATAAATCTCAGACTTGTTTTGTACCTGTTGGTCATCTAACCTATTTAGTTATTGTGTTGTTCCTAAAGGTGAATAATTGCATTTTACTGCGTAATAAACAATTGTTTATCCTTATTTGATATTTGTCAGCTGAATTCCCAAAGTGTATTTTCGATATCCTGGAGGAAATATCTTATGCTCATGAAATTCCTTCTCGTTTAGCAGCCCGGAGTCTGAATTTGCGCCCTTTTGATATGCCCCTTAATACATCGGATTCAAAACTGGTGATTACTTACGATATAAGTACCCACATCTCTACCTAACCTTCCGCAAAATACAAGCGTTTTGTTATGTGACCAGCTCACTTGTATTGAGTTTGGTGAATTTCCGGTTTACTAAGACACAGTGGTGAAATATTTATCTTGAAACACCCAGTCATATGGTCAGCATTGATTGACCTTTTACGAGCAGACGGCGAGTTGACTAAAAGATGGATTTTGCTCAGAATAAGCTTTTTGTGAATAATATTGTGAAAGGTAATTTACAAACGTTGTTCTTTTGAGTTCATATTATTATGTCCTTTCGAGTTCAATCGATGTGGGGACGGTTCCATTAATGTTACTCGGCTGCTATGCACCACACAGGAGCGATCTAAAAGATCAAGCGCAATTTACTTGCATTTGATCTACTTTGCACTGACTGATCAATTTCTTATACAACCACATTTTAATCGCCGCCTTTAAAGAAAATTAATAGTTGCTTCACAAACATGGCATGGAATCTTTTTATTCGAAGTCGCCGAATCTGTGCTTGCGAGCTTATATACCATAAATATATGTAAGTACTACCTACTCTTGCCTTCTATGAAAAGTATGTTGCTAACAGAGTGATTTAACCGGGCCAGTTTCATATCTTAGTAGCAAATGTCGCGTTTTATGTTTCACACAATGTCAAAATTCGTTTTAATAATTTTGTTGTCTGTCTTAGAAAGTTTAAATAACTGCAAGCGGATTATATCATAGGAGCCGTGAGCACTTGTAACCCGCTAAAAATTGTCACATAATTTTATTTCCATAACATTACGCCTGTATGTATGTATATGTACCCTTCGGGGGTAGGGCAGAGGTGTGCCTCTACAGTAAACCCACATTTCGCCAGTTATGTTTAAGTCCCATTTAATAAGGAGCGAGCCTATTGATCACCAAATGCGGACCAAAATCCAGATATCCGGCTTATACTTTTATATTATATAACACTGCCGGATCCAGGAATCGAACTCTGAACATCATGCTTATACTGATAAGCAGCATAGTAGCAGCCTTGTTTTGTTTACTATAAACCTCTTAAGGGGTCAATTTTATCATTATTACGATCAATTTTAAGTATGAGACTAACCTGAAATCAGCTACTCCATACATTTTGTCGATCTAAGAATCAGAATATGTACCTACTGAGCACCTGCTATTTTTTTCGGAAATCAACATTAGTCCATCGATTCATGATGATGAGCACAATGACCCCTTGAGAGGTAGAAGGAAAAGAAAACCCAACTAACCTAACCTTATATCTATACTTCTATACTAATATTATAAAGAGGTAAAATTTGTTTGTAAGTTTGTATGTAGGGGGTAATCTCCGGAACTAATGATCCAATTCTAAACTTTTCACTGTTAGAAAGCTACATTATTCCTGAGTTCTATAGGCTATTAGTATTTTTAAAACTGCTTTAAGGGGGGTGGGGTGTTAAATTCTGAAGGGAAAAGTACGAAATCCACGCGGACAAAATCGCGAGCGAAGTGCTATAATCTATAAAACTTGAGGATTCTCGTCACGTTAGTAATTACAAGTATTGCAATGGCTGGCAAAAGATCGAGATGTGCAGACATCCCGTACATATCCTCATTTATACCGCCGTATTGCACAAACCCGGTTTCCCTTATAGATGCGGATGGCAGACGGTAGTCGCTCCACATAAAACTTGTCTGCTAGTGATACCTACTAATGTATAATGGATGGAGGAACTAGTCGTGCGCCTGATCATATCACGCGGATTTGTCATTGAGTTAAACGAACATTGGTCTTTGGAACTAAGCTAGAAAAACGCTTTAGTCAAAGGTTCCAAGTCTGGTGCCGATTCGACAATCTTAACAAAATGTAGACTACTTTCATCTCTTTCTCTCTTAAAAAAACAAGAAAGGGAAGAACATTTATTAGAGCTGTCAATTTTATTTGAACTGAAACCTCCAAACATACATAGTTGACATTTAAAAGGCATCGACCAAAATCATGGTCAAGTTCAAGGCATAAACTAATTAGACATCTCTAACTTTGTAATGTCGCGGCTGTCCCCGTCTTTTTCTCGGGTTACCTGTTAGAAAGAGATATCAATCTTCTTGTTCCTAATATATAAAATTATCGTGTTACGGTGTTTGTAATTAAACTCCTTCGAAATGGCCCGACCGATTTTCGTGAAATTTTGTGTGCATATCGGTTAGGTCTGCGAATGGGACCACATCTATTTTTCATCCCCCTAAATATTAAGGGTGGTCCACCCCAATCATTTTATATGGCAAAACAACGTTTGCTGGGTCAGCTAGTTTTCTTATATAAGTTTAGTTTGTGAACAAAGGAATCGGAACTAATCTTCTAAACTAATAATAGGTCTTTACCTATGAAATTGCCGTTTTGTATGAAAAAATTTAAATGATTTTTTTTCATGTATTTTTTATTTGTATTAATTGAAGTAATCACCCATGCAATCAATGCATCTTTGCCAACGCAGTGGCAGTTTATTGATGCCCTTCTTAAAGAAATCAGCTGGACGGGAGGCAACAAATTCTTCAAAGGCATTTTGTACTGCCTCTCGGGTATTGAATTTTTTTCCCGCCAAGAAGTTATCCAAATTCTGGAAAAAGTAGTAGTCTGTAGGCGCAAGGTCTGGTGAGTAGGGCGGATGACGGAGAGCTTCCAACCCCAGTTCTTGCAACTTGGAGACCGTCTGCTGTGCAGTATGAGGTCGCGCGTTGTCGTGCAGGAGCAGCGGAGACGAGCGATTGACCAATGCTGGTTGGAGATGTGCCAGCTTCTCCATCATTGTGTTCAATTCTTCACAGTACACATCTGCAGTAATGCTCACCCCGTTTGGTAAGAAGCTGTGTTGAATCACACCGGCGCTAGACCACCAAACAGTGACCATCACTTTTCTTGGGGTAAGTTTTCGTTTAGGGCATTGTTTAGGTGCTGAACCAGGATCCAACCAACTTGCTGAGCGCTTGCGGTTATCAAACAGAATCCATTTTTCATCGTAGGTAACAATGCGGTTCAAAATTCCTTCATTTGTGTGTCTGTTGAGCAGTGCAAGGCACGTCTCGACGCGTACTTCGCGCTGGCGATCATTGAGTTCGTGGGGCACCCATTTGTCAAGCTTTTTTACCTTGCCAATTTGACGCAAATGGGCCAATATTGTTTTGACGCTAACGTCGAAAGCTGCTGCTAATTCAGCCGTAGATTGTGTATCATCAGCTTCCACAATCGCCTTTAATTCGTCATTGTCGACCAAAGTCTTCGGACGACCGCGAGGTTCATTTTTCAGGTCGAAATTTCCAGAACGGAAGCGAGCAAACCAATAACAGGTAGTGCGTTGGTTTGTAGTGTTAGCTCCGTAAACGTCGTTGATGTTGCGTGCCGCTTGTGCCGCGTTGCTGCCACGACGGTACTCATATTCCATAATTACTCGAATTTTTAACGTATCCATGATGACGAAAAAGATTTAAATGCGATGAAAATGTAACACTAATCAATAAACAAATGACTACTTTTGGAAAAAAAAATCCATGTTTTTAAAATAAAATTAATTTGAAATTAGAATTCTTAGCCAAACAAAAAATATTTTGATTTGAAATGGCCAGTACTGCAGAACGGCAATTTCATAGGTAAAGACCTAATATTATAAATAAAGAGGAAAGATTTCTTTGTTTGTTTGTAATGAATAAACTCAAAAACGACTTAACCGGTTGAAATTCTGTCACCTATAGAAAGCTACATTATAAACGAGTGACTTAAGCTTTATTTCATTTTCAAAATTACCCTCTAAAGGGATGGGAGTGGTGTTAAAGTACAAAATCTACGCGGAGGAAGTCGCAGGCGCAGTGCTAGTCTTACATAAAACAACAGAAATCTCTCTGAAATCACGATGTTTAATTCATCTTCAAGTCGTCAATGTTGACAATATTGACATAGGTACAAGCATGTTCATTGGCACGTTAGATAAAGATTATAGAATACTCACCATACAATAACCAATCATTTTTTTCTATCACTTTTAAGGGTTTATGAGTCAGATATTTATATTGCTTCGGGGCGGTTTTAATGCGATCAAAATCTGATATATGAAAATGTATTTACTAATACTTGTTAGTGTATTGTCAAAAGCTCATGTTTTTTTTCTTTTTCCCAGTGGCGAGGCACACTACGTCGCGCAGGCGGATCAGGCAGCAGCTTCAACTCTGGCACCCTCACCTCAAACAGCTCTACCATCACCACTACCACGACCGTCCAATCCCACCACCTCATGTGCAGTATGAGAGACTTCGGGCACACCGCGGGAGGGGACGAAGCAGAACTGCTACTCTGGCTTCACGACGCCAGGAGAGCTCAACCTTTGTCAGAAAGATTCCGGATCAGGATAGCCAGGGACGGATTCTCGAACTATGTGGATCGGCTGCACGCGAACAGTACCTTATTTGCGGTAAGTAGTCATTAAACAACTGCGTACTTAAAACCTGTGGTGGACGGATTAAGTTCGAGGCTTTTCAGCACTGTTTGAAATTATGTTGAATCAGAAAAGAACAACTGTTTTCCTTGGTTGTCGGTCAGGAACGAGTGAAACAATGGTACAAAGTTTATCGTGGTCTCGTGACTCGAGTAAAATGACATTTGTTTTAGTATAAATATTATTGAATTGGATATTCAGCACACAGTAATCGAAAATCGTTTAACGCTCCATTCGCGATATGCTTCGCATCGATAAAATGTTATTGAAGTAGAATCAATACAAGCTTTAACACTATTGATATCACATTGAGATACCGATACAATTCAATTTCGAACGCGATCATATCGACATTTGCAATGTTGTTTTAGATTTACGGTCAATATTCTTGTCACCTTACTGAATTTACTGCAAATATTTATGAATACTGTGTCAGCACACACAGTATTCATAAATATTTGCAGTAAATTCTGCTCGTGGCTAAATAAAAACAGCCGCACGGGTTGATCGAAGGTTAAGCTACGCTTCTTGAGGTCAGTCTGTGGACGTTTGACCGTTTGTAACATATCGAGACTCCTCCGTGTCTCGAAAAGCACGTTAAGCCTGGTCCCGGTTATCATTTATAGATCTTTGACAGTCGTTACGGGTAGTCAGAAAACCGAAAGTCTGACAACCAGTCTTACCAAGGGTTAGCGTGTTGCCCAGTGATTGGGTTGTGGAGGTCCGATAGGCAGTCTAGTCGCTCCATGTGAAACACTGGTATTGAGCTGCATCCGAATAGACTGGAAGCCGACCCCAACATAGTTGGGAAAGGGCTAGGCAGATGATTGCATATGATTTATGTATACTGTAGATAGCTATTTATATCTTTGTACAATCGAACTGGGACATGCAGGACATTATTCTGACATTATTCTTTAACGTAAACAATGTTCCTACATTTTTTAATTGTAACATAATCGTTTTGCAACACGTCATTGAGGTTAAGGCGAGAAAACTGGTTCAGTGCAGTATAAGGCGAGGTGTCGATAACAGAAGGTACTACTCTTTTTAGCCGCTTTTGCTAAAGCACTAATGGCCGTTGCGATAAGAAGGGCTATTTACGTGTAGATTATAGTTATGGGGCACTTATAATTGTATAAAAGGACTCGCTGTGTCCGCGTGGTAATTAACAAAACAAGGGTTTTCATTTTTTTCCGCGAAACCCTAATTCTTTTTCTAAAAACAAGTTACCTAAGTTACTTCTTATAACATTAGCTCTCAGCCAGTGAAAGGCCTGTCAACATCGATTCAGCGGTTTTGGAGATTAGCCTAAACAAAAGGATAGACAGATAGAAAAAAAATAGGTTTTTGATATACATATATATAGATATATACATTCAGTAAAAACCTGTTATTTTAAAATTGCAAACACTTGAATTTAAGTATTTGTATAAATTATGAATTGAAGTTAACTAAGACCATACAAAAGTTGACGCAAGCAAAGCGGTCAGGACAACACATTGTTTATATATTTTTTAAATGAGGAAAAATATGCAACTACTTCAGGTCTAGTCGGTGCAAGAACATGAGATCCTGCAGGGTTCGATTATGGAGTCGGGCATAGTATTATGATTTTTTCCGTTGGGATTTTTCTCAGCAGTTGCCTTGAGTTGAGTATGGAGTCGTGCACGATTGGTGGCGCCTTACATGGAACTAAAACATAACTGGCCAAATGTATGTGTAATATAGGCACCTAACCCATCAGATAAAACAGACGTGACTTTATGTTATGGAAAAAATAGTACTGACATTGTATTGTGGCTCGTGGCTAAATAAAAACAGCCGCACGGGTTGATCGAAAGTTAAGCTACGCTAGTCAAGGTTAGTCTGTGGATAGGTGACCATTCGTAACATATCGAGACTCCTCCGTGTCTCGGAAAGCACGCGAAGCCGTTGGTCCCTGTCACTTGTAGATCTTTGGGAATCTTTACGGGTAGTCAGAAGCCCAAAAGTCTGAAAACCAGTCCTACCAAAGGGTATCCTGTTGCCCTGTAAACTTGGTTGTGGAGGTCAGATAGGCAGTCGCTCCATGTATACGTACAACACTGGTATTCAGCTGCATCTGGTTAGACTGAAAGCCGTCTATCATGGTTGGGAAAAGACTAAGCAGATGATGATGATTGTATAGGCTATTCCTATTTATCGCAGAACTGTGCCGAATCGCCTTTGAGTGCGTGTGCATGCTGATTACTTAAACAGGCAGCGGTAGGGTCGATTCTGATGCAATTAGTCAAAGACACGAACGAAGAGTTAAGCAGGTGTTTAAAGGCCAAGATTATCTTGTAGGTGAAGGGCTTTTGATTAGTGCTTTATTTATACGTACTAGGTTGTTAAAACGTAATTGTGGGGGCGTAATATCGTATCGATCGGTAGATCGTATCGGTAGGCATAGTATCGATCGTATACCTATTATGTTGCAGGATAATTGATATATGATAAATGGTTTATTTTTGTGAAAATACTACTCACTTTATATTTTTTGCAAAGATTATTGTAACATAGGAACAATTCGCGTGATAATGCTCGCTAAGAACAGGAATTTTGCAACAATCCGAGTCGGTTTAAGACAGTCGGAAACTTGAATGCTGTTTGGCTAATCTAATATTGAATTTATTCTGATTGGTCAGGACGTCTTCGACGTAGCTGTAAGGCAATACTCACACTTATTCAGCTCTGTTCAGCTTATGTCCATAGAAAACAATGATTTTTAATGGAAACGCGTACTCATCCGTTCAGCAGAAAAGACACGTTCGCATATCATACAAAACTGGTGTTTTCCATAGACGAAAGCTTAATTGAGTTGAATGAGTGTAGTAAGTCTGTAAACCAACAGGCGTCAGTAACGTTTATATAAAACAATCAGAGTACAAAGTTAAAGTATTTGTTTGGGATTGATCTAAGATGAGCTATTTTTGTTTGTTAAAATCTTGAAAATAGCTCGAAGGATTTTTTTTTTTAAACGTTGCCCCACACTAGGAATTTCTCCTGTATCGTGGGTGCGTTTATAAACATTTAAGCTCACATACACAAACAGCCAGACCCGGAACAACTACCTGTAGGTCATGCAAGAGGTTGCGGGTTCGATTCCCGCCTTGGGATAAATGTTTGTACAATCTACAAATATTTGTTCCGGGTGTTCTGGGTATTTCTATGTATAATAAAAATATCTATCTATGTAATGTATTGTATTAAGTATATCAGTCATCTAGTACCCATTACACAAGCTCTGCTTAGCTTGGGGCGAGATGATGCTGTGTGGATTGTCCAGCAATATTTATTTATTTATACAAATATTTGTTCCGTGTGGGGATCGAACCCACAACACGCGGCGCAGCAGCCGATAGCTCAACCACCGCGCCAAACGTGTCGCCAAATTACTAAATTCCTTCTTACTTTCTGATAACATTTATTTTTACACTGCGACATATTTTATGTAGGTATATGTCCCTTTATTTTATTACGATTGACTAGGTACCTGATCTATTTGAGTTGTCAGTCTATTGCGTTTGCATGACCGCTGTATTCTTCCTCTTTGTTCACAAAGATACCTACATCCTTAATGCCTGACTAGATAGGAGCGAGAAACTAATAAAGAACTGGTTATTTAATATTAGACATACACAATGAGTAACAACCGCCTAAAGATTCTTTGTTCATTCGTCAAATGTCACGAACAAAAGACTCATAGTTTTAGCGAAAGTGCGCTTCGTTGAAGAGGCTATGTTGCTGTAGTCATTTGTTATGATTCATCTATGTAGGTATATGTCGCACCACCGCTCAAATAGTGTCACAACTCAAAATAATGAAAAACTCCAATCCAAGTGTATTGTTATCAAAAAACTCCGACTAAAGATTATGTAACGAGATTTGTTATCCCAACTCCTATTTTATTACATAATCTACCTTCATGCAACATCCTACCTTCTAGCAGTGGATATGACGTTACCATTCCTTTCAGAAAACTTCAAAATTTCATCCAATATAAAGAAAAAAAAACCAAGCCAGGTAGGGGAAGCATCTTCTCGAAAGAAACAGAAATTCAATTCAGTCAAACTTTAGATGAATAAGGTAACTGCACTACTTTTAGTCAAATGTTAATGCTCATATCATTCATGATTGTTATAACAATCATGATCTGGATAAACTCAATTCATTTACGAAGTCTTTCCCTGAGTATTAACTTGTGACTAAAAGTAGTGCAGTTACCTTACATTCAAAAATATCCATGCGACAGAAATCGCGAGCACAGCTTGTTTATAAATAATTGCATTATGACACCATTATAATACTTACATGGACTAACTAATTACCTGTTACCACTAACTCTTTGTTGTTGTTTGTCTCAATAATTCAAATACCAACAGAATTACAGCTTTAGTCACAATTTTATCGAACAACTCTTGCGGTCTAGGGTTAATCCCCGAAGTATAAGTCTGTTCGAATAACGAAACTAAGTTACAATAGGTATTAACACTTTAACTGCCAGAAAACGAGACACAGTAGAAAATGTTTTGTTTGTGCATCAATTTGCGTTTAACGTCTTAAAGAATAAAAACTATACCATTCTATCATCTGATAGTTAAGATCATTATTGTTGTACTTCCCGGTCAAGAACCGTGGAAAGGGAGTATTAAGACCACCGCGGTAGAGGTCACGGTTTTTTTTCCGGCCGCCATAGGGTGGGGCCTGCGGGTAACAGACTTGGGTAGTCTCAAGAGACTCAAGAGGAACTGCGGCTGTAGAGTAACTGTCGCAGAAGGGGTCAGCTTCCACATGGAAGTCATGTAGGGAAATATTTGCCAGGATTCATCCGACACCCTGGCCAAAGAAAGCAGAAAAACACTGCGTGGTTTTAGTCAGTAGGACTCTGAGCCACCGTACTCCGCCCCAGAACAGGTGTAGAACATTGTTTAGATTTTCAAACCCATCCCAATTCGACACTAAAAATCCTTGCTGCACGCCCCTCCTAAAATAAAACGTTCCCGTTAACGAAGAATCTTCTATTCCAGGACCTATCAACAACAGATCTCACTCGCGAGTTATGGCTGGTCGCGTGGGTTATACGTGTGGGTCGATGGGCAGGCGCTGGCAGCAGCGGCAGTGGTACTGGAGAACGAAGAGGCCCAGTGGCTAGGAGGCCTTTGGGCGCTGGTGTATTACCCTTAGCTGAGTTCCTTAGACAGCCTGGTCAACATCCTGGAGAGAAAGAGTATACGTTCAAAGTAAGTGTCAGTGCAGTAGTTTCTAGATGATGTCCATTTAGTTCGGTTGTTATTGGGACTGAACGTAGAAGCCCAGTGGCTATGTCTGAAGGTCAAGACAGCCTGGCCACCATCCTGGAGGGAAGAAACGAATAATAGTTAATTGAACCATAAAAACTAACAAGTACAAAAAAGATCTGTGTGTAACAATAAGCTTTCTATCTCAGCATAATGCTGCAATATTAATGCGTGTATGCAGGCACGTAAGCGAAGCAAAAGGAGTACCTATGTAAAGATCGCAACTGGTGGCGTTCAGTGTTTTCTGCCTACCCCTATGGGGAAGGCGTGAGTATGTCGCAGCATTATAATTAAATGCTCATAGACTTAACTTTTCTTTTCTAGGTCTACCAATGTGAAGAGAAAGACTTCCATCAGTTACACGACATGCTAATAAGAAAACAAACGAACAAATGTAATATCCTACCTGGACAACCTAATTATGGTGAGTTAAGTAAACTCCTAGACTAGGTACTAATTGGTAATATCTTTTTTATAGAACTATTTGTGGGTATCCGAAGATTTTTTAATGTTACCCCAGACTAGGAATTTCAGGTTGGCGCAGTGGCTGACCGATTGACTGCAGCGCATCGTGTCGTGGGTTCGATTCCCACATGGAACAAATATTTTAATGGCCTACAGGTAATTGTTCCGGGTCTGGCTGTTTGTGTATGTGTCTTTGAATGTTTGTAAACGCACCCACAATACAGGAGAAATTCATAGCGTGGGCAATTGTTAAAAAAAAAGTTTTACAAAATAAATTTCACGACACTTCTGGTAAATTTACGTCTAAACGAAGCAAAGGAGTATAAGGATCGTAGCTGATGGCGATCTGTAGATTCTGTCTAAGTCTTATATCCAGCAATAATAATTTGAGAGCTATTTTGATGTTTTAACGAATGATTATATAATTTAGTTGCATTTTCTTGGTGGCTCAATGGTTAACACCTGGTGTCTCATGCATGAGATTATGAGATTAAATCTGGGCGAGCACCAATATGACTTAAACTTAGTCATATGTAGTTTGTAAGTTGGATCTTAGTCATCACTGACATCAGTGAAGGAAAACACCGTGAGGAAACCTGGAATTGTAAACAATATAAGTCAGAAATATCTGAACAGCCCCGATAAAGCGTAGTGATGAATGCTCGTGCCTTCTCTGTTTGACAAAAGGCCTTTGCCTTTTTGACATGCAGAGAAGGCAAAACTATTTATTTTTTATTTCGCTGAAACGTGGAAGTAGCACGTTGACAAAATACCCTCAATAAAATGCCATGCAATTCATTTAAGAATATGAATTGATATGACCTTATCATATCAATCATAATCGCAATTTATGATGTACGGTTTCTCATTGTCGGCTGTTTATTATTCCAACTGTTATTTTATTACTTAATGTGGTACGTTCGCAATGGCACGTTAGATTTTCATTTGTTTGAGCATTTAAATTAGTAATAAGAATGGGAGTTATAGCTTCCAACCGAACTGATTGCTCGAATAAAACGACATAAGAAGCATTTTGGTGCCAAAAAACTTTAAGCAATAATACCATAATGCATGATGTGCTTTTTACAAATGAGTAAATCTATACAAACTACCAGTCAGATTTGAAAAGGCTTTTTTTGCATTTGAGGCCCAATTCTTGGGGAACGTTAGGTTGTTTAACATCACGCTCGTCCCTTAGGAGCGGGTCAAACCGCAAGACACAGCTAGTCTAATATTTAATACACTTAATATTATAAAGAGGTAAAATTATATAGTGAAAACAATTTTAGAATGAATGTAGCCTGTAGGCTATTATTATTTTCAAAGCTACGCTTTAAAGGGGATGGTGACATGTTAAAGTTTGAAGGGAAAAGTACGAAAACCACGCAGACGCAGTCGCGGGCGAAGTGCTAGTCTATTATAAAAATCAAAGTGCCGCCGCAAACAGCAGTCAGCACAAAGATACAGCTAATCAAGTCACATTATTAAATCAACGAATAAATGGCGAACATTAGATAACGTTACTTATTGCATCTAGAACCAGTCTCGCACACCGGTTGTGTGAAACAAGAGAATGTCGATTGCATATCTATTAGATAGATGTTGGTTATGTTGTTTATAGTAGTAGTATGTATGTGCAGATCTGTCGGCTAAAGCATGTAGGTACTTCGGTCATCATCGTCTCTCTTCGTAAATGCAAAGAACAATCTATCTATAGTTATAGATTTTTGTTTTTTTTTTTTAAAAAAAAACAAACAAGTTCTTCAGCTTGTTGTGTTTCAAGGCACTAAATCGGTCGAACTGCAGATCAGATCAGCAGATCTTTACGAACCACCAGTCGATTTCATAAATTATTTTGAATTTAATAGCTCAATTCTTGAGTATGGTCCCTAGAATCCATAATGTCCCTAACGACGGGGCATGGCTAGTAAATTATGTACATAAACAATTATTGTAAAGATAACAGGTTTAAAAAAAATGAAACAGCCACATCTTTTCCTATTTAAAAAAAAACAAAATCAAAATACATTTATTCAAATTACGCTTAGAATCAGCACTTTTCGAACGTCAAAACGTTTACAAAAGACAGTCCCCAAAACACCCACCCTTCACCACCAAAAATCATCACAGCCACTATTAGCAACGTCACGACGAACTTATAGATCTCTTAGGAAAAGTATAGTCTTCGGGAATCATCGCCTATCTTCGGATATTACGATAGCGCTAGGTATTGTTGTTGTTAGACAGGCCGATTTCCGCAACTCCACGACGTAGCGCGTATTTTGCGTAAAGGGTGGGACAATACCTTATTCAATCCACCCCAGTTCCCCGAGAAAGGCCAGCAGCGCCCTGACGTTACTGGCGATCTCTCGGAGAGTAACCGGGTTACCGAACTATTTAGCCCTGTATGCAGTAACCTCTGGACAGTGGAGAAGCACGTGGTCCGCCGTCTCGTCCACCTCCATGCATGCTCTGCATAGCGGGCCATCTGTAACTCCTATAGTAAATAGGTGCTTGTTAAATGACCCATGACCTGTGACAGCGGCTGTGACTGTGCGCAGCTGCTGCTTAGTCGGTTGTAGGGCCTGTTTTGTAACGCGGCCGTCAATTGCAGGGAGTACCTCCCTGGACAGCCTGCAGTCTGTTTGGTCTGACCAAATTTTGTTGTGTTGAACCCTAGTGCGTTTCCTTACCAGAGTGCGTATATACCCAAGGGGGAGTGG
Organism: Phlogophora meticulosa; assembly: GCA_905147745.2. Classification (NCBI taxonomy): domain Eukaryota; kingdom Metazoa; phylum Arthropoda; class Insecta; order Lepidoptera; family Noctuidae; genus Phlogophora; species Phlogophora meticulosa. Next base: position 13,255,075 of record LR990520.1, on the reverse strand, counting down.
TACGATGGGTTCCAGTCCCAGGTCCCAGGTCGCTAGGTATAATTAAATTTAAAATATAGCGCTTAAAATCATGAAGATACTTGTAATATTTAAAAAAAATAGAAAACAGTAATTCAAATTAGGCTGAAAATCAGCACTGTTTGAACTTCAAAAATTACGTAAGACCCCCGAAATGCATACCCTTCACTACTTTCTAGCGTTTGTGCTGCGAAACATGAAAAAAATGTAAATTAATCTTATCCCTATGGTATTCAAAAATAAATTCTGAACTTTCGATTGAAAAATAACAAATCTACGACCAGAGGTAAGCCGACGACGGAGAGAAATCTCCATGCAAAAGCGAAATTATAGGTGCCTTACAAAGCGCGGCTTTTATAAACTTACCCTGTATAAGAAAACGAACATGAATCTGTCTCTGCATCCCCCAAATTATGACAGATACTAGAACGTCGCCCGCGACTTCGTCTGCGTAGGTTTCGTACTTTTCCCTACGAACATTAACATCCCCACCAACCCCTTTAAAGACTTTTTTTTTAAAGAATATAGTCTATGTTACTCAGAATAATATGGCTCTCCAAAGGTGAAAGAATTTTTGAAATCGGCACAGTAGTTTTTGAGTTAATTCATAACAAACATACACACATACAATCCTCTTTCTAATATTAGTGTAGATAAAATGCCTATACCTAGCATTAATTCTGCCTCTGTACCTTTGTGTACTTAAAGTAATAAATAAATTATCACCTTGTATGTTTATTTATCATCAACATCTAAAATACTGATAAATGGCTTCCCCCTAAAGGATGAAAAAGTTGACGTAAAGATAGTATCATCACAAGATTACAGGAAGGGGACAATTTATTTTGCATTGTTAATTAAACTTCACGGTGCTAAATATACACTTAATAGGCTTCATTAGCATAATTTATACATAAAGGTGCCACTAGACTGCGGTCGGCCGTAATCGGACTGAATGTTCGGCGGCATCGTTCGACCGCAGTCTTGTTACACCTTTAGGTATTCTTTGGAATTTTATAATATTACCGTCGCATATTATACTAGCTGTGCCCCGGGGGTTCACCCAGGTACTGGCTTGATGTTAATTAACTTTTAACCTTCCTCAAGAAGTGAGCAAAAAAAAAATGTAACTAATCTTATAATATTAGTGTCTCATATTATACTAACTTTACCCAGCGGTTTCATCCGGGTCCTGTCGTGATGTTAATTAGCCTTTAACCTTCCCTCAAATTGGGCAATTGCGCTATCAAATGCAAAAAGATTTTTTGAAATCCGACTGGTAGTTCCAGAGATTAGCGCTCGTGCTAGGATAGCAGTTCGTGACTACTTAAATAAAAAAGCCGCACTAGTTGATCGAAGGTTAAGCTACGCTTGCCGAGGTCATTCTGTGAATGGGTGACCCTTCGTAACATATCAAGACTCCTCCGTGCCTCGGAAAACACTTTAAGCTGTTGCTCCCGGCTGTCATTTGTAGATATTTGACAGTCGTTACAGTCAGATGCCCGAAAGTCTGACGACCAGCCTTACCAAGGGGTATCGTGTAGCCCAATAACTGGGTTGCGGAGGTCAGATAGGTAGTCGCTCCATGTGAAATACTAATAATCAGTTGCGTCCATTGAGACTGGAACGCCCGACCCCAACACAGTTGGGAAAAGGCTAGGCAGATGATGAGTTCCAGAAATTAGCGCGTTTAAATAAAATAAGAAATTTTTCAATATGTAGATTATATTAGTATAGATTTCATATGCGTGTTATATAGTTAAAAATATGCAATGAGTCTTTCGAAATAATTAATAAGGAAACAATAAACCTCAACTCTATTGTGTTATAGTTTGTTTAGACAACAATGAAAATGTTTAAAACAATCACTCGCGGTGTTATGGAAACGTGTTATGATTTCCACAATACCGGGGGAAACAAATGTTTCTCACGTGTTTTATTTTGATCGAGTTTTCTTTCAATTACCTATAAACAAAATAATCTACCCACACTGTGTAAGGCTGGTAATTAATGTTCGTTCCTTTTCTTAGGCTAGTTTTCTATATTCTATATAATGGCACGATTCATCTGCCTAGCCTTTGGCCCCAACTATGTTGGGGTCGCCTTCCAGCCTAAGCGGATGCCAGTATCCTGGAGCGACTGCCTATCTGACCTCCTCAACCCAGTTACTGGGCAAGACGATACCCCTTTTTAAGACTAGAGGTCAGACTTTCGGGATTTTGACTACTCGTATTGATTGTTAAAGATCTACAAATGATAGCTGGGACCCACAGCTTAACGAGCTCTCCGAGGCACGAAGGAGTCTCGATATATTGCGAACGCTCATCTATCCACAGAATGACCTCGGCATGTGTGGCTTAACCTTCGATCAATCCCCATGTCTGTTTTTATTTAGCCACGAGCTATTATTGTATACCGGCCAGCAATCGCACTATAAATTAAGGAAATACACTGTAACCATGTTATAAAATTAATTGAATAATTAACGATCACGTGGTTGACCAGGTCAAATCATGCTAAAGTTGAGCTAGACGAAATGACATAATGCGTGCACTGACTGGACATTTCCAATCAAATCTGTGAGGTTCTTTCCTCAAAAGACCATCTCAGACACTAATCTGCATGGTCCGCATGTGATCGACTTGGCCAACTTAATGTCTAGACTTTAAAAGAAGCTGATCTTATAACTACTTTAAAAAAAAAAAACGTTGCCCTACACTAGGAATTTCTCTTATATCGTGGGTGCGTTTCCAAACAATTAAAGTCACATACACGAACAACCAGACCCGGAACAACAACATGTAGGCCCGGGAAACGAATAATAAATCTCTGAGTTTATTTCAGTGTTTATTCTCATAGTTGTCTTCGTCGTTTGTTTCGACTTAGATAGAAAACACCAACCATCTATTTTTTAAATATATTTTTTTAAATATGTTTGATTGACGTGTAAAAGTGTTCTCAAAACCAAGTTATAGAAATAGATAATTACCTATTGTTATTTATATCAATTACTAGCTGCGTCCCGCGCTGTTATCCGCGGTTAAAATTCACATTCTTCAAACGCGAGAATTTAAAATAGTAATTGAGTTTTCTGAAATTAACCAATTTTTGTAAGAACATTCTACAAAGTACTCATTAAAGAACTTAAAAAAAAAAAAAAAAAATTAAACCGGTAAAGTCGTTCTTAAGTTGGCTTGACTGAGGGAAACGGATTATTTTTATGTATTTAGAAAACCATTTTTTGTTTAACATGTTAACCCTAATACCTACTGTCAACATAAAATGTATCATTGTTACAGGCATAGTAGTAGCTCTTCGACTCTTAGCAAACGCAGGCAGCATATCAGAAGCAGTCAGTTCCGGGGCCACGGTGACAGCTAAACGCGGTTTTCCTGACGTCATAATGCCGGGTGACGTTCGCAACGACCTCTATCTTACGTTAGAGAAAGCCGAGTTTGAACGGGGAGGAAAAAGTACAGCGAAGAATGTTTTAGCTACTGTTACTGTACATGATAGTACGGGACAAGTTATTAATGTGAGTGGTTTTCTTATTACTAGCCTCTTGCTAGGTTTAGTATAGAATAAAATATAATGTATTTATTGTAAAATATGAGTATAAATCAAATAATATGTGCAGTGTCTCAAAATAATAGGTAAATCTGCATGTTTTGCCATTTAGTGCGTACAAAACAACATATGTATGATTTAGAATTAACCATTTAAAAAATTGAGTCTACAACAAACTTTGAAACTAATTACTGAATCCTAATGCTATTGTTATTATAGATTTGAGGATCAAATTGTGAAAATGTTGTAATTATAAGAATCTATTTAATTAATTGCGGTCATTTAAAGATTCTGATATGGCATTTGGCTTAGTTTTTTTTTAAATGTATTTTGAATAGAGCAGTAGACATGTTGTCTAATAGGTTTTGAGATTGATAGCATAGAAAGATTATACAGAGCGGCAGCTTCTAAGTAAAAATCGAAATGTGTCTTCCCATCTAGTCACTGCTCTGGTTGTCCACAATCGTAACCACAAGGTGACAGGTCATTGTAGCACTTAGCTCTGACAGCGACACCTATCGGTTGTATAGTGAAATACTATTTGACTTCAAATCTGTTAAAGAACTCAAAACTGTGACTAACTATAGTCTAATAATCACCCTAGAGATTGAGATTTCTGATTCAGTATCAGAACGATCAACACTTAACTAGTCTTGACAAGTATTCGCGATATAAAGGTACATATATGTGACAATGACAAACTTTCAAATTGTGGCTGCTCAACTATAAATAAAGTACCATATTTGAAATACTTGGGCGTTGTCATTGACCAGAGCCTGTCCTGGCACCCTCACCTCGATCAGATTGCGAATAGAGTCAGGAAGTTTAGCTGGATGTTTAGCACCTTAAGATACGTGGTTCCAAAAAATGTTTATAGTAATTTAGGCCGCCATAAAAATCTCTTAAACGAAATATATGTTGCTTTGGTACAGTCTGTGCTGTTATATTGTATCCCTATATGGGGTGGTGCAGCTAAAACTAAGTTTTTGGAGTTGGAGCGAGCACAACGCGCCCTAATCAAATGCATGTACTTCAAAAAAAAGAGATACTCCACTGAAGATTTATATAAAATTAGCAACTTGCTCTCTGTCAGGAAACTCTATATCGTGCAAACTGCTCTAAAAAAACACAAGTCTATTGTCTTCGATGCCAGTATACCATCTAAAAGAAGAAAAGACATTATAGTAAAGGTCCCTCAAACAAAGACCGTGTCAGCCAGTGCTCAATTTAGCAAACGATCTGCTCACCTCTACAACACAATTAATAAGTACGTGTATATTTATTCAAGAACCTACTATGACTTCAAAAAAATGATAAGTGAATGGATAAAAACCCTCTCCTATTGTGATACTGAGTCACTTCTTCGACATGTACATTGACACACACAACACACACACGCACACACACACACACACACAATATACACATACACATTAGGTTACTTTCTGTATTTAGGTTATATTTTGTTTTTTATGTTTTCATTTTAATTGTATTTATGGTCTATTGTTATGTACGTCTTGTTGTGGAAGAGCGGAGTCCCCTAACACAGGCATATTCTTGCTTAAAAGGAGGCTCCAACCACATTTGGTAACTACCATAACCTGTATTTCTAATAAACGATTTTTATTTATTTTATTTATTTATTACTTTTCTCATATAAAATGGCAAAATGAACTTTATTGTAATAGAAATAAGATATATTACGTATTGCGTGCACGCCAACCTACAACTACTTAGCATTATACCCTATACATCATATAAATCTATGTATTTTTTACACAGGAATGCGTATGGGGCGCAAGTGGCACTGGTGCAACTTCGTACGAGTCCGTAGTGTTGTACCACAACAACAGTCCAGCGTGGGGCGAGCATCTACGGCTCACCGTGCCGCTAGAGACCTTCACCAACGCTCATGTGCGCATCGAGTTCAGACATTGTTCTAGTAAGTATTGCTTTCAATAGAATTGATTAAGATATTTTCTTATCAATCCATATTACAAGGGTGACTTGAATATAATCAACTAATCAACCAGATTATTTTCGCCCGCTTCTTCTTCCGCGTGAATTTCGTACTTTTCCATTCGGACTTTAACGTCCCTCCACCCCATTTAACACGTATTAAAAAAAAAATACAGCCTATGATACTCGCTAACAATATAGCTTTCTTTATCAGAAAGAATTTTGAAATGAGTTTTTGAGTTTATCCCCTACAAAAAAAACATACAAGCAATCGAATCTTTCCTTTTTATAATATATATGTAAGTCTAGATATTACAGAAGGGTGAAACTATGTAAAATACTCATGAATAAGGTTTCGCAAGAGAGTTACATATATTTTTTTAAGAAACCGTCTACATGGATATAAACTGCGTCCATGTTGCACTGCCACTCATTTGCCTTTATCGAAATGGCACCCATTCTATTAAAACCGGAACTCAGCATGATACCATAATCCACGTGATTTTATAAACAAAATTAAACTGTCTGCAAAATACAATAAAGTCGACTTTTACGCACCGCGTGATACCGCATGTTACTATTAACTTTCCAAACAAGCTTTACCGTTGCCACCGTACCATACCATCATTAATGATCATTATTAAACCCCTTGTCCTAATACCTTAATTAACGAGACACTGTTATTTTTTAATTGAATTTCCAGCTCGAGACAAAACGGAGAGAAAACTGTACGGTTTTGCGTTCGCACGATTGATGGAAGCGAGTGGCGCTACTTTAAGAGACGGGGCGCATGAACTTTACGTGTATAAGTGTGACGATCCCACCAAGTGAGTACTAAAAATTAGGAAAGACTACGTTTGTAATCGGCCTATAAACCCACGTCGACACTGGCGCTTTTACAACGCGTCGTTATTTGGTCCGTGCACTGAATTTGCTGTTGACCTTGTCTCACCGCTGAGAGTTGAAAAAAATTTGATGTACTCTGTTGGACTTTCAACGTTCGGCTCAACGTCGAGAGTTGATAATACGAGTACAATATAACGCGTGATAAAACGCCCGTGCTTTCAGGGGCTAACTTTTGATTTCAATGAACGTGTTGCTTTCGTTGAGCGAAATTACTGATGTTGACCTAAACATGTGGTATTTCATTATTTTTCCTTGAGTATCAATAGCAAACAAAAGAGATCTGAATCGCTATTATTTTAAACTTCGCATAGACTGCGTATTTTCTGTGCGGAAACCCATAAGGCATTCTTCATAAAGTTGACTACAGTCATTAGCGATAACTGTGGATATGTTTTACGTTCCATAGATTGACTGCAGCCAGCTACCTATCACTACCATCATGCGCGGCTGACACTACCCGGTCTGGCGCCGCCAACGGCGTGGTGCCAACATTCCAAAGAAGTTCCAAAGAAAATTGCACCATCAGCACGTTACTATGCTCCACGAAGTTGACGCAAAATGGTAAGTTTCTGAGCCCATCGTATTCTTATGCCCATTGTCACTAACATAAGAGGACACCTAAATGGATTGCGTAGCAATTGAATACTTAGTACAAAATGAACATATCACCGACCACTAGGCGATGTCTAAAGTAACGACACCGATTTGTCATGCGCATTGCTTACTCTGATAAGTTGCCTAGCAAAATATTCATAACAATATTGACAGACACAGTATAAGTGATTGACTGACGCCTTTTCATTTCATTTAGCGCAAAGAAATGCTTCTTTAGGCCATCTCAGTTTATGTGGACAGTATTGGCATATTGCCTGGGACACGATCGTAACACACCACGTTCTTGACCATATAATTGTTAGATGTAGAGTTTGATAATATGTTCAATGAATCGCGGCGCCTCATTCATTGAACATATTATACAACAAACCCATCCTGTGATCACGTGAGTATATTTAGGCGACTTACATACCCGCCGTCCCCCTTGGTCGTACGTCAAGAGATGTTAGGCTTCCCTTTTTCCCCCCAGCATCACGTGTATTTCTAATTTTTAAACTAATCAGATATTCTTAACCACTGTTTTTGAATTACAACGCAAAAACACAAAAGTTCAATACTATTTTCGTCACACTCAAAAATACACGTGATTGTCATTTTGACCCTCTTCCCCCTGTTCTTACCTAACGTGACTCGCTAATTTAGTATCACATGAAGGCCACGGCACATATCTTGATGTATAAACAAAACGTTCCAGTGACTGAATCCTAATGGATAAATAACTGACTGCCAATCAAGAGGTCGGGAGTTCAAATGCTTTAACTTTATTAATTTAACTATGGTAGTAGAGTAATATCTGGGTCATTTTAGTACCCGATAGTATATTGTCTGCTAAGACGCTAAAACATATACCAAGTCTGGTTTAGTATTGTTTTTAGCATTATAAACGCTCGTTTATAGAGTTCCGTACCAAAATGATACAAACGTTTCGTTATGAATGCGACTAGGGAGTCTTATTCATAAGGAAACGTTTCAAAGACAACAAGGATGTTGTCTTTCTGTCACAGCTTCTTATGAATTAGAAATGTCACATTATAATTTGCAAGGCTTTGAACCCACAACCTCAGGCATAACAGGCAAGGCAAGAGTTTGTAAATCACAAACTCTGAACAAAATCTTAATATACACTCAAAATTTCGAGTACCGTACCGTTAGAGTTAGTATTTAGTGTTCGTGAAAGTGAGTATTACTAGTGTTACCAAATAAACACAAGAACGAAGTGTATTCGCCTCGATAGACATACATAAATATCAGACGAGATAGGCAGTCGCTCCATGTATGCTGCATCTGGTAAGAATGGAAACCGACCCATAAGAAGAAAAAAATCTCGAAATAAGTCGCATTTCCTTAAAATTCTGAAATAATAATAATGATTTCAAGTTCATAGTGTTAGTATTACATGAAATATACTTATTTAACTAATAATCGTAGCACATAAAAACACAACATTACACAAGTACATAAGTAAGTCACAGATAGGGATATGGATATAGGAGATAATAATATAATAGAAATAAAATAAACTAGATGCCCGAAGCCTGTATAGCTACTTAGAACCGTTCTATGTGTGCAGTCTCACCCATCGGCCAAGCATCGGACAGTCCCACAGGTCATTCAATTACATATTGTACAGCCTATCAAGTCTTATAACATTGTTATTATTCCCCGCAGAGGATCTCCTAGCATTACTTCAATGGCGTGCGCGGCCAGAGAAGGTACAAGAAACACTGCTGCGAGTGTTGAGACTCGGCGACGGACTCAGCTGCGAAGAGCTCATCAAGTTTCTTAGAGATGTACTGGATGCGTTGTTCGCTTTGTTCTCTACTGAAGATGGCAATAGGCAAGTATCTGATGAAATTTGATTATTTTATCTATCTATAAACTTATGCTAACTTCTGCAGTTGGTTATTTAATTAAGCGCCCATGAGATTTGGTAACAAGCGAATTTACCAATCCCTTTTTCCAGAGATCCAGTATAAAATGGCTTCAGGCCACAATATGGCCCTGAAAACATTTTCAATATATTCTAATTATCATGATGAATGATCTTCTGAAGTATGCTACGGCTTCAGGCCACGTTAGGGCGCATAAAACATACAGTAAAACGGGGTGAATCGAAACAAAACTTTAAATAAGATTTAAATGTTGATTCAACATTATTAATTACTAACAAGGTGTTCAAATTAATCAAATCAATTCCTTAAAAAAAATAAGAGTCCTTGTAACAAACAATGTTAAACAAACGCGAAAATGCCCTTCAAAGTTTTGTTTCTACTCACCCCTGCGTTTCTATTCACCCCGTGTTACGGTTTTCAATTTTTTTCAATAATCATTATGATTGTTCTCCAACAGTATAATATGGCTGTAGGCTACATTAGGACCCAGAAAACCTGTTCATTTATTTTAATAATCACAATGAATGTTTTACTAGCACTCCACATTCGGGCACAGTGTTCCTGGTACTGATCTCAATCTGCAGCTTACTGGACGAAAGTCGGTTTCAACACTTCAGGCCGGTACTAGATGTTTATATTGAAGAACATTTCTCAGCGGCGCTTGTGTATAAGTAAGTAAATTTTGAATTCATCTTCTTTAAGTCATATTATAGAACTCCATTTATCCCTTTCTCTAGTGATGAAATCCTCTAATAATTTTCCTCCCGCATCTACAATTTTTAACCGTAGTCCTCTGTTCATCATCACCTAAAATGTCCATTGTCATGTCTACATGAAGATGATGGCTTAAAAACAAAGAAAACTGTTATTTGCCAAGTGGAATACACTATTTACAAAATTTGACTTAGATGGAAAGACAATGCCGGTTACGTGTATCATATATTTACTGTAATCCAATAAGACCTATAACTGAACGGATCATGGTTACTCACGCGTTTTTTTATGACGCAATTCATCTCGCGACTTAAACATAAATGAAAGAAAGAAAAAGCATTTATTTGGGCCACGCACTGGTAATCAAAACAAAAGAAAAAAGAAACTAAAAACTAAACAAACAAAAAAATAATAAAATATAAAATAAAAGAACCAGTGCGAGGCCAAGAAGGCTCCTATCTCAGCATATGCTGCGCGATATTTAATCAAGGAGTAAATACCGCATCGATGTTCTTTCGATAGGGCCCCCTGAGATGCTACGGACACACCCACAAGCCAAGTAACCTTTTCTCTAACAAGACCTATTTGTATCACCAGAGGCCTCCTCTCATCAGTACAACACTGCGCCGAATGGGCCGCGAGCGCGGAAGGTCAGGAACCTATCCGCAAGTGCCTCCGCTCGCTGGGCGCCGTGTTCCGGCTGGCGGTGCGCTCGCGCCGGCTGTTCGCGCGCGCCACCGGCGGACAGTATGAGGACAGCTTCAGGAGAGACGTTAGGGCGGCCTTGCATGCCCTAAAAGCGTTTGCGCAACACCCGTATAAAGAACATCTAGCGCCGGCGCAGGTTTGTAAAACCATACAAACATTTTAAGGATCCGTTTTGACACCTTTAGAGACGCTTCGTTATAATTATCTAGCAGACAATTTAATTTGAACTACGTATCATTTATAAATTCATCTTTTGGGTACTGCACATTATGAAGTAGGCCCCGAAACTAAATAGCATAAATCCTCCTTTTCTTACATGCATATAAGAGTTTCACTATGGTTGAAATTTTATTAGATGCGTTACTTAAATGTCGTCGAAGTAAGTTTTGCTTCATTATTGTCTTTTTTATCACATATAAACTATCTTATTTGTGTCGAACAGGTTGCCCTAATGTCATCATGGGCAGAAGTAACCCGTGAAGTATGCGGCGCTTTAGGCGCTACTGAAGCAGCGCGTGCAGCCGCTTTAGTACTGGACGCTCCACATCATCACCCACCGCCGCCGCCCCAGCTAGCCAGGGCCAGGCTACATGCGGCACAAGATATACTGAAAGGACCTTTAGGAGAGGATCCAGGTAAGATCCATCCATTCCTCTACAACACTTTTGAGCATCTGGTTACGAGGACTGGCTAGTTTCATAGATTTGATTTATCCTACTAAATGTGACTAGCACTTTTCGATATCTTTTAATCGCTATTTGCGAAGCCCGGCGCCCACAGCTCCATAATATACGACGGCTTTAATATAGATTTAAGTTTACAGATTCTTTTCCCAATTTTTTTTTTAAATAAATAAATTGAGTGCTTTAATCTGCATTTTGTGATTTTTGTATTAGTATAAAAACCATTCTACACCACCTTTCTATGAAACAAAAACGTAGTCTAATTTAAATGGTTACTATTCAGTTTCTCCCTATCCCCATTGGAACAAAGAGTGAATTTATGTATGTATGTATGAACCATGTTTATTAATTCATCAACTCTTTCTTCATTCAGAGGCCAGAAACATAATCCTAACCACCGCCTGCCACCATTTACGAGTGCACCTCGCGCGTCGCGACGAACTATCACAGTGTGCCGAAATGATCGGAGAGTTAGTATCTCTTCTGTGGAAGAAATACGACCCCGACCGCCCTATAGAAGATGATGAACTGGATCCGGATGTGGATGTGCTGTGTTTGAATACCTTGGATGTACTGGTCGAGACTGTACTGCACCTGATTGGAGGGAACTCACCTGTGCTTGTAAGTTTCCTTTCAAAACTGCATATCAGATATTTTTATTGAAGGTTTTAGAGTAAATGTATTTTTTTGACATGTCGTGTAGCCTCAACGGCTTGATGTACATGTATATTTTTGTAACGAATGAAGTATAGGTGGTTTTGTCTTGACACCTTGAGTGTCATTAGTATACCCTAGGCTAAAGAATTTCGAAAAAAAAAAAAACCAACAGCAAAAAAGGTTCCGATTGTCTTAGCTCATATCAAATCTAAAATACTGAACTAAAAATTTTTTTTGGGTTTTTTCATTCAGAGACCGCCGGTTATGTATGCGCTTCAATTCCATACCGTGCTGAAACTGCACCAGAGCGGTGCCGTTATAATGAGGGCTGCTAACTTCTAGTCTCCCTTATTCTGTTCTAAAAATCTCCCTACACATCTTTTATTCCTCAGGGTTCAATGGTAGCCGGACTCCTTGGTGTGATGGAACTGCTAAAGCCTGTCCACTACCAGCGACTGTGGAGTCATCTAGCTCCGCACCCACATGATCGGAAACCTCTAAAAGACTTCCTTATGCGAGCCTTCTTAGTTTTCAGACATCTTATAGAACAGGACGTAAGTATAGTTACAGATAGCCATATGCCGAAGGCTATTAAGCTATGATTTTTTAGTTTCACGTAATGCAAAAACATTTTTTAAATCCCACTTGCTGACTGTAGGCAGGTTTAGTTGACCAATTTCTACTTAAAATAAAGTTCACTAATTAAAGTTGAAGCTGTCACAGGCAATATGTGGACGTTGTCGTTTTCTGACGTGTAGGAGATATTTAGTGATAATGCAATTCCTTGGTTGACTATAAATCTTGCTTCATAAGTTCTAAAACAACCGGTATTGACAATTGCCCAGAATAAGAGGAATTCGCAATAATCCACTTATCTGAAGGATACTTTCCATAATTTTATAAATAATACGCACATACAATTGTCGATTAGTTGGCCTTCACACACTTAGTCTTGTCATTCCTTCGCTAGCATGACTAATACAAATCCTATATATTCCGACAGGTCTTCCCGGCAGACTGGATGGTACTGCGAGTTCAAAGCTGTAAAGTTCTACTCTCCGCGCTGCAAGATCTCGCTCAGCCGTTACTTGAAAGGTTCTTGGGAGATGAACCACCGCAATTTGATTCACAGGTATGTAGGAAAAACTTTTTATTGGTATTAGATGATATATTAATAGTAAAATATCTGCACGTGCCCATAAGTCTTGTAATATTGGCACGTCTCTTCGAAAGCGATCGCGTTGATCAACTTTAAATAGTGCATATTGTCTGTTGGACTATAACCGATGGGGCAGAAGTTCGTATACAGACAGTCACAGTCGTCGCAAGGTACCTGGCAGAAGCTGGTTAAGTCGTCGTCGTCGTAGTGGAGAAGCCTTTGTTCAGTTGTGAAGCTTTTGTTGGGAAAACTATTTTAACCCGTTTCTGTTTATCAGCTATGGTCCGGCTACATGGAGCTGGGCGTGGCGCTGGTGACGTCGAGCGCGCTGCAGCCGGAGCGCTGGTCGGGGCGCGGGCCCGACCGCCCGCGCATGCGCGCCGCCGCCGGCATGCGGGTACTGGCCACATGGAACATGTTAGGTGACTTGTTACTTACTCACTATGCTCCGGCTACATGGAGCTGGGCGTGGCGCTGGTGACGTCGAGCGCGCTGCAGCCGGAGCGCTGGTCGGGGCGCGGGCCCGACCGCCCGCGCATGCGCGCCGCCGCCGGCATGCGGGTACTGGCCACATGGAACATGTTAGGTGACTTGTTACTTACTCACTATGCTCCGGCTACATGGAGCTGGGCGTGGCGCTGGTGACGTCGAGCGCGCTGCAGCCGGAGCGCTGGTCGGGGCGCGGGCCCGACCGCCCGCGCATGCGCGCCGCCGCCGGCATGCGGGTACTGGCCACATGGAACATGTTAGGTGACTTGTTACTTACTCACTATGCTCCGGCTACATGGAGCTGGGCGTGGCGCTGGTGACGTCGAGCGCGCTGCAGCCGGAGCGCTGGTCGGGGCGCGGGCCCGACCGCCCGCGCATGCGCGCCGCCGCCGGCATGCGGGTACTGGCCACATGGAACATGTTAGGTGACTTGTTACTTACTCACTATGCTCCGGCTACATGGAGCTGGGCGTGGCGCTGGTGACGTCGAGCGCGCTGCAGCCGGAGCGCTGGTCGGGGCGCGGGCCCGACCGCCCGCGCATGCGCGCCGCCGCCGGCATGCGGGTACTGGCCACATGGAACATGTTAGGTGACTTGTTACTTACTCACTATGCTCCGGCTACATGGAGCTGGGCGTGGCGCTGGTGACGTCGAGCGCGCTGCAGCCGGAGCGCTGGTCGGGGCGCGGGCCCGACCGCCCGCGCATGCGCGCCGCCGCCGGCATGCGGGTACTGGCCACATGGAACATGTTAGGTGACTTGTTACTTACTCACTATGCTCCGGCTACATGGAGCTGGGCGTGGCGCTGGTGACGTCGAGCGCGCTGCAGCCGGAGCGCTGGTCGGGGCGCGGGCCCGACCGCCCGCGCATGCGCGCCGCCGCCGGCATGCGGGTACTGGCCACATGGAACATGTTAGGTGACTTGTTACTTACTCACTATGCTCCGGCTACATGGAGCTGGGCGTGGCGCTGGTGACGTCGAGCGCGCTGCAGCCGGAGCGCTGGTCGGGGCGCGGGCCCGACCGCCCGCGCATGCGCGCCGCCGCCGGCATGCGGGTACTGGCCACATGGAACATGTTAGGTGACTTGTTACTTACTCACTATGCTCCGGCTACATGGAGCTGGGCGTGGCGCTGGTGACGTCGAGCGCGCTGCAGCCGGAGCGCTGGTCGGGGCGCGGGCCCGACCGCCCGCGCATGCGCGCCGCCGCCGGCATGCGGGTACTGGCCACATGGAACATGTTAGGTGACTTGTTACTTACTCACTATGCTCCGGCTACATGGAGCTGGGCGTGGCGCTGGTGACGTCGAGCGCGCTGCAGCCGGAGCGCTGGTCGGGGCGCGGGCCCGACCGCCCGCGCATGCGCGCCGCCGCCGGCATGCGGGTACTGGCCACATGGAACATGTTAGGTGACTTGTTACTTACTCACTATGCTCCGGCTACATGGAGCTGGGCGTGGCGCTGGTGACGTCGAGCGCGCTGCAGCCGGAGCGCTGGTCGGGGCGCGGGCCCGACCGCCCGCGCATGCGCGCCGCCGCCGGCATGCGGGTACTGGCCACATGGAACATGTTAGGTGACTTGTTACTTACTCACTATGCTCCGGCTACATGGAGCTGGGCGTGGCGCTGGTGACGTCGAGCGCGCTGCAGCCGGAGCGCTGGTCGGGGCGCGGGCCCGACCGCCCGCGCATGCGCGCCGCCGCCGGCATGCGGGTACTGGCCACATGGAACATGTTAGGTGACTTGTTACTTACTCACTATGCTCCGGCTACATGGAGCTGGGCGTGGCGCTGGTGACGTCGAGCGCGCTGCAGCCGGAGCGCTGGTCGGGGCGCGGGCCCGACCGCCCGCGCATGCGCGCCGCCGCCGGCATGCGGGTACTGGCCACATGGAACATGTTAGGTGACTTGTTACTTACTCACTATGCTCCGGCTACATGGAGCTGGGCGTGGCGCTGGTGACGTCGAGCGCGCTGCAGCCGGAGCGCTGGTCGGGGCGCGGGCCCGACCGCCCGCGCATGCGCGCCGCCGCCGGCATGCGGGTACTGGCCACATGGAACATGTTAGGTGACTTGTTACTTACTCACTATGCTCCGGCTACATGGAGCTGGGCGTGGCGCTGGTGACGTCGAGCGCGCTGCAGCCGGAGCGCTGGTCGGGGCGCGGGCCCGACCGCCCGCGCATGCGCGCCGCCGCCGGCATGCGGGTACTGGCCACATGGAACATGTTAGGTGACTTGTTACTTACTCACTATGCTCCGGCTACATGGAGCTGGGCGTGGCGCTGGTGACGTCGAGCGCGCTGCAGCCGGAGCGCTGGTCGGGGCGCGGGCCCGACCGCCCGCGCATGCGCGCCGCCGCCGGCATGCGGGTACTGGCCACATGGAACATGTTAGGTGACTTGTTACTTACTCACTATGCTCCGGCTACATGGAGCTGGGCGTGGCGCTGGTGACGTCGAGCGCGCTGCAGCCGGAGCGCTGGTCGGGGCGCGGGCCCGACCGCCCGCGCATGCGCGCCGCCGCCGGCATGCGGGTACTGGCCACATGGAACATGTTAGGTGACTTGTTACTTACTCACTATGCTCCGGCTACATGGAGCTGGGCGTGGCGCTGGTGACGTCGAGCGCGCTGCAGCCGGAGCGCTGGTCGGGGCGCGGGCCCGACCGCCCGCGCATGCGCGCCGCCGCCGGCATGCGGGTACTGGCCACATGGAACATGTTAGGTGACTTGTTACTTACTCACTATGCTCCGGCTACATGGAGCTGGGCGTGGCGCTGGTGACGTCGAGCGCGCTGCAGCCGGAGCGCTGGTCGGGGCGCGGGCCCGACCGCCCGCGCATGCGCGCCGCCGCCGGCATGCGGGTACTGGCCACATGGAACATGTTAGGTGACTTGTTACTTACTCACTATGCTCCGGCTACATGGAGCTGGGCGTGGCGCTGGTGACGTCGAGCGCGCTGCAGCCGGAGCGCTGGTCGGGGCGCGGGCCCGACCGCCCGCGCATGCGCGCCGCCGCCGGCATGCGGGTACTGGCCACATGGAACATGTTAGGTGACTTGTTACTTACTCACTATGCTCCGGCTACATGGAGCTGGGCGTGGCGCTGGTGACGTCGAGCGCGCTGCAGCCGGAGCGCTGGTCGGGGCGCGGGCCCGACCGCCCGCGCATGCGCGCCGCCGCCGGCATGCGGGTACTGGCCACATGGAACATGTTAGGTGACTTGTTACTTACTCACTATGCTCCGGCTACATGGAGCTGGGCGTGGCGCGGGTGACGTCGAGCGCGCTGCAGCCGGAGCGCTGGTCGGGGCGCGGGCCCGACCGCCCGCGCATGCGCGCCGCCGCCGGCATGCGGGTACTGGCCACATGGAACATGTTAGGTGACTTGTTACTTACTCACTATGCTCCGGCTACATGGAGCTGGGCGTGGCGCTGGTGACGTCGAGCGCGCTGCAGCCGGAGCGCTGGTCGGGGCGCGGGCCCGACCGCCCGCGCATGCGCGCCGCCGCCGGCATGCGGGTACTGGCCACATGGAACATGTTAGGTGACTTGTTACTTACTCACTATGCTCCGGCTACATGGAGCTGGGCGTGGCGCTGGTGACGTCGAGCGCGCTGCAGCCGGAGCGCTGGTCGGGGCGCGGGCCCGACCGCCCGCACATGCGCGCCGCCGCCGGCATGCGGGTACTGGCCACATGGAACATGTTAGGTGACTTGTTACTTACTCACTATGCTCCGGCTACATGGAGCTGGGCGTGGCGCTGGTGACGTCGAGCGCGCTGCAGCCGGAGCGCTGGTCGGGGCGCGGGCCCGACCGCCCGCGCATGCGCGCCGCCGCCGGCATGCGGGTACTGGCCACATGGAACATGTTAGGTGACTTGTTACTTACTCACTATGCTCCGGCTACATGGAGCTGGGCGTGGCGCTGGTGACGTCGAGCGCGCTGCAGCCGGAGCGCTGGTCGGGGCGCGGGCCCGACCGCCCGCGCATGCGCGCCGCCGCCGGCATGCGGGTACTGGCCACATGGAACATGTTAGGTGACTTGTTACTTACTCACTATGCTCCGGCTACATGGAGCTGGGCGTGGCGCTGGTGACGTCGAGCGCGCTGCAGCCGGAGCGCTGGTCGGGGCGCGGGCCCGACCGCCCGCGCATGCGCGCCGCCGCCGGCATGCGGGTACTGGCCACATGGAACATGTTAGGTGACTTGTTACTTACTCACTATGCTCCGGCTACATGGAGCTGGGCGTGGCGCTGGTGACGTCGAGCGCGCTGCAGCCGGAGCGCTGGTCGGGGCGCGGGCCCGACCGCCCGCGCATGCGCGCCGCCGCCGGCATGCGGGTACTGGCCACATGGAACATGTTAGGTGACTTGTTACTTACTCACTATGCTCCGGCTACATGGAGCTGGGCGTGGCGCTGGTGACGTCGAGCGCGCTGCAGCCGGAGCGCTGGTCGGGGCGCGGGCCCGACCGCCCGCGCATGCGCGCCGCCGCCGGCATGCGGGTACTGGCCACATGGAACATGTTAGGTGACTTGTTACTTACTCACTATGCTCCGGCTACATGGAGCTGGGCGTGGCGCTGGTGACGTCGAGCGCGCTGCAGCCGGAGCGCTGGTCGGGGCGCGGGCCCGACCGCCCGCGCATGCGCGCCGCCGCCGGCATGCGGGTACTGGCCACATGGAACATGTTAGGTGACTTGTTACTTACTCACTATGCTCCGGCTACATGGAGCTGGGCGTGGCGCTGGTGACGTCGAGCGCGCTGCAGCCGGAGCGCTGGTCGGGGCGCGGGCCCGACCGCCCGCGCATGCGCGCCGCCGCCGGCATGCGGGTACTGGCCACATGGAACATGTTAGGTGACTTGTTACTTACTCACTATGCTCCGGCTACATGGAGCTGGGCGTGGCGCTGGTGACGTCGAGCGCGCTGCAGCCGGAGCGCTGGTCGGGGCGCGGGCCCGACCGCCCGCGCATGCGCGCCGCCGCCGGCATGCGGGTACTGGCCACATGGAACATGTTAGGTGACTTGTTACTTACTCACTATGCTCCGGCTACATGGAGCTGGGCGTGGCGCTGGTGACGTCGAGCGCGCTGCAGCCGGAGCGCTGGTCGGGGCGCGGGCCCGACCGCCCGCGCATGCGCGCCGCCGCCGGCATGCGGGTACTGGCCACATGGAACATGTTAGGTGACTTGTTACTTACTCACTATGCTCCGGCTACATGGAGCTGGGCGTGGCGCTGGTGACGTCGAGCGCGCTGCAGCCGGAGCGCTGGTCGGGGCGCGGGCCCGACCGCCCGCGCATGCGCGCCGCCGCCGGCATGCGGGTACTGGCCACATGGAACATGTTAGGTGACTTGTTACTTACTCACTATGCTCCGGCTACATGGAGCTGGGCGTGGCGCTGGTGACGTCGAGCGCGCTGCAGCCGGAGCGCTGGTCGGGGCGCGGGCCCGACCGCCCGCGCATGCGCGCCGCCGCCGGCATGCGGGTACTGGCCACATGGAACATGTTAGGTGACTTGTTACTTACTCACTATGCTCCGGCTACATGGAGCTGGGCGTGGCGCTGGTGACGTCGAGCGCGCTGCAGCCGGAGCGCTGGTCGGGGCGCGGGCCCGACCGCCCGCGCATGCGCGCCGCCGCCGGCATGCGGGTACTGGCCACATGGAACATGTTAGGTGACTTGTTACTTACTCACTATGCTCCGGCTACATGGAGCTGGGCGTGGCGCTGGTGACGTCGAGCGCGCTGCAGCCGGAGCGCTGGTCGGGGCGCGGGCCCGACCGCCCGCGCATGCGCGCCGCCGCCGGCATGCGGGTACTGGCCACATGGAACATGTTAGGTGACTTGTTACTTACTCACTATGCTCCGGCTACATGGAGCTGGGCGTGGCGCTGGTGACGTCGAGCGCGCTGCAGCCGGAGCGCTGGTCGGGGCGCGGGCCCGACCGCCCGCGCATGCGCGCCGCCGCCGGCATGCGGGTACTGGCCACATGGAACATGTTAGGTGACTTGTTACTTACTCACTATGCTCCGGCTACATGGAGCTGGGCGTGGCGCTGGTGACGTCGAGCGCGCTGCAGCCGGAGCGCTGGTCGGGGCGCGGGCCCGACCGCCCGCGCATGCGCGCCGCCGCCGGCATGCGGGTACTGGCCACATGGAACATGTTAGGTGACTTGTTACTTACTCACTATGCTCCGGCTACATGGAGCTGGGCGTGGCGCTGGTGACGTCGAGCGCGCTGCAGCCGGAGCGCTGGTCGGGGCGCGGGCCCGACCGCCCGCGCATGCGCGCCGCCGCCGGCATGCGGGTACTGGCCACATGGAACATGTTAGGTGACTTGTTACTTACTCACTATGCTCCGGCTACATGGAGCTGGGCGTGGCGCTGGTGACGTCGAGCGCGCTGCAGCCGGAGCGCTGGTCGGGGCGCGGGCCCGACCGCCCGCGCATGCGCGCCGCCGCCGGCATGCGGGTACTGGCCACATGGAACATGTTAGGTGACTTGTTACTTACTCACTATGCTCCGGCTACATGGAGCTGGGCGTGGCGCTGGTGACGTCGAGCGCGCTGCAGCCGGAGCGCTGGTCGGGGCGCGGGCCCGACCGCCCGCGCATGCGCGCCGCCGCCGGCATGCGGGTACTGGCCACATGGAACATGTTAGGTGACTTGTTACTTACTCACTATGCTCCGGCTACATGGAGCTGGGCGTGGCGCTGGTGACGTCGAGCGCGCTGCAGCCGGAGCGCTGGTCGGGGCGCGGGCCCGACCGCCCGCGCATGCGCGCCGCCGCCGGCATGCGGGTACTGGCCACATGGAACATGTTAGGTGACTTGTTACTTACTCACTATGCTCCGGCTACATGGAGCTGGGCGTGGCGCTGGTGACGTCGAGCGCGCTGCAGCCGGAGCGCTGGTCGGGGCGCGGGCCCGACCGCCCGCGCATGCGCGCCGCCGCCGGCATGCGGGTACTGGCCACATGGAACATGTTAGGTGACTTGTTACTTACTCACTATGCTCCGGCTACATGGAGCTGGGCGTGGCGCTGGTGACGTCGAGCGCGCTGCAGCCGGAGCGCTGGTCGGGGCGCGGGCCCGACCGCCCGCGCATGCGCGCCGCCGCCGGCATGCGGGTACTGGCCACATGGAACATGTTAGGTGACTTGTTACTTACTCACTATGCTCCGGCTACATGGAGCTGGGCGTGGCGCTGGTGACGTCGAGCGCGCTGCAGCCGGAGCGCTGGTCGGGGCGCGGGCCCGACCGCCCGCGCATGCGCGCCGCCGCCGGCATGCGGGTACTGGCCACATGGAACATGTTAGGTGACTTGTTACTTACTCACTATGCTCCGGCTACATGGAGCTGGGCGTGGCGCTGGTGACGTCGAGCGCGCTGCAGCCGGAGCGCTGGTCGGGGCGCGGGCCCGACCGCCCGCGCATGCGCGCCGCCGCCGGCATGCGGGTACTGGCCACATGGAACATGTTAGGTGACTTGTTACTTACTCACTATGCTCCGGCTACATGGAGCTGGGCGTGGCGCTGGTGACGTCGAGCGCGCTGCAGCCGGAGCGCTGGTCGGGGCGCGGGCCCGACCGCCCGCGCATGCGCGCCGCCGCCGGCATGCGGGTACTGGCCACATGGAACATGTTAGGTGACTTGTTACTTACTCACTATGCTCCGGCTACATGGAGCTGGGCGTGGCGCTGGTGACGTCGAGCGCGCTGCAGCCGGAGCGCTGGTCGGGGCGCGGGCCCGACCGCCCGCGCATGCGCGCCGCCGCCGGCATGCGGGTACTGGCCACATGGAACATGTTAGGTGACTTGTTACTTACTCACTATGCTCCGGCTACATGGAGCTGGGCGTGGCGCTGGTGACGTCGAGCGCGCTGCAGCCGGAGCGCTGGTCGGGGCGCGGGCCCGACCGCCCGCGCATGCGCGCCGCCGCCGGCATGCGGGTACTGGCCACATGGAACATGTTAGGTGACTTGTTACTTACTCACTATGCTCCGGCTACATGGAGCTGGGCGTGGCGCTGGTGACGTCGAGCGCGCTGCAGCCGGAGCGCTGGTCGGGGCGCGGGCCCGACCGCCCGCGCATGCGCGCCGCCGCCGGCATGCGGGTACTGGCCACATGGAACATGTTAGGTGACTTGTTACTTACTCACTATGCTCCGGCTACATGGAGCTGGGCGTGGCGCTGGTGACGTCGAGCGTTGGTAGAGGTGAAGTTTTTTTTGCCTTCTGTTGCTAAATAAAGACCCCCATATTAGTATTTCTTAAATATATATAATGGACAGACATCGGCCTGTTACAATTTTATTATATGTATAGATAAGTCCAGGTTTCGTCACGATGTCTTCCTTCACCGATGTCAGAGTTGTCTAGGATAAACTAAGAAAGTATATATGAACTAAAAAGGTAACATTGGTACATATCCGGATTTGAGCCTACAATCTCGTGCATGAGAGACGATACCTTAACCTCTGCACCATCACAACATTTTCGAACAACAACATTCTATAATTCTGATTTACCATAAATTTACCATTCCCAACAGGACCCGCCCAACTGCACTTGGTACCAGGAGCAGTAGGCGCTCTCCTCGAGATAACACTCGTCAGCGAGTTACGTCGGGCCGCTTTAGGCGCTTTAGTGGCACTGATGGCAGCTGAAAGAGCCCACACTGGCGAAGCGAGGCGGACCGAGGCGGCGTTGGTAGACAAACTTGATTCGCTCGTCGCTGATAATAAGGCAGACGATCACTATAGAAGACTGTTTGATACTGTGTAAGTACTTCATTGCTAGACTTAGATATTAGTGCAGTAATTACTCTGCTAGAAAATATCCCCTTTAGAGTTGGATGGCCGCTTTAAGCGCTGTAGTAGCATTGGTGGCAACTGAAAGATACCAGATGGACGATGCGTGGTGGCCCTTGGTGGCGATAGTAAACAAGCTTGAAACTTTATTATCATAGCTGATAATAAAGCGAAAGATCGCTTTAAATTGTTCCTATGTAAATATTAATGGCACTTTTTGCCGTGCAACTTTGTCATTTTTAGGAACTGTCGTTAAGTTTTTTCTGCCAATGTAAGATCCTTTCGGTCTGCGAATCCGACTTGCTCTTTGACCAGTCTTTTCAAAATTGGTGGCCAGAAATTGGATTGCAGTTGTCCAAATCGGTCTGATACAAATTAATACTGCCAAGTAATGTCGTCTGTCGCGTCCTGCGCAATCGTACCTTTAGATACACTACTGCTCCATTTCAAACATCATCCAGTAGTATGTTGGGATACTGGGGTGACTTCGACCGATTTTATGACTTCTACCTGATGTACATATATCCATTAATCGTACTTCTATTGTTCACGCTACTCAGGGAACATTTGAGCTCAGTGTAAGTACCATAACCGTTAATTATGACGTCACAATATAACAAGAACACACATAATTTCAGCCCAACTACAACACAATCTAGTTAAACACGTTTTTATTTTTATTAATTACTCCTTAATTATTTTGACACAGCCAGTAGAATTATTCATTGTCAGTTGGTTTATGAACTTGTTTGAATAAAGAACAAACAAAATGTTCGCGTGTTTCTCTACGTATTATGTGAAATATATTCTCATTGAATGTTACAATTAAGTATTTGATAAAGTATTAGTGAACGGTTTATTGCTCAAGTTGATTTACTATGACGTTCAAGACGGTTAAATATAAGATTTGCAGGAATGAGGAACATGTATTGAGGAAAGTCTTAGTATGAATGTGCATGGTTATAATAGGAGGTAGAGGAAGACCAAAGAATCGATGGATGGATTGTGTGAAAAACGATATGGCTAGAAAAGAGGTGTTTGAGATGACGGTAAATAAACATGAGTGGCAGAAGAAGACGTGCTGCGCCGACCACAAATAAATTGGGATAAGGGCAGACGGATGATGAGTTTTCGACGGTAAATAAAAAATAAAATAAAAAACAAGCGGTTATTGCCACCAAAAAGTTTTAATAACAACGATTAGCTGCGAGGGCCCTTATCTTTTTCTCTTCGTGTCGATAAACCAATTCAATTAAAACACGCGTTTGACAATTAATCACATTAAATTCATTCATCGCATTGCTTGTAACAGGCTGTTAAGTCATCAAGTACTAACATTACTTAACACCAACATAGTACACTTAGTTTGCAATAAACGTTCTTACTTGAACTTTATTTCGCACTTATTTTCGCTTTGAAACTGGACCTGATACAGTCAACTTGTGCAATAAATCTTCCTTATAAAAGTGCATTTTAATGGTCTAGTTGAAATTTGAGTTTTAGAAAAAGCCGTCAATTCAATTCCTATCTTCAGTTCTTCATAATTGCCTTGTGATGACCTCAGGTTAATGGAGCGAGTCTCAACGGAAGGCTGGCGGGAAGCCGGTGCGGCGTTCGTGGCGTGTGTGACACGCTTGCTAGAACGACTGCTGGACTATCGCGCTGTGATGCAGGGGGCTGAGCACAGGGACAAGAGGATGGCTGCTACTGTTAATTTGCTGGTGAGTGGACTCTATTACATTACTGCTATTTCAGCACTACCTTAGAGATCTTATATCAGCGAAAGGTATTTACATAAGTTTCGATGTTCGATTAAAGAGAAAATCCTTGCCTAAAGCCCGTATCTAAATTATAATAAAACGGTCTAAAAAAAGCTACCGTGATGCTAAAAAGCAGGGATGTGCCTTCTCTATTTCACTGCTCTGCGGTGGTACCTGAGGTAGTTGCGCGGGTCATGAAGAGCGAAGCGACGTAACACCCTGCCCGCACCGCACAGCTACCGCAGGCAACGTCTCAGTCTCTTTAGGCCTGTAGCACTACTAACGAGTACATGAAAACCTTTTAAATTTGAAAATCTCTTGCTATATTTTTTTCATTATATTTCAGAACTTCTACAAGAATGAGATCGATCGCAAGGAGATGTACTTGCGCTACGTGTACAAACTGCACGACCTTCACATCGCGTCTGATAACTTTGTCGAAGCTGGATGCACTTTATTGGTAAGTTGTATTCGTAGTCATCATCCTGCCGTTATCCCAATTTAATTGAGTTTGGCCCAGCGTGTCTTTTTCTTCCATACATCTCTATTAGCCGTCATCTCAATACACCTTTTTAGCCATAAATGATTATTCGATATAGATAGAGTAACTAGCTGTGATTTCGCTTTATATTTTCAGTTGTATGCAGAAACTTTGAGCTGGGAGAGCGATCAGATCGGCGTGGACTCTGAACACCCGGAGATGCCCGAATGGAAACGGAAAGAAGCGCTGTACAACCAAGTGCTGCAATACTTTAACCGCGGAAAGGTATCTTGAAACATTTTTTATACAGACGGTTACGAAAACATTGCCTAAAATTCCATTTTTCGTTTGTATTATCAATTTTAATTTCGTGAAAATGTAACATTTTCAATCTATCATCAGCAATCATGCTATGTTTCTGATATGTGCAGAACTTCAATTGGTGGTTCCGTAACACTACGTGTAATGATAAAAATAACTCGTGCGCATTTTTCCAGTGCTGGGAAAAAGGCTTGCCACTTCTCCGCGAACTGGCAACACTGTATGAAGTAAAGTTATGCGACTACCCTCGTCTCTCGAACTGTTTGCGAACACACGCCACGTTCTTGGATTCCGTGATGGAGCAACTGAGACCAGAACCTGAGTATTTCAGGGTGGGATTCTATGGAAAAGGATGCCCGCTGTTTGTGAGGGTAAGAAATATTATTTTATATCACTTCAAACAGGCGGTTCAATACTTATGAACACATATGTCTTAAGTCGTGACTTCCTTGGATGCAGCTTAACAAGGTGAAGCATGATTACAAGAGTTTCTGATGGCAAAGGGGAAAAACACTCTATTATTAGTAAAGTGTAAATTTGTATTAACATTTGTAGTCATCAAAAATCTCTATCACACGGGCTAACATCGCATTTGCAAGACTCGTTTTGATGTCAGAAATGGCGAGATTGCTGCCTAGACGAATCATTGCGTATTACGTATCTCACGACATTTTCATACCTTTAAAGTTACTGTTATTCTAAATTATAAGTCTTGCTTAAACTTGTCTTTAATGTTAACAGAACAAACAATTCGTTTACCGCGGACATGACTATGAACGAATCGGTGCATTCACTCAGCGGTTACAAGCGGAGTATGTCGCCGCGCACATACTGATGCGCAACACGCCGCCCGACGACTCCATCATCGCCAACGATGGACAATGTGAGTGTGCACAATGGTCTAGTACGTTAACACTGAATAACTCCACACGCATGAGTGAACCTCCACTATGACCTAAATGTTTAGGATAGTAACTTGTAAAACCTCGTATTCATGGCAAACCAAAGTTGTGTAATATTGTTGGATGCAATCTGTGTGTGAAATATCATTCTAGCAATACTTCATTACAATGGACTTCACCGGAAAGCTGGTAAATGGCTTTCCAATACTCAAATTCGATCGGACTGTTCTGTCGCATCCAGTCAAGCATGCCACCTAGCGTCGTTCAGGCACAACTATATTTTGGCGTACTTCTATAGAGTCGTTAGGTTGAAATCGCCGCGATTAGGACAGACAGTTTCTGATCGCTTGGAGTACGGACAACACGAAGCTTGTATCAAGCCAAGTGTGTGTGTGTCCCGCTCACATAACGTCTGAATAGATTGGTAAATTTTTTATTCATGTTTCATAAATAAAATCCACAAATTATTTATAGACATACAAATCTGCAACGTAAAGCCAGTCGCGTCCCGGCGTCAATGGCCTTCAGGAACTCCTGACCAAGTGAAACGTTTCTACGCATGCAATGACGTCGACACGTTCCTCTGTGACCGACCACTGCAGAAGCCTCCTATTGATAAGGATAATGAATTCAAGGTAAATTAACCGTTATTTTATTGCTTATAGAACTGTAATGAAGCAGACACGTAATTTTACGTCATTTTAGACCAGATATTATATTATATCACTCAATACAATTGTAAATTTCTTATTTTATATTTATTTTAGTTCGTCGCGTCGTCGTCGAGCGGCATTTATTTTAAGCGTTATTTTTAAAATCAGAGTGGTGGTTAGCCATTTAATCGCCGCCATTTGAAACTTTGCAAATAATGTCCCCATTTATGTGCGCTAGTTTTACATTCATGAGAGATTGCAACTGTTCAGTATGGCTAATACATTTTTTACCTTTCTTTAAATTTTCAGAGCCTCTGGATTGAGAGAACTACACTAGTAACGGAAGTCACATTACCAGGCATTCTCAGGTGGTCTGAAGTTATTTCTAGATCTGTAGAAGAAATACCACCGGTTGAAGTGAGTATCCTATTTTATGGCATTGTTACAGATCGACATAAGACTTGTATTTTTGACCTGCATACGTAAGAAATACCGTATTATACAAATACTTTAGTAATTGTAAATGTCTGTACCTTATCCAATTAATCAGTTACCTACTAGCTTCCGCCCGCGGCTTCGCCCGCGTGATTTGTTGATGAAAAAGTAGCCTATGTCCTTTCCCGGGGTGCAATCTATCTCTCTTACAAATTTTATCTAAATACGTTCAGTGGTTTAGGCGTAAAAGACGGATAAACAGACACACACACTTTCCCATTTATAATATTAGTATGGATTTTGGGCAGTGGTAAACTAGGCCTTAGCCTTTGGCCAAACTAGGTCTAAGCCTATATCTTGGGGAACAGAACTTACAAATAGATAGGAAGTCTGAAAGTTCTTTTTAACCAATTTCCTATGTGGTGGTTCAAACTCGATTTCTGTCGTTTTTAATTTTCATATTTTTTACCATTCACACTAACGTAATTCCCAGTACGCGTGCGAAACAATGGAAGCGACGGAGCGCGAACTCCGCAGCCTCATTTCGCAGTACACCGCGGACCCGGCGCTGAACATCAACCCGTTCTCCATGCGGCTGCAGGGCACCATCGACGCCAACGTGCAGGGCGGCATCACCAAGTACGAGCAGGCCTTCATGACGCCCGAGTTCGCGCGGGCCGCCACTCCTAGGGAAGCTGTGGCTGCTGCTAAGGTGGGTTATTAAAAATACAAGTATGATCTTACAACTGTAATTCATCTGTAAATATATTATAAAATTCAGTTTGTTTGGACGGTGGTCCTCCAATTGGTACTTACATGTATCTTAGGTACTTACATGTATCTTAGGGACCTTTGGGTTAGCAAAAGAGTGTGGATCTAAATATTTCTACCGGCAAATAACTACTAAAAGGGGCACTATGTATTTATATATATATTTAAAGGGAAATCTTTTTTGATGACGTAATAGGCTCTTGTCAAGGCTGGCTCCAATGTCCTTTCTTTTTGTCATAAAGTAATTCAAGTTCCACTATAGGTTGTTAGTTTAGCGCCAAAATACTATCTAGATCAAGAAAACAAGGCACGGATGCCTCATGTCATTTTTCATGCAGAGCGCTCATTTAATGAACGGATAATGTGACATAATTTTTATCTGCACACTACTTTGTTGCTTCAACAAACGTTTGTTTCTATATTTCAGTTGAGGAGACTAGTTTCTTCGCAACTTGCTGTGGTCGATGCAGGCTTGTCGCTGCATGGAAGGTTGGCGCCGGAAGATGTTAAGCCGTTGCATAGGTTTGTTATGTTTTTTTATTCGATTACAGTACTTATAAAAATGAAGGGAATCAAATTAACTGATGTTACCCAAAGAATTGCGTAGAGAGAGTGGCCGTGGAGCCTCCCACAGAAAGGCCTTACACAAATTAGAGCGATGACCTGCTGCATGAATACGCTGCATGCGAGAAGCACAAGATCAATTGATGTAGTGACGCGTTTCGGTGGACTTCTTTAGGCTGAAACGATGATAACTCATGAAATTTAGTGGCTAATAGGTTGGTGACCTGCCAAATAACATGCCGCGTTGCGTTTACTCGTGAACCTGTATATTAATAGAATAAAATATTATTTGTTTTGTGCTTATCACTATTTTTATATTTATTTTTAGGCGACTCGTCGAAAGATTCAATCAACTGCGACAAAACTTAGGGCCGGGATTGGCCCGTGCGCGGCGACAACTATCAGAAAGTATTGTAAAGTAAGTGTATTTATTTACTAATAAATTAAAAGCGATATTCATCGACATTTTTAACTACACGCACGCGCCAATTATGGGCATCTATTTATTTCAAACCAAATACCCAAAATGCATGGAGAATTAGTTCCTAACTGCTAACTGCGCGTCCATTTGTTGATGTCATGGCTGGCAAAATTGTCATAAATCCTTATAGTTTTATTCACATTTCCAGCACTCCATTACCACCGGTTCCAGCGTTGGACAAACGATCTCAAAGCATTCAACAAAGTGATAACTACTACGATGATGGACATCTCTATGATAAGCCGGTAAGTACCGCCATCTGTTAGCCACTATTCAAAAGAAGCTGTATCTCAGATTCGGCCGAGCTGGTGTATGGTGAACTCTATTTTAGAAGCTTACCATAACGTTTAAATATGTGCAAAAACGACTTTATTTTAAACTAGCACTTCGTCTGCGTGGATTTTATAGTTTTACCTTCGAACTTTAACATCCCTTCCACCCCCTTGAAAGCGTAGTTTTGGAAAATAATATACACTCAGGAATAATGTAGCTTTCTAACAGTGAATACATTTTTAGAATTGAATCATTCGTTCCGGAGATTACCCCCTACATGCAAACTTACAAAAAAAAATACCTCTTTATAATATTATTATTTATGTTATTCTAACTAATAGATAAACGGTAACTATGTGTCCAAAACAACACACAAAAATGGACATTAAAGCCATCTCGCCTGTCATCATTTATCGCGATGATTGCCATAGCTCAGCTTTCTACTACGTTTATTTCATCTTGTTCAATAATATCCCTGATTATCAGTAGTTCATATGCTCCTAAAAATAACCACCCCTTACAACATCTACCCATACATAACGTCTTTTTGAAGTAACTAGCGCCATCTATTAACCCCGAATCGTACCAACAGCTGTCAATGGAGGACGCAATGGAACAACAGAGCATTATGTCAAGCAGTCTACCTATCGGCGACAACCGTGACTGTGTAGAAGATAACTCTATGATCAAGTCTGCTCCGCCACTGCCTATCAGACCCAAGTCTGGAGACCCGAGGAGTCCAACTAGACCACCTCTAGAAAAGTATCGGTAAGTGTACAATTATTAAATTGGTTTTACTTTTCAGTTGTTTCCAAGGAATAATCGGAAGTATGGAATAATATATCATGGCATCGTTCACTCCGCGATGATCGGTATGCTATTGCTCTGTAGAATTTTTGGATCACTTGGCATTTTCATAATGCATTTGTTTTTAACAGTGCGTTTAACAGTCACGATCGCCCAGTGGTTTAGGCCTCTTGTGCACCAGCTTATGTGTTCAAACCTGGGCAAGTACCAATGTAACTTTTTCAGTTCATTTGTACTTTCTAAGCTTATATTGGATATCACTGACATTGGTGGAGGAAAACATCATGAGGAAACCTGGACTTCGACATAATAAATATAAGTCTGAAATCGCCAACCCGTTTTGAGCAAGCGTGGTGATTAATGCTCGTGCCTTCTCTGTATGAGACGAGGCCTTTGCCCTGCAGTGGAACAGTAACAGGCTGGTATTATTCATTTGTTTTTAAACGTATGAATAGTGAGATTATGACATGACATGTGATCCCAATCGCTCTGTGACACGAAGCCGTATTGTATAGTAAGTGAAATAGATTGTTTATCACCTTAAGGTTGAATGTCATTTGCACGTCAAACAACGACACTATATTTGTCTAGGTATTTAGGGTTGTATAGGTATAATTGTAGTTTCAATTTACTCGGAATCGTTGTCAAAAGCGCGAGCATATAAAACTGCCCTATTCTACTGAACAGGAACGTTTTAGTATATCATCTACAATTTAACATTGAAAGGTTTACTAACCAGTATCAACTAGCAACCCCAGTATCGCAGCGATTGGTAGAACTGAGCAAATACCCTACCCTTGACCTAATCTCAACTGCCGAGGAATAGATGCTTGGAGAAGAATGCCGGTTAAAAACTATTCTTATTTGCAGGGATTCGATCGATGGTGAGCTAGTAGAACAGTGCCGCCACAGCCGCGCTTCGTGGAGCGAGCCTGGTGACGCACCACCGCTGCCGCCCAGGGTGTCTGGTAAGCTCTCCTTAAAATATACGTAACTACCATTTACAACACAGTACAACATCATACATTTGTTTTTGGGGTGTATTAAATCATCAATATATGATATTTACTGTCGGGACCATAGAAAAAAGTTTCAAAGTCAACATCGCCAAAAAGGAATGGCGCCATACGTCTTGTATCTGCTTGCACTGGAACTTGGAAACTTCTCTAATAGTCCTCGTTACCTAGCTTAAACTAGGGCTTTGTAATAACAGGACATACTATTTTCTCCCAGGAGACAAACGCTCCTGGATCGAAGCTCCGCCCGCGATCCCACGTCGCGGCACACGCTCTATCGACACGCCTGACGACGCGCGGGACTCCGGCGTCAGCGTCGACCACGCGTACGGAAACGCCGATGACCATGCCCATCTGCACAAAGGTATGCTTTTAATTTTATTATCTTGCCAGGCTAGCAGGCAGGTTGCGGATCGTTTGCTTATCACCCACAAGCCTCTTGAATACATTTCATGTTGTTTACTAGAATTCAGGTTTAAAAATAACCAATAAAGGAAAAATTATTACTGAAAACTCGATTCCGACGTTTATATACACCAGAGTAATATAAGCCTATATAAAATAGCTCATTGTTTAAGAAAACAGATCGCTATGAGACTGTAAAACCCATGGGAAAGAAAAAAATACCAGAGCAATGAATAATTTCCTGTCAACTGAAAACTTTATTCTTGCTTGCACTGGCAACGAATAACTGCCCTTATAACATCTAATTTTTTCATTACTAATAACACTACTTCAACTTCATCCCTTCCAGATCTCGACCTAACAGTAGACTCGCTTCGCTACGAGGAAATAATCTCAATGATGTCAGAACCTCTGCGAGTGGACGAAGGAGAGAAACCTCCCCCCATACCACCGAAAGGACTCGGACATCTTAGCTCCTTCGACTCTGGTCATCATGAGAATGGAGAGTCACATTGTTAAAGAAGTAAGATACATAGTATCTGGTTTCTGAAAGGCTAATGCGATTGGTTGATGTAACTTCTGTCAACCAATAAGGACAGATTTGGATTCGTCAGTTCTTTTTTTAAACTTGATCAGGCTTTCAGAAAACGGTATTTATTGCCATATTATGAGTGTTTGAAGACGGCTTGTTATAGCAAAATAATATATCAATATGTTTTAAAATGTGGCACATTCAAATCACATAAACATTATGTTGCATGCAATGTCTTAAATTTTACAAGAAAGTCCTTTGGACACGCCAGTTTTGCTTTGAAGGTGCTAAACAGCAACAGTGTGTGGTGGGGTGTAATAATAAAACAACACAAGATCTCCCAGGAAAAGTATGCGCTTCGACAATCATCGTCTTACTTAATACAAACGCGCGATGATGAGATTTAATATAGAGCTGTTACAACCATGGAAGTACTTCATATTACCATGGTTTGGAAATAATAGATGATCCGGAAACAACCTTTTCTGGTTAAACTGCACCTGTGCAAGATTATCAAAAATGAAGTGTAAAGTCCATACGCATAGATTAAAGAATATTTTATGTATTTAATGTACCAACACACCTATCAGCTAAAATGAAATGCGGTAGGTTAGTAAACCTTTAAGGTAAAAATGTATGAAACATTATTTCTTTTGCACCATTGTATCTTATCGGCTCGATGGGAATAGAAGACTCTAATGTTATAAGGAAGACAGAGATAAGACAGTAATAGTGGCAGAGCAGACCACTGGTGCGAAAGAAAATTTTGTTTCTGTATTTTTAAACAGTAAATAAAATAGTTATATAACATTTCCGTCATGAAAATAAAAACTAATTTAAAATGAATTGACTAAATTAAATATAATTATTGTATTTATATGCATTATTAAACTCGAATTGCTGTGTGGTAATAATCAAATGCCGCCTGTTAAAAAACTCGTAGCAAGGAGTTGCGTGAAATTATATTGCTTATTCTTATTCAAAAGGTATAACATAGCGAAACACTATGGCAATGCATTTCATTATTTTAATATTATATTTGTATTATGCATATCATTCCTTGAATGGAATAAAATTATTAGATTTAATTTTATGTGATGAAAAATATAGTTTTTTTTTTGTTTTGGCACAGAAAGTATTTAGTTTTTATATGTCGGGGCCATATAACAGTGATATAGTGTTATCTTCAGATATAACTTTATAAACTTAACAATAGACTGAATTTATCAGTTTTTAATGTTTACGATGTATGTTATTTTCTAATGGAACTTATATTTTTTTGTAATTAAAAAATGTTAAATTAAGGATCAATATTTTTTTACCAAATTTTTGTTATTTTTTCTTAAAAATTCTCAAATTCTTTTTTTTGCATTTTTGTGTCTTCATTTTATTATTAGTGATTTTACTCGATATGATTCCTATAAAAGTATTAATTTGGCAATGTTTTTAATAAATTGACGGTTAGTTAATAATTGATTGTATGTAAACATTTTAATTTTCACTGTATTATTTTAGAGTAAGTTTTATTAGAATCTGCAGCTTATTTGACTGTAGTCAGTTATGTTACTTTAAACAGTATTGCTTTTGCATAATTTAATAATGTATCATCAACAAATGTTTAACAAGTCATTTTGGGCTTTATTAACATGTCTTGAGACTATATTTTTGCAAATATGTTTTTAAGCTTTTGTAGCTGATATTGTAGTTAAAATATATCTATCGTTTTAGTCCGTATTCCTTTGCTCAATATGTAGTTAATTTTAGTCCGACTTTTATGTGGAATAATATTAAAAAATTTAGAGAGTGTTGTCTACTATTTCGGTTCACAGAATGACTATGTATTCGCAAATCCATATAGTTGATTATGTTTTGAATTGCCCAAAGATTTTGTACCTACGCCTAATATTATGATACCTTTTCGTAAAAAATCCATTTAGCTGCGATTCTCCCTAATCTAATGGTGCAATTTTAATTTAGGCATTTACGTCGTATCGTATTTTGATGAATATTAATAAACTTTTCGCAAGCTATTTTTACAAATATTACAGTTTATCAATATCTACTTTTCGTGAAATCGTGAAATCTTTTTAAAACTTTTTACCTTAATAACTTTTTGTATTTAATGATAAACTATAGGCTCACGCTATAAAATTTGATCTCTTGATTTCCAAAACGAAAAATAAAAATGGCCGCAATTCGAATTTTTCAACGGTATTTATAATAGATTGTAACTATTTTTTTGTATCATCAATGCAAGAGTTTTGTCACTTGCAATATTTACAAATCCAGCTGTTTACAGAAAACAGTTCAAATTCATTCTTATCACAGGATAATTGTAATCTCTGTGATTACATCACAATACGATGTTTATTTGTCCTATTACTTTTGCAAGTGACTATACCTTTCAATATACCCAATAAATGATAATTTTAATGACAAAATTAATGCAATATTAATACCAAATAATATAAGTACACAGTGTGAAACTACCGATTACACTTTCTTCTCCCAACTAACATGTTTTTCCGATAATCAAGTGATATTTTTCATACGTTAGATTTTTTAAACTATAGCTCTTAAGTTCTAGATGTTAAGGTTTACATTTCCAACGAACAATTTCATAAAATCTTTATATCTGTTAATGTGTTTACTCGTGTGTAATCTTAACTTGTATTGTTCTACATTTTATATTTTACTATTATGTATTATCTAGTTTTTATGACTTTATTGCTGATGTGAACTTGATAATTTTTTGATAGTCATCAACATGAAATTACCAACTGGATATAATTCAATATATAAGTAAGCGGGAAGTAGAATTTCCATAGAAAAATTCCAGTTGCTTATTTGCGTTACTGTAAGAAAAAGAAATTGAATACTTATATTCAACGACCGATGTGGCGCGGCGGGCGAAGGTCCGCCTGCGACGCAGGTTGCGCGTTTGATTCCCGCTCTGGGACAAATGTTTGTACGATCTTCAAAGATTTGTTCCGGGTGTTCTGGGTATTTGCTATGTATAATAAAAAATAACAATGTATGCAATGTATTGTATTAAGTATATCAGTCATCTAGCACCCATAACACAAGCTCTGCTTAGCTTGGGGCTAGATGATGCTGTGTGGATTGTCCAGCATTTTTTTCTTACAGTAACGGAAATAAGCCACTGGAATTTTTAAAGCCTCGCAATCGACTGTGTACTGTGATTACCTTATTTATTACGAACAACTATTGTGGTATCAGTGCTATTTTACTGGGGAGTGCTCTGCAACTGGTGCTGGTCCCCATTTGGTCACCGGCACTCTTTACAAAATATGAATAAAGAAATCTAACGCGGGTAGCGCTATCGACTTTACTAAGTGGAAATTATGTATTTTTCTAACTCCACCCGCTGTTGTTTTCTGATTAATTTCGTTGCGGGATCCAAGACAGTTGAATCGTTTCTCCGGGACTCATTGCCGGGCTTCATTGTCTCGACGCTTTTCTATTGGTCGCCACTGTTGATTCTGGTTTTCAGAGTTCAGAGTTTATTTATTCGTTAGAAACATGAGTATGCACACACAAAGCATGCAAGTTGTTAAGTACATTACAGAAGAGATTACAGTCATGTTTTACCTATACGGCTTTCAGGAGTTGCAGTTGTTTGGGAAAAGTGTGGCGAAAAAAAAACGACTTTACTAAGAGATCTTGGGATACAGGAGTGAGGGAGTCTTTTTTTCCGACAACAGCCGAAGCTTCCCTTCACTTCTGCAATTCTCTTTTAATATAAGACGATATCTTGTATCCCATCCCAATTAGGTACTTAATAAAATGTTGATGGCTATTGAAAAATATATTTACAGCACAAACCACATAAAAATATAAGCAGTGTTTATTCTTACGAATACAATAACGTCTCGAGTTAATTTTATACATTTTTATAATATACACTTAACGGTACGTTCCATCACCCTGAAATATTTTATTTCTTACTTATTGGTCATTCTTATATCAAATTATTCCATTTTAAATATTTGGGTTGGTGAAATGTACCTTGGTAGGAGTTTTATACGTTTTGATGTTTCTATTAAATAATAGGGATAAATATATTAAGTCTATTTAGTCCGTCAGTAAGATTAGCAAAAAATATTGGACACGTATGTTTTGCTTACTCAAATCAATAAAAAGTTACAATGACATACACTGTTACGTTAAAAGTGTAGCACGGCGTGACGTCACGCGCAACGCACTATATCGTCGTCATATTTGGTTTACGTGACAAAAGAAAAAAATACGTGTTCAGTATTTTTGAGTAATCCAACTTTCGGACCAATCAGAATGTTTAAGGACACTACCCTATTGTGTACGACAAGTATTGAGTTACCTAAGCTGAATGATTTTCGACTGATATTTTACTAGTTACTGTACGTTTATGCGTGATTATTGTATACCTTTATGTTAATGTTACATATTTCTCAGTAATTAAGTCCATTCGTATTTAAAAGTAATGTTAACGTAATTAAAATATAATCGTACCAAAAATTTCTTCAGCTATTTTTATAAATAATTTAAATATAACATACGCATTGGTATTTATTATGTTTTAAATATTGTATACTGTTTGTGAATTGGTAAATATATCGAATACATTGGATAATGTTAAGTGGATAGATCGCCAAATGAAATTATTCGGTACAAAGCGTAGTTGAGTTTGTGGCGCGCTCACTAGTGATGAAACGTAGCCATTTGTCATCAATTTATATTGTAAATGGGCGAAATAAATATTTAGTTGGATGCATGAATATGTTTTTTTTTACTTTTACTCCTCAAAAAGCTGCCCACATATCCCAAACCACACAATATTTTAAATTCACTCCCCAAAGATTTCGTCCATTTGTCGTTGTGATTTTTTTTTTTTCTTTTAAAAAGAACACGTTGCCCCACACTAGGTATTTCTCCTGTATCGTGGGTGCATTTACATGTTTTTTACAGTTTAAATGTTTTTTAAACTCACATACACAAACAGCCAGATCCGTAACAATTACCTGTAGGTCATACAAATAATTGTTCCGTGCGGGGATCGAACCCACAACACGCGGCGCAACAGCCGATGGCTCAACCACTGCGCCAACCGTGTCGTCAAATAATAATAATAGACCAATCACTTGTTTGCCGACGGTCTATAAAGTTCTTACATCCATTTTGAGATCTAAAATAAATAACCATATCGACAGTAATTTGATCATGTCGTTCTCTCAAAATGGATGTAGGAATGGGTCCCGCGGTACTAAGGAGCTACTCCTCATTGATACTGCCATTAGCCAACAGGTTCGTCGTTCCCGAAAGGATCTGTCGACGTGCTGGGTAGACTACAAGAAGGCCTATGACTCCGTGCCACATACGTGGCTCATGAGGGTGCTGGAGTTGTATAAAGTAGATGCAACTCTGCGCACCTTCCTGATGTCATGTATGGGGCAATGGAGGACGGTCCTTCGTTATCCAGGATGTCAGCAGACCCGAGAGAACAGTGAACCGATAAGGATCGAGCGAGGTATATTTCAGGGTGATAGCCTCAGTCCATTGTGGTTCTGTTTAGCCCTGAACCCTCTAAGCACACTGCTGGAGGGTTCTGGTCTAGGCTACAGGTTGAGAACAGGTGGTCAGGTCATATCTCACCTTCTTTACATGGATGATCTGAAACTCTTTGCCCCCAACAATTTACAACTGATGGAGCTACTGAAGGTAACAGAAACTTTTAGTAGCGCCATCAGGATGGATTTTGGTGTGGACAAATGTGCAGTCATGCATGTAAAGCGGGGGGAGATTGTGGAATCCGTGGGAACACAACTCTCGGATTCCATATACCTTAGGTCCCTCTCCTCAACCGAAACCTACAAGTATTTGGGTATGTCGGAAGCGTTGGGCATCAATGCGACAGACATGAAACAATCTTTGAAGGAGCGCTTCTTCGGCCGCCTGAATAAAGTATTAAATAGTCTTTTATCAGGCGGTAACAAGGTGCGCGCCTTTAACGGTTGGGTCATGCCAGTATTGATGTACTCTTTCGGCATACTCAAATGGACTCAGACGGAACTTGATGCCCTGGATAGGAGGGTCCGCACATTGTTAACTGCAAATCGTATGCATCACCCACGGTCATCGGTGATGAGACTGTACATCCCGCGGAAGTGCGGAGGTCGAGGCTTCTTAAACGCTAAGACTCTGCACAACCGCGAGATTTGCAGTCTCAGGGAATACTTCCTGAAAGCCGACGTGGGGATGCATCGAGATGTAGTTGCAGTGGATAAGACCTTCACTCCGCTCTCCTTAGCTAACAAGAACTGGCGCAAACCTATAGTATTAGATACTGCTGACCGCATGGAAATATGGAAGAGTAAAGAGCTTCATGGGCGCTTTTATAGGGTCCTACATGGACCTGATGTAGACTTGGTAGCGTCCATATCCTGGCTGCGCTTCGGTGACCTCTTCGGAGAAACCGAAGGTTTTGTCTGTGCGATTATGGATGAAGTTATCATGACGAATAACTACCGGAAATACATTGTGAAGGACGGAACGGTTGACATCTGTCGGGCATGCCACCGACCCGGAGAATCAATCCGTCACATTATTTCTGGTTGTTCTCGTCTAGCTAACGGAGACTATTTGCATAGACACAACCTTGTTGCCAGGATAATCCATCAGCAACTTGCTCTGAAGTATAACCTTGTGGACTTAGAAGTACCGTACTATAAGTATGTGCCCGACCCAGTTCTTGAAAATGGCAGCATCACATTATATTGGGATCGATCTATCATCACTGACAGGACTATTGTTGCCAATAAGCCTGACATAGTGGTGATAGATAGATCAGAACGTCGCACAATGATTATTGATATTACGGTTCCACATGACGAGAACCTCGTGAAGGCTGAGAAAGTAAAACAGATGAAGTATCTTGATCTGGCCCGCGAGGTTGTCGACATGTGGGATGTGAATACAGCAGTCATTGTGCCGATAGTCGTGACGGCCAATGGCATAATAGCCAAGAGCCTCGATCAACACCTAAAGAGGCTCTCGTTGGGCAGTTGGATCAAGGGTTTGATCCAGAAAGCAGTACTCTTGGACACGGCGCGCATTGTAAGGAGGTTCCTCTCTCAAGAGCCCTGACCACCGGTAGCTTGGACCCTGTTCCCGATGCCGGTGGGGTACTATTTTTTATATTTTTAAATGTTTTTTATTTTTTTTATACTGAAATATTTAAAAATATAATTTGTATGTATAAAGAAAAAATAAAGGAAATAATAATAATAATCTTTATTGACATAAAAGTATGGTACATTATTATATGGAAACCCTGACTCCTGCGCTAGGTAGTTACCTGTGTTACAGGAATCAGTGTCCTCTCCCAGTAGTTTACACAGAAATTATGCAATAGGATTTAGACAATTTTACATTATACAATATCTGCTTAAGGCGTATGGGTGGGGGGTGTATGAATGAATGTGTGTGTGTGTGTGTGAGGGTGTGTGCGTGTATGTTTGCGTGTGTATGTGGTGTGTATCGAGGTATTTATATGTTTATCGTGCATGTTTATAATGGGCAGCGCTAATTGCCGGGTTTATGTTATTAAGTTTTGTGTCTGTATGTACTCTAGTGTTTGTAGAAAGGTGTTTATTTTATTTTTAATTTCTTTTTTAGGAAATGGGTTAATATCTAGGGTCTTGTTTATCTTATTATAGATACGCGTAGCAAGAAAAAGATGTTGCCTTCTGGCTGAGGCAGTCTTGCATTTGACGTATTTACAAACATTAGCGACTGTTCGTTTACTCTTGTAACTGTTGTTTATTGGTGTGATTAGGTGTTGCTTCAATGTGATATTGAGAACATACAGCTGTCTCACTGTGAGTACTGTGCAGTTTTGGTACAATGTTACGGTCGGGAAGCGGTATGGTTTGAAGGTCATGACTTTGAGCAATGATCTTTGAGCTCTTTCAAGGTGGATCATAATTGTTTTACAGGCTCCTCCCCACACCGTAATACAGTAACCAATTATCGATTGGGCTAAAGAGAAGTATAAAGTGCGAAGAAGATCAAAATCAGCCACGAGTCGAAGTTTCTTAAAGGCCCAAATAAGTTTCCTCACTCTAGAGGCAGTTAATTCGACTTGGGGCCGCCAACTCAATTTTTCGTCCAGTACTACACCTAAGTATTTTATGTTTGTTGTTTGTGATATTGTAAGACATGAGCACTGGAGCCTATTTCCAGGAAAATTGCAAGAATGTACCTTAAGGGTTACTGGTACTGGCTTGGTACTGGCAAACCTGAATTGCAAGAATGATGTTTTGGCAATGTTAAGGGTAAGTAGGTTTTCTTCCAGCCAGTTACTGACTTTACAAAGTCCCAGCTCAGCCACACGCTGCGCCTCCTCCCAAGTCTCTCCGTGGAATATGAGCGCGGTGTCATCAGCGTAACTAAAGATTCTACCCTTAAAAAGTTGTTGCTGACACAGATCGTTAACATACACCAGGAAGAGACTCGGGGAGAGGGCACTGCCCTGCGGTACACCACATGTAACGTTTGCTTCACTACTGACGATTCCACATATCTTTACCCTTTGTGTCCTATCACTCAGAAACTCCGTAAATATACTGAGAGCTGCTCCCCGGATTCCTATGTGGTCTAGTTTCGTCACAAGAGTGGGAATAGACACGGTGTCAAATTGATTGATTCCAGCATGAAATAAGTATTGATTAATCAAGTAACCACAATTAACCATTATAACATTCCATCATGCCTGTATTCTCCGAAGGGTTAGACAGAGGTGTACCGAACACCCACATTTTTCCATTTATGTTTAAGTCCCATGTTAGAGGGAAATGGGGCCGAGCCTAATGCCTTTAACCAGGCACATATCCAGACTACGGGCTGCTACTGAGAAATTCTCAATGAAAAATAACACATTGCTCGATCTGGGAATCAAACCCAGGACCGTATGCTTAGAACTAGCGACCACTAGACCAACAATTACAGGCAATTTAAGCATAAGATCGTCCACTTTTTTTTCGAATTAAAAAATGAACCGTTGCCCCACAGTAGAAATTTCTCCAGTATCGTAAGTGCGTTTACAAACATTCAAACGAGCATACACAAACGGCCAGACCCGTAACAACTATCTGTAGGCCATACAAATATGTTTGCCTTGCGGAAATCGAACCCACAACACGCAATGCAGCAGCCAATCGCTCAGCTTCTACACCAACCGTGCCGTCTATAAATAATTAATTAATAATCCTGATTCGATACCTAATTAAGTTCTAACAAAACCGAAAGTGGACCGCAGCGTGCCGCCGGCTAGCGCGTTGTCATGCGAAACGATTATTGTATTTACCGATTGAATTTCTAAATAATAAGCGCTCTTAGGCCAGTAATTGAAGGTAGTCAGTTCGAACGTCGCCCCGCCTAGAAGCACGGAGCTAAATGAGAAGCGACTGACCGCAGACGTGTCCGACGATACGGATCGGATATGACATCAATATTGCTTCAGAAAAAGAATTTTAGCTTAGCTGCCCCAGCAAAAGTTGTTTTGCCATATAGAGGTTGGTGATAGAAGGTTGAAAATTTGAAGTTGTAGGTATGTATTTTTCAATGCTAAAAATAAAAAAAATATTTACGGGTAGGTCACCCTTAGAGGTATGAAAAATATGTTGGCCGATTCTCAGACCTACTCGATTTGCACAAAAAAATTCATACAAATCAGTCCAGCCGTGTCGTAGGAGTTTGGTAAAAAACATTGCGACACGAGAAATTTACATATAAGAAGATGTCAAAAATATAGTTTGAATTAAGTGTGTACTGTGTGTACATCATTATTAATCTGGGTGATGTTCTACATCGTTGTCGGGACAGACTCCCCGAAGAAATCAAGGATCATCAGCTTTGAGGTGAGACTGTTTATACAGTGGGGCAGACGGATAGCAAGAAGATACTGAAAACCCCATGGTGGATGTAATCCACGAGCCTACCTTTCATGTCCTTGATTGCACAGTGGTCACAATTAGCGCCAACGTTCTCGTCTGATCACCGAAGTTAAGCAACATCGGGCGCAGTCAGTACTTGGATGGATGGGTCACAATTAGCAAAACTGATTTACACACACCCGTAACACTTATCGTAAGTTCCAGTTGAAAACCAGTGTCGGGTACTTAGTAGTCTGACATTATTATTTCTCTATTTAGCACAGCCACACGCGTTTATTTTTTTTCATTTAATTTCCTTTTTTGAGTCTGTATTGTTGCACTAGCACTTCGCCCGCGTGGATATCGCACTGTTCCCTTCGTACTTTAGCATCCCCTCGACCCTCAATAAAGCGTAGTTTTAAAAATAATAATAGCCCATACATAGTAGTCAGATATAATGTAATGTACCTTTCTAACAGTGACAGTAGGTATTTTTAGGTATGGATCATTGGTTCCGAAGACTACCCCATACATAAAAACTTACCTACAAACAAATTTAACCCCTTTATAATATTAGTATACATTTCCCAAGTAAACATATTTCTTTCCTTTCTCTCGGACTTTTCTTTCTTCTTTTACTGTCTAAGTTTTTGTTGGAGTTTTTCTTATGTTAAAATGTATCGCAGTCTCAAAAACACATGGTTGATGATGGGTGGAACTCTTCTACATTTTTCAGTTGGTATGCCAAACAACGTGCCTATCCAATCTTGCCCTAATAAAATTTGTTTTTTTTTTTGTTAACCTTTCACATCAAGTCCACCCCAGCTGCCTTCTGCTTTTCTGGCCTCTGACTCTCCAGCTTGCTACGCTAGCGGCTAGCTAATGTCTAAGCTAAATCGCGTCTCCATTCAAACACACATACATAAATAAACTCATGACTTTTCTCTGGGAGGTAGGTAGAAACTACAGAACGCTACCTGCTACAATAGAGGAGTATTTTAGCAGGTAGTGTTGCTTCGTTTACGTACATACACCTAGTCATACACACACTTCGTTTGCGAGTACTACTCTCCTGACCATTCTGAATAACATCACCAATAAGGCAGTTGTTATTGTTATAGGGCGTCCCCTTCTGGCGTTTCCACTAACATCTCCCTTAAGGACATATGTCAAACGCCTTTCATCTATCCTCTGAACGTACCCTAACCCTCAAGCATAGTCTTTTCAATGTTTGTCACTACACTTGCATCTACTTTAAAACCATAACGTTGTCTTATCACATTATACTTCTGAAACTGAAATAAGCTTCGGTGTTGATAACTTGGAAGACCTGAAAGAGAACAATAATGTGACATAGTACCTATCCATACTCCTATTTCATAGCATAAGACAAATAATGACCAAATATCGGTAGCAATTGTGTTATATTGTGACTGCATTTCAGTGTTCAAATTTATATGCTTATAGTAAATAGAATACATTGCTTTGTTTGTATGATTGTAAAATAACGGAGTTTATTGTTACGCTGTTATGAAGATAATAATGGTGTTATAACGATAATTACAATAAATATTATAAATGCGAAACTTTGTCGTGTGTATGCTTGCATGTTTGTTACTCCTTCGCGCTGAAACGGCTAAACGGATTTTGATGACATTTGTTTTAAAGGTAGCTCTTACCCTGGATTAGGACATAGGCTTTTTATCCCAAAAAAGTCAAGTATTCCTGTGGGGTGGCAACAGTGTCTCTATTAACCTTTAACCGCAAGTACCACCGCAAGGCGTAGCTAGTGTTAAATATATATTAGTAATCCAGTTATTTCTTCAAATTTATTGCCTAGCGCTCTGTTGGCGTCTCAGGCACAGACTTGTATACCGCCAAATTTCGCCAGTGCCAAGTAATTTGCCTTACCGATCAATTCCTAGAAACACCTTAACTTGGCACCAGGATGCCTCACATTCCGGTGAAAGTGCCAAGTTGGTATCGACTATCATAGGTCGATAACTTATATTTAAATT
This sequence comes from Phlogophora meticulosa, assembly GCA_905147745.2. Lineage (NCBI taxonomy): Eukaryota > Metazoa > Arthropoda > Insecta > Lepidoptera > Noctuidae > Phlogophora > Phlogophora meticulosa. Next base: position 13,211,553 of record LR990520.1, on the reverse strand, counting down.
TTAGTTCATTTTTATCGCATAAAGGCGCCGATTCCCTTGTACAGAGGCCAGCGCATCAAACTACCCCAATCTGCCAAATTTCTTTGATAATTTTCCAACTTTATTACAAAAGGATAAATAAGGTTCATGTTCAATTTGGGATAACTTGATGTGCAGGCTATCTGTATACAAACTTAATTAAAATTAAATAATGATATATATATAAATATCTCTCTCTCTCTCTCTCTCCCTCTCTCTCTCTCTCTTACAGACAGCTCTAGAAAAGGACGGTGGTAACTAAGTTAGACACGTCAAATTAGTTTATGCCTTGAACCCGCCGTGTTTGTGGTCAATGCGATCTGAATTGAGAACTATGTTTGTACGGTAGCTTTAGTTCCACCAAAATTGACAGCTCTCATATATCTCCGCCTCTTTCTTGTTTTATTAGACAGGGAAAGATAGAAAGAGCCCAAATTTAGTATAGGGAATTGGCAGCATCATCTGTTTGAAACTGATCATGAGCTACGACCATGATGATATTGTTAAAACATAACATCATCACGCCTGTAATCTGCTAAGGGTTAGGTAGATGTGTAGCTATAGAACACTCTCATTTCGGCAGTTATGTTTAAGTCCTATGTAAAAGGGGAGAGCGTTTTACCTCTAACCAGATGAAAACACCTAACAAATTTACCTGACCCATTAATCAAACCCAGGAACTTAGGGCTCAGCAGTTTGTGACCACTACACCAATGAGGTAGAAGGTGGTTTGATTATTTTACCAGCAGTGCGTATAGGATATATAGGAAACATAATTAATTGTTCATTACCTCGTGGTCGTGTACGCTCTATGTCTTCGGTTTGCTGAATTTGACGGTATTAAAGTGCTTTTCGGTTATTTAATGCATATAGAAGGAGGTTATAGGGTATCGTGTTGCCCAGTAACTGGCTTATGGAGGTCAGATAGGCTGCCGCTTCATGTAAGACTCTCCTTTATCCGGTAAGACTAAAAGCCGACCCCAACATAGTTGTGAAAAGTCTAGGTAGATGATAAGTATATGTGTGTGTGTGATGCTTAGCTCCCAAACTCAATACTTTTTCTATTGTGTCTCGTTGTCTGGTAGTTAAGGATGGAAAATTATCCAATAAGTTCTCCCGTTCTGGGTGGAACAGAATTTTAATGACTAAAACCCATCCGTGTTCCGTCCTTGCCTTTTACGTTCCAGGGTCACAGTAACTCTTTTAAACATCTCATTTCCAATCCTGGTAGGTGATGATACCTACTCTCTAATAAATCTCACTGGATATCGTAAGACAAATCACTACCTCACTAATACCACGTAGAACAGAGCCGATAACTTCTCAATGTCGCCGCCCACTCTTGCCCTTAATGGACGCCCGGTATATTTGACAATATTCGACACATTAATGAGGGGGAAGGCGATTCAAGACATCCATTGAGAGCTCACGGCATGTTGCGAATACGTCTATAGCTCCGTTGATGCAAGCCTCTTGTGAAACGAGCTCATTGTGCTACGATACCGGTAATAAACGTAATAAATTGTGCAGTTACGCATGTGCCTATAAATTCTTATTGTAACTTGAAGATAATTTTATTCAAGCCGGTTCTTAATCATGAAGAAGTTATGTCTAAGATCAACGGTTTTACAACGTCTTTAAAACTGGTTTGCGTTCGCAAAATGTACCTAAGTTTAGTACTAAGGTACACTTGTAGATATTGAAACCATTTTTTATAGAAATACTAACATTTGCCTTCTGCCCCGACTTCGTGAATGTCGGTAGTACCAACTCGGTAATTGCGGATACAAACGATGTCGCGTACTTAAAACTACCCCATGTCATTCTAGGTCCTTCCCAGGGTCTCAAACTATCTCCATACCAAATTTCATTACGATCCGATCAGCCGTTTATTCGTGAAAAGGTAACAAACAAACTGAGGTACCGTAACCTATAGATGTTATAATACGTACCTACCTACCAATGGTATTTATATAAAAATAATATGGAAGTAGAAGAGCGGCCTTCGATTAAAAATACTCGAAATGGAATGCAAGTATGACAATAAAACAAAACAAGTGAGCGCTCTGAGGGTTCCGTCTTCAAAGCTAGGCCTGGCTGTCCGCTACTTGACTCAAGGAACCCAGCCTACGAATGCGTAATCGCGGATTTATGGGGAAACTTAAATTAGCTTCACTTTAATTTCATTGGTTCTACACCACAGTCGATGCTCCAACTGTAAATAGTTATATTTTTTAATCGAAAATACTATGTATGATACTATTTCCCTTTATTACTGTGAGCCCTCACTACTTGCCAAAATTTTATATTTCCAGGACAACGACAAGAGCTTTGAACAGTGAGTTTATCATTTAAAAAATATGGCGTAAGTACCTAATTAATTGACTGTTTCTCTTGATTAAGTTGCATACAAGCTTGTATGATGACAGCTTGTTTGTTGCTGGGAAGTTTGTTCCGCCACTTCTTCCCAGCAAAAACACTAGGAAGTGGTGAAGGGTGGGCGTTTTGAGGCACTGTCTTTTGTAAACGTTTTGACGTTCAAAAAGTGCTGATTCTCAGCCTAATTTGAATAAATTAATTTTGATTTTTGAGTCCATCTAGGCTGTATATTTTTTGTTTCCATCTTGACTGTAAATTCAATCCAGATCTTTGCGGCAGCTGTACCAATTAAACGATCTATAATTCTAATTCAAAATTCACTAGATACACAAACTGTTGTTTACTGAAGGTCTTCTGATTAATATTTAACATGTGCAGGTAAAAGAATATTGAAAATATCCTACTCGTACTTGTGCAGAAACTTAAAAAATACTAATTTAGTTGAAAATTTGGTTCAATTTAACCTGTACTTATGATTTAAAAAACTGTGTTACAATTAATTTAACCTACTGATTGGCTAAATCGTATCAGTAGCAGATCTTCGGGGAACTTTCATTTGTCTACGTTGACTGCCTCGTTTGTGTAGTGGTCGCAAATGCAACTACAAAGCTGCATTGGGACAGTAATAAGCTGGTTTTTTTTTTATGCGGTTTCGAAGCATCATGTTGGTGTCATCTAACGAGTGGCTCCAAATTTGAATGACAAATGTAAAATAAATACTTTATTAACGACCAAAAAAAACTAGATTTGACCAACAAAAGACACAAACAAGGCAATCATCATAAAACCGTCTAAAAAAAACTAAGTGACAGGTGGTTTTTATGCCCTTCACACTGTAAGCAGTCGCAGATTTTATTTCCTTAATTTTTCTGTGTACATATTTTCATAAATGCATCCATTATTTTTTTGCAGTATTATAAATTATCACTGGACCTTTTAGCTGGTTCCAGCATAAATATCTAGGCAATAGTAAAGTTGCAACTGATGAATGCTACTAACTGTTCACCTGTGAAATATAATATCTCATCCCTCCAAAACAAACAAAAACACACACACACAACTAATATTCATAGAAAGGAACCCCCACTGAATACATCCATTAAATTGTCATAACATTCTATTAATACCTAAAAACTGATATCCAATTAACCATCATGCAGTTAAATAAAAGGGAATATCATTAGAATTTTCAATGCTCATGTCAATTGTCCATTACATTAATTGCAACATAAATTGCTGAAATGTATTAAAAATTATGTATGAATGGATGGACGGGTAAGTGCATAAACGAAGTTATACGAGACACCTGCTTTTTTGCACCAATTAATTATGATTACACACTTATGCCAATATTATTTGCAAGCTGATACGAACCCGATACTTGAATTAGGTATGAGGATAATAATAATAATAATAATAATAATAAATATTGCTGGACAATCCACACAGCATCATCTAGCCCCAAGCTAAGCAGAGCTTGTGTTATGGGTACTAGATGACTGATATACTTAATACAGTACATTACATAGATAGATATTTTTATTATATATATAGAAAATACCCAGAACACCCGGAACAAATATTTGTAGATCATACAAACATTTGTCCCAAGGCGGGAATCGAACCCGCAACCTCTTGCGTCGCAGGCGGACCTTCGCCCGCCGCGCCACATCGGTCGTCATAGGATAGGGTCCCGTACCTATAATATGGTGTAAAGTACGGTATTAACAACCAGACGTGCCAACTATTAGTCCCATTAAACACAATGATCAATTAATTGACTTTACACCTGATAAATAAAAACAGCCGCAGGGGTTGATCGAAGGTTAAGTCACACTTGCCGAGGTCAGTCTGTGGATGGGTAACCGTTCGTAACATATCGAGACTCCTCTGTGCTTCGGAAAGCACGTTATGCCGTTGGTCCTAGCTGTCATTTGTAGGTTTTTGACAGTCGTGACGGATACTCAGGGGCTTACCAAGGGGTATTATGTTTGTGTTTTGTGTTTTTTGCTGAATACCAGTATTTAAAATACTGGTATTCAGCAAAATACTGGTTTTCAGCTGTATCCGGATAGACTAGTAGCCAAACCCAACATAGTTGGGAATAGCCTAGGCAAATGATGACACCTGATAAGTGAGTTGGTAGAGTAGGGTTTTTTTTTTGTGTGTGTGTCAAAGTGGACCCTCACACTTCTTTTACAAAGAGGAACAATTTTGTAAGTTAGAATATAGAAGAATATAGAATATATACCCAATTTCAAAAATTCTTTCACTAATGAAAAGCCGAGTAGATTCCATAAAATGTTTATACCACTAGGATGAACTCGTGGGCAAAAGCTAGTATAAATGAATTATTTTAAAAAGAAAAAATGGTAATTGTTATGTTTGAAAAGGTAATCTCTAGAATGATTGATCCCAATACGAAAATTCTTTCACTAATAGACAGGTACACTCGCCAAATGCCATCGGATGTTTTATAGTCAAAGAATCGTCAAAAGTTTAGACTTTTGACGATTCTTTGAAAGGAAATAGGAAAGAAAATACGAATTTAAGTTAGCTTAAATTCGTATTTCTAAGGTAACTGAAACGCATTAAAACTTATTTAAAAAACCTCCAAGATCCAATTCCAAACTACGAACTTATTAAATTGAAGAAAAGTAAAACCTGACATATAGCACGGGGATGACATTTGCCAGATTTTCTTTGTTAAATTCTTTGATTGTAATTGTTACATTCGATCGATTCATCAAAAATAAAATCCCGCCATGGCAGTCGCTTTACCCATGGAATCCAACCCAGACACCATGAACAAGTATTTGCAGAAGTTGGGTGTGCCTGAAAAATGGCGCATGGTTGATGTGATCGGATTAGAAGAAGATGCCTTGAACTGGGTCCCACGGCCTGTGCTAGCTGTAGTTCTGCTCTTCCCGCTGTCCGATGCCTATGAACAACATCGATGTGACCAGGAGAAAGACCTACAAACCTTAGGCCTACAGCCTCCGAAAGATGTGTTCCATCTGAAGCAAGTTCTTAGCAACGTCTGTGGGACCATAGCCTTGGTGCACAGCATCGCCAACAATACGCAGCGCATTGAACTCAACGACGGCCTGTTGAAGAGTTACCTGGACGAAGCTAAGAACCTTGATCCGTCCGCCAAAGGAGTGCTACTCGAGAACTCTGCGGCTATTCTTGACGCCTACAGAGAGATAGTGCGCACGGGCAACGAACCAGGCGGCGAGGCCGATGAAGCTGTCAACAATCATTTCGTTACTTTCATCCACAAGGATGGTCACCTGTTCGAATTGGATGGACGCAAGTCCTATCCTATAGACCATGGCGATACCACTCCGGAAACTCTCCTAGAAGATGCAGTGAAGGTCTGCCGCGAATTTATCGCCAGAGACCCGGAAAACATTGGTTTCAATGTAGTAGCTCTTGTGCCCAATAAGTAGCATTTCCATTTGTTTGTTTATGCATTTCAATTTATTCATTTAAATAAATATTAATTACATTGTCAGACGGTCATTTAAGAACACGTAGAGTTAATGTGAGTCATATTCTTTTTGCTACAAGTATCATCGCTAATGAAATAATCGCATAGCAGTGACGTGACGGGCCTGCGCAGCGGCTACACGCGATCCTTCAATATGGCACTACGAAAAATGGCGTTCATTAATTCTCTTCATTAGCGAATACCAGCACATTCAGTTAGCGTACGCCGCTGCACGGACGTCGATTTAAGTCTTTAACTCATAATTAATCTTGCAGTATTTAACAAATCGCCACTCTGTGTTCGAAACGGTGCGTTCGTCTCAATTAAGATATCCGCGCGCACTGCCAACACGGCTCCCGCATTCCTCCTTAAAATTCTCTATCTTCGGAAACTAATTAAAAATTCGCCTCGCCTCCGTGGTTCGGTGTTCAATCGGGACGATATAACTTCATTTAAAAACGAGCAATCTTGTCGAAGATAAGGGCTGGCGAGAAAACAACGAAGAGCACCGCTCGCCACACGCGGCAGCGACGCGCTCTGACAAAAAGACGAACCAAAGAAAACAACTCCAAACTTTTAAATGGAACGCGAGAGAATTCACCGCGTTAACTATGTCGATACTGGGAAGGACGCGACATCGGTAAGTCACGTCACCGAATAAATGACGCCGGCACTGAAATAAATATATAAATATTGTGTAAATAAACAAAATAATACAGCGGGGACCCGAAATGCTTTAAATATTCAAATGAAGCGAGCCGAGGTGAAATACGAAGGTGCGCTCGCTCGAGTTGAGCCCAATTAAATCGGTGCCACTGAGGTAGAAATTAAAAACAAAAGGAAGATGACGGGGGTCCGGCGCGCATTTTTCTCATGAGTATTATTAGCGCGATGTCAACCCACAAAAAATGGACTTAGAGGGTTGTCGTGGCCGCGATCATTATCGACTACATCCCGCGTTTTGTATTGTTTTGATAAGTGTGATGCTCTTGCGCTCCGACGTTTTGTTGACATTTTATATTCACCATACACATGTGATTGATATGCTTGCATATAAATTAATTATACTGAGTTATAAGCTGCATTCCTTTGCTGGTGGTGACTGGTGCTACGTAAAGTCTAATACAACGTGGTCCTTACATTCTCTCTGACTGATTTAAATTTCGAACCATATAAACTCGTTCTTCTCTTATTTCAATATCTATTTCTATGCTGCCTTATAACAAGTTCACGTGTCCCATTGTGCACAAAATAGTGCGTCAATCAACTGACAAGTGCGCATGAGTTGAATTAATGGGTGAAAAACAAAACCTTAAACAGTGTTGGTTACGGTCATTAGTCATGAGGGGCCTGGCGGGAACAGATTTAATATTTGCCTATAAATCAATTATGGACGTGTGGAGTCGCTTAGCACTTAACGCTTTATTATAATACTGCTATCTTAAACAGCTATGATAAATTACAAACGAGAGTTCTCTTTAGAATTAGTATTGTAGATGCAAATGAAGCGAATGAACGATAACCAGAAAAAGGATCTCCTTTTGGAAGCTCTGATTCGGTTATCAAAGAGCTTTCAGAAGATTCTTGGTGGATGCTTATTAAAAATCTTGAAGATATTGGAATAGAATAAAATAGATTCTTCTTTATTGTACACCATAGAAACTTACAAATAATAACTAATTTAATTGCCAACTACCAGTTCTGCCCCAGTTCCCAACCAATTAGGTTTCTAAGTTTAAGTTGGTTAACTATATAATATAAAATAAATAAATAATAATATTTACTTATAGGTTTATCATGCCTTGTAGAGGTAGGTACCATATCTTATGAACATACATATATAAACATTTACCTGTAGGTAAGTAAAATAAGTAACCTATAATATCCTAATTAGGGATCTGACGTTAATTTTAGGCAGCACAGGGAATAATCTTTTGGACATAAGAACTGTTAGACGTAATTTGATCAAAAGGTTTCAAAGGTTATTTCCAATAGGATCTGATGCATTAAGATGCACTTGTACCTTACCAATCTATATATATTTGTTGTTCCCATTCTATTATAAAGTTCAGATTCATTAACACTCGTGGCGACCTCCGCGCCTCTCGCACGATTTATCCAAACAAAATACATTTATTTTAGACAATGAGGATCTAAGTGCTTATTGGGAGTGCAATATACCACGAAACATAGCCTCACATTGCTCAATATATGTAAATAACATACATTGCCGAGTTTATGCGGACAATTTTGTAAAAACTGGTATTAAAGCAGTAACGGAGCGTGAAGTTTCGATCGGTTGGTAAACGATATGGTAAGTGATAGCCCGTTGAGTGCAGGCTCTCTCCAGGGGTCCCGTCGAGGCCTACCGACGCTCATCACTATTCAATAAGCTCCATTTATTGAAATTACATAATTTGTGTGTGAATAATGACGATTGTGATGAATCTTCGTGGGCGATACGAGAGACTTGAAGCCGATTAACTTTTGACCGCTACACGATATTAATAAGCTGTTGCATCGACACTCGCTCCGCTTAATGACATGGAAATGGAGTGCGCCATAAGCTGGGCGTTCACTCTGATTTCTGACGTCGTTTATTTGAATGGATCGTGTTGTATGGGAAGCTTTTCGGCTGGTAGGAATGTTGTTGGTTGATAGATTTGGACTGTGGATATGAAGAGAAAATGCGATTTAATCATCTACATAGTAATTGTTATTTAGATTTTGCATTCGCTTTTAGACAAAAGACACGAGAAAAATATATCTTATGCGGAGAAATTTCAAGAGAAGAGCAACATAGATCAACAGAGACATAGATTTAGTTAATTCTTTACTCTAATTTAAATTTTATTCTCAATATTGTTTACGTGTAGTTTTATTTTTACTTTTAGCCTACAGTAATCTATGCATATAAACTGTAAAATATGTACGTAAGTGCTGTGAACACCTGTCAGTGACAAATCCACTCTAGATTTTAATTGTTACAGCACCCCAAAATGTATTAGTGAATAAGTCGTTGAAGTGCCATAAATAAATAAATAAATAAAATTGACGCATTTTTCAAAGAAAATAATCAATTTTCGTTCTATTTAGAAGTAACCAAATATTATGTTGATGTTTTTCTCAAATATTTACATTGCTGTGTAAGCCTGAAAGTAGAATCAGACATTTCCATTTGTTACCAATAGCTTAATTGAAACTTTTCGTAACTATTTTGGATCAATTGGATAAAAAAATCACCATACATGGGGCTACACTCTTATTACAGCAACTGTTATACATCAAAACATCCTATATAAATAATCTTAACACCTTAAACGCCAGGTGACCGACAAACAATACATTTCCCATTGTGTCTCGTTGTCTGGCAGTTAAGGTGTTAATCTAAGTTGTGTTTTGGATATCTCTATAATACTTGTAAATTACTTAACTTTATTTTAGGGGGTACAGAAAGCCGTTCGTCTTGGCAAGCAGCAATGGACTTAAACCGTCTTCTGCAGACAAACGTCAAATCATTTTTTTCCCATCATCATTCTCTTGCCCTTATTCCAATTTATTTGGGGTCGGCGCAGCATGTCTTCTTCTTCCATACATCTCTATTTGCTGTCATCTCAGAAGTCACCTCTTTCTTAGCCATATCATCTTTCATACAATCCATCCATCGTTTCCTAGGTCTCCCTCTACTCTCGTACCCCTCTACATTCATACTCAAAACTTTCCTCACAACATGATCCTCATTCCTTCGCATCACGTGACAATACCATGACAACCGATTTTCACATAATTTCTCTGTCACAGGCCACTTTCAGACTTCCTATCACAATATTTATTTACTATACTACCTAGTTGCAATGCAGAAACATTTGCGACGTAGGTACATTATAGTGGTTTATGAATAAAACATAATTCTCTTGTACTTTACAAAACGCAGGAATGCGACAAACTATTGCTTGATTTCGACATTTTGGTAAACGACTTGATTTATTGCATGAGTATTATTGATTGTTGTAAACGACACCCCATTCACCTTTGTTTAAAATATTAATCTTCAGCTTCTGTATAAATAGGATTCTTCGTATAAACTGGTGAAGATGGTTTAAACAAAGATCCAAACAGAATTATAGTGTGGGTGTCAGGCTCACATTCTTCTACAATCATAGGAACTAAAAGGGTTTATGCTGAATCATTCAGTTTTTACAATAGTTATGTAGGCAACTCCTATGTGTATGCATGTATGCGTTGCTTCGTATTGGTTAACCTGCGATAGGTTTCTGGTGATGGCACCAGCACATCAAGCTACCCCAAACTGTCAAATTATCTCAATTGAACGTGAACCTTATTCTTCTGCAATAAAGTTGGAATTCTATCAAATAAATTTAACACATTGGGTTAGTTTGATGTGCTGGCCCCTGTACCTATAGCTCTGTCAACCTACGAGTAGTTGCTGGGATAACTACTGGACCCTTTAGTTCATAGTAAAGGATAAGAGTATAGTGCTATTAAGCGTGATCAAAAATGGCTTATGTTTTTTAAAAAACTGTGATTGTTATGTTCCACAGCAGGTTTTGGCCATTTTTGCTCAATTCCCGATCAACTTGTAAAAGAGAGCTCGTGCAATAAAAAGCTCTACAAAGGCACACACCGAACAGCGGACAGCTAAAGCCAATAAAACCACAGATCTAAGAACAGCCAATCAATATTCCCTTCTAGGTTACAATAACTACCTAGGTACGAGGAAAAACGATTATTTTCTTCACCCACCATTGTAATGCTAAGCGGATGCTCTAGGACACTGCGCACGTATAAGTCCAGTTAATATTTAGATCGGAATACCAGCGGCGTGCCTTCATGTCGAACTTACTATGCAAAAACTAGATCTCCATTATTAATGGCCAATCAATTATGACGTTTATAGATCATAGTTCCCGCTAATACATTTTTCATATTTTCATGGTAATGGCGGAATTGAAAAGGGTGTTGTTGCAATTTATAGAGAAACTGAGATACAATCAAAGTGAGGGAAATTGATCATCTACACAACAAAGTTTCCGATCGTAGGTACGTGACAATGTCGAGGGTAAACTTAAAAACTACCGATGAATTTGGAGACAAACTTCACTACATTAAATAAGGTACCAATCATTTTAAAGAGTTTTAAAAGAATGCGGTATTTAAATGCGATTTATTTCAACCATATAGGAAATGAGAGACATCTTTATAGCAATTGGAAGAGATTAGGTTAACAAAAGCAGATAACGTAACGCAAAAATAAGGTTATGTTGCCAAAGCGTTTCTTTTTAGCTAACACCAACTGGCTGGCCAGCAACAGCAGCAGGCTAACAGGAGCTATTCTTCATTGCGCCATTCCTGACTTCTCAGAACCGAGACACCCACATCCAACCACTTATTTACCAAATCAAACCATTATTTATATTTTTTCATCCGGATTTTCGGGTAAACGACCGAAACGCCAACATCCAACGACATATACGTAGAAAGCTGGATGATATGTACCTACAAATGCGCCCGCGCAGCCATGCCGAGCGTTTACGACTTCCGAGAATCGCCCGAAGGTACCCGACGCTATCCGAAATACGGTAAATCGTCTAAATTAAGTAGATGTGACCACTCCGACCCGTATTTATTAATATGAGGTATGTATTAATTTGGATATTAGTTTTGTTGCAACAGTCTTTATTTTTAATTATCATGATGTAAATTGAAAAGTATCGTGTGTTAATTGGTGATCCTCGGTAGTTGATTGATAAGGATATCGCACATTAGGAGATAAAATCCAAATATTGGGTACCTATCTTTATTTTTTTTAGCTTCTGTTTGTCTCTGAACTTTGGGTAGAGTGTTGGTAGATTTTCCGTTGTTCACTTGTCAATGTACGTTTCAATTTGTGAATAGATGATAATCTGATGAACTGGTATGGTGGTAACAAGCCCACGGAGGATAAAAGGCAACCCAAACTAGCAAAAAGGAGCATATTATAAAAGGTACTTACCATGTCTCATTTCCAATCTAAGCTCAAAACTGTTTTCGAAAATATGGGAAAAGTATTTTATACTCGTGGGTACCTTATCTTTATACTCGGTGGGGAAGCCATGAATACTGTTTAGGTACAAACGTTTCCGAACATGTTAAAGGCAGTGGTGAAATTTGCTTTTAGCGCTCCGAGTCGTACAGCACATCTGTAAAAGCATCCAGTATAAAAGGGAAATTTCTAGAATGAAGTACAAACATTTTGGCAAATGTGTTTTTAATCTAAGCGAATGTCTTGATGGTCCGGTGGATAAGGCGCCCGCCTCTCATGCACGAATTTGTGGGCTCGAATCCATACAAGTACTTACAAATGTAACTTTTTCATTCACATGTACTTTCTTAGTTGATCCGATGAGGGAGACCGTGAGGAAACCTGGACTTATAGTGAATAAAGGTAAGTCTGAAATCGTCAATCTTCTGATTCGTCATTCTCATCGATGATCGTGTCTTCTGTGTATGAGAAGAGGCCTTTTTCCTGTGGTAGGCTGGTATAATTATTGTTTTAATATGGTTGACATGTCTTGCACTCACATAATTCCATATGCGCCAGAGGTCTGCAATGCAAGTAAGTATATATACAGGTAATAGGGTTCCATTCCACTGTTGTTAATCTGAGAAAGATGATGGATAGGGCTACTGGCCACGATGTACAACAAGAATGTCCAGACAAAGTTATTTTATCTATTTTTACACTGAACGAAAGTAAACAACAAGACTGCGTAAGGTCAGCCCTTACGCAGTTTTATATCAATCATGGGACAGCTCGTTTCTCGCATTGTTTATTTTGATCGAGGTTCATCATCTGCCAAGCCTTTTCCCAACTATGTTGGGGTCGGCTTCCAGTCTAACCGGATGCTGCTGAATACCAGTATTTAACACGGAACGACTGCCTATCTGGCCTCCACAATCCAGTTACTGGGCAACACGATACCCCTCGGTAAGACTGGTTGTCAGTTATTTTGAACAAGGTTGTTTGAGAAAAAGCGTTTGCACGGTTCCGATTTCGGCAAATCATAATTTTGCATCTAATTATCATTGCGAATATGAATAAATTTATACATATTCGGTGGTCAACAAAGGGTATAAAACAGTTGTAGGTTCAAAATTCGGCAGCGGCCGCCCGCGGCGCGCTCACTCCCTCAGAACCTCAATGATTACCCGAATGAATTCCATTAAACAAACGCAGCGTTTTACTGCTGCGACATTAAGCCGACAGTACTCGTAAACTCGCCACTTGATTGATAAATTCTCTTCAGTAACTGCCGGAGCGTCGCCCGCGTTATGATTGCTACCGAACGACATTAAAATCGCTGTGTCCGCGTGTAATGCACCTACATAGTTATAATATGAAGTAGGCCACTTAAACTTGGCAATATCAGTAAGTTGCAAACGTTATTAACCCTTATGGTTTCCGAGGGAATAAGTATTACGTACACTTAAATTCATTACCTTACTGTTTGTTCGTAAAAAACCATTCGTTGTCCGTTGAGTGTCAGTCTTTTTGACCACATGAAGTACCGTACGTGTGAGATTAATAACGCTGTACGAACATTTTTTACGTAATATGGGCAATAATTTTAATTTTATTGACTCTGACAATGAAAGTGACGAAGGAGAATGAAATACGTTTATGACTATAAAATATTCGACACTGACTGTGTTCATAAATTATTGACAATATTTTCATTTGTGATATTAAACTTCAGATTTATTATTTGAACTCACAGTCTGACATTTAAATCAGTCTATATTGACCATTCTTTGTACAACATTGATTTATCAATACATACTGGTATAAAATAATTTGCTTACTGATCTTGTTTAGTATGTCAAAGTTCTGAATGAGAATTCAAGTAGCACATTTTTTTGTCAAGCTCGTTTGAATAATGTCAAATGAAATATGGCTTACGTAATAGTTGTCATAAATCTTGTATATATTGTCACATCGAGTGTTGTTCTCCTACTGGATATTTGTTGTTCTGTCAGATATTTTAGGATAACTGTACCTGTCTATTTCTTGGAACCGTAGATACCTATGTCCGTGTCGTGTCCGGTTAATTGGTAAAGTGGTGGGTTAGAGTGGGGAGTGGGTAGATTAATGAGCGGCTACCGCTTGCTTATCGCGCAGCATCTCGCGTATGACTGATCATCTGTCGTGCCCCTGCGCCTCTATGGGTTTAGTGATGGACTCAACTTTTCCTCTTGACTTTTTCTATCGATCATTAACATTAATATTATTTATAAGTAGAAAACTATTGTCTGTTAAAGGCTCAGATTAAACTTTATACTCTGCGAAGTTAAAGCTAGCGGTACAAAAAGCAACACAGCCAGACATAACAATTAAAATACTACAAACCAGTTAGCTAGTCCTTCCCGCATAAAATAACAATTTCGCTATTTACGATAAAACTAAATGGAGCCTTATTGGTCAATAATATCGATAATGGTATACGTAAGGTAGTGCGGCCTGCCTTACGGTCGTGATATGACGGTGACCGCATGGTTTCCAAGAAGTACTTGGTACCTTACGACCGGCCGGGGCCACATTCGACTGGGCTTTTTTCTGTTCACCTTTTATCGGACGCATTGAAATATTTTTGTGGAGATCAAACGACGTTTAGATACGTACATTAGGATTAATGTTGGACATCAGTTACTCTCGTATGTAGGTAGGTAGGTACCTACTGTTACCGAGAACTTGGAATCGGATGTTGGGTGTGTATGTAGGATTGTTCTCGCACGATTTTTAGATAGAATGCCCATTGTGTTGGGGTATTGTTGGTTACTAAATCTAATATGGCTTCGGGAATGTTAGTTATTTTAAAGCGGGTCCCTTGTCCCATCAAGCCGTGGGAGAAAAGTTTTAAGGTGACTTAACTTGAAATTTATTATTTTGTTTACTTGACTGTGCTTGGTTTACGAGATCCATTTAATATCAAATACAAATGCCCAGATGAGAAAGTTAAAACAAGAAATTGATACGTATGAATAAAAAAAACTTTCAATTTATCATTACACCACATTGCTGCAGTGTGTCATCTTTTTTTCACCACAGAAACTATATTATTTGTAAACGTTATGCACTGAGCAGTCGGTAAACAATTTGCCCACCAACACACAACAGTAATTTTAAAAATTATAGCACGAAACAAAACACTTGTACCAAAGTTGCGTGATTAGCAGCCATATTTCTTTTTTAAGAAAATATATCTTCACGTTTCGTATTGTGGACAGGGAGTAAGTACAAAAAAAAAAACTTTAAATGATACCAATGATATTGCTACTGCACTTGAGAAGTATCATTTTCAAACATAACAAATCTTTCAAGCGAATCATAAAGACTTTTGAAAGACTTTCACGCACTAGCAGTGCCCCGCAATTTTACCCACTCCTATGGGCTGCAGCGTGTTGTTGAATAGTCTATAACCTTCCTGAACAATTAGGCTATTAGATGCAAAATATTTTTTTGGAATCCGACTGATAGTTCTTGAGTTTAGGGTGTTCAAACAAACAAACTCTTAAACCTGTCAGTCATAAATTCATAATTAAAACAAAATATTTACTAAAAAGTATCTAGTACCATTACAATCAACTTTTTTTTAATGTTTGGTCTTCTATTTTTACTTATAATGACGCCCTCTGTGGCAAATAAGTGAAAAAAAATATTTCTTCTTTCTTCCTTAATTAACGTCTACTAACTTGTAATTCATATTATAAAATCGTTCAAAAACCATCCAGAAGCACTCATACGTATAAATTAATCGTTCATTTAAATACAAAGACTAATTTAATAAGTGACCCGACTCCCAAATGTCAAAGCGTTTAAAAAAAGAATGATGCAAGAAGGATGGCAGCAAAGGAGAACGCCCAGGTCGGTGTCAGGAGAGATGTGACTTTTTATATTCCAAATAAATTGGGAGTCATTTTTTAAGTTTTTTTTTTCTTTTATTTTTTGTTTGTTATTGAGTACAATGGGTGGACAAGATGGTCTGTTAGGTAACATTTTTAACATCATTATAAGTGAAAAGTTGTGAGTGATGGTCGCTGGGCGCTTGTTACTGATCGACTGTTCTTCTAAGAAGTTTGTTTTAACTATTGTTTGTATGGGAAGTTATGTGCACTTGATAAATAGTTTTGTTAGAGCCCTAAATGCGATGGACTTAATTTAATATATTTCATATCTTTAATTTTCCTCCAAGAATCCAAAAGAGTTGCTTATCAAAAGGGAGTACATAAGTGCTTAAAATATGATTTTATTTAAGTATTAGCTTTTTATCGGTTCCTCTCTATCTATGATTTTGTTGGAAGGTATCCGGTTAGATCCCTCATACCTAGTCATACATTCCTCCGGGATTTGGATTTTTTCAGAATTGTATATCTCTCTGAAAATGAACCACAACTTAAAGAATTGAAAAAAAACATACTTGTAGCAAAAACATTTATTAAAATTTGCTAGGAAATCTTTCTTCTTTCCATAAACATTAACCTTTTACTCATTTCTAGAAAAATCCGCACGTGGGGCTAAAAAGCCGGACGTTTACAAATACATCCGGACGGTTGGTAGCCCTGTCTACGACTATCCTATGATTGCACTCAGATGTACAAATATGAACCCCCATATAGATTTGGAATATACAGGTCTATTCCTACGTATAGCTACAGACTTATAGATAACATATACCACCCAATAGTGTTGTCCTTGGCCAACAGATTCATTTGCAGCCTTTTCAGCTGCTGTTCTTCCTTACCCTCCTAGCTATTGTTTTCAACAAATATAATAAAAAAGAACATCTACTAACAATCAAACTTCACCATAAAACTACGATAAAAATCTTCGCTCACTTCCGCTCGGAATTCGAAGCAAAAAAGCGTATTTTATTTTAAAACTGACATTCTTGAATATGTTGGTACCGTGGGATTGTCTGGGTGCACCCCTGGGGGCCGGGGACTTCGGTAGCGCCAGCGGAGCACCCCGCCGCTTCGCCACTTACAAAACCAATATTTAATTATGATAAGTTATAATGATTATAAATTAATTTTAGGAGGCTGGGCTGGTTAGGATTATGGATTCATTAAACATAATGTGTGTTCACGCTTTTTAGTGGGTTAAGTTTATGGGATAGTCATAAATGTCAGAATGAGAGAAGGGGTTTGATACCTGCTCAAGCTATAAGGCTATGCTCGGAGTGTCTCTGAAGGATAGGATTCGAAACGAATACATCCGACAGAGAACCAAAGTTACCGACATAGCTCAAAGAATTAGCAAGTTGTAGTGGGCTGGCCATATCTCGCGAAGAACCGACAACCGATGGGGTAAACGTGTTCTTGAGTGGAGACCGCGACTCGGCAAACGTAGTGTAGGACGCCCTCTGACCAGGTGGGATGACGATCTGTGAAAGACTGCAGGCAGATGTTGGATGCGGCAAGCTGAAGACAGGGCGCTATGGCGCTCATTAGGAGAGGGCTATGTCCAGCAGTGGACTAGTATAGCCTTATGATGATGATGACAAGGTATAAGAAGGTGTAGATACTAGTAGGGTATATCGTGGTTGCTTTCCAGGAAAAGAATCTCAGATATTACAAGATTGTAACAAGAAGTCAGGGATGTATTCCAAAGTGCTTTCTAGTTCGGTTGAAAACCAGCTGTTTGTTCTTTGAAATTAGGAAGGCCACTAGTGACAAAACTTTATGTTTTATATCCTGGCCAGTCAGTCTTGCTGTCAACCTCGCATTAATCTATTGCTGCATTTTAGCTTCCTCAGGGGTAGTCCGAACTTACACACACAGACAGTTTTTTTTGGGACTAAGTATTACTTCCTTCTCGGGTAAAACCAACGGCTGCTTGCTTAAATTACAGTAATATAACGCCTGTATTTCCCGAAGGGTTGTGCAGAGGTGCAACTATATCTAGTAACACCCGCATGTAAGCAGTTATGTTTAAGTTCCAGGTAATAGGGGGCGAGCCTATTGTCAACAACCGAGCACATATCCAGACTACGGACTGCCACTGCAAAAATCCTGATGGAAAAACCCAATAGCAATTTCCCCGGCCCGGGAAACGAACCCAGGACCTTGAGCTTGCCAGTAGCGCTTTCGACCACTGGACCAACGAGGCAGTAATGGCAGTACTTGGCTCGATCCTAAGTCGTTTATGATTAGATGGATTTTACAGGATGAGTTTCTAGCCATAAAAAGCTAACATAGAATCATAAATTTGGTGAACAGAAAATTTTGAACAATTATGACTATGGAAATCATTAAAAAATCAAGAAGTGATCTACAACAATAGTTATAATAGTTTGGCGCTTTTTTTTATTTCAAAACAGAATATATACAAATACTAATACCATTATCACGATGACGACCGATGTGGTGCGGTGGGCGAAGGTCCGCCTGCGACACAGGAACTTGCGTGTTCGATTCCCGCCTTGGGACAAATGTTTGTACGATCTACAAAGATTTGTCTATCTATATTTGTTTATATATCTGGTATTTGCTATGTATAATAAAAAATATCTATCTATGTAATGTATTGTATTAAGTATATCAGTCATCTAGTACCCATAACACAAGCTCTGCTTAGCTTGGGGCTACATGATGCTCAGGCTACATGATGTTCAGCATTATTTATTATTTATTTTATCATCATCATCATCTGCCTAGCCTTTACTCAACCAATATTGGGATCGGCTTCCAGTCTAACGGAGGAGTAATCAATGAATGAAAAAGTAATAAAAAAAAAATCTAGTAAATAAAGCTATAGGTAAGCTTAAGGTATACGCTTGCAGGAAGAATGATAAAAGCACCTATGATACTATTACAATAATTGTATAAAAACAACAAGGATGACATTTATCGTGGACACCAAAATGAATCAAATATCCAAAGAAACATTAATGATACGACAGAAAATAAATCATTTGGATAAACAATGTTTAACAGGTCAATGTTAGAGATTGTAATAAAATATCATTGAAAAGTTAGAACGTTCCCTTACTATCGCAAAATGAACTCTAATACAAAGCCATTGAGGGGACATTGAAAAATGTAACTCGTCCAAAAGAATTGGTGTTCATATCTCAAACAAAACATGCAAAGTATTTCTTTAACGATCTCTTATTTTTTATACGGAATCTTCGAATTCTAACCTCTAGTTACTGACTCAAACAGATCATGAGATAGGCGGTGTTTAACTTTTTTTAGTCACATAAAACTAACATAACCCTCTATGATATTTAAGTATCGACAGATACATCTGGGACGTACGGCTCAGAACACAGCCGCTGCTCGATAAGAGATGATAAAGTAATGGCCGAGATAGCCGGCCCGCTACCGAATCTGATACGACACGGTAGCGAGCCGAACACTCACTCATATCATACGCCATTTAGTTTATTGAATTCCATTCTAATGACCGATCGACATCTCAGACCGGCTCGGTATTTAACTCGCATATAAAAAGTATACGACCGTCCGCGACAAAGCTAACACTATACACGCTAATTTTATTGCGCGGTGAGCCTTCATCCGTTCCGCTGAAGGGCTAATCCAAAAGCCGTCAATACACCGTTATCTAAAACGGCGTCTGTAAACCAAGTATACGATCCATAAATGAGTTGACAAGTGCCAGCGCTCAAACCCTAATCGTACAGATACCCACGAGGAAGAAACTGCCAATATTTATAATACTAAACATAAAATACCACAATAAAACGAAATGCTTCGACGCGCAAAACTTTATGCTAATCGCCACTAAAAATATAATAAAACTGTGACCTTGTCGACGCGGCGCGTTCCCGGCGTGCCGTTATTAACCCGAGGTGCTGTTCTTAGCCACATAATGTATGCCTACACAACTCCTAAAATCTGTCATCGTGAGTTAAACGACATATAAATCGTGGAGAATTTGACACCGCATGAGCGAGTCCTATTGATTTATCGCTTTCCTTAAACATGAAACATGATACGCGAATAGAATTCATTAAACGCTTAGATGTCTGCCTCCAGAGGAGATTTGGTAACAAGCTTGCTATAAATTAATATTGTAATGTATGATGCGTTCGTTACATGAGCAGGGCGCGGGCGCAGTCGCGGCCATCGGCGGCTAATCATGAACACAGGTAGCGTATCACCATCATCTCGCTCGCGACTTACGATCCATTCCGGTTATTAATGAACCCGAACCATTTTCGAATTTCGCCGCCGCCCGGACAGACTATTGACAGCTGTTTATTTATCAATGTCTACTTGACTCGGGCCGAGGCATCATCCGTTGCAAATATTTGAATTAGTATTCAATGAGCACTCGCTTTGCTTTCACAACTTTGACTTGGAGCAGCTTGGGCAGCGAGCGACCTATTATTGTTCATAGAAGTGTACAATAAGAAAATCAAACAGAATCCCGCTGGTTTCTTTGCACGTATCGGTCGCAGTCAGTTTTTCCATGAGGAGTAGCCGATAGCATTAACATTTGATAACAAACCTGTCGGCAACTGCGGGAATTCGCGTTTATTATTACGAAGACATCATGCTAATTGTCTTCTAAAAACTAAACTTCGCCGGAAAAGCTATCCGGCCGTATCCAGGGGTTCGCCGTGCCGCCGTATTACGATTAATTGATGCTAATTAATAAATTAATTAACCATGTTAATACTACGCTTGAGAGATTCCAGTTCTTCATGTGCCACGTACGTATTTGTCCGAGCTGCATTTGTATTGCTAACCGCAGCATTCTACCTTTTTGTTAGACGTTCTCGATACGGCATGATCTCGTTAGGTGACCATGTTCATATTTCGATATTAATTTAATGAAATTAATTATGTGCGTCGAGATGAACCACGCTCCTAATAAGGACTCTGTTATGACAGTCATTCATATAATAACGATTGAATCGGGGCGGCATTTGATCATAATTTATGTCATATTTTCTCATTTGTTTTCGCAGTAATTAAAGGAGACCTCGACTCGTGCGATGTTTTGTATCGAGTTCCTGCGAGTTATCGACGTTAAGATAAGCTAAAATGATCTCGGAACGTTTTCTTGCTGCGATTCTTACGTCCGGAAAAATATCATTACGTGTCTTAATAGCCGTTTCAAGTGTTTTTATTTGTCGTACGCGTGGATATGAAGTTATAATATCATAATAATATAATACGGTGGGTATAGTGGCCGGTAGAAAAACTGGAAAAACATAGTGGCACGCGCGTGGCTCCATTGAAGTCTCGCCGCCGCGGAGTATGTTGTCACGTATAGGACACTTGACTGAGATTTCTTCTTCGAAATGCATTCAGTTTCAAGAACACGACACAGCCCGTTCCTTCCTAAATCTAGATTTGGAAATTGCAGTACGTGATTCAGCGACCGCGTTGCCGACGCCGCGTGGGCGTACGACTATTTTGATACCGTCTTTGTCTTCTCGGAATTTAAGTTTGAATCTAATATGATAAGCAAATTGTACAAAGAAAAGTTAACAATACCACCATGTATTCTCGTTACGGCCGACAAAGATACAGCTTGTGTTGCATCGTAAAAAATGCTCGAAGCTCGCGATATTAGAACAAATCATAATAAAAGTGCAGCGAAAACAAATTTTGTTGGCTCGCAAGAATTTACAAGAGTCGGGCTCGCAAGCGGCGAGCACGCGTCCGAAGCGAACATAAATACGAACTCCTCGGCCACATAATATAACGAGTATAGGAGGCCAATTTAACAGACTTATTGTCTCCGTGCGGGTACAATGCGAGACATGGAGGGAGACGCAAAAGGAGCACGACGCCGGGGACCCCGAGCCTGCCGATACAAAACAATGGTATTTAATCAACGATGATAAATGCTGTATTCAAGCACGTTTTTTAACGATACTGCCGTATTGTTTTGGCGGGAGCTTACCGTTGAATACGGAGATAAGTCGCCGCTGAGAGTGGCTTAGCTGACAAATTGGAATAAAAGGAATATTTATTCGTGTTGGAAATCGTGGGGCCTTGACGTGGGGAGCTTGCGATTCCTTGATATATTCACGTATTCTACAGACACAAGGCAGACACGACACTGACCTCTTATAAGATGTTCACCATAATACAATTTAACATATATTACACTGACATATTATTAAAGTTTACAGGCACTTGTCAGTAAAGTGCATTTTACACCGACCTTGCTACTTTTGCGCTATAGGTAGATCACTCAATTTCTCACGTCGATTTTAATAAAGTAAACGTCTGCGGGATGACAAAGAAATGTCATTTACCATTTTGTTTGTAACATCATAGGTTAACTCGTGCAGTATACTATTCCATTTTCAAAAAGAGTTTCTCTCAGTCACAAAGGGCACATAGTACACCATATTGTGGTGCTATATTGAAGAGGCTTACATTCACCAATGCGTTAAATATCTACTGTGAATGTTGACAGTTATGTTTTCCCGCAACATAACGATTTACCCTCAGTAATACTGTCGAACACGATATTTAACTTAACTATTTAAAATGTTTTCCCTATTACATGGGACTTAAACATAACTGATGAAATGTGGGTATACTGTAGGTACACCTCTGCCCAACTCTTTGGGGAATACACGCGTGATGTTATGTATTATGTATCACTTAGAATTGGTTTGACGTCACATTCGACTTTTGTTTTGTTGTTCACTGTCAAATGTAAAAATCTGCCATTTTTGAGTCGAATAAAAATGTACTTATTATAAATCAATTGCACTACAAAGACCAAACCGTTTGGTTGCAGCAAAACACCATTAAAATAGCGAGCAGTATAAGGTTTGATACACGCATACTGCCCAGGTCTATCATCAAAATTATCTCCGTTCAAAATACACATACAGAAGATATATTTCGTAATTCCTCGCAACACCACAAACTGCACTTTCAACACTTCCAATCCCAATATTACGTCATAAAAGATATATGTATTAGCATTGCGTACGCTGAGTTTTGTATAAATCACATGCATTTTGTTGAAATAACGCTGGGAATACGATTGGCATCTGGTCTGCGGAGAGGCATCGTAAATTTGTGAGGTTAAACAGCAGGACGCCGTATTGAGCCTGAAGGACGAAGCATAGAGCAATGATTTATAAGTACCGGGCACTGGGCAAGCATGACGCACCTGATGTATTTGTTCGAATGTCGCCACATGACAATGACGATTGTTCTTTATGAGTTATGAAAGCGCTGCAGATATTGGAAATTGAAACGTTGTTGTTATTTGCAAATGTTTGAGCTTTGCTTATCAATATTAGTACTCGGGAAGTTCAATAAAGGTTTGTGATGTTCTGTCGGATTACTTCTTAGCTTAGTTTGTACTTGTACTTAATAATTAAGTATGAAATGTATATATAATAATTAAATATGTAATAGTTAAGTATGAAAGTACCTTATGTCTGTTTGCCTATTAACAATTTTCCTGAAACCGTTTTTGTTTATACTTTTGATCAATATTCTGAATTCTATGCACATGGTGAAAACAGTTTGTTAATTTTGCTTGATTTTATTGATGACTAGCTGTGTCCGCGACTTCGCCTACGTGGAATTTGATAAAATTTCTTGGGGGTTGGTTGAATGGTTTTTTCGCGTGGATCTCTAATATTTATTTATTTTAAAAGGAACATAAGTTACTCCTTAACATATCAGCTATCAGCCAGAATGATGCTGGACCCTTGTAAGGTAGGACTTGCGTAAGCATGCAAGGAATCTATCACCTCTTGGAGAGATTAGGTGGTATGTCTGACTTTTATCGATGAGCACTGCTCAGCTAACTGGCAGAGCACAATAACTGAACCTGCTGATGATCTTCGCCCTCACATCGCCCTAAAATAACTCACACACAAAAATGATCACAAATATACCTACGACTAATCAAAAACATATATCATCCAAATCTTCCCCAAGCAACAGAAGATATAAAACAAAAACGGATCCAGGACCTAACAAGATATGGATCTAAACGTCTCAAAAATGGCACTAACGGTGTTCGCAGACCTGATAACATTCCGTAACAATCAACAAAAACAATTATGTTATAGACATCGTTTTGTGTTGTGTGTGTCCCGGAGGAGCGGACCGCGTGGCATAACCCGCGTCCAAATATTTATGCAATTTATTCATATTGTCGTCTTGTGGACCCGGCTTTAGGCTGGTAGGTTTGTGTTTGATAGGAATTATGAAATTAGCTGTATTTATGAGCACTTTATTTTTGAAGTGGAAAGTTCTTCAGCCGCGTTGAAAATGTCATGATGGCCCAGTGGTTTAGGCCTTGCCTCTAGTGCACGAGGTTATGGGTTCAAACTTGGGCAAGTACTAATGTGACTTTTTCAATTCATACGTACTTTCTGAGTTTATCTTGGACTTAAAATTATTATAAGTCTGCAATCACCAACCCGTCTTAAGCAAGCGTGGTGATTAATGCTCGTGCCTTCTTTGTATTAAAAAGAGGCCTTTGCCCTGCAGTGGGACGGTAACAGATTGGTAGGATAGGATAGGACCCGGCTTTAGGCTGGTAGGTTTGTGTTTGATAGGAATCATGAAATTAGATGTATTTATGACCATTACATTTTTGAAGTGGAAAGTTCTTTAGACGCGTTGAGCGATTTTTGTAGGGTCGGTTTGTCACCGACATCTTAGTGTGACGTGTTGAATGAACGAAAAGTTATTTAAATTCAAAGTTTTAAGTTTTCACTTATGTCGGCAGTCCCCATGACTGCCTTTTTTTTTTTTTTTTTTTTTTTGAAATAAAAACGATGCCCCACACTAGGAATTTCTCCTGTATCGTGGGTGCGTTTACAAACATTAAAACTCACATACACAAACAGCCAGACCCGGAACAACTACCTGTAGGTCATACAAATATTTGTTCCGTGTGGGGATCGAACCCACAACACACGGCGCGAATATAATAATATCTTACGGGCTTCTGACTACCAGTAACGACGGTCAATGATCTACAAACGACAGCCAAACCAACGGCTTAGCGTGCTTTCCGAGGCATGGAGGAGAGTCTCGATGTGTAATGAACGGTAACCTATCTACAGACTGACCACGGATAGCTTAGACTTCGATCAACCCGTGCGGCTGTTTTTATTTAGCCACGAGTTCCCAACTGTCTGGTGATAAATATGGCACGTATAGCTAGCAAACCCATGACCGTGACAAGCCTCATAGAAGCGTCTACAGTAGCCAACTTGTACCCATGAATGTAATCATAATTATAGCCTTTTTGCAAGGCTTTTAGACATAACGGCATGTATCATATCCACGGCTTTTTGTAAGATTCTTATGATATTCTATTGTTTGAGCAGAGAGCTCCTGTGTATGAATTGTAGCGCGAACGAATATGAAAAAGGGATAAAAGAAAACAAAACCCGATACAATAGGCTGTAGTATCAGAGCTGAGAGGATCGTTGTCAAATTTTTATATCCTTCGAAATTAGTGTTGCCCTGTTGGAGAAATTATATTAGATATAAATGTAATCTGTTGTTGTACTATTTTAATTCACAGGATTAAACGATAGTATTTAAAAGTAATTTGTAACAAAATGTCTGGGTATTGGTAGCAAAAATAAAA
This sequence comes from Phlogophora meticulosa, assembly GCA_905147745.2. Taxonomy (NCBI): domain Eukaryota; kingdom Metazoa; phylum Arthropoda; class Insecta; order Lepidoptera; family Noctuidae; genus Phlogophora; species Phlogophora meticulosa. The sequence goes on along the minus strand of LR990520.1, from coordinate 13,186,036 downwards.
CAAGTTGAGCATGATAAGTGGCATGAGGGAATATCGTCGTCGCAGTTGGTCATCATAATATAGACGATGTTGCTTGTTAGTATATTTAAGACTCTAACCTAAAGGTCTGCTAACTTTTTTGTACCGTGAACCCTTTGGGAAATTGTACATAATGATTAATTTAAGCATTGATCATTTTAGTGTGTTTGTTGAAACTGGTACATCACACATGTACCCATAGTGTTTCATATTCAAGGATTCTACTTAACAACAAAACTAGATCTGGAAACCCATTTTATATTTACCATAAAATTTTAGGAGCGCTCACAGGATAGTTTTAATCTCAGTTTGAAGGGAAAATTTGATCCATACTTAAGTTGGATTAAAATAAAATAGCTTATAAAAGAAAGTATTACAGAAATGTCAATGTACCTACCTCTGATTTTATTTTTACTGATATTTTTATTTCTTTAAAACGATACAATTATTAATATATGAAGAAATGAAATAAAATAAATAATCACAGGGCATCGAAAAATAAAAATAATAAATATACTGATATTGATGACCTTATAAATCTGCATAGGCATCTAGGGGCCCCGCTGAAAAAATCTGTGCGTACTAACCGCTTTTTATTAGGTTATATACGTATATAATAATATAAAAGTATCCGAAAATGGATCCTCAAAAACCAAGTTCCTTTTCTAACTAGAGTTGGTTGTGGCAACACTAACAGCCATCAGTGTTGCAATAAATACGTCTGGCGGTGACAGGCAAAAAGGCGGGAATGCGCGGGCGACAAGCGCGCCCGGGCGGTCTCCGCGTATGCGTGTGCCGTGACGCTTTTTGGCCAAATTCATATTTAGAAGCGCGGGTTTTGTTTCTATTTTGTGTATTAACAAATCGTTTTAGTGCCATTGTGTTTGCGATATTTTTATGATTTCAGACGGTTAAATATTATTGAAGGGATAAGGCAACATACAGCGATATCTAAATTTCTTTTCAGTGAGCCAACAGCAAGGATCAGTTGTATCAGTAATAATATCTGAAGCATCAAAGTTGAGTAAATAAATCGAAAGCGGAATACTTATTTCCAGTTTACAACTTTTTCAGGAACGCTAGCGATAATATCGCTGTACACAGTCGCATGTTTTAATCCAATGAAACCACATTTACGGAATATGCCGTTCGAACTTTCCCAGGTGACATGAACTGGTACCTAAACTGCATGTTGCCTAGATCTAGAAGTGGCTACAATTTCGCAACTCACAGATCGCAAGTCGGCACAGCATTTGCGTGCTGGGCTTGCCCGAACGTGCAACATTCCCCGCGGCGGCCGCTATCAGATGTGCGGGCGCACGTGACGGAATCCCGCCCCCCCTCGACCCCTCCCCTTCTTCATCTTCCCAGAAACAGAGCATCTGAAAGCATTCGAGAGCAGCCGACGTGTCCCCACGTCTAAGTACAAGTCTAACGCTACTCCGGAATGGGGCGTGCGTGAGTCGTTTCGAGTCCAGCTTTATCTCGCCTAGATGACTGTGCTCTGGCATTTTTACGACCCGTTCCGTGAATAAGCTAATAAGGATATCAAATGTACCTGTTGGATTACATGTCTGACCATGTAAGGTTAAGAATTTTAAAGTAAAATAGTCTATCCACAAAGATAAAACAAAGAGGACATTTTGTTCGAGTCGTGAACATGGGTCTTGCGGATTGAAAGCTCAAACTGCATGCGACGAGTCAAATGCATTACACGTTCTTAGAAATCGGTATGTCAACAATGGCAGCAGGGCGCAGGGCGCGGGGCGGTCAGTCGGCGGCACAGACACACGCTGGATGCCTCCCTTTGAATAATTCGCGTTGTTGTTCGGCGCCGGTGTTAGCAATTGTCGCGCGGTTGTTTTACGATAGCATCGCGCCGCCGCGACTCGGCGCCGCTGATCTAGATCGCGGCGTCCGCTCACCAAAGACGTGCACTCGACGGATAAAGTCGTCACACACGACGTTCGCACCCGCGCCAGGTATGCCTTTGAAAAACGCAGCGCAATCGCAAAGTATTCAGCGTGCGCTCGTGATGGCATCCTAGCAACACTGTCGATGGCTTAATTTACTGCGCACCGCATTTGTTTTAAGCTTTGAGAGCTGTAAAGTATGTTAGATTTATAATCACTGGCAGTCTTAGTGAGAGCGCGTTTGAACATCGCGCTTCAGTAGACGTGTGCTATCTGGTATCGCGTTTTGGAGCGAAAGCAGGTGCCATCCTATCTCCTGCTGAGGGAAAGAAGATTATCATGGAGTTATACGGAGTTCTGATATTATGAAGAATTCTATTGGTATATTTTGGAATCGCCACGAATTGTTATTTAGGATTATTTCACTGACGCAAATAATAGGGCTTGGCTAATTTTATTACGTGTTTTAAGAATAGGACCTTACACCACTATTTTACGATCAAGAATATATACTGTATACAATAAGGTCTGCTATGATATACAACATCAACAGTACATACTTTAATTAAGCTTTTGGGTAACGCCTACAAACGTCCTACTCAATTACTTGTAGTGTTCCTTGTAGTTTCGTAGACATGCATCATCAAGATCAACGCCATGCATCGTCATCATTGACCTGCTCTTATCCCAAATTATTTGAGGTCGGCGAAGCATGTTCTCTTCTTCCATACATTCCTATTTGCCGTCATCTCAATAGTCACCTTCCCAGCTAAATTATTTATTATTTATTTAATACTTTATCCACACAAATCTGTACATTTGTGTGCTTAAAGTAGGCGAACTAATTGCCATAGGCCAACTATTGCCAGTCAACTTTTGGGTGATGCACAGACTTCACCCACACTACACCACCATCACACAAGCCATGCATAACTCTGAAAATGTATTCTTTTCTGAACGCCAACCAGGCCAGATACAAAGAATAAGCCGCGCAAGCATGACCGCATCACCATTTCTTTAGCTCCCAAATATTAATAACCGCTAAACAGATCAACACCACCATAAACTTTTTCTCACACGCTCGACATCACTAATTCATTCCATCCTCTCACGTACGTTCTACAACATTCTGTCTGTGTAATGGCAGCATTCAAGCCTTTCTGTTGTCCTAAAATTATTCACAAATGGCACGATGAGGCGTAAGAAGTCCAATTGTTTTCACCGGAATGCTATAACATCGTTTCTTTTCGTCCAGGATTCGTCACCAGCCGTGTCGAATATGGCACAGCATGCTCGATGTCGCAGCATTCCTGCTTTTTCTACAATATTAAGTCGAGCGGCCATTATGGCCTGGCACACATAACCGAGGTGTGTATTGTAATTTTATCGCTTCACGTATTTGTTGATAGGTAATTTGTCGAATCGCTTCGATATTAATGTTTTTGGCTCACGTTTTGTTGGTCTCGTTATGAAGTTGTTCTGGATCAAAGTATTTTAAAATATGCTCATTGAAATTCTGTAGTTTACAGGATATTTTTGATCGTATCCCTCTAGCGATGTTGGTTGAAGATATAAAATGGAATATTGGTGAAATACAACATAGGTACTATCACAATCTAAGGATTTATACATTAGGAAATATAATGACGCTGAAGAGTTTGTAAGTTACTTTTTGTTTGGACGTCCTCTCCATTACAAGTCGGAATATAATAATTCTTATTGCAGTTGATAGCCACCATTCTTGAGGCAGGTTACAAACTATTCAACATCACGCTACGACTCTTTGGAGCGGGTAAAACCACAGACAGTGACTTAAAACTTTTTTAAGTTTTAAGCGACCAAGAGTTTTTACATGACATACTTTTTATTTGATTACGTCTGACATATGTATAAATAAGTACAGGGCCTTACGACACAGTGCATATTATTTACTTAGCTCAGTACCTACGCCTCTGTAAACTGCTATCGACCACAGCCGTCTCTAAACTCCCCAAATATTTGACTTCTCTAAAAAAAGTTGTTAAGCTCTCGTTCCCAAATTATAGTGTTCAAACATTTTAATACAACGCTAAGAAATGTGCGTAAAAGTTTATAAAATGGTGGGCCATAATATATGTAGCGGTGCCTTCTGGCGGCCATTACTTAGGTCGGAGCTTGTTATTAAATTCGGCCTTATTTATTTATTTATGAGCATGTTTATTGTATGCGACGTGGCCCACCATTCTTGGGTAGTGACTCTCAGAGGAGGATGGTGGAATTTTCTTTTCTGGGCAATGGAAGATGGGTAAGCTTACGTGGTGGTATTCTTTGTGTCTAGAGTTTATATATTTTTTCATTAAAATTATACAATTATTAATATATGAAGAAATAAAATAAAATAAATAATCATAGGGCATCAAAAAATTCATCCGCATCGTTGTCAACGGGAAAAGTGCCCAGAAGGCTGGCAGCATTGCCACGTTGAATGGCAATGCTGATTCTTTGGCCAAAAAAAAGGCCAGCCCTCTGGTCACGTGAAGAGTCGACCAAACGTTTCGCGATTTCTCGAAAAACTAAATGGGCACACGGACCCCATGGCCCTAGTGTTTCAACCCCAAACGGCTCAAACATATAACTTCCAGTTAGGTTGTTGTATTTTCGCCGTTTGAGGTTTTCTGCACCTGCAGCAGCCGCACCTGCACAATACACCGTACTAGGAAGATGGGATGGCGCAAGGGTGTCGACACATGTTGCATCCCACACCAAAGCCCTACCCATCTTCCAAGGTATTATGGTCATTCCATCTGGTAAGCATTTTTCGAAAAATGTACTCAAAAAAGTACAGTAGGTAGTGAAGACTAAATGCATATCCAAAAGGATCGTATGAACCTTATGTTGGGCTTCCACGACACTAGATTTTGATTAAGTACAAGAATCATTATTTAGTACTTCACAGTTATTTAAATACGACAATGAGTACTCCGTTATACCATTAGATCAGGAACCAGAAAGTTCATACCTACCGAAGCCTTAAGATTGACACTACCACCCAAAAGTAACTCCATTGTCGTTGCCCCAAAACAAATAACACGCACGACCAACAAAAGTGACGATTATAGCGCCCAGAGACCACTCGAGAGAACTTTAATCCAAACTTAATTACAGATGAGCGGCGATCACATGAAATATCGATTTGGGAGGAATATTCAAACGATCGGTACAGGTGCCGCGTCACGCCCCCCCCTCAGGCCCACACACTTACGTGTCGGACCCGAAGACGCTCAATACTCTTCCATTAATTTATTATCACCATTACGAAAAGGAATTTTGCATAGAAATAACAAAAAAAAGACCAACTATTTTAAAATTCAAATAAATATCACTACAAACTTCCCAAGTGTATGCAGCGGACGTAGAAGTAAGAAAGTCTTTTCCCTATCTCTCAGATTTATCTCTGAAACCTACTCGGCTTTCTCGGATCGCTTGCAAGGAACATTAGCAAGGCTCGCGCCGTCGTCGGCAGATGCATCGGGCACGAATCGAGTTTCCCAATAATTTCATAGCGAATGAGCCTCGATCGAAGAGGTTCCGTATCTGAGGATCCATCTCTCGCCGACGGCCACGCGGCCAGCTATGTACGGCCCTTATTAAATGCAAAATATTGTAGCTTTACATAACCGAGATCTCGTTAATATTGCATTAACAATATTTTATGAGACGCCATGTTTTCGCCTCGGCTTTGTACGTGATATGTTAGTAACGATGTGCAGAACAAGCGGGTTCAATGATTTTGCATTCGTTTTGTTCGATGAGCTTATGTTCCTTGGTTCAAAGCTTGGTCTTTGCTTATAACGGACTGGTATCTTATACGTTTTCAAACGCGAAGTTTTGATCTACAAAAATGGATTTCATAGATTTTTCCACAAATATTTAGATGCCCAAAATACTTTGTTATTATTTAGTTATTGGTGTCTTCTTCAGAAAGGTCAGGTGAGTAGTATGACCAGAGGATTTTAATCCTTGACGAGAACGTTACGTAAGTCAACGATTTGGCTAGGCACATTGATGTATGAAAGTAAACGAATCAAAAGGAGCAGCTTAGGATTGTAGCAGGTAGCGTTTATCTATTTATTTATTGATTTAGGATCTCCTACAAACGATTTTCACAATGCATAACACATTAAAACAGGGCAATATACGGTATTAAGTAATTGTAGTCCTTCACTTACAGAAGACCACAGCAAACACAATATTATTATGATGCGTTCTGTATTTTCTGCCTATCTCCACGGAAAAAAAGAGTAAATTTATGTTTGTAAGTATTCAGGCATTAAGTATGAGTTCTAGACTAACACACAATACATTTTATGTTAGATAATGTTATTTACGTAAATACAACTTAAGTAGTAAAAATCATCATCATCATCATCATCATCCTCTTGCCCTTATCCCAATTTTTCATTTGGGGTCGGCGCAGCATGTCTTCTTCTTCCATACATCTCTATTTCCCGTCATCTCTGAAGTCACCTCCTTCTTAGCCATATCAACTTTCACACAATCCATCCATCGTTTCCTGGGTCTCCCTCTACTCTTGTAACCCTCTACATTCATACTCAAAACTTACTGAAGTAGTAAAAATATCAACTTGTAATACAGTTGCAATGTAAGTTTGTTAAGCAACTAAAATGTAGAAATCTTTGTAGATGCATATCAGGCGGGGCATTCAAAAAATGTTGATTTCCCGAATGCAAGACAGTTGTTATCTACAACAGTATCTGTGGAACAACGAACATCAGTTGCTTCCTCTGTAGTAGTTATGTAACTAGTTTACTACTTGTATTATTATGTTACAGGTGACATTGGAGGTTGGAAAGTCGAGCTTATTAATTACGTCAACGCTAAGTTAAAGGTTTTGGCCAATGTCAAAGATTTGGAATAAAAGTCATTTAGATTACAAATAAACTTTGGATTTCATTCCAGGTCTAAGGGGACATAACTTGAGGGTATATCTATTATTATCACGTAGCATAACATCGCGCATGTACATCCCTAGGGGTTGGGCAGAGGTGCACTTGTAGTACGAGTAACACCCACATTTCGCCAGTAATGTTTATGTTCCATGCCTATTACATGGGACATAAACAAAACTGTCGAAATAAAGGGCGAGCCTATTGTCATCAACCGGGCAGAGATCCGGAATCTGGGCTATTCATGAGAAAATCCCTGTTGGAGAAACTCAATAATACATATTCTATTTGAACATTGTTGAAGGCCTTGTGGCTAAATTATAGAATCCGCATGGGTCGGTCGAAGGTAAAGCTAAGGTTGCTGAAGTCGGTTCATGGATGGATGACTATATCTTATATTACGATACCCCTCCGGGTACCCCTCCAGACTATTGTGTTACCCAGTATCTGAGCAATCGTTCCGTGTAAAGTACTAGTGTTCAGCTACATCTGGCTAGACTGGAAGCCTACCCGAACATATTTCAGAAAAGCATTCATCGCCTATTACCTTCACAAATATATCACAAATTGGTTCTCATAGGGGAGGCAACACTGTTATTTATACAGAGTGGAAGGGACATCAACGCATAACCTGGTACCATGAGTTCATTACATGATTCTGGACGCCCCAGCCGTGATTGTTTTTGTTTTTCTCTGATGTGCTTAAAACTGTAAAATATGATGAGAAATTGATCATTATATCTAACCAATAAGATTTTTAGTCAAAAATGTACATACTTCTCATTGGATTAGGTAGAAATCATGATTTTTTGAAGTACATATATAGTAAAAATAAACCTCAAAAAAACGTATAAATTAGGAAAAGCCGGCGAAAAAATCCAACGCTGTTGAGTTTAGAATCATATATTGAACTCATCATATCAGTTTGGTTGTCTATGTCCCTCCCATCTTGTACACATTGAATGGGTCTGTGAAGAGTTCCATGTTGCACAGCAGAAATCAAAAGACTGAATAATGATAAACATTTTTGCACCAGCCAAAATTTCTTTAATTTTTTAACACATGTTGCGCGTAGATTTCGTACTTTTCCGTTACATAACTATAACATCCCCTTCACCCCTTTTAGTTTTGAAAATAATAATAGCCTAGCATAGCACTCGGGAATAATGTAGATTTCTAAGTGATTATTTTTTAGAATTGGATCATCAGTTTTGGAGATAACCCCCTACATACAAACTAAAAAACCAATTTTACCTCTTTATAATATTAGCATAGATATAGATTTTACAAACCAACTCTTATGTTTTTAGATTAAACTTAGATACCTCACATACCGACATGTTGCGGATGTACACATAGCCCGTTATCTGATAATAGTTAGCTAATTAAAACAGTTACAAGGAAATACTATTTACACAAACTATACAATTACACGGTTTGCGATTGTTACTAAAATGGCGGGTTTATCATTATAATAAGTAGGTTTAAGTTATACTTACTTATTACTTGAGTTTATGGTGAATAATTAGTAATGTTAGTAGCTTATTTAATTAAGTATGTAATCATTTTATATTTGACATATTTTTTTAACTTGATTGACTCGTTGATCTAGTTGTCACAAGCTGTACAGCTGAGCATGAGGTCATGGGTTCGAATCTTGGGTCGGGCAAAGTGTTATTAAGTTTTTCCGCGAAGAATTTCTGAGTATCAGCCCGGAGTCAGGATTTGTGCCGTGCTGGGTTGATGGTAATGGGCTTCCCCCTGTTAATAGGGTATTTTACACTATGTAAGGAAAAATATAAAAATGTTTGTTCATAATAGATTTCGAAAAAAGTAAACAAGAAACGTCGATATTTATTCATAAAATTGCAATTTTAATTTTATAATTCCATTTTAAAAATCGTCTTTTCTAATCTGTTTTTGAAATGTCTAAAACGCCATTCGCCATGTTGGATCCCGCCGTGACGTCATTCCGATAGTAAACAATCTACTGAAAATAAGTTGTGCGCTGTTATTTTGATAAATTTACGAGTTATTAATACGTTTGTAGACTTCTAGCCTTTATTTCACTATGGAAGACGGTTTTGTGAAAGCAGAAAGTACAAATCTGCCAATGGTTAATACTTTAATGGTGGCGAAATTTTTTGCCTCCAATCCCGATTTCTGTTCTGCGGAGTTGAGAAATGTTAAAACAGCAATGTAAGTTTTTGCATTCAGGCACAAGACACCAATGATAACTCATTATTTTCACGAATCTTAATACTTGGTCTTTCGCAGTCGTATTGTTTACTAACCGAGTGACGTCACGAGATGAAAAAGCATGGCGGCTAGCGTTTCCGCGCGAAAATTCAAAATCATAAATAAAAAACAGATTTTAAGGCGCTTTTCGGTTTTAAAAAAAATTAACAAAATTTCTACTAGTTCATTACGATCTCAGGATTAATTTAAAACAGTTTTTGAAAAATGGTGTAATACCCTATTAAACATAACTGGCGAAATATGCGTTATATCATAGGTAGAGTATAAATCTAATAGAGAGAGAGAGAGAGATAATAGAGTACAACTCTACCTTACCCTTCGTGGAAAACAGGCGTGATATAACCTTAAGTTTTTTTTTTATAAAATTAAGTTTGAGCAAAACTCATTCAACCTAATATTCAGTTACTCACTCTAACGAATTGGACATTAGCTTCAAAGCTCTTAAGTATTATAAAATACAAGTCATTAAAATAATTCACAGCCCATTTTCTATCCAGGACAAAATATCACGTTGAATTTGAAAACATAAGAATTTTTCAGGTCTAGCAATTTTAATGTTGTAAAGAAGTGGCTTAATTGTGACAAAATAATAACAGCCGCTCGAGTCTATCGTGGGTTAAGCTTGCCGAGATTGGTCCTTCGATGGGTGACCATTCACCCCGTGCCCCAGATGGTACTTTAAGCATTTCGTTCCGGCTGTCATTGGTAGATATTTGACAGTCGCTAGAGACATGTCATGGGTATCATACTACCCAGCTACTGGGTTGTACAAGTCGTTCCTTGTAAAAATACTGGTACTTATTCAGTTAGAATGGAATCCGATCCCAAGATTAGAAGTTGGAAAATGGCTAGGCAAATGATAAAGATGCTCATTTTTGTCATTGCATACCACACACATACTTACTATTGATTCAATAACTTGGGTGGCCAAATAGAAGCCAAGCCGCGAGACATAAAAATATTAATTCAATAATAATATCAATCTCAACTCGTATCAAGTTAAGGCCACTATAACTAAACGCAGCTTAATCACAACTTAAGAATAAATTAAGCATCACTAGGATGTCAGTCAAGTCTATTTAAAATATTTTAATCTTATAAAAAAGTAATTACAGAAGTTGATATACACGACACCGGTTAGTAGCGGTTGCTTGTTAGTTTTGAATTTTAATTAGTGACTCATGCGCATTTAAGCTCGTATACACTGTTCTTGTTTTGCTTGCCAAGATAGTAAACAAACTTTGGTTCAAGATAACTACGAAATTTTAGATTATAAATGACTTTTGTCTTGTCGCTTAATTTGTTGATTTTTCAAAAAAGTTTTGTTTTTAATTCCCAACTTTAGAGAATATAAACCAAAATATAATCCAAACGAAGTAAAAAGCAGCATGTGAGAAAAATTAAATCTTTACACTGGTGTCGTCTAAATATAAGGGTAAGGAACTGAGGCAGTGTTAAAAGCTGCAAAAGATTTTCTGAAGGAACAGCTATATACCGACTACCCATTTTACCTTACAACTTGCCATGTCTAGAAATCGATATTTCTTGTTTACATTCATAGCAAGAATTAAAAATGGGGTATACTTCAGCATAGTGTACAGTGATGTGCCTAATCGGCCAGGTGCGGTTCTATCTTTGTAATCTGAAGAAAAAACTATTGAATACATTTGTGTGATACTGTCAAGGAAGTTGAAGATAATTATCAAATTTTTGTACTGATTTTGTCTTGACTTGATGTTCATTGTGTTTGGAAATATGTATAACATCTAAGTGCATTACTTTCCTGGTATAATTGACCTCGTAACTGATGTCAGTCACCCTAAGGTTGAATGTCACTTGTACGTGATAAAAAGACAAGGTAGTTTTTTGTCCACGTGACAGGCGGATAGTGTCGACCTTACATTCGACTTGGCGGGAATTGTTGTCAAAAGTGATAAAACAATTACGAGGTTGAGTATAAACGAGCTACGAGTATATTATTCGTGAACATGGTGTCTCATGTCTGCGTAATCTAACGGCTTTTCGAAATTAGACTTTATTGATCATTATAGAGCCTTGTAAATTAAATATTGACGCTTAATTTAAGGTTTAACTACTTATCAGCTGGTTTTATGTTGCAGTTACGAATTATTTACACCAACAACCCCAGCTCCATTCAAATTATAGTGCATTTCATATATACTTTTATTCCTGATGATTACTTTTACTGCTTTACAACGGATAATTGTGGGGGTTCAAGGCCTAATATTACTGGAGCAGTTTAGGGCCACTTCATGCCTAAACATTGGTTATTGTAAATAAATTATCGGTTAGGCGAGTTCGTTACATCTGTCACAATTACAGGCCGCACCTGCGCGGCGCGGGCGCACTCCAACATCACATTTACATAAAATGAAATCGCCCCGTGGACGATACGCCACGGAATTCTGAATATCCATAAACGTAGCTGCCAGCATACCGAGGGCCATACTTAAAAACAAAATTAAAGGGGATAGCCGTACGATAATATGAATTAAAAATAATAAAACAAAAAAATAGGAGTCACGGATCGCCTCGAGTAAGTTTTTTTCGAGTTTTTTAAGCGATGCCTGCGAACAGAGTTTGGCCAGTATCTCCTGACAATATCTTTGACGAGTTTTTTATGCGGCATTATTTTTAAATGAACAGATTATAAATGGTAGTTTGGCGATTTAACGCCCAATCTAATTAGGCAAATGATATGTGTTTTCTGGTAAAGATCAACGCCCGATAGTCTGCACTATTGTTGATTGATTTATATGCATGTTTTGATTGATATCGACTGATAACTTTCAGTTAGGCTGATGGCATAGATTATTTGGTATTATATTGTTTTGTAATTATAGTTTGGCTTTATTTTATAGCGTATTATGATCATGTTGTTTGTGCATAACTTTTCTGTCGATAGATTTATTCCTTTACTGAATGGTTGTAGTTATGGGTGTCTCGTGTTCATATTTTAATAAGTTAGCAGACGTTACAAGCTTCATAAATTACTGTTAAATTACAACAACTGGGCAGTTCGCAAGCTTAGCTATTTATTGTAATGATTGGCTAGTCTTCAGATGACATATTAAGACAGGAAAAAATTGTCCTTGCAAACCTCTGATTTGTGAGATAAAATATACTTACTTGTAGGTCCTGCAACGTGAGACGGAAGATGATTTCTTGCTCGGATTAAAAACGTAGTAAGTGCTGAAAGCGTTTACTCGTACTAAATTAAAAAAAAAACTTAAAAATCTCAATGAATTCCGTAGTCTTTTAGTGCTATTAACAGCCTAGTTTCCATCCTCTAAGTAATTAGCATATTGAGTAGTATTAGAATTTTATTGAAGTTAGAGGTAACTTCTTGATGTTTTCTTTTTAAATTATTTTAAGTTTGGGACCCAAGAAAATATAACGTCGTTTCTCATGCAATTTAAATTGTAAAGACATACTTCATGTAAAATCAAATATACGATTAGATGGAATTTGGGATTATATCCCCCCTAAACTTGAGTTACCTCATAAGCTACTCTTTCATAGATTAGGATAAGACACAGACTTGATAAGGTTAGTAACTAAGTAGGTAATATTATTAGAACCTTTGTGTGATTTGAGTGTGGGATGGAGGAATAGATTGACATTAAATCCAACACTAAGAGATGCTTCTTCAGAGTAAAGTTAGTATAATGATAGTGTTGCCTCTTTTTTTTCGTATTTCCTTCGTATCTTTTAGCGTTTCCTTATTTCACTTTTTTTTTACTACCTACAAGCAGCAATAAACATTTATTGACACGATTGGATTTGATCATCATCTGCCTAGCCTTTACACAACTATGTTGGGGTCTGCTTTCAGTCATACATGGAGCGTCTGCCTATCTGACCTCCACAACCCAGTTAATGGGCATTACGATACCCCTAGTTAGTGGTAGTGATGTTAGGCTTCTTCTTTGGGAAGAAATGGCCCGTTATCACATAGAAGGAATCAGATGGTCATTGTCTTATAATAACCTTCCTGTCGTTTATATATGTTTAATACGAAAATGTTCTTCAAGCTTCCATGGTTAGAGAAAATCAGCAATATTGCGATGATCCCAGTAGTTAGTCTCTTCTGTTCTTTTCTGATTAATTTCGTTGCAGGATCCCAGACAGTTGAATCGTTTCTCCGGGACTCGTCGGGCTACATCGTCTCGACTCTTTTCTGGTGGTCGCCACTGTTGATTCTGGTTTTCAGGAGATGCAGTGGTTTGGGAATAGTGTGGCGGGCTTGTCCCAAAACAATAAGGTACCTACTTAATTTTAACTATGAAAGAGCCTCCACCTAGATTGAACTGCCTAGGGATACCTAGATAAGATCTTGCACTTTTATTTCAGACCATGTAAGTAACTCTGTATCTAATGTAGTTAACTGGTGTAATGTGGATGGTACTATAGATACTCCTCTGCCTGTCCCTTCAGGGTACACAGGCGTGATGTTATTTTATGTAAGTAACTCTTAATACTTCCATAGATACATTTTCGTGAGTACTTAGAGTTCGACGGAATTTCGTTTAGGGTCCTCGGCAGTTTTTGTTAGGGTACGACCGATATAAACGTTTTTGTAATTGTAAATATCTTTTCGAAAAAAAGCGGATTAGAATGCAATTCGTTTTTTCTTATAAATGTCAAATATCAGATCACTTGATTGTAAACTCTTTATTTATGTTTATGGAAAAAAGTAAAGTTTCGTGTGATTTAAGTTTAAACGGTTAATTATAAGTAGGATGTGGTTATGATTTAAAAATATAGATTGATATTGCACTTATATGAATTTTATTGAAAACAAACATGGACAAGCTAATATATGTTTAGTTTTCGGTTTTAAAAAACTATCTTCGCACGATGTCGAGTTTTATACTGTTCACCAGCTTATAACATGGAGTTCCTTGCACATTCTTCTCCATACGTAACTACCTTTCGGAAGGGGCAACTAGAACAATTTTAGTCTTTTATTTTATTTAAAAGTTGATGTTTAAAAGTGAATTTGAATGGTTTAATTAAAATAAGTTATTTGACTTTAAAATATTGAAATGCAGGATGTTACAGCTACCTATCATCTTGTCCATCGCTGTGATCTCATGGAATTTTCAGTACTACTTAAGTTGTCAATAGGACGTCCTACTTAGGAGTTCTGTTGCCTCATACATGTTCATGAAATTTTTAATATCATAGCTTTTATTTTACACAAATTGTTATTACCTCCTTCAACTCTCACATTAGCAATCTGTAGCTTAGTGGGTATCTACGTGTATTTATAAAAAAAAGCAATGGTAATGGTTTCTTAATTTGTAGAACTAAACTTTTACACAAAAATACGGTCCTGAAAAATACTATCTTTGTTAGATACTCTGTGGATTTTTACTTGAGTTTTTCTGAGTCTAAACGTTTTTTTTGTCAAAAGAATACAAATATTTCACTAGACTTCTTTAGATTTCTATTCGATTACTCTCTTAGAATAAAATAATTTTTAAACTTTGAGTAGATTCTTACCTTACCAATATCAGTAAGTAGGTTAGTACCTATCTATGAAATCTAAACGGTTTTCCAATGATTCTTTAATTAACAAAACAAAAGCTTTCGCTTATCAATAAGCCAATGCCTGTTAATGCATTTAATGCTGAGAAATGTAGTTAAGAAATAAATCAACGGATAAAACCTGAATGCAACCTGAATCAATGCGTTTAGCCTATCGATGAGTTTAATGTGAGGATGAAATGAAGTAAGTGGCGAATAACTTAGATGTATCTTGACACTTTGCTCATTGCGAGCACGTTTGATACAATAAAAATCCAATGAAAATTAAAATATTACGAGAGTCGCGGGCGCACCCGAGATCTCCGTAAAAACTGTGAACCATTCAGCAGTGCTGGGAGCTGCTTCAGCCAACATCATAATTTAACATCGCAAAAACTCGCGTCTTAATAAATAAATCAACGTATTTTTTCACCGTCCATAACTTAAGGAGCCGAGGCGGGAAATCGGATGGAAGTCGAGGGCGAAACTTTTAAAAAAGGAAACTGCTCTTGCGGCGTTCGCGCGCGCCGCCATTGGCCCGGCCGGCGGGGGCGGGAAGCGGCCTGCGCGCGATTGGTCGCCCGCCGACGCAACGTAGGCGCGTTCATCTCGAGACACGAACAAATAGATTTTTTTAAACAAAAGCAATTTTCCTATTCTTCTTGTTGTGGCTCCGTTTCTATAGTTTGTTTTTGCTGGGCGACGTTTTGTATTGTTTACTGTGGTCGAGTGCGCGACAATCCGCTGCCGGTTAATTCTCAGTGATATTAACTAGTCGACTCCTCCGCGTATTGTTTATGCTGGCGCATGCAAATTTTGTAAAAACAAGCGATTGTTATGAAAAACAAGCACGCAGGCTGTTGCAACTGCCTACTCGGCAATAGGAAGGCTCGGCTCACGGCGAGAATGTAATTATCGAGATACGAACGCATTGTGTGATGACAATAGGCAAGTCACCACTCACAATACAACTGAACTGTTCTTGCATGTTCAAGATAACATTTACATTAACTAAGTCCTCATTATTATACTTATCTATATTCAATAAAACTTTAATGCTAATTGTCTTCAGGTGTTGAAACAACGAAACAATCCTGTGACCAATTTTTACACATTTCCTATAAATTATTTCCGTGGGAATACATTTAAGATAGGATTCACTTATCTAACTATAAGTAATTCCGTTACAAAATCATCTTCAAGAGAGTTTTCAAATAGCTTGGAAGTAAACTCAGAATCCATTGCTTTAATTTTTTCTCAAAAATTGAGAAAATTTACTAACCTACCTTTATGTTTTCTTCTTCTGCTGAAAAATCATGATCATCTAGATATTTACTTATATCTTACTGAATGTTGAGGAAGACCAGTTCTAGGTCTTCCTAACTAGTAATTAGTAACTAACTAGTACTAGGTGCCTACTTATGAATATACCTGATATATGTAAATATTACCAATTACTGTAATATTTCTATCCATTAGCTGCACTTGTTGGACATTGGTACTTTAGAGGTTGTATAGAATAACAGACCTTATTGTATACAGGCTGGTAGAATATTCGTTATCTATGGTTTTAACAATGGTTGTAAAAGAGCGCGTCTCGCCATCAAACGTAAGAGTTTGGCGAGTTTAGGATTAAGCAACAACTCTGTATTAAAATTTCTTTAAATAAATAAAAAAATTAAAAAAAAACAACTCAAGTTATATAAGAATAGTTTAGGAGATAGAATATTTTATATTGTTAATTTTTTATTGGGACCAGCCCGGCACCCTATTTCCTAACCACTGCAACTCCTGAAAACCAGAAAAGCGTCGAGACAATGAAGCCCGACGACTCCTGGAGAAACTATTCAACTGTCTTGGATCCCGCAACGAAATTCACCAGAAAAGAACAGCGGAGGAGTTAGGAAATATCTCACTTGTCTAAGAGAAGGACTCTTGATTGTAAAATAGTGATGTAAGGATCGATACTTAAAAAACGCAATAAAATAATCGGAGCCCTGTTATTTACAGCAATGAAATAACCCGGTGAACAGTACATGCTTCGATCAGTATAGAAGTGATCATTCTTTAAAGCATGACAGTCTCAACCATGCCTAACGTCGTAGATAGATCGTTCAACACATCAGTTGCTTTTTCAGAAGTGTTGTTGTGTAGACTGTTCTTAATTTACAACAGTTTAAACAGTCTTTTCTTCACGGTTGTGAAATCTGTTCTGGTTGTGCTATCTGACATTTTCAGGTTCTTAGATTTTCTTGGAATGTATGACAGAAGTGCCCATTGTCCTCTATTCAATTCATCGAGGGATTCATTTGAGGGCATTTTAATGATTACCTATATGTAGTAGTAGATATATGTAGTATATGTAATCTTATTTTTTGTTGAAAATAAACCTCTTTTTTATTTTTACGATCAAGTTTTAATATGAGACCAACCCTGACGTCGTGAAAAAAAGTCAGCTGCACCATACGTTTTGTCGATCTAAGAAACAAGGATTAATCTGCACACCTGTTGTTTTTCAGAATTCAACGATACATTCCTTCAGTAAAAATTATTCATAATGATGTGTATAATGACCCCTTAACCTCTTAAATGTTCACTGAACTCATACACAACTTCATTATTTGTTGACAGTAAACCACTTTCGAGTAAACAAAAAAAAATTGTGTATAATTAGGTATGTCTGTGCCTCAAAGCGTTAGGTAAGTATTAGCAACCTTTAATTATGACAGTTTCAGTTTTAGTGCCCATATTGTATCTAGGTAAATTAGTAATATAAAAGCAAATAGTCAAAAAAAAGGCCTTCAGGTCGAAATAACATGATAAAGATCTTATGATTACAATTTTAGGTACCTACCAAAGCCCTTTAGACCTTGCACCATCCTTGTAACCATTAGACCAATGCAATGACTTTTCCATCTCAATCGTAGATAACACAAAAGTCGTGTTTCATATTTATACAGAAACTCTGTAAAATATTCATTAAGTGAAATGCAAGTCGTGCAGCGCAAGAGATGAATAATAAATATCTAGATTGATATCGTCATATTTTAATCTATATCAGTTCAAACGTGCCTGGAATTATACCAAAAATAGGATTTCAAATCTGACCTGGGCGTCACGAAGTGGAGACACTTCAAAATTATACTTTGACTCTGAATAAGTAAGACATGCCGCTATGGTCAACATTATTTTCATAGTCACCTGAGAATGGAGTCCGGAGAAAGGTAAGGTCAGTTCTACCTACGTTGAAAGTATAACCTTTAAAGTTAGGTTTAGATTATGTTACTAAGGATTTTTTTAATAGAGGATATTTAAGTGCAAAAAGTAGCGTAAATAGAAGACCAACACAATACAGTAGGTACAACAAAAAGCTCTGTTTTAGCAACTTACAAATATCGTGAGAACACCATAACTAACATTCTATCCCATAGACACGAGCCCACTAGCCGAGCTAACCCGAATTCGTCCGAGATGTCCCGAGATCGTGGCCATTTTTCCTCCAAATTGCGCCCTTTGTTATGCAAAGCGCGGAGGCGCCGTGTGCGGGCGCACAATCGCTCGTTTGTGCCCCGCGCCCGTGTGACACGGCCTTATCGCCCATCGCACGGCAAACCACCACACTTTTTACAATGACTAGTGACTGATTAGAATATTTCATCAGTCTGTCTAGGCCTAACTCATTCTGTTTTTAATTACGCATTTAAATTCTAACTGGGAGGTCGTGTGACAAATCTGTTTTGTGGAGGTTTATGTGCTCGCTTTGAGGATATGGCTGTGATGAAGTTAGATTAAGATCTTAATGTTATTGTATTACTTTTGTATCCCATTTTACGATTTATGAGTAATGGTATTGTTAATCCATATTTAGATGAGGAAGTATTCTCTGGTGTCTACATAAGTATAAGTACATGATTTATTTTTTTAAATTACCTCCATGACTGTAAGTAACATTGAAACCGCATTGCTGAATAACTTTTCCGTAAAAACTTTTAAAAAAGATAGTCGTACATCAACACAAAGGTCCGATCATTCATTTCGCGCAGCCGAATAATCTACAAAATGAGCCCTCATTGATTTTCCTACATTACTAATTGCGATAGCGAAACGCCAACCAGATTACAGATGCACTTTACGAACGTCCCTTGGTACTTTGGAACTCCTTATTGTAGAGGCAGTAAGGTTGGTTATGGCTAGTTTATCAGTTTTGTTGTCTCCTACTGATATACTTTAAACGGCTCGACTGTTATCGTTGATCGTGCCAATGCATCATATTTGCCGCGTGTTTCGTCACACAGATCGCCATCACATCGATAATGAAGCGACTACATTAAAAATATTAGCTGCAAACAGAACTGGGCCTATATTCGTCATTGTAGGAATAAATTATGTGCACCTACATAGATAGGGTTTCAATTAATTTCTCTTTGGAAAACGATGCATCAATTTCTATCAAAATATTATTTATTTATGTCGGTTGTTTTGTATGTCTTGTTTGTCATTTGAGTGATATAAATTGATTAATTTGCAGTTAAGCAATATATTCATTGCATATAATACCTTCAATTTTCTTGTCATCAATCTAGTTATAGGTACCAACCTACTCTGGGGTCGCGGGGACTCAGAGTGAGGACTCTGTTCGCCCACCGAGTGACTTCAGGGAAAATGGTGAGAGCCCTTTACCGTCTCAGATTCAGGCCTCTTTATCGTTAACAGGCCGTCTCTTAAGAGGTAACGGGCCCCCTTCCATGTGCTGATGGTGATCACCGAGGTGTTTTTAGAGAGGTAAGAATCTCACACTCTCTGGTCTTTTTCCCAAAAGCCCAGGCACTTTTTGAAGGTTTCCACCGTAAACATAAAAACAAAAGGTACCAATCAACACCATACATTTTTTCAACAACCTCATTCCACCACTTGGCTCCTTATTATTTTCTCTTGATTATTTATTTTGGGAAGCATATCGGAGTTTGCTAGTGTTGCGGTAAATACTTAGTTTTTCTATTGTGTTTTTGGCGTGGCAGTCAAATAAAGTATATAATAATACTGAGATATGTGTCAAATATCAAAGTCAATTTAGCAAACGTTTACAATAAGTAAGTTCGTTGTTTTAACATGAATAAACACCGAAATAAAATCTGTGAGTTCTATCTTAACAGAAGACAAAAGTCTTCTAAAGATTTCTTAGAAAACCTAGAACAAGATCACGTGAGATTCGATGCTGCTGTGAAACATGCATGAGTACCTAGTGCAAACTTACAAATTCTTTTTTCCAAACTAAAAACGAAGCGAAGAATAAGTCTCTACTAAATTCCTCCCATACTTACCCACTATCACACGCTTTACACAAACGCGATCAATACAGAATAAAACTTGCACAATCCAATCAGCGGTAAAAAGTGGATGTCTAAGGAAGACCAAACGAGGCACTGATCACGTGAGATTATTCGTCTTGCCTTGTTTTCAGTCGAAGCCCGCCTTTACACGTACAAAATGCATACTTGGCATAAATTTAAATTTGCCGTGTTATCGAAATAGTTGGGTAATTTATGAGCGACATGGTGCATGAGTTATCGCTAGTAATGGTTACTTGGATACACGCATGTTATGTCTAATTGCATTCCTTGATAGTATTAGCATTGTGCTTTTGTGTTCCTGGATTTGTTGGGTGACGTATTGGTGGGTAGAAGGGTAATTTTGCTTGCAAATTCTTCGTTCTCAGCTCTGCGTTTGTTCATTGTAGAACTCTTCGTCTTGCTGTGTCAAAAGCTGAGATATATCCTCCTTTTTATTTATTCAGTACTCTCTGACCTAGGCTAGTTTTCATCGGAACTGCTTGAGATACATTACACATTTTACGAGCATACCCGTACCTAGCAATAGTATTAGTTTGGATTATAACAAAATAATTCTTTCGCTGCGTGTCGATAACTTATAAATATTTGTGTGTACCGTTAAGTTTGGGACTGTCAATACAACAGTTCAACTATATCAGTTTACTATTGAAATGTACCTTACTCGTACACACATGTAGGTACTATGTAAAAGTATGTCATCATCATGATCATCCTCCTGTCCTTATCCCAATTTATTTGGGTTCCGCGCAGTGTGTCTTCTTCTTCCATACATTTATATTTGATGTCATCTCAAAAGTCACCTCCTTCCTAGCTATATCTACATCTTTCACACAATTCTTACATCGTTTCTTTGGTCTCCCTCTATTCTTATAACCCTCTCTACTCTTGTAAAATAATGTAATAATCTACATTTATTGTTAGTGTCAAACAAACCTTTCTATTAGTCTTGTTTATAGTATCTGACAGTCAGCTTCAACATTTTTGGAATAACGAGATATTAGCTTGTTCAAATACTTCTTCTTTATATTTAATTTTATTTATTTCGGCCCCTATTAACCAAACTAAGCCAACCACAGACTATCAACAACATTACACAAGATACCACAAAAATCAACCCATATTTTATTAAAAAATAAATTTAACATAATTGATTCACCAACAGGTCTGATCTCGGCCCTCTTGTGGTTAAAGCTCGTGTTGATCGTGTTGATCAGGTTGATCACGCGAGCCGTCATCAAGTCGTCACTGCGGTTGCAACAACCGGTGTTCAATATACTGGCTAATCTATTGCTGATCGATCATTTCCTATCTGAATTCCTCCTTTAATGGCATGGTTTTTTAAATTACATTGCTTAGAACGAACTATTTAATTTGTTTATTTATTTTTGAACACTAAGTAGTTATTAGTTAGTCAAAGTAAAATTGCCTTTATACAGGATAAGTAGTGTAACTGCTAAGACCTGGTTTGTTTTCAAAAGCACTTTTTAGAAAAGCAAACTGAAAAAAGTATTTTGCATTTGATTGGATAACTGAGTTGCTTACAATAGTTTTTAATTGTTCAAGAATTAAGATGCCAGTCAATACATCCTAGAGATAGTATATAAATTTGTGTCAGTCATTTTGGAATAGTATAGTGCCAGCAAACTTGAACCTTGACCCGTTTTTAAGCTTAATTTTCAGATTTTCTGCCAATACTAGGTCGAAATTGGCGTACATGTGTATTTTTCCTTACTTACAACTACATATTTTGGCGTATCTGACAAGTATCTTTGTCAGTGTTTAGCATTATCTGTAATAAGAAAGGTTTGAAAAAATAAATAGGTACTTCTTTACTTATTTCTATAGGCAAACAATTTGAGACGACAGGTCATTCTAAACTTCGGGATACGATACAATCCCTACTGATAAAGTAGGGATTGTATACCTAAGTTTATAATATAAAAGAGCTAATATTATTGCTTTTGATTAAAAAAAACCCTTTTCTAAACAAAATATCTATCGTATTGGGCACAAAGGTCAAAATTGCAGAGCCCTCGGAACTATATTGGTTCAGTTTCCATAATATTCACATGATCTAAGTGCAGCATGCGTGCAAAGCTGGTCGGGATTAAATATTAGCTGACTGTACCTTCCTACCTACATATATTAAACATATCATTTGCAAACATAGGTACTTATTTGATAAATAGATGAACTTAATACAAAGTAAATGTGGTAAGACGTAGCTATGCATAATTATTTACTTACTAGAGTAATTTATTGACTTCGCTAACTAATGAACCGCAAAAAGTCAGTATGAAAATAAATGGCCGTCTTTAACTAAATAAATTAACTCATATACGATACACTCGAGTGCAAATAACACGTAGATTATTATGTCATAAACGTTGATGGTTGATAATCAATTAATCTCAAAATGACAGTTGGATATGCAATTATATTGTACAATTATTGTGATAACATCCTTAAATAATGCAAGGTGCCGACACCTGCATGTCTACCGATGGCGTACACACTAATTATCTATTTACAAAATTGCACATTTCACTCCCAAAGTTCATTCCCAATCAATTTTGTATCTTATGACCCCAATTTTAAGGTATAAAACCATTTGGGATGGTGGTAATTGAGTATTGGTAGTACATTTTTCACACCTGAATAGGCTCTATTAAGAGATATAGAGCAAAGTGGAGTGGTCGTCGCTGGCTGATTAAAATTATTATTGTTTTTAATTAATCATACGTTGTTACGTGTGCCGTTGATAGTATCGGAACTTGCCAAGCTTTTTGCGCCAGTAGGGACAGCAACGTAGGTAGAACAATAATATGTACCTATATAATAAAATAGACAACTACTCTTTATTGTACAGTACCTTAAAAACTTCTAAGAGTTACATAGGGTGATACAATGGGCGGCCTCATCACTAAAGGCGTTCTCTTATAGACAACCTTGGAGAAGAAGAAAAGATAAGGATAAATGAATTAGAAAAATAATAAGATGGACCGGATGGATGTACTATTTACCTATATAACTATTTGAATACAACGTAAAACACTTGAGCTTGAGGCCAACCCTGAATAATCGCGAATAAAAAATCAGCAGTTCCAAACATTTATGTTCGCAAAACCCGATTTTTTTAAGTACAGCTGATTTATTTTTATCGAAATTAGACTTGGTCCCATAAGAGGATATCAGTATTTTCAAATACACACTTTACACTAGACAATAATGAACTTTCTGGGCTCTTCGCAGAAACATTTGGGCTGAACAGGTTAAACTAACTTCATACTTGAACCCTCAGATGGATGGAACTAGCAGAAGACAAAGTAACTACGAGTATCATAGAAATAAGTTTTTAATTTATAATCGACTTCAAAAAAGGAAGAGTTCATTTTTTGTGTTCGATTGTACGTATATGTTTTTTTTGTATGTTTACCGATTTCTTTGTCAGCTGCGAACCGATTATGAAAATCCTGTTTTTGTAAGAAAGGGTATACTCTCGAGGTGGTCCCATTGTCACCAAGTCAGGATCTGATGATGGGATCCTGGAGAAGTCGAGAGAACTCTTCAAATATTATAGGTACACCGATAGCCATTTGCATATTTTTATATAGACTCGTGCATTTTGCTGTATGAGTTCCGATAGGTACAGGAACAGGTATAGGGTTAAACATTTTTCTTTCTTTCAAATACGTATTTCCCAACCCTACGTTGCTGTCGGTACGAGTTGAGCGATTGCATCGTCTGCCTTGCGCCCTTGCGCGACGCCAGGCGACGTTCCAACTCAACTGCTACGCTCGCACAATTCACACGCAACATACATATATAATACACACAGTAACAATACATACATTAACAATACATGCATACACGTGTGTATGTAATGCAATAATTATGATATAAATAACTAATGCTCCGTAATTGAGTTATAATTATTGTGTAGACACGTTCTTATTGATTTTTATTGATACGAGTGGGTACGTGGGTATTAAGTGCTCGTATTGTGTATTAATTTTACTTTTAAAGACACTCACTGTTATGAACGGTTATTTAATTGGAGAAATTTAGTTGCAATTGTTTTTAAGAATTATTTTGCAACTAGTTGGTAAGAAGTGTCAAATCGTCATCTTACTAATATTATGTATAAATGTGACAGTTGGCGACGATGCATGGATGTTTGTTGCTCTGTCGCGCAAAAGCGACTCAATGGATTTTGATTCAACTATGCAGTATTATAGCTTATTCTTTATAATAACAAAATAGCTATAATGAATACGCAGACGACATCGTGGTTGGCTGCTGTTTTAAATAAGTGTATGTATTTGTATGGCAAATAATACAAATCATTTGGATATTAGATATAATCTATTTTATACCCATAAAAAAAAAACAGAAATGATAGTTACCGAAAGAGATATCCAGAGCTTTCATGTAGGTACATTCGATTCATTCCCAATATTTTCCCCAATTTTGGAGAAACATTTAGATAAGTAAATATACCTTGGCATGTACTGTGAGGTCTTTTGACGTCCACAGATATTTAATAATTTGGTGTTATATTATAAGATAGACACTAACTCATATTTAGAATATTAAAATAGTGGACAGACAGCTTGGCTATATTTCATAAATATAATTAATATCCTGGTTTCATAGCAGACCGTAGTCCGGATTTGTGCCCGGTTGATGGCAATAGGCTCGCCCCCTTTTACATGGGACTTAAACTTAACTGGCGAAACGTGGGTGTACTAATAGGTACGCCTCTGCCTAACCCTTCGGGGATCACAGGCGTGATGTTATGTTTTTTTTTAATTAATATCAAATACGCATTTAATAACAAATCCGGTATGGCAAGAGCGTCAGGCTCCTATAGGGCAAGGCAGTTCACTTGGGAACACTGCATCTCAACACCGGGTCGAGAGGAAACGCCTATCAATGCTAGCCTAGCTCTACTGATTTAATGACCCACATTTTTTTTTCATACGTCTTTATACTAGCGCAACCAAAACAAATGGCACGTTCTACATTTTAAACGATTCTAAAATCGTTTGGTAGTTTGAATCCAGCCAGTATTCATAGCTAAGGTTACATTTGTCATATAAACGTCACCATACCTACGATGACTAAGGTTTGAAATATGTGTATAACCTACAATATCCACCATATTGTCTGCCTGTCATCAAAAGAGACAGATTCAAAGATACTCATTCATATATATCTTCAACGTCCTCCATCCCATTTATAGAGTACTTAAGCATTAATATATATCCTAGATTTAAATCTAGATTTTCCTTAACTTTCTTTGGCTAGGTCTATCGGGTAGCCAGTCTATCTATCACACCATCTGTGGGGTATCAAAGCCTAACCTTTGACTAATTAGACAAGGACACTTCTAAATCTTGATTGTCAATTTGTATAGTTTAGAGTTAGAAAATTGTGACGTAACGTGTGTGTGTGCATGTGTGCGTGTATGTGTGTGATTTGACTGAAACATTAGGTATTCCCAGGATATACTGTTAGTTCTTCCCCCACACTTCGGACCCTGTTAGTTCTAAGAAGGAAGTTTGTTGTAATTTATCGTAACTCATATCAAACAGCCCGCACGTAGGGATGCACCGTTACGTTTTTACAAACACCGATACACAGATACGCGACAATTAACCGATGGAATCGCGTATTCGAAAGCGAAAATGTTCGTTTTTAAAGTAATTTTCGTAGTTATTTGCATTGGAATTGAATTTTTTTTACGGCTGCGCCGCGTCCGCTCGGCTGGTGCGTACACGCATGTTCAAAGCGCATGTCCAATTAAAATGCGCAATAGTACTTCATTATGTTAAAATATTTTTATTCATCGCTCGTATGTTCGAAAGTTTCGCGTGAGAATATAAAAAAAATGTTTTATTTTCGATACTTACATTTTAAAACGTCGTAACCTGCGGCGTTGAACTTGTACGTCGTTACTTTGACGAGCATTAAAGAAAGCGCGTGACGATAAGCATCACCACGATAAAAACTATTTTAGGTAAACAAATGCTTCTAGAATAAATGTAGAATTCATAACAATTGCCTTTTACGCAGGCCAAGAAACCAATGTCATTACTTTCACTAGAAACCTCCATGTAACCTTAATTCATTTCAATTTAATATTAGTTCTAAAAATCTAATACGTACAAGTTAATTCTAGAACACAAAGGGAGCAAAAACGACCACTATTGTTTGTGAGGCAGAGCCCACCTCTATTTGTAGCCTATACAAAACGTTTATATTGATTAAACCATTTTTCAAACAACCAACAAGGCAATTAAACAACAGCAATGGGATTTTATTCAGATTCATCAAACCAATTCGAAATCATAATTGATCTGCCATGTAAAAAAATATAGAGGGCTGTTAGGAATGGAATAGGCGCCAAAAATATAAAACTAGAGCGATGACTGGCCGAAACACTTGGAGCCGAAAGTCAATTAACGATCGGCCCGGGCACGTGGAACAGAATCGGCTGATAACACAGTATACGCTTAATATTCGGAGTAATGTGCCGAAAAATATCATTCATCTTGATATTTCGTCTCAAGTATTTTTCATGTTTGTTTTGTTCTATTTAACCAGAAATGGTTTGTATTAAAACACTCATATAACATCACTACTTAATCAATACTTAAATAATATTTTGGGTAAGTTATTGGTAACATTTCACAGTCTAAGCCGTTAATTTCTATTCTTCCCTATCTTTCTAACGTTAATAAGTATATCAAAAGTATTCAACTATTGTAGACTTTTTATTTGTAGTAGTAATGTTTTCGAATTTAAGGAAACAGGGTAAAACGATTTTTTCAGAACGTGACTTACCTAAAAATTATGTACTTAATTATTATTAAACCTTGTGAAGTATCTCTATTAATGACTTAATATTAATAAATGTATTTAATCCAACAAATTGACAGTAAGAGGTATATTCTAAAAGAAATAAGTACCAATGATTACTTCAAAACAGTTTTTTTTACTTAAACTTTATTTACTTCTTTTAATCTCTCTTATACCCGAAAAATGCCGAACCGCTTCACGATCATCATCAAGGATGTTTATCGATTATTGAACCTATGGAATACAGCCGGGCGTTATGACTAGATGTATGAACGTATACAAAGCAAAATGAGTATGCAAGGATCTTAGCAGGTGGCGTGCTGTAGTTTCTGTCTGCATGGGAAAAAAACGTAAGATCATGTATGTATGAGTGAAATACAACTTGAGAGTTCAAGAGAATTTCTATTTAGTTGGCACAAGATCTAACTATTTCTAGTTTATCTGTTACTTCAGCATATACTGCGTAGAATTTTGTAGTGTACTCGTGGTCCCAGTTGGCGGGCTCGTGTCCGCTGTCCGATATCGTGCATCCGAATTTCTGCAATTCTGTTTAGAGTACACGCATACCAATCTATGTATATTGCATTTAATCAAATATCGAAAACATATTACTTAGCACTTCACCCACGCTGCCGTCCTTCAACTAGAAGACCGTTTAGCCCAAAAAGTTGTTTCCAAGAAAATGACAAAAAACTCGGAAATCGTTTTTTCTTATAAACTACTATACTTTGTGTTATGTTTGTTGGACACATCAATTGATATTTCTTTCTTTTTGTTAAGGTATGTTGACGTATATTGAGCGGAGAAGAGTGGTTTAGACGCTTACAAGTGATGGAATCATCATTAATTATGTTACTTAACGGCCTCCAAAATTTTCATATATCTGGAATTTTTTATGCTGCAAAAATGTTTCATAGACAGAAAGATAGAGAATTTTGAACTTTATCACATTCTATTAAACTAATTTTTTTTTATTTACTATTTGTGGATTAACGGCTTTCTAAGTAGTTAAAGGACGGCAGCAGGACTTCGTGCATGTGGATTTCGTACTTATCCCTTCGAACTTTAACATCTGGGGGTGTTAAAGTTCTACCCCCTTTAAAGTGTAATATTGAAAATAAAGATAAGCTCATGTTTGTTATGTTTACGCTGATAATGTAGCTTAAATCGGTTAAGTAGTTTATTACAAATAAACAATAAAATCTTTCAACTTTGTAGTATTGGCTTAGATGTTTATACCTATAGATTTCCTGGTTAATATTTATTCTCAGATTAAATTATTCGGTGTACATTATGAACCTATGTACAGTTAATACTTTGAGTTTGAGCTGCTTGGTGCAGTACGATGTAAGATGCCTAGTGCAGAACGGTGTTTCAATACAAAAAGAAGCCGGCTTTTACTGGTTTGGTTCGATTTGTTGTTCCTATCGTGCGTGTTTTATTATCTGTTGCCTGTCATAAAGCTACATAAACGTTTTTTTTTCCTTTCTTTCTTAGAATAAAACGTGCGGTAAATTTATAAAATGTTACTAACATACTTAGTTGATAAGCTACTTACAGCGTTGGTGTTTACATAATTATTATATTACATTCACTAAGACGATTTGAATTAGTCT
Source organism: Phlogophora meticulosa (assembly GCA_905147745.2). Classification (NCBI taxonomy): domain Eukaryota; kingdom Metazoa; phylum Arthropoda; class Insecta; order Lepidoptera; family Noctuidae; genus Phlogophora; species Phlogophora meticulosa. Next base: position 13,157,516 of record LR990520.1, on the reverse strand, counting down.
TTTAAATTTAAAACTACTTACTACCGCATTTTGAAGGAAGTGAAGGGTGGGCGTTTTGGGGGACTGTCTTATGTAAACGTCTTTGACGTTCAAAAAGTGCTGATTCTCAGCCTAATTTGAATAAATGAATTTTGATTTTGATTTTGATTTTGATTCAAGTCTGCCACTTAGATCTGAGCTCTGCACAAACGCGTGAATAAACGAAAGCATTTTTTTTTTTTATCGAACATTTAAAATCCTTTAACATTTTGGTTTAACTGTGTGCGGTAAGTACAATATGTATCTCCCATAGACAAGAGTACATTCTTAAATGGTGATAAATATTGAGTAAAAAACCAGTATTTTCAAATTCAAAATCGTTCGAATTTCGAAACGAGTACACCGCACGTTCATGCTAGGCTCACAGCTTTGCCCGACTTTATTTGCAAGATAACAATAAAACCGTCGCATCACATACTATCACATCACAAAAGTACATACATAATAACCAATATTCACGTACAAAAGCCACTTTTCCAGCCATAATAATTTCACGAGCCGCCAACACGAGTGGCAACTGGCATCGCATCGTTGAATTTCGTTATCGGTACAACAATGACTTTCTGACTCGCTGGCCATCTTCAAAAGTAATTCGCATTTTTCACGTAGAGAGGCGGGGCCGACCCGTACCGTACTTACCTAGATATGTGCTTATGTAGTGCTGTGTATCGGTGATGTATGGCTGTCCGTGGTTGTGATTTGTGGGGGCGGGAATTTTATTGTTTTGCCTGTTTTATGCTTTTATAAAAAAAAAAAAAAAGTAATAATAATACCAGCCTGTTAATGCTTCTTCTAATACAGCGATGGCACGAGCGTTAATCACCACGGTTGCTACTGGTGGATTGACAATTTCAGACTTACAATAATTATAAGTTAGTTAGATTATGTGATATGTGATGTCGGTGATATCTAAGAACTAGGTACTTAGGAAGTGGGTACAAACGAATTCAAAAAGTCACATTGATTCTGGCCGTTCGGATTCAAACCCGCAGACTCGTGCACGACAGGGCTGTGACTGATTAATTCCAGCCTCGAACCAAAGACCTCATGCTCAGTATTACTGAGCATGAGGTCTTTGGTACTTGCGACGACGAGACCACAAGGCAGTCAAAAAGGTGACATAGTAATAATAGATAAAATATTATTTACTTACTTATTTGTATTAAAAGTCATCCATACAAACACGATTAAGCATCGGTACAACGCTTCGCAGTGGTCCAGTTATCAGTTCACACCGTGATGGTCACCGACAGTGGAAATCGGACTCCAATGTCGAAAGGGTCGCGCCATGTTTATGACTGATTGCCTTATTACTTATTAATTTAAATAATGTTATTTAAAAACAATGGACCGCTTTTAAAAGCTTCATTAATTATTCAATAACTAAAGCATACTTGCTTGGCTTTTCTGTCTGTCTGACCGGGTGATCATGAATTCGTGAGTTTAAACTCAGCTCAATTTTGCCAGAATATTTGAAAAGGCTGTGCCGTGCCACAAGACCGTCAAGATTTATGACGTAAAGGAAAATGACGCGTGACGTCAGAAACTTTTTTCGCACGAATTTTTTTTTCTAAAATTTATTTTCACCAGTTTTTTCTCACGTGATATCAAAAGAAAGAAAGAGAAGACACGATTCGACGAAGATTCAGCACAGAGAAAACAAATTTAATATTAAGATGTAATCTAAATGATAGGTCTTTACCCATGAAATTGCCGTTTTGTATGAAAAAATTTAAATGATTTTTTTTCATGTATTTTTTATCTGTATTAATCGAAGTAATCACCCATGCAATCAATGCATCTTTGCCAACGCAGTGGCAGTTTATTGATGCCCTTCTTAAAGAAATCAGCTGGACGGGAGGCAACAAATTCTTCAAAGGCATTTTGTACTGCCTCTCGGGTATTGAATTTTTTTCCCGCCAAGAAGTTATCCAAATTCTGGAAAAAGTAGTAGTCTGTAGGCGCAAGGTCTGGTGAGTAGGGCGGATGACGGAGAGCTTCCAACCCCAGTTCTTGCAACTTGGAGACCGTCTGCTGTGCAGTATGAGGTCGCGCGTTGTCGTGCAGGAGCAGCGGAGACGAGCGATTGACCAATGCTGGTTGGAGATGTGCCAGCTTCTCCATCATTGTGTTCAATTCTTCACAGTACACATCTGCAGTAATGCTCACCCCGTTTGGTAAGAAGCTGTGTTGAATCACACCGGCGCTAGACCACCAAACAGTGACCATCACTTTTCTTGGGGTAAGTTTTCGTTTAGGGCATTGTTTAGGTGCTGAACCAGGATCCAACCAACTTGCTGAGCGCTTGCGGTTATCAAACAGAATCCATTTTTCATCGCAGGTAACAATGCGGTTCAAAATTCCTTCATTTGTGTGTCTGTTGAGCAGTGCAAGGCACGTCTCGACGCGTACTTCGCGCTGGCGATCCTTGAGTTCGTGGGGCACCCATTTGTCAAGCTTTTTTACCTTGCCAATTTGACGCAAATGGACCAATATTGTTTTGACGCTAACGTCGAAAGCTGCTGCTAATTCAGCCGTAGATTGTGTATCATCAGCTTCCACAATCGCCTTTAATTCGTCATTGTCGACCAAAGTCTTCGGACGACCGCGAGGTTCATTTTTCAGGTCGAAATTTCCAGAACGGAAGCGAGCAAACCAATAACAGGTAGTGCGTTGGTTTGTAGTGTTAGCTCCGTAAACGTCGTTGATGTTGCGTGCCGCTTGTGCCGCGTTGCTGCCACGACGGTACTCATATTCCATAATTACTCGAATTTTTAACGTATCCATGATGACGAAAAAGATTTAAATGCGATGAAAATGTAACACTAATCAATAAACAAATGACTACTTTTGGAAAAAAAAATCCATGTTTTTAAAATAAAATTAATTTGAAATTAGAATTCTTAGCCAAACAAAAAATATTTTGATTTGAAATGGCCAGTACTGCAGAACGGCAATTTCATAGGTAAAGACCTAATATAATCGGTTATTATTAATGATTTTTTTTATTTTTTATTGCTCATAATTGTTGGGAAATTTTTAATTAAATTAATTGAGATATTTTGCGAGTACTATTTCCTGATTACGTGCACGCCTACGATGGAGAAACACCAGGTTAGTGACCAGCACCGAAACGTACCAATACAAGTTATTTTTTTTGTTTACTTTGTTTTTAACAAATCCATACTAATAATAATAAAACACATGAGCCATAAGGCATACCTTATAAAAAGCTGGGTAACGACAACATTCAATAAACCAAAGCATTAAACCACAAAGTCCACACCATTTTACATACGTCACTGGAGAATTCTAAGAACTAGTATTTTACCACCTTATGACATTGAGCTGGCTTGCTCCAAGTGCCCATAAGGCGACCATACATTGTTCTAATTAATTGTTATTGCCCCCGCTATGTACCTCAATGGCCAGCTGGCATGAAAGCCTTCAACTCACCTACTTACAGTAGGCATTGTCACGAAGGAACTGAAGATAAATTTTCGGTTTAATCACTTTAAAGCTGACTTTAGGAAAAGCTTTTTTATTTTTTGTGAGGGAGCTTTTTTTATTTGTTTCGGATTTTGGATAGAGCAAGTGGAATTTTACGTTAGGGTATGAATATCACAAAACTTGAATGGAGAAATCACGATTATTTTTATTTTACAGTTATTTTTTTATAATGTTGCACCTAAAATGGTCTGTCTCTGCATCACCTTATGGTAGACTGGTATACAATGGCGAAGGCACTAAATCTAGGCAAGATTTGTTCATATACAAATAGTAGGTAATGTACGTATCTTAAATATAAACTATAGTGTTATCTCTTAGTCGGTTTTTATATATCTTTGAAGGCTTGTAATTAGAAATCTAGAGATCTGTAAGTCTTCCCAAAATAAAAAAAATTTGAAGTTGACAATTTTCTGCTAAGTTATATTCGTAGATCACAAAGCACTTCCAAATGAGAATCTATAAAATTAATGGACGCGCTAGACAAACGAACCCATTTAATTATTCCTCAAACCCTTTCCACCAATAAATTAAAAAAAAACACGCAACCGTAATAATTATCCACCAATTACAGCAGCGTATTAAACTTTATTTTATGTCTAGGAAAACAATAAAACTACTTATACGACCAAAAACGAAGTCCGACTTGTATCGAGTCCGAACGGTAACTCACAAACTAGACAGGTACATAAAACAAAAGGTCCACTACTTGTCATGTCTATATATCATGCGCACACGCACTGATAAACAATGGTTCAGAACGTCACCAGTGAGAAGACAGCTCCTAGTTGACCTCTTACACTCCTCAACATAGCAAGAAATCGCTTGATTGCTTTACTACATATTATGTTTTCAATAGTGGTCATTGTTGCATGAGGCTATAAAAAATCTGACAATATGCTTCAGTAAATGTAAAATTAACAGTTAGCACTGATTTGGCGATTTTTTTGCAATGAAAATTGAATTCCTGGGAAAACCCAGTAATTCAATTTTTCTTACCAAAAGGTAAGGAACATTGGCCCAGAATTCAGCATTTCCCTTGCTTAAGTAAGGACTTAACCCTCTCATGGAGGGTTAGTACTTTTGCAAATTATTGAAATGGGTGTATGTACGAGATCTTTTTCCTTAATCGCTTGGATTGAGACTTCTCAACTTTTTCTCTACATGTATCTGTCTTTTACCCCGCATAATTAAAAGCTGGCCGAACGATTACTATGCAAATACAAGAAGGTAATGTCGTAGCAACACGACTGCTGTACCCCCGAGTTTAGTGGTCGTGATAGTTATGTGTGTCTACACGATGTATAGATAAGCTTTCGGTGATCGACGGTGTTTGCTTTCTACATCATCTGTTTTGAATTTGGGAAGTGAGATTTGTGACGTAGTATGGTATGGTAATATGTTAGGTATAAGGTTGGAATTATGTGGAAGATGGAATGGAATAGAATAGAATAGATTTATTTGGTATGAATGTAAGTAGGTAAAACAAACGGTTGTTGTAATATTTTTAAAGATTTCTACACGTACATGACAGTTAGTTAAACAGACTTAAATTACTTGTAAATTTGTCGACGTAGAAAACAGGACCTTTGGATAATTATTGATATTTTCTGCTAATAATGTTTTATTTTGATATTTTGTAATTGTGTATTTGTGATTGTGTAGTTATTAAACTTTACTAGGGAACAGCTGCTTTTTTTTCATAATACAAGGTTGGTCCGTTAGTGAAAGTTCATGAGTGCAATGACCTCTTAAAATATTTCGTGTAGGAATAGATACACCTTATTATATACTCGTACTATATCGCGTAATATAAGATCGTCAATCGTAGTGTGTCACTACACACTCTCATATCGATTTAAGGTACAATTTTCACGACACGGTTTACACAGTGGCTGAGCGACCGACTGCTGCGCCGCGTGTCGTGGTAGTTGTACCGGGACTGGCTGTTAGAGTATGTGACTTTAAATGTTTGTAAACGCACCCACGACACAGCAGAATTTCCTAAAAATTGGAGTAGTCTATAACCATCAAAAGATTACTAAAGGCTAAATGTGTGGTCTGCAATATTACCTAAGTATCTACCAGTTGAAATACCAATAAACTGATTTCTCATTGTTGTTTTTTTTTTTAATAGTCGCATCTTAAAACAACAGAAACTAATAAGGACAGCATTTGTAGTAGGTACCTTGTAACAAAATACAAGGGTAGTTCGACACTACCATGTTCATGGTGAATAATAACTACTAAAATTAACTTCATAACGTTGTTGAAACCAAAAATGGATAGAGCAATTAAACATTTCGCCCATAGCGATGTTATGCGCGAATGTAGCATTAACATTATCGCTTGCACACCATGCAATGAAGAACAGAAATATTATCGTTTTTTAGGTACGGATGGACAATATGGACGCATAGATATTGGATGACCGGAATTTGATTAATTATTGTGAGACTAGCACTTCAGCAAATACACTAGGAAGTGGTGAATGGTGGGCGTTTTGGGGGCTGTTTTTTGTAAACGTTTTGACGTTCAAAAAGTGCTGATTCTCAGCCTAATTTGAATAAATGAATTTTGATTTTGATTTCTCCCGCGACTTCGTCATATTTTTTATTTTTTTGAAGAAACGTTGCCCCACACTAGGAATTTCTCCTGTGTCGTGGGTGCGTTTACAAACATTTAAAGTCACATACACAAACAGCCAGACCCGGAACAATTACCTGTAGGCCATACAAATATTTGTTCCGTGCGGGAATCGAACCCACGACACGCGACGCAGCAGTCGATCACTCAGCCACTGCGCCAACCGTGTCGTCGAGTATGTGTGGATATCGTACTGTTCCCTTCGTACTTTAACATTATCTCCACCCCCTTTAGCTCATAGTTATCAAAATAAAATATAGCCTTTGTTACTAGCTGATAACGTAGCTTTCTATACGTGGAAGAATTACTAAAATCGGTTAAGAAGTTCTTGAGTTTATCTATTACAAACAAACAATCAAATCTTTCATCTTTCTTACAATGTTAGTTAAGATTTTTCTTCTTCGTAAGGACTAGAAAACACTCGTCTAGTTATAGTCTAACAAAAGATCCTTGACGCTAAAAACGTCTTCTTAGACGAACATAATTAGAACACAGTAAAAAAACAATTTCAAGACGTTCACTGTTTGGTACCGTTTTTTATTATACACGGATTGTCTTAAGATTTATTTTGCAAAAATATCTGAATATTTTAAACATGATCTGATCAAATTCACCTTCTGCAGCACAACTTTATCTACAGCGTCATTGATGACTTTGTAACACAATGATGTTTCCCTTTCACTAATCATTACCTTCAACCTATGACTTCAAGGTGATGCACAGCGAGGTGAATAACAAATCAGCAGGGGCACTGTTGACCTGGCTGACCGAAGATTGGTTGTTAAAAGCGACCTGATTAAGATTTTATATTACAAAGATAATTTAATTGCAAACGCAATCATGAAATCACTTGCTTTTGTAATTGCGAAGGAAAATCTTTGTTATAAATAACAAAGTCAAAGTCATAAGTCAAAGCATTTATTTCAAATAAACCAATTACAGGTACTTTTGAATTGTCAAAGAATCGGAAAAATGAAGCTAGTCGCCCATTCCAAAGCGTAGGTACCTATGGAGAAGAACGGGCAAGAAACTCCATGGCCACTCTTTTTAAGTCAAGATTTTGTTACAGATATTTGGTGTTATAAATTTTACAGATGTTATAAATTTTGTGTGGGTGTTATAAATTTTACAGGTGTTACAAATTAAAAATTTGAACATAATGACAATTGATGATGATTCAATGTGAGAACGATGAAAAAGATGTGCAAATTAAATGCTTCCGTATTAAAAACCAAAACTAACTGACTGATTTAGAAATTAAAATAGGCCGTCGCAGCTAAGAGATGACCAGTCCCTACTGGCAGCGCCCCTTCACGAACTTGACGTATGGATCAGCACCATTTAGCTCAACCATTTTGAAGGGAACTTAATGATCCAACACACACGCCACCACCAGCGAGACATTTGAGTGAGCATGACAATCCTTAACTTTAATTTTAAAAAGAGTTTCGCAATTGTATTTTCAAAATCTTATCGTAAAATTTACACTGGCAACTAAGACACACTTCTAATCAGAAAAATGGAAACACCTTGCAAGTTTATATTTTGTTTGGATTATCAGAAAAATGTGTATATTTATGAATATATGTCAAATATCATTTAATAGTAAATAATATGGTTTTCAAATCCTAATGTTAATGTTCTAAATTCAAATTAAATTTTCATAGGTTTCGTATTTTGTTTAACAAATCATTTTTAACCTGTATGGAGTATGAAGGAAATTGGTAAAACAACACACGTAAATGAAAATAAGAGCTAAAAAACGTTTTTTAATAACTTGTTCCCTCCCCGAGCTGGTATACTGCTCCCGTAATGACTTTGTCAAATCATTTTGTATTAAGATAATTGTAAAACAATAAATATGCCACATGATTCTTTGATATTGTCTCACTCATACTCTTTAGTTATGGGATATAAAAAAAACACCATGTATAAAAGTATTATTGATTTTGCACAAATCGTGCTGCGCGAGTCGATCATACTAAGTAGCTTTATTTTTTACAAACATCTTTCCAAACCCAAGTCATACCTATTTCTAAGAAGATTTCACCACGCCATCATCATCCAAACATTAAGCTTATTGTTTAATGAAAAGTAATTAACTGTCGGTCGTAGTGCGGGGTGGGAGGGGGAGGGAAGGCATATTGACAGACAAAGCCGAATGGAACAATCAGTGGGAAGAGTTAAAGAGTAGTTGCTGAGTCAGCAAGTATCGAAGCCGGTAACTAGACGCGCGCGCCGGCGAACTAAGAAATTAGTTTTTTTTTTACAGAAATTAGTGTCTTTGTAGGTTGTCTATTTGTCTGTGGTTCTTAGAAATTAGAAGCCGGAAAACAGTTGAGTTATACTCAAAAGAGAAGTAGGCGGTTGTACAATTATTTGGCATAGCAATAAGTTCATAATTAAAAACAAAATCTATGGATTTCGTCAGATTTCTTTCTTTTTATTGATCGTCATTAATGGTTTGTTTTGTTGACATTTATGAAATTAAACTATTAATATTGAAATGTGAATTAGGCACTTAGTACCTCCCTACTTTTATAATATTGTAACTTTGCAAAAGTTTTTTTTAATTACAAAGCTGTCCTCCACCTTTTTTTAATTTCCATTGAAATTAATTTATCGTTACTAAAATTTTGACCAAATATTTTTTCAGTTCCATCCAGAACAAAAGTTTTAAATTAGTTTCTTGAGCAAACTTGAAAAAAAAAACTTTCTAAATTAGCTAAGTTCTGTACAGTCTCTTTTGTAACAAAGATAAGAGAATATACATTTTCGAGAACTACATAGGAAGGACTAAAACACTTAAGTGCCTAACTTGTAGCCGTAATTTCATTTAAATGTACCTTTTTTCAGGATAACTTTACCATGCTTCTAACCTTTGGCTTTTCCAGCGAGGTCTTTGAAATATTAGTAGGTATTATACACTATGTTAAGGCTTGTTATATAGACGATTTGCTTTTTATAAGTATCGTAGAGAATAATATACAGTCAAAAATTTTTAAAATGAGAATGGTGGTTGGTACCGATACACTCTTCTCACACAATAAAAAATGATAACAACAACGAATTGAAAAAGTCTGTCATTAGTTGACATTGAAACAAAAGTGTCAAAGCTAAAAAAGTAAAAGCGAACTAACTATTGTTAGCCTTTTTATAAGCCATTAAATAGTGATTATATTATGTACATATTTTAAATATTAACATACTATAACATGGCATCAAAAAATTCCTCCGTATTGCTGTGGACTGGTAAATATCCCTAAACTCAGGCGGGATTGCCATATTATATGGCAATGAGTACTTAAGCTCTGGGAAAAGCAAACGTTTCGAGATCCCTTTAAATAGAATATTACTGGCGCTTTGGACTAGTGGTCGAAACCGCTACTGCTGAGCATAAAGTCTTCGGTTTGATTATCAGGCCGGGTAAAACGTTATTCGGTTGTCCCATCTGAAAATTCTCAGACAGCCCGAAGTCTGGAGTTGTACCTGGTGACTAGCAAAAATAAATAAATAAATAAATATGGGACTTGAAATTCTTCAACAAAAGCTATGCCTAGCCGTTCGAGGAATCAAAGACTTTATGTTATATTATAGAATACTAGCTGACCCAGCAAACGTTGTTTTGCCATATAAGATGTTGGGGTGGACCACCCTCATCACTTAGGGGTATGAAAAATAGATGTTGGCCTATTCTCAGACCTACCCAATATGCACACAAAATTTCATAAAAATCAGTCAAGTCGTTTCGGAGGAGTATGGTAACTAACATTGTGACACGAGAATTTTATATAAAAGAATAAGCACCCATTCAAACTTAGACTACCTGCCTACTAAATTAACAGACTGTCTCTACCCACCGCTCCATGCCGCATCCATTCTGAGCGGGTCTCTCTCAATGTGTTCGCTTAGTTAAACCGTAAAGACGCCGACATAACTTCATTGATTAAAGTTCATGTTAACCGCACGTTCTCTCTGATTTGTGAATTTGTTCTGAGGGAGAAACTTGGCGTGTTTGTTACTTCGTGTTCTGTAGTGTGTTAACGTATTCTTGCTGAAAGGAATGTTTCCATCGAAAGAAAGAAGAATGAAAGAGAAAAGAATTATGTTTATTTGCCACACAGGAATTAGAACTCGAAGACATGAATACTTTTTATTTGAATCGTATTTTATTAATGAAAAGAAGATAGGTTATGATTTTTTAGCCTGGAGTCTGGATTTAGTCAGTAGTAGCAATAGATTCGCCCCCTATTGCATTAGACTTAAACATAACTGGCAAAATGTGGGTGCACTATAGATCCACTTCTGTCTAACCCTTAGAGAAATACCGGCGTGATGTCATGTTATGTTTTATCCGTCTATGGCACATAGTATGTTGTGTATGCAGATATTGCTAAGCGAAAAAGCTTGTCTGATTTCCATGACATTTATTGTATTCAAAAAAATGTAAAATCAAGCCATTTTTGCTCATTTGTGCTAAGCTAGGAGTATTAAATGGGTATATATAGCAAATATCAATAAATATTTATTTAAAAAATAATAACTTAACCAACAAATTGATTGAAATAAAAACACATTCTAATTAATTTTCGTCCGGCCAAAACCCCTTACCCCTTCCCAATTGGTTATCAAGCAGAGCTCCTAACTAATCAACTTAGCTGGGGAAGGGGTCCGCGGTCCACACGCACGGCGCACGCGGCGTGAAGATGGCCGCGATAGCAACCGCCGCGCCGGCCGTGAACACAACATAGGAACATGCAAAAGGCTCACTCAACAGATGGAGAAACTTTTCGAGCCCGTTTATGTGTACTGTTTTTTAGGACAAGCCCACCACACTATTCCCAACCACTGCAACTTCCGAAAGCCAGAATAAACAGTGGTGACCACCATAAAAGTGTCAGTGAAGACCGACGATTCCCGGAGAAACGATTCAACTGTCTTTGGTCCTCGAAATTTATCAGAAAAGAACGGCGAAGGAGTTAGACGAATACATACACCCGTTTGTGTGTACTGCACTATTCAGAATGTGCTAGTTTACCTATGAGTATATGAGCATGAGCAGTTGAGAACATGACCAGTGCATCTGCAACCATTTCTTGGACAAATTGGTTTGAGACACCTTCTGGGTGTTGTACGAGCTAACCACATATCTTGTGGTAAAAGTATTGCCTCTACTTGCGCTTTCGTATATTCCCAAGACTCCTTCAAACTATTCTTATTCTGTCTCGTCCCCCCTTGCGCGTGCGTCCCATTCCTACCTCTTACTTTACCTAGTTAACTGCCTATGGTCTTAGTAACCCTTCTGTACGTTCATATTCAGGTGTTAACAACCGCCGGCCATATGACGTTGCGCCTGCGCAGCCGCGCGGTCGCACCTCGCCGCGCTTGCGTGTCACACTTGCGAAATTACTCGAAACTTTCTGGGGAACTATTTTATTTTTCGGTTTATTTAGTTTCAGTTGTTTTAATTTGTTTATTAGATACTGCTGGGACATAAATAGTTTGTGTTAATTTAAATACGATTCATGTTTTATTAGTTGCATGGTTTCAGTGATAATAAAGGAAGTATCCCTGTTTGCTTCTGTACAATCGATGGTTCGTCAGTGGTATCACTTCGATCTTGAGCTGGCCTAGCGTACTACGGAGTTTCAATACAATAGAAAGCCAGCTTGTACTGGTACTGTTGCTAAAGCTTACCAAAAAAGCAAAACCAAAAGTTTTACTAAAAAAAGTCCTGATTGATCTGGTGTTGCCAGGTTCTTCCACAATTTTACTATGGTTTTCATAGAACTCTTCTATAACCATAGGCAAGTACGCCAATTCTTTTTTAAAACTGACTTATCAGTAGAACTTTCTTTCTCCGACAAATGGGACTAAGTTACAGCACATTATTAAAAGATTTTAAACAAACGTATTCTGGAATCAAATCACGCACGTGTACACGCAACAAGATAGAATTAGCATAATATTTAGTCTGTCTAGTCGTCGCCTTGTTTGAAACTGTTACTTCTACGTGATGTTAATTCTTATTAGGTTTTACAATCAACATGACTGACTCCACAGAACCCAATGTAACCTACTATAGTGAACATTTTGTACCATATGTTCCCGTGTCAACATCATCTTTCTGCCCTTATCCCAATTTGTTTGGGGACGGCGCAGCATATCTTCTGCTTTCACACACCTCTATTTTCCGTCATCTCAATAGTCACCTTCTTCCTAGCCATATCATCTTTCACACCATCCATTGTTTTTTTGGTCATCCTCTACTCTTGTAAAATTAAAACTCAAACATACATCATATTACCATGTGCTCGGTGTTAAACCGCGATAAATCAGTCCATCAGAGCCCAAATCTTCCTTCTCATCATTTCGCTACATGATTCTCAAACTTAATAATATTCCCAACAACACGGCCATATCACCAGTTCTCCGTAACAATGATGGGAGGTGCTGTTTTACATCACATAATGAATCTGAGAACAAGGGGGCAATCAAACATCGAGGAGTGTTACATACGAGGCTTACCAGCTCTCAAATTAAATTAATATTGTAACAAACGGTCAGGCCGTACGTAGGCGGACTTGAAGCGCAGAATCCGATGATTGCTTTCCGATACCGTCTTAAGAAATACACCGTTAGTAGACAAACTAAAAATTAAAATAGCTAAACGGCCGGTGGTGAGGCGGCTAAGCAGGGCAATTGTAGAACCCAGCGGGCGGTTCGCCTTTCATTATTTTATAATAACTCGTATAGAGGGCGAGCGAAACCACCGTGTCATGCTGCCGGCCCACGGCAAATAAGCAACTCTTACCGAATTAATTGCCCCATTCTGGGCGGTAACGTCAATCTGGACCGCGTCCATCGGCGTATTGTCGCTTCGCAGTAACGCTAGAACCGCTGCTTAATGTTAGAATACCTGAGTCTGATACCTAGCTGTCGAGCTAGATTAGAAATGTATAATTTGCTTGATGACATGCAAAAAAGTGTTTGTCAAAACCCATTTACCAAAACAAATACCATTTATCAAACCAACAAAAAATAACAGTAGTTTTCCAACTACACTTTTGTTATAAACCATTTTAAGTTATGACCTAAGTCACAAGTTCTCCTATTTGGGGAGCCAGGGTCCACCAAATATGGTGGATGACTTATAATTACCCTAGTACCTATTGGAAGTATCAAGCAATGTCATGTATACGGTTACTGTCCCAATAAAGATTTTTATTATACCTATCATTTAAGTTTGTAACTGTCATACCTGTTCGTGTTGTACAAATACTATTAAACTTGGAATAGAAGGAATTTGGCATAATCTGCGGTCACAATGAACAATACTTTACACAGAAACCACCATGTTTCATGTCATACAGAAAGTACCCGGGGATTTCCATCAACATGACGCATTTTTATTTAAATTCGATTTCAATTGTAATACAATTGCATGCAAACGTATTACTTGCATGACTTTTTCCTGTTTTACTTTGTGAAAGTGGATCAACACAATGGCATAGGTAATTTAAAAGTATTGCAAATGTTTTTGCAAACTCATTAATTTAAATAAAAAGTCGTCACTCTGTTTAAAAAGAATTATATAAAAGCATATCTAGAACTATGAGTCTTCAGTCAGTATTTGCAACTATACAGAATCGATTGAGAGTTTTTAATCCACTTGATACAAGCACTTGATATTGTAATGAAAACAATCCCACACATAAATCGATTTCAAAGCAAGGATATCAGCCACAGCCCACAACATCCCATCCCTAGTTCACACCAATACACGGGAACTCATAACCGGGCGCCGCAAACATCTGTACCGATCGATATAGCACTCGATCGAACCACAGATTATGCTAAGGCGATGTCGAGACGTGTCGAACGCCTATCTCGAATCGATATAAATCATCTTATTAACTATTGTTTTGGGAGGTGTGGTGTGAACGAGCCGATCTTATCGACACTCTGATGTGTTTTAAATTAACATAATAGGTTTTGTGAATGGATATTGCGTTTATGTGTGTTGTGACTGTAGGCCTATGGGAACGTTTAGGGGTTTAGTTGTCTATGGCAGATGGCATGTTGTTATGATCGAGTCTTTTGACTTAAAATTGCTAGTAAGGTAAACGTCATTACTCAGTACCCGGCCCAGTAGAGTCTTAACTGATAAAGAATTGACTGAACTTTGAATAAAGTATGTATTTGTATTCCTTTATTTTCTTAATTGCACCTTCCACTATACTCCCAAAGGTTGACTGGTAGAAAATGCGCATAGGATTAAATCCTCCTCTGTACGCCCACGCCGCCGCTCTGTGTTTTAACCCTTACGCTGCCCAGTTCAAAAATACGATTTAACTTCGTATGTCATAATGTTTGGCAAATTACATTATGCGTAGGTATATGGTAGGGGGTGATGGGCATGTTCACATTTCGACGTCTCGTACGACTCGGAAAGCGTTTTCTGGATACAAGAACAAACTATTTTTCGACCCGGGAGCCGGGTGCTGGGAACTAAAAGTTAATGTTAATGAACTATATTTTGACTTAGTTATATTTAATGTCAGGAACAGTTTCTGTTCATCCAATTGAAAAACTATGCCTATTAAAACACACGAAGTCAAAAGACAGGACACAAATAAACACCATGATTAATAGTAGAACGTAAAAAACAACGGTCAGTTCTGTTTTAGTACGTGATATTTACAATCGTATGCCTCTGGCAATATGCTGACATAAACGTTAGGTGTAAACTAAAGTATGGAGTAGGCGGGGGTTACGTTTGTACACCCACATTTTTTAGATGAAAGTGTTAACTCCTAATATGATAAGAGAGTAGCTTCTTATCGTTTTCATCTAGCACAATAATGTATTTAAAGGTTTGATTTAGAACCAGTATAAGATTGAAAAGTACGTAGCATTAGGTATCTATGAGTATTTTCGTGGTACATAACAACAACAGCCTTTAAAAGCAGTCTAGAAAAGATTTCTTACAAAATGATTGGTTTCTTGGTTTTTCACAAAGGACAGATTTTCTAACTTTTATATTCTTCCGAAGCAGTGCAATTCTTGGAGCTTATATCACCTGAAACACGATACACGAGGAAGCAAAATCAAATATTCAAATTAAATCGTCAAAAAACACTGAAGATTATCAACGATTTCATAACGTCCACGTTCTCCACATCCTAGTGCTTTTACTGAGGAGAAGAAGTGCCGGTACTCACTCCCCAGCAACACATCTGAAAGAAGATCTTGGACATAACGAAACATAGAAAAATAAGCAGCATATACATATAAATTATATACAGCGAATGTCATTCGCATACAGAGAAAAATCTCAAGCAAATAAATGGGGTCAGCACAACACAGATGGCTACGTTGTACCTACTTAAGGTACAAAGGCCTACCTAGGCATATTTTCAAATTGTATTCATGCCAATAATATGACGTCATAAGTCTATTCAAAAACATGAAACAATAATACTCCACCGCTAAAATCATAGCGTGCCAACCTAATGCGGTGTTGTACATCCGTTTTTTTCCTACTCGTACTCACATATAGCCCACTTACAAGTTTCTGATTGTAATGTGTCATCGGCAAAAAAACAAAAAGTTGAATGCCCGCAGTGGTACGACCAAACATCGAATTAGTATGTATGCAGCCATGTCTAGCGGCGAACATGAGAAGCGTACGCCTGCTGACTCATTGGATGGCCTATCATCTCAGGACCATTCTGTGCTGGGAACTTTTGGGGATTTGTGATCTCTTGAATATATTTAGGAGTCTTAAGGTGGTGGCTGTAAATCAGTGGTCGGTTTGGCATTGCTGGATTTTTCGAAGTCGCATTTCTTCAGGTACAGACGCCAGCACATCAAGCTACCCCAAACTGTCAAATTTTCTCAATTGAACATGAACTTTTTGCGATTGAAAAACCATCAAATAAATTTGACACATTGGTGTAGATTAAATAATAAATAAATAAATGTGCTGGCCTCTGTACCTGGTATTAAGTAGATGAGGAGATCAGACAAACCTAACATCCCACATATTTCAACAGAGGATCTCTTTTTCTATCAACTTTTTGTAATTTTTAACTCCAATTTACAATGGAGAGAATCTTTAATTGCTAACCATGGGACCACAATCTCTATACGTATTACAAAGGCTACACAAATGTCATTGGACTGACTGCTTCCATTTTATCGTCTACTCAGTTCAAACAAAGTTGCTAGAGAGTGAAACAAGATCCCAAAAGTCCTCATTTAAAAACTCACCAACATCACTCCTATATTTTTTTAATCGTTTGGTAGAGTTGTACCTATCGTACACCCAGATTTCACCAGTAATAATGTTTAAATCCCAAGAAAAAGAGAGCAAGCCTTTAGCCACCAACCGGGCACAAAGCCTTATGGAACCACCACAATAACATTATACATGACCCGGGAATCGAAACCAGGAACTCATAATCAGCAGTAGCGTGCAACCACTGGACTAACGAGGCAATCAATCAAGACAAAGTCAAGTCGAATCCTCATTTAAAATCATCATGAATTTATCATTTCCGAGTTCTCGATACATTTTTTCCTTACATCCTGTATGGTAACAAAACAATGCAGCTTGCTAAACAGTTCTTCGGATCAGTTTTAATTAGGTCCATTTAATTCCTCTGTAATCCTTGTTACTTTTTGTGGCTCTTAGTGATGTAGCCGAATTGTTTGGTCGCGGTCATAGAGTTTGTGGAAGAGTCTAATCTTGGAATAGCCACAAGGATTGGTAATACCTGTAAATGTCAGCTTGCGGTTTGCCTGTATATACTGTTTGTGTTTTATTGTGATATTAAAATGCAAAAAAAAGAATCACAGGGCATCAAAAATACCAGCCGTCTACTACTACTTGTGCTTTATTGAATAAATAGTTAATCTATCTGTTTATAAATAAAACCATATAGCTCCTTTTAAAGTATGTCTTTTTTATAACGGAGTCTACATTCTTCCACTACAGCTGTAGATAAAATCATTTCACTGGCGATGCTAGGCCAACCTATTTTTTATGTAGACAATCACCTTCAGAATGTAATTCAATACAGTATGTTACTACCAAATTAAATTAAGAAATACTGTATCTATACTATCTCGTTCATAGATCTAAAGCCTAGATTCAATAACAATAAAAGGTATCTCTTCTAGGAAAGCTCTACATCCGCGTCGCTGACCTTATTAGGCGCCGCGGAATGACGGGAAGTGATTGTCGTAAATATAATTAAGCTGAACACAGTTACTTAACAGAATCTGTTATTGTTATGGTTTTAGATGGAAAAGTAGTGTAATCATCCTCTTAACCTTCCTTATGTAGTTGTGTTACTTTTTGAACGGCTAGACGTAGGTTCCTTACGAAGTATGTGTGGTGTAACGTTGATTAATAGATTGAGGAATGATGCTATGTATGATGACGTAGACTGTGGATTTGTGTGCTTAAAGTAAAAAATAAATGAGTAAAGTTGAGGTAAGGTATGCTCAAATGGTTTGGTCACGTTGAGAGGATGAATGAAAGACGAACTAACAGAAGGTATTTATAAGGCGGAAACGCCGGGCGGGGACGCTCTAGAAGGACATACACTGACCTTATTGGTGATGTTCGTAAGTTCAGGTGCCTAGTTCTCGCAACTGGCTTGCATGTATGACCAGATTTATGAACGTCAATGTAGCGAAAGTAGTAGTAGTACGTTCTGTAGTTTCTGCCTACCCATGGAATAAAAGCGTGATTTTATGCACGTAAAATTGTAGACGTAAGTGTGGCGATGAGACGCTGCGTTATGCTGGATAAAAGCATTCATAAGCAAAAATCTCAAAGGCATATTTCATAAGGCATAATTAGTGCCTTGGAGTTAATTTTCCGATAGCTTTAACTTAACTTCCTTTTTAAAAAACACGGAGTAAACTTATGTGAAACTGAAACCTCTAAAAACTTGTGGTAAATCTGGATGTTTTACTAGTTATAACTTATATTGTCCATTTATTACTTTTATTATATTTACCTTTCTTAGAGCAGCATACAGATTTGGGATTTAAGACCTATCGAAGCACTACACGGATGTGTCATTCATCGTGTAGTTCAAATTAGAAATAAAGGAGCGTAACGGTTTATTGTGTGATTGGTTGAATGACGTCAGCATTACCTCTGAGTAATCCTGGTGTCCTGATGTTCAAAGAATAGCTTGACCGGTTACAACTACGTATGTTGTGTGTAAAAGGAAATCGGAACTCATAGTCAGATGTTTAGAAGATCCACTGTGGCTTTGACAAGTACGTTTTAGTGAATCGGAACAAATTTCACCTATCTGAGACCATTGCTGCGTCAACAAGCAGACTGCAAGTTTATATAGCAATGTTTGTTCTACATTGTTTAATTAAAATTGTTACAACACTTTTATAAGCTGTATTAGACACAGATATTATATGCAATTTATGCAATAATAACGCCAAAAATCGTCCACCATCGATTTTTCATTATCTTCATCTGCCTAGCCTTATCCCAACTAGGTTGGGGTCGGCTTACAGTTAAACCGGATGCAGCTGAATACCAGTATTTTACATGGAGCGACTGCCTATCTGAACTGCACAACCCAGTTACTAGGCAACACGCTACCCCGTGGTAAGACTTTCAGGCTTCTGACACTACCCTATGATTTTTTCATAATGTGCCAAAAAATAATTTAAGCACTTTCTACCACACGCACCACTGAAAATGTTTTACTTTGAGCTACTCAACAAGTTTTTACATAAAGTTTTTACGTGCTACTTATTTTATACACGACACACACACACACACAATTCACGTTTTACACTTCATTCATATACTTAAAGTTATTACCAAAAGTAAACGTGAGCGATACGATAATAATTGACATCCAAGTAAGGTAGGTCAGACTAGCAATTTTATCATTTTTCATTCGAAGATTAATTTTCTTAAGCAGCTGTCAGACGAAGCTGTGATGTTAATAAGTCATAAACTCGTAATGGTTCATAGTTAATGGTCGAGTATGATCATCGATAGTGGTGCTTGTTATTACTATAGGTGTCAGTTTTAAGGGCTGTATTCGTTTGTATGGAGGTCTGAGTCGTACGACTTTATGGAGGGGATATTTTGCGAAAAACGCGAAACGATTGCAACTTATAGTCGTTTTGTGAAAAGAATTTGGTGAAAGTTTGTTATCTACTGCGACGTTAGCTAGGACCCTTAAGTGATGATGACACCAATTTTTAACAAGGGTTTCTGACATACAGCAGCTTATCCACGGTCCTGGATTCGATACCCGTCGTTCGGCAAAGTGGTATGGAGTTTTTCCATCTGAAATTATTTAGTAACAGCCTGGAGTCTGGATTTGTGTCCAATAAGTGGCAATGGCTCACCTCCTATTCTCTCTCTGTGGTCGGTGCCTCATGTCTGAGGACCGTGGTCAGCATAAGGGTTCCACCAGGAGCGTATGATTTGCCTCCACCGGTTTCTGTCCAGCGCTGCTCTAACAAACGTGTAAATTTTGGATGTCGACTCTTAAATTTGGTCCTCCCTATTACATGGGACTTAAACATAACTGAAGAAATGTGGGTGTTGCTATAGGTACACCTCTGCCCAACCTTATGATAAATACAGGCGTTTATGTGTAACAGCTTATCTCTACTTTCAAAATGAACAGCGTCTCGATGAAATTATATCTTATAAGTTGATATCGCGAAGCTGTTACGACTAAGTGTATAAGAACCTTTACCTTCTCGAAAATATTGTATTATCCATTATCAATATTAATATTATATTGGTGTTAAAATTAAACCCCTGTTTAAATGTAATGTAATGGGCTCTCAGTACTTATGATGAAAATATAAGGAGTATAAAATTAAATAGGGTTTCATAATTATGTTTTAAGTGTTATAACAAAATGATGGTGGTTTTATCTTGGGATGCGTAGTTTTCTTATACTATATTATACGTGATGATCTACAACGTGATTAAATAAAAATAATAATTGGGCAATGCCTGCTCAACGTGAAAAAGCTTGTACCTTAAAATAAAATGTGAAAATCTACAAGGAAATATTAAGATTTCTGGATCTTAAGACTTGAAATGTATAATATTATGCAACATTACAATGTTAGTCTTACTAAGGACTTACCTTGAGGAAAATCTCTAAAGGAAACCTCAAAAACTCAATACGGGTGCGATCATCATAATATCTGTTCTTCTGCGGTCAGATTGTTGCTTCTTGAGGAGTGGTGTTCCTGTGGAAGGGGCGCCATCTTTTGAGTTTTAAAAACTTATAATTAATAAAGCTAAGAAAGTTATCCGTCACGGGATACCTATCAATTTTGATGTTTCACATAGAAATTTGTGGCTATTGAAATAATGTTTAATGAAAGAAAACCAATAAATAAATATGGAGTAATTCAAATTATAATTATTATTATATTGTTAGTAGTAGTAATAGTAGCCAGTCGGTCGGTCGGTTGGTCATACAGGGAACAACGATGTGTCCCGCAGTGGGACAATCAAGCTAAAATTATGAGTACCTATTGGTTGTTAGTTTTTGTTCATGTTGTCGTCGTGTTAGTGTTGTTGTAGTTATTGAGTTGTTCTCATTAGCAGCCCGGAGTCTGGATATATGCCGAGTTGTTTTACAATAGGCTTGCCCCCTATTACATGGGACATAAGTCCCATTTCGCTAGTTTTGTTTATAAAAACATAACTAGCGAAATGTGTTCAATTTCAGTGATTACAGGCGTGTTGATATATTATGAGTATGTAGGTAACTGACTAGGTACATGTAATATTGTAATAAGTCTGAGACGCTTCAATAATATACTTACCCATCCTACCTTAGGTATTCCCAGTCATTACCAGTTTACCATCCCACATTTCATAATATAATATGAATACAGTTTGTCTGAGGTGATTAGTAGTGGGATTGTCCAATAAATAACGTCTCATTATAATGGCGGCTCCACAACAAATCGGCCGGTATTTCGCGCGCCCTCGCGCTTTGGGGCGCACGCGCAGGGCCGTAGTTAGATCATGCACTGAAATATTCATTTTCTTAGCCAAGTATCGAGTAATTTTTACTTAATGATAACCTACAATGCAAAATAAGGATGTAAACAAGATGATTTAAAAGCCGTGCAAGCGAATCAATTGGTTGAATGTGCACATATTTCTGTAGTCTGAATGAATATTTTGCTTTACACGTTGATACAACCAAACGTCAGACGGACGTTGCAATTTTCCAAATGGCATAGCATAAAGAGATTTTAACATTTTACTAACGCTTAGAAGTTTTTTGTTCAATGCAGGCTTACCCTTTTGTTCACTATATGATTGGATTCGATGACTGCCTTTTCCGAAGTTACAGATTTTTTCTCTGTCTGTCTCACTGAGAAATCTTGAGTCTTGACCTGACGACAACTTTGTCTTTTTAGCAGCACCACGCACTCCAGGTCCGCTCCTGCATAGGGCGTGGTGGTCGTGCAGGCGCCGCGGGCGGGGGGCGGGCGCGGGGCGAACGCGTGCGATAAATGGCCCGTCCGAAACCCGCCGCCGGCGCATGCTCTGCTTTGCGCACTTTTGTTGTGAGTGCTGCGTGCGTTCGACTGGGTGAGCGGTTTTCATTTTGGGGATGAGTTTTCT
This sequence comes from Phlogophora meticulosa, assembly GCA_905147745.2. Lineage (NCBI taxonomy): Eukaryota > Metazoa > Arthropoda > Insecta > Lepidoptera > Noctuidae > Phlogophora > Phlogophora meticulosa. The sequence goes on along the minus strand of LR990520.1, from coordinate 13,135,651 downwards.
TTAGACATTATGATTTGGTGCCTCAAACATGAAGCTTTTCCCCTGGGTTGCCTAGTAGCATGTGTAAGGATACACGCTTGTGTCTGCAACTTTCTGAGGTCTGTGGTTTATTTGATGCCCAGACAGACAACTTAATTAATAAACAACTTAAATATAAATGGGTAATTTGTCGATATTCATGGTCTATGGAAAGCTTCAAAATTTGGAAAATAACCTCACTGACTAAGTCAATATCTACAGAAAAGAAGATAATTTTAGAAGAAAATGTTTGACATATCGTTGTAACATCTGAATTTTGTTCGTTTAGTAAAATCCACCCTTAACTAAAAGTCGATACCTGATTTGCCTTTTATCACAAGCGTTTGAGCAATGTTGGATATTTGTCAAGAACTAGCGAGATATTAATACATGCTTATTACGAACTACAGCATAAATATCAAAAGTTTTATATACATACACAACCTTGGTCATAAATATAGGGGGCGTGTGAATAATAGTAACAATAGAAAGCTTGTTAAATTACATCTACAACTTACAAGGCTGTTGGAAGATCGTAAATCAGAATAAACTTTGCACTTCTAATATATTTGCGAGGAGTAATATCCGTATGTGGCAGCGATTGGATTAATCTTTCAGTGTTTTGAGACACGAAATGTACCTAGTACATTTAGTAGCATAAAATAAATAAAGTAGAACAAACTTCGTGTCAATTCAAGAAGGTATACAAGCATTTTTTTAGTTCATTACTTGCGAAGTGGCTGAACGATCGACTGCCGCGCCGCGGGTCGTGGGTTCGATTCCCGCACGGAACAAATATTAATATGGCCTACAGGTACTTGTTTCGGGTCTGGCTGTTTGTGTATGTGAGTTTAAATGTTTGTAATCGCACCCACGACACAGGAAAAATAACTGGTGTGGGGCAATGTTTAAAAAAAAAAAGTTGTTTTGGTAATCGCTCTAACATTGCAAGCTATGATTTATCTTCTTCATCATTCTTACCGACTTACGTCCGTGATACCCTACAACCAAAGCCAGTGGATTCTGTAAATATCTTTCCGTGAAAACTTGGGTGAAATGAGCGGTGAAGTAACTTGTCAGTGTTACCCAGCTTACGTACCTACCTATTGTTGTTAAGACAATTAAATACTACGTATAAAAAGTATTGAGTGTTTCACTTCCTCGTCGGTCTAGTAGTCGCTAAAGCTGACGCTACTGGGTTTGATAACCTAACCCCCTTATTACATGGGACTTAACAACATAACTGATTAAATGTGGGTGTAGTGTAGGCACATCTCTGCCCAACCCTTTAGACAAAGGTGTTGTTATGTTTTAAAAAGAATTAGTACGACTAAGTAAGCTTGAGACTCGATTATGATTTTAGAACTGTAATTGTGTTGTTTCATTCTGTATTCTTTGTCAAACCGTATCATCAGGTAGATGACACTTACTGCTCAGTTCATTAAGTCTTTCTCGGGGAGGTTTTTACAGAATATCACTATAGGTACATTTTAAAACCAGCGTCAGGCATTTGTCGTCTAGCTTTTTTGCTGCACTAGGCGTGTTTGGTACAGCCGCGAAGCTCATGATTTTTGTAGCATGCAATTTTTCATCTTTATTTAGGTAGTGGTGTGTCTAAACCAATAAATGATTTTACGTTTTTTCTTTATTTGCGTTCGTAGTTCTTTGTCCTAGCCATTTAGTGATTTCGGCACGGTTTGCGTAGTGAGCCATTGGCTGCTGCGCTGTGTCGCAGGTTTGAAAAAATATTTGTTTTTGCTACAGGTAGTTGATCCGGCTCTAGCTGTGTACGTGAGTTAAAATGTTTGTACACTCACTCGAGATACAGGAGAATTTCCTAGAGCGGGTTAAAAATAAATCGTCGAAAAGCAAGTTTCGAAGACAGAATACAAATTAATATGATGCATATCTTTATAAATTTTCTTATAAGTTTTTGGTTGGTTTTCTATACCAGACGAACTTCAAGTTTGTTGTGATTTATTTTTAGAATAACAAAAGGAATTCTAAAACTTTTCTATTCAGCCAAGCTATGTTTAGACGTTAGATTGACACATTTTGTAACTAGGCTTCTTTGACAACCAAAAGAGTTTACACCCAAAATTATTATAGGTGAATTTTCAGCATAGGTACTTAAAATTTATTGTAAGACAGTGCACTCATCGGATGGAGAGCTAATAGGTATAAATACAATACTAATAGGGGTCTGTTGATATCAATATATTTTGATTCTACCTTCAGTTCTTAGTTGACTTCACGATTACTGACAAATGGTTACTCTAACTGGACAGGTCCACCCATATCAGTGTGGTCCTTTCCTCAAAATACCATCTCAAACACTAATCTGTATGGCCCTCACATGATCTGCCCAAGATAATATCTAGACTTTAAAAGAGACTGTGACCTTTGAGTTGATTTCGGTTTTTCTTCTTAGAGTAGTCAGATAGGGAAACAACGGCCCGGTATTGAAACATGAAAAAAGTTGAATATTTGACGCGTAGAAGTGTTTGAAAAACCAATTTGCAGAAAAAAAATGCGTCTATAGCGCCTCTGCTACACAACAGACACGGCCTATACCTATTTCTAAGATAAGTTGAGTGTTCGAAACCAGCCAATGCTAATATACTGCCATGGATGCCTTCACCATACAATCCTCGAACTACCACAACCCTTTCAATCAACACTTCAACTCGTACGCATACGACTTAGGCTACAAACAACAAAACGTACCACGATTTTAGCACACAATTCCTCATACGTTACAAGCCCAAATTCTGTGGAAGGTGTAGGACCCACCATCCAATCACCAGTAGGTGTGAATGATAATTTCTTTCATCCTTACCAGTGTTATCATTTAACAATGATTCATATCTGGCGAGGTGAGCCTGGTTTAATAAACAGCGATAATTAAATGTTGTAACTTGAGTTGTTTATGCCGCATGCTTCGGGACGCCGGCGGAGGCCGGGGCTCCGCCCTATAGCGCCCGCCTCGTTATGACCGTAAGGGATTAACAAGGATCTTGTATTGTTGTATGTTACACTTATAAAGGTTCTCTTGTGTGTTGGATTCGATTTTGATTGGAGTTTCTTTGGCGGAAGTTATTCATATTTTGCCATCTTTAGCATCAACTGTATTTCAATACTTCTTCTTAGTTTAGGCCTCTTTTTCACTAAGTATGATAGGTTATATTGCGTTCATAACACAAATCCGACAAAAATCGATCGACATTTTAGAGAGATTCACCTAGGTATGAATTTATCCTCACTGAGTTTACATATGACATTATAACCTGCAGTAGTTTTAATTAAAACTATGTCGAGAGTGTCTTTTATTGGAAGGACAAAGATAAAACAGTGCCATATTTCATGTCATCATCTTGGCAGAAATAAAACTCTGAAGTCAACACACGTCTGTTGTTACCTATTTAAAAAAACAGGTTCTTGGATCACTATTATAGAACATGAGTGATAATACACTATTATCCATCAATAAAATACCTAAGTTTCAATTATAGAGCCTATGCGTAACATACGAAAAATGCTTTACTAATTGCTTTTTCATATATACTTGTATATTTTTTTAAACTTTTATAAAACATAACATTACTCTTTAACAAAAAATGTATTCATTAAACTCCTAGTTACATTTACGCAGCTTCCCGTTCTGATAATTTACTTGCCAAAGGTAAAGAACTACCTACTAGGCTTAATCTAGGCAGCAGACATTACCATTTTGAACAACACAAACAATTGAAGCAATATAACAATCTAAATGAACACCCACGCCACTAGAGCCAGCGAAATCATGTAACGCAAGTACGCAAAACGAATTTTAAAGTCATTTCTGTTCCAAATCTCAAGCATATTGCTAACAAATCACAGGCGAATGGGTCGTTTAGCCACCATTTGTTGCCCTGGGAGCGACGCAGGGTGGTAATTGTGTTTACAATACATCCCCCCTGGCTTCCATCCCCCCTTCCGCTCATTTCTCATCCTCAACCATCAGGGCAACGCTTAGCGATTTCACCTCGGGAAATCTTGGGAAAAGTGGAAAATGTGCGGTGTTATGAGAGACGCCCTGATAGCTAAATGTACGCCGTGTTCGGGTTTTCTTTTGTGTTCCAACGAGCTGGCTAAGTTGGGCCTCAAATTGAGTACAGGTACGTTGGATTGTTGTGCGTTTATTGGTAGACATTGGTGGTATTTGTTGGACGTTTTTAAAGTAGCGGTTGTGGATCGATTGACGTCACCTCTGCATTGGCCGTCAGGCGCCATCAGTTTTTACTTAGGTACTGAAAGGTGCATTCTTCTAAAAGTATTGTGTATACAACGTGTGAAGCTGTTAAAGGATTAAATAGTAAATTAACCTACCGTGGAATAATTAGCGGTGCATAATTTTTCGATATTAGGTACCTACTCTTGTTACCATAAAACAGAGAATTTTCGAGACCAAATTTCGACGATTAGTCACGCGTTACAAATAAAATTCTGATGTTCTTGCACTTTACTGAGTATAAAAGTTTGAACTTAGAGGTATTACTTAAAAAATGTTGAACAATCTTAAACAAATGCCAAAAATTCCAGCAACATACAATAACCTTTGTGGCTGCCACAGATTATGTTTAAATGGAGCGCTAAGTGTAAACATTAACCGACAATATTAATTTTTAAATGGTTAGTTAGGATATAAGCCCAATATACATGTTCATAAAGTTCAGCTACTTTATTTAGATTAACCGCTTAGCAACACTTCAGCTAGCAACCTTGCAAGTATTATTTGAGGAGCTCTTCAAGTAAAAGTCTAAGTATAACGTGTTTTAAAGTTTGATTTCAAAAGTATCATCTTATCGTAGACGTTTCATCCCTATTGCAAGTTTAACACACATGCGAAGTTAATTTCGAGTGAACACTCCATTCATTCTATTCTCATTCCTCCATAACCACCTTTAACGAGTCTGGGACGATCGTCCTCATGAAAATCCCATAAAAAATAATAAACAATTTACGTTCACCGACACGCTCCGACTCTGTCGCCTCACCTTTCGTATTAGCCGAGAAGTTTACAACGCCATTTTTTTTAAAGAAATCTGCTTCCCCTTGTAGATAATACGGGCAGGATATAAAAAAATAATTGCGATGGGTAACTCTTTTGAAGTAGACTTTGGTGAAGAAAATAACGGTCGTGATTAAAATTGGTGTGAAAAGAGTGTCCTGTAGCAGTCTACGAAGAGCTGATGATAATGATGGAGTAGGGATAGGTTGATAGCTCTCCCAGTAAATCCAGCGCTGTGCTGTGGGGGACCACAGTACAGCGCTGGATTTCTTCCCCATAGCATCGTCCTTCTTGTCATAGTCACGAAGTCCAACTGACAATTTTTTTTAGTTTTCATTGTTTACACTAACATATTCTTTCTACAATTTTTTTTTTATTGTGTAATTGAGCACGTAGGTATGTCTTCTGCGACATTTTTTTTTCACTTTTCATTGCCCACGTCAGTATGAAATCATAAACTAGTCCCGGCAAGTTGATTCACTATATGGCATACTGACCATTACTGGAATAAACTCAAACAACCGTTTGTTTGAATGAATTTTTTAACTTTTTTTGAATGACCCTTTCCTCAATTATTTTTAAGGATTTCTCATGACCTATATGGTCTAACTCTACCTTGAACAAATATCCCTTCTTGAACCTACCATACAGTAGATCTTAAAAGTACTTTCCATTTTACTAACATTGCTAAGCCTTTTACGGGCGAAGTAGAATACAATGCCTTTGTAAAACATTTTCTTTACCCAACACCTAGAGGCCACTAGTTTTTATAAATTAATTTGTCCCGGGAAATTGAGCGGCGCTTGATTGGGCCAATCCCGCGTGTAATCCCTGGATTATGCGACAGTCGCCAGCGGCCGTCATTAGTAATGCAGGTGGACTGGGCCATGTATGATGTTCAGTGGTCATGTTTGTAACCAGCATGTTCTTTTTGTAATTAAATATAGTTTTAAAATGTTCTGAATTTGAATTGTGTATTTTTTGTTGAATATTTGTTAATGGCCCGGGACTATTAATACTTTACGCAACTGATTTGAGAATAGAATTGATAAGTTCTTTATTTGAAATGAGAGTACACGATACAGACATTGGTTGGTTTATGATGATCCTTGTTTTCTTTATTTGTATGTAGGTAAGTCTTTGACTGTCGTTACGGGTCGTCAGAAGCCCAAAAGTCTGACAACCGTGTATCGTGTTGCCCAGTAACTGGGTTGTGGAGGTCAGATAGGCATCTGGTTGGACTGGAAGCTGACCCCAACTTAGCTTTGAAAATGCTATGCATATGATGGGGTAAGTCTTCCGTGCAATAAATAAATACTTAAAGAAAGTTTTTTTTCTAAAGACTTAGCTACATCTCATCCTGTGCAATTAGACCTATAATTATATACTTGTTCTTTTTTTTATAAACTGCCAACTAAGCTTGAACGGTTTGCCTAACAGAGGTTCTTTTGCTCACACGAAACGAGCATATTTCTCGTTTCATTAAGTTTAATTAATAATAGCCATCAATACTAACACGACACCATGCTGGTACACACTACACCACATATATACTTATTTAAGCGATAACATGATAAAACCGGATTCACAAATAAAAACGTAGATAAATACATAAAACTAATAAGGCTAGGCCTACATTTTTCATGACTATTTATCGAAACTAAACTCAAACGAAATACTGAGAAGCATTACGATATCATCTATCTATCTCGTTAGACCATTCATTACGGGACACTGAAAATAAACCGGCCCCGTCCAGAGTCCAACAAGTGTATAATTCCTGGAATATCTAACAAATGTAACCTTTTTCCGTCGGTCTGTACATGGCCCAATTAAGGGCTCGACAACGACCAACCGACTCTCTATATAATTTATTCGCTAAGGATTTTGTCTTGTGGCACGTTTTTCGAGATCAAAATCGGAATCGTAAACACCTTGTTTAGCTCTTTTGTTATCGATAAAGTTTTGTAATGCTATATCGATTGTAATCGATATTGGGTTTCATTAGGTTTCGGTTATGATGATTTTTATGGGGGCGTTTTTGAGATAAATGTTGGAAATTAGATGTAATCTTTATTTTTTTTTTGTATTTTTATTTGGTCAGTATCTTTAGTGCAATGATTCTGGTGAATGTTGTAAGAACGATCTTATTAACGTTATGAAATCTTAAGGGTCTTTTTTTATGTTTAAGGAGTTAATGATTTATTTCTTTAAAACGATACAACTGTTAATACATGAAGAAATAAAATAAATAATCACAAGGCATCGAAAAATCCAGAAAAAAAAAGCCTTTTCTTCGTACAAAAAAAGGCCATCCTTCCGGTCATGTGAAAAGTCGACCAAACACTTCGCGATTTGTCGAAAAACTAAATGCGTACACGGACCCCATGGCCCTAGTGTTTCAACCCCAAACGGCTCAAACATATAACTTCCAATTAGGTTGTTGTATTTTAAGGAGTTGGTTAAGTTATTTTCATATTGATTACAATAATTATATAGGGAAACAAATAAATTAAATTTTAAATATACATATGTATATACCTACAATTATAATATAAAACTAACTATATACATATTTACAAAAACAAAACAAAATAAATAACCGACCAAGACACTCAGGCGTCAAAGTACTACTCCGCATCACTGTCATAGGGAAACAACCGACCTAATCTCATTCTAATTTATTTAATTTATGACGTGTAAAAGTGAAATCACTATTATCATTCATCATCATCATCACAATCATTCTTTTCATCCCCTTTCAAAGTTAGGTATTCCACAACTACTAATACAAACGCCCTTAAGTCATCATTATATCTTATTTGCATATGAGAGCCAGGATACTAGTATGTCGCTGTTTATAAAAATAAAAGAAATTTCTAGTTCTTTGTTGGATACCAAGACGACCCGGTAAGACTTAGAATACACAGGAAATAATACAGTTATATTTTAATACGAAGAAGAAAAAAAAATCCACATGAAGAACTCCTTTTCGAGAATAAAATATTAGTTCAGTAAGCATCACGACTCAAGCATATAATGTGCATTACGTTACATATAGATACAATTATTTTTATCCCCTGTTCATACGAGTGGCGTAACTATATTCGTGCAGGCTCCGTGCAGTCCCGGAGCATCGATTCTCAGAACTCTTTAATTGCACCCACTCCGACGCAGATCGAACGTTTAAAATCGATTTTTTTACTCGATTTATTTCATGTGAGCCTCGAGTTCAAAATCGTGTTTTTGTTTTGCGATAGCGACGCTGTGTATATGCAAATTTTACACGCATCTACTGAAACTTCTCAATTAATTAAAATGTGTGACAGTTAGTTTTTGTCATAATGTTAAGTCAATGTTAATTAATAGTCTGATTAATAATTTGTCGGTGACTTGAAATAATGACAACCTGTATTGCAACTTAGATGTAAGATATCAAGTTATTTAATAAAAAAAAACAGACAGTTTGCTGAATTTAGTCATTTATGTCATTAAAAAACAATGCATAAATGTATCATATTTTTACAATTAAAAATTCCAAAACCGGTTTAGTACGGTAACTGGAAACGATTTAATTGGTAACATAAAAATAGCGAACCATTAGTCCCACTTCTGTATTCGAATGAGCAAAATTGTCGCATTCACCCTACGTCCGAACAAACGGGCAGCTTGTGTTTTCACACCTAAGAAATTCTACAGCGTCCCTACAATTTTGAACTTTAACTACAACAAAATAAAGTACAAATTAGATTGTGATATTCCTCATAATCAGGGCAGATATAAAATCAGGCAATTCAGAAATTTCTAGTCCAAACTTTTGAGTCGAATTTTGTATAGTTACCGTCTTCGACGGAAGCCAGCGTGCACGATTAGTGTTTGAAATTTAGACTCTATATCAAGTAGGGTATAGTTGAATTTCGGTTGGTAAATAAGCGAAAGATTCAAGAAATGTTGGTGATATTCGTGCACGTAATGAGGTGAAACAATTCAAAGTACGAATGGACAAAGACTTATGGAGTTTTTATTTTTAAATAAATGAAATTAAATTCGTTACATTCTCAAAGCTTGTAACAGTGTTGCTGTTTCAATTTCTTTTCTCAAAGTATTCCAATAAGTGGGTAGGTTTCAGTGTAATAGAAAAAGTTGAATTGTGGTGTGTAAACTTAAAACGTCCACAAGACCATATGCCTATAAGTTTATTTTATATTGATTCATGTAAAACAGTATTGAATTGAACACAATACTTTATCAGCTTATCGCAGTGGGCTAGCTTTTTTATAGAGACCTCAAGATCTATTCTAAAAATAAGATATTCTTACCGCACTTATACATAGTCGGGGTTACATTAATTGTGGTCAGACCAACATATTTGATTTTTTAAATCCTCGATCTCATAAGATCGTTATTTTAATGTTCGAAATTCAAGAACAGGCGGTATCCATAGTAAACCTCATAGACTCTAAAATCATTCTACTTAGACGCTAAAGGTACTTTTTTTATTTATTTTTTTACTTTGCTATAGAGCAACCATTTTTCCATATTTACATGAACCAGTAAAACCGAGGTTAGAAGGAGAAAGTAAGCTGTATAATCATATAAATGAGTGAAATAGATGTATCTTTCACAGTGCATGCAGAATTCTGAAGTGAAGAGGAACAAGGGAAACGTTCTTGTATGTTTTCTATTTGGATTTAGGAGTCTATATTTTTTTATTGGATAAATGGAAATTAGATCCTATTTCTTTTTCTTCCTTTTTCTAAGATTAAATATCCTCCTCAAGTTCCAAGTTGAGTTACACGATTACTGACGAATGCGCGCACTAACCGGGCGGTCCACTTATATCTTTGTGATTTTTTTTCCAAAAAAGACCTTTTCAGGCAGTAATCTGCATGAGTTACCCTGGAACGTAAAAGGCAAGGACAGAACAGTTTTAGTCAGTAAAACTCTGACACGAATTCTCGTTCCACCCAGAATAGGAGAAGTCATTGGATGAATACTGATCCATTATAATATATTGGAGTAATCTGCCTAGTCCTCACATTGCCTGACCGAGATAGTGACTGGACTTCAAAAGACCATCGAATTTGGTTCGGTGTTTCTTCTCAAGTCATCTAGGGAATAATGATTTTTATCTCTCATTTTGTTTTAATTTTATGCGAGCAAAAAAAAAATTGTGAATTGGATTTTTTTGGATTGATTTTTTTAGTTTTTTTTTTTTATATTTTCGTGAATTGTTTTTGACGTTTGTCAAAAAGAAAGAAATATAAATTATCATTTCATTGTTGGTGCTTGGTTTTATGACAGATGTATGAACGTAAACGAAGCAAAAGGAGTATGTAAGGATCGTTGCAGGTGGCGTTCTATAGTTTTTGCATACCCCGATGGGAAATAGGCGGGAATTTATGTATACACACAACTAATTTTCTTAAAAGAATCTGATGTAACCTTCTGCCAATCAACTGTATTATGGCAACGGTTAAAATTTGGAGCAAGGTGCACCGAACACCATCGATCAGGTGTATTTGTTTAAACAAGGTGCATACCAAATGAAGTTAACAAAAGTTCATAATAAAATAGTTCTTAGTTCCGACATTTTGGGAAGTTTACCTGTGAAATAGGTACATGTTATATTGCTATCTTAGGGAGCAAGAAATGATCACCTATGGCCGACCTCTTTGGAATACATTTTGAACCAACAGTTTTAGCATTTGAGGAGCTCGTGGCTAAATCAAAACCGCCGCACGGGTTGATCGAAGGTTAAGCTACGCTTGCCTAGGTCAATCTGTGGATGGCCATTCGTAACATATCGAGACTCCTCCTCCTCGAATTCCAGCTTAACCGGATGCAGCTGATTGCCAGTATTACAACGCGACTGCCTGTCTGACCTCCCAATCTTTTGGTAAGACTAGATGACTTTTAGGCTTCTGGACTACCCGTAACTATTGTAAAAGATAAGATAAGCTACTCTCCGCTAACTTAATGAGGGATCTCGCTTTCTAATGGATGGTCACCCATCCACGGACCGACCTCGACAAGCACAGTGTCAGTACTTGGCCATGAGCCTTTCTTACTATTACTCATTACCGAATGATATTGAGTAATATGACTTAAAGTGAATGAGCACAGTTTCAAGCGTATTTTCATTCGGTGTATAAATCGTATGAAATCACCCGCCCGATAACATCAACTGAGTTTATCTGGTGGTAGTGCACAATCCAAAAGCAGTGTGCAGTGAAGAAATCATATTACGACGAATTCCTATCGTAATTCGAGCAGGTGCGTCGCACGCGTCCCGGGTGCGTTGATCCGCGTGTAATCTCCACAGGGTGACAGCGCGGGCGCAACTTAGATCGCGTTACCTTACATTATACTCACTAATTTGTGGTGAAAGGAGGACAGTTTTATATTATTACCTAATAATTTGAGAAAATAAATATGAACAGTAATAAATAATTAAGTTAAGGTTTTGATGACAAACAAAATTCCTTGATAGGCTCGACAAGTTTTTACATACATAAAAAGAAGTATGTACCGTGTTACTGGCAAATAAATATTCTATTCAATCCCATCTGATATGGAAGTAGTGTCTCACTAGGTTGAAAATGCAATAAACAAGCAAACATCACCATTTCACTGTTACACATTGATACAAGTTCGTGCTGTTCTCTTATTTGATATGAATCAAACAGAAAATTCTTAAATATCTAATTTCAATCAACCTATGTATATAAATACATTTTATAGTCAAACTAACTACTGAAGTGGATCCAGTGGGCTGATGCCTCCTTCCCACCCAAGCATCTGGGTTCACACCTGAATTAGATTATATCCTAGTTAGTATTACTGTGTTTACACTACCCACTATGTTAACAAATTTTAATGTTCTATCCCAAAGACCATGAATCAATTTCGTGTGTTCTTCTAGTGTTTTAGTGTTTACCTTGACGAAAGTTTCCTTTTTCTAGGTCAAGCCCCTCGCGAAGCTCTCATGGATCCACCACTGACTGACTACATAATTATATTACAAGTGCTCAAAGTTAAATTAAATTGGGGACTACCTTCTTGCGGTTGCAAATCTAGACAGTCATTTGCAACATTAGGCAAAATGATAAGGCAATGTCAAACTCTTAAACTGAAGAAAGCAATTACCCCATTCACCTATTAATATCTAAATAGATGTGCCATAGATATAAAGGTGTTAAAGGGCAGGTGCACACGTTGTCACCGAGCTAACGACGAAGATTACCACACTGTTATTAATTACCACAGATTATAATGGCATTAGTTGTACGAACACGCAATTAAAATACTAGGCTGACAACGATAAGTAGAGATCTTGTTTATTTTTATGCTGAATTATTGAAATATGTACAATCATACTTTTTATATTAAAAAAAAATAACTAAAGATAATCCTCCATGAATTGATGTGTCGTCGATAAATGACGGATTATTTGCTGGTGTTGCCTCATTCGTCGCAAGTGCCACTGCTGAGCATGAGATCCTGGGTGCGACTCCCGGGTGCGGCAAAGTTTTATTGGATTTTATCATTTAGAATTTCTCACTAGCAGCCTGAAGTCAAAAACTGAATTAATGGAAACTGAATTGGGATTTTGTGCCCGGTTGATGGCAATAGGTTCGCCCCCTATTACATGGGACTTAAGCGTAACTTGCAAAATGTGGATGTACTATAGGTAAGCCTCTGCTTAACCCTTCGAGAATTACAGGTGTGATGTTATGTAGCAACGATCTCATTGTTATGTATTCTATCGACATGTATGTATTTAGTCCTAAGTATGTATGTAATATGTATTTAGTAAGATTTGTATGCAGGGAATCCCACAGCATACAGGCTGGCGGAATATTAGTGCTGGCTGGATTCAAACACTCGAGCAATGAGAATCGTTGGAAATCCATATTTCTAACAATTCAAAATTGCTTGCGTGTTTGTCGTTTGTTTTGGACTCACTAATGTAAAGCGCCACAGATGCCTGCACATCAAGCTATCCCAAACTGTAAATTTTTCCCAATTGAACATTAACCTTATTTTTATTTTATTGTTTTATGTATTCAAGTTTAAAAACTATCAAAGAAATTTGAATCATTGGGGATGCTTAATGCGTCTATACTCTTAATAAATATATAAATCAGCGGAGTTCAATTATTAATAGCGATTAGTTCTCGAGTTCCTGGTCTTATAAGACAGAAGGTACTCATTACAGCACTGTCTATCAACACCCATTTTACAGCTTTTCAGTTAATTCTGCCTCTTACCTCCTCCTATCCATCATCGGATAAAACTAGCTTCAAATTTACATAAATATTGAAAAGAAATATACCCAACCATTAAAAATTCATATTTAAATTTGATATTTTCCAATGGTGCTAAAATTGTGAAGATATTGTCTGTTATCTCGTACGCTCTTATCACATCGCTTATAACTATGAAGTATAAAGTTTCTTGTACAACGTGTTGCAGTTTGTATAATTATTTGGCTTACTGAAAGATTATACTTCTGTGGTATATTGTGTGTCAAAGGAAACTTCGATGGAACTACTATACTTTAAAATTGTTAATGGAAATTGTAATTGCATCAAAGATATTTTTATAGTAGATAACAGATTAACACGATATGCCGTACTCTTTTTTTTTCAAATATACATAATTTGCTCACCAACATATATATTGAACCTTTTCTGCAAGTAGCTCATCATTATAAGAGGAAGTGTAGTTGAAGTTTTGCACGGGACTAATACCAATCTGACTTTTTCAATTCATATGTACTTTTTCTCTTTCTTTCTTTCTTTCTTTTTGACAGACTCCTTGGTCTAGTGATTCGATTCCCAGGCCAGGCAAATTGCGGTTGAGTTTTTCCAATAGGAATTTTCTCATTAGCAACCCGGAGTCTTGATTTGTGCCCGGTTGAAGGCAGGCTCACCCTCCATTACATGGAAATCAAACAAAGCTGGCGAAATGTACCCACCTACTTAGGTACACTTCTGATTAACCCTTAGGGAAATGCAGGGGTAATGTTATGATTGTACATTCAATATTTAAGTAAACGAAAAACAAAATAAGACTCCAGCGCTAGCTTGAACTTAGTTATACCTAAATCCACTTCTCTATCCATTTACTTACTTACAATTATGTTTAAAAGATTACTTTATATTTACAAAACGCCTGAAACCACAACAAGAAACAAAAGGTTTTAAACACCTTACGATCAAAACACAACCGCTGTAAAGTAACCAGGTCAAAACTGTATAGAAGGCACTAAAAGGTGCGTAGGCACTTCCGCTAGAGGGTCGGAAGTGAGGGTGCTTTCGATCGGCACATAAACCGGTCAGTAAAATACCTGGCACAGGTGCTAAGATTACCTGTGCCTCATTTTAACTACGATTTTTTTGTGATAAAAAAAGGAACTTTAAAAAAAAGCGATTTGGCTATTACAGACTTTGTACGTTCATAAATTTCGCAAGGTTTCGATTCAACAAATGACAGTTTTTAAATTAGTAAAGCAGAACGACTTTTTGTATTCCCCTTTTGACGGAAGGATTTCAAAAAAAGAATTTATGCCCACGGTTGAAACTGTGTATTTCTTTTGTTTTCATTTGATTTCGTAACTAAAGTAAATTGGAATGTTTCAAGTTTCAGCTGCTTGCCATTCGTTTGTCATAAAAATCGAAGGGGGAGAGTTTTATTTTAGTATGTAGTGTTTTACCAAAATAGAATACAACAACAACTCAACTCTTAAAAAACAATCAACAAGGGTTTAGTAAACTGAAAATAAAGCAGTTTAAAACTAATAACTACGAACTTAAATCTATTTGTAACTCTCCAAATGCATGTCCCAACTTCATTCTTAATTAAGAAGAGAATAGACTAGTTAATTATTCATTTAGTACCCACTTTTATTAAAAGGTTGGTCGTTAAATGAACATTTTATGATGTCATTGTAACCGTTTTTATTTGATAGACATATGTCATTTTGTCATTTTATCATTTTACAATTCTCCCTATCTATCAGTTTTGTTACATATAATAAATAAATAAATAAACAAATAAATAATGCTGGACAATCCACACAGCATCATCTAGCCCCAAGCTAAGCAGAGCTTGTGTTATGGGTACTAGATGACTGATATACTTAATACAATACTTTACATAGATAGATATTTTTTATTATACATAGTAAATACCCAGAACACCCGAAACAAATATTTGTAGATCGTACAAACATTTGTTCCAGGGCGGGAATCGAACCCGCAACCTCCTGCGTCGCAGGCGGACCTTCGCCTACCGCGCCACATCGGTCGTCAAAAAATATAGGAACAAACTTTTGTAGAAAAACTTTTTGCTAAGGAAATAATCAAAGACAAACAAAATAGGAATAATGTTAAAAACAGGTCTCACATACAAAGGTTCAGTTTACCTTTCAGAGCCCCGAATGTTCAAATATTGTGACATTCCTGTAAGCAAACCCGCATGGCATGGCTTAATGAAATTCTGACAACATACCTAATTAGAATAGCAAATAAGTATGTACGTGACGTCCCCGAAAATAAGCTGAAGGCATTTAAATGTAGGTACTTTGCAATTTAATAGGTACAGTGACGGAAATAATAAGATTAGCAATTTTCAAACACATTTGATTTCTATTGTGGTACCCAGTAACTGGATTTTAGAGGTAAGAGAGCCAGTCGTTCCATGTAAAGTACTGGTAGTAGCAGTATCTGGTTAGACTTGAAATCGACCCCAACGTAATTGGCGGCAACATAATTGTAACATTTAAAAACGGTTGAACAAAAACTGAATGCAAAGAAAATTAATATTAATATCTATTGAACTACGATCATTATGGTACTCCTTAAATCTGTAGAAGTATGATGCAATCATTGACACTGGCATTATTTTGACGGCATTTACCATAAAAGTACCCATCATTGTTCATTCTCTTTTGAAAAACCCTCAAAATATATTTTTCTTTCCTTATGTTGGCAAACGCTAATTCGTAATAAGTGCAAGAAAATTTATAACTTAAGATGCTCTGCCTTATCTTTCTTCGACTGTACCTCGACTTAAAGTTCTAATATTTCTGGCAGATACCTTACCTTTTGAAGTTTGAAGTTGGAAGTGTGATTTTCCTGAAATAGTAACTTTGTCTTGGTTTTAAAGTAAGATTCTTTTTAGTTAAGGCACTGTTAGATCTACGATAATGTCGCTTATCGGACTCACAACATTGGAATAATATTATAACTTCCAATAAGCATCCAATACGCATTTTTGTAGGTAAGATGTTTCAGTAATATCTTCTAGGAAACCACCTCTTTTCATTCAATGTATTCATGAAATTGTGTTTGGCTCTGCTCATACAATACCTATTAGTTAAAAAAAAATATTTGCCTTTGCACAGTTTTCAGTCCAACCCTACTGAAAATTAAAATGCTTCCTACTCTAATTGGACTCAATTTTATATTTATTACATCACAAACGTAATCGTACATTCCACAGTTCTCAACAAAAAGGATATAATCAAGGATGTAAGTCTTCTGCTGTTTGGCTTTCAAGACTCTCAAAGTTTCAGTCCACGTGAGTACTTACGGAATTCGGTACCAACCGTTTTTGTTCATTCATATAGCAATAAACAATTCAAAAATATGACTGCACCATTTCATCAAAATTCCGTCACTTTTTGTCCTCCGTGTCACCTGCCTTAAGACCCTTGTACAACGTCCGTTACTACCGCTGCGATTAGCATACCTTGGCCTCAAAAAAAAAAGATTATTACTCGCCCCCAATACTGGAGTTAATATTCAATACGTTTACACCAAATAATAATTACAGCAGTTCGTCTGCCGAATGCATTAAAGGGTCGTTTTCCTTGTATATTTTATAATATTAATGTGAGAGGGAGGGCGCGCGGGCAGGTGCAGCCAGCGTTATTAAGTTACAGATACTCAATACCCACACACTTTGTTTATTATTATGAGCCGCGTACGTAAAGAACATATTATAAGATGTTAATAATTTACGAATGCTCTACGTTCGGTTGTCGGCGAGTGTTGGTCGCTGCATCATTTCAAATAGGTATTTTATTCGTAACGTCGCCTCCGCCTCTCTGTTGAATTCCGTCTGGGAGTTAATCGTTTCTGTTTAATTTAAATGATCTTTGATCTGTTATCTAATAGGAGTAGTTCCAGGAACTGTGTGTTCTGAATCCAGCGTGTCGTGGAACTGGTTCCGTCATCATTTGTTACACAGTTTAATGATCGAGTTTACAATATTAAACATTTTTATGTTTAGTATTATTAGTAGGTAACTGTAAAGCGATGTCGAAGTTTACATCTCAAGTTTCTAACGTCTGTCGTGAAAATAAGTTATGGGAGCTGTTGAAAATATTGGGCTTTAGGATTTTGCGGTCGTTTTAAAGAAGCGTGCACACGGTATATGCTATGCTTTTCAACAGTTTACAGACACCAGCACATTAAACTATCCGAAACTGTATTTTTTTCCCAATTGAACATGAACATTATACTTTTGTGATAAAGTCGAAAAACTATCAAAATAATTTGACAGATTGGTATATAGCTATTTTTATGCAAAAGTGATGGTTTGGATTTTCAAATTCGATGATATATTAATGGTGTTTTTTTCCCATTTTACTTGGCCAAGTAATGTTCGTTCTGTTGAACGCCAAGACTAGATTGCTTATTAGATTCATATCGCTTTATGAAAATGCTACTTAATAATTTACATGCAGAAAATAGAAACGGTAGTTATGGCTCCGCTATAAAGATTAATAGCTCATTTAGCTACTGGTTACATTGCAAAGTGTTTGAGATATTTACTGATTAAGTACACACCTGTAAATACCTACTAATGTCGGTTTCTAACTCGATTCTACTGGCGCATTCGAATAAAGATAATATTTTTGGGAAATTATTCCAATTACATTTTGATATACCGTTAAACAAACAGCCACACGGGTAAATAGAAGTTTAAGCTACGCTTGCCCAGGTTACACTCTGGATGGGTGACCGTTTATTACACATCGAGAGTACTCTGTGTCTTAGAAAGCACGTTAAGCCGTTGGTCCCAGCTGTCATTTGTAGATCCTTGACAATCGTTACAGGTAGTTAGAATCCCAAAAGTCTGACAATCACTCTTACTAAGAGGTAGGCAGTTGCTTCATGTAAAATACTGATATTCAGCTGCATCCAGTTAGACTGGAACCCAGGACCCTAACGTAGTTGGGAAAAGGCTAGCATTAGTCCAGGCTAGTTGGGCTTTGATGTCAGTATGTCATTAATATCTTCATTGTAATAAACTTCTTTATTTTTAACTGACTAAATTACAATAGACAAAAAATATGTCCTGTCCTATTAGAGTTTTTGTATTCAAATATGGTCACATTACAAAATCAGTCACACCTCACACACAAAAATAAAACGTCACCGGTCAACACCAACCCTTTATTCTGGTCACCCTGATAATAAAAATCTCTTTGCGTACCTCTAATTCAAGTCCGATGAAGCGACAGAAAGAATGGCCAGTACAAAATTGAAAAGCAAATCAAACGCGTCGTGACACGGCGCGGGGTCAGCAAGATAACACCGGCTAAGTCCCAGATTGATTCCCGGATCAGCCGGATAGTCGCACGCGCTCAAGTGTGTACGATCCTTTACTCACGACTCAGTAACCATGAGGCGTCCCTAAGGATTTGTGGAGTTACGTTTACTTCTTTAAATTCAGAGGCTTTTGGTTTATGTTGTGTTTTTGTGTTGGTACTAAGTTACAATCTTTTGTTTTGTTGGCTGTTAAAGTGATGTCAAATGTGCGCTTGCGATGATTTGACTTCTATAATCTGCTGGCAGGGGACGAATTGTAGCCTAATTTAAAACTTATATTTTGTTTCAATGTAGTCCGTTTCAGCTTTACATGCGATTTCTATCCAGTTGATATAGCGATTCAGAAGCCCGTTGGCTTGAACGTAGAACGTTGGAAAAATGAAACGATTAATGAATTGAAAACACAATATCCCATAGCATTCTGGTTGAAATTTATACCATATCATAGATTTGAACAAAATCTTAAAAATACATAAATATTATACACAAAATGAGTATTTCCCATTGTAAAACCGTTTGAATTTACGTTACGTTTACGTCAAGCCTTTGTACTACGCACACCGATTTGCATTACCTATATATCTTTTCAATTCTTCATTTTGCTTTCTATACTGACAGCAATAGTTACAATGACAGTTAGGTACATTTCATAGTCACAGGCTGGTTTACCGGTTTTGTATTTTAACCACAGACAATGGTACGATTTGATGATAAGTTTCTTTCTATCCTTTCAGGAGTGAAAGTGACACAACTGTCTTTCAGAACGCTTATAGACAAATTACCGTTTTTTAATACATAACAAATATCTAATATAAAAGTCACTCTACAAGTTAGCTTTCTAATCTATAAATCGTAACTACAGTAGATACACATTTAATAAAGCAACCAATTATTTCGATATCACGATAGTTTGGGAGCTCCGTCGCTATTGTCAAAAGCTTTTTCAGAGCGTTACCCCACGAGACTTGCCGTCTTCCTAGTGCTGTGGAAACCAGAAATGATACAATGGGCCATTTCAATTTTATCTCTCACAGGCTCTTGCAATTTGTCTAAAATGAATTGTGTTCGGGCTTGTAACCTATTTGGTTAAAGTCCTCCTTAGTCGTGTGAATGTGAGACTGCTTTTTAATTGCAATGATTATCTAGTTTAAAGGCTTACGCATGTTTTGTTGCTTTTATTGTTAGGAGTTAACAAGAGAGTGTGTCTGTATGAAGGTGTGAAATAATTTTTTATGTGTTTAGTCGGCACATTTTTGGTTGTTAGTTTAAGATGTTGAGGTTAAACATTGAAAGCGCGTCCGTGTGATGTCATCCCTGTTGCTATGTTGCTTGCTGTCATTAAGCTCTCAGTATTGAAGTGAAAACCAAAAAGTTTATCATTAGTGAACAAGCAAATATAGTGGAAAATTACTGAGTTTCATTTTTTCTTCTTGCAGGACTTTTTTCATAGGTTACTTCTATTTAGGTACATATTTGTAATAAATAAATGTAATTAACAGCTGTGCAAATGGTCCTACTAAGTAATTATTGATAAAAGAAGTAAATTTCATGGACTAGTGATAGCGACATCTGGAGTGAGTAAGTGGCAGATTTAACCCCATTCAAATGCATCTGATTGAAACGTTTATAGCGGTGAAAGGAACGATTTTTCAAGTTTATTGACGTCGACCGATACGCGTGCCCATTCGACAATTACACGATATATTACGCGTCATTCAATAAAATTAAACAAATAAATCGTCCGGTGCGAACATACCGGCGTACGTTAACGCTCGTAATTTTGCCAAGTGCGAAGTTCCGTCACATCGGGGGGTACGTCGCATACCGCTTTAGGTGTAAGAATATTCGTCCAAGTGTCGGCTCTCGAATATTCCGCGGTGTTGCCGTGTGCAATAAATCGCAGGGAGTGATGCCGTGGTTTTTGCCTGGCGACATTTTTTCCCGCGCTAGCGGTGCATTTATCACCACGGTGGACTGGCCACGCCGGCCGGTGACTTATGCCCGCTCCACTCCCGAGCAAAATGCCGTTTCATTTTTAAAACTACAAACAAGCCACTTCTCGTTTTGTTTTGGGAAAGGATATAAGTGAATATCTACGTATAGTATTGGAGAGAGGTCTTGTTTTTGTTTGAATAACTCCTGTTTGTTGTTCTACTACGAAATATGCGCGAATGTGCTTATTATGGAGGAATTTTCGACTTCCATGGACTCACTTTTCCCTTTAACTCGTAAATATTATCTATTATATGAAATGTTTGCTCTAAACTTGTGTTGAGGTTCCTACTACAATATCATCTAAGCCAATACCGTCTACGACTAGTACCTAAACATCATACGTCCCTTCCTATCAAAGATACACACACACAATATTGTTTACCTTGTGCTATCAGGTAACATCAACGTGCTTCCACTATAAGTATCAAGCACAAAGAATGTATCAACATTCATAAGGAAGTCTGCAACAGAAATCTTTACAAATGTCAAATCGTACGACCACAGATCCACCGATGCGTGAACGCTAAGCGTCCGCAAAATAACTGTGCAACTTAAAAAGATCAAAAGCAAACAATAATTGTGTACCAACAATGGCACCCTTGAAATCCGTCGGAATGAACCGCAAATAAAACCAAGTTATTAAGTAAGGCCTATCGTGGACCGGGAACCATTTTATACGTACTTTTATCCGATGTCCATTCTTCTGAAATGCGATTAAAATTGAATAGGTCCATATGTCGCCGGCATCGGGGTCGTTGCGTCACAATCACACGGCCGGCTGCATTTTCAATTTGCCGCGAGATAAGCGCGACTTTTGGACGACTTTTTCTGCAGAATAGCGGAATTGATCTTGTGACTTATGGCGGGCGACGCATAAGACGACGTAATTGGATGGTCAATTGGTCTGCTTTCCAATTTAAAGGGCCCTTCGCCTCTTTTCATAGGGACAGCGGGAATTACGAGCGTGTTTATCAATTCAATGAGCTTAACTTCGCTGTGTGGACATCGGTTGTCAGGTTATGGACACGTGATGCGGAGGAATGAGGAATATGTCGTGGATAAGTTTGGAGTATAAATGTAGAAAAGAGACAAAAGAAATGATGGATGGATTGGGTGAAAGATGCTATGGCTAGAAAAATGGTGACTATTGAGATGACCCCAAATAAATTTTAATAAGGGCAGGAGGATGAAATTAAATTTAAATTTATCCATTCAATGACCTTTGTTTGTAGGAAGGGAAATGAAATAAACGTTTAATATCAATATTGATAATTTATTCACAATTTCATTTAAAATACACAACTTCACAATGTTTTGTTTTAAAAACTAAAAACTTTAGGTACAGGATATCGTTATAGGCTGTTTCGCGGTGTTCTCTAATTTACATCTTTTTTATTAAATCTGATAGTCTTATAATGATTTCATTTATTTTCTACATGTCTCATTTACATTTTCATATTTACATATTTTGGGGTACAGGGTTATATTTGTGGTCGTAACGTGTTATTATGTTCAGTGGTCATGACTCAGCTAATGCAGGTAGATTTGATTGGAGCGTAATAACCCATGGATTACAAAATAACATGGACAAGCACACCGTGTTTATACAAGGTGCATGGTAATGTAACGTTGGAACATTGTGGTGATACCACCTTGCGTAAAATAACTTTCTTTTGTATAATGCTATATATTACAACCACATACACAGCCCCGTAATTTTTAAATTTATGGCCACTCAATATTCTTAATTTAACAACGGTAATGTGATACAAAACTTTATAATAAACACCTTGTGACAAACAAATTTTAGTTTTTTATACATAAATATTCAATAGCTAATTCGATTTAGTGACCAGTTGAATAATTTATTTAACGTAATCATGGTTAATGCGCTAACACAATCAGTCCTGCGTTATGTCACTATTCAAACTGCTATTTATTTACAAATTGCATGTAAAACTATTACATAAATTACTATTGCATTTTCATTCATATAACATCTACACAAATAATAAAATGTACAAAAAAAAAACATCTTCCCTCCATCTTTCTGAACACATCACAATTCCTATAGCGAAACGAAACATTCGAATTAAATATAAAAAGAAAAATAAAACAATGTACACAGGAACGGAATATAACTTATTAGAGATATGTACAAATACACAAAATTATTATTTCTTCTTTTTTTGAACTATACTTATACGATTAAGACTTCGTAACCGACCTTACCTAATATTATAATACTGTACAATTTCGCTAGTTACTTCATGTAAAACACTCTTAATTTAATACTTGTAGGAAACTGATCGTGGTATATCAAAGTCTTTCATTGGGGAACCATAAACTGGGACAAAGTTTCATTGTGTTCAAAATCAGGATATGTTCAGTTCAATTCAAACTGTAAGGCGAGGTGCTACAGCGAGCGGGGAGCGTGCAACGGCCTTGCCTCAACAGGGGAGCCTCAAGGATCGATTCAATCGCTGCTCTCTTCTTGCATTCAAAAGCCTCGTCAATCACAGTGTGTTCGCCGTCGCTTTCCGCTCTCTTTGCCACCTCAGCCTAGTTTGTTTAGATGTAAACGTCAATTCTGTTCAACAGTCTTATTTATTAATGTGATGTGTCGAGTTTATTACCTATGAGTGAATACTCATAATACGAAATCACAGCGTGTTTAGTTGCCTCTGATTTCTTTGTAAGGTCATTGTGTCTGTCCGTTGGGGACAAGACGCTTGTTTACGAAAGACATTATTTTAATAACTGCATTCTCCTGTGTTTGGTTGAGTTATCACGTGTACTCACTCCTCCAGCCAGTCTGTAAAGAAGAATATATTGTTAGTTATGTTATTTGGTGGTTGGATGTAACCGCGTAAATGTTGTGTAATCTTTTTGAATGTGTATTGTGTTATAATATGATATTATATTATTTTTTATAAAATTAGTATTTCTGTTATTAAAGCATTTTGTTTTTGATCCTGTAGGACCGCAATAAAGATTTGTATTGAAAATTACAATCATCATTTTTAGGCCTAAGTTGAGATTTTTTGGAGAGATCGAGGTAATTTTTCGACAAGTTCCTGTATTAGTTTTCTGTTGTAATTTGAAGTAAACAATACCTAGCCCTTTTACCTAGATCAACTTAGGCTCTATTCAATTTAGTATTCGTTGTACTTAAGCACGTCTAAATGTTAAAAAGGTCTCCTATACCAAGCTATGTAACCTACGCCTCGATATTGACAAAGATACGAGTATTACTTTCAGCCAATAGCCGTCGGCGTCGGCTAAACATTAGGAATCGGGTATAGACCTAACTGGAAATCATTATACCGGATCATTTTACATTATATCCTACTTATTCTTACAAAACTGCATAATATACGCATAACATTATTTATGAGGTCATTTAACATAAATATTTATAGACGACAATAAAATTTGTTAAACAGCATTTTTAGATGATAATCTTCTGAAAATTTTGCATATATCGCTAGTTTGAGTTCTGATATCAGGTTTTTTCAACACGTGTTTGAAATATAAGCAAATTAGCCAATGGACATGAAATACATAAAGTCCGCGTTGGTGTAAATTTTTCGCATCATCCCTTCGACATCTTGGTATGAAAATTTTAAGAGTAGGAAACTGAGTAGCCGATATTGCAAAAAAGTGTTAATCTACATAATCTGCATAATAAATACCTACTCTATTTTTATTGGAGGAAATAAAAACGACTTTTTCTGGCGGTTCCCACGTTTAATTCCTAAATTCTTATGCAATAGTGTTTAAATTCTAGTAATACTAGTTCTGATACTACTAAAAAAACTAGATTCTAAAATGTAAATTTCTCGTCAATCGGTTGTCGTGAATTCTGAATTAGCATTTAAGAAACCATAGTTTTCTACCGCAGTAAAAGAACGATGATATACTCTATCCAGGACGATTTATTTACAATTACCTCTATTATAACTTAATTTGTAAGAAATTCATCAACAGAACACTTAGGGACAACTTCGAGCAAAAGCCAGATTCTCTTTTGTTTTCAAAACATAGTAAGTAGTAAACAATTTAATTATGTAGGTACTAACTTTTAAGTCCGATTAAAAATTGTGTGGATCATCGAACTGATATTGCATGAATTTTATATTATATTGAAATTTTTGTGATTTAATCTGTGATGTAATAAGGAAATGTTGTGTGTGTCTGTGATTGAGATCGTTAGTACCACCAGCACCAACTGCTATGCATGTTCTTGTCTGCGTACATATTGTAATCAAACCATCGTCATGGTAATACATGAGGATATTTCGCAACAGTTTTGAAACAAACCGCTTCTAAAACGTATCGAACAGCTCTGAATCACAGGTCTGACTGAAAATTAATTCGGGTTGTGGTACTTACCATAGAATTGAGCTGCGCGAGGTGGTGATGGTGGTAGGGGTTGTGCGAGGCAGGTGGAGGGGCGAAGCCCTGGTGCGGCGCCCCGTACCAGTGCGACATGTGTGCCGCCGCCGGGTGCACCAGACCCACTTGGTGCTGACCTGGTGGACAAAAAAGACACAAATTAAAATAATAATAAATATTGCTGGACAATCCACACAGCATCATCTAGCCCCAAGCTAAGCAGAGCTTGTGTTATGGGTACTAGATGACTGATATACTTAATACAATACATTACATAGATAGATATTTTTATTATACATAGTAAATACCCAGAACACCTGGAACAAATATTTGTAGATCGTACAAACATTTGTCCCAAGGCGGGAATCGAACCCGCAACCTCTTGCGTCGCAGGCGGACCTTCGCCCACCGCGCCACATCGGTCGTCAAATCATGATCTATTGCTGTGATGAAGAGCTTAAGATTAGATCCAGAGGATAAGTTGGTTGCCAGTGAGAAAAGTACAAAATTTCAAAATTCAGCTAGAAAAATCTATGACAGTATTTGGTGTCGGAAATAAACCCAGATCGAGTCTTCAGGTAATGGATAAATGAGTCAGGATAATTGATTAAACTGCCTGAGGGTTTTATATTTTGAATTATTTATTCATTATTGCAAGAAATAGAAAACCAATAAAAATCTAGCAAACACTTACTGCCGATTACCTTGTTGAAAAACTAAACTAAAATTAGAGTATTGACATCTCATTCTTGCGGACAGCTGGAGAAAAGGACGATGATACATTTGAATTTATTCAGAGATGTTGATGAGCTTGCAATGCGTTTTGAAATATCAACTATGTTTCCATGGAAGCTTCAGTTTAACTACAATTGACAGCTATTAAACATGACCGTCCCTTTCTTTTTTTAGAAGAGAGAAAAAGATGGAAACATAAATATAGACTTTTAAATCTTTCAACAAGGGATGTCTAGTAAAACCCTCCAGATAACTTCGAACTCGAACATTATTTGTTATACCATGGACAGTCTTTATGGAACGTAAAATTACTTAAGTTAATGCTCCTGATTTTCCTTTGGTATTTAACTCGCATAAAATATAAAGACTCGGTAGAATTTATATACAGATTACAAGTAATGGGCTGCAAACCAGTCTGCAACTTAGAACCAATTCATCTCTATGCGCTCTCAGATAACTTGCTGATACGCTTAATATTTTCCCTTCATTAACTCATTACTTAGTTAAGTCTTAATTAAGTTAATACTGTAAGGCTTTTACTCGCAACTTAAAGAACGGAGAACTGTCTAGCTTTAAGTTGAAACGAATGGGTGAATTATACAAGTAACTTTTAATGTAATTTGCAATTAATGGTTTCCGTAGCAAAATAGTTAACAAAATGAATTGTATCATATTAAAGGGCCCCATTGTGAATCACATTTTTATTTTCATTTATACCGCATTTTTTACTTAAAATTGAAAAGAGACGGTAAATATACCATCCTTCTTATTTCAGAAGTTTGCGAAGCAAAAAATCGTAAATAAATCTAGTTGATGGGATTGATGAAAATACGTGTAATTAAAACACATTCCAAAAGAACTCAATATTGTCAATTAAAAAAAAAAACTTTATAAATGGAAATATATTGTATCTACCGAAGTCCCGACTCCGACTCGGTCCTTGCCACTATTTTCTTTTTTACCAATGAGTCATTCCTGACAGAAAATTGTAACAGAGACTGACACAAGCAAATAACTATACCCAGCAGTGGGTAAAGCCGGGCTGTCAATGATGATGATGCTGAATTTCTCTACTACTATCCTCTTTCTCCGTCTTACTAAAGTAGGTCCATGTCGAAGTCTTGTTTTGAAATACCTGCCTACTGCATTTCCTAATTATTATTCCTGATTCAAATATAACTAGGTAATAGTATACTATTCCAACTGTTTTGCATCTTATTATGCATAGTTCTCAAGATAATTAGACTTAAGTGAGGTGAGATATTCAGTTAAAATTAATTGGACTGCCAATCAAACGGCTCATGCAAATTGTAACATTTAAAATCTGTTAATTGCATAGACAAATATATAGACTGGTTATCATCAATATTTTAATAAACACATAAATAATAGAGCCAGTCGTAAACTCTAAACTGTCTGTCGACTTTGAAAATTGATACAAATTTAAATAATGACGAAGTTTATTGCAAAAATGTCATAAAACAGCGTGATTATGTTTTTGTTCCGACATCGAGAAAAAAACAATAAATTTGCATGTAATAAATATTGATATTGATATGACCATTAAGTTAAACATTTTTTTTTTAAACATAACATGAATATTAATGAGTAGGCAATTTAGGGTTAAAAATAAATTCTTACACGTGTGGCTATTGAACCTTTACAATAAAATAACATAAATAAACATCTTTGATTTTGAGAAGATAGTGTCACATATGTACATTACTAATGAGTGTAGTGTTTTATGCTTCCTCTACATGTTGGCCCAATATGCGCCAATATTGGCCACAGTATTTTAATATTACAACAATAAGATCACGCAAACGACGGTAGGTCAATGATTTCATAATAGTTCAAATATACTTTGGCTTACGTTGGCCCAACGTGTAGAGCAAGCTTTTTACAGATTGACTACCTACTGTTGGTCAAGGGCACTTCTGCGGAAATGCTTAGTAAGATGCTGGAGTTGGTCGGGTTAGATTTTGGGTTCTTTTATTTAAAAAATCCCGATTTGTGTATATAAATAACAAGAGGCTCGCTATTTTTACAGAGGTCTTACTGAAAAACACAACCGGTGACATGTAGGTATACTTATGTAGATATGTCCCATTAAATACTTAGATAAATAACTTACCGAACTAACTTAATCTCGCTTAATAACTTACAGTACTTACCGAAGTCCATAGCAGACGGGAAGGCGGACCCGCCGAAACCCTTGCTGCCGTCTCCTAGCGGCTTGATCATGTCTCCCATGACTCCTCCGAGAGCGAGGGCACAAGCGCCACCCCCTCCCATGCCCATTCCACCCTTCTTCTTCTTACTCTTACTACTAAGCTTGCGGTTTCTTGTTTGAATACCTTCTTTCTTCATCGTAAGGGGCCGGTTCACCTGTTGACAAGGGATTTTGGCGTTTAGTGTGATGGTAAAAAAGGACGGTTTTATGAGTTATATGTATCTTAAGGAACTCGTGGTTATTTGATAACAGTGGTGAAGGTTGATTGAAAGCTAAGCTACGCTTGTCACTAGCCACGATCATCCGTGGTGAATATCCATCACATTACATCACATAGTGACTCTCACCTTGCCTTTGAAAACAGGTTAAGACATTAGGAATAGTCAGAAGCCCAAAAGTCTGACTACCACTTGAATTATATATAAATATTGCCCAGTATATGGGTGGAGGATACCCTATCGGACCATTGGTGTAAGCTGGCCTCATTATGTTTCTGGTGTTGGAAAACGCTAGGCAGATGATGATAATTTTGATCTTATAAATGGTGGAGAATGGTTCGAAAAAGAATAACAGTAAATGAAAATCGAATCGAGTACATATTTCAGCCGGAGTGAATGATGTTAAAAAGTACCATAATAGGGAAAAACATTATCATAATAGCAACACAAAAGACACACGCCAACTATCATTGTCCAGAATGAGAATGATATTCTGACGTATAGCCACCATTAACATAAATAAAACAAAGCAACTAGGATTTACTTGAACAAGCAAATCACGTATCGACCAAATTATTCACTCTGAATATAATATCTCGCTTAATTGAACCATCACAATATTCTGAACGAGGCTAATAAGTCGTAATTGTCCCTTGTTGAATCACACAATTTTGTTAACCGTCAGTATTACATTTTATGACTCCGCCACGACATTTAGCTGTATGAAAAAACGTCTGCGGTACCAATTTAGAATGCTAACTACGGAGTATAAAGGCAGGCCGAAACCATAAAATGGTATCACAATAGTTGTGTGCGAATATTCAGCTGTTTGGTGTGTGATGCCGCCGCCGTCGGCGTCACACTGTGAATCCTAATTAGTGCAGCGATGCACTGCGCCTGGGTCTCGTACGCGTTTTGTGGGAAACTGCGGTGACGCGCAGTTTGCGGTTAAGGTCCTCACACTATATGGAACGCCAATTTCCTGTATGTAGATGGGTAGAAGGTGCAAACATCATTCGACCCGACACGGTACAGAAAATTCCGAATGCTAAATGTTTCGCCTACGATCAAGGTATAGGCAACGAAGCGGCTGTTTATTTCTTTGCATAAACTGCACTTATGGGACGACATCGCTGTCTTTTGCATGATTACGTAAAGATTAAGTCCGCAACGTGCTTTCTCCATCAGATAAACTCATATAACATTTCCATAATTGTGCAATTTCTCTGCCAAATTCTCGGGT
This sequence comes from Phlogophora meticulosa, assembly GCA_905147745.2. NCBI lineage: Eukaryota > Metazoa > Arthropoda > Insecta > Lepidoptera > Noctuidae > Phlogophora > Phlogophora meticulosa. The sequence continues at coordinate 13,106,133 of LR990520.1, read as the reverse complement.
CAAGTATGTCGGTCACTTCTGCTTTGCATCGTGTCGTTCTAAGAACCGTGCGTCACGACGGACGGACGGACGGACAATGAGTTATTCATCGCCTTCCAGGGAACTTGGCGGCGGCATGTGGGCCCTAAACGCACGATTGCATTGCGCCTGCGCGAACGCAGCCCATGCGCATGACCTGCCCTTGTTTGTGTTTGTTTTTGGCGATGTGCAATTGAGTTTACTTGTGTCGCATGCTTATATAGCTGAATTAATGGGGAATTACAGTTTGAATGTATACGAATCTTCAAAATGAAGGATTATGAGGAGTTACCGGAATGGTTTTCTCAAACTCTTGGCATTGGGTTTATTAAATGTAGTCTGGGCATAGGTGTTCTTGCTTCAATAAAAAGGATAAACAAGTCCTCAAACGCAGTACAAAGTGCAGTTTCGCCAGACGGACAGTGATAAAGCTTCATTAATCTGTTGCTAAAGTACTGCGTAGTTCGGTGCGTGCCAGCTCCCGGCGTCCCTAATGCGTTCCCGCGAATCGCCCACACATAGCGCATACCGCGCCGTCGCGCGTCTCTCCTCCCAATTGAACCAATATAAAATGCATTAGCTGTACTGCATGCCGGGCAGATTTAGACTGCAACCAAATTAGGTCATTGCAAAGCCTTTACTAGCTATATTTTTTCTTAATTGCCCACTGGAGCGCGCACACGTAAAACGGTCTGGTAACTTTAATTTTTCCGTATCAATTATTGCAAATTAGTTCCTTGTTAGAAAGTACGTACCCGTTTTTATTGCTGGCAATAAATTGTGTGAAGAACAAATAAAATATGCGGCTGAGATGCAAACGCGAATAGTTACGTAAACAAGATGACTCGGAGATAACGATCATCTCATAGCCCTGATTATGTGTTTTTAAGCTTTTTATCACGTGTAATATAAAGACGGAAAAATATTGAATGCCAAGCAATTTGTAATACGATCTGATAATGAATTCTACTTCAGAAATAAATTAATAACATTATAATTAATCAGCTTTGAATATTGACGTAAGTCACAAATCACGTGGGGGTCTATAAACGTAGTGGAGTATTAAGAGGGCATCACCTATTTAGTATGCGAGACAATGGTATCTATGGATTACGGTCGTCCATAGGTGGTTAGCGGAAGAGGGCACAAGTAGTGGGGTATGTAGCTGACAAGACATCCGCGTCGTTCGCGCAGAAAGTGCTTAATAACTGGCCTTTATGCCAGGCTAATTACGTCTGCCTGTTCCCACTGCCCGTACTGTAGTTATAGATGGGTGAACGAGTGGGTTTACGCTGTTCATATATCTAGAAGTAATTATATAGGTAGTGTATGTCCATACCAATTATGTGTTTTAGAATATTGTGTCCCAGATTTACATCGTGATTAGTTTACGATTAGATATGGATGCTAGAGAAAATTTTACAATACAAAAAAGCGTAGGTTGTAGGTATCTTGCTTTTGTTCTGCCTATTTTGAGATCTAGGGCCTTGACTAGTGTCATGGTGGTAGTGTATAGCTTATATATGGGTCAAGATCGTTGACTCTACTAGAGCTTAAAAGTAGGACAATATAAATAAATGCATAGCCCATTATAGGTAAGTACATAATATCTACTAGAAACAATAGCGGACGTGTAACTACCGTTACGTAAACCTTTTAGCATCAGAACTTCCTCATCCAATTTTTGCATTCCATATTCCTCGTAGCTGCTTAGTATGCGCTTAACGTTATCAGCGCAAAGTTTCCACGGACTCATAATTACGGTCAGAAATACAGCGGTCATACGGCAATGAATCTGACCAAACACGGACTTTGCATGCGACGATACGGGTAGGAGACGTAATCAGACGTATGTGGGTCGGTACTGGGTTATAAAAGGTATCCTTTAGAATAGGAGACGATGATTTCACTGTGAATTGCAAGACAATTTTTGTATGAAAATGTGTCATTTAAGTTGCAGGAGAGTTTAGGGTGGTTCTGCTTAGTCGTAAAACAATGCTTCATTTCTGATTAAAAATAAAATACCTATCTATACATAAGTTTTGCTTTTAACTCTTATAAAACTCAACTAAAACTTTTATATTTATAATAGTGTTCATAAAATGAATGAACTTCTTGCAGCTTTATTTTAAGATGTAAGTAAATGCAAACCATTCTGAACAAAACAAATTTAGGATTATACTCTGTTCTAAACGTTTAGGAAGCCATTTTACTTGTTCTATGAGGAAGGCTTTAACAAAACTCATATCAGTAGCTATAGAAACTACAAGAAATCCTTGTTCTAGATAGTGTCATTCGGAATAGTGAACAAATGGAACCAATCTTCAAGTGAGCCGTAGCGTGCGCCAAACTCATTACAGTATGCGCTCATTCTTGTAAATTGTACCAAACATACATACATACAAGTATTACTAGCTAACATGAATTTGATTTGTAGAAATCAAAATATTATGTAGTAGGTTGAATCGTGGAGGAGGTTTGTATTGAGGAAACTAAATTATGATGCTGTCTGGTATTGACAAACGTAAAAATATGATATGATTTCCTTGGAAAACCTTATAAATACAATTTGGAATTTTAATATGTTTTTCTATTTTTTTTGTAATTTATTGTTACTATAATTTACAAATATACAATTATAGTATAAAACTAACTATTTACATATATACGACACCGAAATAAAATAAGAATCCAATTTGAAGTTATTTTTTTAACATAAGTTTTGTTATAATCTTTTGAATACAGTTTTACATGGGACTTCAACATAACTGGAGTAATATAGGTGTACTCCTCTACTCAACCTTTCGGAGGCAACAGGCGTGGTGTTATGTTAAAATTTAAAATAAAACGCGTGCCACATTGCTTCATGTTCAAAGTTTAAAAGATATTAGAGTTATTGATTTAGAATACTACGAAGTTGTTAATATAGGTATCTACTTAAATGTGGAACAGGGAGATCAGCGGATAGAGTGAAATAAATACAAAAATACCACGAAATAATTTACCCAAACAAAACACCAGTAGCAAAACTGAAAACGAAAATAAAAACGTAACTAACTAGTAATTTCGATTTAAAATTCCACTTTTGTCATTCGATAGAGTTTCGTGCAATACAGTTCAGGGTTAGTAAAACAGCGGGTAGGTACAGTCGACATGCACAACATGCATCTAGTTGTCAATGTAATATCGCCTGAACACGCTATGCTGAATAAACTATGAACTATACCTACCTGCACTTACTACGGCTTGTATAAAGTAGCCCGAGTACCAATTTAGACTTGGTTTATTAATGGTTGCTTTTTTAGAGTTCCGTACCGAAATGTTAGAACGAAACCCTTATGGTGCGACTTCATCAGTCTGTCACAAATGTTTCTTCTAGGAATTACTAACACTATCGCTAACTAAAAATTTGGTTAAGTTTGGTATAACGAATAGTTGTGCACTTCCATAGCAAGTGGAAGAATAAAAAAAACGTTTTTTTTTTATTGTAATTTTCATTGACATGTTTTGGACTAGTGATAAAAAATGTCCGTAATAATATTATCTGTGAAGTTTGTAAAGCTAGAAATCTTATAAAGAACCACCAAATTACTGAAAGTGTAGATATGTAAATATTATAGGAAAATAAAGACAATGTCTGGAACTATCGATAAATATCGATTTTGACGACCGATGTGGCGCGGCGGGCGAAGGTCCGCCTGCGACGCAGGAGGTTGCGGGTTCGATTCCCGCCTTGGGACAAATGTTTGTACGATCTACAAATATTTGTTCCGGGTGTTCTGGGTATTTGCTATGTATAATAAAAATATCTATCTATGTAATGTATTGTATTAAGTATATCAGTCATCTAGTACCCATACCACAAGCTCTGCTTAGCTTGGGGCTATATGATGCTGTGTGGATTGTCCAGCAATATTTATTTATTTATTTATTATTTATTTATCAGTTTTTTCAGTAATCAGCTAAAACCCTTTACGAAGAAATTTAGTTTTTCGGTCGCAAAAACTAACTTTGATAATGGAAGCATATTTGCTTCCAAGGTACAGAACCCTTAGGAGGCGAGTTCCCCTCAGCGTTTGCCAGTTTAAAAATTATTGATTTCTTTCTATGTAATTAAGTGTCATTTAAAACTATACTGCACCAATTAGAAAATTATTTAGAAAAGACTCTTTATTTTATAAAAATATACGCATAATGGACGTTCCAGTAGATATACCTGACATAAAACTGTATGCACTGCTACCGTGCATTTAACGCATACATGACATGGTCCAATTTACGCAATCAAACTGTGAGACTATATCGTTTTTGTCATATTGCACGCATTACATCGCCTGCTAACATCGGATAGGTTGAACATTATAAAAAAACAGAGCAATGGTGGCGTGACAAAGCGAAACATTCGCGAAGAACAAACGCGTATTGCGTCTCTTTGTGCGTGCGAATAATTGCGTTATGTTTCTAGGACGGAGAGTGCGCTTATTACGCTATCTGCACTCATCTGCACAAACACTGCCATAAAACCGCTCAAATGGGAAAATAACAGGCTCATACCACAATGCCATGGAAAATGTTGCTCACGGCCCCTCGCTGTAATTTTTTCCAACCGCTAGAAAGCTTTATTATGTCGTTAATTGTTGGAAAACGGCGAACATGCCTTTTATTGGACATAAATATTGTAATGAAACAGAACAGGGACGTACGAACCAATCGCGGGGCAGTAAAATTGTGGCGTAATGTTCTATAAAACAAACTTGACACGTTATTGTTGCGAAACAAAGCGTTGTAAACGAGATGTAGCCACCTTAACCTGATATCTAGATGGGGGTTAAGTAGCCGAGATACCGATTATATTGATATCAATCATGAAGGTAATATAAACGCGGGTAGCACTTAAACAAATGCATCTTTGATCGACTTCTTTAAATAAAGCCTTTTGTGGTTTCTGTCTTGATTTAGTTTGAGTGAATTATATATGAAAACAGCCCTTTTAATGTTATTTGCGTTTTATTTAACATAACATCACGGCTATAGTATCCAAAAGGACTAGGTAGAGGTGCATCTATAGTATACCCACATTAACAAGTTATGTTAAATAGGGGGCGAGCCTACATCATTTCCATACTCGTCAAAGGTTCACAAGCTAAATTAAGTACCTACAAGATATTTTCATATTTTTCTCTCTAGGGACAGGCATTTTCAAAAGCTGTAGATGAAGTAAAGCTCCCATACAAACGTCATCGTCGACATTTCAAATGCTTTTACCAATAACATGGCGAATTCAAGGCATAAACTAATTTGACATCTCTAACTTAGTTCTTATCTGTCACCATCAGTCTCCGTCCTTCTCTAGAGCTGTGTGTCAGTAAGAGATGACAGTAAAAAGTCTTTAATTTTAGTGTGGTTTTCGAACGAACGTACAAACCACAACGCAGAAAAGCTAGAATGTCAAGTTCACGTAAATCAATAGATAAAGATCCAATAATAGTTGAAGCAACCAACACCACATACTTTAAGAATTATCACCAATTATACAGCAAAAACACTATACACCTATTAGCAGAGCAAAAACTAGTAAATTGCAGTATTGAAACCGATGACGCTATTACCCTGTGAGACTTTAGTTTTTATCTCAAATAGGCTTTGTCAATGTTTACCTAAATAACGACCAGTTACTGTAAACCGCTGTTAAGTCACTAGTAATTGTAACACGATTAACTTTTTTCATGTTCTCGTGATAAGTTGCCTTGGTTTTTTCGTGTGTAATGCACCTATTAGTTGCTGACGAGTGATTTATAGTTATAACTATCTAAAGAGTGTATCTAATGATAAATTGGTGTTAAAAACGTAAATGTTATGGGTTTTGACAGCGGTACAACTCAATTAGTAGTTTTTCCTTTAACTGCACGAGTTATTGCGTTTGAAATGATGAACAACTCTGCAGTTGGATTGTTTTATCTGAAAAAACTACGGGAATTATATTTATTACCCAAGCTGTAATACCTGCTTATTTATCAACTTTAAAAATATTTCTAAGAAGAAATGCAAAAGGAATTATACTATTAAACTGAGTAACAGATAGATTTATGCATATCCGACATTCGTTCAGCAAGAAAGTTTGCAATTAATAAAAACAAGACAAGTGTCAATCCAATATAAATGTTAAAAAACAGTTTTCAGTAGTTATACGCACTGTCCGTCCGTATCATTTAGTGGAGTTATTAGTGACACTTCACTTAAGATCGTTAAGGCGACAACGTCTACAGCGCTGGAATAAAGCGCTTCATTTTTTTCCTTTTAAATCACATCACTAACTCTTGCAGCTAAAATCGCTACATCCAAAAAAGCTTTCAACTTGGAAATTTAAAAAGCACTCTTAATTTGAATCACTCTCTCAAAACGTCAGGTATTTAGCTCGAGATTGGACTTTGGATTACCATCGTGGTGAAAGGATTACAAACTCGCTGATTGCCCAGGGTACGCGCGATCTGATGTGGCTCAGTAGACACGCCGCTTGGTGAGGCTCCTTTCATGCACCTATTTCTGGGTGTCCTATTAGCTGCACGCTGCAGGATTTGTTGGTCGCTACAGATGGCGCCAAACTCGAAGCTAAGTTCTAGGCCGACGCTATATAGATTGCCATCGACACGCTAAGAATAAGAAGCTCGTGAGTGTGATGAGTTCAGCAAAATGTTCTTATGATATATAATCTATTGTCACGTCGTGAGGTACACGTGAAACTATAAATAATTGCGCGCCATTCCTATGCATTGTCTTATTAATTTGCCGCGAGCTGGCGACACCTTAAGCATCGCGTGCGAGTTTTTCAAGCGCGTTTTATATCAACTCATTATAGTAAGAAATACAGTTCGGCATGCATTTTCGCGGCACGTGTGAATTGTGAGAGTAACGTTTGACAGTTCCAAAGTAGGAGAGAAAGTGTTTATTACAGATTTACGATCAGTACTGTGACGGTAGCCTTAAATATATTGCGAGAAATATGGACGTATTCAAAGCGAGATAACGATAAATGGAGAGAGTAATAAAGTATGTTTTCGCCGATCAAAAGAAATGTGATTGGATTTTATTTGCTTTCATAGATTGCGGGGGAAGATTTCTTTATCTTGAATGAAGTCATTTTCGAATGGTAGTAAATTTTAACCGTATCTTAAGTCAACTAAACTAAAGATATCGTGACAGAACTAATGAGTCCTTTTGCAATTAGTGAAAAAGTCCTTTTCTTTCCTTTGTACTTATAATTAAATTCGATATACGATATGCCCCTAATGCAAAAAAAACGAATTCAATTATTATACGGCATAACTGGCAGGAATTTATTATCGTTAACCTGCGGTCAGGGATAATTTAATTGGCATCTTACATTAGGTGTCGCGTGGCTTGCGTTTGATTTTTGCAATTTTTTTTACACTTAACACTGACGGGTAATGAAATAGATATTGCAAACCTAGGTTTAGTAAGCTCAGTTGCTTTTGTATTAGAGTTATGCAGTATTCCAGATCTAAAATATCTGGAATACTGCATAACTCTGGTCTCCATTTAGCGGCTTTGATATAAAATAATTTAATGAATCCCGCCGCATTTTTAAGGTTTTAAGTGCGGCTATTGTACCATTCAGTTATAATTGGTTGCATCAATATTTAGGATACTTACCTTACTACAATTACTTCAATTTACTACCTTCATTATTTTCTACATTCATGGTGCAGCCACAGATATTGTGAAACAGATTAAATCAGCTCTTTTGACTTGAATTTCCAATCGTAACGAACTTATCTCACTGAAGCGATGCCATCAACTTATTCACCAACATATTCAGCAACTTCTCGCAAAACTGATAATTTCTATGAAGCTTCTATCTCGCAATAGGATATTAACAAGTTAGCCATAACTCGTTGCTTGAATCTTGATAATGCTTATGTAATCGCTCTCAGCTTCGAAAATGGAAAGCAAATCAGTTTTAAATGGACATTTTGTGAATAACACTAGAATTCCTCAAATTGGAAAGCTGTGCGAGTTTGATCAGATCGGGATATGGAAATGACAAAACGGTTTTTGAAATAGAATACAAGGGTATTAAATAAGAAGGTAGGTAGGTGCACATCGAGTCAAGAAAAAACTTCCTACGATACGGTAAACGATTGCTACGTTCGTTCTACTACCAATCGTGAGTAAGGGCGAATTACACCAATGAAACTTAACGCGGTCTACACTGCTTTCAAGAGCTTTCAGGGTCAATATTACGTGTCAATAATGACACTGACAGCTCTTAAACGTGGTTTAGATGTGCTGATCGCGAGTTACATTGTTGTAATTCGTCCTAAGGCTAAGCAAACTTTAGAGCCTATAATTCAACGAAACTAGGGTACGTGTGTAAAAATAACTTGAAAACTTATTGAAACGTATCTTAGGGGAAAATGATTAAACCTATATTGTCGGTACAATTTCTTCTAACATCTGTTAAGGTTAGCATTAAAAACAATAACGAGAAATGTATGTCGAAACAAAAAAAGCATAGTCCCGACAATCGTGTCGAAAGTTGCAATTAAGAGCAGTGCTGGAGATGTAGCGTGGAGCACAAACAAACAAGCCGTTGTCAATTGGCCGCGGCGAACGCCAGCGGAGGCCACACAGATCCTACGGGGAATCATGTGGACTGGTGAAATGTTATTAAAAATAATCGTGGGCTCTTTTTTTTGGTCCAACACTGTACAGAGTTCGGTAAATTGCGAGTAAGAGCATTTTGTTTCAGAGTGCTGTTGGTGAATATGGTGCATTTCAAATAAGAGTAAGATGCTTCTTAATATTGTTTTTACCACATTTGGTAATCTTCTGCTTACAGCTGAACGCTTCAGCAAAAACTAACCTTGTGTAACCCAAAGGGTTTGTAAAACTAAAAATAAAAATAGATACTTTTTTTCTTAGACAACATAACTCAAAAAAGTATATTTTCGTTGACGTGTGCAATGAACTAATGACAAAACGCGGCTGCGGTAATGTCTCTGGTGAATTAGTTCCGCATAGTTAGTCCGCGCCGCAATCAACCGTGCCCGGCGCCTGCGCAAGCTACTGAAAACCCCGCGGTATGGAGCTTCAACGGCAGAAATAAAAATGTTACTGAATTATCTGTAAGAAAAGAACTACTTAACTAGTTTTTCAGGGCTAGTATACAAAACACAATCTCAAAGATTTTTAGAAAAAGAAGTGATATGTATAGAAGAGTATTTAGTTATCCACTGTAAAGATCTGAGTAACAAACAAAAAGTAATCCAGATCATCATTTATCCACATTCATTTGAAAATAACCAAGGCATCCATCACTTTTTACCACCCATCAACGCAAGAGTAAGTCATTAGAAAATACCAGCCTTTTTCTATTTGAATTCCGCTTTTTAACTAGTATTCACATACATGGTGCACTAAACGTTCTCAGCCAACTAAACGCCTTTTAAGTATTCCTCGCAAAGGACAGAGTAGGTGATAGCACTTTATATGCGCGTGTGGCAATGAATCAAATAGGGCGACTGTCTTTAATCAAGTGGCGCCTCTACTATTTAACATCACCTAACGCCTGCCGGATCACGCAACTTATTTAATTAGGAAAAATAACCACCGTATCGTAACCATACCAATTACTGTTATTTATGCAATTTTTCCTTTTATAACTAAACGCTCAACGTGCACTTTACGTGTATGCAATTTGAGTAAAATAGAAAGTGTAGTAATAAAATAAGTAAATTTCATAACTAAGGATGTGTTGGAAGACATGTCGATAAAACACGGTCGTGTTTGATATGTGCACGTGATTAAAATAAATACTCCGGGCAGTAGTCGGGAGTGCGCCGACAGCTGCTACTCCGGGGGATAATTGAAACGACGATTTATACACCCGCCAAATTTATCGACATCCACGATTTATAGTGTGAGCAAGGCTTTATGCATCGGTTATTATTGTAACGTTTCATTTTTGCCATGCTCTCAATCATTACGCGATTCAAATAAAGATAAATGTAGGTATACGGTTTCTCAATAAACTTATGTAATTAAACAATGCAATTAAAATGTCACTTAGTTATAATCATTTGTACGAGACAATCAGTGAAATGCAATTATTGTAGTAGATTAGTTGCCGTTGATATCTAGTGAAATTAAATCGTTCCTTTACAAAAGTATCATTATGATATATCCTTATCTTATTAAGTACTAGTATATTTTGTGGCACGGATTTAACGAAATTATTAAGTCAATTATCAGGTATAGATAAAAAATACTGACATTTCCAATTTAGTGAGTTGATAATGAAGTTGTGTTTGTCGTTTTATTAACACTCTAGATAAGGATTAAGAAATTCGGCTGACAATTGCGCAAGTCATTAAGTACCGCACTGAGTTATCACGATCCTTTTCAAATGTGAACGGCATTATTTTAAGAACGTTTGTTCTATTATTTAACCACAGTCTAGTCCTAATTGATTAAGGCATTGACGAAACGGTACTCTTACTTAACACTATATTTGCAATGAAGATAGTATATGTGGCAGGAGCACCAACTTCACATCTCAAAAACAATTATGGAAACCAATAAATTTAAATGTTTCGCGCCTGTGGCAGTGAACCCGGTCCAATTAGAGTCTGGCGGCGTCCGCACTAAATCTCACGATGCTACCACGCTACACTAATTCATACGAGCCCGCAGCCCGCCAACGAGACCTCGTAACTGTCCACGTCGACACAAAGTTTAACAGCTTCTCGATTATCGGTAACTTCTGCTTCCCAACACTAATGTTGCGTACAGCTGAATAACTTGGTATTGAACACGGAACTTTTGAGTACGGTTATTTTGAAATAATTTGAGGTACCTTTAAATCCTTTTTTTTTTCAATTAAAATCAAATGGTAAGTAAAGTCTTATAGTACTGAAAAAATCTTCATAGATACCACCTACGATAAATATATTACGAAAGCTGCCAGTGCTTTTACAACTTAACAATACTAAATCCACCACATCTTATACAGCCGTATAATATAAACCGTCCTATAACGAACTAAAGAACAAAAACCACTATCTTATATCGTGTAATAGTCATTTGTCTTTCGTTCGGTCAGCAGTAAAAGCGGCTCGTATCGACGCGTGCGCAGGGGCACCTGCTCCTAAACCCCCACTAATTATTCCACCACTTATTATATGATTACGAGACTTTTTTGGTGCTTTCAATCAAATTACACCTTGGCCTGGCCACTTTGTACGAGTGAGATGTCATAAAGGTTTTTTTTTAAGTCCAATTATTTTACGGCGGTTGCGTGCCGGTGTAAAACGAAGTATTATCAATTATTATTAATTTTCAAGTATTTGGGGTCAAATGAAATAAGTGTTTCTCATAAGTTAGTTCTTAATGCATTCAAGCATTTTTTTTTTGTCGAAACTATTTGGCAACAAACAAAAATACAAGTGAGCAGGTACTTAAGGATTAAGATAATGTATTGTCAAATACAGAATACTGACAAAGACATTTCTTTGTATTTACATACGGGACAATAGAAACAGATTAACACAACGTTTGTCACAAACAGTAGCACTCAAGAGACGAGAACAAATCCCGGATTTACAAAACGACCCAAAAAAAACCAAGACATTGCGCTAATTTCAGTTCACCAAGATTACCTACATGATAACGAAACGGAGTTCTAAATATGAATTTGTGTAATGCCCGCACAGTTTTGCACTCAAGCGCATCGATGGTGTGATAGGAGGACATAAATAAATAATTAGACGGAGGAGAGGAAGTCGGGGGCGCGGCGCGGGAGGGGAGGGTACGATAGTTTTGAGATACTATCTCCCGCAACCGCGCTTTGTGTCAAACGTCAGATGTTTATCGGGAAGATGTTTACAGATGTACTGGAGGGGTAACGGCCCGAACATCTCATGGAAGCAATCAAGCGTACAACACTAATACGCTTGATAGACTGTCCGTTAATTATGTGCTTTGTTTTACGTATCGCTGTCGTGTACCACTCTTTTTTTAAAGCACTAGTGAAATTGTCGCTTCAGAAATAAAATTCTAATGTATAAGAACGTGCGGATTATTCCTGTGCTCGTAGATCACGCTAGATGGCGCTGATAGTGTGGCGCAGCGCCAGATCTGCGATCATCTCATTCCCGGTGTTTCATCGCCTAATTACAAGACATTCACGTTACTAAACTCAGTTATCAGGGAATACATCTTTCCTCTAATAGTTTTTCTATTTTTATGGAGTTTAGCAAGTGACAGTTTTGTTAAATGTCATGTAGGTCGTTGTGATTGCCATCTAAATTATAAAGAATGATGTTTATGACTATTTCCATAGAGAACGTGTTTGATAATGAAAATGATTTTGACAGAGCTACAAATCGAAATGGAGACTACATTTCTTACTGGCTAAAAATATTCAAAAGAAAGACAGCGTAATCGATACACAAGATCAAATAAAAAGTGCCGAACGAAACGAGAATAGCACTCGAAATATCGATACTAACAAATATCGCGACAAAAGCTTGCGTACAATGAGTATTGCGAAACTCTCGGTGCAAGCGCAAGTAATTGTTTTGTAGAAGGACACACCGAGTTATCGCGCGAACGATCGCCGAGTGACGTGCAGCTGCTATTTCGGTTCCTTTTTTAAATATCCCCATGGAACTAGTGGAAATGGAAATTGGTTTGACCGTTATGTTGGTACTAGTGATTTCATTTTTTTATGAAGTAAAATAACATGATGGCCAGCTTGTTGCTTTGAGTATGATTGGAACACTTGGCAAAAAAATAATTATTTCGACATTCATTGATGGTTTTACTACTGCTTACGATTTTTGTGAAAAAATATTAACGTATTATCCACGTACTGCCTAAATAATTAAAAACCAAAAACCTACTACCTACTGCAAAGAAACACAACTAACATAGTTAGATTAGGTAAATACCTATTTCAATTACCCTTTACTAAACAAGGGTTACATTATAGTAACTACAGACAGAACATTTACGAAATCGTCTATTCTAGATTTTTATTCCACAATACTTAAGTTTGAAATAAAAAACCTGGGAATTCCAGCTAGTTACCAAAACATATTCGTTTATTATGTACTTAAAATAGAATTTAATTACATTTGCGCAGTTTCGTGAATAATTCTCACATTTTCACAAAATTTATATCCAAGACAGTAAATCAGCTGGGCTCGCTCACTAAACAAAATGGGAGCTTAAGGCTCATGAATAAAAACATCCTATTTAGCGCTACACTCACCACGTCCTCAAGTGTACCGAAACATCTGACCAGAAACCTGATACGCGATACGTTACCCTAAATATATCAGTAGCAAGAATCAGAATTGCTTATAAACTTTATCGAACATAACGCTTTTCGGCAATGTAAGGCAGTTGTACGCAAACGCATTTCCGGCCGAACGCTGCCGGGAAAAAGCCATTTAAAACAAAAAAAGAAAAAAATAGTAACGCGCCGCGCGCCGCTCGGACACTTCCGGTGGGCGCCATTTTTTCTGTATTGCCAACAGATAAAATCTTTCCGGCCTACTGCGCGAACGCCCGCTTTTATTCCTTTTATTTGATGTGATCACTTTTTGGCAAAATTATACACATTTGTTCAAAAAAAGAATCGTTCTGTTTTATTAAATAAAAAAACAACTGGGTTGGGTTTATTGATTCATATTGGCACATCTACAACTAAAAATTTAAAGAACTTTAACACTCCAGGCTTTTAGCACAGCTTAAGTCACTGACATTAGCTATAAAGCTTCGAGAAAATTAATGAGCTCTTTCAGAGGCGATGGAAACGATGATGTAAGTAGGACTTTATTTAAATTAGTGGCTAAAATCTTAATGTATCATGGCCAACAGGTTAACCCACACCATCAATGAGTCGAAATTTTTAGATATGAAGAAATGAGATGAAAATTGCCCTATGTCAAAGCCAGTTAAAAACAGAAAGCACAATGAACTAACATTGAAAATGTTAACTGGAACAATGAACATCACAATTAGTGTAGCGAATAGCATTTGCATCGCCACAAAATTCAACGGTCGAACTTATGTAAATGGGATAGCTGTTCAATGTTGAATATTCAAATTGATGTCATTATAACATTCGGCCAAACGCGTCGGCCGTTTGGCTGGCAGCCAGCCGCACCGACGAATATGTAATGTAACGTAATGAGTAAATTAAACGTACCTCGTTTTTTTATCTCACACGCGAGTTAAAGCCTGGCTGCCTGACTTCAACCACCAGTGGCCATGTTCCACAATGTTTGGCGGTTGCAAAGAGAATTTTAACAAGCCTAACTTTCGCATGTTCGCTGCGATTAACTTAAGTCAGCTTTGGAAATGTAAACTTCATTTTGTGAGACTTGTGGCGCAGTAAGGAACTAAAGCATAGACTACGCGTCTCAAATGCAAACTGCTTACTAAGATTTCTTTACGACTAGACAAGGATTGTGCTTTTTTGTGTTATGTAACACAGTTTTACAGTATTGAGTCTAGACAAATAAAGATCTGGCAAACAAAAAGAGTAGCGGACAAATTCGTGAAGATATCCTTATCTCAAACACATTGTATCCATAGCCTAGCATTAAATCTAATGTCAGAGAAAAACGGGTGAAAAAACAGTGACTGTCAAATTCCCTCGGATGTTGGCTGAACAAAACAGCACTTTAGACGATAAAAAAAAGGAAACTAGAAGAGCGTTCTCGATTCAAAAATTGAATTGATCGCCCCATTGTATTCCAAATGTATCATTTGAGCTGTTATTATGGTCCCTCTCTCTCTAGCTCCATACAAACTGGTAATCCAATACTTTTGTATGGCAGGCACTTAACACACCGCCCTAGGAACGAAACGTCCAATGTGTAATCAGGTATTAATCTGTTTAGTGTTTTATTGGCTGACGCTTAAGTAACTTATTGTATTAAACTCACAGTACACGTCGTTAGAAATGTTTTAGAGTGTGCAGGATGATAGTTATTAGCGATATTACAAGTCTCGTCTTCTTTATTAGCTTCGTGAAGTATGACAAGCAATTTACATTGAAAAAATATCTTTGATTATTGCCTACCTACATGAAAATGGTAGATTTGTACGGAACGTAACTTCCCTTTGCTAAGCCGTCGGGTAACCCAGCAAGAAATCGAAAACAATCGAATGTTACCGCAAAAACTTAATACCAATTCATTGGGAGCATAAAGGTTGGCTGAAAAAAAATTGAATACAAACCACAAAAAGCTAATCGGCTATAACACGAAGGAAGTAACGTATAAACGAGCGTGATAAATTAAATAAACAAATTTATAAAAAGTGAGCCGAACATACGGACGGATCGTTTTGTTGCGGTGGGCAGGTACGGGACTCGAACCCACGCTCCGTACTGTAATCCTATTAACCGGCCATTGTGGATGGCCAAATAAATAATTTATTTTCAATCACGTATTTATTGGTACCTACTGCGTTAAGTTCGTACCCTTGGGAGTTGTAACAGATTGTCAACTCATCCGTGTTGGCAAATATTGCAATTCATTGTCATATTTTTGGGGTAAAAACTCTACTTTAATCCTGAGTTTATTTGGGTATCAAAACTGTGTGTTCACGTGACATCACGCCTGTGTTCCCCGTAGGGTTAGGCGGAGATGCAGCTGGAGTACACCCATTTCCCCAGTTATGTTTAAGCTCCAACCGGGCACAAATCCAGACTCCCAATTCCAGACGGAAAAACAAAATACAACCCTTAAACCGACTCGGGAATCAAACGCAGGACCTCATGCTCAGCAGTAGTGCTTGCGACTACTAAACCAAACAAGCCAGCTAAAGTGTGTTCCCTCAATCATAAACATGAATGTGGCCCAAATAAGCCAAAAAACGAAAACATAAATTGTAAGTCTATAAAATTAACCATTCAATTAGTTTCCCACATCAATCAAACAAAATAGTATCACAATCAAATGAAGTTTCTTATTAAAAACAATAATACAAAGCGATATGGCCTCTCAAGCCAAAATAACAAGACCCTTGTCGGCTTCTCGGGTCTATATGGCCTGTATGAGGGCAATTTGAGCACTTATGGGCATTTAAAGTTAAGTTACACAACCAAATAGGGCCACTAAAGGATATATTTTGAGTAAACATACTTGAGCATTGTTTGAACAATACGCCGCCCAAACGATGTTGATATTTGACCTTTTTGGTCATTTCAGCATGAAAGAATAATATCTTCATATGTATAAGAGAAATAGAACGACTACATAAAAATATATAGAAACTACAGATTATTTTACATTTTAGCATAACCGGCTAATTTAAAAGCATATCGTATGTTTTCTCATAATCCTTTTGCTCATAATTTCATAAGTCTTATCATGTTGAAAGAATAACTTATCAACTGATGGAAGCTACAATTTATTGAAATGGTGCTTTTTAGGTATTTTAAATTCTGATAAATATCACACCTATCAAATTTCCAGAACCGTGAGAAAATCCTAAATAACAAATTAAACATAAAATATCACACTTCGGATAATCCAGACAGATAGCGCCGTTTTTGTTCAAAATAGCATCGTTGATATTCAAGCCTTATTATTTACATAAAATAAAATATGATTATTATTATCCTTGTTGTTATGCAAAAATCAAACCGTTTGAGTAACGCCAGACTATAAGTGAAATAAAATAATTGAGTATATAGTAAATAATATGTAGGTTATCTGTTTTGTTTAACTAACTAAGCATCTTTTGTATTCAAACTTTTTTTAAATTATATAACTCTATTACTGAGTAACCAAAAATATTTTTGATTTATTCATAAGTATCAAGACTATTAAGTCCCACGTGGGAGGGTGACGTTTGCTCGAAATCACAATGCGCTCGTGCTTTGTTATATGAATTGCGTTTTTTGAGTGAAATCGATCACGACGTGTCCGCCTCGGGGGCTGGCTAATATCATACTGTATTTATTTACACATTGTTACTTTAAATTCTCTTTTGAAATCTCTATACATAAGCAATCGGCTTCTGAAACCGCTTTATACCGACGTAGAGAATAAAAAAGTGGAATTTGTGGCTGCTATTGGACCGCTGCAATTTTCTCACATAATTTAATAATTTTGTGGCAGAAAGAGCAAAAATATTTAGTTGTAAAATTAGTATAACTATCATCTCAATTCAAGACCAAGACATTTTTAAGCCTCGTTTACACGACATAACATAAAATTTATTATGCCATTAAATTATGTTATACACACAACATAAGTTTATGCATAAACATAATAATCATTTCTAAATAATTCTAGTTTTTTTTAATAATCTGTCGTATTAAAACAGCACGACTTTACAATCCGGGTATCAATTTTATGTGTCAACAAGTAATGTCACAATTTGAATATCTATCAGTCTTCGTTATTATTAATATATTCGTGAAAAACATGGTTTTGGCGATCGCATTAGATTAATTATTTATTGTATTTCAAATCTGTGTCTTATAGGGCAAGGAATCTGTAGCGAATGTGTAAGTGAGCCGTGTATAAATATGTATGAAGAGGCGGGCACAGGCCCTTGACAATGCTACTGCCATTCCTGTATTGTGCCCCCGTCATTATGCCTTCAACGTCTGTAGTAGCAGGCACACCCATTTTGTCCTTTGTAGCTCCTTCCGAATAATTAGAACAAACAACATTGTTGCCCTGATACTCGCAGTCGGCAATAAAGTATACATTTCAATGTAAAAAATCTTGAGAGGTCCTCAGCGAAGGGTCGCTTTGACAGTTAATTTTTGTCATTGTTGGTCCCGCGTGGTGCTTGTACTTTTTCCGTACGAATGTGCAGCGGGCCGGGATCGCGTGAGGGTTCATGTTTATTGTTTCGACGGGCTGTGAGAGTCGTGAGAATTGTTACTTAGAACTGCTTGACATTTCAACTTAACATCTTGTTAAATCTACGATAAAACGAGTTCTATTTTTGCGTGGCACATCCGGATATTGGTAATGCTACTATTGTTCAAACTGTTCGGTAACATTTTATCTATTAACTATCTTGCGACGAAATCTTGGTTCATTTAATTTTTGTGCCACTGTCTGCCTCGTCTTATGTAATGAGGCTAATTGAATAACCTTACAATGTAAGTAGTCTTTCGTTATTTTGTCTAATACCTTTCCCTTTACTCTTACAATTGACTTATTTATATACTAACACGTGAAAAAAAACTGTGTACCTGTTTTTAAGCATATTTCACTCAAAGAGGCGTGTTAGATATAGCATAGTTGAAGTTTATAAGGACAAGGATTGCTGAAAGCTAATCGACCACTCTAAGACCACTAGTTACAATTTAACATTTGAAACTAGACTCCACTAATATCCAACTACACAATTTCCTTATGCGGTTTCCCATGAATGACAATAATTATTACAGTAAAAACTAGTATTTCTTTACACCATATTAGGTGATAATTCTTATTAGCAATTCACGAACATCATCAGCTTGGACAAATAGATCATACGATAGCTATAAATTAATTAATCGCTTAATTGCAATAAAATACATAGATCTTTGGACAAAGTCAATATGCGTACCACGACAGAATGACAAAGAGTAGGTAGGTAATTGATACAGTTAGGTGTCTAGAAAAACATAAACCGGAGTGGCATAATTTGTGTATTATTCTACATCTTTTTAATACTTCATGAGACCGCTTTACGTGAAAGATGGAAAAAGTCCATCCCGAAAACATTAACATTTTTCTAGATTTCTCTCTATTATATATAAACAAACAGCTTTACTTTTGAATAGGGCAGACAAGAGTAATCAGAAAAATAATGAGTATGTAAGATGTCTGAAAATGGCGCCGGTAACTAAGAAGTTGTGTGGAAATCGGTTGTCGTGGTATGGGCAAGTGATGCGGAGGAAAAAGGAACATTTCGAGGCGAAAGTTTTAAGAATATATGTGAAGGGTATACATGAGGATGTACAAGAGCAGAGGAAGATAATAAAACTTAGGTGGATTGTGTGGAAGATAAAGTGACTGTAAAGAAGATCTATGGAAGAAGAAGACATGCTGCGCCGACTCCAAATTAATTAAGAGAAGAGCAGGAGGATGCTGACAGAGAGGAATGATCCTATTAACTGGATTTACCGCCATAGGTACGTATTCTTATACGCTCTATCTAGGCCCAGAAAATCTAATAAATTAATCATCCCCAAACACTAACATAACGTTATTTAACCGTTTAGAGACGGTATCTGAATCGTAATTCATCTGAGACAATCGTATTGCCTTTTATGACGCATTACAAGCCCGGCTCGCCCCCAGTTATCTGTCACCAAGATACCGTCAACTGTCCCGAGGGGATCGCGGGTACCCCGGGACACCCCGGGATTAACCGGCGAGGGACCGATTTAGATTTGGGACGTTATTAGAGCTATTTTATTCTGGTTATAGATGGTTTGATTTTTAATTTGAATTTTGGGGTTGGGGTGTTATTTATACTTAAAGCAATAGGGTTAGATAGATATTTAGATTTATTAGAGGGTGTTTCTACCAGTTTGGGTATCAATTATTTTAATTTCATTTCAATATACCTATTTAAGAATAAGCAAATAGTAGGTACCTACCAAGATTGAAACGTGACGTCGTATGAAGTATCTGCCAACCCCAAAAATTTAATAAAGTCGTGACATCAACCGTACATAATCCATAACAGTAAATCTGGTATTTAATGATATCGTCTTTGAATATTTGACTTTAATCACTTTCATTTTATGAAATTTGATATTTTTGCCATTTCAGAACCAGGATATCATTGGAGCTAAGTCAGATGATGATTATAAGAACTAGAAGTGAATTCTAGACTCGTGTGACTGAATTAAAATTACCGTGTGCATACAATACATCGATATCAAATGTTACATCCTTGCCTGTGATTGTATTTCTTTGTTTGCTACGAAAAATGCAAACGTTGTTGACCTTTGTAACCAAGTTTCTAAGCACGTGTTAATGTGTAAGACCACACTCAATAATATGCAATTAGTATAATATTTCAAATGTCATATCCTGGTTTAATAGAATAACCAATAACTACCTACGTTTTCGATACTTTACAAAGGATTGTTAGTAGACCACGTTACAAAGTTTCAGTTGGGGTCAGCTTCGAGTCTAACCGGATGCAGCTGAATATCAGTATTTTACATGGAGCGACTGCCTATCTGACCTCCACAACCCAGTTACTGGGCAACACAATACCCCTTGGTAAGACTGTTTGTCAGACTTTCGGGCTTCTGACTACCCGTAACGACAGTGAAAGATCAAAAATGTCAAGAATATGCTTAAATATCACTACGTCAGTTGCGAAAGTCCATACAAATCGATTCCTAACGCTCCCCTTTGGAGGGGATGTGGAATATGGATGGATGTTTCAATAGTGGCAGTGTTGCCCACACAAGTTAGGAGTATCTACAATTGAAAAAGTTACATAAACTTTAGTGTAACTACCTATTACATTTGGCATTATATACCATGACATCGAAACGACAAAAACTCATAATATTTATTTTTGTCAGCTTCCCCTCTTACGAATATTTACTTCTCGTCACTGCACTACATGTACATATCCATAAATTAAACAGTGCAATTTGTAAGGCAATCGTTCACGTCTTGCAAGTCAATGAAAATGGAAATAAATTAAAGTCATCCTTGATAATAAATAACTAACTAACCGCACCACTGGTGCCATCTTTGCACTAGGCAGCCGTTTCCTTCTTATACAGTTTTTGGGCAATATCCACAGTTTCCATTTTCCTGTTAAAATAAGGTTGTACTCACATTATGTAGTTTGTAATAAAGGCCACACGCGTTGCAGACCGGCTCTCCGTTCTGGTTGCGCCGCCATAACGTCGTGGTTGTCGTCTTGCAGTTGGCACACGATGTGCCTGCCCGTCGAGCTGCACTCTGTAGCGACTGCAACAAAGATAGGGAGAGGTTAGCTTTGTTGTAAAATGGACTAAGTTCATGTTGTAGGCGACAATGTGTGAGATATCATTATGGTAAATCGTACACAAGCCCCCTTTTAGGGAAGAAGGTGACTTAGATAAGTTTATGTTGAAACATCACGTCTAATTTCCCTGATTGAAATGTACCTATAGTACTCCCACATTTTGCCAGTGATACTTAAGCCCCATGATATAGGGGGCGAACGTCAACAATAGCCATCAACCGGGCACAAATCCAGACTCCAGGCTGATTCTAAGAAATTTCAAATGGGAAAACCTTTTTAATAGATAATATTAGCACTTTACCCAACATGGAAATCAAACCCAGGTCCACCTGCTTAGCAGTGGCTCTTGCAACTACTAGATCAATGAGGAGCTTATGTTTGTGAAAAAGATTTTTATAAATGCTTATAATATATATATAATATTATCAGGAGTCCCGGTAGGGTTCTATAGAACATTACTTTTTGAAAACAATGATAAAGAATTTCCTTTTGTAAACTTTTACGTGTGCGGTATATGAAACAGCTGATTAATTCGAGCATGTTTGTATTTTAATTTTATTGTATTACAACACTTTTGTTATTAATTGTACTCGTTGAAAAAGTTATTACCCAGTAAAGTGACAGTAATGCGTTTATTATTTCGAGTATAATTTTCTGAAAGGGCAATCGCATAACAATAAAGATATAATAAGAATACGCGACTGAAATGGTCGAATACGAGCATTTAAATTTCCACAGATGTTGACAGTTTATGATTATGTTGATTTCATAAAAGGATATACAAAATGACAACTGAATGACGGTACTAGACAGCGAATGTAGGTCCACATACAAATGAAAGAATTAAAAACCCTGCAGAGACCTCGATAATAATTCTCGAAGACAGAAGCGATTAAAACAAAATGTGTTTCCAAATATTATTACCAAAAGCATCATAGAGCCAAAATTTAGTACCCTATTAATGTTACGTTAAAACAATCAACATAAAATACACGCTGTTGAGTCGCAAAACGACGCGACCGACAAAAACTGAATATTCGAATATCGAAACGAAAAAGCGAGGTAGCTATCGGCGGGTTCTCTTACGCACCTGCCCATTACTACCCGTCAATCAGACAAAAAATATCCACGGCATGCGGTGGCCGTTTTATACAGTCCACATAAGTGCCTCACTCAATTAAAAATGCATTCGTCCTAAACCGACACCAAAATAAAAAGAACCGGCGCAATCCGACTCATAATAAATCCATTAATTTGTCATGTCATTTATTGAACAAAAAGTATTGAGGTCGTAAAACATTACGAGAGGAACTATTCGGGACAGCGGCTGTGGTTCTTGGTAACTAGAATCGAATACTACCAAAGATTATCGTGACCGCACCGCGGCCGTATTGTCCGATTTAATATCGTAAGTGACTGTGTTGGCCTCAGCCGACGGTACATGCGAGCACACATCCCTTACTGATTATTACAATATAACCAACATGTAGGTATTATAGGTACTGCGCAATACCAAATCAGTGTAGCTCTATAGTTCATTTTTAATCCACTATAAGCATTATCTTTGAGATAATATGACATTCAATCATTTTATCAATTCCGAACACAATTTTGATGTTATGATATCGTTATCTTTGTCCTGGCCTTCACCACCGTTAATAATATTTAATCTTGTAAAATAAAAGGACTGATTTGTAAAATCGTGTACATGCAACGAACGTAATGTAATTGATTAAAATGTGTTATCATTTCAGATAGGTATCCATTAAAATACAACATACATTTCCATTTACCGGCTTTTAGGATTTTCAGTGAAATATTCCCCTTAATCTTAACGCCCTTGGCACGTTTATTGATTGGCAACGTTATAGATTAAAAAACTAATATTTAATTTTAGAAATTATAATTTATTTGGACTTAAAATCAGCGAGGGACACTGAGAGCTTTGAAAGATTCTAATCGAATTTACCCCGAAGTAAAAATGGAAAAATGTTCTTGCAAGATATTTATGTAACTAACTGACATCTAGCGGTAACTGTTTAAAAAGAATATTTAAGATAATACCTATAGAGCACACTCAAAAACCAAACAACAAACGCAACTTATAAAAATTTATATATTCTTTTTAACCTAACCACCTCTCCACCCGTCAGTACTTGCATATTGGAATACCTAAATATTAAATGGTTTGCGTCAATATCTGCAGCGTCATGGCAGCTCCTTTGTGCCTGTATAAGATTAGAGTTGGCCATATTAGTCGAGCCTATAACACACACTTTTTCTTCTCACTGTAAACTCGAATGAAGTTCCATTTGTGTCATACGAGCTGAGGACTTTTTTGTTTTTCTGTGGTATATTCGTGTCTTATTGAGAGGTGCTTTTAATAAATATAAATATGCTGCAATGTGACAGATGTGCTGTCTAAATATGGATATTGGTCTCGGGACAAGTAAGAGAAGACGAATGGAAGACCTAGTTTTGTCTATTCTTATATCGACGTAAATTTAAAGTGCTCTTAAAAGTATCTAAGTATAAAGACCTTTCCTATCTACAGAACTGAAACTAACTACAGAATAGTTGTTGCAATATATGAAAATATTCCTAATATGTATAACTTCGTAACTCATATAAGTTTAATATCAAAATTAACTGCACTAGTTTACAACTCAATTACCAGAATCCGATTATATTAAGCGAGATAAGAGTTCCCATCAAGTTATAACTGTTGGTGCATCACGCATGATCCCAAGGGAAAAGGGGGTCAAATCAGAGGGGTTCAATGGTAAGCCGATTACAGGAGTCAACCCTTAACCGGCCACCACTCACCCCCTCCGTTTTATTTCAGTGGAAAAACGGCTGTTTACTCGTAATTTTATGGACGAATTACTTTCTCTGCTCAAACGCTGAAATGGCTGGAAAATGTCGTAAATTTTACGAGTCGGATTATTTTTTTATTTGGGTCATTTTTTATTGCGCGGACCTTGCCAGTGAAAACGCTGTATTTGGATGACCCAGAATAAAATAAAGGTTTGTTTATTATCGTCAATAAAATGTTTTGTTTTTTTTTTGTGATAGAAAATCTTTATCTGTATCTGAATGCCTGCACAGCAGTGATTAATCATAGTTACCTCCCTGATTACATAGCATACCTGCCCACTTAAAAAACGATACGGCTAAATAAAATACAAAGAATCCCGAGTATTCGTACACTTGTCCTCTATACCAGAGAGGTTTATTAATTGTTAAACCCATTTCACTGTCAACGACATTCCTCTTGGATCGATATCTTACATACACGCCAAAAAAATACCAAACAAACGCCGACAAAGATAAAAAGCATCACGAACAGACAGTACATATTGTTGGCCACTTTAATTTCCACTGTAGTTTAAACTTAAGAGCTGTGACAACAG
Organism: Phlogophora meticulosa; assembly: GCA_905147745.2. Lineage (NCBI taxonomy): Eukaryota > Metazoa > Arthropoda > Insecta > Lepidoptera > Noctuidae > Phlogophora > Phlogophora meticulosa. Next base: position 13,081,669 of record LR990520.1, on the reverse strand, counting down.
AGGACTCTATTGTGAATGTGATGCGAACAAAAACAACGCTTTTGTGTTTTTTGAAGCGGAATTATAGCATTCAGATGTATGATGACCGTATTAAGTGGACACTGCACAATAGCACCTAATCTGAACAATTTCTCTTGCTTCTTCTAAACGTACAAACAGCTGCTTTATTTATACCACATTCCAAACAAAATTCCCGTGGTTAGAAAGTGATTAGAGCACGTATTAAATATCTAAATTATATTACCGAGCCATTGAACATCCAGTTAATTATCAACAGCGACACATCAAACGGATTACTCCCGCGTCGGTTCACACTAACTCCCGCTAATTCAATAAACCACCCACATTAAAAACATATTTCCATAAAGCCGTGCCCCCCGAGCGATCCAATCAGCGTTATCTCCCCCGTCCCTATTGCAAACACCTCCTAATCAAATCAAATCACAGCCTCCGTCTTGCCTAATCTATCTACCTATCTACGCTAAAACGTAAAATTATATTGCAAAAAGGGATACCTACGTCCCCTCATATATTCGCTAACACAAGCAAAATTTTACCAGCCCGGAAGCAGCCCTCTTACAATACATACCTACACGATTTTGTAGCCGGAAAACACAAAGCTATGCGCTACACACACACACACAGACATGACACAGTCACATCGCGCGCACACTCCGCCGCCTATCAGCATATCTACACCATCTAGATCCCACTATGAGAACCCCCAAGGGGGAGGCAATCCATTTACCAGGCTCTACACCGCACTGAAAATTTTCTCTTATCCATATAAAGTTAGAGATGACAATCGCGCGGCAAAAGCAATGTTTTTAAAGGTTTACACGGCCCCTAGCAGTGAAAGCGCGGAATCGATGTAGCCTTTACCCCTCGCCCCGCGCCAGTTTTTCCGGCGCTCCGTCCTTATCTGACCGGGGCGATTAGATAAAGAGAGATAGAGCGTGAAAATAAAGATTTTCATCGTGCTCACTCACACCAGGATAGTTTCAGCCGTGTAGTAATGTAAATGTAATAGCGGTGTCGTTGTGTGTGTCGTTCACATAGGAACGGGGACGTATAGACGGAAGGGCTCTCCGAATAGAGCGGGGGTCGACAAAACTTTGATGTTGTGTGTAGGTTCTTTTGAGGCTGCTATCGTACCTATTTATTCATAAAGTATATACATTCTTGGTGGTGTTGGATGATTAAATATCTTTTGAAGTAATATCCATAAAGAGGCTAGACAGAACTGGTGGACTGTGACATCGTTAGTAAACGTGTTTACTTGATGATTGATTCGTGTAGTTTGGAGCTGAAATAGTTTAACTACCCAGACAACGTTGATCGTAGTTGGAAGACAAATAATTTCAGTGTACGAATATTGTGTATACAGCTATAAAGTAATTTACAACTTGTCGATCGTGCCTCGATGGAAGTTTATCACGTCGGTCGACGGGCGCCTGCGAGCATCGCCGAAGCGGTCATAAAAATAAAAGCGGTGCTCGTAATTTTTTAAATTTTCACACGAAGATGCAGCACCGCGCCGCCCCCGCCCCGCGCCGCCCCCTGCCTCCCATTGGCCGTATCCGCGGAAGCCATGTTGGGAAATTCGCTTAACGATTTATTTGTGTGCGGATCGTAGCGCCGGCCGGCCGTGTACTCGATTGCCGTGTTACAAGCAGAAATAGGACGCGTGAAACTCATTCGAGACCTTTAATTGTCGCGGCCAGTTGTCTATGTAAATTGAGGCTTCACGGAAATATTTATTGGAAAGGCGGCCGGTATTGTACGCCCGGTATCTGTTCATGGGCCGTCGAATTTTATAAGTCCGTTAGGATAACAAAGCGTGGCGGTTGCCCAATAGGAGCTATCGGCCGATAGCGATCGACGCTCGCTCGGATTGACACATCAAACCGCCAGTTGCTCGTTGAGATTACCATCGAAATACATTCGCCTCGTAATCGACACGCCGACGTCACGCTCCGCCTCATTGATGCTGCCAAATATCTCTCCGTGCATCCCTATTCGAGCTCAATAATAGAAACATCCTAGTTAAGATTTCAAGATAAATAGGTACATATTTTATATCTGTGACACCTATAACGGACAGCTTCATGAATAAAATGATGGCGTAAAGTCGCAATGCGAAGATTATGTCATTTACAATTAGATGGGCAGTATAAAACGCAATAATTATCTTGTTCCGACGTTGATTGATACTTTACATTTTGCTACTACCATTGAGTCACACCATACTGTCTCATTAGCACAGCAGGTAAACAATTTAAAATCAATTCAATGTGAGGAATAAATTAGAGAAGCGATCTTTAAATAAACACCTTTTTTGATCAAAATATGTAGGCAAGGAATTGGAATTTCAATATAATTGTCCACCTAAATTTCGTTCCATTTCTGGCCGACAGTGAAATAATGAGCAACGTCTGAATAGATAGCCTGCATCAGAATACAATATTGCAAGCGTTGCGGAAAAACTGGCCCATAGGACTATGATAAATAGGCATATTAGAATTGAATACTATTAGTTGTACCTACGCCATAAAAAAATACAAATAATAACTTTAAGAGAGCCAATGAGTCATCAACGTAAATCTTAGAAAACATTTTCAAGCCCACAACATTAGCATAGTAAGAACTCCGTTAATACGCGAATATAATTTACAGAGGCAATCTCTCATCCACACATCCATCCATTCCTTTAAGCCACGATAATGACAAACGTCAAACAGAATAACCTATTCGCTATCTCCCACATAACATGAATGAAGGATGTGCTCACGCGCATCCAAGATGGATGACCGTTGCGCAGGCGTCAGTGCATCATACGGTGTCACCGGGTGAAGGCCCAATCTTGATACTTGATAGATATACATGTTAATAGCCGGTTAAATTTATAGCCTAAACCTAACAAAACAATACTGATAGGGATCTTACATAAGTAATTTTCGTTGGATTATACCTATTACAAATTGTCTTACCAACCTACATGCTGCACATTTAGCTTTAAGTAGGTATGGGTTTGTCTATGTGTGTGTCTGAGTGTGTACCAATGTGTGTGTCTGTAAGGATTCGGCAGACTACACACACACAAACCTATACACACACACAGATATTTGACTACGTGAGTGTTTCAGAAACCGAGTTCATAAATTGAAACAGAATGTCAGTAATTCAGAGATATTATCGTATATCACTAGCAATCAGCATATTTGGTTAAACATTGACATTATAAATAACATAATTTTGGCACATGCCTATGTAAATGAACAAAAAAAAAGATCAAGTCTTAATGAGTTTTTCTAGGAAGACAAAAGCAGTTTTAGTTTCGGATGTTAATTTTAGTATTTAAATTGGTTGCAAGAAATTTACATAATACTAGCGGACCGAACAGACGTCGTCCTGCCCGTACAGCGCCACCTACCGGGTCCAATTGTAAATCTAAACCATTCTCGAATCTCCACGAAAACACACAAAAAATTTCATCAAAATTGGTCCAGTCGTTTAGGAGGAGTTCAGTCACATACACACGCACACAAGAAATATATATATTAAGATTTATTTTATAAGTAAGGTAAGCACCATTGTTAGTAATTTATAGGTACCTGTTTATCTTACTAAATGAACCTATTACGTGATGTTAAAAGCCCAGCGGCAAGGTTTTGAACTTCTAATCGATAGGTCGTGAGCTTAGATCCGTTCCCAGTGAACTATTGTGATGAGCCCACTTGCAACCTGGCCTTACAAGAAGGCGGTACTGGAAATGATAAATGACTAATTTGAGTTTATAAGGATAGATTTGTTAAGTCCTTTCACCACAGAAGGTACTCGGCAGTCATTTGTTTAGTACCCGTTTATTAGCACGTTCAGAAGCTAACAAGCTAACACAATTCTTTTACACACGCGCGCACCACCACATTCATCATAAAAATACTCATTTTAAAACCGCAGAAAACACGCCAAATTAACATAATCTAATAATTCAGTTAGCAAGCCACAAGTTAAACGTTACCTCATATAAAAAGACAGGTGTAACACTTAAAAAGAAACACAAGCAACTTCTAAATTACACAAACAAGGCGTCAGTCCTGTGAAATTACAAAGTAACTTGGGAATTATGTCCTGGAGGCGACTAAACGCTAGTAATTCTACCTCGAAACGCTTCTTATAACGTATGAATTTGCATTGAATGGCAAAGGACACTGCGGGCGTTTTCAAAACTGACACACACAGAATTCCGTGTACCGCCGTGTCGTGTATCTTACATCTCATCCTCGAACACCGTGTTTCTTATGCACACAGCTGGAAAACTGTTAGGGAATGTATTACCCGAATGTAGGCTTCACGACTGCCGTTCGAGCTTTGATTTAGCTTAGCAAACACTTTATCCGAAATGACGTAATTCATATTTGTTGAATATGAAATGCGATGAATAATTTAACGAAATAATATGGCTTATACTTGATATAACAATAGAAAAACAGTAGTTGGTAATAGCCCATTGTTAGAGGACTTGATGCAGTCAAAGTCGTTGATACTTCAGGTCATTAGAACATTTTACGAAACACGTGATAATAAAAGACTCTTGTAATGGTTTCTATTTTTGTGAAATGAGTTTAAGGTCAGTTTTTACGAGAGATTTCTAATTAATATGTATCTTTAATTAAGCTAGACAGCTGTTACCTAGGAATTGTGATAAATGTGGATGTTTCATTAGGCTTCTGAGTGATACCGAGAATAAATTCAGCTTGTCATCGTAAAAAATAGTAATACAGCAGCGGTTGTTCTTCAAATAATCATTTCACATCAAAGTGTTCTTTTTAACGTGTAGATAATGATACAATTATATGACAGGCCGATTGGTTGTAGCAATTAATCAAGTGAAACAGGTGCATAAAACAGTGCAAGTGAGCGAATGCCCCGGGTTGTGTTGTAAAGCTGCGCCCGCGCCTGTGGAAGTCGTAAATACGATGGCAGCTGCCCCTCGCCAATCCCCTTAATATACAGTTCTACCTTCTTGATGATTTGACATTTGTATAGAAATTGTAAGCAGTATTTGAAAGTGCAAATGAACATCCAATTTTAACAAGTACCAAGTTCGTTAACATGGTTAAAAACAAAACTAAAAGAAATAAACTTGACTGCAATGCTTAAAACAAAAGCCTGTAAAGGCGTTCTTAGATTGAATCGTCGGTTTATCTGATTTAACACTTTATGTTAAGGGTCGTTTTGATAAAACACACGCTAGATGTGAGTACGCACGTAGCACATTGCGCAGGAGTGCGAACGCTGGTCCCGCAGGGTCGGCGGGTCAGTTCGCACAGTTTAGCACCGCGTCATATTTATAATTACGGCAGGCGGGCGCATGCGCGCTAGGCACTCTCCCGCGCAGCGCCCGCGCCGATAAATCAAAATTTTAAATCACCGGTGGGCGTACCGAACCGCTCGACCAGCGCCGAATAAAATGAATTAAAAATAAAATAACGCGAGGGGGCGAGCGCGTCCTGAGAAAATTTAAAGATTTCGCTTTAGTTTTTTTAATTAATACCTTGTTAAAATTTAATATTGAGGGCGCATGCGTTATTACAATGGGTGTGCGAGAGATTTTAAACTCGCTTTCGGTAACTTATTGAAGCTGCGGGACCTTTTAATTGGATCATTTTTTAACGAGAAATGATAACATTCGATCACGGGTGAGACGAGATCATTACGCGGTTCAATCGATCTCGCAAATTTATTGCAGAATGTTGTTGAGCAAGTATTTTGTTACAAAGGATTTCTCAGGGGTTTTACGGTGAAGGCTTCCATGGTCTACGGGAGGCCTTTTGACTCTTTATAATCGGTTCTCACAGTTGGAATGTGAACACAAACGTCACGCGTAACATGTGAGACGATCAAAGTAGACAAGCATTAAACTCGGTCCCACTCTGTTACGTCGTGTCAAATTTTAGTTCCACTGATGTATTCTAATAAACTTATTGTAACTTGGTAAGAATGGTAATAATTTAATGTTTTTATTAACATATTATATGAGCTTACGGGTGATACGACTCGTTGGAAATAGGTAGAGACTAGTTATAATAAAAAAAAATTGTCGTAGTCTACAGACTAGTACTACGAAGTCTGACATATAATGGTAACTAGCATGAATGCCACAGCTTAATCCCTCAGCCAAATGAAGAATTGATGTTATCATTCATTCAGTTATCATTCATTCAGTTATCATTCATTCGGTTAGACTGGAAGCTAGAATAAGAAAGTTATAAAAAGGCTAGACAGATGACGATATCGACTTGTCTTGAACAACATCGAAAGAACACCTTAAGACGAATAAAGCCCTGTAATTTCTTGATCAAACGTTTGCGCAAATCATATCTTCCTAGTTACTAAATTATTTAATTGTACTCCTAGTAGGCCCTACTCCTAGTAGGGCTGAACAGCTTTAATACAATTAAATAATTTAGTAACTAGGAAGATATGATTTGCTTTTTTTGTTCTCCTTGTAAATATAAACCTCAATCGTCTTTGAATCAGCACCTGGTCCTAATTTACCCATATCAACAATACTGCATCATTGCCCGGCAGCGTAACCCGAAGGTCATGGTTTCCACGTGAGCTGCCGTCGGTTGGTAGCCATCACTCCTGACAGCTCATCGGGTAGACATAATGTTGATGAGTGTACTTTTTTAATCATTCTCTTTGCCGACGGTACGTAGTGCGTAAGTGAGGTATCTTTTTTTGTTGTTTGATTTTTGTGAGATCCGAGTTGCTGGCCAGTGCTTTTATAAAAGTTTTTTTTTTACTAGGTATTCAAAGAGTTGTGTAGACTCCTTCGATGAAGACTGTTTTCAAAGAGGACAGTAGGTTGGGCCTTTGCCCTAACTCTTACTATATACGCTTATTTTAATTCCAATGATGGTAGGATACATAATGATAAATACAAGAATATAAACCGTGATCATTAGCAAATTTAGAATTGATACAACTAGTTAGTTCAATAAATCACATACAATATTTCCAATATAGGCTTCCTCGGACATAAAACATGTTAAAAACGTTGACAGGCTTCCTCTGTATGTGAGACAAACATTATCTTGTATGTTCGCCTTAATAATACTCAATGAAAAATATCTAGGTAATATAAAGATTGCCATATTCCTATTCAAATCTACAACATAAATCTTAGTAAACGAAGTACACACGTGCAATTTAGCATTCTTATCAACACGATAGGGCCGTTATCTATTAATCGATTAAATATCAAAACTGTGGTGTAGTGTTAATTGATAAATAATACACTAAAAGCGCTTTATTTAGACAGTGCAACAAAACGTTGGTAACATAACGATAAAATATGGTACTTAATAAACACATTTGTATTGAATTTATTGATCCGACCCGACTTTATGTTAATGTTAAAAGCTACCGCGTGTTTTGTTAAATATGATGAATGAACAGGATTTTCTTGTCCTAGTATTTCTGTAGTACGAAGGATGCAAGAGGTTTTATTCAAATTGAGTTCAACTTAACACGTGTCGTTATACGAAGAAAGTTTCTGAAGAATTCGTACATGCACTTAAAACGAGTTGCTCAAATAGTAGTGAATATCAAAACATGGTATTCCTGCTGGAATAAAGTTTCTGAGTAACCTGAGTGATCATTTGCTGCTGAAATTTTGGCAGTTGCAGTTGGGATGCAGTCAGCCTGTCTTAAGCCTAAGATAAGATAGACTACTGCAAGTCCCAATGCAAGAAACGTGTGAGAAATGTGTGGAAACCAAAGTTATATTAAACATAGCTGTGTCTAGTTTCTTACGCAAATTTGTAATAAACATGAAAAAGTTTGTGTTGAATCCTGCTAACAGTAATATTTATAATTGTGAAAACACTTCTCACTATAAAGCCACATATACACAGCGAGGTCATATAAAAATATTTATTACTATATTTTGCACACATCGTGCAATGTCATTATGGCGTGTCATGCAAACCTTCCCACCGCGAACACAGTATAGTTATTACTCTTGCCCCACTATATCAATACTTAGCTTCGCTCGACTCTACCACATACCACCACAGAGGTTCTACCGATTACTTATTTATAGACGAGAATTTATTTCAAAAATATTCCATTTCGTTCGATATTCATTTGTTTTTTAAATGTCGTCACAATAGTACATAGGCACACCGGCTGATTTAGTGCCATCGTATATTGTAGAGAGGTACAAGGGCAGGTGGGTGCCGTAGGTCGTCCAAGGTGGATGGCATTTTGGTTTATCGCTCCCATTTAGTGCGGCTTACATCCAATAATGTTGGATAGCGGTGACGATCAGCACGCGTATTTGTTTTAAACAGGTGCCTTTGGGTTAGTTTGCAGTATTGAGTATAATGTTGGTCACAGACATAATTCTTTGGTAAATTTGGTGTAAATTGCTATGTTTAATACATACAATCATGTGGGGTGCATAAGTAATGTTTTGCCCATTCTGGAATAATAGATACTTATTCAAACACCAGTTTTTTCCTATCTAAAATTCCTAACAGGTTTCTAAATTATGTTCAAGCCAAGTAGCTCAATAATAAATTACTTAAAATAAGTCACTTAGTTATTTACTAACTAATAGCCTCAAGGAAAAGGCCTATAAATAAATTATAACTGACTGGTAACTTGTAATAGTGAGCATTGTAAGCTTCTGGAAATATACAGAATGTTCGGTTTTGTTGTAGAAATATTAAAACGCAGTGTAAGAAATCAAGACAAAAAATCAAGCAATTTTCAAAATACTCACTAGGTATACAAAATACTTTAAAGATAGAAAAATACATGTTCACTACAATTATTAATTAAATAATCTTGTTAACTTTATCTAGCAAAACTAATTCACTTTTTAAAGCAAACAAACACGGTAATAACTTCCTAATTACGTTAAGTACGATATAATTGAGAAAAAATATTAATTAAGGTATAATATTTAATGACCGTGGTGTAATAATTGCTAAACTCAACCACTGACCTACATGGTTGACTGTTTTTATAAAAATAAAAATTCAGTTAAATACACCAAGAAAACTTGTAAATGTCTTTATAAAGGTATCATCATAACATTACATAAAATATAATTGCATCCAAGTAAAAGATTTACGCTGAGTATTTCAGAAATGCATTTTCGATCAGTTTCTGTAAAAGTGTACACATTTTGGTAGATAAAAGTCTAATACATACAAAAATATAAAATTGAAATGTCTATTTAAGGTAAAAGCCTCTAAATAAATAAATATTAAAAAAAAGTGTCTATTTGTAATGTGTTTGTTTTCTTTCGATTTTGTTGGGTCTTTCTACTTAAATCCATATGAAAGATTATATGGTAGTAATAACAAAAAACGAATTCAATTTTTTTTGTCTATCTGTTTGTTTGGCTGGACCAATTTTGACGGGACTTTCACTGGCAGATAACTAATTTTATAAGGAGTGACGATTACTTTTACTTTAGAAAATAGGGTTCCACATAAAAATAATAAAGCCCATGAAATTTTATCAAGTTTGACGTGGACGAAATCGCGGACACAGCTAGTATAACATAAATAACAAACGTACAGATGACTTTAGAAAAAATAATTATAAACGATACCTAATCGATATCAACAGTTCGTTCGGTGTGTACTTCCCCGAGGCCAAACGTGCTCCCGTGAGTTAGTTAACCTCCTGATTACCATATCTGTTGTTATTTATATAACAAATGTAACACCGGACTTATCACAAAGGTCACTGTAAATGATCTACCTAATAAATTGTTACACTATCTGAGACAACAATGTGAAGACAAATAGAGCATATTAATGCGTCCGCGCAACAATTACTCAACTATGTACTTGAATTGCAATTAATTTGAACCCTTTAAACTTAATTAAAAAAGGATGCCAGTGTCAGTGTTCGTTCACTAATACAATAATTTTAATTAAATAAACCTCCGCGTGCCCCAAATGACCGTGAAATGACATTCGAATAACATAATGTTTATTTGTTACATAAAAAAAGAACATATTTTCAGTTTTTGCGCCAACAACACGTGCGCGCGCGCAGCACATACCGCAATAGGTATCCAATTAATGAGCGAAACATTAGACTTCGTTTAATCCGACGTTTTTCGCAGAGAACTTTAAAAGATGGGGTGTTATTCAGTTTATGTTGTAGTTTATACCATCGCATGCGCATCCTATCCATAAAAATGTATACTCAGCGAATAGCGGAATACATAAGTTTTAATTAAACTCTACCTAATTGCAATCGTATTCTTTATTTCACGTACGCTTATTGACTTTTTATTGGCGTATTAAATTCCTTAGATTTATATAGAGAATACTGAATGTAAGAATGCAGAAGGACGAACAAAAAGGATGCACAAATTAAAAGTACGTTAACAGGACAAAGGGTCGGGATGTTCGATTGGTAAACAAGGGTGGCCCGTTTCAGTTAACAATACGGATTAATTATCGGCCGAAATCGACGACTCAAATATACCTGTCACGAGTGTAGAACGTCGCGGTCCAATTTATATGGGCCCCGGGCCCCCGAACAATGGTAAAAGCGGTAAACACAATGGGAAACGGGTGCAAAATGAGCAAAAGTGGAGCGCCCGCGCCGCGAGATATGCCCGTACACTTGCAGACTTCAGCAGAAATGTACGAATCGACTAATTACTTTAATCGACTATGTTACTACCAAACACAGCTTACAAACAAACAATTTGCTTCAATTTTCCATTAAATTGAACATGAATTTTAAACTTTGAGGAAAGCTACTGTGACATGTTTTTTTCAATACTTAGATACTTTCAGCTAATGACCATTCGTATGAAAACAATTGTTCGAGATGCCTACATGTGGGGCTCTGTATGTAAATGTTTAGGGTTGAAATACATGCGAACGCCGCGCAGCACGCGCGTGCAGTGACGCGCGGACCACCGAGCTGCGGTGTCAGCCCTTGATTCACTGACGTATAACATAGGGTTGCCAAAGGTATTGTAGAAAAAAAACAGTTTTAAACAAATTTTATTACACCGTCTGTTCACTTGCATGGCCATGTTGATGTTAATTAGAATTGGTAGCTTTATTAGGTAAACAACTTGGTAAGTAGCAATTTGTAAGAATTTCTGCACTCAGAAGCTAAAGTACCCGTGCATGTTTATGCTCTCTTACGAAAACGTGTAATTCTATGAGTTGTAAATGTGAACGAGTCGACTGTAAAAGTGCAATGTTGTAAACCTTTTTCAATAACTTTGTTTGGTACTTGTGCCCCATTATTCGCAACAACCACCACACATATTGTGGAACTTGTTGAGCCAGCCCTGCGCGAGCGGCGTGGCGGCAGCGACAAGCGTAGCATTGTTAGGCGGAGGCCGCCCTCAGCCCTGAATAAATACATTCATATTGCCACTCTAAATATCTGCGATCGATGCTCCGTACGCCTCTCAAATGCCGACGTACCGCAAAAAAACGATCATCCATTAAACAACACATTATTACGTTTTATTTGTTCCAGAATTCATTATGGCCCAACTCTTTAATTTCTCAGTGGCAACAATTGTGACCATCGTCTACGACAACGCCTATAAGAACTATCATCTGTATCATATTCATCTCTGCGACAATAATGCCAGCCTGCAATCACTATTATGTTTATAAAACCACATCAACTGAGGTGTTTGCGAACGATTTAGATCGTTAACACTAACAACTTATTCTATCGACCTCCCGCGTTTAATCGCGCAAAATCTACCGCATCGCGTCGCATTCGGCGCGCCAAAATGTGCAGAAAATGGAAAAAACATGGCGCTAACCCGCGAATCCGTATGTATTTAAACGCCGAATTCGAGATTCCGATTCTCAAAAAAGCGGCCAGCGCTCGGTCATTTAAATTTTTCCAAAACTTGAACACAATGGAACAGATTCAGAAAGTTTGTTGATTTTCTTGTTTTATTTTTAATTTTAAATATAAAAAAGGTATTCGGTTCGGCAAGGGCTGTCACATCATTCCAGCGCTGCTAAGTGACGCCGGACGCACGTCAGTCCCTGGATGTGTTTTATTTTCATACGAATCGGACTGACTCGACTTGTTTTTTGTTATCATAGTTGTTGTAACCGAGTCTCGTACCTAATACGGATATTTTTATAATTGTTTATCGTGTGAGCCTTTGTTGGGCTTTTAATTTCATGAGCTTTGATTTTTTTGTTCGTTTAGTCGTCGCTAACATTCCAATAACATTTCATAATAATGTTTTTGGAATCACATCTTAAGCTTTGTTTATTACCATAACCAATACATATTTTCAAGAAATATTTAGCAGATGGGTCTAGATAGCAAAATTAATATTCATAAGTTATTTCTATACAGCGCAGCCTAGATTATGAAACGCAAGAAATGCGCAACGAAACAAGTTTAGAAACGTCTATAAGTTTTACGTTCATGGCATAGGTCGGCTATTCGTCATTTTGTATCAGATCACAAGAAATTTCACGAGACTGATTAAAAGTAACTGTGGCCGAGATAGAATATCACGGTAAGACAATAAAGGCTCGCGCTCAGAGGCGACACGCCGCGTCTTGGCGCGATTGACGTCCGACCACATGACGTTAAAAGGTCTATTGTATACGAAACGCTCGTTACGACGCCGTCCAACCGGTCTTTAACACGCTCGGACAATGATCACTCTATACATAGTAGCCGTTCATCTTCCACACGGTGAAACATAGCTCGTATTAGAGATATTAGCTCACCGACCTGTTTTAATTGTGGAGCCAATTTCTTTGCGTTTATTTTAACATGTTTCTGGGCGTGGTTTGCAATGGAGTTATGTATTTTGCTATTTTGACGGCTTTATGTTTAATTTAGTCAGTTAAGTGGCTATCATTTTAGGATCAAATTCAAATGACGCCGACGTCTAACATGTTATTTGCACTAAAGAGTGAAAAAATCTCATCGTAATGACGTAGGTATCTGTGCCAACTGTTACCCTAAACCCATATACAGTAGATCTAGTAATAAAAACAATAATTATGCTAATCCGAAGCTCATTAAACAATTCACGGGTAAATACTGTCACAGTCGATAAGGCTATCGCATCGCGATGCGTGATCTTACATCGCGGATAATATCGGATTGCGTCAATTACGCGATCCGCCTCGATCGCGCGATACATACAAATGTATTGTATGCAACGACCTTTATTTAGCGGACGAGTGGAAGCCTGTGTACAACCGCTTTACAATACGAATCATAAAATAAAAGGCACAACTATCACAATAATAGTAACTGAGGATTTAGTGTTCCTAACAGAATCTTGAATCGTTGTTATAAGCCTGTTTAGTGGTAAATTATAGATTTATTGTACACTTACGTACTGCATGAATCATCCACAGCATTCTACAGCTATTCCGTTAGGCTTTCTTACATAATAAAACCATCTAGGCGCGCAGTGTTCTCCATAATAAATGCCAGTATTAACCCTGCCACTACCACGCTGCTCTCATTTTATTAAGATTAACCGTTAGAACAGTAGCGTTAACTTTTCATATCATCCTGATTGATAAGACTTGTTCCATTAGAACGTAGGTACCTACCGTCACAGCTTCGGTACACTGTCTGAAAACGATACGGACCTTATTATAATTTATTCGACATTTTTTCGACAAGTGTCACCAATAAGAGAGCAGGAGCGAACTATCAGATTCTAATTTGACCGGGCGGCGGGAGTGTCGTTTGTTCCATTTAGCGGAGCAGTAGCGAGACACGGAAGTGACCGGAGACCCCAAGTAGGTCCCGGTGGCTTGTACACAGCCCGCGTGGGACGACATTACAACGTTGACAAAACACTCGCCTTTACCCAGTATTAACGTTTCGCGAATACAGTTAAATGGAATTATACGCGCTTCGAGATACAACGCAAACTCGCATGCACACCAAGATTAATTTGTATCGATTTTTCACATTGATAAATAACATTATAAAACATACAATTAAAGTGAAGTGAATAAAATCAAAACAGAGGTTTTCGTGTCCCGCGGCATATGTTCCTGGTATCAATAATTGAAAAGCGAACTTATTAAATATGCTTATAACACGGTGTTGGTATTGTCCGGGAGTCGCGTCATTAGTCAGGGAGACACCGCGCTCAACCCGACAATTTGATCGCGGCGCGCACTCGCCGAACGCACCAGTAAATTGTGGGTTGCCACCTCGCACCGCTACTTTTATTTATTTGTATTTATAAAGCATTGGGATCCTAATTATATTGGCGGTGAACGTAAACTGTGATTCGAGTAATGCTTTTTGGAACAGTTGGTGGTGCCGCGCGCTGACGGGTTAATGACAGCCCGAGCTTCCTGCTATGTTAATTGTGTAGAGGAAGTCAATAGGCGCGGGCGCATCGCATTATTTATTACATCGGGTTTTGGTTTTGTTTTCTTGCGTCACATTCGGTAGCAGCACTTACCCGTCTGTCAGTCTACCCGAGGCTTAGTCCAGATTATAACGTAATACGGTAGTTTGCTTGTCTGTAGTGCCATTCAAGCGAATGCTTAATGCATTTAATTGCTGGACAACTAACAAAAAGTTAGTGACGAATCTTTGACACTCACGGATAAGATTTTTTTTACGATTAATCGCAAACTATTAGGCACTTGTTCACGGGCGTGTTTTTTATTATTAGAGTGTAAGATAACATCTAGATACATATTCAGATTTTAATGTTGTAAGCGGATTGATTTGTTTAAGTTTTTTTTTACATTCGAACGTAATTTATTTCTAAATAATATTTTTAATTAAAGTTCTGCATCATACAAACGAGACACCTGTACCTACATGTATATAAAATGTATGGAAGTGTTGATTGCACATGATGTTAAATCGAGATGATTGCTCCGGTAATCCCGCGCCGTGCAATTTGAGGCTCTAAATCATTGGGGACGTTTCGCTTCTGCCAGCAGCTACTGATAAATAACAGCGGAGCCGCGAGACGATTAGTATAACAAGAGAATCATTCATTTTTAACTGCAATACAGCCTTTATTAAGCTATTATGCCACCAGACATTAATAATGTCGTAGGTGAGGGTTATGACAAGTTAGGAAAAGGTGCTACATGATTTCTTGAAGTGCCTTTGCAAAAACCTCTAATTACGTAAGGAATCTATCGTTTCAATTGCAGATACATTCAACTTCACAATCTTTAATAGACTGACTCATCTAACAAAAAAAAACTGCAATGAATTCCGAATTCAAAAGCCATTAATTACGAACCCAATACACGTTCTGTTTATAAATTCTATCGTTTAATTAAAAAGGCAATAGGTATTAGTGTGTGTTTTAGTAGCTTGACATATGCAGGCCTAGTTACGGGGCTCCCATGCTCGTGAATGGAGGCACGTTCAAACCGAAGAATCGATTCTCCCCGCTTCGCCGCGTGAAATCGGGCTCGCGCTCTCATTTACAATCGATCGCCATTTACTCGACCGCCTGATTCGATTACACAAACCCTTATTCGATTAATCGATACCGACTAAACATGATATTAGTTACGCTAATGAAACTGTATTATTGTCCTTTATTGCAGGTGAAGAGTGGGGATTATGTGAGTAGCTTTTAAGATAACTGGATGAAATGTTCTTGGAGGGTGGTAATATTTCATTTTCTTCAGTAGATTTGGGCGACATCCAAAGTTATAAAAAATAAAGATAAAACAAACAAAATAATCGTAGTAGTCACCAAAAAAATTACAAACGATATTTTGACAAGAAATAGGGGCCATGTTTCTCCGTTGCACTCCATCGTCTGAATTTATGGCCCCCACAAGGTCTGTTTCCTCGTTATTAATATCAACATTAATAGTGTCCCAATATCCTGACCATAAATGTCATGGCCACTGGCGCCTAGCACAGGTACAAAAAAAACTATAAAAGTACGTACAAAAACGTTCAATGCCCCACACAATGAGCGGTGAGTCAGGCGAAAAAAAAAGCTCCAAAATTTATAACACCCCGGCCACCGGTATCAAAATCCTGAGAATAGTAATTTTTCTTACAAAATTTAGTGATATGTCAAACCTGTTCGACGTAGCAAATAAAAATGTACGAGGCGATGTAGAAAAAAAACAAAACTAAAGACTTTGGGTTATTGCTAAAACAAGGGAAGGTTACCATATCAATCAAGGCGTTGACAAAAGTGTATTTTTTTTCCTCGTACACAGGCCGTGGGATGAAAAAAGGGTCCGTGTTTATGGAAATGCAATAAAAGAGAAGCGAGCGTTGCGCGGGCGCTGCCCGGCTCTACCCCTCCGTAGCGTCACTTTCTTTAAGTAGATATTTGTTTTATATTTTCTAACGCTTTTGTAAATGTTTGTCAGTATTTTATATTGATAGCCATGATAATTTCGATGTTTACAGCAGGAGCATAAAAATACTAAAACCTATATTTTTAATCGTCCTTATATGCCAAAAAGTATTTTTTATTTGAACTCCCAAATTAAGCTAGGAAATTGATGAAAAACGTATGCATTTAATCCGGTACCACTACCAACCACAATGTCACAAAATAAGTCAGGTAATGTGATTGAAAAAAGAGTTTAAAAATCTCTACATTAACATATTTTTCAAAAACTCAACTCAAGAATCGAACTTCATTCTTCCGACCTTTAAACAATTCTACCTCACTGACACATGGTCAGGTAGGTTGGATGGAGTGCGAGAACAGTAAAAATGTTAGTGCGATGCGACCCCCGCGGCGCGGATAGTCCCGTGTGTCACTCACGGTCTCACGGAACGATACGTTGCCTTCGACCGGGCATTTTTTGCCGGACTCACTCAATGTTTTGGCGTTTACCATGTCATTATTAAGGTATTTGACGGAGATTTGTACCTTTAAAAGTATCATATTGTAGCATAAGGAATATAACGTGACACATACGCCCGAAGAAAAAATAACTACCACTGTACACTTGTAGGTACCATTTAAAATAAAAATCAGCTTTTGAAGATTAATAAAAAATAAAAATGTAAAAAAATGGCAGCCAGAGACAAAACTTAACAAAAATCAGAATGCCTGCCCACTCAAAAAATCGCTATCAGCTTATATATTGGGCAGCAACCAAAACGGCCTAGGTAAGCTATCATTTTATTTAAGCACACTGCAACTTTCCATCGGCTACTCTTTTAAATTGAGCGTTACTTTCTAGATCAAATATCTATACTAGCACGCTATTTGGATACTAGGAACTTACGTAACCTGTCTACTGCACAGATTAGTAAGAACAAAAATATTCTTTGTACTTTTCTAAAACAATTAATGTAAACCGTCAAGTACTATATCAATTAAGGTTTGAAGTGGTTAAAAATAAGCGTGCATACACGTCTGCAAGGATTACGATACGGATCTTAAACTGCAATATTAAATCAACAGCCTGTTTTAATTTCAATCATAAACAATAATAGAAATCAACATATCAAGAGTAGGTAATCCGTAATAGCGGGTGACCGCAAACGTGAGCGAGTGTACACAATCCGATGCCAGTGACATAATATAAGTCAGACGGTTGTCTAATAAACAGATACTGTTCATGTGGTTTTCGTGAGTCGTGAAGTGAACTGAAGTGTAGGTCAATATCGTTCTGTGTTATTTTTTGTAGATGTGGAGACATGCGTAGTATCTTGTAGTTATGTATTTTATATTTGTTGATTTTAGAAAGGCATATTAGGCATTAATTTCCAATTTGTCTTTTAAATTATTTCAACAAAATTAAGGGACAAAATTGTAAGTAAAAAAGTTCTCATGTTACAAAATAAATATTTTTACTGCAAAAAAAAGTTGCAAATAAATATCAATGGAAATAAATATGTAAGTCGCTTGTAGACCCTGACTTGGGCCACGCTTACGGCCACAATTTATTCGACGGCGCGCGGTGATCGATGACCGGCGAGACTTGTCCGGCCACTGAGACACGGACAACGGCCACTACCGTTCCTAATGTTACAAAAAATATTTTACCACGATCCAAATACGAAAATTTAATTATTTCTTTATTTTATTTACACTGCCTGTAAATGTTTTTGGTGGGAGCACGATTTTGCGTCAGTCACTATGCTTTACGTCTTTATTGGCGAATGATGAAAGAGCTTTTTTATTCTATGAAATTGTGTAAGTATCTACCAAGCCCACGTTTTAACCGCTCACTGAACTTTCAACGGCCTAGGCCTAGGCCTGCCTTTTCAGAAACCAGAGCGTATATTCCTAACGTTCCGTTTAGAAAGTACGCCATTAGTAAGTAGGTACATATCTAAGCCCGTACCCAGGTGAGGACTTTAATACCAGAATAAACTGAAAAGCTTTTATAGACATTTCACGCCATACATTTATTATTTATTCTTAAGTTATTGGGTGGCAAATAAAATCACTCAGTCCATTTGATGGCAAGTAGGCACAGATAAATAACCCGACTATATTCGTACCTCCTCATTCATCAACCAGAACCATTGAAACAATCGGAAAACTTGGCAACTATAACAATAAATTATTAGTAATTTATGACATCATGCCGATTAATAGATCAGAGACAGGCAGACACTGTGGGACCGATTCCTGTTTCAACTTTTAAGGCACAGAATTCTTATTGTAATCGATTATTTGGCAGAAGCTCCACTCCTGAATGCCAAATAGGAAAGTTCTATGACCGTCGGTTTGGTTTATATTTAAATATATGTATAAATTTACTTCATGTACTATGGTACATTATGTATTCAAAGTACATATGTTTAGCAATAAAAATTAATTGAAGTGTGTATTTTTAGTTTATTCTATTTATAAATAATGTGCTCAGTACATTAGATACGTGTTGAGCTTGTATTAGTCAGGGAACATAGGTAATAACATAACGCCTTGAAGGATTAGGCACCTAAAGTATATTTCGCCAGTTATGTTTAAGTCCCGTGTAACTGGCGGATTCAGACTCCGGGCTGCTACTGAGAAATTCCAGATAGAAATACCCAATAACAAATACAATATTCATACAAATACTTTAATACTAAATCTGCTTGGGAACGGAAAGAGTTTGGCAGCGATAGTGGAACAAACTTCTGGGAACATTGAAATTCGTGTATGTTATACGTATTTATTATAGGAAAGAATAACAAAAGAAAGTTTTTCGTCACGCCCCGTAAATGTAACATTATGATATAATAAAACAGTATGAAGCTACCGCCGTCGGAAACCGCGTTAGTGTATTATATTATTATTGAAATTTACATAATCCCTGATATTTAATTTATTACCTGTGCATAAGCTCTAGTGTATGCATTTTAAAGCAAACCTGTGATACATTTTGTAGCCAAACAATTAAATGGAAATGAGATCAAAACTGTTCTAAGTTACAATATCATCTCTTGACGTTAAATACGAGAATACCAGTTATAATTAATGTCTACTGCATAGAATTTTAAATCCTAATTTATAATTGTACGTAGCAGTAGAGTAGGCCTCGCTGCTCGTAGTAGAAAAAAACCAGAAAAAAACCAGCCAAGTACATGTCGAACCACGCGCAGTGATGGATTCCGTAGTCGGGATGAATATTTTTTTTATTGAGTATAAAAATGAGCTTGTATTTCATAGCATTTCTCAAAGAAACACATGTATAGATCTCACCAAATATTGACCCACGTAAAAGTATAAGTTAGAAAGATCATAATAGTTTTACTTATTGGATTCAACAATAGACATGACTTTTTTCCATTCTCGGTTACATATATGGGGATTTCCATCCCGAAATGTATTCATAATTTCATTGCACTATATTGTTTAGTTTGTAGAATAAAAATATACTTCCCATTCATATAGTGCCAGTAACCTACGAGTAAAATGGCTGTCAAACAAGCGAACGGGTAGACGGACACACGCTCAGACAAAGAAACGGTCCGACGACGAACAGGCCGAAATAATAAGGGTTCCATGTTCGCAATTCGGTCACGAAACCCTAAAACCTTTAAATAAGTTTATCTGTTTTTCTTTGCGTATAACTTTACACAAAAAGGTCAGTAGTAATAAATACATTACGCGGCTTGTTAAGCTTTATATTGCTGTAAATAAATAAATAGTAAACTTACACATGTAACATAATCGCACAGGATACGTGTCCTCACTACTTTAAACTTATATTTGTGTCTGCTCCTGCACCGTGCGATATATTGCCGTTCGCAGTAGGGCTCTTTATTCTACTCCTGCGCATTGTGAGAGAAATCGTGGCACTTGGTTTTTTTCTCTACAAATAAATAATCTTTTTGAAGTGAAAACTTCTTTAGCTGGGTGAGCGATTTTAGGTAGGGGCGAAGCATATGGGTTTGCGTCACAGACATTATAAAAGTGACGTATTGCGCCAGAGTGACAGTTATTTCTGTAAAGTCATACGATAAGAACTAATAGCAGCCAATATAACGTAACGTCACGACTGTTATCCCCGAAAGGATAAGCAACGGTGTGCCCATAGTACAGCTTTAAGTCCTATGCTATAAATCGGAGGCGAGCCTATTGCCTTCATATGGGTACAAATCCAGAATCCGGGCTGGTACTGAGAAATTTCAGATGGAAAAACCTACTAACACTTTGCCCGAACGAAAGCCTTCACGCTCAGCAGTAGTCAGACCACTGAAGATAGACTTAATATCACTACCTTGGCGAGGCGAATGATGATGTTGCAAAATTATGTGACAACCCTATTTATAAGTAGATAGCAATGGAAAACACATAATTGAGGAAAATTTAAAGGAAGTCTTAGAACAAAATATGAATGAAATAAACGAGGGGGAAAGAAGATAGTGTCCTCTTCTATCAGGATTTTAATCAATCGTCATCATAGAGGCGCCAGTTCCAATTTGATCATAGCTGAACGGAACAACTGGTTTTCACAGACTCTTTCCTTAGAGGAAAATCTAGTCATGCATTTTCCTGTTAATTTCAACTCATTCAGATCGTTCAAACACGCAAAGAATAGCAATGTGTATACTAAGCCTTTTTCCTTGAAGTATGAATAGGTTGAGAAGTCTGAAGCGGTTAAAACCTTTTTAATAGCTAACGACACTCTTAGAAGTAAATAGAAATCTGTCCTAATATATATTTACCTAGACTCCAAATCTAGTAACCCTAGATTGGGGTCGCATATCATCTGTTCAGATATATTCGTTCATGGCAGCCGGATAACGTTAATCGAGTAACCATCGATTATGATATGAATCGATCAAACACAATATTGTCAATCTACTTGCCCGTTAGGATAAAAAAAACATAATACTCATAGTTAAGCCCATAAAGCACATGCAAATAAAAACGCATAATATAACGTTAACACTAGTGTCCACTTATATTTCTGTCGGCTCCCGGCTCGGTGACCAGCGATATATTGCGAAGTACCCCTCGTAATGTATGAAGCTCTTTATAGTCGCCTGCGCAGCTTTATTGCTTTTGAACTTAAGGTGGCGGTACACCGGCTGGGATTATTGATAATGCAGAGAGTGCTTTAAAACTATACGTAGTTAACTTGCTGATTTAAAAATAGAACTTAAGTTCCTGATTTAAAAAGAGAACTAAAATTTACCGATTAAAAACAACGATTTTTTATGGAAAAAAAGTTATAAGCTCCAGAATATGTCTTTTTTCAATAATTGAGGAATGCATCTTTAGCGAGATGATGCAAGACGACCGAAGTTTAAAGGATGTTTTATACATTTAAGAATAGAAAAGAAGAATACTGCAAGCTAATAAATTGCCTACATGACACAAAGACTAAGAATTAAGTACAGCAAATTACAATAATTTTACCATCAATAAGGACTTCATTGCATGTCTCCATGCGTATAATTATAATGTGATAGATGGACATGTACTACTGTCCATATAATTTATTGACATCGAATAATGAACCAACATACTAGCCCTCATTACACATGTTTTCATTTTTTTTCTTTGATAATGAAATTTATGGCTAGACTGTTTCCCTCGTATCTAAGAACATATTATTTGAAATGAATGTCATTGATTGCCATTTGAGGAGAAAATAAGCATAATGCAACCAAAAACATGTCATATACATACATATTTGTAGGCATACACAAGTTTCAAAAACACACTTGTCAAACGTCAAAGTTGATGTCCAAACACGTGTTTGTGTCAAGTGGGTATGGTCCTTTATGTGTTCAGAAATACAGGTGCACGCGCATACTCTTTTATTTTTCCATAATTCTATTTTATACATATACAATTTATTGTTCACGTTGTCAGTACTGACAAACAAAGCCTGCCGACATTACGACTTTGCGCAAAGCAAATATTTTTATGAATAATACTGCAAAGACATATCAAGTTAGTTTTTAAATGCTTGGGATTTTAAATGTAAATGATTTAAATTTAATTTATTTTGAGAGGACTGAATTAATCTTTAGACTTATAAAGAATACGCAATGGTACATAAAAAAATCCATTTATGGCTAAATTTATGCGCCAAAAATAATCATTAAAAGTTTGCAAAACCATGTTAATATGGGTCATGCAAACAAAACAGACAAACATATTTTATATGCCTATTGTAAATATTTATATTAATAATTCAATAAAAGGACTTTAATTTAAAATGTTCAGTATTTAAGACACTATATTTTACCTTCTTCATAGTTTTAAACGCATATTTTAAGACAAATAACACACAAAATGTGTAACTTATTCTCGGAAAAATTAAGTAAAAACTCTCGAGTTTTTAATTATAAAATAAAATATATGTCTATATTCTAAATTTCACTAAGCATGCCTTATTTTGGTAATAAAATCTTTATCGTAGACAATCTTAGTTTAGTGTTTATGTGTTCGCTACAGCCGCTAAACTTGTAAGTCTATTTGAATTTTTAATTCAGCGAAGTGACAGAAGTTGTGTGAGGAAATTAATCTCTTTCTATGGTTCTCGCAATTTAGTTTAATTTATTAGACTTAATTAACTGGATTAAAATGTTAAACTTTTTGATTTTATTAAAAAAAAAATACGAGAAAGTGGGACTTAAAAGAAACCGTGTATTATTAATTTATTCGTTGACATCTTCTTTATCTACGAGAAATATAATTTTTGCCAAACCGTACCTCAGAAACCGCTTGAGGGCTTATGGAGAAATGTCCCTTTTTATAAAAGAGGGAGAGAAAAGGTGTTTTTTTTATAAAGTGTTCTTTTTTTGCTAAACCAAATGATGTTTTGACGCACTTTATAAAACGCCATTAATTTATAATTGTACAAAGAATAATCCTTTTACACTAATTAATGTGTGTGCAATATTCCGCAGCGATTAAGCAAAGGTTATATGTATTTCTGTAACACTATTGTCTCAACACAAGGTTACCGCCATTATTTTATTAAGAAAAATAATTGTATTTAGTCCACACATTAGACTGCGTATTGTCGTAAGTTTCCCACTTCATACTAATTCGTGTCAAGTCCAATTTATAATTGGGCTAGTCCAATTATTATGAATAGAAATTATTGTTTTAATTCATTGTTTTGCTTGCATTAAATATTCAACGTATTGTCCAATTAGTTAGAACAAGGCCGCTGTTTCTTAATGCCTTAATAGCCGCCATTTTGCCGTGTAACAATTTAGTTTTAATTAATTCTAATAAGAATAGTTACAGATTGATGTTTAAAGTGGTTAGTTAGCAAACTTGGAATACGATTGTCTAGGACACGAACTTAAAGGACTAGGTTGGGCCTTTGTTTTGTAATCGATAAGTTTGTATTTCCAATGAGGCACTACTCGGCCTGGTACATTCATATTGCGATATCGTACTTCAAAAGTAAGCTTAGAGAGACAATAACAGCTTGCTGCTTCTATATTTACGTAGTTAACGGAAACGTAACGTACTTAGCGGCAGTTAGCACTATTGTATCGCCATAAAAATAAACGCTATCTTGATTTCTACATAACGTTATTAGAGTCATTGTGCCACACTGGCAGACGTTCCTCAGGATTAGCAAAGAGCACGGACAGCGGCGAGAGGCGCGCATTGTCTTGCATTTCCCACAACGAAAATAAAAGTGAGAATTCAATCTTTCCCCGTAACACATTAACGGTATCTCTCCACACTACAGTGAATCTAAATATTAAAACCGCGTTACGAGCATCCGGGTTTAAAAACCATGACTTGGCTCTCGTGTAAGTTGTTTTACAAAATCGCTCCTATTATACTATTGTACAAACAAAAAGAACGTTACTTTAACTTACTTTATCAATTTAACTAATCGTTAAACAGGAACGCTTATTATACGCATGTGGCCCGCAGGCCGCTGCCATAACGCTGTGGCTTGCAATGAAATCATAACGCTGGCATTACGTAATTTGGCCAACAAAAGGCAAATATTCCGAGCCATTCCGCTAGTTTATATCTGCGAGACGGGTATTAAGGTAAATTGTACGTACAATTGCGCGCACGGGCCACTCGTTAGCCGACATGGGCTGACGTGACACCGAGCGGGCCGTGCGTCGCATTGTTTCAGTTATATGCGTACCCGACCTTAGATTAAATGTTAACTCCAAGATTTATGGCGGTCATGCGGTGGCTAGTTTAGTGGACGTTGAGGTCTTTCGTCGAAACGTTCAACTTTCATAAGAGCCCAATTTGTGGGAGCGGTTAATGCGGTGTCGTGCACGGGCGTGCATGCTCCGCCTTTTTATTGCTGCCCCTTAACTGTACACACCACCCATTCTCTCTGATATTGTCTCACTGTGCTATTTGTAGATGAAGGAATGTTATCTCGAACACACGCGACTTGTAAAAAGGTGCACTGTGGGTAACAATGCGCCCAAATGTTGACAAAACGGGTGTCTGATGTGATCTACAGTCGTAAAATGTATCGCTTTCGTTACGACTGTGTACTCGGAAATGAAGTATCGTGGTAAAAAGTAGTGTAGTGAGCCAATGCATCATAGCTGCACGTTTATCTAATTATTATAATAGTCAGTTAATGAATGCACATATTGCACACGCGTTAGCTCTAAACGGGATTGATTGGGATTAACGAGTCGAATCGAATAACGTATGTCTGGAACTTAATTAACACATGTTATACGAACGATAGCGGATATTTCTGTGTTGTACCTCGTAGTAAAACTATTAATTTGTTAGAATTCCAAAAAGTGTCTAAGAACTTGTCTAGATAAACCGATCTAACATGCCTTTGAAAACATAATATGTTCAACGTCAGAGTTCATATTGTTTATTATACGGACGTTTGTGGTTTGGCGCATTGACTTCATTTTTTGCCAACGACTTCATTCGACACGTTATTGTATATTCTTCTCAAAACGAACAAAGTAATTTAAACATTTCGGAATAAAAGGGTGTAAAAATGATTCGCGAATTTCTGCAGCTGTACACCACTGTTCATTTATCAATCGGTTTACCCAGACAATCAAAAACAACAAAATTGGTCGGATTCTTACACTCACCAATCTTCGCTTGGGCTTGATCAGGGGTCGATTCTGTCCGTTCATCTTGTAGTAGAGACCACAGGCGTTGCAGAGGTAGTGTCCCGTGCCGTCGCGCCGCCATAGAGGTGTGCTGGTCGCCCCGCAGTTGACGCACTCTCGCCCCTCTGTGTTGTACACACAATAGTCAGATGGGGCTCGAAAAAGGGGTGAGATTCGTGTGAGGCGTTTAGTTCAGATCAAATTTGAATTAGGAATGATCAATAATAGTTTATTTTTTATTTAGATATTGCAAAGAGGTTTTGTAATAAGTTTGATTATTCAAGAGTGAATGTTATTAAAATAAATAAAAACAGATTTAGTAAGGTATTATTTCTTAGTTGATAACAAAAAAATATAAAGTAATTAAAGGGAAAACAAAACGGATAAGCAAAAACGTTAATACCAAAACCAAAGTCAACCAAACTGCCAAGAAAAACGATTGTTAGTACCAAACCATAGATAACTTAGCATTGTATGGAAGGGTGGAAATTACCTGTCTCCTGGCAGGCTGGGAAAGATGAGAGAAAATCACATTCAGAAACATTACAAATAGAATTTCACTAACTAACAAAGCATGCTAACATCAAGCACTTACATAAATATGTTCTACATCATCCTTCACAACACTTTTATCTCAACATCAACATAATTGCAATTACTACGAAAAAAATAGTAAAATATTCAATTAACTAGGGAAAGCGCGACGAGTTTCACTTTGAAGAAAAAATATCAAGATTTTTTACACGCGAAGGAAAACTAAGAGAAAGTGACGCTTGCATCGGTAGTTAAGTTTGACGCACAACCAAGAAACGCCCTTAAATGATTATTAAAAAATAACTTTCAATAAACAATAACAGACTTAGTAGGTATTAACATAGATAATATTTAAATTTCAAATTGAGAACAAGCTAAAAGACCTAGTCCTCATTCACGTACAGCAAAAAAATATTTAAAAAAGCGAATCATCAACTATCATAGTATCAATAACGCATAATATTTTAGACTGCAACACCAAAAGCGAGTTGCTACAAAAAATAAATAGTTGTTGCAAAAACATTGGTGAGCGTCTAGTGCTAAACAGAGCGGAATCAGAGCTATAAACTATTACCCACATGCTAATTTTCGCTGTGTGTAATTGTACACCTACGTCTAAAACAATTTCAAACGCAAGCCATCGCCCCTCATCCATGAACCGACTTGAATTGCAAATCTTAGTAAACGAATCGAAACAAAAAACGGTCTTATAAGTTCTACGTTTGACACCTAATTCATCAAACTAGCCAAGCGATGAAATACAGTATTAAAATAAAACTCTAAGTCGATACTTTACTCATGCGTTAAGTTTATAAAATCATGCAAAATCTGACCCCAGGATGAGCCGTCCTCCGGGAAACTTGTTAATACGATTTTTTAGATCACAATAAGCAATTTTACCAAAGTGCTTACATGGTTAGTGAGAGGATGTGTTCACATATGGGATGCGCGTGCGCCGCCCACAATCTTTCTCTAAACTCGATTACACGACCGATGATTTACCGAGATCGAATTTAAAAGCTCGTTACACCTTCGCATCCTCCGCAGAGAGTCAGAGGCGATCGATAACAAACTAACTACAATCAGAGTGGGAAATCAGAGAACGCGTGACAAACACCCTACTTACCGATTAGTTTGTTTGTATAGAACTGGTTTGAGCCGAGCATATCGATTGGAAGTGTATCAATAGCTATCGTAATAATTATGTATCTAGATCTGATTATCCAAGTCCCCAGACACAGGGCGGTGCGCTGAATAAATAATAATACGCGGGAACGTCCACGAAGGTGAAAGTGCTCAAATATCTGATAGAAAAAATACGTTAAACGAACCGAAAATGTTTTACGAGCTTTAGGCAGTGCAGCCATTCATCTTTTTTATGTAAAACCAGATCAAAACCAGCAATTAAATCGCCCGGACCTTATCGAAAACTTATTGCGATCGGGCCAACGACTCACTTTTTGGACTAACCCTTTATATTTTTTTTGTTACATCGATAAAACCTGTAATTTGTATCGAAGTTTGTAATAAATAAACACCAATAACGATTATTAGGAAAAAATAACAGGATATTACACGAGCCGCGATGTTTTATGATAGTGTCTCTAGCTTCAGAGACGGATTTAGTTCATTAGTAACGTCTCTATTGGTAAAAACGTTTGTGAAAGCCCGAGGTGCCGCGGGCGGCGACGTTTTACAAGATTTACAGCGGCCTGCCCCTCATACATCGACATTACACGTATTATTAAAGAGAACACTGTTCTGATTAATTACTATACGATTTAATTGTTCGATCCGGTTCAATGGTAACGTTTTAATAAATTCACACCGAAGAGTTATTTCTTAATTTCCCCTGACGGACGATCTTGGCTGCTCGGGCTGCTCCGCCCGGCACGTGATTTAGACTCGACATAAAGATATCATTTTATTTTATCCGTAACGGTACGAGTCCACAGAGACTGCCTATCCTGATCTACTGCGAAACGTATGAGGCTCAGCGAAAAATTCCAGTGTTTATTCAAAATTAGAATGCGGCGCGCACTTTATAGCCCGGAGTGACGTGCGCTCGTGACGCGGCGGCGCTACGTGACCGCGATAAAAGATTTTCATCTGCCATATTTACGTAGGCGAGTGGGCGGTTTTTATTTTTCGAGAGTCTCCAGGCACTCTAAGCCCGTTGAGAACTCGCAAAGTTTTCACACGCTCCCGCGGCGTAGGGAAAACACTGCATACGGCGCGTTCTGCTGAGAGTGCAACTCGGTCGCGCCACTCGAGCGATGTTGACCTCAGAGCTATCGATGCGTTCGAAACAAACGAAGCCGGCCCGTTACTACTCGATGGAACCACAAAGTAAAAACTCGTATATAGTCACGTATAACGTTAATGTGCACCAGGGTAATGTAATTTAAATGAAGGACTAATTCGCTCTCGTGTACCGTGACGCGCTCTCTCGGCGCATCGGCCCATCAACACGTAACGGTGAGGCTATTTTGCATACAAACCATTAAATTATTGCTCAAAACTTATTCTTTGTTGCGCCACAGAGGCTGTTATTACGCTTTAATTATATGCCTGTATGCAAATAGAAAAATTTAATGGAACCTGAGGTCTCGCTCGAGGTTTTATTTTTATTGAGCATTGTGTTGCCAGGAAATATATTAAAAAGCAAAAAAAGGGATGTTACAAGTCATTGAATGGCTAATTGTATTTCACTTTTGTTTAGTCATTTAGTGTCGGTGATAGTTAGTAGGTACAGTTTGATATAACGTGCAGTGATCAGGAATGAAGCCATTTTTCACGGCGCTTGCACTGCGCGGACGCGGACCGATGCTGTGGCGGTCGGCGGTCGGCGGACGCTTGTATTTGCATTCGTTATTAGCATACTGCGAGATAATTACGTGTGACGAGCGATGCGATGCCGCTCAGTAGCAACTTGCACTGAACCCGATGTAATTATTATATACCGGTCATGTGATGTCCGAGTACCGCGCACTACTCTACGCTACGACCGGTCCGCACTAAGATTTTTTGCTATAACCAGACTTTAACTGTTCGATTTGCATGAAACCATGAACCGTTCGGATGCAGCGTGTATTACAAGCTAAGCAAGATAACGTAACATCTGTGTCCTCTAATTTTATAATTGAATTAATGGCCCCGCGGATGTCCAACATAAAATGCAAATTTCATGTTTATGCAACACTGTAAGCAACAATACGCGTCGCCAGACCGTGACGAATGTACTATACCTAACAGCACTAACTTTGTACAATCAACTTGGTAACGTTCATTTAAAATACGTTCGGATTAAATGAATTGGTCGGTAAGTTACTAAGTACGTAAGTAAGTACTAGTCGAAACGTGAGAGAAAGATTTATTATTTTGTATTTAGTGATGTCCATTGGTTACTTACTGGACATAACAAAAAGTATTGCGTCGTCGAGCAAAAATAATAACATATTAAGAGTTGGCCGGAGCCTCATTCCTGTTGTGTGGCGGTCCGTGGCGCGGGCGCACGTCACCGCTAATTGGTTGCGCAACAGATGCGCGCGCGCGTTGCTGCAACACGGCGCGTGACTCGCATCCGAATGTTACACGCGAAATTTTCTCTATGTATTTCTTTCGATTAATTATCGATTTTCACACGGATTACTCGAGATATCGAAGCGAACGATTTCCTATTGCAGGTTTTCTGTCGCATTATTATGTCAAATTTATGAAGACAGCAATATATTATAAGGCACTTTGAATGGCTTACTCAACGTTCGATCGGCTTCATCCAACGGCTATGAGAAAACAATTGCAAGGTTCTCTATCAGTCGAACAAAGCGGCTACATTTGAGTTGTTATTGAACACAAAATCATTGAATAATTTGAATACAGTCTAAGTGAACGCAACATTGTTTTAGAAAGTGTTGAATGGTACTGTTTAAGAAATAACCTGTATAATAACAGGTTACCAATGGAACTGACCGTTTATTATTCGAATTGCCCTTTCCATGACATTCTTCAAATACAAACTACGTTTTAGGTCACGATTTTTCGATTGTTCGATCTAAATGCTACGTTGTACTTAATCTGGTATCATTAATTTGTAATGTACAAAGAATTGATACTATAACATTATCCGATGTTCAGAACCGAAGGCACTTGAGTACCTTGGTTTACCTAACAATTGACTTTGATAACCTATTGCGTTCGGCCTTTGAATGAGCGAGTAAGTCCCTATATTTAAACGTAGAACGGATCCATCTATCAATCGAAGGAGCTCCTATCTGTGTACCAAAAACAGTTAAGTATAGTCCTCAAACACTGGTATCAAATGCTGCAATGATTTGTCCTAAAGTCCGCGTATATTGTAATAGGCAGGAGGCTCGAGGTCAGGCGATCGCTAGCACAATGGAATGGTCCACATCCGGCCGCCGCACATTATCATAATACCGCTTCCACCAAGGAACAGCCACCTACTGCCCGATATATACACAACGTAGTATGTACTACAGCGGCTTAACACATTTGATGTCCCTCCAAGCACTTAATGTCACCACCCGTTTATTCGGACACTCGATTATTAGTCGAATTGACCAGAAAAACGAACGCATAGCAACTTTTTCCCTTGCCCGAAATGGAAATCATGCTTTTATGTATCCCCACAAACAGCATATACGCAATAAAACATAATTAGTTATTGTTAATACCAATTATAAAAGTATCATAAGCCGTTGTTTCGTGAAGATTAATTAGAAAAAATATATATTAAAAACAAATTATTCGGGCGGCGTGTACGACGGGCTATCAATTAAATAAGTGAGCTAATAAACTATTTCCAATTACAAACACACATTATATAGCGGGCATGTATTGAGTTTTTTACGACAATTATCAAGAACACGTCGGTTTAACAAAAACTTAACGACGCGTGACATTGTGTAAATTGGATTAGAACCTGAAGAATCTTTACAATACTATTTTTCCCAACTGACATACTTTGCCTAATCTGCATTATTTGAAAATGGAATGCTAATTCTCAGTGGGAGACTTTTTAGTCTGTGGGCGAGGGCTAAATGTCAAATGACATTTTTAATCAGCTCTCTCTCTCAAAGCAATGGCAATGATTATATTCAATCTAGGCACTATGAATATTTAATTTAAAATGAATTGTCCGTACAGACAATAGAAATAATTACTGTCGACAACTTAAATCACAACAAATTAACTTTGTTGTATAACACTCAAAGAATTTGCGAAATGAATTCTTAGGAGAGATTCACATTTTTATAATACACGGAAGTGTAAAAGAATAAATAAGTGACTACTTAGTTAATGGCTTTATCCGGCGCAATTAACGCTGCGCCTACTTTTTTTTTCAATACGATTCTAATTATATCATGAGAAATCCATTATAACAATCTAGATGCGACCGCGTTCGTGAGCCAGCATGCTAATTCATTTGAAATTTCACAAAATATTGAACAAACATAATTGTAACGGGAACTATTTAATTGTCTGTCTATATTAACAGTCATTGTACATAATTCTGCACATTCATTATTCTAATATGAGACAATAAGCCGCCATTTTGGTTCCCGTCCATTGTCAAAGTTTAACAAGTACGGGAGATATAATTACATTTTCAAATATAAAATAAAGCTGCATTATGTGGTGTTAATACAATCAGTGTTGTGTAATTCTTTGTGTTATGTTGGCAATGACGTGGCTAATGGCTAAGTGTGCTCTCGTTACGAAAACGCATCTAACAATTAAAGGTCATCATTGAGTTTGACTTTAGGTGTGTAATTAATTACCTGTGTAGGTACGGACTAGTGTCAATCAGCTACATAATGTATAAGACGGTTTCTTAAACAAGAGAAGCAGCATCGTAGTACATTGTGAAAGTAAGCAAGAGCCGTCTCTCCTAATTTAGAGGACTGTCACGACACTTAATAGAAATCTACTTAAGAGAATTTATTTAATTATCTAGTTAGAAAACAATGGCAGGTCGCAATTAAATAATGAGAAGCGTCTAGTTTGTTTGGTCAACATCAGTCGAGGCCGCGTCAGTTCTCATGTACCGCCTTAACAATGAAGTGCGCACCG
The DNA here is from genome assembly GCA_905147745.2 of Phlogophora meticulosa. Classification (NCBI taxonomy): domain Eukaryota; kingdom Metazoa; phylum Arthropoda; class Insecta; order Lepidoptera; family Noctuidae; genus Phlogophora; species Phlogophora meticulosa. Next base: position 13,049,500 of record LR990520.1, on the reverse strand, counting down.
CCCGTCAGCCCGGGAACCACCGTAAATATATTAGACAAGTTAATTGGGGAATTCCTGCTCTCATATACCGACTGAAGATTGATTAAATTCGCTTTGAAACTATACGCTTTCCAACGAAAAACTAACCACGATTCCCACAACTCGGAGAATTTATCACGTTCAGTAACTGCAAAGAGCCAATATTATAAATTATTAGTACAACACCTCCACCGTTGAGCAGTTAGTGAGACAAGCGTTAGTACCCGACATGATCCCAAGCCCTAGTACCGTGTCAGAGACTCGTGAGGCGCCACAACCCCCGGTGCAAGAGCCGCGCTTATCCGAACACATCGCGATATCACTCGACAATGCCATTTTGAAACCAAATGAAATATTAATCTTGCTACGTTTATCGAATTAATATATCTCAATTGTCGATGAGACAATCTGTAGAGATTCTAATTACACGGGATATCTCCGCTGCCATTCTGTTAAGGCTTCTATTAGGCCTTGGATGGTCGCGTATTTGATTTATTAACTGATTAGAGACCATTTAAATGAATGCTTTTCTAGAGTGGGTATCGTGAGCGGGAGATGTGGATCATCTGAACGCTTACTGTGATATCTTGAGTCAGAAATGCTGTTATTAGAGATCGGATAAGCGCGTGTTGTAGTGAGTGTGGTGAGTGCACGCAGCGGGAGCGGTGCGGTGCGGTGCGGACCGCGGACTCACCGGCGCTCGTTCGCGTCTTGTTCGGTCGCGGCTTGCTCTGCTGCTGCCCACTATACCCCTTGCCCTGGTAGTTGTAGTAGTCGCCGCCGGCGGCATTGTACTGCGCGTTGTATTCCCCGGAGGGCTGGCTCGACTCCTGGGGGCACGAGTCCGGCTGCGCACCTTCGCGCTGCTTGGATGGCGGCGCGCCCATCATGGGCTTGACGTCGCCACAGAGCGGCAGCTCCTGCTGCTGCTGCATGAAGGCGACGCTCATGGCGGTGGCGTGCGCGACGGCGGCCTGGTAGTCCTGCTGGCCAAGCGCGGCTGCTGCCACGGAGTCCGGCGTCGAATCCTTCGGCGGCGTGGGGGGAAATGAGAACAGGGGATGCGGGTGGTGGTGCTGTGCAGGTGACAAGGGCTTGTCCGCCTGCGCCGCGTCTTGCTGGAAGCCGCTGCCCCACGCACCGCCGCTCAGAGCCTTGGATTCCAGCCATGGATGCAGCGGCGTGTGGAAGTGCGGCCTACACACCTGCCCGCTACCGCCGCTCAGCGTCCGACCTGCACACAAAAATTACCTCTTTAAAATCAAATGTAATAGTGATGACGCCTCCGCAATTTGGTTCCTAAACCTCTCATGTTTACGAGCGTTTAAGTAGCCATTATCGTGGCTAAGATCCAACGATAGACAGTCATTGTAACACGAGTCCGAACCATCAAAACTTGTTGTCATTAAAGCAGACAATTTGGAGGCGTTTTGTTACCCCAGCAAGCTCACCTAAATTAATATCATTTGTATCTAACAACTGGTCTTTCACACGACATCTTCATTCTCAAATATTGTAATCGTAATCATGAATATTCCGGGTTCTAATGGCTATTTGATAAACAAATAATGGAGGCATTACGCGGGTCTCGATGACTGCGTCCGTGAACAAAAGGCCTTACTTTTCCGAAACGTTTCAAAAGCGGCGTATCACAACAGCGAACAATTAAAATTGTAGGCCAGCTGGAAATTTCATTAATTATGTTCGTAGTAGTGTTAGTTTTGATTATACACTGTGTTCATTAGTTTGCATACGCGCTTCGTAAATGTTTTGATCATTACGTCTGGTTCGTCGTTTGGTTTGCTGTAATTGAACGTTACGAAGAATACAAATACGTGGGGATTTGAAATGTTCATGTGGAGTCGCTCCCCATTTAAGTTTCCGAAGCAACATTCGTCAATTATTATTTATAGAAGTGAAAGCAAACATATGTACGTACGGGTGCATTTGTTAGCCGAGGGTGGCGCTGGTAATGATATCTGTGTTGGTGAACTGTTCAACGATTGGTTGCTTTCAGTTAGGGGCGCATCCCTTCACGCTATTCCCTACGGTAATGCGGCAGGGAGCTCAGGCACCGAGCATCCCCGCGGCGCACTGCGGGTACTTAACAACTAGTTACACTCAACTAACTACCAAACATATGTTCAATACTTTACGATTTAAACCAGATACGATTGATCTACAACCCAGCGCATAATACCTATACAGATGCAATAACATGATAAAACAATACAAATTAATACCTTGACCTTCCGAAATAAAGCTGGCGGATAATAAAATGGCATCGTTGCGTCAATGAATTTGTCACAAACAAAGTTGTACATATATCTACACAAGCCCGCATCGTGTAGATCCAGGTGTCGATCGCAGTTTGAGATTATCAATGATTGTTATCACAAGGGCACCCGTACATTGCGGGCTAGTCACGGCTAGACCAGCTGGGGGAATGAACCTTACCGACAGTGATTGTTGCTGAATGTTGAAAGTACATAGGTATTTAATTAGCGAAATCAGATAAGTCAACAGCACCTGAAACCTTCTATCAGACCGCTATGTCCCCAAATCATTTGACAGATAGTAATGACTGTAAATCTGATTAAACTTTTAAAAATAATGTCACAAAAGAGTCACTCCTGACATATTCATGAGACAATTGAAACGTATAGATTTCAATCAGTCCACTACTTGCAGCTATCATAATTATTTTAGAGGGCCAGTTTGTCTGAACCGAATTGCGTTGGACGAGTTAAACTGTCGATAGCATCGCAATGGGCTTCAGTGTAATAATCGAACATCGGGCCGGAGTCATTACAGTAAACAACACGGAATAAAACAATAATCAATCCGTACGGGCGTCACATTAGGTCGAATACACACAACAACGTTTTGACAGCGTCCGCGACAACCGGGAGCCACCCCTCGCGCGTTAGGCCGCGTTCACAATAGCCCCAGCGATGGCGGACCGATAACGCGCGTATGAATAATTCCTGTTATCGCACCATCTCGCCACATGCCCTACCTGGCCGCTACCAAGCTCTTCCAAAACAGCCGTTCCGATGCGACAGTTTAATCCGTTCCCGTACAATAATACAACAAAGGTGATTTTCCGGTGATAGCTTGGTACGGGGTGGCCACCGGCGCTTTTTATTCATTAGAGGGCTGCAAGTTTCGGCCATTGTACTAGATACGCATTTTGTATACCACTAAGCCTTGATTGTTATGGGATTTCGTGTTTTACAAGCACGCTGGTCTGATAGAAAATAAAAACCATAGACATAATAGTGAATACTGTGGAAATTGAATTAGGAGATGTGCTTTTGTTGTTATCTCTGGATCTTTGTGCGAATCTGATGTTCTAATTCGGGATTTAAAACTAAGCATGTTATTGTTGGTTGACGGCTATAGATGGCAGTGATATCATTCATACCGTTTAAAATATTGAAATGTACATTGGTCAGATATAATGTTAATAATGTCCCTAAGATACAGATTTGTGGACCAGCGTCGAAACAAACCGAGTTTTATATAGTTACAGTTAAATTGACTTTAGTTTGTAATACCATCATATTTGAAATTAGAATGAATAATTATGTTTTTCTTACTGTTACACAAACTATTGCTTTTTATTGTTTCTATGTGATAAATTCTTTCGTATTGCTTGGTAAAAAAATGCATGATTATATATAGTACTGTATTAGTATTGCATTTTCAGGAAATACCTAGTGCTCAACAGCGTTAACCAAATAATCAATCACCAACCACACATCATAGGGGTCTATAAATCATTATTAGGTAAAACCCCTATTTCTCACACAGTAATTAAAGCCAAGTAAATACGAAAATCAAATCATAAACCAATCATAGCTAAGCCGTTAGTTCCCACAGACGGCGCCGAAACAAAACACCGGAATTGAACCCCGGCCCTTGCCTTACCTACCCTCGGCAGATGCAGCAAGAGATCTTATCACCGCGCCACAGGGCACTAACACTGGTGTTCAAATTGACGATGTACACCCGCCTTATGCATTTACTGTAACGGTTTTGTAACCCTTCAAATATTTTTTTCGGGTTGCGAACTTTTCACATACTCATTGGGTGGGTTAAGAATAATTAAGGTACTGGCTGGCTACAAGCGTATTTATTTTTTTATTTTTATAGATAGGGGACTCTTTGGTCTGGGTAAATACAAACTTTTTGCTTCATAAAAGCACGATCAGTAGTAATACTGATCGTGCTTTTATTACAATTATTTGCGACTTGCAACACTAAATTCCTGAAAACTCGATGAGCTTCCACATCGAGTTTGCACTTTCGTGGTTAGTAATATTGAGAGTAGGAAATTAAAGTAAGTTTGTGTGTTTGAAAACATACAGTTGTGCCAAAGAGGTCTTGGTTACGGAGCTTAGTTCATCAATATTCAACATCTCCCCTATTTATTAGGAAAAGTGTGTGTGCAACTTTGTTCACTCCCTGGTTTAAGTCGGCTATTTTACCATTTGCAAGGACAACTTGCAAGAGTCTATGAATCTCCTGCTGAGCAAACTGAGTGCTAAGTAAACTGTATTGCAATTTACTCCCGGAAAGTTGCAGTTTCAGACTTTAGCCATGAGAACTTTAGAATGTCAGATTGTTACCAAGTTGGCATACGCCAAATTTATCACATTCGTATGGGATATCCGTAAAAATTCATTCAGTCCATTAACCCGCCCCTTGGTCTTGCATCCACACAAGCGTTAAGGCGTGGTTACACTGAAACCGAGCTCCCTCCTTTATGCTCCTCGCTTGCGGCGAAAATTGCCCCTTACGGCTCAAAGTGCCTCGTAACTGGTGCATATGTACGCAATAAACTATAATGTGTGTTGTGCCCGGCGTGACGTCTTCCGGTGACAGTTACAACTTGTAATAATTATAGCCCTAGAGCTAGGTGATTTTATTGCGCTTGTCTACATGCGTTTTAATATAACGAATTATATTTTTTTTCTGCTTGTAGAATTGAAAAAAAAAATGAATTACTAATACAATTAAGTAAAGCGAATTAATTTGATTAAAAAAGAGCACGATGTTAGGTAACGATAGCGATAGTTAACGAACTATTTAATTCTTTATAATAATATCAATTAATTTTGAAAAAAAAAGGACTTGTTATGTGTTACATGTGTACATGTAGTTGCTGATTGGGATGGACACATGAACGAGAAGTCACAGGCATCGTGAGAACTTTCCCGGGGCGCGTCAAGGTCATACGGCCAGCGTCGTCCAGTCTGCCGCGGTTTATTTGCACGCCGTGACATCAGCACGCATCCGCATGCGAGCTGCGTGCCCGCGCGTGTGTTGACGCCTTTACAACCGCCAATACGCACGCCATCTTATCCCTTCCACTTATTGTATTTAGACGTGTTATCCTTTGTTCCCGCGGCGGATCATTACGTGCCTGATCATCACGACATCGGTAATCCCTATGTACGTTGTCATAAAGGACACATTCCCTCGACGAACGCGCCCTGTGAAATGTCCGACGTGTTAGCGAATGATAAATGTAGGCGTCGGTATCGCGTATCGGATCTCACCGTTCGCACGCCGAATTAATTTTAATTTATTGATCGTCGTATCGACGGCGAGTATGTTAGGTGCCTTCTAGCGTCGCAACGCTGCTTTGCTTTTAAAGTATTTATTTACAACATTGTCTTTTTTGCTGGTTTAATATATTGCCGGCAAAGTTGAGCTACTTCTCATGATTCTTTTGTTGCGTTCTCACCTTGTTATCGACCAAATTGTAACGTTTAACCGACTATTTGCATTAATATGTTAAGTATACTAGTATTTTCTTATACATTCTCCATATAAAAGTGATGCATAACGTGTCATTTCCGATTTGGGTTAACATTATTTAAATGGATGCCCTGCGGGAATTTTGCAATTTAAAACATAGACTTTTTATGATTGATATAATACAACTTCTGCTACAAAAGTGTACGGCAGTTAACTTTATAATTGTCAGTAAAAATATAAAATCGTTTATTGTTAACTAGTTAGGAGCGTTTGCGAGCAGCCATGACGGTCAGATGGAAAACATTCGCACGGTAACTTTATACGCGCCTAAAAAGTGAAACCCAAACAAAACCAGTTGTGAATCGTCGTTGGTTTATGCTTATTTGTTTCTGCATTTAACGCAGTGGTTACACTCCACGAGAACTATGGGTTTACTAGTAGCTTACATACCTAAGTTGAGACTTTATCGATCAAACGAGCCGACTATGAATGTCGTTCGCTTTTGCGATAGTGATCGAATTCGCGTTCGAAAACGTCAATGAACTTTGTCAGCATTCGAGGAACGCGATCCGCTGCTGAAGTCGAAAGTGATCAAATGCGACTGCACGTTTACATACACTCCCACAGCGCCGTGTGTGTCTTGTACTGGCCATTCACTACTAATTCTTCGACCAAAATTATTTTATGATCGACATAGTCGCGTCCCGAATGGTAAAACGAACTCACGGGCGGGCACACCTCACCTTACCTCCTGATTGGATTATAATGCTTTTATATTACAATTCTTATTATTACGGATGGGTGCTACCGAGTGGCGTGTGACAAGTGACGTAGGGAATAACAACTAGTGCCGATGGCGGACGGAAAAGCTGTCTTGTCGAACGCGCCGACCGCCGCAACTTCGACAGGTTCGAAACAATTGTAGTTTTAATATCCGCCTTGACATTTTACTAATTATTATTTTGAATAAAGAATTGTAGATTTTTATGACAGTTGTCTTTTAAGAGATACTAAAAAATTGAAAAAAAAATATATCAGTATACAAAAATTCATATTTCAACACAACTTGAGTGAACCAACATAACTTGTTGAGAACACTAATAATTAAGTGGGTAGGACTTCACATATTTCCACATTATCGAAATGTCACTATCACTGTTCGCCTAACTCGATTTTCGACGCGACACGATCGGCTAAGCCCACTCGGATTAGAGTACGACTAGTCGAACGTCGTCCCATCGTGGGTGTCTCTCTGATTTATGACTGCTCACATAGAGACGGTTATAGACTTTCTATATAATAAATACCACTAAAATCCTGTTGTCTCGTGGTAAACATAACTAATCAACAAACGGTAAGTAACTGCTGTATAACTTACCATTTATAGAACCGAAATAAAATGTTTCACGTAAGAAATTCCATGGCGTTTATGCTTATCCCCCCATCATCCCCATTACGTTGAGTATTTCTTATCTCACTATGCCAAATAACTATCTAGAATTTCGTTGTATGAAACTTACAAATGACTAGAAGAACATACCTAAGAATCTAAATTATGATTCTTAACATATGTCTGAGCTTTTAGACATTATCTTTTTCTGATAGTATCTGCGTCTACAAATAATTGTTGGTCGAAGCTACTTTAACGCTTCGGTTAGGTATTGCATCAATCGATTCTTGATCTTGTTAATCGATTGGGAGGTATCGAACTTTCCAATTGTCGTCTCTATGTAGTCGAGTTAAGGTTGATTATAACAGGAGCGGGAGCAAGGAGTTCCCTTCAATTAATCATACATAAATACAGCAATAGGTTTAAATTGCTGTAGTTTAATACTCGAGATGAGAGGACAATTTCTTCTGGATTGCATTGATACGGTAGAAGGAATGTGTTGCATACAGGACATGTGATTTCAAGCGCATGCGCGCTGCATACAGAATGCGCCCGCCTCGTTGGAACCCAGGGTGGGTACATTGTATTTTTATTTTATTTTCTGACGAACCCATCACTTCTCATTAAGTGGCGTTTGGAGAATAACTTAACATCACTAATGTCCGGACACGAATTTTATTGTTATTGCATTTTAATAAATTTTCATTGTTCCAACTTGTCAATGGGACTCTCGATACATTTCCGAGTATTTAGGAAGGAAACCTACCTTTTGTTATTGTTTATTGGTGAGATTTGAAAGCGTTTATTGAATATGATAATATGATGAGGCACACGCGTGAATAGGAACGGTCTGTCGATATCCCACTACACAATCCAATTTCTTCAACACGACTAAACAATTTTAAAGTTAATTCTACATCAAAAGCTGCGCAAAACGGATGTTACAGTCAATCGCATTACGCCCAGACATTGCAATAACTAAACCCAATCTATCACGGCTTAGAAACCCGAATCCGATTCAACTCGATTCTTAACCGACAGATATCGATATGCCAGTAGTGAGACATCGGTACTCTTGAAAGCGTTCATGGATCCGTAAGAAGTCGGGTGACTGCAGCATTGCCACATTGCAAGAAACCTACAGAAGAGAAACTGCCACCAACATTGAAGCTACGCAATACGCAAAAACTGAGGATCGTAGCTACACCGTAGGCGTAGTAGATCAGACGACTCTCTAAAATCGGCGGCGTAGCGGATGAAACGCTACGATCTTCGTAGCCGATTGGTAGTCAACTGTTACTACGTCGCTACGGTCTTCGTAGCTAATAGACTAGGAATAACGCAACTACTGGCTTTGTTATTATTTTTTTTGACATAATTATGTTGTATAGCTTCAAGTTCTTCAAACCTATCAGACATACGTGTTGCTGGGGAGTTTGTTCCGCCACTTTTTCTTCCCAGCAAAAACACTAGGAAGTGGTGACGGGTGGGCGTTTTGGGGGACTGTCTTTTGTAAACGTTTTGAAGTTCAAAAAGTGCTGATTCTCAGCCTAATTTGAATAAATGAATTTTGATTTAGAGTTTTTGATTTTGTTGCTAATGGTTAACTACGCTACAATTGTTTTCGTAGTTGATAAAGCCTTACGACCAGCGTAGTACATATGAAAAGTAAAACGCTGCAAACAATTGATAAAATAGTAGCCTTTGATACGGTCTCGGTACTAAAATGGAATTTGAATTATCACAGTACAGAAAAAAGAAGTAACAGTAAAAAAAAAAAGGCTAGTGTAATCTTTGTCGTGCCCGAGTCCAACGTCATAATAATGACGATCGAGCATAGTTCTCACTATACCTTCTGCATCTGCCTTTATTGTCGGTATTCTTAAAAGCGTGCATAGATCCGTAAGAAGTCGGCTGACCGCAGGGCCACCGTCGTCCAGTATGTCACGGCACACGGCATCAAATGATCAAACGCGCCGTACTCCGAGTACCAACCACTTTCCGGTACATTTCACTTGACGGACTGTTAAGCAGACTTAGTTATGAGTGCTTATGGTTTTGCTTGCGTGTTTCTAAGTACATCAAGCTATCCCAAACGAACAAATTTTCCCAATCGAACATGTACGTTATTCCTTTGTAATAAATTTGAAACACTATCAAAGAAATTTGACAGATTGGGGTAGCTTGATCTGCTGGCCTCTTTACCTTCTATGGTATGGGAGTTATCCAGAAGTAGGAAGCACGTACCTACTTTAGGTACACCTTTGCAATAATATAACATCACGACTGTCTTCCCGCAAGGGTTAGACATATGTTTTCAATTATGTTTAAATAACTGGGTACAAATCCAGACTTCGGGTTGCCACTGAAAAATTTCAGAGGTTAAAACCCAACAAAACTTAGTTCGACCCGAGAATCGGACTTAGGACCTCATGACTGGCTGTAGTACTTGCGACCACTGGACCAACAAGGTGTCACTGTTTATTTCCCAAACAAATAAAGTAAAAATCATAATGATTTAAGAATGAAAACTTTTGTCTCTACATATTGGTACCCACTCACAGTAATGTCACCAGTCTGATCACTTCTTAAATCTTAGTCGACAAGTCCTAGGTGGAAGAATATGTAAGTATCTACGTAGTCTAGTTAGATATACCGTGCCTCAGGCTATGAATTAAATATAAGGGTACTTAATGACACGTTTACAACATAAAGCAATTTATCATGTATGAGTTTTACTACTTTGATGTATACTAACTGTGCTCGCGACTTTGTCTGCGTGGAATCCAACAAAACATAGTTTTGCAATTTATGCGTGGAACCCTTATTCTTTTTTTAAATTAAAGTAGACTTAATCACTCCTTATAATATAAGATATCTGCCAATAAAGTCCCGTCAAAATAGGTTTATTTTGTTTTGGAGATTAGCCCAAACAAACAGACAGATAATCCGAAATTTAAAAAAAAAAACTTTTTTTTTGGTAATAGGTACTACCGTAATTATGCATTGCATTTAATTTAAAGTTCTTATTTTAAATAAAAATAAATATAATTTAAGTGTCGGTTCGACAAACATACACTTCAATTTTATTTATTTGTATATAGATAAATGCAATACCTCCTTGGTTAGTCTATAAATAGTCACGAGTTAAACATATGAATATTATTAGTTTATATATCCTGTACTAGTATATATAGTATCATCTCTTTCTGTCCTAAGAAGTATCTTTTAAAATTCTGTAAACCTCTCGAGGAAACCTGGGCCGGTGTACCTTGATACAGGTTAATATGTAACCTAACTAGGGCGCTCTTACAATCGTTACTTACTTACTCTCAATTTTACGTTTGATCCCTAAATTCTAAAATTATATTTTTTGTAACAGACTGTACCATACATTTTTTGTATTTTTAAAAATCTAATATCAAAGGGAATTGTTTTTTAATGCCCTAAGATTTTTCTTTTTATATTTTAAATGTTCATACTTAATACTCAGAAACTATAGAATAATTATCGACAGTTCATCATTAGTAAAGAATATTAAGTTCATAAATCGATAATTGATGTTCTGTTACATATACAAGAATTTCCTAGGCTAGGCTAGACTAAGACTTAGTCCTTTCGTTGTAAAATACAATCCGAAGAAAAGTACCTACAGAGAATTTGTCGTGCTAGTTCGGTGGTTAAAACCTCGCCTATCACGCACAAAGATATGCGCGATGCGGCTTTTTAAATTCCTATATATTATACTGTCTAAGATTATCTTGAAGAAACTGACGTTGATATAGGAAAACGTATTGAGGAAACCTGGACTTATGTTGAACATATCTAAGTTTGAAATCGCCAACCCAACTCGAGCAAGCGTGGTGATTAATGCTCGTACCTTCTCTGTATGAGAAGACACTAGTAGTCTAGTAGTAGTCTGTATGAGTGGAACAGTTACAGGCTGGTATTATTATTGTTACTGGACATCTGTGTAAACCGATCAAACAATTCAAAATATAAGCTGATAATCCACGTCTCAACAAAACGGTATCTTATCTCAAGATTGTCTGAACTATCTCTCTCCTACCTACTATCACAACACATGCTTTGGTTTGCGCAAAAGCAAGGGCACGCTTATTATATTAGAGCAAGTACAGTCAACGATATAAATATTTAGTAACAGTCGCAAGCGCTGATCGAAGGTTAAGCTAAGTACCGGGACCCCAAGTGCCTCAGAAAGTATGTCAAGCTTTTGCTTGGTCCAATCTTTCATGCGTAGATCTTTGACAGTCGTTACAAGTAGTCAGAAGACCGGTGGTCCGATAACTATGGTTACTAGAGGGTACGTGTTGCCCAGTGACTGGGTTGTGGAGGTCAGATAAGCAGTCTCTCCATTTAGAAAACTGGTATTCAGCTGCATCCGGTTAGACTGGAAGTCGACCCCAAAATAGCTGGGTAAAGGTTAAACAGAAAAAAAAACTAACATATCATGATTGATAACTTAGTATATACGTCTGTTTGGTCTTGACTGTACATCTCTGTCTTAATAATAAACGCCCTTCGACGTCTTTGTGATAACAATTGACGGTAGCAATATCAACGCCTACGCATCCGTGATTCACATGTATGTACTCGTACGTAAATCAGAACGAATCTACGTAACAACTGATAAGATTAGTCACAAGAAACAATGTAAATCAAATAAAGTGTCAAAGAATTAAACGGAAGAACACCAAGCATGTGATTATGAATGGCATCTTAAAGGGTATACGAAAAAAACATGATATGTAAGTAACAAGATAATATAAACAAAGTAAAAATATATAAAATCGTGTACCAAACTCATGCTTCCTCAATAAAAAGAGGAAAATAAACACAGAGATCATCCTAAAACACGTATAAAATATATAAAGTTAGCAACATAACCACTCAAATAAGGCTCGTAACTCGGCTAAAATAAAGCAAATAATGACAATAACGTACCACAAGCACGACACGAGAACAATATGAGTCGTCATAATCATTTTCATAATTAATAACCGTGTACGAGTCACGATGTCTATCGTAGAGCGTGATCTAAGGAGCAACAGCTTGAGTTTTCATCAGCGAACACGAACAAATTGTTTTACAAGCTACGATTTATTGGGTTATAGGAATTGCGAAATTACAAGTTGGCTAACATCGTCCGGGGTCTGTCTGACCCCACAATCTTGACAATGGCGGGCGAGAGACCGAGTGTTCCTGTAATAATGCCTATAATGACGGCGCCCGCGCCGGCCAGCAGCATGCTTACATAACAGTTCGTGACTTGCGCATTACGGTATCGGGAGAAAAATACGAGTCCACAACATGCAGGCACGCATCTGACGCCAGTGTGCTATCGATATTCCATCATTTATTTGTAAAATTGTCTATTGTTACCAGTCCTATGACTTACTAAGTATCTCAGATCAAATGATATGAACAAAATATAAGGTGTTTCTGAAATTAAATAAACCAAAACAACTAATTAAATGAGGGTAAGTTTTTATCACCACTCTACAAAACCAGAGGCGTACTCCGAACATCCACAGTTCAATAACGATATAAGATCTTTAACTAACGTCTTGTAAAACTTTTTACATTTAATTTAACATTTTAAATTACGCCTGAACTTTTATATTGAAATCGCACAACAAATAATAAATTTCTCAAATAATTATAGACCCATAAATTGCAATAGAATAATATTAGAATCAGCTGTATGTAAAAAGGCATTTCTAACACGCGATCGGGTTAATACTTTGATCATTTGAAAGAAAACGTTAAAACAGTACTTAATTTATTGGTTGGAGTATTAATGAGTCAATATCTTTCTTTATTAATTTAAATTTATCGGCGTATGCAATCCGCCCCTGTGGACGCAGGAACTCGTTTGCAGGTCGTCACTAGACTATAACTTAATCCTAGTAGATAAGTTAGATCGACCTTTCGTATGATTCATGATCACTCTGATACTGTTTATAGTTTAAGTCATCAACATAATAATTTACCTACTTATTAAATTCCTAACGAAGTGGTAAACAAATTGTAATATAGAGAAAGGGCCCTTGGTAAGCTACGTTTGGCGAGACTGGTTCGTGGATGGGTGACCGAACGCGAAGCAGATCTCGGCATTCCTAGATCTTTGTTAGTCGTTACGGGTCAGAAGCCGACGAATCTGACTAACAGTCTTACCAAAGGGTATTGTGTGACCCAGTAACTAACTTGTGGAGGTAGATAGGCAGTCGATCCATGTTAAATACTGACATTCAGGTGGTTCCGGTAAGACTGGAAACTGACCCCAAAATCATGTAGTTGGGAAAAGGCTAGGCAATGATAGTGATGTATTCTAGAGAAAAATTAAAGAAATTAATCCAGTAAAAAGGTCTACAAGTAATGGGATTATGGAACTGCATTCAAATGCATAGGGTTTTATTGAAAGGTAACTCGATCCTACAGGGGTTAAACTTCACTTCTGTAATCCCCGGAGGCTTAGGCAGAAGTGTAGGTACCTATAGTACCTATACCCACATTTCGCCATTTATGTTTAGGTTGTAAGAGAAAGCAAAGATATTGCTAACATCCGGACACTGAGAAATCTTGAATAGAAAAACCCATAAGCACTTACCCCGACCTAGGAATCCACCCCAGGACCTCATGCTCAGCAGCAGCGCTTGCGACCACTGGACCAACAAGTTTTAAATTCGTTGTATTGTGTTATGAGCCTTGGTTTCAAAATGAAACGTTATAGGGTATTCAAAACTTGCAAAACCAAATCCTACTTGATAATAATATGCCCATTTTCATTAACAATAGGCATCCAAGTTGAAGTTAAAAATCCAACAGTACTTACGCTATTACTTAGGCAATCATATCATATAACATCAGCAAAGTCAGGTGATTCTAGGAACATCGATCATAAATGATTATAAACTTTTTCCCATACATATCAATCATGGAGATAACTTTTAATCGAGGTCTAGGTATTCAGAGAACCGTTTTTACTTCTTTATTTAGTATTCACAAAAAACAATGGTCCCAAGTCCCTTATTCACAAACTAAACTTAACCTAGGGTATTTCCATCTTTATCACTCGTATAAAACAAGAAAGGGACGCGCAAATAAAAGAGCCGTCACTTTAGTACTAAAGCGTCCATATAAACACTGTTGACATTTCAGATGGTATCGACCAACAAAACGGCGAAGTTCAAGGCATGGACTAATTTGAAATCGCTAACCTAGTTCTTGTCTGTTACTGCCACTCACCGTCCTTTTCTAAAGCCGTATGTCAGTAAGAGATGGCAAGTCTCTTAGTGAAGAAGGGCATCCACATATATGGATAAGAGAAACGTTCATAAATGAAGACAGTCTTACCTAAATCCCGCATCAACTTTCGAACTGACCTAACTCCTCAAATTCTTCGAGACACAAATTTATTATCACCAACACGCCATAGACAACTTTGGCGTTACATTGCAATCAAATATAATAAATCAATAGCAACATTATTACTTACTTAGTGGACATTTTAATCAATGTTATTCCGATGACAGATCACCGCGATCGGCTGTAGACTGCGATCAATAATAAAGCCCTGGAACAAGTCACGAACGCTGGCCACAGTTGCATATAGACAATATTAATTCGTGGCCCGTTATACGTAGGTAGGTGACGTCATCAAAAGTTAGTGCCTATAGGTACTGAAATACGTAGCTCATTATAGGTACCTACGTAGAGTTAGATGTTTGAAATGGAATGTTCTAGAAACAATTTGCTTTGTATGAAATTGTGTTCAAACCCGTTTTTCATCTTCATTCAGGCATGTTGTTCGCAGAAAATGTTAAGTTATGAATTGCTAGTCTTTGGACGTATACAAACTGCTGATAAGGTCTTTTAAGCAACGTCCAAAACATTGGTAATTGGCTAATAGAATTAGTATTGAGTACTAATAATATTTAAGAATGTCGGAATTTCGATTTCCTTTTACAGTGAAACGTGCTATGTAGTAACCAAACCACAGTAAATTTTCTTATCTAAGCACTATCAAATATTTCCCTCGTTAAAGTTTCTTACAAAAATGTGCAAAATCCAGTCTGTACAACAGCACTAACAACTAAACAAATCGCCATAAGCACGTAACAGCGCACCTGCGGCCGCGCCGCTCGCTGATGACGGTTATTGCGCGCGCGCACCCGCAAACTGTGCTCTTATTACCAGAGTACACAGACTGGGCGAATTGTTGCCTTGTCAGGTGCCGTATGGCTGGGGTCAATGGTTTGATGACCACAGTGTCACTAGCTAGTAAACACAGTAAAGCAACAAGGTTTTCTAAGCGACTGAATATAGTGTTGTACTACTGATGTGATTAGACTATGACTTCAATAAGATTCAAACATGTCAGTAGGCACAAGTATAAGTAAGCAGTAGGTATGTCTGGATGTAGAGATTGATTAGCTCAGTGGCTCCCAAATTTTTGTACATGGGACCACTTCTATATCTTCGTTGTTAAAAATGACAGAAGATTCAAGAAATTGAATTCTTAGTCAATCTAGTAATTAACTTTAAAATTTAAAGCATAAGTCGGCAAATTCGAAAGCAACATGCATTTACAGTAGCTACTACAAAATGTAATAAAAGAAATATATAATATTTTTTGCATCAATGTGAATTATAAGTTGGAAAGTTAACAGTTTTAAAGATTTCGCGGGTCAGATTTAAATTCTTGTAGACCTCTGGTTGGGAACCAATAGTTAGATGATGTTCAAACTTCCTCAATGAGTTGTCTTTTTACTGGATTAATGTTATTTGGAGCTTACTAACATGACATCTGTAGGTATTCCCCGAAAAGTTGGGCAGAGCTGTACCGGCAGTATTTTCAAATTTCACCAGTTATGTTTAAGTCCCATGTAATAGGGGGTGAGCCTATTGCCATCAACCGGTCACGCATCGGGCTCCTACTAAGAAATTCCTAATGAAAAATCCCAATAACTTATTACTCGTCCCAACTCTATTGGATCATACTCTACATAGCTCTAAAACTTTAGTCGTATCGTAGCATCTCTTTTTCTTCACTTTTATTTAGCAGGACGTAAACATAACGAATGAAATGTGGGTGTAGCTTACCCACATTTCATCATCACTTTTACCTACCTTTGGGGAATACACCTGTGTTATATAGATATCACAACAGGGACATAGCTGTTAAAAGGGATGGGGTTTCACAGCCTCTCTTGCCAGTCAACACTCAACTCGTAACCTATTTATTACACTAACTGCTTCAATTAATTAAATTACAATAAGTGCACCTAGATCCATTAATCGTATATAGTCGTACATATGTAATGAGCTGTAAACTAATGAAAAACATTCGCTTCCTCACACATAAATATCCGATGCTTTTATTTAATTATCGAGCATAACCAATAGAAATGTAGATTTATAATTAAGTGCATTCACTGAGAAAATTATAATAAAATGCTCTAAGTAAAACTGATATTTTTTTGCTGACCACTCAGTAAAGAAGTTAATTTATTCCGGAACTTAAACACATTTTAAACTGAGTTTTAACTGCATTAGAATTTAACCCTCTGTTGTTAAGAATCTGTGGTAAGCGACCGGTACTTGGGTCCCCGACAAAGATTAACGACCGAATAATTCAGACGCGTCATTACGACTACATTATGTAATTACAAGATTAAAAACACTGTTTGTTTTAATTAAACGTTATTAAAATTTATAATTAAAACATTATTTTCATAGGAAGACACCATATAGGTAGCATCAACATGATAGTCGGTATCAATGCTCCTACCAACTTTCAGTAGGAGATAAAAATCAGTTAATAAAGCTCGAGTATCCAAGGCGATGGTTATCAACATTCAAAAGTAACAAAGAAAGACAAATACCACACTTTCCTTACACAAAGGAGTGTCCATTCTTTACCGGCGTTGTGGTAATGAGTCTATGTCGCTGGCTCTTGGTAGCCAGTACAGAACAGTGAGGCATAAATCATGGCTGGAAAGGAAATCATTCATCCTCGGTAATGTGCTGCGAAAATAGGTTTCCACTCGGAACGGCGCCGACGCTCACGCCCCGCGCCCTAAATGTTTTATAAAGTAAAAAAAAACGTACGATGTTAATGAAAATATAAATCTGAAATTCTCGGCAATTTACACTACAACGGTGTTTTAACGTGTACAACCCACGCCAATGCTCTAATTATTAACTAAAAAATTTGAAAACAGGAGATCTAGATAACGATTTTGATTGGTACAAAAAGAAAGCGATCCTAGATTGCTAAAGGAACAACAGCAAATTGAGTGAACCAAATTGATGAACAGTGTCTAAACTAAGTGTGCTTCTTTCGAAGGTTAATGCAAAGTTTAATGACATGTTACCGATTGGTTACTATTTATACTCTGTTGCGAACCTGATACACTTGTAATTCTCTTCATCCAAAACAAAAAAGCAAGAGCGGACACACAGCTAACTGTGTTCGTAACATTTGAGATCAGAAAAACAACGAGCTCCCGAGGTAACTGCTTTATACTTTATTTATATTTGTTATCTCATCAGTTTAACTAACGATCCTCTTATCTTTTATTGTTAGATACACTGTCTATAAAACACAGTATATATAAATCGTGAATTAATAATTAAGTCTTAGTTTATTGTAGTCGCTCTGTTAACAAGTTATTTTGTTGTGGCACGATCGCCATTAGTCGGACATTCGAGCCCAATCAATTAAAAAGAGTACAGGCACAGTTCGTTGGCCGTTCCCACGACATTTTTGTCATAACTTCTGCTTAAATTTTGAGCTGTAACCATTCCTTGGGACGTCCGTAACCGCATATCGATGTATGACAAATCGTGACAAAACCACCAACTCATCTACACTAGTTAGGAGTTCATAGTTATCTAAAACTTGGTACAAACAACTCTCAACCTTATTTGGTTGGGGTAAGAGAGTTGTAACCTAGAATTGTATCGCTATGGGCAGAAAAATAAAGTTGGTATTTGTGTACACGAATTCATGTGGCTGAGCCGCATGCCTGCGCCTGCGCTGGCTTCATCCATCAAGCTCGGCGCGCATCACCTTCAGCGCGGCAATCGACCGGAAACATACCCTGCCAGCCTCTAACTTGGACAGAACACGTAATTAAACAGCTTTTATACCTAATACGAAGACATGCAGTGAAGAAACAAACATCAAAATGAAAGAAGGATTACTTGCTTTTTGAAAATCGGTTTTTTCAATGCAACTTTGTATGGCCCATCATGTCTTGAGTTTTTGCTACATGCCCAGCGTATCGCAAGTTGATGAGATAAGGTAAATATGACATTTAGATATTAGCTTTGAGAACTTGGCGCTAACATAATTGTATGTGCACGCGCACATTAAGCGTCAAGCTGATAATAACTTCATCGTCGATAAAAAGGAACGAAAACCTTATAACTCTTATAAGCAACTTAACGTAACTTAGTTTTACAGTAATAAAAAATTCACAAAATAAAACGCAATTACTTTTAATTTCAAGCTAATATCATTTTCATCACAGAATTTTTTTTTACTGCCTCAGAAAAACACTTCCTCACATGTTCCATACGCGATTATTATTCATTATCATGCGAACGACATGGAAAATAGTGTGCTGTCCCCGTCTGTCCCATGTCACTGTATATTTCCGTCCTTGTCGCGGACCGGTCGCCAGAATTTAATATCAAATATCAATATTTGGATGCAATCAATCAAAGTTAATCACGCGAAAGATATAAAAGCAAAATGAATACATTAAGTTCTTTAGTGAACGGCGTCGGGTGCAGTCGAGCGAGCTCCACCGGCATTATTTTTTGTACCGGGCCTAATAATGACCGATTAGAAAAAAAAATACGCTGGGAATCCTGGTGCCCATTGTATTAAATACATTGTCATGACGTAAGCACATTTAAATATTAATTAGCTTAGATTAGAATGGTAAGCTAGAGGTAATCAAATGTAGCCAATGGTTCTCAAACTGACCCGTCTCCTTTATATGTAAATTGGTTGGGTTGCTAAGTACAAATTAAAATAATGTTTATTGGTTGGTTAGTTAGGCTCTTTTGCTTGTGATTTAAATGTTATTATTGTTATGGGTGTAGGTAGATTGAAGAGTATAGTGGTGAAACTGTGACGAGATAATTGTTCAAAGCAAAGGAGTAAGAATCGGGTCACTTGGGGTTTATTAGTCTCTGCCTAATTTCTATAGGCAAAGGCAACAAAAAAAGTTGAAATCACAACCCAAGAAAAGGCCCTGTAATTATGGAAAACAACAAAGCTACCCAATAATTACCTCTGCCTATTTCGTAACACATTACTTAGAAACTTACCAATTGGACTATTTGTTGGTACTAACAGCAAAACTTAAAAATAAAACGAGCATTAAGAACTAAAACTTCCAGACGAAGAACAAATGTGTGGTAATTTAAAAACTTAAGTAATTAGGTCAACTGTTCCCGCGCTCGATCGATGCCATGGAAGCACGCCAAACTTTTAACTACGGCAAACGTCAATAAAACTGTGTTTTCTAGTTGTTTGTTAGTGGCCAGCAATCGATATTTGTAAGCTTTGTTGTTAGACTGTTCGTGTATTTTGTTTGTTAGTTGTTTTGTTCAATAGTTGAGATTTTAGTGTGTGATTGATACATTTTATTTTGCCGGAATGTTGGTACAGAAGACATGGTTACGTTAACGGAATAGTTTGATGATATTTGACATTGCAACCCGCGAAATATTTAAGCTGGTCACACGCGTTAATACAATTTATTGTTCGATAATCATAAATTAAATTTTTAATCATATATTTATTTATTTTTTTATTTATCATCTGCCTAGCCTTTTCCCAACTATTTTAAGGTGGGATTTTGGTCGGTATAACCGGATGCAGCTGAATACTTACCTACCAGTATTTTACATTAAACGATTGCCTTTCTGAATTTTACACCTAGTTACGGGGTATTACGATACCCTTTCATAAGATTGGTTGTCAGACTTTTGAGTTTCTGACTACTTATGTCAAAGATCTATGAATGAAAGTCGGGACCAACAGCTTACCGAGCCACGGTATGGTCTCGGTATGTAATAAACGTTGTCCTATCCTCGGACCAAACACGGCTCACACGGCACAGCGGCAGCTTAACCTTCGATCGACCAGTACGGCTGTTATTATCGAGCCACGAGCCCCTCTTCTACTTCACTCTAACGAATAAACAAAAGGTAGTGTAACAAGTAAAAATAGGCCTTATTAACAATAAGTAATATAATATTGATATAGTATATGGTAATATAGTACTTCAGTCTTATAATGGTGTATCAGTCTCTCGCCTATCTTACTAAAGGGTAGGTACTGTGTTACACAGCAAATGGGTTGAGGAGTTCAGATACCCAGTCGCACCATGTAAAATACTGGGATACAGCTGCATCTGGTTAAACTGGAAGTCAACCCCAACAGAGTTGGATGAAATGCCAGGCAAATGATGAGTCCCTCACCATTCTTGCGAATAACATGGCCCTGTAGATACTCGTAGTAACCTCATTCACAACCCAAGAGGAGCTTTTTTAGCCGTTTTTACACTAAGATTAGCTTTTAATTGTTTCCGCCAATAAATGCAGTTAAGTTAGCTAAGCACTACTAAGTAATATTAAGTATGCACAATAGATAAAAACTAATTACATCGCTACCACATATGGATGCCAATAGACCAAAGTATCGTTACAGTGTTTAAGTATCGTTTTTGTTCACAGCTACTTTTTCCCGTAGGCACGGGTTGATCAAAGCTTTAAGAAAAACCTCTGCTGACTTGCTTAGAAGTAAAAACAGTGATCACTTAAGCAAATAGTCTTTGCGGATGGTACTTTACTTCTTATTAACTAAAAGACTTAAAATGAAACATTAACTCAAAATGAAACATGCAATTAAATTATAAAATGAAAGATTAAATTAAATTAAAAGATTAAATTATGAAATGAAAGATTAAATTAAATTAAAATGAAAGATTAAATTAAAATAGGTAGAATAAAGGAGAACTTCGCTTGTAAATATTAGGAAATTTTGTCGAGTAAGAAGATTTTAATGCAAAGTCATGTTTGTCAAATAATTTTTTTTGTTCACATTTTCGTTTTCACATGGTGAAAATGGTTTCGGCCTTCTATCTAGTAGGGTAAAGTAGGATTTTGCTGGAAAATATAAATAATATTTAAAAGAATAAAAACGAAGAAAGATTTGTACGCAAAGTCACGTTTCTCAAGTGTTTATATTCATCAAATTATTCAAGATTTGACAATTTAAAAAAAAAAAAATTCATCCTCCGGAAAATTATTTAATTAATATTTTATCCTTTTTTATTATTAAGCCTTATTCTGATATAATGTATGTCTGTCTTTTTTTAATATTCTACCTATAACCTATCCACATTGGATTGCTTTGCACTGACTTGCACCCAGTGGAGATTGCGCCACGCTTCTTAATTCAAACGTAACTCAAAATGGCTGCCGTTAAATGTATTGTGACGGCTAATAATATAAGTGGCCAGTATAACGGACAGTTTGACTTAATTAATGGTGAAGTGCTTCTGCGCAGGGTATGTCTACTTTCGATTTTTATTTAGTTATTATTATCTTTACATCTGAACTCTGAGAATATTTTTGGTTAAATTCAGCGGTGCGTTTCAAACAATGCGGTAACCCTACGTTACAATGAGTAGTTATGTACAGTCTTGTAGAAAAACACTCTCCTATTTCATATATTATTAGTTTATTAAAATCAACCTGAAAACTTTTGTATGTAGGTAAGTATTTTTATAATACAACCATATTTTTGTAATAGTAGTATTTTCTATATACATACATAGGTAGGTACTGTCGATAGGTATTCACTATAGGTACCTACTGACAATCTGTCAATGTGTAAACTATTATTAGTTTTAGGCTAGACAGCTACTGAAACTGTTTAATAACAATATTATTATCACTTATGAAGTATCGTTCCAGTATTTCATTTATTATATGATATGGATTATTGGTGAATAGGCAACTTCAGGGGTCGTTTTGTCAAGTGTAAAGCCACCATTGTTCCGTTGTGAAAAAAGGATTGTGCTATTCTTTCTGTTTAGCTCCATCTCTCTCTCACACTGAGAGAGAGAAAGAGCAACCTCTAAAGTATCTATGACCTCACGATTCTCTAAAAATGAGTAGCACAAGTCTAGGCTTTGTCTATGTTTACAGCGGCTATTTCTCTATCTAATAGCTATTCCATTCTCTGCCAATCGTTGTCGACTGTCCGGTACGTATCGATCGTGTGGCAGCCCTGAATTTTCAAAGTACTACCGCGAACAAAAGACCTTATGAGAAAATGTTTATTAAATAATAAAATAATCATGTCACATAGGTATTCCTATTTCTAGAAATTAATGTTTTCGATATTTAATACGTTCAAGCTTTCTTTTTTGGGTTTCTAAATGCAGAATTATTTAAAATACCCAAAATATTTCCAGCCTAACGGTAGACTTGAACCAGAAAGCCTACCTAAAATAAAATAACACTTTAACTCACACTTTCTACAATTAAATATCGATTTATCTGTATCAATGATATGAATCTACGGAGTAACAAACTGAAACGCAGAATAAATTAAAATATTTTATAGTTAAAAGAAAGTTTTTGAACCTAAAACATGTCTACCTACATAGAATAATTATCTAAGCAAATGGTATAGAAGGTAAACAAGCTTTTTATGTTAAAAAGAATGCAAAGAAGTGCTAATTTGGCCACCTATGTTGTTCTCAAGCCCGTTGTTTTTTCTAGCAAATATTTAATTCATACGGTTTAACTATGCATGTCGCCAGCCATGGCTCTGGTTGCAAAGTACAGGGGGAAAATAATTAACCGTTGATGGCAACATTATTTTGTGGCATGATTACGGGTAACGCAGCAGTGTGCGTCTGGGAGGAGATGTCGCGGCTTGCGCGGGCGCAGGCCCCACCCCCGCGCCGCTAATTGCGCCAATCTGCGGGGCGCACCGCACGCACACACGCACAACGCACGCACACCGTGTCCCCGCGGTGACAAACGCTGCATTCGCCAAATGTATGTACGTTACTAGTGTATGTAAATGAAAATGTAGAGAGGAGCACGAGGAAACAACAGCAGCATTATACAGGAGCGCTCTGCAGCTCACACAAAGGTGGGATCATCATTTTAGTGGGAACTGTTCATGTTTTATTTTTTATGTCGCTTACGTATAATTACTTTTAATTATGCCATGTTTCGCACAGTTACTTGCAATAATAAGGGTTTGTTGTACATGTACATGTAGGTACTGAAGCCACTGAAAAATAACACATCTGCTGAGCTGAGTCTGCATTCGAATTTGCAAAAAGTGAATGTTTAATCAATTGGAAGGTAGAGGATGGGGCAGACGACAGACAGGCGGCCGGCGCTGACGCACTCGTTACTACATTCATTTATTTAACCAACAGAACGCAGTAATTGAAAAAATCTCATTTTCTCCCGTCTAGTGATGTAAACTTGTGTTAAAGGAATAATAAAAAAACAAATGAACGTCTGGCGTTCGGTCCTACCAGCCATGCCGGCCGGCTACTTGTTTGGCTCATGTTTTACTATAGGTACGTACATTTTTACTCAACCACATTATTCAGCCAAGCGAAACTGTAAGTGTTAGGACCTACTACATGGGAGTTTTATGGGTTTAATTTGCATAAACATTCCGTAGACTTGTGGCAAAAAATAACATAGGAATAGAAACAAAGATAGACATTGAAGGCTATCGTTCTTCATAGGAACGCCGTAACTAACTACAATTTCAATCCACTTATCTACATGTGGAATTGCGTAAGTGCACACAAGCCAATAATTTAAAACAACGTATCATAAAAATTACTATTTTTTACAGTGAAATAGGACATTGGAATGTAAACTCTACGTGGTAATGATAAGGCTGTGTTTCAGTTATCTCCGTAGAGATTACGAGTGGCCCGATGTTTGTCATTGCTCAATAGGTGTGAAATTGGCGATGAATCGATACAGAACGGTGCATTGAATAATGTGCTGGTTTTGCTCGTCTGTTTTTATTCTTGCCTTTCATATTGTTACTTTGTTTTCAGCAGTAAGACAGGGACTTTAATACTTCTTGAATACGATTGAATTTTCGTATTCAGACAGATATTAAAACGATGTTCCTAGATGAATCGGTTTTGTTTCAACATAAGTAATTAAAACTAACAAGATCAAAAAAACCTAAGGTACGTTTAACATACAATGCGCAATAATAACTTTACGATTTGATTTAATAACTTCAAGAAAAATGAACAAGTATAAATAAGTTCAGACAGAAATAAAATGTGTTTAATGCGTCAGAAAACTCATGACGTCTAAACCATTCAATTCAACAAAGAAAAATCTCTGAGAAACATACGTTTTTATTTTCATTTATCGTCAGTCCACAAATCAAACGAAATATAACCCGTACTCCATTAAGTAGGTATCGCGCAATAGGTGTAACATTTCAGAAGTTAAACCGAATAAAAACAACAATAAAAGTGAAACTCTCTCACAGGAATAAATAATTTCCACTATGTCATCAATCGCTTCACTAAACCATAAATTGGGAGAGCGCGTCAAACACGCGGCCGTATCGCGTTACAGGGACACACCCGTCACCATGGCAACCGACCTGTCATTAAAAAAACGTTTCATTAGCTCACCACCACGTCCCAACGAATTCCATCTAAATTTACATAAATTGTTTTCGTTAAATCCACATACGTTCTTGCTCTTAGATTCTTAATGATCACAGTCAAGCATTGCTATATGAGCGTAGTTCGGACACGTTCATGCAGTTTAATTCGTATATAAAATAGCCATAATAATGCGAGATACGCTGGTGACGCGGAGAGGCATAAACTTGGTAATAAAGTTAGTGACCAAAGTGAAAACGATCCGAGTTGTCATCGTAGTAAGTTTATGTCCGTCTCAACGCGCTTAAATACACTTTTTATAACTCCATGGACCAAGCTCCGCGATGAAGCACCAATTCTACAAAGAGAAACATTACAAAACCGCCTATTTATGCGCAATTTAAAAATATAAACATTCGAGTAACCCGTGTTACTTTAATATGAGAGATAACAAAAGTGAACAGCGACATTCGGTTCATATTTTTTAATTTACTTATCTGTCGGCGGGAATCAATGTTTCACATAATTTTATATGTAAGTAACCTAATCGAAACGCCGCCGTGTGTCGACGGACGAATTTACCAGATTCAGATATAATCAGAGCGACAAGAAGCCGCATCGGACCTCGACACTAACACGATAACAGAGTGGGTTTACGAACAGGACCAAGCCCGGGCGGATGGCGGGCGGTCGCGCGGCCCGCGTCCAGCGAGTCCCCGACACAGATAAACTAACACACATAACTGCTGTGATCGCGACGAAATCAATTCCCAGTTCGGATTCCGAGAAGTGACACAGTTTCTTAAGTGTCGCATCACTACCGACGGACCGCTAAATAAATTCTAATCGTCCCCATACCGTCCACATGCCAATCTAGTCCCTAACACCACGGTATAGACGAAGTTTTGTACGCGCGCGGCCGAGTAGTTGGAATATAAAGAAGAGCCACCTGTCCCCACGAAAATCTTTATAGCCGCCATAAAATTTAAACCTCAAAAGAAAAAACAAAAAGTATGGATTCATTTTTTTTTTACCTTCACGAGCGGGGCCCATTTTAGATCGTGTTTACCTAAGCTGTCACCTTACAGAATGGCGATTTTGACTGGTCGGGTCCGTTGAATTAATTGTGGAGTTTTGGAGAGATATCGTCTGATGTGCGATAACGTCAGACGGAAGAGCTGCCTACCGTCCGTGGGAGCAATTTGCTTAATTCTGGCAGTTTCGCTCGCGGAATTAGAGGTCCGCCTAACGTGCTTAATTGTTACGACGTCCAGTTCTGAGAGCCAATGTTCGTAAATTGTATGTAATGCAAGTGATTTAGAGATTAGGTGGTGTTATCAATTGAACGGGTGTTGTGAACTTGACACCGACTGCAGTCATCCAACTTGCCATTCGAAATACTCCGAACTAGCAGTGAGGAATGACTGTCTCTACAACAATGACAGGTCTATGCAAAGTTGAAGAATGACAGGTTGAACAGATCAATAGTTGGAAACTTACCGTGCGAGCTGACAGCGGCGGAGTAGGGGGTGTGCATCTGTTGATGATAGTAGCGGGCGCGGCTGTGATGGCCGCCTTCCAGCGGCGAGTGGAAGAAGCCGTCGCCATTGGCGTCAGCGTTGACGTCGCCGGCGGCCGGGCTGCCGTTGACGCGGCCCTCGTACCACCGCTGCTGCAGCGCGCTCGCCCCCGCCCCCGCGCCCTCTCCACTCATGTCCATGGCCGATCCGACCTCACACACCATGCATCGCTTTTATACACACACACTATAAGTCCACTCCCCTATCAACATTCCTAAAGTCAGCTTGGTTTGGTGTATGATGAACCCGAACTAAAGAGCAGTCGGGCTCACTGTTTGCATTGTTTGTAGGGCTCAACTGGACGCGGTGGTTGACGGCCAGTTCATATTGCACGTATCTGTGGAAGATAAAATATAATTAGAATTGTATGTAATTTTTAAGATAACAGACAAAATAATAAGAATATCTAATAAGTACTTGAGTTTAAAAAAGGGAGGACTGAATCATAAGGCACCAATAAATTCGTCCACATAGCTGTCAACGGTAAACATGCCCAAGCATTTCCACGCAACCTGGCAATGACGTTTCTTTGACTAAATAAAAGGACAGTCCTCTGGTTACGTGAAGAGTCTTAGAACTAGATGGGCACTCGAACTCCATGGCCCTACTGCTTCAACCCCAAAGGGCTCTAGCATCTAAGGCTAGCATTAATAAGGTTGTTATATTTGCACCGCTTAAGGATTTATGAACCTGCAAAAACCGTCCCAGCGCATTGTTTACACAAACTAATGTACTTCAAAAAATCGTGACAAAAAACAAAACTAAAAGGAAAATTCACAAATAAATTAAAAGGAAAAATCCAAATAACATCCGTAAGGCACACGGATATCATGAGGTCATTTTGGTCGACATCAAAGAAATACGTACGATAAATCCGAGCCGGTGTTTTGTCAAAAAATAGACAATCAATTAAGATAATAGTGGTGGGCTATCAAATACGTCTGCGATATCGATACGCTCCCAATTTGATTAAGTGATAACGTGCGAACAACACTCGAACCGCCGCGATAAGCGATAACCCGGTATTAAGCGTTGTTAGCCCACCGAGCAGTGATTTTTATTACTACCGAAAACTACCAGAGTATATCTTTATCTACTTCAGACACTTTTGTTTTATACTCAATAACAAATATCAATGGAAATGAACTAAGTCAACATGGAACCAAATCACTCATACATAAGCTTTTTATCATATGAGAAAGTGTTATTCCACAGGTCTGGATTTCATAACCAGACCTATCCTTTCATGGAGCATTTGACATTTCACATGCTCATAAAGTGTTGCAATTGTTGACATTTAAATCTAGGTCTACAAATATGATACTTGATTATAGCCCATCGCCACACCCATCAAGTATTATAATATATTAGTTAACTACAAGCCGTATGTTAACAATAAAAGTAGGTACTTCATAGGCATGCCAAAATATACGTACCTACATGGGTAATAGAGGTATTTTAATGTCATTGTGTGCACACAATACAATTTGTATAAATTACATATAATTTTGGCTCTTTGTGATATATGCGTAGGTAGGTAAGTACTTAACTAAATTGAATAATATGTTAAAGCCTACTGTAGGTAATCTTTTCAGCGGGAGTTCATGATTCATAAAAATATTATGACAATTTAAAATTTAATATAATGCAAAATACAGGGACACTTTAGGATTATATCAAATATGGCATTTGTATATAAAAAAAAAGTGTTTATAATTGTGATGATGGCAGTAAGAAGGTATAGTGTGATGGCTCAGCTGCCGAAGAAGAAAAAAAAAGGGTAAGAAATACTCTAGAATGGTGTTTATGTTTGGGACTTTGAAAAGTCAAAAACATCCTTTCTTTCTTTCTTTTCTTTTTTTTCTTTTTTTTTTTTTTTTATCTAATATCTCTCTATCTTAACATTACGACGTAGACTTGCAGTAGGTAAGGAAGATATTTCAGGCACTTAAAAAGCCACATTCTCAAGAAACTGTGTACCTATAGTACCAAATAAGTATCGAATATTATACCCAATAATGGAGTAACTTAAGTCCTACATAAATGTTAAACTAATTATACTAAACACACCCATATTTTTATAGTTTTTGTTGCAAGTTATTTAAAACTACGTACTTTAAAAGGTTCAGTATAAGACAAGTTGTAAGCTCTGCCTATTTTTTGAATAAGTTTTTAGTAAGCTAGGTACTAAGTACTAATATCCCGCTTGTTTCCAGGCAACGAGATCTGAAGTGAATTGTGTGATCTAAGGAATTATGCCAACAATTGTAAACCATTCCTTGCTTGTACGTACGAGCAATGAGTGGTCTCCTTTTAAAAGTAATTGAACAATCAAAAGGCTTCGAAAATAAAGCCAATATTGCACAGCAGCTCATATTACAGCATGGTAGTGTCGTATTGGGCTTGATTCCAGCTGTCGACCATTGCTCTTAATAATTATGATGACTTTTTAATAGGCTAAATGTTTACTTGCTATGGAGATCCTACATAATACCTAGGTATACTTTCCACCTGAGTAAGGCAGAGTGTATCCATGAAGACTTTTGTATTATTAATAATAATCTAAAAGTAAATAATATATTTATTATAATAATATAATGTACCTATCATAGCAAAGCTACATAAATAATAATAAATAATACCAGCCTGTTACTGTCCCACTGCGACGCAGATGCCTCTTCTTATACGGAGAAGGTTTGAGCATTAATAACCACGCTTACTCAAGACGGGTTGGCGATTTCAGACTTATATAAATTATAAGTCCAGGTTTCCGCACGATGTTTTCCTTCACCAATGTCAAAGTAAAGCTACATAAGCAACATAAATTATTGAACAGATTTTAATACTCCTTACTCATCTTATTTTTTTATATTGCTAGCCATTTGCTAATTACTCAAGGATTCTTATACAACAAGGACTTACACCCGTTTTCTGAATTGAGAATTTGAAGATGGAAACCGACTAATATTCGAAAAAAGTAAAAATAACTTTAACTAAATTGTTTGTGACTTTAAAAACTAGTTTCTTAGTGCTGCAGATAAATTGAAGCTTTAAAATTAGTGGCAAATCAATATAATACCTATATATAAATATAACACGTAACAGTTAAAACGCAATTTCCTATATTTGAGAGCACAATAGTGATGAAAGTATTGACAGGTGCTGTGTCTGACACAAATGGTTTTCCGTCACGAAAACTACTACTAACGATTATTTCGATACGATTTTTTCTATCATATATAACTTGTACCTATACAAGTTATATATGATAGAAAAAATCGTATTTTCGCGAAGTCTTATTTCGAGGAAAATAATTTCGAGAGCTATATTGATGTTATAAATGACTAGGATTCCTTTTTTTTGTTAGTTTAGTAGTATTTTGTTCAACATATTATGTAAAAAGCCGGAACAAATTCGATCCATTCGTTTGGGATAGACACACAGATAAATACGTTAAACTTATTACACATCTCTTTTTCATGAGTTAAAACTGCGAAAAACTATTAAATACTGTTGCAATATGTTAAGAAATGTTGAATGGATTACATTGAAGAAATCGCGAATATTGCTAAAGTAGAGCTTGACAAGTTTTCAAGTCATTCACAACTCAGAAACCCGGTGTAAATATTTATTTAGTACTTAACGAAATATTTTTTGAGCAATTAATTATCGTTAAGATAAAGTACGTCAGATAGCCCAATCGCGATAATATCGATTAATATTATCACTTAAAGAATTATTTTATTAAAAGCAAATTCGAACACTTGGCTTTACTTATCAAACTTATTATTTGATAAAGTTATTTTTATGTTTACCTAATATCCTGCCCCTTAGATAGCGATAAGAATCTAAGTATTAAATGAAAAAAATATTCATGGTAATAAAATAAATTTAAGATACTGATTTTTAAATAGACTTTTAAACACAAGTGAAAACTGGTATTTTAAGTATTATTTGATATAAGTAAATATTATATGAACGCACCGTCGCGTCGTCAGAAAACAGAAAAATATTTGCATGCTTAGTTATTTTTAATTTTTGTTTGGATGTTTGTAACTTTAACAGGCTTCAACGGCTGAACGAATTTTGATGAAAATTTTCCCTCAAGTAGAATACATTCTGGATTACTGGATGCATGCATTTGTTCCGCAGGATACTAGTAAAAAGTTATTGCGGTCGAAATAACTAGTCAATCTGCTCTACGTTGATACTTGTACATAATGGAAAATCGGTAGTTACAGAACAAGGTATTTGACAGATAAATCAGATAATGTCAAAGATTGTCAGACATGAGATAAATGGAGAATCACTTGTTTTTGCCTCTGATATAAAAACATAGCGTTGCTATGTGTATTTACTAAAACATAATGACTTAACCGGCTGGACATAAGTAGCTCAAGAAGGATAAACTTTAATGCGTAAATAATATAAGAAAAATACCATAAATACTAAGTGACAAATAGAAATTAAATAAAAAGTTAATTTATAAAGAGAACAGTTATAAACACTCAAGTCTACGAATATTTAGCTTGAATGAGGTTAGTTATTGTTTTATTTTTCATATTAAGTTAGTATAACTTGTGTTTCTTTACCATACTTAATAGCTCTTATCAGCCTTTCCTTATATAGACTCCCTATGAATTTAGATATCTATTCAAACTGATCATGATCGAACTACAATATCATCAAAATACGTTCATGGATGCAAACACTAGCTATTGTAACTAAAATAAACAGAAATAGAATTATATTTATTATCCTAGCAATTAGATTATATACACAGGTACGTGATCAAGTAACTACAATTAAAAATACATTGTAAAAGTATTACAACATAAATGTAACTAATTCGTACATTTAGTTTTGCCAGTGAGCCCCAAACTGAATAGTTATTCGGTATTTTCTTGTCAAATACAGAATATATATATAGTCAGAAACATTGCGGGCAATCAGAAGCCTGAAAGTCCGACAAATAGTTACGACTGGTTGTCAGACTTTTTAGGTCAGTTAGGTACGGTGTAACACGAAATCCTATTAAGTAAGCTAAAAGGGGTATCATGCTAAACTGGGTTTAGGAGTTTATTCGCTCCATGCAAATACTAGCATTCAGCTGCATCCGGTTAGACTGGAAGCTTCGACTTATTACTAAATACTAACTTCAATACCTATACATTTTCAGTGTACTTTTCACAGAATTTATTCTAAACACCAAAATCTGATAATTATGTAAGTTTTAATTAAGTACTAATATTATTTAAGTACTAGTTTTGAACATCCGAATTACTAAAAGCCGTCTTTTATATCTTGCAACATTTCCAATATTATTAGGTATGTAAGTATCCCAGTTTCCGGGAAATTAGCATGGTTTAAAAAAATATCAATTTATTTATTGGCTATTGGTTTTTTCAATGGGATAGAAGGACCTATTTCGTCTATCATATGTAGATGAAGTATATTTAAAAACTTGAGATCAAAAATTGGTTAAAATGAAAGTTTATAAGCAACACTTCTGCTGTCGTTACATTATAAAATTCTAACTTTTCTAAGTATTCAAATGAGCTAACTTTTATGTCTTCGACATGCCACATATGCGTACAAACGAGCGTACTATATGTAGAACATAAAAACTATAACGGTCAACACGATCAGTTTAAAATACCTTCAGTTTTACGGCATTGTAAAATACCAATTTAATTGATAAAACATTTTGTCCACTATCCAAAGAAAAAACAAGGTTCTCCAAACTCCAAAACATTCACAAACATAAAAAATCAAATCTAATATTCAAGTAGCTAAATCTCTTACCGCTGATAAGATGAAAATCTTCAGGTTGCTCGATAATTCCCAAGGAATATAAGTACCACAGATATAGTTTAAGTATTGATCTATCACAACCAACACATGCGCTATCTGACCATCGACTGAAAAGTGGATTTGCCGATAAAAAAAAGAAATCTCACGTTTTTATCGCAAATTACGTCGATTTTGTGTGATTTCCTCGTAATATCAGGCGATAAGGCAAGTTATCGGGCGGCACCATTGCTCTGTAATCACTATTTTTCACTAATTCAACGATTTTAAACTTTATCATAATATACCTATTGATTTAACGCACACTAATTACATTTTTGGTATCTTGGATATGAAACTGACAATAATTAAAATCACATGTAAATGCATTAATTGTGTAGGTACCTATTTCAAAATAGCTTAGCAATAAAACTTTTATTTAGGTAGGTTACCTTAATAAAAGTTTAAGCAGCGTTTTGAGTAAAGGCTATAAGTAGTACCTATACTACCTAAAACAAAAACTCACGCCTCATTCCCATACGGGTAAGCAAAAACTACAGAACGCCACCTGCTACGATCCTTATACACTCCTTTTACTTCATTTACGCTCATACATCTGGTCATACACGCACGTCTATAACCTTTTAAAACGACATTGATGTTAATAAATGTTGCCAAATTACAAAATAAATTGAATAAACATAACCCACTCCTACAGCAGGTCAGAGCTGGGTAATTTTCAATTCAGATGCATAAATTCACACCCAATATTGTTAAATCATCATTCATAAAGATATCATAATTATAGATTATCATAATTTTGTATTTTACCATATTTTCACAAATGGCTCTAAATCGCCCATAGATCTCCTGCTGTTAAATTGCCTCTCATACATTTTAAGTGTCATTTATCAAAAAAATCTAACATAGGTATAAATTATATATTATTTAGCCCCAAAATATTATATTTGGCTACAAATGCAGAGGTGTATTTTATGTAATCAATTCTTATTTACTGTAATATTATATATGTATAGTTACGAACATACATATTTAAATAAAATAATGATGTGGTCTAAACCAAAAATAGTATGGTTATTAATTAAATAAGTACGTAGAATGGCGAGTATGTTATAGTTTTATTTGCCCGAGCATTGCATAAACTGGTTTTACAATTGATCCGGCAAACGCAAGTGATCGATGCGCCAGCGCAAGTTACTTATCTATACGGTACGTAGGCCTATCGCGGTTGGGATCGAGCGATCGCGAGCGGTAGCACATTCGAGTTATAAATCATCGCTGATTGCCTATAACTCGGTACCAATGATAAACATTGTGATTTTACACCCGTCCAACGGTTTAAATTATAACTTCATGAATATTATTAGGGTTCAATGGGTTGTTGCTAAAAGCCCTGTTATATTATCGGAAGCAACTGATTTTTTAAATAGCAAAAATCAGACGGTTAAAAATAGAGCTTGGATACCTACTTCGAATAAATAATACCTAGACATGGATAATCCGTGATTGTCACTGTGGCTTTTTAAGTACATATCGCGGTTAGATCTATCACAGATATTTGATACCAAAACGGGTATGTTGCTTGTCAACTTTAACTGAATCACTTTTCAATATTACCCCTATAACTCTCATAGCTTAGATGAAAGCATATATAGCAACAAAGCATACATCAGCAACTAAATTTACGCAAACTCATACAAACAGTGAAACAAAATCCCGAAAATGAAATGTAAGGATCCCGGAACAAAGTTTCAACTAGCGCTTGACCGTTGTGCAATGAGTTTCCCTATTTGCATCAAACAGTGTTGCAGGCGAAGCTTGTATGTATTCAGTACATAGTGACACTTTCAATTGACGCCCTTTGTATTCAACTATGACAATGTATTCAGGATTCGTTCTGTATTTTAAATCACTTTACTAAGAGTGATTGAAAAACGTTGGAGGTTTTCATTTTTTTTTTTGTGGCCGCGAAAAGCTTCCTCAATTTTATACGTTTTTTTTATTTGGAGATTTCCTCGGAACTCAATATTTAAGATTTTATTGGGATGGAATATTAATATCTGAGTTGTAATTAATTAGATATGTAGGCCAGGATACATGGTAAAATTGTGAGTAAAGAAAGTGTCATTCCATATAAAACGGATTTGTAAAACTGAGAAAATATCTATGGCATGATATTTTAATAACTATAGTATTTATGTAGACGTTAGTTATTGAAGGGTTTAAGCATCCAAATAAAAAAATAAAAAAAAAACAAAAATCTCTAAGAACAACATTGCCAAACTTAGCGGAATTCAATCTAAAATCCAACAACGATCTTAATCAACGTAAAGATAAACAAATTAATTTTATAGTCATCATCTTAGCTTACACACGCGTTTACACTCTCCTATCGCTCTTATTAAGATTAGGCCAAGCCCCAATTAACATAATTGATTTCACTCGGACCTCCCGGCTGTACGAGGCCTAAATCTTATTAACAAAAAAAAGCCCCATACTATCTCAAACCTTTATCGACTCGCTCCGATACTAAATCGATCAAGACTTTTACTATAAAAATATTTGGTGTTAACCTTTTTGTTTAATAGTTATTTTATTATTGTTATTATGATCGGAGATTCGTTGGAAATGGCGATGTATCGGAGTTTCTTCCCACGTGTGTTTGGTTGCTCTAGGCTTTAGATGTAGCGGATAAGCTGTTTGGAATACTACTCCTTTTCAACACACATTTAATTTAGATTTTGACATTTATAATGGTTGTTAATTGATTTGAAAGAACTATATAAATGCTCATTTAACACAATTGGAATAAAAAACTTGAATCTACAATAATATCATACTTTTGTGTGCCTCACGGTTAGCCGAAATAGGCACAGTTCAGCTTAATGCCGGACTAGGTACTAATGCCTGATGCTGGTTTTAATCGGACCTTATTTTGAGTGGACTAACTGACCGATGATTTAACCTAACATAACATCTCGCATGTATGCAGGGTTGAGCAGAGTTGCACCTAACCATGTGGGTATCAGTTTTAAAATTAACCTTTAAATCCATCCAATAAAAGAGTGTTTTTGTAGCATTATTTAAATTAATACCTATTTCAGTTCTGTCTACACAATATTAAAAACCATTAACAGCATTGGTTTCCATCCAGTATAGTCCGCAACAGTTTGAATACGATCCGCGACAGGATTAAAATCTCAAACATTTCATCTCAAAATCACATTTAAAAAATCTAAATTAATGTAACAATTTTCTATTAGTAAATGTAATATTTGATATTACAATGGTAGGTACTGGTAATGCGTGTAACTTTTGAGCTTAACGAGAATGCTGATTAAAGCATTTTGATTTAAGTTCAGTTATAGATTGACAAAGTTTATTTTTCTTGAACCTTCTGGTCCCTAGAAAGAAATCAAAGTGAGCCCAGCTCGAAAAAGTTTGGGAACGACTGATTTTTCGAGGCACGAAAACCATCACTATTAAGTAACTACTTCAGAGGAAGCTAAAAAAATGACTCCACTTAAAGATAAAAAAAACAAACAAAACTATAAAACATTAACCGGTACATGTCACAACGAATCTAATAGCTTCATACAAAAGGCGTCGAGACAAAGAAGGTTATACCAGCATTAGGTGTCTTAAAAGTAAAATGAAGAGCTTCCTAACTGAAAGAGCATATTACAGTATAGCAAAATTTATGAAGGAAGACAATTTTCCTTGTTTTTAATATGACAATGCTTTATACATTACTTTGACATTGAATTGTTTAAAAAAAAATGCTTATTGACTTGTAATGATATCTAATGTTTAATGAATAATGATGAAATGTAATTATGATGAATGTTATCACGGTTTATGCACCATCTCTTCCTACCAATTTGTACGCCACGATATGCGGCTGAACATGTAGGAACTAAATCTGTATTCATTACTATCTTGCATGCAATGTATCATGTACACCATGTTTAAACAAATAAAAATTTACTTACTTACTTACTAGGAACGGACCCTTAATAACATACTACAGAAAAAGGGACAATTCGTCTCACACTTTAGGTACAACCTTTAATAGAAGGTACTATTGCTGTACTATTTAGATGGCCACGAATAAGTACGATTGGATTAAATAAGGTGAATGTATAAAGAGCCTTAAGCGGCTGGTTGTATGCAAACTAAATACTCGTTTTGCCTTCAAATTGCAGGTGCTGCACTATAATTTATATGCAATATGACAGTCACTTTACCCCTAAAACCACGATTTATTATCCCAACAATTTGTGACTAAAACGAAGCGATACAACAATCAAATCGATTACCTGCCCCGATCACTCAGATTGATCGATGCCTTTTAAAATAACAGTATCGAATAATTTATCGATTCTACAAAATTTTCATTGAAAACTTATAATAGAACGTTGATAGGTGTTTATACAACCGTTTGAATTTGTTAGCTCAACAATTTGTAGACGATTGTGTTAATTGAATGATTAACTAATGGCTGTATCGATTAGTATTATTGATCGTTGAACGCTATGTTTGC
This sequence comes from Phlogophora meticulosa, assembly GCA_905147745.2. NCBI lineage: Eukaryota > Metazoa > Arthropoda > Insecta > Lepidoptera > Noctuidae > Phlogophora > Phlogophora meticulosa. The sequence goes on along the minus strand of LR990520.1, from coordinate 13,012,657 downwards.
ATATTTACACCTTGTTGACATCAAATAATATATATATTTAATGTAAGTATGTAAATAAATTATGTAAAATTTCAACACAAACTAAATTACAATGTTAAAAATTGATATCTGATTTATAATGAATAACCAATGTTAGGTATATTCATCTGCTTGTGTTGTTTCTTGAGTTATGTTATTGATGATTTAATATCCAACATATTTTTTTCTTGTTTCCAAATTTAACTAAGATATAATAGGCAGGTACTTAAAGGTATTTTGTAAGTTTTTTTTTTAATTTAACTTCTATAGTTTCTATTTAGTCATATTTAGTAGATAATCTTTAGCTTCAAAATAGCTTATCCGAATATACCCTTACAGTAAAATTTATTATATATAAAGGTACTATTTTTTATGAGTTTGGCAGATGAATTGGACATAAAAACAGGCCTAAAAACAATGTTTATTTAATAAGCCTAAAAGAAATCTAGGCCACAGATTTCTAATATTAATACCGCCTATATTTTATTGCTTTACGTTGATTTCTATTAACGAATTATCTCAGCGATCATAAGAAAATAGTATCTATCGTTAAAAGTAACGCTTTAGAAGTTAAAATATGTTTTGATGTCACGACGTTATTCTTCAAAAACCTAGATTAGGTGAAAAAACATATGTTTGACCATATTTATGTCATGTATATTTAAATGTAATAATTAATCAGCACGGCTTGAGTAATTCAAAATCAAAAACCTTGTTAACATGTAATACAATCCGCATATATCAATAAAACATATTTACCTACTTGGATTTATTCAAAGATTCTAATCTGCAGCCTCCACCCATCTATCAACTTAGCTAATCTAGGCTTTATTCTACTGACTCTTTTATGGTAAGCAGTCTTATGTTTTCGCAATATTTTTAGGCTAATCTAAAGTGTCATTCGTCACGTCGGGTCACCTCATTAGTTTCAAAATTTCCAAGTTTCAAAATCCCAAAATACAAAATAATTATAATAATAATGTTAATAAATTATTTGTTCATAATTATTTAATAAATTATAGCTCAAGTAGGCAGGATGTGGCACTACATAGAACGTCTAGCGGAAACGTTTACTTCATACAAACACACACATACACAAAATGTGAAGGCTTATCGGCAGCTAATCGATTTGCGTTTGCGCATCTCGGGGCGCATTCAAATTTCGATCGCGGACTGTCATGGCGGCTCGATTGGCCGAAAACAGCCGAACAGCCGATATGAAAACGAAACGAAGTGGCATTGACATTGATTGGTTGTTGAGAAACTTTAAACAAAGGGTACATAGCTTCTATTCGGTTACACACTGCCAGTAATATAATATATTCAGATTATAATTCACACACACACACACACACACTCACACATTTAAATCTGTTATCTTTGCTTGTCAGTTTAAATCTAATTTAAGCAGGTAGGTAGGTAAGAAGCATCTGTCTTTGCTAAGTATATTTAAGTTATTTTGAAATATTTATATTTAAGTCGTTTATAATAATAAACTTGTACCTAATAAGAGGTAGATAGTATTTTTTTAATACCTATAATTTATTGAAGAAATATCTACGTACAATTGGAAAAAAAAATGTAATGTGTGAGCCTATTTTAAGGTTCTATTATAACTGAATAAATGATTTTATTCAGTTATAATAGAACCTTGAATTTACAAGTAATTGCAAAAATGCTAACTTTTATTTTGAAAAAAATATTTTATTTCAATTTGGGAAAACCCGTTTATGTCTTTTACAAGAGCAAATAACAATATTTATAATTTTAGACCTTTAATTAAATATGACTTTTAATATAAATTAATTATAAATACCTCAATGTACCTAAGTACTTATAGATAAATAATATTACTCATTTAATGCTATTTTTTATTTGCATCACACACTGATAATAATCATAATGATAAACGTAATGGATATTAAATGTTGTTCAATAAATTAGATAAAACCTTACTAGTTTTAAAACGAATTTTAATATCTATGTTTATTTTTTAGTTAAAATAATTAATTTTTAGTTTCGCGCTCTTTCCGTCGGACGAAGAATCGACTCTACATTTTGTGACGCGAAAAATTACCTGCTTATAAATATATTTATAAAGTTTTGTAGAAATTCAAACAATTAATTTAAATAATCATTGTATTTGTATATAATATGTGCATTAATTTTGTTTTGTTTTCATAATATTTCAATACAAAGTTTGTATCATGAGTTGGAATCAAAACAGAGGGACAAACTTCAGTTGTTCTGATTACAACGTCTTTAAAAAGGTTATTTTTTAGTGTCAGGCATTAGAAATCCATATTTACTTTATGTTGAATAAAGAAAATACGATAATATCTGCTCTACATTGACTTAGGCTAAACAAAATTTGACTCTACATGTTTTATAACGCAAATAAAATAATAAAAATTATTAAATACCTCGAATGTCCTTATCAGATGCTTATCACAATGTAGTTCACTATCACTATTTATCACTGTAAATACTGTGCAGATGCAAAAACACACTGAAATCATGAGCTCCATTCCGTTTGCATGTTCATTTTCATTGGGAAATTGGAAAATTCTTAATATCACAGGTCACAACTGGTCGTATAATCTACGATGGTAAGGTTGAGTATGTAGAGGATAGTACTAAAGCGCGATTATATTGTGTTTAAAATTACAAAAACAGTCCATGTTAAGAGCGCAAGCGCAAGTGCGGCGACGGTGAGGCGTGCGGCACGTGATGCGGCGTCGATGGGACGCAACCCGACACTAAACCAGTCGTGTGACTTTTTGTTGTGAACGCGCGCAATCGGACGCCCTCGGGTGCGCTCGCCGCCGACGACTGCCGTTCGGCTGTCGCGACACTCTGATTGGTGGAGGCGCGATTCAGGCGGTGGGCGAGGGAGGAGTCTACGCCGCGATGGGAGTGTTCTTCTTTTAAAATTTTCTTTTTCTCTTTTTGGGCGGTAGTGCGGTGGTGTGCGTTAGTCGAGGCGCGCGCGCCGCGGGTGATGGATGGCTCAGCCGCGGTCGCTCGCACTGTATTCTGTTATGCCGGATGATGGCGGGCCCGACGGCTCCTAACAAGATTAATTGCCTGAAATTAGTGGTACTTTCACAATCAAAACGACACCCCATTAAACAATAGCGGTCACGTTATTTAGAACCGTTCTATTTAAACTCTTATTTGTGAGTTTGTTGATAAAAAAGGCATTGTATATTTATTCTGGTAACTGGATAATAAGTAATACGGCCATTATCCATGGGTACCTCAACAGCTTGTTTGATAAAGCTTAACGATAGAGCTCTCATAGAGTTCTACACACAATTTCAGATAATTTTCATGAAATGATGCAAATTGCTGTTAAGATTTTGAGTTAGCGTTTCCTGTGATCATGACATTAGGATATGGGCAAGTAACATAATCTCTCGGATAGTTAACTTTTTCTTTAATTAAGAAGATGCATTCATTATCTAATGTTTGTGGTACATACATAGGAACGTATACACAGCAATCTTTATCTTGCATTTGTATTAACATAAGCATTTAAGTTGGTGTTATCGAAGTTGATTTAAGTCATAACAATTCGGTTTTATTAAGAAACTAGCAGTTACTCGCGACTTCGTCTGCGTCTTTGTATCTTTGAAATTTATAGCCTACCTATGTGTTCTTCTGAAGTATACCTAAGCTACACCACCTACCATAGCTTTGCTTGTGAGATTGACAAACATCCATACATCCCCACAAACTTTTAAACAGTAAGATAGGATAGGATGAGTAGGTATATAAAACCATCATAAGTACTTCATAAAATACCGGCAGGTACCTATCTAGTACCGGTATTATATGATACATATTGGTTTATATAATGTTTTGCCTAGTAGTGAAATTTAATTAGGATGCCCACAAACATACCTATATGATTAAAGAGTAGTATCAGCACTTATGACTAGTAAGCACTTAATTGCCTCATTATGTATACAGATACCATAGGAATAAATAGGCACGTAGTTAGGTATTATGAAAGGGGCCAGCGTTATGGATTTGTACTCATTACCGGTATCGATAATGATACCGGTAGCTATAGATTAATCGATATAGGCCTAAGGGTGTTCTAAAATTATGAGAGAAGTGAAAATCTTCTCTGTGTCTTTGAAGAACCTAACAAGTGGTATAATTTTGGGAAAATTTAACCCTCTGTAAAATTGCTTTGGTTACTTAAAACCGCTTTTGTCAATAAAATATAGGATTTTATTTTACCACCAAAATTGTAAAAAAAAATCTACTATCAAGCGAAAAATCTAATTAAGTATATTACCACAAAGGAACTCCTGAATACTACAGGGGAAAAAAAGCAATCTCTCACTAGTAGGTAAAGATTTTAGAAATATGCAATAACCCTTCACAAACAAGTAAGTTATGAAGCAAATTTTACTATGAAATTGAAAAAAATATATTCTTGCCCTCGTAAAGAACCCAGGGCGTGCGAGGTTGAATCGCTCTTAGCTATTTTTGATAGTTATTAGGAACAAACAAAAGATTGATTTCCATACAAAATTTACACACTTAAGTATTAGGTACATAGTTAGTTTATTTCTTATACTGACACGTCATTTGAAAACGCCTGAACAATTTAATTAAAAACAACCCGGCCTAAAATGGTGGTCTCCTCAATTACCAATTGTGCACTTGTTCGTATGATAGGATAGGAATATTGTCTCTACATTATGGAAAGATGAACCTGATTCATAACTTTGTTCTTATTTCTATTGAAATAGGATTGAAAAAGAGTGAAGTAGAGTCTACCGTGAGTCCAGAGTGAGTAGAGTAAACAATGTTAACATTTGTTTTTGGTAGACTCTATCTTTTACTTGGTAGAGTCAGCATTACAAGAAAATGATGATGAAAAAAAATAGTAATATGGAAACACAATGTACCTACTTATTGGAAATATAAGCAACTAGGTTTTGCTCGTGACTACATCCGCGTGAATTCCGGTTATCGGTAATTAAAACTATCCTGTGTCCTTGCCTGGGTCTCAAACTATCTCCATACCAAAATTTTATGTGAATAGGCTCATCAAATTAAGCGTAATATAAACAGACACACAGAAAGACAAACAATCAAATAAACAGACGGACAAACAGTCAGAGTTACTTTCATATTTATAATATTAGTATGGATAGATTTACCAACTTACACAAAACTTGTACCTACTTAGCATATATTAATAGTAGCTTAGATTTCGTAGTTCTACAATTTTGTTTAGCTATGCAAAATTATTGATAACATAGCCTAAAGTACTAAAGTACCAGCCTATTACTATCCCACTGCAGGGCAAAGGCCTCTTCTCATACAGAGAAGGCATGAGCATTAATCACCACGCTTGCTCAAGACGGGTTGGCGATTTCAGACTTATATTAATTATATAAGTCCAGGTTTCCTTACGATGTTTTCCTTCACCGAAGTCAGTGATGTCCAAGATAAACTTAGAAAGTAAATATGAATTGAAAAACTCACATTGGTTCGTGCCCAGGTTTGAACCCACAACCTCGTGAAGGTGAAGGGTGGGCGTTTTGGGGAACTGTCTTATGTAAACGTCTTTGACGTTCAAAAAGTGCTGATTCTCAGCCTAATTTGAATAAATGAATTTTGATTTTGATTCGTGCACAAGAGGGGAGGCCTAAATCACTGGGCCATCACTCCACATAGCCTATCAAACATTTTATGCTGATTCAAAAAATCAATAAAAACACTGTCGTAGGATTCAAAATAACCTACCACGGCTTGGCACCACTGCAATAGGTTTATTTTTTAACTGCTAAACAACGAGACACAATAGAAAATGTATTGTTTGTCGGCCATTTGGCGTTCAACGTGTTAATATTGACAGGCTCGCGTTGGACCCTTATGTCACCTGATGGCAAGCAATGATGTGGTCGTCGATGGACCACGCATGCCTAGAAGTAACCTGCTCGCCATGACTTAGAAACCCCTGGTTATAGCTACCTATCAGGGAATATGAACTCCGGCTGCGAATTCCACGACTTAGTTGCGTATGCGCAATAAAAGTGTTTCCAAATTGTTTTGTGCGTATGGGTGGGATGTGCACCATGGAACTCTCATGCATCGCCGTACATTTGATAATAGATCGAGCTTGATGAAGTTAAATTGTGCAACACCAACGCACCCTCCCGCCTCTCTCTCTCTCTCTCTCTTCTCCTCGATATGGAGGGTAGCGAAAATTATGTAATTTTCTACCCCCTCCGTTGTGATGTTTCTGATTAATTTCGTTGCGTCATCCAAGACAGTTCAAGCTTTTATCCGGGACTCGTCGAGCTTCATTGACTTGCCGTTTTTCTGTTGTTTCTACCTTTCAGGATACCTTTCAGTGGCTTGAAAATATGGTGATGAGTTTGTTTAAAAAAAAAAAACAATTGCACACTCCGAAATTTAACTGATTAAGTCAAAACTGAGGGGGTATTCCCTTATTTAATCTTGAATTTACGGTCTGCTGGAGGTTTCTTAAGAGCACCACTTACTCCCGTTATCACCAACACAAGGTGACACCTAAAAGAATACTCAATAAAAGCGTGCTATTGGATTTTCAACTCTCGGCTTAGTTCCGAGAGTTTGACAGTGCAATAATATTTAGGCATTTACTTAGGAGACCAATGGTAACGGCCCAGATTTACGTCTCCTGGGTCGTAGGTTCGACACCAGTAGGAACTTTATCTTTACGTAATTTATTTCATCACCGCTCCCTCACTGACTTCTTATCTTACTTTTGCCAATAAGTATTTACATGAGTAGTAGGCACAAAGGCATCTGTTCTCTCACACTGGTCTCACTGCCTCGTTGGCCTATTGGTCACATACGCAACTGCAGATCGTGAGTTCGTGGGTTCGATTCCCATGAAAAATCCTACTAGGTTTTTCTAACTCTTTAGAAAAACATGCGTGATGTAATGTTATAACAAAAGCATACCTAACGTAGGTACTTCGTTACCCAAGAACACCAAAACGTCTATCAAAGCCCACATGAAAAAAAAGACAATAGCTCCCCAGAATGTCTAAGACTACCCTCCGTTTGAACGTGATTTATTCTATATACCCGCGCTATAAATCTGTCGGGCACAACACTATCGCTAGTGCTGCGCGGTAATGGCTAATGACATAACACCCGGCTGCCAGAGTTCAGGCTAAAAATGGCTTCTTAATCGGGTTATATGTATAAGGTGGAGGAGATATCTTCACGCTCTAGGTAGCCTGATTTAATATTAATCTCGTATATATTTAGATAATACACACACACTTACATACACATTCTCACTTTATGATCTTGTCAAAATAAAGGACTTTGAACATGGTTTCTTATATAACTTTCTACATATCATATACTGTGTCTATTTTTTTTCTTTAAAATAACGTTGCCCCGCACTAGGAATTTCTCCTGTATCGTGGGTGCGTTTACAATGATGCAAACATGAAACTGACTGATGAGACACAACCAGCTAGACCCGGAACAACTATCTAACTATTGGAATCATCATATAACCCTTTTCCCAATTTATTTGGGGTCGGCGCAGCATGTCTTCTTCTTCCATACATTTCTATTTGCTCTCAGAAGTCACCTCCTTCCTAGCCATATCATCTTTCACACAATTCATCCATCTTTTTCTAGCTCCCTCTACTCTTGTAACCCTCCACATCCAAAGTCAGAACTTTCCTCACGACATGATCCTCATTACTTTGCATCACATGTCCATATCATGACAACCGATTGCCACACAACTTCTCTGTCATAGGCGCCACTTGTCGCAGGCTACATTTTAAATACTCATTTCTTATTCTATCCATTCGCGTAATACCATACATCCCTCTTAGCATTCTCATCTCAGCTGTATGCAACTGCCTTTCATTCATCTGTGTACCTGGTAGGCAAAATCTAATCTCAAATCTATGTCATTTTAAATGGAAAATTGTGCTTTATCATCGTTCCAGATCGTTCCAGGTCAGACTCATTGGTAGAGAATCAAAAAGCTACCAGTTCAATATCTATAGTGAACTATAAAAGACAAAGTCGCTTTTTATTTTTGGCTGTCTGTCCGTGTATGCATTTTAATCGTCATTAAGAGAGTTCTTTCCAGAAGGTTTTTTTTTTCTTTTTTGTAACATGAATATTACTTAAATAGCAACATAGAAATCTTCGCTAGTTTTTTTTTTTTTTTTTGTGGTGGGAAAATCATCTTATGACATCCCCCGCTCTTGGGCGGGGCGGGAGATAGTGTCAGACTTTTACTGACTAAAAACCCACTCCTGTTCCTTCGTTGCCTTTCGTACCAGGGCCGAGTCTTCCTTTCAGAATCAGACCCTTGGCCCCGGTAGGCTTCGACCCTGCTGGGTCCCTACAGTTGCTGACATCTCCTTGAGGCGCGCGTGGAACAATACGCGCCGTCGACGACTTGGGCTCGGTCCGGATGGTAACCGGACGGGCGGACGACGAGCCACCCATTGCTCGCCGTCCGCAAGCCCGCGCCTACGGTGGCCGGTAATCGGGATCGGGATTACGGCGGCGGTTGGGGCGTGAGGACCGTTGCCTCACGCGATCGGCCGCCTCCTTTGCTAGCATTACTGCTTCGCAGAAGGAGGCGACCGCCTGCCACTCCTCCTCGCTCCGGACCATGGCCTGTACCAAGGCCCGGCGCGAGAGATTGCCGCCGCCGATTGCCCCCACGAGGACACGGCGATGCTCTTCCCAAGCGGGGCACACTTCTACTGTATGCTCCACCGTGTCCTCCGGGCGGTCTACGCAATGGTGACACCCGGGCGTTTCTTCCGCACGAATCCGGTGCAGGAACCTTCCGAACTTACCATGTCCGGTGAGGACCTGCGTCATGCGGAAGGTAAGGACGCCGTGTTGCCTTTCCAGCCACTCCTCAAAGAGGGGACTTACCGCCATGATTATGGCGTGCCCAGCACTGGGTTGCGACAGTCGCTGTCGCCATTCCACCATGAGATCCCGCCGGAACTCTGCCCGCCATGCCGCGACTTGTCGCGGCAGCGGAGTTTTGCCCCGCCGTTGCATCTCCACGCGCAGATCGTGCATGTGTGCAAGGCAAGTTGCTTCCAGATCCCATGGTGGCTGGCCAGCAAGGAGGCTCGCCGCTTCGCGGGAAACCGTGCGGTATCCCCGCACCATCCGTATGGCCATGACCCTCTGGCACGCGTTCAGCTGGGCCGCCGGTCGCTTTCGCAGTGACGGCGCCCACACCGGCGCCCCATAAAGGGCCATGGACCGGACGATGCCTGCGTAGAGCCTCCGGCAGGAGGCGCCTGGACCCCCGAGGTTGGGCAAGAGCCGCTTGAGGGCAGCCCCAGTTCGATTTAGTTTGGGAGCCAGGCGTCGGAAGTGCTCCTCGAAATTCCACCGGCTATCGAGGACGAGTCCCAGGTACTTCATCGTCGACCCGACACCGATTTGAACTCCTCCTACCGTTAATTGGGAACGCCGAGGCGCTGCGCTCTGAGGGCCGTGAAAACACATGGCCTCAGACTTGTGCAGCGCCACCTCGAGTCCCAACTGCTGGACCCTATCAACGACTATCGCAACCCCACGTGTCGCTAATTCGACCGCCACCTGGTACGACTCCCCCTGTGCTAGGACCAGCGTGTCGTCTGCGTAGCAGACCACGCTTACTCCGTCAGGGAGGTCGCCGCGCAGCACGTAGTCGTAGCCGATGTTCCACAACCGGAGTGCCCTCCTAATGCTACTCCAGGGCAGGGAGTTGAAGGCGTTGGCGATGTCCAAGGACACCGCCACGACGCACCTGCCCTGGGACACCGCATCCCCCGTCGTGAACGCTCGCACGCGCATGATGGCGTCCACTGTGGAGCGCCTCCTGCGAAAGCCGAACTGGCCGTCTGCCAGGTCCGGCCCCAACCGTGTTAGGTGCGCGACAAGGCGGTCTGCAATTACTCTTTCAAAGAGCTTGCCCACCTCGTCGAGCAGCACAATGGGCCGGTACGCGGATGGAGAGTCAGCTGGGCGCCCCGGCTTCGCGATAAGGACCAGTTTCCCTGTCTTCCAGCGAAGTGGGAACTGGCCCCTCTCCATGCATGCGCTGAAGAGCTCTCTTAAACGAGACCCGAGAGCCCCCATGGCCAGGACCCAGGCTTTACCAGGCAAGCCATCGGGTCCTGGGGCGGCATTCTTGGCACTCAGCCTTCGTACCGCAACACTCATCTCCACCTCTGTCACCTCTGGAGCATTGTCATCGTCGTCGACATCGTGATCCGTGTTAGACACCGCTGGTGAAATCTTCGCTAGTGCGTAATAAAGCACATCCTGAACCTAAATAATCATTGATTTAGAATTAATAAAACTGTACAGGTCCAAGTTTATACTAATACTTTTACTTCGACATCAAAAAAGTAATAAACTTAAATTCTTGCAGAGTATCTTACACCCTTTAATAAACATGGACACCGACAGGACGAAAAATAGCTAAAGACTTAAAGTTATTAATTTTATCACAAGTGCAAGTATTTGGTATCATTCAGTATATCCTTACCATAAAATTACCATTTATTTATACATAAATGGTAATTTTAAATGATGAGAAATATACCTACATCGTTCTCATTATCTAGTTATAGTTGTCGATGCTCGATCTCATAAATTGTACTTAAGACTGGGTATAAAAACCAAAACAGGCATATTATACTACATCATATATTTTTTTTTTTCATGAAATAGTCAAGACCACTGGATCAATTTTAAAATATTGTAGTCCTAATAGGGAAAAATAGATCAAACAATATGATTCCTCGAAAGTAATTCATCCTAAAGTTAGGTAGGTACCTCTAATTTCAATGCATTTTTTATTTAAACATACATTTTTAATAAGCTGTCTATAGTTACCAAACCTGACCAGAGGGCTGGCTCATTCTTTGTCCAAAGAATTAGTATTGCCATCCAACGTGGCAATGCTGCCAGTCTTTTGGGCACGTTTCATGACAGCGATGCGTAGGAATACTTTGACGCCCGAGTGTCTTGGTCGGCTTTTTTATTTTATTTTGTTTCTGTAAATATGTATATAGTTACTTTTATGGTATAATGTACACATATATAAATAGATAAATAAAAAAATAAAAAAAAATAATTAGTATTTACTTTTGCATTTAAATAATGTCTTTCTGTTTTTGAATTTATAACGATATAATAATTAGGTACTACAATCGTACTGCGAGTACTCATCTTCCCCCGCATGTTGCAGGGACTACAATATTTTTTTTATTTTGACAAAAGTTAATGGTTTTTTTTGTGCCTTTATACGCACTCTTAAGTTACAACAATAGGTGTGATTCTCACACGTTTTCTTGTTATCTGCAACTACTTGGAATTTGAATGCAGTTACTATTTCCTAATATTAATAACTCTCGAGGTTTGTCAGAGCAGTACCTATACCTATTTAGTAATAAAATTCTCCTCTTGAAAATTATTTCTTTCATCTTAAGACGACATTAATCTACCTATTACTATTAAATAAAGGTAAATGTAAGGACGGTTGGGCACTTCTTTTTATACGTCACGGTGATGTAAATATTTACTTATTTAAAAGAAATACCTACATAAGAATGTTGCCTGAAATATAAAATAACCATTTCCTATGTATCATTTTCAGAAACATTGTTGGATGGTGCAGCATCTAGGTATGCCAATTTTCGTCCGTGCCTCGGAAAGCACGTTAAGCCGGTAGTCCTACTCCTGATCTCTCCCCAGTCGTAACATATTGCGGTCTCACCCGGACTATACCTAAGAGTGAGGAAAGAGAGAGTTCACCTGTGTTTGTGCACATATTGCACTATAATATCTTACTCGTCTTGGTTGGTCTCCGCTGACATTGGCTGCTGTGACCGAAATTCAGTCAGGAGGACTATACAGGGTGGAATCAACGGACAATCAGATACCATGAGTTCAGTACATTATTCCAGCCTTGGAGTTACTAGTCGGTTATTTCCCATTTTGTATGTTTAATCTGATGTGTTTTCTAGTTTACTGTAAAAGGTCATGAGAAAACCATCACTTCTGTCTAACACAGTGAAATTATTAATTTTCAAGTAAACCAATTAAGTACGCCTTTTCTAAATAATCTGCTTGGGTTAGGTAGAAATCGTGTTTCTTTTACTATTTCAACAAAAAACAAATAAAAAAAAAGTAGAATATAGTTAAATCCGACGCAAAATTACATCACTGGAGAGCCTGGAATCTCAATTATTCTGAATTCATGGTTTCCTTTTGTGCAACTATGTGCCTGCCACCCTATAGGTATACGCGAATTTTACCAAGGCTGTAAAAAATGAATTTTCCGACTAATTTTTCTAAGTTGAAATTCTATTTAAATTACCTACTGTCATTATTAGGCATATTAATAGGCTCAAACCTTACTCTTTGGGTCACAACTTACGTATGTAATACATAAACTCTGTATCATCAATAGGCATTACATACCCACGTATGTAGGTACTACACACAGGCACAAAAGCAAACATAGACACACACATACACTAGTGTCTCCGCACCAGTTAATCAGTGCGAGGTCGCGCGTCTCTGAATTACGGAGGCGTATTAATAACGTCTATGGTTTAGAACTAGGATGTTATAGACCTTAAAACGATTCCTGGCTACCTTGTTCGTGTAGTTGCAAGTGGGACTGTTGAGCGTGAGGTCTTGGATTCGATTCCTGGGTCAGACAAAATGTTATTGGGTTTTTCTCAGCAGTCGCCCGTGGTCGGTACTCTGCCCAGTTGAGGGCAATAGGCTCACCTCTAATAACATTGGATTTAAACATAAGTAACCGGCAAAATGTGGGATGGATAGAAGAAGATAGAAGTTTAATACTTACTTCTATTTTACGTGATCTTTTATACTAAAAAAATAAATAGATAATACTTGTGTATGAGAGTTTAGTGACCATACAGTAATGTAGGTATGACCTGCCCTGACATCATACCTAACATCTGATATTTTATACGTTTTAACTTTATAATATTTCGAATATTTTTGATGTTTTTTGAATACTGGGCTTTGGTATTATACTTCGTAATTACTAATCGCAGAATACAACCAGACTTTCTTTCTTTTAACTTTCAGATTTACTATAAATTTGTCGATGTTTAGTGTTGCCATAACTTTTTTATATATTTTTAGCGCTTCTTGTTTGTCGCGCAGAATAAACTAAAATTAGAGAATAGGTGAGCTTTTCCGTCTCGAAGCAATAAACAAACAAACAAAGCATAAACATATTTCCAAAGAAAATAAGCCGACTGTCCTGGAACCGTTTAGACATCCCCCTAGTTAGACACTACCTTTAGAAATTAGGTCGACTCTAACAAAATTGTTTTATTTGATCAATTATTTAGGAACATAGCTATCTACATGTATTTCAGACGGTGGCCAACATAAATACAAACCAAAGATGTGAAAGGAACATTTTGCCAAGCTTACTTTGTGGGTTTAATAATGTGTCAGCAGTTATACGTCATTGATTAAGATTTATATTTAAGGATAATTTATAATTATTGTATTGTGTTTTTGAGAAATAAATGTCTCAAACATTTATTTCTCAAAAACACAATACAATAATTCCCTTACACTGAGAAACACTGGTTGCATACATATAAGGGTCGTTCTTCTTTTTTATCGACAATCTGACCGGCAAATTTTTATATTTGATAAAAAAATAAACTTGTTATTTATTTAGTGAAATGTGATTTAAACTATTGCCTCATTATTGTAGATTACAAAAACATATAATGCAGCGAAGTATTACATGTAATTTTCGTTTTATCTCAAATTTCGTAGGAATGGTATGAAAAAAATAACACCTCAGTCACAAAAGTATTTATTTTTTTATGTCTCATTTTAAAACAGAACTTCAGTTTCTTATTACTTTCTTATCAAGAATATAAACATTTACTATTATCTAGCTCCATTGGACGGAATTTTTTAAATAATCATTTTTTTTTAATTATCCAATACCACTCTGTCACATTTTTGCTTCATAAGACATAAAACTTTTTAATATTATGAAAGTCGCCCAATAAAGTCGCTTAAAAATCTAGTGAACACCTTTATTATTTAGCATATAATACTAGAAAACGTTATTTTTGTAAATACTAACAATAAAGTGGTTCATAACTTACTTTGAACTAAAATTTTAAGAGGGACAAAATTGTGACAGAGTGGTTAACGAAGTGACGGAGTGGTAAACAATGTTTACGTCCGCCGAACAAAACTAACCTTATAACAATTTTTAATTTTAGAAAACAATAACAAACATAGTATATACTTAAAATGTTACTACAAGTCTTGATGATTGGTGTCCATTCTTTGGTAGATATTAATTTAGTCTTACAATATCTTTTCACTAACTCTACTTTTCAAAAACTTCTATTGGTTGATCGTATTCGTAAAACACGCGTTTTCCTCTTTTAATTATCTTAGGAGGTGGAATAATTTGTAACAAATTTTCATACATCACATCTGACACATCAGTCTTTACCAATTTAAACAATTTCCCAGTATCATCAACAGATTTATAAAACATCACTCGAACATCTCCATCTTCATCCACTCCACTTTTTGCTACTCCTAAGTAAGTGTACTCAATTTTTCTTTCACTTAGTACTTTGACTAAAAGATGTATTCCAATTTTTATTAATAATGGATGGATCTTATCTACTAGTAGATCGTGTGATGTACCTGGTTTTGTATCTACAGATTTTCTCAAATTAAAAAGAGGCTGGTCATCTTCGTCTTCTGAAGTAGAGGTATACACAGTCTTATAAAATCCCTTAGTAGAACCAATTATATTAGTTATATCAGTCAGTGGTTCTTCCATATCCGAGGTTGAAATGTCAACTTCTGCCTCACGTTTCGGTAATGGGCAGTAAGTCTTTAAATTATAACAATCACAAAATTTTCCGCAAAAACAACTTAACATTCGGTAGCTCAACATTCCAGGCTGCTGAGCAAGCAATTGATGGACTTGCATAGTTCCTTTTAATGGAGCAATTCCTTGTGGGATTGTCATCAAAATCTGTGCGATATCGTCTTTACCGACAAAAAAGACCTTTATCTTACTGCGATTGTTGACTGCATCGAAGAATTGTGATGCGTCAACAATATCGTGTCCGCTGGCGACAAAATGATCAGCTAAACGTTTAATAGACCCCCCTATGCCGTCAGCCGCACCCTTGCCGTGGCCAGATTCAAAAAAATTCCATGTCAAGTCATCAAATCCGTATTCTTTAAAAAATCTCGTGGCAATGAGATAAAAATTTATTTTTTGTTTATATTGCGTCGCTGGCCCGTCTGAAAAAATGTGGATCGTCTTAATATGAGACAGTTCCTTTTTTACGTAATCAAGAATTGGATGTAGGTGAGCCCATATAGCGGCAGGGCCATGTTGCAGATCAGAAGACACAGTACAAAAGGAAGTTATATTTTTATCCTTATTAGCCAAGTGATATAATACTGCTGTATGCAAAGTTACTTGGTTTCGAGATCCTCCAAAATGCACAGACTGGATTTCTTCATGGTACTTACAGGCATAGTTTTCGCTAAAGTCAATATGTAAAGCAATTTCACTTTCTGTCAATCCATCTATACATTGTCGGTATGATTTATATTGATTTTTAATATTAAATATGTGGGATTTAAAATCTTTTAACTCATCTTCAAATTTTTGAATCAAATCTTCAACAGTGATTTTTTGAATTTGTTTCATATTCTTGCTGATTTTAACTTTTTTTCCATGTTTCTCGACAATATCTGTGATTCTGACCCATTGTGGTAATTCCAAAACTTTTTCTTTTGTGATCGTGGTTGTATCATAATTGAGCTTTTTTGCTTTACATTTTTCGCATTTCCCTTTCATACATGGTAATGAATTTATATTGCATACAGTTTGTAATATTATCTGGTTCATGTCATTTGTCTTGATAACTTTATTTTTATACAAAATAACTCTCATGAATGCAATGTTTGCGTGTACCCTGCACATACAGGTTTCACGACTGTCAACTGAAGGTGGTACGACATAAAACGGCTTAAATTTTGCAAAATAACTGTAGTGACATTTAACGTTGGGGCACTCTTTTAGGAATGACTTATAGAGATTTTTCTTAGTATCCAACAAAATTCTTTTCTGCATCTTCCTTTTTTGATAAGTGACTGTCTCTTTTTTTCCAGCAGTGGCTCGTGACACATCATCCCTGAGATAAAAATCATGAATTTTTTGTTTTAATATACTAATTTTCGGCAAGACGGAACTATACTTTGTCACTCTCCTGGTTCCAATGGTTTCTTTTGCCAGTTGAAGTTTTTGTCCGGAACGTTGAATTGCTGGGTCTTCAAGTATACTTCTAATATAGCGTTTTATTTTGCGGTCTTTTGTGTGCTTGTAATGTTTCTTAATGGTATTTGATAAGATAGTATATTTTCTGTATTCTTCTTTGCCATGTTCATTTTCTTTTTTACTATGAGTTGTTGTTGTAAGTACTTTATTTTGTTTCTTTTTCTGTCGCTGAAGTCTTTTCTTGTATTTCTGTACTTTTCTTAGTAATTCTTGTGTTTGGTTTTGAAGTTGAATATTTTGTCTATAAAGGCGTGATCTATCTCGTCGCACTTGTTTTCTTCCCCTTCTACTGGCAACAGACGAGGCTGGAGTCAGTGAACGAGATCTGGGACTTAATGGAAGTAGTCTGGGACTTGAAGGAGGCGGTGTAGAAGCCGGAGTGTTAATCAAAATGTTCTGCAAAGTTTTCTGTCTTTCTCTTCTCTTTTTATTTCTAATCTGCCATTGTCTTCTTATTTTTTTATGTTCTTTTGGTGTCATATCCTTAACTAACGTTTTGCGAGCATGATATCTTTCTAAATCTTTACGTTTTACTTCTGCAACAAGTTCAGGGTTAAGCTTTCTTTTTTCACGACACCGTCGCTGTCTTTCAGCCGCAGATAATGCCATTTTTTCATTTACTTGATGGTAATACCTTAAATTAACAAAATAGTTGACAATAAAATAACCAACATAAAAAAACTAGCAATCATCTATTATGGATATTAACTAAGGCTCTAAGTTCCATACAAAAATGACCACTCCGTCACGAGTTATACCACTCCGTCACACATTTTCGTGACAGAGGTGCTACGTGACAGAGGTGTAAAATAGTAGTGTTCAAGATATTCAGCATTTTCCTAATTAAAATTTACGCATAAAACTGGGTATATATGATATATTTATCATACATTAATCAAATAATATTAAAACCCCGAAATTAGAATAACATTTGAAAGTCGTAACTTACGTGACAGAGCGGTCGCTAAATAAACACACGCACCTCCTTTTTCTGTTTGCGAGCGACTGACTGGTATTGCCGGGGAGTGGGAACGTATAGCGCGAGTGCGGGGTGGAGGGGGACTATTCTCGAACCTAGTGACCAAGGTCAAAGTTTCTAACGCACACTATTTTGTACCATAAAATGAGTGACAGAAGGTAGCAACTAAAATCATATATACATCGGGAGACAGCTAATAAAATATTTTTTTTATTTAATAATATAAACATTAAAAATTATTTCTTCTTATTAATGTAATAAAAAAGGTTAAGTAGTTCAGCAAATGTTCTTGGATAGAAACTTTCAATGTGATTTTTTTTTACCAGAGCAGTTTGTTTACATTACTAGTCATAGAGGGACACACTTTACTTGTATGTATAACACCTTCGTCACGCTTTTTGTATACTATGTCACACTGATTTTGTAAAAAATAATCATGGATAAAATCTAGTTTTGAGGATATTAAAATTATTGCATTGTCAAGTGTATTTTTATATACAAAAATTAAGTAATTTAGTACTTATGAGCAAAATATTATTTTTTTTGCGGAGAAGACAAGTCATTGTCGATAAAAAAGAAGAACGACCCATAAACGTTCTTCGGAACGAGTATCGAGGATTTCTATTCAAGATCTGAGTGGATAAGGCATAATATCCACGTGTCCACATGGATAACAACCCCGATTTAACAGTGAAGGTATAAAAAAAGATAAAAAATAACAAAAAAACTTTATAAATACTTGACTAGTAAATCTGCCACTTTCATTTCCCATAGCTTTTGGGATTTTAAGCTACAGAATGTATCTATTTACCTGTACATCCATCATACTAGTTAATTATTCTATTAAACATCTTTTGCAGAACCCTTAAAGATCAAATTTAGAGTGTAAAATGATGAATAAAAATCAAATTTAAAAATAAGTATTTTAAAAATTCTAAGCAGAAATTCCACACGAGCAAACCCGCACACCATAGACTGTACGTAGGTAGGTAGGTACATCAGTTCCCTACACAGAACGGACTGTTCGGAGTTTCCATCTCATCGTACATTAGCAATCTCAATAATGACGTAGCTAGGCCGATCGTACACTAACATAGGTACATTATCTACCTAGTGACTACCATGTAGGTGGGTATCTATATATATATACATATATCTATGAAAGCTATTACTTAGTCATGTCTCGTTAGCGCAGGATAGAGGCTCAGTGCCTGAACTGGCTAATCAATATCTGAAGGAGGATTGGAGTTTAATTTGAAACAAGTAATAAGTTAACTGTAGTTATGTAAAGCTAAGAAATAAGTCATACTGGCCCATATTCAATGTCAAGCAACAGTTGCTGAGGTCCGTCCGTGGATGGGTGACCATACATTACAAACCGAGACCCACGGAGGGGTCACCCTCGGAAAGCACGCCAAGCCGTTGATCCCGAATGTCATTTACAGATGTCTGACAGTCGTAACGGGTCAGATGCCTGTAAGTTTGACAGCCAATTTTACCAACTGGGTTTTAGGGGTCAGATAGGCAGTCACTCAGTAAAATACTGGTGTTCAGTCGCATCCGGATAGACTGGAAACCGACCCCAACATTGTTCGGACATGGCTAGGCAGAGGAAGAGCAAGAAGAGCTAAAGATAAAGGTACTATATCATAAATTTTAGTTGAAACGGGATACATTGATTATATTATTATCTAGATCAACATAATGTCAATCTTAATCTTTCTGTCGCTTGATGATTAACTAAAGATGATGAGATGCGACCACCAACGTCGAAGTTCTTAATCTAACTGATAATTAAATTTAATATCCTGAAGATAAAATCAGCAAACTGCGTTAGTTTCGTTATTAACATATTCAATGGGTTCCATTAGAATTTACATTACATTTGTCACGAACGCCTCGGCAAAACAAATAGGTCCAATTCTCATAATATTTATAATACTAGATAAACCCTTTAAATGTTTATGTAGGATAATAACAGGGATGAGAATAAAACAAATACCTACTTATGTACACCGAAAACAGTACGGTACGGGTTCCAAGGCCCCACGACACCCACACATTTTCTAAGCGGGCAGCCAGTCTGAATAACATTTAACCCCTTTGAAATGTAAAAGCATTACGGAATGAAAAAACAGCACTTATGTACCCCGCGACTCAGATAAACCATCTCCCGTACAAAGAGTACAAAGATACAATGCCTCTGAAAGGGTTCAAGAACGCACTTTTAAATTAACCGCTATGAATTCCAGAACGACTTACATCATACACAAACCACAAGCCATTTTCAACCTTAGCAACTGCATCTAGCAAATATTAGACTTCATAATCGTATGCACCAAAAATACGATATAAAATATTAGTCGTCGCAATACGCCTATTTAAAATAGGTCCGTTTACATTTTTCCTTTTCATGTCATTGTCTCTGGCCGAGAGCGCTTGCAACCGTCACGTTCCAATTTTGAAAAGTGTCGGAACAAAATGGTAGTCGCTTTGTGTAGTGCCCCCGCTCCTGACTCGAGTTTGGTAATTTAGCAGATGTTCAGAGAGCCCCGACTACCTTTGAAGTCGGCTACAGCTTCCAACTAAAGAAAATGGACTTTCAACGTTTGTTTATTTGGCTGCGTAGTTAGGAAATACGATGTGATTTCTGAGAAATGCGCCCGGTAAGTTGTCGGTACGTTTGGAATCATTCGTAACATGATTCGTAATTATTCAAACCGCATACCGACGTCAAAAACATCATCCGACATACACGAGGAGTCATAGATCCAACCACCCATCAGTGGAGGCTGGTAACCAAATTGGAACATCACTGTGCCGTGTTTACAACTCGACAAAAAAAAAAAATAACAAAGGAGCCGAATTTAAATTCCAATCGAACTTTGACACATGTCTGCCACCATAAACAATGGAAATTCAAATCATCGTTGCAGCGGGCTGCGGCGGACTAATGCGATTGTGGCGTGAGTGAGTCTATTGCTCTTCATCTATAAATAGGAGCCTTTTCTCTCGCTTTTTCTTTACAGAATCTGAGTCGAGATCGGCCGATAAGCTATCTCGTGTGAGACGGTCTCAATATCCACAGATGGCCTTGCTCTGGAGTAATCTCTGTTCCCGACGTGGATATTTTTGACATTTTTTGCTTGAGATTCTTTGAAAATCTCGCTTTGTGCTCTAATAGGGACATTATTTTGACGTGAAGCACGCCGCTGTAATATTGTAAACACTGATTGAGTATAGATAAGTAAGACAATCGGATATTTTGTCCTTGGTTGTGACGTTTTTTGTGGTGGCGCGAATGTAAGCCTTAGATTGAGGTTCGATGTTACCGGGAAATGTTGAGCAGCTGTCTCCGAACATACTGGAGTAAGTGCGGTGCTAAGTACATTATACGTAGGTTCTATCTCTAGTGATATCGAAATAGGACACGTATGTTTTTTATTTGTTTAGCTACCTCAGCTCTACGGAAAGGCCGCGATTTTGAGATATGGTCAAACTTAGGGGCGAAGCAAACAGGAAAATAAACAAAATATTTGCAAGTTCAGGTGTATCGATGTCCTTGTTTATGTCCCGTTCAAAACTAAATGTGCCAGTGTGCACTAAGCTAAACTATTATGTTAACCAGTAGGTAGTTTTGAATCCATATAAATAGATGTCATTATAATACAATTTGTATAGTGGAAAATTCTTAATGATGCTACTGCACAAAACAAATTGGAATCATTATCTGTACAACTACAATAAGTAGATAGGTACCGAATACATGCACAGTAATGTATTTGAGACAAGCTAGTTAATTGTAGACAACATCACGTAAACATTTCTAATATATCAAAAGTGGTCTCACACAATTTTAATTAAAAATGTCTAGCTTGATTATGAATAAAATTATCCTTAGCGTAGCCCACGCTAAGAACACGCCACAGCTCTTGTTAAACAAGTTATTTAAATATTTTAAGCCCAACAAAAGTAAAGACAGGCTCAGTGTTATCCAATAGGTCGATAAAGTGTGTGTTTTTATGAAAGGAGGGCTATCGAGGGGCTCGGGTGTAACAGTTGACGATCGACGCTCCACTTACGGTTAGTTTCGTCGAATTAAGCGATCAACTCGTACCAAAACCGGAATCGGGAATTTACAAACCGTACCATGTCGATAAGCCACACAAGTGCCTAATATATCAAAAGTGGTCTCACACAATTTTAATTAAAAATGGCGCGGTGGGCGAAGGTCCGCCTGCGACGCAAGAGGTTGCGGGTTCGATTCCCGCCTTGGGACAAATGTTTGTACGATCTACAAATATTTGTCCCGGGTGTTCTGGGTATTCCTATGTATAATAAAAAAATATCTATCTATGTAATGTATTGTATTAAGTATATCAGTCATCTAGTACCCATAACACAAGCTCTGCTTAGCTTGGGGCTAGATGATGCTGTGTGGATTGTCCAGCAATATTTATTTATTTATTTATTTTATATAGATACTTAGGTAGTACGCTAAAAATACGTAGGTACTCAATACTTTTATACGTTCGGTTCGTGTTAATCTGATAACGTTTTAATTTCACGTCAAAGTTCGTTAGCTCGGCAAAATGGTCCACGTTAAGCATGTGTTTTTTAAACTCCCTTTCTTATTATGTTATTTTTTGTACCCACATTTTTCGGTAATACGAAGCAGAATCTGAAATATTCCACATTACAAACTCGTTTTTCTTTGTTACTCGAGTTGCATTTAATACGTTTGAACGTAAGACATTCGGATTAGAATTAATACCAGGTCGTATATAAAGTCGCGGTATTTAAATGAACGTAAATAAAAAGGAACATTGCATGAACTAGTGCTAAGTGAAAGTGCGATAACCGTCTGACTGGTAGGTAATACTAGGTTCTGTTCCACGGCTGGTCATTTAAACAGTTTCATGACTTTCTTCACGTGGCACGGACTTACACGTGATGGATTGTTTGTAAATGAATAATTAATTTTATTTCTCACAAAGCTGCGACGTAGCACGTAATAAAACAATGACGAACTGAAATAAAAACACGAGCGGGTAGGTAGTTGGCAAAAATACGACGGCACACGTCGTCCGGCCGAGCAGACAATCTCCGTACCTATCCCTTATCTGTGCAACTTAGCAAACAAAACATCGCAACCGGCAATAAGCATAAAACAAAATCGTTTCGACCCCACACACGCCGTCGCCCGAACACTTGGAAAAATCCCTATGGATTTTCCGCGCGGGGTGACGAGGGCGACCGGCGGCGCGCGGGGGAAGGGGGAAGGAACGTAAAAGAGAAAAGCTGCGAGTTTTTATCTCGGCGCCATAAATTTTATTCGTAGCGTGATTTAGTGCGCAGATTGCCCCCCGCGCCCCGTCCGCCCCGCGCCTACGCCTCGCCCGGGTAAGGCTGCTAGTCATTGTCAAAATTATTGCACCCCTATCTACTGAAGCTTTAAATATATGTCCCCGACACGTAGTTATGCCTACAACCCGTTCCTACGTAGGATACGATGCTTTGATGTAAATTTTATAAGATGTTCTACATAAAGAATTGCTTTTGCGCGATTTTGTACCTAAACGTTTGAGTAAGAGTGAAAATAAATAAAAGAAAGCGAACAATCGAACAAAGGATACAATACAAATGTATCGCCAAGTACAAAACCCATTTGAATTAAGCCTATACATTCCTTTGTATCAGCTATGTTTATTCTAGTGGATAGTTACGCAAGCTTCGCTTTCCCTGGCTCTCAATGGCATCCAAGTTTCCACTTGATTTGTTTAGAGTATTGCTGCTAACACTGCATAATCATCGAACCGTCTGCGGAATAATGCAATATTGGACCAAGCAATGGCGCCAAGCATTTCTAAGAGAATGCTTCAAAAAAACCTCTGCCGTCCTAATCCTTCATTCTTACACAGAGAGTAAATCTTACTTATTTGTCAATACCGAGCCACAAAGGCGTCCAAATACCCTTACACTGGATGAAAAGCATAATACACGCCTCATAATAGTGTAGCAATTCAAAAACTGTTAAAATCATAATGCTCTTTTTTTGTACTCTTGACAGCTTGGCTTTTTTTCAATCGTGGTTTCGTGTTGCCGGCCAGTGCGTCGCGAAAGTGACGTTCACGATTTCTAACGAATCGATCAATATCTACGGGGCGTATTTTATGTAAACACGACAAATTTCGTGATGTTAAATACATAGTAGCCGCAGATGCGGCCGTGTTATTTTTATTGTCTGCGCGAGAGCTGCGGGTTCGGAGGATCGCATTTGATCCGGGACTCACTCCACACTGTGTCTTATCTCGGATCTGGTTTTATGAAACCCTAAATTTACGACTGTGGCGAGGGGTGGGGGCTGTATTAAGCCGACTCTCGTCGCTTCGCTGCGACAGACACTTTTGTCACCAACAATTCATGGCTGAAGCACGTTCGGCAAAAATTTTGCGTGTCAAATTACAACGCAGCGAACAGTCGATTGATGACGAGATTAGGCAATACGAGTGTCGTTATGAAACGTACTTCACTTTACGATTATTACTTATGTAAATGATGGCATAAAAGATTCTTTTGTAGCAAATAAATGGAGGTTTACTTAAGTAATTTTGTTGTTAACTTTGGATCAACGTCACCAGACTATTTGTCTGGGGAATTCACATAAAGCAAAACTTTTTTTACTGATAACTCATGGACACTAAATAAACAATCGTGGGGCTATAAAATATCTGCTTCATTCAAATGCTTTGAAAATACTCCTTCTGCACATAATACTTACTTCGTTTTAAATTCTTAGGTAATTCATATCTACGAGTGATACTAATTGCATGTATCTTACATACCACATAAAATGAAACCAACATGCAAATTCGAATTTACGTTGCGTTTATACGCCGCGCGTTCGTGCTAACCCTTCGAACAAAACAACTGCCTGAGTTCAAAAACACCGTATTCAAGATGTCAAAATCACATTTTAAAAGAAAACAAACACGTTTTTCCTCTCACTCACAGCCAAAAGTGTTGATAAATTATTATATTATAGATTATAGCATCTTAATTAGGGGAGAAGGTTAGTCTTAATTGCGGGCCGCTTGCCGGGGCGGGCGGGTTAGCCCAGATACAGACCGATCCTCTATAAATTACAGGAATAAATCCCGGGGAAGAAAAATTGCCCTCTGGAGCACATAATTCTTGCCTTGTCACAAGCTCTCCTTATCTATAGCCAATACCGGATTACAATGTGATTTTTATTTCATGCTATATTCGTTGGTACTTCCAACCTACTTATGTTGTCTTTATGTTAAGTTATTTATGTAACCTATACGGAATTTGTTTTTGTATGTTTGCGTGCGTGGAGAAAATTTTTCATTTGGGTTTTTCGAGCATTTGACTGCGTCATTTGGTCTAGGTCTCTTTAGATTTTGGGTTCGATCTCTGGGTTGGGCAAAGTGTTATTAAGTTTTCCTATGAGTTTTTTCTCAGTAACAGCCCCGACGTCTTGAGGTGCGACCAGTTGATGCCTCTTATAATATAGGACTTCAAAATAACTGGTGTAATGAAGGTGTACCTACTAGGTACTACTATTGAATATAGGCATAATGCTATATTTTCGTTTGCCAGACTTAACCATTGATTTTAGTTTTATTCAGTGTAGTAAATTGTGAGTAATGGCTGAGATGATGAAGTAAACTACTTATTCTTTCTTCGTGTCAGCACGAGCTAGGAAGGTTGGCTAACTGCCCAGGGAACACCGTAGATAGTACGATAGGTGTTTACGTGGTAGGTTGTACTTATGTATGTGTGTGGACACACACTCGTGGATGCTTTTAAAAGTTCTTTCCAGTAAAGTTAACTGTTCCATGTTGTTATGGCATTGCATTTTATGAGGAGTGTCATCTCTTCCCGCTTATTACAAAAATGCTTAATTCAGGAATTCTAAGGTTTTTTTGTTTTTTGGAACGAAGTTCCTTATCGCGCGTTGCGAAAGGGGGCTAGACGGAAAAAATTAAGACCTAAAGTTGTAAGGACACTTTTTGCTATAGTTGTAAGCCGTGCGGCGGCGTGCGCGTGTTTCTCTGTCTGTCTCTCTCTCTCTCTCATAGAAAGCAAGCCAGTTATTTTCGTTTCGTCTTTCTATTTCGCAGTGACGATTATTAAAATAATAATAAATTAATATTAATTTTACATATATTATAATAAATTATTAATTATTATAATAATTAATTCTATATTTTATTTATTAATGATTAAAATATATTTTTTTACAATCCCTTTACTAATTAATCGAAAGGAACTTCGTTCCATCCGGGTGTCCCTTGACACTTCTCAAGTTTTTGTTAGGAAATGTCGTTACTGGTGAGGTCAACAGCAAACGCTTGTTGCTTCATACGTCGTGCGTTATACTTATGTAGATACTGTATGTACGATTTTAGAATTCCTCTCTAGTTAAGTAAATGGTGTTGTATTTTATTACGGTTTTGCAATTCATAAAGAGTCTTATCTCTTCCTGCTCGAAATTATTATAAGAATGCTGAATTCAGAAGAAGAAGAAGAAGTAAGCAACGTTTTTTTCCTTGAACGTTATTGTTGTTTTAAATTTGATAGAAATTGGCCGTTACTTGATTGGTCAACAGCAAGCGCTACCAGTCGCTTCTTCATCCGTGTGGTTAGTTCGCTACATGACGGTGTCACTTTCGGATTTTTTTTAGTAAAATGGTGATAAGGTGGAAATGTTAAAACATTATATTTAATTTCGTAAGGTATTTAGTTCACCTTTAGTTATCTTCAAAACATGGAGGATTATCTTGACTCTTCGTTACTTTAATATGGAATGGAATTAATATAGTTTTACAAAAGTAAATTAAATTTGAGATTATTTGAAACTTGTTCTTATCCACAGGCAATTCACTATTCTTCACTTTCTGTTTCATCAGTAGGACTCTTCCTTAATCTTAATATATATAGAATATAGTTTCCCAAAACCATATTGCTTTAAAATTCTTTGTAACTTTTTTCTTGTTTAAAGGAGA
Source organism: Phlogophora meticulosa (assembly GCA_905147745.2). Taxonomy (NCBI): domain Eukaryota; kingdom Metazoa; phylum Arthropoda; class Insecta; order Lepidoptera; family Noctuidae; genus Phlogophora; species Phlogophora meticulosa. The sequence continues at coordinate 12,986,214 of LR990520.1, read as the reverse complement.
TTCACTCTTCTTCACTTTCTGTTTCACCGAAGACAAACCTTATTTGTAAATTTAGTGAAAACACAGTTAAGAAAGTACTTCAAAATAAACTTGAACATCATTGCCAAGTGTAAATCAATACTTGGGCTAATATTTTATAATGTTACCCAACAATATCTTCTAATGGACAATGACAAATGATCCCTTTTGTATCGAATTGAGATGTCACGGCGCTTTGTAGGACAACAAACGAATTCACGAAATATACGAAAAAAAATACAACCTTCTCAAAATTTTTACGAAATATTTTGACAACATAATGTATGGGCAGGTATCGCTGAGTGACTGGCTAATGATCGTTTAATGGTCGACAATATGTGGGCGAAATTCCGTGATTTTCAGAAAAAACTGCATTTGTGAGTATCATTCCTGGTTACTTTCACTGTTTGCCGAATCCAGAAATGAGAATATTAGATATTTTTGAAATCTATTCTAATTAAACCATGACGAGCTTGTGGCTTATAATCACAGCTGCATGGGTCGGTTAAGGAACGTTTGCCGAGGTTCATCCGTAGATGGGTGAAGGTGAAGGTGAAGTTGAGCTGTTGGTCCCAACCGTCATTAGTAGAGTTTTGAGAGTCGTTACGAGTAATCAAAAGGCCGAAAGTCTGACAAGCAGTCTTACCAAGAGGTATCGTCTCACCTAGAGGTCAACTAGGCAGTCGCTCCATTTAATACACTAGTATTGTACGTGGAGATACTGCCTGTTTTTCGGTTGGACTGGAAATTGACCTCAACATAGTTGGGAAAAGGCACATGATGATTGGAAGTCAACTTTCAACCCTGTATATGGAAAATTGAAAATGTTTATCTTAATGTAACTAATTTTTAGTACCCATACCCACCCAGTAGTTGAATTTCACTTTCTTTAACTTTCTAACCTGTCTGCGTCTTGGAAAAAAAATGTTGAAGGACGATTAAGCTTCTCATGTAACCTTAATTGTCCTTTTGAAGAGATTTTTTGACCTCGGTTAGTTGGTTTAAAAATTCTTTCCGCCTAAAACATTTTTTGTAACTCAAAGTAACAACCTAATTATTTCACTTATTACGTATGTATTTTAACAGCAGCTACATTCGTTAGTAAATTCCTTCGCGTATCATCTCGTACGATCTTAAAAATCGAGCATTTTAATCTCAACACACCGCTCTTTCGAACCGGCCATCACAACTTGAACCCTGTCCAAAGCACTGCTACTCAAGGGAACTGTCAAAATGGATATCTAGAAACATAGTTCCATGTGTTGCCGTGTTCCAAGATACACTGGCCCATTGTACTTGACATTCATAATGCGTATAAACTTGTTTTATTAATTCCTAAGTTTATATTAATTAATATTAATGGATACAGAAGGGATGACTGTTAGAAATTTAATAGGCACGAATTTCTTTGATTCATATTTAGGCATGCATTAGTTTGTCAGAAGCTAATTAGTAATTACTCTCTACTTTTAATGTAATTACTTCTATAAATGTGACTATTAATCAAGATGCAATGTACCCATCATGGTTTAATTAATAGAGTACCAAATTCTGTGCATAGTTACAGTAAAGCACAGTACAATATCAGTTTTCTGACTTAAATTAGAAGTGATCTAATTTTATTACTGAATCTTTTCGGCGTCAACATGAATCTCGACTCGGGTTTCTAAAATTCACCTACTAATATATGTTATGTAGGTACCTAGGACTGCATATGCAATTGCAAAAAAAAATAGGAGACACGGCAGTATAAACATTTGTGAGAAAAACTGCTGCATAATAAAATAGATAATAATATTTTAGTTTACGATTCTGTAAATCTAATCGATACTCAATCACATACTCATCACGCCTATTCACGTACACTATCCAATTCCAAATAATTGCATAACGAATGCGGTGACACAGCATTGTATTAGAATTTATTATTTTCTTTTGTTGGCAACACCCAGCCCAGTGGGTCGCGGTTGGCAACACAGAGCGATAATGCCGATATTTATTTGTGTAGAGGAGATTATTTATTTATTTTGTTCGTATACAATGTTGATGTTTTGTTGTCGGTTCAATGGCTGTACAAATGATTTCCATTGCTCCTGTAGTGAGCAAACACTTAAAAAAAAGTTGAGAGGTGGGTATACACTTAACCTTTTTTGTGCCACCGATGATTTGAAATTCATAATTTTAGTAAGTGCCAGTAGCTGGCACTTCGAAAACTAAATCGTTAGTGATATTCACATTACTCACAGCAAATAACTAGTCGAGTTCAACCGAATTGGTTTTCAGTTTTCGGCAATTTTCGGAAACCGAAAACCAAAAAATGTTTGGTCAAAAAGTATTTTTTCGGTCGTATCTACTATGTTAACCTTAGTTTAAAAAAAATCGAATCTCAATGTTAGTTCCGGAAATCACATTTCTTTCGATTCAATAGGTATCGAATCGTTATCAACATTTTTTTCCAGACGATTAAAATTAATACATAATTGCTTTAAAATTGATAAGGCGATATACGCTCGAAGATATCTGCAAGGTAACATGTAGCATTTTTAGTTAATTTTATTGCTCATCGTAGATACACTGCAAAATGTATCCGTTTGACTCATGTTCAATCCTAATTAATATTGAAAGAAATCGAATGATCACGGATGTTGAATCAATTAAGCGCTATATATGAAAATTATTTTTACTATCTATCTTGAGTAGATAAACTACAGTCCAAACAACAAGCATTTTTTTTACTGAATTAGTAATCCTATTTTTTGCCGCCAATACGTCATATTTCGCTCCACCATTTTGTCCAATCCAGAGTGCTCAACATTTTTTTTTTAATGCAAGAGTGCAAAAAACAAACAGCCAGGCAGCTAGCCTTTATCGGTCGCTTGGTTTGATGCCTTTGTCTCTCTACCTCAGACGAGCCCCGTTAAATGCTCTGTTAACCATCACATAACAAAGGATTCAAGGAGATTATAGCTATGTTTTTATGTAATGGGACTTGGAGTGAGTTTTCGTTTCGCTGAAATCGGATTGTAGATGTCTAGATGTGAGATGGTTATGGAAAGTGTAAAGAAATAAATTCATATTGAGATGATGGAAATACTTTTTAATTCAAACAACATTAATTTTGAAATATTACAGACTTAAAGCTGTAAATTTTCAGTTTTTTTATTCTCAATTATTTTCTACAGGAAAATAAGTAGGTAAATACCTAGGTAGAGTGTAACTAACAAAACCGACGGCAACAAACTTAGAAATAGGTTTTAAGTTGTACTCATTTATATACGAGTACAGTTATCATTGACAGAGAAGTATTCTTTTCTACATTCAAATAAGTTACAATTTAAAAACTTTTAACAACGGTTACAAAGTAATTAAAATTACGCAACCAACCAAAATAACAACAGCATAAACCTTTAACACCGAAGTGACAACTACGTTAGCTATCCCAAATATTTGCACGAAACATTATCTCCGAGTTAAAACTCAAACAGAGGTACAACAATAAATCAAAAAGCAAACGCAAAACTAGAAACAATTTACACTGAAGAAAAAAAACTCGACCACCGGGACGAGCCATCCACGGCTCACGGTTACGGCCCAAACCCCACGATTGCACGCTCTATTAGACCTAATAGCATTCGGCATGGCCCGCCTTGTTACCAAACAGACATATTTATTACAATATTAGAATTAACGATGTGAACATGGCAACATTACCCCTAAATAAGAAGATAACTCGGTCAGACTTTAATACGTTGACAAAGATCGCTCAACTTCGTAATCGTTCGGGCGTGTTGCTCGGGCTGCGATTTCAATTTTATGTGTCGTTTAATTGTGAGAAAGCTGTGTTCAATTATTTTGCTGTAAATTTAATTGCGGAAGAACGGGTGCTATCTCGCGGTAATAAAATGTATAATACAGCATCACAAAAACAACGATTCATAATAGATTTCGGCTGATCGAAATAGAGAACAGTACATGCCTGTGTTATGATATGACAACATCAACTTCCTTTCTGGAAGCAAGTAAATATTACTGCAAAAGTATACCTGGACATTTAAGCACAGTTTTTTTAAAATAAGTGGTTACAAACTCACTTACAAATGCGGAAAAAGGAATGGAACCCTCGGTATACGAGTCCGACTCGCTCTTTGCCAGTTTTCTTTTTTTATAATACTTTTGGCTTCAAAGTTGGATGCTATACATAACATAACATCACGCCTTGTTCCCTGAAAAATTGGGCAGAGTTGTACTTATGGTAACACACAAGTTTCGCCAGTTAGGTTTATGTCCCATGTAGTAGCGGGACGCTATACTTAATTCTTTTAAAACAGGAGCGTCAATTGTCGTAGCTACTAAACAGAAGCTCTCGTTTGTCTGAGAGCTTTCTAAAACCTTGGGGCTTCGGAGTCTATTTTCATATTTGCACGACCACGCCTGTAACCTGCGAAGAGTTAGGCAAAGGTGTATCAACGGTACACCCTCATCCCACCCGTTATGTTTAAGTCCCATGTAATGGGGGACTATCCAGATTTCAGGCTGCTACTAAGAAATTCCAGATGGAACGAGATGACACTCTGCCTGAACAGGGAATCGAAATCAGGACGTCAGGAGTAGCAGTCGAGCTTGCGTCCACTTGAACAACAAGGCAGTCAATTTAACATTTTGATTTCTTTTATTAGACATAAACAATATGTATGTGCTACAAACCTATTTGGTAATCTACATTGTCAATCGTAACTGGTGAACAGATTTTACACCATAGCAACGTATATCTATAGTGTTATCATTCGTCGGTACTTTGATATCAAATATTTTATGACGCTTATCTCGTTACGTCTTCGCCATCGTAAAATGTGGATTTTCATGAATTTCTTATATTTTGTGATACAGGATTTTAGCATATAGCTAATTGCTTTTTTATTGTTTTCTGGTAATTTGGTTAATAAATACAATTTGTTAAGATTTTTATTATGTCTGTGAACTTTGCTCTTTTTAAGCGACGAATAAAATAGGAGAATGTTCTCAAATCCATTCGTATTTTTTTTTAATGTTTGACCACGCATAGCCTTTTACAGTGTAGTCCGATTTTGATGATTCTTTTTTATTGGATATTACAGACGCCAGCACATCAAGCTAGATACGCCAAACTGTCAAATATGCCCAATTGAACATGAACCTTATTTCTATTGTGATGAAGTCGAAAAACTATCAAAGAAAATTGACACATTGAGGTAGCTTGATGTGCTGGCATCTGTACCTAAGTGTAGAAAATAGAGATTGATCTATTTTTATCTCTACTGAATTTTGTAAAAGGTGACTTGGTCTTTTTTGTCTTAGATAAATTATTAAGTGACCCACTGAAAAAGGAGATATAAAAACTTTTCTATAAATAAAAGTTCAAACGACTTAAGAAAAACACTGTAAGTATTAAAATAACTAAAATTTTGGAAGTTGGTGGCAAATAATGAAACAAACAAAACAACCAAAACCAAAATTCAGTTCAGTTGTTAATTTTGAATCAAGCACATTTTCTTCCTTAAAATGTATTGATAGTGTGGTGATACCATCATTGAGTTTTCTCAAAACTCGATTTATCTAATGGGATTCGGGACTAATCCTTTTTACTTATTATTTATTTATTTAAAAAAAAACGTTGCCCCACACTAGGAATTTCTCCTTTATCGTGGGTGCGTTTACAAACATTTAAACTCACATACACAAACAGCCCAGACCCGGAACAACTACCTGTTGGTCCATGACATGTTATGGCATTGATTCTTTTATCCTTTTTTCCTGAAACAATGCAGATTCTCGCTGGCTACTTCCTCTTACGTTGAACCTTATTTTTAAAAGCCCTATTAAATATAAACACCTATCCTTGTATCTGGAATCCTATGTATTTGAAATACACGAGAAAAAACATAACAACACGACAGTATATAAATAAATAAATAATGCTGGACAATCCACACAGCATCATCTAGTCCCAAGCTAAGCAGAGCTTGTTTTATGGGTACTAGATGACTGATATACTTAATACAATACATTACATAGATATATATTTTTTTATTATACATAGCAAATACCCAGAACACTCGAAACAAATATTTGTAGATCCCGAAGGATTAGGCAGAGGAATACAACATAGTACACCCACATTACACCAGTTATGTTTAAGTCCCATGCGAGATAGGACGAGCCTATTGCCAACAACCGGGCACAAATTAATGACACACCTACTCAGAAATTCTAGACCTAATATCCTAATAACACTTCGACCTTATACAATAAGCCACAGGAGAGTAAGCACGAGAAATCATCTCGAAATATTTCTAAAATATTATTACCGACACTCAAAAGAAACATAAACTATGTAAATCCTAGTTAATAGCCACTTACCTATAACTGTGTATTCCTAATTACCACAATTTCGCACACACAAGGTCGTACTACGCGGCACACTTTAAAATCGGTTTGCTCAACTTAATTTTGCATAATACGCCATATTTCTGCTTATAAAATACGTAACGGCAATAAAACGCGAATTACGGCTGTGTTTAGGGTACGTGATTAGGCGCGGTCCATCAGAGATTTGCCATGGCTGGTGGTAAATGTAGGGGCGGTGCGTAAGCAAATTATTATTTATCTATTTTGTGTATTGGTATCACGTGTCGCTGTGGTCGACTAGTTAGATTAGACACGGGTTAAATGACTAAATGTTTCGTGAAGTGATTGACTTGTGTGATGTGTTTACGATAAGTCCGTCGAGAGAGCGGTAAACTAGACTACTAGGTACTAGGTAGCTCCGTAATTGACGGAAAACTTAAATTTTGTAGTTATTACCAAAATTTTGCTGACTAGAAGTCAGTGTCTCTCTTCGTCAATTCTCCGATGTGAACTTATCAATATAGTGAACTCAGACAATATCAAACTAACAAATACTTCCAAAAGAAATCACTAATTAGCTAAGTCTCGGTACTGTAACCCGTAGTCGTTAGCATTTACAAACACTTTGATCTTACCCACTAAAACATTCACATCCTGTATAAATAAAGACAGGTCAATTATCTAATCGAATACAAGATTATTACTGAACATAACCAATAACATAATTTTCTTACGGCCACGACTGTTCGTAGTGACATTAAAAACATATTGCAATAACTATTTTATTTCCTAAGTCCGTCGCCGACTCCATTAAAACAGGTTCTAAACGTCAATTACGTGTCCATTATTTTACGACAAAATTGTCTAATTAGTCTCCCGGCTAGCAAGCACCATATGTCTCCATACGAATTATGAATTTAATATTTTATAGCCAGGTAATCCTTGCCAGAAGGCAATAGAGATTAAAATCGCTTCCGAACGCATCTCGATTTCTTTCATTAAGTACATCTTATTAGTCTAATTATGTTTCTGTCTGAGAAGGCCGGTAGCTGGCTGGTAAATTACTGTTACGATTGGGTAATGTAATATAAAATTCACATTTGGAAGTCGTTATGACAAGGTTAGGTCGTGTGTACACACTCCGGATGCGAAAACGGCTGGACAACCTCATCGTAACTCACAACGTACGACATATTTTTATGTTTCAAGCACTTCGGCCGCGACTTTGTCTGCGTTGATTTCGTACTTTTCTCTTCGATCTTGAACTTCCCTTTCACCCCCTTTAAAGCGTAGTTTTGAAAATAAAACATAGCTCTTGTTACTCACTGATAATTTACTCACTGGTAATGTTTGTTTAGGTGAAATACTTCTTTAAATCGGTTATCCATCACAAACAAACATACAATAAATTAAATACTTTCCCTTTGTAATATTATCATAGTTTAGATTTAGATTTAGACATACATATCGTAAATATTATTTGCGTCATATTTAGCAATGTTATTAAAATTTATTGCCGTTTTGCAAATTAATGGCTTATTAGTATTTATTAATTCCGTGCTAATATAAATATTATTATAAAGTATCCGTTGATTTTTCCCACGCAGGTTAAAAGTCACTCGAGACATTTATTATTTGCTAATTTACAGCCGGACTAGATCATTATTTGACACAATTTTATGTCAATCGTTGTTTTGAATACCTCGAATTAAATATTAAGTAGTTATGACACATACATATATATCCTTACTATAATGTTTTTGTTATTATGTTAAAATTATTGTTATGTTAAAATTAATAAATTAAAATTATTATTACACCTTAACTGCCAAAGAACGAGACATAATAGAAAATGTATTTTTTGTCGGTCATTTGGCGTTCAACGTGTTAAGTTAAAATTATTATTAAGTCGAAATTATTGTCAAAGTTATTATTAAGATAAAATTATAATGTTAAAATTCTTCTTATGTTAAAATAATCATCTCAAAATTATTACTATGTTGCCGGGCCCTAACAGGGTTTCTACCTATTGATATCTTCTAAATGTACACATGAATGCAATAAAGAGATTTGATTTGATTTGTTTTGCTGAGGAGGTCAAAGGCTAAGACAGTGGATATTGGGATTTTTCATCTGGAATTTTTACTAAAAAGTTTTACTTATTTCTTAATCAATAGGTTTTAACAAGTGAGGCCTTCTTTTAAGTATGGAGAGTGAGAGAGATGAGAGATGAGAGTTTCTGTAACAGATGACCTCCCGTTTCCATATCTACTGTGTAATCAAACAGAGCCTGAGAATAACAGAATTAAAAACAAAGTAAAATAGTAAAAGTAATGCTATAGATTTAGAAAAATAATTAAGTTTGTGTTTGTGTGTTGTGTATGTTGTTTGTGTGGTTGTGCGTGTGTCTGACTTATGTTACGATAAGTTATATAAACAAATAAATGAATAAACTGATTGAAAAAATGTCCTCGTGAGAGCCAGTTGTAAACAAAACCAAATATATCATAGACAGGTTTTAATCGGATATTGAGTCATATTAATAAGAGCCAATTAATTTAAATAGTCACTTTGTACAACCGGCCACGCGCCAGTGGTAATACTTTCATCTTGTGTTGGCCTAGCGTAGTAAGAAGTTTCAATAGCATGCGAGGCCAGCTTATTCTGGTTTTGTTACCAGTGACATGCGGTCAACCGCACAAACTTAATCTAGGTAATGTTAAAATGTTTCTTGTTTTATGAGCCTCTCCGTTTGTTTCACACTAGGCTTGGTTTTGACTATAATCTCACGTGAGTGCCTAGCACGTACGCTTGACGTACACGTAACTGACGTAATGTACAAACGCCAGGAACATCTAGCTATACCAAACTGTCAAATTTTCCTAATTTAACATGCATCTTATCCTTTTGTAATCAAGTTCGAAAACTATCAAAGATATTTGACTGATTGGGGTAGCTTAATGTGCTGGCCTCTGTACATTCTAACAATTTAATTTAAAATACTCGTTTTACACATAATAGTTTTATTTTTTTAATATTTTATTTGTATTCATGGATGAAACATCGTAATTATTGTGCTTGGTACTTAAAAACCAACAAATTGATGTAGGACGGTTGTTGTATTTTCGATTTGAAATCGTCTGAATTTACGTTACGTTTACGCCAAGCATTATTGCTAGGGACAGACTATGGTGTACTGTACGATTGACTAGAAACAACAATTCCAGCCGTAACAAAACCTGAAATGCGGTCAATATTCACGAACGCAAACACACAACATTGTCTACACTATTTGTCGAACATTGACTGTTCAATCAAATCCTCATAAGCCACCATACGCATGGACCACATACCCTCATACTGCAGGTAAATGCATTTAAATTAATTAAGGGGGAGTCAGACCGCCCGCGCGGCTACCGTCCCGGCGGGGCGCCGTGACGACTTCATGCGGCTTCCCCGAAGCGACGCAGTCCGGGACACTACGGGACAGTGCGGGACGCAGGAGTTAGTGAAACTAGTACCTGGCTACGTGACACGAATGCGAGTAGTTATGTCACGGACTCACGGGTCACTGGACTGGATAGTTTGGCTTTAGACGTAAACTGCAAACGATTGCTTTTTGACGTGGACTTTAGTGGTTACAGTATGCAGAGGTTGTTATATTGCGAAGCTTTTCCGTTTTATACGGTGGAAGAGAAATGTTGAGTTCTACAATGAAATATTCTTCATAAATGTTTATTATCCGTTTGCTAATGGTATGCGCTATTCCAATTGATTTTTTACTTTAGGGAAAAGTCTTTTCATGACACCATACCGAACGTGAATTATGAAAAAAGTAACAGGTTCCTCGTCTAACTTCTCGCATCGGTAACAAATTGATTCGGGCTGGTGCCCGATACTTGGACCTCGACAGCATCCATTCATAGAAGAAGTTCGTTGCAGACTGCTGCGACTGTCTTTCTCTGTCTTATGTGTACCCAATGATCTTTAATGGCGTTTGACAGGCACCAGGTCTGTTTTTAGCATTTTAGGATACAGAAGTATCAATTTATGGATATTTTTAAAACGTCATCTTTGATATATTCATTTTTTTATGAATCTGAACTGCAACCTTTTGAACTAAGGTACTTTTTTTTCGATGGGATGAACATCATTGACACTCGTTATTCTAATTTCGATGGGTATATTGTTTTATTAAAATATCCAAAAGATATCGATATTCCATACTTACATGAATATTTCCAAAGAGTTGTATCAGAAACGTCAGATTATCGGTAAGTGTTGCTGACACGGCAGCATAACATTCAACAGTAGCACCTAAACACAATAACAAAATACTAAGAACGGCTCCACATACACGACGAACATTTGTATGCTAATTAAACAATTAAAATTTCACAACTACAGGGATCTCTTGAATCTCACGATTTGTGTTATCGGCTGCCCACTGTGCGGCTACCTGTGCAAACACTGTCACAATAGGCGCTCGCCCTTAACTCGCCCGCTATGAGTTATTGCAACTGCCCCTTAAATATTTCATCGATTTTATTGTGGCTCCAATGTCAACCCCGTCTCGACGATAGCTATAAAGACTGTCGTTAATTTTTTGCGCAATAACGCAAATCGTGTTTCGCGCCCAATTTTTATGTTAATCACAAATTTGAGTACGTTTTATTTTAACAGTTTAGATAACGCATAAACTAAACAGCTTTCCAAAATTATTTGCAAACTAGATAATATTTTTGCCAATTTATTGTATATTTCATAAAGATTTCTCGCTTGAAGAAATCAATGCGACGTGCATCGGGTTTGAAAGCGTTTTTTCATTACTTAAATAGCGTCCTGTCTTATAACATTTCGACAAGCTACCTTTTCCTGTATGTACTCAAACCGTCTAGGATTATCTCGAATAAAAAATGAGGCCCACCAATGCGTAATACTATAACATAGACACATAATAGGATGTATAGAAGGCTGTATGGAGTTAACCCGTGCTCACCTGGCGTCACCCGCGCTCTCCCACAGATAAAAAACTCTTATAAAGAGATAAATTATTGCGTTATGGCTTTTTGAAAGAGTCCACTGCTGCTGAGAAATGACAATATTATTAAAAAGTACGCGTCTTTGTCACAATATCTTTTTGTGTTCGATATATTGTCGCCATAATAAATGCTGCCCCTTTATGGGTCGAGCATTGTGCTCCGTACCTTTGTGGACATTATTAAATATATTTTAAAGAGTTTTATTAATGGTGGGCGTCGTAAAGAGAATGTTTGATTTATTTTTTCGACGCGTGTGCTCGATGTTAGTTTGATAGCCTTCAATCATGAGAATAAATTGTGGGTGGGAAATAAATGTCCTCAGGAGACAGACGTTGCGTATTGCACAGAAGCCATTACAGCATATCATGAAACATCCGCGACTTATAATGACCAATAAGCAGGAACAACGTCCGTCGCTTACGTTTTTATTGCGAACGCGCCGATAACGCAATGGCCACACTACGAGCGCGAAAAAAAGGATTCCCGCGCTGTCAATAAACATAAAACTTGCGAAAAATTGTCATATCGAATTCGCTGTTTTGAAATACGATTCGCTTACCTCCTTCAAGAATCTTCACGCCTTCGGTGCTTTTATAAAGATATTTTTATTATGTTGATTTTGTTTATCTCGTTGTATAGACGTGAATACGAGATCTTGTTACGTGAACAGGTATGTGACCACAATTAAAGTTTTTGCCCCCACCTACGACTTACGAGTAATAATATAAAATGTGTTTTTATGCGATATTGTGATGTGGTTAACACCTGCGAGATAACTATTGAAGAGAAAAAACTCATAGTGTGTACCATCATTTTGATATGCAAATGTTCTTGTTAAATAATAGTTTGGTATCATTTTTCATATGTGCGAACTGTAAACGGCAGACATTTTAACAATTTTTTATACAATTTCATGAGTAGGTGTAGGGTATATCAGTTTTAGACACATGAATAATACGTAATAATTTTAACTATTATCACTAATTTAAATGAGAGAGTTAGATAGCTCTTTTAATTAAATCAGTCAAAAAACTGAACTTTTTTAGCGGTATTCCAATAGCTATCAATATCTCACCATAAATCCTAGCCTGTGATGGAGCCACTAATAAAAAAAAATGTCTTCAGTTGGTCCTAAAACAAACCTTCTTCTTTATAAATGTCACCATTTAAATGGATAAGGATAAATCAATGCCTACCTGAAGTTCCTATGTTGTCCAAGTTTGCAGGTGCAATAGGACAGACACTGTCCTTACCTGTGAACACTTGTTAACATTATTCCAACCAAAAGTTCTTTTAAGTCCAATATGAATTAGTAAGCAGGTTAACTGTCACAACTAATTAACGAAAAAGATAAATCCTAAATATTATATTGTAATGCGAAAGTAAATTTGTTTGTTACCTCTTCACGTCTAAACCACTGAACGGATTTCGCTAATATTTTAATATAAATAATATTTGGTAGAGAGATAGATTGCACCCCGAGGAAGGACATAGGCTACTTTTTATCAACAAACCACACGGGCGAAGCCGCGGGCGGGAGCTAGTAAGGTATATTTTTAAGGTGTAACTATGTCACTTCACTGTTGGTACTGTATAGTAACATTTACTTCCATATCAATAAAAGCATAAACATGAAATATGACACATTAACGAAACACAACAAAAAACAAAAGCAAACATGTATGGAATCACAAGTTAATACTGATTGAACTTAGTCAAGGCTTGGTAATGAGTGCCTGTTCTCCAACTAAATTTTGTTACATTTTATTATGGCATATTGTTTATCTTTTTCATTATGTTAGCCCTGACGTTTGCTAACAGCTTGTTTTTATAATAAAATATAGTATCTGTGGAAAATGTTATGGGTAGTATTTTTGTTAACTTTAATGTTAAGAGAACTGTTTATGCCTAATATATAACTGTTTGTTTTCCCAAAAAATCAATTAAAAATATAATAACAATACTAAATGGTAGTAGTAGTGTAGAATAACACTAAAATCCTGTGTCACCCCTCATGCGGGTAAGCAGCCCACAGTCTGAATGGAAAAGAGCAGATGGTCCATTCTTAACTCACCATAAACATCACAATCTATCAAAAAATCTCTTACCTAACTCTTAGACAAAGTAACGATAACTTAGGCATCTCTAAAGACAGTCTAATTCATGCATCCTTGAAGATGTTGCAATGACGTAGTAGCCTGCTCCCCTGCTCGGTCCCATAGGAAGTCGTGAAGGCCAATAAATAATATAGTACCATCACGTGGCGCTTAACAAATGGTCACTTCGTGCTTTGCCACCGGTTCACCTGACTCGGACCATAGATTAAGAAAGGAAAAGATGAGACAGTACAGTTGGAATCAAAACGAGTTTTGTTTTAAACGTTGCCCCACACTAAGAATCTGTATCGTGGCTACGTTAAAAACGAAGGGCGAAGGTCCGCCTGCGACGCAGGAGGTTGCGGGTTCGATTCCCCCCCTGGAATCTACAAAGATTTGTTCCGGGTGTTCTGGGTATTTGCTATGCATAATAAATATCTATCTATGTAATGTATTGTATTAAGTATATCAGTCATCTATGTAGTACCCATATCACAAGCTCTGCTTAGCTTGGGGCTTGATGATGCTGGGTGGATTGTCCAGCATTATTTATTTATTTAAACTCACATACACAAACAGCTAGTCCCGGAACAATTACCTGTAGGCCATACAAAAATTAGTTCTGTGCAGGAATTGAACCCGCTACACGAAGCTTAGCAGCCAATCAATCAACCACTGCGCCAACCGTGTCGTCGTTTGTAAGTCTTTAGCGGATAGGGAAGCTAAAATCACGTCTTACTAGCTAGCTAGTCCAAAGAGATACATTCTACCCTTAGTATAATAATATATTGAAATGTTACCAGCCTGTTACAGTCTCACTGCTAGGCAAAGGCCTCTTCCTATACAAAGAAGGCACGAGCATTAATCACCACGCTTGCTCAAGACGGCTTGGCGATTTCAGACTTATATTAATTATAAGTCCAGGTTTCCTCACGATATTTTCCTTCACCTATGTCAGTGATGTAATAGATAAAAGTAGAAAGTACGTAGTAAGTAGTATAATGTTCTAATCAATTACTAGTGCAGTGTGCACCCATGCCGCAGGAGAAATTCCTAGTAAGGATTAGTATAAGTTATTCCTAGGGCAACATTAAAAAAGTGTATTTGTATGTCCACAAAACCTTTACTCTTTGCCGGGACCCCCGCGATTCGCCGGCAGCTGGTGTGTCTCTGCCGTTCAATAGTATCATTAATATCTTCCATACTAACATTAAATTGATTTTAAAATACATTTGCCTTTCCTATAGGTATTCGCGGCTATTTCATATGCGGGAATGTTTGCTTGGCGGTTCCTTATGTTCCTGATTAGCTTGTCAATGTATATTATTGTCTATTGAAATGACGAATTTTATAGGTCTGTAGATACGGTTTTTCCTTGACAACATGAGGCTGTTATTTTATTTTGTTCGATAGTTTTGAATGTAATTAAAACACGTTTTACAGAGAAACTCTTATTTTACAAAGGAGGCATGAGCATTGAAATATAAAATATTCAAATTTTTATTTAAAATTATGTATATATAATTTGATTATGATTTGCTTACTCAAGTGACGACAGAACGTGGAGAACTAAATTTGATTTAATTTGATGTACTCGTACTATGCCAACTATTGTTTTAGAAATCGCGAAGCGTTTGGTCGACTCTTCACGTGACCATAGGGCTGGCCTTTTTCTTTTCAACGTGGCAATGCTGCCAGCCTTCTGGGCACTTTTCCCGTTGACAACGATGCGGATGAATTTTTCGATGCCCTGTGATTATTTATTTTATTTTATTTCTTCATATATTAATAATTAAATTAAGTAGAGAAAAAAGTAGATAATTTAAACCATTGTTTTTAACTGTAAAACATTATTTAATTTTGTTTTTAATATCAAAGTCAAAGTCAAAGCATTTATTTCAAATAAACCAATTACAGATACTTTTGAATTCTCAAAGAATCGGAAAAATGAGGCAAGTCGCCCATTCCAAACCTGCCTATGAAGAAGAACGGGCAAGAAACTCCATGGCCACTCTTTTTATGCCATGATTTTGCTGCTGATATTTGGTTACATCATTTATGTTCAAATTTTCAAATTATTAATTTATTTTTTTATTTTATTAACTATATTCCAGTATAACCGGGTACAACTGAATTTAAAATGTAGCCACTGCATATCTGGCTTTCAAAACACAGGTTTTTTTTTTAAATCTTTATTAATTTAATTTAGGTTTTTATCCCAATGGATACGCCAACCCCATCATGCCTTATACGAACTACTACGAACAGCGCTTTAAACTTAAATTACTAACCAGGTTGCATCATAGGGATATTACCTAACCTGGGTAAGACTGGTTGTCAGAATTTCCGGCAAATAATTAATATTAATATATTTACCCATTTGCTTTCCTCATGCCATTAATTGTATTACACATTGTGCAGTTGTTTGTTGTTCCCAAATAAATGAAATAAATATATAAAAATGACAACGGCAGAATACGAGATGACCAAACTAACAATCAATCAGAGTTAGGTACTTGATTCTCTCTGAGAACTTCCAACTCGTTTTCATTCCTACAAGAATCCGATACGCCCCCTATTCTCACAAAAACGGATCTACATGGACTGCCTCGTTTGTCAAGTGGCCCCAAGCGCGACTGCTAAGCGTGAGACCCTGGGTTTGATTCCCGATCCGGAGTTTTTCCAATAAGAATTTTCTATTTGCAGCCCGGAGTCTGGATTGTGCCCGATCGATGGCAATATTACATGGGACATACCCCCTATTACATGGGACTTAAACATTACTGATGAAATGTGGGCGTGCCCACTATTGGCTCTATAGGTAAACTTCTGCCTAACCCTTTTGGGAAAACAGAAGTGTGTCAAGAGAAAACAAGATGATTTAATAGTAATTTCTTTCTCCGTACTATAAATTTAAAAGGTGTTGACCAAATTGTTTACATATTTTTAGAAATGTAATTTATAAAATTCAAATGTAATTATTCTATTGTATATGTCACTGTGTAATTTTATGTGTAAATTCATATACATACTATATATTTATGAATAAAAGACTGACTGACTACAGTCAGTCAGTCTTTTATTCAAATTCGATTGGAAGTGCCCAAATAGTTTTAATGATTATGATTTCTTGTTAGTTTGGTGTACCAAACTAACAAGAAATCAAAACTAAAGAAAGAATTAAAACTATTTGGGCACTTCCAATCGAATTTATTCTCACAAGATTCCAAAGCGCCACCTATTCTTACTACAAAGGTATTTACAATTTACTTCTTATAATAATCGCATCAAGGCAACCGCTCTGTCTAATAAAAAGTACCCATGAGAAATTCCCGCGACTCACCAATAACATTTTAAAGTCTATTTAGACCCGTTATCTTTATTGTTATGCTCTATGCTCAGTTAACTTAGACTCGTAATATTTTAGACAAAAGATGTCCACGACCCTAGATCTAGATATTAGCTGAAACTTAAAGATATTGTTCGATTGAAGTGCTTAAATCTTTATTGAGTGTGAAACTTATATTTATATCTATTAAACGCAAAAACTTATATGTGAAAGCTTATATGGGAAAGTTTATTCGGTACTTAAACCAAAAAAAGATTATTTTTTTTTGTCTGCCTGTCTGTGTTTGAAGTATTCTCCGAAACAGCAGGACCGATTATAACGAGACTTTCGCAGGTAGACAGCTAATATTATAAGGAGTAACTTAGACTTTATTTTACAGAATGAATTAGGGTTCCGCGTAAAAAAAACCTATGTTTTGTTAGATTCCACTCGGATAAAGTCGCGGGCCCAAACTAGTATTCTAATCTAATAAAGAATCGTAGTTCGAACAACTAGTATTAAGTGTTTGAACTGTAACACTGCCAAAATGCTTGGGTGGTCATTCCCTGAGGCTGAGGCGATGGCACGTGCTTGTTTTTTTTTTGTCTATTACATAAAAAGTTATGATGTCCAGGTGGTTAAGGCCTCACCTCTCATTCATAAGGTTGTGGGTTCAAAACCATAATAATTTTAATTTTATAATACGAGAACTGAAAATTTCAGCTCCCTTTTTTAACTGCGCTCAAGTACCACTGTGACTTTTTCAGTTAAATACTGGAAAAGTCACAGTGGTACTTGTCCGGCTTTCTAAGTTAATTTTAAAAATCACTGAATTCTGTTAGAAAACCTGGACTAATAAATTTATTCTGCACTCCTCCTCCTTGTCCTCCTTTTCCTCCTTCTCCTCCTTTAACTATGCCAAATCTCACACTACTTGAGCTCAGTGTTAAAAAAAGGAGCTGAAATTTTCAGTTCACGTATTATAAAAAAAAGTCTGAAATCGCCTCCCCGCCTTAAACACGCCTGGCGATTAATGCTCATGCCGCTCCAATTCTTGGCCAATCAAATTTGTCCGCAATGACATTCTGGGGACACAGTGCCGGTGGTCTGCCCACTGTGACAGCACGTGCCTCACTTTGCCCACTACAAGCCACTCCCGCGGAAAAAAGTCCCGGAAGGACACAAGTGAAGCACTCTTTTTGTAAGTATTTAATAGAAATACCACACATTAACAAAGCTAGGCTTTGTAATATATATTTGGTCGTGAACACAGATTCCAGAAGATATACCTAAGCTCTGACAACTACTTAGGTACTCCTAAATGTCAGAAATTTTCCAACCTTCACAAATTTACTATTTGACTACAATCAGCTTGTAGACTACGTTCTAGAGAATCTTAAAAACACTATCAGGTTCACCATTACAATATAATAGAATACTCTTTCATGTAGGTAGACCAAAAAATCTTACAAATAATAACTTTAAAAGCTGCATAGGGCGGCCTTATCGCTAGAAACGACTTACATACAAGAGACCTTTGGATAGAGTTTATAGAGAAGGAGAAATGTTATACTGATAGCAGTAATATTTCTTATCTCTAGCCGGTAAGTTATTAGAAAAATCTACTCGTACCTTCCCATTTTCTGCAATAATTTTACTATAAACACTAATCACACCATCGGTGGTCTACCACCTTGTAGCACGCGCCTCAGTTTGCCCACTCCAACCCACTTCATCGAACTTCCGCAACAATACACCAAAGTACTAAGCGCTTTACACCAAAGTACAGCGCTTTACCAATACACCGCGCTTTAGCAGCTGCGCACGCGCTCTCAATGATGTCATTGTTTCGAGTGTCAAGTACTTGCCGTGGTGGTCTGTTACCATATTGATGGCCACTTAATGATTTCCCTGTTTGTAACAAATTGAATTCTTCCCTTCGTATTTTATTAAGATCCATTGACACGCGATCTTCTGTTTTTATGAAGCTAGTGATGACATTATTAGGTAGACATAAATTAACGACTTATTATTAGTTAATAAGTAGCAGTCATTTGTAGTTACAAGTTTCTGCAACGTTTTAATTTTTTGACGTTCACGACCGATGTGGCGCGGCAGGCGAAGGTCCGCCTGCGACGCAGGAGGTTGCTTCGATTCCCGCCTTGGGACTAATATTTGTACGATCTACAAATATTTGTTCCGGGTGTTCCGGGTATTTACTATGTATAGTAAAAATATCTATCTATGTATTGTATTAAGTGTATCAGTCATCTAGTACCCATACCTAACACAAGCTCTGCTTAGCTTGGGGCTAGATGATGATGTGTGGATTGTCCAGAATTATTTTTTTTTTTTTTAATTTGTAAAAAAAAACCTGCATTAAATACATACTTACATAAATGGTGTAATGGTCACTTAGATCTTCAACTGTCTATCATCATCTACCATGATTATAATGATACTTACTTCTTCAATTAAAGAGACGCTAATGTCTAACTGTATCCAACGATAGTCTGGTATGAATAAAGATGGAACTTTTATAAAAACACAACGAAAATTCGCAACGCACGCGCAGCTGCACGCGCCCCCATTGTTTCGAGGCTGAAGTATTTGTCATGACACGATGGTCTGTTAAGTATTAACATATTTGACCACTTAATGAGTCTCTGTAGTTCACGAGTGATTTAGCTAAACAACAAAATATCGTTGGGCTGCTACGAAGTGCTACGATCGTAGCGCGTAGCAATCAAAGCTATAAAAGCAAATAGTTTTTTTTTTATTATTATTAAAATAAAGTAGTACACACATAAATTTTATACATTCAAGTGTATGCCAAGATAAACTCATTCAAGTTTTTGATGGTTTCTTCTCCATCATTAGGAGAAGAACTGCGTCGGTGATGAGCAGGGTCCGTGTTACCACCAAATCTGTCCTCAGAACGTTACCGTGCAAAACAAACAGCCACAGAAACGGGAAATAGTAGTCATTATTTGTGTAACTTGTTTTTTTTACCAACAAATTACTAACACCTTGTTATTTTTGTGTGTACTAGTAACAACTCTACCCATGCTGTCTTTGTAAAAACATATGGACGTATGTCTGAAATAAAGTTATATTATTATTACCGGGTACCAACATCATCGACTGCATAATTTAGAGAAAAAGAAAATAATATAACCTCTTAAGTAGGTAATTAGGTAACATCAAATAGTAAAATTACAACGGGTATATGCGAAATATTATCGAATACTAACGAGCGCACATCGGTTACCAATCCGGCCGTCAGTCCTTAAGACAAAAGGTGTCGTGTTTTTAAATTGATACAGGTTGTTCCAAAAAGACCTTGTAGTAATAGTGTTAAATGTGTTATGATATTGTTGTTAGGCATTCATCTTCAGCCTAGTCCTTTCCAAACTATGTTTGGGTCGGCTTCCAGTCTAACCGGATGCAGCTGAATACCAGTAATTTACATGGAGCGACTGCCTATCTGACCTCCACAACCCAGTTACTGGGCAACACGATATCCCTTAGTAAGACTGGTTATCAGACTTTCGGGCTTCTGACTTCCCGTAACGAAATTATATTCTATACGTAGATATTTTAGTCGTTTGATTACGAATGTAAATAAGCATAATACCCTTGACCCAGTCACTAAAACAGTGACCAAACAATAATTCCGTGTTACATTCCCGAGAGACAAACTGTCATCCACAGTTCGCGGACGATATTAGGGCCCTAGGGATCGATCCTTTTGCCATTAATCATCGATTCGGATTTGCCAACATTACAAGTTTAAAACTACATTACATTTTGGAAAGTGACTTGAATGGTGGTAATATTTCATGTTTCCATAGTGGAACAATTTCCATTCTTCTAAAGATTCCTACTTGTCTTGTTAGAATCTATCATTATATGTTTATTGCATCAGTTTTCTGGTGTGCAACTGATTATTTTCATTCGCCATTTCCCAACAGTGTAAGGATCAGCTTACAGTCTAAATTCCACAGCAACACTTATTACGCGTTGCTTCTAAATCCTATTAGATTCCTAATTTTATGATTCCTTCCCGAAACAACCCCAAAACTGCAGATGACAACACAGGGACAGGTTGATAACTCAAAATATTTTTTTCCCGTTATGTCTTTGTAAATAAGCAAGGGCGGATCGCCGTTTGAAGTGGAGGGTACAAAGGGATGGGGGACAAGGGGGGACCGCAGATCCTATCGGCGTGTCCAAACTGCCACAGACAGATAACTGTGCGTGTGTGAGTTGAATTTTAATACACCCTGTGTTAGTTGCTGACTAAATGCTTAATTGAAACTTATTTTATGCGGTTTGCTTTTGTTTTATGTAATACGGAGTTGGATGACGGTAATAATATTGTAATTACTTTTACCAAACTTTTAACGAGAGCCTGTCGTCGTATTTTTTTGTTCTTAAACAAAAGGTAAACGCCCTAATGTTACTGTCGGTACCTCAATCGTCTGATCAATGTCTAGATTTGTTTTGATGGATTGTCGTCTGAAATCAAGCTATTTTCAGGCTGTTTATCTAGCCTTGTTCCGTTTTAGGGACAACAACCATTTTATAAATAACGACACCTTTAGCCATTTGCGTCATAACAACTTATTTGTCTAAGTTCTGTTTGGTTTCATGATAATGCAAATGACGTTTTGTATCTATTTCTTAGTTTTACCAACCAAATCAAACACGCAAGTCTTGAATATGCTTAATACTCCTTTTACCTTTCTAGCTTATCTAAAATCAAGATAAAGATCAAAACATCTGTTTCTGATACGATAGTAAATTATCTAAATCTAAAACAAAATAGAACAAACATTTTCAAGTTTCTCCTGAAAAATGTGCAGGGTCGGCATCGGGTCGATACTAAAGCACCCCGCGCCCCGCAGGTGCGACGAGATAATCCAAGATGGCCGCCGAGATAGGACGTGACGTCACAGCGCAGCCCGCGTACCCCCCCGCACGCCTCAGTCGCCCCCGGCGCATCCTCGAAGCCTCTCGCCACCCTCCTTAGATCCTTTCAGAAATCCGGCGAGTACCGTCAGAAGAGAAATGTTGTCTTAGATGGAATAACTTTAAGTTAGTCTAATGCCTACAGTTGCCGTATACTTATGAGACAATCTTCCTTTCTTGACACTTAATACATGCATGATTTCTTTAGAGTATTATCAGTAATAACTAGTAAATCATTTTTCAAGGAAGGCCCAAGAACGTGGTCACAGCCTATAGCGAGGTCCTCATTCTTTGTAGCAATGACAGACCTATGGAAGTACTTATATAGATAACTTCACCCCTATAATCCGCAAAGGGTAAGGCAGACGTGTACCAACATACCGCCAATATTTCGCCAGTTCCGTCTAAGTCCCATTTAATATGGGGCGAGCTTTTTACCATCAACTCCGGGCAGCTACCGAGAAATTCCAAATGGAAGATCCAGTATTACTTTGCCCAGCCCGGAATCAAACACTCATGCTCAGCCATTTCCAACAAATATTCTTTCGCAATTTATTGGTGCACCTGTGTGTATACTGTTATTAAAACATACGAGTATTACGCGTGCGTGACATAACAGTAAAAATCAATGTGCTTGGCACCAAATGCTTTAACTTTTTGCGAGTATTTAATAAACTTTCCCTTAATTTCACTTTCGTTTACTTTATCTCGACATTTGTTTGCGGAAATGTATCTTATTAACTGTACAATCTACGTTTACTTGATCGTTTAAAATAAATTATAATATCTATTATGTAAATTAAGTTATTAAAATTAAGTGGATTTTGATAAAAAAATATCGAATGAGAACATCCGAAACCGATTAGCAGAGATATAAATAATAAAGTATAAATAAAAATAAAGTAAAGCACAGGATTTAATCAATATTTTGACACACTTAGTCATCATTCCTACTTCCTTTTACCATTACTGTTTATTTAAAAGATTTTACATTTATTGCTCACACGTGCACAGTACCCCTTTACTTTTATGATGGGTAACCGCAAGTGATACTTCGTATCTTGAGTGAAAGGTAAATATAAGACGGTATAGATGTTCTATCTTACTAAGGCCGGTTGCCCTTGTATGTGTGTTTGGGGCACGTACACAATATTTCTACTTGCGTAAACTCGGGAGCGCTCAGCATTGGCAGTGCCGATTTCACGCACACAGACACAATGTGTACGTACATCTAAACGGCTACACACACACTCAAGGGCAATCGGCCGTCGTGAGATAGAACATCTGTAAGTCAAACACCACCTGTGTAAGGAAAATTGACATCAGTCTGCATTTAATATAAAAAGAAAAGCCCACAGAGCGAGGTGATGCGTCGGCGGCCGCTGCTAGAGAGACGGCATTATCAAAACTTTATATACAAACCAAGCATGTCAAATCCGTGACAAAAGACTGTCGTATATAGATTAGTAGCAAAGCAAATCAGTGAATATCACCGACTACCGTTAAAAACTGACAGTCCGTGACTCTTCTAAGTATGTCTATGACAGCTAAAAAGCCCAAAGAC
The DNA here is from genome assembly GCA_905147745.2 of Phlogophora meticulosa. Taxonomy (NCBI): domain Eukaryota; kingdom Metazoa; phylum Arthropoda; class Insecta; order Lepidoptera; family Noctuidae; genus Phlogophora; species Phlogophora meticulosa. Next base: position 12,962,808 of record LR990520.1, on the reverse strand, counting down.
AATAGAGTGCCTACTTGACTTTTTTTTAAGATTTCTTGAAACTAAAAAAAGAAAAGTCACCTTACAAAATAAATAGAAAATAGAAAAGAGACAACACTGCTAACATCCGACGTCACTAGACAGAAACGCCATAGTCACTTCGCACCATTCAGTACACTTCACCTAAAACTGGGTGACAAGGATGGGAAAAAACTTTTCCATTTTAACACGGATTTTTTTTACTAATTCAATTTTCTAGAAATCTTTTTTTAACGAACTTATTGTTACTTACATAATTATATATTTTTAACAGGCTTCCAATATCCTATTGGAATAGCGTCTCTAGTCACTAGCGACGCAGTGATTTCTTGCTCTGTGGAATAGCCTATAATTGAATAAAAACATAAAATTCTAAAAAGATAAAATATCCAAGTCAAAAATCAGTTAATTTTCTGACGCTACTTAGGGTGGGCAGGCGCTATGTGCGCTGAGCTATGTAAGGGGTTATCTCACCAGCCGCGGCTCTATCTAAATCTGTGTTATCGCAACACGCCGAATAATTATTACTACATGTATAAACTGTACCTACTACTGTACTTATGTATATTTGTACATCTGTAGTACCTACACATTAAGATGAGATGGCTCAGCTATTCAACTTAGATTCATATCTGCGTAAGTTTTTGAGGGTTACTTAAGTCGTTTAAGTTTTAAGATATTGCGTATTGGTTATGTTGTAGCATATTTAGGTTTAGTTTTTGGAAGCTACGAGTATGTCAAGTTCGAAGGCGATTAATGTCTGACGGAAGATCGTCGCCAATGCTGTCCAATCGCAATCTTTGTTTTTATTCAAATAAAATTATTGTCTAGTATGTGTTAAGACTCAATATTGCACTAAAACATATAATGCGAGAAGCAAAATCTTCTAATCCCCTTTTAAGAATATTGCAAGCACAGAGTAGTGCAAGAAATGACATATAATTTAAGAGACAAACCTACCTAGCAGGTGCGGCTTGCATAAAAAATGGCTTCGCTAAGAGTTTTCTAACTTTGCTTGCCTTGATGCAATATAGGTCAATACTAGAGTCACAAAAGAAACATTGAAACTGCGAGATAATCTTTAAAAAAAAAATTACGCCTGTAACAAGTACTTGCAGAAATAGTTGCTGTCATAACCCAATCTGATGACTGCGCTATTTTAGAAACAATTTCCGGACAGTCAATCGAACCATTTGCAATATTAATAAAATAACTTATACCTTATTATACCTATAACCTTACATAAAGAGTAGATACATTACCCTACCATTAACCATCCTCCACAAAGCAATCCTGTTCAGACACCTTCACCACTGAACGCCTCTCGATCCGTACTCAGACTGAAAAATCACATAAAAGCATAATCCTCTGGAGAACAATCCTGTTTCCCTCTTCAGGAACAAAGGAGGGAAGGAGGGACCAGGTCCTCAGGTTATGAGAGCTTGAGGAGCCGTCTGCCTTATCGATGTCATCGGTACGTACTTAGTATCGATTAATTTCACTCGTTAATGTGTTTAATCGATGACTTTATGCATTCATGTTATTGTTAGATTTATGTGGAGTATTTAGTGCTATTAAGATAAGTACGGTAGGATGATAAGGAGATATTGTAACCTAATGCAGCTTAATACTGCAATTAATAATAATACCAAATACATTTATTGAACCATTGTACGATTATTACCTTATTATAAGCTTAACTTATTATCGTCGGTCTGTATATCTAATATCAATATCTATCTAAATAGTTTATAACAGAAACACCATTTTTAAAATAACGTACCATATTCTCCGTGAGCCAGTTAGAATTTGGTATTATTTAAATTGTCTTAAGTAAGTAAGTAACTTCAAGATTTCAGCCAGGCTTTCAACAAAACTTCCGAGGCAATTCATGTTCTGGCTATATAAAGAAGAAGTGTGTCATATTTATCACCATTAAACGTAAAGTGGTAGATAATACATAGGCACGGTGACGAAAATTGAAAAGAATGTGGTCAGATGGTTTAGTCACGTTGAGAGGATAAATGAAAGACGATTAACAAAAGGTATTTATAATGCAGATGTAAGCGGAAACTCCGGCAGGGGCCGCTCTATAAAGACATACAATGACCTTATTGGTGATGTTCTTCAAAAAGGTTAGGTATGACCAGATGTATGAACGTAAAGGAAGCAAAAGGAGTATGTATGGCTCGTAGAAGGTGAAGTTCTGTAGTTTCTGCCTACCCGCATGGGAAAAGGCGTGAGTTTATACGTACGTATATATACATATGGGTACGATTACTGCAAAAAAAGAAAAATAAATACACCGCAGGTTTTGCGAGACATCGTAAAGACCAAAAGCAAGTCGTTGTATATGAATAACTTACCCTAAAAACAAATCGCATACAGTACCCAGAGAAACCTTACATCTGACAAATTTTAATATAACATGGTACCACAAATCACCAATCCAAAATCACGTCCTAGTATCTATCAGCAACTATAGGCATCCACATACGCGCGTCGTCTCGCGGCGGAAATGGCGTCTAACCGGATATTGTATCGCGCCTTCATCTCCGGCGCGCTTCCGGTTCCGGCGCCCACCTCCCACCGGCTCGTGCGTCGCCTAATTACTACCACGTATATGTACAGCAGTGTATATGGTTGTTGAAGAAAGTGGTGCTCAATTAGGTTAGGGGTAGGTAGGCTAAGATTGAGAGATTAAAATATGCCTTGTAAAGCGTTGAGTTTATTTACTTTTTAAACTGAAAAGGGTTAGCTTCAGGTTTGTTTAAATATTCTTCCTGAACATTATAAGGCTGTGTTATTTTAAAATGTAGGAAGGTATTGGTAATAGAAACGCCTTCGATTCGAACGGAAATCCCTCCTTGAATGCTAGTGACAAATTTCAACAACTATTTCAAGTATTAAATTTTTGAATCAGATTCTATTAGTCCATGTTTTTCGCATAAGCATATATCTCATAGTAACTTCTCAATCGATTCCAAATAAAATTACAATCACAAATAAAATAATTTGTTATGTTTTGACCCTGCAACTTAAGCTCTGAACCAAAGCGGTAAAACGTAAGAAAAAACTATTTTCAAATATTTAAACTGTACCTAAGTTAATTTAATCAAACACAGCCAACCAATTAATATGTTTATCCATTCCACCGCTACCATATGACTGCACCAATTAAAACTACCCTACACACACCAGTATTGCAGACACGCAATGAGAACATGCCGCAACAAGCCAAACAAATGTCTTGCTATAAACGACCCCGTCCCTCTGCCCTAAAGGGCGCAGACGCAACATTATATTGTATGAGGTACCGTCTGTAATGCGTGTCTACACTGACGATTATTGGCCAAAGAGATGTTGGTGAAATGTTTGTGATACCACAGAATTTAATGGATGAAAAGTAATGGCACATGTTTGCATGATACCCGTTTTGATTTCCTAAAAATATAAATCTCTACATTAACATAAATAATTGAGCTTCTATTTGTGATCCTCATAAAACCTGCTGTGATTTCCAAAAAATGCGAATGTAGGCTCTAAAATATACGTAATAGATCATTTTGTAATGTGCTCTAGCCTTGTAACTGTCACTAACTTAGATGTAGCACTCGCCGGTCGTTGATGAGACATCGACCGCTTCGCTCGCTCAGCTCGAGCGTATTTGGTGATTGTTCTAAACTAACCTAACCCTTAGACGGAGTACCCAAGTTGAGATACTGCGACCAACTTTAAAGAGAGACCAGAAAGTCAAATGGGGCTAACTTAATGAAAAAGGCAAACATTAATGGTAGATCAACAATGTTATAGTTGGTATTATTAAATGTTTAATAATACCAACTTATAACATTGTTGATCCACCGGGATCTTTCGGGATAAATTGCTTTCATGACGATTTAAATTTGTTTTAGCTAAGTAGCTGTGGCCGCGATATTTTCCACGTGGAATTTAAATAAACATAGGTATTCGTTTTTGGAATCTAATTACATATGTATATAAAATAAAATAACATAAGCAACTCCTAATAACATTGGTTATCTACCAGTGAGAGTCCCATCGAAATCGTTCTAGCCGTTTCAGACATTACCTTAAAGAAACCGACAGACAGACAAATTGTTTTTAAATTGGATTCTTGTTTCGTTTACCGTATAAAAATTCATAGGCATTTATTAAAAGTTGTGATTTGGACATTACAAACAGAAACTTAAATTTTATTCATAAATAAAGATACCCAAATAGATATCTAAAAGCTGTAGGTACGATTTTATCATTTACAAAGTAACTTTACTAGGTACTTGGGGCTGAAGTTCAAGGCTAAGTGTGTTAATAGCCTTATACGTAGAAGTAAATTCTAGCGCAACCATGTTTTGCGTAGGAAGAGCGATCAGGGATGTCAGTACGATACGAAGGTACAACATATCTCACCTACTCTAATTGCTCTAGCTCGCACTTATAGAAATGACCAATGTGGCGCGAAAGTCCGCCTGCGACGCAGGAGGTTGCGGGTTCGATTCCCGCCTTGGGACAAATGTTTGTACTATCTACAAATATTTGTTCCGGATGTTCTGGGTATTTGCTATGTATAATAAAAAATATCTATCTATGTAATGTATTGTATTAAGTATATCAGTCATCTAGTACCCATAACACAATCTCTGCTGTGTGGATTGTCCAGCATTATTTATTTATTTAAATAAGTACATGGATGACCGAGCTTTACTCGAATAAAACGACGTTTTCTGAAAAAGAAAACTTAGCTAGATCGATTTATCGCCCCCGAAACCCCCTGCATACTAAATTTCATGAAAATCGTTGGAGCCGCTTCCTACATTCAGATTATATACATAAATACAAGAATAGCTCGTTTAAAGGTATTGGTTATATAGCGAGATACATAGAAATAAACAGCTTTAAAAACTTTGATTTCATCCCTAGTTTACATAGGTTCTACGAAAAATGCTACGAAGTGCGAAGCTACGACGTTTACCTACGCGCTTACTACAGGTGGATAAAAATATTCCTTAAATCGACGAACACGCCATCAAATCAATTTCACCCTTAACGACAGCACATTACTGAGTTACTAGTATAGACAATCCTTTGAATACTTCAGCGAATTAAAAAATTAGCTCAACAGACTCGTGGGAACGATTTTCCTTATTCAATTTAATGAACATCATATTATTTGTAAAGGCCACAATTTTCCCATAAATGGTAACGTCCTAAATAACCGGATTAGCTTTATAACTCTAAAAAAACCCCTAGAAATCGCACTCTCTCTTGTAAGGCCCCTACAAACCAAAATGAACACACATTATCTTCAAATCACAAGCCCTTCAAAACTTTATACCGTGCCCTATCTGTTATAGGATAGGTCACAAGTTCACTCCAGCTTCCCATATCTGGTCAGGAAGCGTGAATTAGCGCGGTGTGCGCCGGCGCCGCGGCGCGTGCAACGCCATTATAGTCTGACGTGCGTTTGCGCGGGTGATGCACACTTCCCCTAGCTGTCAGATGTACTATTTAGATAGTTAGCTGACAATTGTCTTGGATTTTGCTTGAAGGGCTGGCTTATTTGAAAATTGGGCTTTGGTAAAAATCGACATATAAGTAATAGCACAGAATATATAATACCTGGCTGGTATTTACTATTACCGTATAACGCGGTGAATAGAAACGCAAGGGTGAGTAGAAACAAAACTTTGAAAGGCATTTTCGCGTATGTTTTACTTTGCCCCACACTAGGAATTTCTCCTGTGTCGTGGGTGCGTTTACAAACATTTAAAGTCACATACACGAACAGCCAGACTCGGAACAATTACCTGTAGGCCATACAAATATTTGTTCCGCGCGGGAATCGAACCAACGACACGCGGCGCAGCAGTCGATAGCTCAGCCACTGCGCCAACCGTGTCGTCCAAACACATTGTTTGTTACTACAAGGACTCTTATTTTTTTTTAAGGAATTGAAGTGATTAATTTCACCACCTTGTCAGTAATTAATCATATTGAATCAACGATTAAATCCCATTGAAAGTTTTGTTTCGATTTACCCCGGCTTTTTGATTCACCCCGTTTTACTGTAACAACAGTTACCGTCTCATCATTCAGAGAAAGCAAAAGCATCACCACGCTTGCTCAAAGTGGTAGGAAAAATACGATGGTGAGTTGACACTTACTTAAGTATGTATGGTATGAACGTCGAATGAGATAAAAAAAGTTTTGATTTCATATTGATTGATTACATATGTATATTTTCGCCGAGCATACCATGTCATCATTCTATTTTAGCCATAACTTTACTATTTTATTAAAATGCTTTTAAAACCTTTTTCTTACCATTTGCGTCTCTACAGAATAAAACCAAGATAACTAAGTTCCTCCACGAGTAACTCTAATTCATTAAATAATATCATAAACTGTTAAGTTACTTAGTTAACTTCTGTTTAAGAAAGCCAGTTAATGTAAAAGGGTACGATGGGGCTGATATATCTTTGATAAAGGCGCCTACACAAAATTAGATTAGAAAAAAAAAGAAGTAATACTCCATTATTATTCTTTAAACGTCTCATTAAACAATTTTGATTCCCAGAATAACTGCTGTTAATCACGTTATAACTTTAAATTAATTGACTTCAAACAGAACGTACTTACCTATAGTTTGTTAGATAACTACTCATAATTCTTGTCCGTGACAGATGCTCGGTTAATTTCTTTTTAAAGACTCTGGCGCATCAAAATTATCTCGTAATTAAGTGCAGATGCAAAGGGACGATCTTTTGGAGTCTCAGATAACTAATCTAAGCAATTATTCTTTAAAAATCTGCACTAGAATATAAATAGACCTCTCTTTTTTGTGTTTGTGATGTGCAGGACAAAAGACATTCAGTTCTTCACAATTCTGGAATTCTTTAATGAAGATAGACTAGGTATCCACGGCCACATGCTAATAAAGAATGAAGAAGAAAGGGTTAAATATACGTACCTAGATACTGAGGGACAACGACACAACGCATAGCCAAATGCTGGGACTAAAAACCTGAAACTTTGCACAAGAGTTCCTTATGTAACGAAGCGAAGGTGAGAATTCAAAAGGATTTTTGAAAATTCACCCTCTACAGTAGTTAAATAGGGTATGGAAGTTTATTATGGAAGTTGACAGATTTGCCGATGGGAATTCAAATCGGGTACGGCATCGGCTTGTAATATAGAAAATTCTAACCGTCGCGTAGCAAAGAGATCAAAATCTCGTAGCAAGAAATGTAAGCCAAATATCCACTTACATTACATCAGAAATTTCTAGAATGTACCTACTTACTAAGTTTTGTTTTAAAAGTTAGAGAGAGTATGTATGTCGTCTGTGGTAATTACATTCTTTTTTCTTTCTTTCTAATTCGTCGTGGCAAATCATACATTTTAATCTATTACATCTATTTCATCTCGTACCAAACAGCAGCTATTATAGTGTAAATCCCGTGTATCACAGCAGAATAAATAGGTACTTAAATCTCAGTTACCGCAAGTACTGTGCGGCGGGTGGGTTGCCCCACAATGACTTTGATTTACCGCCGTCTCCCGTTACACCCCTTGTTGCTACCCGTGATGTGGCTGCACCATCTACATCGCACTATATCTGTTCCAATAAAGAAAGCTTTATTAACCTCGCGTTACGTTAATCGTTGGTTAAGGAGTTAGACCCTTTTTTACACACACTAGGATATAACTAAATTGCCGCTTAGTGCATAAATTGCTTGAGTGTTTTGTTATTTTTAAAATGACCTCTTTCGCTGATCTCAATAGTTTTTTTTTGGTCAAGATTGGTCCGTTATGGCATTTACGCTGTGTAAGTATAACTATGAATTGAATGTTAATATATATACATAAATTAGTTTTATAAAACAAAAACCTAAATAGTAAATAGCAACGATGCGACGGGCAGTCCAGAATCAGCTGCCTAAAATAAAGGTTTATGTCGATAGATCTGTAAAGCTAAAGGTGCCATTATTATTATTGCAATAAAATGTAGAGCAAAAAAAAGCAATTCGTTATTCAAGTCTAATTTAAACTGATCAATTTCAAAATTTTACGAAATGTTTTCGAAAATGACATTTTATTTTACAAAACAATTAGTATGACCAACTTATTTCCATTTATGCCTATATTACGAGCCCTTTTTACTAAATAAACGGGAATTTCAGAATAATCGATTAATTTAATTACCCGTCCATTTAGACCTACGTCATTTTGTACATGTTGATGACGATAATTACCTATTTCACATTCGATAATGTCATACACGAGTGATAACGACAAACTTGCAAAGCGCAGCTAATAAAAAAGTAAAACCGACTGTTAATGGCCAGTCTCCCACAGCGTTAATTACGATGACATTCTTTCCACTCGTTCGATTCCGTTCATTCATTCACAATTACATCTGTTAACTAAACTATCGCGTCACCCTCCACTCTGGGGTTCATTTAACCCCTCGAGTATAAAAGGAACAATAACATTGTCTGGTCCGCTCCAGCAACTGATTGCGCAGTATCAAATCAAAGGCGTTGGTGTTTTAATTTTCTTTTGTTGAATGTTTTGTTATTGTTTGTGTCAATCAGCCTCGGTATCGAGACAATTCAATTAGAAAGATGGACATTTTTGTGTGCATTATATGGAATGGAGTAATGGAATTCGTTAGGCTGATAATAATAACAATGCTATGAAGATTTAGAACAAACCCTGCTGATCCCTTAATCGTAATCCTACCAGACAATGAGGATTTCATAAATCAATCAAACTTTCAAACAAAGATCATAACTCCAACGCAACGACTCTTCTGGAAAACTTAAATTACTCTTTTTTCCGCAATGCGAGTGCGAATAATCTTCTTGACGGGCTGAGAAATTGATGGCGTCGAAAAAACGCCAACTCAAAATCCGACAAACTTTTTACGTCAGTCGAGTTTCACTTAGAGAAGTTTCTACATCCATTTAGAAGTTACTCCTATACGACAAGCTGACAAATTTTAATGAACCCAAGAGGGCTGCTAATGTCTGCGACTCGCGTAATGGGAAAACTTTGACGCGCTCCCCCGCCGCCGCCGCGCCGCGCAGCCTACTCGCTCCACATTTTTACTTCACATATTCTATTGTTTTCAAGACATATTTACCAAAGTCATGACAAAACAGCGATTGTGAGTTCGCCAACTCACATTACGAACACAGAATTGTTTGATTACTTTATCCGCTAATTTTCGACCTACGCAACGTGTAGGCACGTTATGGGAAATGAAATGTAACGCTATACCCCTGGGTGCGTTACAATAAAAAGCGCAATCATTTTGACGTGTGCCGTGTCAACTCTTTCATTGAACTCCGCCTAGTATAAATTACATTATAAATTTTAACCTAATCGTTCAGTGACCAACGAAAAAATGTATTAGGGGCGACATGATTGTGATTTAAACGGCTAACCCCCGCTTAAGGGCGGTCTCGCGTCATCCATCATACGCTTTACATATGTTTGAATAAAGCTCGTGGGAAAAGGATTTCCTCTCAGAAGTCAAAGCGGCATTTTGCTACAATATGGGGTGACCAACTGAGCGAAAATAGTAAAGGAAATGGATAGGTCTTATGAATGCTCAAAATACTTAATGGCCTACGAATTATTTGCGTTAATGCTTAGGGTGGGCTCAAAATCAATGATCAAATTCTAAAGATCGTTTACTTAGCAGCACCTAGTATACCAATAGTTCCTTGCCCTCATCTACTTCTAGTCGCCTTCCTTGCCATCGAAGTATTTTATAATATTTGCCAGGTACACATTTTTATACCTTCGACTTTATATTATAAAAGATAAATATGTACCTTTTCCTTAAAATATCTTTTTCTCCAACGCATCCGTCCTACCTTAGTCAAAAATGTATGTAAATCGTAGCAAGTTCTGAAACTTGCTATGATTTCCCACCGTCTGCCTAAACCATGGAGTCCCTACCCTACAAATAGCGGATTAGGGCAGTTTGGCAAACAAGGCGTCGCCGGCGCGTGCGGCGCTTATAACTAATGCTGTATTAATGTCTATTAGCCGCCCGCCATTGTTCTGCACCTAGCCTTAGCTATTTGTTTGGATTTGTGCTAGTAATGCGACAGTGAGGACTAAGCCGATGAATTTCGCACGAGAGGCGTTAATAGAAGTCAAGTTTGTTGTTACGTTTGTTGTGAGATCCAATTATAGGGGCCTAATGCAATTATTTTTTTAATTTCCAGGATATCAGGTAGGGACGATTTCGTGAAATTAATCGATTAAGTAACGTAATCGATTAATTTCACGAAAACGTCTAATTTGCTGCTAATAAAATGTCGAGAGCTATATCGATATTTTAAAGGCTTATAATAATGGTAATTTTATCATAATTGTCGCATGTTGACTTTGATCAATATTTGACATATAACAGTTCTTTTTTTTTAAACTTTGCCCCATACTAGGAATTTCTCCTGTATAGTGGGTGCGTTTACAAACATTTAAATTCACATAACAAACAACCAGATCCGGAACCACAGCCATACAAATATTTGTTTTTTGAGAAGCGTCCCAAGAACCGTCTACTTCTATAGCAGTTAGCACGTTAGATGTCGAGGTACCTACCTAAAATTAATATGGCGAGAACCAATGCCCATTTTAGTCTGTGTATTATTATCTAGAAAAAACAGTAAACCTAACATTTTCCTAAATAGGTTGGATTCAGACCCCAAAACTTTAAAGATCTAGTCAGAAGTGTATTTACGGTAGACACATATTGAGCTAGTTATGTTTTAACTCCCGTGTCAGCCTTGCAGGTATACCAAGGTAAACAGTGAGACTATTGGCTGTCACCTTGAGCATTCACGAGGCTTAAATCCAAGCTCCGGGCTACTGCTCAAAAAATCTGATCAGAAAACACTTCCCAATTGAGGAATCGAACCCAAACTAGAAGCCAAGCAGACGCGTTTTGGTTCTCAATTCGTTATTATTATGTCTAATACATTACCTATCTAGCTGATATGACATGATATTTTCGTTTACTACAAGTGTTATTAAGGTATTTCCATCCAGAAATTCTCAGTAGCAGTCCAGAGTTTGGATTTATGTTTATCAACTGGTGATTGCAAAGCCTGAAGAATTGCCTAGTTGGTGACAGTTGCTCGCGACTTTTACTTGGGACTTAAATATAAGTGACGAAATGTGGGTGTCCTATTGTTACACTCTGTCTTACCCTTGAGGGATTACTGTCGTGACGTTATGTTAAGTAATACTTCAGATCACCAACATCGTAGAAACTTGGCTAGTTCATAGTCAACATTACTAACGTAATACAAACTTGTAGAACTTTACAAGGCCAATGCCGCCGATCGATCCGTTGCTTAGCTCACGATAGTTGCGATAAAACTGTTCAGTAACAGGGGCGAGCCTTATCGCGGGGGCACGTGTCATCAGCTAACTCAATGCACCCCATCATTGTTGTGATGTCAGAAAATGGCATTCAGGTCATTGTTTTTGTGAACTAAGCAGCTGAAAGCGCTGGCATTTCCTAAGATGGTGTTGAAAGCAGGATTAAGAAAGTAGCTCAGTTAGGTGGGATTCCCATCTAACTAAGCTACTTTCTTATTGCAACGAAGAATTTTAGTGTTATTCCAACCGTGGGAACACTAAATTCTATCAATCTGTACTAAAATGCAAAAGAGGCAAGATTTTTTTGTTATGTTTGTATCGAATAAGATCCGAAACTACTCGACCGGCTTTAACCATTTTCTCACCAATAGAAACCTAAATTATCAGGGGTCAATATAGGCAGTAATTTATTTAAAAAATTACGCTTAAAAAGGGTGGAGGGAAGGTTAAAATTCGAAGAGAAAAGTACGAAATCCACGCAGATGAACCCGCGGGCAAAGTGCTCTGCTGTGGTATAAAATATATTCCTTAATAAAATCTTGTTGTTATTTTCGGTTTGAGGGCCTGTTGGCTAAATAAACAGCCGCACGGGTCGCTCGAAGGTAAAGCTAAGGTTTCGAGGCCAGTCCGTCAACGGCTGTCCACTACATTCCGTGACCTCTCCGTGCCTTGGAGATCCCGGCTGTCATTCATAGATCCTTGATAAGTAGTTGCAGTGTTACCAAAAAGTATCGTTCTAATCAGTATTACTGGGTTGTGGTGGTCAAATGGTAGTCGCTCATATAATTTACGTACTAGTACTTAGCTGTATCCGGTTAAACCGGATGTCGACCCAAAATAGTTTTATTTTTTAAATCTTGCCCCGCACTAGGAATTTCTCCTGTATCGTGGGTGCGTTAACTAAAATTCTAACTCACATACATAAACAGCCAGACCCGGAACAACTACCTATAGGCCATACAAATATTTGCTCCGTGCGGCAGTCGAACCAACGACACGCAGCGCAGCAGTCAATCGCTCAGCCACTGCGCCAGCCGTACAAGGCTAAGCAGATGATTTATAACATTAAAATAAATTGAAATGAAAGATTCATGATACGAAATACTACAGAAATAAAAAGATATTATACTAATAGGAATCTTTTTAGGAAAAGGGTTTATGAGATTTTTCAAAGTCGCTATCCAAAATTCCTTACCGTATGTATCAGAATATTGGCCAGCAACCGCTTAATGACATACAATAATACAATAACATTTTATTTCCTATCTGATTACGTCGGTCCTCCCACAAAGCGTTCTCATTACCGGCGTTTCACTTTACACTTCCTGCTCATTCGTGTGCAATCTGTAGTGTGCAAATCCGTTAATCTTATTTGGTGGGTAGTCGGAACGCACGTGGCGCCACGTGGCGCGAAATCAAACTAATCTCTAGGCCGTACGCGTCGGCGGGCAGCGCGCGTGCGCCGACCCGATAACGCCAAGAAACGCCATTCATTCCCGCTCTTTTGTAGTGAACAATCACTTATTTATTTATGATATTTGCTACTAGTCAACCTGCCACCCTCGTGAGTTAATGTGTACTTAACTCGGCTTTAGCTCCGCGTCAGATAGGGTGTCTTATAGGGGGTATGTTATAGTTACTGTTTATGTAAAAGACTTATGACACTGATTCGATATTTTGAAAAGATTTAGTTAAGCATTTTTTTATATTTTTTTGTAATCAAGTCTATTTCGAAACTAAATAATTTATTTTTCAAATTTACTTTTCTTAAACAGGAACCCTATCTACTCGTATTTATACTCCATACTAATATTATGAATGTGAAAGTTATTGTGTCTGTATACCTTTTCACGCTTAATCCGCTGATGAAATTGATCCATATCAATCTCCATAGATAGTGTGAGACCCTGGGAAGGACCTAGGATAGTTTTTAATCGGCGACTACGTCTTCATCAACGATTACTGACATTCACGTTGACGAACTCGCTGACAAAAGCTACTATCTTCGTAAACACCAAAAACTGGCATATTTCATTATTACTTAAACCTGACTGAATCTTGAGTTAAGGCCCTTTGGCTTATGCCACAGGCGCTATGAATCTTGAAACTGTACGGAATAAGTATTTGCGAAACTCAAACCGTGATCCTCACATCAGTAGTAACACTAAAACTTGAAAACCACCATTTCTGCTACGAAATAAAGGTTTTGTCAAAGTTAAATCGTACAGAGGCAAGCACATCACGCTACCCCAATCTGTTAAATCTCTATTATATAGTATTCGATAGTTTTTCAACTTTAATTTCACAAAAGAATAAAGTTTGTGATAGCTTGATGGGGTCTGTACCATCGACGTGCGATTGACTGTACAACAAAGAAAGTCGTGGTTTTGAATCGCGTCCCTACTTACAGCGATTATTTATGCTAAATAAAATTAGGTTCCGTATTAGAAAACTTAATACTACGAAACGTACATACACAGACTAAGTAGTACTTAATTATGGTTTTTTCTTATCTTGAAACGTGTTGTGTTCCAAAAAGCTAGTGCTCAAACATAAATAAAACGTTACTGACAGTGACAGTGGATGAACGAGATGACAGTGACACTGACAATTCTATCAATCGCGTCATTCGTCGTGGTGTATTGTTCCACTCATTATTTGTTTTCCACAAAATACGGAATTTAAATAACAATATCAATCAATAAAGAAAATCAGTTAAAATGGGTGAAGAGGACGAATACGCGTGCGTTAACAGAGCGCACTTGAAAATCAAGGACACGTCTGGTATCAAGAAGAAAAAGAAGAAGAAAGCCAAGAAAGAAACAGAGAAACTGATGGAGAATGAAGTACAACAACAGGTTCAGCAACAACAACAACAGCAACAGCAGCAACCAATTATCGCAGTTGTCAATACTAAAACCAAGGCTGAGATGGCGTTTCAAAAGATGCAGGAGAAAATGGTAATTATACTGGCCTGGTTCATCTTCCTAAAAGTTAGCTTTGATCTTGTTTGTTAGTGATTTGAAGACAACTTATTGCTGAAAATTCCCAATCCTGCTAACAAAATAATTAACCTGCAAATTCAAGGACTGTTAGGTACTGTAATAGAGACTTCTAAAGCACTGGATCAGAATCTTTCTACTCTTGACCAGTGTCATGTTCTTTCTTTTAAATTTCAACAATTATAATACATCTTGAGTCCTTAAAACCAGCCTGTGTGCAATAAGTTCCGCTATTATTATTGCATAAAACCTTTACAGTACTTACCTAACTGCTTTGTAAACTATACATCAATTTGTAGTCAACTCAGTTATAATTTTTGGAACGCATTGCCTGCATGATTCAAAGTTGTCTTAGTCATAGCTTTTGGAACTGCCACCTCTCTTTTCTCCTGATATCCTGTAACACATTTACTTACCAGCCTTATTTATCATTACAGCAAAAACAGAGGATACAGCAAAAAGCCGAGATGACTCACAAACAAAGAGTGGAGAAGTTTAACCAGCATCTAGACAGCCTGACTGAGCACTTTGATATACCTAAAGTATCTTGGACTAAGTAAATGTACAGAGGCCAGCACACCAAGCTACCAAATGTGTCATATTTCTTTGATAGGTTTTCAACTTTATTACAAAAAATAAGGTTGATGTTCAATTGGGAAAATGTGACAGTTTGGGGTACCTTGTGTGTCTGTACCTGATACTATTAGCATCTTGATTTTATTATTGTAACATAATTAAAACAAGGGGGATGAAAGGCAAATGTTATAGAATTATGGTTCATGACATTGAAATGTAAAATATAATAAATAAATTTAAGTACCAAACTAAGACATTTAATTTTATTAAAGCAACTTTTTATTTTTCTTGAAATACCTAAAATTAAAAGTAATACTGCATAGTAAATAGTGGTATTGAGATTTAGGCTGAAAGCTGACTCCAACATAGTTGAGTAAAGGCTAGGCAGGTGATGATGACAAACAACTGGTACAAGTCATGCAATATTGTCACTTAGGGATTAGAAATGTATGTATAGGAGATAAATAAATAAATAATGCTGGACAATCCATACAGCATCATCTAGCCCCAAGCTAAGCAGAGCTTGTGTTATGGGTACTAGATGACTAATGTACTTAATACAATACATATTTATTATACATAGGAAATACCCAGAACACCCGGAACAAATCTTTGTAGTTTGTTTGTTACACTCATCATCTTGCCCAAAATGAGCTATTTCTGGGTAGAATGTAAAGTAGAACCAAGAAATGTTTTTTTTTTTTTTTTTTATTTGAACCTATGAAGGTTTTTTGTCCTATGAATACTTTTCTGGCGAAATGCACAGTATTTATAGTATTTGTCCTTTAGATCCGACTGGTGCGGTTAATGGGTTAAGTTACACCTAATATGACTTTCAAATCAAACACTGTTATTGTTATAACATTTTATTTAGATGGCGAAATGCACAGTATTTATAGTATTTGTCCTTTAGATCCGACTGGTGCGGTTAATGGGTTAAGTTACACCTAATATGACTTTCAAATCAAACACTGTTATTGTTATAACATTTTATTTAGATGTATAAACAAATAATACAACACATATTTTATAGTAATTAATAATAATGTATTTTGGACGGTTTCTTTTCGTAGACAGGTAACACAATGTTACTGTAAACTGTAATATAACGGTATATAAAGGCATTGCACAACAAAAAATATTGTGTATAAGTATTTGATACCTAAGCTATTACTCAATAAAGTAACTAAAGAGACTGGTTCCATATGTTTCTCATCATGTACAGGCTATAGCTGCATACATACTTTTAAAAAGTTTGATAGCTGTATGGCCGTTTTCACTAACATTAATCAACACCTAAATTAATGCCTAAATATTTTTGTTATTGTGTCAACGTTCGGCTAAGTGACGAAAGTTCTACATCGCGTTTTTTTAGGCATTCATTTAATAGGTGTAGCCTAGTTTCAGTGATAACAGGCGTAAAATATTTCTAAGGCACAAAAACATGAAGGCTTACCCTTACGTAAAGACAAAAAAGTAAAGCACAGTCAAAGAAATAAGAACATCATAGCTACACCATCTTATATCATGTTTAGAGTTAATACAAGAAAAATCTTCTTACATATAACACTTAAAGAAAAAAAGTGAATTTATTAGTTCAGGAAGAACTTAAGGTAAATCCTTAGACCGGTTGTACACACGGTTACCTTAAAACCTACGGTTAATTAGTGTCGGCACAGTAATCAGTGTCATATGGACCACTATCGAAGTTTGCTGTGGTAAAGCTATGCCGCGGTATACACCGCACCGTGATCTACATCAGGGCGCCGTGTGTACGCAGCTAGCGTGCCTTAGGGACTAAATACATTTATCTTAATTCAGATATCGTCCATAGAAAACACCAGTATCGTATGAGACGCGTTCAACAAAAGCTGAATTGAGTAATAAGTCCCTTACCGTGAAAAAACCGTACTGTGTACAACTGGCGTTAGGGTCATATTACAGAACCTTTCTTTCAAAACTTAACCATTACTTAAAACTCGTTTAATTAAAGCCATTTAATCGGTTGAAACAAGTAAAAATGCTTCAGTCTTGTATGAGGCTCTGTAATACGAGCATACAATTTGGTAAACCATGATTTATGTAAAAAAAAGGTTCACATAAAAATCTAAGAATGCTATATGATAAATGTTCTGGAAAAAAACTGCAGTCATGAATGTGCTACTAACTGTCTTATTCTAATTATCGTAATTAATGACCTACCTATTGAAATGTTAACTTATAGCACTACTTTCACTCGATCTTTATAAACGTAAGATTAATGATGATACTAATCAGATCAAATATACATACCATAATACGTGGTTAGTAAAATATGTTTATACAAAGATTCATTAAGGCACATTGCAGTTATTGAGATTCGTCAGATAAGTCTACATAGTGTAGGTACTTAACTAATAAGTACAGAATCGAAGAAAAGATAAAATAAAAAATCTTATAAAAACTGGAATGATAAAATAATACAATTGTAACTGGATAAAAAATAGTCAATAGAACAAAATTAAGTAGCTTTTCTACAGCAGAAAAAATCACTTGAAAATGAGGTTGAAACAACATTAATTTACTGCCAATTTCAATAATGTATCTCAATCCAAATCTTTGTTTTGGGAACAACCTTTGTTTTTAACCAATCAATGGCCGAGTTTGCAATTTGTCACCTAGACAAGGCGAATCAGAAGCAAGTATTAGATCGCGGATTGAGATACGTTATTTAATTGGCAGTACGACAACCTACTTGTAATCTACATCAGTCTAATCGCGAAAACTCAAACCCGCTTAGTATAAAGTCCGTTCCGCCAATCACCGTGATTTGAAAAAAAAAGTGCTTTAATTAAAAAAAAGTCAAATGGTTTTTTTTAAATGATAACAATGATCACACAACAAATATTTTGCCTAAATATTAAGTGACGTTTGATCATCTGTTTAGAATAAAATTACACATGGCAATGTGCATTGAAAATAATGTTCCCATCAACATCATAGTCGATTTGCAGATGGCTTAAAAACTTCTTTCTATTTCCACCTTTAAACTGGCAGAAGCAGCAAGACATTAACGGAACGGCGACTTTAATTGAGTAGTTTTCGAGTGTTCGGTCTTTTATTCATTAATGTATTAACGTTACTAAAGCTACCAAAAATATCGTTACGGTATTAACTGCCACTGCTTGAGCAGAATTACTGCCCCAAAATGAGAAGCTGAACACTTTTACGTAGTTCTCCTTTGTAGACCAAGGGTCGCTGCCGTCGTCAAAATGCATCGGACACTGGTCGCGTTCCCTCTCATATTCTTCCATTTCTACGGCGACTGCTGCGCCTTCCGTGTAGTTCCACGATGTTACGTCTTGCTTCAAGTCACAATATGGGCCTAAGGCTTGGGACATTAGAATTCTGGAAAATAAAACAATGTTTTTGAGAACACATACTTTTTTTTTTTTTATAATAATAAAGTATGTTTGTACAAGCCCACCACACTATTGTTAGTGTGGTGGGCTTGTCCCAAAATAAATCTGGTTTTCAGGAGTTGTAGTGGTTTGGGAATAGTTTCAAACTACTGCAATTCCTGATAACCAGATTCAACAGTGGCGACCACCAGAAAAGCGTCGAGACAATGAAGCCCGACGAGTCCCGGAGAAACGATTCAACTGTCTTGGATCCCGCAATGAAATTAATCAGAAAAGATTAGCGGAGGAGTTAGAAAAATACATAATTTCCACTTCCCTCCATATCAAGCAGGAGACAGAACACATACTATGAATAACGAGAAAGTGGACGGCCATTCGGTTTTTTGTTTGTTCAGCTGAAACATTAAGTAGGTACATACCTATTTAGATCAGCCCGCTGATACACCCAACACCTATATTTAGAGAAGGGATCCAACTCATCATATGTGATCAGATAAGACTTGAGATTCTCCTTCCAAAATCCTATGCATTTAATCCTGTAATCTGGATCACTGTAGATATCAACTGGTCTGCCCAAGTAGTCGACAGACAGACAGTAATTCTCCTTGATCTGTATAGTTTTCTGGTCTATATCACAAACTGAGAAGTCACTCAAATTCAATTTGCAGTACAAGTTTGGTCGAGGACTTAAAGTGACGCCTCCCAATATCCTCGTCTCGAATTTTACGTCGCCTCTTTGGGTAAAGTTGAATTTTCCTGCGACTGGGCAACGGATTGGCGAAGGGTCCTTTTTCAAGAAGATATCGTAGCGCCATTCTTGTTTGTTTTTGAACTGTACCCATGAGCACACTGTATGGAAGTTACTCTGGATCATGGCTAAGCCCTTCCGGAATCTAAAAAAGAAAGAATCATAATAATCTTTAAAATACCTCATCATCTGCCTAGCCTTTTCTTAACTATGTTGGGGTCAACTTCCAGTCTAAACAAATGCAAATGAATACCAGTATTTTACATGGAGCGACTGCCCATACTGACCTCCACAACCCAGTTACTGGGCAACATGATACCACTTGGTAAGACTGGTTGTTAAAATTTCGGGCTTCTGACTACCCATAACAACTGTAAATGATATAAAAATGTCAGCCAGGACCAATGGCTTAATGTGCTTTCCGAGACACGGAGGAGTCCCGATATGTTACGAAACGGTCTCCCATCCACAGACTGACCTCAAGCGTAGCTTAACCTTCGTACAATCCGTGCGGCTGTTTTTTTAGCCATAAGCTCTTTAAATTCTAATCCGAGATCTTTAAAATTGCTAATACCCGATATTATAAATATTTACCTTATAACATTATGATGTTGTGGTACAAAGTCGAAGCATACATAATCTTTTTGGCATCCATCAACTGTGAGACGAGCCATCATCACTCTACTGTCACGCTGCTCTCTGTGAAGAAAAAATATTTATTACTAGCCGTTACCCGCGACTTCGACCACATGGAATAACATGAGATTCTTCTTGTATTATTACGCAGTTTTTTTCTCTGCGATAGATATTGCATGATTTCACAATTTTCTTCTTCTATACATGTTAAACAAGCGACAACCGCTGGGGTAAACGTTTGACGGCACGGTTGGCGCAGTGGCTGAGCGATCGACTGCCGCGCCGCGTGTCGTGGGTTCGATTCCCACACGGAACAAATATTTGTATGGCCTACAGGTAGTTGTTCCGGGTCTGGCTGTTTGTGTATGTGACTCTAAATGTTTGTAAACGCACCCACGACACAGGAGAAATTCCTAATGTGGGACAACGTTTTTTTAAAAAAAAAAAAAAAAAAAAAAAAAAAAACGTGTTCTTAAGTGGAGACCGCGACTCGGCAAACGTAGTGTAGGACGCCGTCTGACCAAGGCAAGCTGAAGACAGGGCGCTATGGCGCTCATTAGGAGAGGGCTATGTCCAGCAGTGGACTAGTATAGCCTGATGATGATGATACATGTTGATTAAATTACACAAACATTTTGTCCAAACAATAACTAACCACCTGGAAAGTTCTATTGTTGTCTTCATTGCACAATAGATCTTCGATTTAAATAATTTTTAATAAGTGGAAACTATACCTGCAAACATAAATAGTTCTTCTGAATCTACCCTCATCAGGATAGTAAGTTTCTATGATGTGTGTTTCATTGATAAAAACATCAGCATCAATATTAGCAGTGTTGATCCAGTCTCCAGAAAAGTTTTGCGGTAATCTACATCCTGGTTCTACCACTTCAGCCTTAAAAAAATAAACAGTTATAGTTTTAATTTATTGTAATGACTTCTTATTATATTTGTGACGACCGATGTGGCGCGGCGGGCGATGGTCCGCCTGCGACGCAAGAGGTTGCGGGTTCGATTCCCGCCTTGGGAAAAATGTTTGTTAGATCTACAAATATTTGTTCCGGGTGTTCTGGGTATTTGCTATGTATAATAAAAATATCTATCTATGTAATGTATTGTATTAAGTATATCAGTCATCTAGTACCCATAACACAAGCTCTGCTTAGCTTGGGGCTAGATGATGCTGTGTGGATTGTCCAGCAATATTATTTATTTATTATTTACTAGGATAGAAAAATTGTATACCAATATTATTGGCATGCAGGATGTTAAAAATCCTGAGAGTTGATAATAAATCAAAACAGTTCATCCTTAAATTGATAAGAAATCCCAATAACAATGATATTAAATACAGGAAAAGTTTTTAAACAGTCAGGATAGTTTTTTTGTTGGAACAGTATCAGTAAATTAATACACAATAACACCAAAAACCAAATGGCGTATGATAGAAAATGAGGAGTGCGGCAGATTGTTCAAGAACCAAGTAGTGGACAAAATGATTGAAATGAAAGATATGGAAGGGAAGTCTGTGAACGAATGCTGGAATGAGATGGCAGATTGTATAAGAAGAGTAGCAAAAAATATATTTGGAGAATCGAAAGGGAAAGGTATGATAGATAAGGATACATGGTGGTGGAATGATGAAGTGCAAAAGTTACTTAAAGAGAAAAAAGTTGCGTTTAAAGAATGGCAGGGTGTGGAAAATGGGAACGATGGTTTGAAAGAAGAAAAGAATACAATTTACAAGGAATGGAAGAGAAAAGCAAAAAAGGCGGTAGCAGTTGCTAGGGCTCAGGCACAGGAGAAGTTGTATGACTCACTGGATAGCCCTAGAGGCCAGAAGGAGCTCTATCGGATTACGAAAGCAAGGGAAAAAAGGACAAGAGATATTACTCATATCAAATGTATGAAAGATGATGTAGGTAAGGTTCTGTGCAATGATGATGAAATAAAAGAGCGATGGAAGGTTTATTTTGATAAGCTTATGAATGAGGAGAATGAATGGAATGGTATGGTACGTGAGGCACCAGTAAATGAGGGTTTGGTAAGACAAGTTAGCATGGATGAAGTGAGGCAAGCAGTAAGAAATATGAAAAATGGAAAGGCCATGGGCCCAGATGATATACCAGTAGAAGTATGGAAGGAACTTAAAGAAGATGGATTTACGTGGCTGACTTTATTCTTCAATAAGTTGTTGCATGAGGAAGTGATCCCACAAGATTGGTGCAATAGTTCACTAGTGCCCATCTTCAAAAATAAAGGGGATGTACAGGACTGCAACAACTATCGAGGGATAAAGCTCCTGTCGCATAGTATGAAAGTATGGGAGAAGGTGATAGAGAAAAGATTACGAGAAGAGAGTGAGATTTCCCAAAATCAGTTCGGGTTTATGCCAGGTAGAGGAACAATGGACGCCACCTTTGCACTCCGCCAGTTGTGCGAGAAGTATAGATGTGCACATAAAAACTTGCATATGGTGTTCATTGACCTAGAAAAAGCGTATGATAGGGTGCCTCGGGAAGTGTTGTGGTGGGCCTTGAAGGAGAAAGGTGTGCCTGGGAAGTATGTTGAGTTGATTCGTGCGATGTACAGCCGATCTAGTACCTATGTCCGGTCGTCTGCTGGGAACACTGACAAGTTCAGTGTGGCTGTAGGATTGCACCAAGGGTCGGCCTTAAGCCCTTACCTCTTCCTGTTAATAATGGACGCACTGACGTCGGAAATACAGGAAGAGACACCCTGGTGCATGCTATTTGCCGACGACATGGTCCTTGTCAGTGAAGATGGACCTGAGATCCAGGGTAGATTGGAGAAATGGCAACAGAAGCTGGAGAGTGTAGGCTTGAAAATCAGCAGAACCAAGACAGAGTATATGTTCTGCGATTTCGGCGGTCTCGCCAGCCCTGAAGCCATTGCGCTTGATGGCGTGCTCCTTCCGATCTGCTCCGACTTTCGGTATCTCGGTTCATTAGTGCAAAGTGACGGAGGAATAGATCGGACTGTCAAGCACAGAATAAACACAGGGTGGATGAAGTGGCGGCAGGTAACGGGAACAACCTGCGATTCCCACGTTCCCCTTAAACTTAAAGGGAAGATCTATAAGACAATGATTAGACCTGCTGTCTTGTATGGATCAGAGTGTTGGGCCACAAAAGGAATGAATGAAAGGCAGTTGCATGCAGCGGAGATGAGAATGCTAAGGGGGATGTGTGGTGTTTCGCGAATGGACAGAATAAGAAATGAGTATATAAGAGGAAGTCTGAAAGTGGCGCCTGTGACAGAGAAGTTGTGTGGAAATCGGCTATCATGGTATGGACACGTGATGCGAAGGAATGAGGATCATGTTGTGAGGAAAGTTTTGAGTATGAATGTAGAGGGTTACAAGAGTAGAGGGAGACCCAGGAAACGATGGATGGATTGTGTGAAAGTTGATATGGCTAAGAAGGAGGTGACTTCTGAGATGACGGGAAATAGAGATGTATGGAAGAAGAAGACATGCTGCGCCGACCCCAAATGAAATTGGGATAAGGGCAAGAGGATGATGATGAGTATCAGTAAATTAATAATAGTAATACAACATATTTCCATCAATTATTTAAAACTTTTTGTTTTTCTTTTATCCCTGTTTGTAATCAGCAAAATATGGATACAACCTATTCGTAATATTATGAATGGAAGCTCGCGGTGTCACGGTGTGGACGTCATGCATGATAGTCTATCTATTGCGCGCGCTTTATTGTGAAGTCCGTCCTTTTATATTTTTTATAACTCGTTTATTTTGTCAAAATTTCCGTATTGTCATTTTTTTTTCCAGTTTGTATAATAAATATCATGATGGCAACTTAAACAGCAGCATGGTTTTATTCCAATTAAAAACTTTTATTACCTTAACAGCTGTGACTCTGTATCTTTCAGGCGACTTCTCAACAGTCTTGAGTGTGTTACATTCCGGTGTTATAGATGCACCAATATATAGATCATCATCTCTGTTCTTTAGGAAACAACGGTACTTCTCGTCTTTACGAGATTCTTTTGTGTTCGCAACCGCAAAGAAGTGGTCCTTGTTGACAAACCAATGTCCTATAATCAAATACATATTTTTATGAAAACCTTTATAAATTCAGCAACTATCTTTTTTGCATTCCAAGTAGTATATCAAATCTTAGATCTAGCATATAATTTATGTCATAGTAAATTATGAAACAATAATATGTTTGGTACGCACCCAAACAGCTGTACTCCACAACACCATCAAAAGTATTGGACATTCCAGAGCATTTCCTATACGTAATATTGAACTTCTGATTGGTGATCAAGAACTGGGTACCAGCAGTTTGACAAGACTTGATCTGTGCATCAGGATGGTTACATTCACCAGTGAATCGGAAACGGTTTTGATATGCAAACTGCCATACACCTTCCAGAGATGATCGACAGTTGACCTACAAACAGAGGAAATGTGTTATTGGAATTTTGATTCTACTACTTATTAATTCTGAAATGGCATATCATAGCCTTAAGCCTCTTTAGTCAGTTCAGCTCTTTAATCAGGTCAGTTCACACTGAGACACATGCACGGACATTTTTTAACTTTATTTACTACATGATAAGATACACATTTCATTATGTGAATTCAGGATATGTTACGCCACATAGCGCTGCGCCTCGAGATGCCTCACTAAGATCATGTCGCATCGCGTTTAGGTGTGAACTTAACCTTAGTATTATGTAGAAACTGTTAGTGTTAAGGGAAATGTTTTGCATAACACCAATTAGATTCATATTATCATTAGCTCAGCATATTTTCAGGATTAAAAACAATCTTATATGAAACTTACAGGTACATAGTTCTCAGAGAACAAAGTAATAAGTCCCTGCTGATCAGGATTAAGACCCCGGCACACTCTCTCCACAGTTGGTTCCTCATCAGGGCCCAAGTTCACACATGGGGACTCAATCTTCTCTAGTACATTCACAGTTCTCACAATAAGTTTTACACAGTAATAACACTTTGTGTAAGAAAACACCATTGTGTAGTTTACTCGGTATTCTGCCTTTATGTTTATGCATACTCCCCTGTAAGAGACACAACCATGAATTTCAAATTATTCATGATCCACTATTTTTAAATACTTAACATCTACAAATCATAAAAGAATTCGGATGGTAGGTCGTCTGATCGGCGGTTCTTGTAGAAGACAACATTTTAACTGATTATCCTTATTAACTATAGTAATTATGGCAATAAAAATGTTGTATGTATTAATTGCCGGCTTTACCGCATTTGTGATTATTATTATGTATTTTGTTCTCTATACCTCGGAGTAATAAATGACTCATTGAAAACCAATAAGAAATACATTACCTCCCAGTCATATCACTAGCATTGATATCAGTTATTGTTTGTTTGCCATTTTCGAAGGAAAACCAAGTGCTTCTCAGCACTAAAGGTATCATACATTCTGCGACAACAGTAGCAACTAAAACAATACAATAAATACGTTATGGGGCGTAACCACTTGGTAACGATAAATGATATTTAAAAATCATTACAAACAACTTACGCCCAAGTGATAGAAAACATATCACAGTGATTATGGCTAAGTTGCGAGCCATCTTTGTGATTGTATTTTATTTACGGATACATTAGAAATCAATGAAATACACGCAAACTGAACAACAGTGCTTTCAAACCACACTTTTTGACAAGTTCACGACAAGTTGATGCCAAGCCACAGACGCTGAAGATAACGAAACTAAGCGCCGCACCGCAAAGGTTCACCGGTCACAGCAGGTACGCCCGCGGCCACAGACTACATTCAGATACGGCATTCATCTTGAGCATCCTCAATTACTTTAAGCGATTTGGACCTTACTTGCTTCAGAGACCCACCACTCCACTGAAAGATCTAATTAAATGCCGGCAACTATACGGCCGCCGCACATAGCGCGTGCTGTAAGTCTACGAAATAAGTAAATCAAAAACAGAAAGTCCTGGGATCCTGAGATAGCACCTGTCTGAATTTTGTAAGTTAATATTGCAAAATCTGGTAAAAAAACTCTTTGATGTAAATGAGATAGTGAGATCGACTTACTACTCAGTAGTAAGAATATCAGAGTCAAATCGATCAGTAATAAAGTAGCCGCGGCTGAATTAGCTTGCGTTTACTCCGCTCTCATCCTTCACCAGTTACGGCAACGTCATCATCATGACGTTGCCGTAACTGGTGAGAAAATCTCCACCATCCTGAAGGCGGCCAACGTTGATGTTGAGCCATACTGGCCGGGTCTGTTCGCAAAGGCGCTGGAAGGCATCAACGTTCGCGACCTGATCACAAACATCGGATCCGGCGTGGGAGCTGCGCCGTCTGCCGGCGCTGCGCCCGCCGCCGCCGCAGCAGCACCCGCTGCTGAGGCCAAGGAGGAGCAGAAGGAGGAAGAACCTAAGGAGTCCGACGACGACATGGGCTTCGGTCTCTTTGACTAAAAACCTTTATATCGAAGCTGCGATATTCCATTGTTAGCTTTGTGAAGCTTATTTAGTTATAAGGATTAAATGAACTACTGATACCCGATCGTAGAATGAGACTAGACGCGCTAGTCTAGCGTGAGATCTCCGAAATGTCAAATGCCACTATTTGTGGGTGAACTGCGCGTGCTTATTTCTAACTAGAATAATGTTGTGAATATTTTGCAATACCTGATATTAATTATAGCAAATATGATATACGGGTCAAGACAAAGTGACACAGTTTTATCAGGAACATAGGTACTTTCTAAGCTATACTTCAGGACCTTACTCGACAGTGGCGCCAACTGGTGAGCACAAAAATGGTAGCCAATTAGCCATCATTAGCCTGAGATCTGCCTGGGCAAATTACAATATGCCGCTATCTGCGCCTGGGCAGATCAATGAGGGCAACATATTTGACAATTTGCCGAACTAGTCACTTGGCCTATGGCCACATTGAGAAATGGCTCGTAATGTACTTCTGTTTCACGACGCTGGTGGCGCTGGCCGAATACCCAAACGTTTAGCTTGAACGATGTGGGGAGTTTAAACGGAGAAATGGTAGAATATTGTGATCTGCTCAGATCGATCTCGATCGGCCTCAGTATTCTACGAGCGGCCCAGGACAGTCCTGCGAGATAATTATGATCAATAAATGTTGTACGTTACTTCCTCGACTATGGAACCCTTCACTGTGCGCGCTCATAAAATGCTTGCCACTTGCCACTTGGTCAGTTAATTTTTTACGCTTGCAGTTTAGTGCTCGATCGACTGTCAAAGCTTGACGTGTTCGTGTTTTGGGTTGCGGAATAAAACAAAATATTTCTCGTATCAATTGACGAATAACTTAGTAAGTAACATAATTATTTATTTCATTATCTTAACGAGAGGTAGAACTTTGCTCATCAAACCCATCAAATTTCTGTAAAGAAGCAATACATGACATTTAATATATTTTTTGCAAATTTTCAGGCATGGGTCGCCGAAAATCAAAACGAAAGCCTCCGGCAAAGCGTAAGGCCATCGAACCTTTAGATCAACAGTTCAACTGCCCATTTTGTAACCACG
Organism: Phlogophora meticulosa; assembly: GCA_905147745.2. NCBI lineage: Eukaryota > Metazoa > Arthropoda > Insecta > Lepidoptera > Noctuidae > Phlogophora > Phlogophora meticulosa. The sequence goes on along the minus strand of LR990520.1, from coordinate 12,935,424 downwards.
AGAAGTCCTGCGAGGTTAAAATGTACGTATTCATCAGATGATGATGAGTGATGACATTTGTCTACGTATTTTACGATCGATCTCTACAAATGAAAATCAATTGTAGCATGTATGAATGATGATATCTTGAGAACGGCTTAACCGAATTTACCGTTTTTTGTTGTTGTGTTTGTCATAGTCAAAACATTTTGTAAGAAACAAAATTTCCGAAAATTTGGATGGTATTTTTGTATCCAAATCTTAATTTAGAAAAAGCTAATATCCATTCGTAGCCAGGGCGGGTCGCTAGTTGTTAATAAAAATGATGGAAATCTGCCTATTACAATCCTACTTCTGGTCAAAGGCCTCTTCTGATACAAGGAAGGCACAAGCATTAATCATCCACATTTACAAGTCTGGGTTTCTTCATGATGTTTTTCTTCAACATAGTCATGTTTAACAAGATAAACATAAAAAATACAGGTGAATTGAAAATGTCTCATTCATATTTGCTCACATTTGAACGTTGTGTCATTGTGCATGTGAGAAGAGTGCAAACATAGAGTCTTTAAACACCAAGTCATCATGATGTTCATATTTATAATAACTTGTGGTTGATTTTTTTCAGGGATCGAGCACGGAATACGGCTCGGATACAGTGTCGAGTTTGTTTAGAAGACTTCCAGACTACAACAAACGTGTTATCCGAGCCTATTGATGTGTACAACGACTGGGTGGATGCATGTGAAAGCGCCAATTAGTTTTATGCCATTGGTTTTTACTTTAAGTTATAATACTGTTATCTCAACAATGTTTTAGTCTGCTAAAGATGCATTTTCAGGCTGAACATTTTAATAATCTTATGTGATGAGTATCCATATGGATATGGATACTACTTTATATTGATAATATTTATACCTTTGGAAGAGCATGTGAACATACAGGATATTGAAATAAATTCTCAAAGAACATTTTGAGTTTGTCATTCACTTTATTTACCAACAATAAAGCTTACAGGATAATGTGACACAGCCACTGTAAGCAATGTTCTTTATATTTAAGAAAATTTCTGCACTAAAAGCTATGTAAATAATTTGCATTACAGAGTCTTATAAACAAGAAACAGACTTTCATTCCGATCAAGACAAAGTCAAAAAATAAAAATAAATTTGATTAAACTTTAGTACTTAAAAATAACAACATTCATACAATGCAACAGTTAACATTTTGTTTTAATAAATAGGTACATAATACTTACTATTAAATTTTGTCATTTAAATATTAATACTGTATATCATTATCTATCATGCACTTTGGAGGACCATTCAATATTATAATTAGGCACAGTACCTACAGAATTGATAGTACATCTTTGGATAGGGCCACATAATTAGGTAGTTATTGTTATATTGTGTTGACAACAATACAACAATAATTTTAAGTTCGTAAATGTTATGGCATTTCCAGTCAGCTTACAAGTTTAATCAAATATTAGTTACCATAGCTAGTCAAAGATCTGCAAAACTCATGGCAATTAGTAATGGCCCACCACTAATTTAGTTGGTTCATTTATTATTCCATTTTATGTTAATATTTATTTGATAGTTTCAAATTAATCATATTATGTACTAGTGTTGCCAGAATTTTCATTTATAGTCGTATTGTTGTCCCCACATTGTATATAACCATAAAATCACATGCAAGATAACAATATATAAAAACCATGACAGTAAAAATGATGCCTCAGAACATTCTATGCAGGAGCTATGTCTCTTATCTCATTTACAATTCCACACAATTCTTTTTTTTCGTTACATCCATAGAAGAAAATATGGTGGCGGTTAGTATATTAGAAGCTCTAACGCTAATCCATGACCTAAAAGCTTTATCAAGATATAAGAATTTTTCACAAAATTTATTTTAGTATAATATTTGAAGTGATGTCTTTCTAAAGCACAGTTTACACTGTCTCAAGTTTTGAATGTGTGAATGGAATGTTCATCTTAGATCGAAGACAATAACAATACATCTACATTTTAGAATGTAACAACAAATAACTACAAATGTATAGCAACTATTATAGCTATGGTTTGTTAAATATTAGAGATAAAGATTGCAACATTCATTTATTTTTCGCAAGCGTTACATAATTTATAATATATTAAATATTTACCACCTACATAACATTTATGCAGAGGCATTCTCTAGATAGCATCCTGATCATCTTTAGGTTGAATATTCGTAGTAGTGTCCGATAATAATTGACCGTAAAATTTACTACATGTGCGGGTAAGTACTTAAACTTTAATTGTACTAACACTGAAGTCATAGCTTCGAGTACTACTGAGTTATAACAACATTATTCCTCAAATTTCTCATAATACTACGTATTCTATTGACATTATCAATATCATTCCCTTATAGCTATCGATATTACACATTGATCAAAATATCCCTATTTAAGTATTAACACAATAGACAGCGTCAAGCTGCATCACATTTCAATAACAAATTGAAATAAATAAATATTCACTCTATAAAAATAATATAATACATCGTCGATAATTGAGCTATTGCCTAGACTTACAACCCAGGGATATCTGTAACCATGTCATCGTTCACGTAAATCTGTATACATACTAAATTGCACGCGCTATGGAAACATTACGTAATATTTACAAAAAAGACTACGGAGTAGTAAAACTATAACAAGTGTATAAAGAGACATGACATGGTTACTAGAGCCGCATACCACCGAGCCCCTCCGTGCACAAGCTGTGTTTAGAAGGTATATAAGGTGTCAGAATAGCTCACATTAAAAGTTCACCACACTGGCGTACAAAAACAGGGCCTACATTAATCAAATCCTTCAATAATTCAATTGGAATGTGTTTGTCGAAACAATCAATATAAATAATAACCATTCATAGCCAATATGCAACGTCAAACAGCCATCTGCATTACACATGTTAAAATCCAATATAGCGTTAGAGAGAAATATCCACAGAGAAGCACAATTAGTCAATGCAAAAGTTTAAACATGTTTATATAGGTACACGAATATTAAAATTTGCCCATGTCGATGAAAGAATCGTACTGTAGATCGTAGCCGTCGCCGACAGTGTTTTCGTCGGAGGAGACGTAGCTACTGAGGCTACTAAGATATTGTATTGGAGCGTCAGTGTCGCACGTTGCCGTGTTGTCCGAATCATCAGAACTGTCGCTGTTACTGTCTATATACTCGTAGAGTCTGGTCGTCTCCGCTGCGATGCTACACACCTCAGAAATTTCATACGAGCTCATTATTGCTGATGTTTTCTCAATATTGATCGCGTCAAACGAGTTCGAAAGTAAAGCGTCTTCTATGGGAACCGTTTCGAAATGAGATGAACAGGCTTCTTCGGTGAAGCGACCCGAATCGCCCATTTCGGACACGTTGGGCGAGAACGTCTCATCGATGGCTAATGTGACACATTCACTTTGTACGTGAGAAGATTCATCGACGTCTTGGAAACTTATTAGGGGAATATCAATTTTAGGAAGGTCTTCCACGATATCTTTTGTTAGTGAGACTGAATTATCATCTGACAAATCTCCTTCAGCGTTGAGCGTCACAGAGTCGTAATTAGGATCCTTCTCGATGTTCAAAGGTTCTAAATCGTCCACACATTTGGTGGAATCGTCGCTGCTGTCTGACACTATCAACTCGATGCTCCTATCCAAGATACCGGTGTCCGTACAAGTGGACATTTCATCTTCGAAAACGATTTCAACACTCCTAATCCTCATGAGAGGCATTTTGGATGGTGACATTTCGTTGCCTTTGGCTGTCATACCTTTTTTATGATGACTAGTATCGAGTAACGACTCGGTGCATTCGCTGATTTCGTCGTAATCGATTTCGTAGCTCCTAAGATCAGAAACGCAAGGTGAGCTCTCGGTTACTTTGACAGTTGGTGTTTTAAATGTATAGATATGTGCATTAGTGTGATCGGGTGAGGGCGTTAGTGTGGTACGCGCATAGTTTCCCTAAGGTTGCAATGATTCTTATTGTACATTGGTGCCTAGATCTAGACCGCCCTCCTCCTGCATTTTCGTGAGGAACTTGAACACTCTCTGGTCCTCGTCCGTCTGTTTCACCATGTCGATTAACGCTAGCAGCTTTTTGATGCCAATGAAGATCCTGTGGAAGAAGGACCAAATTATCTCACATGATTAGCATTCAACATCCATCTAATTTCGCCTGGTCTTTTAGATAGTAAAGGAGCGAAATTAAGTTGGTGACTTGGTGGTCTTCAGAGTATAGACTATTTCCGAATTTGTTGTCCTAAGATGTCACCATCTCCAGTTTCGCAATATTTGTCGAAAGTGGTGATACTTTAACTTGGAACGGTCTTCAATGGTCTGCAACCTGCGTACGTGTACGACCAGATGAATGAACTTAAACAAAGCAGGAATATGTTATGATCGTACCAGGTGGCGTTCTGTAATTTCTATCTACCTCCATAGAAAAAGGCATGAGTATATGTTAGTCCATTATATCCAGTTATGGCCATTCACATATATACATAAATGTGAATGGACATAATACAGGGTGGTAGGGACAAATTTCAATGCAGGGGGATCCAGAATCATGGATTGATTTTATGGTATCAATTTGTGCGTCGATTTCACCCCGCATATCGAAAGTGGTTCTTTTGGGTGAAAAACTTGCAATTCGTGCACCAAAAAATGATTAAAAACATTGTTCAACATACCTGCTTATTCCGATAGGTTCTCGTTTAAATACAAGTCCAGTAAATATTATTTCAAAACAAACTACGTACCTTGCACCAGGTTACCGCATGTTGATCTAGAGTATTCTGGAGTACCAATTTTAAGTCCAAAGAATATTTTTTTTGTGTAAATCCTGACTTATACTCAACAAATAATTTCTTATAAATACCACTCAAGAATTTGGTGAATTCTATTCTGTGTAGTGGCTGAGACACTTTGAAACAAGTGCAAGCATATTATGATAGAAAAAAAATGTATTGGGAAAGAAAAAAAAAGGGGTATCAGCTATCGGCAACTACCATCACACACCTTGGATTTTCCGCGGCCAAAGCAATCTCTTCTTCAGTAGGTTTTGGCGCATGGCTCAGGAAATTTCGGAACTGCTTCATGCGGGACGGTCTAGACAAGACAAATATAATGTCCAACATTCATATTGCACCCCTTTTTATATTGGTAGTTATCAATTTGTTGATAAATCGTGTTCTGCGAGCTCTGAAACCAGCACACTGCAGGATTTCATGGACGCTACTGATGGCGCCAAACTCGAAGCTAAGTTCTGGGCCGACTTTATTTAGGTTGACATAGACACACTAAACTGTGAGTGTGGTTCATTAAACTACCCTTAAAAACAGGCCCGAAGCGGTTCAGCCGTGCGGCGGTGATCAAAATTAATTCCTCCGTCAACCAGCAAAGGCCTAGAAGTTACGACGGTGAGATATGGTCTCTATCAGTTGTAGACCTGACTGCGAGATCGATTGTTGCAGGAATAACCATCCGTAGGGTAACACCGCCATTTTGAATACGTTTAGAGCTTCGTTTGTATTACGGAATAGTTTAGACAGCTATTTTTTACAAAATTGTCGGAACTGACGGACTGAATATTTTTTTTTTTACCCAGGTATCCCTATTCTGAGGTACACCACCAGCACCATCAACAATTTTAAGCTTTCTCATGGTACTGCATTTACCTATAACTGAGGATAATTAACTATTTAAAACGTACCCTCAAAATTCCTTTAATCCTAGTAAGATAAATATTCACGAACTCTTAACCTGAAAAGGAACGGCTGCCGTACGAACCTGGGCTGTTGGCTAGTTATTCCACCTGTCCGTCTTCACTCCTCAGATCCGGGTAGTTAAGCGGGTGACCACTGACCAACCACACGAAATTTTCCTGATCCATTTAAAATTTATAAGACATTTCCTAGTGTGAACATACCTAGCTCCTCGAATGTCATGTTGTATCTTCTGCAGGTCCTTCTTGGAGAAACAATCGCTCTTCTCAAGCACCGCCAGCACATGTTCTGGTTGAGACAGGTTCGGTACGTGTAGGACGCCTGTGAACGCGGACAGCATCTCCATGTCTTCTAGGACTTGCCTGGCGATGAAATATTGTATTGTAAATACTGGTTGTTTATTTGTATTGTCATGTGTTAATCTTACTAACATTAGTTATAATTTGTTTTTTTTTTTTAACAAAGAATGGATCGATTATTCGATAAATAAATAAAAAATAGAACGATTTCGCATCGAGTGAAAAACGGTGACAGCAGTCGCCGACTTTTTCGCCACAAAGGACCATTCATACCATGAAAATGAACTTCTCAAACCAATAGTGCTACGAACAAAACCGGTTTAAAAAATAAGAGGTTGGATTGGGTTGTCCAGACGGTAACAATACAATTGTGTATCCTGTTTTCTGCTTAAGGAGTCAGTTCCAACGTGCGTGTTTCTAACACGCACGGAATCAATCTGATTATTCAGTAGTCTCTCAGAACTTAATAGAATCCCACATATTCATGAAAAGCTGTCGTTATTTACGAATAGGACAAATGGTTAATTTTTAGTTCTTACCTCCGACTGCTAGTGCAAAGAATAAGCAGTTTCCGACCCTTAGGCGGCTGTTTCTTCAGCAACACGAGTAACGCTTGCAACGTCAAGTTGGAATACCGAGGTCCAATGGGGCCGTAGTCGAGAAGACGCTCGATATTGTCCACCAGGATGCAGGACAGAGTTGAGCGGTAGGCGTCGTCGAAGTACTAGGGAATGACAAGAAGTTTGACATGTCAGAGATTATGTTTCTTGCCTTTGACGAAGAAACTAAGCGCTGAGGATCGTCCATTAATCACTAGAGGCTGGAAAGAGGGAGCGGCACAGTGTTGGTTTGGAAAAATTCACGAAAAATCACAAGGGTCGTAGCGAGTTATCACATGCATGTATTTTTCGATGTACACCCAATTTATGTTTAATGGACGACCCCTTGAGAATAATATTGATGAATGGACAGAGTAACCTTTACACGGACTCGGGATATGCTTTTACAGGACTTAATGTCCAATTTTGCCATATCTTTAGTGCTGAATACAAACAGTGTCTTATCCAGGTAATAAAAGCTGCTAGATATAGTCCTTATCCATCGCCGTTTATAGGAGACAACTCTTGTGCAGCTTTTACGTTTCTATTAACACCATATGAACTTACCTTTCTGATCTGCAAACATTTGGAAGCCTCCGTGAAGCCGACCATGTCTTCTGGCGAGCAAACCTTCACGAACGGGAAATCTGAGAGCTTCGCCAGTTCTGCGGCCAGCGCAGTCTTACCGCTGTTTGGTGGTCCTTCCAACAGCACTGATACTAAACCTGTAAAAAGTACACTCTATGAGGACCAAATTTTTAATTAGGTCTTTTAAACATATCAATAATACTGTTGATGATTCACATTGTTAGTTGTAGACAACAAGAGACTGTAAAGACCAATTTTTTAATTTATATTTTTAGCTTATTCGTTATTTTAAGACCAGGTTTCGAAATTTATTATGCCTCTTGACAATTACTGAACTTTTCAATCCTTATGTTATTGGTATTTGGCTTTGCTTTACCTTAAACAGATTTAACAAACACAGTAATCATAAATATTTATTTTTTGCTCATAGTTTCGAATCAAAAAAGGTAAAAAAAATATCGCACAAAAATAGAATAAGGATGAGTCGTAAATTATCCTCAACTGCATTAACAGGTTGTCTATTACGATACAATAAATAAATTCGATTACATTTATCAAAGATAATTATCGATATAAATTTATCTTGATAATTATCAACAATCCACCAACTTTAAACAAGTCATTCGAGGTACTTGCTTTTGAAAAAATAACTTACACTACACAAGGTTTCCAAAGCAAAGTGCGATCCGATAGGAAGTATCAATGCTATATTAGCACTGTCATACCGTTCGACGCAAAAATGTGATAAAAAAAACCTAATTTTATCTTTTACAAACTTTATCTTACCACTAGCTTCAGTAGCCCGCGCCTGCTGAATATAAAGCTGTCCATCCTCAAGCAGGGACGACACAGGGCTACCCCAATTTATAATGCCACGGCTCAAGAAATGTTCCAAAGCTTCAGCCGCAGTACCAAATGCTGGCTTGATATCGTTCTCAAGAGCGTGTAGAAAGTCACCCCGTTCGACCATGAGTTTCTCCATGGCTTCGGGGTCTACCTCTACTTTGCTTGAGGCTTTTATAAGACGGTTCATAGCGGTTGACTGAGCTGCACGGACTAAACCTTCGAGTTCAGCGCCGGAGAAGTTCTTAGTTAGGGTTGCGAGTTCCTGTGGGTAAGGAATAAGAAATGTATATCAATCAGCGCATTGAAAAGAGTATCTATCTTTTCTTCTATTTCAATCTTTTTCGGTGTGGTTATTGTAGTGAAGCTGGACACTTCCTGTACGTGTGGGAGAAGAAAGTAGGCCCACCGAAATTTGCAACTTGCTCACGCCTTTAAAGTCACAAAACGGGGGAGTCTCGATTCCAGGGTTAGACTCATCGTAAAAGTTGTTCATAATGATGAGTACAAATTATGGCAAGCAAAAACTAAGCTTGTATGTCCATATTTATTTTGTTTAATTGACTGCCACTTTGCACTAGAATTCTTAGTCAAAACAAGTGAGTGTCACGAACCTTAGAATCAACATCCTCAGCGATCTTCTTATATTCCTTCATACGCTTAGTGTGGATGTTCAGGATCTGAACCCTGCCAGTCTCGTCGGGTAGACCGATCTCCATCTGAACCTCGAGACGACCGGGTCGCATTAGCGCCTCGTCAATCATGTCACGACGATTCGTCATACCAATGACCAGGATATTGTTGAGTTGATCGACACCTGGAGTGATTAAGCGTTAACTTAAAGAAGCGTTGGAAAAATCTTTGTTTAAAATGGTAAGCCATTGCCATCGATTTGGGAAAGGATATGGCTAGTGTTGGGTTTCAAAAATTATAATGTGTTGTGTCATACAGAACTAATGCAATCACTACAATTTGTGGGAAATATAGATTTTAATACACTGGAAACTGGATATGATAGTAGAATGACTGGCCAAAGGAATTCAATCACTTAAATGGATGGCAAAGCTCTTTGATATAGTCACCGGCAAGTAAGATGGCAAAAGTCGTTAGATGCGCACAAGTCGTTTTTTAGGTCTCTTTGGTGGTCAAGCGGGACGCGGGGTATGAGGTAGCGTCGATCCGAGCGCGCGATTGGTGCATCAGTCGACCCTTGCCTCCCGCACCGCGCCTTCGTCCCGTTCGCTCCCGATTACACTTGAGTGCACGAAAATTGTACCCTTTGTTTTTGTTGTGTTAAACTTAAGTGTTGTTATTGTTTTTAAATTTAGTTTTTGTTACGAGTTGATGCTAGTGTTGTTGTTTAAAATTTAGTTTGTATTAAGTTCATTACTATGCCAGGACCAAATACCGTTTTACGGATACTCCTAATAAACTTGAATTCCTCTCCCTTCTTTAACTTTGTTCTATACAGACATGATTAAATATAAATGATGGCAATAACAATAGAATAATGACGATCAATAAAAGTTATCACTTTTTTGTGCCACTAAGTGTACGATGCGCGAACTTACCGCCACTACGCCAAAAATCTTGCCATCTTACGTGCTGATGATTATAGCTATAATTGAGCTACCACAAAGCTGGCATATGGAATTGAGTGGAGTTATGCTATGTATTACTTACCATCAATCTTTGAGAGCAGCTGGTTGACAACGGTATCATGCACGCCAGTGTTGCCTCCTACAGATCCTCTAGCTTTACAAATAGCGTCGATTTCATCAAAGATGATAATGTGAAGACCGCTGTTTGGTCCACACTGAAAGTGAGACAGTAATATAAGTAAGCTATTACTATGCGATCAAGGAAGGCTTTCTCATTTATTAACTAGTGTAGTAAACTTGAATAAATCAAAAGTGCAAATAATCTACGTTCTAAGTCAGCATTGTTCAAAATATTTGAGCCAAAATTTGGCCAACACTCACTCTTTTTTCTTCCTCTTCAGCGTCAGCAAACAGCCGTCGAATGTTGGCCTCGCTCTCGCCCACGTATTTGTCCAAGATTTGCGGGCCGTTAACAATCTTAGGCTCGCGTGCGTTCAACATATTTCCGATCTGACGGGCCATGAGAGTCTTACCAGTACCGGGTGGACCGTACAATAAGATACCTTTTACGTGTTTGCAGCCTAAAATGATACGAAATGAGTTATTAACGCATTAAAGTCCTCGTAGTTAATAACATAGCGGATGTTAAAATCCGTCAATTGATTTAGGAACTGCCATAGACTATCGATTTGTAATTAAATGAAACTGAATTCCATGACGTAGCAAAATTGAGGATATTGCCAGGTCATGGAATTCAGTTTGACTAATATAGTATAGAAAATGTGTACAAATTTACTACATGGTATGTAGTGGTTTTTATATTTACCTAATTGTTCCACAACTTCAGGAGGGAACACTCGAGAAGCGAAGGCTCGTCGGAAGATGGCATTGAACTCCCTATCCAGACCTCCAATTCCCATCTTACCGAAGTCCCAATCGGGGTTGATGATAGACTGGCGTGGTTGTTTCCTATATCGGAAATATTTTAAGGTTATCCTCAAATAAGTACTTAGTTACTTTAACCGAAATAAAGATCAAAGGACCAGATTAAAAAAAATCAGTGAATTTGTTTTTTATTATTATTAAAAGACAAAGAGAGACGTCTGTTGCGAACTTGGGTCAATGATTGCTTTTAAATAATGCTTACCCTTTAGCCTTTCCGACTAAGTTGAGTGAAGAGTTTTCAGCTTTATCGAATTGAATGTTGCCATCAGGAAGGAGTCGACCCATCCTAACGCGACGGGCAGCGTTAGCGCCGCCATCCGCCAAAGCTTGGACGTCGACAGCTACAACAAATACCCATAACACATAAACACTTGGGGTCACATAAATCGTTCCTTTGGAAAATATGTCTCCGACAGACCAGTTGCATTTTGCTTCCAACCATGTGGATTGGACAAGAGACCACAGTGGCCCTCCGAGGGGGGAACCCTAAAATTCTCAAACGTTAATAAGGGCGTTCCCAAAATTTTGTTTTGTATGTGGATACCAGAACAGAAACTGTTTGAACTTAAATATCAAATTATAAATATCTTACCTTCCAAATTCTTCACTACCAGGGACAAAACCTTCTTGTCTTGAAAAGCAAAAGCCAACTGCTGACCAACACTGAAGATCTGATTAGAGAACTGGATCAAGAAGTCGCGAGCCATTTGCTCCGAATCGTAGGGATCCATGGATGTACTGCAAAAAATAAAAAATAGTAATACCAGCCTATCATTCTCCCAATGCAGGACAAAGCCCACTTCTCATACAAAGAACCTTGAAAACAATAAGTATAAGGGTAAATGAAACCTGTGATACTCTATCTCATGAAGGCTGGTTACCCTTGAGAGTGTGTAGGATTTTAAATGCACATACACTTTGTTTCTGTGTGCGTGAAGGCGGCTTGTCTAATACTGAGCGCTCCCGAGTTTATGCAACAAGAAATATTGTGTACGTGCATCAGACACATACATACAAGGGCTACTGGCCCTCGTGAGATAGAACATCTACACTTATTTTGATATTGGTTAAAAGTGACATTTTCTCACATCTATTCTTTTTCCATGCCAATTTAAACTAGACCATGTTGGTTTTAAGTACGTTTTTCTATTTTCTTTTCATACATAATGGCGAAATAATGTGATAATTAATGAAGGCAGTTAACTATTCACTTCTTTATTAAAAATCTCTTAGGATTAGGGTTATAAAAAATCAATAGAAAAAAACAAGAAATTAAGGAAAAATTTAAACGCGGAAGCGAGGAACAATCTGATACCATGATACCAGTTGTCATTGTTGCTCGCTTCCACCCTGTATAAACTCTGTCAGTCATTCATAGTTACTAACGATGTAGGTCATTATATTATATCATTAACTACGGATAGATTTCATGACCATCTGGCAGTTTCTGTACTTCATACGGCCTACCCAAATGACCTTAGGTACTTTGGAATTGTTCATCGGTCGTCGCTGTTTAAGTCCCTAAAACTTTAAAATATTCAAGGGACGGCTCTTGATTTTCGTTTTTTTAGTTGTCGTTGACGTCTTCTATCATGGATATTCATGAAAATATTAAAGCTCTTAGTTGCTTGTTCGCAGATGAAGAAGAACGTAAAAGTAAACGGCGGACAGTGCACGTAGCGAACTAATCCGTGTGACGTCATAAGCACGCAATGTATTTCTTGTTCGGCCGGTGATCCGTGCGTGCGGTACGAATAGTGGACGCAGTGCTATACGAATTCATACAATGCGAAGTAAAATCCGATTCGTACCGTGCTGCGGTGCGGCCGAAGCGGACAAGTGGACTCGCAGCTTTACAGTGAAAACCGCGTATATATGCGAAAGACCCGCGAGTTTTCACTCTCATTCACAGTCAGTGATAGCATAAAGGGTAGTTAAACTTTTTGAGCTTTACTTTCCTAAAATGTGATAAATTCAAAATCACCAAAATCCCCAAGTATTCCCCAAATTTTTAATTTAAGGCGACGATGTAGGTACTCATTTGACAGCGTAATTAAATAGCGTGTAGACTGTGTCATGAAATCCTTTGTTACCAAGATAACGTCTCGGACTGAAATTTGGATTATTTACACAGCGTAAGCTATAAAATATTTAGGCCGCACGGGTTTTGTATGTGCGTTCGTTTTATGTAATGTTGCTTTTAGGCAATTGCAAAGGTATATTCAACCTATAAAACCTTTATAGTCGCAGAGCAAGTCTAGGCTGTTTATCGGTTATATGTATTTGGAAGAGTGTGCGTTGGAATTGCACAATTTAGGTCTGCCAAGCCGTGTGCGCATTTTATCATCGGCCAAACAATGGTACGCGTTAGTGGCGAGTCACTACTTTATAGTCGATATTCTACCGATACACACACAACACTTCGGCAACACTTTTACTGTGCAAGTGCTGTGTTTCAACATTGTTCCACGTTATTCCTGGGAGTCTTCACTCTGGAGTTTATGGGTTCCTTCTTCTAGAAAAGGGTGTCTCTCACTATCGTCAACCGCATCATCGCTTACCATCAGGTGAGAAGTGGTCACACGCGAGTTTATCAATAGTTTACATTTGACTGTATTAAACATATGAATTGTTCTGATGTAATTCTAGAACATTTTTTTTATGATTTCGTAATAAAATTATGTCCTGATATAATAAATTCATCTTTGTTGACGTGACTTAAAATCGCTCGATTATCGGTCGAATGTTTCAAGCATTCTAATCTAGAATGACTGTGAGTAAAGAAACGAACGATCAAATGTGTTTGACAGCTTGTTTATTACCTTGTGTCGTCGACTCACGTAAAACACCCCCTGTGAATCAGGATTCACAGGGGGTGTTTTACGTGGTAATATAGTCATTTGTTTTCATGTGTTGATTTTTACAGAAAATTATGAAGACTTACAACACCATTTGAGACGGTTTTCTAAGTCAGTCAAATAATCTATCAGTAAAACAAATCTAAGGCATATTTTGAAGTATAAATGTAAATACATAGTACTTATACAATACACCCACATATTATTCTAACACAGCACATATGTATCTATGACATCACTGTACCACTATGTATTACAGATGACTCACATTATTGGATTACGCCCTAGTTACTCACGTTTTCTTCAACATGAAGTCTGCCTCCAAGGTCACGCTGCACAGGCATTTTGCATCCTGGGCCTTGAATGGCTTTACATCTATTGGCTGCAGGAAAAAAAAAACCATTATTATATATTATTTCTTTTCTTATATAGAACGTTGCTCCACACTTGGAATTTTAAAAACATTTAAAGTCACATCCACAAACAGCCAGACCCGGAACAACTACTTGTAGGCCATACAAATATTTGTTACGTGCGGGAATCGAACCCACGACACGCGGTGCAGCAGTCGATCGTACAGCCACTGCGCCAACCGTGCCGTGGAACCATGCGCAATTTTATTACATACGGTTTAATCTATGATAACATTATATCAAGTTATGTCTATGTTATGACTATGGCTCATCATCTGGCTAGCCTTTTCCCAACTTTTGTGGTTGGAGTCTACCTTTATGTTACTGAATACCAGTATTCTACATGGAGCGACTGCTATCTCACCTCCGCAAACCAGACACAACAGGTACCCTTTGGTAAAACTAGTTATCAGACTGTCAATGATCTAAGAATACAACTTACCTGGCCAATAGAGAGTGTAGCCCATTTTCTCTGAGGGGCAGAGAATCCAACAGTGCCACGGTCAACACCACTGTAGAATTTAATGCTGAACACAAAATGCTGCGATGGAGCAGTGTAAACTTCAATATGCCTGAAAGCAACATTAAATTAATGCAATGACAGTTTCTTGTTCCTTGTTCAAACGAAACAGATAGAAAATTCCATTAAATTGCATTGTTGAAGGTTGATAGAACTAAAATTTTTGGAAATAAAATAATGTTGTCATTTAAACTTAGCAGAATAACAAAGGCAGGATACAAATTTTGATATTAAATGATTAACAGCTGAAATGAAAGGTTCATTATAGTTCATTGTATTTGAAAAGAAATATTCAGTTTGTCCGCAAACTAAAGTAAAATTGCTAGGCATTGTTCCACTAACATTAAATTTAGAATGAATAATGGTCATTATTCAAACTCCATTAACCATGTTGCTAGTGATTTATAAATACCACAACTCCACCACTGTTGTTTGTTGCTTTTTTTAGCGAGTACCTACAGATGTGTATTAAATCAATATGATTACATGACTGATTTATTATCCTATTTAATACTAATATCAATGAACCAATGGCAACGGTAAAGTGGGGAAGAAATGTAACCAGCACCATCTGAATCATCTGTCTAATGCCTGAGCAATCACATCACATCTTCCAACTATTGTATGGTATATCGGGCTGGTTTCCACAACTCCACGTCTCAGTGCCACTACTACTGCCATTTGCCAACAATAGTCACAATTCTTTACTGTCTCATAGTAATATAATGGAAACTTACTTGACATCACTGTTGAAGTCTTCTGGGTGTATGAGTGCACAATTTGTAATGGCAAGCTCGTCCGAAGGACATTTTGCTGCCTTCATCCGCTGTGAAGAATAAAATATGCTATTAAAAAGTTTGTTAATAAAAAATGTATTTCCTGACATCATTTATATGGGTGTTTGTTGTTCCTATGCTTTGTGATAAGGATATTGTATGAATTTTAATTGGAATATTATGCCATTAAGTTCTATTTTAATTAGTGTACTACTTTTAGTACAGCTTAATTAATAAGAACAGTTTACTGTACACTCAGTAAATCATAAAACTAATAAATATTTGAGTTTGTACTATGAGACAGAATGCTCTGTGATGATGACAGATCCAAGTTGTTCTAGTTTTCTGTTTCAATTAGCAAAAATCAACCTTATGCAAGTGTTTCATACGGTTATACTAATGTTTGGTATTGCTGAGTTACCGAAATTAACTAAAAGAAATGCTGTAATTTCGGTAATACCTTCATGAAGGTTCATGGAGAAAGTGTCTATATTATTATCGTAGAGAAAGGAACTTACCATTGAAGACATTTTGATGAGGATTCCTTTACTTTTTAGAGTACTTTTTCGAGTTGTTCCTTGATTTTGACAATTAATGTTTCACGTCGACTGATTTGACATCAGTCTCGGTAGCTTTCACGCCCGTCACCGCTAAACAACGAATGACTGCATTGAATTTATTTTGCCTGAAAAACCATTGGTCCAGGCGATCAATACTCGTCAGAGAATCGTGAAACAGTGTTGCCATCCTAAATATTAAATGAACCCTTGAGCATTTATTGATTTTTTTTAACATTTTTCTACTGTATGCAATTTTTAGGTTTAGGTTTATTTTGAATTATAGTATTATATAATCCTTAAATGATTTTCGAGGTATGTCTCATTGTGAGTAATTTTATAAATCATATCCACACCCACTTTTAAGATATAATACTACCGAGTATTATACTACCGAGATTACCGGTTATCTACCTACCGTAAGCTACACTTCACTAAATTTACAAATGGCCGAAAAATTGGATCGGTGTCGAAAAATGTTATTTTTGCGACAACTTTATCGTTCACAACTGAAAAAATAAGAGACTTTTAAAATTATTACACAAAAACAGTAATGCTTTAATGATGTAATGTTTGAAATTATGAAAGCAACTTGATACACAGTACGGAGGAAAGTGATAATTTTCTACTAACATAACCTTATTTAACTATTAAAATGGAGTTGCCGCAGCCGCCACAAGGTGCGTCTTAATTCAATCAAATATATTTTCTAAGGACACGTATTACGAGTGCCTCAAAAGCTAAAAATAAGTTTCATTTCTAGATCAAGACCTACGCAACATAATCGACAAGCTGGCCCAGTTTGTCGCTAGAAATGGACCTGAATTTGAAAAAATGACGAAGAATAAGCAAAAAAACAATCCTAAATTCAGCTTCCTTTACGGCGGGGACTACTTCAACTATTATCAGTACAAAGTGACAACGGAGCAAGCAAGTAAGCATAATGAAATGTCGATGGAAGAGTTTTGAATATTCCAATGATCGCTGATTGAGTGTTGTTATAACCGATTAAGTGAACCTCCGCTGTTTATAGTTCTAAAGCAATCGGCCGGTGGCCAGCCGGCTCCTGCTCCCGCCGGGGCTTATATGGCACAGAACAGGCAATATGTAATGCCCCAACAGGCCGGAGCGACTCCCGCTCAGCTGGGCCTAGCGGCGTCGATGGCGGTGGCGCCCGCGCTCCAGCAGTGGCTCGCGGCCAACTCGGCGCCGCCCGGCACACCGCAGCACGCCCACCATGACCTCGACAACATCTCTGCACAGATCAACATGCTCAAAGAGCAAATTACTCAATCTGAGAATAATCTTAATGCTCAACACACGGTTAGTCTCGGTTTGTTTAGGTTTTTGTTCCTTTTGATTATGTAAAACCCATACATTTAACTGAGGTAACTGCTTTGTGAACTAGACTAATAATAATTGATATAATTAAAATTAGAAACAAATGCATGATTTTTAATTGTTTTTATGAATGTGACATGATGGATTACAAATTCAATATTTATTTACAGGCTGTATAATACTTTAAAATGGTTCTACAAGTGTTGTGTACTTTATTTTGCTCCATTCTTTCTATGTATTGAATTCTATTATTCTATGTTGTCTCATATTTAGCACATTATTATAGAATTTTTTGTATTAGTTTTCTTTCTATCATCTTAATACAGTTTTATTTATGAAAGAATTGATTTGAAAGCTGCATAAATGTTTTAGGTGTTGATCCAACAACAGCAAGTTAAAATCAACGAGTTGGTGAGCAAGGCTCAAGTGGAGAAAATCCAGATGATGGCTGAAGAGAACCATATAAGCCTCAGCGAACTGGACAGCATACTGCAGCCAATTATTGACTCATGCACCAAAGACAGCATATCATCAGGTGATAAGTTGTCTGTGGAATTTCACGACATCATTTGCATGGTTTTTTTTTGTAATAGGAATTTCTGTGTTTTACCATTGTTTATGCTAGCCACAATCTAAAGTAAGTTTTATGGACAGGATAGTAGGCCTAATGTGATTTACTATCTCATTATTTAAAAAAAGTAGATTGTTACTCAAAGTAATAATGGCTTAAGTCAACTGGACAAATGGAAGTACAGAAAGTTTTTACTCATATTTCTGCTTGTCACTTTTCCCCATAGGCAAAGGCTGGATATTGCTGCATGCCACATCACACGACGCGGGCAAAGTGATATCGCAGCATCTGCTAAGAAAAGTGACACAGCCGGGCGCAGCATTCACGCAGAAACTCCACATCATTTACCTGGTCAATGATGTCTTACACCATTGGTTAGTACCAAAAACCATTTCAATTCACACCTCTGCTCATTTAATCATGTTTCGGGTCCTATTGTATTTGTTAATAACCTTAATTTTGTGGTTTTGCTTTGAAATCTTTAATTAATTTGTGGCTCTCATTGGTTTCTTGGCAATGAAAATCAATAGTATTCTTATGTTTTTGTCATACCTCAGTATTTGTTTAGATAAAATCACTTGTTTGGTCTCTGTAAGTTTTAATTCACACTTATAATAATATAAAATTAAGCATAACTTGCAGGTATTTAACTCGATTACTTTACATATTTTAATACAAGTATAATGTGACGGCAATATATAAACCATGTTTTACTTATTTTTTAAAACAATGAAAAAGTCCCCTCAATATTTGTGTCCCCTCCCTTTACTTCGTGTCAATATCAAATCGGTGTCTATGATGCTATTATTCCTAATTACAGTGCACGCAAAAACGCAGAAGATCTCAAGAAAAATTTGGAAAATGTGGTGGTTCCAATGTTTTGCAATGCCAGTATAGGTAACATATTTATAATAATGCCCTCAAGATGTAGGTCTCTCTTGTTCGATTGTGCATTCTCATCTTCAAGTTAAAGCATTTTTAGTACATCATCGCCTGTGGTTTGTGCCAGTCAGGTAACTTGCTTAGTGTCGGCCAGGCTCGTATGACAACTCTTTAATCATTTTGCTGTTTCAGCCGTCACTGAAGAGCAGGAGGCTAAACTTAACAAATTGCTTCGACTTTGGGAATCCAAGTCGAACTATTTCGAGACTGCAGTCATTGAGAAAATGAAGAGTCCCACCAGCTCCTACCAAGAGTACCAGAACAATCTGATCTCGCGACATTCAAATGCTATAGCCCATTTAACACAACAAACTAAATCTACCGTCGAAAAGTAAGTGAGACATGGTTACTTACATTACATGTAAGACTTATAAACAATGTAACTGAACATTATCTTCGATTTTCTAGCTATCAAACTCAACACCAAGCTTTTGTCGCGCACACAATGCAGCAGATTCAGCAATTAGAAATGCAGAAACATGCCATTGAATTACAGAATAGCCATGATCAGAATAAAGACAATGTACAGCAGAACAACATGCAAAACAGTTTTCAAAACAACAGTTTCAATGACCAAAATTTCCCACCAATGGGTGGTTATGAACATAACTTCAATTCAAATAACCAATATGGCAGTGAAAGTGGCGATAACTATGCCTCTAACAATAGTCTTAGTGGAAACGAGAACAGTTACGACAGTCAGACGTTTGACCAAATAACTAGTCAGAAGAAGAAAAATGAGATTAAAGAAGAGCCAGATTTGTCAAATTTACCAAATGTCAATTTCTCCCAACCACCTCCTGGCTTTATACCTAATGAAAACTCTGCAATGTTAGCATTCCAAAATGGTCTACCAGATCTTAGTAAGCCCCCACCTGGATTCCCACCATTCCTTGAAATAAACAATGAAGATCTAATGCCTTCTGTACCTTATTTCGAACTACCGGCTGGTTTGATGGTCCCACTCATCATGGTATGTAAATTCAATTATTTTTCTTTGTGAGTGGGGAGTAACAAACAAATGGAGTGATAATATCCGAGTGTATGCACTTGACATCTGCGTAAATGTTATTGGACTTGGGTCTTTTGCTCTGTTTGTGTTTTGTGCAAAAAAGAAATGAGCACTCCTTTTGTTAACTGCTCCGTTTCCATCTGCTATTGTTCTATAATTTGCTTCTCTGATGAAATACATTTATTTTAGTTGGAAGACGACAGATACCGACCTTTGGATCCTGCGAAGATTCGACTTCCCCCTCCTGCCCCGCCCAATGAAAGACTACTGGCAGCTGTCGACGCCTTCTACGCATCACCTAATCATGAGCGGCCCAGAGACAAGTCAGTACACAGTTTAAGTTTAATTAGAAGCCGCAACACGACATGTTGTACATTACGAATGTTTTAACGTAACACATAACTTTAAATAATTCTTCTTTTTTGCAGTGAGGGCTGGGAGAAATTGGGACTTTACGAATACTACAAGGCCAAGAACTCTGCTAGGAAAATGAAGGAAGAAGCAGTAGCACAGGGCTTTCGAGAGAAGTCAAGATCGCCGAGTCCTATTCCAAAAGACTTGCAAAAACAACCCACACCTCCCGGCAGAAGATATAGGTATGATTTTATAACTGTTGAACAATTTTTTTTAGCAAATTGAGGCATTCCAGGTTAGTCATTACCGCCATATTAATATGCAATAACTGTCTACTTATATATTTTTTCCTTTGCTTCCGTCAGTAAAGGTAAGTGCGAGTTGTTAAAGAATAAATATGTATGAGTAGTCCATTTAATCAGTGTTCCATGGCATTTTAATCACACATCAATTTCATATTCAAAAACCGACATTATTTATTTTTATCAGCATATGTGTTATAAATTAATTTTCGTTATTATGAACACAGATCAAAAAGTAAAACGCCAGAGAGACCTTCACCTACAAAATCAAAATCAAGATCACCATCTCCTAAAAAAAAGGCGCCGTCATCCTCTTCAACTTCTTGGAGAAGAGACAGAGACAGAGAGAGTCGAGAAAGTAAGTGTCGTTCTTTAATTACTCGCATCAGTCATCATGGGTGGGCACAGTTACTTGTGTCGATAAAAATTTCTTGCATTGGTTGAAATGATTTGGTGCTCCCGTTAGCTTCTTAATGCACCTCAAACATTTAGAATCGATTAGGATGATGCTGCAGTTGAAGGATACACGATAAGGATGCTCGCTGCTCTCTTGAGCGTAATTATTTTTGAGGTTACTCATATTTAGTTTTTTTTTTCAACATATTTGACCAAACCATTTACCAAGTATTATTACATTTTTTGTATCAACAAGTTACCCCCAGTTGTTACGCCCATGGTTAATAGTGCTAAAGAGTACAAAATGTTTAAAGGTCGTCGGCGATCCCGATCGAGGTCAAGGTCGCGGTCGCGAAGCAAATCAAGGGAACGGGATAGACACCGGGACTCGCCGAGGTCACGGCGCGTTGAACGTTCTAAATCGCCCACACCTCCTAGTTTCCTGTGAGTATGATCTACATGTTTAAATTACTTTCAGAAGTAAATTATTTTACCTTTGGACTTTGTCTACGGCACAGGCTTTTTTTCGTAGCATTAGGTTAATAAGTCAGGTGTAAAGTACTCGCAATCTGCTTTCTGTATTTTTGCTTACCTCCATGGGAAAAGGTGCAAGTTTATGTATGCATGTAATTCTTACACTGGCGCCCTACAGAGCCTATTTTCTAACTGTTTCCAGTTGCAGGTTTTTAGCGCTAAATGTTTTTATTTAGTTTTATATGTTGCAATGTAAGATTGTCATGCTAACACGTACTCTGACGCACATGATACAAAAGAGCCTCAAAACATCGGCAATTTTGTTGTAAGACAGCCAAATTATCAGAAAATCACTGTTTAAAACGCTTGCTAAACTGCTTATAATCTCATTTCTTTTTAGTGTCCTACCGAAACACGATTATCACCGAAGCTGTTATCGATTTTCGGCTCCTGTTCCAGTTTCGGCCGAAACCGTTACTTATATAACTTAGAAATATCTAAGAAAACACGACTCTTTTTACTTAACGGACTTTAAAAAAAGAGGTTTAATGTTCGTTCAGCGATAAATCTTTACACCGGGGACCGATTTTAATGATTCTTTTTTTTATTGGGAAGGGGTTACCTCAGGGGTCGCCTTTTTGCTTCAATGATACGTATTGCATCTACTTCTGTTATGATGTTGTGATTTTAAACGGGCACTAATTGTTATTAATAAATATAGCAAGAATATGTGTAACTAAAATATGGAAAAGAAAAATCTTTGAATTTCCGAATTCAGCCGACGCGTCACAAATCAAACGCAATTCAAGTAATGCGATTAGCTGTTGATAATCCATTCCATCAGTCACGGCAGTTAACGCGCGCTTGACAATTTGTCACATTAATTTTGCGATAATTTTAATTGCAGAAACTAGGTGTTGTTAGTGCCATATAATAGACGTTGAGCTCATTGCGACTAACCGAGCACAAATCTTGTCTTCAGGTTGTAACCTACTAACACTTTAGCCAACCCGGAAATCGAATAATAATGACTATACGTTACTTAGCCGGCCGTGCCTTGGCTTAAAATGTTCCCATGGTAACAAAACCAGTATAAGTATGCCTCTGTTAAAGCCAAAGGTCAAAACGTTACCACTGATCTGCCAGCGCCTGTACACAGGAATAATGAAAAGCCAAAAGACGTGTTGCTGCTAAGTAACGTCAATAAATCCTGGTACTTGTCTATCGTAACATTCGTAACCGTCGCGTCGGCTCAAGAACGATAGTTTCGACCGAGCCGAGTACTTGGCCGGTCTCTAATTCTTTGACTTTAACTCCTACAGCGGTGGAGCATACCCGAGTACGTCTACGTCAGGTTTGGACGCCAGCAACAAAGGTCACCAGTTGTTACAGAAGATGGGGTGGAGCGCTGGTGGTTTGGGCGCCTCCGGGCAGGGCATTGCTGAACCTATCAGCGGCGGCATTGTCAGAGATAGACAAGATCAGTATAAAGGTAAATCGAGTCAGTTGAAGGAGACATAATAGACAAATTATGCCATAGGTTTTCGAAATGAAATAATTCCGTGAGGCTTCCTCTTCTAAATGAAAAAAGAATCACGTAAATCGGCCCCGAAAACTCGTCCATAAAATAATAAACATAGAATTAACTCTTATTTTTAAAGTCTGTTTAAAATTAACGGAGCATAATATGAAACAACAGTAGAGTAATATTTTTTTCTTTTTTCCCAGGTGTAGGCGTTAACCTCAATGACCCCTATGAGAACTTCAGAAAGAACAAAGGAGCAGCATTTATTACGAGAATGAAGGAGAGAGCATTAGAGCGTTCATCGTGATCGCTGGTTGAACTCATAATATGAATAATGTAAATGTGTATGTACATTGCGATAGTGTGGATGGGATATGATTTATTTTATCTAAATCATCTTGAATAAAGTTATATGAATTTTCAAAATTGTATTTATTTTTAAATTAACTACTTCATTTATAGCTTTTAATTGTGCTTTCAATCTTAGACTTAAAGTAAAATATAAAGAATCTGAAAATAAAGATATCAATAGTAGAATTAACTATGCATCTTAGATATAGGAAGTGAGTTCCAAAACAAGACAAGAGCGAAATGTGATTTATTTAATATATGTATACCTATACTTGATAAATACAAAATGTTACGAGAAACTAAGGCGCTTATTACACTTGGCTGATTTTTTGTCGTCTATGAATTCAGACGTTAAGGACGCGTTTGCAAAATTGACAGGTATCGAATCGAACTACTATGTACATTGACACGAGTTACACACACACGTGTACGCACGGTTAGATGCAGGAATAGTAGTCGAGTGAACAATTTATTTTTATTTCTTTTTATTACGCATGTTCCTACAGAAATTATTTTGTACTGTTGGTTTCCTAAATAATACTTAGATATACTTAGGTGTACTTCGGTGACTGCTACTGGAACTCCTCGGCGAATTGAACTATGTATGCCGAGTGTGGACTTTTTCTGTTAGTTATGAACCTTACCTCCGGACTCGATGGAGTGACCTGAAGGTGTACTTTGACGATTATTAAAACATCAAAGTAAACGTAATCAATTCTTTATTTTCAGAATATTTGTTTGCGTATGTGAAGAATGTGTTCGTAGCTCCATATTTCTCGCCTGTGTTGGGTCAATCAATTCTGGGAGGACACAATTATTGTAAAATCTTATTAAATATGTTTCCATTTTCTCCTTCCAAAATTGTGGATCTTTTGCTGGTACTTTATTTTGCCAGGTCCTGTCCAAATAGCAAACACACAAGTGTTTTGCTTAGTGATACGAAGCTGCCCTTGAATTTGGTAATACCATTTATGTTTTTTATTGATATCGAATGAATTATTTGCTGTAGGCAACCAAAAATCAACTTTTTTAAGTTTGATGGCGTCGTCCGTGTCCGTTTCGACCGCGCGGCCACGGCGAAATTAAAAAAAAAAAAACAATACCAAGATTTTGTAAAAATTTGTAGAAGTTGATTCCCAAAACCATAAATTTGTCAAAGTTATGGTTAAAAAGTTATAAGGGTTTGAACGTGGCCGCGCCATTGAAACGCGGCGAACCGCGCGGCCACGGAGATCTTTAAAACTAAGCGTTGCAGAGATCTGAAATTCAGGTAAATAACAGATTGAATTTGTAAAAATATAGAAAAAAATCCTAGGTTTATATTTTGGGAGCTATAAGACTAAAACTCCATGGCCGCGCCATCGAAACGATGAAAAATACGTTATTGCCGATATCTCGCTGAAAAAGCATCGCAGGGGTCTGAAGTTTTTTGTAAAACGTAGATTTGAATTTGTCGAAACTTGTAAAAATACTACAAAAAATCCTAGGTTTATGTTTCAGGAGCTGTAAGACTAAAACCTCATGGCCGCGCCATTGAAACGGTCAAAAAACACGTTCTCGCCGATATTTCGCTGAAAAAGCATCGTAGGGGTCTGAAGTTTTTTGTAAAACCTAGATTTGAATTTTTCGAAACTTGTAAAAATACTACAAAAAATCCTAGGCTAATATTTCAGGAGCTGTAGTACGGTATCGCGTAGAAATAAGTCGTGATTATTTATAGAAGAAAGTAATTGTAACGCGAGTTTTTTTTTGTAAACAACACCAATTAATATGTAAAACTACCGATACTAGGC
Organism: Phlogophora meticulosa; assembly: GCA_905147745.2. Lineage (NCBI taxonomy): Eukaryota > Metazoa > Arthropoda > Insecta > Lepidoptera > Noctuidae > Phlogophora > Phlogophora meticulosa. Next base: position 12,910,593 of record LR990520.1, on the reverse strand, counting down.
AAAAAACATGTATTTTTCGGTATTTATAACTTTCAATACGTTTTGAATATTTCGATAGGGTGACCATGGCTTTTTGTTTACAGAAAACTTTCCACCTATCGTTTTAGAAATTGTATCTCAAGGATTCTAAATTAAATTAAAATGAAACGACAAGATACAAAAAACATATTTATATTTCTTTTATAGTCATATAAATCACAGACATTCCTTCCGTAGGAATGTCAAAATTTTTGCACTGTTTCGGAAATTTGTTATCTTTGATTTGTGACTTTGAAAGAAATATATATAGTAAAGTAAGTAAGTGTAAGCAAATAATCTGTGATTTGTGACTGAAAGAAATATATATAGGGTGACTGGTAATTAGTAACGGATACTTAAACACGTGAATTAGCTCATCATTATGAACATGGCAACAATGGGACCAAACCTGAAATCGCGAAAAAAATATCAGCTGTTCCATACATGTTGACGAGTTATGCGATCGTAAATGTATGGAACAGCTGATATTTTTTTCGCGATTTCAGGTTTGGTCCCATCGTAAAAGTTGTTCATAATGATGAGCTAATTCACGTGTTTAAGTATCGATCACTGCTTACCAGTCACCCTATATAGTAGGGTAAGTAAGTGTAAGCAAATAATCTGTGATTTGTGAGTTTGAAATAAATATATGTGTTAGGGTAAGTAAATAATCTGTGATTTATATGACTATAAAAGAAATATAAATATGTTTTTTGTATCTTGTCGTTTCATTTTAATTTAATTTAGAATCCTTGAGATACAATTTCCAAAACGATAGGTGGAAAGTTTTCTGTAAACAAAAAGCCATGGTCACCCTATCGAAATATTCAAAACGTATTGAAAGTTATAAATACCGAAAAATACATGTTTTTTGCCTAGTATCGGTAGTTTTATATATTAATTGGTGTTGTTTACAAAAAAAAACTCGCGTTACAATTACTTTCTTCGATAAATAACCACGACTTATTTCTACGCGATACCGTACTACAGCTCCTGAAATATTAGCCTAGGATTTTTTGTAGTATTTTTACAAGTTTCGACAAATTCAAATCTAGGTTTTACAAAAAACTTCAGACCCCTACGATGCTTTTTCAGCGAGATATCGGCGAGAACGTGTTTTTTGACCGTTTCAATGGCGCGGCCATGAGGTTTTAGTCTTACAGCTCCTGAAACATAAACCTAGTATTTTTTGTAGTATTTTTACAAGTTTCGACAAACTCAAATCTACGTTTTACAAAAAACTTCAGACCCCTGCGATGCTTTTTCAGCGAGATATCGGCGAAAACGTATTTTTCATCGTTTCGATGGCGCGGCCATGGAGTTTTAGTCTTATAGCTCCCAAAATATAAACCTAGGATTTTTTTCTATATTTTTACAAATTTTTTACAAATTCAATCTGTTATTTACCTGAATTTCAGATCTCTGCAACGCTTAGTTTTAAAGATCTGTGGCCGCGCGGTTCGCCGCGTTTCAATGGCGCGGCCACGTTCAAACCCTTATAACTTTTTAACCATAACTTTGACAAATTTATGGTTTTGGGAATCAACTTCTACAAATTTTTACAAAATCTTGGCAGTGTTTTTTTTTTTTAATTTCGCCGTGGCCGCGCGGTCGAAACGGACACCGTCGTTCGGCTCCATCTCATATGCTGAAGATGGACATTTGATTTCTATAACTCCAAGCTCACATTTTCCATCTGGGATTGCTCCTAGAAAGGGTAATTCTTGGTCAATGAATAAGCCACACTGTTCTATACAGGTATTCAAAGCCTTTTCCAGTTCTCGAATTGCAGTCTCTTCGTTACTTCTGCCATGTTTTATAGACTGTACATTGCTTAGATCTTTGCCATAAAATATTTGTTTGATCAGCGGACCACATTCAAACAAGAAATAAGTTTCGGCAAGAAGAAATAAAGAAATGTAACCGAGACCCAAAAAAAATTTGGGATAAAATAAATAGTTGGACAGGTAGAAAAAAAGCAAATATAGATGATATTGTTAAAAGATACTTTGGAGGTAAAGACACAATGTATAATATATGTAGTAACTTTGCAGATACATTTACTGAAGAAATTATTAGTATTAAACATAACTGTAATATAAAATTATTAGATAGAAATATGTATGTTAGGGCAAGTGATGTAACGTTTCTCTTTAGGCCAGTGTCGAGCAACACGGTATGTAAAGTTATCGATCAGCTGAGCAGTGACAAGGCGCCGGGTATTGATTGCATTCGTGTTAGTGACTTAAAAATAATCAAGAATAAAATCTCGCCGGTATTGTCGCATTTTGTCAACCTGTGTTTATCGAAAGGGGAATAACCAAGTGCACTTAAAAAAGCTTTAATTAGGCCCATCTTTAAGCAGGGAGCGCACTCAGATTACGCTAACTATAGACCCATCGCTATCTTATCAGTAATTAATAAAATAGTGGAAAAAATGGTAGTCGGTCAGGTTAGCGAATTCTTAGAGCAGAATTGTATACTAGCAGATGCACAACACGGTTTTAGGCGCGGTCGTAGCACCACTTCAGCACTATCACAGTTCTCGGAAGACATGAATAGTAGTCTAGATCAGGGTCATCAGGTCCTGGCACTGTTCATTGATTATAAAAAAGCGTTTGACACCTTGGACCACGAGGTCTTGTTGCAGGCCATGGATGAGTGTGGGATCAGGGGGCCCACGAACAAGTGGTTCCGGAACTACTTGACTGGCCGAACCCTGCAGACCTACATTTCTGGTGTGACGGGTAAAGAAGCTGCGGTAAACCTTGGCGTTCCGACTGGTTCCGTATATGGACCAGTTGGCTATGTCATGCATGTCAATAGCGTCAGTAATGTAGTTGGGAAATGTCGAGTATATATGTACGCGGACGACATGTGCCTTATGTACTCCTCTAAGAATATACAGGAGGTCAGGGCTGTGTTGCAGGCTGACTTCGACAATATTACCCGGTGGGCGCACGATAACGGCATCATACTAAATCTAGATAAGACGAAAGTGATGCATGTGCACTCGCCCCACAACCTTGTGGCAAAAAATGTCGACAGTGTGGATATAGGTATCTTGGGCCACACCTACGATTGCATGCACGTCAGAAATGTCAACTGTGTCTGTCAAAAGCTGGAGTATGTCAGTAAATTTAAGTATCTAGGTCTGTGGGTGGACCGTAACATGAACTGGAAGACACAGGTTGACACAGTGTGTACAAAGCTTAGGTCAGTGTTAACTAAGTTCTATATGCTGAAGGCACCGTTGAGTAGGAAAACGCTGCGTGTGATTTATTTTGCTCTCGCCGAGTCTTTGCTAAGTTATGGATTAAATACTTATGGCCGTACATTTAAAACCTATTTGAACAGTATAAAATCGCTGCAAGCTAGATTTATGAAATACCTTGTTAACCCAAAACTAAAACTCCAGTGTAAAGAAAATTATGAAAATCTTTTTGTTGTATGTAAGGTGCTTCCTGTGCATGAAAAGGTCAAGTATTTAGTGGTTCTGGAGCAGTTCTATAACGACCAATTTAAAGTACATGTGCAAAACACTTACAATACAAGAAGTGTTAGAGAACGTAAATACGTGCGAGCGCCAGTAAAAAATTACTACGGCAAAAGAACCAATAAGTATTTGACCCCTACACTGTTCAATAGTATCGACTGGTTGAGAAAAGATAATGGTGTAATTAGCAGGCGAACACTGGGAAGTAAATTAAAGGTTGAACTGTTGAATGAAATGGTTGCAACATATGACAATAATTAATCGATTGAGCACTGAACTGTACTGTCCAACAAAATATTCTTACCGTCCATTTGAACTACTCGTATTTGTGTCTACCTACTTAGATGTATTATATTGTATAAACCAAATGTTTTAAGACGAGCGCTAATCCTGCCGACAAACTGTCACGCAGTTTGGCAGGTTTATAAAATGTATGCAAGTATTTGAAATAAAGTCAAAAAAATATTAAAAAAAAAAAAAAAATCAGTTGTTGGGCGACGTTTGCAGACTGTCGCAAACCAGGACGCAGTTAGTAGCTTTCTTCGCGTTTCTAACCATAACGGACTTCCACTATGTGATATAGTGTCTTTTTCTAATTAGTTTTTTTCGACCTCCGAAAGTTCTAATGCCTTCAAAAATTTTATTTTGGCCTCTTCATATTCTTCCTCATTCATGTCAACTTTTTGGCAATTTTCACTATAATAGGCATCTTGTTTAAATATTGTCGGCCTCACATTTTTTTTCTTTTTTATTTTTCTCTCTAGTCTGGTTTGGTTTAGTTTTTTCCGTATTTCTTCTAAGTAGAGTATTTGGTAGGTAAGGTCTCATCATAACTAACAGAACAAGCCCAAACTCGGCACACTTAGTTCTACTCATAGTGGAGTTCCAGTAGCAGTCAGAAAACTACACCTTCAAGTCACTCCATCAAGTCCCAAACAGTACTTACTTTTGCCGAAATAAATTATTATACTAAAAATATGTGAATACAAAATTATCTTACCTTGTCAAGTACCAAATGTGGTGTATCGAATATTTTGTATATGTACAGGGATCTTTTTCAACACAATCTGATGCAAACAGGCAATACAGGGTATAATACGAGCGCAGACTGAGGATTTTCTCGAAATGATTGCGCAATAAATCAAAATAAAATAACCCTTAAAGCAATCGATTAAGATTCATCTGAAATAGCAAAACGTGAAAATAATAAGCTTCGTTTTATATTTTTCCTGCGACTATTTGTGACATTTCGATTTTTTTTTTAATAAGATTTTGAGTTGAATATATCTTCCTACTTATGGTATTTTTAGAAATCTTAAAATATGTTGCTTATAGAACAAAAAATGTTCCTAAACTCAAGTTCCTTTTCGCTAATTTTGAGGAAAATGGCAACGGAAGATCGTTTTTACAACACAAAAAACTATTATTTTGAACAAAATAGTTAATACCATTTGAAGATAAAGAATCAACCTTTATTTGTTAGTTATTAGTTTTATTTAATTTGGTTCAGTTTTGTCACAAAATCGGCCGAAAAATAGCATAATTTTGTCCGATTTGCAAACGCGCCCTTAAAATGGAGTATGTTAATAGTAAGTCACTCTTAAAAAGTTAAAAAGGGATAGCCCTTTTTTAATATTTCGCAAAAATCCCATAAAGTCAGAAATAATGAAGTTTTCCTGATGACTTTTATTTACCTTTACTGTGAATGTTGTCTAATTAATGTTAAGAATATATTGCATGAAGCAGCATATTACTTTTTTGTATGGCAGCTCAATTTTGCGATATTTTACGAGAATCCCTGAACTGCTTTTTCCACTTGGCTGAATTAGCCTATAAATTCAGAAAGTGTAAGCATGGGCTGCATACTAAGATACGACAAATTTATTCGGCACAGATTGTTAATGGAAAAGCACAGTTCACTTCTGGATGTATCTAATAGGTGTAGTTTACAAATATTACTATGTCATAGTTATTACAAGTAGACATGCAGCAAATATAGAAGCAATGTATCGAGATCTATATGTTATGTACTTTTTAAACATTTAAAATCAGCAAATAGATTTATAGAAAGTATAAAAATACATTTACAAAGTTGTTTGTTTAGTGTTTAAAGCTTGTTTTAGTCATTTTAAGTAAGATAGTGAGTATATTACAATTCAAAGTTATCCTCATAATTATCTTTGAATTCTGCAAGCTTATCTAAACTTTCACTGTACTCTGAGGATTCAAACCCTTCTTGGTTAAACTTGTGTAGCTTAGAAAACTTGATCCGACTAGTTTCTCTGTGCAGTTTCTCAATCATGTCAGATAAGAAATTTCCATTGTGATATCCTGCAACAACAGCACAACTCTCAACCTTCTCTTGGGTAGCATCACTTCTTACAAACCCATATTTATTAAGTTCATTTGAAAAAAATCTAGGGTATGGTGTTTTAACTTCTAGGGGCTTTTCACATATTGTTACATTTGTTGCTGATAGGAAGTTGTTTGCTTGAAAATATAATTCAAACATCTCTTTAACATTATTGCATCGGTATGCTGGTATATTCATTTGTTCTTTGGCTTCTTTCAAAGGAGCTTTCAAGTAGCTCTCAGGAACTCCTCTCACTGTGATTAATTGGAATATTTTGTCTGTAGCAATCTTACAACTAGGTGTGATACTTGTGTAAATAGGTTTTGTCGTAGTGTTCAAGTAATCTATCAAATATTGTGATTCATTTAATGGCAATGGCATTCCTAATGAAGCTGCAGCCATTTTTCTACCATAACCTGAGAGATCAGCACAAATGTCAGATATTGTGAAAATGTTGCTCTTCTGCCTATATTTTTGACTTAATGTGTCCATGGCTGATGCTAATAAAGCTGAACTATGATAGTATAGTTCAGGCCTATAATTAATGTTGTCAAATCTTCTAGGGCTACCTGGTTTACGCCACCCTTTATCTCCTGTGCAAATAGGTACAAACAATGTAGCATGTTCTGACAGTTCTTGAATTGAAAGTGCTGTGTTCACAAGCCTAGTGGAATCTTTTACATTAGACTTATCCCTTTCTTCTTGTGTTGTTGGATTGTTATCCGGGAAATGTGAAGGTATTATAGGGTATGCTAGTATAGATTTGGTATATTCATCAGCAAGGTGCTCCACACAACTAAGAGCAAGGCCAGCAAACCCATCAACACAGTCAAAGTTTACTTGAAAACCTTGCATGCTGTCACATTCTTCCACATATCTTCGAATATTGTCTGTAAATGCATCGCCAAAATCCTGTTTCCAAACTGATTTACCAGTTTGAAAAGTGTCCATACATTCCTGAAAAAAAATAATAAAAGATGTTTTACATTATAAGGCTTTTCAATATTGTTAACACTAAGTACTTAGTTTCAGAAGGTCAGAACTTACTGTTTCATCTCCATGAACATAATCCCTTACAATATTTATTGTTCTCTCATGCAGCCTGGGGTATAAGTAATCTGTCCAAGTCTTTACATCCTGTTCAAAGTTGTATTCCTTTGTACGAACACTTGGCCCCATACCATCAATATCTGCCAAGTACTCATTTTTCGGTGGAACTGGTTCTTCTATTTTTTCAACAGCACCCCATGTAAAGTCATTTTGTTCCCCTCCAGTGAATAAACCACCACTTTCAGGTAAAGTTTTTAGGGAACCTTTGAGGTCAGCCAAAAGGAGCCGTGGTGTGTATGTCACTTCACCCTTTGCGTTTTGACCTTCACGATATAAAATATCGTGATTAACTTCTGTTTTTACAGATCCTGTATAATCGAAACTGAGTTCTTGTAAGTTCCAAAAGTGTGCACCAACATAGTTCGCGTAGTGACCAAATTGTAGGGTGAGTATTTCACGGGTAGACATGATAGAATCTTACAGGCTAAAATCGAATTAGTAAGAATACGATATCATTCCGTAGCATCAAAGTTAAAGTTGAATTATATGCAGAACACTGTAAACTAGAAAATGCATGCACGTGAGAACAGAACAGAAACAACCCGACAACAATGATGATTGACAATGACAGGTTAATTTGACAATTGAATGTTAATGACATAAACAGATAGTTTCCATTAGGGAGAAACGTAACTTACAAAAATATGGAAGAGATGCACGCACTGTTAAAAATAATGATTTCGAATTTAAAAAAAAACGGAGATAATTGTATGAATTATATGAAATTACCAACGAAAAAATCAAAGAATCATGGAATGAACTCATGGTATCAGTTTGTGTGGCAATGTCCCTCTCACTGTCTAAACAAGGTATAATAATCATATTACACTAAGTAAGTTTAGTTACTTGAGTGCTATATCAAACGATTGTATAATGTACCTACATTTTATATACAGACGCCAGCACATCAAGCTACCCCAAACTGTCAGATGTTCCCAATTGAATATGAACCTTATGATTTTTTATAAAGTTAAAAACCTACCAAAGAAATTTGGGGTAGCTTGCTGTGTTAAATACACTACCATTCAAAAGCTTAGATGTACACACATTACACAATACCAATTAAGTTAATAAACTTCTTTTAAAATTATGTCTATAGTTTTATTATATTATCTGATCGTTTTAACAAAACTATATAATACAGTCTAATTACTACAAAATATCTCACATTTAGAAGTAATTAAAATTCTAAATGTGAGATATTTTGTAGTAATAACATACAGACGCCAGCACATCAAGCTGGGGTAGCTTGATGTGCTGGCGTCTGTACCGTAACTTACAAAAATATGGAAGAGATGCACGCACTGTTAAAAATAATGATTTCGAATTTAAAAAAAAACGGAGATAATTGTATGAATTATATGAAATTACCAACGAAAAAATCAAAGAATCATGGAATGAACTCATGGTATCAGTTTGTGTGGCAATGTCCCTCTCACTGTCTAAACAAGGTATAATAATCATATTACACTAAGTAAGTTTAGTTACTTGAGTGCTATATCAAACGATTGTATAATGTACCTACATTTTATATACAGACGCCAGCACATCAAGCTACCCCAAACTGTCAGATGTTCCCAATTGAATATGAACCTTATGATTTTTTATAAAGTTAAAAACCTACCAAAGAAATTTGGGGTAGCTTGCTGTGTTAAATACACTACCATTCAAAAGCTTAGATGTACACACATTACACAATACCAATTAAGTTAATAAACTTCTTTTAAAATTATGTCTATAGTTTTTATTATATTATCTGATCGTTTTAACAAAACTATATAATACAGTCTAATTACTACAAAATATCTCACATTTAGAAGTAATTAAAATTCTAAATGTGAGATATTTTGTAGTAATAACATACAGACGCCAGCACATCAAGCTACCCCAAAATGTCAGATTTTCCCAATTGAACATAAACCTATTATTTTTTGGGATAAAGTTGAAAACCTATCAAAGTATTTTGACACATTGGGGTAGCTTGATGTGCTGTCCTCTGTACCTCTATTACTTGGCACTTAAACGAAATGATGCGTAGAATGGTTGCACCTTTTGGTAACCTTCGGGGCGTATCGACGTGTTATCGTATACTTAGGGTAGGCCGGGGACAAAAGTAACATTTTGAAATAATGGCATGTAGCTCAGAATCTACAATTTACTTATGCCCGGTTGCTGAGGTACTTTTATCGGTAGTTTATCTATTCGTTAGCGCTATTGGTTCGATAAGTTACGAAACTGGGTTTCTGAACAACGCAATGTACGATAAACTCCGTTTAAACTTATGTTAACTTAACTGACCAATCTGTACCGTTTATCGGTTCCATAACTTTATTTGACGTTTCATTGTAAACTTTTAGGTTAAAACGTATTATTTTTAAAATAATAGCCAGCAAAAGTTAAGTTAATAGATATTTTATCAAAGGACTAAATTATGAATAGCATAATGAATACGAGCAGCTCATCTAAGTCCGATTTGGAAATGCTGGAGTTTATTGCTAATATATCTATACCCAGAAATATAAGACGCAGGAGAAATCCTTTCGAAATGAATTCAGATTAAGATATCGTTTTGATAATAACACTGATAGACCTTACTTATATCATCAGCCCTACTCTCGCTCCTGTTATGCATCGCAAATTAACATTGTCTGTGATTCGTTTCATTTTTTTTTAATTTTTGCTACATTTTCCAGATTCCATCATTAATAGGGAAAACGATAATTATTAACGTAGATAGATACCAACGTAAACAGAACTTCAAAATGAAACGGCAAAGCACGACAAAAATACCTATAATATATTATATAATATATATTATTATAGGCGAAAAAAAAGAGTTTGACGTTATCTTTTTTAAGGATTTGCATTATTTGACAAGCATGACGTTCATAGAGCCTATGATAAATAACAAATTAACATAATTTAAAAGTAAAAAGTGCTTAACCACTCTTATTTAACCTCGAAAATATAAAATTATAAATAAACAGGTTTTTATGATGATTTCAAACAATAAAATCGATTTTAAACTCTATCTCTTAAACAGACCCATCTAGTGGCAAATTATGAAACTGGTTATCGGTCTCATAGTTATTTTATAGGTTCGTGTGTCTTCAGAAACGCAGTGACAGTTAATCGTAGTTTAACTGAGACATAACCACAGAGTACTTTTATATATGACATAACTTTATCGAAGCAATAGCTATTGAAAATATTACTGGGATGTTCAGCAACCGGGCATTAGAGATTCAGAACTTATTTAGCATATATAGTTTTTTGCTTTATGTGTTCTTGGAGTTTGTTATTATTTAGAACAGCAAACCACGTCATAATACGATTTTTTGTCCAGTGATACCCACTGATCAATTCACTGGGTCAATTGTACCAGAACTGTGGAAGCTAATCAAATATTATGAATCAAAGTAATTTTATAGTATCTCTCCTAAACGTAATAACTTAAGTTTAATAACGTAGAACATAATTTAGTTTATACCAATACAATCGACTTTTTATACGGTAATATTTGATTTTATTTAATCCAAGTTTAAGTCTTCTATGCCATTTTTGTATTAAGAATTGTAGAAATAAAAACTTTACCTTTGAAGTAATAAAGTTTTATTAGAAAACCAGGTTTTATTATTTAACTGTGGACCATAATAGGTACCTCATTTTGTAATAATACTTAGTGCTTGAGAAATCTCACACACCAAGCGCTAATTCAAAAATCAAATAAATATTCATTCAAGTAACACATAAATAATACTAACTAAACTAATTGTTAAAAAATATGGTCAAAAGAAGTACCAATCGACCCCGACTGTGCTGTTATCGCACCTAAAAAAAAACCACTAGGTGTAAAATAACTTTAATTTCGAAGTTGTTTTACTTTTACGCTTTTTTTTGTATCAAGACCTATATGTTTTTGTTTATTGTTGTTCTAAGTTTCGAAAGCCTAATGTCAACTACTCATTACCTTTTGCAAAATATAGGTACTATTAGTTCCCGATACAGGTGCGTTAATTTATTAGTTCTCCTGATACTTCATCATCATTATGCGTTATGAAGCACAAATTGTTAAGCAACAATATTTAAGTAATCGAAAAACAACCGGTGAAATAGATTTAATTGAGTAGTTCCGATGTCCATCTGTGGTTATCATAATCAGTTCCTTTCCTTGAAAAAATCAGAAAGAAAAAATGTTTTACAGATGGTTTAATCCCGGTAATTGTAAAATATGGACAATATTGCTGTTGTCCCCGGTCTTCCCCTTCTCTTATGATAGATATTACTATAATAATAGGTAGTGTAAGTAGTCGTACTAACATGAAGTGATATGGCCACGGTCACAGCAGTCAGCAGGTGTTCAATGCAATCGCGCCACCTCCCGCTGTCCTACATAAGTTTGTGCTGTCGAATGGATACTTACTTTGTTATCACTGTACATGCAAAACTATTCTGAAAAACAATCTAGTGACCAACTTGATGTAACTACATCTAAGGGCTCCAACAACTAGGCTTTAAATAAAACATGTGAACTTAGGTACTCATTGAATTTTATTACAAAAATGTTATGAAAAATCGTTCACTTCATCTAGGTTTCTTAAGTGTATTACTACAAACTAAACTAATGGCTACACTTATTCTAAATGCTTATTACTTGGATGTTGCAATACTGGCAGTGGAAAAATACATTAAACTATTTTCGTATTGTACAAAATTACAGCTAGTTTTCGGCTAGTGACAATTCTTGCAAGGCTTACATTGTGGGTAATTTTCATAACCAAAATTTATCTTATTTTTGTTAATGCTCCGCATTGGAGTTACTAAAGCGTGTTTGCAGTCAAAATAACTATCAACTATATGTACCTCATATTATTATATAAACTATTACATTACTTTGGAAAATGGCATCTACAAATACAATTTATAAACACGATTGTTTTTTTATTTATTAGATTCACACGCATTATTAAACTATCGAATTATAGCAGGAGATATCAAAACGCACTATAATATAATTATGTATATACACAATTGCACTGTGTTGTCTAAGTATACATAGAGCACCTAATTTAAACGCATTTATTGAGGATTCTTTCATTTGTTGAGGGACTTTATGTTTTTGTGATTAGTATTATAAATATTTAATGTATTCTATACCTACCAACACTATAACTATTGATTTTAACACTTTTAATTAAATTACATTGGAATAACCAACAAAGGGTTGCTACTTATGGTGAAAGACCGCGCCCGAATTATTACTTAGCGCCACTTAGCGGCGAGTTTGGGCTAGTTAATTTCATTACACTATTTATTAACACACACACACACACAAAACACAAGACCCCACACAAGTGCATGGGGTGCGCGCGTATTCTACTAGCCTTAGTATACGCAAACATCTACATTACAAGCGCTAACGCTGCGCAGGAATATATCAAAATTCTTCTAAAATACAATATAAGGCAGTATTTTGTACATTAGTCTATAGTGCTGGCATACCTAGGCATTTATCTGAACACACACATACATTTCTGAACTTTCTAATAAATATGAATTCAAGAATTATGGTAAATAGTTCACCAAAAGTAGCAACCCTATTCAGACCTCGAGCAATAATTGGGGACGAATATGCAACGTGTGAAACAGATAGGAAACCGTTTCTTCGTTTTATGATAAAAAGCTTTGCTGTCTTCCTATCTTATAGTTCTATTTTGTTTCCTTTGGTGCCTTTTATTTGTCAATTGAACGTCATTTTGCATATCAACATGTACATTATGCTAATTGCAAAGCAGATAAGTCTACAAACATAGTTAAACCTGAGCTTTATTATAACTTGTGATAAATATGATTAATTTTATATAGTAGTTTGATTTCAATATTGCTTTATATCACAGTGTCGTCTAATCTATAATGTATATAAGAAATACTTGGGCTATATTTGAATATGTTGAAAAATTACTTGTTATTAATATAGTAAATATATGTAACGGGTATATAACAGTAACTATGATTCTGCATGTAAATCTATCTGCTCTTTACTATCTGTGTCTAGACTTGCAGACCACGGTAACCAGGCGCCTAGAACATAACTGAAGCCTATCGAGCTTGTCCTGCCAGTCTCGGCATCGTTACAAATAGATCTTGATTAATAATTAACTATGTTTCATTATATCTCGAGGGGCAAAAATATAACAATGAAAAATTTGTATTCAAATTCATTTAGTATTCATTGGATGAAATTTTACTACTCATTCCCTAGTGACGTTTTCAAACCTATAATTATTGCATACTTATTCTAAACTCACAATTTCATTTACTACATTCGAGAGATCCACTAACACAACCAATACTACGACCAAGTCTATTCCATTCCAATCCATATTTTTATCTCATAACACACTAGTCAAGCGTGTAAATTCTTCGCAACGAATTCATTATGTTTCGTCAACCACAGTTTAATTCCGGAAAATGTGACAAATTGCTGTCAAGAGAACATAATGAATTCATGAGCGAATGTTTCATTCACATAATTTTTCTCCAAATTTATGTGTTTTAAATTGATGTTGGATTATCCAATTACATCGACACCTGTATTATCCACTGAAATTGCAGATCTTACGTGTAAAACCGCCACATAATAAAAATGAAAGTGGTGTTTCTACAGTACATAATAAAAATAAATGTATGTAGACACAAAGTTATCTTTAACAGGTACAACGTAAAGTAACTAAAAATAAGTTGTGGAGCTTAGTGTTGTCGATTTCAGCTAAAAGAGATAGACATAGAAACAAAAGGTTTTTAATACGTTCTTCTTTTATAAATTATTTTAATAGGTGATGCGATATCTTCGGAATCCCTTTCTAAAAATATTGCGCGCACGAGTGTGAGAAGTTAAATTTTAAATTGAAAAGGAGTGCAGTTGAAACGGTCGAATGTCGACAAATGACCACTGCCACTAGTAAAAATAATTCTGCCACTTCGTAGCAGAATACGGCATCAACTAATCTCATGTAAAAGTGTAAAAATATCTTGTATTTATGTCTATGGTTAGCTGTACCTAATCGACTTACGGCAGCATTAATGAATTGACATTTTAAATTCTGGAAAAAGCTGCCACTATCAACAAATAATACGTAACAGACAATATTTACATATATCAGCGGTGGGAACTTCACATATCCGCCATAGCGTTTGCTGCTAGATTGAGACATCATTTCATGTGTTCCTATTTTAAACTGCTTATCGTACGTCAGTCCATACAAACGATCTAACAATAAAAGAAACACTTCCAAGTCTGAACGGATAAACTATATCCATCTTGATAAAAAAAATAGGTCAGCTCGTTTATATGGAATATTTTGTACTTCAGCTTTAAGTAACTTGCTAAGCTTAACAAACTTTTTCTATAAAACCATGTTTTTTAATGCTATTGGGCATTAATCAACAACGTCATTTCTTCAAATAAAATCAATACAAGACGACAGCAGCCGAAGGTGACATATAAGTACATATCAAGATCGGGGTACATCTTCCCTCAGGTTGTTGCTTAACAAATAATCATTATTATTTTACAGTGTAAGATATGTAACAAGTGTTCCATTTTTTTGTAAAAAAACATGTAAATACGCTTATCTGGTACAGACTATCACGATCGAATTTGATACAATAATACAAACATTCAGCACTCTGAGACACATTCACAGCTAATCATTACAATTCGAATTATTAAATGTAATCTAAGTTATCTAACAATGGAACAATCACTGGAGAGACTACGCTATGTACTATCGTTGACCCCATAACGTTATGATCACAATTTTCTATGAATACAAGTCTTTTAGGTTGTTTAGGAATTTCGCTTATATTAATGCAACTCGGTTGACGAGTGGCGTTTTTCTTCTACTAGTGTGCGTCTGAGTTGTCACCGGTTGATAGATGAAGCTTGTCTTTGCCCGTTTTGTTTGGTGTACTGTAAAATTAAAATAAAAATAGATATAAATCTAGACAACATAAGATGGTACGAAAATAAAATGCATTAAGTTACTTTGCTGGCTTGTCAGGTAGTCTCTAGTTCACGGGAAAATTTGTATCAGGCTTATGCTAAAATGTAATTTCCACCCTTACTGTGCATTATAATATGCTATTAACTCCTCTTGATACGTAATTTTGATAATAAAATATAGCCATGTTACTCAGGGATGATGTAGCATTCTAATGGTAATTTTTTGAAATCGGACCAGTAGTATTTGAGTTTATTCTTTACAGACATACCAAAATACAAATCTATCCTCTTTATAATATTAGTTTAGATACAGGATAGAAGTGATATCAACGCATAACCTAATACCAGGAGTATTATTTTTTTACGTTTTTTACTTTAAATTGTAAATAATCATGACAAAATTCATCCACCCAGTATTGTAAAGGCGGTTTAGATAAGGCGTTGAGTCGTTTTAAATACGTGAAATTCAGTCAATTCGAGTCTGTGCTCCTGAATTTCACGTATTTTAAAACGTTATTTAGTATCTGTAACATACCTGATCCATTCCAGTAAGTAATTATATATAACAAGATATATTCATTCAATTAACCCCTTAATGGAGCATTGAATGGAACATAAAATATAACTATAATACATGTTATAACGCTATCATAACTTACTTGTATAATTTTCCGTCATAGACAAGTCTAATTTCACAGGTTTTGTGACGTCAATGTCGATTTCTTCATACGATTGATCTAGTATCTAGAAACGAAAAAAAAAAGTTACTTTCATTAAGATGGGTGGACCAACACAAAAAAAATATACAAGACAAGAGTTATTAGTCTACATTGGATGGTTATATCGCAAGAGCAATATTTTAATCTATTTAATTTTTAATAACTATGACATGAATTATAATTCTTCTGACATTTAATATTTAAATCGTTTGACATTTGTAGTAATTATTCTGAATGTATTATAATTAGCTTTAACTTAGCTTTAGCTTTATATAGCGGCTATCGAACATAAATATTTGCACACCTATTTAGGTAATGATACAGTGCACTTTATACCTATTTACAACATCTTTTTTCTACCTGTATTATGCAAATAAATAATTTGATTTGATTTGATTTGAAGAGATAATTCGTTATTAGATTTTATTTGTTTTCATTTTTTACTCACTTCAATATCGCTGACTTCTTCGCCGGATTCCACGTCAGTTATGTATGACGTAAGTGATGATGGCCCCGTAGCAAGCAATCGGTACGTGCCACCGACCATGCCTGTCCCTTCCACCACTTCTTCAACTTCCAACTCCTGATCAGACACCTCCTACGCAAAATCATTTAAAGTTACTCAAATGTCACGAAAGCAAGATAATATATTCAGCCTTTATCACAGTAAAAAAAAAAAGATGTTCGAAAAAAATAAGAAGAAAAGATAAAGATTTGACATTTCGTGCCAACTGTATCTACAATTCGTAAGTGAGGTATTTGGCCGCAAAAATAAAACACGTTGTTATGAACAGTATGTTTATTTTGGGTCTTGTTAGGGTTGAAGTTCCAAGAATACAAAACAATGCGTGCAGGCATAATTGTCTGCATGGACCACTTCACAGATAACATTAAATACTTAGATCATACTATGGTATGGTCAAGCCTAAACAGAGAGACAAATTTTCTACACCCCAACAATACATCGGACTAAGGTACTCGCACCTTAGTTCGACGTCCGTGTTACGCCTTATCATTAGAATAGGGTATAATAAAAGACCACCCACGAGTGGCCGAAATGGCCTGCGCACGCACACCCTGTTACCTGTTCGTGCCAATAACAGATAACAAAAGTATGACACAACTTACCTGTTCAATAATAGCCTCTTCCTCTTCAACTTCTTCTTTGACTTCGGGGTCTAACTCAACATCCGCGTCCAGATCTGGGTCAGCATCAACATCCGCTTCATCATCTGCGTCATTGTCCCCACTCACACCACTATACTTCATCTCGCCCCTTTCTAGAGCCTCCAAATTTTCTGAAAAGTGTTATCATAATATTAGGCACTCTGACGAAGTAGGTACTAATAGCCGTTTGAGCAGACGAGTCGTCAAGTGAAGACATGTTTCGGCAAAGGTAGCGAGGGACGATCGGATGCTGAAGGCGAAAAAACAGCACCCGTTGTGGCGCAACTTAGAAGAGGTCTATGTGAAGCCTACTAGGCTACTGCAAGAAGCTGCGTTTGATTGTGATTGATCGATGATTATATTTTTCCTTGGTTGAACGACTCTGCACTGTTTCGCCTCAGAGTAATGGGAAAGAAATGTAAGTTGTGTGACAGTTTAAAATATAAGCGCAAAACAGCTGTTACTGTACTGACGCTCTTTAGTTAAAATAATAAAAAAAATCAACGAAAAAGTAACTGTACCTGGATAAACCATCGCCTTCTTGATAGCTTGTGGATCTTTACGTGACCATTTTTGCACTTCTTCATCCATTTTTCCTACTTTTGAGGGATTCATAGCCCATAGGCAACCTTAAAGAAAAATTATGCAGTTGCAGTTAGGTGTGATTTGTTTCTTTAGGTATTCCTTTACTTCTCCTTCACATATGGATTTGGTATGACATATACGATACTAGCACGTAGTGGATAAAAGAGTGGCATATTTAAGACTCGGACTTACTAGGTTGGTAGCGTTGATTACTAAGGTGCGGCGAGCGTATTTGTTATTCGTGGAGCATGGAACCCCAGAACAAGCTATTGTATTAGTATTATAAAAGGTGTTTTTTTATGATATCCCATAAATTAATGCGACCATATCTAAGAATCAAAATTGAACTGGCATATGAATTATATTTCAATATTTTTTTTTTTGTTTTAAGTTTTCATACAAAATATGTAATTCGACGAAATTACGATACTTAATGTTGAATAAAGGATAATAATTAATTAATTTAAATAGGAATCATTGGTTTGAATGAAAATTAATTAATCTCATTTATCAATGAAACTTAGGTACCTACCTACATACATCAAAAGTCACACTTGATATCTTCGAAACTATGCATTTTTGGACCACATATTCTAGGACTTATTGTGTTATTTGGACATATAGAATCCCAGAATATTGATATCCCATAGAATATAATAAAACAGGTTGTATATTATAGTTATTTATAATATCAGGCGGTCTTATTTTTATCTACCGCTCGCTTAAAGCATTTAACCAAAATGAAGATGAGCAAAACAATCGAGATAATTACCTTTCCTTTGACTTCCGTTTGTCGATGGTTTTTCAATCTTTTCAAAACATTTATTCAAACTAAGATTATGCCTCACGGAGTTTTTCCAACCATTTGGTGCAGTTTTGAAATACGGGAAATGCTGGCTGAAAATACAAACAAATGTAATTAGAAAAATTAACCCGTTATTGATATTATTCATTATTCATATTATGTTATTCCTATTAGTATTAAACTTACCACATGAAGTTGTAAATCTCCGAAACAGGTAAGCTACCTGTTCTTGAATTTTTTAGCGCCATTGCTATTAAACATGAATATGAGTATGCTGGCTTAGGAAACTCTCCAACACTAATTTTGCTAGAAGCGTTAATATACTTCGTATGGCTAGTATCTAACGTAAAACCTCCACTTACTGAAGTTTTAATTATTTGCCTATTATTATTTAATGATGAATTATCAATTAATATTGTTGCCTGGTTTTTGTTACCATTGGCTAAAATTGTTCTAGAATTGTTAATTTGTTGAGGGTCCAGTATGTGTATATTACCAGATATAATTGTTTTCGTTCCTAATGAATGTGCAACTTTTTGGCTTGTGTTTAAAATTGAACAGCTTTTGTTATTAACTTTTATTAATTCAGACTGACTTTTTATTCTGAGCGTTGGAGTTGATAAACTTGATACTTTAGATTTGTCTAAGTCTTTTAACAAGTCCTTTACGACATTCTTTTCTTGCTTTCTTACATAAATCACCATTTGTGTGGCTTCTTCTAAATCCACGCTTTTCTTGGTTTTTGGCTCTTCTGGTTCCTGTACTTTTGATACTTTTATCGCATTGGGTGAAAACGTTAAGTGACTCTTTTCTTCTTTGGGACTCGGAAGTGATATGCTATTATTGCTTAAATCGTCGGTTGCAGCCGCCGATGTTAGCAATAAGTTCGAAGCTTCCTCTTTCACTATGCTTTTTACTGGAGTTTCTACAAACGTAGAAGGCATTACAGAATTAGGATTAACCATTACTGCGTTTGCCTCTGATCCATACAAATCCAAGTTATGAACAAAACTAGAACTATTATTAAGCCAAGTTGCAGAATTATCAGTGTCCATGTCTAGTAAAGGAGGCAACTCCGAAAAGTGTGATCCTAAAGTATCCTGAAAACAAAAGAAATAAGATAAAATATGTGCTAATGATGTTTTACTCACCAAATTTTTATATTATTTGAACTTACAGCAAAGTCTGTCATACTGCTAAGGTCCGTTGCAATTTCATTTTTAATATCCATGTCCAGCATATCCTGGAGTGAATCTGTGATATACAAATCCATGTCTGAGCACCACTGAAAAAAAATAGTTAAATATTGTAGAGTTTAATACGTATATCGTGTTCGTGCAGCATCCATAATAGTAAGTATTTACGGCTATGAGTGACCGGCATGATAAGTTTTTCATAAACATAGGATTGGATTTCGCGCCAATATCTTGTGTAGAATACAGTTTGGATCTACTGAGCCGCGACAGTGGGACGGGCGAGGCGGTACAATGAAACCACTACGTAGTACAGCAAACCTGTTTTTGTCTTATGGTATGCGCTACCCTGACAACGACGGTGTACAACTGTCTTGTTTACACTATAATGAAACAGTACTTTTTTTATTTTCCTTTGTTACTCGTAATTGGCAGATAGGAAATATTATTTTACCACGCATATTTAGAAAACAAAATTACCTAAATCGATGTTACCTATCACGTGAGGTGACTGAGCTTAAAACATTTTTATATAATCCCATTCCATCCTTTTTTTTTGAAGACCTACACCAACCCACGATCACTTGGACGAGGGTTCGAGCAGTCCGGACTGGGTCGTTTACAAGCTGACGTGTATAAAAACTTACGAACGGAACCACTCGGAAGGCTTCCAACATTCGGGTCGGGCGGGACGAAGTTTTTGTCCATGCTTTTACTATTCTCTATAAATAACTTGTTCTGGTATGCTGTTATGTCAGTGATCCATTAAATTGTATATTTACATGTTGTGTGTAATAGTTACCTAGAACTTTCATCTTCTCTTGATCAAGTATGAATGGATGCAGAAAAGATTATTATTTACTTAATAAGTGGATTTTATAATGAACATTTTTGATTTCAATTATTTTGAATTCCTGCATAAGTGAATGTATTAAACTAGGACTGCAACTACTTTACTAACTGAAGTCCTTGATAAAAACAAGTCTTACTGCTTTATCTAAACGCTGTATGAACTGATTTTGACTGAGGTTTTTGTAATATATTTGCTGTATACTCTTTATATTGTGAACGATCGTTTTGAAACAATAGCGATTAACGTATGGACAAAGAAGGTGAAGTAGTGGTTTTATTAAAGCGACATCTCTTTGTAACGCATTTTTTACTTTCTGTATGTGTTATGTGTGTATTATAAATGCGGTAGATCCGCATTTATAATACGGAAATACACTTCTTAAATTTTATATAATATTAAGAGTTTATTCATCAACATGCCAGCTAAATCTATATGAACGAATGACCGATAAGCGGCCGTGCCCTATCAACAAAGCATACCTCAACTAAATTCAGTTAATTCATTATTCAATTTAGTAGAACTTATCGGTCAGTTAACTACTAGCTAATTCAATTAATAAAATAGGAAAATATGGAAATGTTGGTGGTGGCAATTATAGTCA
Organism: Phlogophora meticulosa; assembly: GCA_905147745.2. Lineage (NCBI taxonomy): Eukaryota > Metazoa > Arthropoda > Insecta > Lepidoptera > Noctuidae > Phlogophora > Phlogophora meticulosa. Next base: position 12,889,688 of record LR990520.1, on the reverse strand, counting down.
CACAGTTCGTGGAATATTCATATCCCAAAAGTCCGACCTACCAAAGTACCATTTTTTCCCGCCCAAACAGGATAACGGGATCGAAAATTGGACACACACCTTACTCCGCAGGCAGAAAAGGGAAGGGTACAAATGGGGTGAGCAAAAGAGATAGCTATATAGGATCGAAAGAGGGGTGAATCAACCCCTGACACATTGCAGTGACGCCGCGCGCCACACCCTTTTGAAGTTTACGCAAGCATTTGTTCAGTTTCTAGGAGATAGGTACATATTTTAGCAGACAAATATTTTGCGGACAACGTGGCTGGTTGCGAAATAATAATACCTTTATGGTTTCAACAATTGGGTTAGCAGTTAAAAAAATATGTCCATAGCACAGAGCAGTCGTGCCATTAAGGACCATGAACTCAAAATTTAATATTTCTCGAGTTCATCTTACCCACGAACGAACGACAACGTGCTATATGAATATGACTTAAAAATACATAGGCAGGTAGATTTTAAAGTTTTTGCATTGGTTAGGTAGACGGTATTGTATAAATATCCTAGGTATTCTGATGTTTTATGATAGCGTTAGGTTTTTTATATCAAGTCGTTCACAAGTTTACAAAGTATGTGTCTGTCGATGTATCTACATAATAGGTAATCTCATGTCTAGATGGTCTAGTGCTAAGTTAATTGCTGACTACGCCGCTATGTGTGAATACGATTACGGGATCCTTATTAGTACAATTCAGTTAGCACAAGAAAGTAAGAAAATAGTGCGTTTTTTTTTTTTAGTTAGGGATCTTACACTCATGGTAGCTAATGTTTGTACTGGTTCACCTTTCAACTCATTTACTGTCCAAAACTGTTTTAATGACTAGTTGAACGTCTCGGTATAAAGTAGGTTCCAGATGATGGAATCTGGAACATTAATCAACGAAAAGTGCCCATGCACTTTTTTGATCTATATAATGTTTAGCCCCAACAAGAGTAGATGGTGGATATTATGGTGGGGAGATGAGGAGGCGCCGCAAGGGGCCCGCCGCGCCGCCGCCGCCGCCGCCGACGTGTCCTCGAACCTGACCGCGCGCGCTTGCCTTGAACTCATCGTGGTCGGCTCTTGCGCCGATGGTCGGCGCTCGTGCACGAGCCACGGAAACTTGGTCTCGGAAAATTTTATCGAATGTTTTTTTTACGTTTTAGGTAATCATTGCATTCAGTAAGTGAGCTATAGGCAGACATTTAAATGAATCAATACAAGTAAATAATTGATCACAACGGTTAAGGCGTGCAAATAAATAATGCCAGCTACACTACCTCAGTAGGTACATGATATCCTTTTCATAACCCCGTTGAAATTAATTAATTTAACTTAAAAAAAATATTTGGCGCGAAAAATACGCATTGGGTGGGATAACATTGCGCGCGCAACCTCGATACGAAAGCATTTGGTTGGGGTTCTGTATTGATTGCATGCGCGAGTTTGTCCCCTCACCTCAGCTTTCTCGAAGTTGCCTGTTTCAAACGTGGGGAAACTGAAATATTTTAGCTTAACTTTTATAGCCAGGTATTAAGGTGTTTACGTAGGTACGCTAAGCTATATTTAAGCTAAGTCTAGATCGGAAAGAAAGATGGCAAACATTTTACGCTTATTAGATATAAGTTTTAAAGCCATAATTTAAATCTTTCTCTCTAACTACTCATTTGAAAACAGAAGGGAGATTTATGTTTTATTTGTTCATGAATTGTCTTCATAATTTTGAATTATTTTTTTATTTTTAAGTTTGCATAACGTAGGTAGGTACCTACGTACGTGAGCCAGTCGGAAAAGACAGATGGCGGAGGTCAACGGCCTCACTGTAAATTACTGACTCAACGATCTATGAATAGGAATCTAGATATCTACCTACTTTATTTCACATTTTCCGAATAGTTATTTCTACGAATTTTCGTTTATAACATTATAATTGCTATGATCTCACACCAATAATAATTTTATAAGGTAGGTATTGGTATATTTTTAATTGGTAAGGTGTAGGTAATGTACATAGGATGGTTCTATGAAAGAAATTAGGTACGTTGTGTTTGTTCACAAATTGATAATGATATCTTTGATCTAGAAGTTGACCAAAAATTTCATATTATCCTAATACTTCGATCGATTTAAACAACAACTTGATAAAACTATTTATTTTTACAAATATTGACCTAAAATAGTTGTACATATTTGGAATATTTCTACTCAACTACACAAGATTTTTTTTTGATCAACATCATAGCCTTTTTCCAACTACTTTGGGGTCACCTTCCAGACTAACAGGGTGCAGCAGAACACCAGTATTTTAAATGAAGCGACTGCCTATCCTGATCTCCACGATACCCCTTAGTAAGACTGGTAGTCAGACTTTCGGGCATCTAACAACCCGTAACGACTGTCAAGGAGCTGCAGGGGACAACAGAGACTAACGACTTGACGCGCTTTAAGAGGCATAGACGTATCTCGATATGTAATGAACGGCCACAGACTGACCTCGGCAATCGTAGCTTAACATTCGATTGAACCGTGTGGCTATGTGCCAAAAACAGTATTTATTAGCCTTAAAGGCACTCTTTTATATTCTTAAGTAAACTAGGCCTTGCTTAACTTAAGATTATGTACAATTCCCGTGTCTTACCGAGTCCAATCCACATCGAAGTCGGCACTTAAAGTTGTGAAGGAGGAGTATGCCTATCTTGGGCAAACCATTAAGCTTAGTAGACACCACTTAAAAAAGACGATAGAAGGGTACAGTAGTTAGTTGGGGAGCATTTGGAGAACTCAATCTCTAATTTTATAACAGTCTAGTCGCTTATATCGCAACACTTGAAGATAGTCTTAAAATGATCTCAATTCTTAAGATTTCCCAGAGAGGCTTTCCCGTTGGATAAACGGTGCAAAAATCTGAACACTGAGTCGGGCTGATCAACAAACTGTTTTAATTTTGACGTCGATAGCGTTAGTAGTTCTTATAATCAGCAGCTATGACAGACCGGCAGATGGACGAACGGACAGAAGAAGACGCACCATAAGGGGTAAATTTTTACCATTATAGTGCCCTAAACATTAATGATTCGACTAATATAACCAGTCAAAAATGGTCACAGTCTCAGGGCAAGCCTTACAGGCACGTATTTGGTTTTACTTCACGAAGTAAAATGAGCGTCGCAGATGAATGAACGTGATATGAACGTTATCCACGAAACCAAAATGGTCCTTCGAATTGCTTGCCCATACATATTAGCTTATACAAATTATAGATAATGCATTTATGAATAATGTTCATATTACTAGAAAACAAAACTCAGCAAAGTAAAGATAGTAGCATGTCTCTGAATCTTGCAGCACGACGGCTAGTTAATACTCGTAGTACTGAGAAATTGAGTTAATAAACATAAAACATTTTCCCATTTTGGCATTATCGGAAACCAGACCGTCATACGGCTTCTTTTTGTTTACGAAAGCGCCATATTTTGTAGTTGGTGCTAATTTGGGTTCCGCAGAAAACGAGGAACTCGCATAGTTTCGTCATTTCTATCCTTCTGTACCTTAGCACAGAGACCATTAGTACTAGAAAGCTGTTATTTGGCATAGGTATACATATTGACCACGTCAACAGTGGTAAAATAAAATGGTTTTTATTTTAGGGTATTATTTTACACTATTCTTAACAGGGGATGATTTTATTTTAAGTTAATATAATAAGTTGGAAGGAAATCTTTCACAGCTAAGTGAGCTTAACGAGTTAACAAGTAATAATCGAGTAAAGAAATAAAAAAAGAAAATTTCGTGCAATTCTATTGTAAATTACTTGGATGAATTTGTTTTTTTTTAGTTCAATTGATGAGACTATAACTGAAAGTTATAACTGCAGGGATAACTTTGTTTTTTATAGTTTGAGAAATGGTATGCTCACAAAATTAGTTTTGCAATCGATAAAATTCTGTTACCTGTGCATGCGTATTCTGTGGTGTTCATCCCGCCTACGGATCCCCCTTCTCTGTGCGATATCCAAAACGCACGTGGTCGGTTTTTTATCTACTGTAGAGTCCTTGTACTGGCGGCTTAGAATAATAACACCAACACAAAACAACTTAACACCGGTGTTATTATTCTAAGGCTGGCGGTACCACACTCGCTGGACAAGACTATACACACACACGCTGGCTAGACTCAGCGTCGCGCCCCACACACCTCTGGCTCTTAGCATACCTAGGCACGTGTAAAACTCCCGCACGATATTAAGCAGTTACGATTACCTGCGTCGATTGAAAACGAAATCGTTTATAATTTGTATACCCCAGGGTTCTGTTCTAGGGTTAAGAAAGAGCATTTTTAAAGTTGGTTACGTCATATATAGCAGTTGAATTGTTTTGCAGTTTCGTTTTATTAACACCTTATTAAATTATGAAATATACCGGTCTACAGTGCTAGAATATTGACTGTGAATTGGAATATGTAATTATAAACTAGCGGTCGCTCAGTGGCTAAAAATAAGACCATTTTAAAATCCATCACCAAAGTTAAAATATCTTACTTTTCTGCGCGAGCGATATTCTTAAAAAGGGATCAGAAGTTTTCGTTTTTCTATAATTTATAATAATAATCGCAATACTTACTGAATATTTCATCTCATTTTTTTGTTCATAATTATAAACTTTATTGAATACCAGTTCGTGTTCCGTACGTAGGTAAATAAATAAAATACCTACTTTTCATGTGATGTGTGATCGCTAGATTTTTTATTATAAGTTTATATCTCTCTCTCTTACGTCTTCAATAGTTATCAGTTTATTTCCGAGTGAATGTTATTGGTAGCATCAAAATATTTACTGTATATGGTACATCTCGTTGTTTATACCTACATAAAAACATTGATAAACTCGGCGCATTGATAGGTTGCAGTAAAACGCCACCCGGCCCGTCTCGCTGAGTGCACTACGCACACACGCTCACAATGCAATGCCACACCGATCCGTGCATTCACAACTACAAGAGCACGTTGCACTCATTGTTCAACATTTTGAAATTCTCGCTCGCTCAAAACCGGCCGTGGGAACAAATCGCTTCGTGGATTTCTGTACGTTATACCTATTAGGCTATTGCCATAATACAACAAAAAAAAGTTGCATTGTATTTCTAAGTTGATTTATTGATTAATATTCTTTTCAAGATAAGCTTTTAAAAATAAAGCAGGTTTCTTTTCTTAATGATGGTAAAGGAATCAAAAGACACCCAACCTTTTGTGTTCTAGGAATCCTGGTTAGAATGGTACATTATATATAGATTTGTTTATTATGTAGGTACTTCAACAGGTTTTAGTGCAGTAGCACTTATTGTTTTTTAGTGAATGTCTGAAAGTCACATTTTGTTTATAAAATATTGCACTTAATTATCTGTGATCTATAATTAAAATGTTACCTACGTACTTTAGATAATAATAAATTTGTTCAGCATTTTTATTTTAAATGACAAAAAATTACCTATTTCGAAGAAATTAATTATACCTATACGCCTTAAGAAAAAAAACCTATTACCTGTAAAACATGAGGCAGCCCTATATCGCAAGTAGAACAGGAATACCTATGGGCTACGATGTACATACCTATACAATGCTACAATTTTACAACCGCTCGTGTGAGCCTGTTGTAAGTTCATTGACGACTGTTTTTAACTATATATATACATAGGTATCAATATACATTCCGTAATAAACAATCGTTGTCTAATCTACCAACATTATGTTTAAAATACAAACAACACGAACAAAATAATAATAATATTCACGATGTCGTTTCGTTATCAACAGACATTGAATAATTGTGAGGAAAAGAGATAGAATATAAAATAATAAATGTCCGTTATTAGTTTGCTTTGTAAATAAAATTGAGTTCATGGAAAACAATAACAATGTTATCTTTAGCACATGGAATTTAACTCATTTTCAAAACTAGGGACCAGCATTTCTATTGGCGCTACATTAGACATTACCTAATCAATTAGGTAGGTATTTGGATACAAGATATTATTCCGTCCATGAGAGAAAGAGTTGGAATGATTTCCCGCCACTTTGACGAAGTAAGTAAAGTAACTAAAACCAAATTAGAAATAATCGAAGGTGCACGTATATAATAATGTTTTACCACATAATAAGCATAATTTGTTTCACTGATGACAACAAAATTGATAAATGACATGAAAAAGAGCGGGACATGTTAACTCGTTGGACTTTCCCATTACAAATTCCTTGTTTTTCGAACAAAAATGAACACTAAGCTTATTGTAAGATTGTAATATCACTTACCGAATATTTATTGTTATAAATATCCTTAAGCTCGACCGAATAATCCTGAATTTCACACATTTACGCTTTTAACGTCATTAGATTGACAGTTAAACACCACTCACTCCTATAAAAACCACAATCTGTTTTACTATTCAGTGAAAAGGTACACAAAGAATGGTCTTCTCTTCTATTGGACGACTCAACCCACGTGACTAATGGTGAACGGTTTCTATTGGCGTTCAGCTTGGCAAGAATCGACATCACTACTCAATTGATATACTATTTACAAAATACCTCGACAAAACTGCTTTTGGGTATTTCTTTAAATTCGATAATTTTTAACATAATATATTACTGAGTCGTTTGATGTTAAAATGTATTTTTCATAATACTTACGACAACACTTACCGGTTACATGGCTCGTCCATTCACAACAACATGGCGGTTTGTTTACACCGGCATGATAAGGCGGGAAGTACTTCTGTCGTGTGTGTAAAGTTATACCGGTAAAACTCTATGTTAAAATAATCATTTCTTTTAAAAGAATATTTTTATTGAAGTAAATAATAGAATGTCCAAATATTAGAGAATAAAATAAGAAACTGAAGGCACATGGGCGATACCACTTTTTTTCTAACGCCAGCGCTCTCTAGTGGCAACTGGTGGTAACTAATAACAACGTTGAGCATTCTGGCGGAAAACTTAAAAATAAAAATTCAGTCATACTGCTGCAATGCATATCAAAATCATTACCTATTATTTTTTGGCGCCGTTGATATTTAAGACAATGTTAATAAGGATTATGGAAAATTGATATGATTATACACAATAGACACGACAACGCACAGAAAAGTATCAACTAGCTAAATGCCCAGTATTATAGCTATTCATACAGTATATTCATATAGTGCCTTCAGTAGCAATTTATACTAAGCTTTAATTCGAGACATTTTAAGTACATACATATCTAACACAAAAAAAAATAGAATTATAATAATAAAAGTAGTATCGAAAAGCAAGCAAAAGATCACCCATGCTAAACACAATAAGAAATAACTTTTCAGTCAACAATGAAAAATTTAAAATGATTTTAATTAATGCTTTTCAAAATAAGCTTTACTTTTGGCAGTTCTCAATTTATAACAGTTTTATCGAGAACATGTCTATAAAGATCTAACAATAAAGAGATATTACAGCCAAATTAATCATTAGAAAATATGAACAGCCTAAACACTAAATTAACACTGGAAAGTAATCAGGCGGTATCATGGCAACATAGTTGAGAGCACAATGAGGGAATGTTAAAATTTGGATATTTTAATATTCCTCTGTCTTTTATACATTTCAAACGTGCCTAATTTCTTAATTCTTTTCTTAAGGAGATAATCATTTTTGAAGTTGGATACATCACTAGATTGAGCAACAAATTTTATTTGCTGAGAAATTACATTGACTCTGAAATTAGTGGTAAAACCACTGTCTGACGTTGAGGCAGTGGGTATGAAAGGCAAAACCTTAGGGTTTTTGATGGAACGTTTTTGCTTTTTCTCATCCACATCATCATTTATACAATAAACACTTTCTTCTAAATAGTTCGAAGGTTTATTTCTTCTTCTTTTCGTTTCTTCCACAACAAATTCTGATGTAGATACGACTTTTGTTTTCCTTGGTTCAACAACGTCTTTTTTAGGTTTATCATCTAGTTTATTTAGAACATTCGAAGGCAACCGCGGGACATGAACCTTGTCAAAGGAATTTTGTTTGAGAACCTGCAAAAATAATGTTTTTTTTTTATTTATTATAATTATTTGTGTGTTCAAGATAATATTCTTTCTTTTAAATGTTTATACTACCTTTGATATTTCACTGGCATCGTCGTCATCCCTTTCTTTCCTTTTTTTGTTCTTTTTGGTAGCTCCTGTTTTCAAAACAAAAAAAAAGCATGAATCAAAATTCGTTTCTCATTATTAAATACTCTAAGCTCATGTTACATGTTACAATTATTAATAATAGGTCTTTACCTATGAAATTGCCGTTTTGTATGAAAAAATTTAAATGAATTTTTTTCATGTATTTTTTATTTGTATTAATCGAAGTAATCACCCATGCAATCAATGCATCTTTGCCAACGCAGTGGCAGTTTATTGATGCCCTTCTTAAAGAAATCAGCTGGACGGGAGGCAACAAATTCTTCAAAGGCATTTTGTACTGCCTCTCGGGTATTGAATTTTTTTCCCGCCAAGAAGTTATCCAAATTCTGGAAAAAGTAGTAGTCTGTAGGCGCAAGGTCTGGTGAGTAGGGCGGATGACGGAGAGCTTCCAACCCCAGTTCTTGCAACTTGGAGACCGTCTGCTGTGCAGTATGAGGTCGCGCGTTGTCGTGCAGGAGCAGCGGAGACGAGCGATTGACCAATGCTGGTTGGAGATGTGCCAGCTTCTCCATCATTGTGTTCAATTCTTCACAGTACACATCTGCAGTAATGCTCACCCCGTTTGGTAAGAAGCTGTGTTGAATCACACCGGCGCTAGACCACCAAACAGTGACCATCACTTTTCTTGGGGTAAGTTTTCGTTTAGGGCATTGTTTAGGTGCTGAACCAGGATCCGACCAACTTGCTGAGCGCTTGCGGTTATCAAACAGAATCCATTTTTCATCGCAGGTAACAATGCGGTTCAAAATTCCTTCATTTGTGTGTCTGTTGAGCAGTGCAAGGCACGTCTCGACGCGTACTTCGCGCTGGCGATCATTGAGTTCGTGGGGCACCCATTTGTCAAGCTTTTTTACCTTGCCAATTCGACGCAAATGGACCAATATTGTTTTGACGCTAACGTCGAAAGCTGCTGCTAATTCAGCCGTAGATTGTGTATCATCAGCTTCCACAATCGCCTTTAATTCGTCATTGTCGACCAAAGTCTTCGGACGACCGCGAGGTTCATTTTTCAGGTCGAAATTTCCAGAACGGAAGCGAGCAAACCAATAACAGGTAGTGCGTTGGTTTGTAGTGTTAGCTCCGTAAACGTCGTTGATGTTGCGTGCCGCTTGTGCCGCGTTGCTGCCACGACGGTACTCATATTCCATAATTACTCGAATTTTTAACGTATCCATGATGACGAAAAAGATTTAAATGCGATGAAAATGTAACACTAATCAATAAACAAATGACTACTTTTGGAAAAAAAAATCCATGTTTTTAAAATAAAATTAATTTGAAATTAGAATTCTTAGCCAAACAAAAAATATTTTGATTTGAAATGGCCAGTACTGCAGAACGGCAATTTCATAGGTAAAGACCTAATATATGAAGAAATTGATTAAATTTGCGATTTTGATAACAATGTAAAAAAACATACCTTCATCAATTTCCTTCATTTGTTCATGTTGTACTTTATTTTTCTTTGTGGTATTTTTAACAGGTGTGTTCTGCTCCAGTATTTCGGTTACCGCATCTAAAATTAGTTTAATATTTTAATTGTGATGTGAATACTGAGTAGCGATCCTTTCAAACTAAACCCTTTCATGGTGTCATTGGCAATTTCTTATTTTACGGATAACACACTGCAGCCCTGCTCGCAGCTGAACTTCAGAACATGCTCTGAACTTACAAAGGTACCGCACTGTAGGTTTTGAATCATATGATATTTATGATGAGGGCAAAATGCTTATTTTGAAAGATGGTTTTTCTGTGTTTCTATACAACACCAGTATTAAATTAATTGGAAATAAAATCATAGCAAGAATGACGATTACATTAGGAAGTTTTGACTTGAGCAGGTTAAAGGCTAGATTCCCCTAATCCCTTAAGCGCAAGCATTAGCGAGTGTCTCCCGCACACCTCCATGGTAACACATATATATAACACTGGGGTTTTAGTCCGTCATAATCTTTCGTTCTCACACAAACCAACATGATCTCCTAATCCCCGCCCCTAAAGTTACGCTTCAATATACTAACCTTGAATTTGAGTACTAATATCTTCGTCATTATTAGAAATTTTCCGTTTTTTCTTTCGATTTTTCGTCGTTACAGACTCGTCATGAGTAAGTTTTACGTCATCTGAAATTAAAATATTAATTTGTTATTACCACAAAATAATACACCTGAATTATGTAGAGCGAGATTATGTGGGGCGAGCCTTACTACATATTAAACATGCCATGTAGAACATGCCATGGATTAATCAAGCCATACAACAAGTAGGTACTGTTGCGTTTAGTTGTAATTCGGACCTAGTTCTGAAGATAAGGATTTGTTGTGAAAGATTAGATTAATCCACATCACTAATATTTGCTTGGTTATGAGACTGAAGCTTTACGAACCTTTAATTATAATTTCTTCAATAGTTTGATTGGCAGATGATTTGCGTTTGCGCTTCTTTGTGACCACCTCCTGATTGATTACATCTTCATTTTCTGTGAAAAAAATATCATATAAAGTAACGTTATTTCAACATATACATCTTATTTTGATATAAAAATATTTTCATGTAGAGTTAGTCATGTGAATTTAAATACCTGTGTTAACATTTTCGATTTCAACTACCGAATTTTCTATAACAGTTGTTTGCTTTTGTTTCTTAGCACTGCCTAAAGAGACATTTAGGGTAACTTCCGCGGGTATCTCATTTTCTGTGAACAAAACATAATAATTATTTGAACATTATTATATGTAGGGTCAAATTTAATTAGTTTGCGAAACTTGATTCGTGCGTATTGAATCATGCAACTCGTGCTTGTGGGAAAACCAAGCATCCATTTCATTTACCTGTTTCCTGTGTTTCTTGAGGTTCGGACAATCTCTTCTTTTTCTTTTTAGCACTGCCCTCGATATTGGTCACGGAAGTGTTTATAGTCTTTCCTGGACCATCATCTGAAATTTAACAGAAATATTATTGAGACTTAATGTTACCATGTGCACTAGGTAACTAGGTATAACATTTAATTTTATTAGTGCAGGAAGGAGGGAGAGCACCATATAAAAATCAATGGGCATCATGATTGACAGCCCTGTGTTATCACCTGCTGAGTATTAGGGAAGAACCACAAACCACTGCTCGAGAGTGCGGAGGAGTCCCTTATGAGCAGTGGTTTCTTGCAAAGCAAAAATAAATATAAACAAACCGGTAGTTTCAATCACACTAATCTCTGCAACATTTTGAGAACTGTTTAATCCTTTCTTATTCTTCTTCTTCGCACTTTGATTAGGAGTTCCAATGGCGGCGCCACCTGCTTGTACTTCTTCATAATTTTGAGTCATATTCAAGTCCTGCTTAGATTTGTTTTTCTCGCTGCGATAGGAGACCTCGAGTGGAGCATCATTGGAATCTTCTGGAAAGTAGATAAAGGATGTAATAATCAAGTCTGTGTAAAATAGTGGAGTCAAATTGTTGCCAAGATTTTACCCTCAATCGTTATTATCTTTATTTAGAACTAGTGGTATCAGATAGTTTTTCTTGCTGGACGCAGTGTGGGGGTGAGTTTGCGCATATGCACTTTCAAATAAAATCGATTACTGCTCAAATCAAGGTGACAGCTATACGTGCATAATTATAATTACATGGAAAAATATTTCAAATAAACATACCATCAACCGTAGCTTCTTCGATATTGGCGAAAGACACATTATTCTTTTGTTTATTCTTCTTAGCACTGTTTTTGATTGAAGTATTGGCATCAGCCTTATTTTTATTGCCTAGAGTGCCAGTTGTGTCTATAAAGAAGCCCATACAATCATCTCCAGGCGCTTCTGAAATTAGCCAAAAAATACTTTTTATAACATTTTTAACCAACAGGAGGTCAATTCTCTGCTATACAAATCTGGTTTAAATATATAATAATAGCGAAGGTGTATCAGGTGCGTTCTTATTACAGTTACCAGACACAAGGTGAAAAATTGCCGCTTAGAAATAGGCTTTCCGCTGCAAACAGTATGACGCGCTGCTGTTTTTTTATAACTATTGATAGCTGTGCAGCAAACTTAAAACCAATATGAACTTCCAATATTAACAAAGCAACCCTATTTGGCTACAGAATTATAATTTTTAGTTTAGCTCACTACAAGAATAAAGAAGATAACCTCACCCATTTCTAAAGTCTCTTCACACGGGAAGGACATGCAATGGTATTTATTTTTGCTGCTTACATTCATTAAAGATTCATTTGTTGACTTGTTAGCAATATCTGAAAAATATACTAACTTAAATTATTATTGGAAAATGTTGTAACACTTGTGCAAATACTAGCCTATTGTGTGAATTTTGAATCTTTTGAGTGCATATACAATTTTGTGCATGAAGTGTTTCATTCATTTCCATGTTAGATAAAAAAGGTGTGTAGTGTTGAAAATATGTGAATGCCATGATTCTGTAAAGATAGTCTTGTGAAGAAAAACTAGTGTACCACGATTAGGATAATTACGCCAGAACAGTTGTGAGTGAAATGTGTAACATAACAAAAAACCAACACCTAAAAACATAGGTATTTCAAATATAACTTTGATTCTGTCAATTGTTTGACAAGCATAGATAAATTAATAATATTTCACCACTCATCACCATCCTCTTGCCCTTATCCCAATTCATTTTATTTCACCGCTAAATGTTTTTATTGATTTGTAGATTATTATTTAAAAGTAATCAAATGTGAAATGGTAGGTTAACTCATGAAAAGGTTGAAAAGTGATCATGTAAGTATACAAAATAAAAAGACTCATACCAGTATTTTCAAGAATGTTAGTTTTGCCCTGGCTTCTTCTGAGAGGTATGAAATCTGCAGTAGCTTCTTCATCATCCTCTTTCTGACTGGCTTCATTTATTTCCAGTTTTTTAGTAGTCACTACCACATCACTGTCATTGCTATCTTCAGTAAACAACAATTTCATGTCGATAGAGTCAGACGAACCTTCAGATAATGTATTATCTTGTTTTCCAGATTTTTCTATGCTCTTGTTCAAAGATTTGTCTTTTTTCTTAGAATTTTCAGCTACACCTTTCTTTGTTTTCTTTACCTGTGTTAGGTTCAGTTGGTCCACAATAGGTTCTTTAGCCTTTTTCTTAGTTTTCTTGTCGAGGTCCAGAGAAATGTTCGAGGATTTTATCTCCTTTGAAACAGAATTGTTCAAATTTTTGAGGAGAGATTCAAAGTTTTGAGAAATTTCTTCATTTTCACTAATTGAACCTTCATCAGTGTTTTCATCATACTCCTCATCATTATCTACAGAAGTAGCTTGTAATGGGTCAGATGTTTGATTGAATTTCATGATTGATACATTTTCGTCCACATTCACTTCTTCAACTTCATCCATATTGGTTACAGCTACTGTTGAAATGTTTAGTCCCTTCTGAGGAGTCTTAGGTTCTTGTTTAATAACATTGAGCAAGGTCAAAGGATCATCTTTGTCTGTCAGTTTTTCATCACAAATGGTGATTTCTTTTTCATTTGTTTCATCTTCATCACACGAGTCTGACAATTGTTTACTTTTCTTCTTTTTCGACAATGACTTATCCGTGGCTGATAGTAAAGCGCTTGTATCATGACTAGAATCGATTCTTTGGCGCCTATTTTTCTTCATCCGTGCGGCAATTTCTTCGTCCGATTCTGATGAAGACGTCTCAAATCGCTGGCGATTATTTTTCTTCGACTTTGGTGACTCACTCAATTTATGTCTTGCTTCGTACATTTCTCTTGAAGCTTTTTTCTGTTCTTTTATTTTGCGTTCGTTGTATTTCTTTTTAGATTTGGCGTTCATTGTGAGTTCGTCGGCACTCATAGAAAGGTCATCGTCTGAGCCACTAAGCAAATCCATATCTTCTGCATCAGAACTTACAAGAAATGAGTCTTTTTCGTAATCAGAATCATCGGAAAAATCTTCTTCATCTGAATCTAGTGTTTCACCCCTTTCTCTTACCTCATTTTGTTTTTCATATTCTATTTCTTCATCATCTCTACTGTCTCCTGATTCGTAATCATCACTGGCTTCTTCAGCCTCATCTTCAATCAGTTTGCTCTTTTTCAATGACGATTCTTCGTCAGAGTCTTCTTCTACATCTTCTTCCGCATCTTCTTCAGATTCTGAAGAATTAGAACCTTTCTCTTCTGAAACGATAGACTCTTCTTTTTTAGACCTATTAACAGTGTCCTTTTTATCGGTTTTGTTTGCACTGTTAGGGGCAATAATCGAACTGTTAATCTGAAGACCTAATTTTTTCATAGCCTTTTGCTGAAGTGGAGTACTTGTTGAATAAGTTAGCGACATATTCTTTGGAACATTGACAGATTTTGACAATTCATCATTTGAATCATTGCTATCTTTGGCCACATTGAATTCTGCATTTATTTCATTTTCTGACACATCTTTTAGTTGAGACAATACAAGGGTACTTTTATTTTCATTCTCAGTTTTATTAAGTTGGAGAGCAGAATTGTTATTTGATTTATCAGAATTCTTATCCATGCTATCATTACTAAGCATATTTGAAAGTGATGACTTTCTCTTCGATTTGTTTGAACTTTTATTTACTATGCCATCATCATCATCCAAAATTGAGTTTTTTATTTTATCCATACTAACTTCAACAATCATAGCAGTTTCAGATCTTTGTTTAGACGTATTTAAACTTTTGTCCATATTCTCATCATTAGCCAGATTTGATATTGATGATTTTCTTGTAGATTTGTTGGAAATTTCATTTTTATTTTCATCAGGAACTATGTTTGATAGTGATGACTTTTTCTTTGATTTATTAGACTCTTGACTTAGACTCTCGTCAACATACTTATCTGCATTCAAAGACTTCCTTGCAGAGTTATTAGAATCTTCATCTGTATCTTGTTCAGTTATATTTGATATGGAAGATTTCCTCTTGGATTTATTGGCCTTTTTATTAATACTATCAACTTGAATATCAATGTCAATTACTAAAGATTTGCGGTTAGACATATTGAAAATGCCATCTGTAGTATCTTCAGAAACTTCATTGTTAATAGACGACTTCCTTTTCGATTTATTAGTATTCACATCATCATTAATCATCTCTGTCATGGAAGATTTTCTTGGTGATTCTTTGGATCTCTCATCAGTGCTATTTTGTGAGCCTAAATCTGGTACTCCAGATTTTCTTTTAGACTTATTGATACTATCATTTTTAACCTGAGACATGTTTAACATCGACTTTCTTTTTTCTGATAAGGAATCATTTTTATCAACGAAATTGGATAGTGATATATTCTCCGGCATAGTTTCATCAATATCCATTGGCTCATAACTCAGATTAGCTTTTGCTTCTTTAGATGCTTCATCTTTAACCAAGTTATGGTCTACAACTGGCACGCATTGATCTCCACTATCAAAACCTTTGTGATTACTCTCCTTTTCTTGATTAGAATCTGAGTCTTCAATAAATACCAAAGATTGAACAACACCACTTGGTGTTTGATCAAATAATTGATGAGTTTCACTGGTGTCAAGGATATTTGATGAGTTTCCTTCTTCGTTAACATCTTTGGAAAGTCCTTTAGCTTCAGATAGTTTTGCTGCTGATTTGTTCAATACCAAAACTTCATGCCCAGATGTTTCAGTCTCAGCTGTCATGGACATTTCATGCCTTTTCTTCTTTTTCTTATTAGACATAGTTGAGGAATTCAGAGAAACATTATCTTGGTCATTGTCAGCTTCGTCATTTTTTTTGCTGCTGTTCATTAAACCATCACCAGAACCGGAAATGTTTGAAAAATTAAGAGAATCATTTTTCTTTTTGTTTCTTTTCTTAGTGGTTTCACTATCACTACAGAAACTGCTCTCCTGAGGAGATTCCACAGAGATTGTCGTCCATGACTTGGTTCTGTTCCTTTTAGTTTTGATCTGTGGCTCTTCAACAGCTGTGGTGCTTCTATTAAAGATGCTTTTGGCCTTTCTAGGTGCTTCCTCTATTTCTTGAATGAGATTCTTACTGGTGACTGATAGGTTGACTTCTTCTGGTGCTTTATTGTCTATCACTTCGGTTTTCTGTTCCGTTTTGGGTTCTGCAGCAGATTTGTCAGCTGCCGCGGTTGTTTCACTATCTAGTGAAGAACTGTTCCTACCAGATTTTCCAACCAACCTAGGACTTTTTCTGACCAAGGGTGAGTCAGTTTTAGACCTGTCAGTGGTTTCTTTGACATTATTCTCAGATTCTTCCACGATTACTTCCTTAATTTCGTCGCCTAGTTTACCAGCAACTGGTTCAACTGAAATTATTAAAATAGTATTAAGCACCAAATCGCTTTCAAAGGCGACTATTTACTTTAAGTAATTTCAAAGTAATAAAATTAACACTACCCGCCAGACAATGAGACAGAATAGAAAATGTATTGTTTGTCGATAACCTAGCGTTTCAGGTATTAGGAAAAGATCTTACATTGATGAAACATATAAAAATGTTGTGAAACAAATGACGCTCCTACTTAATATTAGAACCTGTATAGAACTTCACAGAAATTTTTCTATCAATCAGTCCCCAATATGGACAGAATGTACTGTAGTGCTTTTTCAAATAGTTATTCAGTTTGCTAGTTAAGAATTGTAAAATGGTTCATTTATTTATTTAGCAAGGCAAACCAACCATATTTACAATTATAACAACAATTGATATCAGAAATAGTTGATAATGTGCAATGTGTGTGAAATTACATCACTTATAAGCATGCCCAACATACTTATTAAAACATTAACAAAAAAGATATTCAAAACAGTGATATAAAATGATGAAGTAATTAGACCATTACTAAGCGTTGACATGTAAATAATTCATTCTATTTTTTAAATGATCTAGGAAATTAAATTACATTGTTTTGCTATGGGAACTATATTTTCTATCACCAAAATTTATATTTGTCATCAAGTTGTATCACCTAATAAATAGATCTATCGCCACGAAATATTTTCGTTCTCAGATAAACAAAAATTGTTCCCAGGTATGAATTATCAAATTAATGTTAATATATTAGGTTAGGTTAGGTTAAATACTTATTAGGACACACCTATTATATAGTCACCGACAAATAAGATGGCAAGATTTTGGCGTAGTGGGGGTAAGTTCGCGCATCGTACAGTTAGTGGCACAAAAAAGTGATAACTTTTATTGATCGTCATTATTCTATTGTTATTGCCATCATTTATATTTAATCATGTCTGTATAGAACAAAGTAAAAGAAGGGAGAGGAATTCAAGTTTATTAGGGGTTATAAATAACGTGCATTTAAAATTCAAAAAAGTTTATATAATTAAAAAAAAAAATAACTAGTCGTCGTCACTATCCGTTAATAAAACTACCCTTGGCATCATATTGAAAGTCGCAATCGCAGAACACTATGGTTGTGTTCTGCAAGTGTTTGGTCAATGCTGTATGTTTTAAATTGTTCTTTTTCCAATTTTATTAATTTGTATAACTCTGGTTTGAGCATACTTTCCTCGTATGCTATGCCTTTTCAGGAACTCTATCCTAAATTTAAAAACAATAACAACACTTAAGTTTAACACAACAAAAACAAAGGGTTCAATTTTCGTGCACTGAAATGTAATCGGGAGCGAACGGGACGAAGGCGCGGTGCGGGAGGCAAGGGTCGACTGATGCACCAATCGCGCGCTCGGATCAACGCTACCTCATACCCCGCGTCCCGCTTGACCACCAAAGAGACCTAAAAAACGACTTGTGCGCATCTAACGACTTTTGCCATCTTATTTGCCGGTGATTATAATACATACAAAAACATTTATTTGGTACTAGACCTTATATCTCAGGATTTTAGGTGATTTATTGTGGAACTGATTTTGCATTGTTTGGTGACTACATTTTGGTGACAGATCTACTATTTGGAGGACAAACCCTATTATTTAAGAAACACAAAACTAATTAAATTGGTAATAGCTTAAATGATACCCTTTTGATATTAAAACCGCATTTTCTTATAAAATAAAATAATAATACATTTCAGTTAATCAACTAAAAAAAAGTCTTATTTACCTGGCTTATCAATACTCGAAGTGGAGTTATTCCTAGTTCGTCTTGTCTGTCTAGCTGGGGTGATAGGAGCTTCATTATCACTTCCTGTAAACATTACAAATATATATGTATTATGTAGTTTTGTAACAATAAAAAATATAAACAGAGAATCACAAAGCACTAATAGTAGCATACAATTGTAAGGATAATAAAAAGAAAACTAGAAACTGTCACCTTCTTAATAAAAGTTCATAAAATACACTGCTGAACATTCAAATGTCATAATATAAAATCTATGAACTGATTCGAGTCTACACTATTTTATTGATCAATCATTTCAATTGGTGAATCAATCAATTTTATTTGGATACCATGTGGCTTATTTTTTGTTATAGGTATCTTTCGTACTAGTATTTCCATCACTATAAGTCATATTCTGTTTATTTCCTGAGGACTAAAAGTCTAAAATAACGAGCTGATAATAGTAAGTATAAATATACATCAAAAAATAGTTCAATAACCTTGAAATCAGTGAACATTTACCTAATCTAAAAACAATAAACATTCAAACCATTCCTTACCAGCTTGTGAGGTCCTCCTAGCAGCCCTCTTAGCTCTAGGCGAGTTAAGATTTACGGGCTCAGCTATAAGGCTGGTATTAGACTTGATGCGAGTGCTACGTCTAGAAGGTGTGCCTTTATCTTCAGCCACATCACCGGGAGTCTCAGATACAATACTAGTGTTGGACCTGATACGGGTACTGCGTCTGGATGGTGTGATTGCTTTCTCTTCAATGGGCTCGGCTACCTCTTTGACTGTTGTATTCCTGGTTCTTTTAGGGGTTGCTTCTGGAACTGAAAGGTTGTGAGTTCTAAGTTCAAAAGTTATGCTAACAAAGAGATGACATGGCATGTGAGTGTTTTTGAGTATTGTTGTACTACTGAGTGTGAAGTCCAAAGGTCATTCATGGTATATGGAAATGTAGTAGTTAAATTAATTCATGTGATGCAGTAACATCATCTGCCTAGCCTTTTCCCAACTATGTTCGGGTCAGCTGGGTACCAGTATTTTACATAGAGCGACTGCTTATCTGACCTCCACAACCCAGTTTACTGGGCAAAACGATAACCTTTGGTAAGACTGGTGTGATGCAGTATGTAGATGCTTTATATATTAAACCATATTATGCAGAACTATAGCAGCCTACAGCCAGACTGGTCATAAAACCCTTTGATACAGACTTTGTATATAATTATGATCAAACTCTTTTATAATAACTATTCTGATACACAACATATAATACAATGGCACAGACAACAATATAAATATAAACTTAGCTTAGCTACTAAAAGCTAACAGAAATGCTATGCAAGATAAATCATATGATAACAGAGATCTGATAATCCTGCCCTGGGGGTAACTCATTTTTTTGTGCTCTGTGATATAAATAGAAAACACACATATGCATCTATTTTTTCTACTTGTCAACCCCAGAATGTTTGACTGATATATTTGTTATTCCTAACAAACATATCAGTAAAACATACTGCTATCTGGTATTGCTCAATATTTTAGCCTTATTCTTAATAGATATGATTCTTTGCCACTGGACTTGATGCATCATTATCAAATCAATAAACTGTCTGTGAGGCATAAGTTACATGCTGATTTGATTATAATCATTAGGACATTGATAATTAAACTGTAATAATGATGTAAAACATTGTCATATGTGTGCCCAAAAGCCAGCAAGGAAGTTGGTTGTTTCTTACCATTTTCATCAATGAGTTCTAACTGTGGTTTGGCTGCAAGTCTTCCACCTCTTTTCTTGGTTGGTGTGGATTGTGTTGAGGGTGACTTCACATCATCAGCCTCCACAGACAGCCTCCTCCTCAACCGTGTTACTGTGAACACATTGATGTAATTGTATGAAGATAAATTTTGAAATACCATTAGTTTCTACAAAAGTTCTTTCATACAAAACCCATGATACTTGTGTGATAATTGGTATACCTACTAATTATAAGAAATACGTTGATATATTGAAATGACAAAAAGAATAGGAAAATAACAAAAGTAACGACGAAATAAAATTGTCTAAAATAACTTTATCTGTCTATTGATTTAGAAAAAAAATATGACTTGATAATATAGCCTGAATATTTTAAACGACAGGCTTGAACTTGTCAATACAAACGAATCTCAATAAGTTGTAAACTTAAAAATAAAATCAGTATTTCGGAAGGGCTTTGTGTCCATTTTATCGTGCGTGCTGCGTGACTATTGCTATGCGACAATCGATTTTCACCAGTCAGTACAATCATATTTGTAACAAGGTGGAATACAGCATCTTAGAACCGAATAGCACCTGATAATATTACGAAATAGCGTCGTAATAGTCAATTGCGCCGCGTCTTAAAGGCAGCAAAAAAATGCTATTACTGCATGTGGGCACTTATATACTCGTCTAGATTAAGAAGAAATGTAGTAAGATTAAATACATTCACATCATTATAGTTTACAGGTTCTAGAATGCTTTAAAATTACCGGTAGCGTGATTCCCATATCACAAAATTCGGTGTACCACGCTTCCATGCCGCATTTTATTGGTTGTAAAGAATTAAAATTTACCTTTAATGCCGACTTCTTCTTCCATTTTTAACACTTACTAACATGGATAGCAATACTTTTTCAAATTAACTATCAGACACGTGCAAACAGCTCAACTGAATTTAAAATCGTGCTTTTTCGAGGCGATTGGTAAAACAGCTGTTAGGACGCGGCGAACTGTCAAATCAAATTCGAAGCGTATGTGAACCCTGGCAACACAGCTGTTTCCGCCGATTGAGGATGCGCTCGAAGTTACTCTAATCTTATAGGTTGGTAACGGTTTTTACCTCTTTCAGTATGACTATTTTACTTTGTAGCATTTGTAACTACTGATTTTATTTCTTACTTCTTGTTAGTTATTATCATCACAGAAGTGAAAAACAACTGTTTTTTTTTGGTATAATTTTATATATGGTACATATTCTGGTAACAGTCTCAACCGTTAAATATACAAATGTTCATTTACTAATCTGCCACTGAAAGCGGCCTACGAACATTTTTATTTAACATTGTAAGTACTCACTAATAAACAATTGAAACAAAACACAAACCTCAACATACAACAAAATGAAATAAAACTACATTACTAAGTATTTATGTTCAGCCTCAATAAATCCATGTATACTATAGACACCCATATGATGTAGCCAGTTTATTCATTCTTTTTGAAAAAGCGAAACAGTAATTCTGTAATAGCTTTTGGAATATGATTGTAGATATTAATAGTCATAACAAAGCTGTGTCTATATTGGAGAGTGGGTTTACATATTTGGTTTTTTAACTTAGTGGGATCCCTTTTCATAAATCTGTTATTTTCAGTTACTGTGGAAAATAAATATGGATTTTTTCTAACAAACATTATAAAATGTCATATATATATATATGATTTATTAAGAATAACTATGGCTCATATAGGGTTAGTAACAACATTGACTTAAGACTATGTTAGTAAATACTATATTTCCTTAATTATAAAACAAGTTAGGAATCACTGCACCGATCCACAACACAACAGTCTAGCCTATCAGCAATCATGCCCAGGATACTTGGCCCGCAACCTGCACACCAAGGATACACATTTTTTCCGCATAAAAGTACGAAAACAATCTAATCGCATTTCTGCGAACATCCCTGATGCGCTGCAGAAATGAGGTAGCACCCCATCAGCACCCTAAAGGCATTGTACTGAACAAGAAGGGCGCTGTACGATTTGTGCGTAAAATGTACCTACAGGTTACTGGTGTAAGAAGAAGTACAATGAGCTCATAATAGCGTTACTTTCACGGCCATAGTAGTACGCGCGAACTTCCGGGCAATCATATTCGGCCTCACTACAACGCCCTCCGACCTCGTTCAAATACGTGCCCAAGGTACTTGAACTGGTGAACTCTTTTTAAGGGTACACCACTCAGTCTGATCGGAGGGACAGTTTCCGGGTATTTACCACCAGCCCCAAAGACCATAACGACACTTTTCCTAACATCACATTAAAGCCCGTGTTCACGAGCATATGTTTCACACACTCCCACAAGCTTCCTCAAACCACATACTGAGGCACTGAGCAGCACCATGTCATCTGCAAAGCTCATGTAGTCAACACATACGCCATTTTGGAGGTATGAAGAACAGGGTGTAAAGCTCCTCATCCAACATAGAAAAGGGAGGATCCTCCGACCAGACGGGTGTCGTGTCTGGTGGGCAACTGCCCGACGGTTTGTTGTCGGGCTCGTTTATAATAGGTCTTTACCTATGAAATTGCCGTTTTGTATGAAAAAATTTAAATGAATTTTTTTCATGTATTTTTTATTTGTATTAATCGAAGTAATCACCCATGCAATCAATGCATCTTTGCCAACGCAGTGGCAGTTTATTGATGCCCTTCTTAAAGAAATCAGCTGGACGGGAGGCAACAAATTCTTCAAAGGCATTTTGTACTGCCTCTCGGGTATTGAATTTTTTTCCCGCCAAGAAGTTATCCAAATTCTGGAAAAAGTAGTAGTCTGTAGGCGCAAGGTCTGGTGAGTAGGGCGGATGACGGAGAGCTTCCAACCCCTGTTCTTGCAACTTGGAGACCGTCTGCTGTGCAGTATGAGGTCGCGCGTTGTCGTGCAGGAGCAGCGGAGACGAGCGATTGACCAATGCTGGTTGGAGATGTGCCAGCTTCTCCATCATTGTGTTCAATTCTTCACAGTACACATCTGCAGTAATGCTCACCCCGTTTGGTAAGAAGCTGTGTTGAATCACACCGGCGCTAGACCACCAAACAGTGACCATCACTTTTCTTGGGGTAAGTTTTCGTTTAGGGCATTGTTTAGGTGCTGAACCAGGATCCAACCAACTTGCTGAGCGCTTGCGGTTATCAAACAGAATCCATTTTTCATCGCAGATAACAATGCGGTTCAAAATTCCTTCATTTGTGTGTCTGTTGAGCAGTGCAAGGCACGTCTCGACGCGTACTTCGCGCTGGCGATCATTGAGTTCGTGGGGCACCCATTTGTCAAGCTTTTTTACCTTGCCAATTTGACGCAAATGGACCAATATTGTTTTGACGCTAACGTCGAAAGCTGCTGCTAATTCAGCCGTAGATTGTGTATCATCGGCTTCCACAATCGCCTTTAATTCGTCATTGTCGACCAAAGTCTTCGGACGACCGCGAGGTTCATTTTTCAGGTCGAAATTTCCAGAACGGAAGCGAGCAAACCAATAACAGGTAGTGCGTTGGTTTGTAGTGTTAGCTCCGTAAACGTCGTTGATGTTGCGTGCCGCTTGTGCCGCGTTGCTGCCACGACGGTACTCATATTCCATAATTACTCGAATTTTTAACGTATCCATGATGACGAAAAAGATTTAAATGCGATGAAAATGTAACACTAATCAATAAACAAATGACTACTTTTGGAAAAAAAAAACATGTTTTTAAAATAAAATTAATTTGAAATTAGAATTCTTAGCTAAACAAAAAATATTTTGATTTGAAATTGCCAGTACTGCAGAACGGCAATTTCATAGGTAAAGACCTAATATATACTCAGTCGCGTGGATAACTTTAATATCGCGATGTAGGAATCGTCGATTTAGTTCGTAGGTGGCGAGATAGATGTCGCTACACCATCAATATGGAATCCGACACTGTTGCTGCTCAGCTCCTCAATCAATTTGTCCATATGCAGATTAAAGAGAACTCAGACCCCCTTGTCTCACCCGTAAGGACATGAAAACGCCCCGTCCCTCCCTTCGAACGCTGTTCACCTGGTTCCCATACCAATACATCATAATATTTATAAGTTCCGGTGGTAAATTAATATCATTTAGTTTTTTCCAAAGAATGTCATAGGAAACCAGGTCAAAAGCACTCGACAGGTCTAGGAAACAGGCGTAAACAGGTGTGCTGCGGTCTATGTAGTACAGCGTGCTGAAAACCCAATATCGCAATCTACGTCGACAAACTAGGCCGAAATCAAAAGTGATTATCGTGCAATACGACATGTTTATTTAATTGTGCATTAAGCACGCTGTCTAAAACTTTAAAGACCACAGTAGCAGGCGATATGGGCCTAATTATTTTTATCTGTTATATCACTAGCATTAATCCTTAAACTTTTTGAAAATTGGTCTACCGGTCTCATAAGGTTGGTGTAATAATCGTACAATCAACTACTCTCCCAGCATAAAAACCTACTTTAAATAAAACTGATCCGACACGAGGCTGGTCCAAACCAGCCAGGTTAGAAGGGCGTTAAAAAGTATAATCCGCGCCCCCTAGTTGTCATTGCCACTATAGACAATTATTGTTTATTAATTTACCAAAAATCGAAACTCACGTGGGGTTCGTGTTTTGGTGGCTTTGCGGATTCCGCCGACCAAAGGTCGTCTTTACCAAGTTCAGTCTATTGAGTAGAGATGGCGCCACTGCTTTTCGTTAACTTAGTTTTATACAAGGTGTTTTTGAAGTTTTAATAACTGATGAAACAACTAAAAACCTCTTTCAGAGTTACTGTGTTCAGCATTATGAACCATTTTTACTATGGAACCAAGAATGAAACCGCGAAAAAGAATCTTACCTGCTCCATACCTACAATTTTAAACAATTCGACAAAATAATATACTGTTTGCCGATTATAACATTACCGATTGTAAAAGATGTTCCCAATGACCACATAGAAGGTTTTTACTAATTTTAATTACACCTTATGTAGACCGGTTCGACAATGGTAGTGCATTAACTCTAGAATTTGAGTAGGTATAAGAGTGCATCTGTGGCTATGGCCTCGCCTCACATCCACGACTCACGAGGCATTGATAGGCATTGATATTTGTTAGTTTCAGTTTTAGTTTAAGTTTTTGTCGTTGGTACTTATTAGGTACCTACTTTTAAGTAAATTTCTTGTTGTTTATTTATTTTTCTTTTACGAGGAGATGGGCGTCAAATTCATTTCATTTCATTTAATCGTCAGCAAGTATCAATTTCATTTTTTGAATTCATTAATACTTTTAAAGTTTATCTTGGACATCGGTGAAGGAAAACATTGTTACGAAACCTGTATCCATGACTAAGTAATAGGTAGATACTAGTCTGTAAACGCCGAAGTGCCTTGAGATAGGTAGGTACTTAGGTAGGTACCTATGTGTCGTTCACTACCTATGCGACAGGTATCCATTCTACACCGCAAGAAACGGATTATTTATTTTTGTCGTTCTGTTGTGCCAAAATTTTAGTGTAGCGAAATTGCATAATATTTGATACGGGTACCTTACCCGTATCAAATATTATGCAATTTCGATATTTAGACTACATTTCGACTTAAAGTGAATTAAAAAAAGTTACATCATATGTCATGTACTTATCTCTTTTTTTACCAACTTCCAAAAGTTCCGACAATTTTAACTAAAAGGTATTATTATAGCTAAACATTGATATTTCATAAAATTTCACTGTCAAGAATTTCCACCAACTAACGCCTGATTCTATGACTTAGGTATCTTAAGTGTTAGAAGCAAATAGAACTTAAGTCTAACTTAATGAACAGCTAAAATCATTCAGCAATGGCAAGAAAAATTTAAACTTAGCTAAGAAAACGTTTCAAATTACTCACACCTACCAACAAGTTGTCTTGAAATAAAGTTAAATTGACTGAAGTTCAAAAAGAAATACCCAAAAACTAATAGTTTTCTTTATCTATGCTACAGGCACCCTTCTAAATTACTTTACAAGGACAACATTTTGGAATCAGCTGTTGGATGTCAACAGGGTGACCCTCTTGGGCCGGTAATTTTTAGTTTAGCAATAAATCCAATAATTCAACAACTAAATTCAAGTTAAATTAAATCGTAATCGTTTCCCTTGGCACTTCGGTACCACGAACCACGGTGACGGTGGGGATAATACGTACAATTGAAAATATTAAAAGCTCCCTGAATTCCATTAGTTTTTCCGAGTTGACAGCGAATAGCTGCAAACTCCGCCCCGCGTTAGGGTTAAGTGGGTCCGCACTTAAAAAGACATCAAGGGTACAGAAATGGCATTATATCTTCGTGATGACCCTCTTCAGAAATTACGTTCTACGATGTTAACCCCATTTCTCTCAGGGGACGTCCGTCTCGAACACCCTCGAAGGGAAATTCTGGTAAATGCGACGGGACAGATATGGCATTGATTGTGTAAAATTAAGGTAGGTAAACCCTACCTGTGAGGGTAAATAAGCGAATTGAAAATATTGACCCCTCATTTAATTTTCTGATCCCAACCTCATACTTACATTGCAGATAGGATTTTCTGCTCGTCGGTAATATAACATACCTAACGCCTGTATTTCACCAAGGTTTAAGCAAGGGTTGTTTCTATACCTACATAGCATGTTTGTTTTAATATTCTAGTAAGTTTCCAATCTAGATGAAAAGTGTTCATTTCCCATTAACAGGTGATTACAGAGGTCGACTGGCATCCTCATACGCCCTGTGCTGTTTAGTAAAAGCCGCCCCAGCTCTGCTCATTTTGCAGCGTAAAAATGTAAAGTACCAAAGTAGGTATATACTTTCATTTATTTACAAAAACATCATAGTGTTATTACATCATTAGCCATTCTTGTACTTGTACCCGCCAAAACATATTTATATCTTCGTCTATAAGTTTATGTTATGCAAGATATGGAACTACAGCCATACCAACATCATGTTCACGTATTCTGTTAATGAATTTTTCATCCGCTAGTGCAACAGAAACAGGACGGAATAAATTTTATATACCGGTGAAATGAAAATGGTGCACGAGCTCGAAAAAAGGGCCATAATGTATGTACAGATGATTGCGTTTACCTAATTTGATTCACAAATTTTATGCTGACAGCTGCATTGAGCGAAACGCCGAGTAGCCTATAAATGGCCATACTTTTTTATCTTTGCGGTGAAAAACAGAACTTTTTCATGGACAAAGCGAAGGGGCACAATAGGGGGAGGAACGGTGGTACCGAGATCAGGCATTTTCATGGAACAAAACCAGTTTTGTAGTCTCGGCCGTGGTCGGACTTTATTGCAGCAACGGATTTTACAGTTCGGAGTTTCTGGCTAATTTCAGTCCTGATTAAAGAGCTTCCTTACAAACTTAGCAAATGTACGAAACAACACTGGCCGTATTAAATAGCTTGGACCAAGTTTGTTCCATTTTGTTTTATCGTTTAGGTTTAATATTTTGTTTTTATTTAGGGTTTAGGTAGATGTCAGGTTTTTATTGAACTTGCGTGATAAATAATACATGGTATTTATTTCTGTAAATACGTTATTGTTCTAAATAAGATTTTTATAAAAAAATATATATATCAACTAGTAAAATATTGTTTGCATACATTATGTACATACATAAATGTGTATGCATATTACATAGTATTTTATCCTTTTGCTTCGTTTATGTTCATATATATTTTTCGTTTATGCTCATACACGCACGCCGGTTGCGAGTACCTACACGCAACGCAATGTTTTGAAGAACATCACCAATAAGGTCAGTGTATGTCCTGTTAGGGCGTCCCCTCCCGTCGTTTCCGCTTACATCCGCCTCATGATCCCTTTTGTTAGTTGTCGTTCACTCATGGTCTCAACTTAATTATTTATTAGTATAATAATTGGTAATCAGTACCTATGGTTTAAGTAAGAATACCTAGGTAGTCAACGATCAACGTAAAGACGAGAGCCAGAAGGACTGGCGAATCAAGAACTATCAAAACGCTCCTACAGCCTAAGTTTAAGTACCTACTTTAGGTGTCTTTTAAGAGTAATTGGCTAATTACTTAACCAACCTATACCTAAGTATTGTAACTTAACCTTTCTATACCTAGTATAGGAAGGTTAAGTTGCAATAGGTAGGAGTTCTGTGTTCGAAATAAAATTCTCCGAAATAAAATTGAATGAAAACGAAACAACTTGTCTTGCACCTACGCAGCTTTGGAAGCCCTATTCTGCAAATTCTTGTTATTTCTTAATAAATAGCTAGCTTACCACTTTACTGAGGTACCTAAGTCCTAACTACTTGCGCCATAAAGTTGATGGTTCTTGGAGTTTTGCCCACAACGGAAAGTTAAGGTAATTTCATTGAATTTTCATTTAATTTTCTAAGCAGTTACGATTTACTAGATATTTAGTGACGTGTTTAGGCAATTAAAATAGGTAAGTAGGTACACCAACAGCGAATACATTAAAGCACTATAAAATTATCAGGTATCAGCAGATATTAGATAACATAACATATCATTACGCCTGTATTCCCCGAAGGGATGGGCAGTGGCCTACCTATAGTGGACCCAGATTTCACCAGTTATGTTTGTCATTGCCATCAACCGGGCATAAATCCAGTAAAACTCAGTAACATCTGCCCGACCCGGAAATCCGAACACTAGACCAACGTGGTATAAGAATACACTATAGAATAAGGTAGGTACCTATATGTCAAATATGAAAACGATGGATAGTACCTACAGTAAATAAATAAATAAATAATGCTGGACAATCCACACAGTATCATCTAGCCCCAAGCTAAGCAGGGCTTGTGTTATGGGTACTAGATGACTGATATACTTAATACAATACATTACATAGATAGATATTTTTTATTATACATAGCAAATACCCAGAACACCCGGAACAAATATTTGTAGATCGTACAAACATTTGTCCCAAGGCGGGAATCGAACCCGCAACCTCCTGCGTCGCAGGCGGACCTTCGCCCGCACATCGGTCGTCAAACAGTATCTCATTGTTACAACCATAATTGTCAGAATCGTCCAATGGTGTCGTCACCATCATTCATTCACAGCCTTATTCCACGGAGTGAGTACGGGTCGTCCCTGATGTGTCATGCTCACTTGTTTTGTCTATGAATCTTGTGTAGATCTTATCCTCATTGCAGGTCTTCGGTTTGTATTGCTGTATCTATGTCTGTTCCATGACTCCCCATGACAACATAACATTGGAAAGCTTATAACCGGCATTACCAGCAGTAGACACAAGACGGGTGACGTTTCTAAGAAATCTATAGGTACAAGCACATCAAGCTACCCCAAATTTCAAATTTCTTCGATAATTCTTCAAGCATAAGGTTCATGTTCGATTGACAAAATTGGTCAGTTCGGGATAACTTCATGTGCTGGCGTCTGTACATAACTACCTTAGTGCTCAATTCCCATTATTGTAATGGTCTCCATTTATCTGATCAAAGGGATTTTATTGCGATGTTTCTATTGATTGCCCGATATAAAATATTTCTGCGTAGTGTTACCCTTTGCTTTGATTTATTTGATACGGACCTGACGATATCCATTACCTGATTACATAAGCCGTTCCCGCTAGGTGCTGTTTGAAACATCCAATTTATTAGATTTTAAATATATTTTTGCTGTTGATTCTTTGTGATCGTACAATTAAACTGCAGCTAAATGCGTGTGGTAAACATAGAATTTTAATATCTTTACTTAGGTATCTATGTCAAAATCCACGCTAGTTTGTCAAGTTGAGTACGGCGCTTAAGTTAGCTCGTCCTTGCTCGATATCAGCATTTGATGTCTCTTTATAAGCGTTCTCAAAATTACTATGAGTGTGCTCCTCTTCCATTCCATCTGCCATCTGCCTAGCTTTTCCCAACTACGTTGGGGTCGGCTTCCAGTTTGTCAGAATACAGCTGAATACCAGTATTTTACAAGGAGCGACTGCCTATCTGATTTCTACAACCCAGTTAATGGGCAACATGATATCCCTTGGTGAGACTGGTTGTCAGACTTTCAGGCATCTGACTACCCGTAACGACTGTCAAAGATCTAAAAATGAGAGCCGGCTTAACGTGTTTTCCGAGGCAGGGAGGAGTCTCGATATGTTACGACCGGTCACCTATCCACAGACTGATCTCGGCAAGCGTTGCTTGAAATTCAATCAACCCGTGTGACTATGTACATCTACGAGACAGCAGTATTCGCAAAATCAAACGTGCATTTATTTCAAACTCTTAGATCGAAACGTCGCAATAGAGAAATATGTGCTATTCCACATAAGACTGCGCTTTACTCAAAAAGCTTTTTAGGAATAGCACCCAAGTTATATAATAAGTTACCCAATTGTTTAAAAGATCTTGACAGCATACGCCATTTCAAAAAGGCTCTTCTTAATTTATTAGGCCAAAAAGCTTACTACGTAGTCAATGAGTACCTAGCAGACAAATTGTAATTTAATCATCATTTCAGCCGAAAGACGTCCACTGCTGGACAAAGGCCTCCCCCAAGGATTTCCACAATGACCGGTCCTGCGCCTTCCGCATCCATGCCCTTCCCGCGACTTTCACCAGGTCGTCGGTCCACCGTGTGGGAGGCCTGCCTACACTGCGTCTTCCGGCGCGCGGAGGAAATGAGGAGATCCGCAGGAGAACTAAAGTAACCGACATAGCACACAGAATCGCCAAACTTAAGTGGCAGTGGGCGGGGCACATAGCTCGTAGAACAGATGGCCGTTGGGGCAAGAAAGTTCTCGAGTGGTGACCGCGCGCCGGAAGACGCAGTGTAGGTAATTTAATGACATTTTATTTATTTCATATTATTTGTCAATAACTTAATTGTTTTATTTAATCTATTTAATTTTAATGTACTATTTTCTGCTTAAATTTATTGTTATTTTAATTAATTAATTATTGGTATAGTTGAGTTCATTATTAATTTCACTGTTTTTATTATGTTTTTACCAGTTATTCATTAGAAATTATAATTAGAAATATTTGTACGCCGTTGACTGCAAGACATAGCGCTCATTTATTAACATTGACATCTGTATTTTTGTTTACCTATGTTCTACAAATAAAATACTTGAACTTGACTGTTTTTACTTAGCCATGAGCTGTATTCTTTCATTTACATACAAATAAAAAATAAAAAAAAGTTAATTTTGAAACATTTTTACGTATTAAACGAATTATAATAAAAAAACGATGACAGCTACAAAACAACAGCTAGAAAACTATCATAAGTGCATCAGACATCATCATCATGATCCTGTCCTTATCCCAATTTATTTTTGGTCGGCGCAGCATGTCTTCTCCAAATATTTCTATTTGCCGTCATCTCAGAAGTCACCTTCTTCCTAGCCATATCATCATTCACACAATCCATCTATCCTTTCTTTGGTCTCCCTCCACTCTTGTAACCCTCCACATTCATACTCAAAACTTTCCTGTATGCCCATCATATTTGTCTATTATTTTTGAAATGCCAAAAAGAATTTGGGAAACTTCTGCATGATTACATTCGGGGTTCGTTTAATGTCGGAAGTAACCAGTCTGTGAGCCTCGCCGTTGGGACCGAGCGAGCGTAGTTCGCTCGACCATGAAATTGCACCGCCGAGTCTCGCTTAAATGACGTGATAATTTACAAGTGTGTTCATCCACACTTCTGTCGTCCCGTAAAGGCGAAACTTTCATATTAATTTTAGCCGTTGAAAACTAGGGACGCTAAAATTTCGTCCTTAGGTGTGCTTTCAAATATTTTGGCGTTCGCAATTTACTTTAGCCATCATTTGAATGGTGTGGTGAATATTTGCGTTTCAATCCTTGAATTTAATGAGGGCTTTAACGGTTAAGTTATCAAAGGTGAACTTATAAGAAATTAAGTGTAATTATAATTATTATGTTTTGTATTTGAATATTTTTGTTTTTTATGCTCGTATTACGTATGTATTCAAATAGTAATTTAACCACTGTAAAAATTAAATAAACGGATTATGTACATATATATCTTTTCTCTTTTTCTATCTAGTTCATTCAAAGGTCGTCAGTAAGAGATCCTGGTCTCGATGCCCAGATCGGGCAAACTTGTTATTGAGTTTTTTCACAAGGAATTTTCTCATTAGATGATGGCAATAGGCTCGCCATCTATTACATGGGACTTTAACATAACTGACGACATGTGGGTGTTACTACCCTTCCCTTCGGGGAATATAGGCGTGATGTTATGTGAAAAAATACGAATCAGCTTTCTGGACTACTAAAACACCTGACTAGGTCATACGTTTACGTAGTACAAATATACTGTGAAATTATATCCGTGTTGTAGTTCTATTGATAATTGACCACAACGCGGCTTGCCACTTTTAATTGGCACCCCGCATTGTGGTTAATTTGAAGAAGGAGCCTAACGAACCAACCGCACCTAGTTAGTGGACAGGTAAAGGATTTATCTGCATTTTTTAACAATTTTTATACAGCTGGAATAAAAATGAAATGCCCGGAAAACTTGCGAGGTATTCGCTGCAAGTTTTCCCGGAACAGTTTTTACGGAGGGCCCCAGTGAAAAATGTACAAAAGATTGTACAGGCACTTATATAATATCTGTGTATTGTGGTAGGTATCTTGAGTTTTGACGACCTACGGGGTAGAGGCGTAACACAATCAATGGTTATGTCGTACATTTTGGCCCTTCAACAACATTTTTACGTTGTCGAGCTAATTGGTCAAAAATATGAAGAAATGGATTAGGAATATATGATAGATAGTACATTTGATAGATATACCGACTAGATAATGCAAGTAAATAATGAATTCCATTTTTTTTTTATTGTAAGCCACACATTGCTGAGCAGGGCGACAGATGTGAAGCATGCATCATATTGACCTCGGTACCCAAGATGTTCGGCAAACCACCTATCGGTGCAACCTTTTCTGCCATATCTGTAAGAACTGGTCACCACTGACTCGCAATTAACTATTTGAATTGAATTGGAATTGAATATCCAACGGATTGCGATAGAAAGTGTGTTACTCAATGCCAAAACAGCTCCCCAAGCTGTTTTGCTTTTTTACGTTTGCTTCTGTTTCTTCAATTCATTTACGTGTGAAACTAACATTTTTCAAGTCTATCTTAGCCACAGTTGCACTTTTGCAAATTATCTACGGAATCGCTGAAAGTAACACGTAACACTAACGTGACGGCCTGAAACAGTACACAGAAAAGGCTGCAAGATAAAATCTTTGAACCTGTCTAGTTAGATTTACGATTACTACTTCTTGCAGGTTCGCGGCTTTGTTTATTACCGCATTAAAGTAAATAGGCTAAGATATGCCTGGCGTTCGTCTAAAAGAATGCGAGAAGTGTTTTAAAATGGACTTGCGAAAGACTTGGAAACATTCTAGAACTTGAAGATGGTATAAAAAACGTATACATTTAGTGGAACCATACCCTATCACGTTCATGTTCTCTGGAACGTCTAAAGGCGAACTTTCGTAGACCTGTAACTACTAACCAAGTCGTAGTTTGCTAATGACGACATTAGGTCCGTCCCAATGTATCTAAAAGGAGTCCATCGCTATTTTCTCGGGCGTAGTCCTAATCACAGACTAATACTGTGAACTTCCTAATAGGAATTCGCAATTACATTTGGACGTTGGGATCGAATTCAGAACCACATAAGCGGGAGCGGTGCGAGGCAGTGATTAGGGCACCCGGACAATGACGCAACACATTATGTACTCGATTTACGTCACCATTGTACCGTCACTACATATTTGCCAACCATTGTTATACAAAAAACCCTGCCGACACAACAATTCGCAAAGCAGTGTAAATGTTAAGTACACAATAGTAATTCTGTTAGGGTAAATAGTTAAAAGTGTCCCTGGTCTACTTCAGCCTACTCAATATTTATGTATTTAAAGGACAGAAATGTACAGAGGCGGACTTAATGCCATAGGCATTTTCCACTAGTAAACCTTTGGATGACCTTTTGGTTTTATGTTGTAGAAAACTTTCCTTATGAGTAAGTTAGTTCATGTTTATTTCTAGACGCCTTTGTATTTAGTTTTAAAATAGGCATTTAATTAATTTGTTAAACACCGAAATCAGTGTATGTACATGCGTACAGTAGGCATTTCGTCAGTGGTAACAATACTAGTATAAGCTGGTCCTCGCATTTGATTGAAACTCTGTACTACTGCGGCCAGCCCAAGCTCAAACCACTTACGCACAGCTAGGCTTCCCAGATGGCCGGGAATTTTAGACCTTACTTACCTTACCTTAAACACATTCACACATTTTTTCGCTGCCCCATTTTACTGTAAAATATCGTACAGTAGGTACGAACGTGTGACGTAGCTAAATTCTACGCGACAAAACTCTTAAGACAAAAGTAATACATATTATAAAAACACATAGACAGACGCCGTCACATATAAAAATAGATACAAAGTCCCACATGCCTTTGGGATTAGATACAGAAGTCTGTCGCAAAGTTAGTGTTGGTATGTCTAGGTAAGTTTTCTACGTAGGTACTTTCGCTTGCCTTATCCGAGCGAGGCGGAAGGAAACTTGCTCGATCGCGCTACACTGATTCAATAGTTGTGTTGCTGTCATATGTACGTACCGATACGTAGGTATGTATAGTTTATGTTGCAAGGGGGAGAGATGGACCCAGTCGATATTAATTATTACACAATCGCGCCTGTATTCAGCATGCCTACATTTCGACAGTTATGTTTGAGCCTCTCATGTATTAGGGGCGAGCCTATTGGTACCAGCTGGGCACAAATCCAGATTCCGGGATGCTTATAGGTGGAAAAATCCAATAAAACTCTGCACGACCCGCGAAACGAAACAGGATTACAAACTCAGCAGTAGTGTTTGAGACCATAAATTAACTAGATACTCAAAGTAATTATATGGTTCGTTTATGGAAGTTTTGTAAAGAAATATGTAAGTAGTGAGGTTCATTTTTAGCAGACTTAAAAAAAGGAGGAGGTTATTATTGGTAGGTTCACGTTTGATTGCTATCTCACCTGATGGCAAGCAATGATGTGGTTGATGATGGAGCACGCTTGCCTGGAAGTAACCTAGTCACTCTTAACTTAAAGACCTTCTGGTTATACGAGTAGCTATCAGGAAACATAGCCTCCAACAAGGAATTTCACTAATTAGCTCTACTCACAGTAAAAGTGTTTCCAAAGCGTATTGTGCGTATGGGCGGGATGTAAACCATGTAACGTTGCACATTGCCGTAAGTATTGTTGTAGTTGTGTAGTTTTTGTGTGTGTGGTTGTTGTTGTGTTTCCCGTTGACAGCGATGCGGATGAATTTTTAGACGCCTGTATTCTTCTTTTTTGTTGTTGTGTGTTAATTGTGTATGTAACGGGTTTGGTGGAATTCAAACGCACAAACATCTTTGTATCTTGAAGTAGGTACTGTTCTTTTAGTGTGTAGATGCAAACACAAGAAGACTCCTAAGATATAAGACCCGATCTCTGAAAAGAAATAAGAAACAACACATAGCTTTGATTGATTAAATGAATTATCATAAACCAATTGCATCATTTAATTTGCGACTCGTTGATATTTTCGATTCAGAAACCAGATGTTAAAGTATCTAGTATCTTTCAAACATCTATTTGTCAGAGCCTTTTGCAATAAATCTATCTATGTAGGTCAGAATTTGGGTCTTCCTTGTCACACACACTCCTCGCAGAGAGCGAGAACCTCAAATATGTTTTGTGGGTTATCAAATACTTCAAGTGCTTCCACGTTCAGGACAAGGAAATTGATTTTCGTTTTAAGACATGCTTACTGAAAGGTTTACCTTAAAAATGAAAATCAATTTCCTTTGGCAGGTATGTGAGTAGGTACTGGAGCCTTCGTGTGTCGAACCTTCGTGGATATTTATGAGATGTTATGACATAAACACTAATAAATTCATATTTAGAAAGAACAGAGAGACAGCCGTTATCTAACTGGCGGTTGGCATATTAAAAAAAATCAACTGTCTTACTATCACGGTTCATGAGATACAGCCTGGTGACAGACGGACAGACAGACAGCCGGACGGACAGCGGAGTCTTAGTAATAAGGTCCCGTTTTACCCTTTGGGTACGGAACCCTAAAAGCTAGTAAAATGATATCCCTATGTAACTCTCATAGTTTTTTTTTTTTTTTTTTTAGAATTTCTCCTGTATCGTGGGTGCGTTTACAAACATTTAAACTCACATACACAAACAGCCAGACCCGGAACAACTACCTATAGGTCATACAAATATTTGTTCCGTGCGGGGATCGAACCCACAACACGCGGCGCAGCAGCCGATGGCTCAACCACTGCGCCAACCGTGTCGTCTTACGTTCTTAGTTATTACTTGTGAATTGTTATGTACCACGAAGTACTGTTCTATTGTAAATATAAGAATTAATTCTGAGTAAACCCTAACTTTAATATAAATACGTATTTTACTGGAATCCTGGAGTAACTCCGGTAACGTTTAGGTTCTTATAGTACACACCTACTAGTAAAGTATTAGGAGAAAGATTTAAAGGACTACAAAAGACGAGTACCTGCCTACATAAAAAGCCGCCCACGACAATAGATTTTCCTTGTACAGGTTAAAAAATTCTCGTTAAATAAATTCAGGCTCTCATCCAATACAGAAAATGTGCTTCAAGATAATGATTCATATCCTGAGCTTTATATATAGATAGCCTTGTTTACATTTTATGTTACGAGGACGTTCGACATCATTTAACAAGAAACTCAAGAAAAGAAACATGGTTGAAAGATTAATTCGTCGTTCGAACGAGCCGAGTCGAAACGACGGATAAGGCGCTCTCCTGATAATAAGCTGCATCCGCCATAGTGGCATGTGCTTACTCCGCTTTGATAAAAATAATGGTTGAATATAAATCAGCGTGTGTTGTCTTGAAGAATACTGAGCGACGCGTCGGGAGCCGAGTACACACAAAGCCTTATTTATTTACAAATATTTGTTTACTTCGTGAGATCATTCGTATGAGGCCCTAAGAGCCGACTGAGCCTGTAATTTTTTCGGCTTACAGTGTAAGTATTGTTGTTTTAACTTTCTCGTGTATACATAAGTTAGGTGACTTAGGTTTGTCACTTTTTGGGGTAAATAATGCTGATTGGTACTTGCCATGTTAACATGGTTCATACGATGTATATTTGTCAAAATGTTGCGGAAATTAATAATGGGAGATTATAAATTGGTACACTTTCAGATACCAAATATTGGTTTATCAATGAAAGTTAATTTAGTTGAAGGTAAATATTTGATGGTGTTTTGCGTTAGCTATTAATTTAATCCATGTTTCGTGTAGGTATGCATTAGTTGAATAAATAAGTTCAAATTATTTGCAGCTCACATTGATTTGTCGATTGCAAACATCAGTCCGACTTTTGCGCCTGCATTTTTTATTAATTTCATGCCCATTTGAGAAAAGGATGGATAAAACAGTTAAAACTGTTACTGTATTTAGTTTTTTATATTTGGGTATAAACGGAGCGAGAGAGAGAGCCAATTTTTTTTTTCAGACTAAGTTTACATTTTTGTAATTTTTATATTATTTGCCAGGGATCACTAATACCTGTAGACCTGTAGTTGGTTCTCTGATAGAAACCGCTTAAATAAGGCAGTAATTTCTGATCTCACTACAGCCAATTAAACCTAATTGAATGCCTTGATAAAGCCACTGTTGGAGTAAGCATTAGCTCTGATAGATAAAAAACCAACAGTGTAATAATATATAGGCAGTCATTTCTCTTTAGTTGCGTAAATAAGAACTTATACCGTTATGATATTTTGGAATAAATAGCATTGTCCCCGCCATTAGAAGCTTCTAAAAGAGCAACTTCTAGGAGCCGAAGAAAAACATAATACCCGGATCGCACCGTTGTGCGTCCGTCATTTGGCCGCGCAGCGTCGTGATCTGAATAATTTCTGGAACGATTTTTCCTTCACCCTGAACCCTGTAACAAAACATCACGCCTGTATTCCATCAAGGGTTGGGCAGAGTTGCAGTTGTAGTAACACCTTCATTTCGCCAATTTTTTATTAAAAACAACGTTTTTATTAAAAAAAAAAGTAAAAAGTAGGTTTTCACTTGATTTGACGAAAATGTGATTGAACTAATATCCATGAACGAACAGCTACCTACATGTTATGTCAATACGTGAAGGGAAACTTTGGATCCCTTTCTAAGAATATGGCGCGCGGGGAGGAGTGTGAGATTCCGCATACATAGTTCAAGTTTATATGGAGAACAAGTACCTACAGAAAGCTATAACGGTCGGTTCGAATTTGAACCAGTGAAGGACCACTAGGAATATGTTCAGCTTTTGTTTCATACCAGCAATGTAAACCACTCCTTCGAAATTTAAAACCGTTCCATTCCAAATTAAAAAAAATACCCATTCAGTTTTAGTGCAAAGTTTCAATAAGTTCGTTCTCAGTGTCCGTGTGAGAGATCTAATGAATGAAGCTTGTTCTCTGCGCACTTCCGCAGCGAAAGCATTCGAATTGAATTACAAGACACCCCGCTACACGTGAACG
Organism: Phlogophora meticulosa; assembly: GCA_905147745.2. Classification (NCBI taxonomy): domain Eukaryota; kingdom Metazoa; phylum Arthropoda; class Insecta; order Lepidoptera; family Noctuidae; genus Phlogophora; species Phlogophora meticulosa. Next base: position 12,850,959 of record LR990520.1, on the reverse strand, counting down.
AAGTATTTATAAGATTAGAGCTGAGACGAGGAACTAGAAAGCTAAGTCGGGCAGTGCTACTTAAGTATGTGAAATTATATACTCCTTGAATTTCTGTTGAGATAAGGATTGCTAGAAATATGACATGCTTTGTAAGCGAAACAGGAGGAAACAGGTGTAGAATATACATTACGTCATAAAAATAGACTAAACCTACCAAGTTCTAAGCTAAAAATGTACTCAACAAGTGCCCTAGCCATTTTAACGAAAGTTTATAATATATTACCCGAATTAATTAAAAATTATCAAAAATTTAATTAATTTATAAATAAATTATAAGTTTTATTATATAAATGCTATTATACTATTAATAAATACCTAAATGATATTTTTTTAATTAATAAGGTTCACTAAATAGTTTTTCCTGGTTAATATTGCTACTTTTGTATAGCAACTAATTTGTAAAATTAAAGCCCTCTCCCAGACTCCTACTTTGCTGTGACCTTACAGGGTCCATATTTATGTACCTTGTAAAAGCTTTGTAAGGCCTTTGTACCATATTTTTAACAATATAAAATGCAAAATAAATGAATATGAATATGAGAATTAAAGTGAGAAGCTCTAAATGTGGAATATTGTTCTAGGCGTTCAGGGAGAAGTCTTGTTTTGGGTCTGAAGGCAATCTGGGAATAGAAACAAATATTGATGGGATTCACTTGTTTTTTTAAACGTAATTTATTTACCTAAGGGTTAGGTAGACATAAAGGTGTATATAAAGTACCTACAGTCACACACACATTACGCCAGTTACATATGTTTAAATCCCAAGTAAATAGATGGCTTGCCAATTGCCTCCTATCAGACACAAATCTAACTGGAGAATCTCAGGTTACTGCTGAGAAATCCCAATAACACTTTGTCCGACCCGGGAATCAAACCCAGACCCAGACCAACAACCATATCTCTTTAATAATTGATAGCAAGGGCCCCGTGACGTCATTCGCCTTTATTCCATATTTGGGGAAAGAGGTAGCGCCTCTTTATTCAAAAAGGTAACATATTGAGTGGAAAATAAGTACAAAGCGTACACTCCCGGGGTGGCCTCATCGGCGCCTCTCTGATCTACCGTGGGTCCTTCCTGATTTACGCCCCCGTTATTTGGTTTTCTTAATGGATTTTTGATACACATCTACCGTTTTATAGAAGGAAGCTGGGTTGCCACATGTGTTTTTGTTTATTTTGTAGATTATGGATTTTTGCAGATTGGCTTGTCTATGAGGTGTAGGTAATGATAATTTTGAAACTTTTCTTATGCCTGGTAAAGATTTCTTAGAGGGCCAAGTGAAAGAAAGAAAAACAAAAGTTTGACTAAAGGTTCTAAGCACACACGGTAAATAGACATTTAAAACAAAACGGCATGCTTTCAAAAATATAGTGTGTGTCTAACGGCTGCGCCACATATGTTCATTTCAGCGGTTATGTCAGAGAGGTGCTGTCTGACGCTGAACCTATAGGAATAAGTGAGGGATGTCTAACATCATCTGCCAAGCCATTTTCCAACTATGCTGGGGTCGGCTTCCAGTCTAACCGGATGTAGCTGAGTACCAGTATTTTACATGGAGCGACTGCCTATCTAACCTCCACAAACCAGTATCTGGGTAACACGATACCCCTTGGTGAGAATGGTTGTCAGACTTTCGGGCTTCTGACTACCCGTAAAGACTGTCGAACATCTACAAATGACAGCCGTGACCATCGGCTTAACGTGCTTTCCAAAGCACGGAGGGTCTCGATATGTTACGAATCATCTACAGACTAACCTCGGCAACCGTAGCTTAATCTTCGATCACCATCACCCATGGGGCTGTTTTTATTTAGCCACGAGCTCGAGCGCGTCTAACATTTAACATAATGCATCATCATTATATTAATACACGAAGCAAAATTTCGGATCTCTTTTTAAGGATATTGCGCACACGGAGGAGTGTGAAATTTTTCATAGGTACTTAAAGTTTAAATATGGAGTGCAAAATGCTAAAACTGTTTAAATTCGACCACTGAGCGACCACTACTACTTATAAATAAATAAATAAATAAATAATGCTGGACAATCCACACAGCATCATCTAGCCCCAAGCAAGCAGAGCTTGTGTTATGGGTACTAGATGACTGATATACTTAATACAATACATTACATAGATAGATATTTTTTATTATTTGGACGAAGTGAGCATCTTGCAGATATGCAAGTCGAGCTTCAAAGAAGATGAGATCAGCAGCAGCAAGTTGCTGCTATTCCAAACGCTTGGAAAGATCGAGGAGATGCCGTCTCGCAGGAGGGATGGGACGGAGAAGAGTATCCAGGACATCATCACCTTGTTGAAGGTCACTGACCCGAACGACGTGCCCGCTTTCGTGGCTAAGGACCTGCATAAGCTGCCCCCTGTCACATTCGACCACGTTGACGTCACCAGGCTGTTGAAGGACATCACATTCCTGAAAGCAAGCCTGGCCGAGCTGCAGTCTAAGTTGGAGGCGTCGGATAACACCATAGGTGAATTGCGAGCAGAGGTAGTGTTGTTACGCAAGGCTGCTTCTGTAAGTAGGACACCTGACGCTTCCAACGTGAACACGCGTCGCGGGGCGCAAAATGCTTCCTTCGGCAGTTTTGAATCGGCGAAATTTGATGCGTCACCGGCTGCCAATATTGTCTGCGATGCATCGTGTCCCGTCGCCGCCGTCCCCGCCTCAACACCAGCTGAGGTGACGACATGCGTAGGTGCGTTGACCCCTAAACGTGCCTACGCTGCAATAGTGGCTGCAAACAAACCAGCTGTGTCGCAAGTCAAGCGGCATGAAGTTAAAGGGGGTAAGCAGAGGCGCTGTGGTACTACCTGCAAGGATCTGGCACAGCGTAAAACCGAGCAAGATACATGCGATAAAGATGGCTTTATCAAGGTGCAGAGGAAAAAGAGGAAGCCAGCTTGTCGCAACCAGTGCGGTACTGCACCGAGCGGGCCGAACTTCCTGCTGCGTCCTGCTGTACCAATGACGCCATTGTACGTGTCCCGTTTGCATCACTCTACAAAGGTCGCGGAGATTGTAGAGTATATCAGCATCAAGACCAAGTTCACTCTGAGGGTCGAGCGGTTGGAATCTCACCACGGCGTGAGTTTCAATTCCTTCGTGGTGTGGGTGCCAACTCAACATCTATCGACTTTCATGAAGGAGGAATTTTGGCCGAGAGGTGTAGTGTTCCGGCGATTCCGAGGCCGGATACCCGACACCGCGCGACACACGACGCCGACTTTACGTGTCAATTAGTTTTTAATTATGTTTTTGATATGTATTAGTTTATTAATGTATAACTTTATTTTATGTATTTTATCTATGGGCCTCAGTTGCCTGACAATAAAATGATTATTATTATTATTATTATATTATTATTATACATAGCAAATATCCAGAACACCCGGAACAAATATTTGTAGATCGTACAAACATTTGTCCCAAGGCGGGAATCGAACCCGCAACCTCCTGCGTCGCAGGCGGACCTTCGCCCGCCGCGCCACATCGGTCGTCAAATAAAAGAGTATCAAAATAAAAATAAGATCCTGGCGGATATTAAAGATAGAATATAATAGAATACTCTTTATTGTACACCAAGAAAACTTACAAGTAAAGTTTATGAGCTAATGGGCAGCTTTATCGCTAAAAGCGATCTCTTACAGAAAATCTTTGGATGTACTTGATAGAGAAGGAGAAAAAATATGATCGTAGTTCGTGGTGTAGGCACTAAAAATATGTATATACAATACATTACTATTTGGATTTATATATTATACATCAAACATTATATTAAATTTACAAGGAACTGCTATATTATGAAATTTTAGGAGACGGGTTTCTTAAACACAATTTTAAAAGAAGATATTGTTTGAACTCGACTTCTATAGCCGTACTGCTTCCACTGAGGACTATTTATCAAAAATACTAGTGGAAGATAAGTAGGTAAGGTAGGTCAAAAAGGTAGTCTGAAATCTTTTTGTAACCAAAAGTATCTGCTAAGAAACTTCTCCAAGTACAGTCCTTATGCATAATGCGGGCATAGGTTATCCTATGCCCGCATTATGCATAAGGAACGAAAATAGTCGACCAAGTTTATTCTACCCGGTTTGCGAACAGTAGGCAAGCTACCCTTTTATATGAGAACTTTCCCCATAAATTGAACTGAGAAACACCTCGGGCCTTCAAAGTAAATACACAATGATTTAGTAACGCCTAAATAAAACGAAGATGAGCTATTCAGTCGAAGAGGCGTCGAGAGTACGTAGGAAGTAAATGTATCGAGAGTAGGTACCTGCGGCAGTCGCGGAGGTAGTGAGAATACTTTGTTAGAAATGAAAGGTGATACTTTTTCTTAGATATTCAGTACAGACGGTACGTTGAGTACCTGTTTTAGAAATGCCTCTTAGGTTTAGAATACTGGGTTAATGGAGTAATGGCTGTGCAGTTATCTAATCTGTCTAGCCTTTTCGCATCTAAGTTAGGATCGGCTTCCATTCTAACCACCGAATGTCAGTATTTTACTTAAAGCGACTGTCTATCTGAACCATACAACCCAGGGCAACACGATACTCCCTGGATCTACAAACGACAGTCGGGTCCAGCGGCTTAACATGCTTTCCGATGCACGGAGGAGTCTCGATATCATCATCCTCTTGCCCTTACCCTAATTTATTTGGCGGGGGGGGGGGTCTTCTATTGGGAGGTCTTCTATTTGCCGTCATCTCAAAAGTCACCTCCTACCTACTCATATCATTTTTCACAAAATCTATCCATTATTCCATTGCACGGAGGAGTCTCGACATGATATTTTAAAGTCCACTACGCCATTTATTGTTATAAACATCATTTGCCTTGTCTTATCGTAAGTTTTATGATGGGGTTGGCTTCCTAAAAAAAGACTAGGCAGATGATGTTTATAACAATGCAGTTAAAATAATAAGAGCATCATATTTCGCGGCAGTTACCCACGTAGTCAGCAGTTAAACAGGCCTTTAAACTACAGTTAGGCTAACGAGATATGCTAAACTACGTGTGTCCTGCACTCATGCCTATGTTCAAAGTAGATGATTATAGTTACTGCGGCTATTTGGTCCAAGAGTGTTGCCAGAGCATGGGTTAAAATAGCTTTGTGTCAAGCCAGCAAGCAAGAAGGCATGCGACGATCCCAAATGAATTGGGATGAGGGCAATATTTAATTGATGATTGGTTTTAGAGGCGTTCAGGTAGGGTTGTTAACAGCAAATGTCAAAATATAGGATTTGAAAATGGAAAATCAGGACAAAACAGTTTAAAATCAGTATGCGATAATAGGGAAACAATAGTTGGCTAGCTCAGTATGCCTCTATGAAGGGAGAGCCGTTAGACTACTCGTAACGTAAGGATTTGGCGTGGCGTACGAATTTTAAAGTACATGACCTTATAAGGGCCCCTTAAAACCCTAGGACTCTACTTAAAAACTATCCGGGACATCTCAGTACATGTCCTGGAAAAGTTACTTTTCATTTAGGGCCTTCAGAACACCGCACACCTGATTGAATACACAAATGGCGGGCATTAGGGGCAATTGATAGAAAAAAATAGCCCCTGGGATACTGTTATTAACGTAAGTATAACCTGTTTAAAGACTCAACAGTATTATTCTCTTTCATCATCATCATCATCAGGCTATATTGGTCCACTGCTGGACATAGCCCTCTCCTAATGAGCGCCACAGCGCCCTGTGTTCAGCTTGCCGCATTCAGCATCTGCCTGCAGTCTTTCGCAGATCGTCATCCCACCCGGTCAGAGGGCTACACTACGTTTGCCGAGTCGCGGTCTCCACTCAAGAACACGTTATTCTCTTTAAAAACTCATAAATTCCACTAAAAACGCTACCTAAACGACATTCTTATTTCTTAATGCAAGTCGCACATTATATTTTGCAGCGGCAAACTCTCTGGCAGTTAAACCGGCGTTAAACCACGGTTACGCTAATGACGCCGTGCAACTGCGGTGTGTAAGTCACGCCGGTGACAGAACGGCGCAGCCGGCACTCAAACTACTTCTGCAAGTATTCAACTTCTAACCAAGCGTAATGGAATGGGGATTTAGTTGAGATATCGTTATATTGTTTTTTGTTGGCTTAGAATGGGGTGGCGTTTATGCATTACGTGGGATGGGATTAGATAGGTTGTCTACATTTATTTAGCTCAGGCTCAGGCATACAATGACTATTAATGACTATTGATCACAAAAGTAATAAAAATAAATTATAAACGAAGAAACAAAGCCTAAAGCGATTAAGGTTTCTGTTAGGCCTTATATACCTCCTTACTTTATTATATTTGTTGGCCAAGGGTATCCCCATAATGATTGGCATGCAAGCAGATAAAAATTACCCCACGTAGTGATGGCCCAGTGGTTAAGGTCTCGCCTCTCATGCACGTGGCGGTGGGTTCAAATCCAATGGCCGCCGGGCCAATACCAATGTGATTATTTAATATCATATTGTATACATATCATATAAATCAATGGCATCTGTGGAAAAAAACATCGTGAGGACACTTGGACTCATAAATTAATACAATTCTGAAATTGATCAAGGCGGGAGCCTTGAGCAACCGCGGTGATGAATCGTACCTTTTCTGTATGAGAAGTGGTCTTAACCCTGCAGTAAGACAGCAACAAGCTGGTTTTTTATATTTTGAATACAATACGGCCTGTCCGCTATACTTCGGAATATTTTAGCTGTGTTCCCAACCTCCTTTGATGGTCATATCCTTGAACGATTGTTTTTATTCATCTCCAACAATAGCTTTCAGTCATTCCTATTCATTGGCATCAAAACTTTCACGGCAATTCCTATTACTTCCCACTCACTCACACATATACGAAACCCTTTAATAACTCCATTCCGTGACCCCACACATCGACACACACACATGTATGTTGTTCGTATGTCACTTCCAAAGTTCCCGTCAATAGGACGAAGAACACAGCGAACTCAAATACCAAGTGTTCAGATCGTGCCCCAGACTGCGAGGCTGCGAACAAGGTGAGCTAATTACCTATTAATTTGAGAGCTCTCGAGTATGCACTTTGTTAGAAGCGAGTGTGGAACGAGATAGCCTGGGTAATGGACCATAAATACATCGTTTTTAAAGGAGTTGAGATGAAAGAACTTGCGTAATGAGTCGTTTTTAAGTGTTAGGATGCACAAAGGGTAGTTAATTATGGGTACGTAGAAGTTCTTTTTTATTATTTTATTATTCTGCTAGTGCTGTGCACTTCTATTAGTGGCGAATTGACTATAGCTAAAACTGTTGGTGATTTCTGTTTATGTACGTTTTATAGTGAGTAAGTTGTTGAAGTGCCATAATATAAATAAATAAATAGGTAAGTTGTGTGAACCTTTAAAATAATGGAAACGGCGTATTCTTTTCATTGTTTGACACAATTATGGTGTATCAATGATCACGGGCTTCGGATTTGATTTTGTAATTTGTTTTCCAAACGTGTATTACACATAATCAATGACCCCGAATGGGAAATATATGAACGTATGCGTCATAAATATAAATAAATAAATAAAATAAATAATGCTGGAAAATCCACACAGCATCATCTAGCCCCAAGCTAAGCAGAGCTTGTGTTATGGGTACTAGATGACTGATATACTTAATACAATACATTACACAGATAGATATTTTTATTATACATAGGAAATACCCAGAACACCCGGAACAAATATTTGTAGATCGTACAAACATTTGTCCCAAGGCGGGAATCGAACCCGCAACCTCTTGCGTCGCAGGCGGACCTTCGCCCACCGCGCCACAACGGTCGTCATAAGTCATCGTCATGCCAGGAGACTTTGTATGAAATGCGTGCATTTGGGTACCCGAAGTAAGAGATAGAATCAAAAAACGTCGTGAAAATCTGTAAATAGGTTTTTACAAACACGTCAACAATTAAAATATATTTTAAACAGGTTTCTGTTTCCCTATCTGACTACTCTGCGAAGAAACATCGAAAGAAATTCAGAATCTATTATGAAAAATATGACGAGTGTGGAAGGAGATCATCAATATTTTACTTGGGGTAATACAAAATGTCCTTGTGAGGGTAAGTGTAGACCTATCTACGACCATTAAATAATACAAATATCAGTCCTAAAAAATAAACACAAAGCCAATTTGAAGTAAACAATTGGCATTTGTTTTAATACCTTTATTATATGACACCAAGTTGGCTCAGTTCAACTGTTTTTCCCTGAGAACTCCGAAAATATACCGAAAATACGCATTTAAACGGGCAAAGTGGTTACTGCAAATTATATGCACATTAAGTTGAATTTTATGCGTCCACTGGCCAAAGAAATATGCAGTTACATTTACGTTACTTGAAATATGTACGAATTATTTTTTTGCGCCATTTTTTGTGGCTCTTAGTGCACGCTACTTGTGTTTTTTTATAAGTTAGAATGCATTGCGAGCTTCGTTGCGTGGTTTTTCTGTCGCTGTCTCCAGAGGGCGCTCGTCGTGGTCAGTGCCGACAAACCAAACAAAATATAATGGCAAATGTACATTTTATATTGCTACTTTATGTTGTTTCTTTTAAGATGAGAAGTTGTTTTTATTTTTTGTGTATACGTTTTCATACCTCAAATACTAGCACATATATATCTACCTACCACTTCTACCATACGTTAGGTATACGTATGTATACAGCATTTGATTAAACCTGGATATTTTTGGCTAGAAAATGTTAGGTATATGATTATCTAAAGACCCTTTTTTACTGACAATTTTAAAAGTAGTATAATATTTCGTGTTGGTAGGTAATAGCAGTCCACCCCTGGCCTTGTCTATCTAATCGAATCTAATCTCTATCTAACAAAAATCTTCTTACAAATACCTTATCAGACTCCACTACATTTTCCCAGTGTCTCTCCACATACAGAGAATTGCGAAACAAGTGTAATTTAAAACATTCAGCTACTTTACAATTTGCAGTGGCGTGAAATTTAGTTAAAATTCCGTGCTCAACTTGAGCGGGCATTGGCGGGCACTTAATAAATGAACCTCCTTGTCTTTGCGATTCAGGAATGGAGGAGAGCAAAAGAGTACTTACGACTTCTATACTGCGCTGTACTGGAATCTTTACATGTGGGGTGTTTCACAGGACTGGTAATTGCGACATTTAGGGAAAGGTGAAGGAAAGAATAATTGGATTTTTTACAGACTTTCATTTAAGGCTCGGTATAGTATACCTGACGCCTTTTGCCTATAGGGGTAGATAGAAACTGTACCTAAAAACCATTAAAACATAAAAAACAACAACAACATCAATATTATGAAATAACTCACTGAGACCCACTGTGATAAATGATACTTTATTTTTCATTATTTTCTTTAGAAAGTCGTATAGCCTCATTGCCGTGTAGCCGCGTAGCCGTAATGCCGCGTAGCCGTGTAGTCGTGTAGCCACGTAGCCGTGTAGTCTCATAGCCGTTTAGCCGTGTAGTCGTGTAGCCTCATAGCTGTGTAGCCCCGTGGATGTGTAGCTGGGCAGCCATGTAGCTGCATAGCTTGACAGTGCAGCTGGCACTGTCACGGTTCCGGCAACGATCTACTGCTACGATCAAAATACGCTGTGGTTGGAAGGCCGTGGCTGCTTGTACCACTCATGTGCGCTTTATTGTACCAATGTCCTGTATTAAAGGGGGCATTTGACAGTTGAATAAAAATACATCTCAAACGAGCTAAAGTAAATCTATAATATGGCTTACATGGATTACAATCAAAATAGCAAGAGCATTTAGTGCTCAGCTTAGCGACTGGATCTAATTAATAGGTCGTGTTATTTTTATAAAATTGTCATCATCTTTTAAGGAATAAGGCACAAGTATTTCTGTCTAGTGGGAATGATTATTCAGGTAATCTAGGACTCTTGAGACGTAAGAAAATTAAACCAGAGGCACTAATCTTGTACCTACTATTGGATCTCCTACTGATTTAAGAAATTAATATGTTGAGTATTAATTACTAAAATAAGTTACTTGTCAAATATTCTTCTAGGCATAATTCATATAGGCACAGAAGCTTAATCGATGATTTTGTATTTAGAACTATTAAGTTCCAAATGCAATAAAAGACAAACATAAACAAATTGAACAAATTCAAGAATAAAAACGTATTTTTTTTGCCCAAACAATCAGCATTGCCATTCAACGTGGCAATGCTGCCAGCTTTCTCGGCACTTTTTCCGTTGACAGCGATGCGGATGAATTTTTCGATGCCCTGTGATTATTTATTTTATTTAATTTCTTTCTACGGGGGACACTCGGACATGGACGACATTTTTCAATGGACATATACAATTCAAATAAGAAAAAAAAATGGAAAGACTTACTTGATTGTTTTCTGAAGTGTATATTTGTATATTTACATGTCTCCCCCTTTAATATTGACAGGTGTATGTCCACTATCATTAAACAACTGAAACAACTGAACACTATGATCACAGAACCAAACTTATGCCCGTTTAAACTTCACAAGAAAATAACTATACAAACGCCAAAACATTACTGCACTGTTAAATTTTCAACTCTCAGCGCTGAGCCTAGCGTTGAAAATCCAACAGTGCATTGAAATATTAAGTGGCGATGAACCAAAAGTGTTACTTATTGATCTACATATAGACGATAACCAGGCAAGCAGCTTGAATGGTAAGGCCTTAAATATTTTATGAGGAAGACGAAGTTGGTACTCCATTCATTACTTATGAGTGCTCAAGCAACTCGATCGGCGCTGTGACATTTATACACCCTGTATAAAGGATTGTTTTACTTTTTGTTGGAGGGAACAAAATAATGCTTTTAAAAAGTTTTGTTTATTTAATTGAAATCCTCTTTTAAATTATTGATTTTTTACAATTTAAATTTTCATTTATTCGACCATGGTACCTACGTTTACAATGGAAATATTTTTTTATATTTTTTTACACATTTTGCTCACATTATTTATCGATTCTGAATAGAAGACTTTATTCATATCTACGGGTTTATGGTTTTTAGCTACAAGACAGTTGTACATATTTTCAAATTAGGTTACGTTCACTTCAAGCATTCGAGCTAAGGCCTTTGGTCTTTATTTACTTACCTAATGTTAGAAATCTTGGACCGAATATAATAATTAGTAATGAGGTGCTTGATGCGGTAGACTCTGCAGTCTTTTTGGGCATAACAGTAGATGCCAAACTACAGTGGGGCCCTCATCTATCAACCCTAGCAGGGAGACTCAGCTATGCCGCCTACGCTGTCAGGAAAGTGAGACAATACACTGACGTGGACACAGCTCGGTTAGTCTATTTTAGTTATTTTCACAGCGTCATGTCTTACGGTATGCTGTTATGGGGCAAAGCTGCAGATATTCAAAATATATTTGTGCTACAAAAACGAGCTGTTCGTGCAATATACCAATTAGGGCCCAGAGTCTCCTTAAGAGATCTATTTAAAGAGATTGGTATTCTCACACTGGCTTCTCAATTTATTTTTGCCAACATAATATACATTAGGCAAAATATACATATGTCACTAAAAACAGTGACATCCACAATTTTAATACAGAAATAAGCACAAACTATACGCTCCTTTCCACCGGCTTCATAAGGTCCAGAGCTCATTTGTGGGGCTCGGTATCCGCTTTTATAACATGCTACCTCATTCTTTGCTGAATTTACCTTTTAACGCGTTTAAAGCTAAAGTTAAATCAAACCTTTGTTCTAAAGCATATTATTCGATCAATTTAGAAGACAAGAATAGTTGGTCGCTTTGTTGAACGCAAGACAATGTTACTATGTTCTTTTACTGTTTAATAGTTCTTTATTTTTATGTATGTTTCTTCTACTATCCTTATTTTTATGTTATTGACATGATCCTCTCATTACATTGTATGAATGAGTTGTATTGATATAAATCAGCATTGCACATGTCAGCGGGCACGCCCTTGGAGGCTTTTTATGTATTCAGTTTAGCAGGCTTTGCTTAAGTTAATTGTCGATTTTGGTATATATAACTTTTTATTTATTATTTTGGCATATTGGTGTGTGCTAGCTAACATATAGCAAATTATTTAATTGAATGATGTTTAAAGATGATTGACATAATTATTATTTTTTGACATAATATGTTGTATAGCTTGAAGTTCTTCAAACCTATCAGACAGACGTGTTGCTGGGGAGTTTGTTCCTCCACTTCTTCTTCCCAGCAAAAACACTAGGAAGTCGTGAAGGGTGGGCGTTTTGGGGGACTGTCTTATGTAAACGTTTTTGACGTTCAAAAAGTTCTGAATCTCAGCCTAATTTGAATAAATGAATTTTGATTAGATTTGATTTTGATTTAGCTGTTTCCGCGACTTCGTCTACATGGAATTTAATAAAATTTAATTTGCTTTAAGATTTTTGCGCGGAACCCTTATAAAAATCCCGTTAATATCAGTCCAGCCGTTTTGGAGATTACCTCGCACAAACAGACAGACAGACAGCCAAAAAAAAAATTTGGTAAAACAAATTAATTTACTAAATGCATATGAAATAAAAATTAATATGCATTTAGTAAAAAGCTGTTATTTTGAAATTACAAACAGACACTTCAATTTTATTTATTTGTTTACATAACGATTTCTATAAATTTTTCGTTGATTGGTAAGTGAGTTATGTTATTATCTTACAGTTGTTTCCCATACGGTAACTTCCTGAACGGTAACACTTACTACGAGTACAAAAATGTTGATAACTCTGTTAGTACGCCACATATCTGAAATTGCGAGACCCCGATACAATATTGTCCTCGAAGATTTCGTAGAAATTCTATAACATCGAATGGGATGGCAGCAATCCCGAAGAAATACTGTAAACAATGTTTTGAAACGTTTTCTACAAACATTTTCAACATTGTAAGTTTTGCACGCAGACCGCGTTTTATGACCCGGAGTTTAATACTTCGCGGCATTGATAATAATCTTTGAAAATGTTATAAGAATTGAGTTAAATTGACTTGAATAGTCATCTTGTTAAAGAAATAGTGGTTTAAAATGTCAAAAAACGAGTACGTGGTGTCAGTGAAACTAATCAAATCATGGCAATCCTCATCGTATTCGACGAAGGACTAGGCAGCGGTGCACTTATAGCAACACGTCTGCCCAACTCTTCGGGAATTCTGAATGACTCAATTCCAATTTGTGAGGCAGTCCAAACCAGCAGCGGTAGTAATGATCGAATATACTATAGTAAGTAGGTATCGAATTAAGGATTACAACCATTCAATTAATCGTATTACCAGATCGCTGGGTAAACTTAACACGTGGTCCAAAACATCATTAGCGATTTCCACCTACACACGTACAGTTAGCGACAAAAGTTCCTGTTAATTTCAGAATTTTAAACATTTAATACTGTAGAACTATAAGTCTTCAAAGAAAGTATTCCTTACTTTTCAACAGTATAATTGGAATAGTCTACAATTAATTAATTAACAAAGTAGTATTAAGTAAGTAGAATAATTGTAGCATAACCTTCTATACGTGAGGACTTGTAATTGGCTTTCTGTCGTCTATGTTTTCTTTTTTTTTGTTAAGTTTTTATATAGCTGTAAGTCTTCCATAGTGTAATAAATAAATAAATAAATAAGTAAATACAATTTTGCATGCCATGAGGCAGAATGTTTAAGGATCAAAAATATTGTACACTCAATTGTACTAATTACTTACATTCTAAGCAAATAAATAAATCTATCTATCAAAGGTTTTACACATAAAATACTTCTGAACATAACAGTAGTGGCGAAACGTAGACAGTTTGCCACAAAATAGTACAAAAAAAGTCGTTTTTTCTGTCCCTATATCCCTATGTATGCTCAAATCTTTAAAACTACGCAACGGATTTTGATGCGGTTTTTTTAATAAATATAGTGATTGAAGAGGGAAGGTTTATATGTATAATAACATCCATTACATATTGGAGAATTACTATGGGCAGTAATTAATAAATCGAAACTAAAGGATCGATTTTAATCATTTTTTCAGTGAATGACATGCGCTATATATTAGGTCTTTACACTCTTTACCTATGAAATTGCCGTTCTGCAGTACTGGCCATTTCAAATCAAAATATTTTTTGTTTGGCTAAGAATTCTAATTTCAAATTAATTTTATTTTAAAAACATGGATTTCTTTTTCCAAAAGTAGTCATTTGTTTATTGATTAGTGTTACATTTTCATCGCATTTAAATCTTTTTCGTCATCATGGATACGTTAAAAATTCGAGTAATTATGGAATATGAGTACCGTCGTGGCAGCAACGCGGCACAAGCGGCACGCAACATCAACGACGTTTACGGAGCTAACACTACAAACCAACGCACTACCTGTTATTGGTTTGCTCGCTTCCGTTCTGGAAATTTCGACCTGAAAAATGAACCTCGCGGTCGTCCGAAGACTTTGGTCGACAATGACGAATTAAAGGCGATTGTGGAAGCTGATGATACACAATCTACGGCTGAATTAGAAGCAGCTTTCGACGTTAGCGTCAAAACAATATTGGTCCATTTGCGTCAAATTGGCAAGGTAAAAAAGCTTGACAAATGGGTGCCCCACGAACTCAATGATCGCCAGCGCGAAGTACGCGTCGAGACGTGCCTTGCACTGCTCAACAGACACACAAATGAAGGAATTTTGAACCGCATTGTTACCTGCGATGAAAAATGGATTCTGTTTGATAACCGCAAGCGCTCAGCAAGTTGGTTGGATCCTGGTTCAGCACCTAAACAATGCCCTAAACAAAAACTTACCCCAAGAAAAGTGATGGTCACTGTTTGGTGGTCTAGCGCCGGTGTGATTCAACACAGCTTCTTACCAAACGGGGTGAGCATTACTGCAGATGTGTACTGTGAAGAATTGAACACAATGATGGAGAAGCTGGCACATCTCCAACCAGCATTGGTCAATCGCTCGTCTCCGCTGCTCCTGCACGACAACGCGCGACCTCATACTGCACAGCAGACGGTCTCCAAGTTGCAAGAACTGGGTTTGGAAGCTCTCCGTCATCCGCCCTACTCACCAGACCTTGCGCCTACAGACTACTACTTTTTCCAGAATTTGGATAACTTCTTGGCGGGAAAAAAATTCAATACCCGAGAGGCAGTACAAAATGCCTTTGAAGAATTTTTTGCCTCCCGTCCAGCTGATTTCTTTAAGAAGGGCATCAATAAACTGCCACTGCGTTGGCAAAGATGCATTGATTGCATGGGTGATTACTTCGATTAATACAAATAAAAAATACATGAAAAAAATTCATTTAAATTTTTTCATACAAAACGGCAATTTCATAGGTAAAGACCTATTATTTTATACCCGTGCGAAGCCGGAGCGGGCCGCTAGTATTTAATACACTGCCTATTCTGTTCAAAAACTTTGGACTTATGTTAACCGCTGTTAGTCATATCGCTGACTGTACTAAAATAGCCGAAGACTGCAAAATCGTCAAGACGTCGTAACGATATATTAGAAGGTGTATGACAGGCCTAATACCTCTAGCTAGTGATGGGATAAGGTAATACCGCATGTCACGCTGGTTCTAAACTATCGATGGCGTGCACACAGCTAGAGCGAGGCGAGACAGTTGCGTGATTAATTATCGTGTCCCTTTGCAGGATCAACGTAATGATAGTTTAATTTATTTGGATGACCTACTTCTGTTATTGGTTATTGAATGGAAATAATACGAAATTGATGAGCGGTTCTGCTGTTTCGGGGGATTTGTTATGACTATATTAAGATAAAAGAGGATTTGTTTCTGTCTCATCTCGTATAATAAACACTATTATGTGCATGTGAAGAAGAAAAGTGAAGAATCGTCACATCAACAAAAAAAATCGTTGCATCGCTGTTAACGGGAATAAGGCCCAAAAGGCTTGCAGCATTGCCAAGATGAACGGCAATGCTGATTTGGCTAAAAACAAAGGCCTTCCGGTCACGTGAAGAGTCGACCAACCACGTGAGTTGACGATATCCCAAAAACTCGATGAGCATACGGACCCCCTAGCCCAGCCTAGCCCTAGTGTTTCGACCTCAAATGGCTCAAATACTGGGTGGTCAGTACATAATTTGGACCCTGATGTAATTTCTGCCTTATTTTTCTGACGTTATTTTTAATTAAATCATGATTTCTACCAAACCCAATGAGATTTTTAATGAGAAATCTAAATAGTTAACTTTTTAATTAAAAATCCCATTGGATTAGATAGTAATGATGATTTTCTCATGACTTTATACTGTTTTAAGTAAAAAACAAGAGGAAATTTCAACGCTACCTAGAATCATGCACTGAAGTCATGAAATCCGTTTGTGCGTCGATCTCTTCCGCATATACAACTCATTGATCTTCATCCTTTTGTTCGAATTCCAGTTCATTTGTGGTCGGTGACTACTATATAGTAATAATAATAATGCTGGACAATCCACACAGCATCATCTAGCCCCAAGCTAAGCAGAGCTTGTGTTATGGGTACTACATACCTGATATACTTAATACAATACATTACATAGATAGATATTTTTTTTATTATACATAGCAAATCTTTGTAGATCGTACAAACATTTGTCCCATGGCGGGAATTGAATCCGCAACCTCCTGCGTCGCAGGCGGACCTGGCCCGCCGCGCCACATCGGGCGTCAAAACTATGTATGACGTACACACTCATTTCTAGGATTATGTCATTTCAGTGAATCATAACTATACCCAGCCTTACTCTTGTAGGTACAAACAGAAGTCAAAACAAGTGAACAATTCCGTATTTAATGTGTGTTTATTATAACTTGTACTACTCTAATTACACCAGCTGCTACCAGCTTCCTATTTCCGGCTCAATACCTATATCTTGAAACACGATGCTACGTTTATTGGATCTCGTATACTCGTATCGGATTTCACAACATATTTGCCAGCAGCAGATGCGCGGGCTCTTGCTCTTACGGTACCTATCTCTTATTTATTAAATTGTAGGTGTAGGCAATGAGCCCATTGAAGGCCTATGTGATGAGTACGCTTTCGTTGCTTCAAAAATGTTGATGTCCTTCGGATAATTAGTTTGCTGGTGGTCAACCAGTATTCTTCAGTGGGTTATGGCACCCGAGTTCAAGATTATTTCTAACACAACAACAAGTAAGGAGCAAGGAATAAAGTTATGGGGACTGGCAATTTATATTTTACTTCTAATAATGCGTTGTTTATTATACAAATAAACTAACAGACTTAAAATAATAATAGTAAGTATGTCAATCTATAAAAAAGGGAGGAAGGAACCCAAGGGCAGCAAACAATTCGTCGGATTCGTTGTCAACGGAAGAAGTACCCAAAAGACTGGTAGCATTGTCATGTTGAAGAGCAACGCTGATTCTTTGGCCTATGAAGGTCAGGCGCCTGGTTAATACTTGAAGAGCCAACGTCCTGAAAAATAGATGAGTGGCAGTCGGACTACATGGCTCATGATTCCCAATAAGGTTGTTATATTTGCGTTGATCTGCATCACTTGTACCAGTACAGCTCACCGTACTAGGAAGATGGGATACCCCAAAGGTGTCAACACAGGTTGCATTCCATTCATATCGGTTTACACACATAAAACAATGAATATTTTAATAAAAATAAATATTTTAATAGAAACGGTTATCTACACTTAGATTTCTTGGTATGTACCTACCTCCCTAAAGAATAAAGATGTAAATATGAATCTTCAGCAGAACAAATTGAAAAAGTTTTCCATTATATTTCGGTACTACAGAGCAGAGTTTTCAACTTTCTATTAAGTTAAATATGCCATAAGCTCTAACTCAATAAGAATCGACATTTCTTGGGAACTAGTCAAAATATACAGAATATTGATTTAACTAAAACGTTTTTAGTTGTCAGTAACAAAATATTATTATAAATTGTTACTGTATTCTTGTACAATATTTATATATGTCACACAAATAATTTTTGCCAACTTCTATACCTACTTCAACAAAATATTAGTGTGTTTGGCTGTGGTGGTTTTTCGACTGAAATTATTATTAAAATAATTCTTAATAGTACCTACATTTGATAAGTACGATACCCAGAGAAGTTCAGTTACAAAAAAAAAAACCATAGTAGCAAAATATAAAATAAATCTTATTTACGGTATCAATAAAGTTGTCAGTAAGGCATCAGGGTGACATAAAATAAAAACGTGACCATAATACTGAATATTTCTCTACGCAAC
The DNA here is from genome assembly GCA_905147745.2 of Phlogophora meticulosa. NCBI lineage: Eukaryota > Metazoa > Arthropoda > Insecta > Lepidoptera > Noctuidae > Phlogophora > Phlogophora meticulosa. The sequence continues at coordinate 12,832,630 of LR990520.1, read as the reverse complement.
AATAGGTGTTCGGGAAAATAGTCCAAGTTGTTTTTATTTACGATAAATCTTAGTGCCTTTTAACTGTATATGAAAGAGCTATGTGTTACAAGATGGCGACTGTAGGCACGTACTCACTTATGTTATAGTGTTGCGCTGTTTATTATTGTATCGGGAATAACACCGAGTGCCCGATTGTGTGGTTTTATTAAAGAGTTTTCTTAAAGAGAGCTGGGAACGCGTGATGGATTTGATATGTTTCTTTTTGTTATTGCTCTATTGCTTCTAGTGCAGGCAATATAGAACCTCATTGTTACCCATGTAAGTAACTGAACAATGAGGTTTTATATTCCCTAAAGAACGTTGAAGGTCGTTCAAAAATAAAAAATGCCCTGCTTATATTGGATCTGGAAATTTTGTTGCGCCCCTTCTGTTTTCTAGCAAAGACGCTAGGAAGTGGAGAAAAGCGGGTGTTATAAGGAAATCTCTTTTGTTATAGATGTTCAAAAAGTGCTTACAAATTATAACTAAAATATGTGCTTATAAATAATTTTCGATTTTGATTTCTTTTTATAGCTTAAATGGTTCACTCTTGGAGGGGCCTGTGAATGAATAATAATAGCCTCGCAGGTAGAACGAAGCTTAAGCGACGCTTGCCCAGGTCGATTCCCGGAAAGGTAAAAATCTACCAAATATCGAGTAAGCACGTTAAGCCCTTAGTCTGCTGCCAGCTGTCATTTGTAGATCTGTGTCCATCGTTAAGAGCAACCTGAAAGGGTGACAACCAGTCATACCCTGGGGGAGTATCGTATTACCAAGTACCAAAACACAATTCATTGTTTATGAAGCTTTTTGTTTTAAATAAATATTTTTTTCATTTTTACATTTTTCAAGTAACTGGGTTATAGAGGTCAGATAGGCAGTCAGCCCGTGTAAAATCCTGGTATTAGCATACGATCGTTTTTGGTTATGCGGGAAGCCGAACCTAACTTAGATGATAAAGTTTACGCCGATGATGAAGAATATAAATATCCTCAATGCCTTTATGAAGAAAATGGTTGTTATAATTTTACAAGTTAAGGTGGCTATATTTCCCACCGCCTCCCCATAGCCTTAAAGCTTGTATAGGTGTTGTAAACAAACTATTTGTTATTGATAACGATCGCTACGTAATTAAATTGGGCACGGTGGGCGCAGCAGGCACCAATGAAGGTATAAATTGTTTTATATCTACGTCGATCTTAATTAATGACATCTAACTTTGCGTTGTAAATAATGTTAAAATGGTGTTTCTGTTTATAGGTTATCGTCTCCCTTTGCAGGATCAACGTAGTGATAGTTTAATTGACTAAACAGTTTGTTTTAAAGTGACTTAAGTGCTGGAGCTATGTTATTTTAAATTCATGTGTTTTGTATGTTCATGTGTATTCATGTATTTGTATGGTTTGCAGGTAGTTGTTCCTGGTCTGGTTTTTTGTGTATGTGAGTTTTAATGTTTGTAAACGCACCCACGATACAGGAGATATCCCTAATGTGGGGAGCGTTAAAAAAAAAGAAATAAATAATATGCCTCTTTGGTCTAGTTGTTTGTAAGGTGGTTGGTAGGGTGGTTGGTTGCAAGCGCTACTGCTGTACATGAAGTCCTGGCTTCGACAAAGTGTTATTGGGTTTTATCATTTGGCATTTCTTAGTAACAGCAGGGAGTCTGGATTTGTACCTAGTTGATAGCAATAGGCTCGGCCCCTATTCCATGGAACTTAAACATACTTATCTGGGGAAATGTGGGTGTTCTATAGGTACACCTCTGCCTAACCGTTCTGGGAATATGGCGTGATTTTATGTGTGTAAATGTATGCACAGTACAGCCTACACACTAACTATGAGCAGTTAAATCCGCCAAAAATCAACGAGCACCTCGTTCGATTGGTTAAATTTTCACAACGGCAGTTCGCACCGATAACACTTACACAGTTAAGGGTTCCATAGTCAGGATGATTATTTACATATACAGATATTATCTACAGCAAAAATATGATTGTATTTCGTAGTACATGTTTCTTAAAGAAACTATCAAAAGTTATTGTCACTTTGGAAGCTCATATCTCACCAACTATTGACGTAAATACAATGTCAGATCTAAGTGAAATTTTATTTACGTCACTAGTTGCAAAAATATATGATGCTCATAAGAACATCATACATTTTTGATTCTTTACCAGTGTAAAAACTCAAAAAAGAAAGAAAGGATACCAATTAAAAAAGTGCATATAAGCATGTGTGTGAGTACACAGGTTTTTTTATTCTTCAGATACAGGGAGAGCCACCTCAAAAATTTGTTTTCTCAATTTCGCAACACCATGGTTTAGCGGTAAATATAAAAAGATACTCGGCAAACGTAGTGTAGGACGCCCTCTGACCAGGTGGGATGACGATCTGCGAAAGACTGCAGGCAGATGCTGGATGCGGCAAGCTGAAGACAGGGCACTATGGCACTCATTAGGAGTGGGCTATGTCCAGCAGTGGACTAGTATAGCCTGATGATGATGATGATGATGATGATGATAAAAAGATACCTTTCTTCTTTAAATTTATCGATCGCCTATAGTCTCCGAAAAAATGTTTTTGTAACATCCGGTCTGACAGACGGTCAGACTGACAGAAGGTTCGACGCACAAAAAACACGGATAGACCGAAAAATAAGGGTTCCGTTGGGCTACGGAGCCTTAAAAATATAAATCCGAATATAAAAACGAGAAAATAAATAATATCAGTATGCTAAGCAAGATGACAAATTGCAAGACGTGTGCCTTATAGTCTTCAAGAGGTCTTTAGTTCTTGAACAAAGTGTAGTCTCATAATAAAGGCTTGCCTGAGATGCTCTGTAATAACTTATTTGCATAATGGATGCACGAGTAGTTACAGCTGTTACTGAGTTATGTACTTGTATACCTAGGGGCTTTATTTTTAAATGGGTCTTCATTAAATTCTGCAGCGAGTCTGTGACGTTGTAGTCCTGAGACAGTCGCGAAGAAAACGTGACGCAAAAGAAAAAGAAACAATTTGTGTACTTACAAATGAGCGAGCGAGATGCAACTCTTTGACTGTACCTACCAATTTGACTCGTCTCTTGTTAGAATAAACAATAGGCAACATTTATTCCATTTTCAAATTCATATTTCCAATTGAAATATTAAACAAATATCACTTTTGACGACACGGTTGGCGCAGTGGCTAAGCGATTGGCTGTTGCGCTGCGTGTCGCGGGTTCGATCCCCGCACGGAACAAATATTTGTATGGCCTACAGGTAGTTGTTCTGGGTCTGGCTGTTTGTGTATGTGAGTTTAAATGTTTGTCAACGCACCCACGATACAGGAGAAATTAGTAGTGTGGGGCAAAGTTTAAAAAAAAAAAACTTTATCACAGAGGTTTTTGAAGTTAATTTCACAATGACTTGTATTTTTGAAGTGGAAATAAAAATTGTTCAAGTAATAGCGCAAATAGCGCAAACTGAACGTTATGTATTATTATTATGTTATGCTATTATGTATGGGTGTTATTTTTACGAACACATATATGTGTGTTTACATTTTTGGAAGCTAAATTGCAAACGCCGGATGAGTTCCTTAGGGCGATTTTCACCAACAAAATTTAAAACGATTAACACTTATAAACCGAGTTCAACAGCTGGCAATGTCATCATGCCTAGGTGGGTTTCGCCTTTCTCGATTTATTGTGCCCTATTCTTCGTGAACTGCGACCAAATGAGCTGAGTTAGGTACAAGTTCTGACAGATTTGCTCATTGCGTCTGACGATCACGCCGGCCGCGATCTGCCCTGGAAACGGTCATTCTTCTGTCCGGCAAGTAACCCGTAAGTGGTAGAGACTGTACAGTAGACCGCATGTAAGTGGACTTTGACCAAGAGCTAGCCTAGCGTAGCCCAAAGTTTCTATACAATGTGGTGCCAGCTTATACTGGTTTTGTTACCATTGACGCTCAGCTAATGGTATCAGAGCTAAGCTCATACTATTTTCTCAAAGAAACTATTACAAAAATCTCGTCAGTCTTTTCATACATATTGAAACTTTAATATAACACAGTCTATCAATGTTGGAGGCTAATATTACTGGGAGAACGGCTGGGGCAATACAATTCGCGTTAGTACGAAATTTCCCACCCACCGTTCCATATAATAAAAGCGAGGGTAAGGACTAAAGCGGGTGCATTTTACGCCAAATAGAATTTTGCCAATATGCTACTTCATAAAAGCATTAAGGTCCCTTTGGTTTTGATTTTAGAGTATTAGGGATGTGAGTGCCTTTTAACCGGTTTTATTGTTTCAGTTAATGGGAAAGGAAACGGTGAAATGGTGTTTACATGTTAATACTTTTTTAACACCTTTAGGTACTGCCAAAAAACGAGACACAATAGAAAATGTATTGTTTAACGGTCACCTGGCGTTTAAGGTGTTACTTGGGAAGACTTTTTTGTATCTTCGACTCTTCTTTAATGAGACTTATTAGATAGAGTACTGGATTTCTTGAAATGTACTTTACACTATATTATTATTTTTTAATTTTAATATTTTACACTGTAAGACGCAGTGTAGGTAGGCCTCCCACACGGTGGACCGACGACCTGGTGAAAGTCGCGGGAAGGGCATGGATGCGGAAGGCGCAGGACCGGTCATTGTGGAAATCTTTGGGGGAGGCCTTTGTCCAGCAGTGGACGTCTTTCGGCTAAAATTTTGATGATGATGAATATTTTACACTATATTGTTATATTTTAATTTTAATATTTTACACTATAATATTATTTTTTAATTTTAATCTTTATGGTACAAATGTAACTAATGGGCATTCTCTACCAGTCAACCAGAGGGTGGTGGAGAGATAACGTGGCAGGTGCGTTGTTGATAGTAAAAAAAATATCACAATAGTTGGTATAGGTTGTTTGAGTTTAGAAATAATAATATGCTATGAATGGTTAAGTAACATGCATAAATAATATGGTCTTGGCCAACGAACGAATAAAGTTGTGAAAATTTTGTATGACCGTGATGTATATACTTACGATATATACTTATGATACTTGACGTTTTTTACTGAAAATTTGGTATAGTAAAAAAAGGCTGTCTTTTGGGCAATTTACCAGTCCACAGCGATGAGGATGTATTTTTCGACGCTTTACTGTTATTTGTGATTTACTGTTAGGTGGGTTTAGGTTTATTAATGATAGTTTTTTTTTATTTTAGTTAGAATAGTTCTTTTTTCAAATTGAATGTGTGTTTATAGCAAAATGTTTAGTTTCATCTTTGACATAATAATATGACGCAATATATACAAGAAAATACCCTAGCTCATGTGACAGTGGCGACAGGTAGCGCCATCTATACGTATTACACTAATCATGAACCATCGGAGCACGTGAGCAGGGTTTATCGCACTGACACAATATTCATTTTCGTAACTTGCCGAGTACAAAATCATATTTATTCAACATCATCCTCCATGTTTTTTGGCGACAGGTCTGCTTGAAGCTCGAAGTCCGATCTTCTACCTTGCCTGCATGATTTTTGTGAATCTCAGACACTATTAGAGTGAAAGTTGACTTTTGCAAATACCAGTATTACGTTCAAATACCATACATGAGTTTGGAAGGAGTTACGCTTAAAATCTTTCTTAAGACTCAGAGTACTCAGAAGCTCGAAAATCTGACAAAAAATCTGAATATTACCAAGGGGTATCGCGTTGCCCACTAAATGGGTTGCGGAAGTCAGACCAGCAGTCGCTCCATATAAAATACTGGTATTCATCTGCATCCAGTTAGGCTGGAAGCCAGCCCCTAAATGTTGTGAAAAGGCTAGGCACATGATGATGAATGTACCTGAGAACAACAGTAATAAAACTTTAATCTTTCATCTCATTCAAACAAAACTTCAGAGACACAACTCTTATAAGAACTGAAAACGATTAAAGGAACAGACTGTGTCGAGAACAAAGCCGGCAGATTGTTCGAGTGCACACATGCGCACTACTTTATATTATAAGTTGACTCCCCGCTGTTATGATTGCAAACTTTGTTACTTAGTCGAGATGTTTTAATTAATAAGAAAAAAAGTGTGTGTGTGTACTATTGTACACACGTATGTAGTGAAACTTTTTCATGATACATTAGTTATTTTTATTATATAGGTAACTGGTCAAGTGAGAAATAATATTAAAATCACAATTACGTGATGATTTTGATAACCAATAAAGTAAAATCTCTCTCTTTCACTATTTCTTAATTTCAATAAATCCATTTATGTATTATATCACTTATTATCATTAAAATATGTCTTTTTAAGTCACTCCTCAATTTAAGTATTGTTTACTTAAATTGAGGAGTGACTTAAAAATGGCATGGTGCCGTGACGGTCCAAAGTGACGGAAAAGGTCATAAGATTTCTGCCATACGTCGATTAAGAAGTTTCACTTCAAACATGCTGAGGGATGTGAACTTAGTATCTAGCTTTGCATAATTGTAACGTAGTTAAGGCACGTCAAGACTTGTCCTGAATAGATAACGCTTTGAGAAAAACCGAAACACTACTTCAAAAAAACCTAATTGCAAAGAAAAGTAGGTACAAAGAAAACCATATCACTTTTTAAGCAGTCTGATGCAGTTGGTAGTAGTTTGTTTTTAGTTCAATGTCAGATTTGATCGTACCAATTGCCAGCATCACAAGCAGGAAACGCATTCCAACGAATTAGCCGCAACACTAAGCAAATAGTCGCCTTCAATGGAGGGCTCACTTCACGTACCCTGTCATAGAACCCATCTATCTGCTCATAATGATGATTGCAGATCATCCACGACAGAAAAAAAATGCATCACACCCCTGGAAGAAGATCTTGTTTGGAACTTTTTAGTTGACTTTGCTGTCGGGTTTTTTGATAGCTTTTGTTTTTTAATTTTTTTCTTCAATTGTCTCTCGAAGATTTTTATTTTGATACCCCACGTCACTATGTCATAAATATACAACGGCGAGTGTTACCTAATGACTGCCGTCTTCTTGTTTTCATGAAGTCAAAACTTCCTTAGATGCCTTGGGCGATTTCTGGTCGATGCAAAACTTATGGGTCCGCGTCACCAACATGCAATTCTTTTTGCTAAACTTGTTAGTTTTCAATTCTATTGGCAGTTCCCGTGTGTGAATTTTTAAAGCGATGTAGGTATCTTATAATACCAGGGTGTCAAAACAAATCTAATGGTACCTCATGTATTACAATCTATTAAGTTGTGAAGGGTACACGGCGTGCCAAAGTAAAATACATATCTGCGAGTACATGCTTGAAAATCTTGAAATTCTCCCTACAGTAGTGTGGTCGTGTTTTACCAACACAACTCATTTTCTCCTTCCGGTATCACTGTGATAATCAGAGCAGAAGAAGTTTAAGAATTCCCATGATTGCCACTACAATCGTAGGGTACTGCCTGCATCTGTAAACATATTTACTGTAGTATTCCAAAAGAACACCGCTACAAGAACTGTTGTAATCCGAAAACAACAGAAAATCCTAGTAACTTAAAACGTATGATACTAATTTTCTAGGAAGAATAGAGCAGTAATTCGTTCAGAAACATCTAGTCTTGCTGTTTCCATTCCTCTTGGGTAATCATAACCCGCAAGTCTGAACTAAATAACTAACAGTTGTGAGCCTAACATGAACGCGCTGCCTAAACGTACGTAAAGACGAACGAAAACTGAAAATACTTTACTACGAGTACTTTACTGTATAATATTCACATTTACAATATTTATTTACTATTAAGTATTTTTTGTATCTATAGTAACTAACAGTGGTAGTCGCATTCTTTAAACCGAAATGCTAGAAGATTGTTGTATTATCAATTTTGAAATACGTTAAAATTTACGTTGCGTTTATTTCGCGCGTTTGTGCCTTAGCTCGTTCACAAACTGCAACTACACAAAATGGTAAAAACAACGCAACATACTTCGTTAGTTTTGTGATGATTGATGTGACATGTACACAAACAACATTATATCCCCAGCATTTATTAAGAGTGCGCATAAAGACCAGAAAAATCTCACCCGAGCATGCACACCCCGGATTTGTAAATAAAAATATGCTTGTAGTTCATGCAACATACGATGGGAATGATTTCTTCTTCGGAATAAGAATGTTGTAAGTGCTGAAAGCATTTTATCGTTACAAATTCAAAAATAAAACGTTTTAAGACTTTTTCGTATTAGTCATAATCATTGACGACCTATGTGGCGCGGCGGGCGAAGGTCCGCCTGCGACGCAGGAGGTTGCGGGTTCGATTCCCGCCTTGGGACAAATGTTTGTACGATCTACAAATATTTGTTCCGGGTGTTCTGGGTATTTGCTATGTATAATAAAAATATCTATCTATGTAATGTATAGTATTAAGTATATCAGTCATCTAGTACCCATAACACAAGCTCTGCTTAGCTTGGGGCTAGATGATGATGTGTGGATTGTCCAGCAATATTTATTTATTTTATTTATTTATTTATTTATATTAAGTATAATTTACAAATACGTGCAATTATATCTAACTTCGTGATGTTTGTGAAAATTATGTTTTCTTTTCTTTTTCAATGTTTCTGTTAGATTGTCTCTGGAATATCATATCATTTACTTTGGAGGAGTCTCGGAAAGCACGTAAAGCCGTTGGTCCCGGTTGTCATTTGTAGATCTTTGACAGTCGCTACGGGTAGTCAGAAACCCGAAAGTCTGACAACCTATCTTACCAATGGGTATGGTGTTGCCCATTAACTGGGTTATGGAGGTCAGATAGGCAGTCGCTCCATGTAAATAACTGATGTTCAGCTGCATCCGGTTAGACTGGAAGCCGATACCAACATAGCTGGTAAAAGGCTACGCAGATGATGATGATGATTTACGCACAATGTTTTTATTTTTTACCCTAGTCGTGTCTATTTAATGTAAAAAAAACAACCAATTATGCTTGAGTCCTTCCGAGCCTTAACATGGCGCAGGTAGCTCGCACAACGTTTACGCGAATTCCAGTTTGATGAAAGAATAGATAATTGAATAAAAAAACTCATAATTAAATTTGACTTCAAGTCATGTACTTAACGTTGTATAAACATAGAATGTATACATACATAACAACACGTTCACAAATTGCAAATCAAAAAAATAATAGCGAACAAAGAATAAAACCTTCTCCAGCAGTAAGATTTTCGACAAAAGAAACCTTAGAATTTTCAATATTCGATTCTTCAATAAGTCGGTGCTCAGTGAACGAACAATGGTACCCACCATTGTACCCTCACCGAGTCTGTAACCACTCTTAGCTGTGCATAGAGAAGTATTGCAATACTAGCTGCATAGTGCGTCCGCGCCTTATCGAACAAAACTTGAGAGGTGTCAAGGGACACCCGGATGGAACGAAGTTCCTTTTGAGAGAGAGAGAGAGAGAGACAGACAGACAAACACGCGTACGCCGCACGGCTTACAACTATAGCAAAAAGTGTCGTTACAACTTTCTGTCTTAATTTTTTCCGTCTAGCTCCCTTTCGCAACGCGCGATAAGGAACTTCGTTCCAATTGGAATAATTGAAACTATTCGAAACAGATATTGGAAGTTGTAAAGGGAACTTTAGAAAGAAGATAAAATTAAGTGTTACGATCGTTATTAGTGTTGTTAACTTCCTGAGAATTCCAAGAACTACAATTAGCATTTCCTCTTAGTTTAAAAACAACTGAGTTGCCTTTCATAGTACTCACTTCTCACTTAAGAGATAAGTTACTTGCCCTTGTTTAAAAGGTACGCTACCTTTGAAATCTTTGCTGCATACTTGTCTGGCAGAAACCACAAGATTTTATAAAAAAAAAACAATTCTAATTTATTAATCTCTAAAACGTCGTACCTACGTTCCGCATCGGCACATAAGAGTGAAGGTATACGGTTCATTTTTTTTTGCTGCACTTGACAGGTTATTTTCTTAGTTGGGTATTTTCTTTCTCATGGAGGAGTAAGGTACAAGCAATGTGTTTAGATAAACTTCATACTCAACTTAAAATAAACGGAAATGATTTACAAAATAAATGGAAATGAGAAGCCAGTTTATTATCAACACAAACAGAGCAAACTCAATCAACAATCTTATTGTTAAATACAAAACAACAGCCGTCGAACTTCTATTAAGTAAACTCTTAAGAAAAGAACTTTAAAAAGTTAACAAGGCGGACCGTGAGCCTGAACTATTAAAGAATAAAATGGTTTTGTACATCTGGTCTCCGATATTGAGGGCGGGCTATTCCCGTTTCCTCGAAACTCGAATCGAACTCGATAATCTTCTTACTCTCTCTAATGTTCCGGAAAGAAAGAGAAGTAGTGTTTCGAAATGGTGTTTTCTGAAGGTGTATTGGACAGTTCTGTTGCACTATCGGTCGTGGGCTGTGACTCAAAAGACAATCCAATTACAGCGAGATATAGCGGCGACGCTCTAATAAGATTGCAATCGTAGGTCGGCCAGATAGAAATGTGCACAGACAAAGATCAGTTCTGATTTTAATCTATTATTTTCTTAATTAATACCCTTCTGGGTGCTTTCTTAGAGAAGTTCTTAAATTAGAAGTAGGTAAAGATGGAAGTAACGCTTAACGCTAGTAGCTTCTTCATTACTTATTGACCTTTATAAGTGCTTTGTAGGATGTAGCTTAAACCCATTTAACTTGTTAAACGGTTTGAAGACGTGTATGGTACCCCTGGTACCCCTTTCCCACCCATGGGTGTGATAAAAGATTACGCCTGCATGTATTGACAGTTGAACAACATATTCGTATGTTAAATTCTTGTCTGCTTCGGTTACTTACACAAAACTGGGAAAAATCCTAATACTTAAGCATGTCAATTTCTACTGTTATTGTAGGCCTATTGTTAGTACTAGACATTATTAGGATATTAGGTTTACGCAAAATACGCGCTGAGTCGTGGAGTTGCGGAAATCGGCCCGTCTAACAACAATACAATAGTACTAGACATTTACAAACAGAAATGTACGTGTGGCACGTTTGAGCTATTTTTAGTAAGAGCAAAATTTGTGGGTTCGCGTCACCAACATGCTAATGTGACGTAAAGACTGTTATTGACAGTTTTCTAAAGTTTAAAGTTTTCACTTCTGTCGGTACTTTGTCAGTACGGCTGTCAGTTATCGATTTTTGATTTTAGCCAGAAGCCCGAAAGTCTAACAACCAGTCTTACCAAGGGGTATCGTCTTGCCATGTGCTGTGTGGTTGTGGAGTTCAGATAGGCAGTCGCTCCATATAAAATACTGATATTTAGTGGCATCCGGTTAAACTGGAAACCGACATCAACATCGTTGCGAAAAGTACTGTTACACTGTTGACAGTTGTGTGTTGTTAGTACTGTTGACAGTACTGGAAGTACCCATGTACTTCCAGTACTGTGAGTCCCCATGACCTCCTATTTTTTATTTATTTATCTTGTACTATCTCACTGTTATCCAATCATCGCCCCTAATATATCGCCATGCTATATAAACATATGTTTTATCTTACATTGTCTGCTGCATTTTCGGCCATCCAGCCGTTTTTTAACCCTGGCCTATCTCATCAATAAGACATATAAATGTTTTCTTAATTCGGACTCTAGTTCCTTATCTAACAGTTAAATAAATAAATAAATAATGCTGGACAATCCACACAGCATCATCTAGCCCCAAGCTAAGCAGAGCTTGTGTTATGGGTACTAGATGACTGATATACTTAATACAATACATTACATAGATAGATATTTTTATTATATATAGCAAATACCCAGAACACCCGGAACAAATATTTGTAGATCGTACAAACATTTGTCCCAAGGCGGGAATCGACCCCGCAACCTCTTGCGTCGAAGGCGGACCTTCGCCCGCCGCGCCACATCGGTCGTCAAAGTTGTACCAACGTAATACAAAAAATATCGGTGAATTAAACTAAGTACCAACGCTTAAAAAACACACACCCAGGTCGTTTACCTATACCTAATGATTTATTTCAACAGACGAAAAGTCCATTTTCAGTCTCTTAATTTAGTCTAATTTAGAATTCCAATACAAATCTAAATCTAAACACCTTCAGAACTGTGAAAACATAAATCACCAGACATTGAATTAACGGAACTCACATTGACATTTGACATCTGTCCCAGATCAAGAGAATGTTTCACGATACTGTTGGAGTATTTTAGCTCAGCTGTATTTAGATTAAGTAAGTACAGAGGCCAGCACATCAAGCTACCGCAATCTGTCAAATTCCTTTGATAGTTTTTCAACTTTATTGCATAGGAATAAGGTTCATGTTCAATTGAGAAAATTTGATAGTTTGGGATAGCTTGATGTGCTGGCGTCTATACCTATATGTCTTAACGTAACACACCTCGGTATCGACCCCTCCGTGCCTCGGGAAGCACGTTGAGCCGGTGGTTCCGTTTTCATTTGTAGATCTATGACAGTGGTTATGGGTAGTCATAACATAAAAACACATAACATCACGCCTGTAATCCTCGAAGGGTTAGGTTGAGGCGTATATATTGTACATTTTGGCAGTTATGTTTAAGTCCCATGAAGCGAGGTGAGACTATTGCCTCCAAACGGACAAAAAACCAGACTTCGGACTGCGACTGAGAAATTCCAGATGGAATATAGAAATCTCAATTTGCCGCACCCGGGAATCAAACCACCGTTCGCCACAGTGGTTATGGGTCGTCAGAGGCCTGAAAGTCTAACAACGAGTCTTACCACAGGGGTATCGTGTTACCCAGTAACAGGGTTGTGAAGAAGGCAGTGACTCTATAAAATACTGGTAGTAGGATTAAAATATTGGTATTCAGCTGTAAGCCGACATATTCGGATTAGGCTAGGCAGATGATGACCATCGTAAGTTAAAGTCCGGCCAATTGAAGTCTAATGTTGCCTTGCACCGAGTAAGCCTGGTAACGGATGGATCAGCTATTGACTTAAAACCCCGAGAAACCAGATCATTAGTTAAGCTGTAAGTAATTAATGTACTTTGGTATAATCATTGAAATAGATTATGTACACATTAACATAAATCACGATCACTACATAGTATAGAATAAAGTCCCCCGCCCGTACGCGATAAACTTAAAAACTAGTTAACGGCTTTGCATTCGGTTTTCACCAATAGAAAGTGTGAGAAACGAGAAAGGTTTGAGTATAATTTGTCGCGGGAAAAGTTGGGGCGCATCGCTAGTTTAAATATAAAATGAAAATAATACCAACTTGGAACCGTCCCACTGCAGGGCAAAAGCCTCTTTATGTGCAGAGAAGGCACGAGTATTAATTACTACGCTTGCTTAAGGCGGGTAGGCGATTTCAAACTTACATTAATTACGAGTTTAGGTTTTATGCTTACGATATTTTCCTTCACCGATGTCATTATGTCTAAGATAAACTTAAGATTATAGAAAAAACATAAACTAAAATGTAAGTATAAACCTAAAAGTCACATCTAATTTATAGTGGTGAAGAGCATTCAACCTCATTTTATATCTGTCAAGAAATTTTCCAAAAATATAAAGGTTCTGACAAAGGAAAATCATGAAAGACTAAGAAAATCATACGTAGATCCTTAACAAGGTTTGCAATCAAGGAAAGTTGTTAGAAATATTTGCCTTTGAAGTATTTATTCCCAAAGTTAGAGCCTAATAATACAATAATAGTATATGCAGAACGGTGATCAAATTTGTCTCTGCATCACCCAAAGGTTGACTGGTAGAAAATGCCTATCGCATTAAGTCCGCCTCTGTACATTTGTGTGCTTAAAGTATTAAATAAATAAATAAATACTTAAATTTAATTACGATATAGATTTGCTTCTTGTACAAGTTTATATAATGACAAAATATCACATCATTTTTTTCATATTTCAAAAATGATTCCATCAGCTAGCTAACGTTATTTTAGATGAAAAATACACCCACTTAGCCTGTTTTATTCTTTCTCTAAAAATGTAAATGGTCGTCAGAGCCACGGCCAACATTTGTGTTAATATTTTTATAAAATTAAAGTGTCCTCAGATTTGCTTCTAATTTCAACAAGGCACCTAAAATAACATAGATTTGATACAAGTTGTTTTTGAGCACCGTACATACTACGTATATTTTTTAATAAACCTTTTACATAGACGTAGATACCGATATTGTTTTAGTATGACACGGTACGGTGACCTACATCAAATAAAGTTTATTATAGCAAATATAATGTTTAATAAACGCCACATGGCGTATGTAATCGTAGTAGTTGTAGTTTTATCCCGTGTCACGTCGGATAATATGGCCCCGTTGTGTTTACCGCCGTGCCCAGGGTTAGGACCCCGAAGTTCAAGGCACAGACTCTTGCCAGTCCCGTGAGCTTGCACTTTCATTACTTCATAACTCTATGACGTTTAAACACATGCGAGTTACTAAGGTACTTAAAATATTTAATGAGAAATCAAAATTGTGGTTGATTAACTAACCAGAATTAAATGTTAATAAATTGAAACTAGGCTACTGTTGGATATAACCCCGTATGTATATAGGATACATAGTTCATAAATAAATATTCTATAGGTTTTACTTCTCTGAGATTACCGTTTTCCGTTGTATATACGTAAAACCATAATTTCAGAGAAGAGAATCTCTATTAAAATTATATTTATGATTATAATTTGAAATATAAATTAAAATTGTATAATGTTTTGTTCCTACAAGATTTGAATACGAATGTCTATTTCTTTTGCAACGAGAGTTCTGAGAAATTCATTTTTCTTCGTTAAATGAGAAATAATTTTTCGGTATCTATTTAATAATTAAATACATAATAACATGTACTTGAGGACTTCAATACGGAACTGTTACTAAAGGCCTCCGCAGGTAATTTAATTCCAAATTATTCGCCTCACAATTTCGGTAGTCTTAATAACGCAAACTTAGAGCGAGCTAATTAATAATGTAGTGTAACCCGTATTCGCTAAGCGTTACGTATTTACATACGATAGGGATTTCGGACGAATCAAATGTATCGATATATAGTATACCAGTTTTTAAATGTATTAATTGTTTTCAATGCATTGAAAAAAAAAAACACTACATCATACCTACCAATCGATATTAATCGGACAGGCCTAGAGAATGATGTTTTTTTTTCCTTTTCATCACCTTTTTTTCTTTACGTTTTCGATGTTCGTCTATATTGATATCGATTTATCGGAATATTGTATTCTTATTTCCGAAAATATCGATAAGTCGATACGTTGATATTCTTTTGTCAAGCCTTACATACGAAGGTAGGTATATCATCGCACATGACGGCAGTCTCATTTAGCGGATCTCTGAAATGGAAATATAGCGGGGTGTGTCGGCGCGGGGAAGCCAACAAACGGTGACTGGCACCAGGGAACAGTTTCATTTCCTTTCGCACATATTCACGAGGCGACGAACAATATCTCAGTAACAATGGCTTCGTAATTTGGACGAGATGGCGCCCACGGGACAATACGTCAAGTGACTCATTATTGCGGAGAAAAGCTTCGGGCAGAAATCATTCTTCTCGCGAGCACACAATGTGTGATGCGTGCGTGTGAATACGTCACAAACGTCACCTTGACACGGGTAAATATATAATATAGGACAACCGACCTTATTGCTCTAGCTTTAAGGACCATTCAGATATAACGAGGTACTTCTTGAACGTAAGTTCGCTTTTATTCAGTATTGAGAGGCAGTGGCCGCACGCTTCCTTGCTAACCATTAGGTGCGAGTCGTGACCTATTCGAGAGTTCTGCTGTTCCCGCCATTATAGTGAAATATGCAATTATATTGTCGGGCATTTTTGCGGTGACAATAGAAATAGATCTTTGACTTCCTCGTTGAAGTTGAAGATTGAATGCTTCGTTGGTCTAGTGGTAGCAAGCTCGTCTGTTGAAGTCTTTTGTTCGATTCACAGGTCGGGTAAAGTTATTATTAGATCTTTCTATCTAGAATTTCTTAGTAGCTGCTTACAGTTTGGATATATGCCCGGTTGATGACAACAGATTTGGCCCTTATTCCATGAGACTTGAAACTTAACTGGCTAAATGTGGGTTTGCTTTAGGTAACCTCTCTGGTGCTCTGTGTAACCCTTTGGGGAATAAAGGCGTAATATTATGTAGGTAGGTAGGTAAATTTGAACGACACAACCGATTTTACCGTACCTTTAACAACCAAGAATGCTGGCCGCACACATCTACACATGGTTTCATTCCACACACAAGACGTATACACACACATATATATAATCTACACATTGAGTTACATTATTACATAGGACTATCGACTAATAAACTGACCATAGCTAATTACAATCTGTGTTACTTTCTGCACTTATCTTCTACTCCATCGCGTCATCCCAAATCACACATGCGAGGAAGAATTCGAAGTTTGAATGTATTCATAATTATGAATCCTACGGTAAAGTGACACGTAAAAGTGCTTATAAAAACCTATCTACAACAGTAAATATCATCATTTATCGGAATTGTTGGGTTTATTTCGATTTATTTCGTTCCTCGCACTAAGATACCGATGTTATTCGTCTTCAACGTGCCATTTACTTCGATTCCTCTCTTCGTAACTTATCTGATCAACGTATTGTTCGACTATCACGTGTGGCTCTTACATGTATGTAGATAAAACATATAAATGTATCTAACAGTTACACATGCAAAAGTTCTGGTGTAATTTCAGAGGTATTTCGGGTCGAGGTATTGTGAGTAGTACAGGTCGTACATTTTGTCTCGTTGGGACAATACGACTCGCAGCAGGTAATCTGTGAGAGGGCAAACACACGTCGTTTGTAATTAGCCATCTCACGTCGCCGCGACAAAAGGCAGGCGGGACTAAAGCCATGGCCTTTGAGTTGTGTTCCGGTAGGCGCGCTTCGTAAGCCATGCGTGTAGAATGGTGCTACGACGATACGTAGCCGCTACGAGCCTACGACGTAGCAATTCATTACAGACTCGTAGATTAAAATATACGTTACAGAGAATTTAATATGAAATATTTGAGTTCAAATAGAAGTTTGTTGTATTCAGTGTTTTCAGGGAAAGCTTATTACTATTCAAAGGCGTTTATTTGCTGAAGCGTGTATTTTTATTTAATGTAACAAATGTGAAAGCATTTGATGAAAATAATATTTCAGAATTTACTATACAATCTATAAAAAAGAGTTACGTCAGTTATTCATACTATGTAATAACGTAAGGTTATAAAAGTAAATATCCTCGTTGATGTAGACATCAAAGCTTTAATATCTATTATATTTAATATTTTATCAACCTTTAAGGTACAGAAATTTTTCTATGTCATATAATATTATAGTCAAAAAGATTTAATATATATTACGAATCTATATAGTATAGCATATTTGTACCTTTTACCAATATTTACATATTAGTATTTGTGTTGACACTGTGTCTTGGGTCAAAT
Source organism: Phlogophora meticulosa (assembly GCA_905147745.2). NCBI lineage: Eukaryota > Metazoa > Arthropoda > Insecta > Lepidoptera > Noctuidae > Phlogophora > Phlogophora meticulosa. The sequence continues at coordinate 12,815,113 of LR990520.1, read as the reverse complement.
CGAGTAGATATATTCGAGTTGCTGATGGCTTATTGAATGTCGTGTTACGTCACACCTTTGTATAAATCAAATATACGAGTACGTCTGTTGATACATCTATATGAACGTTTTGTTGATAACGAATAGACGGTTCGTATTGATGAGAAGGAAATACATCTAATTAGGGAAGTTAATAAAGGAAAACGAATATAAAGGCTTTCAACCAGGCTCTAAGGGTGGTATACTGTATGTACTCTTGTCTCTTTTGATGTCAAGCAATAATTTGTAAACTCATCATATACAGACACCTTCTCGTCAGTAATCCCTAAAAGGTTAAGCTGAGATTATAATTCGGTACTCAGACCCGCCTGATGACGGTCTATCCCAAGAGACCACATCCCCATTTACCAGCATAATTCTAACTCTGAGACTGTAACCGATTGCCAATACCAAAACCCAATTAAACTTTGTCAGTACTGGGATTCGAAGTCTGACCTCAAATTATTCAATGCGCGTATTCTGGAAATAGCCAGTGTCCATAAACTTTTATTGTGTACTACAGTCAAAAAAAGAGATAGGTGTATGCAGTAACTATTCATAAATCATTTGGTGCGTGTTTTAAAGTAGCCAAGTCGTTGTCATCGCTCATCTGAGTGTTTTTCGTTTAAAAACCTACAATATTAATACGCTGAATAATATGTGCTAAATGTGAACCATCGTTAAGGAAGTTAGTTGAAATTCAACCGCTTTCTCTTTGTCAAAATAAGCTTTAACTGTTCCAAACGTCACACAAATCCGTGTTCTCTTCAAGTATTAAAATTTAGATAGCTTGCTGTCGTTGGAATTAACTAGTCGGGTGTTAGCAGTGCTGTTTGCTCAAGTACGAACATATATGTATTACTTGAGGATGATTAGGTAATAAACGGCCTTAGTATCAGCATAATAATAATTAAATAATAATAAATATAATAATAATAATAATAATGCTGGGCAATCCACATAGCATCGTCTTGCCCCAAGCTAAGCAGAGCTTGTGTTATGGATAATAGATGACTGATATACTTAATACAATACATATATATATTTTATTATACATAGCGAATACCCAGAACGCCCGGAACAAATATTTGTAGATCGTACAAACATTTGTCCCAAGGCGGGAATAGAACCCGCAACCTCCTGCGTCGTAGGCGGACCTTCGCCCGCCACGCCACATAGGTCGTCGAAATGGTGCAGGTATGTAATTTTTTTCCCTGCATACCAATATCTTTTATGGACTGTACATTCAATGCAGAACCAAAAACAATTGCAATGCAGATAACGGATGGTTACTCCTACGGGTCGTTTGTGAACCCATTCAAAAAAACGTATGACTGAACTTATCAGTCAGTATTTCATTCTTTTTTTTTCAATGTACCGCGAAGTTTTTGCCTGTTAACGATTTCTAGTTTCACGTCTGTCACGTCGGCGTCGATACGTGCCCCTATGCTGCGATATCAATTTGGGGTGAATTATTTTCCATAGTGAGGTACAAGGAAAAGTATGGGAATTAAAAAGCTATTTTACGCGTGGTTGGGGTTTAAAGAGGAAAAGGTTTAACGTTTACATCAAACGTATTTTAACATCAATTTTATTTTTGTGTTATTCTATTATATAGTACCTATAGTAGCTATATTTAAAATGTGTTTTTAAATACTGTAATATGTATAAACTGTTACTTAAATTATTGTAACTGATTTTCAACCATTATTATTTAAGTAAAATAAATAAGTCAATGTATTAACTCTGCAGACAATACATAACATCACGCTTGTATTACCCGAAGGATTGAGCAGAGGTGTACCACAGTACATCCACATTTCACCAGTTATGTTTAAGTCCCATGTAATAGGGGGTGAGCTTATTGCCATCGACCGGGCACACATCCAGATTCAGGGCTGCTACTGAGAAATTCCTAACGAAAAATCCCAAAATCACATTGCTCGACTCGGGAATCGAACCCAGGACCTCATGCTTAGCAGACCAAACTGGAGTAAGAGTGAGAAACTTATGAAAGTCAATGAGCATGTTCTGAAACCCCAATTTAGTAAAGTAACTTTTTACGCCAGTGCTTCACCAATCATCATCGCTCAAAATCACGTCATATCTACGGCGCGCCTGTTGACCAATGACCGCTTCCGAATATGGCGTTATATTCAACAGCCAATCGTCGCCACCGTATCTCACGCGACATCGTAAACCTCAAGCGGCGACTACGAAGAAATCACTTACAATGCCAACATCGGCACCGTACTAATATCTCAACAAAATATCTAATATCTTGCTATTTTTTCTACTAATAACTTAAAGTGCAACAATTGTAAATCTATTTAAAACCATTAAAATCATCAGAATTGGAATCCAAAGCTTTCTTTTGTTCCATCCAACAGTAACTATAGATATGTAGTACATACAATTCAGTCCATTATAATACCAACTAGTATATTCCGATTGTAACTCGTATTTATTCAAGCTGTCGTATAAACTTTGGTATCATAATGTGGGATTGGCGCCGGGATGTGACGTCACTACCGCTTTTCAGGTTTCATACATACATATATTATATTGTTTTATAACTATGTGCACCACAATGCACGCTCCGATACCGTCATTCAGTATTCATTAATCTTCAGTTAATATTTACAGAATACAGAATCGACATAATTTTATAATACCTGGCTGTATTATCTTTATATATTTTGAGCACCGTAAGAAAATTTGTATTTCAATTGCAAGGCTTAATAAATAAATTATTTTTTTCCGTAGGAGACCAATCGGAGATATGAGGATCCTTAGTCCGAGTTCGAACTTCGAAGCGTGATATTTATCAAACTTTCTAAATACGCCACCACTCCTGACAGAGACACTGACTTATGGAGAAGCAAGACACTATGAAGCAACCTACATTTTACCGTCTCTAAAGTACCTATTAATAAAAAACATACATTGCCCTGCACATCATGCAACAGAAAAATCTATTTATTATGTTGAAGTGCATCCATAAAACAGAGAAAAATACTCGCATTAGTCAGATGAAAAGAGAGAAAAACCACACCACAGATCTACGTGCATTTTGTGAACAAAAACGGGAAGTCAAAGGGACTGCCGACAGAAGTCAGAATTTAAAACTATGGAGTGACTGTCACTACTAATAAATCGATCAACGTTGCAAAAGAAGTTCACTTCAAAAATTAAAGAATTAATAATGATAGTTTTAGTAAAAAATAAATATCAGTATTTTTCCTTTAGTTATGTTAGTGAAGAAACACAAACTAAGGAACTTATGAAGCACAGAAAATTGTCGGCAGTTGGACGTCCAAAAAGTTTTTATTCACCAACAAAATAAGCAAACTTGGTAATGCATTTCTGTATGACGCTGCTGCTGTCTCCCACAGCTAAAATGACTTATTGGGTGATCGAACATGTGACTCGTAATGTGGTCAGCAGGCAAGCGCTTACCAGAAGGCCAATTCCCGTTATTAAAAACGTTCAATATCTAGTCGCAATATCATCCAACCAATCAACGTCAACATTTAGTCAAAATGTAGGTGAATTAGACATATTTTTGACAGACTGAGACTGATATTAGAATGCGAACGTTGTTATAAATCAAATCAAATCAAATCAAAATTCATTTATTCAAATTAGGCTGAGAATCAGCACTTTTTGAACGTCAAAACGTTTATAAAAGACAGTCCCCCAAAACGCCCAACCTTCACCACTTCCTAGTGCTTTTGCTGGGAAGAAGAATTGGCAGTATAAATATGGGAATGGCCCCTAAACACGCGTAACATGACTTATTCTATATCTGTTCTACCAATAATAGACAACTTTCTTTATCTCCAACTTGACATTTTGTCTACCCGAGCACGGGGCGCCCCGTAGACTGTAGAGAATTGAAAACTTTATTTTCCTCAGTTTTAACATCGCTATGCGTAGGACGGAAGAAATCTTTCAACTATCTGTCATGTTGTCTATTATTCCGTTGTCAAAACCCGTCTCTATGGTGGTGCGTGATGGTGGTCTGTTTACCACCATTATCTTTACTCTTGCGTCATTGACACTCGCACTACATACGTGTGTCCCCATCGATCTCCGGTGCCATATATTACGTCATTTTTGCCCCATATATTACGCGCGCGGACACCTCGGCGCTGGTATAGTCGGCGAATACGACCATAAAGTAAAGTCACATAGACAACATGTTATCAATCTGAATTGTAACCTGGGGTCTATGCGGGTGGGACTGCGGATAGAGTTGGAGTGAAAAATGCTGTTTTTAGGCGGTGTTTGGTTAAGAAGCAACCTAGAAAAACGCCCAAAAGGTTACTTTAGTGAACTTAACCAAGAATAATAATAGTAATGCTGGACAATCCACACAGCATCCTCTAGCCCCAAGCTAAGCAGAGCTTGTGTTATGGGTACTAGATGACTGATATACTTAATACAATACATTACATAGATAGATATTTTTATTATACATGGCAAATAACCAGAACACCCGAAACAAATATTTGTAGATCGTACAAACATTTGTCCCAGGGCGGGAATCGAACCCGAAACCTCCTGCGTCGCAGGCGGACCATCGCCCGCCGCGCCACATCGGTCGTCAAAATACGAGTAGATTATAGTAAGAGAAACTTTAACTAAGTACTTTCTTACCTCTTGCGTAGGTGAACAATGATCTGCTCACTTCTATATCAATTTTTTTTTATGACATGTTAATGCGGTATTCCTGTTTTGTTTTATAATAGCTGCGCGCGCTGTGTTACCCAAACGCGCGAAGTTTAATTGGTCGTTAAGTTTTCTTACATTTTCTAATGTTCCGCTTTTCCGTTTTTCATAAGAACCTTGCCCTTACAATAACAAACACAACAAGTTCTCGAGTTTTGCGTTTAGCAACACATTTAGACATTCATACTATTTTTATTTACATATGTGTGTATCTTTATATCTATATCTTTTATTGTAATATTGCTGTGCCCTCACAGGGTTCATAAGTTCGTAGCTTTAAGCACTTTTGACAACATCTTGTAAACATTATAGAATACATAATTAATAGGAATATTCTCGACTTGTTATAGAAACACCCTATATTAGCTGATCATTATCAAGAGCCCATCTGAATTAATTTCGTATGCACTCACCACTACATCAATATTGGCAAACTCATAAATTAATATTTTATACAGATTTAAATTAATTACTTAAACTCTTCCAAACGTTATCCACGTAAATTTTACATTTTGTAGTGATTACGTTTCCCCGTAGTAAAGTCACGTTTTAAGTAATAATAAGTTAGTTGATTCAAACAACAGACTACCATACAAGATATACATAAAAATGATAATCTTTGAGAAAATCGGCAATATTATTTATGTTGTACATTACAATTCCTAGCAAAGTTTAACAATTTTGCTGAAAGATGGTTTATAGGCCTTGGCTATCGTTTGACTAATTCGCGTTAACCCCTTGTACTATTAAAAATTGTAACACGAGCGATTAGTGTTTCTCGTCCTCAGAACGACACAATACTCACAAGTCCTGACTTGAAGTGTGAACAAATTCGATTTACAATAGTTTAATGAATTGTCGTGGTGTTTTTACGTTATCGGACATTATATTTGTAGGTACGTGGACAGTTAGTTACAAAAAAAAATATACGAAATAGTTTATTGTGTCATTACTCGTAGATATTACATTACATGTTAATGTGTTTGGAGTCCCTATTTAGGCAAACAATGCCTATTTTAGTTTCTGTGTTATTTTAGGCATATCGACGACAATATGTCACAAAACAAATTCAAATCGTAGATCTACCAACGACAACAGTTTGGTGTCCGGTACTCGTTGACAAGTAAGCGCAGGTTACGTAGGTTACGTAACTAGCGGACATGCTTTACATACAACGCCATGGTCCTACTATAAATAAATATTTTGATATTTCGATACGTGCCGACGGTCTGTTTTTAGTTTCCGTTTTGTTACACAATGTTTGTATTTATTGTGATTGTTCGGTGTGCTTTATAGTAGGGACATGGCGTGACACGATTGATTTTTAAGGGGTTTCTCTTCTTTTTTCGATGGTATATGAGAATATTTTAACCCATTAACCGCCACAGCCTATACGCGTATTGTGGCGACTGCAAAGAAAACAAATGAAAGGAGTCGTATAGAGTTGGTCTCGACGACCACAGGTCAATCCGCATAATCAAATATGTTCAAAATCTCAACTCAGTGAGAATCAATATCAAAAGCTGGTCAAAATGTATGTAAATTAGACCTTTTTTGACATATACATACCTATATATGATATAGAATAAAATATAGAATATATAGGTATATGATATAGAATAAAATGCGACCGTTCCTAGAAATACTGGTATTGCCCCTCTGGATTATTGGGTATCTTCATTACAAATTACTAATTAGCAAAGTGTTATTGGGTTTCTTAATTAGAAAATACTAAGTAGCAGACCGGAGTCTTAATGTCTTAATATTAAGTTTTAATAGTGTGCTACCCCCTATGTCGGATGCCATCCCATCGGACTATAAGAGTAAAGAAACAGAGTGAACGTCTCCTGCGCTGGTACTTGACTATCCTCCGCTGAGATTGGCCGCCGTAACTGAAATTCTGTCGGAAGGTTATTATTATTTTTAATTTCAGTTTATGTGAATATACTCGTACATATATACCGCGTTACCGTATGTAATTCTCGACAGAATGAGACGGAAATTAGATTTTGGAAGATGCGATAATTGCTCCTCTGGATCAATACGATCATTGCCCAACACATTTTTATTTTATACTATTATTGTAATAGTCTAGCTACTGAGCAATGCTGCTAAGGTCAGATTGGGGTCTTAAATAATAGAAGACCTACTGAGCTCTTTTATTATTAAAGACCCAATTATAAGTAAGTATATGTAGGTACCCAAATGCCACACGCAGACGAGGAGAATCAAAACAATAATGACAATGGTAGGCATCGAACCCATGACCCGTGACCCTGACGTCCCTGACCAAAGGTCGTTACTGCGCCATTTGGGTCGTCAAATGTCAATGATTCCTGTATTACTTTTCTATGAACGTGAATTTGGAGCGAGCCTTTTAACATGTATACATTAAAGAAAATTTGTTCCGATTACCAAATGGTTATATGACGAACAAAAGAAGAACAATTATAAAATACAAGCTGCCACCCGCGACTTTGTGCATGTATGTAGCTGTATGAATTATAGCATATGTGATACTCTTTATTACTGCAAAGTTTCATGAAATTTCGTTCAATAGGTTTTGGGTGGTAACAAATATCCGTACATCCTCTCATCAACTTTCATATTTATAATATTAGGTCTTTACCTATGAAATTGCCGTTCTGCAGTACTGGCCATTTCAAATCAAAATATTTTTTGTTTGGCTAAGAATTCTAATTTCAAATTAATTTTATTTTAAAAACATGGTTTTTTTTTTCCAAAAATAGTCATTTGTTTATTGATTAGTGTTACATTTTCATCGCATTTAAATCTTTTTCGTCATCATGGATACGTTAAAAATTCGAGTAATTATGGAATATGAGTACCGTCGTGGCAGCAACGCGGCACAAGCGGCACGCAACATCAACGACGTTTACGGAGCTAACACTACAAACCAACGCACTACCTGTTATTGGTTTGCTCGCTTCCGTTCTGGAAATTTCGACCTGAAAAATGAACCTCGCGGTCGTCCGAAGACTTTGGTCGACAATGACGAATTAAAGGCGATTGTGGAAGCTGATGATACACAATCTACGGCTGAATTAGCAGCAGCTTTCGACGTTAGCGTCAAAACAATATTGGTCCATTTGCGTCAAATTGGCAAGGTAAAAAAGCTTGACAAATGGGTGCCCCACGAACTCAATGATCGCCAGCGCGAAGTACGCGTCGAGACGTGCCTTGCACTGCTCAACAGACACACAAATGAAGGAATTTTGAACCGCATTGTTACCTGCGATGAAAAATGGATTCTGTTTGATAACCGCAAGCGCTCAGCAAGTTGGTTGGATCCTGGTTCAGCACCTAAACAATGCCCTAAACGAAAACTTACCCCAAGAAAAGTGATGGTCACTGTTTGGTGGTCTAGCGCCGGTGTGATTCAACACAGCTTCTTACCAAACGGGGTGAGCATTACTGCAGATGTGTACTGTGAAGAATTGAACACAATGATGGAGAAGCTGGCACATCTCCAACCAGCATTGGTCAATCGCTCGTCTCCGCTGCTCCTGCACGACAACGCGCGACCTCATACTGCACAGCAGACGGTCTCCAAGTTGCAAGAACTGGGGTTGGAAGCTCTCCGTCATCCGCCCTACTCACCAGACCTTGCGCCTACAGACTACTACTTTTTCCAGAATTTGGATAACTTCTTGGCGGGAAAAAAATTCAATACCCGAGAGGCAGTACAAAATGCCTTTGAAGAATTTGTTGCCTCCCGTCCAGCTGATTTCTTTAAGAAGGGCATCAATAAACTGCCACTGCGTTGGCAAAGATGCATTGATTGCATGGGTTATTACTTCGATTAATACAAATAAAAAATACATGAAAAAAATTCATTTAAATTTTTTCATACAAAACGGCAATTTCATAGGTAAAGACCTATTATTAGTAGGATAGGAAAATACAAGTCTGTACAAATAACATCTTCCTCAAAAACACGTAACGAAATCACAGCAAATAATGGGATCAATATCTTTGTAATATCCTACGTCAAGAAGAAAAAATAACGTAACTATTCAACACCACACCACAATTAAGCGCGAACACAATCCTGAAGCGGCTTAATTCTACAAATCATTTCTCACCTCTCACACAAGACAACCGTGCGATCCACCTCGCAGGCGTTTTATCCCTAATACGGAGTCGTATTAGAGAAAAACACGTCTCCGACCCGAACTGCCAAAAAAGTGTGGAATATGTACTCGTAATACCTTCGCCAATATCTGAAATGCCAAGCTATGGCGTGATATGAAAGGACGCCGACGGGAGCGTTAGGAAATAGGTTCCCGCAGATTGATGGAGGGCTTTTTCTGTCACGACAACACGGCCCCCGCACATGAGACTACGTTTTTCCAGATTTTTCGAACTCATTGTTTGCGGTGTCCCCGTATTTCTGGGAATGATGACGTCAATATTTCCCTGTTTTGCATTTGTTTTTGTTTACACCGTGTTCGCTGGATCTTCAGTCATTTCTGCATTCATTAAGGCCTCTTATTTTTCCAACCATATTAATTTGTAAAGTGAACGTTCACTCGAATGAATCCTTTATCGAATGATTACGATTAGTTAATAATGTTACGATAATATGGTCGATCGGTTCGATTTGAATAGCGTTTCTGGGAATAAGGTTATTCAATTACATTGACAAATACTCGTATCTGGTATTGTTAATGTAACAATGGAGATTCGGGTCGTTGTTTGTAATGTCCCAGGAAGTTGTGTGCTGTAAGCTCAATAGTGGAGTATTTACTAAGAAAATACACCTACATAGTGTGAAAGTAAATAATGTCTTAGAATATATTTATTCTAACATTGGTAGTTTACTCTTGGTATTTTCCAGTTTAATATGGATTGTTTATGTTTAGTAAATGGAAAATCTAATGGATGGATAGTCTTGTTCTCAAAATTTAAGCAAAATCCTACCAAATAGAGCACGTTTAGCCGATGGTCCGGGCTGTAATTTGTAGATTTTTGACAGTTGTTACGGGTAGTCAGAAGCCCGAAAATCTGTCAACCAGTGTTACCAGGGGGTATCGTTTTGCAAAGTAACTAGGTTGTGGAGGTCGGAAGCCGAGCCAAACTTTTTTTGGGAAAAGGCTAGGCAGATGATGACCATTAACATTTTTTTAGGAAAATCGTCGTCCGACGCTATGAAGTTGATTTTTGTCTTCTAGCAATATGGACGTTCTCTGTAGCAAATATTTTGTTTTCGTTCCTTTTCTAGCCTGTATACTACGTGTATAGTCCTTCATTTTGTTGCATAAGATCGTAATCCATATCACAGGAGCGTCGTCATCAAAGTCAGTCACCCAGAATCCAGACGGATGGCTGGCAACCTCGTCGCATCGTTCGTTATCCACAGTTAAGACCTGTCCATATCGATAAATACTGGCGGAAGGAACACCTCTATTCGGGGGAAATTGCAATTTAACTCGTTTCAAAGGTGCTTCTTGTACGAAACAGTCGTTTGACCGTGTGAAACGTGAGACATACCATTTTGGAACGATGTGGCAGAAACCACATACAATCATCAGTTTCTATAAATCTATCATTCTTTTGAAGTATTCTCTGCCACCTTTTATCACCAACCAAAACGTAAGATTTTACTCATTTCAGGTATATATATTTATATACAATAGACTCGCCTCCTAACACAAAGGATTTCATCATCATCATCAGGCTACACTAGTCCACTGCTGGACATTGCCATTTCCTAATGAGCGCCATAGCGCCCTGTCTTCAGCTTGCCACATCTAGCATCTGCCTACAGTCTTTCGCAGATCGTCATCAACTTAATAACTTAACAACACAAAGGACTTAATCATGGCGAAGTGAGAGTGAGATACTACATGGCGAAGTGAGAGTGAGATACTACATGGCGAAGTGAGAGTGAGATACTATATGGCGAAGTGAGAGTGAGATACTACATGGCGAAGTGAGAGTGAGATACTACATGGCGAAGTGAGAGTGAGATACTACATGGCGAAGTGAGAGTGAGATACTACATGGCGAAGTGAGAGTGAGATACTACATGGCGAAGTGAGAGTGAGGTAGACCTTTGCCTAATCTTTCAGGGATTACGGGCGTGATGTTATGTTATGTGAATTTCAAGTCTATCATAATTATCATGAAACAGTTATTCTTTAATAATACCACTCCCATTGCAGGCAAAGGATTTTATATATACCTTCTTATACAGAGAAGGTACGAGCATTAAATACCACGTTTGCTCAAGGCGGGTTGGCGATTTCAGACTAAGTCTAGGTTTCCTCATGATGTTTTTCATCACCATTGTCAGTGTTGTCCAAGAAAAACGTAGAATTGAAATAAGCACTAGTACTTACCCGGATTTAAACCCACAACTTCGTGCATGAGACGCGGGACCTTAATCACTGGGCAATCATACTGTTATCCCATTTCATTTCTACACAAGCAAGTACACGTTATACATTAATGATCATTAATGTATAACGTGTACTTGCTTGTGTAGAAATGGATGTATGTAAAAGTGTTATAACCGCTTATACGAGTGCCATGTCGTACAAAACGGAAAACAGTCAACAACAATATACTTGATATAAAGCCAAATGTTCCATAAAAAAAATAAAAAACAGAGTTCACGCCCGAACGCGGTGCGGAGTAGAAACAGGAGTGATTCCCGCCGGTATTCTAATGCTGCGGTATCTTTATTGGGTTTATTGGTTCATATTTTTCGATTTCCCGGAGTGTGCTCCCGCCGATTTGATTTACGGGTCAACGGCGGCCATATGCCAAACAAAGTAACATGTAGATGTATAGCGTAGTACGCTGATTCGTTCAAGTCATTTACTCTGATAAATGACTGGCTGGGAAAAGGAATTACTTTAACGCTACGGGATCCGAGGGTGGAGCGTCGGTGGAGGTTTGAAGCAAAATGTTTTGATGGTCAAAGTTTGTGACCGTCCTTTTCTATTCCGCTAATGGTAAACCAAAAAAAAATAACAATAAGCTTCTGGTTTTTAATCCCATTAGCAATTACTTTCAGTCAGATAACATTTCGCCGTTATGATGTAAAAATGGTTCGCTTTTTAATTTCAGGATTAAGCAAGAATTTTATAAAATACTCTAAATTTCTCTTCATCATATTTTTTAAAATTCACTACCTAGCCGAATCTTTGAAAAATACAAGTTGCCGAGTAAAATTCTCGTACAGTAAAAATGTTTAACATTTCATTTCAGTAAAAAATAAGTCTCCATTTTCTGAAAAAAGATTTGCTTAACCTTTGACTCGAAATAGACAGCGAGGGCTTACATTGAATAAATAAAGGGTCTGGAATGACGAGTTCGTAAAGTAATTTCAGGATAGCTTACATACCTAGATACTATACTCGATCTACAATATGAGGTCAAATCTAGCTCTTACAGAGCGAAAACAAACCCGTATTTTCCTTGCAATGGCATTTCAATATTCCCGCTGCCGAATCTTCATACAAAAAGATTTTCGTTTTAATAAAAGTCGTACATAATTTCGCCGGCGTATCTATTGTTTGTGGAACAAAAGTACCTACGTGTAATATCATAGTGCAAGCTTCATTTCATCTAGCCATTGTTTTTGTGGTGAGTTATGAAAAATTCGACTTCATTCATAAATGTCTGCATTTCATGCTACCTGACATTTTATTTTTGTATAGAGTACAGTCGTAGTCGGCGGCCGAAATGTTCATAAGTAACCCGACTGATTTGACTCACGATTTACCTACACGACTACTGAAAAATGAGTGCATTGACTTTATGGGCCCACTCAAGTCTGTGTGGTTCACCCCCTAAATACCAATTTAGACACTATTATGCATGGTCCTCACACGATCGATCTGACTAAGACAATGTCTGGACTTCAAAAAAGACTCCTTCTTTTATTCCGTTTTTTCTAGACCGAATCTAGTTTAAGAAAAAACATGGAAGTGTTATTTTTATCCGATTAACAAAATAAACATCATTTATCATTTAACGAAAATAAACAAAGCTGTGATCATGTGTGAATTCCCAATGCAAACATACCTATGTGAGGTTAATTTACTTTTAATGATACAACTGGGAATAACAATACCGGTTTGATGCACATTGTTAAAGTTGCTTGTTCATGATACTATATATGTCGTAGGCCAATCGTAGAATTGGGCCGATCGCGATCTGCCTGGGCAGATGACGATATTCAGCCATTTCGTAAATAAGCCGATTATTTCATGATCTGCCTTGGGCAGATCAATGAGAACAACTAGTCACTTGGCTTGTGGGCATATCGAGATATGGCCGGGTGCTTCGTAATGTAGTTCCATATGGGGACACTAGTGGCGCTGTTTTCGCTCTGTGGTTTTGTCGTAGTAAGATGGTTTAAGACGTGATATAGTTAAATTCCTAGGTATATATATAGCTACCCGTTTACCGTAATACATTTATATGAAAGAAAAAAATACTATCTTACTAGACTAATCCAGTTTTTTGTTCCGAATATAGTTACTGCTATCTATTATCTATTTCGATGTGGCACTCGCCGGCCGCTGCCACGCGTCGTTCCCATAATTATGTACTAGATCAGCCAAGTAAGATATTTAAATTACTAGATCGTGCTCCATATTTTTATACCCAGAAATACAGTTATGAATCGCTTTCACATAACCATACAAAACTTTGATTACCCTTCAAAACGACCTGCCCAAATGTGGCTGGGCAAATCGAGAAATGTTAAGCTTTGAACGATATGACGGGTTTTAGACTGACAAAGCACAAAATGGCGGCATATGGCGATGTGCCCAGGCAGATCTTAATGGACCCAATTCTACGATCGGCCGACGACATATATACAGGGTGGCATCATGATCCTGAACCCTTCAACATTTTTTATCGGCTTTTAAACTGTAACTTGCCTGCCTGTAATTTTACCTGTGCCTTGTACTATTAAAACTTACATCGTCCATACATTGTCTTTTGCAATTACTAAAAGCAGTAAAGGGATAGTATTAAGAAGCATTAGGCACCATTGTCCACTTGTTACACAGCGATTACCAATCAATATGCCAACCGTGTACAGCAATTTCCCCTTTGGCTGTTCATCGTAGCGGTCATTGCGCAGCATCCGACGTAATGCGATAATGAATGCTGATCAGTGTGTCTTGTGGGATAGTCGAAGTAAAGGGTGTGAGACGTTGATAGCCACCCTTCTCTGATTATTTCCGTGAATTCGGTTCCCTCTTTCCGTTTTCATTATGTATTTTCCTCATACAGAGATCGCGAACTCCCCTCTGTAATGAAAGCTTTATTGATTTTGAAGTTATTTCACTGTGATTTTAAATCTGATTAAAATATTTTCCTTGTTAGGTTTGAACACAGAACTGTATTAACTCTGAATAATTTTATTTGAATGCTTCATCGCTACTTATTAAATATTTCCTGCATAATCACGCGTATACCCCGAAGAGTTAGACAGAGGTGCCATTATTATGTTATGGTTAAGGTATTTATCTATGGGTCTTTTGCTACCTGATAATAAATGATTTGATTTGATTTGATTATGGTACCTACACGAATTAATAATCGTTGTAGTAATAATTCATTTTGTACATTTAAGCCGCTTACTGTGCGTGCGGTGTTAGCCTTTAAGTAATTGTTACACTATCAAATGTATATCTGTCAATCGCAACGTAATGTTATGTGTAAACAATCGTTGGTTAACCTTAATAAATAAAATAAAATAAATAAATAAATAAAAACACCCACATTTCACCCAGTATGTGTCCGGGCATAAAAACCTGACAGACAAACCCAACAACGCTTTGCCCGACTCGGGAATCGAACCCAAGAACTCATGCCCAGCAGTAGCACTTGCGACCATACAGCCAAGGAGGCAGTTTTGTGGTAGGTATTAATAAATATGTAGAACTATGGTTTTAGTATTCCGGCATAGACCAAATATCTATAGGTACTGTATAAACCTAGATCAGGCAGGTCGCTAGCAAACATTTGTGAATCCCACATTATCGTTTCTTGCAACTGTTAAATATATTTTAGTTATAGTTTACTATTATGCATTAATTATACCATTGTTTTAGAAATAACACTACTGCACTTAAATGTACAGCAAAACATACTATAGTTTTACCAAAAAACCGTTTTTTGTATCTTTGACTGAATGTTTGTTTGAGGTAATCTCCCAAACGGCTAGACCAATTATGACGGGAATTTCACTAGCAGATACACCTATCTGAAAAAAAGTAGCTTAAGTCACTTCTTAATACATACTCCTACTTTAGGGTTCCGCACTAAAAAAATAAAACCTATTCAATTTACTCAAATTCCGTGTGAACAAAGTCGCGGGCACAGCTAGCAGTAAATAATAACGTTAGAAATCCACAAAACCATTTGCCTAGTATTAAATTATATCTAAAATTACTTAAGTAACACAATCCGCACTGACCTACGACTAAAGCCACAACAAGAAATACGCTTGAACAAACTCCCAACACAATTTTCTTTGTTCGCGTCTGTAATAGTTACTTCATAACACAATAGCGGCAAGGAATAGTTAAGTATCGAGTAGTAATAAGAGTAATAACTTGGCTTGGCTTACATAGAACTTCGACTTAAGTCTGGTTTACATTGGTAGAGTTACTGGTTCACCAAGCGGGAGAGTGGGTACTTGATAGTAGCTTAAGTTTAGTTCATAACTTGCCCAGTGTTACTGTTAGTACCAGGGCTGCTGGTAAAGTCGGGACGGTTTTGAAAACGTCGCGTCATCTGTACCTTTCCAAAGGAACTAAGCTGATGTATATTAAAAGATATCCGCGCGATTGTACATATACAAGTACCCGTTCCGAACCCTCGATCAAATTTCCGTGCGTTCAAGCGTTTTCGCCATACCCACTTTTGGAATCAAATGTAACAGCTCATCATTTAGGACCCATTAAAATCCGTATTAATTTTGAACCGTGGTCCTGCAACGTCGTGGTCGTTTGCAACTGGGCCTAACCCAGTTAAAAACGTCCCTTTGTGCCTATTGGCCTAGCTCTGTTCTGTCTCCTGCTTGATATGAAGGGAAATGGAAATTATGTATTTTTCTATTTCCTCTGCTGTTCTTTTCTGATTGATTTCGTTGCGGGATCCAAGACAGGTGAATCGTTTCTCCGGGACTCTTCGGGCCTCATTGTCTCGACGGTTTTCTGGTGGTCGTCACTGTTGATTCTGATTTTCAGGAGTTGCGGTGGTTTGGGAAAAGTAGTGGCGGGCTTGTCCGATAAAAAAAAAACAAGAACCCGACGGCCACCGTCAGGTAGTAGCCCACCAGACACAAAACCCGTCTCCTCCCCTTTCGATGGAAACTGAAGAGTTTTACATCCTGTTCCTCATTTATACCCCTAAATAAATATGCTGTGGACTAGTATAGTGATGTGAGTGTGATAGGTTTCGTTCGTTCAATGAAGCAAGGCTCTTTAATTAGGCTAGCATTGCTTTTTTCAATTTTTGTTTATCCACGACGGCATGTAACACAATACTACGTCCCAAATACGAACTAGGCTTCTCTGTACGATTTCTGTTACCCTTTTGTTCGTCGACCTCACATTGGGTTATTTAGTTCAGTACTCTACTGGATTACTTACTAGACCAATGTAAACTGAGCTTTAGGGACAAGCTAGCGCCTTCTGTTTGCGGTAATTAGATAACTTGGTAGATATACAACCGCTGCCTTGCCCCGTTGAAACACGACTACTTTGTACTTGTTGCCTAGTAATTAGGATATTAGCGCTGTCCCTCAAAACCTAATGACTTGCAGTTCAAATTTACATACAATTACCCGTTTACAGTGAAAACTGTTAATTTCAGATTGTTGTATAAGTTAAGGACTATTAAGGAATTATTGTTTCGACGTTGAAAATAGATTTTACTACGATATGGAACGTTTTATACTTTTAACGGAATGTTTGAAACCTTGATAAAAATGAAAGATACATTAATTTTTTGATATGTGTGAGAAGGATGGCAAAAATGTCTGAACTTGTTACAAAGTTCAGACATATTTTACCATTCAGGCAACAGCTACACAATACACTACACTGCAATACACTAAGTAAAAAAAAACAATTAGACTCTCATTTATATTATAACCTGTACTGGCGAACCAGTCCAAACAGCGTTTTGATTATATAGATTTTTTTTAAACCACAACACATCAAGCTATTCTACACTGTCAAAGTTTCGTAATAAAGTTGAAAATCTATCAATTTGTACATATTGGGTAGCTTGATGTGCTGGCCCGTGTATCAAACTCAGAAATTAAAAGATTTTAGAATTCATAAATTAAACATCATATCCTATCATCGCCAGCCTCATTAAAACTCAAGCAGATTCTGTAATATCCTACTTTACGGTGTGAAACCGCCCTTGCTTTAATTATTTACATTTTTTATTTTATTTTGCAATTATCACCAGTTTGATACTTTGTTGGAAACTTAAACGAGGAAAGCGTATAATGACGAACAAATTGTTCCATGAAAATGGAAATTCAGAAAAAACAGTTATACACTTTCAGGAAATTTTCCGAGTAACGCAGGCATACTCCTCAACGATTCCAAACGCAAAGAGGACTGATATAAATGCTAACCACTCGTTATTTCGTATTACATATTGTCGTTTAAATCTCTGTTCATAATAGTAAAATTGGCATTATTGCCATTATAAACGTTAATGTTGACAATTCAGTCCCTTTCCTCGGGCATATTTTTTGTTAACAAGGGTATTATACGACTTAACGTGTTCCCTTGATATACGAATATTTCTCCGACCTTTGTCAGCATTTATTGGGACCCATTTTATTCGCAATGGTCCGTATTAAGTTTTCAATCGTTGTGCGTCCTAATTTGCATGATCTGAACGCAAGCGTGTCTTTTGTTGTACTAACAAAGGATTTCAATAATCCGCCATCGCTGTACGGTCGTCTTTTCGGTGGAGCCGGGCACAACGACCGTTGATGCTGGGCACGTAGTCAACTTTCATCGGAGAATCGGCCGACGCTTGCAAAAGTTAACCCAAGTGTCATTCGCCCTGCACCAAGATAGAATTCTTTGCCCTACTTGTCAAACTTCTCACAGTATACTCCCGTCCTTTTTCTATATCACGTTACTTTACATAGGTTGGTATATTTGTGAGATCACAGTCGCAAGGGAAATTACGTAAAGGTGCTTGTGTCAAATTGCCCAATATCACGGAGATGGTAAAGAATCCTAATACACACGCATTGCCGTCGTTACAGCGTAGTCGTATACTTTATACCCATGGCTGCCACTCACGCTGACAGCCACATAATTGGTGTTGTGTGGCGTGGTGATAAATGTAAATCACTTGTATTCTGTTCACGAGTACAAACTTATGTATAAGTAAATTAAAAGTTGGTCGCGTTTCCCTCTTTTACAAATTATCACGTCGTCGCTCGTCCAACTCCAAGTATTCGGGATGTTATAAAGTTGTAATGGATATACGCACTTTGTGTACCTGTCTTTAGCATGCGAATCTCTTTTTTTATTTTACAGCTGTTTTAGTGCAGAGGTTGGCTCAGGCGCGTATGAATAAATCACTCAATATGAAAATGGAATGATTTGTGATGAGTTTGTGTGTACAGTGTTGTGTTGCTTGGCAGTCGGAGCACGTCGCCAAGTTCTAGCACTCGGTGGCTTTCTGGCTTCCAGATATTTGTCAGAGCTCGAGCGTACTAAGTATATCGGACGCATGCCGCTCTTATAGAACTTGGCAGTAGATACTTTTCGTACTGTTCAAAAGGCACAGGTTACAAAGAACATAGTTTTGTATGCAAATTGTTATTACTTTCTTTCTTGATTTCTTTGGAGCGAGCTACTTTGTCTAGATAAAATGTTTTATTTGTTTTTTATGGTGCCTAAAAGTTAAGAATGGGCAGTCAGTAGGGAAGAGACACATAACATTTTTAAGTAGACTATTTATATGCCATGACTTTTCCGCTGAGTATTATTTCAAATATCTTTGTACTTGGCACGGTGCGCGTACAATGATAATGTGTAAACGTGAGTTTAATATATATGTAGTGCATAAAAAGTCTTTTGGCAGATAATCACATAAGAGAGAATAATATACCCACTTTGCCTGGGTACAAAACTTACTAACCTGTGAGTTTTTATCATACATTTAGCATTGTAGATGATAACCCTGGTAATTAGGTAAGGGCTTTTTAGTTTGTACTGCTAATAGCTAGCTATTCTGTATCTGTGGATAATGTCTTGAGTAGTATATTCGTTACTTTTATTATAAGTCTTTATATTGTGTGCCTACTATGTAATATAGTGCTGTTTGTTATTCCTATGTTTTTATGTAATAAAATAAAATAAAAAATATTCTACGTTTCATGCAGCCAGTGTTCCGATCTCCATTGTTTGAAAGATTTTTATGATAAGGTCAGTTCATCGAGAATATAGAGCCATATTTTTATACGACTCCTATTGATAACAAATGTATCTCCGTTAAGCGTTTTATTTTCCTATAAAAATATGAACACTGAAAGTATGCTGAAAGTGAAGGAAAATGGACCATATCTTTTTTGTGTCAAAGTAAATATATATGAAAAGGGCTTATCATAAAATAACCTTAAAATTTTATCCTGATTTCATATCGCTCGTAATAAATATAGATCAGTATTTTTTTTATCTTTTCTTTTTTATTAATATAATAACATTTTTTTTTAATATGGAAATTGTGGAAGACGATATTTTTATATAAGTGGATTCTCAAGACGTTTAGTATAACATTATTAAGCAAAACTTGTCCAATCCCAAGTGAAATTTCATAAAATACCCACTCTCTTACGTAATAAAGTAAAAAAAATAAAGATTTCTTTCCTGTAGGTATACTCAATCAGTTGGTAAATAAGGTAATCTGGGGTAGAACTACTTAAGTATTTTTCAAGTTTCTTAGAAATGGTGTTTCGTTATTTATAGGTAGGTAGGTACAAGTTTAGCGAGGCTGAATAGCGAATAGTTTTATTACAAAGTCGAGCCACGGCTGACGAGTTAGCGTATAAAAGGCGGGATAGAGAAAGCTGTTCGTAAGGCTCCTTGAATGCGTTGGACGGCACAACTTTCAGACTTTTCCAGCTCTTCCCCTTTACGCAACATCAAGCAAGTTTAATTAAAAACATCGCCTTAATATCAACCATTTTCAAAGTGGAACATCGAAAAGTTTTTATGCTTATTAAATTCGAATGTTTGTTCTGAAGTTAAGCGTTTATGTTTCTTGGGGTTTCCTTGTCCGTACTTTTCCGATACATTATGATTTACAAGAGACAAGAGGTTGGAGTTTTTCTTGGTATGATTTTTATGGCGGAAGATAAAATTTTGTTATAATTCGGTTTGGTTTTGATTCTTTTGTGTTCTACGACAGTTTGTTTATGTTTTGTTTTTATACTTCTCTCTTATTTTGAAGATTTCGTGATAGCCCAGTGGTTAAGGCCGCCGCCTCTCATGCACGAGGTTGTAGTTTCAAATCCAGACAAGTAATAATGTTACTTTTTGAGTTCATAAATAGGTACTTTCTAAGTCTACTTAGACATCACTAACATCGGCCTTTGTCCTTTATTGGGACAGAAACAGGCTGATATTATTATAATACATTCATACGTAAAATCACGCCTCTTACCCATGGGCATAGGTAGAAATTTCAGATCGCCAGCAGCAACGATTCTTACATACTCCTTTTGCTTCGTTTAAGTTCATACACGCACGCCGTTTCTGAATTCTGAAGAACAATACTAATAAGGTCAGTGTATGTCCTTCAAGGGCGTCCCCTCCCGGTGTTCCCACTTACATCTGCCTTATAAATACCTTTTGTTAGTCGCCTTCTAGGGCGTCCCCTCCCCATGTGTCCACTTACATCTGCCTTACCTTTTGTTTGACGACTTTCATTCATCCCCTCAACGAGACTAAACTATCTAAGCATACTCACTACCACGCCACTAACTGTTTAATTGAATAGGATAAAATGTGATTGTTATTATTATTTTATTTTATTGAATTATTTTCAATTATTTTATGTTTTTAACTAACTGTTACTAACATAAGATTGTAAGCTCGCAATTGTACTAACTGGATATGGATGTAATCATGTGATCAGTCTGAAATAAATGATTTATTATACTATATTATTTTTATTTCATTTTTTTTCACTACATCTTATATACAACGGCGTAGTGGTATAACATAATTCCTCTGTATCATTCATCGTATCGGTATTATTATCGTATAATATTATTCATTCGATCAGATAAAAACAAGATGGCTCCTGCCGTTAAATTTAAGTTCCGGAGGACACAACGTTCGCTATTTGTTCTAGCGTGCTCCCTCCACATTCAATACAAACGCGAGAAACAAAACAATTTTGAATGTTTGTGATTTATTGAAAAATATTTTTTTATGTTTCAAAAACAATGCATACGACTCATAGTCGGACACATGACACAATACAGGGTGGAAGGGGCATGGGCGGACAATTTGATACCATAATTTCAATACAGTTTGTGTCTCATGTTATTTTCCTCTTATAAATAAATAAATAAATAATGCTGGACAATCCACACAGCATCATCTAGCCCCAAGCTAAGCAGAGCTTGTGTTATGGGTAGTAGATGACTGATATACTTAATACAATACATAGATAGATATTTTTTATTATACATAACAAATACCCAGAACACCCGGAACAAATCTTTGTAGACCGTATAAACATTTGTCCCAGGGCGGGAATCGAACCCGCAACCTCCTGCGTCGCAGGCGGACCTTCGCCCGCCGCGCCACATTGGTCGTCAAACTCGTAAAAATCATGATTTCTATTTAACTGGGTGACATTTTTAATGACAAATGTGAATTATTTTCTTTAAATTAAAATTCTCATTGAGTTAGATAGAGTTCTTATAATGATTACTTTTTTTTAAGTATTTTGAAAACATAAAAAAAGGAAATATTAGGGAAAAGTCTACGAAAAATTTCAACGTTTGGGGTTCCGAATAATTAACTGAGATTATGGTATCTGGTTGTGCGCCCATGTCTCTTCCACCCTTTATATCCATAAAACAATATAAAACAATTTAGTACTTACTCAACTGCACACTACATACGCTCCGTTGAATAAAAGCAAATCGTTTTCAATAACGATACCCGTGAAATAATGTTTTTGAGTGTATTACATCACCGCTCTTGAATTCCACGAAGGGTCCCTACCCTAACCAAAGTACAGTTACATTTTGCCATTTTTATATTCCAATGTTCCGTGTAAAAAGGTGTGGTAAATTCACTGCTTACATACATATACCACACAAGCAGAAAACCTTGCCTGCCAGTAAGGAATAAAACCACAAATTAAATAGAGATATTTGTATGAGAAGCAGCGAAATCTATTCAACCTTTTCTTTGCCCCAGATCGACCATTTTCCGGCGGCAATTATTTCCTACGAGCGCACGTCTCTAAAGTAACATACTATTAAACAGCTCGCCCAGTATATGTTGACACCTCACGACAGCGCTAGTTGTAAAGGCAAATGTCAACGACGTGTCAAAAACTATGCAATTGTATATAGTTCCTTTTTTCGCTGCGTGTCAAGAAACACTGGGCGCTCCGATCCGGCTTCGGTGTCGTTATCGCAATTCTATGAATGTGTAATCTGTGCATTGATAATATTTGAATGTTTTCGCCGTGATTGGGATACTTCCACACGTTATCTCCCAGTATTTTGATAGCGATTCCCGCAATTATTGCGATGTTTTTCATTTCAGTTATTGCTTCCACTTAATAATAATGATGCCTGTTTTTAATCTGAACATTTTACTGATCAAAATGTTGGACTCTTTTAAAAAATATGTTACACCAATGACATGATTACTCCTCATTGATAATCTTTCAATCTCTATCTATTTCATGAACGAAAAGTAAAAAGCGTGAATAATCCATCATTTACTCACATACGTATATTGGATTTCCTTTCGCCCCAACATAACACCCGAATCCATATTGTCTACCAAAAGATCCATTTCGTGCCACATTTTATTTTACATCAATACTGATTTAGTTTCGTATTATTGATATGAAGCATAAACTAGAAGGCTGAAGGCTTCGAGCTCACAATGCGGATCAAACAAAGTAATCCTTAAGAACGATCTTTCATATCAATACAGTACGTCAGTTTGTTTCCGATCAAATGGCTTGTATATCCAGCGGCTTCATGGAAAGCCGAACAAGACACAAAGGGGGCTGAGATAAGCCGTGTAAATCTTCAAGCATACAAATGCGGACTCATCGGGCAGACGGATACGTTTGCTGATCTCTTTCGGGGAGTCACTATCATATATCATTCTGAAATGTAGCTAGTTATAAATTTTGCAAGGTCATCTTTGTGGGTTTGTATAATGTGAAGGGGATTTTAAAGGTTTTTACTTTCCGGTGAAAGCTGCTGTAGTTTTTATTTTTTATAAAAAAAAATGATGAAAAATTCTGTGGAGCAAGGTAACGTTGAAAATAGTGGAGAATTCCACAGACCTCTATGGTGGTAGCGGCGGCGTAAATAAACATTTATGTGGACGTGTGGAAAACATTCGACTTGGACGTTTTCATTACCTACAGTTGGAGGGACGGACGGAAGGACAGACTGACAGACAGGTAGACAGGTAAACTTTATTGTGAAAAACTAAGTAAGCGAAAAAAGACGTGGGTGCCGCCAACAGTTTATTAAATAGAAAAACAAAAACTAGCTATCATAAAGACTAAAGTTGGATATCCAAGTATACATGGAAGTACATCAATGGTGAAACTTCCTAGGTATTCATCCGACACATGTCTAGTTCTATTTTTGTTAATAAGTTTCATGACTTGAGAAAAAAGTCACGAACAAAAGTACTTTTATTCTATGCCTGAATAAATGTCGTATTAAATTGCTGTTCGCATCCGTCACAATTGTATTAAATGGCTATTTATTATACCTTTCAGCTTTACCTTTACAAAAGGAGTGAGCCAATCGTTCAATAGGAGTTGCCGTAAAAAAAGTAATATACTGGATACTGGCACTTTGTTAAGGGAATCGTCCATGGTTAAATAGGAACTGGCACGTGTACTGAGTTCTAGTATTGTGTTTCAGGATAACGGTTTGGTAAGAAAACCCAGATGCTAAATAAGAGATTTTGTAAAATTTTCTGTTTTCTGCCTAGATAGTTTTGCGGTCACAAACACTAATGCTGAGCACGGGGTTTTGGGTTTTCCCGGTATTTCCGTGTTATTGGGTTTTTCCTGCTGAAATTTATCAGTAGCAGCCCGAGTCTGCATTTGAGCCCAGTTGATGGCATTAGGCTTGCCCTTTAAATACATAAGGCTTGAACATAGCGAACGATACATGGGTGTAGTATCACCAACTGCACCCATCATTTTAAGGCACATATTTTTTTTCATTTTTTCTTACTTCTGTCATTTTTAATATTCACATATATCATGGTGTGCCTGAGTCTGTGCTAAATAATTGTTTTTTCCCTTCTTTCTCTCTTTCAATATCCTGTTTCGACCTGCTCCTCTTACATTGATGGTGTTGGTATTTGGCTAAAATATGAGAAAATAATAAAAAATCATTTATTTCGAGCAACAAGACCCATAGTGTTTGTAACAATGTACTTACAAACTATGTTAGTAATACACTTACACAGACAAAAACACATACATAAATAAAGCGCAATCCATTCTCTTTGGTTTTATACATTACTAGCTGTTATTATGAAACTGAATGCCTGTACAACCTCAATAAACTAGATAATGTACTTAAAACTTATTAATACGTAGACCCTCTTAGTAATAAACGCGGAGTAAAGTTATGCCAATGTTTTTTTTTTGGAATGGGCATCTCGCAGTTTATCCTTTAGGGATATTTACTGCTCAACCGAACTTTCCTGTGGGGGGCTTAATTAAAATTAAGGCCTCCAGCCAGGCATAAAAACTTATAAGCTAAGCGACTATCGCTAAGGGCACCCCCTGCGGGGTACGAACCTCGGCTTAGGACGTCGCTGAAGAGGACAGCAAGGGACAGGCTGGATCTGATTGTTCCATTATTTAGGGACATTTTAAACATTAATCGGCTCAGCTTCGCGGGCTGGCTCTAGCAAAGGGTCGGGAGGGGGGGCATTGACGGGGTCGTCGCGACGGGCCTCGGCGGCGAGGACGGAATGTCCGTTTTTGTTTGCGAACAGTGCTGGTGGCCTTATCGCTCTCCTGGAGGAGAGTGATAGGATCATCTGGCTCTGTGAGTGTGTGTTTCGGTCTTCGAACTGTGCTTATTCGCGAGGGAGTGTATCGGACGGCCGATGACACTAAGGGGTTAGGATGAGCGGTAGAACAGTCCATGAAGCGCTGGGTGAGTCGCTTCATGAACTGTTTCACCGTAGGTATTTTGAGATCTACATGGAGAGTCTCATTTCGGACGTAGAAGGGGGCTCCCGTGACTCTGCGCAGGAATCGGTTCTGGACGGTCTGAAGCCTATGAATATGATACGGCTTGGCGTGAGCGAACACTGCGCAAGCGTATGTCATGATTGGTCGGATGACCGAGACGAAGAGCCGCAATTTGCACCTGAGTGACAACTTGCTTTTCTCGTTGGTCATACAATAAAGCCTGCCGGACGCGAAGACGGCGCGCGAACGCGCCGCCTTTATGTGTTCGGCGAACGAAAGTCTGTGATCGAGTATCACACCTAAGTATTTGGCTCGCTTATCCCAAGGGATAGGCTTGCCGTACATGGCTAACGGACTAGGCGTGGGGACATTGCGGCGTCCGGGTTTCCTAAAGAGAACCGCTTGACTTTTGTCGGGATTGACCTCGACTCTCCATTTCCGGAACCAAGCGCCTAAGACGTTTGCGGAAGTTTGGAGAGTGCGAGCTATGGTGGTAGGGTTGTGACCGGTATAGTAGATGGCCGTGTCGTCGGCGAAAAGCGCCAACTGGGCCTTTCTACCCCTAGGGACGTCGCTAGTGAACAGCGAGAACAAGAGAGGAGACAGCACGGATCCTTGAGGGACGCCCGCGCGGATAGGGTGAGGTGACGATAGCGTACCGTCTACGCGATATCTAAACGTACGATTCGACAGAAAATCTCGCAAGATGAGCACGAGACGATCTGGCACATCGAGTTGGTATAGCTTGTATAACAACCCGTTGTGCCAGACCTTGTCGAAGGCTTTCGCAATGTCGAAGAAGAGGGCGCCGGTGAGCGCGCCTCTCTGAAAGCCCGCGCTGACGTGTTCGACTACGCGGTGCACCTGTTGAACACACGAGTGTCCCGGCCGGAACCCGAACTGTTCGTTCGGTATCGGGCTCTTTGCCTCGACATAGTCCTTGAGTCGCTTATAAATAAGCTTCTCGTAGATTTTGCCGAAAACATTGAGCAGACTGATAGGTCGGTAGCTCGTGGGCTCAGACTTGGGCTTGCCAGGCTTGGGGATGCCAATAACCACGGCTTCTTTCCACGATTGAGGAAAGATATTGTTGCTCAGAGCGCCATTGAAGATGGCGGTCATGAGCATAACGAGTTGCGCGGGGAGGATTTGAAACACCCTATTGGTGATACCGTCCTTACCGGGGGCTTTGCGCGGTTTGAGCCCTTTAATGATGTCTTGCACTTCGTCCGGAGTGACGGGAGGCAGAGGATCATCAGGGTTGTCGACGGGAGGGAGCGAGGACCTACGTTCGACTTCGGCGTCTACCTTTAAGAGGTGAGCTTGGTCGAACGGCTGGGAGCTAAGCGAGCATTGAGTCTCTAAGCTTTCGGCTAGGCATTCGGATTTTTCCGAGTCGTCGAACGCGACGCTCTTATCTGGACGAGTGAGGGGAGGCATGGTAGCCTCTACGGTTATGCCAATGTTAATCCTCGCACAATATATTATGTTAGGGGTCGTCCGCTAATCACGTGATATTTTTTAGCAACTTGTCAGCCCGCTTCACCCTGGTGATGCGTGGTGAGGTTTTAGACTACCCCCTGAATAGTATCTTTAAATGCAGGTTAGAAATAGCGCGTTCAACGAAAAACCAAATCCAAGTCATATCTCGTCATCTCCCTTTCGTGATTTAACCGTATTTATTCCGAAAATCTCCTCCCCTCGAGCCTCACGTGATTAATGGACCATCACTTATATTTGAAGGTCTTAAAGGTCATACAAGTTGTAACTTACCTTTATTAATACGGTGGGGAAGATATAAATAAGTAAATAGAAGCATAAAATTCAAGCATAAGGAGTCTGGATTTGTGTCCGGTTGATGGCAATAGGCTCGCCCCCTATTACATGGGACTTAAACATAACGTCATGACCTACGGAGCCGAGACACGGACACTCACGGTAGGGTTGGTCCACCAATTCAAAGTCGCTCAGCGAGCTATGGAGAGAGCTATGCTCGGAGTTTCTCTGAAGGATAGGATTCGAAACGAATACATCCGACAGAGAACCAAAGTTATCGACATAGCTCAAAGAATTAGCAAGTTGAAGTGGCAGTGGGCTGGCCATATTTCGCGAAGAACCGACAACCGCTGGGGTAAACGTGTTCTTGAGTGGAGACCGCGACTCGGCAAACGTAGTGTAGGACGCCCTCTGACCAGGTGGGATGACGGTCCAGCAGTGGACTAGTATAGCCTGATGATGATGAAACATAACTGGTGAAATGTGGGTGTTAACTATAAATGCACCTCTGTTCAACCCTTCGGGGAATACAGGCGTGATCTTATGTGTAGAAGCATAAAGGAGGTTTCAATAACTTTTCTAGACAAACCAAAATGTATGCACAAAAAAAAAACAGATTTACGACCTTATTTTTACAACCAAACACTGGTACTGTCAGTCATAATCAGAGGTCGTAAGACCCTTCTTTCCTATGGGAATCACGGATTTAGAATAAACCACTTTCTGATCAATAAATACGCTGGAAAATTCATGACTTAACTGGTATGATTGGTTACTATCAAAAACAAAGTATTATGAAATAGAAAAAAATAACCATAAGTTACATTTATTAGCATGAGCAGTCCGGTTGTCTATCAAACTAGTTGTGCTCGCGACTTTGTCTGCATGGAATAAAAAAACAAGGGTTTTCATTTCGGACGTGCGAACCTAATTCTCCAAATTTCTTTTGACGACACGGTTGGCGCAGTGGTTGAGCCATCGGCTGCTGCGCCGCGTGTTGTGGGTTCGATCCCCGCACGGAACAAATATTTGTATGATCTACAGGTAATTGTATCGGGTCTGGCTGTTTGTGTATGTGAGTTTAAATGTTTGTAAAATCACCCACGATACAGGAGAAA
Source organism: Phlogophora meticulosa (assembly GCA_905147745.2). NCBI lineage: Eukaryota > Metazoa > Arthropoda > Insecta > Lepidoptera > Noctuidae > Phlogophora > Phlogophora meticulosa. Next base: position 12,786,980 of record LR990520.1, on the reverse strand, counting down.
TTCCTAGTGTGGGGCAACGTTTTTTAAAAAAATAAATAAAAAAATCTTGTTCTAAAAGCAGCCTTTGTTACTACATTACATATCAAATCAGCTATCTGCCAGCGAAAGTGCCGTACCAAAATCGGTACAGCCGTTTCGGAGATAACCTTAAACAAACAGACACGCAGACAAAAAAATATAAAATTGTTTTTATGGTATGACTACTGTATAAACTTTCATTTACATTTAGTAAAAAGCTGTTCTCTTGAAATTACAAACAGACACTTCAATTGTATTAATTTTTATAGATAAAACACAGGTTAAAAGCTTCTAGAAACCGAGGATAGATAAATATATAATATATACAAGCCTGTTACTGTCCCACTGCAGGGCAAAGGCCTCTTCTCATACAGACAAGGCACGAGCATTAATCACCACGCTTGCTCGTGATCGATTGGCGATTTCAGACTTATATTAATTTATAAGTCCAGGTTACCTCACGATGTTTTCCTCCACCGATGTCAGTGATGTCCAAGATAAACTTAGAAAGTACATATGAATTTAAAAAATCACATTGGTACTTGCCCAGGTTTGAACCCATAACCTCGTGCACAAGAGGCGAGGCCTAAACCACTGGGCCATCATGACATTACATATATAAATATACTTAATGGAAATGTATTTATGTAGGTATGCCTTATTCTTTCAATATAATTCACAGGAATATGGCTCTGTTTCGGTGCAAGGCTCCGATGTTCGCTAACTAGATAACAAGAATATTGGATTCGTGCCCTCGTGAATATTTTAACTGCCTTATCTTACCTTCGTTTACTTTCGTTCCTGCGCGGAGGTATTAATTCCTTTGAATAATCCAGACTGCCGTGATAGGAATCTCTGCAGAAACGGTGTGTTTATGCTACTGATGTAAAATCTTGTGTTAATTGTGTTTCTGTGTATTTAAACATGCACCCAAAGAATATAAGCCATTTATTTTTGACCAACTGCGATTGGCTCTCGCTACTCTACTTTCAACTCTCTACGAGTCTATGTGGCGCAGGCGCACATTTCTCAGAACGATACGTGCAGTGCTACGGCGTAGCAAACTGTATTGTCTGTAGTCGCTACGCGTTTGACATTTTCATGATTTGGGAAGTTTTTAAAATGGGATTCTTATATATATTCATATATTTATTATTAAAATACAGTAGTACACACATAAATTACATTGAAGTGATGCCAACATAAACACATTCGAGTTTTACCGGGCCCCAACATAATCGACTACATAATTTAGAGAAAAATATATATAACCCATAAGGTAATTAGGTAAAAGTATCATTCAATTGTATTATTATCAAGTGGTTATGGAAGTGATTTAAGACACGAAACTGTAAATTTCTATTAGCTCCCAAATTGTAAAAAATGCCTGTGTATTACTCGTATTATGTTAATATTTATTTCTTGGAATTTAGTTGTAAGTGTAGACATTGAACATTTAATTATTTACAAAACCGCTCACATCAAAATTTCTTTTATTTTCATTTGGTTTTGGAGTAAAATGATGAAAACCGAAAACCTACGTCACTTCGACAAGCTAAGAAATAAAACCTTTCAACAACATTATTTATGTAGACTCTCACTTTATACTAGTAGTAGTAATAATGCATGTCATCAGAATAACTGACGTCAATGTTAAGGTCTGAAACATGACATTTTGGCCTACGCCTACAGACTGTTTAGAATAGAACGAATTTCAAATATGTTAATGTTGACGACCGATGTGGCGCGGCGGGCGAAGGTCCGCCTGCGGCGCAGAAGGTTGCGGGTTCGATTCCCGCCCTGGGACAAATCTTTGTACGATCTACAAAGATTTGTTCCGGGTGTTCTGGGTATTTGCTTTGTATAATAAAAAATGTCTATCTATGTAATGTATTGTATTAAGTTTATCAGTCATCTAATACCCATAACACAAGCTCTGCTTAGCTTGGGGCTAGATGATGCTGTGTGGATTGTCCAGCATTATTTATTTTATTTATTATTTATTTATAATGTTAATATTTTTAGACGATTTTTTTATTTCGTATATTGTAGAAGATTGCTTATTAATGAGCGGGCTCGATAGAACTTACATTGTTTGCTGGGAGGCCCGGGAGTTGTTCTAAGATCTGTAATTCCGTGAATCGACAAGGAGCTTTGTGGCTGCTTAGATACAACAATTTACGTATTTTCTCAATAAATATAGTTACTTTATTATTTAACACGTGGCGTATTGGCATATCAACTATGTATCTGTTTTCTAAAACACAGATATTATCACACATATATAGCTGCCTCTTGTTCTATGGTCGCAAAGGCTTCTGTTGATCATGAGGTTCTGGGCTCGATTTGGGATTCGAACCCAAAACCTAATAGAGAAATAAATATGAAATAATACTTTACTCGACGCGGGCATCGAGTAAAGTATTATTGGGTTTTTCTGTTTGGAATTTCGAAGTACTGAGAAGAGGGGCGAAATTCATGCGTGATGTGGAGTATGTGAGCTATTGGAGCGAGACCTGAGACGTGTAGACCTCTAAAGTTAAGTTATGCTTGGATATTATTTGATACTATTTTTAGTTAGTTACTAACAAGATTTTTTCAACACTGGCGTTCTATATCATGTACACTTTTGGCGCTCTTACAAGTGTGCCGCCGTCTGGTCAGGAGCAATGCACACGCACTTGGTGTGTAATTTCCCAGTCACAGTCTTTGACCACCCGAATGTAACTGGGGTGGACACACCTGTTTTCAACGAAGGGGTACGCACCCCCGTATTTCGCTAGTCAATTTTTTTTAAGTGGCCATGTCTCCTCTGTATTCCATAACCACTGCAACTCCTGAAAACCAGAATCAACAGTGGCAACTACCAGAAAAGCTTCGAGACAACGAAGCTCGATGAGTCCCGGAGAAACAATTCAACCGTTTTAGATCCTGCAAAAAAAAACAAAAAAGAACAGCTGAGGAGTTAGAAAAATACATAAGCTAGTAAACCACATAAACAAACAATACTAAACGACACAATTTGCAACACAACCTGGCATTCTCTCATATTATTAACCCAAACATTATCTCTCCTGAATCCGCTTGCAAATTCCTAAGGCCATCGATCAGTTAGCTTTTGGCAACGCCGCGCTGTTCCCGAGGCGCTCAGATTTGGCGGTCCTCCAGTAACCAGCAGATCATTTGGACATAATCTCACACTCCTTCGAGTCCAACAGTCCATGGTAAAAACATTTGCTGGCCTACTAACCTTGCTGAAGAAGTGGCAACATTTGGCTGCCGTAAGGACATAAATAATGCATGATACACGAATAGTGTTGTACATGAATGTAATGGCTTTGGGTATGGCAACTGTGATTTGTTTCTCAACTATGATTGCTGTATGTATGTGGTTGTGAACTTAAGGAGCTGTTGTGTTTTGTGTGATATTTATTTCTCACTGATTTACGGTCAGATTGAAGGATCTTCCACATGGAGATCCATTGTTCCATTACCGCCCTGGGACAAATGTTTTTACGATCTACAAAGATTTTTTCCGGGTGTTCTGGGTATTTGCTATGTATAATAAAAAATATCTATCTATGTAATGTATTGTATTAAGTATATCAGTCATCTAGTACCCATAACACAAGCTCTGCTTAGCTTGGGGCTAGATGATGCTGTATGGATTGTCCAGCATTATTTATTATTGTCCTACCAAGTGTGCTGCGCAGTAACTGGGTTGTGGAGGTCAGATAGGCTGTCGCTCCATATAAAATACTGGTATTCAGCTGCATCCAGTTAGTCTGGAAGCTGATCCCAACATAGTTGGGAAAAGGCTTGTCAGATGAGATGATGACCTCAATAAGAGTGTGGCAATTGCCCCCCTGCAATGGGAAAATTACAAGATGCCATATTTAAAATGGCCTTTTTAGGGTTTCAGTGGTATAGGCAAACACATATCCTTTAAAATTCCGTGCAGGCCGTCCGTTTGGTCTAATCAAGCGTCAAACCCAGTGCCAAGTGTCAAAATAGTGATAATAGTCTAATAGTAAAAACTCTGAGATTATTGGCACTATTATATCAAGCCTAGATTCCACGAAGGGTTAAGCAGAGCTGTACCTATTGTACACCCACATTTTACCAGTTATATTTAAGTCCCATGTAATAGGGGTGAGCCTTTTGCCATCAACCGAGCCCAAAAATTAGACTCCGCGCTACTACCAAGATATTCTAGATGGAAAAACACAATAAGGCTTTTCCCGACTGAAAAATGAAAAATGTTTCGTAAATAAGGTTGAATTTAAGTTTTATTCTCTAAAATATTTACATGCTAAAATATGCATCCGCACTACCGAACGCTTCACAGTGCTTGCTTCACACGCATTACTCTGGATTTTTAATTATCTCGTAAACCGGATGATCCTTGGAACAAATCTTACTCACAAATACCACAGCCCCGCACTAAGGTTCAATAGTTTCGTTTTCAGGTTTCCCTTTGTTTTCCTTTGTTCTAATTTTCGAAGGGATCGGTATAAGCTCCAATGTATTAACCACTTCAGCCCCTAGTAACAACTGACAATCTCATAATAGAGAGACCCAATTACATTCCGCCCTGATTGAATTTAGGATCTTAAGGTACGCACCTAAATTGGTTATCCCTAGATCAATGTGGTGATGACCTGATCAATTATTTTGGTATGGAAGGGAGGGCTTAAAGTGTAAGGTAAATAGCCTAGATCAGGCGCGGTCGCAGCCAAAGACTTTGGGGCGGCCATACTTTTTAATAGTAAATTAAGTTCATAAAATTAGCATTAATTACACAAAAAAAGGAATGGAAAACAAAAATCACAGAACAATTACTGGAAGTATTTTATTCTTTTGAGGTCAATCTTATATATAAAATTCTCGTGTCACGGTGTTTGTTATTAAACGGCTCGACCGATTTTCGTGAAATTCTGTGTGCATATCGGTTAGATAAGCGAATCGGACAAAATCTATTTTTCATCCCCCTAAATGTTAAGGGTGGTCCACCCCAAAATTCCCCATATCACTAATCTACTTGCACATGATTTGACATAACATTCCGAATGTATTTCCCGAAGAATTAGGCAGCGGTTTGTGGTTAGTACAATCAAATTTGACAACCGATGTGGCGCGGCGGGCGATGGTCCGACTGCGACGCAGGAGGTTGCGGGTTCATTTCCCGCCCTTGGACAAATGTTTGTACGATCTACAAAGATTTGTTCTGGGTGTTCTGGGTATTTACTATGTATAATAAAAAATATCTATCTATGTAATGTATTGTATTAAGTATATCCGTCATCTAGTACCCATAACACAAGCTCTGCTTAGCTTGGGGCTAGATGATGCTGTGTGGATTGTCCAGCATTATTTATTATTTATTTAAATACATTTTTCTCATGTGTGATGAATATATTAATAAGAGTATTTAACTTTGTGATGTCGTGACCGTAAAGATGGCTTATTAATTGGTCATTTCTTCTGTCTATCACGCGCTAAACTGTCATATTTCATACTGTCTTCCGAAAAACAATGCTTTTAGGTGTCACCGTTAAGTAATTGTCACTCACGTACATAGCTATGGTTTAGTTAATTGAGGAAGTAATTATTTAGAAAGATTAATTGACTGTCTGTGAAGGTAGGCGTTTACTTTAAGAATCGACTAACTACCATCGCTATGTGAACTTTACCATTAATACTTCGGTGTTTGTAACTATCGTATTATCTTTAAATATTAAAAAAAGCTCCTGTATCATGGGTGCGTTTACAAACATTCAAAATCTTTTACACAAATAGTCAGACCCGGAACAACTATCTGCAGGCCATAAAATATTTGTTTCGGGCGGAAATCGAACCCTCGATACACAGCGCAGCAGCCAATCGCTCAGCCTCTGCGCCAACCGTGTCGTCAATTATTTTCGTGTCATCTTAGAACTAGCCTTTTTTTTACTAGGCTATGAATTAGCACAATTTGAACGCCAAAATTTACATAAGACAGTCCCCCTCCCTAGTGTTTTGCTGGGAAGAAGAAGTGGCGCAAAAAACTCCTCGCAAAAATCTTGAATCGGTGATGTAAGTAAAAAATATAAAAAATAAATCACTTGTAATTTTGAGTTCAGAAAATCTTTATGTTTGTGTGTTTATCGTCATTAGCGTCGACTGCAGAGTATCTCTAGCTAATTTAAGTTGACCCTGTAAACTGGGCGTTAGGTTAAACAAAGGAAATACTTCAAGGAAGTGAGGTAATGATGAAAAATTAACGAGTTTCAATAAGATTATTTAACAAAATTTCGATTGACTGAAATACAATAAAGGTAAAGAACAGTGGAAAGCGATTCAAGCAAGCATTCATTAATGAATTAATCGTCATGGCTGGGTATCGTTTGTATGGTTTATAGGGGTGTTCTACCGAAAATGAAGCCCATTTCCAAATCCAAGATGGTGGTAATCTATTTTATTATATTGTACAGGGTGGAAAGTTGAAGCGGGTCCTGGAGGGGAAGTATCTTAGATATTGATCCACCATCATTTAGAGAATTTATTCTGGAATGTTTATGTATATGATACATTAAATATTAACTGAAAAAATGCAGATATCGATCGATCTTCTCACTGCAAACTGCTCTCAAACAATGTGGAAGATACATCGACGACCTGATACTATAAGATCAGCAGATGATTCTGAATCCCCCAGTGTTGAAATTTTTCTCCGGCTTTTTCCTATTTTTACCGGAACTTTGCTTTTAGCTTTATTCTGTTAAAAATGTGATATTTAATCAACCCAATGATATTTTAATTGTATTTAGATAATTCACTTGTTTCATTAATACTCTTATTGACGACCGATGTGGCGCGGCGGGCGAAGGTCCGGATGCGACGCAAGAGGTTGCGGGTTCGATTCCCGCCTTGGGACAAATGTTTGTACGATCTACAAATATTTGTTCCGGGTGTTCTGGGTATTTGCTATATATAATAAAAATATCTATCTATGTATTGTATTAAGTATATCAGTCATCTAGTACCCATAACACAAGCTCTGCTTAGCTTGGGGCTAGATGATGGTGTGTGGATTGTCCAGCAATATTTATTTATTTTATTTTTATTTTTATTGGGTTAAATAGAAATCATGATTCTTTACAGTTTTTTATGTAAAAAAAACGTAAAACAACAAACAAACACCGATGAAAAATTTCTAACTGAACTCATTGTAACAAATAGTGCGCCGACATCCCTTCCACCATATATAGCGCAATAAACAATGAGGTTTGGCAAACATTAGCCATTATATACGAAAGTAATTACGGTGCATTTTCCTTTGTCCTCTATTTTCAATACCTTGCACTATATTTCAGGATTATTTGCAGCACAAACATTTTTGAAACGTTATCCCTTTTCTGGTTTAATAGCACACTGGGAGAAACTTTTTACTTCATAACTAGTCGGTAACTGTGGGGTACTTACTGAACTTTGGGTTGTAAACACTTTCTAGTCACAGAATAGATGGCGCCACGGTGCACTAGGTAACTTTTTAACAATAATAAATTAATTCATCAAGTATGCTCATGGTCAACATAACGTAAATGTGTTATTTCTCGGGCAACGAAGCTGTATTGATTATAATTTAACTGGCTGTCGAGATTTATCAATAATGAAACTTTTGTTGTTGAGGATATGCTTTTTCCTATTTTTTACGTATTTCCTGAACTTTGTTTTTTACTTCAAACTGTAATAAATAAGGTAATATATTTACAGGTATCACTTAACGGTCGGTTTGACAAACACTAGGCGACACCTATGTATTATTGCACTGTTAGATTTTCAACTGTCTGCGCTGAGCCGAGCGTTGAAAATCCTTTGGTACCTATTATTTCGCCATCAATATAATTTATGCCTATTATTAGTGAAAACGGACATTTAAATTGCAATAAATATAACCCGTGCGTTATTGGGTCGTGTTATATTCCGGTAAATCAAGAGATATTTATAATCCGCCCGTGATCCAGTTTCACGTGCAATAAAATCCGCAATACTGACATGACCCATTTAGAAAGTATATGATCTCAATAGGTGAACATATATTGATATACATACATACACACACACAAACACTCCCGCCTTTATCCCATGGGGGTAGGCAGAAACTAGAGATCGCCACCTGCTACTATCCTTACATATTTGACGGCACGATTGGCGAAGTGGCTGAACGATTGACTGCTGGTCCGCGTGTCGTAGGTTCGATTCCCGCACGGAATAAATATTTGTATGCCCTACTGGTAGTTGTTCCGGTTCTGGCTGTTTGTGTTTGTGACTTTGAATTTTTGTGAACGCACCCACGATACAGGAGAAATTTCTCGTGTGGGGCGCCGTTTTTATTTTAAAAAAATACTCCATATGCTTCGTTCACGTTCATACACGCATGCTGCCGGTTGCCTATACTACCCACTTGAGCTTTCTGAAGAACATCACATCAATAAAGTTTGTGTATTCTATGCAGCTAGGGCATTTCTACTTACCTTATCCTACTACCTTATCTGCCTTAAAAACCTACTAAAATAAAATCGTATGATAAGTTCCTTCCCTGGAAAATAATAAGCTCCAGACAGGTCGAACGAAGATTAAGCTAAGCTACGGTTGGCGATTCCGTGGATGGATTATCATCCATAGCAGATAGAGAGGGGACGAGGACTCCCTCGTCCCCTCCGTGCCTTGGAAGCATGTGAAGCTGTGTTGGTTCAGGCTGTGATTTTTAGACCTTTGACAGTCGTTACGGGTAGTCATAAGCCCGACGATGACCACCACTCTTACCAAGAGGACACGATACGTGTTACCCAAGAGTGAGGAGGTCGAATGGGCTGTCGCTTCATGAAAAATATCGGTATTCAGCTGTACGCGGTTATACTAGAAGCCGACTCCAACATAGTTAGGAAAAGGCTTTTCAGACGATAGTAGGTTCTTTCCCCACTTTCCTTTACAATAACTAAACAACCAAACGTTTATAAAGAGAGGTAATTTTAACAAGAGATTTAAGAGCTAACCAAAGTCAAATGAACTTAATTAAGATTGCAACCGAATTAACATGATTGTTCGGAAATCAATCGTTCAGTTGTCATTAGTATACCGTAAGCTCTCGAATTAACCGCAAAGAGGTGTGACCGGGTAGCATTGTCGACGACATTATGTAAACACGGCCCTTGTAGTGGGACCGTAAATCCTTTTGGAGGTCTTTACGGTATGCGATACGACGGCCATCCGATGTCCATGGATACGCGCATTGTTCATGTTTTTTTTATGAAAAACCTGTACTTACTACTAGTACTTAATACGTGCACTGACTGGACAGATCTACTCAAATCAGTGTGGTTCTATCCTCAAAGGTTAATCAGACACACTCATCTGCAAGATAATGTCTTTAAAGTTATAATATCTTCCGCGCGCGGCTTCGCCCGCGTGGTTTGTTGATAAAAAAAATAGCCCATGTCCTTTTTCGGGGTGCAATCTATCTCTCGGCCAAATTTTATTGAATCCGTTTTGTAGTTTAGTCGTGAATGACGGACAAACAGACACACACACTTTCCAATTTATAATATTTGACTTTGTTTCGATGAGTAACGAGTAGTTTGTTAAGATGTATCTTAGAGTTAGAGCCAGTCTAATTCTAATTTACTTATTTCACTTTATGACGTGTAGAAGTTGTTCGATGCAATATTTTGCAATCGACCACGTTTGCTGACTTAGCGATATAATGCGGCCGCACTTAGTGCGCCGCGAGCTCAGTGTATCACGGAAAGCAACCGGGTGCATTCATTTCCATCAATTTAGCGATAGCTTAGCGTAAACTATCTCGTAATAAACTTTTAATAGTTATCCGAGTGTTTAACTTAATAGCGTAGCCAACCCATCAGGTACCACTTAGGTCGCGACCCCTACATTTTGGTCCTTCGAGCCTCTATAAAGGACTTCGCGGTTGGACTCGAATTTGCGGGACTAACAGTCGTGAAGTGAACTTGAATTGAACTAGTGACACGTGGTATTACAGTGTTTCTTAGCGTAGCTTAACAGTGACTGTAGTGGTTACCGTAGCAGCGAGTTTCGAGCGAGTGATTTTAAAAGCAGCATATTGAGCAGGAGTGCTCAATATTGTATCAGCAGTAGCAGCAACAGCGGTACTCTGAGAGTACCGATCAGCCAGCAGTGAGTTAACAGCTCACACTAGCAGCATCAACGGGTGACTGACGTGAGGAGCAACTCTCGTCAGGCTAGCAGCAGCAGAAGGTTCTTCCAAGTAAGATCGTTTAATTTTCTTACAACAGCAGCGAGATGGAGAGTCTTTATTTTGTTCAATCAGAGATTGCGGAGGGGATCAGAAAACTCTTCGTCAATTTTAAAAAGGATAGCGTAGAGCGTAAAACAATAGATTACTGTAAGCGTAAACTCGAGTTACTTGAGAAGTACTGGAAAGACTTTCAAGTGAATCATGAAAAGGTTCTTTCCTTAGGACAGACCGATCATAAATATTTTACCAATATGGAATTTGACACTACGAATCAGATTTATTTAACAGCCAAAGGGCTCATAAGTAAATGTAAAGAAGAGTTGATGACACGAGATCAAAAATCACCATATCTCCCTCAACCACCACAGCGAGAGATGCCTGGTAACTCAGAAGGCCAGTTAGAGCCACCAGCAATAGCGCCAGCAACCCCGACCTTCCAGTCAAGAGGGTCTAACAGCAAGCTTGACGATATGCTTCATAAGCAGTCGGTCAATTTTAAAGCGTTTCTCAGAGCAGTCGACAACATTGATGTTGAAAGTATTGTGGACAAGTGGGAGTTCGAAGACGCCCTTCGAAACCTGCACAATCGGTGGACTACCATTGACAACCTTCATTGGGAAATCATTGGTGAAGCGGGGGAAGATGTAGCAGAAGATTATGAATATAACTTTACCAAACACGAGCGAACTTTTAACAGCATGAGGAAGGCTATTAACTCCAAGATGTGGTCAACATCTTATCGCGAGAAATCCACTCCTCAAATGGATATTCCTGTGTTTTCAGGCCATTACCAGCAATGGATGCCTTTTAAGGATCTTTTTAGCGAAGCAATCCATAAGAACAACGCATTGTCAAACGCCCAGAAAATGCAATACTTAAAAGGCAAATTAAAAGGTGAAGCCGAGCGTTTGATTCAGCACCTTCCAATTAGCGCCGATAACTATGACGTTTGTTGGGAGATTTTAAATCATCGATTTGACAATAAGAGGATCATATTCACAGCCCACGCCAATATGTTCCTGAATATTCCCAGTATACAGCAGCAATCATTTACAGCCTTTAAAAAAATGCATGACGCCACGTTAGAGAGTCTTCACGCTATCAAAAACCTAGGAGCGGATATCAGTACGTGGGGCCCTCTAATTACGCATATTATGTCGCAAAAGCTGGATAGTGAATCTTATTCCGAGTACATAGACTCATTGCAAAACCCAAGAGAGCTACCAGTCCTACAAGAGTACTTAGATTTTCTAGAAAATAAGTTCACTAGCCTAGAAACATCTCGCCGGCGTCAAGATACTATGCAAAAATCACAGCAAACTCAGCAAAAAGATTCAAGAAAACCATTTCCCAATCATAAGTGGAATAATAATCCAAAATCGAATGATAATAATACGAAGAACTCAAAAGCAATGCACGTGCAGGAAATCAAATGTCCTCATTGTTTTGCTGAACATAAATTACACAATTGCGAAAAGTTTCGTCAATTGCCATCGGAAATGAAACTTAAAACCGTCAAACAACTAAAATGTTGTATTAATTGCATTTTTAATCACAATGGTAATAAATGCAATTCAAAGAAACGATGCCTCACGTGCTCCGGCAGGCATCATACTTTATTGCATGACTGTTTTGCTGACGGCAAGCAAAATAATATGAACAATGACAACCTTAAGCAAGAAGAGCATTCAAAGCAAAGCAGCAGCAATGGTGTGCATCTAACTCAGCGACAATTCACCGAAATTCTTTTAACTACAGCTTTAGTACGGGTGACAGCAGCAGATAGCACGCAGTTTGTCCTGAGAGCTCTCATTGATCAGGGCTCACAGGTATCGTTAATTACGGAGAAGGCCGCTCAACAGTTAGGTTTAAAACGACAGCAATTTGATGGAGCAGTAACCGGGATAGCAGAGAAAGAATCTAACTGCACGGGCAAGCTAAGCATTATATGCCAGTCTATATATAATAACTTTAAATTCCCTGTGGATGTTTTGATTATGAAAAGCCTAATCAAAAACTTACCGAATCGATCATTTGAAAAGCCTACGTGGTCGTATTTAGAACATATTAATTTAGCGGATCCAGAATTTAATACAAGTCGTCCTGTTGACTTGTTACTCGGGGCAGACGCCTATGCTCTTATCATGCTAGACGGTTTAATAAGAGGTTCGGATTCGTCTTCGCCCTTAGCTCAGCAAACACACCTTGGATGGTTATTGTGTGGAAGCATTAAACCACAATTTCATTGCAACGTTATCGTTAATAACATTGCGGATATTGATCAATTTTGGCAAATCGAAGATATTAGCGAGCAAAATGAAATGTCAGCGGAAGATCAGCAATGTGTGGAATATTACCTATCAACGACAAAACGTCTTGAAAGCGGTCGATATGAAGTTAGGTTGCCTATGAAGCAGCAAGCGAGCGAAAAGTTAGGATCTTCAAAGGAAATAGCACTAGCCCAATTAAAAAATCTAGAGAAAAGGCTTAGTAAGCAAGAATGGTTAGCTCAGCAATATAAACAATTCTTAACCGAATATGAAGAATTAGGACATATGAAATTAGCGACTTTCAGCAGCGAAGAAATAGGGTGTTATTTACCTCATCATGGGGTTCAGCGAACGGAATCCACTACTACCAAGTTACGTGTCGTATTTAATGCATCAGCTAAGACCTCTTCGGGACTCAGTCTTAATGATGTAATGCATCGTGGACCTAACTTGCAGCAAGATTTACAGACACTATTACTTAAGTGGAGACAATATCGGTACGTCTTCACTGCCGATATTGAAAAAATGTATCGCCAGATACTAGTTAGCGAAGAGGATCAAAAGTTACAACAAATCTATTGGAGAGCACAACTTAAACAGCCAATTACAGCATATCAGTTAACTACTGTTACATATGGCACGAAATCAGCGCCCTTTTTGGCCATGATGACTCTTCGAAAATTAGCAGCGGACGAGAAGAATAACTTTCCCACAGCAGCAAGAATAATACTAGAAGATTTTTATATGGATGACCTAGTATCCGGTGTTCATACTATCGAAGAAGGTAGAAACTGCATATCAGAACTCAACTTGTGTCTAAGCAGCGGTGGATTTTTGCTGAGAAAGTGGTCAGCAAATGAAAAGAAGCTATTGGAAGAGATAAATTCATCAAAGCAAAATAGCCAAGCACCATCATTCATTTTCAATCCAGAAAACACAAAAACTTTGGGCTTAAGATGGGACCCAACAACAGATGAATTCTCTTTCCAGTATACGTCATCAGTGAACACAACAAAGCTTACAAAAAGATTGCTTCTATCGGAAATATCTAAGTTATTCGACCCCTTAGGTTGGTTAGCACCATTGACTACAAAATTCAAATTGCTGTTTCAAAAGGTTTGGTTGTATGACATTCAATGGAGCGATGAAGTTTCAGCCGAGATCAACAATGAGTGGGTAAAATTAACTGAAGATATGAGACGGATTAGCGAATTTAAAGTCCCAAGGTGGTTGCAAAGCAAACGAGATGACACTATCCAACTCCACGGGTTTTGTGACGCATCTGTTAAAGCGTACGCGTGTGTCGTATATGCCAGAATCGTATCAAAAACACAAGCATCGGTAATACTAGTCGCAGCTAAAACAAGATTAGTACCTAGCAGCAAGACAATATCGCTTCCAAGATTGGAGCTTTGTGCAGCGGAACTTTTAACCAGACTAATTAGAAAAGTAGTCACTAGCATGACTGGCATAGAATACGAAATCTATGCCTGGAGCGACTCTATGGTCGCCCTTAGCTGGATACAAGGCCGTCCAGAACGATGGAAGCCTTTTGTAGCGAATAGAGTAAAGAAAATTATCAGCGTAACATCATCGGAGGTTTGGAATTACGTATCGACTAAAGAAAATCCAGCCGATTCAGCGAGTAGAGGACTATCCGTTACACAATTAATGGAGCATAAGTTGTGGTGGCAAGGTCCAGCTTGGTTATCGAGCCCACACTTAAATCCGAGGCTAGGGCAAGCAGAATATACGACGGAAGAAGAGGTCCGGAAGCAAGTAATAACCGTCCAAAATAGCAATCCTGAAAAAAACGTAATTGAAGACTTATTATATCGTCACAGTGCATTTATAAAAGTAAATCGAATTGTAGCCTGGTTATTACGTGCCATTGCACTCACTAGTAAACAAAGGCCGTCATATCTCACATTACAAGAGCTAAGGAAAGCGAAATTAATTATAATAAAGTGCATACAGCGCAGTGAATTTAGCTCGGATATTGAGTGTCTAATGTCGAATAAAAAACTCAGTTCCGGTAGCAAATTATTAAATCTGCAACCATTTTTAGATGAAAACGGCATACTAAGAGTCGGAGGACGTCTTAAAAATGCTAATATTCATTCTGATATGAAGCATCCAATAATAATTCCATACAGCGGAAGATTAACGGAGCTTCTTATCCAGCAAGCACATGAGCACTCCTTCCATGGTGGAGCTCGACTTACCTTATCCTTATTACGACAGCAGTTTTGGATAATTCAAGGCAACAGAGCTACCAAGAAGCATCTTCGAAAATGCGTGACCTGCAAAAAACAAGAACCTAGAAAATTACAGCAAATTATGGGAGACCTACCCGATTGTCGATCTAACCCAGCGCCTCCATTTTATCACACTGGAATAGATTATACAGGATTTATTCGAATAAAAGCAAACAAAGGTAGAGGCATTAAAACGACTAAAGGATATATCGCCTTGTTTATTTGCATGGTTACTAAAGCGGTCCATATAGAGCTAGTCTCGGACCTAAGCAGTACCTCATTTATAGCAGCGTTGCGTCGAATGGCGGCTAGACGAGGGGCCCCAAAACACATCTATTCGGACAATGGTACCAACTTTGTCGGTGCCAATAAGATTCTTCAGGAGGAACAGCAACAGTTCGAGCGAATCTTTAATGACACTTTCTACCGAGAGATAGCTGAGATGAAGATAGAATGGCATTGGAACTGTCCTTCGTGGCCGAGTGCTGGAGGGATCTGGGAGCGATCTATTCGAAGCCTAAAGCAACATCTCAAAAGAGTAATAGGGGACCAAGCATTAACCTTCGAAGAATACAGCACGATCTTATCTCAAATCGAAGCAAGCCTTAACTCAAGACCGCTGTGTCCAATATCTGAGGATATCGATGACATCGATTTTCTCACTCCAGCGCATTTTCTAACCACTCGTGCCGGTCTTACTGTAATAGAAACGGCACAAGATGCGAGAACGAGGTGGTATTTAGTAAATAAAACGTTCCAAGATATATGGAAGCGGTGGAAAGCAGAGTATCTTAGCCAGTTATCGGTACGAAGCAAGTGGTTAAAAGCACAAAATAATATAGAGATAGGCGATATGGTAACCATTCACGACGACAATATTACCCCTGGAAAATGGCCCGTTGGTCGGGTGGTAGAGGTCCATCCTGGAAAAGATGGAGCTGTCCGAGTGGTGACTTTGAAAACAAAAAATGGTCACATAAAGCGGCCGATTATCAAGCTTTCTATATTACCTTTATCAGAAAAGGAAGCAAATAACCAACAACCAGAGAAATGCGAAGCAATAAAACAGCCTCAGCAAAGCAGGGAGGCCAAAGCGGAAGAGAATGTTAACAAACAGAATAATAGTTGTCCTAAAATCTATAGCATAGCATTGTCATTGCTATTTTTTATAAGCCTTATACTACCCACTGAAGCAACTGCTTACAAATTTACAGCATTTGATAGCAATCAAACATTGTATTTTGACCCTTTGGGACGAATGCATCTTATTCATGATCAGTGGAAAATCATATCTTATTATAATATGTCTCCTTATCTGCAAGGAGACAAAGCGGTTCAACAATTTTCCCAATATACCGAGCAAACCTGCGGGAAAATTCAAGAGCAGAGCCATTGTAAAATGATAACCTTACAAATACAACACGAGTACAATGAACTACAATATTATAATCAACTGTTTCTAAATCAGCAGTTTGAAGTGCGTCCGCGAACTCGACGCGGGCTTATCAACGCTGTCGGCTCCATAGCTAATTCATTGTTCGGAGTACTGGATCAGGAATTCGCAGAAAAATACAAACGTGACATTGACCTAATACGTGCGAATTCATTTCACATTAGTCAGCTGTATAGGAATCAGACATCGGTCATAGAAGCGGAGTACAATATCTTAAAGAGAACAGAAGCGACTATTGAAAAGCAGCATAAGATAATAAACAAACATTTGAATAACTTAGACAACGTCACAAATAAATTACAGCAAGAGATCGACGTTATGGCTATTCAGCAAGATTTCTCTTTAGCAGCGTTAGCGACCTTAAATATGATCCAGAATTTAAAGCGGATTCAGGATACTTTTCTCGATACTATGACAGAGATCTTCAGGGGTCAAATCAATCTACATCTCTTAACTCCACAACAGCTCCGTGGGGAGTTACAGATTGTGTCTAGTCAAATTTCTAAAGAGCTAGCATTACCAGTTGATAACATTCAGATAAACTTGTACGAAATTTATAAGTTATTAAAAGTTAAAGCGAGGATGACGGAGGAATATTTCATATTTGAAATTACATTACCGCTAATTAGCAGAGATACGTTCCAGCTATATAATTTGATACCAGTACCGATGCAAATTAACAAAAGTATGATCAGCATCAAACCAGCATCCGAATATGTCGCGATCAACTTGAGAAGTGACTCATACTTAACAGCCAGCCCCAGCGATCTTCAAAATTGTGAATATCAAGCGGAAACCTACCTTTGTAGTCTTCGAGGACCTATCCGAAGTTTAGGTGCCAATGAACAATTCTGTGAAAAAAAGGAGCAGTCTACTTGCAAGATCATCAAATCTAGCTGTGAAAACAAATGGGTTCCATTACAGGACTATTCTACCTATTTGTATTTCTGTTGTGACTCATGCTCTTTGAGAGTCATATGCGAAGACGACCTACAAGCGAGCGAAGTCAGCAAGGCTGGTGTCATTCAACTAACGAAGCAATGCATCATCAAAGGTCGTGATGTAACACTTTATTCTCATCAGCAATTAGAGAGTACGCTTAATCTTAAACTAAATCTACTCGAGTCCAAATTAACTCCCATAAATCATTTGATTAGTAATCTTACGCTACCTATCCAAAATTTCAAAGAATACGAGGTCAACGAAGATACTGCACCGATAAACGATTCTTTCAAATATCTCGATGAGCAAATTAAAGCGATGAAAGAATCAACCCCGCAGACAGAGGTCTTAACAACACATGACATACATCAGTATGCAGTGTCATATAGCCTATTAGCAGCAGCAATCGCAGTAGTCCTGTGGTTATTGTTGAAGAAAAGGTGCCTGCGGCCCGGTGCCGGAGGCCCGCCCACTCAAGAGCGGAGCGGGAGTGTGCCAGCGAGTGTGAGTGTGTGTATAAACCAATCTGAGAACGAGCAAGGCTCTAGTGCAAGTGCGCGAAAGCAACCCCTGCCCGAGCAGAGGCCTAATGTCAGTGAAAGTGCGCGCGTAGCTTATTTTCCTAAACGATGGTGCAGTTTACGTGCAATGAGGCGAGACACGTCGACGTCTCCC
This sequence comes from Phlogophora meticulosa, assembly GCA_905147745.2. Lineage (NCBI taxonomy): Eukaryota > Metazoa > Arthropoda > Insecta > Lepidoptera > Noctuidae > Phlogophora > Phlogophora meticulosa. Next base: position 12,769,088 of record LR990520.1, on the reverse strand, counting down.
ATAGCTAAAAGGCAATCAGTGTTTTCGATTGATGACTCAACCGTTTGAGTTTCTATGTGTAGCTATAAGATCATAATGATTGTTCATCACCTTGTTAATCATCTTTCATAATATTGTCCTAACTCCTTAGCGTTAAGCTCACAATCACGTAACACGTTAATTTTGTATAATCTTATCTCATTAACTCACCTTTTCCCGTCGGGAGCATGTTCGATGCAATATTTTGCAATCGACCACGTTTGCTGACTTAGCGATATAATGCGGCCGCACTTAGTGCGCCGCGAGCTCAGTGTATCACGGAAAGCAACCGGGTGCATTCATTTCCATCAATTTAGCGATAGCTTAGCGTAAACTATCTCGTAATAAACTTTTAATAGTTATCCGAGTGTTTAACTTAATAGCGTAGCCAACCCATCAGGTACCACGACCGACCATCACGACCATCAGGTCGCGACCCCTACAGAAGTGTTTTTGAAACCTATTTTCGGATGTAAATATCATTTTATTTCATTATATGGGACCAACCCAAAAACGCGAAAATAAAATCAGTTATTCCGTACAAGTAACCATCAATTCATGATGTGCCTTTTTTTTAAGGACTTGAGTACTTTGATGTCTGAGGATGAGAATATGGTTAACAGCCGTCTTTTGACACACGTTTCAGATGAGCCAAGTAGTATTGAATCTTTTGCTTCCAACAATTTTTTACTTGAAAGCTCATCAATATCGAGAAACCTGTCATGTCAGTGGCGCACGGCTCAAACATTAACTAATACGTTTTGGCAGAAGTGGGTAAAAAAAGCAGCTTGACGCAAATGGCAAGAACAGCAGAAGCCATTTAAGCATGTTGCAGATTTCGTTCATCATGGTTCATCCCATGATGAACGAAAAAATCTGCAACTCTCCTGAGTTCTCCTCGAAAGAGTCTGAGTCTCCTGGAAAGTCGAAGATGAACGGTTCGTTTACTGGTAAGGACGGTCTCATTCAGCTGTCCCCAAAGGCTCATTTGAAAACCAGCGTCAGACAGCACCTGCCTGGCATTACCTTGAAAATGGACCTAAGGGCGCTGTCGTGAGACATGACCTTTTTATAGTTATTTTAATACCCTTCCGTGCATGGTTTCAACCTGTTGCCAATAAATATTTTGTTTTCTTTCTTTTTTTCATTAGCATGGTCGAAGTCAGGCCTTAAACAACGTCATGGCGGCAGTCTGCGGCATGCGTTGTACACTCAACAGCCAAAGAGACGGGGTCCCTCTTTGGTTGTTGAGTGTTTTTACAGAACTAGGGTTACAGTATACATTCTTATGGTGTGGACTGTTCGCGACACAATAAAAACTTGTTCGATACTTTTTACTTATTTTTATTGTCTTTGACAGCCATGAGTTTTTTCGTGCTGTCATAGATCTAGGTAATGTCACAGTCCGTTTTTATTTATTTAGTGACCCTTCGGGAGTGAAACATTTTGTATTTGTTGTACAAGTCCTTGAGTTACTTGGAGACAGTTAAGTGGAGTGGAGTGAAGTTTTCAGTTAATTTTGGAATTGCTACGATAATACGGAAGGACCATGTTCTTTGGGTTTTTTGTTGTAAGTTACCTTTTTGGGGTTTATTAGTCGATATGACATCATGCTTATTGATAAGAAGAGAAACGTTTACTCGTATTAGCACGCTTTGGGGGTAAAACTGACTCAATTAAGCCGGAGCTAGTCTTCTATCTTCTTATGTCTGAAGAGAAATATTAGTATCTATATAAATAAAATGTGTTGCTAAGCGCAAAACTCGAGAATGGCTGGAAAAATTCGGCTAATTCTTTTTTGTTGTGTTTGTTATTGTAAGGGGAAGGTTCTTATGAAAAAATGGCACGAAAATTAAGGAAATTATTAGAAAATTTCAGAAAACTTAAGGACTATTTTAACTTCGCGCTTTGACAGGTCACACATTCAAATGTGATTTATAACCGCGGGTATCACCGCTTGGCGCAGCTAGTTTAAACTATACCTATGGCCTGTAGTAATATAACTTAGTATAATATAACTTAATAACTTACCCATACTACCTAAAAAAACCTTCACCCTGCATAACATTACTGTTATTCGTATTCACTGCTTAACTAAAGAAAAACAATACACCCTTTAAAAACAAATACAAAATAAGTGAACTGATAACGGCAATGCAAAGCCACAGTAACTAGTTTATTAGCACAGTTCTGTAGTTTGACTTTGTTGTTAGTAAATTACGAACATTGTAGGTGCGGGCTATTTTATGTGTGAATACATTTTATTGCCTTAGTTATGTGCGCCAGACTGGCACGTTGATTTAGTGTATGTAACATTATCAATTCATAGTCTGTTGTTGCGAGTATGATAATTTTCATGGCGATTGTCATTTTGCAATGATTTGTATTTTGTTCGCGGGTTGGGCCTAGTGTTATTGTTTTGGGATCTAGATTAACTCAGTAACAGTCCTGAGTCTGGATTTGAGCTTCATCATCATCTTCATCAGGCTATACTAGTCCACAAAACAAATCAAATCAAATCGTTTATTGCAGTCCATAATGTACACTTACAGGTGGTAAAAATTAAAATGTATAGAAACAATTATGGACCCTGTCGGGCACAGCAAATTTTAAATAATCGGAGAGAGGAAGAGCGCTTTATTTATTTTCCTTGTTATTAGTTACATTAATCTTATATTTCCATTCATCTACTAATTATTTATTAAATTATCATTAATATTTATTTATTTAATTTTATTAATTATTGAATATTTATTCGTTAATGCAATTCGCACTGCTGGACATAGCCCTCTCCTAATGAGCGCCACAGCGCCCTGTCTTCAGCTTGCCGCATCCAGCATCTGCCTGCAGTCTTTCGCAAGTTTGAGCTTAGTCAGTAGCAACAGGGTTGCCCCCTATTACATGGGACTTAAACATAACTGGCAAAATATGAGCGTACTATGGGTACACCTCTCTCTCTCCAACCCTTCGGGGATTACAGACGAGACATTATGTTGTCTATGTGTATATGTTGATACTGAAAGTAACCGACATATTTACTGAACCTTTGTTGAAGTGGTCTCTTCCCATATCCCAAGGACAGCGAAATAATTATTTGATAAATGGACTCTTCGCATATCTCTAGGATAGCGATAGAATGATGAGTCAGTTATCAAAATTCTTCTAATGCAACATTAAATAATGTAGCAATACGACGGTATTCCACGAAGTGTTAGATAGAGGCATACTCGTGTACTTAAAGTACACATTTCCATCATTTCGCCAGTTATGCTTAAGTCCCTTTTAATAGGGTTAAGTCTATCGACATTAACTGGGCACAAATCCAGTGTCTGGGCTGCTACTGGAAAATCCCACATTCAAAAACCATTAATACTATACCCTTCCCGCGAATCAAACTCAGGACAGCACTACTGCTGTACACTGCTTCATTGTGAGACCGAGAATAATGACGGGGTGATGATGACGAAATATGATTCAAATAAAAATTAAGTACTATATATATATATATCTATATATATAGTATATACTATACTGAAGGATATTGGTGTTAATATATAGGCAGAAGTCCAAAGTCTCTCCAAGGTGTTGTAGCTCCATGTAAAATACTGGTATTCAGCTGCATCTGGTTAGACCGGAAGCCAACCCCAATATGGTTGGGAAATGGCTGGGCAGATGATGATGAATTATAGGTAGTCTGGTCATACTTTTCTTTTCTTGGAAACTCACGGTACAGATTTGCAAAAAATAAAACGCTTTCTGAAAATAGAATTGGAAAAGCTTGTGAAAAAGTCAATCAATCAGCTAAATTCGCCAGTGATTTCGACGGGAATCGGGTGCATGCAAGTGATGAGTTTTACATAGGCAATTTAAAAATTTCACGGCTCATATTTTTGTTCCTAATGGCATTGTTTGAAATTGACGAAGACAAAACAAACGATGGATTGATTGTATGAAAGATGATATGACTAGTAATTGACTATTGAGATGACGGCAAATAGAGATGTATTTGTATGGGAAGACATGCTGCACTGGCCCCAACTAAATAAGGATAAGGGCAGGAGGGTGATGATTGGGATTGATAAAAATAGAATAGATTGTTGAAAAAAAAGTTACCATGAAAAGTACTACTAAACATATGTACTTAACGACGGTGTATACTTAACTATACACTGAGCTACCTCTTTTCCCACGCTGGTGTATCTTCAAGTACACACCTCAAAAAAGGGAGTAAATAAACGAAAACAAAACACAAAAATATATATCTACTAGCGGACCGAACAGACGTCGTCCTGCCCGTACAGCGCCACCTACCGGGTCCAATTGTAAATCTAAACCATTCTCGAATCTCCACGAACACACACAAAAAATTTCATCAAAATTGGTCCAGTCGTTTAGGAGGAGTTCAGTCACATACACACGCACACAAGAAATATATATATTAAGATGTAATGTATCTAGTCTATATGTCATCTAGTACCTACCCATAACACAAGCTCTGCTTCGCTAGGGGCTAGATGATGCTGTGTGGATTGTCCAGCATTATTTTTTTTATTTTTAAAAGAACAACAATTTTGGAACCAGAGGAAGCCATGTTTTTAATAAACGTGAAGTTTATGTCTTTTATTTAGCCCATATGACCGGTAGCGCTTAGTGTGTACCTACATGAATTGTATATGACAAGAATACCTTGGTTATTAGTTATCGAGGTATGCTGGAATATAGTACAGGCATACAGCATGTCTGTTTTTATGACATGCAGTAAAATCTGTGAAAATTACGAAACATGCGCCCGTTGCCATATGTCACCTTATTCACCCATCCGTCGCATATTTTTACGACTGACCTATTTTTATGAATATTGCGCTTTGTAATTCAATATACAGGGTGGATTTTTGAGATGGGGCGGTAAAGGCAGGTAGTACTAGATTTTGTAAAAAATGTAAACGGTGGCTTTTTTTTTGAACACGTTTTAAAATACTTAATGCTTTAACAATTTAATATTTTTTAATTTTTCACAAACTAGGTGAGATTGGTGTTTACTAGACGACTACTCTTAGAAGAAAATCCGAAACAAAATCTTAGTCAGATCAATATGCATGGAAAAAGCTTCTTTTTGCAATTTCAGAAGACTTGACAGAAAATGAATTGAAGTAGTTGAATTGTACGATACCTTATGTTAGACAAGTGATCACTAGGGTGCTAATTAGGAGAGAAGACTTCTAAGACTTAATTTTGGATGTCATGCTTCAGTGGATATAGATAAATTACTAGAAAATCGTAACTCAGCAGCACACGCTGTTAGAATCGTGATTTAGAGTCAGTCTAGTGTACATACTTATATACATATAATAATATTCATTGCGTCACGTTGTACGGCATTCTGTTGTGGTGTAGTATGACCCAGACTTTTATGTTTTAAAAAAGGACCTTATAGGAATTCGAAATTTGAAATGAATTGTAGTTTGATTAAGAGAGGTGTGAGTCAGCTCGCAATCGATAAGTTTTTTTATAAGGGCAAAAACTTTTAAAACCTTCTGGTTTTAAAAGTTTTTGTAGGATACCTAAGCACGTTCTTTAATACGGCCAGTTTCTGATCTAGCTAAACTGTTACTGTAAATCCTGCCTATTCTAGCCAACAGTCGAAAGTATGTAAATATACCAAATAAATAATTACATCTAACGATTTATATTATGTTGGTACATGTAAATAGTTGTTCGTTTTAGTTTATAATTCTAGCCTGAGTTAGTTTGAACTCACGGGGGCAAACATCTTAAATTTAGACTCGACCAACTTAACTAAATCTTGTCAGAATTGTTCAGTGACCTTTATAATAGTTTGTTGGTTTATTGCCCAGGAGTATCATATATTATTATTAGACATATTCTCACCAACTAGGTACCCACCGCCACCTACCACTATCACTGAGATAAATAGGAAGATAAAAAGCTCGCAACAAAAACACATAATGCCTATTTTGTTACTGGGCGTCTGGATTTCAATAGACAATAATAGAATACTTTATTTTTACTATAAAATCTTAAAATAATAAATAAATAATAAATAATGCTGGACAATCCACACAGCATCATCTAGCCCCAAGCTAAGCAGAGCTTGTGTTATGGGTACTAGATGACTGATATACTTAATACAATACATTACATATATATATATTTTTTATTATACATAGGAAATACCCAGAACACCCGGAACAAATATTTGTAGATCGTACAAACATTTGTCCCAAGGCGGGAATCGAACCCGCAACCTCTTGCGTCGCAGGCGGACCTTCGCCCGCCGCGCCACATCGGTCGTCAAAAATGTCTTTAAAATGGTCTTAAAAATGATAACTTTAAGAGCGCACCGAAGGAACGATACGTACTCGTAATTGCAAAATAGTTGAGTTCGTTTGATCCCTTGCTGCATAGTTATTACTTAATCTTGAGTTAATCGATTGGCTTGTAAGACAATTAAGGATTCACGCCATAAATCATGCACTTGAGAAAAAAGATTACTTGTAGTTGCCACGATAACAAAAACAAAAGATGTAATAAAAAAAAAAGAAGTTCGGTGCGCTCAGTGTGTTACAATGGGCGGCCTTATCACTAAAAGTGAGCTACTCGAATCTTCTTTTAAAACCTGCAACAATGCTCAGCTGCATTTGGGCCTTCTCAATATGGCGTCATTTACTCTCTCTAGCCCAATTAACCGGCCATAAATGGGGTCTTGTTCAAGAGACATCTACATAGGTTCACATTTACCGAACCCTTCTGACAAGTTATGAATTATGATACGTATAGTTAGTTATTCTACTCACAAAACTCGCAGATCCCAACGAAGTCAAATGTAAAAAACGGCGGGAGTTTTGTTATTTTTGTCTAGTCACGTTTCCCTGTTTCACGGTGAACTAAGTTTGTTCCCTTCAGTTCAAAGTGTAGGTAGCTGTGTCTCCTGACGGAAAAGGATTGTATATCCTTCATAATATTATGATTTATGACTTTATTCGACGGCCCATTATTGCTTGGGTTAACATTCTACGGAATGAAATGGTGAGAAACAAAATGCATGCAGTGGATATATATAACATAATTATGACCCCCAATATGTTTGAGTGTGGTTCATCGAAAACATATGCCTACAAGTTTTAATAGCTTTACCTATCATTCATGAAGCTTAACTATATATATAATAAATAATTTCAATATAAAAATACAGGTTGTATTTTTGTTTTGGCCGGGCTTCACGATCTTGAATGAAGTGTATATTACACGCGTACTTTTTCTTCACTAGTGTGGTAAAGTGTTTTATTTCAAGCCAGTGAGGGTAGATTCTGAACTATAGGTCCCACTGAAAAAAGCTGAAAAGGAACCATGGGCTAAATTTTAAAGAAAATTAATGCGACATATTTTTAAAGTGAAACTTCTTTATCGACGTATGGGAGAATACTAAATCTTATAGTAATGTTAAAAAAATCGTCAAGCTTTCCGATGCCATCTTGAAAATAATCGTCACATTTTCTGTCACTTTGGACTGTCACAGCGCTATGAGTGTTTACTTAAGTTGAGGCACTCCGCAATTTAATATTTCTTTATAAGTCAGTACTTATAAATATTTTAATGAAAACAAATTATATAATAAATGGAATTTCCATTCATTTAAATAAATTTTTTTGCCTTGTGAATTTAGTATTATTTTTATGTTAACTTCACTTTTGATTGTAAGTTTTAGAAGATGAATAAAAATTTATTGAAATTAACCATAATTTAATATTGGAATACAATAATTATTATAAAAACAGTGAACAAAATGAATTGATGATACTATTTTCATTCATCTGTACAAGAATATAATAGCTATAATTTGATACGAAATGATTTCTTTTTTCCGTAAACCTCACTTGTACAATTAGTGTTAAATATGTAATAAAAATAACTAATATGTCATAGCAAAAGTTTCACTGCATACGTGTGTACATTAATACACACACATAGACACTTTTTTTCTTTAAAATGGACAGCTTCCATTTTAAAGAAAAAAGTGTGCTTTGCACAAAATCGTAGCGAATTCGAGCAGCTTACACGACCGTGGTCAAATAAAACTCATACTTTAAATAATTTCTAGCAACTAGCCTTATGATTTTTACTTCATTTATTGAGTAATTAGCTTCCACCAGCGGCTTCGCCCTCGTGATTTGTTGATAAAAGAAGCCTATGTCCTTACCCAGGCTTCGGACTATCCATATCAAATTTCATTACAAACGGCTCAGCAGATTATCCGCGAAACATACATTCACACAGATAAACAAACAGTCAGGCAGTTAGAAGTTACTTTCGTTTTATATATATATATATATTTTATATTGAATTACTTGAATCTTCGCACACTATGCAACACATTAATTGTCTATGGTAGTAGCTACTATCAAAAATGTAGTCAACAACAGCAGCTAACGATCTAAATATGACCCATTTCAGGTTCCCATTACACGTAGGTACAGGTTGAAAACTGGTTCAGTATTCCAGTGATTTCAAATTTCTATTGAGAAATAGTTTTAGTCGGGCTAGCCCGTTCATTTTCCGAGCGGCGAAGGAATTTCGAGTCAATTTTGCAGTAGTTCTATTACTTTATAATATGAACTTCCTCTCGTATAACACTTACAATGGTCCATTTGCGCTCAATTCGAAACTTTATCATGATTTATACCTATTGATAAATAAATTATAGAACCAGCCTGTTACGGTCACACTGCAGGGCAAAGGCCTTTCCTAATACAGAGAAGGCACAAGCATCACCACTCTTGCTTATTGCTTGAGTTGGATGGTGATTTTAGGGTTCCAATTATATATTACATTAACTGAGGGAAACCTTAGTTCACGAAAACTGCTCGGGCACCTTGCTGCGCGGCCATTTTATTTTTAAATGCTGAACTTCGACTCATGTTACGCAATAAATAACAAGCGTTGAGTTATCACACCATAACATAACACATACACAAACACACCACAACACATGCACAACACATACACACACTCACGCATATACATTGATTACATTGCAACCTCCGAAGAATTGTAACGGACTCACTCGCCGCGGGAGGAAGACCTGGAGTCCTGAAATACAGGGCTACCCTAGTTTAGGCTCCAGTCCACTCCATTTATTATACTTTCTGTACTGTGTTACATCAATGTGGAAAAATAAATGTTTAAAAAAAAAAAAAAAAAAAAAAAAAAAAAAAAAAAAAAAAAAAAAAAAAGTTATTACACATCTGTTTCTTTTACATACAATGCAATCCAACTGGAATTTAGGTCTAGTTAGCACCTTAAATTAAACCTAAAACATTTAATAACAAAATAGTAAATTTAAAATTTTCTAAAAATAAATTTAGCAACACTGAAATTTTGACAATGACTTACTTCTTTGAATATTTCATTGTCAAAATTTCAGTGCTGCTAAATTTAGCGCTGGGATCGGTGAATAAAGTATATTTACGTAAAAACGGGTTTGGACTATGGGAAACTATTAGACAAACGATATTATGAATGTGGGTCCCACCTACGGATAGCTATAAATCTTTTTGGGTTTAATCCGAGGTCAAACTAATTTTAAGTTAATCTTTATTTATGTAATTTGACGGTAGGCAATTACGAAGCTGATGGTCTAGATAAAGTAACATTCTTTCTAACTTCTCCGCTGTTCTTTCCTGATTAATTTCGTTGTGGGATCCATCACAATTGAATCGTTTCTCCGGGACTTGTCGAGGTTCATTGACTCGACGGTTTTCTGGTGATTGCCACTGTTTATTCTGGCTTTTAGGAAATCCAGTGGTTTGGGGATAGTGACTGTAAACATGGCAACAATGTATGGTTCTGAAATAAGCTAGCTATAATAAGCTTATTTATTATTATTTATTCTTTATACGAAAAGAGGCCTTTTGCTGTGGGGAAGCTATTTTTAGTATTTGTTTTGCCACCTATTCTATCACATTTGAAGATACGCGTATTGTGACTAAACAATATTTGTTAAGAACTGCATTTTATGATCGGTTTTGGGTGGCGCATCTCACCGCGATGAGAACGAATTATAATTATTTTCAGTATTTTATTCAAATAAGGGAGAAAGATTTGAGATTGGAGTAAGATTTGACAAAGGTCGCGGGCGCAAATCACGGCCGGTACATTATTAGGGGTTTATCCCACATTACGTAGAACATTGAGCACCGTTTTCGTTTGCTCTTAACTATCCACTTTACCTATATGACATTGGTAAGGCTTTTAACTTTCAACCTCCAAGCCTAAATGGGAATATGATTCGCGTATCAAAAGAAATGACTGCGATCGACAATTGAGCGTTTGTCTCGTAGACTTTCACGATTATTGGAAATACATTCCAAGAAGCGCTCACTCAGCTATCCAATATTTTTATTAAACCAATGAAGGAGGCTTCGTTATGCCGAAACACTTCAAAAACCAACCAAAGTGCTTTTCATGAAATTCATGTTCCCAACTTTTCTCCGTTTTTTTGCCTGTCGCCATTGTAGAGTCGCCTCTGAAATCCTGCCTGGCCCAATTACCGTCATTTCTATGCCTGTCTTGTGGCGTCTGAAATTTTATTGGTCGCTCTTAACCAGGGGAGGTAGGGCGAAACTTTTCAAACGTACCTGTAAAGCCTGTAATACACATGCTATTATAAGGGACGCTCCTTTGTTTAGAAGCAAAGTTGCGTCACAGCATGCTATCGGACCTTTTACATTTGTTAGTGAAAATAAAAGCCTCAGAAGCACACTTAATAGTAGTAGCATAGTTTCTACGCCTGAGATACACATGCTCAATTTATCATCCAACAATCACAAAATCCTAATCAAAACGCTGTAACTAAAATAGGATTCAAATGATTTTTATACGGATGCTGAATAAAAATAAAAAGGATGTACTCGAAATGTATGTTACTGAATTACCAAACCAACTAAGCTTTATTTGTACGAGTATACTTAAGTGAACATTTTTAAACCAAATAATGGTATCACAATTCGATTTTCTCGATTGATCTAACTGAAAACATTAAAATTATTTCACCAGATGCTGACTTGATCATATTTGCTGACGATACGATAACTCCTGACAATTTGGAGACCTTAGAATGTAAATTATATGTATTTGCTGCTTGTGAAAGCTGGTTTTCTACGAATGATCCTTAATTAAATGTAAGTAAGTCAAAAGACAAATTGTATGATATTTAGATCTAAAGTTGGGAATAAAGTTTTAGTAAACGTAGAATCCTTAGGCACCAAAATGGATATAATAGAAAGTTTAAAATTCTTAGGTGTTTAAATTGATTATTTGCTTAGTTAGATAGAAGCCAGAACTAGATTCAATGAGAAATAGAATAAGTATAGCGTAACGCTATCAGATCTCTCAGGGATATATTGTCTATTGGCCAACTTCGTACCGTCTATTTTGGTCTAGTTGAATCTAAACAGATATAGCATTACATTTTGGGGTAACAGCTATAAATATACTATAAAGGCATTACTAGGCCTGTACTATACAAAAACGACCATCAAAAACCATGCTTCGTTAAAACTAGACAGAGTTATGTAAGAAGTATTTTATTAAACTTAGAATTTTAACGGTACCATGTCTTTGTATTTTAGTTCTCCTTAATCATTTCAACAAAAACTTGAAACTAGTTTGAACTGACGATAAAAGAACGAAAAGAGTAGATTCACGCAGAAAAGATCTTCCTATTCAGCAGGCAATGTTGTGAAACACTCGTCACGCGTGGAGTCAGTCAATCTGTTTACAAATTGCCAACAGAATTTAAAAAAAAACACAGAATGTCTACATGTTTAAAAATGAACTCAGGGTTTTGTTATTCAATAAAGCCTATTACATATTACAGCATTGACGTATTATGTAATGACAAAAATCTTAAAATTAGTATGAAATTAAACGGCCTGGTTGGCGCAGTGGCTGAGCGATCGGCTGCTGGGCTGCGGGTTGTGGGTTCAATTCTCGCACGGAACAAATATTTGTATGGCCTACAGGTAGTTGTTCCGGGTCTGGCTGTTGGTGTATGCCGTGTATGTGAGTTTAAATGTGTGTAAACGCACCCACTATACAAGAGAAATTCCTAGTGTGACGTTCTAACTTCGATGATGGGTGAGGAACGAGGTTACTTACATAATAATTGTTTATATTGCTTCTTTGTGTGTACCCAAGTGGAAAATATTTTGATATAAATGTATTTTTGTTATAAAATAATGACCTTGAACTTGAACTTAACGATGTACGAGCGAGGTGTAAGCACCAAAAAAGGCCGGCTTAAGACCATGTAGCGTACTTGTTGACGATCATACTCTTTTTGTATATGCACTAACTTTTTTTTTTAGACATTGCCTCACACTAGGAATTTCTCCTGTATCGTGGGGGTGCGTTTACAAACATTTAAACTCACATACACAAACGGCCAGACCCGGAAAAACTACCTGTGGGTCACACAAATATTTGTTCCGTGTGGGGATCGAACCCACAACACGCGGCGCAATAGCCGATGGCTCAACCACTGCGCCAACCGTGTCGTCTACTACTAGTTGTGTTCTAAGTAGTATTTGTACAAAAGTAGTGTGCTAGTGCTATTACAAAGCATGTGTATTTCAGGCTTCGTGCTTATTCGTTACAATTTAATACCATGCGTTACCATGATCTATTAAATTCCTTAAATAAATGATTACTCGGAGCCAATTAAGTTATCTCCAAGATGAGACACATAAGAGGTAAATTAGACCTTAACGCAATAAGGGACGCCATTTTGAGCCGGTCCTGCTTCACTGATAAGGCGCTGTTGAATCATGCAGAAGATTAATAAGCCTTGAAAATTCATTTTTTTTTTTAATGTTAGCACTTGTGACTATTTTTGTGCATTCCCATGAATTAGGCTTTTAATTAAAATAAAATAAATAATGCTGGAAAATCCACACAGCATCATCTAGCCCCAAGCTAAGCAGAGCTTGTGTTATGGGTACTAGATGACTGATATACTTAATACTATACATTACATAGATAGATATATTTTATATTATAAATAGCAAATACCCAGAACACCCGAAATAAATATTTGTAGATCGTACAAACATTTGTCCCAAGGCGGGAATCGAACCCGCAACCTCCTGCGTCGCAGGCGGACCATCGCCCGCCGCGCCACATCGGTCATCGAATTGAATCATTAAAGCGTATAATAAACCATTTTTAAACAGATTTTTTTACTACGATTTTTCTATCGCACTAGGCTTGCTTTATATTAATTAATGTTACTTAAACATAACTGGCGATATGTGAGTCTACTACACATACACCCGGAGGTATGAATACCTTGTAACCATTTGTGACAAAGAAGAAAATAGGTGTACTTTAAAATATTTTTTTCAGTTACTGTAAGAAGAATAACTGCTATAAAATATATTATAATTATGCAAATCTACATATAATATACTGGTAGTATCAGAAGTAGCTGCGTGGTAGGGGGAGGTGGAAGGGTGAGGTGATAAGTTGCGAGAGCACTTGTCATTCACCCCCCTCCCGACCCTATGCTAGAGCCAGCCCGCGAAGCTGAGCCGGTTAATGATTAAAATGTCCCTAAATCATGTATCTATTTGATCCAGCCTGTCCCTTGCTGTCCTCTTCAGCGACGTCCTAAGCCGAGGTTCGTACCCCGCAGGGGGCGCCCTTAGCGATCGGTCGCTTAGTTTTTAAGTTTTTACCCCTGGCTGGAGGCCTTAATTTTAATTAAGCCCCCCACGGGAAAGTTCGGTTAAGCAGTAGATATCCCTAAAGGATAAACTGCGAGATGCTCATTCCAAAAAAAAAATGTCATTCACCTGCACGGCACGGTCACGGGCATCAACACCCCTCCCGAACCACACAGCCATCTCAGACACCGCCTCAGCCTCTGTAGCCCTAAATGTCTAAGCCTCTGTAGGTGTTACAGCTTAAAGCGTTTATAGTCACGCCGGTATCACCGCCGGTTGCGAGGCCCCGGCCTGACGTAAAGTAATTACTGTAGCTCTTTGGACCTCTTGATTGCATTAGACACGTCCTACACATCGGCCGTCTTCGCACCACAGCTTTAAATATGGATAAGACGTCGCATAGTGATACTCCATGGTTTTAGTGATGCCTTCGGATGCATAATTAAGCATAGTATGATTCAATTAACTAATTTTTAAAGTCTAGTCTGAAATATTTAAAGTAGTAGAAGTAGTTATTTTATTTCTGCAGAATACACGCTTCGGGAAGGATGTTTTACTTTGACTTTTCTCTTGTAGTTTAAATAAGACACAATCAATTCCAGTTGTCACTGGTTTATCCAAGTATGCTGAAATTGTCTGCCAAAATAGGTAAATCATACTGTCTCAAATTAAATCAGGTGGTTCTAAATGAAACCAGGCACCTGTTTGTGGGACCTCTTATATTATTAGAGGTGAACGACAATATTTATGGATCTGTCTATTTTAATTTGAATGGTCGATATTTTAAATGGTCGGAATAGGATTGTTGCTTACCTAAATCGCAAAACGGAAACTTTATAATTTCCTACATACCACCGTACAAGTCTGGACAACCGTATAAGTACGTACAACCGTATAAGTCCGGATATTACTGAAATATTTTACTCGTAAACGATTGGCACTGTTTGGAAGAAGGTATATTTTGTCTATGTACCACTAGCCAAAGGTAGCAAAACTACGAAAGAGATATTTTTATGCAGCCACTTCCGGTACATCTGATCTTCATGCTCCTATACTTGTCTCATTTATTCGGGGTTGCCGAAGCATGTCTTCTTCTTCCACACACTTCTATTTGCCGTCATCTCCTTTCTAGCCATATCATTTCGGTCTTCCTCTACTCTTATAACCATCCAAATTCATACTCAAAACTTTCCTCGCGACATGTTCCTCATTCCTCTGTATCACATGCCCATACTATGACAACCCATTTCTACACAAGTTATCGATCACCGGCACCACTTTCAGACTTACTCATACATACTCATTTCTTATTCTGTCTATTCACTTAACACCATACGTTCCACTGAGCATTCTCATCTACATGCAACTGCCTTCCATTAGTCTATTTGTGGCCGAACATTCTGATCCATACAAGACAGCAGGCTGAAGGCACCCGAGGGATGAAAGTGGGGTATTGATTAATCCCATTATTAAAATGGCTATAACTTCTTCACTCAAAACTTAGTAAAAAACGTGCTGCTGAAATTTCATAAAATTAGTAAGTAATTACTGGTTACTTACGTGTTGATTCAGAGCATGTTCTCAGCAATGTAATATCTTATTATTGTATACCGTTATGCTCAAGGACGGATCCAGCTTTCATGTCAAGGGGAGATAACATAGTCGTGATCGAGTATACGATTTATTCGTTTTGAATGTTATGCGATATAATGATTATGACAAGTAACGTTATGAAATTATGGTTTCGAAATTTATACGACCCAATAATTATTTATTGCTTGGTTTCCAAGATTAACTGTTTGAAATTACATAAATATAATTCCCAGATAATTCATGAATTCGAACGAGCTGTCGTATTTCGGCTTGGTCGAGTAAGCGGAGGACCGAGAGGACCCGGCATGATGTTCTTACTTCCTTGCTTCGACACTCATATGGTAATAGACATGCGAAGTGTCTGCTTTGACGTGCCTCCCCAAGAAGTAAGTGACCTATAAGCTTAAAATTGTACAGTGTTGCAAGTGGATCTAGTCAGGAATTAATTTCAAATTCAGGTTTTTTTTTTAATAAATACGTTGCCCCACACTAGGAATTTCTCCTGTATTGTGGATGCGTTTACAAACATATAAACAGACATACACAAACAGCCAGACCCGGAACAATTACCTGTAGGTTATACAAATATTTGTTCCGTGCGGGGATCGAACCCACAACACGCGGCGCAGCAACCGATGGCCCAACCACTGCGCCAACCGTGTCGTCAAGTAAATAATAAATACATAATGCTGGACAATCCACACAGCATCATCTAGCTCCAAGCTAAGCAGAGATTTGTTCCAAGGTGGGAATCAAACCCGCAACCTCCTGCGTCGCAGGCGGACCTTCGCCCGCCGCGACACATCAGTCGTCCCTAGTTGACATAATAAAGACGATCTGTTGACATAATAACCCTCATTTAATATTGAGTAATGAGTTACTCAATATTAAATGAGGGTTACCTCAGGGATCGCTTCTACACTTGGCCACAGTACATGTATGTGCCCAAGCGCTAAACGCGAATTTGTTAACAAATACTTATTTTATGTGTTTTTCGTTTAATGAAAATAGCTGTTGAGTTACTCTTTTTGTTAGATTTTGAATTTTAATTGGTGCACCCCACGCTTTTTTCCATTAATATACATTTTTTTCTAATTTACACTTTTCTTAATCCAAATTTATTAAATTTTATTTTCTATTTTATAGTTGGATTTTCTATAAAAGCGTGTTTTTTTATTTTTTTTAAACTATAATTTTACGACGACAACGAGTTTAAGATTAAGTGACTATTTGAAAAACAATAATAAAGATTCAATGATTTTATATTACGACTTTTGTAGCTATATTATTCTGATCTCAGAAAAAAACAAAATTCTCCACATTATTTAGGCAGGCCGGGTTTGCTTGCTGTTTGTCGAAGAACGAACTTGGTATCAGATAGTTGTTATTCTCAATGTGCCTAATTATTCTTGAAGATTTGCTCTAGAAACACTTACATACTGGGAGCCTACTTACGAAAGGCTGTAATTACGAAAGGTTGTATGTGGTATTATTTTATAGGCTGAATTAAAATAATATTACATAGCCTTTATATATTACGCTAAAACACAACAGCTATCACTTTCTTGTTATTCTCGTTAAATGTTCCATACATGTATAAAAAAATGGTTAATTAAACAAACCCAAATTCGCATGTATTATAACATATTAGTTAAAATTAAAGTTAATAATGAAGACTCCATTTTGTACTATGGCAACAAGTAGGAAAGACGCAGGAGAACAGCTGGATGGATGGAGAGACCAACACGTGTAAAAAGACCGGTGCGATAAGAGTGCATGTGCACACAACACATCACATCATCAGTCTATATTAGTCCACTGCTGGACATAGCCCTCTTCTAATGAGCGCCATAGCGCCCTGTCTTCAGCTTGCCGCATCCAGCATTTGCCTGCATGTGCATGTGCATACTATCTTAAAGTTCCGTTTTTTCCATTTAAACTGTACTTAAATAAAATGCTTATGAGAATCCCTTCTTCTATCCCTTCGCTCACGATGCTACGGTAATCGACAATTGCGTTGCTGTCATCGATCTGTCCAAGGCACATCATGAAATAATCGACAAAATCACAAAATAGTGCCATATATGTTCAGGCAGATGTCGATCGGCTTGCATAAATGTCGTATGTAATATGTTTGCTATAGTATCGAACGCAAAGATGGACGTGTTGACTGCACCAGCCTTATTATTTACATTATGCTAATCAGCAGTACAGCGTTAAAAGGCCATGGAGAAGAAGACGCTGGTGGATGTTAAAAATTCACAAAAACCGCACACTACTGAGCGAGCGATGTGTGGACGGCAAATGAACATATTAAGCATATTCGCAATCATCAAAGGATTGGTTGTAAAAAATCGACAAGCAGGCGGATATGGGTGTTCTTGTATTCGCGTATTCGTCTTGTTCGTGAGCATAAGCAAATATGGAAGAATAGAGCCAGTTTACATCGATTGTATGTGACATCCATCAAAAAAGAAAAAAATTGTGACAGTTAGTTGACCAAATTAAATGAGGTTGAGGTTGTTTAAAAGAAGTATGGTTCAAACCGAATGCAGCGTTCGATGACACAAACTAGCGAACATCGTTGGTCACCCATAATAAAAAACATTATTAAATATTTCAGATTTTGACGAAGGATTCTGTAACAGTGACTGTGGACGCTGTGATCTTCTATAAGGTCAAGGATCCTCAGCGTGCCATTATTGCAGTGGCTGATTATCGGTAGGTATCATCATTTATGTTTTTCTCTTCGTCTTCGTGTCCCAAAAGTTTTTGGTCACAATCATTTCCTTCAGCAGGTTTCAAACATTTCCAAGTTTTCTCATGAATATTAATTAAAACCTTTCCCCCCATATTTAAGCATTTCCTTATATGTGACTGTTTGAAGCGCTATTTAATTGATTTAAAGGGAAAAAGATCGCCTGCAATGCGAAATTAAATAAATGTTTAAATTAATGTTTTTTTTTTTTTTTTTTAATGCCCTTTACAAGCCCTTGGAGAAGGACCCATTTGTCTCTTAAAAATGTAGAAGGCTAAATAGCTCGCTTCAAAGCTTATTTTATTAACCAGTGAGTCAACACATCTCCTGGCTGCAACGACTCTCCGGAATATCCTTGGAACGAAAGCCTTGGCACAGCTGCTGTCAGATAGAGAATCAATTAGTATGATGATGCAAACCAGCCTTGACGATGCCACTGGACCTTGGGGAATAGTAGTCGAAAGGGTAGAAATGTGAGCCAGTATTTTAATACCTTACATGAATGACGTCACAAAAGTGCAGTAGCTTATAAAATTCCCTGACTAAATTAGTTATTTAATTTCCATCTCAAGATACTAGCTATCATAGACAGTCTTTGCTGTCTATTCGGAAAAGTTCATGACACACGCTTAAAAGACTCTGCATAAGAAATGGTTTCATCAATTTAAAACACTTCTCACAATAAACCCCCCCACACACAGATATTCATCTGCCTAGCCATTTCTCAACTATGTTGGGTCGGCTTCCAGTCGAATCGGATGCAGCTGAATACCAGAATTTTACATGGAGCAACTGCCTATCTGACCTTCACAACCCAGTTACTGGGCAACACGATACCCCTTGATAAGACTGATTGTCAGACTTTCGGGCTTCTGACTACCCGTGACGACTGTCAAATATGTACAAATGACATCCGAGACCTGTGGTTTAAGGTGCTTTCCAAGAATCGGATGAGTCTCGATACATTACGCATGGTCACCCATCCACAGCATCGGCAACCGTAGCTTAACCTTCGATCAACCCGTGCGCCTGTTTTTAATAGCCACGACCTCCTCCCCACACACACATATATATTTTACAAAAATATTGGTGTAATGATGTTTATGCACACATCATGCAAAGTTATTTTGGCATGCGTTATGTAGTCATTTCACAACGTAGGTTTATAAAAAACATTTTGGGTTTCGGTTTGTTATTGATCCAAGTTATAATAGCCTGATGTCAACTGCTCATAATCTTTTACAAAATATCGCTTTTCCCAATACAGGGACGTTAATTGTTGAAGAGTTCTACTGGTGCTTTACCTTACGCTTCACTTTACCACATGCATTGTGAGGAGTATTAATTTAGCCACTATCTTACTATCACTAATCGAATCGCAACCCATGAAATACTTATTATTGAGTAGTTCCGGTGACCATTTGCGGCCATCTTCATCAGTTACACTTTACCAAATGTTCCGAGAGCTAAAAAAATACCTAATTCGCCATAGCCGGGCCTATAATATTTCAAGGGTTCCCTCGATCGGGAGAAATTATCACAAACGAATTGATGGCCTCCGACGTCCTTCACTTATTAATAAGTGAAGATCGTCACGGTTGCGATCTCTCTTACATGTCACCAGCCAGGCAAATCAATTCGTCACTATATTTCTGGATGTTCTCTTCCAACTTCCAATTAAAAGTTCTTGCATAGGGAAATCCTTGTAGCCAGGATTATGCAATAAAGATTACAAGTCCTCCACTCTGCTTTTAAAAAAGTGGAGTTTCAGGAGTAATCGATATAATCAACTGTCGAATGCGGATTTGCACTTTTACCTAGAAGTAGTCTAGATCGGACCCCGAAAATAAATAAAATCCAGGTCTTGTACCTCACTGCTTGAATGTTTCCTAGAAAGGACGTGCGCCTACCTGAACAGTTGCAAAGGGCGATGGCCGCAGAAGCCGAGGCAGATCGTGAAGCTCGAGCCAAGATTATTACAGCTGAAGCAGAAATAATATCGTCTAAAGCCTTGAAAGAGGCATCGCAATTGATGATCGATAACCCGATGGCACTGCAGGTAAAAAAAAAACATACTTGGGTGTCTTAGGTGTTTTTAAGATACCCTACTTTTTCCGTGATTTTTTATTCTTTCCTATTTTAATCGGATTTAGTTTACCATTATTTCTTCTTTCTTTCGTTTTAAAATAAAACGTTTGCCCCACACTAGGATTTTCTCTTGTATCGTGGGTGCGTTTATAAACAGCCAGACCCGGAACAACTACCTGTAGGCCATACCAATATTTGTTCCACGTGGGAATTGAACTAACGACACGCGGCGCAGCAGTGGATCACTCAATCACTGCGCCAATCATGTCGTCAATGAATGGTTTTATTTGCGCGAGCTTCAATTTTTTTTATACATTAAATCGTCCTGTTTATAACATCACTGCCAGTGACATTTCCAACAAACTCAGTCCAGCCGTTTCGGACACGAACCAAAACTAACGTACAGACAGACTTAAATCTATAAATTCTGTTTTTTGGTATAAGGACTGTAAACATTTTCTCATTACAAACAGATACTTTAATTTTTAATAATAAGGAGGTTCACTGTTGGACACGGTCAAAGATTGCCATTCAGTTTTGTGTGTGTTTTGCGTGAACGGTGGGCGTTTTTGGGGACTGTCTTTTGTAAACGTTTTGACGTTGAAAGTGTGCTGATTCTCAGCCCAATTTGAATATATGAATTTTGATTTTGATTTTGCTACCTGTCACTCTTCCATACGGGGCCTTCATATACTGATCCCTTCGAAACGCAATCGTAGTTTTATAAGTCGCTCTTTGTAACACGTGTCTATCTATTTCAGTTGCGGTACCTCCAAGCACTCAATTCGGTATCGGCGGAAAAGAATTCAACAATAATTTTTCCATTTCCAATGGATTTCCTGGGAGGCTTCATGGGGGATCATTAAGGAATGCAATCAATAAAAGCGTGTATTGCACATTCAGTTGGTACTTTCACGGTATTTAATTGATTCACAGTACAGTCGCATGTTATAAAATTACATGGCAATCTTCTCTTCTATTCTTCTATACAAATAGATGAAATTGAAGTGTCGGTTTGTAATGTCCAAATAACGGCTTTTTACGAAATGAAAATACGGTACTTATACCAAAAAAAACATTTTTTATCTATCTGTGTGTCTGACTGCTTGTTTGGGTAATATCCGAAACGGCTAATTTTGACGGAAATTTCAATGGTGGATAGTTTATGTTATAATTATGACGTAACTTAGGCTACGGTTATATTATACTAGCTGTGTCCGCGACTACGCGCACGTGGAAATTGTCAAAAAAATATTTTTCTAAAATCCAAATAGCCTTAGTTTCACCTTAACATATCAGCTATTTTGCCAGTAAAAGTCCCGCCAAAATTGGTTCACCCGTTTTAGAGATTACTTTAAAGAAAAAGGCGGACAGAAAAAAAGAAATGGTACAACTACCGTGTAAACTTTCATATGCATCTAGAAAAACCTGTGCTTTTGACATTACAAACAGACACTTCATTTTCATTATTTGCATAGATATAGATTTGTTTAGAAATAGATTTGTTTAGAAATAGATTTGTTTAGAAATAGATTTGTTTAGAAATAGATTTGTATAGATATAGATGTGTAGATGTAGCTCGACGATCTTATCTTTGGAATTCGAGTCGGTGGTGTTGGTTAACAAAATACGGTCTTATGTGCTAGCTAAACTGTTAGTCCTAAAAACTGCCGTTTATACCCCTATATTAAAAAATACTGTAAAACATATTTAAGTTAATTTTGTATAAGGTTAGGTTGTATCGTTTTAGTTATCAGTAATTTTGTATTATAAATAATAAATAAATAAATAATGCTGGACAATCCACACAGCATCATCTAGCCCCAAGCTAAGCAGAGCTTGTGTTATGGGTACTAGATGACTGATATACTTAATACAATACATTACATAGATAGATATTTTTTTTATTATACATAGGAAATACCCAGAACACCCGGAACAAATATTTGTAGATCGTACAAACATTTGTCCCAAGGCGGGAATCGAACCCGCAACCTCTTGCGTCGCAGGCGGACCATCGCCCGCCGCGCCACATAGGTCGTCAAAATTATTAGTATTAACAATTAATAGTATTAACGTACCTATTGCGTAATTGTTAGTAATGTAATGTTATTTTAAATAGTTAATCATTATTACAAGTAGCTATCGCATTAGGTTTGTAACCTGTAATGATAGTATAAGAGTTTTAAATAAATAAATAAACGGCAGTTTTTGGGACTAGTCGCATCCTACTCACCACAGTGAGACGCGTGGTGTGGTAACCGTATGAGGTTATTGAAACCTTGATCAACAACCCCTTTCGCCCAGTCACTTCAAGTGCAAAGACAGTGCGTCATAAGGACTGACACGAGGAGAAATAAACAAGTTTGAGATTTCTGATCTCAGTGTTATTTGTGATCATAAGATAACATCACGCCTGTAATCCCTGAAGTGTTAGGTAGAGACGTACATTAGTACACCCATATTTCCCCTGTTATGTTTAAGTCCTATGAGTATGATAAATATGATGTATTGCACGTCTCAACGCGAAGCGTTGAGTTGTGCTTTACTCTCACTCTCTCAAGGTCAAGCAATTATCTCGGCTTAAAGTGCTTTTATCCGATCCTTTTGGACTTTGAGTATTAAATGAGTTGACAAATATCAACAATAACACTTTTTTATGACAGTAGATACTTTAAAAAAACACTATTTTTGCTAGATAGTAAATAAAAAGCCGTTTTGAAAAACTATTTCAGTGGACGTCGGGTTGTCTGTATGTTCGGATGATGTATGTGGTCACGATATCGCCCAAAAAACTTCACTTTTTGAGTCATTTTTTTTTTCATCCGCTTCAGTATCATTCTGAGTTTGAAAATTACCGTCTAATTCAATCAAGTCATTTTTGTCACAAAATGAGCGTTGAGACGTGCACTTTTGGATTTTCCAAATTTTTTGTGATTACTATTCTAAAAACTACGATTTAAAACGAAAACGACTATTGTAACCAATAAGCCTGATATAGTGTTGATTGATCGAATTCCGAGGCGCGAAACGATTGTTGATGTAACGCTCCCGCATGACAGGAACCTCGTGAAAGCCGAGTAAGACAAACCAATAAAGTATCTTGACTTGGCTCGCGAGGTTGTCGACATTTGGGATGTGGACTCTGCAATCGTTGTATCGATAGTCGTGTCAGCCAATGGTTTAATAGCTAAGAGCCTCGACCAACACCTAGGTTGGCTCTCGTTAGGCAGCTGGGTCAAGGGCTTGATTCAGAAAGCCTCGGAACACGGCTTCTGGACACGGCTCGTATTGTTAGGCGATTCCTCTCTCTGGAGCCCTGAGCTGTAGCTTGGACCCTGTTCCCGATACCGGTGAGCTACTATTTTTTTATATTTTAAATGTTTTTTTTTATATTCAAGTGTTTAAAAATGTATAAAATAAGGAACAAATTAAATAAAGGAAATAATAATACTTAAAGAAATAAAAATTGGCACGCAAGAACCGTAGTTGGATTATTAGTTGTTAAACAACCCATGTCTTTCTATTTCAGTTGCGGTACCTCCAGGCACTCAATTCGGTATCGGCGGAAAAGAACTCAACAATAATTTTTCCGTTTCCGATGGATTTCCTGAAAGGTTTCTTGGACGGATTAGGAGATCGACACTCCAAGGTACCTGAATCCACACAGCCCTTCGAGGTACCCGAATGCACACAACGCGACAAGTTACCCATATCAACACGTTACAAGGAACCTCCTCATGACGTAACAACTGAAACAGAATGTGAGAGACGGTGTTCTAGAAGACATATACTTTTTTAAAATACGTTTTTTTTTCCAAATAAAATGCAACTATAAAAAAATCTTCGTTAGTTGTACTTGTTTAGAATCATTCAACCCTTAAATTTGTTATTTACATTGATAAAAGTTTGTTTACTTTGTTACCCAACTTCAACATGTCTGCGTCAGGGAACACACAAAACTTTACCCAGCATCCTTCCGCCTGATACAAGCAGTATTCTCGTGACTTTTCTCAGCACATAATCATGTCTTGAAAAATAATGGCCCTCTTTATTCTGCAAAACCTGGCACGATGAAAAGTTACTGCAGATTGAATCGCAGAAAAAGACGCCGGCTTAAATAAGAATATTCAGAGTTTGCTTTTTAAATATATTTTGAACATCTTTTGCAATGTGGGCAAATAGAAAAATTATGCGGCAATCTAATAGGGCGGCCCCTAATCACGATCACTTGGTTACAGATTCAGTTTTTGTTTAACGTGTTTTCGTTTTTACTTTATTAATAAAAGGTGTCAATGAAGGTAAAGATAATTCGTATGATTTATAAACCTCCTGTCAACAACATTCATCTACTATGTTGGGCCCACCACACGATATTGGGTCTTCTTCCAGTCTAACTGGTTGCAGCTAAGTACCAGTATTTTCCTTAGAGCAACTGCCTTACTGACTTCTACAACCTCGTAACTGAGTAACACGACACGCTTTGGTAAAACTGGTTGTCTGACTTACGACTTTTCTTTTGACTTCCCGTAACGACTATCAAGATGACCTACGGCCTCAGGTGTTTTCCGAGACACGGAGGGGTGTCAATACGCACTGCATAGTCCTCCAGCCAAGGACTAACCTCTACAACCTTAGATGGACCCGGGGGGCTGTTACGGTTTAGCCACAAATCTCTTTCGATTCACTATCTGTATTAGCAAGATAATGTATTCATTCATTTTTTTTTTTTTTAAAGAAGATAATTTGCAATGTCGCCTATACTTCCAAAACAAAATATACTAATAGTGGAATTAAATCCCTTTTGAGAGTATAAACATTGTTGGATCTCGTTACTGTCATTATCAAACAGTAGTTTTAACACGTCAATGTGCAGGCTGGATAGGAAACTAAAATAGGGTAGTGTCCTTAAAAAATCTGATTGGTCCGAAAGTTGGATTACTCAAAAATACTGGACACGTATTTTTTCTTTTGTCACGTAAACCAAAAATGACGACGGTTGAAATTACAAGCACAAGCCCCTTCTGAACTTTGATGTGCTATATCATTGTCACTTTTTATTGAATTAAGTAAGCAAAAAATACGTGTCCAATATTTTTTGGTAATCTTACTGACGGACTAAATAGACTTAAAATATTTTTACCTAGGACACATCCCTATTAATAAGATAATTTGGACGAGTAATAGATATCAGCGATATAACCAAATCTCGATAGGATACCGAATTTAGCTGCTTATTAATGTTTAATAAGCGTTCGCTTACGGAAATACTGTCAGGCATAAGGTAAGGAAAAGTATATGAGAGCGTATAGTATGCAAGTGGCTGAGAGAATTCGACGCCGGGCTCCAGGGCCGGGCGGCGAGCGCTCCTCGGTACGAAAACTCACTAGTTTACGTAACAACCAGCTTTCCACCGACAGTGCTCTCATATTGACTTCCTTACGTATGCAGTGACCTTTTCGTAAATGCACAACTTAACATTTTTTCAGCATTCGATTACGTATAGATACTCTCAGTTAATTTATCTGGCTGTCAGACTTGAGGACTGAATATAGATATATTTAGTCCGCAAGTCTGACAACCAGTCTTACCAAGGGGTATCGTGTTTTCCAGGTGTGGAAGTCAGATAGGCAGTCGCGTCCATGTAACATACTGGTATTCAGCTGCATCCGGTTAGACTGGAAACCAGCCCTAACATAGTTGGGAAAAGGCTAGGCCGAAGATGAAGATGATGATATATCTTTCATCTTTAAAAATACGCTTGGATTGAAGGGACATCGAATTATAACCCGATTCCACCAGTTCAGTACAAGATTCTGGACCCATTGAAATATCTCGTCGGCTAAATATCTAGGTTTTTTTTCTGATGTTTTCAATACTTTAAAACTCCATATTTAATTTTATAAATGTGAAAGTAACTCTGTCTGTCTGTCTGTTACTTTTCCACGCTTAATTTGCTGAGCCGATTCATTTGGAAGAGACTCTGGGATAAACAAATTATAGTTTTTAATCCGCGACTTCGTCTGCATCTGCGTTAACTGACATTTTCGCGGACAAAGTCGCGGGCAAATGCTAGTTTTAAATAGAGATTGTTTAATCATTTACTTCTTATATTAAAAGCTCATAGGGTTAAATAGTAATCATTATTTATTGAAGTCTAAAGTAAAAATATATCAGAAAAAGATGTAGTAATTAGGAAAGCCGACGAAAAATCTCAACGCAGGGGGATCCAGAATCATATTCTGATATCATGGTATCAGGTTTTGCGTCTCTGTCCCTACCACCCATTATGATTCTTCTGTACGTGTTTATGTCACTGAAGTCCTAAACGGCTGGAACGATTTTGATGAAATCTTTTGGGTTTGTGCCTGTGAGTGGGTACCTGGACGGCTAAGGTTCACACTTGGACCCGGCAGGTGGAGCTGTTCGTTGTGTCATGATGGTCCAGTGGTTAAGGCATAGCCCCACATAAATGGGGTTGTGGGTTTTACGTTATAGGGCCCGATAAGATTGTCCATTTATTAGTATAACTACTTTATAAAGTCCGATGGGACTAGCATGTACAATTGATTAAAAGTCCCTAATAATAAATAAAGAGAAAAAAAATGGGGTCTCGGGTTGGTGGTTTGACGGCACGGTTAGCGCAGTGGCTGAGCGATTGACTGCTGCGCCGCGTGTCGTGGGTTCGACTCCCGCACGGAACAAATGTTTGTAGGGCCTACAGGTAGTTTTTCCGGGTCTGACTGTCTGTGTATGTGAGTTTGAATGTTTGTAAACGCACCCACGACACAGGAGAAATTCCTAGTGTGGGGGAATGATTTAAAAAAGAATTCGGACAAGTAATTACCAAGCTATTATGACGATAATATAAACTTTCTCAGTTTAAATTAGACTTCAAACATGGTGGAGGAAAACGTCTTGAGGAAAACAGAACTTAAATAATCATAATAAGTCTGAAATCGCCAATCGTCCTTGGGCAAGCATGGTGATTTATGGTCGTGCCTTTTCTGTATAAAAAAAGGCTTTGCCCTGCAATGTGACGAAAATAGGCCAGTACTATTATTATTAATCTCTGCAATTACTGATCCAATTTAGCTACACTATGGCTACAATGTGAAGCAATGTCGCTTAACAGCGTGCTTCTCCCGGTCTGCTCCGACTTTCGGTATCTCGGTTCACTTGTGCAAAGTGACGGAGAAATAGATCGGGCTGTCAAGCACCGAATTAACATAGGGTGGAAGAAATGGCGGCAGGTAACGGGAACAACCTGTGACCCCCATATTCCCCTTAAACTTTAGGGGAAGATTTACAAAACAATGGTTAGACCTGCTGTCTTGTATGGATCAGAATGTTGGGCCGCAAAAGGCATGAATGAAAGGCAGTTACATGCAGCTGAGATGAGAATGCTAAGGGGGATGTGTGGTGTTACGCGAATGGATAGAATAAGAAATGAGTATGTAAGAGGAAGCCTGAAAGTGGCGCCTGTGACCGAGAAGTTGTGTGTGGAAATCGGTTGTCATGGTATGGGCATGTGATGCGAAGGAATGAGGACCATGTTGTGAAGAAAGTTTTGAGTATGAATGTGCAGGGTTACATGAGTAGAGGAAGACCAAAGAAAAGATGGATGGATTGTGTGAAAGATGATATGGCAAGAAAAGAGGTGACCCATGAGATGACGGAAAATAGAGATATATGGAAGAAGAAAACATGCTGCGCCGACCCCAAATAAATTGGGATAAGGGCATGAGGATGATGATATGGCTACAATGTGATGACGTCACGGGTATCAGCCAAGAAGTGGTTACCTAATACGGCGCTATCGATTGTGACGTACATATGTGCGATTTTTTACTTTCTATCGACGTGTGAAATAAAACAACCTCAGGCTGGGCTTTGTTCCACTCTGAATATGTGTAGTTACAGTGCGGTGCGTCCCTCTGATCTTTGGCGAGTGTTGACACTGGCTGTTGATCAACCGTGTGCGATGCCGCACGCGTGAAAATTCCACACTGCGTGTGTGTTGGCAATATTTACTGTTCGCAGCACTGACCGTATTAGGTTTAAATCCTGTATATGGCTTTTTTTTTAAACCATTGTTTACCTACCTCGATTAAATTCCTCGAATTCAATTAATTGAGAGGTTTCGTTTACCTTTTCATTCATATTCTGTGTGATTGTTTACGAAAAAATTACAAAATTACAGAAATGTATAAAATATGTAATAGCGAGATGTGGATCTCGCTATTACATATTTTATACATTTCTGGAGAACCTCATCCAAGTACGCATTCATTTTCAGTGTTGTTGTTGAAATAACGGAACCATTTTAATTAAAATGCGAACGCAGCTATAAATTATCTGCTCGTCTATGGAACAGTTGACAAAAGGAGGGGGGGAAGGGAACTGAATCAACTTTATGTTTATCTAATTTTACAAAGGTATTAAGTACTCGTTAAAAAGAAATCTAGGAAACGTTGTAGATTGAAAATGCACCCATTTAATTTTATTGTTTGCTGACTTTATGGGACAAGCCCGCCATACTATTCCCAAACCACTGCAACTCTTGAAAACCAGAATTAACAGTGGTGACCACCAGAAAAGCGTCCAGACAATGAAACCCGACGAGTCCCGGAGTAACGATTCAACTGTATTGGATCCCGCAACGAAATTAATCAGAAAAGAACAACAGGAGTTAGAAACATAAATAATTTCCACTTCCCTCCATATTTTACCCGAAATATCATCAGGGAATAGTGCTCCAGGGCATTAAAGTGTTACATTTATCCACAGTAATACGACGTATGACGACCTATGTGGCGCGGCGGGCGAAGGTCCGCTTGCGACGCAGGAGGTTGCGGGTTCGATTCCCGCCTTGGGACAAATGTTTGTACGATCTACAAAGATTTGTTCCGGGTGTTCTGGGTATTTTCTATGTATATTAAAAAAAAATATCTATGTATGTAATGTATGATTGTATTAAGTATATCAGTCATCTAGCACCCATAACACAAGCTCTGCTTAACTTGGGGCTAGATGATGCTGTGTGGATTGTCCAGCATTATTTATATTTATTATTTATTTATAATACAGAATTCTCCATAAATTAGGGTGAGCTTACATTTTCCATGAAATATGAAATCTAGTTTTTGAAAGACGAGCACTTTCAAACTATTATTTTGGTTTAGGTATTATTCCCCCTTCATATGCTACTCAACAATTCATGATGAAAGCCGTTTTCCGAAAAGTCCTTTGTTGATCAAAAGCTGTTAACAATGAAATATATACAGAGAGCGTTAATAATGTGGGTTATCGATGACTTGCAACGTATGTTAAATGGGATAAGTGGAGGGGATTCCCCGTCGCCTTCAGGGCGAAGTTAAGAGGATTGGAGGATAGCCTTCGTACAAAAGCTCACTTGTTACAATCTATATAAGTTTTATCTTTTTATCTTTCTTTTTGTTTTCTTATGCACAATCTTTTTAAAAAACGGTCTGAAAGAAAAAGCAAGCTGTCATTATTCTCGGTTTTCTATAAACACGGCAATCGTCTAGTCGTGATCATGATGATGACTTTTTTTGGGCATCAATTTTTAGGAATCTTAATTTACAGTTCTTTCACTAGTTTTTTTGCCAAACGTGATGATTGGGCTGATATCTACAAGTATTTATTAAACATTGGGTTTTATTAGGGTAATGAATACTAAAAAAAATAATCAATTTATTTTATTTTTAATGTAACAAAGAAAACTCCCAACCTCACTGCGTCGCGTCGGCAGAATTGTGTGCTCAAATTAGTTCCTTAATAAAATGCAATACTTGAAGGCTGAAGAATTTCTGAGAAACGATTTTTGTTCGACAAATACTACGTCGTAACAATTACTAGAAGCCGACTTATTAAGTAACGAAAGCCACTTGAATAAACCTTTAATATCATGTTCGCATAATAACGTGAAAATTATGACTGACTGCTATTCGTTTAAATTGTTATGTCTTCGCATATTTAAGAGTCACGTTACGAAGAAATTGTTATCTCACAGGCTTATTAAAATATTACAGGCAATTACACGGGTACACAATGTGCTTCGGTATAAAGTGCTGATCGGCTTACTGCGAGCGTCACACATCTCGGTCAAGAGGCTCTGCTCAAGAATTTTAACCGAGATTAATAAACGTCGAGTACGCTGAAAGGTGCCTCTTCTGTGTTCACCATCGGTCTATTACTTATTGCGCCCTATTCGTGTATTCATCCTTCGCGTTCTCGATGTCAACTGGGTGTCTTTACTTTATCAGATTCAGTTCTATCTCCGAATTTGTTTCTGTCTAATCCTTTATAAAAAATACCCTCATGAGGACTTTCTCTTGTGTCGTGGGTGCGTTTACAAACATTTGAAGTCATTTACACGAACAGCCAGACCCGGAGCTACAACCTGTGGGCCATACAAATATCTGTTCCGTGCGGGAATCAAACCCAAGACACGCGGCAGGTGCGGCAGTTGATCGCTCAGCCATTGCGCCAACCGTGCCGTCTTTTGTCGTAGTATATGTTCAAGTAGGTGGACTGGATTTATTTCCCTATTTAGTTGTATGTATACAGTACGGATAAGCTACTTTCTTCACTAGGCCAAAATACCAGTGTTAAAATTATGAACCCAAAATGTTTGGAACAAATGTGTGGTGCATCGGTTCGGACGATCGCAATAGTGCTTAGATAGAGTGCTTGTTTATTGCTCACCAATAGCGTCGTAATCTATTCCCCTCAGTTCACTTTTACGACCTACAACTGATATATCTCTTTCGTTTCTCTAGAAACTGGTTCTAACCAGTTTACCCATATGTGACAATTCACACTTTACTATAAACATTTAAGGCTCGCGTCCATAGTTTCGCATTAATAAATGAATAATGCTCGACAATCCACACAGCATCATCTAGCCTCAAGCTAAGCAGAGCTCGTGCTATGTTTACTAGATGACTGATATACTTAATACAATACATATATAGATATTTTTATTATATAACATAGCAAATACCCAGAAAACCTGGAACAAATCTTTGTAGATCATACAAACATTTGTCCCAGGAATCGAATCCGAAAACTCCTGCGTCGCATGCAGACCTTCGCCCGCTGCGCCACAACGGTCGTCATTATACAGTAGGTACAACGAATAGAGAATAGTTTCGCGACTTCTTGACTCCGATACAATCAGATACTGAATGTCCTCCTCGCCATGAGCTAAAACACCACGACTCGGTAAAAGCGCGCTGCAGGGGTGGGTAGATCACATGATGGCACCCGTGGTGCGCTTGCGATTCGCTTCGCGCCCGTGCCAATGACTGGATGCGACTTTTATAAAATTCAAGCGATCAATCTAACCTTGTGGTATCGTGTTACTCAATAAATGAATTGTAGAGGTCAGATAGGCAGTCGCAGCGGCTGCATCCGGTAAGCCAGGAAGCTGTCCCCAACATAGTTGAGGAAAAGCTAGACTGAAACTCGATTCCTACCTATCGCTTCGCTTGATTAACTCAATAATTGTTCCAGTTTCAGTCATGGTTCTTTAATATTTCACTGTTAAGAGGACCAGTTTATATTGACAACGTCTAATAAATCGATGAAAGCCGGCTGCATGCACGAAAAAGGATGACTCATTGTCCCGTTACGCTCATTGTATGCTTGCGCCGCATCTATCTCTTTTGCACTCGATTTTCCTATGCGTCCGAGGAGAAGAAAGACAGCAGCAACACCCAACTTACATCTTTGACGACCGATGTGGCGCGTCGGGCGAAGGTCCGCCTGCGACGCAAGAGGTTGCGGGTTCGATTCCCGCCTTGGGACAAATGTTTGTACAATCTACAAATATTTGTTCCGGGTGTTCTGGGTATTTCCTATGTATAATAAAAAATATCTATCTATGTAATGTATTGTATTAAGTATATCAGTCATCTAGTACCCATAACACAAGCTCTGCTTAGCTTGGGGCTAGATGATGCTGTGTGGATTGTCCAGCAATATTTATTATTTATTTATCTTTCAATAATTGCGTCATGTCAACTGATCATCACCTTTTACAAAATATTCCTTTTCCCTCTGCAGGGACGTTAATTGTTGAGGAGTTCTCCTGGTACTTAACCACCAGCTCAAACATGTTTTGTCAAGTTCATTTTTTATTTCTTCGATGCTCATAGTGCCCCTAAGCGTATACTCCAACTCCTACAACTCCGCCCCTAAGACGACCCACTGACCCTTCGCTTCCCTTTAAGCATTGTGGCAACTTGTTCTGGGTTCTGGGTTCACAACCAAACCAAACGGTTTGGTTGTGGGTTCAAATCCGGACATGTACCCAGGTGACGTTTTAGATTTATATGTTCTTTCTAAGTTTATGTAAGATAATACAATGCCTGTATTATCTTAGACAAACTTAGAAAGATGAAGGAAACTATCATACGGAAACCTATTGAGCAAGCGTGGTGTAATCACCACGCTTGCTTGAGAGAGAGAAGGCATGAGCATTAATATGCTCATGCCTTCTCCGTATGAGAAATGGTATTTGATCTGAAGTGGAACGGTATCAGGCTATTGTATTATCATTTTACCAACGCTCCCTAATTAATTTTATTAAAACCAGAAATGTCTTTATACATACGCTTTGTAGAGAAGTTTTACGCTGCTGAAATCCTGTTTTACAACGATCTGCAATATCGTATATCATTTTTAAGAGCAGTTGAATTATTGCGCGATTAAAATAAATTTATCGAGTTAAAAATACCTAGCCACTCTCGATAGAAGACGCAGAAATTACCAGGAAAAGTGAATTACAAAAACAAAGTTGTTACGCAACATAAGATGACTCAATTCTGCGGTGGGGAGACAAAGACGGATGGGGATAGTTTTAAATTGTAACTATTTCAGTGTAACGCGAGCCTGCGGGTGGTTTCATCGAGAAAGTGTCCACGAGCAACCGCCCGGCACGTTTGTTTCCAATAAGCACGGATCACTTGGCAAATAGTTTGTGTAGGCAGAGGACGGCCACTTACAGGACGCGGTCGAAAAGTTAGGTACCCGTGTAATATGCGCTCCTTGTAATGCTTTTAACACAAATGACAGGGGAATGAACTGTGAATGTATCCCTACATACAAATACCTAAACGAAATTGAAGTATCTGATTTTTATTCAAATTATTAGCTTTTTTCTATATGTATGTATATGAAGATATAAACTGTAGTTATCGAAAAAAACCAGTTAATTTAAATTTATGACTGTCTGTTTTTATGGCTGATCTCGGAAACCGCTGAAGCGATTTTGATGGGAGTTCACTATCATAGCTAATGGTGAATGGAGTAGGTTTTCATATTTTTTAGAACAAGAATTGGGATTCCGCGTAAACACATTAGAAACCATGTAAGTATGTTAAATTCCACGCGAACAAAGTCGCGGGCACGACTTATGCACTGCTTCGTCGGTTCGGTATTTGTTAATTAATTTATACATGTCTTTTTCATTTATGCTTTGTGATAGACTATTACATTTTGTCTCTGCGCTGCGCTGAATTGCTGTATTTAAGTAGGTTATTATAATGCCGAGTGGGGACGCCCTAGAAGGACATACACTGAGCTTATTAGTGATTTACTTCAAAAATGCCAGTTGCGTAGTACTCGCACCCAGCGTGCGTGTATGCCCAGATGAATGTACATAAACGAAGTAAAAGTAGTAATGTAAGGATCGTAGCAGGTGGCGTTCTGCAGTTTCTGCCTACCCCCATGGAAAAAAAGGAATGAGGTTATATATGTATGTACATATATAACCTCATTCCTTTTTATATATGTTGAGATATTATAGATATACTTTTTGTAATGCCTGGCTTATTCAATACGGAAATGTCAACCTACGACGTGAACAACACTGTGGCCTCTGGCGTATGTCAAAAATTAAAAGCATCCTCACACAATCAGATAGAAATGATTCCCCTGGGTATCATATAACTGTGACAAGCCGTTATCATGTAGTATCGTGCGAAACAAAAATAATAAAAAATACAGTAGAGACACCATGTTTATTTGCGACGAACATAAACAGATTATCCCAGTAATTTACCCTTATCCGTGAAAGGGTTTTACTGAGTACGGTATCTATCCAGTTTATTATCGGATACTGATCAAATCTATCGGAGGCTGATTGAACAATATGGCCATTTTAAATGATGTAAGAATTATTTTCATCGCTGTGTTTATAAGTATTGTGGAAATATATTTCATTTTCCATGTTAAACTTTTATTAATGCGATGCATTTTTTTCATGAAAATGACAAATCATAAGGATGGTTTCTAAGGTTTTATTATGAAAATTATCATCTCTGACAAATTGGTAAAGTCAGCAAAAAAGAACCATTTATTTAATCAGAAACCTTACCAAAATGGAGTAAATTTTAGAAAATTCTTATTTAATGTCTAATTGTGCCATTAATCATAGTCTCTAGAATGCTTGCAAGAATCATCGTTGTGTGAATTTCATCTTCATAATGCGAAGATTATGCAAATATGAAAATAACATTCTACTCTCATAATTTAGTTTCGGAAAATCTCATTTAGTTTTAATACCAACGTTCAGTTTATACGTCGGGGTAAGGAAAACATTTTTGTTACAGTTTATAACACGAAGGAGCATTATTATATTCATTTTAAATCAGATAATAAGCATTGTTTTGCTGTAACTTCTAAGATGCCATTTTGATTATATGGAAATGGTTCCTTAGAATTCTAATGGCCTGCTTGGTCAATACTTTTTAAATAAAGAGAGGAAGAAACTGATCACCTCATCATATTATTTAGCCTCTCTAACCATCACTATAAACTTAAGAAATGTCTTCTCTCTCTCTCTCTTCATTTTTACCTGCCACTCACTGAATCAAACGAAGCACATTGGGAGTAAATACTTACACCCACACTAACACACACACACAGCTATGGGTACCACACCACCACACTTGAAATCACCTCCCTAGCCTCCACTCTGGAAATCACACCCTAAGGCCTGTCTTTTTTAAGACTCATTGGCAAGTAACGTAGCTAAATGTAATATTTTAAGCTATTCATGCCATCTCAACTTGCGGTAACAATCATACCTACTTACTGTATCACGTGGACAATAAACTATTTCTATTATATTCCATTCTGAATGTCCTCAACCCACAAGAAGATAATAAAGCTACCCATATGCTCACTCATGATTGTGTGATCTATTTCTACGCCCACGGCTCAGAAACACGATAATATTAAATCAGTTTTAAGTTCAAACTTGATATTAATGGCTCTATCAGGAGGACAAACGATATTGTCATTAGAGATTGACAGTGATTTGGACAATTACCTACCGTTGGTGGATTTATGTCGAGAGCATTATGGGGGTCATTTGTTATCAGAGAGCTTTCAATCTGCGCTTGACCCATCTGCATTGTTATCTGCGAGGTTAGTTAAGTTATTCGTGAATTTTGGGCTGTAAACTGTTATAAGTAATTTCGTTGCTAATTAGATGAATATATGGATCTGCGTATTATGAAAATAGTTATTGGTACTCTTGGTCAAAATCGGTCTTAGAAGTCACTTTGATTTTGGGTAGTTCCGTCTGGTTTATTCCCAGCTTAAAAGATTTTGGGCTGATCCTTATAAATTGTTGGCATTCCAGAAATGTTCTCAGACGGGACCCACAATAATTTTCAATAAGACAAACTAAAGCAAGTCAAAGTACTCGCACGATGAACGGTCGGTGGTATTTTCTTGGTGGCGGATATATCCGGGGACAGGCTTCTATGGTTTATGGCCAATGATAAAACCCACTATTGTTTGTGCACAACATTTATATGCCAGTTATTAATCTGCGAAATTAAAATGCTTCGAAAGCCACGAGGAACGCAACCACGGAATTTGTTCCCAAACGGTTATAATTATCAAGTCTTTTGTAAATGTTAACCCTTGCCGGCGACCGTATCGCTGTAAACATTTCTATGTACAACACGTAATTACGGGACAATCGGCCAAGTTATTACCATTATAAATTCCGTGTTCTCAGCGGGAAAAAGATCCTTTTAATGCGTGCTTAAATCATTTTTATTAACTTGAAAAGGTTGGATTTATGTGGGAGGCCTGGTGCTTGTAATTTGCGAGGCCTCGACGGAATTAGGGCTCGATGTAAGTTCATGTTATGACTGTGGTTTGGTTGTATCGCTTAGAATAGAAGAGGTCAGAATCTATGATACGTTTTAACGTGGGAATTGACACAAAGCGAGTTATGGATAGAATTTACATTATTGGATGGTAATTTTAATTATTGATTAGTTCGATAATCCTATTTATTACGGAATATGGCTCCAATTGCATGACACAAAAATTGCACCGGAATCGCGTAAAATACGGCGCAGTATTATTAATTAT
The DNA here is from genome assembly GCA_905147745.2 of Phlogophora meticulosa. Taxonomy (NCBI): domain Eukaryota; kingdom Metazoa; phylum Arthropoda; class Insecta; order Lepidoptera; family Noctuidae; genus Phlogophora; species Phlogophora meticulosa. The sequence continues at coordinate 12,732,464 of LR990520.1, read as the reverse complement.
TACAATTTTTTTTTAATTATTATTAATTTATTACAGCCCTAAATTATTAATTTACTACCACAACACAATACAACAGATTCCAAAATACATACTAATACTATAAATGTGTCTGTCTGTTTGTTACGTGTCACGGTTATACCTTTAAAAAAAATGCCCCACACTATAAAAATATATATATATATATATATTATAGGAATTTCTCCTGTGTCGTCGGTGCGTTTACAAAAATTTAATGTCACATACACGGTGATACACGAACAGCCAGACCCAGAACAACTACATGTAGGTCATACACATATTTGTTCCGTGGAATCGAAACCACTCAGCTATTGAACCGAGTTTGAAGAAATGAAGGCTACCTTTTAATCCGTGACTCCGTCTGTGTCCGCAATGACCAATATTCACGCTGACGAAGTCACGGTTAAAAGCTAGTAGAATTATATTTGTGATTCATAGTAAAGTAAAGTAAACTAAGGTACCAGCCTATTACTGTCTCACTGCAGGGAAAAGGCCTCTTCTCATACAGAGAAGGCATGAGCATTAATCACCACACTTGCTCAAGACGGGTTGGCGATTTCAGACTTATATTCGTTATATAAGTCCAGGTTTCCTCACGATGTTTTCCTTCACCGATGTCAGTGATGTCCAAGATAAACTTAGAAAGTACATATGCATTGAAAAACTCACATTGCTACTTGCCGAGGTTTGAACCCACAACCTCGTGCACAAGAGGCGAGGCCTAAACCACTGGGCCATCATGACATGTGATTCATATTCATAACATAATTAACTACATATGTTTATACAAACCATTTTCTGGCGGAAAAAATACAATAGTATTAAATTACAAAGTTGTGCTATAAAAAGGACATTCTCAATCGTGATGCCACAAAGAGAACATTTGAGAGATGTATCGTTGTTCCCAGAGGCGCACGGAGTTGCTGGAGATGACTTGCAAGTTTTGTGATTGCGATTAGTTTAGAGATCGATCGGAGTAAGCGGAGTTCGGAACAACGTTGTTTAAGATAGGAAGTTTGTAAATATCAGTGCGGTTACAGGCGGAGTTTGGTGGGATGATTGTTCATTTTGTTGGTTTTGTTTTCACTTTCACCCTTTTTTAGTGTCATATCTAGGTGTCTAGAAAGTCTGACAACCAGTCTTACCAAGAGGTATCGTGTGCCCCAGTAACTGGGTTGTGGAGGTCAGATAGGCAGTCGCTCCATGTAAAATACTGGTATTCAGCTGCATCCAGTTAGACCAGAAGCCGACCCCAACATAATTGGAAAAGGCTAAGCAGATGATAATGATGATGATGATCTAGCTACGGTTTGTTGATTCGTATATGTTGCTCTTAAACTCATTATTTGTTATTTTTCATGGTTGTACAATAAAGGGTATTTCTATTCTATTATTTATGTAGATTATATAGATTGATTTGATTTGCTTCATTAAAATACTGGTATTTAGTTGCATATTGTTAGACTGGCCATGCCCAACACATTTGGGAAATGGCTTGTCAGATGATGATTTAAGCATAAGATCTTCTCTATCGTCTTGGTTCCGATTACCGGGTTGCATGAGACATACGACATAACGTGTTCTTGAGTAGATCGCGATTCGGAAAATGTAATGTAGGATGCTCTCTGACCAGGTGGGATAACGATCTGCGAAAGACTGCAGGCAGATGCTAGATGCGGCAAGCTGAAGACAGGGCGCTAGGGCGCTCATTACTAGAGGGCTATGTCTAGCAGTGGACTAGTATAGCCTGATGATGATGGTGATGATGATGATGACAACATAACTGGCGAAATGTGGGTACACTACGCTGAACATTCAAATCGCATGTATATTATAAATACGCTGTTGAGTTTCTAAATAAATAAACTAAACCTTCTGGGAATACAAACGAGTTATGTTATGATAACTAAACATGTATTTTTTTATTTACAGTATTACGTATACCGACCGTAAAAAAAAAATACAACACAAATAAGTAGAAACCTTTATTTTCATTGCTCATTCAATCAACCCAACACTCAATGCAATTGTCCCTAATATTGCTTGCGAAGGACATCGAGCTGCACCCTTGCACAGTAAATAAGGCCGTTATTACGGCCTGCCGCAATGTTTCAACTCTTAATCCCTGTTAGCTACATGCACAGGCCCCGGACATTTTTGTTTCAGCAAACGAACTGCCACAGACCCGCTGTAAACCTTTTATGACGGAAAAATGTTGCAAAAAGGAAAATTGCTAAGTGTCCGTTATAAATGACATTTCCAGAATGACCCTTTGGGCAGTTTGAGGGTCATTCGTGATTGTTGAGGACCTATTGGTAATTTATTTGTGGGTTTGTACGAGTGTTTCGGTATTTACACAGTTGAGTGAATCGTGGCTTCAAAAGGAAGCTTCAGTTTTTTATTTATGAGGCATTAAGATGCTAACATTTCTATTTGTTTTTTGTTTTAACGTAAATACAAAAAACGTTTCTTTTTTTTTTGCTGGAAACAATACATTTTCAAACTTCGATAACCGTGCATAAAACACAATATTAATTGCAGAAGTAAAGCAACGAAGACTGTTCAAATAAGTTCGTAAGGGATTGGAAATATTAACGATACAAAATATTGTCAACTGTTCGTAGATCCGATAGCCAACACACATTAAATATGAAACATAAAAGTAAAACATTGGACATAAATATCGAAGTCGCATGATATATAGTAGCTGAACCCATTATCTGTAAGGAAATTTCCTTAATATCTAATTTTTGGTGCCGCTAACGGCCGAACTTTCCCCCGTTATGGTCAATAAATAACCCATCATTTACTTTTATACGTATAATATACAAACTGCCTGCAAATACTGGTTTGTAATGAACTTGGAACGATACATACTTACTTAGCTGAAAGGCTATAATATAATTTATTTTATGTGTAAAAAATAACTAATCTTTACCCTAATTATTTTGGGATCGGCGCAACATATCCTACATCCATACATCTCTATTTGCCGTCATCCTAATTGTAACCTCCTCTCTTACCATAACGTCTTTCACACAATCCATCCATCGTTCCTCTGTTCTTCTGGTCTTCCTTCTCCCTTTATAACCATTCACATTCATACTGAAAACTTCTCTCACGACATTTTCTTCACTCCTTTGCATCACATGCCCAACCAACAACAAACGACCGATTTCCTCTAAGTTCAATTCTCAACTTACTGACTACTAAGTTATAGGAATAAACCACAACTTCAACATCTCGCCTGTATTTCCCGATGGGTTCGATAGACACATTTCGCCAGTTATGTTTCGATTCCAAGAAATAGGGGGTGAGCTTATTACTGCTTATGAGAAATTTATTAATGAAATTACCCAATGCCACTTTGTACTACCTGGTAATCAAACCCAAGACCTGATGCTAAACCTTCGACCACTAGCCAGTCAACTTAGAGGAATATTAATACCTCCCTCTTGAAAATCCTTCAAAAATTCTTCCAATTTCAGAGATTTTTTAATGCTAAACTCCTTTTCTATTTAGCAAATCATCCGATAACATAAAGGTTATAAAACTCCAGTTTTTTGGTCTAACATCGTAAATCTAGTTAAAAAAAACTCGTTAAAGGTACCTACGGCGATAAATCTGTAAAAATATAAATCTTATATAATTAAAATACGATACAAAGTAATAAATTCGCTTGCTTACGATGAAGCCTCCGCCGCGTCGCAAGAGCTTGGCAGCCATTTTGTACAAGCTATTTCAAAGTGCCTTATCATAAATAATATTTTTTCATCCCTAAAATAAGATAATTGAAATTCTTTAAAATTCATCTTTTATTTTTCGCGGCATCTTGGGAGATAATGCCCTATTTGTGAGGAGGATTTGGCTAACGGTTTTTGATATTTGAATTATTATTAACTTTCAGGATTGTTCTTGGTCCACTACAAGAGACCATAAGTGAACTGTGAGCTCTGCCGATCCTATGTTTAGAACCTTTGGTGTAATAGTCATTTAATATTATCCTTCTATAATGTTTGTGCTTATTTCGAATTGGCATATTCGAAATAAGCACAAACATATAATATACTAATAATATATATATATCCTAATATATATCCATAGAATATCCTCAATCAATATTTTTATTATTTATTTAACTGATTTATTTTACTTATTTCCAACAATATAATTATTATTTATGTCAAGAAATCCTTTGAAACCCTCAAAGGATTTTACAAAAAGAAAAATGAAAGCCCAAGTCCCATCGTAATAACATAGAATAAAATCAGAATAATACGATTATAATACCGAGAGTGGTAGGCAGAGGTGGTGCTTATTGCTAGCCCTTAATAAAATTAGACTGAGGCCCGCTTTTGTTGAGCCTCCTGAATTATTAATGAAACAAGAATAAGAAAACTTTTACAGTATTTTTCGAGCAATGTTATATCTGCTTCATTTAGACGTCGCCTGAATGTTTGAAAATCTTGTTATCTTAATACCGGTATCACGTCGAGGAAAGTTTTGGGTGTAAGATAAAATAAAAAAATACACAACGGAGGCAGTGTACCGCGCACGGGGGCGGCGGCGGGTTCGTGACACGCGCTCATAAAATCTACATCTCTCGTGTATCGCAAACGTATTTACACAGTATTTTTTCCCAATTCCTCTCATGAATGTAACAACAGCCTCATGAATTTTATTGCGCGCCGTGGTCGAGAACGGACGATTGTAGCAAGAATTGCGGTCTCTACTAGTCATAATTGAATTACAAATCATAGTGTGGAGAGCGAGCGGAGCGGGGACGTGCGGTGCGTTGCGGTGCGGTGCGGTGCGGTTACGGAACACTGGTGGTCCGTCATTCGGCAATCGTGTCCAATATTCGAACCTATACCGCCACAACTTTGATATTGCACGCTCCATTCGTGCCAATCCGTAGCCGCAAATTGTGAACGTGCCTGTCCGCCGGCTAATATACCTATCTACGAAATTCAGGCAGAAAAATCCGAAAAGTGATACACGGACCATACAAGTGTGTACCCGGAATAACAATCAGAAACATTATATGATGTTTATGTAGGAAGGTACACATATGTAGATTGTACCGCTCCAATTATTCATAATTCACATGGCTAATTACCACGGCTATTAAATTCAACAGCCTTATTTAGTTTACTTTTTCAGAAATATTTTATATTAATAAGTTGAGATTTTCTAAATTACTGTAATTACAGCCATGAGTCCAGGCAGCTCACTGTGATTAATTGCTACTAAACTTCCTAAAAACAGGATCAAACAAAATGGAAATTGTCCAGCATCGCGTGCGCCGATTGATCACACGGCCAGCTAATTAGATCAGGAGTATAATTAATCGAGTCGTTGGTGCGACGCCCCGCGCTCTCCCACCGACTGTCAGGAAATATTTGCTTAATGATGGCTTTGACGAGCTCTCCGGCAGCGCCAGCTCGTTCAAATACACTCCAAACGAAATCATCGGTGAATTGGACCAAAACTACACGCCATTGCATTTTCTAGTGTTTTAGTAATATAGGTACTACTCTATAATGACTAAATTTTCGCCGAACATACGTAGGCAGCTGGATTATGATTTCGCTGAGATTACAGCGGTTTTAATTTATGCAGTCGTGGGTTGAGTAATGAAAGGTCGGCAGATTTATATAAGGGCGATAAGTGCCTAATTAATATTCAACATACCAACAATTTTACTATTTAGGTATTTCTATAAACGCAATTTTATTTCTCGAATAATTGTATTGTTTATTGCTAGAATTTTCACGGTAAAACGTAGTCATGCATTCACGTCTTACTATTGTGGCTAAAACGTTGTTTGGTTGAAATATTATGCCCTGGTCTCGCCTGTATTGACAAAATTTATTGGACACTAAAGTTTTCATACGCTTTTATGTTTTCGGGAGATTACGACACCAGCAGTCTGCCGGTTCCCCGATGTTTATAAGAGTCCTCGCCTTAGAAGGGACGCGCGAAATTGCTTCTTTTTCCAAACAATATTTGTGTTTCAATGTTCTGCAAAAATCAATTTTTACAACCTGAGCACGTTGAATGGAAAACACGATTTCTGTTTTGACGTAGGCTTAAGGGATGCGAGATAACTGGAACAGATTGAGGTACCTGTTATTGCAAAAAGTGTGGGCGAAACTTCAAAATAAAATAAAGTTGGACAGCGAGGTGGTGGCGGGCTGCGTCAGCGACTGGCCCGCGTCGCTCGCTTTCCGCTCAATAAACGCTAGCAGGCCGCGCAAGTTTCCCTCAGCCGGCCTCACGCCGCACGACGTACCTACAATACTACACAACTTTTCTCACAACTTTTTGGCAGAAAGCTTCATTCGACTTTACGTCACCTCGCCCAGGATTTGTGTTCCGTTTGAGTTTCAGATTAATTGGCGTACAGACAAATTCGTTTAACAAACTTTCAACGATGTTTTAAATGTGATTGATTTGTAACGAATGGAAAATCTGTCAGTAATTTGTGCGTTGTGCGCGCGTGACTTGTCCTATTGTTCGGTAGAGATTGAGGATAGCGTTAGTGTGATTTTATTCTAGAAAAATTCAACCTAAATTGTATTTGGTAGAGAACTATTTTGTATTTATATCAGAAAATATAAATTTTATATTTCTAGGATCAATTGAATCAACATAAATTTTCGTGCAAATAAATACGATGAGTCGTTCTTGTTTCGTTTCAAAGAAATCCAGATTTGCTTTACCTAAATAAAAATAAAATAACAACTATGTATTCACATTATTTTAAATAACAATAACTGGTTCGCTTTACCTTCTAATTGATTCGTTACATGTTAGTGTGTATGTACAACTGTTTAAAGAAACATTAATCTAAATATTACAATATACCTAGAGAAAATTTTACCTACTCTTTTATAAGCATATTGCGAGCATAGTGGAGTCTCTGAGTATGCATAGTTCTAGTTTATACGGACAGAGAGTATAGAAAGCTTAAATGGACGAATTTCATCCAATGACCGACCACTCTGGGTGTAAGCTTGCTATTTTTATAAAAGTATTCTCGATTAGAATAATAAAATGTAATGTAAATGATTAAAAATCGTCAATAGGGTAGTATCCTTAAAAAATCTAATTGGTCCGAAAGTTGGATTACTCAAAAATACTGGACACGTATTTTGTTTTGTCACGTAAACCAAAAATGACTACGGTATAGTGCGTTAAAATTGCGCGTGACGTCACAAGCCCCTTCTCCTGAACTTTGATGTGCTATATCATTGAGAGTGCAGTACAACAATGCATTCAGGATGTTGATGGGACTGCCGCGGTATTGCAGCGCATCAGGCATGTTTGCCGAGGCCCACGTAGACAGTTTCGCTGCAATCATGCGCAAACGCTGCACCTCTGTCTTAACACACATGCGTGCTAGTACCAACAGCATCCTGTGCGTATTGTCGGACCGGTGGGATTCTCCAATGCTCGAGCGCTGGATACGACTACACACGGTCAAGTAAACACGCGCACGAGTATCTGGGTATCCAATGGGTCATACATTTTATTTTTGTATTTAGTTTTTGTCTCATGTTTGTCATTACTAACATTAGTTTCTCATAAGTATTTCTGTGTTACTAACAATTTTTTATGGATGTTTATCTGAAAATAAATGAATAATAATAATAATTGTCACTTTTTATTGGATTAAGTAAGCAAAAAATACGTGTCCAATATTTTTTGGTAATCTTACTGACGGACTAAATAGACTTAATATATTTTTACCTAGGACATATCCCTATTGTATTAAATACATTATTTTTTACATGTAATTTTGACATAACTAACAGCATGGAAACATTAAATTCAATTGCAATAATATTAATTAAGGAATTATATATAAATACCTACCTAATTTTGAATTAATGCTTAATTGGTATGTAAAGGGCAGGCGGATTATAATAATTGCAATGCTTGAAAAAGGCTGCTAAGTTATAAGCACTAAAATAATATAATGTCAACATTGTACACTTGGTATGCAATTAACGTTTTGACTTTGACTTTGACTTTTTATTTTTGAAAACTCATCCCCTAAAGTGGTTCTATAGGGAATGCAAGTTTGTATGGAAGATTGTATTTTTGAAGTTACCAACATGGAAGTAAGAGCTGTTTATAAGTAGAAGTTAGTTCTATCATCGTTTTTGGAAACTCATAAGTATGGTGTTTAAATAGGGGATGAAACTTGGTACAGAAGAAGGATATTTCTTTTTATAAATTCGTGACGTGGATATTGGCCTTTATGCTTCTGTTTAATTTAAAAGTAACAGATTCTATCATTATTGTTTCCAGAAACTCATCTTCTAAGGCTCTTGAGAAAGTTGCCGATGGAAAATCTCTTCAAGCATACGACTTTGTATTCTAAGAAATGAATAATACTGTAAGTATTAAGAAAACGATATGAAAATACAATTCCGTACAAACTGCTCAATATTTGTATTTATTCAAGCAGGTTTTAACGTGATTATTCCTTTTATTTCCATGTTAAATCCTAACAGTAACAACCGAATTACGTAACTCCATATATTGTGAGTATGGCAGGCCGTAAAATTGAATTTCTCTCGATTATTATCGGCTCGCGTTTAGCGCACTACGCCGGCATTGATTTGATAGGTGTCACCGACGGTTAGCCGGATCGACGCTTCAAAGTTGATGTTGTAATCACAGTAAACGCGGTTTCAGTGCACACGCAGTACCTAAGTTATAGTAGATACTGTTTGTATGTTACGTAGCCTAAATGGGGTATTGTACCTACTTTCAGTTTATACGTGCATTACGTACTTGATGTCTGATAAAAACAACTCGTTTATTTTAAAGCAATAAGAAGCCTTTTCGTTTAGCAAAAACTTATTCGGCATTCTGTTTCCAGCCGCCACCCGCATCGTAGCTACGTCTACGCCGCTACGGAGCTACGGCGACCTGTAGCCACAACACTACGACAATGCAATAACGTAGCATTGTGCTACGAATCTTTAACTTTACCAAAAGACAGAAGCGTTTAACCTTTGTTGTATACATTTAAATAACAGAACACAGTAGGTACAATTGGGGTTGCTCGTGCCGTTTGTCTCGAATGGAGTCACACTTAGCTGCGAGTTGACATCTTTTGTGAGTATTCAAAACGATGTGAAGATGCCACTGATTTATGAGCGCCCATTATTCTTACTTAGTGTGACGTAAACACATGCCGTTCATTCCAACGCCCGATACGTAGCGAAATAAAGAGAACGCGACTTAGTAAGTACTACGTGCGTTTCGTATTTTTTATATTCGGGAGATGTTTAATGGGAGCTTTCGGTGAGGCTTTTTTATGTAGCGGGAAGATTATAGCCATTACTTAGCGTCATAATACGCGATGGCGGACGAGTTTTATTTAAATTCTATTTTTCAACGAGAACACTTTTTTGTATTTTTTTGCAGGGCACACGAGAACTTTTCAGTCATGCTGGAATACGCAACGTCGAAAAGAACATACAGTGAGCGGCGCGCCTTCTTAGATGGATACCTTCGTCACGAAATGTAGGAGACGGGAATCTTGGCAACACAAATAGTAATAAGCTCGAGAAGTCGCTCAAACTCTGCCGGGGCTTTCAGAGTCTTGGCAAATATTACGACAAAGCGACACAAACTTAGATATTGTTTGTTGGCCATCCTTCTGTCGTAGATTGCGCCACAAGACACGCCGTCGTATTTATTAGGTAGGCAACTTACAATCAACTGTTTATCTTGTCAATCCTTTATCCCACTGTTGTATTCTAATTTTAGTAGCTACCCCATACATTTTGTATTGGTAACACTTCACAGTAATAACTTAGTTGCTGCGTATTTTTAACTTGAAAAAACAGCGCTTGATTCAAAACATAGCAGATAAGTTTAATAATCATGCTCGGTTTATGTAATTTACTTTCGTAAACAAAGGCCACAGCAATGTTTTTAATTAACTTTCAAGATCTTTGTTCTTTTTTTCTGAAATGTTATTGTACTCAACTCAACATTATCCAGTTGTTATTTATATTGCTTTGATATCGAATACCTACCTATATACATTCACAAGAACGTTTTTCTTGCTCCCTATGCCCGGTGCATCTCAGCGCATTTCTAAAAGGTAATGATCAAACGAACATCAAAAATTGATAGAATACTCCGAGAAAGGTCGAACAGCTCGTCAAATTCGCGTTATCACCAGCACTAACAAATACTAGACAGACGTTCCCGCGCCGGCGCCTCTCACCTATTTCCAAATACTGCTCTTGAATGGCCGTATTCTGCAGTCCGTATTGCAACTTCGTAAGGCACATCACAGACCAAAAAGATCTCAGAATTTGGAGCGACGTTATCTCGGTCTTTGTAATAAAGCTCGCTGGCGTCGGCACATCATAAAATGGCAAAACGTCTCGTACTCAACTACATCTAGGTACATAACACCGAGTAATACCACTCCCCATATAATTGGTTGATGCAAATGCGCTCTCGTGCACATTCTAAGACATTTTTATTACGCCCGGGGTAAGAGTTAATATCGCTTTATGTAAAATGTTTTAGCAAGCTTAATTTCATTTTATTCCGCCTTTATTAAATCCGTTTATTCATAAAAATAACTGGCTGGAAGTTTTCTTGCGCGTCTAATTGTGTTACTGTTAGGTGTACATTGCATAATGTGCACATACAAGTATAGTGTTTGGGAGGAATTACTAAGCGCTTTATGATAAATCTGTTTTTGTTTACCTGGATAGACTTTGGGAAATTTAGCATTACTTGACGCGGCTGTCGCTTCAGTAGGTATGCTGCTGCCGCCTTTATAATTCTTATGTTTATTCCATGTGACACTATGATCTTTCCATTTTTAACTTGATATTATTACAAGGTCAATAAATTACTGCGTTAAGTTCACCGTTTTACATACTTTGTCTTTTGTGACACTGCTTCATAAATCAATGTAATTGTGTTTTATGTGTGCATTAAAGAGTAAGAATATTAGTATGTTCACTTGAATAAAGGTCTCACTATAAGCTATAATATAACTTGAAAGTTACGGAGCTAAAGAGAACCACATCGACGCCGCTACAAGACGTTAGGCTAACAACATTTTAACGTGTCAATTTATAGTTAGTTTGATGAAGCAGCCGCGCCGAGCATCAGGCGGACCCTTAATCGCAGATAAATGAATTATGTAGGCACCAGTCATCCATCACTGTCGTAATTTTAAGATAAAAGCCATGATGCGAGCTTGCTTCTTCAGCTGTTTTATGGTGGGCGAAGATAGGTACGCTGTCACGAAGATGATCAAATGCTTTTAATAATAGCTAAAACCAGAAATCACATTACTCGGTCCTTGGTTATGACTATCAATCTATCTGCTTCTGTCTATTTTATATATGGCTTGGTTCTGTTATTCAGCCGGTTCGTATTTGATGAATGCTGACTACCTTCTTTTGTTTTTACCTATGGACGAAGAGATTATCATCTGCTTGTCCTTTATCCAACTGTAACGGGATCGGCTTCCAGTTTAACTGGATGCAGCTGCAAACCAGTATTTTACACGGAGCGACTGCCTATCTGACCTCCACAATCCTGACTCCAGAAACTAGGTAATACGATAACACTTGGTAAGACTGATTGTCAGTTTTGCAGGCTTTAACGACTGCCGACTCAAGAGTCTACAAACTAAAGCCGGTGTTTAATGGATGGTCACCCATTCATAGACGGATCTCGGCACAAGTAGATAGTTATAATTACTATCGACGTAGAGATATGAACATGAATTATGTATCTTATGTGTCATGCTTATTTCGTTTCTAGGAAAACTTAGTGAAGTGTTTCACCTTAAAGATACGTGGGTAGATACATTTTTAAGAGGATCTGCACGCTGCATTTATAATGGGACATGGTAAGTGCGTATTTTACGAGCTATTTGCATAGTTTTCAAAGCAGCCTGTGGAGTTACTTTGAAAGCTACTGCCAACGTTCTTTTCACCGTGAAAAGTAGGTAAATCATATTTTGAAGTTTTTATGCTTCATACCTTTTACTATTAACATAGGTAATAGGAAAAAGTTTAACCTTAAACCTTGCGTCTGTATTTAGGTAAGGAGAAGTCGGGTTCATAACTTGCGTCCAAGCCCAGCGTAGGTACCGTCAGTGACAAAAATCGATGAGCATATATAATGCTCCATAAGTCGTTACAACATTTAGCAAGTCGCTGAACAGCTCTGGCCGTACAATACGGTGATCACATAAGTCTACGAACATCGGTGACCTTATAAACAAATTAACTAAACACGTCAAAACTGCAAAATTAGGTTTAGTTTTCTAAAATTCGTTTTCTAGTTTCCAGTCACAGATTTTTATTGAATTGACTTTTTCAGGTTATTTTGTTGCACTTTTGTTGCTAATTGTACACATACATACCTATAGCTACACATGTCATTGTGCCCTGGCTGGGGGCCTTCTTGTAAGGTCGTGTATCCAATCAAAACTCCAATGCTAGTTGCGAACTGGGGCGTAATACGTGCTTTCTTACTAATGTAGGTAGGTTTACTTGTAAGCGGTTCCGGAACTTCATCTGCCCGTAGGTACACATCGGATGGAAATAGTTAGCTAACTACTGAAAAATTATTAAGTTTTATGTTTTACGAAATTCACGGATTCCGTATGATTTGTTAGTCGCAGTCGCAATTTTGAATTGACGGCCTCCTTAGACGCATGGGACTCTCTACTTTTCGATTTACAGACCTGGTATGTAATGTTTTAGAAATTGTGGTATTCGAATTTGAATTCTGTGTTGCTGCTCCATTGCTGACGTAGGCTTGTTCCCTCATTACATGGGACTTGATTACATGAGTGGCGAAATATTGGTGTTGTCTGTAGACATACTATACACCTCTGACTCCGAAGATTTATTTTTTGGGAAGGACTGTTAAACCTCGTAGGTTATCGGCTGCTTAAGTGAACTTACCTGTGGTGCCTTAATAAATTAAGACGTTCGGCCATCACTTATATGCTATGCGACTTCCCTGTAAGCGTACATACGTACCTCGACTTAAGGCGTCGCTGATGGGGGACAAGTCTGCTTACCGAGTAGGTTTACATGCGAGATGTTGTTTAAATTGCTTCATCTGTTATCATATTCACAAATAGTCTTCGGTACGTAGGAATAGATCTAAGCACAAAACATCGCTCTTTGCATATTTAATAAGTTTTCGAAGGCAGTTTCATCTCACGTAAGTAAGTTATCTTCCATTTTAAATTAGGTATCTTTGAAATAATTCGTGTTTTCTTCTAGTATCCAGGTACGTACACTTCGAAATTACCTTTGATTTTTCCCGGAGAAACTAACGCATTAGATACACCACCTACACAGAAAACGTCTGCCTTGAAAATATATTTTACTGAGAAAGAATGACAATATTTCCTCTCTAATTTGCCATTATCTTATCGACGTCGGTAGCTCAATGAAATTTGTCACGCCATTCGTGTTGGCCTGATATTCTTCAATCTTCTATTGCGATAGCGAAGCACAATATCTTATTACCAATCCCAAGTTTTATTATTAACTTTTGTGCTATTGTAGGTGGGTATTTCAGACATTTTCTATCATTTTTCACTGTAAAAGGAAGCGGAACAAAGGAGCGCGGCTAATGCGTTTCTTTTGTTCAAGTATGCACATATCGATGCCGCAACTTATGGCTGAGCATATTTCCCGGGCGTTCTCAATCGACCATCGAACAATACTGTAGCACTAGGTAATACATTTTTCAAGGCGCTCGGGGGCGGTTAGGTTGTATCTCTTCAGAATTGCACTCGACTGGCAGTGTTACGTATTACAGCAATATACGATATTCAAGAGATCCAATATATCTACATGTCTCAGTTGAACGGTCTAGCTGCGCCGATCCGCGTCGTTATCTAAACGTTTGTAGAGGCCATTACACTGCTAATCATTTGAATTAATTCGAGTTAGAGCACACAGGAATTTGTTAGAGGTTTGAACACAAACACAGTTGAGGTTTAAATCATTTATTAAAATAAGTGATGTATTAATTTCTTATAAAGAACACATTTTAAGAGCAGTCATTGGCTGTATCGTTACAAACGATTCTCTAAATAAAATAAGATCTATTATGAGAAATGAATATGGGCGTTTTCTAATTGATTTCACACTGATACAAACTTGATAGTAATTTCCGAGTGGAACTTAAAATAGTGGAGACATGTTCACAAATTGCATCACCGTAACAAGTTTCATAGCTCGCTTCTAAACATTGTAAGGCCGTTTTCTACATTACACACATCTTCACAATATACCAAGAACATCAGAAGTTTTATATAAATTTAATATGAAGCCTCTTGACAAACATTTAACAAAAAGATAATAAACGTATGTACCATAAAAATATTAATATTTAACGCTATATTCAAATATCAATTTCGTAATATTTATTTTATTTATATGTATTTCTCACAAGAAAAGAATTTTTACAAGTTTTAAGTACCGACATCTATTACAACAGAGAGTAAGAAACGTTCTATAATGAATCAGTTTTTACAAAAACTTCCATCTCCCTTGCCGAGTTGCCTCGCCAATAAATTTATGCATATCAAAATATATACCAAATACATTTATGTTTCATTCATTGGGTCGTCCATTGATATCATTTATGTAAAATATAAGAGCGACATCTTCAATATGTATATTAAAAATTCTTACGGCTAATTCGGTAACTGAAGATAAAAAAAAGTGATGTGTCGTGTCTTATTCGTAGGGTACAGTTCATGAGACATGAACTGCCCACTTGTGCTTCTGTTCAACGTAAGTGATGCTGCCGTATTACATAAAAGACTAGTGTTTTATTCCGTTGTAAAAATATATGTTGACATAAAAATAATATAATTAAAATAAAATATATTTCAGTGCCACGTGCGTCACTTTATATTTATGGCACAGAAAGACAAGGAGATTGTTAAAATAAACGTTAGAACTACACTAATATGAAACGTACAAAAAAATTAACTACACATTTACAAATTGCATCAGGTACGTACATTGTAATTAAACAAACATATTAAAATAAGCGTGTAGCGACGGTCGGTTAGAGCGTGGAATGAAAGATTATATGCAACCATTTCGTATGTATAACATAAAATAATTAATAATTATACCTAATTACAAAGCGTTATCAATTTAGCAGAAAATTATGTTAAGATAACAACATAACGGCGTCTAATATAAACAAGACGTAATAACCGAACATGTACAGGTTGAATGAAACTACTAACAAATAGCACCTAGACCGGCGCACGAGTGCCGGACGCTGTCCATATAAATATGGCTAAGAAACAACATGATCAGGCAAGCAAAGTCGAATCGTAACCGTTTCACTGGGAACACACAGTCATTCACTACACTCTACGTAGAGTCAAAAATTAAACTAAAACAATAATATCGATCGTCACCTCGTTCAAACAGATCAAGAACTTTAAGTCGTTAATATCACTCTTTAAAACATTATATTACAAGAATCGATAGACAAAGACATTTGTTCAACAAGAATACTCTCACATTGAAACACTTGGAAAGAACAACATTGCGTCGTGCGCGACGTGCGGCGACGTGCGGCGACGCCCACAGTTTGTAACTCGAGGACTGTCGTCGTATCGCCGACCCTTGGCCTCGTCAAGGGATACTGATGACACAGACTTTGATCAAGCCGTGTAACACCTTTTTGTTTCGTCTCAACCTTAAAGGTTGAAAGATATGCTATCCGTTAGACGACAGTTCGTCTTTGAGCCACTGCGGGACAGGCCGGCCTATCCTCACTAGGAGTTTGGACAGCGCTGTGTTGTGTGGCGTATAGTAACGCTTCAGGAACTTGGCAGACTTTTCCTCCATTGGCGGATATATCCGACCTTTGGATTTACCGAGACATTTGGTCCTGTCGTTGCCTACTGCTTGGCAGAAAAATCCTTTTTTCGGATCGTACCTGAAACAAAAAACGTATTCAAATATTTGTATGGAACTATTTCTATCTTCTTATACATCACGAAGCGCCTTTGTCCCATTGGTGTTATGTACATAGGATTATTATTACTGGACAAAAGGTCAACAAACCATCTTCAACATTATTTATCTAAATTCCTAGTCATACAATCCCTTTCTCATGCGCATGTCTATTATTCCGAGTCTTTCAATAATTTCGTCATCCATTTTGCTTAAAGCGTCCGAACCAACGGAGCGTGCTCTCCGTTATTGCAAACCAACGTACTATTTAGGTCCCTATAGCATATTATTCAGTGCCCATTATGTCGATACGACGAGCAAAGACCTATTTGACGTGGTTTAAATCGAAACTATTCCATTTCAGTATTAAAGGAAACAAGTATATTTGAGAGTACAAATACGGTGCAGAATTCTCATTGGGGGCGAGGCCGACGGCGGGGAGCGACAGGCTATTTTCCTAAGGAAGGCTTAGAATTGCAACAAGCTGCTTTATGTAGATAGGGCATTATGCAGTGATATTAGTCCCAGCGAGTTACTTCTGCGAAGTTGTGCGCCTAGAGTTTAAGGGGGCCATTGTAGCTAAGTTATCGCCAATTGCAGAGGTTGCTGGTCTCGCCGGCGACCGTACAATATCACTTTGCAAGGTGTGGACCAGTTTTATGCCTTCGTATCTTCTCGAGTTTGTTGTCTCGGCACAATACAATGTCGGGCGAAAACGCGGCGTGACTAAATGTACTTAAACAGCATTATCTTTTACATTAATTCAGCGTGGCGTCATTATTTTTGGTGTCCGTAATAAAAAGTGTGATATTACTGACAGTAACAAGGAGGAACATCAAATTACGAAGATATTATGTTCTATCAATGCTTAAGAAGGAAATGCAAGTAGGCATACCTACGCCATCTTTTTAATCTATACGTACAATCTGTTATTGAAATAATTAAAGGCGTAAACAAGGGCCACATGTATTCATCATTATGCACAAATTTTAATATCCGACGAACGCCAGAATAGCAATTATTAGAATAATAACAGAATATAATAAAATCAACAACTAGTAAAAATCTGGGGAACATTGTTTTCAGTGTTGGTCTTACAGTGGTGAGTGCAATGAACCATCTTCAGGTTTCCAGTAAATTCAATCACACCTTGTATATGAGTAGTAGGTAGGAGTAGGTAGCAAAATTTATAGATTATTGTTATCCTGTAAAAAGAGCTATATGTGGTTACTTGGCGGAAAATTCTGTCAACCTTACGTGAATGACACCCTTTTGCTGAACTGCTTTTTTCGTTGATCGTCAATAATTGCTGTGGAAAGGCAATTAAACTTTTCCCAAGGATAATGCAACTTTTTTCATAGAAATATTCTTTTTATAACCCCAACAAGCTGGCAAGAAAAGATATTTAAAAAATAAATAAATCGGTCGAACTTGTTTTAGATTAAAAACCCTCTATGCGTAATAATATACGCATATTTAATTGTATCTTCAAATGCTTTAAATAAAAAGTTAAAAAGTAAGATATTTTAACCAAAAAATGCTGTCTAGAGACGCGACCAGTGGTAATTCATGGATAACAACGTCAATAGTAACTTTTACTAAAACAGTTTCAACAAAGAGAAAAGATTCGATCATTAAAAGAGTGAAATTTATTGTATTTTCAAATTTTGGGCCAATGAGTTGCATGATCCTTTTCTTGTTTCTAGAGAACTTACTTGAGCAACTTATTGTAGTCGACATGCGGCGCTATCTTGAGGAACTTCTGCAGTGTGTTCATGACTGCAGCAGGCTCCGAGCGCAGCTGCGAGCCGTCGATGATGAGCAGTTGGTGACTGCTGTACTCCGCCAGCCAGCGCTCCAGGTAGTGGCTGTACTTGCCAGGGTTTAGGCATCGATTTCTATGGAAATGTTGTTGAGTTGAAGACATTTTTGGAAATATGGGTAAATGGCGAGTACCCTTGTACTGTCGTACAAGGTATTTGGTGTTACAGGCAAACGTATTCATATGACAATATCCATTTTTATTGTGTAGGTACGTAACTTCAAAAGCAAGCATACTTCAGAGAGTGATGTAAAAGAATGCGAGGCCTCAGCACACTCACAACATTATTTAAAGTAGTTGCAAGTTAGATGCCTGTATACCAAATAGGTTGATCTACTACCTAATGTGTTATGTAGAAAAGATTGTGTAGGTAGTATAAATATTTTATATTAAGATTGTTTGAACACAAATGCTATACGCAGAAATATTTCCCAAGTAGTGAATATAAAATAAATTTAATGTTTGGAAAAAAAACATCATTTAACTTTTGGGCAAATAAAGTTTTACACCCGAATGTAAGTCAAAAAGAGCGACACAATTTTCAATCTGTATACTTAATAATACAAACATTAAATACCGGTAAAACGGGGTGAATCGTAACAAAACTTTTAATGAGATTTTAACGTTGATACAGTATTATTTATATCTGGCAAGGTGTCGAGATGATTCATTTCAATTTCTTAAAAAAAACAAAAGTCCTTGTCAAGAATCAAAACCCCTTTCCAAGTTGTGCTTCTATTCACTCCGTTTTACGGTACCAAAGAAAAACTTTTCAAAAACCCCACAATTCTCCATTAAAGGAAATTCATAATATTTAGGTTAGAATACGCAAACAATATCAATTTTAATAATCCATTCTGAGCACATTAGCTTGCGGAGGAAATGCGCGTGACGCCTGATAATAAATTCATGGCGTTGTCAAGTACACAATAATCTTTGAGCCGCACGCTCACAAATATAACCGGCTTATTTTAATGTTAAATGGATTTCGGGAATGTGCCGTCACGTAGTCTTGAGGAGTTGAGCTGGATTACATGCGCCTTAATATTACAAGGTGTTCTTATACGTGAGTACTTGGTACTAACTACGAATGTTGGATACAGAAAAAATATTTTATGGACTAACTTTATCGTTTAAAATTAATCTTTCGTACAAGTTTACTTAAATCTGTGTGGTATTTTCCTTAAAAGACCATCACAAACACTAATCTGCATGGTCCTCATAAATGATATACAGGGCAAGTTTTCAATCTTAATTTTCATAGGTTTGACAAAAAATCTTTCACCATGGGACCAACTATGAAATCTCTAAATAAAAATAGCACTTTCATACAAAAATTCAATAGGTATCTTACTCGAACAAAATGTATGAAACCGCCGATTTATTTATGTTTTGTGTTGCGATTTCAGAGTTGATCCCATGGTGAAAGTTGTTCATATTCATGGGCGCAGAACACCCAACAATTTGGATGGTGATTGAAAATTAGGCCTGTATCTGACCAAAATAATGTATGGACTTTGAAATGAACTAGGACCCCTGAATTTGTTTCAGTGTTACATCGACCTCTTCAGTTCAAATGTATTAATTTTATTTTGTGACGACTTAGTGTTTCTAAAAATAACTTACAGATATAAATATCACTTAAGATTCTATCGTCATTAGTACATCGATCAATTAAATGCGAAAAAGAAGTTAGCAATAACAAGGCAAGCATTTTCAACTGATCTAAAGATGAAATAATAACAACGGTACTCCGCCCGATCTGCAGATCGCAATCCGTGATTTAACTTCAAATTTCGTACTGTACAAGTGTTTTGTTTCTTTTTATTTTATCCTGGGAAATAATTGGAGTAGGTATTGTAGTTATAATCTTCTACACTGAGTCATATCAGAATGTATTGCAGTTTACACGCGTATAACCAGTTTTGTTTAACACATATACGTCTTTACTCACACGTTTACGTTTACGTTTACGTTACGACACGTTTACGTCTTTACACTTGACACGGACGCACACATATTCATATTAATTTTGTATTTACCTTAATTTTATTATTACGTCACTTTTGCCAATTTTAATCATTTTGTTGTGTATTTCGTCATTGGCTTTATTTTTGGAATCACAATTTTGTAAGGTACAGACGCACAGCACATCAAGCTACTCCAAACTGTCAGATTTTCCCAATTGAACATGAACCTTATTTTTTTGCAGGAAATCTAGCAAAGAAATTTGACACACTGGGGTATCTTGATGTGCTGGCCTCTGTACAACGCCTGTCAGCTGTGAAGTTACCTCGTATAAATAAATAAGCACAAAATATTTCGCTAGCCCCTAGTTCAGCTGTTAATTGAAACTAAATCGTTTCCATGCCTATTGGCCCTCCAAACGGGATTACGTAAGTCAATAAGTCCCCCACTTCACGCACCCTTATACTGTGAAGTTAAGGAACCGAATGGTATAAACGAGTAGGGGGTGAAATAATAGTACAGTGAAGGCATTACATTTGTTATTAATGTACAAGAGCCGGGGTACGCGCGGAAAAATTGTGATCCAATATGAGAGGGTCGAAGGCGGACGTAAAATATATGCCTTTGCCTGAGATCGAAAAAAAAGACTATATTAGGGAACCGTAGTCGCTCCCAGTGTCTACGAGATGTTTTATTACTGTGTGGGAATAAAGAACGTGTATTTTATGTTTGTTTTGGACACGCAGCTCTACAGTCAATTGAAGTTTTAATGGTTCTCTAGTACGTGACATTGCTGTAGGAGGAAAATACTTAGGACATGGCACAGTACATCATAATTACTGTTATCTTTATACAGTTTACGTAAATATACACGTCACGTCATCCAGTAAAGAACAATACTTAGAATGGCTTGTCACATAAAATGGAATAATACTGATATACATAATAAAATCGCTATTGCACGGGTTATGGCAGCGGACGATTTATATGTGTAGTTGATATGGATCTCAATATTATCAAATATTGACCTGACTTCCCAAAGGAAGATTGCTTTCGGAAATCGGAAAGTAAAGTAATAAGCACGCGTATTAAAAACACTATATTGTGTACCTAAAAGCGGCGTAATAAGAGCTCCTTAATGAGCGAGTGTGTTCAAAAATCCTTTAAAAATATTTAAAAACATGTTGATGTTTTTTTTAGTATTACAACCCCACATGCTTATATTGAAGTAATTGTAAATTCCTGGAAATTATTAAAATTGTTATTGTTAATTTTCAAAACTAAGCTGGACTATTTTAAAGAAACTTACAGAAGAAATATGTTCCTCATAATATAATACGTGATATTAACGGTTTTGAAAAGTATGATTCAATATTAAACCCCTGGGCTGTGGGCATCTAAGCTAGAAAAAGAAACTGTGCAATGTCCTTTTCATAAATAGCGCAGTAGAAGGAAAACATTATGGAAATAGACTATTATTATAACCAACATAATAATATTTTAACGAAGTTCCTTTACAAAATTTACCTACCCACCAACCTGATTAAAATAAATGATTAATAAATGAAATACATTTATTTCTCTGCCACAAATAAATACAACGAAAAACTTAATACTTGAAAATATTAATTCCATATTTATTTGTGGGAGACTGGTGCCTAAACTAATCCGAAGTCTGTATTTTAGGACACCAGGACCCCGACAAAAAGTTTTCAGTATCAAGTACATAAATGAAGAGTGAAATAGTGAGTGAACATTATGACAGTGTATAATATAATAATACCAGCCGAAGAGGTCTGTGCCCTGCAGTGGGACAGTAATAACTGTCCTACTGCAGGGCACAGACCTCTTCTCATACAGAGAAGGCACGAGCATTAATCACCACGCTTGCTCAAGACGGGTTGGCGATTTCTGACTTATATTAATTACTAGCTGTGCCCGCGACTTCGTTCGCGTGGATGTCGGAACTTAACAAAGCAGCATTTTCAAAAAAAAGACTGAACCAATCAAAAAAATATTTAACCAAATAAATCAAAAATTTACAACAACACGAACTTTCAAAATGAGAATAAAGACTATTCAATTGACTCACATATTGTTGCGTATAAAAGTTACGTGAAGTTGTGATACCAAGTGCACATAATCCATTTTTTTTTTAAATAAATGAATTTTTGTAAAATAAAAGTAGCCTATGTTACTCCTTATTACATCAGCTACCTGCCAATAAAAGTCCCGTCAAAATCGGTCAAGCCATTTCAGAGATTAGCGATTACAAACAGACAGACAGACAGACAGACAAAAATTTTAAAAAATGTTATTTTGGTGTATGTACCGTATATATATTCATATGCAAGTAAGAAAAAACGGTTATTTCAATATTACAGACAGACACTCCAATTTTATTTATATGTATAGATGTATAGATGTATAGATATGTACAGGTTTCCTCACAATGTTTTCTTTCACCGATGTCAGTGATGTCCAAGATAAACTTAGAAAGTACATATGAATTGGAAAAATCACATTGGTACTTGCCGAGGTTTGAACCCACAACCTCGTGCAAAAGAGGCGAGGCCTAAACCACTGGGACATCATGACATAATATGACAGTGTATGTAAAATGAAAATATTGAAACACAAAGTAGGCCAGATACGACGCATACGAGTGACAGAATTCGAACTCCCATCGAGAATACGACCTGGTACCCTAAAAAATATTTTACAAAAAATAGTAAAAATGCTTACCTCAAATCCCTGAGGGGTTTCGGTGCAGAATCATTCGCCGCGATGACTGTGTGGAACGAGTAGTTGTTCGCGACCGCATCGCCGTGCGACCGAATGTGCTGGTACCAGGAATACGCCCTGCACAATAAAAACACGGATATTAATGTGAATTATTCAGAGCACGACACGTTACTGTGATATTAAAAATATTTGTTAATTTCAGTACGGGCCTGATGGCTTTTTTTTTTCATTTTCTTCGTGAAGTTGAGACTCTTTTTAATAAGTATTATTTGGTGTTTGTGTCTGCATCTAGTACAAAATTTATTACTCGAATGGGCAAATGTGTCGATTTGGGTAAATGGCTAAATGTGTCGAGGAGCTAGACTGGAAATCGACCAAAACATAGTTGGGAAAAGGTTAGGCAGACGATGATAGTTGCTTAAAATAGAATTAATACCAAATAGAATCGCAATACACACGTTTGAAATGCTGAATTATATGAGGAGGCGATTTAACAGACTTTCGACAAACGGCGATGGATGCTTCATATAACTATTTCGCGCAGAAAGAAGTGTTTTTTTCTCATTACTTAACACCACGCCTGTATTGCCTGATGGGATAGGCACACCTAGTCTAGTTAGTCCACCCACATTTCGACGGTCACGTGTAACTACCATGTAGCTTGCCCATTGCCATCAACCGGGCACAAATCCAAACTCCTGCTGCTGAGAAATCCAAGATGAAAAAATCAAATTACACATGAATAGAATCTAAGACCTCAGGTTCAGCAATTAAAGAGACCACTATATCAACGAGGCAGTTCATTTAAAATTTAGAATATATATTCCCCACACATACCTACTTATTTTATTCGGCATTTGATTAAAATACAAACGCGAAGTCTTGAGCGGTATAAATTCAAGATGTGTAGCAATTCCTTGACACCGCATAGCAATAACGATTCGGATTTGAGCGAGCAGTTTTACTGGCTTGAGTTACGAGCTCCTTCTGCAGACCAACGTTTTTCCTCGATCGACATTAATTTACTTAAGACTACCAATGACGAAATTACACGAGATAGCTTCTCCTCGATGTTTTTTCTTCTATTCTGATTAGATTTGTGTGCACGTTCGACGCATAGATAGGTAAAGTGTGTTTTTCTTTTCGTTTCCTTTTCGGTAAACAAATATTGATAACTGAGATTTAGATGTTCAATGAATAACCATTTTCTGTTGTTTCTAAGCGGTTCCTTATACCATAACTGTCACACAATGAGACACATTAGAAAATGTATTGTTTGTCGGTCACCTGGCGTTTAAAGTGTTCATGTTTTTCCTATCGTAACGAGTTCCTTACAACGACCCAGACATTCGTATTCAACTGTTTACCAAATAAGTATAGTCATATATGGAGAAGTTCACTGTAGGTATCAAAACGACGCGCCCTTTCTTCAAAGTCATTCTTCTAAAACTATTTTATCATCCTGTATTTATAGATGCTTCACAAGTATCGTGATTAATCATACCGCATCTACTTAATGTATTATTCTCCTTTGTCGTTTAGAGTGCGGAGTATATAAAGAATGAACATAAACAGGTTCATTCATAGTGTTGCTGTAATTAAAACCGGCAAAGAGCGAGTTGGCTTTGCGAATCGAGGGTCGCGTAGATTATTACATTAAATTTTATTGTTTTGCGACCGCATTACAAAATTTTCTGGTGAAGGATTTTAAATATATTTTTAAAACTGGGCCAGTAGACATATTTTTTGGTTTTAGTAATATTTAGGTTAACCTCCAACAGCTACAATCGAATGGTATTGTTACTGATACTACATTAAAAGTTAAATAGTTTAAGGTATTTATTAAAAAAATATGATTTATAATATTCAATCAAAGCCCTTTCATATCATACCTCACTTCACTTAGTGACAGCACAATGAAATGAGACAACCCACTTCGGCCCTTTTGCAAAGAAAGTATAACAACATTTTAAATTATTTTACTTATAACAAAAATGGGCAAACTTCCAAATTTCAAGTCGATAACATTAGTCCCTAAATAAGAAGCTGGTGACAGCCAGACGAAGTCACACTATAAGAGTTACTTTTTTACCATTTTGGTACGGAACCCTATAAACAAAGGCATCCGTCACATGGCGTGTTTGGGTACGAACGGTTTTATTTAGGACGCCTTCGAGATTAATTAGGTGAAGCATTCGACTTGGCAGTTTAACTGTGGACTAAGTGTGCGTACATTTGAATGCGATCTCATATGTTTAGGTATTGTAGGTGTAATGTTTACTTGTGTGTCGTGATGGCCTAGTGGTTAAGGCCTCGCCTCTCATGCACAGGGTTGGGGGTTCAAATTAGAGCAAGTACTGCAACTTTTTCGAAGGAAACATGAGGTTCTCGTTTATACATCTCATACATAAAATAAAATACAGCTCGATGTCTGTATATTATAGATATTGAAGAAAAACTTATATGGGGGTCTTTATCTAATACCTTTAAACGAGCAATTTTGCTAATATATACTATACATATATGTATATAATCTGAATCTCGGAAACGATCCAACGATTTTCATGAAATTGGGCATGCTAGGTTTCATTTTCAGAAAAAGTCACTTTATCCAACCAAAGCTCGGTCATCCAGGTACTTAGTCTTTACTAAGCCAAAAGTTTTTATATTTTTAGTCTGTACACGCATCACGCAAAAAATACTGCGTGAAATTGAATGTAGTTTTCACGGATGTATTGCTACAGGTCTAACTTAAAATATAGGCTCCATTTTACTGCAGGATCTATAAATGTAATAAAATTCTGACAGGCCGGCTTGCTGAACATTACGGATACTGAAGAAAAAATAGATACTTGATTCTAAATTCCACGCGTACGAAGTCCCGCGACTTCGAAAAAGCTTGTAATGAATCTAAGTCTGATATCTCCAATCCCTGAGCAAGCGTGGTGACTAATGATCATTCCTTCTCTGTATTAAAAGAGCCCTTTGCCATGCAGTGGGACAGTAACAGGCTGGTATTAGTATTATTCTCTTATGATTGGTGAAAGCAAATATTTGTACATTTCGAACTATCCGTAGGTACTCAGACCTCATGAATATTGATTGAATGAGGGAATCTAACTTATTTTCATCACTTATATCGATATGACCATGAAGAAATAATATTAAAAGTTTTTACTAAAGCCAGCGAACTACAATAAGCCGTTACTAAGGAATGTAATCAAAACAGCCTCTATAAAGGAATTCAAATGAATTTTCTTGAAAACTTTTGTGGATATAAATTCAGATTTAAAATTTGCATTTTGATGAACGGGGCCTGACGAGCGGCTGATAAAATATTTTCTTTCACAATCTTCTAATTACGATTATGGCTATAAGATTGATGTGCATTTCTCCAGTTTTAATTGGTGCCTTCTCGTTGTGTGGTTTTATCGTTCGACTCACGTAGATTTGTAAAACTGATATAATATTATTGCGTCCCATGAAGCTAAGAGAATATAAATAAGGAGAATATTAATTAAAACAAAGATAACTCGGTCATTGAATGTGCTATGTCTCGCAATTTATCTTAAGAGCTGTACTTACATAAATTAAATCTACTGACTTCAATTAGCAATTAGCCCATTTTCACTGATTCACGATAGCAACGATACCTTTCTGTT
This sequence comes from Phlogophora meticulosa, assembly GCA_905147745.2. NCBI lineage: Eukaryota > Metazoa > Arthropoda > Insecta > Lepidoptera > Noctuidae > Phlogophora > Phlogophora meticulosa. The sequence continues at coordinate 12,706,227 of LR990520.1, read as the reverse complement.
GCGACCTTGATTTCCGACCATTTACTATATTATACTGTCTCGTTGTTCTAGTGATTACAGGCGCTACCGCTGAGCATGAGGTCTTGGGTTCGATACCCAGGTCGGATAGTGTGAGTTTTCTGGATTTTCTCAGTAGCAGCCTAAAGTCTGTGAATAGCCTGGCGAGCATATTGACATCAACCACCAGTACTAAAAAACCTAATTACATGGGATTCAAAACATAACTGTCGAAATGTGGGTGTTACTAAAGTTGCACCGCTGCCCAACTCTTCGTGGAAGACAGGTGTGATGCCATGTTAGGTTTGACTCTCAACAGCTTTAACTAACTGAGCAATTGTGAATAAGGCAATTTAATTTCCTCAGTTTGGGAATAGTGGACACTTTACAACTCCACGGTATTCGCATACGAGTCGCTTTGCTACGCATTCCGGTACGCGGTCGGATCGCCAATGCGTTAAGTCCTAGATCCTCGGGATTTACATACAAACCAGTGCGCACTGCACCGTGGCCAACTCAAAATGTATGTGCACTTGTGCAGCTGCCGTATAATTCCCTCTCAATTGTTTATATCCTCTCTCATTTATTTACATAAATGCAGAATACTCCAGGAAACAATCTTTTCTTGATTCGGTTTTTCGACATTCGACTCCTGTTACGCAGATCTCATCTAGCAGGGCTTAAATGCAAATGTAGAACTTTTTGTGTCACTAAATTTATTGTATTTCATTTTTTTTGTGATACACGAGCGCCATCGTGATAGCAACGAACCGACCTTACTTTTTTACCCATTGCTCAATAAGGAGCTGTACCACAGATCAAGGGGACCTAACCAAAAAGAAGGTTCCATATATTTTAGTCTAGATATGTCTCGGTAGTGTAAGATGACTTGAATGAATCGGCGGGCCCCGCTCGATGTCAATGGGCAAATTGTTCCGTGCAATTGACCTGTACTTAGCGTATAGGGAATCGCTCAGTCAGTGCGATATTCAGATCGATTTATCTGCCAACTAGCTGTGTTAGGACACTACGACCCTTAGGAGCTAGTGGAACCGCCCCACTAGCTCCTAAGGTTCGTAGTGTGATGTTAAATAGCCTATAATCTTCCTTAAAAATTGGGCTATCGTTAGGTTTTTTTTTAATCCGGGGTATTTCTAGAAATTGGAGCATTAAAACAAAAAAAAAACCAACAACAAAAAAACTAACACGTTCTTCAGCTATATTATTTTAGTATAGATTCATTTTATTCCAAGCTGGACTTTAAAATGATTACTGTCTTACCTTTTAGATGGTGATATGAGGATGGCGATGATTTTAGAGTTGGGTAAAAGGGCGTGCGCCCGCCGTGGCACCAGGTCCCCGTCGAAGTAAGTGGCAGACTTCTCGAACGTGGTCTGACCGGTGATGTTGCTCATGTTCGGCGGGAAGAAGTTCAGGTACCTGGGTGAGAACACAAGTTTTATAATAAACGCATGGAAAAAGATATGATACTATGTATACACAAGCAGTCCTATGAAGACTGCAGAGGACGCCTTTCAACTGAAATTTTGGTGATTAAAAAAGCGTAAGCACCATACTCAAACGCGTTCAAAATCACCCTTCAATCAATCAATTATTATCACTGTTCGGGAGTATGATGGGCTCAGTTAGTCTTCTTCCGTAGTTTTTTTTCCAATATACAAGTAAAATACATTTATTGATATTGTAGGTACTTATATCCGTAGTGCAAATTATGCGCTAGCGGTAATAGGCATAGAGCATCAATCGATTTTCTTTTGTCTGCTGTATGGCGTCCATAATCGCTCAAGCTATTATACTTAAGGCTTTCTTCAGGATTTCTTCAGTTCAATTTTGTATTGTTTCTTGCACATTACAGCGCTTTTTTAAGTTGTATGCGAATTAAAATGCATAGCCATAAATGAATTCACACAAATAAACATTTACATACATATTTGCTGCAAATCGTCATAGTTCCACCGAATAGTTTTATTTCCAGCAAACATAATTTATTTTGTATTGATATTTTAAATTAGTCTTTATTTATTCATTCAAACTTTATGCAGAAGTGAAAATAACTGTACAAGGAAGGACTTAATGTCTTAGACAATTTCTACCAGTCTACCATATTATAACTTGTCGGTTTAAATTGACGGAGTCTCCATAAGAATACCTTTAGAAAATCATTAGTGAGGAATATAGCCCAGTGTACGTTAGTACTCAGGAAATCTGATTTATAACAATATGAATATAGTAGCAACTAGCCTACCAAGTTTAATTACTACCTGTTGAAGAGTAAACCTTGTAATTAAATCGTTAGTCCCTAGGCTCCGGGTTATTACTTATAATAACATCTATAGAAAATACATGGCCATTTATAGCATTCTATTCGTTGTAATAAATCTATCATTGGAAATTAATCAACGAACAGGATAAATCCGTTCTCAAGAGCTAATTTTCTTTCAATACCAGCTGTATTCATGAATTCGAAGGAAAGCCAATAAGAAATATATATAAAGGTCTGAATGCCTAATTAACCGTGTATTTATCGAGAACCAATCTTCTCATTGGTCGTCAAAGGAACGAAGAATGTAAAGGCGTACCTGTTAGCAACTTGCAACACACGTACGACGTTAACAAGGTAATATACGTGCCTTGGTTCACCTAGTGGTCTAGAAGTTATCTAGGCTACACATTGGATAAACATGAGTCTTCTTAACGGGCTTATTATGCAGAATCTAACGAGAAACTCTGTGTGATTTATATTGATGATGTTTTGAATAACTACCTACTGTTGTTTAATGTTTTAACGTTACAATGTCGAGACCTTACTTACAAGAATTGATAGAAACCAATTACATTCATAAAACTACTCCTTTTATCCAAGGAGGTTGGCAGAAACTACAGAACGCCTCCTCCTACGATTCTTTTGCTTCGTTTACGTTCATACATACATAGGGTCATTCATACACTCACGCGAGTAAAGAAAATATTCTTATCATGATATTTTACTAGTTGTTAAATACCCGTTCTCGGTATGTACTTAAAGTAAGTAGTCTATGGGAACAAAAACTATAATTTGTGCACGAGCATTAATGTTAAACGGACACTTCTGTAAGTGTAAAAGCCATTTAAATTCTATTCAACAAAATGCACATTAACATGCACCAGACTTGCTCCCCCATTACATCCGCATTGTAACAATCTGTGACGTCATTTAAATAAGGAGAAAAGCATTCACTGAAAGCATTAAAACCTTCTGCGACCATTCTTTCTCAGTGTAGAGTTGATTCAGCTTCACGGAGCTTTGACGAACACTGGCATGTTTCAAAGCTACCGCCACTTCTGTTATTATACTTGATAGTATTAGATTACGCATGAGGTATTCAGTTATTTTTCGCAACGAGGAATTGAATTTAGAATTTAAAGCTTTTAAATTTAAGTGGTGGAGGTTTTGTTTTAATGGCTTCTTTTGGATTTATTTAAACCATTGCTTAAGGCAGGGATTTATTGTATAATCTGTATTAATACGGGCTTGAGGCCGCAAGTTCACGCTGAGATGGGCTGGTCTTGTTCGATAAAGGCTGGTCCTAAATGGAACAACAACAGCAATAGAGTTTTGAACTTATATCTATGGAAGATGGCATGCATAGTCAACGAAAGTTTTTAATCAGTGCGTCATACCCGTCATGACCTACGGCGCCGAGACATGGACACTTACGGTAAGGTTGGTCCACCAATTTAAAGTCGCTCAGCGAGCTATGGAGAGAGCTATGCTCGGAGTTTCTCTGAAGGATAGGATTCGAAACGAATACATCCGACATAGAACCAAAGTCACCGACATAGCTCAAAGAATTAGCAAGTTGAAGTGGCAGTGGGCTGGCCATATCTCGCGAAGAACCGACAACCGCTGGGGTAAACGTGTTCTTGAGTGGAGACCGCGACTCGGCAAACGTAGTGTAGGACGCCCTCTGACCAGGTGGGATGACGATCTGCGAAAGACTGCAGGCAGATGCTGGATGCGGCAAGCTGAAGACAGGGCGCTATGGCGCTCATTAGGAGAGGGCTATGTCCAGCAGTGGACTAGTATAGCCTGATGATGATGATGATGATGATGCATAGTCAACCCTTCGCCATTTTGATTTTTTAAATAAGTTGCGGCGGACGATTTAACTGGTAGGTGTATACGGGTAGAAGACACCAGAACAAATAACAACAGTGCAGAGGTATGGTGGTCTAAAGTGGCACACGGACGATTTGGATGTAAAGATCTCATTCACTTCAGCAATCTTTACCAATAAATATCTCGACAACGTGACAGTTTAGTGCAACATATCCCTGGACATTGTGTGTTTATTTTTGTCTTTTGTGTCTCATTGTTTGTTTTGTTGTACGATGTGGAATGTGGCCGCTTTTCTTAAGATCGAATTTTGTTGCTTCATGTCTCAATATGAGACTTTGTGAAAGGTATTCGAATATTCTGGACTACGAAGGGTCCTTATTGAGCCGTTATTCATAATTTCTTCTGAGTTACGACATAACATTTTTTTAAAGAGTGGTTTAAGTGGGCCGCTGTACAAAATCAAAATTCATTTATTCAAATTAGACACAGGATCAGCACTTATTGAACGTCAAAACGTTTGCATAAGACAGTCCCCCAAAAACGCCCACCCTTTGCCCTATTAAATATTTTAGTTTATCTACCAATAAGCAACTTTAAAGAAAAATCAAAAGAAATAAGATAATACAACTTCGGTTCTATACCATTAATCGCTGATGGCAAAATATGCAGCGAAAATACAATGAAAAGATGAGTATCTGGATACTACATAAAAAACGTTGTATACTACAATGTAGAATACAAAGGCAAATGTTTAATCAATTTGAACGGGAATACTTCCGCACTTCAACTTCACGTCGAACGCATTGTGCAAAGAAAAGAAACCATTTCCATGAGGCTAAAATCAAGGAAATAAAACAGTACAATAACACTGTCGGGTAAAGACCGATTGGATCAAGTACGGGATCAAAATATGTACAGAAGGTACACTCTACTCAAGGTTTAAACTCATTACGCACATACAAAACATACTTACTTTTAATAATGGAAATACTAAAGATTTTCGAAATGAAGTCGGATTGAAAATATATCCGTGAAAGCTAAATCTGTAAATACTCCAAGCTTGCCTTTTAATTGTTGGGCATTTTCTGTCAAAATGTATCGACCTACAATCTCTCATTACTTCAGTTAATTACCTAATTCATCAAAATAAGTCACATTAAAAAAAAGCTTTATTGCAGAAACTTTAACAACAACTTACAACGTACAACCTTAACAGTAAATCTTACATAAGTACCTCCTTTTAAGTAAAAGATATACCTGTGCTAGAAGATCCCGCATTATACATACAAAACTTCTTAAAATAGATTTTAAAATAATCAAGTTATTATTAACATCCAAAATTATTTCAATTACATCGGAGGAAAGGAGATATTTTTTATATGTGGGTTGGTACATTTTGGCTGAACTAATATCCACTTGGCCTTCGGCTTATTTACTTTTTTGTGATCAAGACCTCTATTTGCAGTATGGTTGCATTCGGTTTACTGCCGTCTCCCGTTCGATCGCGATTACAGCCTTCAAAGCCATAAACTTCCCATACCAATGTACCACAACATAGTTCCTGCTTCCTCGGAAAAATAAACTACAAAAATGTGTTAATAAAACTCCACTATACAGGCCTCGATTTTATTGAACCTTCAATGATTTTTGATTTTCTAGATATTGCCAAATTCCCAAAAAACAATTTGCGGTAAAACGGATATGTTTGGTTAACAAAACTTTTAATATCCGCAATATTAATTCTCCGGAATTTTATGTAGCCACATTATTCATTATTCGACGGGATAATTAATAGTTGGCATGACCGATTCATTGGACCCGCGGTCGCGAATGCGTCGAGAGTAATTCTGGCTTGAATTCCTGGTGCCGACAATGTTATTGAGGATTGTGAGTAGAAAAATCTCAGTATTAAACGCTCAGGATTGGCAGCGTGCCTGACTAACGGCAGCAAACTTGTCCCCTTCCATATGATACCTAACACTTGCAAACTTGGTATACCACTTACACTACCAGCTAACCCTTAGGGATCCTGGGAAAACCCAACTTGACAGTTATATATGGCGCCTAATTAATAGTTTCGTCGTATTTCCTCAGAACTCTCGTTAGAATATTAACTGAAATGTAGCTCGTATAATACTTTAATTTAAGCGCACCTCGGCTGTTATATTAATGAGATGTAACGCGTCACACCACTTTTGAAATATACGTGGGCTTTGTAACCGCCGCGGCATACTTAAACAGGTAATACTTTTTACCCAAATGAGAACCGCGTAGAAAGAGAACATTAAAATAAAGTAAATAGAATAATTAACCCCGCACACCCTAGATACATATCTTGTTTTAAAATATATTTTCCCCGGAAAACCTGTGTTGGACGTGCCTAATAAATTGGTGGGAAAAAAGTGAAATATATTGTGGAAAAATTTCGTGCACATTTTTTTTACTTTAACAGCTTTTTGAAACGTTTGTTAAATGTCGCGTCTCGTGTTGCTCGACATTTCGATAAATTAATATTGTGTATGAAAAGCCCAGGAAAAATCATGGCGTAAAAAAGTATATCTGTTTGCTTTCACAAACAGAGAGTTTTCGCGTGTGTTTGGGACTTGCGAGGAAAGCCTCGACCACTGAGTGTGTGGTGAGGCATGTTTATAGCGCGGTGCTGCAGTCTGAAGTGGCCTCTTTGCTAAGAACCGCGGTAGAACACCGCACCGCTTGCTCTTTCAAACACAAGCGAGAATAAAAGAGCATCGCAACCAAAGCAGCGAACTGTAGCGTTGAATGCGTGGGTACCGCAACCGCGCAACCTCTGATATTTTACTTGAAACGTCCACCACATTTTTGGGTTGAAGTTCTAGGTAAAGAACAGCTGAATATATACATTAATATAATAGTACAAAGTTACACTTAATGATTTGAAGTTACTGATGCTTATAGTATAGAATATTTCCTGGTTTAAGCCCAGTTGCAACTCGTTTAATTGGCTCTTAACTGATTATGGATCATTAATCCTTTATTGACCAAATAATGAGTTGGGTTTCCTTAACCATTGAGGTACGCAACCGGCATGCGTGTATGACCAGATGTATGAACGTAAACGACGCAAAGGTAGTGTATGTCAGCATCGTAGCAGGTGGCATTCTGTAGTTTCTGCTTACCCCCATGGGAAAAAGGAGTGAGTTAATGTACTCGTATGTATGTATGTTGAGGTACAGAGATTTGAGTAGGTAGTTGAGTAGATAGTAGTAGAGTATTAAGTATCTCTTTATTTTACAAAAATAGGTATTGTTTTCAATAAATATAATCAATTCTCTGTAAAAAATATAAAAAAAGAACAATAATATATCTGATTTCAATAAATATTACTATCAATAAAAAAAATGAATGAATTGACTTACCAATCAAGCCCCTTCAGATAGTTGACGTTATTAAAGAACTGAAGCTCTTCATACGTAGTAGGACTCGGCAAGTTTGGTGCCAGCGCAGGGTGCATGGCTAGGAATGTATAAAGGGCAGTGCTTCCCGTCTTCTGCGGACCTATGACCAGGACTCGTGGTAGAGTCCCGCACCATTTGCTCTTCGACCATATTCGACGGTGGCGGATGTCGTCGCACGGATTCTAGGAGAAAGAAAAGTTTGATTATGAATTTATTACTTACACCTGATTTTCGAAAGATTAAAATTACCACATTAGCTAATAAGTCTTTCGAATTCATATCAACGGTCTGTCCTTGTTGGCCGACCGAAATAACAACAGCCAATTGAATCTCTTGACATGAGCGATGATTTGACAAGAGAGTAAAAAAGCTTACCGACTTTTATAAATATAGGGCGATAGAGACAGTGAGGCACAGACTGATACTGAGTGAGTTCAGTACATCATTCTGGATCCTCAAGCGTTAAAATTTTTCTTCGACATTTTCCTAATGTTTACGTTTTTTTCTTGTCTTTTATACAAAAGTGAAAAGTCATGAGGTAATCATCATTTCTTTTAAACCGAATGAGATTATTAATTCAAAATTTAAAACTTTACGTCTCTCATTAAAAAGATCTTTGGTTTTGGTAGAAATAATTGAATGATTTTATACATATTTACTTTCAAAAATAAACATCAGTAAATAACATATAAACTAAGAAAATCACCGTCCCGAATCATGTACTAAACTCATGATATGTCCCTTCCCATCCTGTATATAGTAGCTGATTTGCAAAATTTGATGCAAAATACGGACAGTTCCAGAAAGATTTTGTTCTTACGAATTAAAACTGTTATTTATTAAAAATACAGTGGATAAAAAGAATATTAAAGCCAAGTAATATAGTTTTAACGCGTATTAAACCCTGCCAATTCTCAGTTTTATACGTTAGTAGTATTATTTATTCTGCGGACGGTGGTTTTATTATAAACATGGACGGTAATGAAAATTTCTAGGAATTGAGCAGTTATATGAGTACCAGGAAAACAGACTTTCTTTTAATCAGGCTTTATTTTTGTATATAACAAATGTATTGAAAAGAATATTCGAAATGAAATGATATTTCTGCAAGTGAATGCAAGTGACTAATTATTTCTGCAAGTGTATCATATCTACACATGCTTAATGCGCATTTTGTGTGACAGAAATTCCGAAACAAACACAGAGGTTGTGGCCTTTTTCAAAGTCCAAACATTGTCAAAATATTAAGATATAAGATATAATGTGAGTCTAATTATGCAGGGCAAAGTCTGGAAAGGCCTTTTGAAGAAATGGCCATTGCATCTTTGAGTTGATCAACCCACAGAAGGCATGCATGTATCAGTTATCGTACAACATTATACTATAGTTTAAAACAATGAATATGGTACTATGAAATATATTATTTTTATATTATTTATAGGCTTGCATTTGACCACTATCTCACTAGGGCGCCTAGACAAAATTCTTTTCCTGTAAGCGTTAACGCAAACGGAAAGATCAAATTGTATGGAGTTGACATCAGCCACTGTAATACATATTGACGTACCGTCTGGCGTTTTACGCTACAGAAAAGTATTATCTAAACCCGCTGGTGGTAAGTGATGATGTGGTCGACGAAGGAGCACGCTTGCCTAAATGTAACCTATTCATTGTCGACACAAAGACCACAAGGTAACCGCTATCGGGAAACAGGCTCAGGCAGGGAATTCCATTTTTTGCTGTACGCACAATAAAACATGTTCCCAATAATGCCTAATACGAAACAAACTTACATTTAAAATCGGCTGGCTTGTTCTGACATATCGTCCTCGAATGAATTCAATATAAATTCTAGTTTTATCTGAGCAATAAACAAGAGCTTCTACATTCCGCCGCACAAAATATGATGTATTTTCAATTTCTCTGTCGCGTTCCAATAATATCGCACATATCTCGTAGCCCAATAAAATATTAAAACGCGCGGCATGCATATTGTTGCTCACAAGTTTGTACCGCCGCCGTGAGAACGATATATGGTACCATTTGTGCATATAAGATTGGTATGTATCGCGTATAAATTGTATTATCTGTGTCAGAACTCGTGAACTTTGATTAATCTCTGTGACACGAAAACATTCTGATTTGGACCTTAAAGTTTGTTCTTGCTTATTTTCCAAATTATATTATGCCTTTAATGGTAAATTAATAACAAAATGTTCATATTTTAGTTGCTGTGTAGTAGACTGACGTCACGCCCTCATTACAAAGTTAAATGAATAAGTAGGTAATAACTACATTTCAAAACTACATCAAATTCTGAAACGAGCAGTAGTTTCACGAAGTATTAAATGGATAATAACAAAAGTTGCCAGCTTTTCATTTTTGCTTGCTCTGTTAATTTTATTAATTACCAGTTAATTCTTGACCTATACCACATTCATCATCTGCCTAGCCTTTTTCCAACTTTGTTGGGGTCGGCTTCCAGTCTAACCGAATCCAGCTGAATACCCGTGCTTTACATGGAGATACTGACTATCTGACATACACAAACCAGTTACTGGGCAACACAATACCTCTTGGTAAGACTGGTTGCTGACCTATACCACATTGTATGCGGTATTTGTAAGCACAGTAATCAAAAATATCCACTACCTAACTTCCAATAATTTTATTTTTCTTGACATTAACCCTTTTCTCTTCAGAAACTCATCATGAAACATAACAGTTAAAATGAAACGGACACTCTATTTTCCGCCGAGTCATCCATTTGTTTAAACTGACACTCGACGACCGCAAAAACGTTACTCAATATTCGAAATACGAAGAGACGATGATAGAAAATTTACGATGAATATTTGACAACTTTACGGTCCGAATGTATTGAAGCGGAAACGGGGAGAGCAACTGTCAAACGTAACAGAAAGTTAATTGATTCGACAACAATAGCTCCACAGTCGACGTCTCTAAAGCTTAACAGTCTATTTTATTTGCATCAAAAGACTCATCGAAGTTTGTTAAATAGAATAACTGATTAATAGATTCAGAACTCCCAACTGTCAAAGCCATGGAAGGATTCAACTTTGTGTGCACTCAGATGTAAGGACCGTGGTATATACCGACTGAATAAAATCGAGTTCCTTTGTTTTACTCGTGACGTAATGGAGGATACGATGAATATGAAATTTCCTTGGAAGCGTGGGTACTCGTACATAATTGTGGTTGAGATCCTCGACGCGTTTGTTAATTTGATGGGCAATGTACGACGTTAACCTTTCCTAGGTACGGGCTTTGTACATAATTATATAAAAGCCTTGTTTCAAATTCTCTAGAAAACCAAATTTTGATAAAGGACAATTTACATAACAAGTATTTTGGTCAGTTCAATGTTGCATGCTTCAACAAGATATTATATTACCAACAGAAAAGACTCTTAATGGAAGAAAACCACATGAAAGACTACATAGGTACACTGCGGTCGCTTATACATAACTATTGTTGTATGTATTATTTATGTAAAAGTCAATAACTTGACTTTGAAGATTAGTATTTTTATTTGCGCGCAAAAAGATCTTACAATACGATTGGCAAAAAAAGTTTAATTACCTATCTATACCGTCTTTAGAAGTACTCGAACGTAGGCTTTTAATTATTTTAGCTGTCCCGACAGATCTTGCCTGAGTTCAATGTCGATTTATTCAAAAACCAAAAATAAATAAGCTCTAAGTATCAGTGTTTCCTGATCTCCTTGTAGCTTTTACAATCTTTCTTTTATTTTATTAAATTAGCCAAGTCGTTCCAACCGTTTTCAAGTGATGCGCCTGCGTATAAACCAGAATCCAATGTTCATTTACATATACAAGGGGAAATTAAAATTACTTCAAACCTGTAAAGGGTAATTCAAAGTCTCAATAAACTAATCGTCATTATGATCAAGTTAGTACTATGGGACCAACCCTGAAACATCTCATGTACTAACTACATGATAGATAATTTATTTTTTTCGATTTTAGGGGTTAGCTTAAAAAATCTTTATTGCGTAAAGAAAACAACCATGTTTCATTGCTTCATAACCCATTGCTAACTACAAAACATAAACTGACACGATACGCCATTAATCCGTAAATCACAAATAAACAATTTGCCAGCAAATAGCGCGGGTGGGTTGAACACAGGACGCGAGCGACAGACCAGTCGGTCATATAAATACACTGAATTGATCGATGGCGATACATTAGCGACGCTATCTATTTCCATCACACAAACAAGTTATGTGTCGGAGTTATGCTTCATCATACGTTAATAACGGGTTATTTTTGGTTAGTCTTTATGCTATTTCTGTACCAAAACTTTGGTTCGGTAAAACACGAGCTTTCACACATCTATCACTGTGCGAAACTTGCCCGTGTGTGTAAAACTAACCTACCAGGATATCATCAGCGGATGAAAATTACAGATAGAACTCGACTGGTTAGTCGAGTCATATTTCAGACTGACTTGGATCGATTTTTAGTTTAATTTATGATGAATCTGTTACCATGTTGATTCTATACACTGCTGATTCTTAGGCCAGTCCGTCTAATCACGTGAAGAGTTCAGTACTATCTAATTACCAATACTGATTTTTATTTATATACTAGCGGACCGAACAGACGTCGTCCTGCCCGTACAGCGCCACCTACCGGGTCCAATTGTAAATCTAAACCATTCTCGAATCTCCACGAACACACACAAAAAATTTCATCAAAATTGGTCCAGTCGTTTAGGAGGAGTTCAGTCACATACACACGCACACAAGAAATATATATATTAAGATTATTTCGCTATGGCCCGTGGTTAGTTTCTCACTACTATGCACGAAGTTGTACATTCAAATCTGGGCAAGCACTAATGAAACTTTTTCTATTCATAATTATGTACATTCTAAGCAAACCCGGACTTTAATTTATGTATTTAAGTCTGATATCGCCAACCCGCCTTTCAGCAAGCGCGGTGATTAATGCTCTTCTTGCCTTCTCCGTATGAGAAGAGGCTTTTGCCTTGTAGTGGGACAGTACCAGGCTGGTATTGTTTCATGTCAACACTTAAACAATTAATCAACCTTATCGGTTCGCTGCCCACCCACGTGTGCTAGATTAAGCTACCAGGAAAACATAAATGAAAACAAGTGATGGGCGCAGTTGGTCATATATATATACCTACCTACACACATGTGAGTGATCAATCGCGTTACATTAGTCCCACTATCTTTACCCATCACATGAACAAAAACGTTTAGCTAATGTGTCCAGGAAGTTTGGATTTCAATTTTTCGGTTGCGTAATGATCTACATTCGATTTGATTGAGTGAAATGGGAATGTGGAAAGTAAAATTTGTTTTATAATTACTACTAGCTGTAGCCCGCGACTTCGGCCGCGAGTATGTTCCCAATTAGAATCGTATTTTAATCACAACTTCTATCATTAAGTAATTAAATCCATGCACGGAACCATTTTGAAAATAAAATTAGCGCATGTTATTCCATTTAAAATCAGATGTCTGACAGTTAAAACAAATCCCGTCAAAATCGATGCAGCCGTTTCGGACATTAGCCAAAACATACTAAAATGTTTGCGAGTATAACTATCGTATAAACCTCAAATGCATTTAAAATTGTTTAATTTTAAATTGCAAACAGACACTTCAATTTTTTTATTTGACGAGATCGGCCTTCCGAAAAACACGTTACGTAGTCTAGTGTTGTCCTGATAACAGGTACCGGTAAAACGAGGTCAATCAAAACGAAAATTTTAAATGAAATTTTCACGTTCATTCAATATTGTTGTTGTTGGCATGCTGTCGAAATAATAAATTTCAATTCATTAAAAAAATACAAGTCAAGGTAACAAACTATGTTGACTAAACTGAAAATCCCTTCAAAGTTTTGTGATTAACCCCGTTTTACAGTATTCGACAATGAAGAGTATCTATAAGGCAATTTAACTTGACTAGACAGCAAACGAGAATATGGCTACCGGATTTTTTCTCACAGACACACAGTTCATACTAGCACAGACTCCGTATTTACTCTATTAAAAAAAACATGATAGGTATAAAATATCTGTGCCAACCATAATGTGAATAAAATAAGATATTTACAAATGTATTTATATTCCGAAGGAGTCAATAAAAACAATAGATATATTATAATAGTACTCACCCCCCACAATGGATTGAGTTCATCAGGCCTCAGTTGAAAGTATTTATCAGCTAACGCAAGCGGCGGCGCAGACGCAAGTCTGACATTGGTCCAACAGCGTAGGAACTTCACCACCGACTCGAAGGTGTACAGCGCCAGCCGATCGTTGCCATAGTTTGACATATGGGTCATGAACACGTTGATCTACGAAGAAATGTATTGTTAGATACGTTACAGGTGTTATAAAAAAACTCATTTGTAGTGCATCTACAGCAGCAGCAGCAAGGGCTAGATATTTCTGGGTATGAAGAATAGGGTGTAAAGTTTCTCAGCCCCCATAAAAAGGGAGGATCCTCCGACCAGATGGGTGTCGTGTCTGGTGGGCTATTGCCCAACGGTTGTTGTCGGGTTCTTGTATATATGTGTTCAATCGCTCGGATAACTTTAATATCACGATAGATTTCGTTACAGATACACTGCCCGAGTGTTACCGTTACTTTAGTGTCTTCAATTAGGTAATATGAATCATTTCTTTAACCTTTTTAATTGTTTCTAGAAAAGAGCTTTAACTTGACGAGAATCTTAATGAAACAAAATCTAAATCTTGTGAGATTGTGAAAATGTTAGTCCTAGATTATGGGAAAGCAACGGGCACTGCCAAAGCAATATTAAACTTAGAGACATTGACATCAAAGAACATAAAAATGGCTATTAGCAACATAATATCCTCTTCCCGATCAAATGTCGGTTGCAGCGGCCAATCTCAACGGAGTTTAGTACCTACGCAGAAGAATTACAGTGCTCATGAGAAAACACAGGTGCACATCCCTAATGGCAAAACTCAATAACACTGACCCGTCTATCGAACCCAGGATCCAACGCTCGCTCAGTCCCACGAGAGTAACAGGACAATTAGGACAATACATAATACACGTCTAAAACTAGTGCACGATGAAAACAATGATACAATAAATTAGTTTGCTCATTCATCCCGTAACACATGCTTTTGTTTTCAAACCCAATATGGGAATACTGAAGTAGTAATAATATTTATTGAGCCACCGCTATACGCAATTTATTCGGTTGCGCTATTCACTGTTCACGTCAATATGGCTACAAGTGGTTCCGATATCAAGTACTGTAATATTTTATCGATACTAGGGATGTTGTCTATCGATGCATTTTATATTTATTTTAACCTTATGAAATAAAGTCGCCTTTCAAAGATTTAATTGGTGTTTGTGTGATTGAAAGTATAATTAAAATAGAAACACTATTATTCCAAGAAAACTAATACGATTCGGTGAACAATATTGTGAAAATCACTCAAAAGAAATATATTTACTTATTATAAACCGCCGTTTGAAGTAAAAGGTTTCTCAACGATAAATTTCACTAATATTTATTTAAGAGGTTCTCTTGTTTTGATTCCTAGAAAAATAAATATAGATCGGTAGATAAGAAAACTGCGAAGCGATTCTTGAAAGTACGTAGTTTCCAGGCAAAAGAAATCAGACACGGCGCCATTTATTAATATCACAAAGA
Organism: Phlogophora meticulosa; assembly: GCA_905147745.2. NCBI lineage: Eukaryota > Metazoa > Arthropoda > Insecta > Lepidoptera > Noctuidae > Phlogophora > Phlogophora meticulosa. The sequence goes on along the minus strand of LR990520.1, from coordinate 12,690,955 downwards.
AGTTAGACAGGCTTGATATTAGCGCAAACATGTCAAGTGCTCTGGGGTTATTGATGACCGTATGAAAGAGTTCTCGGCCTGAATGGAGCGGTCGAGGCAACCGGCTGCTCCCAACTAGGGGCACAGCGTAACTATCTCTATACAGTAGTCCAACGATTTTGACGTAAACAGCTTTGAAAGGCAGCTTTGGATAGAGTATTTTAGACAGCTAGCTTTACTGTGCAAATCTGGGGTTGGACGAATAATCGCACCTGCACCAGATTTAGAATCTCATCATAGTTCCTTTAAAGTTCGATTCGCTTTGACATTGCTAGTTGTAATTTATTTTAATACTCTACGCTGTCTTAATTTTAACTGAATGGATATTTTAGTGACATTATTCATTCAGGACTCCTGCAGTCATTGCCATTTCAAAAAGTCAGAATTTCACTATAACAATATCTCTATTATTTTTTTTCGAACGAAAAAACTTTATCTAGCAAATAGGTCACAAATATCATCATACAAACTCTATGACTTCATACAAATACTTACTGGATTATTGATGACAGTCTGAAAGAGTTCTCCTCCTTGAATGGAGCGGTCAAGACGGTGGCGTCCGCCAGGGTATCTCTCAAGAAGCAGCGTATGTGTGAAAAGCCCGCAGGTCTGTCGAGGAAGCACCATCACACCTCTATGGCGAAAGCCTCGTCGTAACCTGTTGGGGAGTTTAAATTTAGAACATTCCTTGTTTCAGATCATTTAAGGTTTCATTCACGAGTTCAGGGCTGCACGTATATTTTTGGGTTAATATGAATATTTTATTCACGGGCCGATCACGAGGCAAAACATGTACGCGAATAAACAGGTGAAAATATTTACCGTGTGGGGTTATTTATTTTTAAAAGCGCATAGGTAATATTCGTTGCTTTATTATGGCCTGTACCAACCAGGCAGATAATTTTATGTTGATCATTTTCCATTATGTATTTGTAATACTCTTAACATTTATTTATTTGGTTCACCAACAATTGTTTACACTGATTCTATACTAAGGGTAACATGCGAATGTAACATCAACCTTTTTATCATACACAAGGCATAAATAAACTCAGAAGAATAAAGGAAGACTAAGGCAACGATGGATTGGTTGTATGAAACATGATATAGCTAGCGGGGATGACTATTGAGAAAACAGTAAATGCTTCGACCCCAAATAAATTGGAATAAGGCCAATACGATGATGATGACGAAGGCTGATGATAAACTCACACTAACAGAAACCACATAACTCTACGTGCTGCAATCGTTATAAACCTCATTTACATTTCACAAATGAAGTAGGTCCCTTTAAGAGTTTGTCAAACATTATGCCTGGTCGCTTCCATTACATACAGGTCTCGGTATCGAACAAGCAGAATTGCCTCATAAGTTTTATCTAATAGTAAATAAAACAAGCACTAGTATAAACCTGTACATTGATTACCTCATGTTCTGTACAATCGCAGGTGTCGAGACTATTCGCTCAACTAGAATATTTGATCATCATCCAGGTAAATATGAGTTCTATTAACCTTCAATTAGGTTCAAATTTGAACACCGCAATACTAATTCGTTTCATACATACATGAACGGTATACAGTACTATTATCTAATTGTAGAGCGTGTACTGAGAAACAAAGCGGCCAGGTATTTACGTACGAATGCATTTATGTACACCCGAGCACAATATTAAACACACACATGATTTTAACAACGACACATGAATATGTAAAGTTGCATATTAACGCGTACAATGTACGGTCCGTGTCGTGCTGCCAGCTTCCCTGAGGGGGTGAGCAGAGATTAAACAATTTAAACCTGCATTGGTTTAGGAGTTTGAATATTTAAAGCTACGGTGAATGAGTAAGGTTCCACATGATCATTATCCATAACAAATTCACATTATTATCAATTTTTATGGATATTAAAATAATGTGCCAAAAACAGCTCCTTTCAGCTGATTGGTCTTTAAAATCCACTATCAGACTTTTTGAAGATCAGTATTTTGTTACATTATTTGCGTAGCCTTTTCCCAACATGAAGTACTGGGGAGGCTTCAAGTCTAACCGGTTGCAGCTAAATATAAGCATTTTACATGAAGCAATGCCTATCTGACCTCCACAACCCAGTTACAAGGTAATGCTTGGGCAGACTTTAGAGCGTCTTCTATGCATAACGACTGTGAAGGACATACGAATGACAGCCAGAACCAACTGCTTAACATGTTTTCCGAGCCTCGGCGGGGTATCAGTATGTAATGAATGGTCACCCATCCACGAACTGACCTCGGCAAGCGAAACTGAACCGTCAATAGACAAGTGGCTCTTATTCATATACGTACGTATATATATAAATCTGACACTAAAGTGGGTAAGAATCCCATTTTCGAAAGACCACTACATTTCTTAATACGACCTAGAGTAATGATAAAATGAGGAAGGGGATCGAGGCTTAATAAAAACAGCCGCCCGGGTTGATCGAAGGTTAAGCTACGCTTAACGACGTCATTCCGCAGATGGGTGACCGTTCGCAATATATCGAGACTCCTCGCAGAGCACGTTAAGCCGTCGCGTTGGTCCCGGCTGTCATTTGTAGATCTTTGACAGTCGTTACAGGTCGTCAGAAGCCCGAAAGTCTGACAGCCAGTCTTACCAAGGGGTATCGGGATGCCCTGCAACTAGGTTGTGGAGGTCAGATAGGCAGTCGCTCCATGTAAAATACTGGTTTTCAGCTACAACCGGTTAGACTTGAAGCCTCCCCAGTACTTCTAGTTGGAAAAAGCTACGCAAATAATGTAACAAAATACTGATCTTCAAAAAGTCTGAAGTCTGAAGCCGACCACAACATAGTTGGGAAAAGGCAAGGCAGATGATGAGTAATAATAAAACGAAAGTGTAACCCCACGACTGCATACAGTTTTAACGTGATATGATGCACATACCATGGGTACGATTACAGTTCAGTATTATCAATTAGAATAACAATAAAGACTGAATCAGAGCCAGACAATAGTCGTTATTGATAATGGTGTGATTGTAGACCGAAAAAGCGACACATATTACGAATCACGATCGCCTTTCCAGTCGTTTTATTCTTTACGATTTTGAAATAAAGTCAGATTTTTTAATCACCATCCAAATTGAAATCTATACAAATAAATAAAATTGAAGTGTCTGTTAAAATAACAGCTTTTTACGTAATGCATAATCTTTGAAAGTACCTATACACGGTAGTTATTTAGTTATTTTTTGTCTGTCTGTTTGTTTGGGCTTATCTCCGAAACCGCTGAACCGATTATTTCGGTACTAGCAGATAGCTAATTTTATAAGGAGTAACTTAAGCTATATTTATTTCAAATAAAAAAATGCGTTCCGCGCAAATAATGCAAACACATGTTTTGTGATATTCCATGCTGACGAAGTCGCGGGCACAACTAGTATAAAATATATTTTTTAGCAAATAATTTATTTTTGTTTTAATATTAGTACCAAAATATTAAGTTATGGCAACACAAAGTTGTGTAAAAAAAACCGGTACGATTGTGGCCACAACGCGTTGGCGCCGACTACCTACCCTTGTAATACACCCCTGGCGTCTGGCCACTCTTTTTCAGTCATGCACGCCAACAAAATAACCACGCAGTGATATTCATTTGGGAAAAACCTTTTTATTTTGACAATTTTACCTATATAACATATTTTTTTATGCATAAATCTTCCCTTTGATTGGGGACTTTGTGCCTAGAAAAACATTGGATGGTGATAGTAAAATCAGATTGTAGGTATATTACGTAGGAATGAATTAAGAATACTGATTAGGTGTAAACGAAATTAATTAGTGGTTTGATATTTTGCTACGGAATTTAGAGATTAAACAATACAGTCGCCTCCTATGTAATAATGACACCGGTTTGGGATTAATCTTTAGTCCTATATAAGTACAGAAAACCACATAACATCGCGCCTGTTTTCCCTGACGGTTTAGGCAGAAGTGTACGCCGAACACAAATGCAGACTATGGGTTGCTACTAAGAAAATCCAGATGGAAAAACCCAGTAACACCTTGCCTTACCTGATAATTGAACCTTGACCATGGGCTATGTTTGCAACTGCTAGACCAACGAGGTTTTTAAGCCGATATTTAGTAAAACAAAAAAACACACAAAATACAAAAACATTAAAACCACCCACAGTCCACACAAATGCACCTATCTACAGCTACATTCAAACAGCAATACTTTTGCTCAACGATAGTCGCGTGCAGTATTAATATAATTATTGGTATTTCATTGTCGGGGCCTGGGTATCGAGATAGTGGTGGCCGCAACGCAACGTTTGCGGTCAACACGAGTTTGGATATAGCCGCATAGTGGCCGCAAACATTTGGGTGAACAGGACACTTATTGCGTGCGTTAGTACTACGCTGTTATCGGTACTGTAATTAATGATTTTAGGTGATGAGGTTCGATTTAATTGGAAGCGATAATTTATCGACATTATGGGCGCGAATTACTCTCCTATACTACACATGGCGTCGATAAAATTGATCCACGCTCCGTCTACCTCGTCGGTCTAGTAATGGTAAGCGCTACTGCCGGGCATGAGGCTAGATTCCTGGTTCGGGCAAAGTGTTATAGGGTTTATAACCCGGAGTCTGGATTCGTGCCCGGTCAATGGCATAGGTTCGCCCCCAATTATATGGGACTTCTGGCGAAATAAATGTGGGTGTATACCTCTGCCATAATCTTTCTGGGTATTTGCTATATATAATAAAAATATCTATCTATGTAATGTATTGTATTAAGTATATCAGTCATCTAGTACCCATAACACAAGCTCTGCTTAGCTTGGGGCTAGATGATGCTGTGTGGATTGTCCAGTAATATTTATATATTGTATATACATATAAATTATTTATATTATTAATGTGATGTTCAAAAAATAGAAAAGGAAAGCAAGCAAATCATTGTTTTTCTTATTATGACGTATCCATTCTCTGTAACAATTATATGGGTACATCAGAACTCGTAAAACCTTGCCTTGTTTTTAATACCGTGTCTTCCTCTAATAAATACCTGCAATAACTCTAGCAAAAATGTTTCGAACACAGACACGAGTTGCATAAAGGCGCGTTCAAACCGAGCGAACACAGCGCAAGAACATGAATTCCTCAAAAAATTCCTTCGTTGCTACTTCGTTAATTAAATCTTTAACTCGAAATTGCCAGAACAGGATGGAATTCGTATTCTTTCATGTCTGTTGGGGCACTAGATGTCTTTACACTTAGAATATTCTATTTGATCTAAACCAGTGGTTCCCAACCTTTTTTGTATCCGGGACCACTTTGATTCTTACATTGTTAGCTAGTACTTACCAGAAGAGTAAAATTCCCCTGTCAATCTTAAAATCAACTTAAATCAAAACTTTTTGCATGTTCGACAAACTCTCTAATACAATAGTACTTCAATGGATGATGAATGGGTCATTAATGATCATTAGGTACTTAAGTAATAGGAAACACACATTTCTTAAAGAAATTTTAATTCGGTTGGGTATTCGGTCGGTTAGTATGTAACAATGTTATTTTTAAGATAAAAAGTTTGTAATTTTAAACGTTTTGTGGACCATATTCAAGCTCTTGGGAACCACTGGTTGGGAACTAATGGTCTAAACACTCCTGAACAGCCACACTAGTTAGAACACATAGACATAGTAAGTCAAACAAAACTTACCTAGCGGGCCTTAGATGCGGGTATTCCTCGGTACTGGTCACTTTGACATCCCACACTTTCCTCCAAGCTTCATACAACGGTTCATGCACGGGATAAACCCCTGAATGATGAGGGGACACGGAGTAGCACGAGTTCGTGGGTATACCGTGTTCTATGGCGAATTGTTTGTTCAGCATCATCTCTGATTCTAAGTGGGTCACGTTGTTGTATAGGTGCGGCTGCTGGTGGTTCCACATGTGGCAAAACCTACAGACAAAACGGAAAAATGTTAGGTATATAAGTCACGTCGAAAAGATCGAGTCCTGACTTACGTCACGGATTAAGTGCTTTGACGAATGGAGTTTATTGTTGAGAGATGATTAAATCTATACATCTATACCTACATATAAATAAAAATTGAAGTGTCTGTTTGTAATGTCAACATATTAGGTAGTTACACCACAAAAAAAACATTTTTTAAATGTTTGTCTACCTGTTTGTTTGAGGTAATCTCCTAACGGCGGACCGATTTTGGCGGGTTTTTTGACTGGCAGTTGGCTGATGTCATAATGAGTAAAACTACTACGGCTACTTTTATTAGAGAAAAAGAAAAAGGGCTCTGAGAAAAGAAAGAAAAAATCCATGTTTTGTTCAATTCCACGCGGGCTAAGTCGCGGGCACAGCTTGTAATAAATAAAAAAAAATGTTGAAAGAATTTTTTTTTTGCATTTCCGTAATTCCACAAACACCAGTGTCTACCTCAAATATGTATTGTAAAAAGTATAAGAGCCATAAGTATATCGCTAAAACACCTGCATTTTCTCATAAGATTATTTGTGTCTTTTATGCCCACGGAAGGGGAAGCCGGGTAATGGCAGAACGATCTCGACGATTACACGAAAATTGACAAAAGGATGTACTGAGGACAAACCAAGAACTGACATTTCCTTCGCAGTAACACGTAATACAAGGACGTAGATTAGACATTAATTCGGATACCCAAACGGATCATCATCATCTGCCTAGCCTTTTACCAACTATGTTGCATAATACTGTGTTTTACATTAAGCGACTGCCTATCTGACCTCCACAACCCAGTTACTGGGCAACACGATACCCCTTGGTAACACTGATTGTCAGTATTTCGGTCTTCTGACTATAGGGCTTAACGTGCTTTCCGAGGCACGGATGAGTCTCGATATGTTACGAACGGTCACCCATCTACAGACTGACCTCGGCAAGCGTAGCTCAACCTTCGTTCAACCCGTGCGGCTGTTTTAATTTGGCCACGAGCTCCTCAGATACCCAAACGGATGACAGCATTAATTTCCTCTACCGGCCGGTAGGGTCAGCTGAAGGTAAAACTGGCATAATGCAATAATGCGTGCAATTGAGACCACTTAGTACAATAACGCGGGTTTTGCGATGAGATGATAACAAAACGGCTCGTTCTAATAAGGTTACATGAGCAGACTAATGGGCAACATTGCTCTGTTATCTGTTTGTTGAGACAGTGATAATACTGGTACATTAAGTGACATCGTGTTAATTAAATGTAATGTATGATTGATATGATTCTAGTATGTATTGTTGCCCTCGGTTTTGCTCGCACTTTAACGATAAAATTACTTAGCCTGGCCTATAGGTACTCGTGTTCCTTTTACCAACTACTAACTATTGGCAATTTATTGAGGATTTAACATTTTAACATTAAAGGAACTGTTATGACTTATATTGGCTTGTTGTATTGCTGTAATGCTACCAGGGGGGTTTTAATAAACGCATAGTTGAGCTTAATATGAACATAATACTGAAAAGAAGAAATATATAATGTAAGAGAGAAAAAAAAATTTGCGAACTCGCACAGGAAAAACAAACGAAAAAAAAAACTAAAAAAGATCTACTCGCACTGGTTGTCGTTACACCGCCATTATTAATAAGTGGGTTAGATGATACTACTCGTATTTGTTTTAAAACGAATAAAACTCAAAAAGATGTATATTATTATTACTATTTTTAGGTAGGGCCACTCGCAGTTCAGCACTAGACGGCTGTTTACTGCTTAACAAAACGATCCTGTGGTGACGAATGAAGGCCCCCAGCCAGGGCCTAAAGCTGTATTTAAATTTAAACGACCGAAAAAGATGTATAATTTGACAGATTACTTTTATATTTTTTTAAGGTATAATTTGATGAATGTTAAGAGTGACTAGACCAAGTGTAGGAATGTTTATAATAATAATAATGCAATAGAATAATGTACACCTTATAGGTATGTAACAGTGCTACTATTACAATAACTATAAGATCTTTTTCTACATGTAACAAACAATAAACGAATTTGAAAGATAAGTTCGAAAGCTCATATTTCATTCGAGGAAATATGAGCTTCCGAAGTCAGTTCCCTATAGTCTTATAAGGTGCATTTTTCAGTGAAACTCAATATACACATACAGTTGGTTGATAAATGAACCGACAGAATACGCGAGTTAATAGAAACTTGGTGCTCATATGCATATTACCTAAGTTCACGAAGACTTGTCAGGTTCAAACTAAGTCCTCTGTAACTGGTTACCATGGCTACTAATAACGTACCAACGCACACAAGATAACTGTGCTTCTAATAGAATCCATTTTAATGAGGAGAAAATTGTAAAAGTATTCAGAATCGAAAATTTTGCTTGCAAAACATAAGTACTTGAGTACCTATTTACATCATATAATCTAAATCTTTATATTTCAGAAACAAATTTATTTCTTTCTTATGTATGTTTGGCAAAGACTATGACCTATTTGAAACACTGATAAAGTTCTGTTGCTTCTATTCAAAGAAAAAAATCACATGTAAGTACGTGCAAGTGCACGTTGGCATATTTAAGTAGGTGTGTGTTGAACAAGTTATTTCAAAATCTCGCTGGAATCCCTACAGGAACATGTTTCCAGTTGTCTCGCTATGCCAGTTGCACTAGTGTTATCCACTTTCGCGCTTCATCTATCACCACACTTCACTCCTACGCCGGCTTTGGTCAATCAAACTCACGCAAGCACTAGTTGGAGAAACTAGGAACGCTATTGGGATAACGTACATATAGTACAAGTTATTTCTTACGGCACGAAGGATGTTCTTTTTGTGAAGTAGAACCGCACAGTTTATACAAATAACAGATGATATAATAAAAACGATCTCTTTCCACCCTGTATATATAACTGCAGATCGATATTGAAGACTTATAATATGTATCCTTGGAAAAAAAAATTGTGCGCATAAAGTACATGTACGTACTTAGGATCCGTGCTTCGTTTCCATGGGGGAAGCCAGACTCTACAGAACGCCACCTGCTACGATCCTTACATACTCCTTTTGCATCTTCTACGTTCATGCATCTGGTCATACACCCACGCCCGCCGAATGCGAGTACTACACTTCTGACCTACATAAAGTGGTTGCCCTAGAATGCGATTCAAACCGTAGCCAAAAGCTAGTCTAAAAAACAATTGACAGTCGACGGCCAAGTTTGACACTTGAAACTCGAGACAATTAATCACTACAGAGTAAGGTAGGTAAGTACTCACCAGTTGAAATGTTCCCTATTCTTCAGCAAGGCATCATCGCCCATGTTTTCAAGCGATGTCCCGTGATGATAGTACTTAGCGCTGTATCCCAAGTTGAACCTGAACCCAGGCACTAGTCGTTGTAGCGCCGCCTGCGACGCTAACATTGCTGCTACGTCTTCTTCGTGAAGACGAGTCCCTATGGGGAAATATTGTTGTCATTAAAGATAAAAAAAGTACCTAAGGAGTAATGAGAGACTAAACTAGTGACACAGAACTTTAAGACCCGAATAAGTCGTTTTGTCACTACAATACCTCTTCAAGCGACAAAAAGAGAATGATATGAGACTAAAGGCAACAAACACACAGTTAATTATTAATTATGTTTGCATAATCCGCAGAGTTTATTTTAAATTCAATGCAAAATGATGTCAAATTATATTACGTCACTTGTATGGATGGTAGTCAGTGTAGTAAGATTTGAATTACAATATAAGCAACTAAGTTATTCCAAGGTTACAAACCGAGTTCAATAAACTTGTTAAACACTAATTACAAGTCGATGTAGGGTATCATACAGCAGTCTCGCAATTTGATTAGGCATGAGAGCCGTACCGGTGTATACGAATATTAGTTGCCATTCTATAACAAACGTATAACGCACCTATTATTATTCAATGCACCTAGGTGCTAATAATATTCAGATCTTGTGCGCATACTAATAGTTAGGACAAAGGCAACTAACTAAACGCTTTACAATGGCGCAGATTCCCTTGTCCACAAAACAAACTAAAATAAGAGAATTGACAGCTCTTTCTGATAGAAGGTTCTAGAAAAGGACGGTGACAGATAACAAAAAAGTTACGAGATGTCAAATTAGTTTGTGCTTTGAACTTCACCATGTTTTTGCCTATGCGTTCTGAAATGTGAACTATTAACATTTGTACGGAAGCGTTACTTCAACTAAAATGTATAGCTCTTAAAATACATGTTCGTCCCTTTCTTGTTTTGTAAGAGAGAAAAAGATGGAAATACCCTACATTTAGTTTAGCTTGTCAACAAGGGAACCGACACCATTGTTGGATTGATTGAGCTCTATATTAATTTATTCGTGTTCCACGTTAGGACGTGCTTAACATACCGTCCATATTTCTGCCTATTACATCGGTTTCTGGAAATGGATATGGGTAATGGTCGATACGTATTAAGTGCTCAGAGTTCAGAACGTTTGAGACTTTGATAACACAATAATCGAAGGAGTCAATTGTACTATTCTGTGTACTTTAATACGAAAATGGCCAGTAAAAACCCAACATAAGTATACGATAAAATTTTATTGAGTGAGTTAAGTGCTTGTTATTGAATTGCTTGGTAGCTGTAGGACACGGATAGAAGTGCATAGAATGTGCTTTAGTTCGTGCTTCGAATGCTAAGGATTAACCTAGTTTAAATTATGGTCGACCATAAATCTTGGGCCAGGACACTACTTTCACAGACACGTAGATGCAACCACTCCTTATAATAATACATAGTTGGTTATGATCATAATAATATTCTTCGCACGAAACCTATTAAAAACAAGGAAACGATAACGTACCTCTTTCTCCCACGAAGATATCATCAATATCGACGAGTATCCACCTGTCGAGGCTCAGGCTTAGCTGGCCATGGCTGAGGTAGCTGAGAGCGTCCAGGAACAAAATCCGGTGCAGCCAGAACTGTAGGCCGGAGCCGAACAGAACGCGTTGGACACCGTCCAAACGTCCGTGGTCTTGTATCACTGTCGCAAGCGGCATGCGCTCCTCTGTAAACATTGCTATAATTTAGTGTGGCTCTTTATTGACATGGATTTCGTGCTGTTTTGCCTTTGAGAGATCGATGGGGTAAACAGAATGGGATATTGGCATTCCGATACGAGCTAAATACATATTGGAATGACGAAAACAATGGATATAGGACGGCATTTGCTACTTTCTTTTGTTACATTGTTGGTGATCTTCTTCAAATTTGTTTATGTACCTATACTAATGTTTTCGGCTGCTGCGCAATAATAAAGATACAATTTGTGGTACTGAAAGTGTCTCTGTCATGTAAATCTAATAAACTTACACGGTGGACTCTCATAATAAATGCATTATAAATCGCAGAATATCCAAAGAGTGAAATGTCCAAAGCGTATGTCCAATAATAATAGAGCTAAATGCCCTGCAATGCTATAAAGTTGATTTTGTTGTATCAGAAACATGAAAAATAATAAGAAGCTCACAAAATAGCCTTGCATTTGATCAACATTGGAATTATTTAAAGAATAGTAACTTATTCTATAAATCATATTGTTCTATAGTTCGTGAGTTACGAAAGGAAATATTTTCTTTAACAATGTGAGGAAACTGAATTAGCATACCCATTATACAATTATGTTTAAAAGTTGCACTATTAAATTCTAATGTATGATTAGGATCTTTATTATCTAATTAGTCACATTGCTACGTGTCTGGGCCACGACATGAGTCTTTAATTCCTGCCTATGACTATTGAGGATGGGCGTGACGTATTATGAGTCATGAGTTTTACGTAAGCGAATATTTTTGGTCTTTAGTGGGCGCACCGCCATCATTTTCTACTTTCGCAATTTTAAATCTGTTTCAACAGCTGCGTTCAGCTTTTAGGCTTAGGTTAAAATTAAACAGATTATTTAAATTTAATTTAATTAATTCATTGTTGCCTTTTACTTCCTGAGGGACCTTCTTTAAAGCATAAAATTAAAATTTCCTCGTAATCGGTACTCAACAGTCATTTAATTTTTATCGTTGTTTTTAGAGTAAACGTGCTCGCAGCTTTACTAACTTTTTGATTCAAGTTTTTTGTTTTAATTAAATATCTAGATATACATTATGTATAGCTATGTACGTTATGTACACCTAAAGATTTTACATTTTTATGAGCTACTTATCAACTCGCGAAGTAATAAAATTTAACACAGATAAATGCTTATTATTTGGTAACTATCAAGTCAAGTGATCAGTGGAATAGCAAAGCTATGAGTTACGTATGACCAGTTACACCAACTCAATACTAACATTAAAGTCTAGTTTACCGTGAATGCGGTTATCAGCAGAACAACGATTTATTGACTCGAGTATCTGCCTCGATTCGATATCCAGAAACTTCCTTAGTAAACCCTTATGTTTTTGTTGATGTTACTAAGCTTAAACATTTTTGACACTTGATGCAGTCAAAATAGAGTATAGGCATATTTCCTCACAGTAACAATTTCCAGAAAAACCTTGACGGGAATACTGTACCATCAAGAATAGATTGCTCGAATCTATGTAAGTGTTATGGCATTCCTTCCATTAATTAGGACATGATGACGAAGCGTGATTAATATTAATCGACGTTATTCGAAACTACCATTAGATTTGAGCACGATATCTCTGGTAATGTGTTGCGTAATACATTCGTTCTTTATGGTATCTGGGCTGCGCTATATTATGTTCGTGACTCAAATTTTGGTAACTCAAGTTTTATGTGCGTTCAGTGGTGCAGTAAGGAATGAAATACTGTTGAAATTTAAAAATAAACGATTAAAAAAATAAAGTATCTACTTATACCTAAGCACTGATCTTGAACGCTGGACGTATAACTTAAGTTCGCGTATACGCACTTTATACTAAAATCGCAAATAACTGTGCAACTCAAGGTCAGCGCTCAAGATCCATTGCATTATTGTTTGACGGGCCGATATCCGCGTACTGCGAGTATTTTGCGTAAAAGCTCAAGATCCTTGCCGGTAACCTACCTTTACCTACTATATACTCTTGACTTTTAAAAAATAATACCGGCTTGTTACTGTCGCACTGCAGGGCAAAGGTCCTCTCATATAGATAAGGCACGAGCATTAATCACCACAGTTGCTCATTGCGGGTTGGCAATTTCAGACATATATTACCATTAACTAACTAACTAGCTAATAAAACCTTGGTGAAATATTGACAAGCATTGTACTAAATTAATTTCTGACTATTTAGATGTTCAAGTTCGAAAAGTATCGACATATCACTCGTTGTGGACCGTGCTTTCCCCGTTTGGTAAATTAATAGATAACGTATCTTTTTTAGTGTCTAATACCTGCAAAGATATTTACATATACTAGCTGACCCAGCATACGTTGTTTTGCCATATAAAATGTTTGGGGTGGACCACCCTTAACATTTAGGGGGATGAAAAATAGATGTTGTCCGATTCGTAGACCTAACCGATATGCACACGAAATTTCACGAAAATCGGTCGAGCCGTTTCGTATGAATTTAATAACAAACACCGTGACACGAGAATTTTATATATTAGAGAAGATATATACTTGAATGACTGACCATGCTGGAATGAATTCATTGATTGATAAAATCCAATTTAATGGTAAAATGCTGCGGTGAAATTAGTATGGTAAATATTCAATAAAATATTTATAAGCTTGACTTAATTTTATTGCCGCAAGCTATTTGTTTATGGTCGACCAATTATGGTATGAATGATAACGATTACAGAGTAGGAATTAATTCAAGAGCTATGTGCAGTAAATTGTTGGAGGCTATTTAAATTCTACTGCCGACTCAATCAGATAATACTTCCATCAGAAACGATACGTCATGTCATAACATGAACAATGTTAAGAAATTCCACAACTTAGTCGGTGTTCTGAGGGCCTGATCAAGCCTCCGATTAGTAAATCGGCTGTCGGTTCTCACGCGTCAGCTGCTGTAATAAAACAGCCAATGCAGTTACTTGACATAAATAAATTGACACGTGTGGGGTTGTTTTAGTTTGTCAACTGGGAAACCCCCAGTTGACAAACTAAAACAACCTACGAATATAAAACAATGTATTAACGATTTATTTCATGATGACCCAGTGGTTTAGGCCTCGCCTCTTGTGCACGAGGTTGTGGTTTCAAAACTGGGCAAGTATCAATGTGAGTTTTTCATTTTATATGTACTTTCTAAGTTTATCTTGGACATCACTGACAACGGTGAAGGAAAACATCGTGAGGAAACTTGGCTTTATATAATTAATATAAGTCTGAAATCGCCAACCAGTCTTGAGCAAGCGTGGTGATTAATGCTCATGCCTTCTCTGTATGAGAAGAGGCCTTTGCCCTGCAGTGGGACAGTAATAGGCTGGTACTACTACTATATAAAACAAAGTCGGGTTTGTTACACCATTTATAACTCAAAAATGGCTGGACCAATTTTTGATTAGTTGGATTTGTATCCGTCCCGAATAACAATTAAAACATGGAAAAAGTGACGAAAAGATAATGAAGTAAATTCACATGGATACTGCTATACGAATTTCGCCGGGGTCAGCTGGTCACATGCATCAACTGCAATAATCAATATACCGATATGCTCATCCATCCATTACATATCGAGACACGTCATTTCCGTGACTCGGAAAACACGCTGAACCGTTGCTCCCGGCTGTCATTCGTAGATCTTTGACAGTCGTGACGGGTAGAGAGAAACCCGAGAGTCTGACAAACGCGCTTTCCATGGGGTATTGTGTTACCTAGTATCTACGCATTCGGTCTATGTAAAACACTGGTATTCAGCTGCATCAGGTTCGAATGGACCGGGATTCCAATACAGTTGGGAAAAGGCTAAACTTATGATACCGGTATGCATACTCATACTTATTTTAGACATAAATACCATGTGACAATTCATATGAGCCCAGAAAAACAATCTTGTAAATATACAACGGGTCCTATGTCAAGGGTAGAAGGATGTTGGTGTGTGACGTGATTGTATAAAAAGATCTCCTCTTCATAAACGTAATTAAGTCGGCAGAGCTCTACTATTTGTAAAAGTCTCCCTATCCGGTCTTGTGGAAGTCCAGCTTCTACAGCAATTAAATGATGTGTTGAATTAATTGTTCTTGCCCTATTCTATATTATACCATGACAGTTACTTATTTAAATAACAAATGATGGGCACTTGATAAACATGTTGAAACAAGTATTATTGGTTTGTTTATTATTGTGACAATGTAGAATTTAAACATGTTTATATTGCTGTGCCCTAGCAGGGTTCATGTATGAAACCTTTATATTTGTAACAACTTGTAAACTACATGAATGCAATAAATGATGATTATCTAATACCTTTAAACTAGCAATTCTTATACATATATTATTCGTATGTATATATAACCTGCATCTCGGAAACGGCTCCAACGACTTTCATGAAATTTAGTATGCAGGGGATTTCGGGGGCGATAAATCGATCTAGCTAGGTTTCATTTTTAACTAACGTAGTTTTATCCGAGCAAAGCTCGGTCATCCAGGCACTAATTATGATGTGCTGAAGAATAGATAGAAATCATGCTCACCAGTAGATCCATACTCGTTTTGCCGGAGCGCCCAAGCGACGGGCTCGTAAGTCGAACTGTTAGCCCTGAACACAGCCCAGTGATCTCCTGGAAGTGCCCCCCAAGCCGTCTCCCCGGCTCTTGCTAGTCGGAGGACTGGTGATGCTGGGTTCAGTGTTGCGTCCTAGGAAAAACAATTTTATTTAAAACATGGACTTCATCTAGTTAAACAAATATGTTGACTTTTTTATAATCTAGTTTCCGAACAAACTACGCACTCCACTGTATTTTACAGCTTGATTGAGGCTACGGGCAATCGTTATTCGTTTCAGTTGGCCCGTGGATCCACTCATGTCAATTCAAAAGGGGTACCTACTCAAAACGCTAGTCCGAAGCAGTTCTGTAGTAGTTTCGAACTAACATTGCTAGCCATACATATATGTACATTTTGGAAATATTAGTTTACGGCTGAGGTATTTCATATGGCTGCTTACCCTTTTATTGATCAGTAACAACGCGATGTATAAATATGCTGTTATGGGTTATTAAATACTAATCTCAACTGATGGACAGGTGGTGCGTTGTATAAAGGAAGATAAAAATGCAAAATTAAGTATGTAAGGTTAACTTTTAAGCGTATACAGGAAACCTTTTTCTACATTGAAGTGCGTAGACTGAGAAAAAGAACATCTTTTCACTGTAAACGCCAGGTGACTGACAAAAAAAGAAAGAAAGAATACATCTTCTATTGTGTCTCGTGGTCTAGCAGTTAAGGTGTTAAACAACAAGTCTTTGGCTGATTGATTTCTTATGTCCGTTCATAATACTACACGAAGCCTAATTGTATTGAGTAAACATTAAGTAGGTATTTGCTTAACGTAAAAACATTTCATCAGCCACAAGGACGGCTAAAGCTATGACACTGATTAGTCTTGTCATATTAGGATTTAACCTCGGAATATTATAACTCTCATTCCTCAAATAAAGGTTTCTACTTATATATATTATAGCTTATTAGGCACCCCTAACAATAAAAACTTGTAGAAACATTTATTTTGGCGTCCTAAATGTTGTCTCAAAAGTAACATAAAATCACGTGCCCGCGTCTTAAGATATTCAAGATAACAAAAAGTCTTCGGCATCATAGCATAACGCCTTCATTTAACGAAAGGTAAGGCAGAGGTATAACTATATTAAACCCACATTTCGCTTGTTCTGTTTAAGACATGGAGTTTTTGTTCTACTCATAAAAACCAGTTTCACGGTAGGTACACCTTTTTTGCTTGGAATACTAAAGCAGTTCATAAGACAAATACCATGAAACTCAATTCGTGTAAGACTCGTGTCTTTTTTACTTCAGACAACATCGTCAGGAAAGTGGTTAAATAAAGTTATTAATATTTTTAGTATGTAATAAAAATAGCTTATTTGACCCTTTAGATATTATTATAGACGTCGCAAAATGACACCCATGTCCATAACCCAAAGGTCATACTGGTCGTGTATTTATATCCAAACGATGTATTGTTCTGTCATATTTGAACAATCACAATGCTGTTTCTTCTTTCTACATAAAATAAAAACTTTTGCGTGAACTTCATAAGCATTTCGCAAGAAAACAGCCAAATTGCTGCCTCGCGGGGTTATGGGTGATATTTTTAGACGTCAATTTATAAAGGTTTTTTCTTTATTTCTACCATCCTATCTAAATGCCTGTACGGAAAAAAATCAACACAGAAATTGTTGTTTCCTCAAACATGCGGTAAAATAATGAACTGTTTACGACAAAACAAGTAATAAGCTGACGGGACCCACCTTTAGCCTCAAATTAGTATGCATGAACAGGGGGAATCCTTTCAGCTGAGCGCCGACAAGAGTCTCTTCCCCGGGCGTAGCGAACGCAACAACACCCACGGAATATTCCCTGCAGTACTTGTCGAGGAGTTCTCGATTCCACTTGTCCATGTTCGCGTATTTCGATAGCGATTCGAATACGATCACGCCGTAGCGCCCCTTGTCCAAAGTGGTAAGTACGGGCAGACTCTTGCCCGCAACTTCCACCTTGTACCTGAACAAAGAGAAAACATTGTAAATTATTATTGCAAACTCAGACTATGCATTGCATTATTATTATTGTTATTTTATGGGACAAGCCCGCCACACTATTCCCAAGCCACTGCAACTCCTGAAAACCAGAATCAACAGTGGCGACCACCAGAAAAGCGTCGAGGAAGTAGAAAAATACATAATTTTCACAGACTATGCATTAGTAATATGGCACATTTAGGCAAAGGTGTAACTATAGTACACCCAAATGTTTAAGTTCCAGGGTCCGGGCCTATTGCCGTGAACCGGGTACACATCCAGAGCCCGGGCTGAGAAAATCCTGTTGGAAAAACTCAATAACACTTTATCCCACCTGGGCTGACTTATCTAACACAGGATTTCATGCAGATTGCTACTACAGATACAGAACGAGTTACTCTCATTATCAAAGTCGATGACAACATTCAGAATGTCGAAATCCATATGAAAAGAATTCGTTCTTCACAGATTTTTAATTAGTTAGCCTTTGGTTAACCACACAGGTGTTACAGCCCCATACTGGGACATTGGATACGCTTACATGCCAGTGTGAAGTATTAGTACTTCGTGTTGTTTTTCTGGTCGATATAAGTACCTTAACACTAACTTCTAATTTGTATGTATTATGTTGTACTACCCAAATGGACTTCGTCTGTAATTGTTTTTGGGATAGGGAAAGGTAGCTAAACAATTTTAAAAGCGATTAATTTGACATTTTCACAGATCAGTTTTAATGTTGACCGGCCCTATCAGCAATCCTGGGTGAGTCAGTTATTCAGTGTAAATCATGGGCGATACTATTACATTGTATGCAAGCAGAACAACAACATATTTTTATGGAACATGCGTGAGATAACACAGATTGTATAGTACCTCAACTCACTCTACCTACTTTGTATTGATTTCGAGATATCAGTGTAACCAAATAACAACGCTGTCACTACTGTGAAATTGCATCAATTATTTTAAATCATTAATGAATTTATCGTGAAAAATATTAATTAGACCGGACTAGGCCACTCCATTTGATAACAGAATCAGCAATGAAACAGAAATAAATTGAACTCGAAAATGACATTTCAATCCCTAGCATTAGTAATATGGGATGGCTGTATGGATCGGATGATGGAATATGGGATCGATTTAAAATAGTCACAAAAGTATAACTTTACGTAAAAACGGCTCTCGACCACGTCAGAGTATCCTTTGAAATGGTCCAGAGCCCTTTTTACATGAAGTTAAATCCCACTCTTACCTCTTATCTCTTCTCTTTTAAGAGTGGGATTTAGCCCGTAAGAGTCAGAAGCACTGACCAGATTGGCTCTATTTCAGTTGTTATTTTCATTGGGAGTCAGTCTGGGCATCTATGAGGATTTCCCAAGCCTGACAAACCAAAAAATATGGGATGGCAGCTCACTTCACCTTCACTCCACTTCTTTCTCCACTTTTCACAGGGATTTTTTTTACAAAATAGCACTGTTAATTTCATCGTCATCATCATCATCTGCCTACCCCTTTCCCAACTATGTTGTGGTCGACTTCCAGTCTAACCGGATACAGCTGAATACCAGTATGTTGCATGCAGCGACAGTTACTGGGGAAAACTGCAGTTAATTTCATGATCATAAAAATTAAGTTTTAAAATAGACTTCTGATAATTTACGAATATACGTGCAATGCAGTATTCATGTTATTTAATTTAACTTGAATTATATTCCAGAGTTCCACTGTAATTATTAAGCCATTATTTTGCTATCAACATTCTATTCAGTGAATAATTTATATAAACTGTCTTCAATACAATTAACCGACGCTCCTAAAGATAGATAAGAGTTGTAATAGCATTTAATTAAAAGTTATGATACCAAAGAATAGTGGAATAACATTAAATTATGTTGCAGTAAAGCGCTGCAGATGAGAATATGTTGTTCGGGATCAATACGCTGAAGGTGAACTGAAGTGGCTGTCTGCGCTACCTTTTGGGTGAATATACTACTTCTAAGTATTATTGAAAACGTGTCATTGAAAAAATGCATCAGCTAACACTAGTTGTTTGTCTTCAGAATCATGAGCAGAATATTGATGATAACCTTTAAACAGTACGACCAACATATCTTTGCAGGCGAGTAAACAGAGCAATTAAAAAATGCACTGATTTTTGTATCATATTGCAATTTTCTTTGACAAGCAGCGGCAGCGTTAACTCCAAACTTAAACTGGGAAATGGGTAACATGATTTTTGGTTCATGAAGAGGTTATGATAAGTATTCAATTTCTTTGCCAATTGAAATTCAGATCAATAAATAACTTCTCGTAACGTTAGGGGAGAGAGGGCGTCAACAAAGTGTGATATCGTGGGACAAGGCGCGAGACAGTTAAAATTCTAAACTTGAAGCCTAAAGTACCAATGGCGTGGGGAAGGGGGAGACTTCAAATTATTTCATTTTAGACAACGTAAGTAGGTAAAACTGTAGAGCTATGAATCGACGACACTAATTAAAAAACAGGTACAATATACATTTTTTACTTATTCCAATTAGACTTTAAGTAAATCTACTACTGCCGATGTATCCTCTAATGTAATCTTCTTTATGGATAGCCACATTTTCCTTCTGCAGGACTGGTTACCAATTAAACATTTAGTTTTAGCATCTCGTACCTTCGATATACATATATAATTTACTTCCTGGTATTTTGATGAAAGACCCAACGCTTCTATTTAATACTCGTATCTTTTTACAACACACAAAATTGTGATGAAACTGAAGCGGAAATATTTGAAATTTAAAGATATCATTCCAAAGTGGTTTCTAGCAATTAAATCAATGGCGGTTCCACCCCGTGTTATATGTACAGTTTAAATAGCAGACGGCATTGGCGCCCCCTTGTCAAACAGTGAACAAGCCGCCGAAGTTGATTGGCAATATTGAAAATTGAACTGTCCAAACATTCGCTTTTGGGATACTTTCCAATTTTCAATGAAAAATACCCATTTTACCGTTATCGGGAAAATCTGACAAGTCTTTGAGTTGAATACAGGTCGGAAAACGTAAAAAAATGCTGAGACCGACTGGTGGCAAGACTAGCGAGTAACATACAGGTATTGGGACCAGGCGGCAGGCCGTTCATTTTGCTCCAGTTAAGGCTCGTTTCAATTTGGCAGCTTGAGTGAGAGCACTCCAGACTGAGTCTAGGGCGAATGGCAACTTGCAAATAGCATTTACCCACTCGAGCGGGTCCGTCTTTCCGTCTAATGTACGGTGCACTCGTTGGCAACTTTGCGCAGTTACCCGTATACATTCGCCGAGGAAACGGTCCGATACAAAAGTTTGCCATTTTCATGCGCATTTTAAAGTACGGACGCTTATGTAAAGTTCGGAGGTCATAAAGCTACGTCGGCGACGAAACGACGGACGTGAGCACTGCGTCACTATTTAGCTTGCGCTAACATGTTTCTAATTACCTTAATTAGTGTCCTGACATTAAAATAAAACGAGAGAGCGCTCAGTTTAAATTAGAGCGCGCGAAACGGCCTACTTTGTCCGTGAACCGAATGCGAGGAGGGCTAATTCGTGATAAGGGAGCGCGAGTGAGTTCAATAAAGGGGAGCAATGTCACGGCGTGCGACCTCGGTGACCTGCCGCCCCTTAGGATAAGCGACAGTTATCGTTAAGAGGCCGGTATAACTGCGCTACGGTTAGCCAAAAACGGAAAAAATTAAGCGAATCTTTATATTATTCTCAATTACGTCGCATCGTCGCCCGGTGACTGTATACTTACATTGTAAGCTGAAGGCTTAGCTTTACGCAATTAACCCCGGCGTATTTACAAACTTTCACGGGTGTTGGGGTGTGTCAGTGTCAGCCATAGTACCTGGCATAGTTAATTACATTTGAGTTACGTTTGCGTCAGTGTGAGAGTTATAATGTAGATCTTTGTTCAGTGGATCACTTATGCATACTTATTTGAGCTAGGTAATGTAACATTTATGTAAAATGATATAGAGCTGTGAGTGTACAGCTCTAATAGAAGTCGCATTGCTCTGTGGTGCTGTTAACGTGAATAACTAAAGATAGTATAGTAATTAGCAGCCTCCCCAGTCCGTCTCAATTGAGGGCAAGCCGCCAGTGTTCCAAGACTTCACTGCTTTACGTTCAGTACTTATGGTAACTTGCGACTTCCTCCTAAACGAACAGTCTGCTCGTTCCATGTCCGATGGTACTTGAAAAAGTAAAGCCTTGTGAGACATGAACTCAATTAAGGGCATACATTACGTAACCAGTAGGAGCTGGGGCGTGCAACATAAAGTCGTTAGAAGAAACTTTTATTACGCGACTTTAAATTGGTCAATATAAAATTCACTTCCACAAAGTTTTATTGTCAGCAATTTTATTTTTCCTTATAAGAGATAAAGTTATCTGGGGACAAAAGAATGATAATGAGGAGGTCGTCAATTCTCAAGGGACTGTTATGTAAGTTAAACTGCATTGAAAGTCGTTGAAGGGCCTGTCTGAGGGTTGGCCCCTGACACTAGGGTATCCGTACCATTAACGCTCTATTAAAAAAGCGGTTTACCCTCTTGTGCTCTATAAAGCGGAGTTTACGAGGGCCGGGAGTAATAAACGGCGCCAAAGCTTACATCACATGAGGGTCAAGTGAACGTTAGCAATCAAACTAGAGAACAAACTAGAACACATGTGAGGGTTATCAAATAACGTTAGTGAAAATACATTGTCCTGAAGTGCTCACGATAGAAGTGAGCAATGTTAAATCGCCACAACATTTTATTAAAGCAGAACTACTCCGAATAAAGCGGCTAATCTTTCTTTCACACTCAATTTACTGCAGCCGTTGTCTCTAAGTTTAAAAGCGAGACTCGACGGAACGAATCGCCGTACCTTTATACGTTTGTATACGCAAGGTAGTTAACTTGTATTTACGAGGAAGGTTTCGGGTAGGATTAAAGGAAACAGTGTCAAAACGACTTAATTACTTTATATTGAGTCGTTTTGACACAAACGAGCATTAATGGAGAACGAGGCGGCGAGATAGGGGGCGGGATGCCGCGGGCTTCCCTCTAATGGCACTACTAACTAACTAACTGTCGCCACAACGACTCGCCGTAGACATCGCGTTCGCAAGCCTCGCCTCTCGCCTCACAAGCCTCGACTCGCGACTCGGCTGTCACCTTACACCTTGCTTTATATTTAATTAAGTTTACATTACTCGTACGTACATACGTACGTACTAATGCTGTTTGTTTCCGAATTATCAGCTAATTAGACCGCACTGCATTACCAGGTCGAGGTAATTTTGTTTAAGCAACAATATTTGGGTCAATGGAATTCATAATAAAGAGGAATTTCAACAATGTAACTTTTGTTTGCATTCAGAATTAAACCCATACTGTGTGTATTGATGCTAAATCATTCTATGACAGCAGTAGAGTTTAACCGGATTTGGAAATAGCCGTGATGTTTGTGTATATTTTACTGTATGCATGTACATAGGTGCTTACATAAGCCCCGTGCCTATGTAATATTGCGAACATTTATGTGCCTGTTAGAAGGATCCGTCATAGTTTTTCTGTGTACTCACTTTGTTTTTATTTTGGGTACAGTTTTATGACAAGCTCTCAGAACGAAATAGAGCCTTTTGTTTTATGTGCGTGTACATGTAATAAAAGGTGATCCTTTTAAACAGTTGTCCGGTTCCACACCTTTTATGGGGCTATAAGTTAATTAGCAAATTAAACTCAATTGGGTAAGCTTTCAACACCATATGTGTTTGTGAAACATATATTAAGTATGGGAACGTTATCAATTGGAACATTACATCACGCCTGTTGTCCCCAAAGGGTATGGCAGATGCAAGTGTACTTACAGAAAACCACATATCACCAGTTATGTTTAAGTCCATTTACATAGGGGGCGAACCTTTTACCAAAAAATCCAGAAATCAAGGCTCCGGTATACTACTGAGAACTTCCAGATAAAAACACCCAATATCACTATGCCCGACTCGCGAATCAAATACAGGACTTCGTGCTTGCGCTTGCGACTAAGTACCAATAAAACAACCATAAACTCGTATCTTCGTAGTCCTGTTACTGGGCTACCGGGTCCAGACAAATCTCCCCCAGTGGACTTATCTCGTGCAAGTTGTAGTAAGGTAGCTACTTACTCATAACTTTTAAGGCTAACATACTTATGTAGTTAGGACGAAGCTTTACAGCTGGGATATTATGATTTTATGAGCAGAGCTCCTAACAATGCAGAATGCTAAGTACTGCAACAATGATCTTGTATTTTGTATTGAGATACGACACACGTTTTGGGGTTTCGACCTTACGAATCCGAAACCTTTATTAGATCATTTCCTGATTGTCAGTCACAGAAGTTTTCTCGAGATCTTTGCAATCTGTCAATTTTAGTTTTGGGTCTGCAGAACTACATAGATCGCTAGTAAAAATATTATATCTGAGTCGTTAGTTCAATCCTAAGAAAAGTATTAGGTATGGAGTCATATTTGACAGAACCATTAAAGCTGTTTGTGACTGTGTACTGTTGCGATGAAAGTAAAAAATAACCAAAACTAGTCGCCTGGTTATGAGGGTTTTTAGAAGTATGTATGTAGACAAATAAACTACGTATACTTACCTAGTATTGATCTTTATTAAATAAAAAGCGTAAGGGCGCTTGTATACGTCCGTTTTTTTCACCGGACAACGGACCGTTTTTTTCGCCGGATACGCGGTGGTGTATGGTTTATAATGAATGTGTGTAAATGCACCGGATGCCGAACCGGTGTCCAGCACATACAAATGTGAAAGACACGGTCCGTTGTCCGGTGAAAAAAACGGACGTCTACAAGCGGCCTAAGGCCTTAATCGTATTATTCACTATTTATTTCATTTAGATGTAAAGTTAAGGGGCAAACGCATACCTATTGATTAATTACGCGCAAAGTCAATCACGCAGACCAGCGACCGTCCTACAGACTACTCAGTACAGCAGGCCTAGACAGAAAAGTTTTCTGAAGCGTTAAACACGAGACGCTAACGTCAAAATGTACGGCAACGACACACACATTTGGAAAAGAGTTAAATCTCTATAGCCAATTTCAACTCCATACAATTTGATCTTTCCGTTGGCGTTAACGCATACAGAAAAGGGATTTAATCTACGCTCCCACTGTTCCCAGTACAGTTTGGTTCTGGGCCCTAATTTTGCGAGCTCGAATCGGTCTTCGACGGTGTTTGCTTAGCAGTAAGTAGCAGCAAAAATTTTAGTCTCATGATTACATTTAAGTGGCTAAGCAGAAGAAGTACATATATAGGGCAATTAACATAACTATTAGGTAACTAATTAAGCCAATGTTGCTTAAATTGATTCTCTATTCGGTGATTACGTTTAGTTTACCGTAAATAAACAACGCCTACATACTTATGTAGCACCCGCTTGGGTGTCGATACCTACTTAATTTCCGAACGAGGTAACTTACCTATATGGGCAAAAGACATAACTTATTAGATCACTGAGGCTGAACGATTATAAATATAAAGTTTCTTCAAAAAGGCGTAGTATAATCCCATAAGCATATTACATTATATAGAGCGAGGAGGCCTTCTAGGAAAGGAGTTCCTAGTTCCTGGACGTATGTGCATATAGAGCACAGAATCCTTCATCGTTAGAAAACAGACTTCGTCTACTGTCCGTGAACGAACAGATGCGATAAAAAACCCGAGGCCTAAGGAAAAGACTTCGATAAAAAAATATCAAGGAGGAAAACTAATTCGTGACCCGTCAAACATTTCATAAGCAAGCGTAGAGTTCACTGAAGCACAGCGCTGCTCGAGAGGAAACCGATTTTTACCCGAGAGGAGCAAAAAGTCTCATATAACGCAAGTAGGGCGGCCGTCCGTGAGACACGATATACAGGACGGAAAATTATTGGAGACATTTTAATACTGCACGATTTATGAATTAATTTAGTCAATGATGCATGGCCACTGGAAAATGTATAGGCTACTTCAGCTCAAGTTAGATATTCAGCAGTTTTAGGGAGTTTAAAGTGGAGCTATCGATTTATTCGGTGAATACCGACGTTCTTGATGTGGTAGAATATTCCTAAAATGAACTGGAGTTGTTATACGTTAACGGCACTTCCTACAATTGTCAGGTCAATGATTAGATTAGGAAATATTAACTACTTATTTATCTCTCAACATTGACCTTTGGCAGTGTAAAATATGGACAAATTATGTAAAAGACATAAAATTACTTCTTACATTCAGTTTTATTACTTTTCTGATTATATTATCAACACGTTTTTGAACATCATATTTTTTTTAGTAATTAACGAAAAACAGAATTGGTAAACTTCATAGGTACCGATAAATAAATCCGTTCGTTGCAGTATTTACTTCTGTATCGTGGGGTTAATAAGTTAATTTCATATCGCCGCGATAAATTATATTTACATACTTGAAGCCGCCATTCATAAACATACTTAATTACTACATGGTTATTAAGAATCGTAACAACTTCTAATAATGAATAATAACATCAGGGAAATTCGTGCGAATTGATAATGATAACCCTACTTGTTAGGCTTACCTACTTCATAGGAAATACCCGATGTCAAAGTTCAGACTTCAGTTATCTTGTACGTCTTTACAATAAACATCGGGCAAATAAAAGTAAGATGACGTACCTACCAAGTAGTTTGAAATCATAATATGCATACTTTTAATTCATTGACGATCTTACAACGGTTGAAAGTATTAAAAAAATACTTTGAATATCGGATAAACTCTAAATATGAAAATATAATATGACAGCTGTTCGGAACATTCATATTCGCATAACTCGAAAAAGTATAAGAAACAGCTGATTTCCAGAGCACCTAAATTCTTTTTTTTTAATGGCATCTCGCAGACTCACCCACGAGGTTATCAGCTGCTTAACCGGTCTATCCTGTGGTGTGCCTTAATAGAACAAAGGTCATCAGCTAGAATATAAAAACTTATTAACTAAGCGACTACACGCTGTGTGCGCTGTGGGATATGGTCTAGTATGGACCTTGGCTTACGGCGGCGCTGGTGGGAGGGCAATAAAGAACAAAGAGTATATCGGATCTAGATTGGTCCTGTAGTGAAATCTGGTCTTTAACATTTTTGCCCTATGACTTTAGATCAAAAACTTACCCGTACTGAGTAGAAAAATAGTTAAACCCGTATACTGTGTTGTTTGTGATGAATTTTAATTGCTATTAGTTTATGTTTAGATATAATTATTATTATGCTTAGTTATTAGTTTGTGCAACAATGGTTTATTGATGCTTGTAAATGGCTTTTCGTTGATTGCCTCACTTTTAATTTTCGTATTGATAGCTGTTAGCCACCCAATCACAATGGTGTGTAAGATTCACTATAATGTGACAAAGCACGCGGTCTCAATACGCTCGTCTTCTTCTAGACGTCGATTGCGTACACCACATGAAAGTTATTTTCGTAATGTTTACGATGATAAACCATAGCTATGGATTTAATTAGCACCCAATAATATTATTACTGTCTCCGAGTCTAGCTAAACGTGATGAAAATAGCATTACGGCTTCCGCTAGAAAATTTACATCTGGTCTCTTACAGAAAATGTATCATTGAAAGCAATGTGATATACCGTGCCTTATTCAGGACAACATGAGGTAATCTAATCGATATGTGTTAGTTATATTATGTATGTACTGTTAACGTTATATCTACACTGGAAAACCAGCAAAATATTGATTAATTCATTTTGTTAAACCAAACTGTAATCATCATCATCTACCTAGCTTTTTCCCAACTATGTTGCGGTCGGTTTCCAATCTAACAGGATGCAGCTGAATACCAGTATTTTACATTGAGCGACTGCCTATCTAACCTCCACAACCCAGTTATTGGGCAACACGATACCCCTTGGTAAGACTGGTTCCCAGACTTTCGGGCTTCTGACTACCCGTAACGACTGTCAAAGATTTAGAAATGACAGCCGGCACCATTGGTTTAATGTGCTTTCCGAGTCACGGAGGAGTCTCGATATGTTACGAACCGTCACCCATCAACAGACTGACCACAGCAAGCGTAGCTAAACTTTCGATCAACCCGTGCGGCTATTTCTATATTATAGCCATGACCAGAACGAAACTGTAATATAAGAGACAAATTTAAAAATTCCAGATGAAACCCGCTATTACTGTAGTTCTCAGCTTGCATAAAACAAAGGTTGTTTCCCCAATACGCTGCCCAATGCAGTACATCACCTGCGCGCATATTAGCTGTCAGCGGGCACAAGCGATTGCCTCGCCACAGAATAGATAGGGGCACAGAAGGTTGGCTTTATGCATCGTGCGAATCGAAGAAGCATATGTACACACGCTGATCTCAAACTGCGTATGTAAATCAAATGCCAGTAACGATTACGACTCTGCATGTCTCTCGAACAAAGTAGACGCGTGTCAATATGTGCGTGTGTTTTCCCCCGTTGTATGGAGCCAATATTCTGTCACTATCTATTCTGTGGCCTCGCACTCTTTACAAGGAAAAACAAACAAAGGGAGGCAAAGCACCATAACAGCTATTAAGCGAGCCGGCTCAGTAAATATTTACATGATAACTTTAAGAAATTGGTACTCAAAAGTCATGTGAATATGTAGGTATATGGAAATACGATGGGTTAAATTAACCCATCGTATTTCCATATACCTACAATTGACTGGTACGAGTGCAGCTGATGACCAACATATTATGTACATGTTATACCAATATTATTTAAAAACATAAATATCTTTTTCACCTGACGTACCTCGACCACATTTTTTTTTATATAACCGCTAAATTTACCGAACTGCGTTATAGGAATACTTCAGAATAAATAAAGGACATCGAAAATATCTGAAAACAGCATTGTGGTAATCCGGATAGCCAAACAAAGGATTTTCATAACAAAAAAATACCAGGCTGCCACAGCAGAGTTCGGTATGTTGACATTATTTAAAAATGCGCTCATGCCGAATGCAAAAAATAAAATTTCGACTAATTTTGAATTTCACCCGTGTATTTTATGTTTTGACATATCAGAAATTAACCTACGGCAAACAGTGATTTTTTTGACCGTTACTGCCAACATAGTTGGGTTCAGGATCATCAGCTAATCTAACGATTTACAGTTATGGTTTTGGCCGTATTGCTACAAAATTTAGGTTTGATAATCAGCTCTCTACCTATAGCTTTCTTACGTTATTGGCGCATTCAAAGCTTTTTTACTACGGTAATTTCATAGAACCGACCAACCAACCGCAGGAATTTAGAACAATAACTAAAGCCAAAGGGGTCCCTTTAATACATTTGGTAGTTAAGAGCTTAAATACCTAGTCCATCTAGGGCCATGAACGCTGAAAATACTGGAAATGCTGAAAAATTCTGAAAGTTAAATAAACTGTGAAATATTTCGTGAAACTAGTTCCATTTCGAAGCGAAAGCTACACGTTATGTAGCGGTCAAAAGTTTTATGTTCAGTTGAGATTCGAGCGATTTAATGCTGAATTTGTACCTTTGGATCAAGTTACTAGTAGCTCTATGGTTTCAAGAATATTGTTTTATTGGCAAAAAATAGTGGTGTTGAGTGTGTTGACCTTTACAGATCGTTGTAATGAGTATTTTTTTTTTTTTCGTTTCCCATAGACTGCTGACGTGCATTTCAGACCTTTACTTTCACTGGTTCCGTAGAATAGAAAAGAACAAAATACTCTTTATTGTGCACCATGAAAACTTATATATAATGACTTTTAGAGCTACGTGGAGTATTATAATGGGCGGCTTTATCGCTAAAAGCTATCTCTTACAGACAATCTTTGGATGGACTTGATAGAGAAGGATACAAGATATGTTGGCCGTATTATGACGTTTAAATGCGATAATCATTCCAGTGCGAGAAAGAGCCGGTGCTACAAATACCGCATATTACCCTCCCTTTTTCCGAATGGAATCACGATACACTTACAGTTAGCTAACTGTTAAATGTTTAGTTTTCGAATTTGTGAAGTTCATTATCAAGTATGTGAATGTTTCTATGTAAGGTCCACTTACCGTATACGGTTGGCGACAAGCAACTCGGCGATGTCGCGTCCAAGTCGCGAGTAGGCCGACTCGACGATCACCAGCACCTTTGCGTCGATGCGTAAACGCGCGTCCGAGCGATGATCGCGTGCCGCCTGTTGCTGCGATGCCAGCAAGGAACATTGTGACAGCGGTCGCGGGACGCGGTCGCGCCACACCAGACTGGGAACAACCTTACACTTTAATAATCGTCTTTAATCTTTTTTTTTCAATTAAGGAGCTACATTATTAGGCTTTAGAAAAGGCACTTTTGAACGTCAAGTTTATAGTACGACTCTGACGTAAAATGATAAAAGGTAATCATCGTTTAGGTATCTTCTGTTTACGAGATAGTGAAACTGAAGTACCCTCTTATTAATCTAGTCCATGTAAACCGTAAAAACTATGTATTATGCGCTCAAAAAGTATATGCGCGCTGAGAAGCTTTGCTTGACACATGCCAAAGTGGTTTCGCAAGATATTTGCAAAATCAAAGAATTGCTTAGATTTGTGTAGGTAGTTAAGTAACATATGCTCAAGTTCTGTGTTGAGCTACACAATTATTGGCAAATGCTTGCATTGACTTGACAGGTCTACTCATATCTGTGTGGTACTTGCTTCATAAACCCATCTCAGATACTAATCTGCATTGTTCTCCCATTATCTGGCTAGGATAATGTCTGGACTTTAAAACAGATTGTGACGTATGAGTTTGATTGGGTGTTTCTTATCACAGATTTCAGTAATGAAACAACTACCACACCCAGTTTTGTAAATTTTTTTGTTTGTTTCACTTGCAAGTGTTTCTAAAGACCAGTTTAGTGATAGAAATATATTAAGTGTATCATGTATAGCTATGTGTACTTAGTTAGGATTATTGTGGAAAGTGTTTCCACAAATTTAAAGATCACTTTTATCAGCATTCATAGTTTAAATTGGTCATGTTGAATTCTGATAACTGTATTACTTAATACGCCCAGCTATATTTTGTAAGTATATTGTTATGTGGGTAAACTCATTTTGGCATATCTATAGTTCTATTTAGTATCATGCAAACCGTACTGCCGTGAGTAGAGTGTAGTCGTTGTGTATTGTGTAACCATATCACGACTATCTAAATAAAAGTAAATGGACTTTCCTTGTATTATATTATGATGATTCCTTATTTCGTCTCCTCATATTGTATTTTTCTTTACTTGACGAATAAGTAAATTCATCCGTAGAATAACGTTACCCTTGTGTTATATTAAGGTATCGGTTTTTATATCAATAATAAATATTGATGGAAAAAGTTCTAACAAAAAATTGGATAATAATTAAGGTTATTTTCCCGCACCTGAACAAATGAGCCGGCAATTAAAATCCAAGTTACACCATTTGGCTACTAAGTCACCCCCGAACGAAATTTTACAAGAAAATCAATCAAAGACTGCCAAACTTAAAGCTGCGTTCCAAGTAGGAGCCACATCAAAGCGCCATTAAGGTTTATCTCAATAGCGTAAAATAAATAAAGGCAGGAATTTGTGGAAATATTTTATCCGTTAGTAGGTAGTGGTCCTGTGAGCCGCGGCTGAGTCTTGTGGCCTCTTTGCTTTAATGAAAACCACGCCTGAATCAACCGAGAGGAAACATAAACGCACGAGTACTGTCCCTTTATTTAAAATAACATTTTGAATTTACTTGCATTAATCAAGGTAGCTAAACTAGCCCTGATTAGCCACACTGTGGTTGGATTTGCATGCAAATTAGGAAGGTGAAAATTCTAAAGCTTCTCCTGATAACGGGTTAATAGTAAATAAACGTTTATAAAACAATATGCAATTAAATCTGCGAGCTGGCGGCGCGTTAGCGAAGCAGCTTCCATTAATTAGCCAGGACACAAGTTTTCCTATAAATCCAACTGAGTCGGCGAAACTTGCCGCCCCTGCCGCTCATCTCGGGCGATGTAATTTTAAGCCGATAAAATAAAATATTATGGGCCCTAGCTACACGCCATCTGCCCTAATTACATAAAATCACGTTATAAATTACTCTGAAATATTCGCCTCTTCGTCCTAATTTAGCTGCGAAAAGCTGCCAAACAAAGGGCGACAAGGACGCTCGGCACAAAGTTAAACGTCTTTAATACTTCCGCGAAGCAATTTCCTTTAGGTATTAAATGCCAATTTTATGCATAATGAATCCTCTGGTATTGAAATAAAAGATAAACATTGTAAAGTGAACGAGTTCATTGTTTCTTAGTCACATGTATTTGTCACTTGAATTTGTTCCCGTGCGACCGGCAAAAGATTGAGAAAATGGGAGTTTCCTGTACGTTACGTGTACTTCCACAACAAGAGATAAGAATGGGATGAGTTTATGCAAATACGTTTCCGTAAAATCTTGAGAGACATAAAACGAAAACGTCAATTGCATGTCAAAGGGTGTTACAGAAGCGACCCTTTCAAGTTTCTATCCCGTGTTTGCAATTTTATGTAAATAAGTATGTTTTTATTGGAAAACTAACTTTAACACCTAGACCAGAAGTTCACTTTGCAACTTGAACAATTTTTATGACTCGGTAATAAGTACTAGTCATTGTGAAATTGACTTAACTTACATGAAAATAAACAAATATAAATATAGAATAGGTGGGAATGTCATGGAAACTTTAGATTTAATTTTATTGTCATAATTGAAGTACTATCGAAACAATAAAGAGACAATATAAACACCACTTAGCTCCAACTAATCCCAATAAATAACAGTGTGGCATAACGATGAGCTGTCCGAATGCGATAATTTCATATTATTAATTCATATCAGCTACGTGTTTGCTCCCGATAGGAAGCAAATTGGATTTTATGCGAATGACGCATATTTTCAACTAGATTAATTAATTAAATTCGGGCGAGTTTTGCTTAAATTTTAATGAACATAATATTATAATGAGAAAAGTTCACCATTCGATTGGATAAACCGTGTTAAACGATTAACTAACACACATCGCTGAAAAATTCAATGCAATCTCATTGAAAAAAAATCGCTGAAACAATAAATCATAGGTTGAGTATCGTAGCGTGATTCCAGTGATTTGTATTACACACAATACGTCTGTATTGTAATCCACTTTTGCTTTCATGTTTACGTTGTTCATTAATGAAACTATAGTTTGATGCGCTTCAGTGAAGATGATTGTGAAACGTAAACATAGGTTATTGACTTACCTAGTGAGAGGTACTGTGACGTAATATGTATAGAAGAATATGGTGAGGACGGATAGCAGCATGACGCCGGCGACACATTTCCTCACATTGACGTGGCTTGCTAGCCAAAAGCAGCATCTTGGCGCTGACGTTTTGTGCGGATGCGCATACTCAGCCCCACCGCACTCTAGCAGCGGCGCGCGCGCACTTCGACTTTCGCCCGCCATCCTTAACATCTATACACCACTATATTTACACACAAAAGTAACACTTAGGCCTCTAAGGATTTCACTATACAATGTTTCTATCTGGGAACCCTAACGGCTGCGTTTGTCCTTGGTGGTGACGTTTTCTGTCGCCACTTGCCGTGTTTCCACATTTCATAGTGCCGCGGTGGAGTATGGGATTGCGCATGCGCAGGGAGGCTGAATGCGCGTACGCCGCGATTGACGGCCATCTCGAGCCGACAAACGCGTCCGTTCCCGGTTTAAAATGGCCGCCGACGCATTATGGCGGGTTGTGCTCATCACGCCGACGTCGTGCGCTCCTTGGGATAGAGCTCACGGCATCCGTCGCCACGACAGGTCAGGGTCTGCTACGCCTCGGATCATCGGTGATATCTGCAACAATCAAAACCGACTGTTAGTGATGTACGACTCAAACTCAACAAACAGTTTGTATTTGCTCCATCTGAATATTCAGTCACAAATGCACAAGACAGTTCGTATCTACCCTTGCATTAATATTGCTCACAGAGCTAAACGCTAGGTAAATGAGAAAGGTACTATCATAACGGATGACAATTAACTCAATTAAATTGTATCATATAAATCAGATCCAACCTTCACGAACATTTTACTATGTGGTTTCTACTACTCAGAACTCGTTAAATATCAAAATGGCGAGACACGAATATAAAATGGTCCCACTACAAACGGCGCTATCATTTATGTATCCATGGAAACTGCCATTAATTACAAACGGACTAGTCGTAAATTTTAATTATAATAGAACAAGTGCTTGATTATAACTTTCCTTACGTACAACGGAACGAACGGCAATAAGTTATTCTGCGAAGGTTTTATTGCTGCTAAGGACAGGAGCCGCAGGTTAGGTCTATCAATTTCAAAGTTATTATTCCGACACTTACTAATTAATATATCAATATCTAGATAAGGTTACAGTACCTAACTATTAGGTAATATGTGGTAAAATTGGGTAGTAATTTCAACTTCATAGTGATATATTTTCTCCACTTAGACCCAGAAGATCAAATATTGAAATACGCTCGAAATACTCAATCTAAAACTGATGCTTCCGATTCGCCTTCCTAAGGTTTACAGATTGCAAAATCGGCCATTGATTGGTTACAAACAAAGATTGATCTCTAGATTGAGATACGTCATTGAAATTGACCGTAAATCTATACAAAAATAAAAATACTTACCTAATCAATCTAAACTTCCAAATAAATTATAACAAAAACTTAAAGGTAACTAAATCAATCTATCTATGTCATCTTCTATTGCACATTTTTTAAATTACTTTTTTCTTTAGGTATATATTCCATTAAATTCTTACTCTATCCATCTATCTATTTATTATATTACCTAATCTATGTCTATACGGACATATTGTTTGTCGGTTCGTTTATATTTTTGTAAAAAGCAATATCTGGAAGTAAATTTCTAATTTTTTTTCACTGATAGAAAACTGCTCTATCGCTGCGTACCATAGGATATGTTTGATGGCAAAATAAAATTGTTTTTTGGAAAGAAATAAAATGAGCGGTATGGCTGATATATGTTATATATAGTTACTAGCTTTTGGCTTCGCTCGCGTTAGGAAGTGGCAAAAAGTAGCTTATGTTACTGTCCATCCCTTCAACTATCTCCACTTAAAAAATCACGTCAATTCGTCGCTCCGCTTTGCCGTGAAAGACAGACAAACAGACACACACACTTTCCCATTTATAATATTAGTATGGATGTGCGGTGACCAAATGATATGATAAACATTGTTGATGTTTACAGAGATAGGGAGGACTGGTCCGTATAGGTATAATGTTCAAAAAGGGACAGTATTTATCTAGACTATATTTCAGATACAATGAAGGGTTTAAAGGTAAAATTGGCGTCATAAAAAAGCGATGGAGATAACATTTTCGGTAGTACAACATGTAATTTGGTTGCACGGTTTAAAGGTAAGTAAATATGAAATATGAAAATACGCATGAAATTAAATCAAATAATGGAAAGCGATGCTATATCCGTTCGGTAGCGTTTCATGATGGATACTTTTTCTCCTACCTAAGTACGTGAATTTTAACGTTATATTGTGTTGAAAAATTGAGTGATTTGAAGTGCTCCTTTACAACTTCCACGCGGACGGGGTCGAGGGCAGAAGCTAGTTAGTAATATTTCGATTTATCTTTGAATCTCCGTGTTTATTCAATCGTGAATACTTTACTTGGACCGGCCGCTCCTATAAATCCCCCTTCGCATTATTTGAATGTAGGCTTACATTGAAACATTTCTTTGCAGTCCCGAAACAAATCCATTCAACCGTGAAATTGGACGAACAATCCTCAAAATTCTGAATTAAATTTGATCAAAAAGTTAAGTAATGAACGTGAAATCAGATTTATACAATAATGAAATGATCGACGAACGAGGTTCGCGGGGTTTTAATAAATTGTTTATTGGAAACTTTATGTTAAATTATATTAAGTAGCTTAGCACTAAGTATGTACTAAATGGTTCACCTAATGTTACAGACTAGTAGCCGCCCAACACTCTTAGCTCGACCGTTTTAGGTTTCTGCACTTCTCCATATAAACTTTAACTATGCCCAAACTCACACTCCTCCGTTATATGCTTAAAAAGCGGTAGATACCTACTTATAAAGGGGTAGATACCTACTTATTAAGTTTCCTCTTCATGTACAAAGATATCACGTATTGCAGTTACACAAAATACATGCACCTTATACATAAGAACGTTAAAAGAAAACTTACCAGTAGAGCCCTTCACTATTTCAGAAGTTTCACTTATCTTCTCAAAGTAGGATATCTCTGGGGAACGCCAGGGAAGGATGTTAGAAAACGCGATCGCGTTTATTTATAGATAACGTAAAGAAATGGTTCGGGCAAAGCCAGTTTATCGAACTCCAGCGGCCTTGATTACACGAAAAAAGTAACACTTTCATATTTTACTTTGGTGTCTGTTGATAAGAAAAAGATTTTTTATACGTCAGTCTTTGTGTTCAGTAAACGAACGAACCGTAATGGAGGGTCCCAGGCTTATGTGAATATTCTGTGATACCTATTGTCCGAACACATGCTTTAGCTGTAATGAAATTTCATGTACACGCTCGTTCCACTGTTTGCGAAAT
Source organism: Phlogophora meticulosa (assembly GCA_905147745.2). Lineage (NCBI taxonomy): Eukaryota > Metazoa > Arthropoda > Insecta > Lepidoptera > Noctuidae > Phlogophora > Phlogophora meticulosa. The sequence continues at coordinate 12,654,501 of LR990520.1, read as the reverse complement.
TTTTGTTTCGTTTGACTAAATTGTCTACGTAATTTTCCAGACAAACAGTGTAGGTAGTCTATTTGATAAGTTAAAGGGAGGTTTTCGGGCGGTCGCAGTGAGCGTCGGTGGAGCAGAGACGCGTACGGAATCCGTGATTGTGCGACCCTTTGAATATTAACTAGCAGATGACCCGCTCGTAACCGGGCCACGAATCTACAAGGCTACTCGAAAGGTTAATTCAAACTGCTCACTGTCGGGACGTGCTTTATTTCTTCCCCCACGATAAAATCGTAGGGTCTGACGTAAATTGAAATAGAAATACCTATTCTAGACTGAGGTTTGGAACATGACGTGTTCCTATAATGCAATGCTTCATTAGGTTTCTAAGAGGAGTTCTTTTTTTGTATTCAATCTAACTTAATAACTTTTGTAACTTTAAATCGAACGTTAACTAAATTATTCTCCAAGTACGCCACGGCAACGTCAGACCCAAGAAGTTTAAATCGAAATTAGCGTCTTTTCCAGCTCCAAAAGATCCAACCCTTGTAAAATGTTATTTTTATGCGAAAACGAGAAGCTGTTTTAAAACAAAATTTATTTAGAAACAAGAATGATTGCAGCGAAATGAGTAGAAGGCGAAGAAAAAGTAGGGTAGTTAATTAAAGGGAACGTCCATCTAGAGCGTAGCAATGGCTCTGACGATAAAGTTCGCGTAACGATAAGTAGGTACAAGAAGAAACATCAAGTAGGATTACAGGTAAAGTCTTTCAAAATAATTGTAATACCCCAGTTTCAATAACAGTACTACGTAACAAGTAATAAAACCCGCTGAAGACTCTTCAAAGTTCCATACATGTAATAACGATATCTGATAACGGGGTTTATGAAATGATATCAAAACTTTTTGCAGGTACAACAATAAAATAGAGTTCCCCTAATCCACAGGGCTACTAACAATAAATGTATTTGTATGTGAAACCTGAGATTTACGAGGCCACGTATAAAAGCACCACATTTAACGCACATAATATAAGGCTTAATATAAATAAAGTGGTGTTATCTAAATGAAACACGTAACGTGTATATCACTAGATAGAAAGAAACTAAGTACGATAGTGATGCATTAATCTCATTAAGGGAATGACCGTAAACGATCTGGACGGGTTACAGTAGTGCGGGTAACGGGCGAAAACAATTATTAGTTAACCCTTGGCCCTTTCACGAAAGATAGCGGGCCGAATTACCTATTAACGATTAGGGTTAACCGGTTTGTGCGAGATGACTGGCGTAATATACGCGTTCTACAACACATGCTGTAAGCTAACTGTCGAAAAGAAAATGTAGGGTTTATAATAATAATAATATAAATCGATATAACACCAGATTAGGGGGGCTTAACTCTAATAAAGTCTCTGAAGGCGATTTTATCAAAGAAGACCGATTCTTTTCACACATAATAACATGAATAACAAAAGAAGTCGCGTAACTTATTTTCGCGACAAAATATAAACGTATGTAGTGCCTTTATATCGGATCAAAAGACAATGGCCTCGCTCCAGAGATGAAGGGACGAACTTATTATAACTTTGCTCGTTCACCACACCTCGTCGTCACAGGGCCCGTTCAGAAAACCCGCATAATAATGCTACCATGAAACTCGTATAACACGAAGATCAAACTTCTAAAATATTGAACTGTGTGAATCAGACGATACGCTGGAAATGACAGGGGTCTTTCGGATACCATTAAATATTTTCTCAAAGTGGACATCGGGGTATTACTTTCATCTTTGTGGCCCGACTGGTATGACATGGCTATTATATGAAAACATCGTGTCATAGCTACCTACTGTAAAACTGAAATATTTATCGGATATAAATAACACTCTATACGAAAATATCCTTGCGGAAAAATGTTATGCTATCGAAACTAGAATAAAGTTCGTTTGTTTTTTGTTATTTGTGTATCAAAACAAAATAGAAATACCTCTATGACGCATTAGTAGTGAAATATACACGTGGGTTCTGTAGATTTTAAACGAGATTTTCTTGTTGTAGATAAAAGCCGGAGTGGAGAGGCACGCAAGGCGTTGGAACATCGCAGAACCGTCGCCATTAGGCTACGGAGGCGAAACCCACAATTCGCCCGCATATTTGGTCAAGATTAATTGCCCTTAACATCATCTGTCAACCCGAGGGACATTCCGTGGACATTTTGTTTGCTGTACAAATAGCTCAACATATTCGTCTTGTAGCACGTTATTAATTGTACTGTGTCTGGTATTTAATACATATCTAAATATCATGGGGTTTTAATGGTTTAAGCAGAACATACGCGTCCTGCACGTGTTCTATGGCAAATAATCTTTTTTTTTTCGTTTTCTTTCCTTGCTTTTTTCGTTCTAATAAAATACATACACACGAGATAGGAGATATGAAAAGTATGATAAACCAAAACGAAAACACACAGTAGGATCCATTAGATAAAATATTGCATCATTGCGGTTGCTACTGCAGGTATTATTGAAACCGTTTTTGCAGAGAATGCAGTAGAGGGCACGTCTGAAGGAAAACAGAGTGTGCCGTTCCATAATTTATTTGTTGAATCTCTTACCTGGTTGTTTCATTTGCTAAATGCAAGTTGCAGGGCGAACAACAATCGAGCGCTAATTGTGATTCCACTAATTTGCATTGGCGCGACGACTTGCCCGCGCTTGCCTGCCGCGCCCGCCCATCTTTACAGCCAACACGCTCACACCGTACACTACGGTTAGGTATAATAGGAACCCACCAAATTTGATTAAAATTAAGGTTTCATATCGTAACAGGCTCTCATTTTATACGTTGTTTGCGTTTGAATTACCCACATAGATCAGGCTGCCTCAAAAGTTCCGCTCAAACTATACTTAATGGATTATCAAGTTTGTCTTTGTTCTCACTTTAAAATATTTTGATTAAGTAATTATTAGAAAGCTTGTTGCTTGTGAACAGCTCACTTGAGGTTTCTGAAAGTAATATTAACTCTGAAAGTTACGCCCGATGACTGGAACGATAATCAACACAAAAATTAGCCAACAAATTGTCATGAGCGTAATCTGCCGTGATTTGTTGAATGAATTATTATTAACAAGCAACCCTGCTTCACGTGACAATTTTGACGCCTTGATCATTTTCGTTCCAGAAATCAGGTCAAGAAAGATTCAAAGCCGTTTTTTTAATAGTAAGTACGAAGCACAATACATTACCGGATAACTCAAGTTCTATTTAATTGATCAAAGGCAATCAGCGATACCCGTTCGATATTGATTCCAAGTATAGGCAACTACAATAACCCATTCTAGTTTGCAAGGCAATGCAAGTTGCAAACAGGTATCTCCAATTAACGGAACATTGGCGCCATTAAATTCTTGTTATTGCCGAGTGTTCTCATGCATAATTAGTGGATTCACTTTACAGAAGTGGAAACGTAGTCTCGCAGCGCAGCTGTTTTAAAATGTCTGCCTGTGACGTTTTTAATGTAAACAGCATTGCTTGCATTAAATTATGCAAGTGGCACTGGCTTTACACGATTACAGTAAATTTATGCAAGACATTATCCGAGGACAGCGGCGTCGCATAACAACGCCTTCAGTGTCCGAGCGCACGGCTCCCCGTCGGCGTTGCCTCCTTTATGAAAACCCTCACTATGATATATGGCCGTGTGCCGACACGTTATTGCCTCCCTCGACGTCTTTTGTATGCAAACGTCACTATTTTTTCATATCGGCCGGTGCAGATATAGGCTTGTGTTTCGGCAATCAATTCACTGGTATAGTTAATGCGACGTTATGCCCGCTAATGACGACGGGTGGGGTGAGCGCGGGACGCGGACGCGTGATAATCTCCCGACCATTAGGCCCGACCACTCGCTCGCAAATCGTCCGCATATTTTGCCCAAGATTAATTGTTCTCGAATATCATCTATCACGGTGAGCTCTCTCGTGACCGTCGCCGGCAGTGCGTACGACGTTTTATTTAAGGCACAATAGGCCCCTAGAGCACCGCAGTTGGGGTAATTAAATTTTTGTTAGAATAATGATACCGCCCTTAAAAACACGTTAAGTATTTTGGTAGAAGGAGAAACGATTTGCTCGGAGCCATTGTGCTTTATGAAGGTGAAACTGGGGGGTGGTAATTAGCCAAATGACTATTTAATTTTTATGGAGGATTTAGAAAATTATTGGATTACCAACGCATTGGCCCGGAAATAAATTTCTTACGAAATGTTCGCGAAACGTAAAATAGCGCCGGCGAAGCCTCGAGTAGGTATTTAAATTGTATTTTTTATACTACTTAATCCCTAAATACTGTAAGTACTGACGTTATCGTAACGGTCATTTACATAAGCTATAAATCTGAAACATTCTAAATATCTACTAATTTCGTTTAGACGAAATAAGGATAAAAATACCCTTCGCCGAGTTTATTTCGTAACGGACAAGAACAAATTGAGTCAATCTTTTTTTGCCAGAGACGAAAAACCGAAACGGTTCGCATTTCACCATTTTCAACGTGTAAAGTTCGAATATCAATCAAGCCGACCTTTTTTCAATAAAGCTACCACAGGGATCCTTTCCGAACCAATTTTTCGAGTAATTTCGCTCTTAGATACAGTGTCCATTGGCTTTCATTGACATTGAGTTTGTTTCCTTCCAACGAAACAATTTGTAGTAGATTATAGATATCGATTATGGAGTCCCTACAATACCTATAATAATGTACTTAACTGTTACCAATTCCGATGTTGTCATGCTTATTTGAATAATAACTACTCGTAAGTAGGTATTACGAGGCCAAATCGCATAACTATATTTATAGACTTATAATTTGTTTTGGTAACTTGACAGTTGGAATAATACCAGTTTCTACCAAAAAAGAAAAGGTATTTAAAAGAATAAAGTTATGAGAAATCGAATGAACCTTACAATGTACCTACTTATATGCATAGATTTAATGGAATTTAGTAACTTGAACAATGAGAACTTATCTTTCAACAATCTATGCTGTTAGGCGTCACTGACTTGACTGTTTACACCTGTAAGATTGGAAGATAAGATAAATAGATAAAATTTAAGTAACTGAACTTAGATCTCCGAACTTATTATACTTTTGTCTCGTTCAGTATTTTATACTGAACATGGGAAAAATTTGTCGCAAACAATAACGAAACCAAATGGGCGTGCATTCAATCTTTTCCTTAAAAGTTTTGCGGCCATATTTATGGTTCAAAGGACCGTAAGCCGCGAAAGGAGTTGATTAAAGAGCACCAACTGAGTGCGCGTGGCGACAATGAATATTCAGTGCATAAGCATAATACGGCCGCAATCTTAGTGCGCGCCGGCGTCGCTGTCTCGATTGCATCGCTGCCCATTTCTCATCTTAAATGGTAAGAGCAACGCCCGAACTACCTATAATACTAGCCTTTTATTATATAACTTTTCCTTATAAAGAACCAAAAGGAACAAAAATGTATCTCGCTGAAATCCTATCCGCTAAATGACATCGATCTCGTACAAATTGCGGACCGAAATAGGCTCCGATGTAATAATATCATCAAACACAACAGACATGAATGAGATCCATCACCAGTCCTAAGAATACCGATATGGAAACTTTGTGTATGTAAGGGATACAGCGTAGTTTTTGTGGCCAAGTTTTACGATGCCAATATTTGCGACCGCCCGAATATTATGCCTGTAAGTAACAGCATAATGCATGGCCGAGAAAATGCTGACGTCATATTACGTGGACGTTATCTACATATTATACAGCTAAACATCGTTTGATCGACGGATCCTCTGCTAAAATAAATAAACATACATTTTAATGTTTAGGTACTTATCTCCGAAATGCCAAAAATATTTTTTCCCACCCAAATAAATGCTTAAATAAAAGCGCGCTGTTAAATTTTCAACACACAGCTCAGCACCGAGAGTTGAAAATTCAACAGTCCAATATTATTTAGACTTTCATTAGGTGTCGCTTTGTGTTAGTGAAAACGGACATTTGTGTCACGAACACAAGTTTAATGAGGATAGTTGGTCCAGTATTTTATCTCTAAACAACATCGTTAGGGAGTAATAAGCTCGTGTGAAGACCTAACAGGGTTGACATAAATACCAATTAAAACCTTTGAACTCTCCCAGCGTAAACAACGGTTTATTTGTCCATTGTAGCTTTACATTATGATTTATTTGGAACAAAATAATTGTGTTACAATAATTTGAATTTGTTCGAATAATAAAATAAAAAACCTGTCGACGTGGTGACTCAACGATGGAGGCAATATGGAAAACCACAATCTAATGTGCGATGAAATCATAAAACGGTCGCGTGCGTACAATAGGCCACACGTCATTGGTAACACTTTGACCTTGGGCTGGCCTAGCGTAGTACAGAGTTTCAATAGAATATGAGGTCAGTTTATATCGGTTTCTTGCCAGTGACGTGCGGCATACTGTACTTCATTGTACACTACCCGCCTGCCACAGAATTCAAGGACAAAACTGATTTATAAATGATATGACATTTATACGTAACTGTTTGGGTGGAATAAGTGAAGCCAAGAAAAAAATAAAACATAACAAAACGCTTTAAAAATGTATCTTACCCCTTTTCGGTTGATTACATTCGCAGACAGGATAAAGCGATATTTACACACTTAATATTTACCTACAATCTTTATATATTTAAAAGTTCTAAGTATATTAACAGCGTTATCTGTTTATAAACACGTCAAAATTTTAGATAACAAAGAGGAAGCAACACTTATTGTCACACATTTCGTACGCGAATAGTAAGTGAGATCGCGGCGCGCGCCACACGTCCGACCTCGGCTGTGTCTGGGGGCATACTGACTCGGCTCGAGACTGAATTTTATTGGTGATACCGGAGGCAACCGGCGATATCAAAGCGGGCGGTCGGCCTGTAGGGCGGGCGCGGCTACGAGACCTCTACGCTACGCGCTACGAGGCCTACGCTAAAAGAAAATAGGCAGGAAGATTGTATCATTCAATGCGAGCTTTAGATGGAACAATCTTCTTATGGAATTGAGATACTCTCTTATGTTAACGATACGAATCAAACCGGAAGAAGGGTTTTTAGGGGAAAACTTTTTGCCAGCATTTGAATAGAACCGCAAATTAACTCAGTAACCTCATTTTTCGCCAGCTAAAACCATTAGGTACTGTAAACACGGGGTCTCGAAAAATTATTCACAGTAGAAAAATTAGGCGAGCTCCAACCGCGACAGTCCATCTATTCGCAGCCGACAACGTACGCTCGCGTCCTCGCGATACAAAGGCACGATCCGCCCCGATTAATACTAAGCACGCCAATAAATATTGATACTAGCTTCTTTGTCTTGCACGGAAGATTCGTTCCCTTTTATTAATGGGACACTCACGTTTGCCTGACAAATCGCGTACCTCAGATACGTTTTGGATTTCACGTTATTTTGCTTCTGGCGTTGCTTTATTGTATCGATACATTCACATTATTACGGTAATCTAAGCGCATTTTGATGTTTTTGTAATGATCTTATTACCCACTTTAGCGTTCCATGGCGGGGTTTTATGATTACTTTTTGTGTATGGATTGAATTTAGATGCCTATCACGGAGTACGTATTTGAGAAATACGTTTCGTTATATTTTGAGGTAAAGTAAGTTTAAACAAAGGCGTCTTTGAGGGACGAGGCAGAGGTCACCGAATTAGAGCATGCCAGATGGTAGTTCTTGGTTGTTTAATATAATTTGAGGTTTCGGTGGAAAGTCATAGAAAAAATAAAAAAGGAGGTAGAGAATTATTGCAATAATCCGTAGTTACAGCCACATAACACGCCGAGTTTTAATCATTTTTATTTATTTGGTTGTTGAATATAAATGAAAATATTATCAATACCTACGTGTCTAACCTGTGACATGTTCAGTTGTCATTCGTACGTCCTATATAGACTCCCAACTATCTAGTTTTAAGTTCACAAAAGGCCTTTAGACTAGGACAAGGCTGTCTGAGTTCGATCCCAGGTGGGGTAGTGCTATTGTATTTCACTGTTTGAAAATTCTCAGTAGTACTGTACACCGAAAATAGGGATAGGCTGATCTCAGGTTCTTACACAATTATATATCTCTTCATGGAAAGACTGAGGTGTAGGCGTCACATTTATTTTAAAAGTATTTCGTTCTATTTTTTTCGTAATGTAAGAGGCGAGTAGTATCATAGTATTTTTCTTTTCCGTCGTGTCCTGGATATTTTAAACACCTCTGCTAAGACTCGTGTCACGTAACGGCCCGCGTTCATCATGGCGGGTGCGACCGGCACAAACGCCGCTTGCAAGAGCAGGCTCCCTGAACGTTAATGCCATACTGCTGCCAGATGTCACCGCTTTTCTAGGACGTCCTGAACTCCTTATATGTGACCCAATCGTGATATACTTACGGGAAAAATCTGAGGCGAATGTCAAAAATGTAAAATACTTGAAGTTCTTGGAGTAGAGTACTTCAAGTATTTTACACTTAATAATAACAGAAAAAAAAGAACAATAAATCCAGAATAACCTTCCTAGTACTTTCCATTTCAATTCCAATTAAAGAATACGTGCACCACCTTTAATAAAAGCCAGTCCCGAATTCAGCTTTATTGGAGTTGGCAACACTAATTACAGCTCTCTCTTGGCCAACAGGCGAGAAAAGGCAAAGGGAAAAAAGGTCCTTATTCTTTTATTAGGCTTGGTCTTTTACAATCGACTCTACGACAAATATATGAAGATGTGGAGGCCCAGAGGCCTAACCTTTTTATTGGTCATTAAATCCAACAAGGCCTTCAAGGAAACAATAAATCATCGATTTATCTATGTGATGACTATGTAGCTGTAATAAAATAGGTGTAATAAAACTGCCAAATATCGATTACTACCGAGATTGCGGAATCGTAATGACTTGGTATTTGTAGGTTATAGCTACTTGTATTGCTTTAATGTAAATGAAATTTAAGGCAGGGCTACACGTTCCCAGTTTTAGGAGACCACAAACGCGTAAATAATACCATTCTTGATCAACCGGTTGTTAAAGTGACCGTTTATACGGTTCCAGTCACCAAAGACGCTGCAGGGCTAAATAATAATTTCGAAATTACTTGTAATATATGTCTGACAACTTAATTTATTTGATTAAATATCAACTTTCGATTCGAGGTTAACAATCCGCAACAAATGAACGTAACATTCTGTGTTGTTGTTCAATAAGAAAGACAGCATGCACAACACCAATTAAATAACAAAAAACTGCAGATTACCCGCGTGGAAAAACACGCGTGTTAAAGAAAGTGATAAATGTATTAACGGCGGCTACGTTTGTGGCAAGCAAGTATGGGTATCAGTGCGCGTGATGATTGCATGTACGGCTACATTCACGCTATCACCAGAGCGGGGGCGGCACGAGCCATCCTCACGCGATGTACCGACCCTACATTTCGCACTCGTTAACATCTACCCTCTATTTCCAACTCAGAAACGGTGAACTCGTAAAATTTTACTTTTTTTATTTTTATTGCACGTAGATAACACGGTAATGTATGATAGGCATGAATTATTTCCTTAATTATTTCTCAGCAGCTTTCTTGCGCCTTCCTGGTCTTGACATAATAAATAGTGTCCGATTCGTTATAATTTAACGAACTGAATTAAAAGCTCCGTTCTGTTTTATTTTTACTAAGAAATATTTATGTTTGACTAAATTTTTCCTTTTTTTTCAATGTTGGTATTGTATCATGTATCATGTACACCCTTCGAATGAATAGTAATATTTTAATTTTAGGGTGGTGCCGATAGTTCGTAATGAATTTTTCAGTAACATGACAAAGGTCAGCATCTCATGATTAAACCCAAGTATTATTTTTTATTAACTCGGTAGCATATTGGGAAAACTAAAAGTATTTTACGGCTGAGTTACATAAGCCCTTCTTACAAAGGACGTGGCTTCATTGTGCTTTTTACGGGAAAGATTAAAAATGTATTAGCATAAAAATTGAGTAGAGCTTGAAGCGCATAACCGTTGGCAGGGTACATCCTAAAGACTGACATCGACAAGATAAAGGAGGAGTAAGGATGGAGTTTTCCAATAACAGCGTGAGAACTTGTAAACAACATGCATTAATGATGCAACGACAGATAGTTAAACGTAAGTACATGCAACGTTCGAGACACTCCAAACATCCTTAAGTACTTACGAGCTAGTGGTAATAAAATGAGAACCGTATGCGTGTGCCCGGGCTTTAGTACTTTCGTACAACAATTTGGGGAAAATTCGATTGTTCCAATGTTTGCTGTTAGCTTAAGTAAGCTGTTGTCTGATAATGTACTGTATGTTCGTACATTATCAAAGTGACATTTACTTAACTTTTCAGTACAATAACAAACGTTCGCTGGTACACGTCGGGATGACGGGCGGGCTCATATTCCACGCGTCATGCTTTTAATGTGTCGCTCAATGGTTACGTCTGGTTCATCGCACCGTTAGTATAAAGTTTCATACACATATAACAACGGAGGCTTTTAGCCACCTTGCACTGAGCACCCGCTGTAGTAGGTTCATTTATGAAAAGCTTTCAGGTTCGACACGGTTAACGGGAAGCCCTATTCAAATCGCCTTTCCTTTCGACACGCCTTTACATAAATCAAGTATTGAATAAACTATTTTCTCTCCAGAAGATTTGTTCCCCAATAGCCAGTTGTCTATTTATTTTACGCCTTTTTTGGGTGAGTCTATCATGGAAGCACCCAAATTTACGGATATTAAATAAAGAACCTAGGTAGGTACTCCAAAAACATTTTATATTCAAATACTTATAAGGAAATTGAAACAATTTTCCGCTTACAAAAAACAAAACAAAGTAAATTAAAGAAATATAAGGCGGATGGTTATAACAGGAATGTCGTGATCCTAGCTCTTGGGATTTGATCAAATGGCTGATAACCAAACATAACCTAGCACAAACTAACCTAAACACAATCCCTAGAGTCTTTGTCAATATAGTGATTTTGTATAAGGGATTTGATCAAGATATTTACTTATTTTGCCGGATCCCTGAGCAGGCGAATAAACATTTTTTGCACAGGGATTAGTTGTGATCCCATGGACTAATACCACGCAAGGGTTTCGGCATGATATTATAAAATGTTTCGCTTCATCAGTCTACGTGGAATCTCTTTTTATTTCGCAATGAGATTCTCTAAAAGGGATGCTTTGACGTAAGCTGACGTTGTATTGTTTGGTTGGGGTAACGACTTTTCTTATCCATATTAATATGTCTACCCTTATCCTGTCTGTCTATTTGTATTTAGTTTCTGCTTTTGCTTTTAACATTAACCGATTCTGATTGTTTGCATTCATCCTCCTAGAATCTTTCTCATATTGTGTACCTACTACTTATATATGTAACTTGTATTTTTCTGATCTCTATGGTGGTGTATGCCCACCATATAGATCAGAGAAACACAAATAAGGAAAACTGATTTCAAACCTCAATTCTCATAACATAATTCAAATTCAAAGAATAAAAATATTGTTTGAATCGACACGGTTGATTGGACGCCTGCGCAAATAGATAGCGCGGTCCAGCCGCAGCGGTGCATAAGCTTCGGGGCGCGTTCGTGACGGAGGTAAGCGGCTCAGTCGAAGTGCCACCTAGATCTTCAGGAGCGTACAATGAAAAAGCTTTAACCTTAGAGCAGAAATAAGACAAACAGCGCTTATGTTTTCCTTGGTAGATTCCTTGGATAAGCAATATGGAAAGTTACATATATTAACTAGGTATTCCACTAGGCTACGTATCTACCTAGTAAAATAATAAGCACTTCTTTAAATACCTACTTAATCATACAATGAAATGTTTTGTGAAATTCTTGTGTAAATGGCTTGATTAAAATAGAATAGAAAAAAGAAGAAAAAGTAGCGTGTTTTTTCACTAGCCCGCCACAAATCCAGACTGAACGGTAAGCTACTGAGAAATCCCTGATTGAAAATCAAATTACATACAACTTAGTAAGTAATTATTTAACTTAATAGTGATGGGCGTTGATTTTTCCATTTTCGCCCGCTACGGCATTATTCATACCCTAAAGGTACCTTAAGCAGACTATGCATTGCACCGGAGTGAGGAGGTATTATGATTATTTTATTTTTGAGACTGAGAATATTCCAAGTGCCTTGTATTTACTCTTGTAATATTGGTCGGAATTATACTCCGGGCGAGCGAAATTAAATGTCACAGTTGGTCGTAATGTAAGTGATTTTAATATACAGCGTACTTTATCACATGTTTGGATTCAGCCGGTGGATGTATCTGTAGTGAATCTGAGTATATGCGACTTGATTAAATTGTGGTGTTAATGTGTAACCAAAATGTGCGTACAGAATCAGTTCGTTAAATTTCCAAAATAGAATTACACAGAATTTACCTCTTGTCTCGTAGCGACGTCAGGAAGGCGTATAATTACAGGGAAATGTATCATGAATAACATGGTGCCTGATGTTGATAATACATCGAAAGTCATAGTGGTTGAAGAGCAGCCTTTTAAATTGTATAAAACGAGGGTTGGCAGGGAGACAGTTCTCCAATAGCTGGTTTCTTTATTTTAGAACATATTTTATGAAAGTTTTCTGTATCGTTTACTTAGATTCCCTACTTACAAAAACAACGTATACCTGAGCAGGTACCTTTTTTAAACCTTAAAAACAACGCAACGTAACATGCATTTCTTCAGAAATCTATTTATTAATTTCAAACATGATAAATCGGTATATTAATGCGTGTATAAATGCACAAGATTTATAGCGAACAAGAATTTTCCGTAGGCAAAGCCAGTAGTAGAGTGCAACGGGTAAAACTTTTTTCATAAAAGTACAACGAAGCAGTGGGCTGCGAAGAAAGAGCGAACAAGTGAACAGTGATCGAGGTTACTTATTAACTTTCATAACTTCAACATTTTATATTATTTACATTATTGCCAATACAACTTACCAAGTCAGTGGAGTGAAATTGCGACCCAAATGAAACGATAAACAAGATGAATTTATCAATACACGCTCAAATGTAATTTAATCTCCGGGATACTTATTATAATTTAATTCGCCGAATCATATAACAGATGAAATGAAATTATTTGTGGTTTATTGGAAATGTATAAGGTGGCATAATTTGTTTTGATCAGATTGTAAAACAGGGCAGACAAACGTACATAAATGGAGAATAAATTCCAGCAAGGAATGGAAGAGACAATGCCAAGAATGTAGAGGAAAGTTTTTTCATAAATGTGCAAGGAGCGAACAGCTGACGACTGGCTCCGGGCGCTCTGTCTCACAGCTCGCTGTTCCCGACTTTCTGGCAAATGTGTTAAAACGGGAAAGTATCTCGAGAATTCTATCCTTAGCCCGAGGCAATACGTATTACGGAAAAAAAACTGTTAAATGTTCCGCCCGGAAGTTGAAAACGATTTTCATGAGAGCAACATCTTCAAAAGGGAAGTTTTGTTATATATCCAACCTGCTTTTTAATTTTTTATAATGGTAATCTTTGCCATTAAGGGCGCCACGTTTCAAAGCGTTGGTTTATATTTAAAATTGCACAGTTGAAATACGTTTGGGATAACAGGCAGAATTGACTTTGATTGATGACATAAATAGGATCCTTCCCAACCTATGGTACACATTATAAAATGATTAGACGACAGATGATGAAATAAAATGTGTCCCTAGAACTTCAGCAAATAATACTGGAGGGACCAGAATTAGGGTCCAAAACAATCCGAGCTTTAAGAAAAATTATACCTTAATATAATAAATATATTAGTATTAAGAATTTTCAAGATCAAACTTCGGTAAATACATTTTTGTTTCGGTCGCTAATAACTTTAGCTGAGCCACAATTGCAAAAATATGTAAGAAGGGCTTTTGTCTGAACGGCTGAACGGATTTGGATGAAATGTGACACACGTTATGACTATATCGTGGGCTAGGCCATAGGACTTTTGGTCTTGGTAGTAAGTTCCTGTGACATAACATTCGTCCTGCATGCGGCCGAAACCACGGGCAAAAGATAGCAATAAAAAGAACATTGCCCGCAACCTTTACTGTGGTACCTTTGGGAATTCTGCTAACGCTATAAAGGGATGATGGCGTAGGCGAAAAGTTGCACCATTTGATCTTTCCATAAATAGGTTTTTGCTCGTTTGCAGTCTCACATTGGTTTTTCAATATCTTACTAATATTTGCACTTGTATAGATCTTTTGCAGACTGTTTATTTAGGTACTAAATAAATTTATAGGTTTTGTTCATCAACATTTAGTTCGCTTAATCGTTTTACCGTTTCAAAGGCCAAGAATTCTCAAGTGGCTTAATAAATCTTCCACATGGAGCAGCACAAGAGCAACATTCAACGCCAAACGAAGGTAACTAACCACCTATAATTGGATTCGTTACAACAAACGGATTGTCGTGTCTAAACTAAATCAAACTTTGTTTCCGCCGGGAGTCGACGTCGAGTTGCCGTCGTTACTGGGGATATTGGGACCAAACTATAACCCATTTCGGTTCATTATCATACTACTGCTACCAACAGAGCAAGCTGCGGAAGGAGGGCTTAAATTGCGCAACAGAGACAAGATATGAATAGTTCAAGCCTCGTTAAAAGTTAAGTGTGCACTTTAATTACACTACGTAGATACGTCAATCGACATTCTATAAACAAAAAACTAGTTTATATGGTTCCAATCGATTACATTTGCACCAATTAAAATTCAAAGATGCAAAATTATATGTCAGACGTATTGTCAATGGGACATGTGTCCGAATTAATTATATTGCAAAAATGAGCCGCACAATTAATGAATAATACATGAACGTAACGCAGTCATCCATGCACATCGGTGCAGCTACGTTGACGGAGAGAGTGAACGGCGCAAAAGTGAAATCGCATAAATGTCATATCTTCAGGCCACTTACAACATTACAGACGCTATATAAAACTTTGACTTCACGATACCTCGAAAGAAAATTACGCTCACTTTTCTCAAATATTATGAAAAACACGAAATAAATGATGATTTCGATAGGAATCGTAAAATATTATAGCGCGGGGCATTAGACACAAATCTTGAACAGACGTCGCCACTTAAAATAAGCTGGCACGATTTCAAGTGCCGCCAACCTGAATGCGAAGTATTCAGTTCATCAAAACCAGATGTTTCCGAGTCCTATGTAAACACGGACATTTACGGGGCACGTATGATTAAACACCATTCAATTATGAGTGTTTAAGGAACTAAAACTTACCTTACTTCAAAATTATTTTTAAAGTCGGTATTATACCTTGGTCCTTAACCTCAAAACTGTGACGGGTACATTCGTCATCACTTTATAGGTAGGTAGGTACATCAATTTTAATTCCATCGCAAAGAGAAAAAACGACGTAATAAAAAGTTATTAGTGCGACAGCTTTATTATTTTCCGATCGACATGATTGCAGAGTAAAAATGAGTGTAATCCACGAAATCGAAACACTGAAATCGGAAGTTATCTTTTTCAGCTGGTGCCATCGTGATTCTGGAGGTTTCGAAATAGACGATCTTCGGAATGTTTATAAAAATTCACAGTGGCCACGTTGGGAGAGGTTCGACGACATTAAACGTTTTTAATGTTATAAACAAACAGTGGATGTTGGCCGCAATCCAACTGGGCTGGGCGCCGGCGCTACCGTTAGCACTGCGTCCCGTTCCAGATACACCTATTGCTCTATTGCCTAGTAGATATCAAGCTCTCTCATTAATCACAATAATTGAAGATATATTTACAGCGTTTGTTTTTGTATTTCCTAAATTTCTATTGTCATCAGATTTCCATTTCGGTCAGTGGCATATAAGATGGACTTGCATTCACCTCGTGTTCACCATGGACGTACGATCGACTGCACAACAACAAAGATTTTGTTAAAATTATTTTATCCAAATTAAAACTGAAAACATAATCCCAAAATGCAATAAAGGTAGCCCTGGTTCTCTTTTCTTCGTCAAACAATTAAATTATGAAATTAATCCGCAAAGAGGTTGCCTATTTATATTGTAAACTTGCCCAGTTTATTCTCGGCTTCAATTAAATCGTGGCTAAGCTCACAAGTTGCGCAGTTATAGAGGTGCTATTATCTGCATGAAATTTGACTCACTAACCGCAGTCTCCCTAGTGGTGGTGGGTTGACATAACTCGACCCAAGTTGAAAGCTTTAATTAATGGACTGAGTTGTTCACGCAGGTGACTCCTTAATTACAGGGACGAAATTGAGCTGCCCATTCAACTGACACGTTTGCAAACGGATTATCATGACCTATATCCAAACCTTTTATACAGACGCTCGTGATTATGGAGCCTCCATTGTTGGAAGCACACACGTCAACAATGATGGTGATTAAAAAATAACTTGAATCGTGAATAATTAATGCGACATACAATAGTTGACAATGCATGTAGCCTGAAACATTGCCGTATGCAACGGTGGAAACCTACCTATAGTACTTACTTTACAGTACTGTTCATTATAGAAACATTAGATCAGACAGCATCTCATTCAAATACGATCAAACTACAATTCCTTTCTCTTTCTGTTTTGACTTTCCGATCCTAATTGAAGGTAAAATTGATTATTGCTGCAGACTTCAGTACTTTAGCTTTAGCAAATTGTGATAGGAGTACTAATTAAAAAACTTAATCTATTTACTTGCGAAGCCTTTGACAGCATATTATCTTGTAAATTGTTTCGATTATTAGATTTATGTCTTTTTATAAGAGTTTTCTTTAATATTGGTAAGCTTGGTTACGGTGTCAATGTCCCTTAGTAGACAATAGAGTGTGGAATCAAAATCGTCATAGGTTATACCTACGCGTATAATGGCTTACTATAGGCTCAGCAGCCATTAAAAGGACCGATGTTTCATCAATAAGTACAGGTACTTATTGATATTTAATACTTATTGGTTGTGTCCAAAACCATGCTACATATACACATAGATGTGAACCGTTCAATTAATTAAAACCACTTCATTTCTTAGATATAGCTGTGGCTTTAACTGGCATTATACTGTACGCATTTAACGGCTAAGGAAATTAGCATTCAAACAGGCAACTGTTCCAACAAGTGAAACCGTTTTGGAGTTAACGACGCCGCTTTGCCGAGATAACAAACGAAATTGTTATGATGCAGGATCAGACTTTGACGCTGTTAAAGACTCAGACTGTTTTGACTGCTAACATGCCCGTCATTAATTGACACATTGAATTAAGTTAAGATGATAGTTTTCTGTATAAATGCTTCGATGCACTCTTTAAACGTATTTAGGTATAGATGAGACTGAACTGCTTAACCAATCGAAGTGCAACAGGTTAACCTATCGAGCTTTGCCTAATGAGGCTCAAATAATAGTCTATTGTTGCAAGACCATCTGGGGCGAAACGGTTGTCAAGGGACTGGACAGGTCCACTCAAATCTGCATGGTCCTCATATGATCGATCGGACTTAGATAAAATCTACTTAATTTGATAAATGTACTTTAACGGTGTTTCTTATCGATAAAAAAGAAACATTTATTCAGGACCAAGCATTATTTACATTTTTTAAACCACCAACCCGCGTAACAGTAACCGGCTTCTCAGAGGAGCTCAACTAGTTTAATAAATTATTAATCAAATATAAGAGAGACGCGTAATTTTTTATAAAACAATTTTCATTTAACAAATTAAGGAGGACAGAATATTAAAAGATCACGATTATAATTCAAACAAAGCGAGGCATAGAAAACAACAAAGGCCAGAATAAAAAAGCAGATTACCTGCGATTGTGAAGATCCTAGAAAGGGCTCATCCAAACTAAGCGTCCAAGTATTTACGGGATCAAGGTGAAGCCCAGCTTAATAGCGGTCAGATTTGAGCCAATATTTTTAGTTTTTACACTAAGCTTCAAAATGCTTTATAGATCGCTGCCCAATCGCTGTGTAAACAAAACTATTAATAACAACTCTGTAGAAAGACTCGAACGAAAATATCATGGTTTATCAATAGCACCACATAAACTAAATCTATTGGGTACAGCTAGATGTCTCCCGCGACTTTTCCTCATATAATGGTAGCAAATAGGCGCTCACATATTTGCTATTCCGCCTACGTCTGCCTGTTTGAACAGCCAATTGACTCGTAGCAATACGTTTTGCTTTTGGTACTTCAGGCTTGTACGCGCTTCAGCTATTTAATACGAGCACTGTGAGTTTTGATTTACGTTACAATTTTGTTTAATATTCCACAGCATATTTTTTGTACATTATTTTCATTGGATGTTTTGGTTTGGTCTTCAATATACCTATGTTTATAAGGCTAGTTAGTCTTGCAGCTACAATGGGCGCTGAAAGGCAGGTCATGGTAAAATGTAGGCATTACTCCCGTGTGAACCAACGCATAAGGTTAGTAAAATTCATGAATTACAGCGAATACTCAGTAATGCCATTATGTGTATGTATTATGTATCTTCAGTAAAAACTTTTATTCCTCTTTTAAATTATAATTGTGTGGGTATTGAAGCGTTACTTTATTCATTCACTTGATCACTTTATAATTTAATAGTGTACATTTCAAGTATTAAATGATTCATGAAAGATAAAAAAACATCTGTAATTCAATGTACGGTTAATACGAAGAACCGGTGCAACGAACAATGCTGGCCCGATGAGTTGCGTGACATTTACCTTTCGTTGAATGTGTCACGTTTTCACGATAAATTCGATACTCCGATTCGTTTTGTTCTAATATTGCAGCCAGAAGGCATAAAGTCGATGTTTTATGCAGGCAAATCGTACACGACATGCTGCGGTATTGTTATTTTTATGGCAATTGTGAAAAATAAATCTCTCATTTGTTAAGTAGGTACTTGTGGATACAACCTAGGTTACATAAGATTAATTAAATAACTGATATAGAGTAGCATACGAACACTGTCTCTCGCTGCCACTAGTCTGACAGTGTATCAATAGGGAGGGTGACACAAAGTTGGTAGCATCTGACTTATCGAGGGCCCTTACGTGTATGTTGTTATTTTGCTTGGCAACATTAAAGAAAGCACCAATTAATAACCTGACCTTACCAGACCTCAACAATCAATTGCAGTCCCACACAAGCTTTATCAGCTTGTGTTGTACAATCAAGTAATAACAGAGAATATAATATTAAAAAACAACAAAAAAACAAAAACGTAATCCAAACAATGAACCCCGGCCTGGGCTTTTGTTAATTTTCAGGATTTTGGAGCGCAGGAGGGATTCGAGTATGGACATACTAAATTTTCACACAAATTAAAAAGGTTGTAGCGTCGAAGCCGCATTATTTCGGCCCGTCCATTCCTCGTGAATCCAATTTGTGGCCCCGGACGCGACGTCTCTGGTAATGGGATTTCGGCCTCGTTCTAAAAAGGCTATTTACACATTTCAACTACCTCATAATACGCTATTAGCCGCTTGCTAACAAAACACGACCAGTGTTGATCTTTAATTACTTATTGAGGAAACTGAAATTGTAACAAAATAAGATTACGAAGTTGATTGAGTTCATAAATTGAATTTCCTGACAGAAGGGGAATACTTAGAGTGGGTATTAAGACAGAAAAAATCTCACCGGCGCCCCTTACATAACCCTGAATTGTGAGATAAAATTATGCAATTAGTTCCCGCTACACGCGACAGAAGATGAGTTCTTCTTGGGAATAAGAAAGTTAAGTAAATTATGAATGCGTTTCAGCGTAATAAATCCGAAAAAAGAAGGAACTTCTTAAAATTTGTTATACAAGCCGTCCGTCATGTTATAATTTTCACTGTCAATTTATCCTGTTAAATGTAAATCGAAAATGCATTTAAATTAGAATTACCGTTTTTCGTGATGATTATCTATCGAAAAAAATTCATTACTTTCTTTCTCTGTATGAAGGCCCGTGCACGAATCATGTACCTTATTACTCTTACAATTTAAAAATCATACATCTTGCCTATTTTATGTAAAATCCCATTTATAACTGATCATTTTGGTTTATACCCCGCTTTGCTGACTCATACTTTTATTCAAGAACTTCTGTTAAAACTTCGAGTGGTGTTTTCACATAACGCAACACGTTTGGATGAAGCTCATTAAAAAAAAGCTGATTTCCCCGCCGGTTTAATTAAGCCCGGAAATTAAACGTGGAAGTTGTCCCGGAACGAATCAATGGGGAGAAAAATTCTTGATTGGACGGAGAAGTTTTTTAATAGGCGAGTTAATCAACAGGCGTATTTAGTAAGTGATTTGCTGTAACATGCAATCGCAAGCATACGTGCCTTAAATTGAATGTTTGAAACGAATCAGTCAAATGTTCAGGAATCAATTCGGAAACAGATCACATTGAAAACATTTACATACAATCGGTTTCTTCAGGTAATTACTTCTGGAGACAGCGTCATCAGGTTCAATTTTAATAAAATATGTTTAAAAGTATAATACGTCCCGGGCTAGGTAATTCTGAGTGACAAATGACCGGTTGAACACCGGCTGCGTCTTTAGCCCAGTCCGTCACGTGCTCTCGGCAAATAAAATACGTCCAAGTAAGCTGGCCCGTCTACCCGCCCACAACCAAACTCGGGATGACAAATCTCATTCCGCATGCTAGGTCTCGTCTTGTGCGACCTTTACGATGTTTACTCTACTGAATTATAATTTTTATTATACTTTGAATATAGCATTGGTTAAATGTGGAGATAAAATGAGGACTTTAGGCTTACCTTGTATTTCACCGAAAAGCTTATACATATTTTCACGACATTTTATATGAAAATACAGTACCTATTTTGTTTTTCAAGGCTAAGAAGTAGGGTAAGTGCCTGTCTGTTTTTAACTCAGAACAATCTTTGTAATATATGTGTGTTATTAACATAAAAGTATTCTTTGCTCTTCGACTCGATCATGGATAGGGTTCCTTAGCACGTGGTCACGAAAGAGCGACTTATCCGAAAAGCGTGGACGCACGCTGAATCACAAAGTAGTAAATCAGTTCATTGTTGTGAACGACTGAATATTCAGTTACCCACGGCGTTTTGGTGAATAACATTTGCATCTAGATAAGTCTGCGAAAGTGATCGCATGACCTATTCACTGGATTGTCTTGAAGGAAAATATACTCTCAAAAGTTTTCTAGATTAAACGCATCCCGTGAATTTGAAACGAATAAGAAGAAATCATAGAAACTAAAACGTTACTTTATCATGAGTGGGCTTCAATAGGTACATAAGCCCTTTAAAATATATGTATAATGAGGTCCCTCGACACGACCGAGAGCTGTGGCTGCGGCACAGAGGTCCTCGTGCATTAGCGCGTAGGAACCCGATGTTTACTCAGCGTTACTTTGTGTTTGTCCAACAGGCTTTGTCGGCCCTGCCGCTTCTCTAACCTGTTGGGCTCTTTGCATTTGTCTATACACTCCAAACGAGTTTCGTTCACGGTTCTAAACGGTTTCACTCATAGTTATGTTGTTATGCATGCGTCACTAAGTTGTTTAACGTTCCAACAAACTATTTCCTGAGTGGACGGTACAAAATCAATAATTTGCTTCGTTTTGTATTCCCCAACGTAACCGGACAAGTCCGCGACTGTGGTGTTTTAACTGAAATGTTGTTTTAACTGTCAGTTAGCCTGACCCAAGCAACATGTCACAACGTAAACGAATGTCTGCTTTTTATAGCTAACTCTAGCTAGATAGAAAAGTAATCGCGCAAAGGATCGAAAAATGTCAATCGCTTGTTTTGATATCTCGTTCGGAGCTAAACTGAGTTTACTTTGGGCGTGAACACGGAATAAACTGGCATATAGGCGCGTGCGAGCCGGAAATCGTAGTCGTCGACGAACCATCATCGTGTCGCCGGATTGGCCCGTAACGCGGGGCCCTATATCCGCCGCGAAATGGAACGTGATTCCACTTCCAATATAGTGGGATTCAGCCCTACAGATACACGCAGCAAGATGTGCGATGGGAATTGGCAATCCTTAAAACATTGGAACAGTTTTTGTCTACAATGGAATCTATATTAAATCACTTAATCATCTATTCTATCGCACATTCCTCTCTGTAGATAGTGGCACATACATAAGTAACATAATTTCATTTTGATACTGCGCATAAATCATAGAGTTCTCAAATACTTCAAAATTATTATCATGTCGATAGGTCTTTTCAAATATAATCGATAGCCAAGATATGAGATCGCGCGAAACTAAGTTTATGATTTATTGGATCCACCTTTGCGGGGTTTGGGTAAACAAAGATTCAAAGGGTGTGGTATAAATAGACAATTTGATTTATTTTAGGGACATTTACATAAATTTTCCTTTAGAACTACAGAAGATGAAACAGTTTAGAATATATTAAACAGCAATGAATTGAAAATGTCTTTTATTTTTAATAATTGTACCTACATGGACTTGTATGTGTTGATTGTCATGGTGTAAATGCATTGTGGTCGTGAATATAATAGAGGTTAACAATGGTTTAGTTTCACGTGCCTATCCTAATAATGGGCAAACAGCTGACATCACGCATAATACACGCCGTACTAATAGCTACTAGAGTTCATGTTTAGTGCTAAGCTGTGACCTAGAACACATGCAAGATATGGTATCATTAACAGTTAATGCGACATAGTTTATGGATATTACGCGATAGCCAGAGAACGTTTATTATATCTACATTATAATACGTACCAAATGTGAAAATATACGAGAACTCTTACCTACATCATTGACGTGACGTTACGGAGATGAAAACAATGGTGTAATCAAATCAGTGGAATGATTCTATAAGAAATTCACCAGACGTTCATCAGAATGGGATACCAAATTTACTAAAAGATAAAATATATTTTGTTTTCCGATCTAAAACTGTGGTCGGATTTAAGATCTAGATTTTAAGATCCAGAGATTAGAATCAGAGAGCACCCCGAAAATTTTAAAAAGCTACAGACAAACGACTAATCTATAAATACAATTTAAAGCATAAATCCTGAAAGCCTGACTGACAAGTTTATTTGAAAACATTTTAAATGATAAGAATTTAGTAGGTATTTG
Source organism: Phlogophora meticulosa (assembly GCA_905147745.2). Classification (NCBI taxonomy): domain Eukaryota; kingdom Metazoa; phylum Arthropoda; class Insecta; order Lepidoptera; family Noctuidae; genus Phlogophora; species Phlogophora meticulosa. The sequence continues at coordinate 12,631,313 of LR990520.1, read as the reverse complement.
GACAAGGTATTTATTTTCATGCTAGCAAAGAGCGAGATTTCATTAAACGAAGGTAATTGTTAACAATTTGAAGCGTTGTGTTCAATGAATACGAGTTGAAAAGACGACAGATGTTTCCTTTTGAAAACTTTAGTTTTAAGTTTTCAGCTAAAATAATTCTTCGGGAGCAGCGATGTGATCGATCGATCTTTGTTCACGTTTTTTATAGAACTTTGTCCAAAAATTTGTGCTAAGAGTTTTTACTATAATACCAGACTTTTATTATTGTCCCACTGCAGGGCAAAAGCTTTTTCTCATGAAAATAACTAAAATATAATTCTGAAATACATTGACCAGAATATCGTTTAATAGTCCAGTCTCCTTAAGATATCTATTTAAAGAGTTTGGTATTCTCACAGAGGCTTCTTAATTAATTATTGCCAACATAATATACATTAAGCAAAACATACATATGTTCACTAAAAACAGTGATATCTACAATTTTAATACCAGATATAAGCATAAACTATATGCTCCTTTCCACCGGCTTCTTAAGGTCCAGAGTTCATTTGTGGGGCTCGGTATCCACTTTTATAACATGCTACCCATCCTACATTCTTTGCTGGATTTACCTTTTAACGCGTTTGAAACTAAAGTTAAATCAAACCTTTGTTCTAACATATGAATTCGATCAACGACTATTGAGAGGACAAGAATAGTTGGTCGCTTCTTTGAACGCAGGACAATGTTATTATGTTCTTTTACTTTAATATTCAGCCTACTGACATGTTTAATAGTTCTTTATTTTGTGTCTGTTTCTGTAACTGTCCTTATTTTATGTTATTGACATGATCCTCTCATTACATAGTGTGAAGGTGTTGTATTGCATTATGTGGTGAACTAGCCCAAATTTATTTTATTTTATCTGAGCAACCGACAGCAAGTTCGTCATGCTCACTAAGATGTCACTGCTAGCGGTAGCGTCGGGGGTCGGGTTACCCCCTTCCCTCAAATATGGCGAGGGGGGTAGTGGTTGATCTCTGCGTTATACTCGTGAACGGGTGCTGACTGTGGTGACTGGTCGTCTTGTTGGCCATGGTTTTTGTTATTGTTATAACAATTAATTGTTTTTACTTCGATGGTCCTCGTTTATCAGTAGTTTATGATTAGTGAGTCTAGTCACAGCCTTTAGTCACAGATATAATCCAATATTGCACATGTCAGCGGGCACGCCCTTGGACTGCCCTGGGGGCTTTTTATTTATTCAGTTTAGCTAACATGTGGCAAATAATTAAATTTAATTATTTATAAAGATGATTTATGAAAAAATAATTTGACATATGATGATGCTTCAAGTTCTTAAAACCTATCAGACAGTGTTACTGAGGAGTTTGTTCCGCCACTTCTTCTTCCCAGCAAAAACACTAGGAAGTGTTGAAGGTTGTGCGTTTTGGGGGACTGTCTTTTGTACGTTTTGACGTTCAAAAAGTGTTGATTCCCAACCTTATTTGAATAAATGAATTTTGACTACTGAGGAATTCCAAATTAAAAAAAAAAACCAAAAACACTGTCCGATCTAGGAATCGAACCCGAACGACGTCATGCTCAGCAGTAGCGCTTACAACCACTAGACCAACGACGCAATCAATATTAACACTTTTAAAAATATTTTTTTAGAATTCAAGTGAACGTTACTTATAACAATATAGACCATAGACGTAATACGTATTCAACATATATAACATACTTATATGTTTTATGTGATACAATAATATTTAGTGTTGGTATATGTGCGTTAATTATACCGCGTTAATGCTATTGAAACGACAATGTATCAAATCATTTTATAATATAATGACACTCACCTCTACAATTCAAATGATCACGCGAACGTTTAATAAAGTTAGAAGTTAGACATAAAGTATTGCTGTCTCTTTTTTATCGAATATAAAAGTCAGTTCTAACAAAATAAATAAGTACAACCACCAAGAATATAGTTAACGTTCGGAATGTTTAGAACACAATAAAATATTTCCTCGGTTACGTAAAATGTGGCGGAAATCGCTTGGTGGACGTCGCACCATGTCACAAGCCGTCACTCCCTGAGAGAAGAAACACCCGAATTAAATTCCTGTCCTCGTCGCCAATGCGCATGTTACGGCTCCCTAGCACAAATTTCGCTACAACTTTAACAAAACTGTAGAGAGATTTCCAAAATTAGGTACATTATTTAACTGTAGTGTGGCGCCTCGGCACGACTCGTTATAAAGGAGAGCGGTCGTATCAAATTTCTCGCTAACGACGCGTTGTAGCATAGCTGAAACAATCGTGGAGTGAAAAAGCGAGTTATGGACACAGTGAAGGGAGAGGACAGGCGAGTACATTAAGATAAAGCGCGTTGGGCGGCAGCCAGAGCGTCTCAAGTGTCCGGTGGTGCCAAGACAGGCAACCGTCAGGCGCCGGGATGCACCAGAGCTGTATACTTCTTGTAACCGTCCTCGCCATAACAAACAATAATTTTACTCAACCTTTCTTCATCTACCCTACATAACATTCGTTTTAACTCTGCACGTAACATGGCACACAGTCAACTTCAATCTTTATTTGCATAAAGAAAGTCCACACTTGAACTTTTGTGTACAGTATTTCCACTAACGTACGTTGTAGAAACAGCTGGCTTCCAGTATAATTTTACTAAATCATCTTGAGCACAGTCAAGTGTTACTCTCTCATAAATTCCAAGTCTCATGTACCTACCTAGAAGATGGACGAATTTAATTAAAGTCTCGGCGTAGTCAGCCTCATCTTATTAATAAAATATCAGATTCTTAAAACTAATGTAGCGTGGTTTTGCATTAATAAATCTTGTGGTTATATAGCTGCATGCTTGAATGAATTATACTTTATAATAAGAAGGTTCCCAGAAGAGTTTAAGTTTCCCGGTAGTTACAATGACAAACTGTACAATAATTAAATAATGTACAGGTTCCAAGACATGAGGAACATATACGGATTCTTTGGAATCAACTAGCTACGTCATTGTACATTTTAAAGATAATAACTGAATTCTTTGGAACGAGACCGATTTCAACTTCGACGATAAATGCACAAAATCAATACTAGATAAACCGCGGGCTTAAGTAACTTTGAAATCAATAAACGAAGTTCCCGAAAGCGCAATAAACCGTTGAACCCTCTCACGGGTCGACATAGAGTGGAAGTCAGCAGTTTCTTTGAAGCGCATCCTCACTTGGAGGACAATAATGAATTCAGGCCCGAGGAGGCGCGGGGCGCGGAGGCAGGGGTGTTACAGCGTGCTCGTACGCTCCACTTTGCACTTCCTCTCTTATAAAGCGATTAATGACAGTGCGACCTTTGAGGAGACTGACGATCAAAATAAGAAGAAAATAAAATCCAATCACGGAAACGACTTCAGACTTCCTCGCTTCCGATGGAGTTCTAAAATTTTAACACTTTCAGTTAGTTCTGTTATTTGTGTTCCTGTTCCTCTTTACTGGTTGCCTGTTTTCAAATACCGTTCCACAAAGCAATTTATATATTTGGGTAGGTTGCCAGTGAATACTCTGTACGTTACTGAAACTACAATCAATGAAAACCTCAACAATGTGCAGTAGGTAACGAGTCAAAAGGAAATATTGCGGAACGCTCCGAATTGAAGGATATCTCTTTTTTGCTTATGAACTATCAACGTATGAGGTTTGGGCTCGGGAAATACATTTCCTAGCTTATAAACTTATTCGAGGAAAAGCGCTGAGGTACCTAATACAAGCAGACGTACGGAATCATATTTTGATGGAAGATGTACGCTCTAGTACTTATTTTGTTTATATTATCACAAACGTGTGCCCGTAAGAGCCGAGGTGAAACAACGTCAACGAAAATACATGTATCTTGTTTTATACAACGGATAAGTACAACAGAGAAGAATATATTGTGTTTTTTTTTTGACAAAAGAAATAAAGTATTACTCCATGTTAACATTATGCTGGAGTTAACACAGAAAACAAGATAGCTAGGGTTAAAGCAGTAGATTTATATGTAATTTTTCACTGAAATTGATTAAGTACAGCCAATAAATAAACTATGTTATTAGTACTGAGCGACCGGTAGGCAGTACATAGAACCTCTTAGAGCTACTCGTTTCTAAAGAAAAACATATATTTGTTTAAATATAAAAACTGAATTTGCATAAAATACAAAATAGCAAAAGGCTGGTGAGGGCAGGTACAGAGCGAGGGAATCAAATAAAAACTGTTAGATAACGGCGTTTGTGCATTTCCACATTATCGAGCAAAATGGAATGTCGCCAACAATGCAATTAACTTTTTAAACGTTGGAAACTTTTAAAATATATGGACACCAAATGCGGTGATTTAGTTGCAGCATCCATTTTAATCTACGAGTATATTTGCAAGGCTGTTATTTCCTATAGATGGTAGTGCTCTGTGAGTGTGTAGAGCAGATTCCATTAGATGAGAGTGTTGTTGTACCATTAGTCGTGACTTGGCATCGAGTTAGCTTGCTAATGTGCAATCAAATAGCGCCGCTGACTGCCACTTCATTATGCGTACCTACGCCCTATGAATTCAAATCGACCGTGTAATTACTACAACAATGTCTTGCTTTGCGTATCTCTACTAAAAATCTTGATGTTCACACTGATATCATGCGATAACTCTAAATTCTATAACTAAACTATGATGCGTTCCGAAACGCCTTCTTTATCAGTTTCAGACTAACCAAAATGCAAATAGGACCAAGTTATAATCATTTAAATAAGTAAATACATAACGAATTCCAACTTTAGAAATTGAGAATTATTTACGCAAAATAATTTCAACTCGGCACAGTAGGTAACGTAAAAGTTTTCCCAGATTAAGACAGAATTTCCACTTTTATTTGTTTAATGAGCAAACATAAACAAGAACTTGTTCAAAGGGTGGAAATGTCTCCGCTTAACCGCCGCGACCCGGATTTCGTGCCAAATATTTATTTTAATTACATCTCGGTTCCTTCAAAGCCCAAGTTAAATGTCTCTACCACCTTCCTAGCCAATATTTCAAAATTAATTTACGCATTTAACATTTCTCTCGTCTTAGTTTTCGCGATGTAAAATAAACGTAAGTAATAGTGGTATATTTGATGCTATTTTTCATAACGCACTGAGAGAAAATGCTCATCCACTGTAAAGAAAACTGTAGTGATTCAAAGATCGCTTGAATAAACATTTGTTTAATGTAGTAAAAAGAGACTGGAACACCGCAAAGAAATGGTTATCTGAGCGGACCATCGATGAAGCGAGTCCCTTTGGGAATTAGCGTAATATGACTAGCTCATAATGAGTCGAAGACCTAGCCACAATAAGGAGAAAAGAATGGAACCTTTATGTGCATTCACTGGGATTGTACAATCGGAAATGAACAGTCAAAGCGAACTTAATTAAAACTAACCGCGTGCCTCAGGGGACAATGGGTGTGCGAGACAACAAAGCCATGGCAGCAGTCATAACTGCTGTCAGCTACAACCACTAAATACGATCTTAGATTACTTCTCAATGAGTTTAGCACCAGTAGACTTGGCTAGAGAACTGAGAGGGGTCTCAGAATCGAACTATCTCTAATTGTGCTCGGTTAGTTGAGTGAAAGATATGGTATCTCCGCTGCACCACTCAGTAAACTGACACAAAATTAAATATTTACAGAACATCTAGCCACGATGGTATTCGCTACTGTTCGTGTAGCGGATATCTCGTTTAAGATTAACATCACCTGAGAGTTAATGGGGTCGAAGATGGCAAGATACCTACTTGTAACTAATATAACGAAAATAGACTTTATTTCTTTTTTTATAGTTACCTGCTTCTATAAAGGACGTCAAAAGAAACAACAACGACCTGACTCACTCCTCGTGTTAATCAAAAACTAATTAGCGCAAATTAAAAGTTAAGAGAAGAGATCGGGCGAGGAGACATCTGGTGATGGCACCAAACGATGAATTTCTTACGGTTGCAAGGGCGCAAACTAAGAAAACACATCTGCGCATAAATTCTGAACACGTCCGGCTATATAAATTCATAACTTCGGAACGAACCGGAGACAGACGGTACGCTGGGGCCTCTACGAATTTATTAAATAAATTAATTGAGCCAAAACGAACGTAGCTGCTTGAATATTGAACAAACTGTAGCAGAATGTGGCAGCGTAAAGAATGCCGTAGCGAGTCCTGCAATGGGCGTAAGAGAGTTGGTTTCATAAGTACGTAAATTATGTTTTACGTTACACGTTTGTGTTTCCGTTTCATCCGTATTTTCAAATCATAATACTTTATCCAACAACAATGAACAAAAGGAATGAAATAATGAAAACACAATGCAATAAGTACACAGCGGAGCAAAAAAAAACAAAATCAGATTATAAGGTTATTAGTATCCTCATCGCCGAAAACGAGTGTTTTGGATACAACTCTTGTCACAGATACGAGCTAAATATCAACAAACATTTGTGAAGCATTAGTTGGCGTATTGGCCCTGCGCGCGGCGTATTGGCGTTGTAGCGAGGCATCCACTTTCCCAATAAACCAACCGGCTGAGTGCATAACGTGCCGAGATTACTTATAGCCCCCGGAGCAGACCAAACAACAATATTTGTTGATTCCAGACACTAGATTAATTTTTCCTGGGGCATTTTACTCAACGTTATCCATGAAAACGTTCCGCAAAATAAACCGACAAAATGAACTTGAGGATTTTCATTTGATTGCGTCCACGTAATGATTTCGAGAGCTTGTATTAACGAAACTTTTGTTATTACCACGAGGTTCTAATAAAAATGTAAAGGACATTTAATATATTCAGTGTTGTTTTTCTCGCCAGCGGCTATTTTGTACCTTTTATGTTCGCCCGTAAAACTTTAGCAGAATTCAACTTTTCTATTTGTATTGTAGGCAACGCCTCCAACAGGTTGGAGCCATGTTGTTAGTTACTTCCGTAATTATAACAGAAACCAAACAATGGAACGCTGTAAAATGCTGTCTCTACATAAGTTAAAATGTATTGTTTTCTCGCTTTTAATGTGGCTTTTTAATACAAACAGAACAAAGGACATTATATAATTCTATAATAACCGTATGCGTTTTGTAGAAAAGTTCTTAATCCCAAAGTAATATTCACGAAAAATCGTTGGGGCGTCGATTTTGTACATGGGCATCTCCAATAACGATTCTGAAACTTACGTTAAACTGTCAATTCCCTTCTTACTGGCAGACTATTGATGCAATACAGTGTTAAAAGAAAGCAGAGATAATAAAAATAGAAAACCATTCTACAGGCTGATTGAAAGTCGGTAATAAACCTCCTTGGACGGCTTGTTACCCGCCAGAGATGATGTTTGCTTACACTTGCACGAAGATATTAACAATGTAGTAAGAGGCAGATAAACAAGGAAGACAATCCAACACTGATCGCATAAGAGGAAAACTTTTACAAGTTGTTATTTGGCCATAAATAAACTTGTACAAGTGCTATGGATCACGAAGTTGAGGTCAGAAACTTCATACATAATAGACAACAAATACAAACAACATAATATTAAGTTGAATATAATTCTGGAAAATATGTATAGATACCAATCAAGCATGTTTTAGTAGACAATAAAACAATGTCTTTATTTTGAGAGGTTTTATCTCTTTAGTACCTCTTAAGCCACAATATAATAAAATCGTTTAAATTAAAATTAACCGTAAGTAAATACAAATAGAGGATAAAACAGATTGAGGCACATGGTACACATGTGTACTTAGGAGCATAAATGGAAAATGATATCTAAGAATTAAAGTAATAGCAAAGTAAATAAATAAATAAAATAAATAAATAATGCTAGACAATCCACACAGCATCATCTAGCCCCAAGCTAAGCAGAGCTTGTGTTATGGGTACTAGATGACTGATATACTTAATACAATACATTACATAGATAGATATTTTTATTATATATAGGAAATACCCAGAACACCCGGAACAAATATTTGTAGATCGTACAAACATTTGTCCCAAGGCGGGAATCGGACCTTCGCCCGCCGCGCCACATCGGTCGTCAAATGACCTAACCAGGCAAAGGAAAACCCAATTATGACATTCTTTAAGTTTTAATCATTTTTTTGGAGTTTCAATTTACATTTAGCTTTGCTTTAATTGTGTAACTAAGGGAAAAGCTAAACCTGGATATCATAAACATGAAATTGTACCCTTTGAAGGGAAATCGACACAAAGACTATGTATGCAGGAAAACTTTATAATCACGTCATATCGTCAACTACACACGGAGGAGGCTAAATAAAAACAGCCGCACGGGTTGATCGAAGGTTAAGCTACGCTTGCCGAGGTCAGTCTGTGGATGGGTGACCGTTCGTAACATATCGAGACTCCTCTGTGCCTCGGAAAGCACGCTAAGCCGTTGGTCCCGGCTATCATTCGTAGATCTTACAGTCGTTACGGGTAGTCAGAAGTCAGAAAGTCTAACAACCAGTCTTACCAAGGGGTATCGTGTTGCCCAGTAACTGGTTTGTGGAGGTCAGATAGGCAGTCGCTCCTATAAAATACTGGTATTCAGCTGCATCCGGTTAGACTGGAAGCCGACCCCAACACAGTTGGGAAAAGGCTAGGCAGATGATGATATCGTCAACTACAAGAGACACTCCTCTCTGTTAAAAAACCATCCGTTCCGTATGTTGTTTAGTCTATTTTAGTTATAGTAGTAGATTTTCGCGTAAATCGACAAAATACAGCAAACATAATAAAAGCTTTTCATATTTTTAAGTAATTTCACACATGAAAAATGTGCACAGATTCAAAGTCACCTGTATAGAACGTACGCATTGTATGTGAAGAGATGTCCGGCAGTATTTTTTTTTAAATAATGATAATGTCGAACAACATTGAAGGTCATTAAAACAGGTCAGGTAGGGTGTTCTAAGGCAGTAATTATATAATTGTCGTCGAAATAGTCCTTTATTGAGTAATAGCATTTATTAGTCAAAATTCTAAATAGTTCTTATTTAAATTTGTCCAGATTTAACAGTTTCATATTTTCGGGTAGTTTATTAGGTAAATATTTTTTTGGCCATATAGAATGAACTTTTATTCTTTAGTGCAGTTTTGTCATAAGTCACTTCGAGGTCTGACTTATTTTTATCGCGTCTTCATAAATTAATAAAAGTTAAGTTCTACCCCAAGGAGAATCAATACGATACCATATCATATCATATTCTAATGAGTATACAGAAACAACTTTATCCCATACGACGGACGAAGCGAGAGAGGAACAACTTCGCCCCATCACACGGTGCAACTTTCAGACGAATTAATAATTATAAACATTGAATATATGGCGAAGATTGAATATATGAAGATATACCTACCTACGACGCGTTCCAAAAATTTTAATGAACCAACGTGGAAGACGTGACTGAGATATTATTAATTTTCTCACAGAAGATTAGTATCTTCTGTGAGAAAACTCTAAGAGTATAAAACGATTAATTAAGCAGGCAGGTGCAGCAAAGGTGTCTTAACATTATCCGTAATAATTAAACACTTAGTACGTTTTATTGTACGGTCTGCATACTAAGTTGATGCGACCTCCCTAAGGCAATCAACATTTTACCTGTACACTTAGTACTTTTTCTTTTGTAGGTAATTAAGTAGATTTACATAATCTTGTCCTGCTCTCTTACTTACCGTCTATCTAAAAGTTTAACATTTAAAAAAGTAAAAACCGACTTATAAATCTTAAAACGAATTATCACCAGATTAAAGAAATTTATTTTTTTAAGTTACATAGGACAACAGATTAATTATTTCACACACACAGCAATAGGGTAGTGTCCTTATAAATTCTGATTGGTCCGAAAGTTGGATTACTAAAAATACTGGACGTTTTTTTCTTTTGTCACGAAAACCAAAAATGGCGACGATATAGTGCGTTGAAATTGGGCGTGACCTCACGCCGTGCTACACTTTTAAAGTAACAGTGACGTCACAAGCCCCTTCCCCTGAACTTTGATGTGCTATATCATTGTCACTTTTTATTGATTTGAGTAACCAAAAAATACGTGTCCAATATTTTTTGGTAATCTTACTGACGGACTAAATAGACCTAAGATATTTTTACCTAGGGACACATCCCTATTGGCGAAATGTGGGTGTAACTATAGGTGCACCTCTGCTCATCCTTTTGGGGAATACAGGCGTGATGTTATGTTTTAGTGTTCATTATTTTACAATTACATACATTTAAAACTAAAATCATCAAAACTCTCTTAAAAAAATCCGGATTCCTTCGCACATAAGAATAATTATCTGATGTATTATGAGCTACCTGAAAGTAGTGAAATAATCGTGAAAGTCGGATCAGCAGTTTTTTGCGGAAATCGCGGATACCGAACCTCATTTTTCCGCTGTCGTTTCATATCATTGATATCAAAAAGGTCAGTTTTAGTACGTTTCCAATTTGTGCTGGTTTTCTTTAAAGAAACTGGGATTTTTAATTTTGTGTTAGGTATAGCTCTAGTGGCATAAGGGTGGATGGCTTTTTTTTTTTTTTTAATAAATGCTCTAGTAAGTAGTAAGAAGAGTAACTAGTCTTGCTACTATAGACAACATGCTAAACAAGAATAAAACCAACATTATACTCGTAGGTAAGTATCATGTCATAGTGGTTAGTCAGCTATACTTAAATGCGAAATAATTAGTCATAATATAGTAAAAAGGTTAATGAATTAATGCTGATATCAGACGTTTCACTCGAGTGACTGTTAATTATTGTTTCATTCGATATTCGCACGACACCGACAAAATTACATAGGAATGACCGTTCATGTGCTCCTTTCGATTTATTTTTCGATCATTCGGCAGGCGAGTGAAAAATGACGAGTGCTGAATCCACGTTACAGCCCGTAGTTGGATCAGTTCACCAATGAATTAATTTTTCACTTCATTTTGCGTCAGACGTATCACTCCGAGTGAAAGATGAAGAAAAAGTGAAGCCGTCTGCTATCTGCTTAACATTTCATGTACAACTCTTTTTTTTAACTTTGCCCCACACAAGGAATTTCTCCTGTGTCATCGGTGCGTTAACAAACGTTTAAACTCACTTACACGAACAGCCAGACCCGGCCAGACCTGTACGCCATACAAATAATTGTTCCGTGCGGGAATCGAAACCGAGACACGCGGCACAGCAGTCGATCACTCAGCCACTGCGCCAACCGAGCCGTAATTAGCATAATTAACAGGTGGACATCATTAACGATTTACCTTTAAAATTTAAAGGCCTCTTAATTTGAATATTATGTAATATGATACACTTAAGACACAATTAATGTTTATACTTATTTATTTATAGGCCTTGGTAACCTATGAGTAATCATGCCAGGTGTTCACTACCATAAAATATACCTGAGCAATCTCATCAACTCACCAACTACCTTTTTATTCAGCTTACTATATTTTTTAGTCGTCACAGCAATCATTTTTGATGTCGTATTAAAACGGCGGGAATAAAAAAGTTTATACGGGAAAATTATATCAACATTTTATTTGTTTGCATTTGTAATTTTCGTGTGAAAATATGTTTCAAATAAAAATAGTAAATCCGCACTCAGTTCAGTAACTAGATAACCAGCACGAAAGTCGTATCAACGTTGTCCATGAGGTTGGTATCGCATCGGCAAACACCTTCGTGGTGCAGGTTTCTATAGGAAATGGGTACTATTTTCCATTAGTAGGTACTTAATATTTGAGAGGTTTTATCATCTGCCTAGCCTAACTTTCCCAACTATGTTACGGCTTCGAGTCTAACCGGATCTAGCTGAATACCAGTATTTTACATGGAGCTGCTGCCTATCTGACTTCCATAACCCAGTTACTGGGCAACACGATATCCCTGGGTAAGACTGGTTGTCAAACTTTCGGGCTTCTCATTTCCCGTAACGACTGTGAAAGATCTACAAATGACAGCCGAGCCACAGAGAATTTTAGATATGTCACGAATGGTCCACGTAAACCCATCCACGGACTGATCTCGGCTAGCGTAGCTTCACCTTCAATCAATACGTGCGGCTGTTTTTATTTAGCCACGAGATCCTCAATATTTGGGAGGTTTATCAAATTAAATATAACAAAAAAAATCAGTGGATGTTCAAAAAAAAATAAAACAACGTACAAATGTGGGTACACACAAAAACAAAGTACAAAATATGAATATTATTCGCGGTAACAATTGCCAGGACATTTTGTTATGGACACATGGTAGGAACTCATTAACGCTCCATAGTAGCAGCGCACCGAGCTAACTGCCGCAATCCAGGTCTTAACGGAAGGTAATTTACCATCTGCCATTTGTGGCCGGCTACCACCACTGTATCGCTTTTATGGAGCATATTAATGAAAAACGACAGAAAGCCTATGCTTACTTCCAATTCAGGTAACACGGAAACGTGTTTATTGGGTGTTTGGTTGTTACTAGAACTAGTAGCTAGAATCCAGCGGATTCCACTGGCTAGAGCACACTTCACATAATTAGATCACTAAAGTATTTTTTTTATTCGAGTAAGTATATGTTTGATTCTGACGTTGTTTACGTTAGTGTAGGCAAGTCGAAATTTGTAAGTAGCCATCTTCTAGCGTAGTTAGGTACGGATTACTCAAATTAAAACGAGTATATTTTGTCTCAAAATTAATAAACGATTTACTTTATTCCTAATATATGGGACTGAAGCAATAAAGTTTCATTTTTTGACTGTTGAGGTTGTCGGCTGCGTAACCGGGCTATCCTGTGCCTTAATAAATTAAGGCATTCCATCAGGGCATAATAACACCAGCCTGTTACTGTGGTCTCACAGTAACAGGCTCTACAGTCTTGTAGGGCAAAGCCCTCTCCTCACACAGAGAAGGCCACGCGTTTAGACTTATATTACTTAAAGTCCAGGTTTCCTCAAGACGTTTTCCTTCACCGATTATAGAGATGTCCAAGAATGAATGAATTGAAAAAGCCACCAGTACCAGCACACTGGTACTTACCCAGATTTTGACCCCACAAGAGTGGATAAATGGCGAGGCCTAAATCACTGAGTTATCCTGACAGTCACGACATAGAACTAATAAACGAATAAAAAGAGTTAGAAAAATGGAATATACTAAGCAATACATCACGTATATGTACGTAGATTGTAGACAACGTAAAAACATCGTTGTGTGAGACACACAACTAAGGTGATAACGTAACCTGTCCCTGTCTCTCTTAAACAAGACAAATATTCTTTTTACGCACGTGCTGTCGCCCTAATAAGTTATATAGTTACTTGTGTCAGTGATAAATAGACAAGACACGACATTATCCCAAGATTGAGGTGATGAATATTGTAAGAGTTAATTGTATTTGATGTGTCCAATTAGTAAGTTTCCTTGTTTCTGATCTCTCACATTTTCGTCCAATATCTACAAAGCAACCTTTGCTATGACTAACAGATTGCGATAATGTTATTCGTATAGCTATTAAGTCTCTTTGAAAGATGAATTCCAGGTAATCAGGGGAAAATTGCAGTGGTCTTGTCAAGCATAAAGATAAATTGAAGGCATTATTTCAGGGCTGTTAAATTACTAAATACTGTTGTCATAAGACATAAGGTGTCTAGATGAGGCATATTAATTGCCGCCGTAGACCAGGCAAGCGAGTTCGTTAGACCGGGCGACAGGTGTTTAATAAGATAAAGTAACGCGCGTCCGTGCCCCGGTAGAACAAAGGTGTGCCGACGTCGTCGCGAACAATACCTGCAACATGTTCCCTGTACGGTCCTCATCCACTTACTGAACACTGTCCTGTTGAACTATGCATGTTACATTATACGAATACCGTTATACGATATGGGTATACAAAGGATGTTTTAAAAGCTTGGCAATGTACAACGCTACTACAGAGAATTTACTACAAACCCCCATATCACTTTGATCGACCTGGATATCAAGTCCAGGACCCTAACTGGACCAATAATGCTAGTTTTCATTCACGGTAGATGATGCCTTAATCATCATCATCATCATCCTCCTGCCCTTAGCCCAATCTATTTGAAGTCGGCGCAGCATGTCTTCCTCTACCATACATCTCAATAGTCAACTTCTTTTTAGCCGTATCATAATTCACAAAATCCATCCATCGTTTATCTGGTCTTCCTCTACTTTTGTAACCCATCAGATGACGCCTAAATGTAATGCCTAAACGGAGTATTTAGGCAGAAAATGTTGATATTATCTAGTTTTATTTTGTTAGTGAGAACAGGGTTAAGGCACTTATTTATTTATTACCCATTTACAACAGAATAGATCTGTACTGAGATGAATTTACCATTATCCAACTTTATCAATAGTTAAGCCTCTTTTTGACCTAAAACTTAACTGAAATGTAAACTCTCAGGGGATTCATTTCAAATATTTATTTAAATGACGTCTACGTTTTAAGCATTCGAATAAAATATCAGGAGAACCTACAATTCGAAATGAAACCTTAATCACTATACGAACAACGGCTGTTTTGGCATGCCGCTTCAGGGTCAACGTAAGCCCCGACCTTAATAAATATGGATATAAATTAGAGCTTTCACTTTATACCAACAATACAAATTGACAATAAGAATTTCTGCCGAATCCCTAATTACAGTTCATTACCGAATCGACAGGAGGGACGCCGTTTTTGGAATTCGAATTCAAACACTTGAACGGGATCGTTTTATACGGAGTATAAATAAAATCTTTTTGGGGTAGCATGACTACCAATCATTCCAATTAATGCTGTTCTATTATAAACATTTTGTCAATTCTCATAATAATACCTACCCGATCGAAATCATTTAGTCGACTTTACGGCATAAAAGGCTCTTAAAACCATTTCTCAACATAGAAAAACGAAAACAAATATCCGATATAAATGTGAATTTCCAATTCCATAGCGCAAATGTTACCAATTCGATTAGAACTGCTGAATCCCATGGGTCGAGAACCATTAAAAATTCAGCGGGTATCCTCGATTGTAGGTACTAAAACGTGAAGGTAAGTAGGTCGCAACGCAAATCGCAATGACGGTTGGGTTGTTTGCTATTACTAAAATCAATTCAATAGATATAGTAGATACATATTTGATTTGTAAGGTACTTGGTCCAAAGATATTCGCCTCCGCAGCCGCGTCACGACATTCCGTGCCGACAAACGACGACTCGGTGTATCGTGGTATTCAAAGTGTCAAGCCAGTTGACATTCGGAGCTCACTGCGAAAGGCGACCCCTTTCGCAGTGAGCTCCGAATGTCAGCTGGGGACGACCTGTCACTAACCTTCAAGTGATTAAATAGGTAACTGAGTATTGTTATGAATAAGACAGAAGATAATAAGGCGGAATTGCTTTAGTCAAATCATCACTAAGCTACTA
This sequence comes from Phlogophora meticulosa, assembly GCA_905147745.2. Classification (NCBI taxonomy): domain Eukaryota; kingdom Metazoa; phylum Arthropoda; class Insecta; order Lepidoptera; family Noctuidae; genus Phlogophora; species Phlogophora meticulosa. Next base: position 12,615,842 of record LR990520.1, on the reverse strand, counting down.
ATTTATATAAGGCAGGTCCTACATACCCGAATACCTACTGCGAAATTTTTACAATCTGTATTTTTCTACCGGAACCAAAAGCTATATCGGAAAAGTCCCTTATTACTTTTCTTGGGTGAATTCCACCAACAAAATATGTTTTCCGAGGTAAGGTAAATTATTAATATTAGTAAATAGATAGGCTTCCAGACCACAATAACAAGAAAATATGCAAAAACTCGGGATAGGTGAATAACAGAGAAGATGTCAATACATAAATCTAGACATAGAATCGTACGTACCTTCCTACTGCAATAAAATTATGGTAACAACTCCTGAGAAAGCTCCTTTGGGAAAATACATTCATAAAATGTGGTTCTGTGGCTCTGAGGCGTACCTGAAAAGAAGAACCATGAATAAAGCGGTGTTTTGAAAACAACAATTCTTCAGCATTACGATCAAAACATAAAAAAGATTACAAACAAACGGGTGTATCCATGTTTAGAGGCGCTATCGCCGACCGCAAGCCACGAGAGGCACATATTTAACGCTCGCGGCTTATCTCAAACGCGGCAGGGTGCGGGAGGAGGCACGTGCTACAATATCGAGCCTATCTTTCTACTAATGGCCTACATGTGAAAGGTGAATAGCTCTATCCTAACGCAGAACGGGGGATAAGCCACTCGCAGACGAGGATAGATGACGATTTATTAAGTTATCTTATCTTTATGATACTGTGCGTACTCACTATACACTAACATTAGGGCGTTGTGAATGGACCAACACATTCATATTATACGAAGAACATTTGAGATGAAATCAGAAGGTAAACAAAAACGGGTCGAGTTGTTTAAGCAAAGCAAAAAGCATTAGAGGTGGGGACCATCAATTACGTCCATGTTATACGGACGCGACGCCCGCTACCGTACAGTACGCGTCACTGATGTCCATTTACGATGAAACATGTTGGTCTAATTAATGGACACAGTCTATTATTGTGCGGGAACCACGTGCCGAGCTTGCTCATGTATCGCGATCTTTACATTAATATCTCTCTATTTCGTAACTCGTAGAACTATGGCAGGGTACTGAGCGTTTCGTAATGAATGGGTACTAAGAAAACTTTTAATGTCCCTAGCGTGTTTTTAAGAGTTAGGTAATTAAGTTACAGCAATATCAACAACAGAAAAGCCTCGGTCGAAAGTTCTCATGCTCTTATTGTTAGTAGGTACCGCCTGCACTATTGCCTCTCCTTTAGTCGGACATATTTTACTTTACACTAATGTTTTATTTTAACTTAACTCGACGTCTGTAATTCTCGAAGGGTCAGGCAGAGGTGCACTTATAGTACCTACACCCATATTTAGACAGTTATATTAAGTCCAATGTTATTGGGGGCGATCCTACTGCCATCGACCGGGCATAAATCCAGACTACAGACTAGTACTGATAGAAAAACCGTTAAGTACCTATTACGTCCAGTTTAAATGTCAGAGCTTTGCAAGCATTCCAAATGGAAACCACTGCTACAGCGGATTGGAGACTAAGATATTAATGTTTGTCTCTCGTGCACGAGGGACATAAAACACAGTTGATATTATACGTTATAAGACACAAGAAGTGCAGTTCATTCCGCATGCTGTCTAGCTGAGCTATCTAGTGCATGGTTAAGGATGGCATGTGTCGCATACAACCGTGGCCCACCACGACTGAGCCCATTTTATTGCTATGCTATCCATCTTATGCTGAATATAACCATAGCTTTACATTCTTAACTCGGAATTCATAGCTTTTGAAACTACAAGGACTCTACGAGTTATCACTTTAGTAAACGGGAATACTGGTCGTACTTGCGATTAGTAATCTCGATTGCCCCTGTGCGTATTACGACGTTTTTTACGCTGCTTATAATTAAAAATCCACCATGTTCATTTACATTCCGAGAAAAAGGGTAAAGGCAACAAATAATAAAGCCGTAGTGTAGGCAGAGTACCTAATATGAATCATGCGGTCGGTTGGTGGGGTGATTGAAGACGACAAGGGCTTGGCTGTTGTCGAGCGGCTCGGGCGGCGGTGAGGTGACGGACGGACCAACGGCACCTGAGTCCGGCCGGCGACGAAGCGCCCCTAATGGCCTGTCGCTCGTCCATCCGCGCCCGTGATTGATCGACACACCCCGTGACGTGTGCACACACATCGCTTACATCGCCTCCACGATATCACGCGTAATCCATCACCAATTCCAAATTTGTGTCATAAATGTGAGTGCAAAAGTCACATTACGTCTGTGTATGCAGTCAGTCAGGAAAATGCATTAAGATTATGTTTATTTCTTTACTCAAAGCATCTATGAGTTGGAGTCTACAGGAAATAAGTATTGATTTTCCGCCAAAATTATAGCAACGAGGAAAAGTACCCACCCATTGCTAACTTTTAAAATAAAAATGTTCTTAAAGTCCATATCTGGAAAACGTTTGAACAAGTATTAAGACGGCGACTCGTATATTTTAGTAAGGAAAGTAGGAGACTATTTTATTAGTAAACTTTTCAGCTTTAACTACAGCGGGATAAAATACATTTTGCAATGTTAGTTTATGGCCCGATCCTACGTAAATACGTAAAGTCCTCGTTTTAAGATCAAAACTTTCATTTTCTTTTTAATGTTTAGGTAAATTAAGTTTAAATAAAGGGGGGCGCTCACACACTAAGCTTAATAGTAGTAATTATCATAAAGGCTGTAGTTTTTAGAAAATCAGATTAAACTTTATGAAAGCCAAATAAAAATCTAACAAATTCTTAATACTTCCTTAGCTAATTAATAATATTAAAACGTGACACCATACTTTTTTCTTTTAACAAACGTTTTTTTAATAAAAGGTTAATTATCTATTAAAAAAAAAAACATTAGGCCTAAAAAACAAACAAAGCTGATAACGAGTTCTGCAGTAACAAGGACGGCTTGCTCGAGTGGAAGTGATCAATTTTCTCAACAATTTCACCGTCATCTCGAATCTTTTCAGAGGCACAAAACATTTAGCCAATTCAGCGCACAGGGACCGACCGATAATAGAGCCTGTTGGCTGCGAGGGACAGTCATCGCAAACATAAGCCATTAGCGTATTGTTAGCGTCTTTTCAACTGTACCCTCCATTTTCGGGGTTTTTGTTGAGTATCTTCGAGTAGGTACCTATCTATATCAAAATAAATTACATTTTCTCACAACGGAAACTCGATATTGGAAAGTAAACAAATTACAATGGAAGCATAAAAAGCGTAAGTAACATTATTTTTCCTATTATAACCTACCAATGCCATTAAAAACGAAAAGAAGATAAAATAAAATGATAAAAATCTAACAATACAGCATCTAGGAGATTCAAAGCGAGGCAATCTCCAGAATTCTTGTACAATAATGTATGCTGCGGTCGGTCAGAAGGCTGAAACGGGTATACCTGTGTAGCCACAAACTCATGAACAGCTCGCGTGCAGCCGACAGACGATAGCGGCCGACCATTCTCCTGTGAACAAAGCTCCCCTGATCTAATCAACGCAACAATACACCTCGGATAACTCCACAATTGAGCTGGAAAATAAACCGTCCGCCACCCGTGCCAACACATCCGATATTTTAAATTACAAACAATATTATACGGCGGGTATACAAACGAGTCCATTGTAGGCCGTGTGCGTCCGACAGCTGTTTTAGATAACGTGTGACCTCTCTAGAATAAAGCGTTTCACGAACGATTACACTAACAATGATGGCGTACGCGCATCGTATGCCTAAACAAAATGTTACAAGAAAAACCGGTCATGAGCGAGTCGGGCACGCACTAAAAGCGATCCGTACCAAACTAGACAGAGCTATCTATGGAATGGTCTCTGGTATGCATTGTGCGTAATTAAAAGACGTGCACTGTATACATCTAAATGAATGTCAAGGAAAAACTATCTGCAGTAGGTATTTATATGATTTATCTTAGTAATGTTATTAAGACCTAAGTACCATTATTAATACATAATACATATAAGTAGGTCGAAAGGTCTCAATAAGTACCTACTTCGTCTTATCTATTCTTTGAATTTTTATTTGTATATTTTCAGCAATTATTACCCTGTCACAAACAGCTATAATTTTCCTGCAAAATATACACGTATTTCCTGAAAAATATCTGTATATAACTACTAACCTTATTTATAAAAATATAATTCGTACGGTGCATAATATCTCGAGAAAAAGCCAATGACAGAAATAAATAAATCAAAAAACCGGCCAAGTGAGTGTCGGACTCGCGCACGAAGGGTTCCGTACGATTATCTATAAAAACGGCAAAAAAAAAACATGTCTGTTGTATGGAAGCCCCTCTTAAATATTGCCCTTTTAAGTAGGTATGTGTTTTAGTATTTTTTTATTTACTATTTATTACAGTTCATGAGATACGGCCTGGTGACAGACGGACGGACAGCGGGAGTCTTTGTAATAGGGTCCCGTTTTACCCTTTGGGTACGGAACCCTAAAACGTTTCCCTTTCAACTTATTAAGGTTGGAACCCTAAAACCGTGTTGAATAATGAAATTAATATTAGAACTACGTTTAAATCAAATAAACAGTCAGACACACTCCAAGTGTTACATGCCAGCTTCACTTGGTTGACTAACGGAAAACTGTTTTCAGATCGATGCGTTTTCACTTTCATATAGCCTTTACTGTCGAGAATGTAATGCTATTTTAACATGCACGTCCCACGGGAGTGGCAGTTTGATGATTCACGTGGGCGTTTTGTAAAAAACTTTTAGTATTCAAATTAAACCCCCCATGCGTGGGATTTATGCAGCTTGTAAAGCCAAAATCTGGCCTTTTGAACTTTCAAATAATTACCAAAAGGGCTGCGTGCTAAGATTGACATTCAGAAACGAGACTTTACGTAAACTAAAGCTTCGATCTGTCAAAGTTAGTGCTTTCGCTAATATTAAACTAATCCAAGCCCAAGTAGTGGATACTGACTACTTGAGCTTGAATATCTAAGCCACTAACCTGGCGCCGTCAAACGGGTAATAGCGGAGTTAATTTTGACAGTTGACTCAACCAACCCGAAGCTTGTCCCAGAAATTTACAAATATAATAAACTGCTATTACTATAACCTATGTATAAAAACCATTAAAAGGATTTCGACTCCTACACACTTACAGAGATCTTTTGACACTAACTGTATCGAAAAACATGAATCGTAGTCCAACATAAAACTTGTTTAAAACGTTGGTTAACATTTTCGGATGTGAAGTCATAAATAGCAGAGTGTGAACTTGGTCAAGACTGCTAGCTAGCAATAACAAAAAGGAACTGCAAATTAATTTACAAAAGCTTGATAAAGAGATAGACTAGATACGTTTTTGTAAACATTTACGATACGAACGATAAAACAGTAAATTTATTCAATATAGAAAACTACAATAGCTTAAAACGAGGTTAGATTGATTAATTTTGAAATAAAATCCCATGTATTTTTAAAAGTTCTAAAATAAAAAGAGGGAAAAAATAAAACGGTTGAGGACTCTTTAAATTTGATAACTAAATAACAATATATTAATAAAGCAATATTAATAGTTCCATGGAAAATAAATTAAACTTATTTATTAAATTGATATTGAAAATGGGGCTGCTTTGATAACATCAAATTGTTTCATTACCGTTCAAAGAGACCATCTAGAATGCGTTTTCGACCAAAATTCAAGTTATTTTTTTTTTATAATGTTTTTCGTCTACTTAGAACTAACTCTAATAGCTAACGCATTGGAAAAAACTAGCCTAACGACTTGAATTTCGAATAGACGAATAAATGATCGGGTGCGTTCCCTTTTACGGGTGAACTGGAGAATTCTGTACAATTATCACAGTCGCCCCAGTTCTCAAAGTAACCGTTACCGGTACTAGAAATAATAATAATAAAACACTTTAATGTTAGAATACACGGACTAACTTGAGACGTAGATTTAATTATAATATATAACTGTATAGGGTTATTAACCCTATACAGTTATTTATTATAATTATCTTGTGTGCAAGAAATTTCACCTTAGAAATTTAATATAAATAGATGTCTATCTGTGTTGTTGCTATGGAAACCCCAATGATAAGAACTTTGTCAATCTTATCAAAAGCTTGTAGAACCTGCTGGAGCATTTGTTTAATAAGATCTGTGTAATTTATGAACATTTCAACATTGACTTCGCTCTGAGCAGGAAACGAACTGAATTCATGAGCATGTTGACATGTTATCTATATTTAATACGTGAAGACAATACTTTGTACCCGTATTTAAGCATATTACGTGCACGGATGATTCTGAGGTTTGGCAAAGTTAAAGTTTATAAGTATGAAGAACGAGTGCAGAAAGCACAACGGGCGAATTTCCACTACTGCCCTACCACTTATAGTACTTACTTAACTTTAGATATATTATATCTTTATTCACCACAAGTCTTATTTCTGCATATATTATGACATCTTTAAACCGACTTGCCAGTTTTTAGGGCCACAGCTGCCATAGGGCACTCATTCTCAAAGAAACCGAACTTCTCAACGCGAGACCTGTCGATCATATTTTAAATAACTTGGTATTGATAAATGATATTTATTTCTGTAAATAGGTTAGGTTACGTTTAGGTAGTAACATATTTTTTTTAACTCATCCAAAGCAAGGCATTTCTATTAGAAAGATGCATTCACACAATAAATTATTTGATAGTATAATTATTTGATGTTCTTAAAACTGATACATTTTTGGTTTTAATTGTAGATGTTTCGAATTTGTTGCAGGTAATAAGTATATGTTATTACTTAATGTTGAAATTACTGTTGACTTGTGTGCATGTAATTTTACATCTTTGGACAATATTTTATCATAATTATATTTGTTCACCTAATATCTATTTTCATTTCATGCAAGATTGTATTAGAACGCAATTTGAATTGTTACTGTATAAATAAATTTAACCTGATTAGAACTGCCGTTTCTAAATACAATTCGTTAAGATGCGCTTAGACTACACTAAGACAGGTCTTAGCTTAACGCTATGTCTCTGAATCTCAGCCTAAGTTAATAATCTACGGCAGGTAAAGTAGGGAAAAAACCTGAATTGCCTTCAAATAAGTATGCAAATAGAAGCATTCTTAGTCGGATCTCTCGATTGACTGAAAGCGTTAGAAATGGCTTACATTATGGGAATGCGCCGTATAACTGAGATGATGAAATACTGATGAGTTTATCAACGTAGCACCTGACGGCACATTTGATTTAATAAGGTTGAACGTATAGATTCTCAGAACAGAGTAAAAAAAAAAAACAAAATGTAACGAGCATAGAGCGAGTGAGTCTGACTAGCACACCGAGGGTACCGTGCCTCGGGTAGACCGTATTTCTATTTTTGAAGCATAAATTCTTATTTTGCAACTGCATCAAGTTGTTTGTGATGGTTATATATCGATTTGTGAAAAAAAAACATAAACCCATATCAATAAATCTAATAGATTTATTTCCAACTTTTGATTTTATGAATATTTTTCATCATAAATAAAAAAACTATTCATTAAATTAAAAGTAAACATATATTTTGTAATGGGAAAAATAAGTATTTCCTTAAGGTAGGTACACCATTTGATGTCATAATCCCATTTTAAAATTTCAACGTCCCGTTTGTCTACCAGTTGCATTGGTCTCTGAAATAAACAGCTGTGGCACACAGATAGATAAAGTCGCACCATAAGGGTTCCTTTCTTACCATTTTGGTACGGAACCTTAAAACAGTTTAACCATATCAGCTACTTGCGCGCAATCAAAATGGAATGTGGCCCATAAAGAATAAAGAAAGAAAAAAAGTAACTATCTCCTTTTATTTATTCGCTTGAATAGCTTTGATCTTCAGCCCTTTGAAAAAACGCCTCTTAAGATTCACAAAATACTTGAATTAAATGGCTTTATATTAGAGTATACAGTGAATAACTATGGGTGGAGTTCAAATAAATGGTCGCATTCATTTTGCGTTTTAAAGCCGATGACACAGCTGATTTACTGATCCAAATGATATTCTAAAAAAGGTTCCAATGTTTTTAGAGACCCCATCATTAAATGCGGGCGGAAGCGAGACGCCAAAGGCAGAGGCACATAAAGTAGCGATCGAATTGACTGTTTTGAATGATAAGTTTTACTCGTTATTACTGAAATGTCTAATGGAACATCCATTAGTTTGGGTATTTGAAATATAATACCTAATTCCAAGATTAAAATTGAATAAAATTCATTTTGGCAGATCAAAAGAATTCTTAGTGTTATTGGTATTTTACATCTATGCCTGAAAACCACTTATATTTGTATGCTCTTAGCAACCTCTATTATAGGACCAACCCAGAAATCACGAAAAAATATAAGTAGTTCCTCACATTTTGTAGAGTTATGCAAACATGTTACTACACAAAATGTATGTAAGTATGTAGTAGGAAACTTTTTCCGCGATTGCAACTGTCCTCACCAGAACCGAAGTGGAAGGAGACGTTATCGTTCCGTCAGAGTGCTGGTTACTAAGATCAGAAATGTGGATATAACTCGTACTCAACTCTACGTAACCAGAGACAAGGTGAAGTCGCAGTTGCCTACACGAACAAAAATCTAAACGCTACGATGGAAGAACCTGTATTTCTTGACTCAAATTGTTTACAAACACAAAAAGACGACTTGTTATTTTAGCAATACACCGCTCACCGGCCCTCAAATATATAACCGGATTCTCAAATTCACTAAACAGCGGTCTAGCCATGTGAATCATACGAGAAACATTGTATTATTTACAGGAAATATCAACATAAATACGAACGAGAAATCACTAGACCCGAATAAATAATTATTTTTCTTACTACTAGTCTATTTTGTTCTTCTACCAGTGCAAATGCTCCTACTATACCTACTTACGCCTAAATTACCTGTTCATGCACTAGCCTCTGGAACCTATACCAGAGGCGAAGGGTCCATACAACTCTATTCCTACAGGCTCCCGTTAGGAGGGAAGGGCAACTCTACCGCTATTGAAAAATAGCGGTCAGTAGATATTGCATACTTACTGATAAAAAATTAAATTGGTAGTTTTACACTAAAGTTTATATACCTTTTGTGTAACTACTCATATTATTAGGCATTATACACCATAGGATGAAACGACAAAACCTTATTAGATATTTAATCAGTATTTTTGTCGGTTTCTTACGAAAATGACCTCGCCACTCTGGTGTATACCACATTCTTCCCTTATAAAAAAAATGTAATCTAGTACTTATTTAGTGTAATATACTTAGCTTGAAATACTTCCTAAAATCCTAACGGGTCAACATAGCTTACTGTTTTCCACACGTTGAACCAAACCTGCTACTAAAATGTTTAAACTAAACCCAACATGGTGAAGTTGTAAATAACTGCTGCGATACTCCAATCAGATTTAATTCCCAGTCCAATAAGTTCCTAAAGCGCGGTATGTACTTGCCTTGGAAAGCAATTTGTAAATTGAAAACACGAGCTGAGGTTCGCAATAATGCAATTCAAGAATGGCTAGCACAAATAAATTTCCAGAGTTACAAGTATATTTTAAGATGCATTACATAAAAAAAACCTACAAAATTAACTGCAAATGATAAAAAGAGCTAGCTATAGATCGATAAAAGAAAGCGTTATTGGTAGATACGTCACAAGTAGGTCGACTGCGTGCAAGATGAGGAGGATGACAAACAAGTCTCGCCTGATTTGATCATCTATCCGTCTCCAGAATAACCAACACCATAATAAGATAACTTCAGTAAAGTTTTTACATTACTCGGAGATGAAGGCACCCAATTTCATTCAACTGCAATAGGTACTATGTTCACTGTGTGACGCCGGATGTATGCGACATCTTTGCGAATGTTGCATTAATTTCGATGTCGTATTGTGTTATGCCATACAATCATCCCTGTCCGTTCCGGGCTTATAACGGTCTAGAGCTGTGAGATGTCCGACGTCACAAGCGGGTCGAGTGTGACTGACAAGCATGCGAGATAATGCGATCACTGCCTAAACAAAGCGACGGCGCCTGATTTAATCAACGATTCTATACGAAGATCCTATGTAAGCACCTATTCGACCGGTGACAGATATAGTAAGTGGGACGTGACGGCAATTCCTAATATTATTCCGACGTAATAAATTATGTATACGAGTAATAAATCGAACAAGGCTCGAGTGTCGAATCCTAATTCAAGTCGACATTTCTTTTAACTTTTTTTTATGATAAAGATCCTAAAAGTTAAGCAGTTAGATTACTACGTAAATATCAATTCAAGGAGGTCAAGCTACGGCAATTGTGCAAATGCGTCAGTCATTATTCCAAGCCTGTTTTAAAAAGATAATTTGATTTTGATTGAAATAGTATGTGCCTATGTGGGAGGCCTGAAAGACATTACGTGGGGTATCGAAAGGGGGTTGGAAGTTGGGTGATTTCTTTTAACTGGCGTAGCAGCGTCAGTTGGCGTCATAAGCGTGCCATCATGTAAAATGTTTATGACGTCGTCGGCAAGCGGAGAGGCGGCATGGCGGCAGAGGCGCGCAATTGAGACGTTACGTTGTTTAGCGTGCGGTTCTGTGGGGCCCGTAACGAGCGCGCACAACTTGCTTAATGCACGCGACAAATTACCCTCCGAAACACACGACGAGAGGATGGGGTCCCTTCTTAATTAACGTATTTTGTCACCTTATAAATTGTAAGGCAAACGGAATTGTGGCACACCTAGTTAGTTCACAAACAGACGGTAAGTAGTGGCGACGTGCCTTCCGGGAATTTGGTGTTCTACATTCATGCACAGATGTTGTATTTAATTACGTACTTTCGTAGGAACCGTTACCTACTTCTTCAAGCAAAATATATATTTCAACTGGTAAATTGTATCAATACCAATGTTAAAATAATAATAGTTACCTAATGCCTGTGTAACAATGCAGTAGTTACATAATTTAAAATACTATTGTGTCAAAGAATACATAATTTCATAACATCAGCATACTTTGTATAAAGTTATGCTGATGGTATGAAATTATGTATTTAGGGCTTATAAATAAAATATGGTGGTTTGACATATTTTTCTATACAAAATTTGTCACACATCCATTTTTATACCTATCATAAAAGTTACTGGACTATTGATAAATTAGTCATTACTCTGTTTGTTTCTGTAGGTTCGAAAAAAATACTTATGTACTAACATTTAAGTCTAGAATTGATGGAGAAATTTTTATGAAGTGAGAATATATTGCAAAATGAAAATTTGAATGTTTCCTTACATGTCAAAATGCCTTATATTCTGCACCCGGGCATAAAATAACAAAACTTCCAATTTATTATATGAGAAATACAAGACTAAAATTTACTAATAAACTGATAGATATTACTAAACATACTTTATTTTACTATAATTAACAAGATTCTCTATGGTCTATAACTTACATATTCTATGATATGCAAAAAACAAAGCAACATATCACATTCATAAACTCTTCCTAACAAATATATTTTTTGTAACAAAAATCTTAACAAGTGAGCTTAATGATGCTGTTTTCTATAATTGAACTCGGCTAATTGTAGCTCATCGCGAAACCCATCCAAGCATAGAACTGCTTAACTTGAATTTAGTTACTAACAAAGTCATAGAAGAAGCTACCAGCATGTGTGCATGAAATAAGCATTTCAGCAGTTGGTCTGCTGTAGCTCAGTAGTTTCTGACCCCTATGGGAAAAAGGTGTGTGTTTATGTTGTACAGAGGCCAGCACATCAAGCTACCCCAATGTGTCAGATTTCTTTGATAGTTTTTCAACTTTATCCTAATAGAAATAAGGTTCATGTTCTATTGGGAAAATATGACACATTGGGGTAGCTTGATGTGCTAGCCTCTATACAAAAAGTGTCTTTAAGTACTTATACCTACAGGTACTTATTAACAGTGTCATTTAAGAGACTCTAAATTATATTTAACTTTTTCTGTGTGTTATGAAAAATTAATATAACTACAAAATAAAAGCAATGGTGGTAAGATAACTGTACCCTCTACCTCATTTCATTAATTCTTTTTTCTTATGTTGTTTAAAAGTTTTTACTAAAAACCCAATGACAGAGATAAAAAATGTTATTTATCATTTACTAATATAACTTATTCATGAATTAATTTAAACATTGCATTGTCTTCTTTCATAAGCTTATAGAATATAATTTTAGCTTAGTAAAAAATAACAACTTTAATAAAAAATTAAAAGCTTCAATATAACTTTTTGATTATGTTATTGGACATGGGATAGTTTATTAAGCACCAACGAAAATGATAATCAGAACTATCTCTTACTAAGGCTCCAAGCTCTTCATCTTAAAACATCAATTATATTTTACTGAAAAAAAAACAATTAAGTTTTGCCAAAAGCTTGACAGAGTAGAACCTACAAGTATGTAAGTAATGTTAATTAATTACTTACTAAAATATTTTTCTTCTGGATACCTCTTAAACAGTACATCTACGAACTTAGTCATACGAATTCTTCTGTTTACATTGTTTGAAGAAAATTTATAGATTACAAAAACGATAAACACATGCCAATTAGCTTTTTAAATCAAATATCCAGCATTTTAATAGACGGAATTACCCCAAGAATATACCTAGACCGAGGCAGGTAATAAAATGTATCAACTAAACAAAAGTTTCATAAAAATAAAAGACGTGAATGATGTTTGTACCTTTCAAAAAGCTTCCTCTACGATGTCACAATCTTCAAAAATAACTTACACTACACAAACTATTAACAACTTTAGTCATATGTACACCGGGTGCACATCAAAACGCACTTATAAATATCGATTATTTTAATTTGTTTTCATTGTGACTTCCCATAGAACCGAAGAAAATGCGTCCTTTCAACCACTCACTCCATCCACGACATTATTCAACTCTTACGTTTAGTTTTTGGTTTCGACTGTCAAGGTCTTTTCTGTCAAATTATATTCTATTAATTTGAATCATCATATAAAAATATAGATCTAAAGCAACTGCTGAAACTATTAACGTAAGTAGTATCTACTCCATTAGTTTGTATAGTTTGTATTTGTAGATTAAAATAATTATTACTCAATAGTGCGAACACACGTACAATTTTGTGAAAACTAAACGTATAGATCTGTCAAAACTTAAGCGTTCAAAAATATTATTGGTTTTAGCTTCGAGTGATTGAGACAGAATTTATTTTGTCACGTACAACATTGTACCTGGTAAACACACAGTCCCTAAAAGTGTGTTTTAGAAATTTTGTTATTACCAGGTATTGAGAAAATTAGAAACAACATTTCTGTAAAGCATACTCAAGTAATTGACTCAGGTTAAATTTACTTTCATAATTTCAGAACTGAATCCTTTAGGTAATGTTAATATTGTCAATGTCAAACTAGGATTTCGCTGCCATCAAAGTCAAACTAACCTAAAAGTGTTATTTAGCTATTATTTAACAGCTAATAAAATGAACACTGCGATCTTTAGTAATATGCTAAGAAGTACTATTACCCGCTGTTTGCGCTCTCAGACAGCTATTAAAGCCGTAGGTTCTGCAGTCATCAGGCGAGATGTACACACCACAAATCCTGCTAACGACCTAATGGAGTTTTTCGACGCAAAGAAAAATTGGACAGAATCGAATATAAGAGTTGGTAGATCCTGGAAGTTAGATGAATTGAGAATAAAATCGAATACAGATTTACACAAACTGTGGTACGTACTGTTAAAAGAACAGAACATGTTATATACAATGGAACACGAATGCAATCATAAAATGAGATTGTTTCCTAATCCTGAAAGAATCGACAAAGTTCAAGAATCCATGAATAACATAGAAACAGTGGTAAGAGAACGCAACATTGCTTATTACAAGCTTGAGACAGGTGAGACTGGAGAACGACCTGTTGAGGATGTATTGAACCTCTTTGGTTTACCAGAGAAGCATGAGAAGCGAGAATACTATATGCCGAAGTTCATGAATTCGCGCTGGGTGAGACCATACCTCGAACATGGGTTTATAAACAGTGCAGCTGTCAAAAAGTTCTATAGACTGAATAAAGAAAAGGAGTATAATGTTGAAAGGAAAGCACGCAACAGGGACTTCAACCATGTTCAGCATTTACTTAAACGATTCCCCAACATGAGTATGGAGACATTAAAAGCAGAATACCCTAATGTAGACATTGAAAAAGCTAAGCGTTCCAAGAAGGCCAGAGGACATTTTATGCCAAAATATTAATTAAACAATGATAGTGTAGTAATTTTTGGTTTTATTTATTCATACACACACAATCATGCTTAACAACATTATAACATTTGTGGAGTAAAAACTACAACAAAATTACAATCAACAAGCCCAACTTTATAATTACAAAAGAATTACATTGTACATACTTCTTAGCCACCCTTTTACAATGAGTTAATACAGTTTTGGTGGGTTAATAAGTAGGAACATAATGTTAGTGTTTAACGGTATAAGTCACAATGCTTTACTACACAGTACTTTTTATATAATAATATGTAAAAATTTGCAAGTTCACATGATAATTTATAATTGAGCTGCTATTGTTGTTACAGCTAATGTTTGTTGTTCTTAGTAAATTATAGCATGTTGCTGCCAATTCGTTATTCACTTAACTTATTGCTTACTTAATATTTAGGTCCCAAGTTTAAAGCTTTTACAGTACTACAGATTAAGTAACTATTACTCCCAAACTCAAGATGTTTTACAAAATGCCTTCTAACTTTAGTCCATGCCCAAACCATTGACCAGTTGCTGATGCATTCATTTAAATGCTTTTTAATGTGCCTGAAATAGACATTACTGTATTTTAAATTTTATTCCTAGTGTGGTTAAGTTCTTTTCACAAAATCAACAGCTTACACTCAGTCTGGTGTCATTTTTTGTAATTAGAACTTTAATTCTGTCAGGATACTTTGAATTTTAAAATGTCTTAATGGATTAAACTTGGATCTTAAGTTGAATCTTGTTTTGAACAAGGCTGGTGTTGTTAAATGAGGTACATAGATTAAACCATGAATGCCTGTATCCACTAACACTAGGCATCACCTAAAGGAATGGCTAAATAAAAGCATGCTGTTCGATCTTTAATGCACAGCTTGGTGCCGGAAGTTACCAATTCCACAGAATATTTAGACATTCATTTAGGTGTCGCCTAGTATTAGAGAAAACAGGCATTAGTATATTTGCATACTGCAGGTGGAAGGCTTAAGTGTGTATTAGCTTATTTAAATTTGCCAGGCTGGCAGCTAATTTGGCTAGATGGAAGCCATTTTAAATGAATGTAGGAACACGTAAACCGGTGGCGCCCGCGCACTTTGTATCGATGTTTCCTTACACAATTTACGTCACTATATATCCCTAGTATAACAAGACATAAATTTTCATAATAAAAACAAAGTATAGGCATACAAGTATAGGTGAAAAATGCGAAAGGAACCTGGTTATATCTTGTTTTTGAGGACACAACAAACACAGTTAACAGTTTTGATGAATTTCAAGACACGAAATTCACAGTTAGTATCAATAATTTTATAAACTAAGTAATGCTAGAAAGTCATTTCGTCAGGTCGCTGCTGGCCTTTCTCAGGGAACTGGGGTGGATCGAATAAGGTATTATCCCACCCTTAACGCAAAATACGCGCTTAGTCGTGGAGTTGCGGAAATCGGCCCATCTAACAATACAATACTAGAAAGTCCTCATGTAAAATACCCTATGGGGAAAAGGCGTGCAACCTGCTACGTACCTTATACTCCTGCTTCATATGTAACATAAATACTTTCAGTCGGTACACCCATGCCAGTTGCGAGTACTATGTACCTGGTGTTTCTAAAGAACATCAATGATAATTAAACAATGCAAAGGATTGTATTATACACATTTGGGCAATCTTTACTTAATATGCATTCAACAGAACTAACCGGGTTAGAACAAATTTAGAGAATTTCAAATTGGCTTTAGAAACCAACTAGCCTCTACACTACTTCATGTGGATAGGAGTATCCAGAATATATATGGATGTTTACCCAAACATTTATATATATAGCACCCAATCCTTCCACCCTTGGTGTGTTTGTAATAAAGCTTCAAGTTGTGATGCACTCTATTTTATAGAACATCACATTCAACAAGACTTACTATTCCAAGAGGTCAATATTTGTAAAAACTTCCAACATGTCTGGCAAGTTTCCACTGCTCTTCAAATTATGAAATACTATCTGTAATTCCTTGGTTGTCTTCATTATATCCTTATACTTTTTTATGAATACTTCTGTTATATTATATGAGCTATTTTCCGGTAATGTTTGAGAATGTGTTTCACTATCTTCTGATATTTGTTCATTTAATTTATTCCATGTTTCCTCTACACTTTGTACATCATATGTTTCTAAATGGGCTTCTAATGTTGTATATAGAGTGTGTACAAGATGATTTAAGGTGAAATGGTTAGTAATTGGTAACAAATCTTTTTTGTCATATTTTGCATATTGTATTGTGTTGTTTTCCTCAATCTCAGGACTCATACAATTTTTGATCACATAATTAATTATTTTCTTTATTTTCTTGGGTTTAAAAAATAACTTGTTGGAGAGTACTACTTCAGTGTCATCTGGTGAATATAATAACCAGTGTGATTCTTTGAAAAAGCTTAACAAAATGCTTATAATGCAGTCATTATTAGTTTTGTATAACTTCTGAATGTGTAACATGCCTACAAGATGTCTCATAAATGCTGGTTCAATATGGTCCAATATCCTGTTGATGGATTCAAGCGGCATTTCTGAAAATTGTTTTTACTGTTTTATTTTAGAACACACCACTCAATTTCTGGGAACCGTACATAGTATTTTATGCTAAGCCCCTGTGAAATATTTAACACAAGAACAGACATGTATTTGGCAGGTATTTTAAATAAAAGATATTTTGAATCATCTTCATCATGTGTGTGCCGTGCCTAGTCTTTTCCCCGTGTTGGGATTGACTACCAGTCTAACTTTTTAAATCATGTTGGGTATTATGTCCTATGAATTGTCCAGTGATTTTTAACCATTTACAATGCAACATAGTTGGCTGCATTAATATATGGAATGGACAGAACACCAATGAAATACGTACGAACCTGAGATTATTTTGTAGAATTCATTTGCAAATTTTGAGCAAAATTTAGCAGTGTTTGGATAGTCACAGTTTGAATTTTGCTCGCAGATATAAAATGTTTGAATCATTATATTTAGCCAGGTCTGAAATGAAAAAAAAAAAAAAATTAGTTAATTAATTATTATTAGTACTTATAGTTTGTTTTCTAAAAACTGCTATGCTATGCTGACTCATAGCTGTGATATAGCTTCTCCAGTTTAATTACTTATATAGTTTATGGCTAGACTTACCGTGATAATTTTTATCATGGAGTCTGGGTATTGTAGATATATAAGTTGCACAAAGAGCCTCATTATTTGCCTGCAGTTGGCGGTTACCCCACCCGTGTACAGAACATTGTCAGACCATAAGATAAATGCCATTAGAGGCTTGTGTGACCTCATTATATGCCTTGTTAAATTATTGGTATACCTGGAAAGTAATGTGTAATTAAACTTTTTTGATTTCAGTAAATCAATTATTTAATATATCTAATTATATTGAAACAGGGCATAATTTATATGGCAGCCAGCACATAAACTTACAAAAGATTAAATAAAAGTGATACATGACAAAAGTTTTTGCATAAAACCATTTATACCTTGAATGCCAAATTGCCAAATCAAACTGTAATAATTCTACAATACTTTCTAGAACAGCCATTAATCTTTCTATCCTGTCTGGTCTGTTCAGAAGTTCATAAATTTCAAATTTTTCTTTTTGCCAATATAGGCCTTTCAGGCTTTGTTTCATGTCTTCTGGAATATTCTCACACTTATTAATCAACGGGCCATCTTGGCTGTCAGAACTGATTTCATTCTCCAATCGGTTCATACAATACTTTACAATACCACACCTGCTTTCATATTGTACTCTGTTGGTGAATGTCTTCACCTTGAGATCCATAGGTGATATTAGGAAAGAGAAGTAACAGCTTCTTAAACTTTTGACTACACATGGTGGGTGAGTGCTAAAGTTTTGACACAGTATCTGCTGACACTTGTCTATGATGTGTGGTGTAGTATGTTCGGACAACTCATCCTCATGTATATTCTGGAATGTAACAATAATGATAAATTTATCAAAATCCATGATCAAAATGGTGTTTATATTTTCATGTAGTTAGTATTTAAATAAATGATGACTTTACAGGTAAAAGTTAGTCAGTATATTTACCAACATAATCTCCACAACCTCTTTGAGTACATTTGCAGATAAATACTGAATAGGAGTTATGCACATTTGGCAAACTTCTAATGCTTCGTACCACATGTTGTTCTTCATTTCTATTGAAAATGACTCTTCAGCATAATGTGGCATTTCATTGATGTCTATCTGTAACATAACAATATTTATTTATAGTACAAACAAAGTAGTACTAGATAACATTTAAAGAATGAAGTGGAGTAATTCAGGGTTTGATTGAAATCACTATGATCAAGCATGCTCAAAAGGTTTATTAAAGATAAAGGTGGTTTGAAGCTAAGTTCTTGTTAGATTTTATTTCAAGGTTCTAATATACTTTACTTGATGGCTAGGCTTAAGTACTCACCCCATTCCTATCGTTATGCTTGCAATCCCGTTTCTTCATACAAGACGGAAGATAATATAATAACAACAATCGGGCACGATGATCTGAGTAGGCGCTACAGGAGACTTGTCTGCAAGCTTCTATGAAGTTTTTCTTTTTTCTAGCTTTTTGTTCATCTTCTTCGTTTTTAACGCTTTTTGCACGTTTACATGATACGTCTTCAGAGTTATTTTCCCGCTTTAAATTGTTCTTCAGTGAATAATGTTTTGCTTTTTTTCTACTAGGACTCATCTTTTTTGGTCTTTTGTTTTCGTAATAGGGTTCTAAGAATAATATCCCGAAAGTACCTATGGAAATCCGTTTATTTTTAACTTAATCGCGCAGAACATAAGCGTAATTTAAATAGCGCAGAACCGCGGTTTGCCAAGTTTGCTTGACATTGACAAACTGAGTGAGTGACTGAGAAAGTGCGTTGGACTGACGGCGGACGCAGTGTTGTCAGACCTGATTTTAGGAAATCGGTAGTCAAAATTTGGTACAAGTAGATAGGTATAAAAAACCGTGGCATAACTATAGGGTGGTAGGGCTGGCAAAATGCCACGGGCCCCCGACCCAAGAGGGCCCCGGCCCAAAAAGCCGCAAGCGCAGAAATAAACATTGCACCTGAGTTATATTATATCTTATTTTACTTAAAAAAATATATACATATATTATTTTTTAAAGCTGTTGCAGAAAGGCCCCATCAAAAGAATTTGCCACAGGCCCCAAATAATATAGTTACGCCTCTGCTAAATGAAAACTTGGTCGATCTACCACTCTAATTTCCGTGCCTTTTTAGAATTAAAAATAAGAGCTTATTTCGCTGAGAAGTCTTATTGGTGATGTTTATACATGATTTATACTTCATATGCGTCGGTTTGTGGATTACGCAAGCTGCTGAATATCTGTGAAGAGTACGTAAGCAGCCATCGTATTATGTATGATGTCGCAAAAAGCCAATTCATGGTATTTCAGGGAGGCGCCACATGCCCACAACAAGTCCCCCCTATTCGCTTGAATGGTGTACCGTTGGAACGGGTAGATCAATTTAAAACTTGGGGCACTGGGTAACAGCCAATCTATAAGACGTGGAGGGCACTGTCTAAGAAAGTAAATATGATAACCCGTAGGTTTGCACGTTGTTCAAATCAGGTTAAAGTCACCCTTTTCAAAGCTTTCTGCACCTCGTTATATACGTGCAGCTTATGGGCATCTTATTCACAAGCTGCTTACAATGCTCTTCGTATCCAATACAATAACGCGCTCAGGGCAGTATTGGGGCTGCCCCATTTCTGCAGCGCCAATGTCAGCGGTATTATTGTAGCAGTCATATTGTTGGTGCAAATTGTCATTGTATACAGGTTTCATGAATTCTTTTTTTTATTATTTGTTAAGGAACAGTAAACAGTTATATTATTATGGATATCATTTCCTTTATTCACTTGGGGGAATGGGAACCGGGACATTAACGACAAGGCATAACTGCAAGCTGATTCTGCATTAGACCTGGCAATAACCAACACGTGATTTGAAAAGAAAGGCGAGCATCTTAATTATTATTATCTTTATTCTTTGTATAAACATATATAACAACAACAATTTCACTGTCCCAACTGAGAATATAAGGAGTATCTATGGTAATTTTGACGATTTCCAAATAGCACTGTCTCAAATTGATCTGGATGTAGACGTCATAATCCTGACTGAATGTAGGCTTAACTCAAACAAACCTATACCTGTTCTAATTAATTATACATCATTTTATACTTCAAATAATCTTAATCAAAACGATGGTGTCGTTGCGTATGTTAGGAATTGTCATGTACCCCAGATAGAAGAAATTAAGTTATCCCATGCTTCTGCTCTTCAAATAATGGTCTCAAATATCACAATATTAGGAATTTACAGATCACCATCTAACGCATCGGCGGAAATTTTTATAAATTCGTTAGAGACCTCGAATCAATATCCGCTCACAAAAACATTATCATTACCGGTGATATAAATATCAACTTAATTGAAAAACCCACGGATATGTCGCAAGCCAGGACTAACAGAGCGTCATATTTAAATATGTCCTCTCTTCATGGCTTTCTACCGGGACACTGCTTGCCTACCAGAGGTGAGAGTTGCCTTGACCATATGCTACTAAAACTTGAAAAATCCAAGAACTCTGCTAGTGTTGTCGTCTTGAATACTACGATTACTGATCACTATATTGTAATGTTAAACGTCACACACTCGTATCAAAGTAACAATACTTATTGCTAAACATAAAAAAGTAACAAATTTTAAAAAAAAGCTTATGTACACTTAACAGACACGAATATATCTATTTTTGACACTTGCAGTGATCCTAATTATTTTGCTGACTCTTTGATTGACGTAATCAGAAAGTCCCTCCTTTTTAACACTACAACTCATACGGTTCCTTCCTCTAAACGTATTATAAAGCCCTGGATATCGACAGGGGCACTAAGGTGCATCAGGCTTAGAAATAAACTGCAGTCACAGCTGAGAAAAGATCCTTATTCAATATTGAGATCCAATATTGTAATAAAAATAACTTATAAACGTTTTCGCACGTTCTGCTCCAATTTAATTAAAAAACTTAAAAGACAATACCATAAGGAACAAATTGCGTACTCTATCAAAAACCCTAAAAAACTCTGGCGTAACATTAATAATATAGCCCATTATAAGAAACCCAAATCTTCAAATGTACATCTACTCCAAATCTCACTACATCCGCTTGACTCATTGAATAAAATCAACCACTTTTTTGCTACTATAGGTAAAATACTGGCAGAGGATATAATAACCCAGACTGGATATATGACGAGCCTCCCAAGTTACACTAATTCATGCACTCAACCGACCTCTTTTGTGTTGCTAGAGACCCACCCAGGGGAGGTTGATGGAATACTGATGTCCCTGGATTCTGGAAGCGCTCCTGGATGGGACGGTATACCCAATGACTTCCTCAAATTGGCCAGAGATTTTGTTGTCCCTTTAATATGTAGACTAACGAATTTGTGCTTCAAAACTGGAATATTTCCAACTGCTTTAAAACGTTCTTTAATTACACCTGTGCACAAGGGGGGGACACAAACGATGTTAATAACTACCGCCCAATTTCTGTCTTGCCGTCAATATCTAAAATTTTAGAAAAAATACTAAATAACCGACTTGTAAACTTCTTAAATAAATATAATATTCTCTCTAGCTCTCAATATGGTTTCAGACAGGGGCTTTCGACACAGGATGCTGTTACGGCGTTGACAAATGAAATAGTAAGAGAAGTAGACAAAGGTTACAAATGCATAACAGTTTTTCTGGACCTTAAAAAAGCGTTCGACACCGTTTCTGTTCCCATCCTTGTGCAGAGGCTTGAAGCCATAGGACTAAGAGATAGGGCTCTCTCCCTTTTCGACAACTATCTGCGGGGAAGGAAGCAACAGGTTAAGATAGAAAACATCCTTAGTGAAGAAGAAAACGTTGTTTTTGGCGTTCCGCAAGGGAGTGTGCTCGGCCCACCGCTGTTCCTGGTGTATATAAATGAATTATGTAACCTCAGGGATAGCGGTGGGAAGATCTTCTCCTACGCGGATGACACAGCCATTGTCTTCTCTGGGCAGTCATGGGAGATTGTGCGCCAAAAAGCGGATAATGGCCTAACTATTATTGGAAACTGGTTAAAAGCTAATCTTCTAACCTTAAACGTTACAAAAACTAACTACATCTGCTTTTCCCCAAGTGCAAAATCGAAACCAGGCTCAGATTTTAAAATAGTAATCCGCAAGAGTATGACGTCTTCTCACATAAACATAAATTGTCAAGAATTACAACGAGTCACTTCTACAAGATACCTAGGTATTATTATTGACGAGCGTTTATCGTGGCATGCACAGATTGATACTAATATCTCTCGAGTCAGGAAATTCATATGGATGTTTAAAACTCTTCGCTATGTTATGCCTCCAGACCTGCTAAGTAAAATCTATATTGCGCTAGCACAATCTGTTTTAACATACCTACTGCATTCCGGTTTGGGGAGGAGCCTCCAAAACTAAATTGCTTGAGCTCGAAAGAGCCCAGAGGTCACTCTTAAAAGTGATGTATTTTAAACCATACAGATATCCGACTAGCAGTCTATATAGTTTGTGTGGTATACTAACAGTTAGGCAGCTATATTTATTAAACATGACTTTATACCTACATAAATCTACCCCATATACCCCAGCAGACAAGGATAAAAGACGCAATCATACTGTGGCTCACTCCTCGCGGGTTCGTACAGCTTTTGCAAAGCGTCAGTACAGCGCTCAATCTGCCTACGTCTACAATAAAATAAACGCTAAATTAAAATTCAATCCAGAGTCTAAACATAAATGCAAGAAGATTATTACTGATTGGCTAAAAACGTTATCATATGAGGAAATCGAACAAATTTTAATCAGACCTTACTAAAATGGAATCCATAACATACACACACGCTCACATACCATATACACAAACATGCACGCACGTACACTCACACATACACACATGTACACACACACACACACACACACACATACGTACACATACACAATTCGAGCTGCTCTTTTTGATAGAATTCTAGTTTTTATTTTGTATCCTTTTTATTATCTTTGGTTTATTAGTCTCCATTTTGTAAATGTACTACAGGGGAAGTAGCGAGTCAGCCCCAACACAAGTATTGTTAATAACTTAACGGGGCTGCCTCATGCTATACGTATTGTAACGATTTTGGAACAATAAACAATTTTTTTTTATTTTTTTTTTATTTAATATACAGGCTAAAGAGCCGCGGAGACGTCAGGCCTCCCTGTCTGACCCCACATTCCAACCTGTACTCTGCGGACCATGAACCCGCCCATTTAACATTGATGGTTTGATAACCATACCAATATCTCAGAATGCCGATCATGTCCTTGGGTGTGCTAGTATCTTCCCGAAGCTTATCCCACAGCACATTATAAGACACAATTAATAGGTATTAATTAATTTATCTTAATAATTATTAAGATGCTCGCCTTTCTTTTCAAACCACTCAAAACGACTACTTCATGATAACAAGGTATAGTCTGATTTGTGTCTGTAAAGTGCTGCCAGTCGAAACATTAGTCTCGCAACACAGATTGGTTGCTATGGACTTTAAACTAAGTGTCATCCCAATCTATAATACAGTTGCCGGCATTTAACTTCTGGTCTTTGCCAGAAATAACGAAGAACGCCCTTCACCAAAAACGAAATGGTGTATGCTAGAAAATGAGGAGTTCGCCAGTGTATACAAGAACTAAGTCGTGGATATTTTTTTAAATGATTGAATGAGGATGGAAGGGTAATCTGAGAACGAATGAGGATGGAAATAAGCATGGATGAAGTGAGAAAAGCAGTGAGAAGAATGAAAAATGGAATGACCGTGGGCCCAGATGATATACCAGTGGAAGTATAGAAGGTACTAAAAGAAGATGGATGTGTGTGGCTGACTTTATTCTTTAATAAGTTGTTGCATGAGCAGGTAATCCCACAAGATGTGTGCAATAGCTCGTCAGTGCCCATCTTCAAGAATAAAGGGGATGTCTGTACATCCCCTTTATTCTTGAAGATGGACAGAAACTTTATCCCTCGTTAGTTGTTGCAGTCCTGTGACTGCAACAACTAACGAGGGATAAAGTTTCTGTCACATAGTATGGAAGTATGGGAAAAGGTGATAGAGAAAAGATTGCGAGAGGAAAGTGAAATCACCCAAAATAAGTTTGGGTTTATAATTTATGTCAGGTCGAGGGACAATAGACGCCTTTGCACTTTGTGCGAGATGTTTAGACATGCAGACGACCAGCTGTGTATTTCACGAATTAACTCCACATACTTCCCAGGCATATGGTACGCTTTTTCCAGATCAATGAACGCCATATGGTGGTGTAAGTTCTTGCATGGATTGTGTGAATTTATTTAAAATATAAATTAAAAACGAAACGTACCATAACATCACGGGAAATACCGGGCATAAATGAAGACTACGGGCGGCCTGCTAATGAGAAAATTCCGATTGGAAAAACTCAATAACACTTTGCCCGACCTGGGAATTGAACCTCACGTTCACTTCAGTCGCGCTTGGGACCACTAAACCAACGAGGCAGGCAAGAGGGAAGCGTAGTTTTATTTTACTGAACAAAATTCTTTTCATAGTTCTAGGAGATCTGTAGGTACATTGAGCAAGTCTATCCCATAGCCTAATAATATTAAGGTTTTCTAAGGGCGCGTTTGCCGTTTTTTTAGTTGATTTCGGCATAAGGGCAGGAGGATGATGATGATTCGGCCTCTCGTAAGCCTTCCAAAGGATCGGGGCACCATCAATGTTCTCGAGATATTATGTTATAAATAGTAATAATACCTACATATAAAGAAAAAAATGTGGGACTCTTGGACACGGCGCGTGTTATGAGATGGTTCCTCTCTCAGGAGCCTGACCGATCCCTGTTTTTGATACTGGTAGGCTACAAATTTTTATTATTTGTATCTAGGTATCTTTATAAGACGTGTATTAAATTCACTTCAATTGAAATTTAAGACATATCTATAAATGTTTATACATATTTCTATCTGACGACCTATGTGGCGCAGCGGGCAAAGGTCCGCCTGCGACGCATGAGGTTGCGGGTTTGATTCCCGCCTTGGGACAAATGTTTGTACGACCTATATACATTTGTTCCGGAGTTCCATACGGGTGTTTGCTGTATTATAAAAAAATTCTATCTATGTATTGTATTAAGTATATCAGTCATCTAGTACCAATAACACAAGCTCTTAGCTTGGGGCTAGATGATGCTGTGTGGATTGTCCAGCAATATTTATTTATTTATGGTACCTAGTAGATGTGCTTACATCTACTAGGTTAGGCCCGCGACTTCGTGCGCGTGAATATCGGTTAGTGGGGATGTGGACGATCGAAGTCGCTGATTTTAAACTATTATAATTATGTCCTTCACAGGGCCTCAGACTATTATGCAAATCTCATATTATCGTAAAGACAGTAAGACGAATTATTTTCACGTTTTATATCCATATAACTAACTATCTTCTATCCATCCATCTCTGTTTCGCACGGGTGCAAACTTTTTTTATTGAGATATTTGTTCAAAAATATCATCCAAATTAAACGTTTGGTTTTTCAAAAAACAAATCTTTCGTACAAACCTTGCCCTGACATTTACGAACACAACAAAACAATCTGCTAAATCTGTAGAACCATTCTCAAGTCGCAGTTCATTTGCAACCAAATGACCCATATGCCTATGTCAACCATTTTCAAGTGTCCGAGGATCGCCTGCCGATCTAGCGCAGAGCGCGGCAAGGTCCCGCGTGTTTAGTTACCCGCCGGTACAGCGGGACCCATAAACAATCGCATCCACAAAGGCATAAATCGCGTCGTGAAAATTACCATCTACATTTCCATGTAGGTGCTACGCGGTCGTACGAGTGTTGCAGTCCCGCTACGTTGCAGATGTGGGTCAAAATTGCGTGAGTTCCTAGCCTGAATGTCAGTTACCACCAAGCTGCTGATTAAAAACTATCCTGTGTCCTTCTCAGGGGCTCAAACTACACACATCAAAAAGTCTAAGCAACACGTAGGTAAAGCATCAGTAAGAATAAAGTATAATTTTAATAAAACATGCATGTTTTATTAAAATAATACTTTATTCTTACTGATGCTTTAGTGACCAATTATTATATTATCTAAAACTGGTTCAGGGGATTAAGCATTAAAAGGTAACAGACAGATAGAAAGACATGAGTTACTTTTACATATATAACTTTATTAGTATGGAAATATAGATCTGAAGATGTGAGTGTAACTGTACATTTAAATAATAAAAAAAAATTGTCCGTGTATTATAGCTAACTAACTTTTGGTTAAATTCTCGGCGTGTAATATGCCAACAAGATGTCTCATAAATACTGGTTCAATCTTATCCAAAATCCTGTTGATGGATTCCTGCGGCATTTCTGAAAATGTTTTGTAAGTATTGCATTTATTGTAGAACACACCACCCAATTCCTCAGGTTAAACCTGTTTATTTCCATCCCACTATGTGGAAACTGGATTATTTAGCCACTGTGATTGAAGTACTAGACATAAAAACATAAATATGTATTTGCCTAGCCTTTTCTCCACTTTGTTGGGATCAGCTTCCAGTCTAACTGGATGCTGATATTATTAAGAGATATTTTGGATCATAAAGAGGCATATTCTGTAAATTCAAGTGAGTTTGAACCATGTGCCATGCTGCAAATACATACAACACACACATACACAATGACATACAGTACCTACAGTACAATTAACAATTCTGTAAATGGTTATGATATACCCATACTTAAATATAAAGAATGGACTATGCCTGAACCAATGCATGTAATGGATAGAACACCAACTGAATAGGTACAAACCTGAGATTATTTTATAAAATTCATTTGCAAATTTTGTGCAAATCATTGTAGTGTTTGGATTTCTGATTGAGTCTTTCTCACAGATATAAAATGTTTGGATCATTAAACTTAGCCATTTCTGAAAAAAATAAAAAAAACAATTAATCAATATTTACTATTACCATGATAGAAGTTTACATTAACATTCTTCTAAATAGCTTCAATAGTGCAGTCATCATAGGGCATAGGCATGCTACCATCATGTTTTTACCTGCCCTCTGAAACCTAATACAAATTAGGTTCACAAATTTAATTTCTTATAAACTCAGACTTACCGTAATAATTTTTATCTTGGACTCTGGGTACTGTTGATGTATAAGTTGCACAAAGAGCCTCATTATTTGCCTGCAGTTGGCGGTTACGACACCCGTGTACAGAATATTGTCCGACCATAAGATAAATGCCATTAGAGGCTTGTGTGACTTCAGAATATGCCTTGTTAAATTATTGGTGTACCTGGAAAGTAATGTGTAATTAAACATTTTTGATATTAGTAAATCAATAATATATATTTAATTGTGCTCATTGTACCACAAATAAATTTATAATAGTTTCAGAAAGATATATTGAATATATGTTCTGAAATTATTACAAATTTTATTTTGCAGCACTCAAAAACTAAAAATTATATTAAAAGTGATATATCAAATTTGTAGGGTTCTGTAGTCAACAAGAATCCTTAGTTACATGTTCGTCTGTCCATGGTATAGCTCAGGGAATATTAGTAACTACTAAGAATTTGTAATTTGGCATGGGTTTCATATTGATGTTGACAAATTGGTAAAATAAAATGTAGATAACATTTTTTTTGGGTAGGTACCACCCATATACAATCTTTGTTTCCGTTAGTTTATCTTATGGCGTGTGGTATTTATTTTAAGATTCAGATCCCTCCATCCTCCCTCGATCCCTAGTACTTATTTTTAGGTAGGAGTGCTAATTTTTGTTAATGTCAAGTGTCCCTTGCCTTACAAGTAGTCAAGTGTAACTTACTGGAATAACCAAAAAGGAAAACTTACAAATTCTATTGAACAATAACTTAGATGTTGTAGGTACCTTAAAGTTTTGTTTTTCTGTTCTAAAGTTACAACTACTGCAGGAATAATTTCGTTTTCCATACTTTCTTTGAGAAATGGTTTATGTATAGAGGCCAGCACATTAAGCTACCTGTCAAATTTCTTTGATAGTTTTTCAACTTTATTACAAAATAATAAGGTTCATGTTCAACTGGGAAAAATTTTGGGATAGCTTGATGTGCTGGTGTCTGTACTTATAATACTAACTCATTCATGTAATTGGGTAAATCAATACTGTGCGTCTGTAAATATTCATCCCAGCAATGGGACCCTTACCTACATACTGACACACACGTCTTGGCCAGTTATTTATTTGTCATATTAAAAGCA
This sequence comes from Phlogophora meticulosa, assembly GCA_905147745.2. Lineage (NCBI taxonomy): Eukaryota > Metazoa > Arthropoda > Insecta > Lepidoptera > Noctuidae > Phlogophora > Phlogophora meticulosa. Next base: position 12,587,110 of record LR990520.1, on the reverse strand, counting down.
GTGAAATAAATCATTTATACCTGGAACACCAACTGGCCAAATCAAACTGTAATAATTCTACAATACTTTCTAGAACAGCCATTAATCTTTCTATCCTGTCCCATCTATTAAGAAGTTCATAGATTTCAAATTTCTGTTTTTGCCAATGTAGCCCTACTAGGCCTTGTTTCGTGTTTTCTGGAATTTTCTCACACTTATTGAATAAAGGGCCATCTTTGCTGTCGGAACTGATTTCATTCTCCAATCTGTTCAAGCAATACTTTACAATACCACTCCTGCATTCATATTGTACTCTGTTGGTGAATGTATTCTCCTTGAGATCCATAGGTGATATTAGGAAAGAGAAGTAACAGCTTCTTAAACTTTTGACAGCACATGGAGGGTGAGTGCTAAAGTTTTGATGCAATATTTGTTGACACTTGTCTATGATGTGTGGTGTAGTGTATTCGGAAAACTCATCGTCATGGATATTCTGTAATATCAAATGTTGATACATTAATCAAATGCCAAGATCAAGTGGTGTTAATATTTACATGTAGTTGAATTTATCCTGTTTTGTGGTACAAACATTTAAACCCCACATACACAAACAACCAGAATTGGAACAAGTACCTGTATGTAATACAAATAATTATTCAGTACAGGAATCAAACCCACATCATTCAGCCAATATGTCAACCGTGCTTTCAGTTACTAGTTAAATAAATGATATCATTACAGGCAAAAGTAGATAAGTGTATTTACCAACATAATCTCCACAACATCTTTGAGTACATTTGCAGGTAAATATTGATTAGGAGTTATGGACGTTTGGCAAACTTTTAATGCTTTATACCACTTGTAATTCTTCATTTCTATAGAGAATGATTCTTCAGCATAATGTGACATTTCCTGGATGTCTATCTGAAACATAACAGATTTTGATTTGAGATTTTGACGACCGATGTGGCGCGGCAGGCGAAGGTCCGCCTGCGACGCAAGAGGTTGCGGGTTCGATTCCCGTCTTGGGACAAATGTTTGTACGATCTACAAATATTTGTTCCGGGTGTTCTGGGTATTTCCTATGTATAATAAAAAATATCTATCTATGTAATGTATAGTATTAAGTATATCAGTCATCTAGTACCCATAACACAAGCTCTGCTTAGCTTGGGGCTAGATGATGCTGTGTGGATTGTCCAGCAATATTTATTTATTTATTTTATTTAGATAATATTTAAAGATTAAATGATGTGCAGTAATTCAAGGTTTGATACAAATCACTATGATCAAGCATGCTCAAAGGGTTTACTAAAGACCTAAGGGTGGCTTGAAGCTAAGTTCTTGTCAGATTTTATTTCAAGCTTCTAATATACGTAGTATTTGTTGGCTAGGTTTAAGTACTCACCCCATTCCTATCTTTATGCTTGCAAACCCGTTTATTCATACAAGATGGAAGATAATATTTCAACAATTGAGCACGGTGATCTGGGTAGGTGCTACAGGAGACTTGTTTGCAAGCTTCGGTGAAGTTTCTGATCATACTTGCTTGTTGTTCAACATGTTCACTAATAACAGCTTTTGCAAGTTTGCAGGATACGTCTTCAGAGTTACTTTGCCGCTTTAAATTGTTCTTCCGTGGAGAATGTTTTGCTTTTTTTCTTGTAGGACTCATTATTTGTGGGATTTTATATTCTGATTGGGGTTGTCAGTTGGAATAGTAAGTACCTCTTCAAATCCGTTTATTTTTATCTATGACGCTAACTAGTTTATAATATTACTTGGTTAAGTACCTAAGCGACGTGCCACGGGCGTAACGACCACGCCCCACCACGGGTCTGGTCTCGATCTATTTCAAAGACCTTACAATACTCTAAGATCTATTTATAGTAGTAGATTACTAGATTGTTGTTATTGAGTTTGACAACTGATGTTTTGATAACAAACTTCAAAAGTTAAAAAGTCAGTCTGTCAGTTGTGCAAATGTGTTATTTAGAAAAACATGAGACTTGCCAGCCGAAAATCACGACAATGTGAGATATTCTTTTATTCGATTCTACACGAAATGAGAAACGTTTTATAAATGTAGGTATTAAATATCTTCTATTTGTCTTAGTGTCTCTGGTTGACTAGTAAAATTAACTGCCTATGTCATTAAGTCCACCTTCGTAAATACTGAACTCCCTAGCGTTGAAGTTTTTTGTCGGTTATTCTTTTTTCTGATGTTTTTTTTACTTTTTACTGTAAAAAAATAATTTCTACCTTTAGGTATGTGTTTTTTATCTGTTTTTTACTTAAAAAAGTAAAAAGTCATGAGAAAATCATCATTTCTTCTTAACTATGAATATCATTGGCTTAGACAGAAATGATGATTTTCTCATGACTTTTTACTTTTTTTGTTTTTAGTTTCTTTTAAGTAAAAAAACACATAAAAATGCGGCAAAATATTTTAACGCTGGGGCATCCAGAATCATGTTCTTAACCCATGGTATGAGGTTGTGCACTTGTGCGTCTATGTCCCATCCACCATGTAGCCTCCTTTTATTTCTTATTGATGTACTTACATTATTCTTGTCTTGTACTTGTAACAATATCCAACTGTAGGCAATCCGTTTTATGTCGTGATAAAGCTGATTATAGTGTAGTATTAATAATTATTAATGAAACCCGTCATTCTCAGAGACTGACAGTTCACATTGGCAGTGACAGCTACCTTACTAAATATATGTGAGGCAGTGTTTATACTAAACTAGCATATATTATATAATTATTATCATCCCCCAGCTCTTATTCAAATTTATTTGGGGTTGGTGCGGCATGTCTTCTTTTTCCGTATTCTTTCGGATCGGTTAACTGCCCCGCGTTACCGGTACAGTGACGCGAGGCATTGTTCTGAAGCAGCTCTCGCGTCTAGGGCCCAGGGCGGGGATCCGGAGGATTAGTTGCTCTGCAGGTTGATATGCAGTAATCTTTTAATACGTTCGCTTACGTACCTCCGTACTGCTTAGCGTGCCCGCCATCAGTTGTCGTTAAAACATTATAGGGCCTTGGGGTCTGAGTAGGTACCCAACTAGTTTTTGCACTTCGATAAGCGGTTGACTGACTTTTTACCTGTACAAAGGCTGGCCTTTTATTTTGCCTAAGCATCAGCATAGCCATTCAAGGTGCACATGCTGAAAAGAATCGAGAAAATTCTTCTTCTTATCCTCGTCACAATGCACATTATGCTGAAGTCGAGCTGATGGTGAAGTACCAGGGGAACTTTTCAATAATTAACGTCCGCCCATTAGGAAAAGCAATATTTTGTAAAAGATGATGAGCACTCGAAATCAGGCTATTGTATCTTAGATAAATTACAAACCAGCCCACTAAAAAGCGAGGCGTAAATCTTTTTTACTAAAAAGTTTTATTCCTCGCTTTGGGCTTTGGCTCGCTTGTTATGTTCATTTAACGTTTTGAAGTTGTGTTGTTTAGTTGTTCGGTCATAGTGCGCCAGGTGGCGCTACTTATCTTTTTCTTGAGCTATATTATCATGAAACTCAAGGAAAAGCTCAAGCAAACAGAGGAACAATGGTAGTGGCAATGACATTCTGAGGGAAATTTATGAAAGTGTTGGTGTTTTGGAAGGCCTTCGCCCTTCGCTATAACCACACGCAAATGATGAATCTACCAACGAACAGATTAGGAGATGGCCCCATACTTGACGGCGCGTTTGGTGCAAGTGGATGAGCGATTGACTGCTACGTATTGTGAGTTGGAATCCCACACCTAACAAATATTTTTATGGCCTACAGGTAGTTGATCCGGGTCTGGCTGTTTATGTATGTGAGTTTAAAATAAATAAATAATAAATGTTTGTAAACGCACCCGCGATACAGGAGAAATTCCTGGCGTGGGGCATCGGTTAAAAAATAAAAAGTAGGTACATGTATTACGAGAATTGTATTTACTTACCTACTTTAAAATATGGCAAGATAGAAAAGTACGAGCAGTTTTACAATGCGATCCATCGAGGTGGTCCGGCCGGTCTCGATCACTGGCTCGGGAGGAGGCACGGCTCCTTGTCGTTTCGCATAAACAGGGAGCCGGAGTCACCACTGCGTCGACTGCCGGGAGGACACGCGCGGCGTGGCATACGCTGGCAGAGTGTGCCGCTTGGGAGGAGCCGCGCCGTGCCCTCGTTGCGGAAGTAGGCAGGGACCTGTCGCTGCCGGCCGTCGTGTCATCGATGGTTGGCAGCGAGGAGGCCTGGAACGCGGTGGTATCCTTCTGCGAGACGGTTATCTCGCGGAAGGAAGCTGCGGAACGGGAAAGGGAGATATCTTCCTCCAACCCGGGCCGCAGCAGACGCACCGGGCGACGTTGGAGGGCGGACAACGCCCTCTTCCAGCCCCCTAAATGGGTCCAGGGGCGACGGACTTGGGGACGTCTGTCGCCCCCCACACATCAGGACCCGAAGTGGCGGCGCGTAGTGTTCCATGCGCGCCCCTCTTAGACGTCGCGGGGGGAGTCAGACACCTCACTCCCCCCCTCGACCTGAGGAGGCCTGCATAGGCGGGCCGGCACTAGCTGGGGGTTGCGGAAGGATCGTACGTTCCCGCGACCCCCGGCGTAGGTGTGAGACGGAATACCGAGGTGGTTTTTAGTCAGTATGAGTCTGACAGACCCCTTCGCTCCTCCAGGGCGGAGGACATCCATGAGGATTTTCCAGCCCGAATAAAAAAAAAAAAAAGTTCTACAATGCGATGAGTTAATTGTCATCAACAGATGTTCTGCGTTACCACCTACCCGATACCGATAAGCAATACAAATCAACCTGCAAGAACAATTTTATGTCTTATGTTAGTCTTATGTTAAAGTCCGTAACTATGTACACACTATTACAAAGAGTAGATATAAATCATAATTGAAGTTATCACTTACCAAATGACTCCTTGAGGACAATTACATTGCAAGTCAATTACAGAATATTGGGCGCACCATTACTGACTGGAACATAGCTCTTCTTTCCAACCGTCTACTTCCACGTCCAAACACTGACTTGTCAACAGCCAACCAGTTATAGCCCTTCCTTTAGTATTAACGAAGTCTTAACTAGTCTTGACAATGCCGTCCGTTTCGTAAAGTGATGTAGAACTAACTGCCCCTTTTTTTTTGTTCCAGATTGAAAAAATCCTCCTGGATGTCCCCCCCCCGCCAGGGGGGGCGTCGGGTCTGTCAGACTCTTACTGACTAAAAACCAATCCGGTGTTCCATCTCACACCTATGCGGAGGTCGCGGGAACGCACCAACGATCCTTCCGCAACCCCCGCCTGCCCTCTGAGGGCTCCTCTGGTCACTCCCCCGTGACGTTTAAGAGGGGCGCGGGTGGAACACTACGCATTACACTACCTCGGGTCCTGATGTATGGGGGGCGACAGACGTCCCCGAGTCCGTCGTCCATGGATCCATTGAACGGCGCTGGAAGAGGGTGTTGTCCACCCTCCGCCCGCATCGGGTGCGACTGCTGCGGGCCGGGTGAGTAGACAAGATCTCCCTTTTCCTTTCCGTAGGCAAGCCTCCTCACTTTCGACTATCGAAACAAACTGCCTCTGCCCCATCTTCAGAATCTCTCAAAACACCACGCTTAGCCCGTGATCACTAATACTGGGTGATCACTAATAATAGGTGCCTTTAATATCTGACTTGGTCAATTTCTTAATGGTTTCAAAGGTCCTTTCGGGTAGATACTGGCTGGGCCCCACTTATTATCACCAGCAATTTCACTCGCTTTTCAGTTTTGCTACGTAACTTTTGCTTGAATCTTAGAATTTGTCAGATAGTGCATTCCGGTCGGCATATGTTAACGTGGGTTACTAAAAGCCTCAATATTGTATTACCACTTTAAAATGAATTGGATATTTAGCTTTGATAGTCGACAGGGTCTACGATAGTTACATCAAATAATTACTTACCACCTAAGAATACCTATACATTGTAGAATGCAATAAATGATTGAGTATAGGCCAAGTTGCCAGACCATAGTAGTCAATAATAAAGAAAAATGCTCAAGGTCATCATTATTAAACAAACAATTGACAGTTGAAACAAATCTACGCAACTTCATTGTAACGTTTGGCTGCGTACCTGATGCCGAATATTGAAAATTATTGATTCATAGTTTGCTGCAACCGTAGTGTACAAGTTCACGATTGCACTTCATTCGTGCCGAGGTGACAGCTGGTATAAAACCAGAACACTTGTGGTACAGCCATCAGTTCCGAAGGGATCATTGGGAGACCACCACCACACTACTTCCAGAATAATGGCTTTCATATACAAGGTACATTAAATTTTATGTATTTTACTTAGCTCATTAATATTCCATTTTCAATCAATAACTTTTATCATAACTAAACTTTTCACAATTCTTAATTCATTATTTAAATAATACGTATTGGTTGTTATAAATAATGAACAACGGGTTACTTCACCGACCAAAAAAGAGGCGGTGCTCAAGCTTAAGTCTACTCGTATTAGACACATGTTTTTTTTTTATAATTATTTGGTATTCAATTAGTATTCTATAAACAGGAATACTAATTGAACCAGATGAAAAAACAAAAAAGTTTCTGTGCGTAGAAACAAGTTAATAGCATAACCACCTAAAAAAATACGTCAAACTTTGTTGTTGGTTATGCCGAAATGAATAGTAAAACCTGTGATTAAACTCGACTGTGGTGCATTTACATACACCCACAAACGTACCACGGATTAATTCAAGACGCTACTACAGCAAATGATATTACCCAAAAGTACAAATTAAAAAATAAATACTTCTGTATGTATTATACGTAAATGTAATAGGTACCAGAAATAAAAAAACAAACTTTTTTGTTTTTTTTACTTACTAGCTGGGTTCGGACTTCAGACCGACCAATAAATAAATAAATAAATAAATATTGCTGGACAATCCACACAACATCACCTAGCCCCAAGCTAAGCAGAGCTTGTGTTATGGGTACTAGATGACTGATATACTTAATACAATACATTACATAGATAGATATTTTTTATTATATATAGCAAATACCCAGAACACCCGGAACAAATATTTGTAGATCGTACAAACATTTGTCCCAAGGCGGGAATCGAACCCGCAACCTCTTGCGTCGCAGGCGGACCTTCACCCGCCGCGCCACATCGGTCGTCATCAAACCAAGCTACCTGCAGGCTCCTTGGTCATACCGTACATACCAATTTACTAACATATTTTCTAAACTAGCTCCACATTACAGTTCCACTTCTAGTTTTAACGTAGACTTCGAAATGAATCCTATTCGATTTTTAAATACAAATAACAATCAAACATCAATCGAATTAGTTTCGTTGATTTACCGTAAAAACTGTGGTCTCACTTTCTTCGTGGTCGATTATTTTTCATTGTCGACATTGAGTAACGAGTTAATAGCTACTGACCGTGAAGGCCGTGGCTTTTTGTCACCAATGCAGTGTTGTCAATAGAATAAAGAGAAATTAACTCCCACGAACGAATGTCATCGCAATATACGCATTTATTTATCGTTAAAAGCTATGGTCCTTAACATCTTAGTAGGTCACTGTTTCCATAGATCCATTTGGGATAGGTGGCACCTAAACATTGTACCTTTAACAAACATTTTCAACGAGTGAGCGACTTATAGTCGTAAGACCCACGGTGAACGTTAGAATATTATGCATAGGCAAATTCAGCATTTTGTTCAAGAATTACTAATAAAAATAGTTGGTTGTTGTACTCAAATGGTTAAATATGTCAATTCGATTCTTCTATTTCCAGTTTCTCATACCGGTGACGTTAGCAACAGTGGTGTTGTCAGGAAAACCTGGAGGCTACTCGTATAGCCGCTTCAGTGGGCCTGTTAGTGGTCAGATCGTGGAGGTCCAGGTACCAGCAGCTGAGGGGCCAGCGCAGCAGCATGCAGATTACGGCTACGATCACAAAACAGGACAAATTCACCCGGACACCGCTAAATATGCACATTTGAAAACAGTTGACTACGTGGTAAGCTGTTTTTTCTTTCTTATTAAAATATCAAGGGATATGATATAGAGAGATATAGGATATCTGCCACATTGTGATTGTTCTACCACTTCTTCTTCCCAGCAAAAACACTAGGAAGTTGTGAAGGGTGGGCGTTTTGGGGGACTGTCTTATGTAAACGTTCAAAAAGTGCTGATGCTCAGCCTAATTTGAATAAATGAATGTTGATTTGATTTGATTTGACAAGAGTGATTCCGGTCAGGTACAGGTTAAAGGATACAAGGTAAATCATGAAATTAAAATCTAGATAACTAAAGGGTTCCGAAAAGTGAAGATGTAGGTACCTGCACTCGATTTTTAATACGTGAACTACTCGTAAAAAAGGCATCCAGATATATGCTACGAGTAAGATCAAAATAAGCAATGTCACTAGTGTTTTGAAGCGTGCGCTCTCTTTCTAATTGGTGAGGATAAAACATTTAAACTGTGGTTATAATTTACAGGCCAAACCTGACTACGCTTACTCATACGGCGTGGAAGACCCTCACACCGGTAATCTTCAGAATCATAAGGAACACCGCGATGGAGACGTCGTCAAGGGTGAATACTCACTGGTCGAACCTGATGGCTCCATCCGTCTTGTGAGATACACTGCCGACCCCAAGAATGGTTTCCAGGTAATTTTATTTAAGTGTATGATTTATCTTGCATCAAATGTGTTTGGCAAGGTTAAGCTACGCTTACCGAGGTCAGTCTTTAGATGAGTGATTATCCGTAACATACCGAGACTCCTCCGTGCCTCGGGAAGCACGTTAAGCCGTTGGTCCCGGGCGTTTTGCCCAGTAACTGGGTTGTGGAGGTTAGATAGGCAGTTGCTCCATTCAAAATACTGGTATTCAGCTGGATACAGTTAGACTGGAAGCCGACCCCAACATAGTTAGGGAAAGGCTAGGTAGATAATGACATGTGTGTGTTTGCGTGCTACGTATTTTTTTTCTCTTATTTCAGGCTACAGTGCATAAAAAAGCTGGTGGACAACCTCAGAAACTTGTACATTATGGCCATGCAAAACAAGAAGACGACTCCAGAGAATACTAGTCCCTGTAATGTTGTTTTAGAGAAATTTATTGTTTTAGATAGTGTTTGTTACTTATTCGTTGACTATTTATTAGTTCCTTTTGTTAAATAAAAAGGAGTGATACAATTACTCGTAGTTTAATTTACGAATCCAAACGCATTTTAACTACTCACAGGTCCAAATATAAAAGTTACCAGTTATTCACTTGAATAATTTCTTAAAGGAATCCGCTGATAATGGCATTACGACTGTATGTGTCTTGTCTCCAGCGATCATTTGTAATGCTTGTAAGTATCTCAGCTGAAAAAAAAACATAAACAGGTTTGAGTTTACAATTATTGAATTAAAATTGTATACAAGTATAAATGTTGCTTGGTTATTGTTGCAAAGCGAGATCAAAATCAAGATTTGAACGTCGATGTTACTCCCAAAGAATGTCGACATTGCAAAAGGAGATCTTAAAGAAGAAGGAAGTCCGCAAGTTTGACTATAAGTTTTACCAATCAGTATCGTGTTACCCAGTTACTGGGTTGTAGAGGTCAGGTGGGTAGTGGTTTCATGTAAGTGTGCCTACTCGTATTCAGCTGCAGTCTGGAAAGTGACCCCAACAAAAGGCTAAGCAGATGATCATGATCATAATGACGATTAAAGGTGAAGGTAATATAAAATTCTACCAACCTGCATGCAATACGGATTATCCATAAGTAACTGAGTAGCTTGCAGGAGGTTCTTAGTGGATTCTATTTCAGCTTTGGCTACAATGATTTGAGCATTTGCCAATCTATATGACTCAGCTTCTGTAGCCATTGCTCTTTGCAATTGCAAGGGCAGGCTTATGTCTTTACTGGGATTAAGAAAAACAAAAGATTTAAAGAAACTTATTACTTATACCTTATACCTGTAGAATAGATTTCGCAAATTAGATGTGATAGATACTGATAGGCACAGAACAACATATTGATAACAATATGTTGTTCTGTACCTATATAGGCATAAGCCTATTACAAATTAAACAATTATAACTGGCACTTACACCTCAAACCCTACGATTTTGACTCCCCAGTTCAAGGTCAAACTCTTCATATTTCCATATACTTGATAGCTCACTGCGGGCCGATCGCAGAGGATGTCAGATAGTTTTCGAGTTCCAAGACAATTGCGCAGAGTTGTTGCTGCTAAAAATTGTGTGGCAGTTCTGTGTGAACAGAAAATTTGGATTGGAAAGGTACGTCTGGTTATCCAGTTTAATATTGTGAATTTTAATTAAATGGATTCATAACACAGCTGTTTTACCAGTTTACTTAATTGGACCATGTATTGGTTCTAAATCATTCCGTGATTGACTGACTGAACGTCACTATGTGGACCACCTTACAACTACCAACCACTGATTAAAAAAATGCAGTAAACTTTAGTGTCATTTGGTCCTACCCCATAAAAAGTTCTACCTTTGAAATACTAAAATGTAACTATATCATAAATCAGTATTGTGACTTATACATACGGTCTTGTTTCTTACTTATAATTAGCAATGTTGACAACCGCCCAAATTGGATCGTAAATTTTGTAGTAAACAACGGCATCCACGGCAACAGTCAGAGCATCTTTTGTTAAAGCCTGTTGAGGAGATTGATAATAATATAATTTATGTAAACACCAGTTCTACTCCGCGGTTTCACCCGTTCCTAAGGGTCGTAGTGTTTTGTACCTTTTGGTGCAGCCTTGAGACATGCCATTTCTAATTTCTTATTATCTTTTTTAATTTTTTGTTATAACATCTTTTTACCGAGTGTGTTTCCAACCTCTTGCTAATAAATTTTATTTATTTCTTTCTATCATTTAATGTTAAAAAAGCTTTTAATCTTCCTCAAAAATTGGGCTATCAAAAGCAAAAATAATTGTTCAAATACGACTGGTAGGTCCATAGATTCGTGAAAGAAGACGAAAACCAAACAAAATCTTACTCCGTAGCAGGCCGGAGTCCGGATTTCCCTCTCATTAATAAGTCTACCATCCATGGGATATAACAGGCACGTCTTTTAATAGTACTTGGGGATAAATCTCTCTCTCTGTCTCTGCCGGGCGAATTGAAGATCTATATCGGACAGCTCCGTCGATATTAATGAAACATTTAGATAAATACGTTACCTCCTGAGGCGGTACTGCATAACAAATGATCCTTAAGTCTGTAAACTTAATGGTATCAACGCATGGTAGGTATTGGACGAGACCAGGTCCATAGGGGATGTTACTACGAAGTTTTCCATTTCGTAAAATAACCGCTCTTTCAAACTGTCTCACTACCTGTAAAAAACCATTAAATCAATTAAAGTTTAAATTATGTATTTTTATTACTCGTCCACTGTTCTTTTCTGATTAATTTCATTGCGGACCAATCCAAGACAGTCATTTCTCCGGTACTTATCGGGCTTCAAAGTCTCGACGTTTTTCTGGTGGTCGCCACTGTTGATTCTGGTTTTAAGGAGTTGCAGTGATTTGGGAATAGTGAGGCAGTGAGGAGAAAAAAATGGTATAAATTTGTCTCTAACAAAAGTTAATTCTTTTCGTAGTGTTGATCGCTAGTGATCCCTTATGTGTTATCATGGCCTTTCACGGACGTGTCGCGTATTTTAGGTGCCTTAATATGTATACATAGTATATGTATGAGATCGTTGTTTTAAAACATCATTCTTCAATCTATCATTCATACTTACACCATACATAAGTATGTATGGTGTAACAACTAGTTCCATAAATAACCTAATGCCTAGTAACCATAAATTTGACTTGTTTCAGACAAATTCAAGCACATAAGCTTACAAAGAAATACGCAAATGACATCAAATTTAACAAAAAAAGTACTAGTTGGTGAACAAGTTATTGTTCAAACGTTCACTTGCCAAACATAGGTTTTCGTAACAATTATTTGTAAAGAGATTTTTTGGTAAGTCATAATTTGGCAAATGAAATAATGCGAAAATTTGTTTGGGAAGTGATAATTTGGCAATTTCTTTTCGGTAAAACAAGGGAGACCCGATTTAATAACATCATATTATTTTAAACTTACCACGAAGATTACGAATAAAGAGAGTGGAAACGTCACAACAACAATAATGTACGACAGGAGCACAAGCCATTTTTCTACAAATGTATTATTATCTGTAAAGGAAAAGTTATTCGTATTATTATCCAGAATCGAAGCCCAACCTTTGGGCCCTATCACTGAAATATGACGTCTTTAATTAATTATATCTTAGGACATCGCCACTGACATGGCGGTTATCGTGAGACTAGTAACGGACGTGTAGGATATCGGTAACAAAGTATGCGAATCATCATACTAATGTATGTGAGACACTCCTCGGCGACTCGTCTTCGAGACTCAAGTAGGATTCTTGCCGTCTGTAAGTTGGTATCGTATTATGAGAATGGTCAAACAGTTTCTTAAGTACCGTTACCGCCTCAAATGTGTAAATAAATTATCTACTAGTCACAATGCATTTTAAGCTTTCCTACATGCGTTCAGTACTATACTGGTGCTTCCTTTTATATATCTCAATTTACTTATACAGGAGACGACTGTAATGATGATGATTGTGGTCGAAGCATTTTCTCCTTCTCCCATACAACACTATGGTTTAATTCAAACATTCATCAAGGCTTATCCTGTTCCACTCAATCTATCTATCGTTTCTTTGGTCTTCCCTCAATCTTAAAGTCATCTCAAATCTGGTTTGTATTTGTGTATACCTTCACTAGAGTCCGACTGATCTAAATTGTAGCCTTCGTATATTCTAGCTACGTTAGTTTCTGTTTTTCCTCGTTCGGGATCAGTCGTATGTACTTGATTTAGTATATTGGAGGTTTCTGATTTTGTATTTGCACCAGACATAATGACATTATTTGAAATAATTTGTATATGTAAGCCAGAAAGGATGAAACTTGGGGTACAGATATAATATATGTGAACTCAGTGAACTGTCATCACAGAGTACAGAAATACAAATGTCATAGTGAAAAAGAGGCGTTGCCTGATTTTCATAGATCTGAAACTTCAACTGAGATCCATAAACGCAGGTTTATACGAGCCCAAGGATTGGGCCCGTATAGACCGTGACTCAGCAAACGTAGTGTGGGACGCCCTCTGACCAGGTGGGATGACGATCTGCGAAACCCTGCAGGCAGATGCTGGGTGGATGCCATTAGGAGAGGGCTATGTCCAGCAGTGGACTCATATACCCTGATGATGATGTGAAGACTGGGCCCAGTAACTCAATTTGGACCCCGTTACTGGGTTTATATGGATGCGATTTATTTACCTAGCCACTTGGCTGTTGGTTTTTGAGACTATAACTTGTGCCGTTTTTTCTGTTGTATGAGTTCAGTACAGAAAGCAAAAGACAGCGATAGTCTTATGAGTATAGCCGAAGTCAGTCACACTCGACTAAATTAGGCGGTGCGGGGGGGGGGATTACCGAGTTGGAAAATAGAGCTGGACTGACTTGCAAGCTCGCCCCCGCGTTGCCCAAGTCCCTAGGGACGTATAAACCTGCCTTTATGGATCTCAGTTGAGGATTCACATCATTTATGAAAATCAAGCAACCTTTTCACCTAGACATTTGTTTTACTGTACTCTGTGATGACAGTTCACCGAGTTCACCTATATCTCTACGGGATGCTCTTCTTGTTATCACGATGACTGCATTTTCATACATTTCCAGCTATTTTATTTGTGACATCTGTCATCTGTCGGTTTTATATTATTTATTTATTTATTAATTAATACTTTAAGCACACAAATGTACAGAGGCGGACTTAATGCCATAGGCATTTTCTACCAGTCAACCTTTGGGTGATGCAGAGACAAACAGTGGCAGGTGCAATTTCTTAAAAGAAAAGTGAAAAGAAATATATCGCACTGCTAGATTAAAACTGAGACAACTCAAAATACGAGATTGTTTAGTTACAACTCCAAAATACTAATTTATCAATAGAAAGTACTGATTCCTAGCCCCATTTAATATGCAGTGACATTCTACAACATGTTAATGACCTACTATAAAATTACGTTTCAACTTGTCTTACAAAATCTAGAAAAATGGGTATTTTTCATCTGAGTATTGAAAAAAACAGTTTTTGGAGTTGTGTCAGTTTTGATCTAGGTGTGCGATATATATTATTATAAACTATAAATATAATACCTACATAGAATATATACACAAATAAACATATACACAAACACAGACATAAACAATAAGAACAGTTAATGAGAAAACATTAGCGCTGTGATGAAACCACTGCCAACTTCTTACCAACATGCTCACGCACTTTAACTTTGAAGGCCAATCGGCTGGTTGCCATCCTGATTTCCTGCGGGAGCGCATTCCACAGAGAAATAGCTTGGACGAAGAAAGAATTGTGGATGAAGTCAGTACGGTGAGTCGGGCATTGAAGAAGACGGTTATGGGAGGAACGCAGATTTCTGTCGTGGTTGGTGCAAATGTACTGAAAATAAGGAGCTAGATAACTAGGGGAATTAGAAGAGACAAGAAATGAATACAAGGTGGTAAGCGCCCTTTGCTCTCGGCGCTGACGTATGGGTAACCACTTTAGAAGTCCACTCATCGGTTGCATGAGTGGACACATGATCATATTTGCGCAGATTGAAAACAAATCGAATGCAGTTATTAAGAAGTCTGTCAAGTTTGTTGAGGAGATCTGCATTCAGGTCGTAATAGCACAGATCACCATAATCCATATCCATATATTCTTATTGTTGAACTTTTACTTTCTGATTTCGAAGTTTTATATTGTACTTTTATCTTTGGATTCCTGTATCGCGGGTTCTTGTATAAAATTTGTGAATTCTGAAGTTAAAATCAAATTTAGGAAATGAACGGATACTGTGTTTTGACATTCAGAGTTGCCAGCTTATTTAAGCTTTTCGGTGACTGGATGTCGTAATTTCTTTACATAAAATTAAATATCAAGTTTGAAAAACAATGAAAGCAGAAGAATTTTCAACAATTTGTATTGTCTTTGTTTTTCAACATTTTTAACATAGCATTTTTATTCATAAATTATGTACATTAGATCAGTGTTCGCTTGGTCGTGATCCTGGTCTTGGTCCTCCCATGAATGATTTCAGGAAATTCATCGGAAACGGAAAAATGATAGTAGACTCCTTTTTGGCTGTTATCGTATTGAGTGTCTGAAGGTACCGCAACTGAAATAATTTTAAAAGGATTGTTGGACTACTGTCAATCTAAGAACGCTTAGGATGAAAAGGGCCTACGTAGAAGACTGGTGATCTAGTGAAGGCCGCAAAGTTAGATTCTTCCTCGTGGTCAAACAAGTCAAACAAGCAAACAAGACATGTCAAACAAGTCCCCATTGTGCTATTGTCAACATAGAAATCGATTTGTTACAGATCATTGACAATTAAAAATGTGTGGATGTTCTGAAAGTTAATTCAACCTCTTTTCAACCGATTTAAAATCATCCCGATTAAACCTCTTTTTCAGACGATAAGAAATCTTCTATTCTTTATGCTGCGAAAAACATAAACACCTAAGACCATTTCTTTGAAGTTATTTGTAAAGGTTGCTGTAATACATAGATACATTACGAGCTACGAGAGGCGGGGGGATAATTTAAGTAGTTTGATAAGTTTGACCACGGGGAAAGATTGATCCTTGTGGTCAATCCAGTTGCAGTTGACCACGAGAAGGAACTCGCTTAATCCAATAAAATATACGAACAGCATAGAAATAGTGGCGATCTTTGAATGTTGGCTAACTGTGGACATCTTTTACCTGATAATCATGATGGTTTAATCGATGGCCAAGCAAAGTATATTTGTTTACCTGCAATGCCATAGGGTTACCCGCCATTTCATTCGCTGCCTCAATTATGGCTTTGGCGGAATTGATTTCTCCCTCTCCTTCAAAGACCTTGGCTTTAGCTTCACGCTCTGCTTTGGCTACTGCAGCCATCGATCTTTGCAATGATTCAGGCAGGCTCATGTTCGTCCTGGTTACATGGTATGATTTAATGAAGGGCACAAGAATTATACAGCAACTAACTTGTTTTTAGGATTCGATCAAGCTTTTACTATGTATATACTATATCTTGTCCCGCACGTCTGCCTGGCTGGAGGCCTTAATTTTAATTAAGCCCCCCACAGGAAAGTTCGGTTGAGCAGTAAATATCCCTAAAGGATAAACTGCGAGATGCCCATTCCATATTTGTAAAAAAAAAATCCCGCACGTAGGTTATAAAGGGAGTAGTGACATCTATCTCGCTACATGCGAACTAAAAGCAACGTATGCTACTTCGCGATATAAAAGTTATCTTCGAGATTGAAATGGGCGAAATGCTAGTATCTTATATGCGTATACGGCATATAAGATACTAGCATTTCACCAGCGACTTCGTCCGCGTGGATGTCGTAGTTTTTGCTGCGAACTTTATCATCCCCTCCAGAAAGAGGAGAAGTTAAAGCTTTTAAAGCATAGTTTTGTAAATAAAATATAGCCCGTTACACGCTGATAATGAAGTTTTCCATTCGTGATCTTGAAGTGAAAACTTCTTTAGCATCGTTGTGATTTGAAAGTTTATGAAACGAAAAAGCGACAGTAAAAAGAGACACATAAATTCATAAGATAGGAAGAAAGAAAATGAGATAGGAAGCATTAAACAGTGTTTCTTATGTCGTGGAAATTTTATATGGGCAAACGTATACCTGTTGACCCAAACTTAGAAAAGATTTTTAATCCAGGATTAAACTTCTATACCAGTCTCTCTTTTTTCTGTCTTTGTGCTCTGCTCTATACCCCCTCCACTCGGGTTCATCTTGGGCCTCAGCGTTGTACGTGTGTTAATACGTGTTTGTACGCACATGCGTAGTAAAAAGCTTGAGAAAGGGCATCACAACAGCTATGGTGTTTTGTGTACGTGTACGTATTATAAGTTCGTAGAGTTTTTTTATCATTTTTATAATAAAATTCTTCAAATCTTTTGAGGAAAGAACCACGCAGATATGAGTGGATCTGTCCAGTTAGTGTAAGCAATAGGGATGTGTCCTAGGTAAAAATATAATAAGTCTATTTGCTTACTCAAAACAATAAAAGGTGACAAAGATATAGCACATCAAACTTCAGGAGGCTTGTGACGTCACTTTGATATAATAAAGTGTAGCACGACGTGACGTCTCGCAAAATTTCAACGCACTATATCGTGGTCATTTTTGGTTTACGTGACAAAAGAAAAAATACGTGACCAGTATTTTTGGTTGGATTACTCAAAAATACTGTTAGCAATCATAGAGCTCAATTCAGAACTAAGGAGCTCTACGTCTCAACCATAGATTTATAAGAACATCTAAATCTATGGTCTCAACGGTCATCCACGAACACTAACAAAGATTTGGGTAGGCCACATAACGTACTCAAACTGCCAGACAAAAATCATTATAGAAAGTAAAAACAAGAAGATTGCAATTCCAATTTAAGGAAGGCAACTGAATGCCCTTGACGTGATTCGTCTGTTAGGTATTCAAAGACTGGCTTACATGTCGACCTTCTGCACTTCGATTCCCCAAGATGAAGTCACACTGTCAAGGGTGCTTTGCAAGTATTGAGTTATTTCTGCCCTTTGTGACAGCACCTGCGTCAAGTCTCGCGCGCCAAGGGCAGCGCGGAGAATGGATGAAGCCAGGAGACCCGTTGATGTACTGGAAAAGAAAATAAGCTTTGAAGCGAGCCAAGTTGGATTTGCCTCTTTCTTTCTCTCGTACAGTTTTAAGAGACAAATGGTTCCTACTTTGATGACTTCGCAAACGGAAATAAGCGACATGACAATATTTCCAGAATTACTTAGTACTTACAGTTTCATCTATGAAGAGTTTTACATTTTTGTTGTAGTAATTTAAAACAATCAATTTAACAGATCTGCAAACAGTCACCCCCATCAGGAAATACAATATGGGGGATAGGTTTTTAACTAAGTTAGCTAAATCCAAAAAAAATACTGCAATAAATTGCTGCGACTTAAAACTTTAGGTGGTTTTAGGAATTGAAGAAGAAAAGAAGAGAAAGTGTAATACCGATAATCAGCCACTTCAATAACAGCATTCAGAGGATTACTGATATTGTAGAAGATCACAGCACCCAAATATACTGTTACAAAATCTTTCGTCAAAATCTGAAACATGAGTAAAGAGTTTTATTAAAGGTGACCTTGATGTTCACTGGTTTGTATTCCACGAACGCTGCAATTAGATCAAACATCAACCAAAGAGGAGAAGTCTTTAGGTGCATTCACGTAGATGTTTGTTGGATCGTGTCGGTGGAAATCAGCATTAGTCGACCCAAAACAATTCAGATCCCAGCTTATCAGGGCCTGTTGATGCTAATTCTTACCGGTTCGTACATAAAGTATTGAAACCGCGTTGACTGTTGACAATCTGCGCGAGTCGGCGTTTGTAGGCGCTGATAAACCCACCACCTACCAGCTTTATACCTACGTGACAGCACCCAAAGATTTTTATCGGCTTTGTAGCAAGAATATAATATGAAGTTAATAGATCGCGTAGGTAAGTAGTTAGTCATCGTCTTGTGGCCGGTGGAATGTTTTTTTGCGCTAAGAAACTTTACGCATCACATGTAGGTGTCGCGTTGTGATAATGAAAACAAGCATGAAATAATAATGAAATTACGTAGTATGCCTCGTTCCGTTCCCCTATGTCGTCTGTACAACCGACGCCATATTTATTTGTTGTAAATCTATATAATCTCTGGTTTAAGATAACCGTCATTGTACTCTACTTCGTAAATATTAATGATTCTCGCCCATTGATATACTAAAAAACCCTTTTTTAAATATATCAATGTTTTAGGGTTTTTTAGTATATCAATGTTCTCGCCATGGTTATTCGAAGGTGTTACTTCTGTTGTCTTACAGAGTAGTTCAGAGAATTATTCAGAGTGAAAATGCCCGTATGAGTTCCAGCAAGGAGAAGAATGCTCCTCTGTAGGTAGTTGCTTCCGAAGACAGTGGTATTCTCCTTCGTACGGCATGAGTTTTCGTAATAATAAGGGTCAGTACAAACGAGACGCGACGCGGCGCGAACTTTTAAGATATTTATACCCAATCACCAATTTTAATTAACTATAGAAACTACCTATTATAAATGATAAAAACTACAAATTATACTACACAGAAAGATACAGTTTATATAGTTTATTATAATTCGAATATGAACTAAGGTGCGTCTACGCAGCGCTGCGCTTCAAGATGCCTCGCGGCTTACTGACGTAGGACGACGCGTCACGTCGCAGTGGTGCTTCGCTGGTAGGCTTGCGAGAGCGGCGGCGACGCCTTCACGATGCTCCTTGCGACCACATTGCGCGCGAAAACACTGGCCTCTTCAAGCATCGTCGCGTTGAGTCGCGACTCTGTGTGAACTGACCCTTAGTCCCTATGTTGTTAATGCAATTAGAAAAATAGGCTCATTACACATTTTCTTGTGTTTCATATAACCTTGCAAATAATAGGTCTTTACCTATGAAATTGCCGTTTTGTATGAAAAAATTTAAATGATTTTTTTTCATGTATTTTTTATTTGTAGTAATCGAAGTAATCACCCATGCAATCAATGCATCTTTGCCAACGCAGTGGCAGTTTATTGATGCCCTTCTTAAAGAAATCAGCTGGACGGGAGGCAACAAATTCTTCAAAGGCATTTTGTACTGCCTCTCGGGTATTGAATTTTTTTCCCGCCAAGAAGTTATCCAAATTCTGGAAAAAGTAGTAGTCTGTAGGCGCAAGGTCTGGTGAGTAGGGCGGATGACGGAGAGCTTCCAACCCCAGTTCTTGCAACTTGGAGACCGTCTGCTGTGCAGTATGAGGTCGCGCGTTGTCGTGCAGGAGCAGCGGAGACGAGCGATTGACCAATGCTGGTTGGAGATGTGCCAGCTTCTCCATCATTGTGTTCAATTCTTCACAGTACACATCTGCAGTAATGCTCACCCCGTTTGGTAAGAAGCTGTGTTGAATCACACCGGCGCTAGACCACCAAACAGTGACCATCACTTTTCTTGGGGTAAGTTTTCGTTTAGGGCATTGTTTAGGTGCTGAACCAGGATCCAACCAACTTGCTGAGCGCTTGCGGTTATCAAACAGAATCCATTTTTCATCGCAGGTAACAATGCGGTTCAAAATTCCTTCATTTGTGTGTCTGTTGAGCAGTGCAAGGCACGTCTCGACGCGTACTTCGCGCTGGCGATCATTGAGTTCGTGGGGCACCCATTTGTCAAGCTTTTTTACCTTGCCAATTTGACGCAAATGGACCAATATTGTTTTGACGCTAACGTCGAAAGCTGCTGCTAATTCAGCCGTAGATTGTGTATCATCAGCTTCCACAATCGCCTTTAATTCGTCATTGTCGACCAAAGTCTTCGGACGACCGCGAGGTTCATTTTTCAGGTCGAAATTTCCAGAACGGAAGCGAGCAAACCAATAACAGGTAGTGCGTTGGTTTGTAGTGTTAGCTCCGTAAACGTCGTTGATGTTGCGTGCCGCTTGTGCCGCGTTGCTGCCACGACGGTACTCATATTCCATAATTACTCGAATTTTTAACGTATCCATGATGACGAAAAAGATTTAAATGCGATGAAAATGTAACACTAATCAATAAACAAATGACTACTTTTGGAAAAAAAAATCCATGTTTTTAAAATAAAATTAATTTTAAATTAGAATTCTTAGCCAAACAAAAAATATTTTGATTTGAAATGGCCAGTACTGCAGAACGGCAATTTCATAGGTAAAGACCTAATATTATATCCTATCAACAATAGCAATCAGATTTCTACATTACCCGGAATTAGATAGGTAAACCTCCTTGAGTTAACTGAAAACCAATAAAAAACTTGTTTTGTCAAAAATGTAGATTTCGAAGCTTACCTAGTTGAGAAATAAAAAGTGAAATGGGATTGTTTTCTTAGGAAGTTGCCGTACTTGACGTTAGTGAAAACTAGTTTCAGCTGTTCTTACTTCACTACAAAACAAGTAATGTTAAACTATTGTTTTATTAGAGACACTTTGTTTCAGTAAAACTTATTAATTTATTTGAGTAACATGGATAAAGTCTTATTTCTGTCTTTTTATTATGATTTATTTATTTATTTGATTGTATACAAAATCATAGAACACAGGACAAGCATTTACAAATCAAGTGTACATACAATGAGCGGTCATCTGCGTAGCCTTTTCCTAACTTTGTAGGAGTCTAACCAGATGCAGCTGAATACATAGCAGTCACTCCGTGAAAATACTATAGATGGAGGGACTGCCTATCTGACCTCCACAGTCAAGTTACTGGGTAACGATACCACTAATTGTTAAGACTGGTTGTCAGACTTTCTGGCTTCTAACTACCCGTGACAACTGGCAAATGACAGCCGGGACCAACGGCTTAACATGCCTTCCAAAAAACAGATGGAATCTAGATATGTAATGACCAGTCAACCAAAGACTGACCTAGGCAAGCGTAGCTTAACCTTCGATCAACCCGTGCATCTGTTTTTAGGGTGCCACGAGATTCTCTATGGGCGGTGTTATCTATGCCTACATTTTATGCTTTTATATGTACATTTAATTTAGACATCGCCTGGCGTTAGTAAAAACAGGCATAAGCATGATGATGTTAAGCCTCATACATTTGTTACTCCTAACCCAGGCTAACACAACAATAACTCATACACGCACCTTGTAAATAATTAGTAAATGTAAATGAACGTGTTCAACTCGAATGAAAGGATGTAATTGTTGCTTTGAGCTAGCAGGCAGCTACTTGTAAGATGACATTTGCCAAGTTCAAATGTCGTGGGAAGACACCGCTCTCCTAGCGACTTCGCGACGCCATGGCTGATTAATTTTATTAAAACATTACGACGAAGGAAATAAATACTTCTTGTGACATAAGAGTACGGTATATTTTACTAGGATGAACTTTTACTGCCCATATAATTATGTCTTTGAGTCCGGGTGGTTTGAAAATGTCACGGAATAGAAAAAACTGGAACTCTGATTACGAATTTGACGAAAAGTTTATTTATTGTTCGAGTAGCTGCCTTATTCCACGTTCCGTACTATCTGGTCGGTCTAATGCGCGATGGTGACGCTTGGGCACGCTCTGGAGTTATTCCCGACGCACATTGAAGTCTACCCTTGATAATAATAGTGATTGTACCAAAAGTCAGACGACTGGGCAGACTAAAAGCTATAGATTATTAACTGCGAAGGTTGCTTCTAATGAAACAATTTTAAATTAATGGTACAAAGTTTGACTGGTACAAAATTGTGCAAAGTTTGCCACGAAGACATCCTTCAGTGTAGCGGTGATCAGTTTCGCAAACATAAAGTCGCCCTGTCTCACACCTCGCTGCAAGAAGAGAGGTTTTGAGTGCTAGTCCTGGAGTTGGACTTAAATAGTAGCGATTTTATACTGCGCTTCAGCACTTTGATATACCGTTAGACAATGGTATCGTTAAAGAACATTAGATCATTGACATTGACGAACACTATTACTTTAAACTGTAAAAAATATGATGTCTACCTAACCCAATGAGACAATTATTTATTTCCTAATTAATAATATCGGTATGTTCCGATGAAATGATGATTTCCTCAAGATTTTTTACGGTTAAAAATAAAAAAAAAATATCATCAGAAAAAACGTAGAATTTACGAAATAACCGACGAAAAATATCAACGCGCATCATGGGAAACCAGAACCATACTCATGATCATGATATCAGTTTATGTGTCGATGTCCTTTCACCGTGTATTAAAATTATGAAAATCATAATGGCGATTTTTGGTCAAATCGGGCCACCAATAAAAACCTGTAGAATCACAGCTAACAATTCCGTACCAGATCCTTAGAGGGCCACTCTCTATAATATAAATCTTGAGGTTACTTACTCCCTGGGAAGGCACGTCAACGGACACAGTTCGTATGTCCACGAAGGAATAAGTATCAATGCTTCTAAGAAAGGTGACTCGGCCAGGCCCCCTCAAAGGAGGATTTACTTTACCGAGCCGAAATAAGACAGCTCGTTCATACGGTACGACTACCTGAAAATGTGATTTATATAATTTATTAAACTCCTTGTTTGCTACCTACATTTTCAATCAGAAAATGGCGTCTTAGGTACAATTCCCAGGTCGGGCCAAGTGTAAATGGGTTTGTTCGTCTGGAATATCTCAGTAGCACCCCGGAGTCTGGATTTGTGCACGGTCGGTGGCAAGAGGCCTGCCCCTCTACTTGTATTTCATGGAACAATAACAAAACTGGTCAAATGTGGGTGCTATGAGAACCTACATTTATGCCTAAACCATCGAAAGAAACAGCCATGATGTTATGTATACAAACTTTATAAAGAGGTAAAATTTGTTTGTAAGTTTATATATAGAGGGTAATCTCCGGAACTTATGGTCCAGTTCTAATAAAATTGTCACTGTTGTAATGCTATATTATTCCTATAATAATTTACATACAATTCTAGCAGATGGCAGTGTAACTTTACTTTTGAGGCGGTACGAAGTTCGCCGGGTCAGCTAGTTCACTAGCTCTTTCTTTTCCCTTTGAACTTGAACATCCCCTCCACCCCTTTATAGGCTAGTTTTGAATATATACTTATTATAATTTAACGCTTAATATTACAATTGTTGCGGAAACTAAAGGTTGCTTTGACCGAGCCCTTCCCTGCTACATTATTTGATCCGTTTCATAATTGGTCTGCCAACTACTCGTGTAGACAAGTCCAACGACTCCAAAGTCAGTGGATCTGTTCAATCATTTGACAATGTGAATCACCACTTTACGCATCGATGCCTCATGAAGTTGTCGAGTAGTTGATAAGGCTTTTTGCAACATCGGGTCTTGGTTATCATATAAATGCAGGATTAGCATATTTATATGGTAAAGTAAATTTCAGGTCAAACATACGAATAAAAGTGAAATTGATTAGCATTGGTATGGCTGATACCCTTTTTTTATTATGGGTGGAAAATCCTCATGGATCTCCTCAGCTCTGGGGGGGCGAAGGGGTCAGACTCTTACTGACTAAAACCATCCCGGTGTTCCATCTCACACCTACGCCGGGGGTCGCGGGAACGTACGATTTAAAAGATAACACTGAAGAGATTCCGTTAATTTTGAAAAAATCTCAAGTGACAAACAGCATGCCAGTTTAAATTTGAATTAATATCAAAGGAAATAAAAATGAAATAAGTACGACTAATCTGTAAGTACCAAAATTTATTTAAAAGCTTTTGCAGCGAAGAAAAATTGGTTAAGTACCCAGTCTCGCATAAAATAACCTTAAAATAAGTTGTGGAAACACTTACCACAGTCTCGAATTGATATTCGTGACACAAGTCACATATTTTAAAAGGAAAGCTGACGATCGCAGCCACGTACGACATGCACGTTACTAAGTGCTCCATAATGCTTCGGTTTTGTTTCTCTGCCAAATATAAAAAAAAAACTTTATTATTTAACCTTTTGACCACCAGAGCATAAAAGCACGCGCGTGCCTTCCGCGCCAAGCCTTTTTAATTAAAACGTTTAATTTCTTCTTTGTCATTATTAATTTATCAATGTCCGTGGTGTATTTTAATATGTTTCATGCAATTAAATACGCACGGGAGCGACAACTTTTAAGACATATACATAAACACACACAAGTAATTATTTCATTGTTCATTTCGTGCGTGAGCACTTTTTGTCATGTATTTGTGACGTTGGCATACAGGGCATGCGTTCGCTTGTCACGTATTTGTGACGATGGCGGTCAAAAGGTTAAAAAAAAAAAAAAAAAAAAAAATATCATTCAATTTTTGAAATTTCCTGATTACAAGAAAATCTGTGCTGATTTTTTTGGAGTATATGTTTACTCCAAAAAAAATGTTTTGTAAACATCCATAATTTCCAAATGTTTTTTTCGTAAACTTCGTAGATCAATTATGGACATTTTTCGTCATAAGTGAAAACTATGAGGTGTAAATGAAAATAAAATTATGACTATAAAAATTGAAACCTGAATTGACCTTTAAAATTCCGATTCCCATGTCGGCTCTTGTTCAATTGGATGCTTTATCATTTTGTCCGGAACCCAAAAAATAACAAAAAATAACGATACTTTTGTGGGGAACCACTATTTATCCATGGTTCCTACCTGTCGATATAAACTGGTAACACCAATAAGCGGGAATTTAGAATATCGATTTGGCACCAACAGTCTTAATTAAGGAAATAGAAAAACTCTGGTCCCCGATAAGCTCTCGGGAGTATAGTAGATATTCGGTGTACTTCCAGTATTTATATAGTTCAATGTGTTACGGATGTGTAGTGTAATACCAAAATATAAACAATTAAATATGAAATCTGAGTTTCATTCAAGGCGCATTTTAGCGCCCAAACTTTAAACACTATGAACGTAATTGGTATTACGGAACTCGGATCTAATATCACCCACACACGCGTTTACACAATAACATCGTAAAAATGATCATACCATAACATTACATCGTGTCTGTATTCCTAGGAGGGTTAGTAGAGGTGTGACTCTTTCGCCAGTTACGTTTAAATCTCATGTAATAGGGTCGAGCCAATTTTCGCACAAAAAAAACAATCAAGTTATAAGTGCGACAAAGATTTATTCCGCATTCGCCTCAAGGCCTCAGATCTTATAAATTTGACACTCCTCGTTCGCATTTTATTCCTTTATGCCCCCGACCATCAATTGATTATTAATTAAGTTCATGGGACTTACAACATAACTAGTGAAATGTGGGTATTCTGTTGATAAGCCTCTGCCTTACCCTTCAGGAACGACAGGTGTGATGTTATGTGATTGATTTCAATCATCTCTCTAGTGTCTCGGCATTTTTACCTTCATAATTCCTGCTTGGTTTTTCAGACATTATATAACATCAAAAAGATATTCAAATGATTTATAACAACAACTCCGTAAAGTCCGTACAGAAACACAGTTGTAACATCAATAACAGTCAAACTGACAGCTGAAATGTCATGTATTACATGTGTCTTATATGCCAGTGATACTTATGTAGACAAGACTTTTTGGTAGAACTGTTTGCTTCCCGAGGCCCAAGGGCTGGCTTCTACTTTGGCCAGAGGCTAACCTTTACCAAGCTACGTGGTAATTCCCGCAGTCATTTGGGTACTTTACCAGTCGACTGCGATGAGGATTAATTTTTCAACACCTTTTTAAAATGTACAGACGCCAGCATATCAAGCTATTCCTGTAAGTAACTGTCAAATGACTGAGGAACATGAACCTTATTCTTTTATATTAGGTCTTTACCTATGAAATTGCCGTTCTGCAGTACTGGCCATTTCAAATCAAAATATTTTTTGTTTGGCTAAGAATTCTAATTTCAAATTAATTTTATTTTAAAAACATGGATTTTTTTTTCCAAAAGTAGTCATTTGTTTATTGATTAGTGTTACATTTTCATCGCATTTAAATCTTTTTCGTCATCATGGATACGTTAAAAATTCGAGTAATTATGGAATATGAGTACCGTCGTGGCAGCAACGCGGCACAAGCGGCACGCAACATCAACGACGTTTACGGAGCTAACACTACAAACCAACGCACTACCTGTTATTGGTTTGCTCGCTTCCGTTCTGGAAATTTCGACCTGAAAAATGAACCTCGCGGTCGTCCGAAGACTTTGGTCGACAATGACGAATCAAAGGCGATTGTGGAAGCTGATGATACACAATCTACGGCTGAATTAGCAGCAGCTTTCGACGTTAGCGTCAAAACAATATTGGTCCATTTGCGTCAAATTGGCAAGGTAAAAAAGCTTGACAAATGGGTGCCCCACGAACTCAATGATCGCCAGCGCGAAGTACGCGTCGAGACGTGCCTTGCACTGCTCAACAGACACACAAATGAAGGAATTTTGAACCGCATTGTTACCTGCGATGAAAAATGGATTCTGTTTGATAACCGCAAGCGCTCAGCAAGTTGGTTGGATCCAGGTTCAGCACCTAAACAATGCCCTAAACGAAAACTTACCCCAAGAAAAGTGATGGTCACTGTTTGGTGGTCTAGCGCCGGTGTGATTCAACACAGCTTCTTACCAAACGGGGTGAGCATTACTGCAGATGTGTACTGTGAAGAATTGAACACAATGATGGAGAAGCTGGCACATCTCCAACCAGCATTGGTCAATCGCTCGTCTCCGCTGCTCCTGCACGACAACGCGCGACCTCATACTGCACGGCAGACGGTCTCCAAGTTGCAAGAACTGGGGTTGGAAGCTCTCCGTCATCCGCCCTACTCACCAGACCTTGCGCCTACAGACTACTACTTTTTCCAGAATTTGGATAACTTCTTGGCGGGAAAAAAATTCAATACCCGAGAGGCAGTACAAAATGCCTTTGAAGAATTTGTTGCCTCTCGTCCAGCTGATTTCTTTAAGAAGGGCATCAATAAACTGCCACTGCGTTGGCAAAGATGCATTGATTGCATGGGTGATTACTTCGATTAATACAAATAAAAAATACATGAAAAAAAATCATTTAAATTTTTTCATACAAAACGGCAATTTCATAGGTAAAGACCTATTAATAAAGTTGAAAAACTATCAAAGAAATTAGTTAGTAAAGTCAACCGTTTGCTTGCTTGCGGCGGACTGTGCAGGTGCGGCTGCTGCAAGACCAGAAAACCTCAAACGGCGAAACTATTACAACCTAATTGGGAGTTATGTATTTAAGCTGTTTGGGGTTGAAGCACTAGGGCCATTGGGTCCGTATCCCCATTTAATTTTTCGGGACATCGCGAAGCGTTTGGTCGACATTTTATGTGACCAGAGGGCTGGCCTTTTTTTTGGCCAAATGATCAGCATTGCCATGCAACGCGGCAATGCTCCCAGCTTTCTGGGCACACGGAAGTTTTCGATGCCCTGTGATTCTTTATTTCTTTTTCTTTTCATTATAGTTTTATTGAAAATAAACTGTCTACAAACAGCTGATTTGCTAAAGTTTACGTCCGAGTGATTGAGTTTAACGCCGGGTTAGTAGCTACACTGTGGGGCAAGCGCACGTGTTTTTTGCTGTCAGAGGCGCCGACAAAGAAACGGCTCTTTGTCGGCGCCTCTGACATAAAAAGGCACGGGCTCTCGTTAGAAGCTATGGCGGCTGTATCCAATGAATCTAAAACACGTAGCACATGAGGTATTTTAATCGTCTACTTAAATGAATATCCCTTGTATTACTCTTATTAGACTTATAATGAGATTTAATTAAACTTTCTCCAAGAAAGGCATTGTTCTATCTATTATGAATCGAAATTACAATTGTATATTCAATTGGGAATCGTTCAAATTTACGTGATGAACTAAAATGCTGTAGAATAGTATCCTACAGCATTGAAATATCGAGAAACACTTTTGTTTCCAACTGTACTATCCATTTTTTTACGATATTGGTAAGCTTTGTGTTTCGCAAAATATTTCCTTAAGCAAGAGTCTTAAAAAAAGTAAATATCAAAATAAAATAAAGGTCTAATTTACTTCACGTTTGCCGTGACTGTGAATGGGTGACGTCATTGATGACATATCGAGACTCTTCCAACCCACATTTAGCCTTTGCTCCCGGCTGTCATTTGTAGATCTTTGACGGTCGTAACGGGTAGTCAGAAGCCCGAAAGTCTGACAACCAGTCTTACCAAGGGTATTCGTGTTGCCCAGTCACTGAGGTATGTAGGTCAGATAGGCAGTCGCTCCATGTAAAATACTGGTATCCAGCTGAATCCAGTTAGACTGGAAGCCAACCCCAACATAGTTGGGAATAGGCTAGGTAGATAGATAGCAGCTGTAGTATTATTTACTGAAAATTGAATATGTCTACCTATAACGGTACAAGAGATACAGCGATTGTTAAGGTCAAGCAAAAAATACCGAAAAAATCACGATTCTTCTATGAGAGCCCCGGTCTTATTTAGAATAATAGCAATAGTAAAGAAATTAAGACAACTAT
Organism: Phlogophora meticulosa; assembly: GCA_905147745.2. Classification (NCBI taxonomy): domain Eukaryota; kingdom Metazoa; phylum Arthropoda; class Insecta; order Lepidoptera; family Noctuidae; genus Phlogophora; species Phlogophora meticulosa. The sequence goes on along the minus strand of LR990520.1, from coordinate 12,557,947 downwards.
CTTAATCTGCAAAGCATAGAGATCACTATGTCAACATGCATGGAAGAATACGAGTATTTCCCCGCCCGATGACTCATGTTTAAATAATTGGAACCATGTGATGAGAAATTTCAGCACCGTATTTTAGGTACAAGTGGTATTTATATAACACTATGCAAGCCCTATGCATTATGCCATTCGGCCTTTACCATGTAAAATCGGTTTTAGTAATATCTTGGAACTTGCTGTAACGTGTGCTACCATTTCATGTAAAATTATCTTAGAAATAAATTTGATTGAAATACTTTGAATACATATATATTTTTTAATTTAGTACCTTTCAAGTTCACAAAATATATTTAAGAGGATGGAGTTGTAATCTTTCAGAGGGCAGGCAAAAAGGTTGAGTGAAGAAACGATTATGATTGATCGTAAATGGCGATTGTTGTTGTGATTATAATAATACTGACCTTTATTCTATTTGTGCTGTTACAATATATCCTTCAATTCAGTGCGCCATTTGGCAAAGGCCTCCTCTAGGTGTTTCCACTAAGATCTATCAAGAGCCGCTGTCCTCCCACACACAGTGACAGTGGGGTGGACAAATAAATAAATAAATATTGCTGGACAATCAAGCTAAGCAGAGCTTGTGTTATGGGTACTAGATGACTGATATACTTAATACAATACATTACATATAAAGATACTTTTTATTATACATAGCAAATACCCAGAACACCCGGAACAAATAGTTGTAGATCGTACAAACATTTGTCCCAAGGCGGGAATCGGACCCGCAACCTCCTCCGTCGCAGGCGGACCTTCGCCCGCTGCGCCACATAGGTCGTCTAAACAGACGGACAAAGGGGTGTTTTGATTCGTTCTCCCATCTTCTTATTTTTTTCCCTTTACTGCGTGTACTGGCTCTTGGATACCAATCCGTTATTATTTTAAGCCATTGGTTTATATTTGTTTTCATCACGTGGCCAGTCCATCTCCATTTTTTTGCTGTCTTAGAAGATGTCTGGCAGTCTAGATTTTGCCCTTAATTGGTAATTTTTTGATGCCTTAACATTTTTGTCATGCTTCCTTCCATTGATATTTGGCAGCATTGCAATTTGTTTCTGTGTTGTTTTGTGAGTGCCCATGTTTCGCATCGGTATATAATACAGGGTAGAATGCAGGTGTTGAAGACTTTTAGTTCTAGCTATTCCTATGTCTCCAGCCTTCATGATCTTGTCATGATGTTTTTTACACCTTTACTGCCAGAAAACGAGACACAATAGAGAATTGTTTGTCGGTTACTTGGCGTTTAAGTGTTAATGAATATTTTCTCTAGCCACTGGCTATTGTTGTGTTAATTTCTTTTCCTGGTTTGGTCTTTTGGTGATATAATTTGGCCTAGATATGTGTTATAATCATCTACATACTCCAGTAACTTAGAATCCACCTTTATCAGATTTTTATCAGATTTGTTTAGCTGTTTTGTTTTTGTTGTGTTCATGGAAAATCCCACTAAATGACTTTCTTTGCTCATAGCTCCGAGCTTCTTTTGATCTTTCTCGATTTGGAATTGCCGTCTGCGAATCTGAGGTGACTTATTTTTTTACCATCGAAGTTGAGACCCAGATGTAGCCAGTCTAGTTTGCGGAATATATTTTCCATGACTGCAGTGAATAACTTGAGTGACATTGGGTCGCTTTGCCTGACGCCTCTTTTCATTTTAAACTTGGGCCCCGTCTCTACTAACTGTATTTTTGCTTCAATTTGATCTGATGAATCAGCGGTCAAATTGATCATTGTTAGCGTCTCTCCTATTTATCTAAACTTTCTCAGAGTGTAGTGTAAAAAATGAATCAAATTCTAAACCAAACACTTCCCATAATAACTGTTTGATATAGTAATTAATTTCAATGGAAAATTGTTGTCAATTTTTTTTTTCTTTAAGCTGCAATGTGAGATATTTAGGTTTTACAAGAAGTATTTAGATACACGTAACGTTCTCTCGACGTATTGAATAATATTTTTTGTATGCAATTCTGTATGATTTTGTTGCGATATTATAGTAGATAAAGAGCTATGTGAAGTAATAAATAATAATCTTGTAAAGGAAGTTAATTTAGTGCCGAAACGGATTCATCAATGGCAATGGCAAATTTGACGACACGGTTGGCGCAGTGGTTGAGCCATCGGCTGCTGCGCCACGTGTTGTGGGTTCGATCCCCGCACGGAACAAATATTTGTATGACCTACAGGTAGTTGTTCCGGGTCTGGCTGTTTGTGTATGTGAGTTTAAATGTTTGTAAACGCACCCACGATACAGGAGAAATTCCTAGTGTGGGGCAACGTTTTTTTTTTAAAAAAATAAAAATAAATAAAAAATAAAATAAATAAAAAAATAAATAATCAAATAGATGAAGAACGAATTTCAAAAAGTCGAACAGTAAACTGCCACGTGCGCCTTAAGGCGCGGTAACATTTCCATTTAAACTTTTTCATCATCTGCCTAGCCTTTTCCCAACTATGTTGGGGTCGGCTTCCAGTATAACCGCATGCAGCTAAATACCAGTATTTTACATGGGGTGATTGCAGCCTATCTGACCTACACAACCCGATTACTGGGCAACACGATGCCTCTTAGTAAGACTGGTGGTCAGACTTTTGGGCTTCTGACTACCCGTAATGACAGTCAAAGAGGAAATAACAGCCGTGATCAGCAGCTTAACGTGCTTTCCGAGGCACGGAGGAGTCACGATATTTCATGATCGGTCAGCCATCCACAGACTGACCTCGGAAAGTGTAGCTTAACCTTCGATCCAACCAATGCTGCTGTTTTTATTTAATCACGAGCTTCTCTTCTTCTCTTTTGTTATGTATAATTCTGAACACTAAACTCATGAAATTAATATTGCATCTCATGAAAAGACACTTTTTCGAATTCCCCAAAGGATCAGGCAGAGGTGTTCCTATACTACACTCACATTTCGTCAGTAATGTTTAAGTCTCGTGTAATAGAGTTAGGGTTATTTGGGTGCCTATTGCCGTAAACCAGGCACGAATTTTAACGGAGAAGTTCCTGATGAATAAACCCAATAGCACTTTGCCCGACCCGGGAATCGAACCTAGGACTTGATACTAAGCAGTAACGCTTGTGACCACTAGACCAACCAGGAAGTCAAATCAATATAAATTACTATAACTTCACAGAAATCTTTATCATGTTAGTCAACAAGATTGCGGACTAGACCATTACATTGGTTTTGCTAAATAAATGTGTCCAATACCATTGCTTCATACATGGGAAAGGTTTGCACTAGTTATTTACTATTGCAACCATTCAATTTTCTGCGTACAGGTATGTGAGTGAGTGAGAGCATATGAGAGTGTGTGAGTGTGGTATAATACGTGCCCAAATCGTAGTATTTACTCCCTGGAGCTAATTGCCTAATACTTTAACTGACAATTCCAATAACTTACCTCAATACTAATCTCAATCCGCTCTTTCAAGGTTACAAATTGAAAACTCAGCCATTGATTGGTTACAAACAAAGATGATCCCTAGATTTGGATTGAGAGACACAAAATTGGACAATCCACACAACATAATCTAGCCCCAAGCTAAGCAGAACTTGTGTGATGGGTACTAGATGACAGATATACTTAATACAATACATTACATAGATAGATATTTTGTATTATATATAGCTAGCATAATCTTTGTAGATCGTACAAACATTTGTCCCAAGGCGGGAATCGAGCAAGCAACCTCTTGCGTCGCAGGCGGACCTTCGCTCGCCGCGCCACATCGGTCGTCTAAGTCTAACTTCATACAATGTTACGACTCGCCATTGTTTTCTTTGCCGCTTGGTGGAAGCAACATGCGTCATGAGACCGCAATGCATAAAAAATAAATGCTTGTTCATAAATGTATTTAATATTCCTAAAATTTGATTTAGCAGCATAATATCTTGGCGTGAATAGAGTATAGCTGACAGCTTTGACATATGTTGTATAGATTCAAGTTCTTCAAAGCTATCAGACAGACGTGTTGCTGGGGAGTTTGTTCCGCCACTTTTTCTTCCCAGCAAAAACACTAGGAAGTGGTGAAAGTTGGGCGTTTTGGGGACTGTATTTTGTAAAAGTTTTGACGTTCAAAAAGTGCTGATTATCAGCCTAATTTGAATAAACGAATTTTGATTTTTGCTGTTAGTCTTACATGACATTGACTAAATGTAGACTGTTTATTGAGTTAGGTAAGTTATTAAATAGTTTTTGGGCCATACAAAAAACTTTTCCCTATTAATGCCATATTGCATATGAAAATCTCAAGGGTAAACTTGAAGCTAATGCTTACGCAACCGTTAAGCACAATGTCGTTCTGAAACACTTGCAGGACACTTAGAATTACTTTAAGGTATTTCATTACGTATCAAGTAAGTTAGGTAAGTACCGGCTTCACTGTGAAGTACAAGTCGATACTTAATAGGTGTATGATATAACCTGATATTACTTCTCACAAACAGTAGGTAACTGAGCTTCGATTGTCATTGTAATAGAAAGGGTCTATCTATACGAAGAATTTATACAATTAAGTAGGTATCTACATTTTTAAGAATACAGATCTATGCTATTTTACCTCGACTGAGGTAAGTATCCATGTTGGTGAAATAATCGACTATAAAGCTGATGCTAATTTTGAGGATGGCAATTATTCTTTTTCTTCGCGGATTATTAATCGAACGGAAAATGGTTACAAACGTGCTGAGTCGGGGAGGGGTTACTAATTTATATAAAATAAAACAAAGACGGAATAACTGGCAATGATAATATGATAAACAATCTGAAAACTTCATCATCATCAGGCTATATTAGTCCATTGCTGGACATAGCCCTCTCCTAATGAGCGCCATAGCGCCCTATCTTCAGCTTGCCGTATCCAGCATCTGCCTGCGGTCTTTCGCAGATCGTCATCCCACCTAGTCAGAGGGCGTCCTACACTACGTTTGCCGTTTCGTGGTCTCCACTTAAGAACACGTTTTTTTTTCTTCTGAAAACTTATTAATATAAAACCCTAAACTATTATTGACACTTCAACTCTCCATAAACGCGTCTTCCTCATACACAGAACACATACACACAAAAAATACATTATCTCACGCTCATACAATGGGACCACCCCGGTACCCTTACAAACAAAAGAAGAAAAGTTACTGGGCAACACGATACCCCTTGGTGGGGTTGGTTGACAGACTTTGGGCTTCTTCGACTAGACACGATATGGTGGGGCTGGTTGACAGATTTTGGGCTACTGATTACCCGTAACGGTTGTCAAAGATCTACAAATGACAGCCGGGACCTACGGCTTTGCATGCTCTCCGAGGCACGGAGGAGTCTCGATATATTAAGAACAGTAACCCATTCACAGACTGTCCTTGACAAGCGTAGCTTAACCTTCAATCGAAGCTTGCGGCTGTTTTCATTTAGCCAGGAGCTCCTCCATCATGTGTCCACCATAGAAACTTACTACAGGACTTGAACTACCGACCTCTTCACCATTTTATAAAGACTTGGCTTGTGTCGGTTTACTCTCAAAAAGGTATAGACACTTAACGTGTAAACAGGCAATTAGCCGTTAAATCCGAATCCCAACACCTGTCTAAAGGCCGAGACACACGGCAGCTGTACATAGTGTAAAAATTATGATAAAACGCGAGGTATATGGTTGGTTGATAGCAATAGGCCCACCCCCTATTACATGGGACTAAAAACATAACTGGAGGAATGTGGGTATACTATAAATGCACTTCTGCCTATCCGTTCAGGAATCATAGAAGTTATGTTATATCATATGACTATAGCGCCCCGCGGTGTTACCCGCTGTTAAAATTCACATTCATCAAACGCGCGAACTGTCAAACGTGCGAAGTCAAAATAGTCGTTATTTTACTGAAATTTTCATTTTTCTTTCCTACAAACTTTAGAAAATTAAAAAAAAGATGAACGAAATCGTTAAACTCGCTCTCAAGTAATGCCGTGACTAAGGGAAACAGGGATTCATTTGATACATATAAAAGATAGACATAGACAATTATAACCTTAATCTATATATATATAAGTGAATCCCTATTTCCCTTGGTCACGGCATCACGAGTGAACGGCTGGAACAATTTCGCTAATTATTTTTTGGGGTGTGTTATTGCAAGCAGAAGATTCAGACAGAAAGAGAACCTAAGAAAATTGCACATAAAATTATACAGTTTCAGAAAACTTAAAGACTGTTTTAACGTCGCTAGTTTGTCAGCTCGCGCATTGACAGTACAATGTCTGTCAGGTCAGCTAGTATCTCAATAGATCTTAAACTCCTAATAGATCTCCATAAACCCTAATAGAGCCGAACGTATATTTTTATATGTTTAGCTACAGGGAAAGTACTTTATCATGACGTTACAACAATCAAATTTTAATCAACTAAAAAAAAAAAAACATTACCCCTTAACCCCCATAGTTCAGTGTTTTACAATGTTTAAACAATTGTATATTGATGTCATAATTATGGTGCCTACATGTCATCCCGAGATGTACAATCCTTAATTGATAAAACCATGAAGCCTGAAATAAATGTATTAGCAATGGATTTAAGGATACATTAATTCATATAAATTAAATTATTAGTATTATTTTATATAAGAGATGCTGTGTGTGACAGGTTTTATCTCAACTTGCTACACGGCCACGCATCTCGAATGCGTAGATACCTAGACGCAATCTAGAGCGAATTTCATCATGAAATACTATGCCGGAATAGTATGTTTTATTACTTTTCTATTTAGGAATATAGGACTCATTTTCTGTAGTATTTGCTTTATTACTTTGACATAGATTTTTGACATATAGTCACGCCTATATTCTCCTAAGGGCTAGGCAGACGTGTACCTTTATTGCAGCCAGATTTAGCCAGTTATGTTTAATTATGTTATAGGGGCGAGCTTATTGCCAGTAAGACACGAATCCAGACTGCGCCAAACAACTAAATGGTCTAAAAATATTTTAGTAGATACAGATGATTTAACATAACTAGGCGAACGGTGGGTGTACTATAAGTATGTTATGTTAGGTAATTGAATGCACAGTCCGTCCATCTTACTTGCATAAGATCAATTTCCGTTCAGTAACTAAACAAATAAACCCTATTTACAAATAAAACCTAAGCGTATTCTGTTGTCAGCATCCGCCGCTAAAATACCGTTTGTTAAGAATTTTAATGTTCGCAAGAAATGTGACAGACAGTTTCCTTTTAAGAAATTCAATGCAGGACAGAAATGACGTAAAACGGAGTTAGAACGGACAAAGATACACTTTGCATAGGAAGTGGTCCTAGACAGCGTAGCTCGAGCCGTGAGTGCTAAGATGCTGCTTTCAAAACAAACCAAAGACATTAAAATGTGAAAATAAGACGACATTCTCTCTTTGATTGGCCTTAAAAAGTTTTTCATCCGCATCACTGGTTGCGAGCATTGCCACGTTGAATGGCAATGTTTGACGACACGGTTGGCGCAGTGGTTGAGCCATCGGCTGCTGCGCCGCGTGTTGTGGGTTCGATCCCCGCACGGAACAAATATTTGTATGACCTACTGGTAGTGAGTTTAAATGTTTGTAAACGCACCCACGATACAGGAGATATTCCTAGTGTGGGGCAAAGTTTTTTTTTTTTAAAGAAAAAAGAAAAGAAAGAAAGAATGGTTATTCTTTGGCCAAAAAAGGCCAGCCGACTGGTCACGTGAAGAGTCGACCAGAATATTATTATCTTAACACTATTCTAACGACTGGCTATGATTTCTTCTTCTTTTCGTATTGATTATAATTGTTTTATAGTAGTATTGTTTTGACGACCTGTGTGGTGCAGCGGGCAAAGGTCCGCCTGCAACGCAAGAGGTTGCGGGTTCGATTCCCGCCTCGAGACAAATGTTTGTACGATCTACAAATATTTGTTCCGGGTGTTCTGGGTATTTGCTATGTATAATAAAAAATATCTATCTATGTAATGTATTGTATTAAGTATATCAATCATCTAGTACCCATAACACAAGCTCTGCTTAGCTTGGGGCTAGATGATGCTGTGTGGTTTGTCCAGCATTATTTATTTATTTATTTATTTATTTATAGTTTTATTTAGCCTCCTTAGGTCCTACTAGGTGGCCAGGATGATCAAGTTTATATTTTGGTCTATCTTCAATGATTTTGTTTAATATTATAATACCTGAAGGTTTAGGAATAGTACTCCGTAGGCATGATGAAAAAGCTGATTTCGGGTATCGTTATTTCAGGCTAGAACTATTCTGGATAGTATTCAGTGACGTAGGTTTAAGTTTTTATTGGGTATGCAATAGTGTCTACCTACGTTACAATTTTCTTTTTCTATGAATAGTTTCTTCCTTTTTATACGGAGTCTATTTAAAAAAAGAGTGAAGCAAAGTAGAACAATCAATAAAATATACGTCGTATCAATAAAATATCCACCCCACGCTACACTCCTCCCGCGCCCTGAAATTTGTGAACTCGAATGAGAACAATTTTTACTAAGCAGGAACCAGAGGCAGGTTTTGTGTGGATCGCAAAATCAGCTCAGGCTGTCTCGAACGGGCACTAAATAAAAAGTAGCATTTTAAGGCTTGGGAGCTCTTGTCAACTCAAAAGCCATGTAGTTAGTATTATTGTAGTCGAGACCTGTGAATCTATTATGTCACACATATTTAACGAATGACGTCTTCAATAAAGCTTTTTGTTTATTTGGTTAATTTGTAAGAACCTTCTACAAAGTATTATAATAATACATAATAATAATACCAGCCTGTTACTGTCCCACTGTGGGCAGAGGCCTCTTCTCATACAGAGAAGGCACGAGCATTAATCATAATTAATTATAAGTCCAGGTTTCCTCACAATGTTTTCCTTCACCGATGTCAGTAATGTCCTAGATGAACTTAGAAAGTACATATTGAATTGAAAAAGTCAAATTGGTACTTGTTCAGGTTTGAACCCATAACCTCGTGTACAAGAGGCAAGGCCTAAACCACTGGGCCATCATGACATTTACAGACATTACTCTACAAAGTATTAGAAAAAAAAAGACGAATGAAATCGGTAAAGTCGTTCTAGATCAAGTTATGGCGTGACCAAGGGAAATGGATTCATTTTTCGTATTATATAGATTAACACCAACTACATATTTGCGTAATATTTAAATTGCACTTCGTTCTGTGAAAATAAATCACTTAAAGGTATAAACTACTCATGCATACTAGACAGTTGTGCATGAGTTATCCAAGCCTTAAGTATTTAAACCTACTCTAGGAAGTTCATCATCTGTATTAGGCTCTATCTCCATATGGTACCTACATTTTAAAATCTGGGTCCGTATAGATAAGGAGTTTCAAAATCTAGGTGGACGAGGTGGGCTAGCCAATTTACAACTCTATAATTACTCTAGGTCTCACTATCAGTAACTTAAGGCCTAAATATGTCAGTCGGTTCACACACGTAACTATACGCTGTATATAAGGCCTAATGTGTAGCAATTAGCTGAAACACACTTTCTAAACCTTTAAAGTACATAAAATTAGTGCAACTGGCGTGGGACCACATCTGTTTCGTAATAATATATTTGCACTGAGCAATGACAATCATCATATTGTATCGGTCAAGATGTAGAACAATTGATGGTTAAGAAAGAATGAAAGAAGATGGTAAATATATTTATTCGAGCCTGATTAAGAGGGTTTATTCTGAAAGTTGGCAACGTCGCAAATAGATGTCAAATATTTCGCTGTTTTGATTAATTTGATAATATTTCTGTATGGAAATAAAAAATGTGGCTAACTAGCGAACTAGAATATTGATTATGAATTGCAATAATTAATATCGTAACACCGAATAGTTAGTTTTAGATGTAAAAAAGTATTTGGTAACTTTCCAAATGCCTTTTTTTCACCTAAAACGGGTACAACATCAAATTCAATGTTATAATTGCAATTCATTAGTAATATTCTAGTCAATTGGTTAGCCAAATTTCTTATTTCCATACAGTATTATTTCCAAATTAATCGAAACAGGTAAATATTTGACAGCTATTTACGACGTTGCCAACTTTTAGGATGCACCCTCTTAAGGCACATCATACAAAAAGAAAAGAAAAAATTGTATACTATTAACTGCCAGTATCTTCTGCAAAGATATCCCCGCCAGAAATTAGGTGATTGGCACACTGCACCGTACCACGCAGAGGGGTGCGTCTTCGTCTTAGGTGTAGTGAACTGTCAGTTCCTAGTCAATTGTCAATTGTATGGGATGTCAGCTCACCTGTGAAGGGTTGGCGTTTTGGGGTACTGTCTTTTGTAACCGTTTTGACGTTCAAAAAGTGCTGATTCTCAGCCTAATTTGAATAAATGAATTTTGATTTTGATTTTGACGTCACCTTCACTTTACCTATATTATCACAAAGAGATTTTTACAGAATAGCGCTGAAGAACACAATATTCACATAAAACCATGTGCCAGAGCTGTTAGTGTCAAAATTCCACAACAAGAAATGGTACTGATTGCTGTTTCACTGTGAATGTTTCAGAAATGGTAATAATGATTACGATGCCAGGCATAAACTTCAGGAATTTCAAGTATCACTCAAGAAGATAATCCAGATATTTATTGCAGCACTGTGTATTCTGCTCGTTCATCGCATGATCGATCGGTACATAAATAAACTTTATGTATATTGTTACCCCAATTCTTGGATGGGGTTACCTATATTATATTTTATTATCATTGCTTGTGAGTTGAGTGAGTTCTTAAATTAGAGGTAAACTTAAAGCCCACACTGTATATTCCTTCTCAAGAAGCTGTCTATAAGTATATACAGCAGATAATAAGGCCTATGTTATGTTTATTAATCTCGGCCAGACAGCCTTTTTACCCGACTACGGAGGCCGGAGGGTAATGTGTTTATCAGGAAATAAAATGCTGGATTCTTTGTGGCCTTCCAGAGACAAAATTCGTGGGCCGATTTTGACAAAATAAACGTGGTTTGATTTGTCTTGATAAGGCCAGTCTTGCGCCATAAAGTATTTTAAAATTATGAAAAAAATGGCGGATTATTGGCGCGTAATTTGACTCTTGATAACTTTTTGGTGGAACTTATCGAGTTTTATTTCCTTTAACTTGTTTCCACATAAATGAAGGGATATAAAGGATGTTCACAAAATAAGAACATTGAACCATACCATATCTAAATAAAGGACTCGAGGAGAGGACGCTGAAAATGTGAATCACTAAACTGTACAAAATAAATGAATCCCGACTGCAAAAATCAACCAAAATTTCAAAAACAAGTAGTAGTATTAGGCATCAAATTTGTAATCGAACTAAAATAATAGCCACCTACTGAAGTTAGGCAAATGTTTTTAGTTTCAAACTAAGGAACACACACTGAACTCACGCTCAAATCGCTTCTTGCCGGTTTTTTTCTAAAGGTCCTTAGAAACTCTATCATTTACTTAAAACTTCTCTTTTAAAAAATCCATACTTCCATAATCATCCATCAATAATACCACCATCTATAATAATTATGATAAATGTAACTCTGTTTGTTACTTTTTCGCGACCAAACGGCTGATTGGATCGTAATAAAATTTGGAAAGGAGATAGATTATGTCCTGGGAAAGAGCATGGGATAGTTTTAAATCCGTAATTTTGTCTGCATCTGCTAAAACCGGACAACAACATTCACTCGGATGAAGTCGCGGGCAAAAGCTAGTATAAATAAACCTGAAGTAACGTTATGTCACGTATACTCGAAAAAAGTTTATCAGTATAAACTTCAGATTAACCATTCATTTTAAAATAAGAACCAGTATTGTAACTTTACTGTGCGTATGTTAATAAGGGTTAATGACTAGTCTTAATAATATGCGTCAAAACTGAAAGTATTTGACCTCATTTTAATTTAGACAGAGTTTGTTTGAAAATTAAAGGACACGGTCTAAGGTGAGGTAATTGGAGCTAGAAAAAATGTAGTTGCTTGTGTTATCGCCGTCAAAACAATCGAATGGTATCAAGTGTAACTATGAATGTGTCCCCAGTAAGTGCATCTAAGTCAGGTGCATAGAGTGGGGTCCTATATTTATAAGACGCTTGCGCCGACGCAAGTTGCCGGGAGTGTGTTGTATCGTTGTGCACCTTAGATACGAATATGCGGGTGAGTTGCGCCATTTACGAAATTGTATAGTTTATTTTTTTTGTTAATAGTTGCATTTTTTAGACGATGTTTTTTCCCCTAACTATGTCTTTACTTTATATCTTTTTTAATTTAAAGAATATTTTATACGAAAAGTTAAAAAGTTTTTTTTAAAATTAGCTTTTAACTTTTTACTCGTAATATTTTGTTTTTAAAACGCTATCACGAAGCTAATTCATTGAAAACAACTTGCCAGTCTATATCTAGATTAACCAACTGCAAATAGATACTGCTCACAACGTTTATATTACGCTATGCAAAACGAGAGCTTTTATGACGCAATCAGTACCTTAGCATCTCTCCTCTTAAGTAAACACGGAAACAGCCGGAGATATAAATCATGTCCGTGGGCAACAAACAGGTTGCTATCTCGGCATTAAACCTCTTTTGAAATCATTATATCAATTTTAAATCTAGCAACTTTTTCTTAATCCGCGTCTATATGAGGTGCCTTTAGGTGCCTGGTTAGGAATAGGATAGACTTCCACTTTTTAAATCATGATTATTATCTAACCAAGTTTAAAACAGATTTTATTTAAAGACAATATTCCATGCAAAATAAAACATAGAGCTTTTCTTAAACCACAAAAGTAGCTTTAAGGAATTTGATGAAAAACTTATTGTCTATAATATAATATTAATTCGTGAAGCGAAAAAGTAAGAATATCGTTTAATTGAGACACGCACATCCATACTTATAATTATTAATGATATCATAAATGGGAAAGTGTATGTGTCTGTTTGTCTGTCTTTCACGGGAAAACCATTGAACGGATTTCGATTAAATTTGGCAGAGAGATAGATAGCATCCCGAGGAAGGACATAGGCTACTTTTTATCAGCAAATCACGCGGGCAAAGCCGCGGGCGGAAGCTAGTAAGTAATATAAGCAACAAAAACTTAAACTAAAACTGAAACTAACAAATATCAAAGTACTTAGGTACTTAAAAAGCGACTTAGCAAAAACTACGGATTCCTCTTTAAGAATATTGCGGGCACGGACGAATGTGAGATTTGGCACGTATATTTTATATGGAGAAGATTTGCAGAAACATAAAACTGTCGAATTTCGGCTACTGGGCGCCCACTAGTATTCATCATTGTAGGTCCTATTTTGGGGTTTAACTACTCAAACCGGTTTATTATTTTTCTGAAATCTAATTTAAGATGAGGCTAGCTATTTCAGGTGCTTCTGAAAAACCTTTTTATATAAAAAAAACCCGTTTGTATTGCAGATGTTTTTGGTATTAGCATGCGTGAGCGCAGCGGTGGCGGTGGCAGTGCCAGTGGAATACGGCGGATACTACGCGCATGCGCCCGTCGCAGTCCATGCGCCTGTGGTCCATGCAGCACCGGTGATCCATGCTGCCCCGGTAGTCCATGCTGTGCAGGCTGAAACAATTGTAAGTGTTTAGTGACACTTGGAAGTGGAAGGGTCTTTTGCCACACGTGTTATAGAACTAGTGTTTCATCTGACCCTGGTAACTCACTAGCTCGAAGCACGGTTTAGTGTACTCCATCTTTGTATTAATAAAGCTGTATAATCTTTTTCTGTGATCGTAACCTTGGTTAATGTTGATGTCACGGTTATTATTTTAGTTGGTTAGTATTAATAAGTATCGGTAGGTAATTAAATAAAAAATACTTTTAAATAATAATAATCAAAAATAATAATAAAACATTTTATCATAAAAATAACGACATTTAAAACTTTTGTTTGAACAAAACGTTAGGAACTTATTAGGAATATGAATATGGAGGGTTACAAGAGTAGAGGGAGGCCAAAGAAAAGATGGATGGATTGTGTGAAAGATGATATGGCTGGAAAAAGGTGACTTTTGAGATGACGACAAATAAAGAAGAGACATGCTGCGCCAACCTCAAATAATAGGGATAAGGACCGGAAGATGATGACGATATTAGGAAGTTTGTACCGGTTTTAGTGATTATTTTCTCATAAATTATTATTCAAGTAACCATGTGGCGCGGTTGTTATGATCTACGTTATATATCTCTCTGGCCGCAACAAATACCTATATATATTTTATTGGTTAATGCATCCTTCATTTAGTTCCGTGCGTCAGTGCAATGCGGTTTTATATTAAAATGCCTGATAGTTCGCTATTTAACATGTATACCCACCACTCATATTTCCTTAAATTCTAATGACATGTTCAGAAAACATAACTTTTACTGAAGTATGCTCCTACTTCAGTAAAAAAAACTGTCAGAAAAAAGGTGAGTGCTGCAACTTTCCACACATTTTAAAAGCCTTCATACCTTACTTGTTTTGTACCAAATGGCGCGATAGCGGTTATTGCCATTTTCTTAGATAAAAGTACAAGTTGTCTGTATTTATTTATTTAGACTTAATGCAACAAAAGTATAAAGGCAGATTTAATGCCTTAGGCATCCTCTCCCAGTTAACCAAAGTATTATTAGAGATTACTTAATGGATGCTTGTTGAAGGGACAATGGCTGAAAAATAACAGCCTCACAGTAATTAAAGGTTAATCCACTCTTGCTGAGGTCAGTAAATTGATTTATCACGTGACCCTCCTTGAGAGCCGTTAGTACCAGCTGTCAATTGTAAATCTGTAACAGTCGGTAAGCTAGCCAGAATTCGTGATTGAACATAATACTCAAGAAAACGACAACAACCGTCGCCGCGTCGAGTAGTAGCCCACCAGACACAACACCCATCTGGTTGGAGTATCCTGCCTTTTCTAGGGTGGATGAAGAACTGAAAAACTTGTTCCTCATAACACATAATTGCCTTGTCTCCACTAACGTCAAGCAAAGCAACGTCTAGTTAAATAATGTCAAACATAATCAGTTTCGAAACGAACGTTTCGAGGTTGTGGGTTCAAACCTGGGCAAGTACCAATGTGAGTTTTTCAATTCATATGTACTTTCTAAGTTTATCTTGGAAGTCACTGACATCGGTGAAGGAAAACATCGTGAGGAAACCTGGACTTATATAATTAATGTTAGTCTGAAATCGCCAACCCGTCTTGAGCAAGCGTGGTGTTTGATGCTCGTGGCTTCTCTGTATGAGAAGAGGCCTTTGCCCTGCAGTGGGATATTAATAGGCTGGTACTTTTTTTATAATCAGTTTCATAAGCAACCACTCCCATTTCACCATTCTTTTAGGCAACTGTCTAAGCACCGAGCTTTTGAAAAATTGGTGTCGTAATCGCCTTGTCGTTGGTTTAAGGCTTTTTGCACTACATAACCACTTAATGTTTAAGCATTAACTAACCTATCAGGTGTCACATAGTGTTGGTGTGATAAAGTTGTCCGATTACTTACATATTGGCGCCAACTGTCTGTTACGTGTGCAGTTGAGCTTTCAAGCGTTGTAAGTGATTTATCAGTAGCGTAAAACACTCATTTAGTCTTGGTTGAAACGGAGCGCGGCGGGCTGAGATATCATCATCCTTCTCCCTTTATCCCAATATGCTTGGAGTCGGCGTAACATCTCTTCTTCTTCCATACGGCTTATAGCCATGATCTCAATAGTTCATATCTCCTTTCTAGCCATATCTTATTTCCCTGCGTCCATCGTTTCTTCCAAGACAACCATCTCTTCTACTCTTATAACCATCAAGGTTTATACTCTATACTTTCTTTATATTTTCCTTATTCTTCCATGTCAACCGATTTCCATTCGACTTCTCGGTCATTGAACACTTCATAATACTCATTCCTTATTCTATCCATTAGCGTAACACCACACATCCCTCTTAGCATTCTCATTAGAAAAATATGATTATTTGACATTAATTTTTAAATAAAAAAATGGCCTTTTGAAGTAGTGTGAAATAAAGTACTTAGACCATTTTAAAAATATGTCACATTTTTCTGAAAACTTTGAACTGAAAACATAAAATACAGGCCCAGGCTTAGTTTGGGAGTTAGCATCAGTACTGATTGAGATGACATTACATATGTACCATGCTTCTTATTATCTTATTGATATTTTTATGAACTGTTTGTGTCTTGATATGAAATGCTTATTTCGCAGTCTTATCCAAAGTACGCGTTCAACTACGGAGTGAAGGACCCCCACACTGGCGACATCAAGTCACAACAGGAGGAGCGTGATGGCGATGTCGTTAAAGGTCAGTGTACAAGATCCTATAACCTTTTTGAAATGTGAACAGCCAATTATGATAAAGTACTTCTCCTTAATTGAATTTAGGTGACTTAGGTAACCTATGTCGTGCGTTGGAACCTAATTGTTAACGTCTAACTTAGAACACATTTATTACAAATGGAAAGCAAGGGCGATTTTCGACCCAGGGCAGATTCGACCAAACCTAAGTATAAAGTAACTTTTAACTCGAGGAATTATTTCAGAGTCTAGAAAACAATCTTGGCCGAATGGGGGACTCGGGGGAACTTAGACACTTTTCCAATTCACTCCATATCAGTTGATTTTGTTTATTTAATCTACAATCTAAGAATGACTATTCGATATTTATATTCAACGATTCGATATCCGAAAAAGGGTCATGAATACTGGAATAACGTATCCCAAAAAATAATATGACAACGTTATTTAAAAAAAATAAAATAAATTGTTATTTAATATTTTTACGGTTTTTGCCTTCAAATTCCATGTCATGACTTGTAGGTCCTGATATCCAATGATCGTTTTGCAATGTATTTTCTATCCTGTAATGACCAAATTAATGGACTTAGCACGATTACTAACGATATTTTCGCGGATCGGTAAGGGTTGAAATTTTGTTCATAAGGGTGATTTCTCCTAAAGTAAGCCAGCACAAAAGCTGTACTACTAAACTCACATTTATCTTTTCTTCAGGAAGCTACTCACTAGTAGAGCCGGACGGTTCAACAAGGACAGTGGCATACTCCGCGGATGACCACACCGGTTTCAACGCCGTCGTGCACAAATCAGGACACGCCGTCCATCCGGTATGATTCATTGAACACTATTTATTTATTAGCGAAAGTGAATTAAGTAATCCATGATCTTTATTGCTAAAAGGGACTTTTGTGTCTCGGAAAATTAGATACATTCAATTAGGTGGTTGAATAAAATAAATCCCAAGTAAACTAACGTACTCTGCGACTTCCACGTCATCTTGCCATCTTTTTCTCTGGCGAGACCAGTAAACTAAAGGTGAGTCAGACCTATATGGCTATCCGGCTTCATGCATCATGTTGCTGGATATCCATCTATATGGCTATCTAGCGAAATGGGCCAACACTCGGCGGAAAGTCAAATAAATAAGATCCTTCCATAAATGATAAGGAACTTATTTGTTTAACTTCACGGCTCCAGTTTCTTACATCACTTGTAAGGATTTTAGGTCGCTATCGGATACTTTTATTTATTTATTTAATTTAACCTAGCATCTCATCTAGATTCTACAAAGGGTAAGGCAGAGGTGTACCTATTATCACAGCCACATTTCTCTAGTTATGTCTTTTAGAATAGGAGGCGGGCCTATTGCCATCAACTAGGCATTCAGACTCGGGCTGCTACTGAGATATTTTAGATGGATTATTTATAGACTCAAAATAAGTCAAAAAATACCATTAAATACCCTCATTTATAGAATAATGTTTTGTCCCTGATAACTTCTTGTCATAAAATTACACAAACCCGATTTCTCTGCTATTGCGAGCCGACGAAGACTCTTGCGCAAACAGTAATGGCGCGTGCACTTATAAGGAAATGCTACAACTTGTGGATGTTGGTCAAACTACTCCGAATTTCCCAGATAACAGGCGTTGGGTGTTCCGAGAAAAAGGCTCGATAAATATTTTAGTGTTTTGCTCATTGATAAAACTCACTTTAGGAGTTAAAGTGTATTGGAATGCCTTATTACCGTTTCTTCTTATGGTTATTTCGAATCTAGTCCGGTTTTACCTAGATTTACTTTGATCCCTCGCGTCGTTTGAAAAAAAACACCAACTAGCAAGGTTGGTATTTTTCTGCTTAACCAATACGCCACGCCCTTTATGATGCAAGTCCTAAAGTATCTTACCGGTTGGAAGTAAATTGTATTTTTATTCGCAACTTAGTGTGCGTGATATCTACGTGATAAATATTTGTGATTGACGCGTATCTCGAGCAAAGTTTGTTTACGAATTCATTTTAAAAACTGTATATGGGGCAATTAATAAAGGACGTTGAACTGCCGAAATTATACTTCAAGAATATTCCCAAATTGCCCGGTTTTTCATAAGTTTTTATTCCGTAAAGCAAATCAGGTTTTTGAAAACATCTAATAGAGGTCTTTAAGAAAACTGAAAATCATGAATAGAGATAAATATCGAAAGTAATGTAAGAGTTGAACTATAAATAATCAATTACCAGCGAAATGTAATGGTTGAGTAGCCACAACCTTGAACCAGCGACGCAACTAACGCGCAGATAAATTTATTTGCTCGACTACAGCAACGGAATGTACCGTTTCAAAATAGGTTCACGACTTTTTTTATTGTGCAACATTTATGAAATCTTACAAAACTTGAGAACTTAACCTTAAGATTGAGAAGTTCTGTAAACTTTTAATGGGACATCCCGATACGGGGTAAACCTTGACATACTCTACACTTGTATCTGAACCGTCTTGTTACCTTTATCAGTAATGACAAGTGAACAATATTCCCAAATTTTATGGCTTAACTCGTATAATATGACGACACGGTTGGCGCAGAGGCTGAGCGATTAGCTGCTGCGCTGCGTGTCGCGGGTTCGATCCCCGCACGGAAGAAATATTTGTATGGCCTACAGGTAGGTAGTTAGTGTTCCGGGTCTGGCTGTTTGTGTATGTGAGTTTAAATGTTTGTAAACGCACCCACGATGCAGGAGAAATTCCTAGTTTGGGGCGACTCTTTAAAAAAAAAGGAAAAAGAAAAAAATATAAAATGGAAAGGATAAAATGCCTATAAATGCAAAACTTGCTTCTTCTAAGACTAGTTTCCTATAACAAGCAAAATAAATTACTGGACTTTACCTGTAGTCTCCTGTTAGCTTGCGTTTTAATTTTAGCCATTACAATCCCACTGCATAGGAGAGACCACCTTGTAGCGTTCATTTATCATCATAATCATCATATTCTAAATTTTGTTAATGATTATGTATCATTCTAAACATTTTCGGGAAACTTTCGTCTCCTTTTTGCGGTAAATGAGGGCTGACTAAAACAGGCTACTAAGTAACCTAGCTAGGACATCAGATCGTCAAATTGTATTGTTACCTATTCTTCACAGATGTAAAATATTTCTAAGTAAGTTGTCATCCTACTTTGTTACCACTGTACCACTTTCTTGTATGAAATAACAAAATATTATTCATATTACTTTAATCCATAGCCTGACTTCATCTACTGCTGGGAAAAGGTCTCTGTTTGTATATTATAAGCTAATCCGCACGTTCGTGTATTCTGGATTCTACAAACGATCTCGACAATTTTGATAATGTCGTCTGCCTTTCTCGCCACCGACAGCGTCCATTAATTAGAAATAATATTGCGGCTGTAATAACAGCCGTACGGATCGATCGAAGGTTAAATTACGCTTGCCTAGGTCAGTCTATATGTGGGTGACCATCTTATACGTATTAATACCCCTCCATGCCTCGCACGTAAAGCCGTTGATCCCGGCTTTCATTTGTAGATCTTTGACAGTCGTTTCAAGTAGACAGAACCCGGAAAGTCAACCACAAAGACAACCTGCCTAACCAATAGGCATAGTGTTACCCAGTAACTAGTTTGTGGAAAAGGACTTGACAGATGCGGAATGTTGAAAATGATGACCGGCCGTCCATATCCTCCTGCATCATATACTCCTGCTTATCAATAATCTCATTGTTATAACAGTTTCATCATCTTTTTCCAGCAACAAGTAGCGGTTGCGCACGCGGCTCCAGTTCACTACGCGGCTGCGCCAATCGCAGTGGCTTCCTACGGCCACGGATATGGACTGCACTAACCACTTACTACTTAATTTTAACGACTCATGTTTATACTGTACATTAATGTTAAGGGTGGGTTATGTTATGCGTACGCGCAGGGTTCGGGTGGAGCGTTTTGATGGTTTAGAATTCCGAAAATAAAAATTCCGAGATATGTTGCTGGTGATGACTAAGACTAAAGATTTTTTACTGATTTGAAGACTTGATTAAACTCGACTAAGAAGCAACATGGCTCGTAATTTCGGAAGCTAACATTAAATGCAATTTAAATGGGTATGATTCTGAAGCATATAAGTATTTGTGTGGAAGGATTATTTGAATAATAAGAGTTTGTGGATATTTATTCACGTACGTGAATAACTTGCCATTGTATAAGAAGCATCTGAAGTACAATTATCAATATTTACTTATATATTTAAATGCTTTTATAATTCTAATAGTGTTTAGAGATCACTTATAATTTAATTATAAATAAATAAATGAGTCGTTTGTACCATTCATAATTATTGTGTCTAAGTTTTTGTTAGAAGTAGATCGTGTTTCTAAAACTATTCAGATTCATTTGCCATGATCTCAATATTTTGACATTGTATTTTGTTTTTACTAAAAATCCTGTCAATTGTGTTTTCAGATTTTTAAAATGTGTAATTTTGTAACTATTAAATAGATATTTTTGTATTAAAACTGTATTTTTTTTATATTTAAATCTAAGCTAGCTTTCCCTTAAGATGAAAATATTACGAAATGTGAGGAAAATTCTCGACTATGTTATTAACCCGTTGGTTCACTGGTGTGGGATGTTCAATAAATAATGCTGGACAATCAACACAGCATCATCTAGCCCCAAGCTAAGCAGAGCTTGGGTACTAGATGACTGATATACTTAATACAATACATTACATGGATAGATATTTTTATTATACATAGCAAATACCCAGAACACCCGGAACAAATCTTTGTAAATCGTACAAAAAATTCTCCCAGGGCTGGAATCGAACCCGCAACCTCCTGCATCGCAGGCGGACCTTCGCCCGCTGAGTCACATCGGTCGTCTTGAAATAGTACGTATTAAACAAAATGGGCAGTCGTATCACGGTTGAAAGTTCATTCAGCATAGAATACGCTGACTCCGTGGGTATTAATCAGTAACTGTTCCATTCGTATTAAAGTGGTTAATATTAATCATACATAGTTAATAGCCCAGTTAACAAATGGCCCATTAACACACCCGTGTAATACCACCATAAAAATAAATGGAGAACACGTGAATGGAATAATAATGAAACAAACGTAGGATAAACAGGGACAAGGCGACTCTTTGGCGGAGTCGCCAACTTGCTCCTAGGTAACTTTTTTCTTAGCTTTCAAATCAAATGAAATCAAAATAATAACTTTGAATTTTTATTAAATACAAGCTTTTGCTCGCGGCTTCGCTCGCGTTAGGAAGTGGGGGGTTACAAAGAGACTAAAAGTAGCCTATATCACTCTCCATCCCTTCAACTATCTCCACATAAAAAATCACGTCAATTTGTCTCTCCATTTTGCCGTGAAAGACGGACAAACAGACACACACACTTTCCCATTTATACTTTAATATAATATTTATACATATTAGTATAAGTATATAACTATAAGTATGGATATCTTATACGATCTTTCGTGGTGTTAACTGTTAACTACATTCAAGCCACCAACACCAATATAAGTTGCTTTCAAAATCATCGAAATAGTTGTTAAATAAACTTTTTATTTATTTATTAAGTAACTTTTCCGAAAATTATAAAAAAAAAACAAAAAAAGTTATTTTCGCAAAACTGACAGCTACACAGACGCAGACGACGGCAGTTCATTAGTTTTTACAAGTTGATGGAAAATTATAGGTAAGATTTCACAGATAGCACTGACGTTATTGGTGGATGTACTTCAGAAAGTTCGGGTGCGTAGTAGTATGACTAGATGTATGAACATAAACGAAGCAAAAGGAGTATCTATAAATAAGTAATAGCAGGTGGGGTTCTGTAGTTTCTGCCTACCCCCATGGGATAGAGGCGTCAGTTTATGTACAGACAGTATTAAAAAAAACAGCAGACAGTGCTATATTCGCATTTTAAATACAATTTGTATACTAATGTTTTTATCGTCAACACAAGATTTAAGTTCGATAACCTCTAGTGACTTTATTTAGATATATTTAATTTACTAAGCTACATCTTAATTTATTTGGTCGTTTACCACAAAACCAGTTTTAAATATAAAACCTGTTATATTGACAAATGTCTTATTTCCTTAATGTTACATCCTATTCTGGAGTGGATACTTAATCATCCTCAAAAAGATTGACTAACTGATATGGTATTTTATTAGTGTTTTATGAGTTAATTCAGTGAGCTTTATTCTCCTTTAATTCTCGTCATTTAGAAGATTTTTTAAATTATATTGTTATTTTTTATGGTAGTTACGTGTTTTCAAGCCAATGGGGATCAAAATTGCCATTTGCTAAATGCAGATGTCTTTTACGAATTGTTATTATTTATTTTGATTTAGATCCGTAGATAGAAAAAAAAAATGGGAGAAAGCTCCTTGCAGATAAGGAGGAAATTGGAATGCCAGTCGTTGTCCATAAAATCTGCTCCTTTAACAATGATCAATGGTAGATCTGTAATTTTCGCATATACTTTTAATTGTTTAATTTTTTTATTGAAACTATAGAACAATAGTCACAGCGTAATTGACATGTAAGAACAACATCAGTGCTGCCATGGCGAGCTTACAGTTTGGAACCCCATTGAAGGTAGATTTATTAGGCTGGTAGATTTATACTTAGTACAAGCCATTTCTGTGTAGTAACCATTTTGTACTTACCACCAATACTACCCAATATTTGATGGTTCTTAAGTGAAGCATGTTCAAAGTCAACGATTAAAAAAACCTGCTAAATTATTAAAAGTGCAAAAAACATTAGTATCTTGCAGTCAGAGTAAGACTGCGTATTTGGGTTTCTGAAAGGTTTTCTGGTCATAACCTTAAGTATGCTTAAGGTTGGATTCCCATTGGCTCTCTGAACTCGTTCCACTCCAAGGAAAATGGTTTTTATAAAAACGCCCACACCGAAATGCGATATCCCAGGTTGGATTGACACAATGCAAGGTAAACCATTTTTAGGGTGTCACGGTTTGTAGACTCTCTGAGAGAGTTGAAATGGTGTATATATATTTTGACGACCTATGTGGCGCAGCGGGCGAAGGTCCGCCTGCGACGCAGGAGGTTGCGGGTTCGATTCCCGCCTTGGGACAAATGTTTGTACGATCTACAAAGATTTGTTCCGGGTGTTCTGGGTATTTTCTATGTATAATAAAAATATCTATCTATGTAATGTATTGTATTAAGTATATCAGTCATCTAGCACCCATAACACAAGCTCTGCTTAACTTGGGGCTGGATGATGCTGTGTGGATTGTCCAGCATTATTTATTTATTATTTATTTATATACCGCATGGTTTTGGCTTCAAGTTGCTTATTCCACCATAGTCCATTGGACACCTAACTATGTCGGTTCAAATAAGAGCAGGACACAGGCAGGAGCAGAGGGGTGAAAACATGTGTGAGCAGCTACCGAGACATAGGGGCGGGAGGTGTTACGCCGAATGGGAATGGAATGTAAACTGTATTTTGAACGTTTAGTGTACGTAGATTTGCATGGAGCCAAGTCATAACTTTAGTAAGTGTCGATTCAGCATACATAGGTTTACAATGTCCCAGGGACATAAGCAGATAAAAATGGCCCCACACTAATAGATTTGCAATTGGGATATTCATATAGAAGACGTCATCATCATCATCATCCTCTTGCCCTTATCCGAATTGATTTGGGGTCGGCGCAGTCTTCATCTGCCATACATTTATATTTGCCGTCGTCTCAGAAGTCACCTCCTTCCTAGCCATCTTTCACACAATCCATCCATCGTTTCCTAGCTCTCCCTGTACTATTGTAACCCTCTACATTCATACTCAAAACTTTCCCCACAACATGATCGTCATTTCTTCGCATCACGTGTCCATACCATATCATATAGAAGAGGTAATTTACACATTTGACGAATGATAAAACATCCTTAAATACTTTACTACCTTAAGTGTGCCCCTAGGTATTATGTTGGATCCCCGTGACATATGGTGTCATAGGTCTCTGATCGGTGAGGTGCGTGTCAATTTTTACTTGCTGTTTGCGATTTCTAAGATATAGGCCTTTAAAATCTCGCGTACAGTGCCACGAATGCTAAGGTGTTCTAGCTTTGAGGTAAGTTGGGGAACAGAAAATGTATCCAGCGCCTTTGATCGGAAACATTATACAGTTAAATTTATCATGGAATTTAGCTACACGGTTTCAAGTAAATAATGAAGTCTTCAAGAGGAGAAATGTCACAGGTTTAGGTACACAATGCAAAACAATGAACTTTCAATAGCAATGAAATTTATTCACCACAATAAAAAAAAAGAACAAAATTCATTTGTTTTTATTTTATTGTGTTGCGGAAGTAAGTTGATAAGTTGGGAACAGAAACTGTATCCAACGCCTTTGAACGGAAATGTTATACGGTTTCAAGTAAATAATGAAGTCTTCAAGAGGAGAAAAGTCACAGGTTTACACAATGCAATAAAACAATGTATTCACCACACACGTTGACAGTCATAAAACAAAATTCTACATGGCTGCTGCTGATGTGTAGTATCATAAAATAAAGTGTACTTCGAAGAGAACAGTCGCAAAAGCATTTTCTGATGTTCCGCGTGGGTGATCCGCCTCAAAAGGAGCATTCCAAACCCGGAATTTTACGGTATAGTGCCTTTTATGCCAAATCAT
The DNA here is from genome assembly GCA_905147745.2 of Phlogophora meticulosa. NCBI lineage: Eukaryota > Metazoa > Arthropoda > Insecta > Lepidoptera > Noctuidae > Phlogophora > Phlogophora meticulosa. The sequence goes on along the minus strand of LR990520.1, from coordinate 12,532,864 downwards.
CTTTATATTGACCCCTAACATTGTTACGTGTAGTTTTTTTTAAACCTAAGCAATAAAAGTGCCGCTAAAATGAGATAACTTAGGTTAGGTAAAGAGTTTATCAGTTGAGTGAAAATAAAGTGGTCCTTAAATGCAGGAGTCGTTAAAATTAACTCACGATAACATTAACTGTATGAATTGAAATGTAAATCAAGTTAACAATAAAACGTCAGTGATTAAATTAAGTGAAATAATTAAGAATGTATGATGTGTTTAAGTGCATCGAACTTTTCTAAAAAGCCATGCCATTACAATAACTTAACATCTGTCAACTAACATCATTATACCTAAAATTCATCACACAATCATCTTTTTCGTTTTTCTTTGCAAATCTATCCACCATATATGAACATTTCTATTAAAATTAAATTTAATTTAATGGCTGCTATTCTTTTTTCCCGACAACTTCTTTAAAATTGATTTCTATACTTAGTCATTTCCCATCATTGCCTGTCATGTATTTAACTGTTTTCGCGTAAAAGGAAATACTGTCGTATAGACAGAGAGCCTGCAATCAAACCCATGCATCATTGCCGGCATTTATATATTTGATAGCACGGTTGGCGCAGTGGCTAAGTGATTGACTGCTGCGCTGCGTGTCGTGGGTTCGATTCCCGCACGGATCAAATAATTGTATGACCTACAAATAGTTGTTCCGGGTCCGTATTCAATGTTTGTAAACGCACCCACGATTCAGGTGAAATTCGTAGTGTGAGGCAAAGTTAAAGAAAAAACAAGATTAAATTTGAGTTCTTGGCTCACGGTAGAGTAGTGGTGTCGTATTGTCTCAGGAGTACGGTCCAAAATCGCTTAAAGTAATTAAGGATCACCGCTGAAGATAAATGTATCATATCAAACTGTATCATAGCAATATCGCTAAAACCGTAATAATAAGAAAATTTGATGATCCTAAACCCATACAAAAATTACATACATATTATCACATTATTTACTTATATTTTTTTTTGTTTTCAAATATGCGTCACTCTTTCCTAAGTTTTTTTTATTACTAAGCTGGTGAACTTAATTTATTATCAGAATAATAAATCAATACTTATTACATAATAATATGTTTTTGTTTCCATGCCCTGCGATAGTCCTGCACCAAGGGGGGGTTGTTTGGGAGGTGGTTTCGGCCCTTCGTACGTCTCTTAAAGATCCGGAAACCCAGGGTCCCAAAAAATGACAAAAAGCAACATATCATAGATGTAAATTTTTCGATATCTGAGCAACTCATTTTACCATGGCTTGTGTATTCGGAGAAATGATTTCTTATCCATCGCGAAATACGTCACCATGCGATCGTTGCGGACGTTGTTTATAAAATATGGGCTAGTTAGACGTGATTATTTTTGGCATACAGTAATCGAACCTTTAAATTTCATATGGTGTTGGCCGTTTTGCCATGATGCAAAAATGTTAATGGTTGGCTCTCTATCTAGTATCCTGTTGTACCTAGTATGACATCACTGAAGTGAATACGGGCGAAATTGCCTTCACCCACTGACTTTATGAGCACTGTGCGTGGCCGTTGTTTTTTACGAAGAAAACCAACTAAAAGGAGAGGCCGATAAATATGTTCATTCATGTGGACGAAGTTCGTAACACTGTGCAGACTTGCCCAAGTTTATGTGTGAAATTGTGAATATTTTTTTGAGGAATATGGATACCAGTTTTAAGGTAGGACCAGCGTGTAATATTTGGGTGTCATCTTTCCTCTGGTGACAAATTAACAATATATATTTATTTGAATGAGGGAGTTATTTGTTGTAGTTACTACTAGATATTTCAATTATTATTGTTTTATTGAATTTTATTTTTTATTTTGTACTGAACAAGATAAAATCATAGAAAACAAAATACGATGTTAGCGCACTAAAAACAAGTAATAATATGTATATCGTTGTGCATACACATTGGTGTATATCACAGATAATGCAAAAACAATATTTTGCTAACCGGCAAGATAGTATTATTGGGTATTATTTTTCTTGGCTAAATGACCAATTTAATAAATAATACAAATCTCAACGATTTTTTCTAAAAATTGAAAAAAAATCTTTATTGTTTTCATCGCTAATAATGTAAACATGTGAATAGGTACGAGAAATGTAATTGACTAACTAAACTTCCTACACGTTTGTAGTCGTTGTTCATTAGTAGTAACTACTTTCGTCTATGGAAATTCCCATTAGAAAAGATTAATTATTTGACTTAATACAAAAACTACAATTAAAAATTGATACTTTTTGCTTCCATGCGTATCAAATTAACAGACACATAACAAATGGGTAACATTACTCAGACAGAGTTTAATGTAGACAAATGAGCTTTAGCTCAGTATCGGAAAATAAACGCATGTGATCATATACAAAGATTAATTCATAATTTTGGGTCATCTTACAATGAAATCATCTTGATAAGTTATTATTTTAATAAGTTATACCATTACTAATTTATATTAAAGAAATAATTGCATAAATGTATAGGTTTTGGGATGTTTAACAGCAGGGACTTTTAAAACCTAGAAATGATTTCATTATCATCATCTAGCTTGCTTTTTCCCAAAAACATACAGATATAGCGGGCTTGAAGTCTAACCGGATGCAGGTGAATTCCTGTATTTTACATGGAGTGACTGCTAATCTGACATCCACATCCCAGTTATAGGGTATCACGATACCCCTTGCTAAACTTTCGGGCTTCTGACTGATCTGTAATTACTGTCTAAGATAAAATAAAGTTAAGAATACTCTGTCACAACACTGTGCAACATAGGAATGTGATGGTAATATGTGCCTACAGATATCCCTATCATAAAGGAATACTTCATACACAACTATTCAGTAGGACATAGGCATGAGTTCGAATCCGGTTTTTTACAGGTAACGAATGACTGAAGCCAGTACCAACAGTCGCCCTTCACACTACTCTTTATTGCTTTCTTTGCATATTATTTTATCCTACAAGAATTCGCACTATGCTCAAGAGTTACTTATAGATAAATATAGGTACCTGGATTATCAGGTTTTCCTAGTCTGTCACACTGTGTCAAGAGAAGGTAAAAATATTTTTAGTAGAATTAGAATTGTTTAGTATGAACGGAATTAAAAAAAATTCCTCGTTGGTCCAGTGGTTGCAATCGCTACAGCTGAGCGTTGAGGTCTTAGATTTATGCCTGGGTCGAGCAAAGTCTTGAAGGGTTTTTCATTTGGAATTTCTTAGTAGCAGTCCAGTCTATTCTGTTAAAATCTACGGTGTAAAAAGTCCTTACTACTGCTAGGGATTGACAGTTATTTTACAGAATAGCACTGCTGGACTTAAACATTAATGTGGGTGTACTAGACACTTCTGCCTAACACTTTGGGGAGTACAGGCGTGACATTATATAATGTTACTAGCGGACCGAACAGACGTTGTCCTGCCCCCGTACAGCGCCACCTACTGGGTCCAATTGTAAATCTAAACCATTCTCGAATCTCCACGAACACACACAAAAAATTTCATCAAAATTGGTCCAGTCGTTTAGGAGGAGTTCAGTCACATACACACGCACACAAGAAATATATATATTAAGATGTTTATTACTCTTGCAGGTGTTTCTGATGCTCACGATTCTGGCGTCGGCGTACACGGCTCCCAGAACTCCCAGGCTTTCGTTAGCAGAACATGCGCCCAATTACATGTACAACTATTACGATGGTAAGACATTTTGTTGATGAAGGAATACATTTATTAATCAAAGGCAATTAAATCCGTAAATGTTTGAGATATTTATGAATTATCAAAGGAATGTTAAATTTGATTTCGTAAGTGCATGCATGGTCTATCATCATCTGCTTAGCCTTTTTCCCAACTATGTTGGAGTCAGCTTCCAGTCTAAACGGATGCAGCTGAATACCAGTATTTTACATGGAGAGATTGCCTGTCTGACATCCATAACCCAGTTACTGGGCAACCCGATACCCCTTGGTAAGACAGGTTGTCTCTTTACTTTCTTTACTACCCGTAACAACTGTCAAAGATCTACTAAGGACAGCTGGGACCAACGGCTTAACGTGCTTTCCAAGGCACGGAGGAGTCTCAATCAAAATCAAAAAACACAAGTAAACCGTTCTTCTCCAAAACAGATAAACCAATATGACCAGGAAAGTCCACAACTGCAAGCAGCAAATTCCGGATCCCCAAATAGTTTCAAAATCTTAGATTCCCATATACTATCCGAATGCGAAACATCGGATGAATCGTATATCACTCCTAACAAACTGTCTAAAAGCGTAGACGGTACCATATCGGAAACCTTGACTATTTTAGAAATGAAAGACACAATAACGGAGCTCACGCATAAACTCGATAGTACAGAAAATGAACTAGAAAATACGATTCTTGAAAATAACAATCTTCGCCACCAACTGAGCAAGTTAACTACAGAAATTAAAATGTTAAAATCACTCTGCCATTCTCCACTTAAAACTAATGCAGATAGTAAAAGCATCAAAATTATGCATCTACAACAGAAGATCACCAATCTACAACAAGAATTAGAAAACGCACAACAACAGATTGAAACCTTTAAAAAGAAAATAGATTCATTAAGACACTACGATAACAAAAAGCCTATACAACCCCAGGTGCAAAAGTTTTGCCCTCAAACGTCTGCGGCTACTGGAGACCAAAAATGTAAACCGCCAAATAGAATTCTCATCTTTGGCTCTCAACAATGCGTCGGCCTAGCAGCAGCGATCATAGATTCAAGGCAGAATACACCATATGAAAAATATAGTATTATATCGGAAACAAAACCAAATGCTTTAAGTAGCCAAATAACAATTAACTGTCTTCATGCTAAGCTAAATTTTAATGACAAACTGGTAATTTGTTTGGGAGAAAATGACCACAGTTTAAGGTATGTTGTGTCAAATCTGCAAACTGTGCTAGAGACATTTTATAACAACACGATTATAGTATTAAATGTGTTTAAAAGTGAGTACTTAGACATAAATAAGCTTAACTATCGCTTAAAAAACGTATGTAAAAACTATAAAAAATGTGAATTCCTAGAAACTGAAACTTCTAAGATGTCCGAATTGTGTAATAGGATCAATTACCTTATAGACTGTAATGATTACAATAACAATTATTTAAATCCAAGGGAACTTATTAAAAAAATAGCGAGTAACAAACCAAGCCTTAAATTGAGTACCAAAGTAATTGAACCCAAAAAAGGAACAATTCCGTTCTATTTTCGCAATATGAGTTCTAACTTACAAAAACAAGATAATCTTATAGATCCGATAGGGAACAGTCACAGAGGAACCATTCCGTATTATTTTCCGATCATAAAACGGAACACTACATCTTTTCGAGACCAAACCTCCTGTAACTAATAACCTTACAATACTCCATCAGAATATTGCCAGTATTTTATGTAAAAGAGAAATTTTTGAACTAACTTTACAAGAATTACGTGAAGCGCATAATGATCCAGATGTAATATGTCTCTCAGAAACTTTTATAAAAAAAGGATACGAAAACTACATTAAAATTCATGGATACGAAATGGCAGCCAACTACTGCAGAGAAAAGCAAAGAGGTGGCACTTGCATTTTACTAAAAGAAAATATTTTCTTTAAAGATCTGCCATTTGTAAAAACCTACGCCACGCAAAATACGTTCGAGGTTTGTGGGATTGAACTTACACAACATAAATTAATTATTATTTGTATTTATAGAACACCGCAATCGGATCCCACCCAATTCCTAAATAAATTAAATAGCCTCCTGCACAATCTAATGCAACGGTATAAATCTAAAATCAATGTAGTTTTAGCAGGTGACTTTAATATCAACACCTTAAAAAAAGGTCATATTACTAATCAATTACAGGACTTGGCATATAATTACAACCTGAAATTTCATATCAATGAGCCAACACGTAAGTTATCATGTATTGATCACATTCTTAGTAACATTTCTGACGCTATAGGTATTGTAATGCCACTTCACTTATCGGACCATGATACTGCACAAATGTTGACCATTCCACTAAAATACAAAACACAAAAACTACCAACATATTATACATATAAAAGAGACTTCAGCATGGATAATATTCGAAAGTTTAAGGAATGCTTACGTAATTTGTCTTGGTGTGACATATATGCAGCTAATGACGCAAACGTAGCATTTAATCACTTTCATGAAATGTTTTGCCTACTCTACAATCTTTGCTTCCCTAAATTAAGAGTAAAAGTTAATATAAATAATAAAAAGAAACAAACTTGGATAAGTAAGGGCTTAAAAAAAAGTTGCAAGACAAAACGGTCTCTACGTCATCGATTCTATAAAAATAAAACAGCACCTAATAAGATCAAATACAATAACTATTCTAAACTTCTTAAAAAATGCATCTTCAACTCTAAAAAGAATTCAAATATCAATTTTATTGCTACAAACGACAACAAATGTAAAGCCACCTGGAAGGTTATAAAAGACGAGCTTAATGATACAAACCCTAAAAGTAATATTGAAAATGTCAAAATTAACAACACACTAATTTTCAACCCAGTTGAAATAGCATCCGCTTTTAATAACCACTACATCAATTCAACTAATAAATTAATAGATACAAACATTAAAAGTAACACTGGGAAAAATATAACTGTCAATTCAATGTTCCTTAAGCCCATGACAGTAAATGAAGTTAGACAGGAAATAACGCTTTTAAATAATACCAGTTCCGAAGGCTACGACGAAATTAGCACAACAATCATTAAAGAATGTGCTAACGAAATCATTGACGTATTAACATACTTAATTAATTTGTCATTTGGCTGTGGAAATTTTCCAGAAGCGCTGAAGTTTTCCATTGTTAAGCCTCTGTACAAAAAAGGAGAAAGACATGACATGAATAATTATCGCCCTATTACATTAATACCCATTTTATCTAAAATATATGAAAAATGTATGTACAACAGACTCGTACATTATTGTAATAAATTTAATATCATAGAAAATGAACAGTATGGGTTCCAAAAAGATAAATCAACAACATTAGCCATCTATGCCCTCATGAAAGCTGTATTACCTAGTATCAATGAAAATAATCTAACCACAGGTCTATTTTTTGATTTATCAAAAGCATTTGATCTAGTTTCCCACGATTTACTAATACAAAAACTAGAATCACTTGGAATCAGAGGGCCACCCTTACAGTGGATAAAGTCATACCTTCATAACAGGCAACAATGTGTTACTATACCAAATATTAATGATGATAAGGACCTAACACTATACGCATCTGAATATATTTGTAACAGATTCGGTGTTCCTCAAGGAAGCATACTGGGGCCAATCTTATTCTTATTGTATATAAATGACATCACTAATATAACTAACCATAAATGCATCTTATTTGCTGATGACATTTCTATTATTGTGACATCTAATAAAAAATATAATACAATTTATGACCATGAAGTTGACATTAACAACACAATTGACATCTTGATTAATTGGCTTAATATTCAAAATTTGAAAATAAATCTTGACAAATCAGTATACATACAATTTAATAAATGTAATAACAATAAATCTAATTTCAGTCTAAATATACCCAAACTCAAATCTGTAACCCAGACTAACTTTCTGGGTGTAACTATTGATGAACATTTAAATTGGAAAATGCATGTAGACAATGTCTCTAGTAAGATAAATAGATTTGTGTATGCGCTGAGACAAGTAAGAAAAGTTACTAATTTAAAAACAGCCATATTAGTTTATCACGCATACGTAGAATCTATACTGCGCTATGGACTTATAATGTGGGGCAACAGTACCGACCAACATAGAACATTTGTTGCACAAAAAAAGTGCATTAGAGCTCTATACGGAATCCAACCTGACGAATCATGCAAACCAGTATTTAAAAAACTTGGTTTGTTACCGCTACCTTGTCTATACATCTACGAAATATGCATGTTTGTATGGAAACATAAAAAGTTATTTAAAACAGCGAACGATATATGTCCTCGAAACAGACGGGACCCATACAGGCTCGTACTAAACAATGCTCCTAGGCTTGCAAAATATAACAAAAGCTGCTTAGCTATGTGTGTACGGATTTATAATAAATTACCTACTGATTTTAAATTGTTAAATACGAGATATTGTTTTAAACGGAAATTGAGTGCATGGCTAAGCCAAAATAACTTTTATAGTGTGAAACAGTTTTTTGACACAAAATGTTAGTTAAGTACTTACTTACTTTTTTATTCTTTGCATGCTGAGTCTAAACCCGGCAAAACATGTTTGTACTATTTTAAATTATTGTAAGACCTGTTATACCATGTTTTGAGCAAATAAATATATTATTATTATTATTATTATTAATATGTCACGAACGGTCACCCATCCACAGAATAACCTCGGGAAGCGTAGCTTAACTAAGCTAAACTAAGCTTGCATGGTCTCAGTGAAAATAAATCTTACGTATGAAATGTATATCTTTATATTAGAACTAACCCGCAACCTCCATCCGTGTAGTTTTTTTTTGCAGTGTTAGTAATAGCACGATACACGTGTATATTATTTTTACTAAGACACACAATTTAGAGATTGAGGTCGAATACAAAATTCGTTGATATATCAGTCGGTCAGTGAATATACCCAAAGCAAAGATAAATACGCAATTTCAACTACCGCTGTTCGTCTCAGCGTCACGCAAAAGTTGACTGGTAGAAAATGGCTTTAAGACCACCTCAGTACATTTGTGAGCTTAAAGTAAAAATAAATAAGAGTTTGTTTGTGATGGTCCAAAACTCCATGTTTAGCTTAGGAAGATTATACAGTACGAATAGTAAAAAGTGTTTACTCCCGCAGGAGTGCAGCAGGAACCAATAAAAATTAATAACATTTACTTGTTTCAATCTCTGTTTCAATGTTTGACGACCTATGTGGCGCAGCGGGCGAAGGTCCGCCTGCGACGCAAGAGGTTGCGGGTTCGATTCCCGCCTTGGGACAAATGTTGGTACGATCTACAAACATTTGTTCCGGGTGTTCTGGGTATTTGCTATGTATAATAAAAATATCTATCTATGTAATGTATTGTATTAAGTATATCAGTCATCTAGTACCCATAACACAAGCTCTGCTTAGCTTGGGGCTAGATGATGCTGTGTAGATTGTCCAGCAATATTTATTTATTTGTTTCAATCAGCTGTTCCGTACATTTTGAACGTGTTAGTATTACCAGCCCGCAGTAACATTTTTCTTTTTTCAGGCAACCCACAGAACATGTTATCCTTTGGTTACGATGTATCAGACCCAGGAACTGGCAACAACCAGTATCGATCTGAAGAGCGACATCCTAATGGAACAGTTGTAGGCCGTTATGGTTACGTGGACCCCTATGGGAAACCAGTTAAATACAAATATATTGCTGATGAGTTTGGTTACAGGTAAGGAATATCTTGTATTATTGAGCTGGGCTCCTTGGATCTGAGTTGAGCTCTAAAGTTTCTGACAAATGCTTGCACTGACCGAACAGGTCTACTCATATCTGTGTGGTTATTTCCTCAAAATACCACTCGGGACACTAATCTGTACGATCCTCACATGATCTAACCAAGATAATATCTGAACTTTAAAAGATACTGTTATGAGTTTCTGTCGGTGTTACTTCTCAGAGTAGTAAGATAGCGAAACACTAACCCAGTTTAAAAAAAAATGTTACTTCTTGACGTGTTAAAAGTGTTTGTAAAAAACCTATTTGCAGAAATAAATATCATTTGTCATTGTAACATACCTTTTTCTTAGTACATTGATTTAATTATTGAATGTGGATATTTAATTAAGACGAGTTTGCAATCATTTCAAAGCGGTCGAAAGAATTATCTAAAATGAACGGTATCAATTGTATCGTATTTTGATGCATCGTTCAGATTTGTTCTAGGGAAAACGGGGGTTGCTTATCTGATCCTGTTCTTAGCCTACGAATTTCAGAATTATCAATAATGTACATTAGGAATAGTAAAATAAGCGATGCTGTGCTAGAAATAATTGCTATTTCACTTTCGCAGGCGCTATTTACCTTTTACGATTCAAGTCGTGAATTCTTGTGATGCTTGCAGGCTTACATTAGATTATATTTTAATACAAATTGTTGAAAAAATAATAACAATAGCATCATTCAAAAGGCTTTAGGGACCAATTTAACTGTCAAACCAACAACGATTCAAACCAGTCTTACCGAGGGGTATCGTGTTACCCAGTTACTGGGTTGTGAAGGTGAGATAGGCTCATGCAAAATACTGGTATTGAGCTGCATCTGGTTAGACTGCAGGCTGACCCCAACATAGTTAGGAAAAGGCTAGGCTATGAGAATTATGGCATAAACTAAAAACGGCGCCTGTGGTAATAGTTAGAATTGGTTTCGCTTTGACAACAGCACAACATGACAGATGATATCCTGTAAGTGTTATTAAAATGTGCTTAACATAATACATTTTTGTAGCTTATTTTTACTAGCTATCTGCATTTATGCCTGTTTACACCTTAATAAACATTTTTTTTTTGTTTAAACGTTATACACACAGACTACGCGAAAATTCCAGAGTGAAAACCAGCAATTCTCAACCGTCAGCCCTAAGCCGAGCGTTGAAATCTAATACCACGCTTTTATTCAGCTGACTAGTGCCTAGTGCCTAGTGTTAGTGAAAACGAACCACACATCGACGGTTGGCGCAGTGGCTAAGCGATCCGCTGCTGCGCTGCTTGTCATGGGTTCAATTCCCACACGGAACAAATATTTGTATAGCCTACAGTTAGTTGTTTCGAGTCTGGCTGTGTGGGACAACGTAAAAATAGAAAAGAAGAAGAAAGGTAATGATAATAAAATACATTTTATGGTAACCTTGATTTATAAAACAATACTTTCTTTCATTTCAGGGTATACTCTGACGTGATGACTCCACGACCTATCCCAATGGTACTGGCACAAGAACCAACGGCGCCATCCATCACGTGGACACGACCCCCAAAACCAAGGAAGAATAAAGTTTTCCACGAACTAATGACACAACTTGGAACATTGTTATCTAAGACAAAATTCACATAAATGGTAACATCTAAAGCTTCTTTTGTAAAACACTAACTTCTTATATAATCATATACGAAAACAAAGTAAAATAAAAACGGGCAAACAGGCGTCCTGCGTATCGCTGAGCTCTCAAAACGTGCCTTGAAGACTGGCAGCATAGCCGCGTTATATGGCAATGCTAATTATTTGGGCAGAAAATAAACTAACCCTCTGGTCACGCGAATTGTCGACTAGTCGGGGAGAAAAACGAGACGTGCCACCGGGCCCCATGACCCGAACGTTTCACCTAAAAATGGCTGAAAACTGTAATGACCAATAAGATTACACAGCATTCGCGTCTTGAGGCCTCAGCAGCCGCGGCGGAAGGGCCGGCACGGACCGCCGTGCTTGAAACACAAGACGGCAAGGGTGTCGACACAAGTTGCATCCCTCACGAAAGGCCTAACCATCTTCCAAGGCAACAAATGGTGAGAAGTGTGAAGTTTTATAGTCCTTTTTAGTTGTACCTATTTATTATTTTCACAAGTATTTATTTAAGAAGCTGCTAATAAATATTTTTGAACAAAGCTGTGCCTCTTTTATTATATCCGGTATCTTCGCCTTCATTCCTTCGTTTTGTAAGAGAATTTGAAGATTAGTAGCATTTCCTGATCTCCTGGTCCAAAGGCTTTATTTTCGATACTAAACCTTATGATAATGCGTGGAAAGGTTATTTTTCGACTTTCATAGTTTAGGCTGGCCACACGTGCCTGGCTTTCTGATTTGTTTTATTCGGTTTCCTTATTCGGACACATGAATGTATACATGTGTCTAAATTATATGTATGTATTGATTTCATACAAAGTGGTCTACATATTTTCCATTCAGAAAAAATATAAATATTTCACAAGCGCTTAGAAAACGAACTGGGAATTTGAATTGGAAAACCGTGCATGTTAGACCAGCCTTAGCGTTCCAGGAAAGAAGTGTATCATAGATACTTTATGCAGCCTCAAAAGTGAAGGCTATTAAAAGGAAACAATAAATTTAAAAAAATAACGTTGATTGTCATCGTAACAAACTGGTATGTGGCAAACTGTGGCAAAGAACTGTTTTTAATGTTTTACTGAAATGAAGCGTATCCAAGTGAATAAAAGTTATTTGTGGAATATTTATGTTTTTCCTTTGGTGCTAATAACAGACGTGGCATGTAAGTTCCAAAACAATATATAAAAAAAAATACGTTTCATATTCTTTATACTTTACGTATAAAGGTTAGGTTATAGACTAGGTTTTGCAAATTATTTCAACAAATACGAAAAATTACTCTCATGTTTAAAAATATACCTATCCGTATGCTTAGCCTTGAAGCAAGCTGAAGACAGGGCGCTATGGCGCTCATTAGGAGAGGGCTATGTCCAGCAGTGGACTATTATAGCCTGATGATGATGCTTAGCCTTGTATCAACATGTTGGGGGTCGGCTTACAGCCTAATCAGATGAAGCTGAGTACTAGGTGGAGCGACATGGCTATTATTTCAGTGTCCTTAAATTTATACTAGACATTATTCACAGGCTATCCCATTCAGAAGCCGAATTCCGAATACAGGGATGAAAAACAGTTCCCCAATGGAACAACAATCGGTAAATACACATACACGGACAACGAAGGGAATCCCATCCAAGTGAAGTATTATGCAGACGACGCAAGCTATGGGTAAAATCCAATATTTTGTTGCATTTTGTACAAATAGGTTCTGTTGGCCCGGATAGAGAAATAAATAAATAAATAAATATTGCTGGACAATCCACACAGCATCATCTAGCCCCAAGCTAAGCTGAGCTTGTGTTATGGGTACTAGATGACTGATATACTTAAAACAATACATTACATAGATAGATATTTTTTATTATACATAGGAAATACCCAGAACACCCGGAACAAATATTTGTAGATCGTACCAACATTTGTCCCAAGGCGGGAATCGAACCCGCAACCTCTTGCGTCGCAGGCGGACCATCGCCCGCCGCGCCACATCGGTCGTCAAAAAATAAATAATTAAAGGAATAAGAAATAGTTAAAGGAAGTCACAATTTTTACTATTTTTGAGTTAATTGTAGTTGTTTAACATTATCTTGACTGGATGTAGTAGGTAATTTTAGGTAAAGTTGACAGCACGGTTAGTGCAGTGGCTAAGCGATAGGCTGCTGCGCTGCGTGCCGCGGGATCGATTCCCGCACGGAACAAAAATATTTGTATTGGAGTTTGTGTATGGGAGTTTAAATGTTTGTACCCAAGATACAGGAGAAATTCCTAGTGCGGGCAAGGTTCTTTAAAAAGAGGAGAATTAAGTGTATATTGAGGGAATTTCAGGTCCTGGAGTTGACCAAGAGTAAATGGAGAATTAATTTATAAAACTGTCTACTTCGTGTACGGAAGTACGAGATCGCGCTACGGTGAACATTTGTGTCTATGGTTTTCTCTAGCTCTACTGACTACTGGGTAGTTTTTAAATATTTATAATTCGCCAATTTTCAGGGTTGAATTAAAGAGTATTAAAGTGGTATCTTCAACCGGTGAGCCATCAACAACTGTAGTTCAGGACGCTCCGAATTATTTTGCCCCTGAACCAAATATGAAGAAGGCTGCAGATTTCCCAAAGACCAATAACTATCCCGTTATGCAAGGTGGCTACAAATACAAGATAAACCACGAATTCACGAATCCATACGAATTTTTGAACAAAGAAGAAAGTAAAACTAACCGTTATAAAGTTGAGAAACCTAATCCCGATTTTGATATTTTTTATCAAAATGAACTGAAGGGAGCTAAGGAATGTAGTAAAGATAAAGTTCGTGTGTATTTCGATGGTCAAGAGAATCGAAAGATGCGTAGTGCCGTGCGCAATACCGCCAACGACATTGCTGATGCTGACAAGTTTTGTGAACAATTTTGATGAGCATTAGATTATACCGACTATCAATAAAACATGTTTTTGGTTAAAATGTATTTTTAATAAATCATCCTATGAGACTTACTATAACAGTAATCTGACCTTTGGGATCAAAAAGGCGATTGATAACAGATCCCTTGACTATAAGGCACTCAGATCTGTCGTAGAGTAAATTGGGATCCTGTTTATCTCTTACATGAACAGCATCACCAATGTAACAATAGCCTCGTCTCTTGTCCTCCCCTAAAAGAGTTATCTAAAACAATGTGAAATTAGAATTAGTTCTTATAATTTCTTTGGATTTCAATTCTACGAATTATTCTTTGAAGCAGCTTTGTTCTTCAATTTATTATTTAGTGCAGTTCCGTGTAGTGTAAAAACTGTCATAGTGGAACACCTTTTTATCTCTACTGATGTACAGACGCCAGCATATCAAGCTACCCCAAACTAAGATTTTCGCAATTGAACATGAACCTTAATCTTTCGTAATGAAGTTGAAAACCAATCAAAGAAATTTGACACATTGAGGTAGGTTGATGTGCTGACCTCGATACAATTGGACTACACAATTTTATTAATAGGAGATATGGGACAGCATGGTTATAAGATTAGTACAACTGACATAGAATTATGTTGAAACTTACGCTAAACACTTTTTCTATTTCATCCAATTTGCAGAGCCATATTACAAAAACTTCATCCTCGTCAAGCAAAGACTTGCTAGTACATGATTTGTAGTCGCTACTACTCTTGCTTAGACATTCTGAACTAATCTATAAGAGAATGATGTACTATTAATACATGTTCAGGTTTCATTTCTAGAACTATAAAGCTCAATTTGGTCGGCTTTTTTATTTTATTTTGTTTTTGTAAATATATATAGTTAGTTTTATGGTATAATTGTATATATGTAAATACTTAAAGTTTTATACACTAAAATAAAGTTTAATGTAAAGCGAATTTTGTAAAAATGTCCAGACACTACATTTACGTGAACCGTAGTGTATTAACGGGCATAATCACTTGGGGACATAAGTCTCGCAACACGTGTCGCTAGAGTCATGTTAGACGACGACGTCGGACGTCATGTCTGGTGAATGGTGATGATGGTCGCTATCACCCGACTTTGATCGATATCTCTAACGAAGTACCCACACGTGTTGAGGGACATTTTACTTGTTTGCGAGAATATCGATAAATTTTTGATATCAATCTTTTTTGTCTCAAATGTAGAATGACGCTGTCTCTTTCTAACGAAAGCTGGGGCGAAATTGGCGTTCACGATAAAATATCAAAGATTTTTGATTGTTTGGCATTCAGAATTCAATTTTTAATTTGACAGAATTTTGAATTACGTCGATATTCTCGAAATCCAGCTATTTGTCTCCTGGTGAACACAAGGAGATAGCGTGTATATTATAAGTGCCGTATACCCCTGAATAATGTTCGTTATTTTTTTCGGTCTGCGTGTGAATACTTCTAGTGAAAATTGCCGATGGATCACATTTGGTACGTGGCAATTTTACAGAGCTCGTTGGCAATTTCACAGCCAATAATAGTAATAATTTGCTGTCCTTCTTCGAATTGCGACCGGTAGGTATTGAGTTCATTCTCTTCTTAATTGTCTGGCTGGGTCTGAAAGAAGATAGTATTTTAAAATATTTGGTGAATTAAAAAAAATGTTTAGCTTTTATAATTACCTTTTCTGGGTTTCTATAATAAATGTAGTGATACATTGTATTTCCGTGGAAAAATTTGAAGATTTTAGTTTGACTTCTTGAGGCATCGTGTCATCTAAAGTTGTTCTTGGGACTTTGGAGTGATCGAAAAGAAAATGTAGCAAGAATGAATCAATCGTTACAATTTTGGAGCAGATCGATACTGGGCACACCACAGGTCTGAAAAGAAAATTTTAGCTTAGTGTCAATAAAATAAAACCCCAGCTTATACTGTTTTTGTTACCAGACGTGCAGCTCATCGTATGATCAGGTGGGACTGTCCCACCAACATATTTTACTGTCTGATGAAAACAATTGATTTTCTAAATTGTTACGTGTAGTGTTATTAATTGCGTCCATCATCTTTTGATAGAATGTGTCAAGACCAGACAAGAAGACAACTATTGAAAATATTGTGCAAAATTAACAAATTTTATTTTAGGTTCTTTTTTTGGAACGAAGTTCCTTATCGCGCGTTGCGAAAGGGGGCTAGACGGAAAAAATTGAGACAAAAAGTTGTAACGACACTTTTTGCTATAGTTGTAAGCCGTGCGGCGTGCGCGTGTTTGTCTGCCTGTCTCTCTCTCTCTCTCTCTCATAGAAAGCAAGCCAGTTATTTTCGTTTCGTCTCTCTATTTCGCATTGAATAGTGTGGTGTCGCGACGATTATTTTTGTTCAGTGTTTACAGGTTTTTTGAACATAATCATCATCATCATCATTAACCTCCTGCTTACCAGTAAGCAGTACCAGCCTATTACTGTCCTACTGCAGGGCAAAGGCCTCTTCTCATACAGACAAGGCATGAGCATTAATCACCACGCTTGCTCAAGACGGGTTGGCGATTTCAGACTTATATTAATTTTATAAGTCCAGGTTTCCTCACGATGTTTTCCTTCACCGATGTCAGTGATGTCCAAGATGAACTTAGAAAGTACATATGAATTGAAAAACTCACATTAGTACTTGCCAAGGTTTGAACCCACAACCTCGTGCACAAAAGGCGAGGCCTAAACCACTGGGCCATCATGCCATTGAACATAATAAATAATAACAAAAGGAATTTCGTTCCATCCGGCTGTCCCTTGACACCTCTCAAGTTTTTTATTCTGGTTGATCCTCAAAATCATTGCTGCTAAGATTATTTTGGATCAACTTTTTGTGAAACACTTTTTTTAAATTATTACTACCTTGGATCTACGTCGAAGGTTTCCGCATCATCTTCTTCTTTGTTCTCGGTGTGTTTTGAGTAATCATCAGTATTTGCGGTTACGCTCGATTTGCTTTCTTGGAAGTGAGGATTTTTATATTCCACAGTTGTTTTCGGTATTACTTCCTGAAATTATTTCATGATTACTAGACTTAGTTTAATATCTGTTTTGAAGGCAGCATTGTAAGAAATAAGTATGTACCTTGTAATTTAGTAAGGGATCTTCTTTACAGAATTTCTTCACTTCGCCGGTTTTTTCTGTTTCAATGGAGAGTTTATATTAAAATGGTGTAAGTACAATGAAGAACGTTACATTTATCTTGACAAAGTAAACAAACTTGTTTCAATAAATACCTTGAGCAGCAAGTTCAGTTTTACGATCTCCACCTGCTAAATCTGTTACTTTTATGCCCGACTTTTTTAATTGCAAAGGTGGTATGTCAGTATCAGGATCGAATTCCTTATCGGATTTGTAGTCGCCACTTTCCTTACTGCCTTTCTCTGTAGGATCTATTAAAATAGATTAGTAAATTACAAAATTATCTTCTCAATCATCCATATAACAGACATCAATTCAGGTTTTAATTATGTTGAAGAAAGTTTTAATCAATGCCTGTTCTTCTTACCACAAAGTTGACAACTTCTGCAGAGGGTTTGTTCAGACTCACATGCATAGAGAATAGACTTTGCCGTTGTTTTACAAACTGAACATTGCATCTGTTTCTTATCTGTGCTCGATGTGTCGGGAGGTTTGAGGATTTGAACCTTAAACAGTAAGAACGTTAATATTATTGTACTATGAAGCATCCTAGTGCGACAGTTACAAGATAAACAGATGGAGTGCTTATGAACTACATCATCAACATCATTTCATCATCAGGCTATACTAGACCACTGCTGGACATAGCCCTCTCCTAATGAGCGCCATAGCGCCCTGTCTTCAGCTTGACGCATCCAGCATCTGCCTGCAGTCTTTCGCAGATCGTCATCCCACCTGGTCAGAGGGCGTCCTACACTACGTTTGCAGAGTCGCGGTCTCCACTCAAGAACACGTTTGCCCCAGCGGTTGTCGGTTCTTCGCGAGATACGGCCAGCCCACTGCCACTTCACCTTGCTAATTCTTTGAGCTATGTCGATAACTTTATGAACTACATGCTAATTGCAAATCGAAAGCCGACTCCTGCCACAGTCTGACAACAGTCGATGGCAGTTTTGATGCAGTTATATATGCTACTGCACATGGCCACTGTCCAAACTAAGATACTGTGCACCCAATCTGAAGACAAGCTTATATTTTTAATACGGAATGAGGAGGTAGAACCTCCGTAAATTTGTGACGTCACGGGAGAAAAATATTTTGTTAGTACAAACATTATTATTATTTTTTGTGACTCTCTGTAAGACTTAATAGCATCAAATTACTGTATAGCTACAGTGATACAGTAAATGCTCTAGTTGATATTATCTAACTTTAGTTTGCAGGCAATAGTGCATTAATTGAGGCCCATTCGATCCAGATGCTACGAGTTGGAACTATAGATGAGGTGACGCGGGCAAAACCTATATGTTATTTAACATGTTTAACTATGTTTAAAGCCGAGCCTGTTAGCATCATACTAATATTATCATTACTATGCCTAACCAAAACGACTACCTTATTTATTTGTTATGTAGCAAGATACTTTAATTCAGATGATAATACATAAATACTAGTACATACATCATGGGTATACCGATTATCCATTATGATCACCGTGAGCGTTAACACTAGTTAATAAATACATTCCTTCTGTAATGCGGGTAGTAATTAGCGTATATCGTGAACGCAACATACTTTGGTAACGACCCGTATCACATAAGCTCACTTAAGTTATGCTCAAGTCTTCAAATAACTACAACATGACGAACTAATATAAATATCTAGAGCGCTGCCCTTTAATATTTCGTCGCCTAAGGAACTCCATCTGTCTTGTGTATAACTTTTATAAGTAGAAAAAGCCTAGTGAAGTGACTTGTTATTCCATTTGCTTACTACTTAAAACATTTCTCCACGTCACCACTCTTTATGTTTTAACATTGGAATTTATTGATATGAAGCGAAAGTATACTATTCCCCTTAACAGTATTGCCATGTCTCGTCTGTGCATCCGGATGGTATGACGAAATAACAAGTGCAAAACGAATACTAATATAGCAAAGCGATCTGATTAGTCTAGTAGCGATTAAGGAAGATTACGTTACCTTCTTTAACATAATGAAATTATCGTACTAATAAATCGATCTAAATCGTTAAATACGTTCTAAAACTGCTAAAACAATCAATGATATTAAAATAGACTTGAATATAATCTAGACGTCAGAGTTACGTCAGATGGCATTATAGATGAATAAAAAGCTTTTTTAATAAAACCTATTTGTTTGGTCTCAAGAACTGATTAAATCTTTGTCCTATTATGAGTGAGTGTTATAAATAGCGCTATCAATTAATAGGAGAGTAAGATAGGGTCTTAAAATGGTAGATTACTTACCGAGTTGGATTTCTATAACTATTGTTACATAATTTGAAGAAGATCCCTATAAGAATGTAGCACCATTACCTGTTACCATAGGAATAGCTTAAGATGAATCTGGAGACAAGTGTAAGCAGTCAATTAGTAATCAGATGAAGAACATCTTTAGAGGAGCTCATCGCTAAATTAAAACAGCCGCACGGGTTGATCGAAGGTTAAGCTACGCTTGCCGAGGTTAGTTTGTCGTGCCTTCTTCGTGCCTTGGAAAACACGTTGGTCAAGCCATTGGTCCCGGTTGTCATTTTTAGTTCTTTGTAAGTCGTTACGGGTAGTCAGAAATCCGAAAGTCTGATAACCAGTCTCACCAAGGGGTATCGGGTTGCCGAGTAACTGGGTTGTGGAGATCAGATAGGCAGTCGCTCCATTTAAAACACTGGTATTCAGCTGCATCCGGTTAGACTGGAAGCCGACCCCAACATAGTTGGGAAAAGGCTAGGCAGATGATGATGATGAAGATCTTTATCGAACAGTGGTTAAAACATTTACAGACAATGATGATAATGAAGTAACGAAGTAAGTATAGGAAAATGATTCATAATCGGTACTCAATCAAACAATGTGTACTACCAGTAGCAGACGTTATTGCGGATGCCATTCATGCATTTGTTTACATGCATATGATTTGTACAACCTCGTACTTTCCTGTTTATAAGTAGTCATTGTTTGTGCGAACATTGTGATCATAATTCTGTGTATTTTCAATAAAAGCACATCTTGTTTTACGGCCAAATGAGTTTTTGCATTTGGTTTAAGTTTAAAATTATAGACATATTAATTGTAAAATTTGTTTGAAAGTATGACTTAAACCTCAACGAGCAATTCTTAATAATTATGAAATATATGTAATCTAAATCTAGGAAACGGCTCTAACGATTTTTATAAAACTTAGTATGCAGGGGGTTTCGGGGGCGATAAATATATCTAGGTTACATTTTTATAAAATGTTGTTTTATTCGAGAAAAGTTCGGTCATCCAGGTATTCTAATATAAAAACTATAACCCCACGCAAATATATCGATAGAACCATCAGATATTATATTTTACTGACTTGAACTGTGTCTGTTTCGTGTTGATAATTTGATAATGATCCAGTTTTACTGGCATTACTGGTCAAGTTTATAAAATGTCTGCCATTTATTATAGGCGCTGGTGCTATTACAATCTCATTATTGGATTTAATTAAGCGAAAAACGAAGTCTACTTAGTTTAACGTTCACATGTTGGTTATCGAGATGAGTTATGAGTGTTAATTAATCTACTAAGATTGAATATTTATTCGTTAAACGATTTGTCTATCGATTAATTCTCAATATAAGAATTTCGCCCAAAGCATTGCCATTCAGCGTGGCCACGCTGCCAGCCTTTTGGGCACTTTTCCCGTTGACGGCGATGCGAATGAATTTTTCAGTGCTCTATAAATAAATAAATAATGCTGGACAATCCACACTGCATCATCTAGCCCCAAGCTAAGCAGAGCTTGTGTTATGGGTACTAGATGAGAATACAATACATAACATAGATAGATATTTTTTATTATACATAGCAAATATCCAGAACACCCGAAACAAATCTTTGTAGATCGTACAAACATTTGTCCCAAGGCGGGAATCGAACCCGCAACCTCCTGCGTCGCAGGCGGACTTTCGCCCGCTGCGCCACATAGGTCGTCAAATGTCGTCTATGTTTCTTTTTCCTTCTTTTCATGTACTATACATACGTAATAGTAGTTATAAAAATGTTAGCAATAATAAAATCAAATAAAGACACATTGTTTGTAAATGTAGTGCAATATTAAACAGAGAAGGTATAGTACAGTAAGTATGCTAGGCACCAAAGAATATGGTTGTATAACTGGGCCGCATAACCAATAGATATCGTAATACAATGCATTTAGTCATTATAAGGCAGGGTATTTTTTTGGTAATGCCAAATCGTGATTCGCAATGTTTTTTTTTTAATATTTTGTAATAAATAATTATTGTTCTCGAAACTTCTGTGTTAGAGCTTCCTCATTTTTGCATGCAACGTGTCCATCATGTTTTACTTAAATATAGTAAGAAAAGCCAATACCGTAATGCAATTCAATTCAAAGCTTAACAAAACCGATTATTTATACACTAGCCCTTTGTATTCTAGCTTTCCTTCGCTGACCGCTAGCGCTAATACTCCTTCACTTCAACAGCTCTTATATACGTATAATAAAACTTTAAGATACTCAAGCCTTATCCTACCACAGTGAACCAATCCAACCGTGACAAATTGGTGCCTCCTCCAATCTTGAACACAATATCAACATCATTGATTTACGTCATACATATTATTTTCTGGACACATAACGTACATTACCTCCATTGTCACATAATTAGGTGGTGGAAGGAAAGTGGGCTAGCATTCGCGCACGACTTACGTAAGCACGCCTTCTCGCACATTAGTGACATATTGTAATCGTAAAATCACGTAAAAGTAAAAAAAAATCTTGAGTAACAGACTGTAAATATTGTTGACTGTTTATTAAAAAGGTTACAATGCGAATATCCGCATATAGTTTCAAATTTTGGTCAAGTAATCATCTTGATTGATTGATTTGATTATTGCCTACAAGTCCACTGCTATCTATCAGTGTTTATTTTAATCTGTGGTGCAAGGCTTAACCCAGTTGTAAACGTCCTCTTATGCCTATTGGCCTAGCTCTGCTCTGTCTCCTGCTTGATATGGAGGGAAGTGGAAATTATGTATTTTTTTAACTTCTCCGCTGTTCTTTTCTGATTAATTTCGTTGCGGGATCCAAGACAGTTGAATCGTTTCTCCGGAACTCGTCGAGTTTCATAGTCTCGACGCTTTTCTGGTGGTCACCACTGTTGATTCTGGTTTTTAGGAGTTCAAGTGGTTTGGGATTAGGTTGGCGGGCTTGTCCCAAAAAAAAGTACACTGCTATAGGTTTCTTTGATTTTAGCTGACAATATATTATTAATTAATTGTTTCTTTTTACTTCCCCCATGCGATCTCTGGCCACTGGTTCTGGTAACTATGCCAACCAATTTGTTAGAACAGTTCTTAATATCGATTAAAGTACATCAGTTTGATTGGAAAGGTCCATAAGTGTAATTCTACAAACCCTAAAGATACCATAAAACCACATTACATAATATCACGCCTATTGCCCCCGGGGGTTCGACAGAGGTGTACCTATAAAGTATATCACCATATTTCGCCAGTTATATTTAAGTCCCATGCAATAGGGGGCGAGACTATTGCCACTGACCGGGCACAAATCAATACTAAAGACATATCATATTTCTACGAAGAGATTACATGAGTTTTTAGCGATATTTACGGACACTGATACTTATCTATCTATATATATACTATTACTGGTGAATCCCATAATTTAATTAATATTAAAATCGTTAATCCAATGAACAATATTGCTAGCATGATGGCACATATGGCTCTTTTATTACCTATTTATAGCAATTTCTTCACATCAGGAAGCTTATACCTAATGCTATCGTCTGCGGTTGTATTTTTGTTCGCAAACTGACGTAAGTATATCAGCTATCTATCGTTATTCAATACCGATCTGTTTGGTACTAAGTTAATTTCACACCGAGGTTTATATTGCTGTCGCACTCATTACTATGAGTGGTGAATGAGAGGTTTATGTCGATTCGTAATTGTTTCTTTCGAATGGTAATTTATGTTTTATGGCTGAGTAAACAGCGCAGCGCCTATTTATTGCATGCAGTGTTGATAACCACTGGACGCAGTTGAATGTAATGAGAATATTTACTAAGTGATAGGCGTGCAAGCGTGATATAACTCCTAGTTAAACGCGATAGTGCCTTATTAGGTTTTATATCGATCATCGTTCGTAGTTATAATTGTATGATGGATAGGAAGTAGAGCCTCTTACCTGTTTTATATTTTGTTTTTATAGAAAACGATGAGCCGATATTTGGAACTACATGGAACACATGTCTACATGTCCCAGAATAATTAAAGTGTGCCAGACGAAGCCTTGGCTTTGCCTGGTATGTACTGAGGCTAGCACATCAAACTATCCAATCTGTAAAATTTATTTAGTAGTTTTGCAACTTTATTCAGAAGAATAAGGTTAATGTTGCATTGGGAAAATTTGACACTTTGGGATAGCTTTATGAGCTGACGTTACGTCTGTACTTGCTCGCATGATCGCTGTAACCAATAATTCTTCGTATTTATTAAATTACCTACTGCTTTTAACAAAAAAAATATATTTTTAAGAAATTATCTTGCTTCAGGAAAGTTAATAATATAGATATAGTGTCATATTGATATTAAAATTTACATCTTATTACTTTAGCTAAGCCTACTTTAAATATTCTTTCCCCGGCGTGCGGTGTGCGGTGTACCCACCACCCTAGCTACCCACATATAAATCTAGCGTGTAGTTTCACTCGCCACATTCGATACTCCGCCTTCGAAACCAGTGTATCATTCGATTTTTTTATTTCAAATCGATCAACAATCGAGTGATCGTGTGCTGGTGCATTAATTAGAAGCAGTGGTGTTAATTACGAAAACATCGAAAATGGCCTTCAAGGTAAGCCTTAGTTATATAAAAAGAAAACTTTAGAAAGGGTTCAATAAAAATGTGCTCTTATATACTCGTATTTCTATAACAGATGTAAGAAAACTCTTAACGAAACTGAGAGTCACTTATTCTTCCCGTAATTGTGATATTTTTGTTTTACTTTTGAACCTTCAGGTTACCAAGATATTGGAGGTCAAAGTTCCAACTTTTTTGTATTTGAAATTTGTTCTATAAACTTCTAAAAATTTGTTGAAAGGCTCTTTGACTTCTTTGTACTTAACCTGACGGTTCCCATGTGCAAATAATAATGATTTGATAAAAAATGGTTGGGTATTTAAAGTTATATCGCCACTATATTTTATGTTGTCTGTTCGTACCTTATCATATTGTTCCCAATGGAAAATGATAATATTATCTTCAATGTAGGTATTTTAGGCAGTAACAACTTGCCAACAATAAAATGCCAATTAAAAAAAAAAAAGTTTATTGCTTGAACTTAATTATTGTTCTAGTTACAATTGAGGGGAATCCTTAAAAGCAAATAGTTTGATTGTATTAGGGATGCTCCGCTCTGTACCCCTTAAAAATGCTCTCTATATATTGTATATATATATATTTTAGGGCAAAATAACAACCAAATCACCCGCTGACCCGAATCCTTGAACAACCCATAACTTAAATGTTAGTCAGAAACGATTGTGTAACAGCTATCATAACGTTTTCCAAAACACATACGAAGCCCAGCTTTGAGAGACTCCTTTACTAGTAAAAATCGTTAAGAAAAATTCAAACACAATAATTATGATTATCCAAAAATTGCCAGTATTCCACATAAATGTATAAGGGACTGAACCATTGCCGTCAGTTCTGCTCTTTCAACTGTAATCCTTTCGCTCTTTCTAAGGACCTCCGTAATGAAACACCATAACAGCAAATTATACTACTTTGATGATAGATAGGTACTATTTTATTTCATTTTTTTCTTAACAAAAATCACCTTCATCCTCTTTTCTATTAAAAAATGACTTTGCCATGCCCGACAGGGTCCAAAAATGATTCGATGTTTTAACATACCAACTTTCATATATATGTATGTACACATAATGGAATGCAATGAAGTATTGAGTATTGAAAACCCCAACCACGCTATCATCAACAGTACCAATAGTTATTATCATAACAGCGGCCTACACACAAGGTCATTAAAACTATCCATATCTCCAAGTGAAAACTAAAGTGGTAGTTAACATTGCAAGGGAAGAGACAAAAACTTATTCTGGATAATTAATGGAGTCTTGAAAGCTTGTGTGAGAGAATTGGGTAAAAAGTGTAAAACAACACACCATTGTCTCATGGAAGATGACTCGAAGCATCTGTTATGATTACATTGTGTTTGAGTTCAGAATAATCCGTCAATGACTATGGAAAAACTATTCGATTCTTGCTTTGTTATTGTTTATGTTTTGTTCTTATGTAATGGTGATTCTTAATAATCAGTTATGAATGGGTCCATTATTGTACGGCTATAGTTTTTGTTCTGCTACCTAGGCACAGACGCCAGCACATCAAGCTATCGCGAACTGTCGTATTTTCCCAATTGAATATGAACCATATTCTTATGCAATACAGTTGAAAAACTATCAAAGGAATCTGATAGATTAGGGTATCTTGATGTGCTGGACTCTATACCGTTTTTAGAGTAAAACATTTTCATATAGTGTTCTAGAATTAACATTTTACTAAATTTAAGGGCAAGATAAGTGAGTGTGCTACTTTTCACTTAAATACATTACATATTAGAACATAATATTAGTGATAGTTTTCATTGTTAGAAAAAGAACTGAACTATTTTAATCTCAACATCTCCAAATTTTCATTGCACTAACAATAAATAATTTAATCATAACTTTCTAAAAGTGGAAAACTGATACTTAGTTTATGCAAGACTACGATATGAGTATAACATCTTTGAATGATATTCTGAATAAAATGTATGATTAAGGTAGCGCTAGTATGTAATTATTAGGATAATTTAATTAGCATGCATGGTCATGACTTCGATTTATATCAAAGAGGAAGGAAATTAGTAAGCTTGGTTAGCTCAGCAGTTATTATAGGGTAGATAAAATGCTGATTGAGTGAACAACCAACTCTTATAATTGGACGTGGTTCTGCCATAATGATCCAATCCACATCACAAAATTACATTCTAAGTTAAAAAGTATATCGTTTGTTTACCACTTACCGTATGAAATAGTTTGTGCGTTGAAACCTAGGCAAGTACCAATGTGAGTTTTTCAATTCATATGTACATTCTAAGTTTATCTTGGACATAACTGACATCGGTGAAGGAAAACATCGTGAGGTAACCTGGACTTATATTATTAATATAAGTCTGAAATCACCACCCCGTGTTGAGCAAGCGTAGTGATTAATGCTCGTGCCTTCTCTATATTATGAGAAGCGGCCTTTGCCCTGCAGTGGGACAGTAATAGGCTGGTACTGGTATGAAATAGTTGTGAATGCAAGTTTATAAACCTTGTATTAAGCTTCTATTATTTTTTCTCTAGTGTTTTGATTTATATTTGACATTAAAACAATTGGTATGATAAAAAAAAATATATATCTGCAAAGATGTACATACGCCAACACATCAAGCTACCTTAAACCATCCGGGACCAATGGCTTATCGTGCTTTCTGAAGCCCGGAGGGGTCTCGATATCGGTCACTCATCTACAGACTGACCTCGGCAATCGTAGCTTAACCTTTGATAGACCCGTGCGCCTATTTTTATTCACCTATATGGATATCATCATTCTTCCTCCAATCATTTTCAGGTGGTGATCGTAGCTCTGACGATAATCGCGTGCGCACACGGGCGGATGTTCTACAACCTGCGACCAATCAGAGTGGTTCATTCAGACCTGCAACCTGCAGCGACGATCGTGCACGCTGAGCCTAAGCACGGCTACGAACACCATCACATCTCGGAAGATGAACACGTAGATTATTATGTAAGTACATATACGCTGTCTATATGGTGCGATTTTCCATCGGCAACTTCTCAGCGCCTTAAGGAACGAGTTTCCCAGCAAACGATGGGACATCATGATGGGATGTCATGTCCTGAGTGCCCTGACCACTATTTACCATGTTTCACTGCAAAATTTGATGGCCGTTGGGGTGGAAAGATTCTAGTGTGGCAAGCGCGTACCGGGCAACAGCGTGGGTAGCCCCTTCACAAGGTGGATCGACGATATGGTGAAAATCGTAGGAAGCCGATGGATGAATGCAGCGCAGGACCGATCGTTTTGTTTATCTTTGGGGCGGGCCTGTGTCCAGCAGTGGACGTGTTTTGGCTGAAATTATTACTGATGGCGGCAAACTTGTAGCTAAGTTATGAGTCGACTTTATTATAATTGACATCTCCTGCCTCAAATGCCTACTTCTACATAAAAAATGACATACTTTCATGTTTCTAGACTCAGAGGTATAGTCTACGCATTGCATGTCAACGAATTTACAATTTACATCTAGTAGATTCTGAACTGCGATCATTTTGTTTGTTCTACAAAAATCTAGGAATGGACCAGAAATATGGTGCAACATCGGTTTAGTAGACATTCTTAAAGTACAGAACTTCCATCCATCTCCTCAGTCTTTTCCTAAACGGATACAGATGAATATTAGTATTCTACAAGGAGAGACTGCCTATCTGAAGAATATCATATGCATGTATATCTGTCTAGGCACCTACCTTCGTATGTAATGTTGTGGTTAGTTATACTGTTTTATATTTTCTTTTTCTGAGCTTGTCAGTAGAAATGTTGAATCAGATAATAAACAGCTTTGTAAAAGGCTCATTATACCCGGTATAGTAACATTCTATTTACTTGTAGTTATATCCTTAGAAGGTAATGATGTTTTTTATTTGGAAAATAAACTTGTCGAAGTACAATCCAGTATTATGAAAAAGTTACAAGTACACATGCAATAAAGTTACGTCTAAGTGTATAACCGCTTAATTATTACCGCGCAACTTCAAATATGGGTAAAAGAAAATAAGAAAAAAGTAGAGTGAACTAACGTATGTTGTAACACATTATTGTTCAATGTTATGTAAAAGTAATCGATTTATGCTAGCAATCGTAGTCGATATTGAATTAATTTCTTCGGACATCCGAAGAAATGAAATCAATATCGACTACGATTTTTAACATTAGTTATAGTAATTACATAATTATTATAACTAATCGTAATTAATAGGGATAACAACTGGGTAAAAAGAAAGACATCTATTTAGTCCGTCATTTAGATAATAAAAGAACATTTCATTTTTTGCTATATTGAAAAATTACTTAGATAAAAACGCATTAAAGTCGGGGTCCACGGTCTCGTACTTGTATGCCACAACTCAGTGTGTAAAAAAACGTAATTTAATTATTTTTTTAAACTACCTGGTGGAATAAAAACATTTTTTAGTCATCATCCCCATTGGTGTTAAGGTCTATTATCTTAAAGAAATCTGCATGGCCATTGCCATGAAGATTTCTTCATTTTTTAGATTTCATTTTTTAGATTTCATTTCGTTAAAGGGCCCATTGGCCCTTTAACTTTCTTTTCTCCATATATCGGCTTACTGCACTTACTACTACTAGCAGTAACCAGATCAGTTCATTTTCTCAATCTCGATTTCACATCTGTGTACTTTGCATATAGTATGTAGTTTTTAGATGTTCAACGACGTAATAAGATACTTAAACCAGTGGTTTGTATGTTACGTTGATAACAACGCTTTCTTCGAACATATCTGAGTTTCTATTCACAGAACCGTTCAATACGAGAAGGCCAATTCCAGTACTTAAAAATGCTCAAAATGTAGTCACAATCTCGTCGCAGCGACAATCAACGCCAAAAACTTGTCAAAAATGTAGGTAAATTATCATATTTTTGACAGATTCGATCGAGATTGAGAGTAGAATGTGATTAGTCTTAAAATAAGTATATTGCCCATCTGGTGTTTCTATGTTTTGCGTAGACAATTGTGTCGCTTTATGGTCACTTAGTACTTAACAAAAAATGAAAGATTAATTTGTAGTCCGTCTTTCGTCAGCAACGAAAAATAAAAGTTTGTTCTTACATCTGGCATCAGTGATTCATTGAGCATTTCTATAACTAACATTTGGTCTTTACTTTATTTTAATCGGTCGACTCTCCACTGTCAAAGGTTTC
Organism: Phlogophora meticulosa; assembly: GCA_905147745.2. Taxonomy (NCBI): domain Eukaryota; kingdom Metazoa; phylum Arthropoda; class Insecta; order Lepidoptera; family Noctuidae; genus Phlogophora; species Phlogophora meticulosa. The sequence continues at coordinate 12,503,493 of LR990520.1, read as the reverse complement.
TTCAACTGCAAAAGGCTGTTATGTTTAATATAACAGGCAAATTGTGGGTGTTATCTCTGCCTAAACCTTTGGGGAATACAAGCTTAATGTTATGTGACGAGAGTATCGGTGGTTATGAAATGATGCCAGATAAATCAAATGTATGTTTATTTTATATGCTTTTACGCATTTAATTATATATGCGAAGATTGTTTATGTGATTTTAATTAAACTTGCATAATTTTACGAGATACAATCCCAGTTGAATCACCAATGTTTATAGTAAAAGAAAATCTATTGCGTAACCGGATGTTACCTATACGGGAAATGCAAATTCATATCAACCATACAACCATACTACCATTTCTAAAAAACACTTCTCGTTTAATTTCATTGATTGATTATTTTTTTTCAAATGTTGCTCAATTTTCAAACTCTTACAAGACGTCATAAATGAATTTAACTATGCACCGTAAAATGAACCATAAAAGAAGTATTAAACAACATAATTTGCTACTATCTATGTAGTTTTCCTCCCATAACAATGGTTTCTTCGAAAGCTAATTCTGAAGTGTACGTAAAAAGTCACATAATTATTTTTATTTACGTCTGCATCCATTTGTGAATGAGCAGGAATTGCGACAAGAGCACGCTTCCTGTGCGACGTTCCGCTTGTTGATGTTGTGTGCGCGTGCGCAAGTAACCCGAGTCTGGTCCAAGTTAGTAGTTAAAAACGTGATTTGGAAATGGTATCTTAAATACATCTATACTTTCTTTCATCTATAATTTATGGAGTGGATTGGAGTTGGGGATTGGATGTCCTATCAACATAAATTATGAACTTGCATACGACCCCCCCTGTTATTTAATCGCTTACGGGGATGTACTTTCAAAAGTTCTGATTTAGTGCTTAGCTTCATTGTTTATGCAACTAAACTTTCATGCCTCATTTGAAGACTGCAAATCTCAGTTGGTAAGAAGAAAGTATAAATCAAACGAACAAGTCTTTAATACTAAGTAGAGCACTAAGGGGCACTAAGTAAGCTCTCAGAAAAACCCTATTCAATCGCTGTCCGCCTATAAATTATGTTACGTCGTCGTCCGTTAGTTGCGCAATGACACGTGGTTCAAACGGTTTCACTGCACGCAACTCGTATGAGTGACATTTCCGAGAACTTCCGAGTTCACTACTTGCGTGCGAGCGAGATTTGACATTGGGATTCGTTTCTAACATTATGGAATTAATAACTGTCTGTTTTGATGTGAGTTACGTTTTATTGATTCGTTTTGTAGTTTTCATCTACTTTAGTTTGATTGTTTGGTTGTACCTATGATATTTAACTATTGAACACACTTAAGGTTGCTCCTAAGTTGCTGCGCAATGGGCATTCTTTATGGAAGACTTTTCATATTGCACATTCCCAGCAACGGGGAATAACCTGAAAGCTTTAATCCTGTCTCTATCTACCAAATTATATTTGTATGTATGTGATGACAAGGTAGACTTCAGTCGATGTGGTCTTGATGATGAAGATGAGTAGATCGCAGGTAGCCGATGGATGAAGGCACTGTAGTGTCGGCCCTATTCTGCTTTCATCCATCCAAAAGTATCCACAAAGATCGGTCTTTGTGGAAACTGGGGGGGGGGGACTAGCAGTTGACGTCTTTTGGCCGAATTATAATAATAGTGATTCTTGTCTCTAACCTTCCTCTATAACCTTTATAAATTTATTTTCCAGGCGTATCCGAAATACGACTTCAAATATGGCGTGAATGACTTCCACAGCGGTGACATTAAGACTCACCACGAGAGTCGGGATGGCGATGTTGTTAAAGGTATTCATTAATGTGCTCCTACGTTTATTGATAGGTTCACTAGAAAACTATCGTCAGACTGCAACATTTTGTCGGAGATTCCTGCACTGTCGTGAGGCATACACTATATTTCTTTAAAACATGCCATTTATTTTCAGTGACTGCTTCGATAGTTTAGTGGCCCCTAGCCCGACTCTTGGGCATGAGGTCCTGGGTTCGATTCCCGGGTAGGCAAAAGTGTTATTGAATTTTACCAATAAGAATTTTCTCATTAGCGGCCTGGAATCTGTATTAGTGCCCGGTAGATTGCAATAGGCTCGCTTCCTATTACATGGGACTTGAAAATAACAGGAAAAACGTGGGTGTTACCATAGGTGCCGAGCCCTTGGGGAATACAGACTTGATATTATGTGCTATGTGTTATTTTCCGTGAACTGTGCATGTTTTATTATCTGTTGCCAAATAAACGTAAATTCTCGGGAGACTGTACTAATATGATTACCTTAATCAAAAGCAGCAGCTAAAACCTGTACATTTCAAATTTAGAAAAATCATTCAATACATCCTTCTGAGTCATGCCTTTACTTTACTAACGTTCTACTATGTTTAATACCTAACAAAGGCTAACCATAACCAACTTTCCTAACAGGTCAATACACGGTGGTTGAACCCGACGGCTCCATCCGTACGGTGGACTACACTGCCGACAAGCACAACGGTTTCAACGCCGTGGTTCATAAGACTGCGCCCTTATCTCCCCACGAGGCAGCTCACCTTCACCACTAAGCCAGTCATGATGTAGAAGAACCAACTGTAATTACAATTGATACTTTCTGTAGCCCAAAATATGTAGCATACATACTAAAAAGTAATGTGAAACGGTTGGTCTAAGAAAAAAGCAAAGTTTGCATGGTAGAACTCCGAAGATCAAAAAGTACACTCGTATGTTATTGTAAGCGGAATAAGATAAGTATTTTGCTAGTGTTTTACATTCATGCTGTTATTACCGTTTTGCCGATTTTACTTTATATTTTGGGCGTTAGAAAGATAATCCTTTGAAGTTCATGTTGGAGTTACTAAAAATTTCGGATACAAAAATGTATTGCGAGTTCAATCAAGGCCAATTTTCGATTTTTATATCACTACATTAGTTTTAATTGCTTACGTAATAATGTAAGTATTATTTTAGTGAAATGTTTCTAAAAAGTGTTGTAATATGGAAGGAACAAGTCAAAACTATCGATCTCCAAGTTATTTGATTGTAAACCTTTCAGTTATTTATTACTGTTGTTAAATGTTTCTACAAGAAGTACCTGAATTTAATATAAGTTAACGTTGTATTTTATGTTACGTTGAGGGATGTTCTTTGTTGTTTATATTATTACCTGTTTTCTTTGTATGTTATTAATTTTATAAATAACAATTTTGTCAAATAAATCGACGAATATGTAATATTGTTTGTTATTATTTACACATACATTTTAGACTACTCCACCATTATATGTTATGCTTAGCGTGGGATATCTAAAACTTCAAATATCAGGCCCTTTATTGTCGATAAAATTGTAAAAGCATAACGCATTGTCAAAATTTAAATTTTTCTGTAGGGTAAAATCGATCACGAAGAAAACTAGAAAACAGAGGATAATTATGTAAAACCTCCACTGAATCTCATACTCATTATCACCAATCACTCGGTTTAGAATCTCTGTTGTTTTCTCCGTTATGTACCAGGTTCTTAAAGAAAGAGACAATATTAAGGATAGATTGAGTACCCAGTAACTATCACCATCCTCCTGGCCTAACCCCAATTTATTTGGGGTTTGCGCAGCATGTCTGCTCCTTCATCTCAATAGTCAACTTCTATGCTTTCTTGCACATTCCTGCTTGCACGTCATTTCTTTTGATCTTCCTCTACTCCTATAAGCATCCATTTTCATTTCAAACTTTCCTCGCCTTTCACCACATGTTCCTCATTCATCCGACTGGCGGTCCGAGGGAGGTGGAGGTAGAACTCCTCCCCCCATCATCACGGCAAATAAAAAACGCTCCTAAAATTAGACAAATGTTTTTGTAGTAAATGATAAATAACATAGTTTTAAGTATTTTACTAACAATTTATGGAATGAATTATTCTGAAATAAATGATTAATAATAAATAAATAAATAAATTTCCTGCATATAACGTTACCGACAGATTTCTCAAATATTATTACCCCATTTTCCAATAAGAATAGGATACTTTCATTCGTTTTGTGACCCTCTCAAAAATCCTTGGCTGCGTCCGCGCCTTTCCCATCACGTGCCCACAACCAACTACAAGAAACTTCTGGGACCCTGCGCCGCTTTAACCATACCCCAATAATAAGGTACCTTAAATGAAATAATAAGCTACAACTTGAAATTGTAATAAATACCATACCACCAGTGTGGGAAAAATTTGAAGGACTTTATCACAATACTATGATCCATAATATGCAGAATATGTAAGGATAAATCGTTTGTTGGTAGAGTGGTTCTGTCTGAATAGAGACAATGGAATATTAAGACGTGTGTTATAACAATGGCGCCCGTGGTTTTGTCCCCATGGACATTAGTTTTTCGCGCACCATATATGCCTCTAATAATATTATCGTGCTTATTCATGACACGTAGTTTTGTTCTTATAATTTGTATCGGCTAATAATCGTTTCATTCTTACTTTTAGAAATGCAATTTATTTAGATGTTTAGTTAAATAGTCAAAAGTATAACTGTACTGGAACTATTCGTCTCATAATTCAGTGTAAGAAGGAAGGGGAGAGTTTGTACATAATATTTCTTTCTGTTGCTGAGTAGGTTTAAGTACCAGCCTATTACTGTTTCACTGCAGGGCAAAGGCCTCTTCTCATACAGAGAAGGCACGAGCATTAATCACCACGCTTGCTCAAGACGGGTTGGTGAAATCAGACTTATATTAATTATATAAGTCCAGGTTTCCTCACGATATTTTCCTTCACCGTTGTCAGTGATGTCCAAGATAAACTTAGAAAGTACATATGATTTGAAAAAATCACATTGGTACTTGCCCAGGTTTGAACCCACAACCTCGTGCACAAGAGGCGAGGCCTAAACCACTGGGCCATCATGACATTTTTGACATTGAGTAGGTTTAATGTTTATGATTTTGTGGGGTCTGGTGTTGCTCTTAACAATTCTCTCTTCTTTTATAGTTAATGGGCGCAATATAATGAGATAAGGCATTCATATCTTAGGTACCGATGTATAATCCTAGGTAAAAACCAAAATCTTTTATGAGATTGCTAAAGATCGTGAGTAAATTTTTAGATACATAGGTACATATATTATTTGTGGTTTGTATCTACATCTTTGTTGAAATTCTGGTGTTTGTAATTACTTCATTAGCCCTTTGTTTTTAGCCACTTGAGAACACGAAACAAACGAGCATTATGCTAATCCGCCATTTTGTTATCGTGTGGATAATCAAACTTTCAATGCCTCATCTATTAGCAGTGGCGTTTATTAAAACAAATTGTTTTTTCATTAATTTGTTGTTTAAACACCATTATACTTGAAAAGGTCAGGTGCGTAGTACTCGCAACCGGCGTGCGTGTAAGACTAGATGTATGAACGTAAATGAAGCAAAAGGGATAGGTAAGGATCGTAGCAGATGGCGTTCTGTAGTTTCTGCCTACCCCCATGGGAAAAATATATGTATGTATATACGAATGCGTATTATTAGATTATATATTATGTGCGTACTTACTTTGCGTGAATGGTTGGGTGATGATTTTTTAAGCGGGTCTTGTGGCTAAATAATTGCAGCTGCACGAGGAGTTCGAAGACTTGCTGAGGTAGGTCAGTGGATGGGTGTTCATTTATTGCATATCAAGACCCTTCTGTGCCTTAGAAAACACTGCAAGCCGTTGGTCCCGGCTACCAATCTGTAGAAGACAGTGAAATCAAAATTCATTTATTCAAATTAGGCTGAGAATCAGCCCTTTTTGAACGTCAAAAACGTTTACATAAGACAGTCCCCCAAAACGCCCACCCTTCACCACTTCCTAGTGTTTTTGCTGGGAAGAAGAAGTGGAGGAACAAACTCCCCAGCAACACGTCTGTCTGATAGGTTTGAAGAACTTGAAGCTATACAACATATTATGTCAAAAAAATAATAATTATGTCAATCATCTTTATACGTCATTCAATTAAATAATTTGCTACATGTTAGCTAGCACACACCAATATGCCAAAATAAATAAATAAAAAGTTATATATACCAAAATCGACAATTAACTCAAGCAAAGCCTGCTAAACTGAATACATAAAAAGCCTCCAAGGCAGTCCAAGGGCGTGCCCGCTGACATGTGCAATGCTGAATTATATCAATACAACTCATTCATACAATGCAATGAGAGGATCATGTCAATAAACACTAAAAATATTGTATTGCACTTTTGTAAGAAGTCAGCTTGAGTATGCGTCTCAGATATGGAATCCACGTTATCATAAATACATTGACCGCATAGAAAACATACAAAGGCGGTTCATAAAATATCTTTGCTTTCATCAAAAGATTCCATATCAGTCAACTGATTATCTTGGACTCTGTAGGAAGTATCACCTGCTACCACTGGTAGATCGACGTAAAATTGCAGACTGTTTATTCTTGTTGAAAATCCTCAATAACAATATTGATAACCCTGAGTTATTGTCAAAATTTTATTTTAATGTGCCAAGTAAAGCATTTCGTTTTTATCCACCCATACGTGTACCTCATACCTCTTCGAATTATAGGCAAAACAGTTATATTGTGCGCGCAAGCAGAAATTTCAATGATATATGCAAGGAATATGATTTTGATCCATTCACAATTAGTGTGAATTCGGCCAGAAGGTTCTTAAGCCTCAAATTTTTCAAGTAGCAGTAGGTTTATTATTTGTTTTTTTTTTTTTTTTTTTCATAATATTTTCTCTGTTATATAATTTAATTGCAAACCAAGTAACCAAGTAATGTATATTATGTATGTTTTATATTGCTTCTTACATTTTAAGGCGATGTGCTTTTTTGTGTGTTGTTTTTTTGTTTTGCTCACACCATAATTTATTATTATAAGTCTATAAGTGAGGACTTGTAATTGGCTTTCTAGTGACTAAGGTTTCTTTATTTTTGTCTGTTTTTAGTAGCTGTAAGTCCTCCATGTTTTAAATAAATAAATAAATAAATAAATAAATAAATAACATAAAAATAAGGATAGTAGAAGAAACATACACAAAAATAAAGAACTATTAAACAGTAAAAGAACATAGTGACATTGTCCTGCGTTCAACAAAGCGACCAACTATTCTTGTCTTCTAAATAGTCGTTGATCGAATAATATGCTTTAGAACAGGTTTGATTTAACTTTAGCTTTAAACGCGTTAAAAGGTAAATCCAGCAAAGAATGAGGTAGCATGTTATAAAAGCGGATACCGAGCCCCACAAATGAGCTCTGGACCTTATGAAGCCGGTGGAAAGGATCGTACAGTTTGTGCTTATTTCTGGTATTAAAATTGTGGATGTCACTGTTTTTAGTGTGCATATTATGTATATTTTGCCTAATGTATATTATGTTGGCAAAAATAAATTGAGAAGCCACTGTGAGAATACCAATCTCTTTAAATAGATCTCTTAAGGAGACTCTGGGCCCTAATTGGTATATTGCACGAACAGCTCGTTTTTGTAGCACAAATATATTTTGAATATCTGCAGCTTTGCCCCATAACAGCATACCGTAAGACATTACGCTGTGAAAATAACTAAAATAGACTAACCGAGCTGTGTCCACGTCAGTGTATTGTCTCACTTTCCTGACAGCGTAGGCGGCAGAGCTGAGTCTCCCTGCTAGGGTCAACCCTAGCAGGGTAGATGCCAAACTATAGTGGGGCCCTCATATATCAATATATGAGGGCCCCACTGTAGTTTGGCATCTACTGTTATGCCCAAAAAGACTGCAGAGTCTACCGTATCAAGCACCTCATTACTAATGATTATATTCGGTCCAAGATTTCTAACATTAGGTAAGGCGAACTTTATACATTTCGTTTCCTTGGCATTAAGAACTAGGTTATTTGTCGTAAACCAATCCGTGACCATTGAAAGTGCACAGTTAACATTATCAAAATCTTGTCTATTCCGTTCTACTTTAAATATGAGAGAGGTATCATCTGCAAACAATACAACATCACAGATACCGTTTAAATAGAATGGTAAGTCGTTAATATAGACCAAAAATAAGAATGGACCCAGTATTGAACCTTGAGGTACACCTAATAGAACTGGTAGCCCGGAAGATTTCACACCATTTACATCTACACATTGAAGTCTATTAAGTAAATATGAATCTATTACGTTAAAAGCTTCGTTTTGGACACCGTAATGAACTAGTTTACGCTTAAGTGTGTCATGAAGTACGCAATCAAAAGCTTTTGAGAGATCACAGAAAACCCCTATTGCATTTTGCGAGTTCTCTCTCTTCAGTGATTACGGCTAACTAGGTTGTGAAGGATGTATTATATTCAGGTGCATCTGGTTAGACTGGAAGCTGTCCCCAACATCATTAAGGAAAAGTTTGGCAGATAATCGGTGGATGTTTGCTTAAAACTGTTCTCGATTCTTTCTGATTCGGTTCCCAAAATAATTTGACGTATCGCTTTTAGCTGAAATTAATAGCGCTTTTAGACCGCCCAGTGTAAATCTCAAATATTCTATTGTAATTTTATATCTATTACCTACAATAAAGTGTCCATGTCAATAATGTATGTTAATAAGTATGGCCATCTATCTTAGTCGGGACTAAGATAGATGGCTTGATTGGTTGTGAACCAATGGTTTAGCGGGCTAAGCCATTGGTTCACAACCCGCGGTCCGCAGACCATCAGTGTTCCGTAAGAGCTTGAAAATGGTCCGCGAAAAGATAAAGTTACAAAAAGGTCGAAAATCACAGATACACAAAATTATGTGTTTTATAATAATGCATGTTCCTGTTAAACAAATACGCAAAACATATTGATTAATGTTCATTTATAAATTGACACAGTTTATTTTTCATGTACCTTCTGGTCCCTGCCATCCAAAAAGTGGTCCCTGGTCTAAAACAGGCTGGGAACTTTGGGGGGATGTGGAACAGTGGTCAAAGTTCCTTATCGACTATTGAAAAGGGAGGATCCTACGACCAGACGGGTGTTGTGTCTGGCGTTAGTGTTGGCTTCTTGTATATATGTTTAATCTTTCAGACTTTAACATCGAAGGATACTTCAGATTTAGTTCGTATGTGGCGAGATAGATGTCGTTACAGAACCACTGCGCCAAGCAGAGAAAAAGCGTGAAAGATACATAGACAGGGGTGACCAACCTTGTTTGTTAAATTTCATTGATCGAGCAGCGGATCAAATGCGAAGGTTCCAGTTTGATGAGAAGACTCTCCCATTGTTCCGATAAGGAAACGTCAACCTTTGGAGACTCAACGGTGACCGTAGACCGAGTACTAACAACGACGGAGATTCGTCATAGTCTGGCATTCCTTGTTTGGGTTTAAGCAATTTGTTTCGGTGTGGACCAAGACTATTTAATTTTGTTACAGTAGATAAATATTTGTATGTATACAAGAGTCTATGTATCTTAGAAATAATAGCCGCACAGGTTGATATTCAAGGCTAAGCAACTCTGGCCGAGGTTGCTCAGTAGATCATGAGAGACCATCCTTTACATACGAGACCGTGCCTCGGAAAGCACGTTAAATCTTTGGTCCCTGCTTTCATTTGTAGATCTCTGGCCGTCGTATCGGTTAGTCAGAAGCCCGTAAGTCTGACAATAAGTCTTACTAAGGGGTGCAGCAAGATCTTGGTTTTTACCAAATATTAACAAATATAACCCATCAACTGGGTTGTAGGGGCCAGATAGGCATTGTCGCTCCATGTAAAATACTGGTATTTACCTGCATCCGGTTACAATGAAAGCTGACCCCAACATAGTTGCGAAAGGCTAGGCAGCTGATGATGAAAAAAGTCCATGTAGAAATCATAATAAAAACATGTAATGATTACTTCAACATGTAATGTTTAACCTAAGCTCCGCATATTTTTTCTGGAAAAACAAAATCTAAGCACAACTGCGCAATAAAACCCTTTTACCCATAACACAATTAAGTAAGTAGTTACCACAAATTCTGAAGACATAGATCATCTAACAGTTTCACACGAGATCATTAACCAAGATTTAGTTACAGCCCTGTATTGTACAAGGTGCGTGTGCACAGGGTTCTTATCCACAGCATGTGCACACGCCTATAACCGGTAAGTAATTATCGTCATGACATAGTCACAGTTCCCACAATAATAATAATCGGCTAGTTCGAAACTAATGTCAATACTTTAGTACTTAAATAAAAGGGTCTGTCCGCGTCATAAGTTGTAAATTTTCCGAGATTATGACGTCATCATCAATGAAAGACTTTTCAAATATCCGCGCATTAGGTGATCTTTTGGAAACTAATCCAACGAGCGATATCTTGTTTATAGTTTATTAAACTCAGTTTTTTCTTTGGCTAATGTCTTGTAATTTGTAACATAATCTGCCTAGCCTTTTCCCAACTATATTGGGGTTGCCTTCCAGTATAACCGGATGCTGCTGAATACCAGTATTTTACATGGAGCGACTGCCTATCTGCTGCTGCTGCTGCTGCTGCTGGGCTGTGTGGTGTCGGCCTTAAAAGAATAGCACCAACCCAACTCTTCCTGCGGGTGTCGTAAAAGGCGACTAAGGGACACAAACCGGGGGGTGGGCAGCAGCGCCCCCTGCAGAACAACTCCACAACCAAACTGCGATCCCCAACCCGCATGCCCAGCGTGGGGATTATGGGCATTACCCTCCCAATGATGCACAAGCACAAAAAATGGCCCCCAGTTCCCGGCCGCCTCGCTATTCCTGGCCATGGCAGCGGCCATGGTAACGGCAAGGCAGGGGGTGCTAGGAATCACCGGGCTACGGCAGGCTGCCTCAATGAATTGACCCTGGCAACGTTCAACGGACGAACTCTGAGGCTTGATCACCATCTAGCGCAGTTGGAAGTGGAGTTAGAGAACATTAAATGGCATGTTCTGGGGTTATGCGAAGTCCGTAGAGAGGGGGAGGACACCGTAACCCTAGACTCGGGCCATCTTCTCTACTTTCGCGAGGGTGATAAAACATCCCAGGGTGGCGTAGGTTTCCTCGTCAATAGGGCCCTCTCTAGCAACGTTGAAGAAATCGCCAGTGTGTCGACCAGGGTAGCGTACCTGATCCTTCGGCTGTCCAAGCGGTACAGCATGAAGGTAATTCAGGTTTACGCACCGACCTCGACACACTCGGATGATGAAGTGGAGGATATGTACGAAGACATATCCAAAGCCTTGCACAACACCACTAAGGCCCACTTCAATGTTGTTATGGGGGACTTTAACGGCAAAGTGGGAACCCAGACTGGCAACGAATCCCGGATAGGCCCGCATGGTTATGGAGTTAGGAATCACAGGGGGCAAATGCTTGTCAACTTCCTTGAGAAGGAGGGGCTGTTCTTAATGAACTCCTTCTTTAAGAAACAGCCTCAAAGGAAGTGGACGTGGCAAAGCCCCGACACTGTGACTAAAAATGAGATCGACTTCATCATGACGGATAGAAAGCACATATTCAGAGATGTCTCAATGATCAACAGGTTCAATACCGGATCTGATCACCGACTTCTCCGAGGCTCTCTGAATATCAACTTAAAGCTTGAAAGAAACCGACTGATGAAGTCCACGCTCCGACCTAACCCAATCCATATCATGGCGGGTACCGAGAAGTTCCAGCAGCTTCTCGGGAATAGATTTGTTGCCTTGGAACCCACTGACGACGCTGACGAGAGCCTACACAATCTGGTCGAGACTCTGAGGGATGAGGGCATCAAGTTCTGCAGAACGCAGCGGACGGGCAGGAAATCCAAACTCTCGGCTGAGACTCTCGGGTTGATGACAAAAAGACGGGAAACCACCCAAGCTACTTCGTCGGAGAGGTCAGACCTGAACAAGCGAATTGCGAAGATGGTACGGCGCGACCTTCGGAGCTCCAACACACGCCTCATCGAAGAGGCGATTGAGCGAAACCGAGGGTCCAAAGTATTCACTCAGCAGCTTGGCAGGAGCCACCTGACGAAGCTTAAAACGAACGATGGGAGGACCGTATTGTCTAAACCAGAGATCTCCGCTGAGATAGAGGATTTCTATGGCCGATTATACGCTGCACATGCACCTCATTCCCGACGAGATGACCACGATTCCAGAGCCACCCTGATGCGCCACTACACCGACGAACTGCCTGACATCAGTCAAGACGAGATCGTGTTAGCTCTGAGGCAGCTTAAAAATGGAAAAGCCCCCGGTGAGGACGGAATAACATCAGAGCTTTTGAAAGCTGGAGGAGCCCCTGTTATAAAGGAATTAACGAACCTCTTTAACACCGTCCTTCACAGTGGGAGAACTCCAAAGGCGTGGAGCGGGAGTTTGGTGGTGCTCTTTTTTTAAGAAGGGTGACAAAGCCCTTCTTAAAAATTATAGACCCATCTCGCTCCTGAGCCATGTCTATAAGTTGTTCTCACGAGTGGTCACGAATCGTCTCGCCAGGAGACTCGACGAGTTTCAGCCGCCGGAACAGGCCGGGTTTCGAGGAGGATATGGCACCATAGACCACATTCACACGGTGAGGCAGATTATACAGAAGTCCGAAGAGTATAATCAGCCCCTGTGTCTGGCCTTTGTGGACTATGAGAAGGCCTTTGACTCTGTCGAAACCTGGGCTGTTCTGGAATCCTTACAGCGATGCCAAGTAGACTATCGTTATATCGAGGTGTTGAGATGTCTGTACGAAGCCGCGACCATGAGTGTCCAAGTACAGGGCCAGCAGTCTAAACCGATCCAATTGCGCAGAGGAGTGAGACAGGGGGATGTTATATCCCCGAAACTATTCACAAGCGCGTTGGAAGATATGTTTAAGATGCTGGACTGGAAAGGAAAGGGCATAAACATAAACGGCGACTACATCTCACACCTACGATTCGCAGATGACATAGTCTTAATGGCGGAGTCGCTAGAGGAGCTGAACCAGATGCTGGACGGCCTAGCTTCAGCCTCGCGACGTATCGGTCTTGGCATGAATTTGGATAAAACCAAAGTCATGATCAATGGCCACATTGATCCAATACCGGTCGTCGTACATGGCCACCTTCTCGAAATCGTTTCCGAATACACTTACCTCGGGCAGATTCTGCAGTTAGGTAAAAACAATTTCGAGAAGGAGGCCAAGAGGAGGATCCAGCTGGGCTGGGCAGCGTTTGGGAAACTGCGCCGAGTCTTCTCGTCATCCATACCGCAATGCTTGAAAACGAAAGTTTTTAATCAGTGCGTCATACCCGTCATGACCTACGGCGCCGAGACATGGACACTTACGGTAAGGTTGGTCCACCAATTTAAAGTCGCTCAGCGAGCTATGGAGAGAGCTATGCTCGGAGTTTCTCTGAAGGATAGGATTCGAAACGAATACATCCGACATAGAACCAAAGTCACCGACATAGCTCAAAGAATTAGCAAGTTGAAGTGGCAGTGGGCTGGCCATATCTCGCGAAGAACCGACAACCGCTGGGGTAAACGTGTTCTTGAGTGGAGACCGCGACTCGGCAAACGTAGTGTAGGACGCCCTCTGACCAGGTGGGATGACGATCTGCGAAAGACTGCAGGCAGATGCTGGATGCGGCAAGCTGAAGACAGGGCGCTATGGCGCTCATTAGGAGAGGGCTATGTCCAGCAGTGGACTAGTATAGCCTGATGATGATGATGATGATGACTGCCTATCTGACTTCAATAACCCGTTTACCGGGCAACGCGGTACTCCTTGTTAACTCCTTGTATTTGTTGCCAGCCTTTAGGGCTTCTGTCAACCCATAACAACTGTCAAAGATCTACAAATGACAGTTAGTACCAATGGCTTAACGTGCTTCCCGAGATACGGAGGATATGTTACGAACCGTCACCCATCCACAGACTGACCTCGGCAAGCTTAGCTTAACCATAGATGGACCCGTGCGGCTGTTTTTATTTAGTCCCGAGCACTTTGTAATTTGTATAAACTGAGTAATTAGTTTTCAGCCGTTATTTTTAAAGTAAAATAAATAAATTCAACGACTAAATATTGCGTTTTTGTTTCATCTTCACTTGGTTTGACAAAGTCTCTTCCAAGTTTCAACAGAGAGCTTAGTTCCAGCTAGTACTGAGTATAGGCTTCTTTCCTTTTGTGTTATGGTTCCCTAATCCGTGGGAGCTACATCCTGGGTTTACCCGCGATTCAAGTTCTGCTGGGAGATTATGTATGATTCGAGGTAATCCAGAATGTTTACCGCTTCTCTTCCTCTTACATCTTCATAGGAAAGCTGAAGAATCTATGGTTTCGAAGCTATTGTCACATAGCCTTGCAGTGGATTGTTTAAACTTACATGTTAATTTTGTACCCGTATATGGAACGGTACCAATTCTGGTGTCGTCTTGTAAGTATCTACTTAATTCAGGGACGAGATTAGTTTTAAGGTTAAAGTAGAAACGAGATTTAATTTAGTTTGTACATTAACATTACTGCCCTGTTGATTTATGGTCGCAAGCACGACTGGTGAGCAAACACTACTGCCGTTTATGCATGGTAGTGTTCTGATGTTTCATTTTGAAACTCATGGTATTACGTTGTAAAATAAATAGTAAGTAAATATTGTTGGGCCCATTGGTTAATAAGTTTAGCCTGCGTCAGTATGACCCATATGTACACAACACACAAATAGTCTCAATGGGTTCATGCATAGCATAACAAATACGTGTAGGAGCATAACATTCATCTTGGCTCACACGCGTGAAGTTGCATCCAATAAGGTGCATCGATTATATATTTTAATTTAAGAAAAGCTATGAATAAATCTAATTTAACTTATGTCACATTCGGGAAAAATAGTATTATTCGCTTTATTTTAAGTACATTGCAGTGGCGAAACGTCCATACATCTCATACCGGCTTTTCTTTGGAGGTTGCAAAGAGCAACTCTACTGCTATTGAAAATGGCCCAATCAGTAATGTCTACTAATGCCAAATAACATAAGTAATCATCCTCCTGCCCTTATTCCAATATATTTGGGGTGGGTGCAGCATGTCTTCTTCTTCCATACATCTCTATTTGCCGTCATCTCAAAAGTCACTTACTTCCTACCATCTTACACATAATGTATACATCGTTTCTTTGACCTCTCTCTACTCTTGTAACCCTCCACAGTCATACTCAAAACTTTCTAATATGATCCTTATTCCTTCTCATCACATGCCCATGCCATGACAACCTATGTGGACGTCTGAACTTGGCGCCTCTGACCGATGTCAGAGGCGCCAAGTTCAGACTTCCTCTTACATAGTTATTTCTTATTCTATTTGCGTAACACCCTCATCCCCCTCAGCAGTCTCATCTCAGCTGCATGCAACTGCCAAATACTATAAGTAGAACCACTAAAGATGTGACGCACCATAACATGAATACAACAAAAACTGATTAAATTAGTAATTCATTTTTTTATGACGGCGGCTTCTCTCTTAAGAAAATTGACGCCTCGTTACTAATCCGCATAAATATATTTTATACTGATATAGGAGGCATTGGCCTCCGGGTCACTTTTTTAAAAGAGTTAGTACACGATTAGCCACCTAAGTTAACCCGATAAACCCACAGCTTACTTAAACATCGTAAACAAACAAAACCTTATAAGCCGTCATCTGGATCAGTAACAGTTAAGCAATCTAATCTACATGCGACCTATTGTGGCGTGCGAAAATTTTCTCAATTAGCTGTGCGCCGAATCGCTAAAGGAAACTACATTTTCGGAAGGCTTTGATACTTAGATAGAAGAACGAACCAAGGCTGGCGTCAAATAAGGCCACATATAAATGCCTGTGAACCCACCATTGTGGTATTCAAGGAGTAGACGCTGATCAAGACGGTTGTATTCTTCCTAGTGTTTGTGTGTTAGGCATTATGTGTCGTTGCCTGTGCTTCGTTTTGGCTGTAAGTTTTGGAGCGACGCTGGCTGCGCCGAGAATTGGGTTGCCAGGACAGGTGTACCGTACGCCTGGATATCAATACTACGTAAGAAATCCTTTTTTTTTTATTTGTCATTTTTTATCAGGCTATAAAAAAGTGTCCAAAAAGATTTGAGGTTGGTGCTTCTTGGGATACCAGGACATATTTTTTTTTTTAAACAATAATTACTTTAGCCATTTCTACCAAAGGCTTTACATAATATTATTACATAATTGCACAGTTACTTGTTAGGGCATAATAAATTCCCCTTAAACATTTCGTTTTATTTAATGATCTTATGAACGAACTTTGACGAATGCCAAACTAAATAAATGGTTCTAATGTTTTTTTTCAGGATACTCCTAAATACGCGTTCAACTACGGCGTAGCAGATCATACAACTGGCGATGTGAAGTCTCAACATGAGACCAGAGATGGAGATGTAGTTAAAGGTGATGATAATTCAATGATATAGTGAACATTTAATAACAGAAATATTAATTTGTCATTTGCGTGTTGGTGTATGGAAAAAGTGACAGCGTGGGTAGGCCCTCATAAAGTGTACCGACGATCTGGTGACGATAGCTGTTAGACGAAGGATGAGGGCAGCACAGGACTGATCGTTGTGGAAATCTTAGGGGGCGACCTATGCCCCGAAGAACCGCCACATGTCCAGGAGTGGATGTCTTTTGGCTGAATGAAGATCAAGTTGATGGATGGGCGTATTACGTCATGCGTCATTTGCAAGATGTGTTCTCGCACACATCTTGCTAATGACGCATGACGTAACGACGAAGAAATTGGGTTAATCATGGGACTATATTTTTTAGTCACTAGCTGCGCCCAGCGGTTAAAATTCACATTAATAAAAAGCGCCAGCTGTAAATTGCTATAGTAATAATAGTCGTTAAGTTTTCTGAAATTCACCAATTTTCTGTGCAATTGTCTTAATTTTTCTTTCCGTAATAACCTAAAAAGTTTTAGAATACTTAAAAAAAAGATGAATGAAGTCGATCTCCAGTTATGGCAGTATTATTGAATTTGATTCTAAATTCAAAAAAGCATACATACCCCTTTTAAAGGAAAAATACTGGACGAAAGATCAAATCCATAAAAAAAAAACAAATGTATAGTTGATTAAGATCAAATGAGACGCTTTGCTAAACATAAATGCTCTATTTTCTTCTTCTCCTTCACTTTAAGTGATGGTGCCAACCTCTATTCACGTACCCTTGACATTGTAACAGCCAAACATGTAGTAATTGATTGCTAATAAAAATAAACAATAGGTACGTATCGTCCCGGAAGACGGTCTTTTATCATTGTCACCGTTATCACAGACATTGCAAACACAAATTAGTATTTATCAAACATTATCCCTATTATTATCTATTGTGCGAAATCCTTTTTGGAACTGTACGGTACAGTACCAAAAAGGTTTTCGCACAAGTCTGTAAAGCTACCGTGATACATCGACCATGTCTATGCCGCAGAATTATGCAGAAGGTTGAGTCTATACGACGAGCCGAAACAAATGCACGCGCATATTCATATGTAATTATACGAGTATACGCGTACGTGTGACGATCTCAAACCACGTAATCTTAACTGAATACGGCACAGTCCGAGTTTTTTTACTCACTCGTGTGTTAACGTTCACTTACGCCAATCTGTATTAAATAATTATGTTTCCAATTACTATCACCAGAGAGCGCTTAATTAGTGTCAGTACAAAATAAATTTTATGTCGATGCGATTGACTACGTATAAAACTCTCACCAAGGCTACTGGTTGCGATTACGCAAGCTGGCAGATATGTTTTCTCTCGTGGTATAGAGCCGACCTTCTGTAGGTACTTGTCTGTCTTGTGTCCATACAATGCACGTACAAATAACAGCTGATAGACATTATTATCTCCATGATGCATTGTTCTCAAATCTATGCCGCCATTAACGATACGTTGGCACATTCAAACGCATGTGAAGTATGTAAAAACGGGTGAAAAACGGGCGTTTCTCAAGCGATTTCCAAATTCGCATCTTTGTTTGAGGTCGTTGACCTGTGGCTGATATGAGTCAATGTATTATACTGTAATTGATATAATTGTCGTTTAGCTTACGCTTTCGTTAAAGACTATAATGGAGATAAGATAACTGACATGAGAATGGTTCTTTGGTGCCACTTAAAGTGGCGCTTTTAATGAGCAACATTGTTGTACTGTGCTTAGTTGGCAGGCCATTTTTTTCTTATCTAGCGCTGTGATTAGCGAGTTTATACCTTAGCAATAATACAATAATTAACCGCATATCTTAATATGACAATTTGTGAGAGTGACCCTAGAAAATATACGCCATCACGCCGGTAGGTTGGGCTCCGGTGCATCTATGCAATAGGGGACGAGCCTATTTCCATCAACCGGGGACTTCAGGCTGCTAATGAAAAAATCCTAATTGAAAATCTTAATAACATTTTACACGACCTGGGTATCGAATAAGAAAATATTTTGGTTAAATATGGCGAAGAACCGTGTCAAACGGGCACACGACTAGTAACATTTCTAGTTATACCTCATAGATCCGGAAAGGCAATAGATTCATTCAATAGAATCAAGACCAAACTAACTAGTACTTTTGCGTGTTTTCAGGACAATACTCCCTTGTGGAGCCCGACGGTTCCATCCGAACAGTGGACTACACGGCGGATTCAATCCATGGCTTCAACGCGGTGGTGTCCAAAACTGCGCCAAACCTACATTCACCGCCGGCGCCGCCTCCCCAGCAGCTCCAGCCAGTTTACTACCCGAAACAAATCCCTGTGCCAGTGGAAGTGCCGGAGTATTACCCCCAGCCGATATACCCTTCAGCTGCACCCTTTTGTAAGTATCTATCTTTCTTTCTTTTTTTAGCTAATTCCGGGGTCGATCGAGCCAATAGCATTAAAAATAACTACTAATGAAAAATTTGTGAATATGTCAGCATGAATTGCTGTGACAAATAAAGCCTATCTATCTCTATCTATGTGGCTGATCAACTTACTTTCCATGTGGGGTTACACGATAGTAAAACGGGTTGAATCCAAAAGCCATGGTGAATCGAAACAAAACTTTAAATGAGATTTAATCGTTGATTCAACATTAGTAATTATTGACAAGGTGTTGAAATGATTCATTTAAATTCCGTAAAAAATATATGAGTCCTTGTGGTAACAAACAATTTTAACTAACGCGAAAATGCCCTTCAAAGTTTTGTTTCAACTTACCCCTGCGTTTCTATTCACCCTGTTTTACGGTAACTGGTTTTGAGAGACCAATATCTTGACATGCGTAATTGAACTATGTGAAAACTACGAGTGTATCTTTTGATAGTACTAAGCAGGCTGGCCAAGGACTTCCGTGTTTGATAGTCAAGTTCAGGATGCTAATCAATTTAACCTTCACACGTTTCACCAACAATTAACAAGAACTCATTAGACATTCAAATGTAACCATTAACGGTGTTTCAATGGGTCATTGTCATCGATAACAATCGCAGATCACTCCGATTTTATTCTTTACGTTCGTCAGTGACATAACCATAGTATTAACATATCGAATAAAAAATATCAGTGTTGCGCTAAGTAAGTACCGGATACGTGCAGACGCATACAACTCTATTATGTCTAATTAGTGCCAGTCTACGATTAGTTATCGCATTGTGAGGTGGTCTATTGTGTGGTATGGCATAAAAAGCGTTTTGTTCGTGTCCAGTTCTTTACTCTTTTGTGAGTTGCGTCAAGTTAGTAAAAACTGTATGTCACTGCTATTCTTGGTATATAATGATTTTAAAAGACCTAGTAAGTTCGGAGGAGCTCGTGGCTAAATAAACACAGCCGCACGGGTTGATCGAAGTTAAGCTACGCTTGCCTAGGTCAGTCAGAGCAAGCCAACAAGCATGCTCAAATCCAGAACCAGTCTAAATATCCTGAAATAACATGCTGCAATTCAATTATAATTACTATTATTTATTACTATTTCAGATTTCTCCAACGCCGGTGATCCCCAGTTTGACTACGGTGGCTTCGAATTTGAACCACCATATCAACCAAATAATTTGATAATTTAGAGCTAAGACGTTGTTTGTTTAGAAATAATAATATGTTTAAGAATAGTGCCACAGATTTACTTGTGACCTTAGAATAGTTGATGGCCAGTATTAGTTTATATTGTTGAGGTTGTCAATAGTAATTGGTAGTTTATCAACAGGGACTATTACAGTGATCCGTTTAGACAAGCCTCTTCAACATGCCCCTGCTCTCCGCTTGCAGCAGCAGTTGACCTTTACAATCTTATAAGCTCAACAGCTATAGACTTTGAATCAATGGAGAAAATAAAGAAAAACATTTGGGGCACGCACAGAAAAAACATAAAAACTAGATTCATTCTTAACAAAACATAATAAAACATTAATTCTTGACGTAAAGGTTGCGTCCAATCGAACGATTCTAAAATTTAAAATAAACGATTACAATAAAATTGTAAGTTCTTTTTATGAATTAATCATATGTATTGGTGATACTTATTGTGCTTGCGTCATAAGTTCACCAACTTTTTTTTAAACCATAATGCTACAGGATAGTTTTATATTTAATTTTAAAATCGTTCGAATAGACGGTTACTTTAGTTTACGTCAAGCATTTGTGCTAGGCAGACCGTTTTAGTTTCAGAGCCGATTTCATTAGTTGAATATTGGTTAAGCAGAGTGGAAACCTAAAATGCTAGAATGTGCCACCAAACAAAAGCAATGATACCTCAACGGACCTTGTATCTAGTTTGTGTTTCTGTTTGTCCTCTGCAGGACCTGTTACAGATTTGTACCTTATTAGGGATTAGTAGAGAAACGAGTACAGAGACAGACATTTAAAGGGACATTTGATTTATGTTGAAGGAAATGATGCACTGTTCTTCATGGTATGATAGTTTGTTAATTTTTATTCAGAAATTGTATCATCATAAAATAATCAGAATACAAAATATTGATTATTTGTATGAGTATAAAAATCACTCTACTTATTTTAATTTCATCGAATTCAAATTTCATTATTTATCTGTGGATGTGATGTTTATTTACGAATTATTCGCCATTGATGGAAAAACGCATATTTTAGCGAATTAATTTAATTTATTGTATAAAATATTGATTATAAAAAATAAGCTATTAAGTTTGTAAATAATTATGTATGTAAGAAAAGTAATGTAAATAAAATTACTTCCAGTTACGACTCTTTTTTTTCTTGATCGCGTTTTAGTTAAATTTATGTTATTTGCCGAAAGTAACAATAAGATTCACAGGTCAAAGCTGAAACAGACAATAATAAAGTATCTCGATCTTGCTCACGAGGTTACCAGCATGTGGAATATCAATACAACAATTATAGTGCCGATACTCATATCAGTCAATGGTTTGATAGCGAACAGTTTCGACCAACACCTGGAGAAACTTTCGCTAAACATTTGGGTTAAGAGCCAGATGCAGAAGGCGGTCGTCATGGACACGGCACGTGCATTAATATGTAAAAAATATTTACATTAAAATAATACGGAAAAAAATTAGATTCACAACTTTGAATTTGACTTTACTTTGCTAAGTAACGTTGGCATGGCAGAGGAATGTGAACATTATTCGTATAGCACTATCATTCACATTCACATTGACAGTCGTTTATACGAATATGAACTTTACTCGTAAAAGGAGACATCCGGACGTCCTCGAACATTTTTGTATTTTTTTTTTCTACTTTAAACAAAATAATTGTTTAAAAAAAATATCAAATATGTTTAAATGAACATTTTTTCTTGATATATGTATGATAATATTATCCTGTAAGTGCATTGTGAGATAAATAAAGTCATTTTTATTTTCGAAAAGTCCTTGACTTTCATATATCGGGAGTAGAGCATCACCTCAACGCTTCGCTTATGAGGCGTGCAATACGTGTCCATGAATTTTGCGTGATAGTGACAGACAGAATAAAGCAGCCTAGGTAAACCGATTATTCCAGGAAAATTAGGGGTTTCACCTCAGAATGAGAGATAATCAGCTATAAACTCGTATAAGTAAATCACAATATCTCTTTATATAAAAATGAATACCTATTTTCTTAGTCACGGCATCACGCGTGAACAGCTGGACCAATTTAGCTGACGACACGGTTGACGCAGTGGTTGAGCCATCGGCTGCTGCGCCGTGTGTTGTGGGTTCGATCCCCACACGGAACAAATATTTGTATGACCCATAGGTCTGGCCGTTTGTGTATGCGAGTTTAAATGTTTGTAAACGCACCCACGATACAGGAGAAATTCCTAAAAGAAAGCCATTTTGTTGTGCTCGTTATTTTAAGAAGAATGTTCTTATGAAAGAGTTTTAGAAAACTTAACGACTATTTTAACTTCACGCGTTTGATGAATGTAAATTTTCAGCGCGGGTAACACCGTGGGTGCAGCTATTTTACAATAAAAACAAATGGCATAAAACCCATAGGAAACGAGTTCCTATGGGTTTAAAAAAACGTTTTTTTACGACTAGTAAAGAAAAGTTTAAGTAGGTTTAGAGACAAGTTGTAGGGTGCCAAAATAAAGGTTAAAACAAGTTTATACCTAAATATCTGTCATTCCGAGATACTTGCCCTTATTTGAATAAATGTCCTGGACTATATTATACCCTCTTATTTTTCAAAAAGCAGATCACTTTAATGATTTTACTTTAGTTTTCTTCCTTGTTATTCCATTCTTCGTAATGACACAGTGACATAATTTGTTTCATTACGCGACTAATAGTAAACTATTTAATACCAGGCGCTTCGATTTGGTTAGCGAGCATCCTACTCGTAAAAGCGCCGTACAGGTTATGTAGGTGAATATCTCAGAGAAAGTCATGCTAAACTAAAACGATCCGGCGCTTACTTGTTTAGCTGACTTTGTTCATTATAAACCTATAACTGATAACAGTTCTCCTTCAGGCGTTCATACGCTTAAAGAATACCATCCACATGCAGGAATATTTAAACAACTCTTAGTTTAAAAAGATATTTGCTTTATTCTTTTATATATTTTTATATCCTGAATTATCACTAAGACAAAATTATTCATAGCAGGCAATAATTAATAATTATCGTCTTTATTTTGAGACTGATATACTCGTATATGTTATATATATTATAGTCAATAATTATCCATCTCTTTGTCATCATCTGCCTAGCATTTTCCCAACTATTTTGGGTTGGCTTCCAGTCTAACCTGAGCAGCTGAAAACCCGTATTTTATTTACATAGAGCGACTGCATATCTGTCCTCAACAACCCAGTTACTGAGCAACATGATACCTCTTGGTAAGCCTTGTGAAAAAATAAATACTATCAATTTATGAATTTTATTCCAAGTAAGCAATAATCATGGTCAAAGCTATTCTGAGACAAAATAGACGCATTATGCATTCAAGAAACGAAATACATGTTTAACACATATATTATTATAAAATTAAGTGTGCATTAAAATAATGTAATCTAATAGGAAGAACACTGCTAATGTTAAGAATTCAGTGTTCAAGATCACATCGTGACTGTCAGTATTAGATCCGGTATGCGATCACAAACACATCTTCAGTTTTATAACGCGTACAGTGCAGTGCAATAGTATTAATAATAGTATTTTTTAGGTGACTTAAACATTATTTGTATTGTTTTATTAATTGTTAGTTCAGGTTTTCTATCAGCCAATTGCATGACATTCTGACCATGGTCTGACCGGTCTGGTCATATCTGACAGTGACTGTACCTGGCCTTGTTCCAGCACAAAAACATCTCTCTGTGTTATGCATCCAATCTATCCCTACCTACCTTATTCAGTCGTTACTTCATCGACCTATTATTTGTCACCAATGACATGGATTTTTTATTTTCTACGCTGTTTATGGAAAGCCTAAGAAAATAATGTGGTTATATTGTGTGTTTTCACACAATATAACCACATTACTTTCATTAGATTGTCAGTGAAAATATCAACAGGTTAATTATTGTTATAATTACCTGTTGATATTTTCACTGTCAATCTTCACGATGGAAGCTTACCTCTTCTGCCACGTGTTTTAGAGGCGCTCATTATCCAGTTGGGCTACGGCAGCCAATCTCACACATAAAGTGTTATTGAAGCCTACTGAGTAGTCAATAATTTGCGTGATATTTCAGCTGAAAAGGCGACTAGCAAAAGGTCGGAGGGGACGTCCTAGAAAGACATACACTGACCTTATTGGTGATGTTCTTCAGACAGGTCAGGTGCGTAGAACTCACAACTGGCGAGCGTGTATGACCAGATGTATGAACGCAATCGAAGCAAAAGGAGCATGTAAGGATAATAGCAGGTGGTGTTCTGTTTTTACTGACTATGGTAAAAATCCGAGAGTTTATATATGTGTATTTCAGCTGGCAGTATCATCAATTAAGGGATGAAGGTAAATTACTGAATTATACAATTGTTTCGGAAATTTAGGTATCTGCCAAACACTTATCGTTTAATTAAAGAGAGTTTCTTTCATAGTAAACTGATTGTACGTATGTTACAAAATATCACGGCTTCTAGCGATGTATTTTTAATGATGTGATTACAATGATTTGTAGGCAGTTTTAATGAATTACTGGTTTCGTCAAATTTATGTGTATCAACGACTGGCCTTACAGTTTCCTTAATTAATCAGATTAATGATTTCGGTATGGAAAACACCACGTTACAACATAACAAGACTATAACCATTAATTTAATATTAACATTATTTTAAGAAAACGAAAGGTAGATCGGTAGTACAGCTTATACTATTAAAATCAAATAACAGGGTATTCAAAACAGACTGTTAATTTAATGTATGTAAACTGGTCAACTTTTACGAGTATAATAGGCCCTATTTGTTTGCTTTTGCCAACTATTATCCAATTCTTCTCTCTTTCTAATCGCTGTCAATTGGTTTTTCTGAGAAGTCCATTTTGTTCTCAATTACCTATACAGGGTAGTAAGCAGAACGTTGGATATACTTTAAGGGAGTGTTGTAGTCATGGGTATGAACGATCTTGACTATGGGACAAAGTAAAATTACTATTTCATCATTTATGTTCACATAACTTAGCAAAATTTTAGGAACAGCTATTTCGCTATTTCAGAGTTGGTCCCATAGGTTAATTTTCGCGTAGTTGTTAATTTTCGCGAGTACGTACTATACTCTCCTAGTGTACAGCCGCGATCTGAATATGCTTACAGCTTAATGTTTTTAATGATATGCTCAAATCTATGACACAAGGTTGATGATATATTGTGTGATTTGATTAAAACTTATAGTGCACAGTTTTGTTTTATTTTAGGTTTTACTGAGACAGTGTGATAAAGAATTAAATTTGAAAACTGACAAATAGTTTTAGACCGCTTCTGTATGTCCGGCAGCTACGGCCTACATACAATATAATATAGTGTATCGACATTAATCTTTTCACAGCCCGATTATACATCAGTTGCCGTGCTCCCAGCGCCCAGATAGTAAATTATATTATCAGGCAAATTGTCATCTTGCCTGAAAAGAGATATTTTTGGGCAGAAAGAAAAGTGGAACCAAGAGATCCACTTGAATAGACAAAGGATTTTTGTCGTATGTAATACAACACAGGCAAACTGGACACGACAATTTTTTGTTGGATATATTCAACTTTGGCGGTTAAAAAAGTACCAGCCTATTACTGTCCCACTGCAGGGCAAAGGCCTCTTCTCACACAGAGAAGGCAAAGGGTTAAAGTAAAAAAGCACACATGGCGCGGGCACGGTTGGCGCAGTGGCTGAGTGTTAGGCTGTTGAGCTGTGTGCCGTAGGTCAGTTTCCCGCACGGAATATTTGTATGGCCTAGAGGCAGTGTTTCCGGGTCTGGCTGTTTGTTTATGTGAGTTTAAATGTTTGTAAATGCACGAAAAATATGGGGCCAAGAATATCTTAAAAAAAAATACGACCAGATTACAGTGCAAGTAAGTGTATATTAAATCGTATCTATACAATAATAGCTCACGACTGTTAAGCTCAACGATGCGAGAATGAATTGCGATAAATATCTGTTGGGCTTTGAATCACAATTATTAGATGTATCGTAGATCTGTATTAACTTATTATCTTTAATACTTGGTTTTGATAAATAGAAACAGCCGCACGGATTGATCGAAGGTTAAGCTACGCTTGTCGAGGTCAGTCTGTGGATGGGTGACCGTTTGTAACATATAGAGACTGCTCCGTGCCTCGAAAAGCACGTTAAGCCGGCCGTTGGTCCCGGCTGTCATTTGTAGATCTTTGACAGTCGTTACGGGTAGTCAGAAGCCCGAAAGCCTGACATTCAGTCTTACCAAGGGGAATCGTGTTGCCCAGTAACAGGGTTGTGGAGGTCAGCTATCTGACCTCCACAACTGAGTAACAGTATTTTACATGGAGCGACTGCCTATGCAGTCGCTCCATGTAAAATACTGGTACTCAGCTGTTTCCGGTTAGTCTGGAAGCCGACCCCGACATAGTTGGGAAAAGGCTAGGCAGATGATGAGTTGGTTTGGATAAAATATTTCATTAATGGAGGGTATCGCTCCAGTTGATTACTATTCATAATGTGTATGGTGCGGTAACTAATGAGCACACACCTGTTCCCTGTTCCAAAACTATATGATGGAATTGTAAACAGAAGGGTAGGTAGTAAGTGCCACTTACAAATTGAGTTAGTATTTCAATACATTCTTAAGTTGAATCACCTTCAAGATGATTTTTATTTCTTTTTACTATAACTTCTATTCTTGTCGATGATTTCTCATTCAAAAATGAATAATGCTCAAACAATATCTTTAACTGTTAAAAACAGTGATGAGATATAATAAAAATGGTTGCAGTGATTTATGATGCTTCTCCTGGGCCCGTTTCAAATTTCGACCCTGTCGATATAACAGAAGGCTTTATAAAGTTCGAATAGTACCTATGTATTATATATATTTATTAATACAGAGGACACATTTGTATTTTTGTCTGTTTGTAAGGAGTAAATTTGAAAAATCCCCGTCCGATTTAAAAAAGTCTTTCACCTTCTTTTTCTATGAGTAACATAGGCTATTAAATTTTCAAAACTACGCTTTAAAGGGAGTGGAGAGGATGTTCATATTCTAAGGGAAAATCATGAAATCAACGCGGACCAAATCGCCAGCGAAGTATTGGCTAATGAGTTCTGCTTTCGTTTCCCTGAAATAGTAAAAAGATAAATCATCCGCATTACATTCCATACAAGGAGTTCCGTTTCAAGACACGAAAGGCATTATTATGAACGCTTCAAATATTGTTTAAACCACTTTCTAACTGACTTTTGGAAACACTACTTACTTTTGTTATACTAATGATATAAGAGGGCCATGATTTGATAACAGTGTTGTTTCTGTTAAACCCTTCTATGGCTCCTTGGCGGGATTAATTTTGTTCTCGGAAATTAATGTTTGAAAATTCCCCCTTAGCCTGGCAACGAGAATATGGATATCACATTTGTTCCGGTTTTCCCTCTCGTCAATGTACAGTCACATCGACTACCAATACACCCATGTCCTCGTCTATGTTGAATGAATATGTTTTTATATTTGTGTAGGTAAGTCTGGCTTAGGGGAGATGCCAATTGTCGAAACCTCTGAGTATAGAAATAAGGAAATAACTTATTTAAAATACTTGTCATCTGCGTCTGCCTAGCCTTTTCCCAACTATGTTGGGGTCGGTTTCCGGTCTTACAACCCAGTTACTGGGCAACAAGAGACCCCTTGGTAAGACTGGTTGTCAGACTTTCGGGCTTTTGACTACCTGTAACGACTGTCAAAGATCTCTAAATGACATCCGGGACCAACGGCTTAACGTGCCTTCTAAGGCACGGAGGAGTGTCGATATGTTACGAACGGTTACCACATGAGATCCACAAACTTACAGATCGGCAAGCGTAGCTTAACTTTCGATCAACCCTTGCGGTTGTTTCTATTTAGTCACGAGCTCCTCATTTAAAATACTTGTGAGGAAGCGAAAACAAATGACGTAAGAGAGAACAGTTTAACATTTCACCTTACCGCATATTCACTAACATGATCAGACACGAAAGGTCATAAATAATCATGCGAAAATTTGTTCCTCATTGTGGTAATATGTGTACCTTCTCCACTTATTCATAGAGTCGGTCAAAAAATTACATCATATTGTTATACGGATTATGTACATTCGGCAACCGCCCAACCTCTCTATCTCACATTATTTTGTGAGTCACATTAAAAGTATGAGAACCGTTAGACCTTTTAAAAGTATTGCTATGACATCCATTGATTCGAGTGCAATATCGGTAATCGATTAGTCATAACAATTTATCTATATCGATGCAACTTGATTGTCCGATTGCGTTTCGATTGAATTCCATCGCTGGACCGCTACCGACTAATATTTGAATGTTGCGATAGTTTTTAATTTGTTCGTTGCAAAATTATCTCGATGTTTGCTTGCGTGATCGAGATTTTGTCGTGGGAATTTGCAAGCTTGGTTCGACCTGAAAACTTCTGTTGGTGGACTCACCCAAAAGGCTAATTATAATGTTGATAGGATTGATTAATTGCAGGCATAGACTGCGGTCAATGATTTATTGTTTGATTGTTTTAAGCAGTGCAACAATTATAATCTTTTTACCAATATTTGTGTCTGGGTGATTAATTATTTCTACAACCATCTTTCTTAGTGAATTCTTTTACAAATGATTGGATAACTGTCGCTCAAAATATAGAGTTTATACAAGAGATATAACTTTACCTGTATCAATTTTAATTTTTGACAATTCTATATTAATTTTAGATCATCATTTTGTTTACTTTCAAAATACCAGCACGGTACTTGTCGGGGAACTGATTACCTGTTATTTGTCTCCGTCATCCACCGACTTATGTCCCAAAGGTAACATTATAAGTTAATCAAACAGACGTAACTTGGAGACGCTTCCTCTCTCTCACTTCCTTGTCGGACATTCCTTTAAGGTACCTTGTGTAGTCGACGCAGTCTCTGTTGCGAATACAAGCTATGTTAGCGATACTGTCTCTTAATAAGATACCTTCTCAATCGTAACTACGAAGAGAGCTTGGGTACTACCATCTAATGGCACGAACAAATATTTTGCTTTATCTAATGAGACAAGACATGATACGTTTCAGTAGTTTCGCTGAAATGGCAAATCTTCTTGACGACCGATGTGGCGCGGCGGGCGAAGGTCCGCCTGCGACGCATGAGGTTGCGGGTTCGATTCCCGCCTTGGGACAAATGTTTGTACGATCTACAAATATTTGTTCCGGGTGTTCTGGGTATTTGCTATGTATAATAAAAATATATATCTATGTAATGTATTGTATTAAGTATATCAGTCATCTAGTACCCATAACACAAGCTCTGCTTAGCTTGGGGCTAGATGATGCTGTGTGGATTGTCCAGCATTTTTTTTTTCTGTTTACCATGCCTCTAGTATTAAAGGTATATGCGGCAAGATAACCCCACTGATTTCTTTGCCATTAGATAAAAAAAATATCTTATCAAGTTATTAGAGGTGCTTCTAACATTAACCACACCAATAACATGTAACCACTACTTGTACCGCCAAATAATTTTCCAAAACTATTGTTATGTTGATAATAATATATCATAGTATTAAAATCAACAGAATATGTTACTAAAAATATAAGTAAGGTCTATGAGTCCAGACATCTTTGATCATTAAGAACTGATATGCAAATCTTACCCAAGTGTCGAATTTGAGTTGATAATTGTGAACTCATCTTGCCTCAGGTACCTGAAAGGCGAAGATCTTTTCTTTCAACACAATAACTCAGTAGCCTTTACATTTAGCAACTGTATTCAACAAGCGCCTTAGGCCAATCATAAATTTACCATCGTGCAGCATCCACTGTATGAAGTTCCTTAGATGGTTGGTAATTATTGTACAGCCCAAGTTTACCGAGCCAATTACGATGATACCGATCGATCAAACGTTCCTTCTACCAATTATTGTTCGTTGGAGATCTGAAGGCATTATTTCCCGGTGAAGGTACAGAGGCCCTTGTTTTAAGAAAATGATTCATTGTTGTAGAACGGATGTTAGTAGATATCTTTGTTCCAAATTTGGTAAGGTTTACGAGGTTTGATTTGTCAGAGTTGATAAGTGCATCGGCTTTAAAAGTGTGGTTTATTTTCTGTATCGCGGTAAGTTTTGTATCTATACTTATCAGTTCCACACATCTATCTTTATGTGTGATAAATATGAACATAAACCTTCGAAATATCGAACGTGGAGTATTGAAGAAACAAAACATCTATTTTTATTAACAAGTCGGAAACTGCTGGTATCTACTTCCTGAAGGTAAGGCGATCCACTTCTTTATTCTATAAATAAACAAAAAAACATCAAAATTACATTGAGTTTTTCAATACACGAAACGGATAGGATTAATGTAATATTTTTCCAGATGACAGCGATGCGGAGGAGTAGTTTGACGCGTGAGTGTCTTGGTCGTCTTTTTATTTTATTTTGTTTGTATATCTGTATATATGTGTGTAAATAGTTAGTTTTATATTATAATTGTATATTTGTAAATAGGGTAGTGTGTTTAAAAAATCTGATTGGTCCGAAAGTTGGATTACTCAAAATACTGGACACTTATTTTTTCTTTTGTCACGTAAACCAAAAATGACGACGATATAGTGCGTTGAAATTGCGCGTGACGTCACGCCGTGCTACACTTTTAACGTAACAGTCACGTCACAAGCCCCTTCTCCTGAAATTTGATGTGCTATATCATTGTCACTTTTTATTGATTTGAGTACCTAAGTAAAAAATACGTGTCCACTATTTTTGGTAATCTTACTGACGGACTAAATAGACTTATTATATTTTTACCTAGGACACATCCCTATTGAAGATTGGAATTGAATATACGTACCCATAACTTAAATGGAGTTAATGACTTTATACGTAAATAATTTATTTGATCGCATTAATTTTGACAGGCGTAGAGCTTCCAACATGGACGCAAGCTCAATGTCAAGCTACTTTCGTTCGAAATCCGATATTAATGGCTCCTGGTTTTTTGTTTTGATTGATACATCAACAGACTCATACCAATTACTAGAAACGATATGGTTGAAATACTACAGTGCGGTAGATCAGTGATGGATTGCATATAATAAGATTAAAAACTATAATCCTAGTTTTAATAGGTCGGTAGTGGTTTAAATACGACATTAGATACGGTTTTGAAATCATATTTCAGAATTTCGTAACTCATAATTTCGCCAATAATGGCAGCGGTTACTTGGGTGTACCTAGATTGAATTTGAACTTTAGTATCACGATGTGTAAACATGCAATTTCACAGAGCAATAGAAATTAGACCGGTACCTAGTAGCTACATACTCTAATAACTACAATCATAGTAAATACTTGAGTAATGTAAAGGCTAAAGGTAGACCCAGCAGCCTTATTGAGAAACAAGTCCTAATAATAAATAATATGCTTTCATTTTGACCATAAAAAAATATCCATTGCGCCATATCAGCCAAAAGACAGCCATTGCTAGACATAGTTCCCCCAAAAATTTCCATAACGATCGGTCCTGCGCTGCTCTCATCAAGCGGTTTCCTGCAATCTTCACCGATCGTTGGTCCACCTTGTGGGGGTCCTATCCACATTGCGCTGCGCTGTTTCCACCCTTACGGCCATTGCAGAAAGATGTGCACCCGCCCACTGCCACTAGAGACTCCACCGTATGTTTCAAAATATATATTCACGACAACAATCAAAACCCACTCGTTGGATTTTGCTGTCAAAGCGAAAGCAATATGCAGGGATGCAGGACTATGGTAACGAGGATCCAATACGAAGGTTGTAGTAAAGAATGACAGCGTGAAATGCGGATGTGTACCTAAATTGTATCAGTTTTAGAGCTGCTAAAACTGATACAATTTGACTGTGACTGTGATAATAAGGATGTTGGACGGATGGACATCAATAGAACACCAACTGATTATATGCCATATTGTAGATTTTACATTGGTCATTGGGATGTGGGAACCCCACTGTCAATAATGAGTCTTCCTAGTTGCTTACGTACCTATAGACAAGCATGCAACAATAACAGAACAAGTTCATACGAAGTCTATCTACCAAGTCCAGTCATCAACAAACTCATAAACTTCCCTATTACGAACAACTGTCCTTCACGGAAAAAATAAGAAGTTTCGAAAGGGGACAGACAGATTTGTCGCTACATACTTACATATTGCAGTGCTGATATTTAAATAACACAAGTTAACATTGGTCCGATATAAGCTGGGTTGGCCTTGACTTTTAAAGACTGCTTCCCAACGCTTCCGACGACTGAGAATAATAGACTTATGACATACGACGGTCCGGCTGATCGTTCACCAACTAATAACTAGTTAGCGGGCTGTTAGGAAATGCGGCCTTTGATGTGTTGAAACTATTTGGAGCAACTTTGTTTACTTGTTGTTGTATTGTGTTGTTCAATGCTGTTGGATTATCTTTAGGATGATGTACTTACTGGTTTTTTATTACTGAAAAGGTTTTATATAATGATCCTACTTTTAACTTGAGTTATGTTGAAAATTTAAGAGGTGTGAGGAATAGGGTGTAATGTTTTTAATACGCCGTTGCAAAGGGAGGATCCTCTAACGGATGGTCTCTGGTGGGCTACAGCCCAATGGTGGTGGTCGGGTTCTTGTATATGCACATATTCAATCACGAGGGTAACTTTTATGTCCCAATCTAGAATACATCAAATATTGTTTGACAGAGAAGGCTCGAGCATTAATCACCACATTTACACAAATAATTAAGTAATTTCAGTTATGTTCGGGTTGAAATATAATATAATGTTTAAGTCCTTATATCTCACAAAGTTTTCCTTTCCGATGTCAGAGATAGCTAGGCTACTAAAAAAATACATACGATTTAAAAAGGCGTTTAAGTTAGTTGGTACTTGTCTGGGTTTGAACCCATAACCTCATGCAGTAGGCAAGGCCATAACCAATATGCGGACACAAGCCAGATGTGTCTTGCAATAATAATAAATGCATAGCTAAACCATTCTGTTATTATTGGTTCTCTCTCTTGCCAACCACTGAGTGGTGAAGTTGGCCTTCCATATTTATGTCCTCCTCAATTTTCATAAAGTATAGCTGTATCTACCTATTTGTAAGATGATTAACCTGTCAGATAACGCCATATTTGACAAACAAGATCCATTTGAGTTTACTACTTCGTTCTCAAAACGATTCGTTTTTAATTCAAATGCTTCAAGTTCTACAAGTTATTATGGTAACAATTAATTTATAAAACGTAGATACCACTGTGTGTTCCATAGGTAAAATAAGCTTGCATTCAGGGATCAGTAAGACGTAGGCATAACCGTCTCATTAATTAAAAAAGAACCTAAATTGTAAATACCCTTTTCTCAGTCAGATTTGCTATTGATTCAAATGCTTCAAGTTCTACAAGTTACTATGATAACATACAATTTATAAAACGTAGATACCTCTGTGTGTTCCAAAGGTAAAATAAGCTCGCATTCAGAGATCAGAGGCATCACCATGTGGTTAATTTATTGAAAAAAAACCTAAATTCAATGGAAAAAAAATCTCAGCCATGAATTAACTGCCCATTAGTGGTCTTCAAGTTAACACTTAAAACATAACTGGTAAAATGCGGATCTTATTGTGTTTGGGTGTAACTTTGTCGTTCGGGGAAAAAAGGTGTGAAAACATGATTTAATAATAATAATACCTTAAGCTTATTATTGTCTCACTTATTACACTTTAAGTTATCTAGGGTGTTCACTCAGTGGCTCGTCGTCCGCCCGTCCGGTAACCATCCGGACCGAGCCCAAGTCGTCGATGGCGCGTATTGTTCCACGCGCGCCTCAAGGAGATGTCAGCAACTGTAGGGACCCAGCAGGGTCGAAGCCTACCGGGGCCAAGGGTCTGATTCTGAAAGGAAGACTCGGCCCTGGTACGAAAGGCAACGAAGGAACAGGAGTGGGTTTTTAGTCAATAAAAGTCTGACACTATCTCCCGCCCCGCCCAAGAGCGGGGGATGTCATAAGATGATTTTCCCACCACAAAAAAAAAAAAAAAAAGTGTTAGTATTAGCTCTTGGTTACCTGATAATATTACATCCTAGTTTACACATACGGATTTCCCTCACATTAAAACTAAAGGTACAGTAAAAAAAAAAAACTGAATAACTTGCGTTCTCAGTACCTATTAATTACTGCGATTGTGCCTATTAATTAACGATATATTCATGAATAAAGTTTTTAAATACAACAATAGGATGTGGATAAGGATATCTCTTACACTTATGACTAGTTGCCATTTAAAGTTTAATAAACAATTTTATCAATGGATGCCTACATAATACAGGTACTTACCTATTGTTACATTATAAAAAAGGTAGGGAGCCCAAGTCCGGGTCAGGGTTTTTTCAGCGACTTTCGCGTTCATTAATTTTTGTGACAAATAAATGAATCATGCGCATGTTTGAAAGTAATCGAAAAAGATTCCTGTTAGTTTAAACATATTTATGTTGGAAAGAGGAGATAATAAAGTACTTGAATTTTGATTGAAATGATTAATTTCGTATTACTGAAAACTTTCATCATCCCTTATCTATTTTATATACTCGTATAAAAATAAATCACTATTTCCCTTGGTCACGGCATCACGCGTGAACGGCTGGACAGATTTCGATAATTTTGTCATTGTGTTTGTTATTGTAAGGAAAAGGTTCTAATAAAAGAAAGAAACTAAGAAAAGTGACTGAAACAAAAGGAAATTTCAGAAAACTTAAGGACTATTTTAACATCGTGCGCGTCTGACAGTTCACGTGTTTTGATGAATGTGAATTATAACCGCGGGTTAGACCGCGGGGCTCAGCTAGTCCCAAATAATTAAGAAACCTTCCATTCGATGAGAAATTAAACCTTACCAAATGATTTATGTTATTAATGTTTCAGAAATAGAGATAAAATATCTTGTAATGAGGTAAGGTATGTAGCTAACAAATTAAATACATGTTATATACATTATGCGCTGTCTGCTCTATGACCTAATATTTTATAAAACTTTATTAGGTATACTTTAGTAAGGTAGATATTACTAGATTAGTAAAGCTGTACTGGAACTAGTATTTAATAACAACCTTTAAAATCGTTCCGTTTACTAGCAACAGTGGATTATTATTTCGAAATCTTGTATATTTCAATAATACATAAGATATTTTAGAGTAATTTTGCATGTTTGTGGTGCTAAAGAGCCGAATTTGTGTTCGAATGTGTGTTTGGTAGGTTCTAGTAAGCATGTCGGTTGCCAAATATGCAGGTGTACGTCAATAAAAATCCTATCACGAGTACCAGCTACGAAGCCAATTTTAAAGCGGATGGCCACTAAAATGTTGCTGCATTCTATACCGTCTTGTTTTTCAATAAAATAACATTTTGGCATTTTTTTATAAAGTCATTAAGTGGGTGTACACTCATACACACAATATTTATTAGCAATATTACTAGCAATATTTTACCAATGATAAAATTACTCGAATTTTGGTCTATTTCCGGGAGTGCCACTACTGCGCGCTTAAAGTTGAAATACTGAGAAGTCCCACATTTTAGATTTCAAACACGTTAGACCCACATTTTCAATAAGATCATGAAAACAATATTTAATGATACGTTTAACGATACCCTTTCAAATATATCAAGTACAAAGTTTTATCAATATCTATTTGTTTATTTAACATTTTGAGTGTTATACCTATATACTCCTAGATTACAATTTTATTGTTTCAGAAACAAAAGCAGCATTTTAGGCAAAAATAACTGGATCATCAGAGCTTCAGTCGTGTACAAATTGGCCGTGAGCCGTGATCGACGGCAGACGAGTCTTCAATTAGACTGTTATCCTGCGCCTGCGCGACCGCTGCGCGTGAGCAGGGCTACTGAACATAAATCATTTAATAATAATTGCATTTATGTGATGCCGTGAAGGTTGTATGCATATTAAATCATGGTACTTTAATGTTTCCGAATAGATTCGATCGTGTAAATATGGTTACGATTGATGATGGGATGTCTTTTGTTATGTTAATTTTAAATGTGAACGATCGGAGCAATCGAATAGGAGCAAGACATTTTATTTATATTTCGATATAAATAAATATTAAATTAATAATGCTGGACAATCCACACAGCATCATCTAGCCCCAAGCTAAGCAGAGCTTGTGTTATGGGTACTAGATGACTGATATACTTAATAAAATACATTACATAGATAGATATTTTTATTATATATAGGAAATACCCAGAACACTCGGAACAAATATTTGTAGATCGTACAAACATTTGTCCAAAGGCGGGAATCGAACCCGCAACCTCCTGCGTCGCAGGCGGACCTTTCCGAAAAAATATTAATAGGTTGTCAGAACTATGATAGTTAAAATAATTTAATTCAGTTTAAAGGTAACTTCGGGCCCCTATTATATATTCATATTGCGCACATAGAGTAGTGTGAGATTTGGCACGGTTAAAGTTTATATAAAGAAGAAGTGCAGAAAGCTGAAACTGTCGAATTTCGATCACTAAGTACTGAGACTGTATTATTAAATAAACATGGAAATACTTATATATATTTTAAGCTCTTTTTTGTTATTCAGTTTAAGAATATGCACCTATTAAATAGCAGCAATGGAATGCGACCTCACGGTTTTATCGGAAATGTTCATCTTTTACGAGCAATATTTCACAAGTTGCTCATCTGCTGCTCTTAACTATCGCAAACTAACTTCAAAGTTTATTGAACTATTATTTATATCCACTATCTATAAATCAATAGGTTTCTACTTATTTTGTTTATGCCGTGTAGATTTAAGGTAGCCGCAATTCTGATAAAACACGTGTCTAGAGGAAAATAAAAACAGTCGCAAGTGTCGATCGAAGGTTAGCAACGCTTGACGAGGGCAGGGAGTCTGTGGATGGGTAAGCACGTTAAGTCTTTGGTCCCGGCATTTGTAGATCTTTGACAGTCGTTACGGATAGTTAGAAGATGAAGTGTTGCCCAGTAAGGGTGTGGAGGTCACACCTATGTGACCTCCACACCCAAATGAACACGCTGAATACCAGTATTTTACATGGAGAGACTCTCCATGTAAAACACTGTTATTCAGCTGCATTCCGGTAAACTGGAAGCCGACCCAAACATAGTTGGGAAAAGGCTGGGCAAATGATGGAATCGTATTAAAATCGGCGTTGATTCGAAATAATCATAACAATACCACCCCGTTAGTGTCTTACTACAGGGCAAATGCCTCTACTTTTGCAGAGAGGGCCCACGCTTGCTCAAGGCGGGATGGCGATATAAAACTGATGTCACACTTGTGACGTATCGGAGCCGTGACTAAAAAACCTAGACCTTTAATACCATGATATATGGGACGTGATAACTCCATTGACTCACCAAGCATGCCGTGTGTGATCTTGGAATACTTTATATTAGTCTTTAGAGATCCCAACCAGTATTGTTTTCCTTTAAACATCACTTCATAAGATTATATTTAGTCACTATACTCTGTATAAGGGATTTTGAAATGAACTTACGGTAAAGATTTACAGCTTTAAACTAGTGTTAATGGTTAAAGTTACCTTTTATTAATCTTAGACATTACTGACAACAGTAACTGTCATCAGGATACGAAGAGATGGCGCGTAGTGTTCTAAGCGCACCCCTCTTAGACGTCACGTGAGGACTAAAACTCCTCACTCCTGAGGAGGCAAGCAGAGGCGGGCCTTCACCAGTCGGGGATTACATAGGGATTGTACGTTCCCGCGACCCCCAGCGTAGGTGTCAGATGGAAAACCAAGGTGGTTTTAAGTCAGTAAGAGTCTAACAGACCCAGGACATTAATTAGGATATTACAACTCGGAACATAAAAAATTGTAGTTGGCATAAGTTCAAGCAAATATAGAACTTATTTGTATGTTCTACTTGTTTTCATTCACTGAACCAATACCTACATTCTTCTGTACATCAATCAATGTTGGTTAGAGTAGAATCAATTTACGATTGACGCCATTCTATCACCACAATATGACAAGACCAAATCGTGAAATGAAAAGTTATGTGTTCGAATTAAATGTTATACCAGAAATTTAATAACTGAAACTGCCACGACCTTTAAAATATAAGGTAATTGCTAAATAAATATTCGTGTAAACTTTAACTATAGCCGCAGTATATAAAAATAAATGTTAACCAAGTATCATAACTGTTATATTTCAACAATTATGTAAATAATTTACAATAACGTTATTACGTATTTCGCACGCTAAATTATTTTGACCTCGATCGAGAAAAAATATTCAACTGAAAAAAATAGGCAGTCTTTTAACTCAAATACTTGAGAAACTGCTTGGACATTTTGCGCCCAGGTTTGATTCCCACGTCCAGCAAAGCTTCCAGTCTTTTTTAAACATGGAATTTCTGCCTTGATTACTTACATACAGAACTGATAAAAAAATATTGCTTTTACGCCTATGTCCGTTATAATCCTTCGAAGAGTAAGCGCAGGCGATGATGATATAACTTTTTTTAAAATAGGTACCTACTCAATTGAAAATCATGACACAGCAAACCGTTGTAATAAGTATTTGCAGGTCTTAGCTCACCGCTACGTACTCAATAACCCGCTCCTTCTTGAGATATCAAAGAGGACCTTATTTATGAGCATAAGAACAGTAATAAGTTTCCTTATAAAGCTGCTCGTCTTCATAAATGAGTATTAATGGCTTGGATATATAATGGTATTATTTAAATGATGTATCGTTATTACTGGATATGAATTAAACACACTGGAAAATGTTTTTGACCCTTAGTTGGGCTTCTATTTGAACAAATATAGGTACATGTGTGTATTTGCATGTTAGCAGTGCTTTTATTTGTTCTTCTTGTATCTTGATAGACTCATAGCTGTTATGTTAACTTTTACAAACATTTCGCTGACATACATACATAAACTACTGCCTTTTTACCATTATTCGCACCGCGATTATTTTGCACCTGGCACAATGGCATGCATGTAAATACAGGCGCAGTTACTTATTTACAGCATAGTACTCATAATTACAGTGCCATGACATTAACTCATTAGAACACGTTGATAAGGATGTAGTCACATAACAACGGCATTGTGTCGGTCGACCTTCTAACGATACGAGTTTTTATATGCACATCGC
Organism: Phlogophora meticulosa; assembly: GCA_905147745.2. Taxonomy (NCBI): domain Eukaryota; kingdom Metazoa; phylum Arthropoda; class Insecta; order Lepidoptera; family Noctuidae; genus Phlogophora; species Phlogophora meticulosa. The sequence goes on along the minus strand of LR990520.1, from coordinate 12,464,170 downwards.
TGTACTATGAGTATATTTGTCACACCGGTGTTAGGGCATTTGTAAATAATAGCGGACTTGTGATTTGAATCAATTTACCGTATACAATATAACGTGATTAAAGACGAGTGATTTATAAAACAGAAGGAGATAAAGTAATCGCGGTATTTCCACATGAGGGTACAATATTCCATGATAACAGAAGGATATAAAGGAATCGCGGTATGTCCCTTGGGATATACAATATTTCATGCCAACCTGCTGGTATAAGATAAATTTAAGGAAAAATAAATAAATAAAGATTATTTACATTTTATTACCGCAATAATATTTATATTGGCCCCAAAACTGGTGCTGGAACTGAACACAAACGACAAAGCTGGTGTACTGAAAACTACGACCAAAAGTGATGACTTTTGTTTTAAGATACCGGCAGAAGATGATGCCTGAGATACAAGTTCTATAATGGGTCAAAAATATCTTCTTTCATAATATAATAATAATAAGGTTTATTCACAAAAAGAAATACAGAAACACATTTTTAGTGTACATTACTAGTTGCAAAATCTGTACAAAAAGTATATAACCCTGTCTCTTAGACTAGTAAATAGTATATATTATACAGGGAATGCACATCGACACACAAACCGATACTATGGGTTCATATATACATACACATATGGGTGGTACATGATTCTGGACCCAACTTTAAAATTACGTCGGTTTTCCCAAATTTTACTTTGCTGATGGTATTTTACTTTAAACTGTGAAGAAGTCGTGAATTCTATACTCAGTAAGATTTTAAATGAAAGAAGTACATTAGGGGTCCAGAATACTGAAGTCATTAGTATTATCAGGGTGTGCTCTTCCACTGTGTATAGAGAAATAAGTTGAGACTCTCAATACCCAGCCGATGTTTTGCCAAATTAAGATTGTCCTAAATACGACAAAAAATATGAGATACATTAAAGTTTATCTCGATTTATCAATCTTTATTTCATAAGCAATAAATAATGTTATATTAAACACATTTCTGTTTCCTGTGACTTTAAGAGGTGCCACTTGCTGTCATGAAAATAAATCCAATTACAGACTGCGATATAAATTGACACCACCATTTTTCACGGCTCTTTATATGAATAATTATGTCATTAAGTATTGCAATTATATGCTGGGTTTTGTAAATAAAACTAATATGCAGTAAATCTATTATTATGTGTTACAAACTATATTGTCATATTGATTAATTCGCTGACTTAATTTGAACATTACTTATTAAGCTTAGTATAAAAAGTCATTGGTAGACTAAATAGTGAACGGTACTTATTACCAATCGATCACGATTTGCAATAATTGTAACATACGAATTACAATCAATCTTAAAATAATGATTGATATGTAAGCTAAACCAACAAATAATACCAGCCTGTTATTGTCCCACTGCTGGTCGAAGACATCTTCTCAAACAGAGAAGTCTCGACTGTCATTCACCTCGATTACTCAAGGCGGGTTGGCTGTTTCAGTTTTATATAAATTACAAGTTCAGGTCTCCTCTCGACATTTTCCCTTACCGATGTCGTTGATGTCTAAGATCAACCAGGAACGCAGATAATGACTTGAAAAAGTCACATTGTTCCTTGCCCGTATTTGAACCCACAACCTCGAGCATGATCGGCTAGGTTTTATTCACTGGACTATCACGTACAATCGCCCACTTTATGGAATAAGTGCGGAAATAGATTCCGACAGACAGATCGATAGATCCGACGTCCGAGAACTACTGGGCTAGCCAACCAACAACTACTGACTGGAGAAATTAAGAATAATGTATTTTACTACCTGTTAACATAATAGCTCTGTATGTCTAATGGTTATGTTTATTATTCATATGAACATTTTGTTCCGTAGAGCTTCCGTAATATCGACTCATGTATATCATTTTTGTTGTATATATACTTTGGCAAGTCTTGCCAAAGTATTAGGAACTTGTTGGTGCTCTAACAACTGCATACCAAAAGGTCGTTGTGGAAATCCTTGGAGAAGGAAATCTCTGCTATGTCACTGGACATAGCAGCTATTACTTTTTAACATTATCATCATTATTTCAGTCGAAAGACGTACACTTTATTTATTTACTTTATTGAGTGGACGTCTTTCGACTGATATAATGATGATGGTGCTCGGCCCATCAAAAACAAGTTTTACTGAAACAACTTATATTAAGCCTAACTAACTCCTCCTCTGTTTTTTTCTGATGTATGTTGTTGCGGGATCCAAGACAGTTGAATCGTTTCTCCGGGACTCGTTGGGCTTCATTGACTCGACGCTTTTCTGGTGGTCATGGCTTCACTGTTGATTTTGGTATTCAGGAGTTGCAGTGATTCGAAAAAAGTGCGGGTTTGTCGTCATAACAAACGTTAACAATAGGTATATCTATAATATTTATTTGATACTTTACAGTGAAGGGTTATTAAATCTGGTGTCCACGTTGTGATCGGTTTCTTTGTTCACATTTTTTTTCCTCTATCAATGACACGCAATACATTCATACTTATTTATAATTCCACTCCAAACTACATATATCAATACAAAGTTGCATGTTCTATAAACATACAACTTTGTATTGATTTTATTTATATCAAACATAGTATAAAACAGATCCTTGTCTGACTGATAGGTAGACAACGCCCAGATTACACTGAAATATCATATTCCTGCTTTGGTCCTAAATTATTATCGGTCAACTTACCTTGTCTTCCCCTTTAATTATTTTGGTCTTCCCTACTCTTATAGGCATTCAAATTGGTGCTAAAAATATCATGGAAACCGATTTTGACAAAAACACTCGGTCACTGATACAACTTTTAGACACACTCTTTCCATTCTATATAATTTTTCATTGCTTTTAAATACTATAAATGTCTAATACGGTTTCGACTAGAAACCGACCCCAACATAGTTGGGAAAAGGCTAGGCAGATGATGATACTTTTTCATTGCTTTGGCGTAGCATCATACGTGTGTCAGTGGGGTCAATGCAACGGTCGTAGTCACAGGCAATAGAGAGATACCTATATATTAAAATGTACTTAAAGAGAAACTTCGTACCGGTCTTGTGTGACATTGTGAAATATGGCATAGTTAAAGTTTATGTGAAGATGGAGTGCAGAAAACTAAAAGGATCGAATTTAGATCACTGGGCAACCACAAGATTGTCAATATAAATCTAGTTCTAAGTTCCAATAAAATTGCTAATAAGCGTTGCTTTAAGGACACGTCACTAAATCAAATAAATTGTTCTTGATTAATTACTGAGCTCTCGTCAACTGTAGCATTTTCACAGGCCGTGACATTAAGACTTGGTGCATTAACTTAATTTTACATTATCCTGCTCTATTAATTTACATTTTGGGCGTGGCCATGTCGATAATTACTAGATTTGGTATCGCTATTAGCTATGTTGGGTAAGACTTAAACTTTACGTAAGGACTCATTTACACGCCAAGTGTTTAGTAGAGCTTACTTTATTAGGTAAAATTATGTGTTTTAAGCAATATTTATAGCTTCGTTTAAGTTAACTTGACAGCGTATGCACTTATGACACTAGAAAATGTCAGCAAACAATAGTTGAACTTTTAGTCAAGAATCGTAGGAATGAGAGTAGCAGTGGCTCGTGGCTAAGTGATAACAGTCACACGGGTCGATCTTCAATGATAAACAACGCTTGACGAGGTCGGTTCATGGATAGGTGACCATCCATTGCAATACGAGGTCTGTCCGTGTCGAAAAGCATGTTAAACCAGTCGTTACGGGAATTCAGAAGACTGAAAGTCTGACAACCAGTCTTACCAACAAGTAAGTATCGTGTCCCTCAGTAACTGGGTTGTGATCAGATAGGCAGTTACAAAGTAAAATACTGGTATTCAGATGCCTTTGATGCGACTGGAAGCCGATCCCAACATGATTGGGAAAAGGCTATGCTGATCATGATAAAATGAGCACAAAACTGATGTTTTTAAAGTAGCAAGAAATGTAATAAATATAATTCAGTACTTAAAATAGTGGACACAGAATATGCGCGCTTCACTGAATACAAATGCTATAGAAGTGTGGATCAGTCCTAACACAGCTGTTCAAAGAAGATTGTTCGAGAGTGTCCAAGGCCCTACAAATAAATTCTCTGATTGAATTGAAGCTCGCTCTAAGTTACGACCTCATCTATATTGAATCGCATAAAACCGCATACATTTGGCACGTGACAACCATAAAATTAATATAACCGTATGTAGGTATTGAATGTATCCACACACACATAGGTTTAAATATATACATTCCTTATGAAGTAAGTAACATTCATGACTCTGAAATGATAAATTAAAGTTGCAAATCCTATTAAAGATCGATTTATAGCTTCATCACGGTGTGTGAAAAAAGGAATTGAATTACAAAGATATGGAGAAGAGGAGAGAGGTAGAAAGAGAAAGAGATTTTTTAAACTAAGCTGATTACATGAACTACAACAACCTGCATATCTTTTGTCCTTTTCTGTCAATTCTGCCCAAAGGATGTTTGTAACAAAACGCGTTTAGCGATAAGGTCGCCCATTGTAAATAGCTCTTAAAGTTATTATTTGTAAGTTTTTATGGTGTATTATAAATAGTATTCTATTCTATTCTATCGACGTGGCAATGCTGCCAGTCTTTTAAGCACGTTTCCAGATGACAGCGATGCGGAGGAGTACTTTGACGCCTGAGTGTCTTCGTCGGCTTTTTATTTTATTTTGTTTTTGTATATAATTAGTTTTATGTCATAATTGTATATATGTAAATAAACTATAGTAAATAAATATATAAATAATAGATTCTATAAATTTGTTGTTTATTGTATTCCTAGTTTAACCATTTTGTAGGTTATCAATTAGTTCTTATTTGTTTGCCTTCAGGCGTTATGTTTGTCTAGTTGTCCTGACTTGAGCTTATATATTAAGGAACCTGAAACTGACCTGCTATCAAAACGTCACGAATTTAACTGACACAAACAATCCACCGACATTAATATGAGAAATGGTATTAGCACTAAAATGTTGTCCAAATTGGAATGCCATAAAATGCGAACTGGCTGTACATTAGTTTGATATGTAATATTCAATAACTTTGAATTGCTAGACTAGTTGCTTCATCGATAAAATATACCGAAGTTTGTAAAATATTGCTTGCTAGTTATGTGAATCGTTGACGCAATACAAGATGGGAACGCATTGGATTGATTTTCAATTTATTTCTCGGCGATGTTTTTACTGTGTTCGTGTCGTGAGCAGATGTAGGGACGTGCTGGTTGAGATTGCTTCCTCACGAATTGGTGCGATGTATAGTGTGAAACACGTTTACACCTAAGATAGCGAAAGATGAGGCTTGTACGATCGTGGATGAACTCTGTAACTTGTTACAACATTGTTCATGGGCTCAAATTACCACAAATTTGCAGCTCCAAATACAGTTGCAAAATTGCTACGGTTTTGATTTTAAGACATCGATATCTTTTCTAGAAAAAAAAAAGCCCTGTCGTTCGTTGGAACTAGGTTTCTTAGACCACAGTGCATAGTAAACTCTAAGATCACTCCTAGTTTTGTCTATTAATGTCTTAGTTTCTGAAGGTATTTTGGAGAGGCTATATACATTGAGCTCCACGTTGGTCTAGGAGTCGCCAGCGCAACTACTGAACGTGAGGTCTTGTTTTTAATCCTCAATAGCAGCCCGTAGTCTGGATTTGTACTTGATTGGTTAGCTAGCTATAGGCTCGCCCTCTATTACACTTCTGTCCTACCCTTCGGAGAAAACAGGCGTTTTTGTTTTTTATGTTATATGCATTACCGCTGTATAAAGAGTTGCTAAGATCTGTAAATAAAACCAATGTCTAAATTTCGTACACGATTAAAAGCTCTGTGAAATCATGAACGCGATTACAAGCAGAAGTCAGTCTAAAAAACCAAATATCTTCGGAATTGTTCTTGTTATAATCCGATGGAAAAGTGACATAATGTCGTTATATTATATTAATTAAAGATTAGTCCTAAAATGTTACTAAAATCTTACATAGTTATTAAAGTAATCGTACCTAGTTACTAAAATGCGATTGCACAATAATCTCTAAGGGGGGTAAGATAAGACGTGTTGTTTAATTAGCGTGGTTTATAAAAGGACATAAACTATGTGCTGGAAGTTTTACCCTATGTATGGACAAACATTGTGGAATACTAAGATTCTGAGGATTCCTGCTAAGTGGAAGGTGATTAATTAGGTGTAAAATTTAGGTGAATTTGTTAACATATCTTTTTATGCCGTAATTTAGTAATACATTAAGTCTGCATGTGTGGTAATTTTTTTTACCGCGGCGTTGGCGGTGCTGCTATTGCAAATTTGATTCCAGAAAAATAATGAAGGTAAGCACAGATGTTAGCATCGCGGACATAGGAAGTGAAAAACGTTTCAACTTTATTCCTAAAGGCATAAGGTTGAAAACTAGTTCACACCAAATGTCCGCGATAGTGTATAATAGAAGGTGAATAAAGAACTTGATGTAAGAATTAACGTCGTAATAGCCTAGTGGTTAAGTCATCACGTCTCTTGCATGTGGTTGTGCGTTCAAATCCGGGCAGTGACTAATATGTATTGTCATATAGAACTTACTGAAATCTAAGGGGGAAAACATCGTGAGAATGCATGGATTTGTAAACAATTTAGGATTGAAAACGTCAACTGATTAATGCTTGTGCTTTCTTTTTATGAAAAGAGGCTTTCGTTCGGCAGTGGGTTATTAACAAGCTGGTATTATTATTTTATTAACAGCAACATTATTGACAAACGGCTGATACATACGTATAACGTATAACTTATGTATGTAAAACCTTTGCTAAATCAGCTTTAACTAGAAAAAAAGGTTCCGTATCTACAAACTATAATATTGGTAATAAATTAGCAACATAAACCTCTCCTATTGTTAAGATAAACCGTTTTAGTATAATGTACGGAAGCTGAATTAATTGGATGTTTTCAATAGCAGCGCAGTAGGGTATAATTATTTATATGTTCAAACTTGATTCCATGAGAACAATGCCAGTGTAGGTAGATTACCTAATCATTGTTTTAATTTTTTGCTATGTTTAAGGAGTTCTACCCCAGCAATTATTACCTACTAACTATGGGTAGGTATTTTTTTTTCCATAGTTGAAGCTAACTAAAAGTGCGTACAAATATGTTAAAAAAGTCACTCTCACCCACAAACAGGTTCTCTGATCAATTTCTGAAATAAATTTGTTAATTTATTTAAATAATACTCTAAGGATAGAGTATTATTTAAATAAATACAATAATTAAATTTAAATTTAAATTAGGCTTGTTGTTTTAGCAACATGCGACGGAAAATGATTGCTTCTTCGGATTAAGAAGGTAGTAAGTGCTGAACTCTTCATGCGGGAATCTAACCCGCGACAAGCGGCGCATCAGCCAATCGCTCAGCCACTGCGCCAAGCGTGCCGTAAAATAGTCCCTATATCTGTCTAATTCAAATCAAGAGCAATTATTTAAGTCTATTTTACGGTCTATAATGAAATAGTCATATTACACTAGTAAACTCTAACTAGAAATCCTGATCGGCAAAAAACATCCTATTACAAATCAAAACTTAATTAACAAAAAAGGATTAATGGTTTATAACGTGACGAAACGCAGTGATTTTGATTATGTGTTCGTAGAGTTGGCACCCAAGTCTTAAGGAATCGTTTTTGTATTGCCTGTTAATAGGTATGTATGTTCATGGTGAAATCTTTAGCGGCCAATGTATGCTAGGAGTTGGTATCATTTGTGTGATTCCCAAAAGTAGTTTAACAACATGTACATATATATATCTAACCACGTACAAAATAAATTGGCGTATTCTAGATCGCGATGTCAAAGTTATTAGCGTGATTGAACATAGCATACCTACAAAGACACGACCATAACTGCAGTCGCCGGACACAACACACGTTCGGTCGGACGATCCTCCCTTTTTAATAGGGGATGAGTAACTTTACACCCTGCTCCTCATACCCACTGAAATGGTGAACCCGACGTAGTCTGAACAAGCAAACTTCTGATTTGGAGTCACCCTGTTCGAAAGTATAAAGAGCAAGATGAGATTAACGTAGGAGCGTGAAGACTGGCACTTGCAACTAAAGGAATTCCCACCAAAAATTTCCACTTCTGGGAATACATCCCAGAAGTGGGCGTAGTGCTATAGATGATTATAATGACGATAAGGAATTTTTGTTAAGAGTTCGTAATAGCCAAGTTAAGGGCTCGCCTCTCATGCATGACGTCGTGGGTTCAAATCCAGGCAAATATTAATGTGACTTTTTCAATTCACATTTACGTACTTTTTAAGCTTATTTAGACATAGCTGATATCTGTGTAGGAAAATTTCGTGAGGAAACCTGAACTTCATAGTCAATGTACCTAAGTCTAAAATCGCCAAACTATCTAGAGCAAGTGTGGTGATTGTGATTGATGCTTCTTTGACCTTCTTCCTTTGACCTTCTTTGTATGAGAGTAGGCATTCGCCCTGCATTACGACAGTAACAGACTAGTAATTTTTTTTTTTTAAGGTACGAGGGACAAGGGGGGTCGCCTTCTTGCCGCTTGCTATGCGTGATGCCAAAATTATAATAATTAACACCAAACAAATAATCATAATTAAATCGTGTACTATTAATGGCCATCGTAGAAGCAGTATTTGTGTAATAAGTCACGATTTTGCTCGCAAGTTTCGACACGGCGCGGGCGCATCCAAACTGTTGGCGAACGAAGCCCTAACTGATGGCGAAACGCTACCTTGGATGCATCGGTTGCAAAAGTAACACTTTGACCCTTTTGCAGAACTAGTGATAATTTCATTTAATTATTCAATGCACAATTGCGGCCTTAAGTATATGCTGATGTGAAGATGCATGGTTTATGTAATTTAGTGTAATTAATTCTTTCTCAGAACTGACGAGCTGGAATGGGGCCGAACTATGACGTGTTAAAGCTGCTTCAGTGTGTTAGAGAGATTGTACCTAGTAGCTATAAATGACGAATAGTACCTACTATCCCTTTTTCACAACGGAACAAGGATGGCATTAACTCTTTAAGACATAGTACAGCTCCAGGTCATTGCCAGGTTTATTGTAGGCAGAGTTATCTTCTGTACATCTACTGTACTCCACACCTGTAAGATAGTATTGATATTAGTGAACCTTAACTCCACTAACTATTATCCGATCCAGCCTGCCCTGCGCTGCTCTCTCACATGTGGCACTCCATGCCTAAGTCTATACCACACAGAAGTGGCCTTAGAGTATAGTTGTTTAGTTTAAAACTTGGGGGTTTTTGACACATTTTGTATTACAAATCCGTCAAAAAAACTAACCCTGTTTAAGTAAAAGTTCTTTACTTCATTAATTATCACGTAACTCGTGATAGTCTTCGCCTGCTGTCCCGGTTATGTCAGTCCAGCATTCACCTGGAAATACTAGCAGAATACTAACCGTAATGAAACAATTACTTCCTTGCCTTACTTACACATTTTCCTTCCTTTCTCCCATAGCGCATGCTATTTTAGTCATTAGGTTAGGTCGGATGTAGGGTAGTTAGGTTTGATTATTGTATGGTAGAAAAAAAGAGTATACGGTGGACTTTTAGGCGACTGGCATGCCATGCATGACTGCGCTGCATCACGCAGCGGGGTCCGTGGTGATGAACGTCGAGCACTGCGCCTGAATGCGTTTTCTGTGTGTTGCACTACACGTGTTTTCTATACAAACACTGATACTTGCAAACAGCGTAAGAGCACACACTCCCGCGCTACGCTGCGTGATGCGTTGCAGTGTGCCAATCACTTTGCTCTATTGAAACTCCTTATTACCCTAGGCCAGCTCAAGGTCAAAGAGCGGCTCTATCTAAATAAATAAGCAAGCCAGTGTCAGTAACGAGTGTCAAAAAATAACAAAAAGAGTAAAATAATAATATAAAACAATTTATTAGTAGTCACGACTCCCTCAGTAAAAAAAGTAATTGGGGTATCAAATCCAATTAGTTTTATGCATGTTAACGCAAAACACTCGTTGAGGAAAAAACAACGTTGACATTTAGAACTTTAAAAGGATAATATTGTACGCAGAGGAATGTTAAAATGATAACAGGAAAAAAAGGAGTAAGCGACCTATTCGAACTTCTTTTGCTTTTCTTTTTATTTTATGTGGTATTGACGTCACCATATGTACATGGATTTGTTGTAAGTGTATCTTTATAAATGAAAAATGAATCCTTATTTGTTTTGGTCACGGCATCACGCGTGAACGGCTGGACCAATTTCGATACTTCTTTTTTTGTAGTGTTTATTATTGTAAGGAGAAGGTTCTTATGAGAAGAAAAACTAAGAAAGTTGCACGAAACATTAGAAAATGTAAGAAAACTCAACGACTATTTTAACTTTGCGCGCCACGTGTTACAACGCGTTCCACAGCTATTTATAAAATAATAATAATAATAATATTTGCTATCGAACGACATTTTTGATAGCCTGCCGTTTGTGTCAGTAGCAAAGATGCATTGCAGAAGTGATAAAAATTTGACTGTTTATTTTTCTTTTCTTTTTGATTTTCGATCATTTTTTTTTGTTTTCAGCTTTATCTGGTTGGATTGGAAGCCGACCCTAACATGGACACAGAAGAAGGCTAAGCAGATGGTCAATATTGTTGAATGCTTAGTTTATTTTATGATATACTTTAATATGAACGTTTATTATCGTCTTGGAGCGTTTAACATAGTCTGTGAGATCTTATTTCAAATTTAAGGTTATAAATAAAAATCTCATTGTATTATGCCCGTAAATACCACTTCTTTATCTCTTGTCTTGAGAGAGCAGCTCACAATCTGGCGAAGATATCGCTGTTGAAATGCGATTTCGCTAAGAAGGTAGTGTTGGAGGAGGACAACTGCCTTGTCTTGTCGTAGGTTAGTTATTAGTGGCGTTCACAGGCCAAAACCAATATGACACCTACGAACTCATTTTTATTACTTACTAAGTTTTGTCCGCGACCTAGTCCGCGTGAATATCAGTTAAAACCAGTTCTTCCAAGGGTATCAAACTATCTCCATACCAAATTTCATTACGATCCGATCAGCCGCTTGGTCGTGAAAAGGTTACAAAAAAACAGAGTTACTTATTATTATATTATACTATGGATGAATCTATTACTATTTACAAGTTTATATGGTTTACAATAAAGAGTATTCTGATCTGTTCTATAAATATCATTTTTTTCTGTTAGGTTTTTTAGCTTCAAATTATAACAGCCGTACAGTGAGTGGCCATAAATTACACATTGTTACACTAAATTACACTCTGTGCCCTAAAAAGCACGTCAAACCATTGGTCCCAGCTATCATGCGTAAATCTGAGTCTGAAAAACATAATTACCTAATTCCTGTATGCTATTCCCCAGTTTTGGAGGTCAGATAGGAAGGCACGCGATGTGAAATACTGGTATTGAGTTGATGTGGGTAGTCAGGAAGCCTACCCCAATATAGCTGACGATAATTTCTCTTTCTTCTTCGCATTTTGTTACAGTTGCACGTTGAATCAAAACAATCAACGAACTCAGGGATCCTTGATAACCAAGCTTGATCTAACCGTATGATTCCGCATAAAACCTACAGAAAGGTAAGTGCAACTTACATACTTGCCTTACTATTACCAACATGCCGTAATAAGATAATATGCCTTCAATTGTTGCGCATGCGAACTGGTTGAACAGATACACAATTATGAACAGCTAACGATATCTCTATATGTATTTTCTTTACTAAGACTTGAGCTAAGGCGCTTAGAACACAAAAAGATTTGGTATTGAGCGTATTAAAAAAATGAAATTCATTTAATTCAGGCAATATCCATATAACATTTAACACAATAAAAAAGTTCAAATTACATAAGTGATGACAAACATTTGCCTACATTATTAGTATAGTTATAGGTACCGACTACCAGGTACTACTGGGTATTTGCATCAGAGTTAAATTTTAATAAATCAAAATTACAGGCAAGTACACAGGTATTACATTAAACACATAACAAAAAATCAAGGTACATACTAAACGCCATACAAATATTTGCCTAAATTACGAGTATTAACATATAACCGACTGCCACTGCGACTGCTTTTTTTTTTTTTTTTTTGGAATGGGCATCTCGCAGTTTATCCTTTAGGGATATTTACTGCTCAACCGAACTTTCCTGTGGGGGGCTTAATTAAAATTAAGGCCTCCAGCCAGGCAACTGCGACTGCTTCAGACTAAAATATTAATAAACATCAAAATCAATATTATGATTTTCCCTTGTCCTTTTAATTTTTTTTTCTTTATTGCTTTTTGAGGGTTTTTTTCCACAAGAATACGTCAACTCCATTATATTTTAAAACAACATACATATAAATCACCACACTACATAGAATAAAAACAAAATAAAACCTAGGATAATAATTAGGGATTCACTACTGCCAAGCTATAGAGTTGTTATATTAGATCCGATTTAGGAAGTGACAAAATTGTCTGAAATCTACATCTAATCTGTTCAACGAATGCTCTCTTTCCAATTGTTAATTTTTAATTGCTCTTTTTTGTTTCTAACACAATCCATCAGCAAATGTTGTGTGTCCTCAATTCTGTTACACGCAATACAATTTGGTGAAGAACGTGTATTTTGCCGATGCTTTTCAATTTCAATATCCCTTCAAGAATTAATGCTGCTGGATTTTATGACAGTACAGTAAGACAAAAAAAACTACAGTTATAAAGCGAACCGCCGCCAACGTTTTGTTTAATTGTCTCTCTGGTATGCCAACCCTTTCGTAACACAAAAATTGTACTTGCCTACTCAGAAACAGTGTCGCAATATCAATGCAAATTAATCTATATACTTAGTCCGAAAGTATGTTTATTAGCGTTGCACACAATACCAACTACCAATCTATAGTCACACCAAGTCACTTGATTGTAATAATCAACTATTTATCGATCCAAGACATCTGGAATTTGACGTTCTCTAGATTGAATAATGATAGACAAAGAGCGTTCGGTGGTCGTAACGAAATAGGTTCATAATAGATAGATAAAATGCCTCGTTGCCTTGTGCCTTCGTTGAGGCGTGATCCAGTATTTCAAGAGTTAAATATGTAGTACAAGCTTCATAGTTTGTTGTTAGGAAACAAATCCGCAAAACAAAACTTGAGATGGCTTGAGGCGTGCCTTGAGGTGTTGCAACGTAGGACGGCTATTAAAAACAGAGCTATAAGGGTGTAAGGGAAATTAACTCACAATATAATATCATAAGTTCAATATATGTTTCTGAACCCCCCAGGGCTCAAATTCTTCGGCCTTCAAACATGGGAAAAATAGGAAATTGGAGACAAATAAATTCGTCCATTATCATGTGTTGAACTCTCTCTGATCAGATTGTACGTCAGTTGACCTTCCACCCATTGGATGCCCTCACCCTTGGGCCTTTCACATTTCCTGACACATTCAATGAATGAATATGTAAAATATATGTGTACTACTGTATTTTAATAATAAATAAAATAAATTAAAAAAATCTTGGGGTTATAAGTGAATTTACCAGCTTTATTGTTACAACCTTACACAGAAAACGAACAACCAAACAATAGCCACGGCAATTTCTGTGAAGATCTGTTCAATGCCTTATAGCTGATGGCTTCTTATTTTATTAGCTCTTGAAGCTAAGAAAAACATACAACAAAAACAATATATTAATGAATCCATTGTTACGGGAACTTTTAAACACACAGTGTAAGGTTGTTGCAATAATTTGACAAATAAACTAGTTTTTTTATAACATTTGCAATTTCTACATACACCTGTCTAATGCCCTACTTATTTATTTATTTTACAATTTTGTTTGCTGGTCGCCATCATCATCACCATCATTATCATCAGGCTATACTAGTCCACTGCTGGACATAGCCGTCTACTAATGAGCGCCATAGCACCCTGTCTTCAGCTTGCCGCATCCAGCATCTGCCTGCAGTCTTTCGCAGATCGTCATCCCACCCGGCCAGCTGGATGGTTATTGACTGTAGAGACTTCATCATTATTATCTTTCTAGTCTTTACCTAGTTATGTCGGGGCCGACTTCCAGTCTAACCGGCTGCATTTCAATACCAAAATTTTGCATAAATCTGACCCACACAACCCAGTTACTGGCCAACGCGATACCTTTTAGTAAGACTGAAAGTCAGAATTTTGGGTTAACTAACTACTGATTTTTACGACTAACTGTGGACATAAACAACTCAAATGACACAATCAATTCGTATTCGATCCATATTCAAGATAACACGTGTCCCGACTTAATCAAGACGTTTGTAATCAGTCTATCGCACGTTTTTTGACCAAAATGTATCTTTATTCCTTATAAGAGCTGCTATAACATTTGTCTCGGGTCTGCCTTGCATTGTCGAGTTGTAAGGTGTGAAGTAACGAGATTTTGCAATTCAACCTTTAAACTAATGGGGCCATTTCAGTGGCTCATTTATTTCAGATTTCAGATAAGCATGTTTTTATCAGGTGGACTTTTATAGCTTTAAAACTACTGTCCACAGTAAGTACTTTGTGTTGCATGATAGTGCTTTTAAAAAGCTTAGTTTATGTCCATGTGTTTAGTTAATTTATTACGTGAGATGACTGAAAGGGATAAACAGTTTGAGTTTTAATTTTGTTTGTTCAAATTAAGTTGTCTGATAAAGAAGCTGATCAGTCTTGCTAAATTCCAGCTTTAACTGTAGTAAATATTATTGACATCCTTATAACTGAATTGACAAAGTAAGAAGTAACATAGACCCTTGTAATTTGCTTAGATACTCTCTATAAGAGAGTCTATTAATTTTGAATTTGGTGGCGCATTTAAAAAGTGCATTGAAAGGGCTCAATAAACAATGATTATAACTTGGTTAGGTTCCAGTCTTTTGTCTTTATAAAAACATTTCAACTCACATACACCAACAGCCAAACTCGGAACAACTACCTATAGGTCATACAAATATTTGTTCCGTGAGGGATTGATCAGCTCAGCCACTACGCCAACCGTGCCGTTATCAGCCATTAGTCTAATCATCAATAATCTCATCTGAATACCAGTATTTAACACGGAGCATATAACCTCCACAACCCAGTAACTGGCTAGTACGGCAGCTATTGTTAAGACTGGTGGTCAGACACGGGTTTCTGACTACCCGTAAAGACTGTCAAATTTCTACAAATGACAGCCGCGAAACACGACTTTACGTGTTTTCCGAGGTACGTAGGGGTCTCGGTATGTAATAGATGGTCAGCCATCCACGGACCGACCTTAGCAGGCGTAGCTTAACCTTCGATAAACTTAGTAACACTCAGACAATCCAATATAATTTTCGGAGACAACATCTCAACTCATATCTAAAAACATTGTTAGCTGAAGGTGGGCGGACCATTGTCAGTGCAAATACCAAGTAAAGTGAGCATTAAATGGGCGGCACAAATTTGTCTGTCATTTCAAGCTGTCATAATTATTATCATACAATGACAATGAGCCGCCGTTCTGAGGAATCAAATGAGGTACATGGCTTAGGCTGGGAGATAGACTTCCTTTATGTTGTACAGACGAACTTTTATAAGACTGAATGGTTATAATAGATGTCCTAGTAGTACCCTTAAAAATTCTGTTTGGTCCGAAAGTTGGATAACTCAAAAATATTTGACACGTATTTTTTCTTTACCTAGTGTAAACCAAAAATGGTGCGTTGAAATTTCGCATGACGTCACGCCCTGCTACACTTTAAATGTATAAGTGAAGTCACAAGCCCCTTCTCCTGATTTTTGATGTGCTATATCTTTGTCACCTGTTATTGAAAATAACATACAATACGTGTCCAAAATTTTTTGGTAATCTAAATGACGGACCAAAATGACTTATTACATTTTTAACTAGGACACATCCCTAAATGAGTATATATGAGCATAGCGTGAGTGCTATGGTGTGAAAATGTGTCATTTAGAAACGTTTGGTAGGTGACCAATGAGTGATACACGTATCTACAAGTGCAAGTAGCAACTTATGCACATGAAGTAGCCTATGGACGAGTTCCTTTTACGGACCGGCCTAAGTCTCAGCATTGGGAATCAGGGTGGAAGTGGAAATCTGAAACAAGAGTGTATTTTGGAATGATACTGATTTTAAAATAAGAAATACCTGTCTTTTATGGTCCCAAAGCAGGGTAAAGGCATTATTTCATAGTGAGAAGACATGAATACTACCCATCGATTGCTCAAGGCTGATTGGTGATATCAGACGTATATTCATTTTGAGTCCAAGTTTACTTAAGATGTGTTCCTGTACCAATGTAAAGGTTTTACGAGAAAAATTAAAAACACAATGTCACATTGGTGCTTGAATTTGGATTTGATTTTTTTAACCTGATGCATGAGAGGCGGGACCATAACGACAAGGCTATTACGCACATGTCGACGCCGATTTCAGGAAATAAAACACATAACATCACGTGTGTATTCTTCGAGGGGTTAGACAGAGGTGTACCTACAGTACACCCACATTTTGCCAGTTATGTTTAAGTCCCATGTAGTAGGGGGCGAACCTTTTATTAGGAAATAGGCACTTCAGGGAAATTTACTTAATATGAATTGAAAAGAGCGAAATGCAACATGCATGACCTACGAGAATTCGGATGTTTTCAATATCTGAACATCAGCTCTTAGCCTACATTGTTAGCTTGAAGGTTGTAACGACATCTCGTGATCCGACACACGTAACAATTCGATTAAAAAGCTCTGTCTTCGATAAATAATATTGAAAGCTATCTTGATGGCATTTGGCCATGGCTTTTCTGTGTTTGGGGCCGTTACGACATGGCCGAAGATCAGACGTATGAATTATGATGTGTTAATGGCGTATGTAAAGACACGTAAATATTTAAGTAATATTTTCGAACCAAAATCTTAATCTGAGACAATGAATCACAGACCACTTTTATGTATATGCGGGCCAGCGGCTAATTTGGTTGAAGCAGTATATATGCAAGCGGTATGATTTAATTTATTGGACTCGTCGTGTTGTCTTTATCTTCCGTTCTCATTTTATTGAAGTATTTTCAATCATATATGTATTAGTACCAAATGCATTCATGGCCTTAATAATTTAATTTATGCTTCTTTTTCAGACATATGATGGCACGGTTGGCGCAGTGGCTGAGCGATTGACTGCTGCACCGCGTGTCGTGGGTTCGATTCCCGCACGGCATTTGTTTGTGTATATGCGATTGAATATTTGTAACTCACACATGAGGCAGGAAAAAATCCTAGTGTGGGGCAACTTTTAAAAATGAAAAAAAGAGAATGAAATCCATATTCCAAAAGTCCATGGATTTTACTTTCAGGATGATATTGATCATCCTCCCATCCTTATCTCAATTTATTTGAAGTGCAGCGTGTCTCCCTCATCCAACAGCTCTATTTGCCATCATCTCATTTCTAACCATACCATAATGCACACAATCCATTCATAGTTTCTTTGGTGTTCCTCTACTCTAGTAACCCATATTCATATTCATGGATAACACTTTACAACTTAAAGGATTTCCGTGTATTCTTGTGCCTTGCCCGATCATCACTTAATAGTGAATCGTCGGTAATATACGACCAATCGCTAACCATACGTTTTGAAACAGGATGACACAATGAAGAAATATGGTGGTCCGTGACCGAACGCTCGTGGGCGTCTTCCGGCTAATAGGTCTAATCCTATTTCGACAGGCGGATGTGACATCAGTTTACTAGTTATTGTTCCAAGAGATAAATATCGAACGTAATCCATACTCGATTAATAGTGATGTTCATGTTTTAATGGTGAAATGTCAAGAACTCTTTGTGGTAGCTCGGGTTTTGTATTGAATGCATTTCGTTGGTACAAAAGAAAAGAAAATAAACTCTCTCTCAAGTCGTGGTTAAAGCATTACCAGGAGATCTCTTATAAGAATAACATGATTACCAGAGTTGTTTTCAAGTGATAATTTCGAGTCTCACAATTCTTGAACTTTTGCAACAAATTGAGTAGATACCTTTAAGGTGCTAAAATTTTCCGCTAATTGGCTTTAATTATTTATTTAATTATGCTAAGATACTAAAACTACATTAACTAGTAAATTAGTTTTAATTAACAAGCAATTACAAAAATACCACTTACAATAAAAATAAATTATGTTAATTCATAGTGTGTTAAGTGACATATTTTAACCCAAGTTAATTAACATCTCACCTGCGGCGATTTCATTCAAACGATACAAATATAACCCACTCTAAAAATTTACATATCAAATAATATTATCTACAACATACATTCGTTAAAATAATTGAATAATTACCAAGTACAGCCTCTTTCGTGTAATAAATCTCTAATGTCGACAGCGGGTTTTCAATAACAGAATCCCTGTAATCTTTTACTATGAGTTCATGTCCTTTGTTTTTAAGGCTATCTCGTTGGACAACGTTTGAAGTTGTTAGCTGCTCAACCTGACTTTCCTGTAGTTCTTTATTAAATTAAGATTTTCAGCCAGAGAAACTGCACGTTCCCATGAATGCAAATATGTATACCAAACTCATACGCACAAAACGTTTTTGTTGTGCAAACAGCTCATGAGTGGATTTCTCCGACGGAGTCTGTGTTTCCTGGTAGCTTAAACCTGGGGGTTACTTTTAGGGAACCGACCTCCTTCATCAACCACATAATCGCTTTCTATTCGGTAATGTAACTATGTAATATTGATAGGCTCGCGTAAAATTTAGCGAAAAAATTAGCGATACGCTCCAGTTTCGATTACGCATCTTCTGCTCCAAAAACCTTTATTAAGACGTAATACAATCCTTCTCACCAATTCAATGGACCCCCTTATCAAGTAACTTGAATTGAACCGTAGAAGGGAATATAAAGCGAGACATAGAGGTCACAGTTGACTGGCGGATCACAAATACGGTAGGTGTCAACGTGATTGACGGCGCTGTGGGAGGGCGCCAAACGCCAAAAGCATTTGATGTTCAATGCTTATTTGATAGGAATACTTTATGACAATTGTGAGAAAGAATGAAGCTGTCGGCATGTAGGCGTGTGGTTTATGAAGAGTAATGGTTGGATATAATAGTTTAAATGATGTAAATTGACAAAAGCTAGAGCCGTAATAAGTGTTGTGTTTAATACAGAGGTTTATTTACTCATGTATGCTAAAGGATAAATCACAAATGCACTTCAGCAGCAGGAGATGAAATTGGGTTTTATAAATAAATCTGGTACTCTCTAACAACGGTTCAATTGCAAGGGTTAAGGACATTAACAGTAGATATAAAGCATACATTTGTTTAAAATGTACAAACTGCCAAACTGCAGGGCAGTTATTCGACAGTATTCTCAAAGGTACATTTAAGTATCTTCTAGAATACATTTCAAATCTATAGGGACTATAATATCTACAGTAATGTTATAAGGAGCAGTAGTTTGTTTGTTTGAGCACGGTGATCACTGGAACCACCAGTCGGGTAGAAAAAATAAAAATAGACATTTGACAGCCCAATTCTTGAGAACGGTAACAAACCAGGACTAGAGTAACAGCGTCGTTATTTATTTGTGCTGGCAGCTCATTTGGAAATTCCAGAGTTAATCATTGCCGCATCCTTTGATACCCTTTTATTTATGTTGAGACCCAGTGGTCTCAACATAAATAAAAGGGTACCTTCATGGCGCAGATGCAAGCAGATTATATCATCGAATCAAGTTACATATCTCAGCGCAATCAGACTTTTTACCCATTCTAAAAACATAAAGTTGCTGAAAAAATAGTGCTAATTACATTTAATAAAAAACAATTTTAAATTTCACCTTACACACTTATTTCTCGACATGAACGCTGTTTGTGCAGCTAAGACCTCAAGAACAAAGGAAAGGCACGGTCATTAACCCTTTCGATGCAGCAGGTAGAAAACAAATGACCATCGTCCTCAGTACTAATCAACAATGTACGGGTAATCTAGGAAGTGTTTCGCTTCTGAATGTAATTTATTGTTTGACATTCACCTTGAATTAGCTGCCGTTCTTCTTGCTCGATTTTAGTTCATCGGTGTTATGTGATAACAGGTTTCTTGAATGTTAGGGCGTGTGTAGAGTGGGTGGTTAAGTTGTGATGTATCAATTGATATAATCATTTGATATAAAACAGAGATACTTTTATACAATGACCTTATTGTTTGCTGGTACTCGTATAACATTAGTTCCCTCTGGTTTCAACAACTCCAGAAATATTATTATAGTTTAGAAGATGAGATATGTAGTTGGTCTAGAAAAGGATCCTTGATTGTACAGTGATTGGATGACGTTAATAAAAGTTACAAAATCTGCGGAGCCCTCTTACTTACAAGATGAAATGAAATTATAAGAAAAGATATTTATTCCTGTTAATAAGTTTAAAAAAAATACACGTCACACAAATTTTACACGGAAAATGGAATAAAATAAATGGTAATTAGACTAGGTCGGTGTTTCCCTACCTGACTACTCCAAACACCGAAACAAACGCAGTCTCTTTTAAAGTCCAGACAGTATCTTGGTCAGATCATATGAGAAAGATGCAGATTAGTCGTAGTTAGTAGAAACAGTCGGTTAACGTATAAGTTGCTCTTGTAATTGTTCTGATTTCGACATTAAGGTTGCCTTATTGGCTTCATCTTGATAACTATTAATACCGTATTATGACGCAGTATGTATGTATTTGACATAAGATCCCTTGACTATGCAAAATACATTCAATAATTATACAAACAAGGCGCATTAACTCGGTAATAAAGACATTAATTTAAACTTATCGATGTATGCCACCTAACTAATACCAATAATTTTAATTTTAGCTAATGGAGTCGCAATTCTCTTAGCCAGTTTGTTCATTTGAATGAACTCTACACAAGTATTTATAAAGTTGTACGTAGGTATCATAGAACTGCGTGTCCTTATTTAAATAATTGCTGTTCCATACGCTGATTCAAATGTAGTTCATGTAAATTATAATCAAATCATTCGCCTTATGCGATTTGTTTTTTTTTTTCCAAACAAGTGCAGCGTAAGAAAAACATTTAAGTCTCAACCAGACGGACAGACTGACGACTATATGACCGATGATTGATATGGCCGCCTGGTACGGACTGGTAGAAGGAGGCCGAGGACCAAAGAGCTGTAATATGAAATGAACTAAGCCTATTTTTGGCACATTTAGTTTAGAAGATAATTGTGGTTCTACACCTTCACTTGGCTATATATTAGACAAAAAAAAACTACACTACTACTATAGGGTCCAATTAAATTATCTGACGAATCATTACATTCGTGTTGTGTGTTGATATCTAAACACGATTATCTTTCTATTCGATTATATTTTCAGTTACTTGATAATATAATCGATTAGAAAAATAATCGTGTTACAGGATTAACTTGACGTATGCGTTTTTATGTCTTTTTGTTTCATCGTGAATACTCGTATATTGCGATAGTCAATACCCACTATATCCCTGAAGCCATATTTCAAGTAATTACACTACCTGCTGTTGTTCATTCCCGTAACCTGATACTGTTAGCTTGCATCACTCCACTGGCTGGGCAAAGGCCTCTACGATGTAAGCCACTGGTCGTTGGTTTTGTCCAGCTCGACCTTCTACGAGGTCCCGTAACCTACTAGATATAATATGAGTTAAGATTTTCTTTTATGTTATGTCTTGTTTAAAGTTCCAATAGCTAATTTAAAATTACTCTGTGTACAACCCAAACAAGTCAGCAGTCCCTTGTGAACGATGCCTATAAAGCCGTTTATGGTGGACGCCATACCTATGTACATAGTATATATGACGGGTAGTTAACAAAGATAAACGAGGAAGTAGTACGACCGCACTTTGAACACGAACAACAGGTTTGAGATAAATCGAACACAAATGTTAAGCATGACGACATTTTATTTGTATTGCTCCTGTTACTAAAAAACGTAAAAATTGTACCAACAATGGACTATACAGTGTGGTTTTTTGTTTGAAATTACATATTATGTATTTAAAAAATATTCCAGCCATTTCTTATCCCACTGACTGCAAAGCAAAGGCATCTTCTTAGGTGAACAGAGAAACTACGAATATTAATCACCATGTTTGCTGAAGGCGGGTTGGTGATTTCAGATTTATACACAGTAATTTGTAGTCTAGATTTCCTAAACCTAAAACCAAATATCAGAAATAATAATTATTTAAAAAAAGATTTTGTGTCGAACGAATTCCCAAAAGAAAGTTGATTTTTGGCCGTTCGGTTCCCAAAAAATCTTTCACAGAAAAATTACGAAAATATCCCTGGCAGTATCATCGGTTAGCACAGGATCCATAATGTAGCGACTGAGCATTGATATCTTAAAATCCTAACTTCTTTTTAATATCACTTTAGCAAACACCTTGTACAGCACGTGTCAGTCCACCATATATTTAATCTGTTATGAATTTTAACATAATAGATTAAATAGCCGGTGGAGCTTTAGTTGATTATTAATTTATTTGACATTTAAGAAAAATATGCGACTCCATCCTGGCCGACGCGAGACATTCCAATCTGTCATTTTATTAATTTAAGAAGTTTAGTTATGCGTATACTTGCTTGTAGCAGTGTTTGTTCAAAAGATCACAGTTATTAAAGTTACTGTCGTGGTATATGATTTTATGCCTCCTGCAAGGTCTAAAAATTTAGTTTTCACACATTTTCAAGCTAAATAATCCCTAGATTTTATAATAGCTTGTGCATCTATAGAATTACTAACCCAGGACTTTTTCAGTCGTGTCGGAATTGACAACTTACTTACTAAATATAAAGCCATGTTGGGATAACACTTGCACTTTCTTTATTATATATTCTGTGGTCACACTTCATGGTAAGCATAGTTGTGAAACTTTTGGGCTCCTGACTACCAGTAACAACAGACAAAGATTTATGATTGTCTGGGCTTATCGTGCTTTTCAAGATATAAATAAATAAATAAATAATAATGCTGGACAATCCACACAGCATCATCTAGCCACAAGCTAAGCAGAGCTTGTGTTATGGGTACTAGATGACTGATATACTTAATACAATACATTACATAGATATATGGAAGGGTCTCGCTATCAAATGCATTGTCACCAACCCACGTACCGACCTCAGTAAGCGTCAATTAACCTTAAAGATTTATCCGTGTGGCTGTTATTTATTAGCAACAAGCCGCCACCAATTTTCCCACTACTTAGTTATTATTATTAGATAATAATAATTACTAAGTTTAAATCATAATTATATAATATCCAATATTATAAGTAAGTAAACGGGCCGATGATCATTATCTATCTCCGTACAGGCCTATAACGGAGCTAAGTTACTTGCAACTAGACCAATGAGGTGATTTTAATGCAAAGTTAATTATAAGGTAAGTAAAGGTAAACTAATATATTATTATGTGTTATCAGACTTAGGATAGTAATGTAAAAGAGTAAGCTACAAACAAGGTGGAAGAAACATTGACGCATAACCTGATTCCATTACATGGTTTTGGTATATCATATTCGATATTTAGACGGTTATTCGTAATTTTGACGTGTTTTGTATTTTTTTTTTACACATAACTGTAAAAAATATGGATGAAACTCAACCCAATAAGATTATTATTGAAAGAAGTGAATTATCTACATTTTGAATCAAATTCTCATTGAGCTACATAGATCTCGGGCTACGCTTTCACAAATCACTGCAAGTTTTTTGGACCGGAGTTATTCGAGATATTCTTGATACCGTTCTCTCGGCTATCTCGGTTCTTGTTTTTGGGTAAGCAGAATGAGACGCATTGACCAGTGACCAACACTACAAGAGGGAGCACATGATAGGGAGCTATATGATGATTTGCTCATGACTTTTTACAGTTTATAACTTAAAATATCAAAAAAAAAACAGGAAAATATCGACGAAAAATTTCAATGCTAGGGGGCTCAGAATCATGTACTGAAGTCATGATATTATCTTGTGCGTCGAAGTACTTTTCACCCTGTATACATGGTTTACGATCTACAAATATTTGTTCCGGGTGTTCTGGGTATTTGCTATATATAATAAAAATATCTATCTATGTAATGTATTGTATTAAGTATATCAGTCATCTAGTACCCATAACACAAGCTCTGCTTAACTTGGGGCTAGATGATGCTGTGTGGATTGTCCAGCAATATTTATTTATTTATTTATTTATTTATTTATGGTGAAGACTGCGAAGACACGAAAGACACGGAAACTGGTCTTAGCTTGCTGCTCAGACCAGTTTTCGTATGGAAGACAAATCTATCTATACCTAGGCATTTGGATTCTGCACTTAGTCCTGTAGCCGGACCATTGTGCGTGAGCCATAGCAGCCTTAAATTTAGCCAGCTAACCTCTCTCCAGAAACAGGATAAGCTCCCTAAACTGCTCAGGGCCTGCGCTGGGGACTTCGACGATTCCAGGGGTTTCGTCCATATCTCGATGATGCCTGTAATTGACGAGCATGTGCGCTACCGTTTCTTCATCCTCCATGTATCCTCTGTACAGAGGACTGTCTGTTATCCCCGTTGTATAGAGGTGTTCGTGTAGTAAGCATGTATCAAATATGGAGGACTTAAATTCGGTCTTAAAAGGCAAGAAAAGAGCTTAAGCAACAAGGATTTATGCTGTTGTTAATATCCATCAATGAACCTTGGCTACCTCATTACACTGCTAGTTATAAGAATACGTTTGTGCTGCCCACCTTTACTGTCTTAATTACCCGGAAATCTTAGAAAATCCTTTCATGGAATTAATTAAATCCATAAATGCACTATGTTACTGTTTTCCTTTCCTGCGTACAAAGTAATGACAATAAAATTAACTTGTGTACACAGTTTAATACAATGAGTATCCTAAATCACCCTGTTACGTATAATATGAAGATATGTTTCGATCCATGAAAGATTTGGAACTAACGCGCATAAATTTTTACGATTAAATAAATATTTATTGCATCCAAATTTTGAAAGGAAACAAGTAATTTGATGAAATTTCACCTATGTTAGGTAACTAAGATTTCAATAGAGTAGGTAACATGTATTCAATCAATTGGTTATGTCAGTTAATAGGTATAATGATAAATTGATATGTGCGTTACTGTGTGTAATATCTAATTGGACATGCTTCGGTCTGAATACAACGAAATTGAATTTTGTGTAAATCATTTGATTCGTTTCCGTATTGGCGATACCTCAGATGACTGTCATCTGGTAAGATTTAATTGAATCATACAATTTAATTCCTATAATCCCATGAACATATCAATAAAATGCCAAATGAAAATAATTTGTTATACCCACAGGCAAGGTATATATTGTTATTAAAAAGTTGGTGATATAACGAATTGTGAATATGGGAAATGTGACTTTTAATCACAGAGAGCCGAATCGCTGCGCCCTGCAAAGGCCGCCAAGCGCCAAGGCGTCTCCGTGCTCTATGGTAAGCACCTTCGCAAATTCGAAACTTCCACAACAAAACGTACCAACTCATCCACCTCCGCCTAATTGGGTCCGACTAATCTAAGTCCCTTGAATGTGGTGGAGTTAAAACCCAACTCGAGGTTACAAATTTTTCTCCAATTTTACCACCGCCGCCTGGTTCAATACCAAGAGGCACTGCTTAGTGAAGCCGAATTAATTTATAAACCATTAAGAAATCTCCGAGATGGTAAAAAAGCCTTATCACTGTTTTTTTGTGAAATATAGTTTACCCCTACTAAATTTTTGTTACCAGCTTGAGTTTATTTTAAACGTTAAATGAATCTTTTACTCTTTCTTTTCCGCCTGTACTTTGGCCACCACTTAGATGGGTTCCGTTAAACCCCTAGTTTGAACCATGATTTTGGCTTTTAAGATTTTCCCTGTTATGACTTTGACAAGTGTCTCTCAATCAATACTTATTAGAATCGAATGAATCAATAAAGACGCAACAAATGTTAACACATCATTAAACTTTTCAATTACTAATTTTAAAATCTACAAAAGATACCTGAATCATTACTGTTTAAAGTTAGATAACTAATGTTAAATATAAGCTTTTTGCCGCTCATGATGGAGATTCAATATCCCGACTATCTATTATAATTTATTAAGTATTAATTGAACTAAAACTGAATTCACAGGAAGTAAATTTAATGATGTCTTCAAAGAGTTCATCCGCTTATTTCCTGATGCCATTTCGATTGTATGCAAGTATATAATTTGCATCGTTGCCATTTAAAATGCAATAAAAACTATTCATTTTGATTTTGGATAGCCTTTACTTAATATTTAGCCGTTGCTTAATATTAATTTCATATTTCCTATGCAATACAGCAGTTTCATTTTGAATCTTGCATTAGGTTACTCAAATCATAAGGTTAATTTTTAATTCTAAAACCTGTTAATGCACCACTGCCAAATGCCTCTTTTCACTCAGAGAAGGAGCGAGGAATAATCACCGAGCTCACACAATATGTGTTGGTGATTTCAGACTTATATCAATTAATTATAAGTCGAGGTTTCCTAATGATGTCTCGCCGATGTCAGTGATAAACTTAGAAAGTACATATGAATGAATAAAGTCACAATCGAACAATATAACCTAAAAACAGCATTATTTGAATTTATTATTATTTCGAAACGGTGAATAATCGTAGTCATATTTACAGCCGTGTTACTTATTTTTATAATACTTAAAGGGTAGCGAGCTAGAGTAATAAGAAAGTATCAAAATGATTGTTATTCCGAATGATTTAAGTGAAGGAAAGTACAATATTTTATTTTCTTAAGCCTTTGAGGTTATGGGCTGTTAAAGAAAAGGTTTATTGCAAATTACTTTCTCTTATCTTCGTCGCTACATAACAGTATTTTATTAAATCATCAGGTAATTCGAGTGTTCGAGAAGTTTTAGGAATTCAAGTCATTTTAGTACTATGAATATGTGATCGTTGATGAAAATATTTAGCAAAGCGCCGATTTAAAGAGCAGTAAGTACGTACAATTAATTTCGTGCTTATTGGCAGCATCAGGAGTGTGAACACAGTTATTTATTACAAAATGGTGAGTCACAGTACCTATACATATATCGCACGTCCTTTTGTCGAGCTCATGTAAACACTCCAATACTTCATCGGTGTCATTTTCATACTTTTTCATTAAAACAAAATTCACTGAGGCATCAGTGAATTTTGTTTTTGTTGAGCTCTACTATTGCTGAAAAAGTTAATTAACTATGACCCTTCGGTCTTTATATGTAGTAAATAGTCACCCATCCACGGATTGATCTCGACAAACGTAGCCTACCTTAGCCGTACCTTTGATTAACCTGTACGACCGTTATTATTTACATATCCAAACCCCTGAATAGTCGGATCTTTCTATCAAAATCTTTGATCACGAATCGATCTACCAAAAGTAATGGATCTCGTCTTGGAAATTAGGGCTGGGCCGTGGAAAAATGTGGACTGGTACTAGTAGGTATGGTTTCTATTACATGATAATTATAATGAAGGGAGAACCTTGATTGTGATTGCATACACTCATAAAAATAAAGTTCTTAATTTCCCGGCTGTTTTGATTGACTTAAGTTCAGTTCATAAATATTAATATATTCTATGATTTATGGATACTTAGATAACCGATATGTATTAGGACTAAGGCCAGTATGCCATCTTTCAATGTCGCATATCTCGTTGACCAGTCTATAAATGGCCAATCAGGCATTATATTGCAATCAAGAAAGAATTGTTGTTATGTCTTAATAGGTTCTGCTATATTTAAGTTGGTGATAAAATAGCAGTTTAACTTCCTTTAATAAGCGCAATGAAATGACAAAAAGGTATTAGTTAGCAATAAAACAGAAGGTCAATAAGCACAAAACAATATTTTTAAAATAGACGAAAACAAGTGACGTCTGAAGTTAATTGCAGATATTTCAGTAGACTATGGGAAATGAATTGTTTCTCCAAAATGCTCTTCCCAAAAAAGAAAACATTATGTTTGTCGATGGGTAAACTTAATCACACTAGAGTTTATACATTTCCTAAAGAAATGAAATGATTTATGGTACTTATTTCTCATCATCATCATCAGGCTATACTAGTCTACTGCTGGACATAGCCCTCTCCTAATGAGCACCATAGCGCCCTGTCTTTAGCTTGCCGCATCTAGCATCTGCCTGCAGTCTTTCGCAGATCGTCATCCCACCTGGTAAGAGGGCGTCCTACAATACGTTTGCCGAGTCGCGGTCTCCACTCAAGAACACGTTTACCCCAGCGGTTGTCGGTTCTTTGCGAGATATGACCTTATTTCTGTATAATACTATTTTACGTTAAATAAAATTTCAATAAGATTACACTACAAAAAATATTCAAATTAGTACTCTACAAAAAATCGAAACAAACACAGAGCCTCATTGCAGTCTTTTAGAATTCAGATATTATCTTTGTTAATGGTGATTTTAGCCGTAGATAACCGTTTTTATCGAATTCGAATTATCAACATCTTATATTTACAAAATTGAAACTTTACAGGAGACAAAAAAATGTCTAATTTTTTCCTTTAGCAATTGGAACTATACCGTACGGGTGTTTTATGGGATTAATAGTTAAAAATCGTGTTAGGAGGTTCTGCCAGTATACGCCAAATAGCATTTTACGTCGATTGACATTCAAAACTAAAATTCGTAAAACGTAAAAACAAAGGTACTTAGGAGGTATTGATACTTAATCGTCGATATGTTATCCATGAATGCCTAGGAGCAGTGAGCAGTTGACACTTAAATGCTTATAATGATGTAAAATAAGTACATAAAATATATTAGTTATTATTAACTTTCAGCCGTACTGATTCTTTTGCTATCTCTCTCTAATATGGCATTACCATTCTTAAGGCGGGTTATAAACTATAATTACTAATCATTAATTAAAATTTTCGTGAACTAGGCAAGACCAATGCATAACATTTAAATTGAATAAGTAACTACTTGATGATTGTGCCCTCAAATTATAAAACTATAACATTTCCTCGATAGGAGATTTCCAATCAAGGAAATGTTAAAAAAAATTGCATTGCAATTAGAAATAACTTGGTGGCAATTACCACGAAGTTATTTTAATTTTAAAGCTTTTTTTTTTAATATGCTAATAACTAATAGCATTAACATAAGATAATTAATTGTAGAAATATCTACAGATGGAAACATATAAGATACTTTAAGAAATTCTTTCTATTTGATAAAAGTCGTTCAGCATTTGACGACCGATGTGGCGCGGCGGGCGAAGGTCCGCCTGCGACGCAAGAGGTTGCGGGTTCGATTCCCGCCTTGGGACAAATGTTTGTACGATCTACAAATATTTGTTCCGGGTGTTCTGGGTATTTGCTATATATAATAAAAATATCTATCTATGTAATGTATTGTATTAAGTATATCAGTCATCTAGTACCCATAACACAAGCTCTGCTTAGCTTGGGGCTAGATGATGCTGTGTGGATTGTCCAGCAATATTTATTTATTACGTTTTTATTCCCAGGAAGAATTTCTTCTCCGTCGCATGTTGCCGGAATCATAACCTTTTAGGGTTCCATACCCAAAGAGCAAACGGGACCTATTACTAAGACTACGCTGTCCTTCCGTCTGTCAGTCCGTCTGTCACCGGGCTGTATCTCAGGAACCGTGATAGTTAGACCTTTGAAATTTTCACATATCATTTATTTCAGTTGCCGCTATAACAAAAAATAATAAAAACCAGAATAAAATAAATATTTAAGGGGGCTCCTATTCAACAAACGTGATTATTTTTACCGTTTTTATAGATAATGGTACGGTACCCTTCGTGCGCGAGTCCGACTCGCACTTGGCTGGTTTTTTTATGCGCGTCAAAGATGCGCGGGAATGAAATGTTTCTTTTTAAATACGCACTCTTAAATAGAACGCAACATGAACTTTCAGAATCGATAGATAACGGAAAGCAGTTTTATGTAATGTGGAAGTAATTTTACGGACCATATGTTAGCATCCATATTTGAGACGTTAGGGGGCGTTGCAACCGCATTATATAATTATTTTAGTACGTAGCCTATATTAGTACATAAATATATTGTGTTTTGTTTGGCGGAAGAGTGAGTGAATATATAATTGATTTAGCTTGTCCAGGTATAAAAAGTTATTTAATATTTTTGTTGCTCTGAAATTTATGATAATGTAATCGGTTTAGTTTTTGTAGTGAACCGAAGTTGGTATGTGTTTCTATGAACAGTATTGGTAGGTTCTTGATGTTACATGAATATAGATATCTACATACATGTGGGTATATAATCAAGTTATTTAGTTTAAATAAAGAACATAATCGGCCGTGAATAAATTATGTTTTTTTTTAGTTTTATGTCACATTTCATTCGATATTATTTAAAGAAGACTGTCAAAATCGTGTTTACCTTAACCAATTGTCAAGATTCGTGACATCTTCCTTTGATAAAGATTATCCAACATAGTTGTCAATATGGATGCAATGTTCCTTATAAGTAACAGAAGAACAACTCTGTGATTTTACCGAAATACCGAATTATTTTGGGAATTTAATATGGCTCGTATTATCATCATCATCCTCCTGCCCTTATCCCAATTTATTTGGGGTCGCCGCAGCATGTTTTCTTCTTCCATACATCTCTATTTGCCGTCATCTCAAGGGTCACCTCTATATCTCACCCGTATTATATAAACTCAAAAAAGATTAGAGCGTCACTTTTAATTGATGCCACAATCATGTACCAAATTCCTGGTATCAGGTTGTTCGTTGATGATCCCTCCACCCTGTATATTACAGTATACTGTATACCCAAGTATACAGGGTGGAGGGAACATCAACGAACAACCTGATACCATTGATAATCATTGGTGATTTGGACTGGCAGAGAAATCCACATCAATTGGTTGGTAACCCCTTACCGAAAATTTCAATACATGAGGAGTGCCCTAATGCAGCTGAACGTGGACTATGTAAGATAGGGAAGTTCAGGTCCAATCAATCTCTCCCACCCAACCCGTACATCAAGCAAGCCATATAGATAACATTATCAATAATTAATTATAAACGATTTACATAACAACATACAGGGCTGGAGCACACCGGTCGTTTTCCGGTAAGGCTGCGGTTACACGTAATCATTATTTAATCTAGGCATGTTAACTACGATTTATAGTTTCCCCGTGTAAACTGTTATTAGACGGCTGGTAAACTCACGCGCAGGTATATGCACGAATTAAGTAGGTTATTTTTTTGGATTTTAATTGATCGATGATATAATGATTTACCGTTACTAATTAAACATGCTTTCCAATACTGTTTTACGACAGCGGGTTTAGGTAATGGAATTTTAAATGCTCTGTGTGGTTCTTCCCTCAAAAGACCATCTCAGATACTCTGACCAAGACAATGGAGACTGTAACCTCTTCAGTTTCTTTCGGTTCTCTTCTCTTAGTAGTCGCCTACGAAAAACTTACCTCAAACAGTTGTTTTTTCATTGCTTAGCGTATAGAAAACCAAAGCTAACCAATTAAAAAAAAAAATGTTTGACCAGATCTATGAACGTAAACGAAGCAAACATAGTATGTGAGGATCGTAACAGGTGGCGTTCTGTAGTTTCTGCCTAACTCCATGGCGAAAAGGCGTGAATTTATGCAGGTATGTACATATGTAAGTTATCATTAAAAATAGTACATTGTTGAGAGAGCCCATGGCCGTTTGATTATTTAATTAACCACATTATATTCAAACATACGAACGAGATTTTATCTGGCTGTAACACTTCTAAGATAATGAAAATGCAGGTAGGCAGATTACCTAGGTACCGAGCAACCTGTCTTGACACTGTCTCCAGATTGTACTCGGTACGTGTAAACTAGGCATTACATACCAAGCTACATTGAAAACTACGATCAAGAGATTGTGTACAATGTTTATCTCTGTGTCAAAGCACTGTATTTTTTTTTAAAATATTTGCTTTATCTTCTTATTTTTATTTAAAATCAACGTCACAGTAAAGTAGCGATTTCCGTAAACAAGAAGCCAGTTTCATAAAAACACAAATAAACAAGAAAGGTATTTTGTTGATATCATTGAAGGCACTCAATATGGTGTTATTTTATTTTTGGTTCAATGTCCGATGTAATTAACAGACAGTGATTTATTACTTGAGACATTTACTAGAAATATATAATGATACATTTAGTCCAGTCTCTTGACTTAGAGCACAAGTCCTGTGCATCTAAGATTGAAGATTGAGTCCCTATTCATTAAGGTGCTTCTCAACCGCGAGCATTCACCTGTAATGTAACGTTACAGAGTTGAGTACTAAATCAGCAAGTGAAAAAAACTGTCATGATACATTCTGTAACATTTTGAAACAACTTGTAACATCAAATTTAGCAACAGGCATATGTTCCAAATCTAATTTGAATTGTGACATCATAAGCGAATGATCGTCAGTGAGAAAAGCAGTACTGTAATGTATCCAACCCCTCTTAAGCATAGTTAAAAAAAATTTGCCTGTGACACTCGCTGATAATACAGCTTTCAATAGGTGAGAGAATTTTTAAAATTGATTACATAGTCTTTGAGTTTATCCATTATAAACATACAATTTATTCCTCTTCATACTATGAGTTAAGACGTTAAGGCTACCAATTAGAACGCACCTAGCGCATAAAGCATCAGTGAACTATTAGCACATCCCTAAAGTGCGTTTATAAACTAGAGTTAGGATCGGCCACCAATAAGGAGTGTGTTATTACCACGCACTACGTGGTAGGTCAAAGGCCATAATAGGGCAAAAGTAGTGAAAGGTAACATCACTAATTCCGTGTTCAAATAGATTCATGTTACGACATACACTTCGAGTCGGACCACACTGACGAAGAATTTCTAGCAATTATTTTCTGTTATAAAATAGGGTTTTTATTGTGACACCGCGCAGTACACTGTGAGAAGCTGTTTTATAATCGAATGGTTGCATAGATTTATATTGGATGACCTTTAAGTACTTAATAGGAGAGGATTTATGAAAGATTGCAGTATGCGCTTTCCACTTTTCAAAACTCTTTCTTTTTCAGAAAATATCTACTTTCGAGGGTTTATAAAATATGCAATGGTTACCGACTTCACTCGCGTAGATTTCTATTATCTTTACAGATTATGAAGACCCTTTAAAAGGTCGTTTAAGAAAGTTAATAATTACGATGTTTCTTATTTATTAATTTAGAAGTTTATTCATCAATGGAATACGTTTTTTCTTAAATGTTGGATGGGAATAGGTTTTTGTTCAGAATTACAGGGTTTTACATTAAATTTGTTCATATTAATGAGTACTTCCATCTCATGAAAGATTGCTAATAAATTTAAAGTCACCCTGTATACCTGATAGGGGTTGAGTTTTAAAATTGTTTTCTAAGAAAATATTGGAGTGAGAATGATGTCCCCTAAGCCCTACAACCATAAGTACTATTTTTTTCACCTCCTTTTCCATCTTCGCCAGGCCCCGTTCAGTACAACTGACTACGCGATATATGCTGATTGTCATTTATTTTTCATAATTTTCACGACGTCACGCAACATCGTCAGATTTGCAGTTTGTCACCGGTTACCTGTCAGTTAAATTAAATAGACCTCAGGGGGTTGAACAATATTATGAGGCGCCGCCCACTACCCTAACTGCGCCAACTGGTATACGGTCTCCAGTCCAGAACTTTTTGGCCATCGCTTCTGCAAACAAATCAACTTACTTCTAATTAAGAGGTGTTACTTTATGACTACTACTTAATTATAAAAAGAAACATGGAAGGATATAAAAACCATAACATTATGTTTATCAAGAACCAATTCGCACAGTTATAAACTTGAAACAGAGCGTTTTAGCACACTTTTAACACCTTTGTATTAATTAAAACAAGCTAGACGAATCGTTAGTGGTTATAAACATTTTACAACAGGCCTAATTAAGTTATACCGTAAGTCATTAGTATGACAGCTTAGTCAGCGTGAAAGTGTAGCTAAGACTTTTTTTGTATTTTCACCGATTTCTCAGTCAATTGCGAATCGATTTTGAAAATTATTTTATTTTGTTTAAAAGGGCATACTTTTGAGGTGGTTTAATTGCCCCAAGTCGGGATCTGGTGATGGAATCCTGATATAAACAACTTTTTCCACAAAAAAAAAATATTTTCCATAAAATTAAAACTAAAGTGTTTAAAATAACTTCAGTTTTGGATATCGGTGACTTAAGTTATTTAACTTGAATAAAAGATTCAAGTTAAATAACTTATGTCACCACCGACTCCTAAAACTAAAGTTAATTAAGACCTTTTGCTTAGCTTATGCAAGTTTACTTTTTATCCCAAAATTGTTGATTTTGATACAAGTGGGCAAAGTTTGTCATTGTACACGAGGTGGGATTTTAGCCCACGCTGAATACGAGGTTTTAACAGAGCCGTATCAAATAATGTTTTTAAATACACTCGCGTACTTTGTTAAAAACACCCGCGAAGAAAATCTATGATAACATATTCATTAAGACTTACTTTGTAACAATTATTTATGTAAATCGGTTCCTGATTTTTTTTTACACTAATTAAACTGCCCCTTTTTTCTGTATGGGATTAAGCCTATTCCTATTATCTGCTATTAATAAGATATCGATGTCAAAAAATATCAACCTTATAATATATGCAGATACAGAGATATTATTAAAAATAATTTTGATAGCAAGTAAGTTAAGTATTAGTAATAACACAAACACATTGTGGGCCATGAATAATATGCAAAGAGTTATGTAGTAGTTGTATAAACATGTTCTCACATAACATTAAATATCTTCGGAAGTAAAAACGGCCATAAGGTACCTTTTTTGTGGACTGTACATCATATAAACAGAGATTTGTGATGATTTATTACTCTTCCTTCTTACAACACTTTCATTGTGTGTAGGTTAAAATAGCCTGTAGACAGTGAATTGACTATTTGAGCGACAGTCGATCGTCAAACTCGAGCTTAGTACTGACAAGTAAGTAAATTTAATTGAGTAAGACATTTGTTACTTTCCATACATAAACTTGCGCCTGTTTTCCATGGGTAGAAAACTACAGAACGCCACCTGCGACGATCCTTACATTGGTTAATGATGTGTACTCCTTTTGCTTCGTTCACGTTCGTACGTTTGGTCATAAACGCACGACGGTTGCGAGTAATACGCACCAGACCTTTTTGAAGAACATCAAAAAAAAAAAATGCATTACATATTTTTAATTATAAAAAAATACAAATATAAAGATGTTCTTTCGTAAGCGCATCACTTGAGAACGGCTAGACCAACTTGGCAATTTTCTTATTTTAAAATTTTCTTAAGCTTAGCTAAGGCAAATTCGAAGTAACCTAAAAGTGCTTTTTTAAATGGGTTTTTGTATAAATCGTTACTTAGACAAGACAACGTCTGCCGGGTCAGTTAGTTGTTTAAACCGACTTTTTTATACTCTCAACCAATTCAGCCTATCGCAGACCATTGCTGGATATAAATCCTCCACCTTCCGCATCCAGTCTGTCCCAACAATCTTCTTAAGGTCGTTTTCTTGCCCTTATGAGAGAAGTTCACTCACTCACTATCAACTCACTCTATATCAACACAGTTAGTTATCAGTGTTATAACTTTGATTTCACTTCGGATTGAAACGTGATCTCGATGATAAGACAAGTTTTTCAAAACAGCACCATGGCGAGCCGCCAGCCATTCCCTTCACGGAAATCCAAAAAAAGCATTATTTTTGAAAAACTGGTTACTATTCGAGATTCTGGCTGTTCGACCGGTTCCTTTAAGTAAAAGTAACCC
This sequence comes from Phlogophora meticulosa, assembly GCA_905147745.2. Classification (NCBI taxonomy): domain Eukaryota; kingdom Metazoa; phylum Arthropoda; class Insecta; order Lepidoptera; family Noctuidae; genus Phlogophora; species Phlogophora meticulosa. The sequence continues at coordinate 12,428,088 of LR990520.1, read as the reverse complement.
TGTTAAAGATTATAAGATCGCCGGTAGTCTTCAGATTCACTTTACTCTGTAATATGAAAGACATCTGTCCATCTCTTGAAGGAAATAACAACAACCTATTTATGAATAGTGTTATCAAAGAAAACTTAACAGTTTTAAGAATCATTGCGTTTTTAAAATGTTGAAGTCAGTCATGCGTACAGCCGTAAAATATTAATTAGAAGCAGTTATTGTGACAATTTATTGGCTTAATATTGTCTTAGAAATTGGTGGAAATTAACGTTAAAAATAATAATGTCTTAATTTTATTTATTTATGTAACGTCCGCGTCCTGACAAAACTAAATAGTGCCGATTTATACGGAAGAAGTACAATTGATGCACTCCTGGTAACATCTGGAGTTTTATATACATATTTTCATTTAAGTTCAGTTTTGTGCTCATTTGTTTCCTGTGAAAGACGACTTCGCAGTGGCTTTCGCAGATGTTAATTTAAAAGACATTAAATTTTATTACAATTTTATTATCGATTCTAAAATCTCACCAGCATTTTATGTATGTGCCTCTAAAACAATAAGCCCTTGCAACACGTTTATGGGCAAAAAAACCGTAAAACATTGCAAAATTTAACTTTCGTCACTGAAATTTCAATATAACTCCACGGATATCATGGATTGATAGCGTCACGATGTGCATGATTAATTTAATACGCATACGAAGAAACAGGGGTGAAGCGATGATTGTTTCGAAAAACAATGTGTATATTATTGACAAATGATGTAAACTTGAGTCTGTGAAAAGGCATTTAACAGCAATTTTTTGTCGTACATATATACTGAGTTAATCCGCGGTAGCTATCGGTTATCAGGCGAGGCTCGGACGCGCGCGCGCTCAAACCAACAGTTGATGTTCGCGCGTTGAAAGGAAGACACATCCGCTAGCCACCTAGCGCCCGTGTGACTTGTGAACGAATACATCGCGTGGTGATTACTGTACTTTTAACGTGAAAGCCGGTGAATTTAATTGAAAGGGTGCGTGTGTTTTGTTATTTTTGCATACAGTATTATGGTGGTATAAAAACCTATCTTGTACGGTAGAGTCCTTGGAGTACGTATACTTAGTTTTAATGCATGCCATTTTTAGGCTGAAACGCGACCATCTGCAGGGCTTGTTACCATTTTTAGCACGCTCTGCGTCCACGGGTTTTATTCATAAGAACGCAACATGGTAAATGTGTTTTTGTTTTTGCTGTACGGTGTACATATAACTTTATGTATTGTCAGTGTGAATAATTACGTGTATGGTCTTCAAAAGTTCTGTTTATTTGTTCGGTACAACAGTTCTTATATTTTGCTGAAAATTTTACCTGAAGTGTATATATTTTTTTCTAAAATTTCGTTCGGAAACTTACATAACTTACATTACGAGAAGGTATAATAAGCTTTCTCTGTATAACTATAAAGAAGACATAAAAACGAATGCAAAATCGTGCCCCGTGACGAATATTTTATGCGAGACATCACAATACTGTAATACCTCTATCTTCTTACGTGGTAGAGTTAAGCGGGTACTGGACAATGTATGCACCTGCAGATTACAATAGAAGTCAAAATCATATAATTTTAAAATATTTTTACAAAATATTCGTCTATGTTAATATGTATCAAGTATTGTATGTAATCTGATAATTTAAATAGGTTCAATTTCCATTGAGTTTGTCATTGATGGTAAGTAATGCACCATTGACCTTCATTGCATTCGTATGGTGTAGCTAAACCGGATAGTCTTGATACTTGACTGTCCCCGGAGAGGATCGTAAAAGGGTTGTTTCTGATTACAATCAGAAGAGTAAAGCATTACATCACGCCTATGTACCCCTACAGGGTTAGACAGAGTAGATGTGCCATATTCACATTTCGTAATTTCTTTAAAAGTTCAATGTAATAGGGGGCAAGCATTTTTTCCATCAACGGTGCACTAAATCAGACTTCATGTTACTAAGAAAATCCATATGAAAAAACTCGAATAACACTGAAAGACCCGGGAATCAAATCCAGACACTCATGCCTAACAGTAGTGCTTGCGACCACTAGACCAACAAAGCAGACAGAAGAATAAAGATGATCAGTATTAAGATATCTCTAATTTAAAAAAAATGCTGAATCGGAAACAAGGTCTTGCCCAATTAATGAAAATACTTAGACTATAATATATTTTTGAATTGTGATTTAAAATATTGGAAAAGATAAAAAAATAAATAATTAAGAACCGAGTTTGCATATTTATTAGTTAGCTTTCGGTTGATCATAGACTCGCAAAGGTCGTGACCTCGCCAAACATTGCCATCTGCTTTTCTGACAGATCACGACGGCATTAACTTTGAAGTTACTACTTCTCTGTAATGACTGGGTATTATAAAGATGTCTGTTTTATGAGCATTGCTAAATAACACGAACACGAGTTATTTGATTGATATGAAACCTTCACATTGAGAATCGATCTCGTGAGTGTGAGTACCAACATAGGAAGGTCTAATTGTGAGATGAAAATACAAAAAATTAAGGGAGAATATGGAATTTGTCACCTTTGACACCTTAGACTTTTGACCATATTAGTCCACTGCTGGACATAGCCCTCTCTTAATGAGCGCCATAGCGCCCTGTCTTTATTCAACATCAACGCACAACCTGATACAGTAAGTCCAGTAAAAGATTCTGTACCCGAGTGATGAAATTTTCTGTCGACTTTTTGCTAATTTTTACGTTTATTCTGATCTTCTTTTCTCGTTGAGCTGAAAAAAAAACGATTTCTATCCAACTGAACTAGATTTTTGAAAAAAGTTATTTTTTAAATCTCTTTGGGTTCGTTGACATAAATTATAATTTTCCAATGATTATTTCTGTAAAAAAATCAAGCTGTACAAAAAAGACCATGAAAAATATCAACGTGTAGATGTCCAGAATCATGTCATCAACTCTTCGTGTTAGGATGTTTTTAGGGCCAGCAACTAAGAATGTTCTTACTTTAACACAGTAGCTTATCAGCTTAGCCCGTAACATGATAAACTTAACTCCATGATTCTTCTTCTTTTTAGCTAGTACAAAAAAATGCACTTATGTGCTTTTTCACAACAAGTTATGCACAATCACTTTTTTAAACAGGTACGACTTTTTGCACGATATTCAGCAAAAAAAAATCATGTGGGTACGATTTATTGGCTGTATCTCGTTACAAGTTTGTAGTTTTTATTGAAAAGATTAAAATTCAACAGATATAGATATTTTAAATACATTTTTAACGTGAATAAATTAAGCATCGTACCTAGTAGTAACCAGCTGTCATTTGAAAATCATCGACAGTTGTTACAGGTAGTCAGAAGCCCAAAAGTCTGACAAGCCTTACCAATGTTGAAAATTTGAATTTGAACTTGAAAATGTGTTTCGTATTACTCAGTAACCGGGTATTACTCAGTAACAGTCTCTCCATGTAAACATTAGTATTCAGTAACATGCTGTTAGGCTGGAAGCCATCTCCAACATATTTGTGAAAAGGGTCGGTAGATGACGAGTGCAAAGGAATTGCATTTTCTTTTGAATTTCAGGCACTTAATCTTATCCCTTTTTAATCACAATAACTTGCTGCGTGGCCATATCTGCTAAGAAAATTGAATAACGTTCGTTTCCGAACCGTCACACAATAGCTTTCAACGAAATAAAGACTGATTCAATGACGGTTGTATAAAACGACGTCATCCTATGACGGATAATTAAAAATAATAGTGTCTTATTCAGCAGCAGAACAATAACTCATTCTTTAAGTCTACTCATACTATTTACACAATTAAAATATCTAGCGCGGCCGTACAACAATTTCCTTTAAAGTTTCTATAAAAAGAATCAACTTACTTAAGATTTAATCTACAATCCCAAATCGAATCAACTGATTCGATCTAATGGCAATTTGATACTTGCTTAATCTCTAGAAACACTATCCTGTTAATATGTCCCATTGCAGGGCAATGGCCTCTTCTCATACAGAGAAGACACGAGTATTAATGGCCACTCTTGCTCAAGGCGGGTGATCGATTTCAGACGTTAATTATAAATTCCTCACTATGTTATCCTTCACCAATGTCAGTGATGCCTAAGATAATCATAGAAAACGTACCTTAGAAGCACCTCTATTCAAAGTTGTATAAGACAGGAATCGGTGTTTGTTTTTATCTTATAATTCAGCTGTTTCCGAAATAATCTGCCTTTATAATAATCAGATAGGTAATCTACTGTTTAAGATGACAAATCTAGAAAATTATTAACTGAAGTTGTAATTAAGTACTGCTAAAGTATGTTTACTTCTTGCTTATCAACTTCGTGTGTTGTTATGTTTCTGGCTTCCTCATTTCTTTTTCACGTTTTAATTTCGTGCAATGCCTGTTCTTTTTTGTAATTTTATACACTACACTCGTATCGTGCAGTTCTTATTTTGGAATCAAGAACACTACTTTAATGACAGGCTTTATACATGGGAAAGAAAACGATTTATTTAAAACACTTTTTCTAACAATACCTTACTATATTTTTACTGAAGGTATAGTTTTCAAAATAAAGAGTCAAATCTTTTTATATTATTATAATATCATTTAAAAAATCTGATACACAATAATAATATTTTTATGAAGCATTTTTAAGGTACGTTTTAAATCTACTTAAAGGTTGATCTTTCATAAACTTTGGTTGGTTGTAAATAAGAGGAGCCATACGCTTAGCGGGAGGATGCTGAATTAGGGCTCCATAAATACGATAACAAAATATATTGTGTTTTATAGTAAAGTAGTGTATAACGCTGCACATAACTAGGTATTAAAGTAGTCTTGTGTTACTATTACACACGTGTGTTTTAATGTTCCCTGTTATGTAACAGTTTTTTAAACTACCTACTACTCTTTCTGCGTATACAGTTGCAGATGCTATTACTTTATTAACGTCGTCAGATTATTGTTATATTTTGAACAAACTTTGAAAAAAACGAGTAACTTATAAAAAGATTCTCAATATTGGTCTGTATTCATTTTAAATATTTTTCGTTTTATGTATAAACCGATTTTAGTATAAGATGTTACATCTCAGTATAATACACACATACATAAACTCAAGCTTTCTTTCAATGGATATAGGCAGAAACTACAGAACGCTGTTTGCTACGATCCTTACATATTCCTTTTACTTTATATTGTTAGTTCTGTTCAATTTTGAACTTCCTTCCTACAAGTAATTGCTAGTTTCCGTATTTATGTTAGTAAAAAAATACGGACTAGTGTTTCGTTCCTAAATATACGATCCGTCATTTTCTGGGAGAGTAAAACCTAAAACCAGTAAATAAACTTAACCAAACATAAGGTGGTAGTATCGTTACATTTACCGGAAGACATGGCTGATCGAAGTATTAGAATTGAGGCAGATCAAATAATTAAAACATACCAACGTAGGTGCAATACTAACAAACATTATACTTAATTAAAATTATACCTCCGTATACATTATTCATCATTAGACTGTTATTAGGTACTGTGATTGATATAAAATTATCGTGCAATCGTTAATCTACTATAATCGCCATTCGAATGGATTTAAACGTTCATTTGTTTCAAAACGGAATGCGTTTTTTACTCTCCACTCATTAATGGTCAAAGAAACTATAATGTGTATTAGCTTCATAATACACATCGTAACATCACGCCCGTCTTCTTCTGAAGGTTAAGCACAGGTATATCTATAGTACACTAACATTCGCCAGTTATGTGTAAGTCCCAGGTAGTATGTAGTAGTCTATTGCCACCATCCTGGGACAAAACAAGGCTTCGGGCTGCTACTGAAAACTTCCAGGTCGAATAGCCCAATAACACTGTCCAACCCGGACATAGAACCCAGGACCTCGTGCTCAGCAGTGGTGCATGCGACCCGTAGATCAGCGTAGCAAATTTCATAATAGCTTCATAATGATATGGTTTATTAAACGTTCAAGCATTGTTGATCGTTCCTTCCGAAACTTCAGTGGTATGATTTATGTAGGTATGGCTCCTTTTTAAAAACGTTATATAACCAATTCAGAACACACAAACACATTTACTACAGTTACACTTCCCTAGGAACTGGATTTACGTGTGATTGGCGTATGTATTTTGTATAGAACAAAAAGAACGATCATTACTTCTTCTCTCGTTGAAACCTGTCCATCGCTGGTAGCATGTACTCGTACAGAGAAACCATCAAAAACATCCGAATATATTATGTAAACAAGTATGTCCAACATATTCCATTATTCTAAAACACTATAGAAACGTCTAGGTGAGGTCTCAATGATATCAACACCAACCTGTATTCCTCAAAGGATTAGGCAGTGTTGTACCTATAGTACAACCGTATTTTTGATTAAAACTTTTCCTACGAACCAAGCGCAAATTCGAGCAAAGGTGCATCTCCGGGCTGTTACTGAGACATTCTATATGAAAAAAACCCAGATACACTTAGCCCGACCAGGGAATCCAAGCCTTCCCAGTCAGATTAACCAAACGTAAAAGCACCGCCTCTCCGCGCATCCGCGTGTGTGTCTCGTCACCTGTCTTTTGACGGCACGGTTGGCGCAGTGACTGAGCGATCGACTGCTGCGCCACGTGTTGTGGGTTCAATTCCCGCACGGAACAAATATTTGTACGGCCTACAAGTAGTTGTTCCGGGTCTGGCTGTTTGTGTATGTGATTTTAAATGTTTGTAAACGCACCCATGATACAGGGGAAATTCCTAGTGTGGGACAACGTTTTTTCTAAAAAAAACTAAACTAAACTAAAAATCTGTACCTTTGTACATTTATGCGCTTAAAGTATTAAATAAATAATAAAAACACTACAGGAATACCCCAGTTAAGCAGCTGGCAACCCTGTGGATTGAAACAGTGAGTTGAAAAAACAAAATCGTTTGCACACATAAAAGCACTTCCCATTATATTCCAGTAGAGAAGGACGATCAGATAAATTGAGCGTGACATGAATTTTTCATAGCGAACAAAAAAGGCTGTTAGTTCAATTATTAATTAAGTACCCATGGCAGAAAAAGACGGGCCTGTGGTCGACGACGCGTAGCACCGCCGGACAGTCATGATATCATCAAATTACTGTTTAATACACACAATTTTGCCATTTTTGCTGTTTGGGGTTCAGTGCGTAGAAGTAAAAGGTTTTTGGTACATTCTTGGTTGAAAATATTTTTCTGTTTGGGTATACGTGGACTATTTAGACGGTAGTTACGTGTTAAAACGTAAGTAGGTTAGTAGATTATAATGTCCATGTGAAGTACTAAATTGAAAATATTTTAGCTATTGTGCGTTTTAACACAATTTGTGTGAATTATCGAGGGACCAACAAAACGTGTGAATTAGGGCCTTGATTATTTGAATACTCTGGATTTTGATTTTATACTTGGACAGTTTTTCTTTAACGAATTTTATGTTTTCCTATTTTTCGCAAAACAAAAACGTTTACCTACATCTAATTGTCATCGCTAAATTGTGGTAACAGTTTACCTCTTACATTTAATAAAACACATTCGATTATTCTACTTAAAATCTATGAGCAGTACTCACATTTAGGCACTGACATTTTAAGCCACCGCCCAGACAGGTGCGACGCGACAATGCGGGATGATAATGCGATTTAAATCTGCAAAACAATTACTAAGACAACGCGCGCGTCTCTGCTTGTCGCGTCATCGTGTCGCGCCTGTCTGTGGAATCCTTTATGTCTCTAGGTTAGTAGGGATGTTTACACAAACATACCTACATCATCCTACTTCTAAATTAAAGTAATTACGTACATTTGTTTCGTGTCCATTGTTCTTATTTTCCCATCTCTAACGTTTGTTTGCGGTCACAAGTCACTACCGGGTAACGTTGTTTTAGTTTATTCGTGACTTAGAAGATCAACGGAGTAATAAACATGATTTAATATAATCGCATCTTACTTATAATTATATTATTGTATGATGATTTAGAGCAGATTTAGATGGTTTATCTTCAAAGTATTTTGACAGGAATTAACCTTTGTTTTGTTAAATATTTTTGTTTTGTTTTCAATATACATATTTAGTTATTTTTTTACAATTTTGCTTTAAGATTCAGTAACGAAAAACTGTGGAAGAAAGAGTCAATGACTCATTTATAGAAGGGACAAGAAGTTAGTAAGTGGAAGCCATTTTTCTAACAGGTAATGTTTTCCCACATCCATCACAGGCACCGTAGAGACTACATTATTGTCCTTCTTTTGTTTTTTTTTTTCTGGGCAATGTTTCAAAAGGCGCCCGGGCTTTGGAGATAAGACAGGGAAGTGTGTTTTTTCCCTTACTAAAACCACCCCGATGGTCACCATCAGCACGTGGAAGGAGACACCGCGTCCTCTTACAAGACCACCCCGGTGCCCCCTCTATGCAACGCCTGTTAGGACACATCCCTTACATTATTGTACTAAAAGATTTTGTTTAAGGTAAATGTACCTATTTAAAATCACACTAATATGGTACGGAGTTCTTTTCAATTTAAACACGGCGCGCGTTATTGAGCAGTCATTGAAGTTTGTAATATTTGCATCGCTCTAGTTCGCTGTTTAATTTAATTTTCCATACAAAAACACTGACATGAACTTACCACATTCAAAACTGTATGAACATTAAACATTGCTTCAGTGATTACCGAAATGTTCTTAATTTGTTTAATCATATTTTTAAATGGACGGAAATGAAGATACTCAGACAATTTGTGGTTTATCTTCAAAACCGTCGTTTCGTTTTGTAGAAAATTCTTTGATCTACGAGTAGTATCAGTGGCGCAAAACTTTGTTCTTTATTCAAAGCAATTCAGTAATTCCTTTTTTTTATTAATAATTGTGTCATGATATCGTCCGATAAGTCCCTATAGGGAGACCATGGGATATAGGGGGATGTATGTTTGTAAATTCAAAGAATAATGTCGTTTGGAAATGTTTTTCAAGCGCTGATAAGGTTCTCCGATAACTGTACCATTAAGTCGTTTCAGTTGTTCTTCAAGATCAAATATCCGTTGCAGACTTGTTTGTCCCCGCATGTAGTTGGTCCATTAGTGCATAAAAATAAATCTAGCAAATAAATCTTAGTTAAATCATTATTTACTACCGGTTAAACCCGCAGCAGGTTTAAAAATAAGATCTATTTCTTACTGCCGATGTGCAACTAACATCATTATATATTCGTAATGAGCACGTTACCGCTCAACACTCCATATACAGAACATAAATAGAAAGCTAATTATTTACATAATCCATTAAAAGTTAGGTTTACATACCTATGTACGTTTTTGGCTTATGTCATAAATATTCAATGAAAAATACTGGAGCATGAGAAGTCTTTATAATGTACGTTTGACAGATTCAAATATTTTTTGTTACAACACCTGCTTATCTACTTTACATTTACTCTAGGCAGATATCGCAGCTGTGGGTTCCGTCTTGGTTAAAATATGCGCTGTCTGACTAATTTTCAGTGTAAATATTAAATAGCGCTTATATTAGACGTCTGGCTGGTTAGCATTTTAAGTAGGCAGTGGGCAAATTAATTAATTAATTTGTGATTTAATAAAACTTAGTGAAATAGTGACTCATGAACGAAGTTGTGGGTGCAAATTCAGCAACTACCAATGTTGTGTTTTTAATTTATAAGCAAGCTTTCTAAGTAAACCTTAGACATATATTTTACATCCAGAAAAGAACTGGAGTTACCGATATAGTTTACAGAATTATCAAGCTGAAGTGGCAGTGTGCTGGCTATGTTTTTCAAAGGACCGATAGATAGAGCAGACGAGTCCTAGTATGGAGACTACGTATTGGGAAGCGTAGCATTGAGCTAGGACTTACGATCTTCAAGGTGTCTGGGACAAATTAGATTCTGAAAACTGAGGGCCGGTAGCAGCTTAGAATGGACATATTAAGTCCAGCTGTCGACTGAGATAGGCTAAGTTGATTGATTACTTACATTGTTTTAGGGAAACATCGAGAGTAAACCTTGACTTTTATTACAAAAATATTTGTCTGAAACGCCATGAGTGGCGTTTCAGTTAGTTTGTATGATAGTGTATGCTTTTGTACACAAGTTGTTTATTATTATTTTATAGTAAAATCGTGTGACAAATGACACTTTGTATGTTGGTATCCATGAGTTATCCAACCCATAAAGTAAGTAAGTAAACTAATCAGAATCCATTCCTCCCATTCATTGGGCCTTTAGTATGAGGTTGGGAGACAATTCAATTACGAACAAAATATGGACTATTGTAAGATCTTGAGTCTATGTGTTTTGTTTTAATAATCTTTAATGCAGCCTTCACAATTGTATAGAATTAAGTATTTAATTGATTTGATTGTCTAGGTATGTTCATTGTTTGGAACATGGAAGAAAATATTTTAAATTGTTTAGATTTTTCAAGATTATTGAAAGAAAACCACACTAATAACTTACCTACTAGATACTACTAGAATATTTAAAACTAAGGGTTTTTAAAAGACACGACGAAGAAGCATGAAGATGATTCTTTCCTTTTCAAGAATATTGTATGACAAATGTTATTTTAAATGTTATTTTATTTAAATGTTATTTTGTGACAAATAAAGGGTTGCCTTGGTTGTACTGTCTTGTTGGTCTAGTGGCCGCAAGACCTACTGCTGAACATGATGTCCTGAGTTCGATTCCCGGGCCGGGCAAAGTTATATTGGGTTTTTCCATTAGGAATTTCTCAGTAGCAGTCCGGAGTATAGATTTGTTACATGGGTAACGAACCCGTCACAGTTACATGGGACTTAAAAACGTACCTGGCGAAATGGTAGTCTACTATAATAATAACAGGTAACTGCCTAATTCTTCGGGGAATACAGAGCTGATTTTATTCATGTGTTGCAGTCAGAAGGGATGTAAAATCAAACTCGAAGTGTTGAAAATGATTGTCTTTATCTTGGGTTGATTGCTGTAATAATGACAAACACGTTATAAATGGGTACAATAAATATCTACCTATTTATTTTACTAAAGGTATTCCTTAAGATTGCGGAAGGTGGAATACCAGGTGCCTGACGCAACTTGGGCGAGCCAAAAGTGCTATTGATTCAGTCTGCCTAATTGATGATTTGCCTATATTTAGGAGTGGTCGCCAATGGGCCAACTACAGTTGCTTTTACACGGTTTTCATATCGTAACAAAATTACGGAATGTCCACTTAATAATGATGATGATATTTCGAGATAACCTTCTGTTTTCTATCATGATCTAGATTTTATCAGACTAATTCGTTTTAAAATATTCATGAAATAGCAATATTTTGACCTTGAGTAATAAAGGAAATGGTGACAAATTACTTTTTGATTTTTGAACTTTTAAATTAAAGTTGCATTTTAAAATTCAATGCATTGTCGCCAAGGTGGATAACAGTTAAACAATTTTAACAATATTAAAAGTTGCAAACTCGGGAACAAAACAATATTTATTCTTCTAGATTATGACCACAGCACATAATCATTTCCATCTCCAGGAAGTTAAAAATATTTCGCGATTTTTACTAGGTATGGTTAAGGCAAGTAGTATATTTTTTATAACTGTCGTATACAGTTTAACTTGATAACATGATTCTGCCCGTGTTGAATTTTTTCGGCAGCTTTTGCCTAATTTTTGTATCGTGTTTTAATTTTAGTTACTTTGAACTGTAAAAAACATTATTTCTATTGATCCCAGAATCATTTACCGAACTCATGGTATCTGGTTGCGCGTCGACGCCCCCTCTTCTCTATATAATTAATTTCTACAAATCTTACTAATCTGTTATGAGAGAAAATACAAGGAAACACACCATGCTTAGTTAGCAATTCGTTGTCACAACAGCTAACGGTCCTGCGCAAACGCACAAGTACGTCTTTAGCATACCTAAATATACCCGTACGCCCTAGAATTAGCCTGGCACGTTACCAAGAATTGATCGTCCACTAATTAAGGAATCCACTTGTTCTTCTTCAGTCATTCAATTGACCCCAACCACGATTCTAATCTCAACGTCTTGATGAATAGTACCAGGATAATGGATTTTAGTAATTATGTTGATGGCATTCTTGGTTAAAGATCTTTTAGTAGGATTCGTGGAGGGTTCGTGCAAATAATAATGTGGCATCTTGAGGAAACCTTCAGTGTTATTCTGTAAAAGTCTCGAGTGAAAGTGAAAATGTAGGTGAAGTGGCGGCGAAGTGAACTACCATACCATACTAATGCTAGGGCTTCAATTCCCACTCACTTCACTGAACTTTTGGCGCGGAGGTTTTTACCGATAACACCGGCTGAGTCCATATAAATCTGAATCTAAAATCGTCAATCCACTTTGAACAAGCGTTTTCATGAGCCTTATTTGTATGAGAAGAGACATTGCTCATATTTTTCGGGTTTCGTACCTCAATAAGAAAAAAACCGAACCCTTACTTACTTACTTCATTGTCCTGCTGTCTGTCTATGTGTGCGACATATTTTGATACTCGCAAATAAATATACAATACTTATAGGGTACTTCTTGTTGACCAAGAAGCAAGGTCTCACAGCAAAAGTAAAGAAAAATGAAATCCAAGAATCTGTTGCTTATGTTTTTGATGATAGTAGCTGACCAACTATCTTACGAAACCCTCTGTGCGTGAGTTAGACTCGCCCTTGTCAGTTTTTTTTTAATAATTTAATTAATAATACAATATTATATCGTCGAAGCACTGCATTGACTTCAGTTGACCCGTGTCACCTGCCATGCCTTAGTCAATGGTTGCAACACCAATGGAAGTACGAATCTGTCGGCATATCCCAAGTCATACATTATGTATTGTGTTCATTATTGTATAGCTTACGTAATAGCCACATTAACTATATATGTCTGTCTTGTATACCCACCGATGACACGCCACCAATTATTTGAAAACGCATTTAAGTACGCTAGTATAATGATTTCGTTACTTCCCTTTTATAACAGTTATTTTCCTGTCGGTGTCAATTACACTCCGATGTATTCATGATTTCATTAATTTAGCATTTTGAAGGCAATATCAATCGTATGCAAAGACTTGCGTAAAATACATTTTAAGGAAATAATTACTAATAATAATAGTAATTTACGAGTTATAACCATTTACTATTGGAAATGTATCAAGGATACTGACATCAGGCAGGATACCTTTGACAGCTAATAGTAATTTTGATTTAGATAAATAAACTTTATACACATAAAACTAAGTTAATTTTACATAATGAAGCTTTGATGCCTGAGTTAGGTAACTTGTTATAGGAATCGGTGACTTCTCCCAACTTTATACCATAAAACATGACCTATTCACGGTCATACAATCCTTTGAACAAATGTGTGAGACTGTGAGTAGGATATCTTTATTATCTTTTACCCACCCTTTACGCAAAATACGCGCTACGTCGTGGAGTTGCGGAAATCGGCCCGTCTAACAGTACAACAATACAATGATATCTTTGATATTAATTTTAAATATAATCAAAGAAAAACCTGAGCAAAGTCAGACCGATTGATTACATCAACTCTCAACGAAATGTCAAATAAATCAAATCAAATCAAACTTTATTTGTGAACATAGGTATTACAATAAAGGTGTTATGTATACAATACAGTTCAGTCGATCTCTATGTCCTACCAATGAAATTGGTGTACAAATCTATTCATGTTTTATATAGTAATAAGTCTGAATTTATACAGTAAAAAGTCAAGTTCAAGTTAATAATGTCAATTAAATCAAAATTCGAATAAATGGTACTTATCAATTAATCAATTATAATTTATTTTTTACATGCATGTCAAAGGTTAATTGTATTGTTAGTAATGTCACATTTTATCATTTAAAAATTCTTCTATGGAGTAGTACGTCTTATCTAACAAAAATAAATACAATTTACTTTTGAATTTGCGGATAATATCTTCACTCCTTATACATTTTGGTAATTTATTATAGACCCTTGGTGCCATTACAAAGATACTATTTCCATATAGCGCAGTTCTAGACCCAACTGTCTGTAACCGATCACAACGGCGCTGACTAGTTACTCGAGCAAATTTATGCAAATTATTTTTGACGAACATAGACGTTTCATATATGTACAGCGAGGGCATCGTTAATATTTTTGTGCTTTTAAAAAACGGTTTGCAGCTCTCTGTTGTCTTCAAATTGTAGATAGCTCTAATGCACCTCTTTTGGCACTTAAATACCATTTCTTTACCCGTGGCGTTCCCCCAAAATATAATTCCGTATCTCAATGTTGAGGCTACTAAACCATGGTAAGCCGTTAAAACTGTTGCTCGATTGGCCGTTTTACTTAACATATGCAAAGCATAAGATTGTTGGTTAAGCTTACTGCATACTTTGTCAATATGGGAATTCCATTTTAAAGTGTTTTCTATGTTTAGTCCAAGAAATTTAGTCTCATTTGTTTCATTAATAGTTTTGTCCTTGTATTTAATATTTAAGTCTAGATTGTAATTAACTCTCTGTTGGAACTTCATTAATACTGTTTTGTCAAGATTTACAACCAAATTATTATTCTGTAGCCAATTCACAACTGATAGTAGTGTAGAATTAATCTCAGGCTCTATTTTACTCACGTCGTCACAATTGAAAAATAAGTAGCGCCTTCTGATTACAAATCAATGTTCCGCATTTGATGTGTGTACTGACACTCAATACGGTCTACACAAAATCTACTTAAATATCTAATTACATGTGAACACAAAAGGCCAGAAAGTTCCACTTGATCTTTGATGTCATTCAAAAAATGTCATGATGGCCCAGTGGTTTAGGCCTCGCTTCTTGTGCACGAGGTTGTGGGTTCAAATCTGGGCAAGCACCAATGTGAGTTTTTCAATTCATATGTACTTTCTAAGTTTATCTTGGACATAATTGACATCGGTGAAGGAAAACATCGTGAGGAAACCTGGACTTATGTAATTAATATAAGTCTGAAATCGCCAACCCGTCTCGAGCAAGCGTGGTGATTAATGCTCGTGCCTTCTCTGTATGAGAAGAGGCCTTTGCCCTGCAGTGGGACAGTAATAGGCTGGTACTGGTTTGATGTCATTCAAGTCAACACTGTACTCAGAAATGTGTTGACATTATTATTGTTGCACGATAACCATTTATCATGGTCAAAGATTATCTCTCTCTCACTCTTAACACTTTCAATAATATATTCTAATGTATCTATAGTATATCCTGCTCAGGGTTGGCGAGCTTGTGGTAAGCTTACCAAGGATGACTCGTGGTGGATCGCCAAGGATGACCACAAATAAATACTCACCGTTCTAGGCCCGTCGTTGGCTGTAGGAAGGAGTATAAAAACATGTTAGAGTTTAAAAATTCGTCCTTGTAAGTTAAGATCAACCGTGAATTGTATTTTTTGGAATTCGTCTTTGATTAAGGATAGGAATGTGAACTATGTTGCCAATTTTATTGCAAATCTTGGCCACACATGCAGGTGATAAATGTTTGCCATCCCTGGTAAAGCTAAGCTGGCACTTACAAAGTAGACAGTTGGCCCTTTGTACCCTGTATCTCATATCTGTCATCTACCTCAGTTGTTGAATAACTTCCTTCTACCATAGATGGTGTTACTCGGGAAGCATTTCTCCATGTTACTTGCTTGTTAGTCACAAATAGGATTTTCCTTTTGGTCAAAATGTTACATGTAGTGACTTGGATTTATTGGTAATGATGATTCAGTATCCGTGTAGGATGTATCTGGTTTGAAACTGGGACGGGTTATATTCTGTATAAATACGAAACCGATGTTATTTTTAAGAGCAATTAATTTCTTAAAGGATTTATCCTCTTGCTTCCTTTAGTTAATGTACTTACTTATTAAAATGACCAAAAAAAAATTTACAAAATTTGACATTGACTTCCAAATAGCTAAGTCTTGGGTACCATTTAAGAAGGTTGACCATTAATATAATTTTTTGGAAAGAGGAAAAGCAAATTAAAACAGGTTTTCTTTACCTCACATACAACAAATGTAAATAAAAAGAAAATACCTGTATTACAATTATTAATCTGGAAATAAAATGCTACTTGATAATCACGCTAGTTGAAAGATTTTGCAACAATACGAATTCACCTTCTATTCATTCTAAGAAAAGTACATTCACCTCCACACTGTAAGTAACAGAATCATTTGCAAAAAAAACTTAATATCTAAGTGAACAATTAAGAAAAGTAGTTGCCATGTAAAGGAGCATAACAAACTAGGATTGGGTAAGCAATTCTCAGCAGTAGACGTTGTTACAATACCATTCTTCAAAAATGAAATGCTAAAATATTAAAATTAGCATTTAGTTATTCAATGTAACTTGACCGTTTACGCCTATTAAATGGACGGCAGAAATCCGAGGAGCTGCTATTAAGGAGGTGTCGTAATAATCGTTTGTAATATTATATCTTTTAACTTTTATTACGTTTTCTATGGGTTTCTGGTTAGTAACATTCAATTAGTCCCTATCAATATCTAACGACTGGGTAGTAAAATAATATGATATTCAGTTAGTCATATATTTGTCAACCATAATTACAATTCAGTAAAACAAAATTGTTGGACGTGTAAAATACTTTATAATCTTTCATGGCCTATTATATATATATATATATATTTGGTAGTAGTTTAAGCTGTTAGAACAGTAATTCTCTCACAGACATGTACCTAAATACACATACGCAGACTAAATACACTCGCAATAATTCCTACACTAATTTCTATGCCCAAAACAATAATGTGAATAAAGGAAATAAATTCAGTTTAACAAAATTGTTGCACGTGCGTTATTAAAATAAAAAATCAATAAATCAATCATGACCATAGCAATATTTCATATATAGCAATATTTCATATATTTCAATAGCATAAAGATGCTAATTTATTAAGTTTTAAACTAAAGATACTATCATTTTTGGTAGGTTAAACTGTTAGAATACTAATTCTCTGACAGACATATACCTAAATACACATACGCAGACAAAATACACGCGCAATAATTCCTACACTAATTTTCATGCCCAAAACAATAATGTCAAGAATGCCAATATCAAAATCAATTACAGGCTCAAGAAATTTAATAAAGTTGTTGACAGTATAATCCGCTGCTAACACCGCAACGAATTGTGTTAAGTTCACTCCGTCATTAGATGCGGCCGCCATTATGAACGAAACGCACTCCGATCTCTGTTGGCCGCACTAGTTGCTTCATCTAATTCTTACACTGGGTACTTACGCTGAGCTCTTACACCCAATTCAGTTTCGTCATCTCTTCCCGTGCGAACAAAATGTCTTTAACGTTTTGCAATCATTTATTTGAAATAATTACCTATATTAGTTTTATTCCAATCGCTGTCATCGGATATTGGCGAAATGCACACGGTATTGACCTTCGTACATTCTTTATTTCATAATTTAATACTTTGTCTGCATAATAACGTATCATATGATGTAATTTGAAATGCATCTTAAGGTTGTTTTGATATTGAATATTTTATTTGGTGCACTTTTGCAGCTGCATAGATTCCACAAGACTATAAAACCTAAATAGTTTATTTATTGTTTTTTTTTATTATTATTCAAACGATTATATTTAAATGTTTGATCTAAATGCAGTTTTATCTTAAGATCATGCTTATCTGTTCTTAAAAAGGAAACAACGTACATATGAAATCAAATTCGAATTTCAATCGAATTTGATACGATTTTTTACGGAAGCTACTCAAAATACTGGCAGGCTATTAAAATACATATATATGGCTGTTCTGAACTTTTAAACATTTCATATATATAAATTACATCATAATATTGATATTTAATACAAATGGTTATGAGTTTCATAAATCGGCAATAAAATAGCAGTGGAGACTAATTAAATACCTTTATTGATTGATGTTTTGATCTACATCGGCTAGCTGGATACTTCTTACGTAATTTGATCTTCAAATCGGTAATGATCGTAATGGGCCATCAAAAAGTAATAGACTTTGACTGTGATTACATGTTTATAAATTAATTTTCTTATACATGCTCTAATGATAGTCTTGGTGCTAAGCTGTTTGATTTATTATAACTTGTCTTATGCGATCGACTTCCGTATGATTGATACCAAGTATTTGATCTTTATATTGAACATACTAGTGTTACACCTTATGCCTAATATTCGGGTATATATAATTATCCATTATAAATTCCTCAGTAAAAATTTGTTAAGTACCTGTACATAATGAATTTATTATGCGTTTTCAATTTTCTGTCTGTTTATTTCAATGGTACATTCCGATACATATTAAAGTACTTATACGTAATATATGCACGTGTCTGGATTAAGTGTATATGTACAAAATTCAATATTCTTGTCAAATTAGGTATAATTTTACGATAATGACCGTCATTACAGCTCGTGATCCCGCATGGGTCGTAACTCGTGAGTAATGATGATGGCATTCCATCGATACCTAGCCGTAATTTGATTGAATCTTCTTGACCTTACCACCTTCTCGTGGTCTTTGACATCGGTTAGTGTCATCAAGTCCAAGGTAGTTCTTAGGATGAGCTATTTGCGTGTGGGAAGATTAAATATTGATTAACTCATTGAAGGTTTTATTATTTATGTCATGCAAAACCAACAGAAATAAGGCGGGGATCATTCTATATTTTGATGCCGTGGTCGTGGGTTCAATTGCTGTATCTGTATAAGTATTTGTTTGGCATTTATTCCGAGTCATATTGCTTGTTTACAAGCAGAAACAATCAAACATACCATATAAGATATTCAATAGTGTGGCAATGCTATGGAAAATAAAAAATGTAAATGCTAATAAACATGTTGCACAATTTGTTTTAATAAAGATAATAAGAATAAAGTACCTATGCTAACTTTTAATTTGATAAACCTCTGAAATACGAATGATGTTACCGATATTTATGAAACAGTTGGTCTAAATGACGTGGTGGTAGTAGTAACAAATGACGAGCGCTCAATAGCAGATGAAATATTAACAACTCATACTTTTTAGTGTGGTTAAAAAATTGACTTTGGTGTGCAGATTTAAATACAGAGGCCAGCACATCAAGCTACCCCAATGTGTCAAATTTATTTGATTGGATTTCAACTTTATAACGAAACTATAAGGTTCATGTTCAATTGGGAAAATTTGACACTTTGGGGTAGCTTGATGTGCTGGCGTACATGAGTTTATATCGTAGATACAACCTACGCTTCCATGCTTGACGAAGCTGTAAAAACAAGAACAGATGACAACGACGTAATAGAAGTAATAACTAACGACAAAGCCCCAATAGAAGACGAACAATGAAGATAAACAACCCATCAGTCCACACTCAATTTTATTGTGTCCAAAAGAAAGCAATTTTTGCCGTGTAACATTCTTGGGCAATATATTGAAGCTGACTACTGTTGGCATAGTTTCGACCGATCAATGAATGAATCTATAAACCGTTGTTGTTACATAAACCTCGATATTGTAATACTAGAGTACGATCGTAATTCAATCATTTCACGGTTAAGTGTTGTACTGCCATTGACCCTATTCAAGTACTTCTTGTTTTAGATTATTGATAAGGGCTTAGTTTGTAAAGTTGATTGAACTTTAAGTTTCAGGTTTTCTTAGCTTATCATATTTCGTATTTAGTCCAATAGACGACGCGCTTGGCACAGTATCTGAGCGATCGACTGCCGCGCCGCGTGTCGTGGGTTCCCGCACGTAATGAATATTTGTATGGCCTACAGTTAGTTGTTCCGGGTCTGGCTATTTGTGTATGTGACTTTAAATGTTTGTAAACGCACCCACGACACAGGAGAAATTCCTAGTTTAGGGTAACGTTATTTGCACACCTTTCTGGCAGCTTTAAAAGAATCTTGCATCATTTCCTCTCCATTTTTCAGATATGAATTTCAATTCTACTTCGCTGGAATCATCAAATGGATTAGCGCAAAAAAAACGCAACTGTTTTTAAAATCGTTTTCAACCATATTAAGTTAATCATTGTACTTAGGGTAAAAAATGAAAATAACCGATATTGTGTTTACCGATAATGACTTCTAATTTGGTATTAATAACTGTGTTAGCATCTTAATGATCTAATTGACACAGCGGAGCCTTCGTAAATAATATCGTGTGCGTGTTAATTTGTATTCGAAACTGATCATTGCTGGGAATTGGTATCTATCACATTTATATGGGTAATATATTCTGCTAACATTTAATGCCACGCTTTGTAGTATTGAAGTATTCGTGACCGGGGTTTCAAATGGACAGTAAAATCGCATCTGATATAACAACAACATTCAATCCTAAGCATTATTTGTAAGGTATGTCTTCCAGGATACAATTATTTACGCAATTACGTTCACTAATTGGTCCTCTGTCGTTATTTGACGCTTAATGGTGTCCAAGACGGTAATTTGAATTTACAAGGTGTAATTCAAACAATTTGACGATTTTGCTTAGGCCTTCTTAGAAGTCTTAGGCCGTGGAGAGGAAGGAGAAAGAGGAAGGAAGATGAATTATAAATTTATTGATATTACTAAATTAAATTATGACATATCAGTATAAAGTGTACTAAAATATTAATACATTAATTGCAATCTTAACACAGAATGACGTTTTGTAAAAGTTTAAAGTGTAAAGAAGCTTATGTGACACAGTTATTGCTATTAACTATCAATATTTTAGTGCACTTCAGAGCGATATTTAACCATTCATTTTAGTAATATAAATAATTTAAAGGCTTTGTCAACTTTTAGAACAAGCAATTCCGGGTGATAGAAGTTTATGTAAATATTACAGGAAAACTATAACTTTCTTTTATGTATGATATTACGGAACCCTCGAATTTTTTCGCTATAGGTCATGTTTTTTTATGAAAGGTAGGGTAAGTAAGTCCGGCTCAGCGACTTAGCTTAGCTTGGAGGTTCTCGGGTAAAAGTTAGATAAACAATATTCCATCAGAATAATCATGTCATTATTTGTACATCGTGTGTAAGACCGGATTACTTAACAGTCGTAATGTAACAGCTGGTTTTAATTCACTCATTGCACATAGCGCTGAGTCTACCCATTATATGCTAATTGGAAGACGACACGCAAAATTGCTTCAGACAGAAAGTTTATTCCCAATACAACTATGGCAATGAGATAAATTACATGCATTATTTCGACGATGAAGTACTTTTTTTTGGATTTTTGTTTTTAATTTCAATCGACGTAAAATGCTATTTTGCGTATACTGGCAAAACATCTTAACACATTATTTTACTATTTATCCCATAAAATACTAATACGATACTAGTTTACACATTACTATGAGCTTAGCAAGAATTTTTGACGTAATAGTCACATAAATTCGATCGATTAAAAAAAAAGAAAATAAAACGATTATAATTTTATTGATTATTGATGATGATTAATTATTAAGATTTATTTTTAACTGTATGAGGCTAGCACAATTTATATCACATATTACGAGTTTATTGATAATGTGTGATATAAATTGTGCTTGCCTTATTACTTTAAAATAAACCTACCTTATTACCTTAAAATAAAATCAATATTATATCCGAATTGAATATTTTCAAATTCAATATCGTTCGAATTGATGATTTTTTCGAATTGATTCGAATTCAAAATTGCTACGTTTACGTCAACAATTTGTGCTGGCCGCACAGAACTGACCACGGAGCACTAAACAAAATATTACACATCTGAAAGATTAGACAAACGTTACTTTAGCTTTACATAACCGACAAGCCTTTTGCGTGTAAACTGATGTACTCTTCACTATCTTGCGTCAATGGTGCCGTGTAACCACAGTTCGGAAACCAAGTTGAATGGTTTTGGTAGAATCGGATCGTTGCAAAAGTCAAAGGTTACATAAATGTTACGGTTGGATGAGGGATGGACGCGAGGTGCATGCAAAGTGAATCGAATTTTGCAACGTAAGATTTATTTCATTTCGAAATTTGTAGTGGACAGTTGATCATAGACGACTTTGATTGGTGGTATGCATAAGATAGTTTAATACATGCCTGTGTAGTTGGAATATTTGGATCAAACAATTGATTTTACTGAAGAAGAAAAGCAGGTTGTCGAATGTAGATGTCAGGTAGTAGATAATAAAGCTATTTCGCATCTAAGGAGACTCAAAGTTACGCAGTGTTTAAAACTAGATTAAAGACATTTGATCGGTTGAACGTATATTAGAAAAAAAAATGAGTATATGAAACCATTTTTCTGAGTTTCTGTACTGCAACAAATTTGGAATTTGTATATTATTATAAAGATAATAGTAGAAAGAGTAAACTTTTGTAGAGGTCATGACCATGTCTGTCTTTTGATATAAATTTCAGAAGACGTCAACGTTATTCTCTGGAATGATTGCTCGTAGACATTGTTTTTCATAGATTTATAAGAACTTATAAATCTATGTTGTTTTTCTATAAGCCGTAAAAAAAACACTTAAAATAGCGCCGTGAATGCGATGCGCATTTGTATTGTCAAATTCAACGTCATGCAGACCCTTAAGTGATTCTTGAGTCTTGACTGAGGTTCTGTAATGGGTACGGGCCTTATAGTTGAAGTGAGACAGTTTGAAAATCGGTTCAAGCTAATGATGATCACGTATTCATAGTATGAATACAATTCAAACTACGCTCATTGAAGTTGTTGAGGCAATCACATAAATTATCATCACAAACACTGAGGTGAAAGTTCGATGTTCGCAATATTTCAATTATGTGGTCGCGTGCTGTACTGGCTCCATATAAAAGTGATGAGTTGCGGTTTCTTGCGCCATTCTATTAAAAATGCTAATTCTCTTCTACTTCAATTGTGTGCAGGAGGATTTTGTTATAATATTTTGGACATTTATGGTTATAATAGTTTCGTAAAATTGTAAATTATACAGCCTTGATACGGTGACCTCTTCACATAACAAGTAAAAGGTGTTTAACTGTTTTTATTTTTGAAAATGTTAGAGGCCTCAGTGGTCAAGCACATGATTTTATATCGTAGACCTGTGTGTTCAAAAATATTGACTAAGGTTTTAAGATAAGGTAACCTATTAAGGTTATTTTCAAGTGATACATTTTTTATTTTAATTTGAAAGGTTGCTTTTCGTAATTTTTACTCTTGCATTTGTGCCACTTCAGTTCCAAATAATAAACAATACCAGCCTGTAACTGTGTACAACACTGCAGGGCAAAGGCTTTTCCCTAAACAGAGAAGGCAAAAACCTTCACCACAACGTTTGCTCAATGCTGGTTGACTATTTTATACGTAGGTATATCATTTATAAGTCCAGGTTTATCCAGAGACCAGGCCCGAGTCAAAGGCACGTCGTGTTCCGCACGCGCCTCAAGGAGACATGTTAGCAGAATTGGCGGGGCCCTATAGGGGGCTGAAGCCTGCCGGGGTTGAGGGATGTTCGAAAGAGTTACCGTGACCCCGGAACGTAAAGGGCAAGGACGGAACACGGATGGGTTATAGTCAGTAAAAGTCTGAAACGCCCTCCTGTTCCACCCAGAACGGGAGGAGTCATTGAATATCATCCCATCCTTAAAAAAAAGGTTTATCCACGATGTTTTCCTTCATCGATATAAATGAAGTTTCAGATAAACTTAGAACCTGTGAAAGTGCATTATATTCTTGTTAAGAAATCGTCACGTTCCTATTGGGCGTTACTTTTAATAAAGATAATCATTGCAATATCATGTTCTTTCTATTATTTATGGTTACTACACGTTGACAAGAAGTCGTGACCAAAATCGTGATGTGTCAAAGAGTTGCAAATAATGAATGATATTTCAAATAAAGAATTTTAATGATGGTCTGGGTATGAGATGAGTTGACAGGTCCCGATTGGCTATTGTTTGTGATAGCATACTGACCTCTTGGTAGAGGGCCCTAACATAAGCGTATTTTTGTAGGTAGTCATCTATAATACATGATGTATTAAAGATGACTACCTATACTACTACTAATTTACTTAATAAAATAAAATTTGGCAGAGATAGATTTAATCTCAAGAAAGGACATAGGCTACTTTTTTTCATCAACAAGCCATGCGGGTGAAGCCACAGGCGGAACCTTGTAGTATGATAAAGCTGAAGAGTTTAAAGTTATTCTTCAGGAAGGTCATAAGGTATTAAATAAATTAGTGGGTACAATCACTACTGCATGTAATGGAATAAACCCATTTCAGCAGTAAGTGAACAAGATATGACGTAACGTGTTGAAAAATGATATAATGAATGTGTTTGATAAATCATTCCACTCTCCAAATAAATGAATAGTTTTGTTTTCATGTTTTTATTTGTCATGACAATCATATGATAATAACATAACGGTAGTATGATGCGATATTTTTGTTAGAACGTCAACAAAATATAAAAACAGTCCACATGAAATGTCAAATAATATTTAGTTTATTCACACACGGTAACAATGAGTAACTGTCTGTACTATATTTTGGATAATTTGCACCATAGAACAATATTAAATCTGCATCATCATTTTTCTACCAAACAATGTAAGAATTTATTGTATTTGTCATTAGATTCGTTACCATAGTTAACTGTTCCCATCCTTATACAAGGTACTTTAACAACTGCTCAGATGATCTTATTTGAATTAAAATGAATATTTATATTGAAATAATGAACGCATTATTGTTTCAGCCGCATATTTATGAAAACACATGCATAGGTACTTTTCCGTACTTTTTGAAGTTTCTTCTCCATATAATCAATATAGCAGAAAAGGGTGAAAAGGTGGTCTCGGAGACGTCAAATGTAGATCAATTATGTGCATGGTCTATTTGTGTATTTTGCTAACAAATTGTCGCATCCATATAATAGTCAATATTCGAAAAGCCAACATAGAACGCAAGCAAGTTCAAGAATATTCATATGTTGTTAAACTAACCATACGCAGGAACAGAAGTACAGACACCAGCACATCAAGTTATCCCTAACAATCAAATTTTCCCAATTGAACATGAACTTTATTCTTTTTTAATAAAGTTGAAAGAAAACTTGGCAGGAGATCGGTGAAGGAAAACATTGTGAGGAAACCTGCACTTATAATTAATATGAGTCTGAAATCGCAAACTCGTCTTGAGCAAGCGTGGTGATTAATGCTCGTCCGTTCGCTATATGAGAAGAGGCCTTTGCCCTGCAGTGGGACAGTAACACGCTGGTATAATAATATTAATTAAAAAAAAAGTTGAAAAAGTATCAAAAAACAAATGATAGATTAGGGTAGCTTGATGAACTGGCCTCTGTACAATAATCGCATATTTCGTGGCCCAATTTCAAGTCATAAACATCACATGAAGTCAACACATGAAGGCGCCACAGACCACACGTAACTTACTCTTTGACCTCCGTCGCCGAAGGTTGCGCAACTGATATTAACGATGGAGTTCCCATGTCAACGCCACAGCTCACCTATTTACTCGTGTCTTATGTAATGCATGATGCGTATCGTGCCTTACTTTCCTAAGCTTTGAAAGGAGTTAATCGAGACTGGTTGGTGAAGTTGGATTGAGGAAAATTTTGCAGTTGCAAGTTTTTTCTTTTAAACACAGAGTGGAAGGGACATGGACGCACAACCTACCAAGCTTGAGTATCTAAATAATTTTGTACCTTGTTTAACAATTTATTAAAACATAGTTAATATAAAACATCAGAAGAAAGAAATTAGGAAAAATCGACGAATAATTTCAACGCAGAATCATGTAGGTACTGAGTTCAACGTTTCTGGATGTACGTCTATATCCCTTACACCCTGTATGTGTGTATGTGCAAGAGGTATCGTGTCACCCAGTAACTGAGTTGTGATGATAAGATTCGCTCCATGAGTGTGTGTAGTATTCATCCGTATCCGGATGTTTTTTTTTTTTTTTTTTTAAACATTGCCCCACACTAGGAATGTCTCCTGTATCGTGGGTGCGTTTACAAACATTTAAACTCACATACACAAACAGCCAGACCCGGAACAACTACCTGTAGTACCTGTACCTGTATATTTGTTCCGTGTGGGGATCGAACCCACAACACGCGGCGCAGCAGCCGATGGCTCAACCACCGCGCCAACCGTGTCGTCTGATGAGGAAAGGTCGAGGCTTTAATGATTACAGCAGTGCTATCTTACTAACAAAAGTCACTATAGTGTTATAATATAATGATCACAGCAAAAAGTTTATTGAACCGTCCAAACATGTTAAAATCAAACGCGTGTGTTAAAAACATTCAATTTTACTCGGATGATTATGATGTTTCCGAATACAGTATATAAAAGGCAATGGTATAAAAAAAATTTGCTTAGCTAATTAATTAATCTACGCTAATTATAAACTTGAAAAATTCACACACTATTCCTATTTTGTAAGATTAATTTAATTTACACATTCTACGATTACATGGGTTGTTTCTAAATAGTTCCCACTCTCGAAACACTTATATTTTACGGTTTTAAATTCACAAGTACTTGCAAAACTTAACCTTAGGAAGATTTATGGTGGCACAGTCGAGATTTGTATCGGTTTTATTTGTTTTCTACTGCACCGGGGCGTTACGCAACAGTGGCTTGGCCGTGAACTCCTGCGCAGCGTGTGTTGGCGCCCTAATAATGTGTACCTGTTTAATTGCTGTTTTCCCGTCCTATTGTATTTGAATGTAACAACGTGCTAACGTTAACGCTGAAGTTTTTACAATCACATATCGCATTGTGTATGTAATTTATGTTATTCAGAGTTGGAATTTACTCGGCTTTATTGTGTGTGAGGGAGTTAGAAGTAGTTCGAAGTAGCATGTAAGCGAAGCAAGTCAATCATATCTTCTGCAATATCTCGGAATTTGTATCGGAGAATATCAGTGGATATAGTTAAGTATTATGATATTATTGCAATTTTAACACCTTAACTGAAAGAAAACGAGACAATAGAAAATGTAATGTTTGTCGGTCACCTGGCGTTTAACGTGTATTGAATATGTTTGAATCATTTATAATATCATCATCTGCCTAGCCTTTTCGGCTTCCAGTCTAACCGGATGCAGCTGAATACCAGTATTTTACATGGAGCGACTGCCTATCTAACTCCCACAACCCAGTTACTGGACAACACCATACCATACCCTTGGTAAGACTGTTTGTCAGACTTTCGGGCCTCTGACTACCCGTAACGACTGTCAAAGATCTACAAATGATAGCCGCGACCGGCGGCTTAACGTGCTTTCCGAGGCACGGAGGAGTCTAGATATGTTACAAACGATCACCCATCCACACACTGACCACGGCAAGCGTAGCTAATTTATTTTTCAACTTATTTTTTGATTATTTAGATCCACATGCTTTGTATTGTATCCGTTGATATATTAGTATGGCAGTGGCATTTGACTTAGTAATTTGTCATTTATTTGATTTATTGTGATTTAATCTATTTTACATTATAATTTTATATTTCTCGCATGCTCAATGTATTATTTAAACATCCACACATTTGTAAACTTCTTCTTCTCCTTCTTGTTTCACTAACAGTTACACACCGAAACACCTAATATTAATATTGCTAAAATATATCGACTTTTGACACGTTGTTTCAGTACAATAACAGATGTAGAACCAGATATATCGAAACTAATATTGCAGTTTTTTTGTTATTGGTATCTCGCAGTTTATCCTTCAGGGATATCTCTACTGCTTAACCGAACTTTCCTATGGGGACTTCAATAGAAATTAAGGCCTCCAGCCAGAGCGAAAAAAGTTTAAAAGCTAAACGCCCAATCGCTAAGCGCACCCCCTGCGGCGTACGAGCCTCGGCTTAGGACGTCGCCGGGAGAGGACAGCAAGGGACAGACTGGATCTAATAGATATATTATTTAGGGACTAATTTCAACAACTACTGGCTCAGCTACGCGGGCTGGCTAGAGCAAAGGGTCGGGATTAGGTTTAATTTATGAAAGCACAAAACTATAAATAATATTCTACCCAAGTCAACAAACAGCTCATAACTTAAATAAGTGACGTTTAAAACGTGTTGAATGTTAACTTATTACTATCTAAATATATATTTATCGATCGTAAACGGTTATTAGTAACAAACACACTTGTAGTTACTGCCTGCTTAATACTATTTACTAAATTATCTCATATAAATTTCCCATATCTTTTCATGTGAGAAAATATTCGTATCCGAAAGCCGTTAGTTGAAAAATGAAAAAAAAAGTATGAATGTTATCTATCAAATACCTTTGAACAAACATATGTATATATATAATTTCCAACGATTATCATGAAATTTCTTTCTACGATTTGCATACTAAGTTTCGGGGGCGACAAATCGATCTAGCTGGGTCTCATTTTTAAATAATGTCGTTTTCAAAGTCTGGTCCTCCAGGTACTGGAATTATATGTGATGAATATTTTTCTTTAAACCGTATTCTTAAGTACCAATACAAGCGCAGTATACACTGACTTTTTTTTGGACTGAGAGAGGTAACAATTTAAATAGAAAAAAATATTTCGTGCTTCCGCTTTCTATTTCAATGGAAACCTTTACTGAAACTAAAATTATCATTTATATTGCGATGTGTAAGAAGCTTTAACCTTACATAAAATTATTATAACATGCACTGTGACTCATAGCCGAGGTAAATATAGAAAGAATACTGTTGATTTGGCAACAAATTATGAAACACGCATAATATAACAACATAGAAATAAAAAATTGCTAGCGTTAAAAATTATAGTGTTGGTTGCGGCTGTACCAAGAAGGTTTATTTCAGTGGTAATGCCAGACGGATGCTGTCTGTCGCTGGTTTTATAATGAACCTTTACGGATAACTGACCGATGAGGTACAGTTTCAAACTTAAATATTATAACCAATAGATAAAAAGTAATATTTTTAATAGGCACACATAATATATTATTAGGTATTATGTTTGAACTTTAAATGAGACGATGACTCTTAGTTTGTTTCGTCATATCTTAAATATTTCTAAATTGGTTATCTTTCATAAACTCACGCCCTTTTTCCCATGAGGGTAGGCAGAAACAGAACGCCACCTGCTTCGATCCTTAAATACTCCTATAGCTTCGTTTACGTTCATACATCTGGTCATACACGAATGACGGTTACGAGTACTACACACCTGAACTTTTTGAAGAACATCACCAATAAGTTCAATGTATGTTCTTCTAGGGCGTCCCCTCCCGACGTGTTCGCTTACATCTCCTTTTGTTAGTCGTCTTTTATTCTTCTCAGGTATCAGCCAGCTAGAAATGCCGGCGCCATCTACTTTTTAAATATTAACCATATATTGACGTTTAAAACTGGGAGGAGCTAAGGAGAAAAAATCTTATGTAGAACTAAACAAACTCTAGTAAAGAATAAATGGTGAGAAGTTCCAGTAAAAAGTAATCATCCATGATTGGTTCGTGACACTTGCCCAGCGACCTCGTTGACAACGAGTTTTTTCTTAAGTTCTCAGAACAAATGAGCATGTATCGACGCTTTTCTCATCTTTTCCCACGAACGTAAACATTTTTATATTGGAAAAATAACACTTCACCCGCGTCTTCGCTCGTGAGGATTTTGTACTTTTCCCTTCGAACTTTTACATCCCCTCCACACAACCTTCAAAACGTATTTTTTAATGTAATAATAACCTATAACACTCAGGAATAATGTAGCTTCCCGACAGGGAAAAAATGTTTGGAATTGGATCATGAGTTCCGGATAATTACCCCCTACATACAAACTTACAAAGAAATTTGACCTCTTTATAATATTAGTATAGATAATAAAGCTACCGTGCTATTCACAGGTCTCTATTGTTTTAGGTTATTCTACGCTGTGGTTGGTTTTCCCTCCGTGATGTTTAATATGATAGGAAACTAAATAATTTTAACTACTAAGAATCGATGTACGTAACACACGAATAACCTTAACACGTTAGCCGTCATTGCCAAGTACTTAATTAAATTTATTTTTTTCTCTAAATTGTTATGTTTGATCTAAAGAACAGGTCGCAGGACAATTGAGGTTATGGTAGTTTTCTCTATGATGATTATTTTCAGAGATTTTGCTATCAGCAATATGGTGTCAGTTTCATGATGTTAGAAGATGACAAAGCTCAGAATGGGTTAATTATATGACTAGCTTCAGTCCACTACTATCTCCGCTTGGTTGTCGAAATGCAATTTACACCAACCACAATAGCTCCACAAAATAAAGGTAAAACTCACGAACTTAGGATTGATAGAAACATTTGTTCAACCCGGAATGCAAGTTGCTCATCTGCACCACTTCGTATCATTGGCCATGAATATATTATTTTTCACGTTATTATTGTTTAGGTTTTCATTGTTCTAATAAAGGCAGGAGTCAAGTCTTTGATTCTTATACCTAGATAAGGTGTTTGTGTTCCTACAGGAGGATTGGACCTAAAGTGAAAAATAATCATGTTCATGAGTACTATGACTTCTTAAAAACATTTGCGTAAGAGTAGATACATATATGGATGAATCTATAATCTTCATCTAAGGACCAAGTCTAAAAAGGGCAATATATTTGCTGTCTAGCCACCCAACATGTGTGGGCACTACACAGTGTTAGTTAGCTCACGCGGAAGTATTACAAATGCTTGGGTATCGTTTGCAATCTAGTGAGACGGCAATGTGTTGGTATAAGATCAGAAATAGAGCGTAAATCGTTATAGGTTGCTATAGTTCACTGGTTGCTGGCGCCATATTAACACGTACCTTAGATCGGCGTTGTTTTGCAAGATAACACAGCACCTTATATGTTAAGGCAGCTGAATGAATAAATAAACAATGCTGGACAATCCACACATAATCATGTAGCCCCAAGCTAAGCAGAGCTTGTGTTTTGGGTACTAGATAACTATACTACATTACAAAGATAGATTTTTTTTATTATACATAGCAAATACCCAGAACACCCGGAACAAATCTTTGTAGATCGTACTAACATTTGTCCCAAGGCGGGAATCGAACCCTCAACCTCCTGTGTCGCAGGCGGACCTTCGCCCGCTGCGCCACATCGGTAGTCAAATTGATCGCGGGTTCCTTAGATTTTTTTAAATAAAACATAACATCACGCCTGTATTCCCCAAAGGGTTGTGCAGAGGTGCACCTATAGTTATACCCACATTTTACCAGTTATGTTTAAGTCCCATGTAATAGGTGGTGAACTAATTGAAATCAACTGGGCATAAAATGGGAAAAATCCTTATGGAAAACTTCAATAACACTTTGCCCGATCTGGGATTCGAACTCAGAACTTTACGCTCAGTTGTCGCACTTGAAACCAGGTAATGAGGTAGGTAGGAAAATAAAAGAGATTTAAAAAAATGCAATAAACAGGCGCATTACTGATTTCCAGTTGAGAAAATATTTCCCACTCCACTTGATCTTGTTTCTTTTTACCAACATATTTTCATTCATTCACATCTAAATAAGTTGCTAGAAATCTGTCTAAAACAGGTTTTTGTGTCAGTCATCACAACAAAATATGAAAAAACAAAACTGAGAGATTACGTATGAACGAAATACTTCAAAACATTTGTTAACTAAATAAGTAGGAATGTGCCGACGTTACTCACTTGCCTAGACATACTTACAAATGATTTGCTGAAACGCGTTACGAGGAATTAGGTTCTTAATTGAGCAGAACTTTAAGATCTAAAAGAAAAACAAATAGATGAAATAATAAGTTCCCTGTTGCATTACACGTTGAGTAGCCTTAAGTTTATGTAATAAACATTATATACCATTACAACATTAAAACCATTGTAAGTGAACTGTACTTATTAGGCGTCTTCTTTAAATCTTAAACACATATTCGTATTTACGTACTGGAAAAGTTATAGAAACTTAACTTATGTAACTTGTACTTAACTTGGAACAAAATATTGTAAAAAATAACAAAAACACTTATTTTTTTTCTAAATAACAGTCTTATGATGTACTTCAAATCTTACGTACCTACTTACATAAAACAACGCTGCAAAGATGTATTTAAAAGTGGCGTTATCATTAGTTTTGAATCAATTATTATAAATGGTAAATGATATTTATTTCTGTAAATAGGTTTTTACAAACACTTTTACACGTAAAAAGTACATTTATTTTTTAAACTAGGTTGGTGTTTCGCTATATGACTACTCTGAGAAGATACTCAGAGATCACAGTTTTTTTTAAGTCCAGACATTAACTTGGTTAGATCATGTGAGGACCATGCAGCTTAGTATCCGAGATGGTCTTTTGAGGAAAGAACCACATACATATGAGTGGACCTGTTCAGTCAGTGCAAGCATTTGTTGGAAATTGTGAAGTTCAACTCGGAACCAAAGAGCTCAACGGTATGATTTACCATTGTTGTTTAAGTAGCGTTTTGATTTTCCAAAACTGTCGTATTTCTTCACTGACGAATGTCATAGCTTTGCAATAATATCATTTGCAATAATATCATTTTCCCAACTATGTTGGGATCGGCTTCCAGTCTAAGTCAGAAGCGGCTGAATACCAGTGTTTTACATGAAGCGACTGCCTATCTCACCTCCACAACCCAGTTACTGGGTAACACGATACCCCTTGGTAAGACTGGTTGTCAGATTTTCGATTTTCTGACTAGCCGTAACGACTGTCAAAGATCTACAAATGACAGCCGGGACCAACGGCTTAACTTGATTTCCGAGGTACGGAAGAGTCTCGATATGTTACGAACGGTCATCCATCCACAGACTGACCTCGGCAAGCGTAGCTTAACCTTCGATTAACCCGTGCGGCTGTTTTTATTTAGCCACGATCTCCTCATCATAGCTGTGCAATACCCATAAGGTTTAAGAAGAGGAGTGAAGAAAATCTAAAATGCTATGAAATACTCGGTCGTTAGCAAGTAAACCCGCATGTCTTACTGGTACTTGACGATACATGATAAAAGAAGCACATAATTGCTTCCTCGTTTTTTCCCTGCATTTATACTACGTTTATGCAGCTGAGTTAAAACAATAGCTTGTTATAAAACAATAAAAAACAACCTTAATGACATGTGTTTATGTTCAACTGTGTGTTACAAATAAATGTGTTTTCAAAATGATTAATGTTGCTATCATTTCATAAAACTTATAAATATTAATGTTGAATTCTATAAATTACTTTATTTCTTTAACAATAATACAACTCTAAATACATGAAAAATAAAATATAATAAATAATCACAGGGCATCGAAAAATTCATCTGCATCACTGTCAACGGGCAGAGTGCCCAGAAGGCCACGTTGAATGGCAATGCTGATTCTTTGGCCAAAAATAAGGCCAGCCCTCGTGAAGAGACTACCAAACGTTTCGCTATGTCTAGAAAAACTAAATGGGCACATGGACCCCATGGCCCTAATGTCTCAACCCCAATTCTATAATTAGTTTTAAACTTTCCGATTTGTAGTTGTATTTTATATACCTACCTTTTGATTTAGATCTGCGTTTTGCTTTGTTTTTTTATCAAGTTTGTATTACGACGCATAAATGCAGTGTTTAATGTGCATAGTGCCGTAGTTTTGTTGTTTCAGTGCTGACTGTAATTCTGAACAGTAATAAATAATGTAATTATCACAAAATAATAAAATCACGTAATTTACCTAGAAACGGTTACTTCAGACTTTACTTTGTGTGGTCTTAACTAAAACTCGCAATATCCATACACAGGCACTTTTAATAAATCAGACCACGTTGCTTATATGCTATCCTTAACGAGTGAGACGATAAACTAGATTCACAAGAACATCGATTTAATCTACAATTTTACATAAATATTAAAGTGGATGTTAAATATTTATGTAAGCACTGAGCTGATTACCACAATGTAACACTAACGTTAAGTAAAGCGAAATAAAGACGATAGATCGGTGACTTTATCATCCACGCTGCACGGTGTCTTGAGGCGTGACGATGTCCCAGTGCACCCGGACATCGCTTAAGAAGGAGGGAGCCTAGAGGCGGGCAAAGAAGGGGGCCTAGGGTCCTGAAGTGGGCCACGCTGGATGGGTCGCAAATGTCATGCGTAGCAGTTCTCACAGCCCACCCATGAAGGCGAAAGTAGGTGCACAAGCGGAGTTTTTGGTGGGTGCAAACCCCAAACGACATCGTCTCCCTGGATGGCGTGGCAAGCGTTTGGCATTTTCTTCCCTTGATAAAAAAAGGCTTACAATGGGACATTTTGTTACATGCCACATACATAACCTGAACATCACGCCTGTATTCCTTGAAGGGTTAGGCAGCAATGTATCTGCAGTACACCAAAATTTAGCCAGTTACGTTTGAGTCCCATATAATTGAGGACGAGTTGATTGTCGTCTACTGGGCACGAGTCCTGACTTCAGGCCGCTATTGAGAAATTCCAGATGAAAAACTCGTACCAAGGACTTCATACTCGGTAGTAGTGCTTGTAACTAGACCAATAAGGCAGCTTTGTTTATAATCTGAATAAGGCGTACTATTCAGATTACAAAAACAACAACACAGCAACAACTTTTGACTATCTAAAATTCGTATGGTGATGCAGCTACGTATCTCACAGTTGTAAGATGCATCTCTAGTGTAAACATAGCTTAGCAACAGCCTTGTTCATATAAGGCTAGATGACCATTAATAAAGACATCATTTTAACAAGTTCACTATTCGAAAACTTGTTCAACATAAAAAAATCATGAGTTTTTTCCTATTTGGTCCTGATTTTTGTAACCTAATCCAGTTTAAGATTATCAAAAGTTTGTGGAAGTATTCAGAGGCCTTTTATTAATTCTTATTATTATAAGCACTGGAGAATAGAAGTCACGTCTGAAATGGTAAAAGAGTGTATGGTAGCACCCTACAACTTAGCAGAGAAGGCATAAGTAATTGTCGCATGGGCCCCTGGGCATCAGCGATGCGAAGAGAAGGAGAAAGCAGAGGAATAAAGTACGAAAGAAGTGGATGAAAATTTAATGGTACCAGAACCTGGACTACCGATACTACACAATATTACAATAATAATCAATAGAATAATTGCAAAAGAAGCAAATCTAAGATGGAATACAACAGAAGATTGTCGACAGTCGGAAATCATCTTAAAGTCATACGACAAAAGGATGAACCGAAATCACAAGCTAAGAATTACTTATGAAAAGCATAAGACTTGCAATAAGGATTGTAACAGGAGTACATGACACTGTAGACTGAACTGACACCTCATAATTGTTATGAAAGTCAAAGAATAACCCTTCTGCCCAGCATGTGCGGAAACAGAAGAAACACGTTTTCATCTGGTAGCAGAATGCCCTATATATGCATTACCAAGATGGGAAATCTTAAGACTTGCAGATAAGGTAAACGAAGAGCATCTTTCGGAAATCTCTTTCGGACCACTGATGGACTTCTGCAGGGCATCAGGAAGGTTCACAACGACTTTGAATAACTAGTAACCCATGAAGGGATCCACATGGGAAACTGGTTGTAATAATCCACTAAAGAAGGACTGATCACCTAGATAAAATTTCCCTTATTGCGTTGATCTAACAACACAAGCATATGTAAAGGGTGTTGTTACCAAAATGCACATATCGGAACTTTCAGACAGGATGTCTTAAAGCATTTTCAACGCGAATTGGTTTTAAGCCCAAGTTCATAATACCAGATGATATATTAGTAACTATGTGATTAGAGGTCAGCCGATACTAAAGACAGAACTTAATGGGGGTCAATAGATTCGTACATGGTCAAGCCACCCGTGTTGAGGCAGATGTGTAAAAAAAAACAATCTTCGTTTAGCAACTGCCAAGCATGCTTACATTACACATTTTGCATAAACTTTTGGCGTTACGTCGATGCGCCGAATGCCGAGCGTTTGCAACGATGACATACTCATTTAAATAACTGTTTATCCTTCGATAGATCTAGTACGTACCTTATTTATGATGCGAATTTCGTTAACTAAGAAATACCGAGATGGAAGATATTTTTTTTAGCTCTTTGTATGGACGGATTTAGAATTTTAGAACTAATTGATTAACAAGCTCTAGTTGGTGTTGAGTTTGATGTAAGGAGTCTGGTTTCAAATACCAACTCCATTATTGTATCTATGTACCTTAAGGTTTTTTTCAACTGTGCCATTTGATAATTCAATGGGCGTCTTTCTGAAAACAAGTTAGCTGTGCAATACCTAATGAATTGAAAGGCCTAGCTAAATCTAGGTTCACAACTAATTAATAAAATCTACCTACATCTTTCATAAATGTCAGCCTCTTTTTTCAAACATTGGCTAAGTGTTTCCACGCAGTAATTACGGCTATTAGCCACAATACCTATAATTAAACGTGGGTCTTAAAAAAGAGGGTACACTACAGTCAGAACTAGGTTTTATGTGTCGTGCGTGACCTAGGAGTCAAGTAGCTCATACAGAACGCACTTTTACTGCTGTCAGTTAAAATAATGTTACCACGTTTGTGTATGAATGGGATAAAGTGTAGCCTAACGAAATATTTTGAAGAGCTGTCATCACCCATATCAATCAAGCAAGCTGTTGCTTTAAAATAAGTAAGGAGTACACGAAAAAACTCTCTTCAAAGCTAGTAAATAATCTAAATGACAGTTACATGCTTTTATATTTGCCATCTTCAATTATAATTATCATAGTAGTTTAAAATAAGCGTAAGACAGCAAAATTTCCCCACACCTACCTAGTTTTCTTTATATCTTTTAGCCATAACATTTAGAGGGTAACAAACAGTCGCAAGCGCAACAAACCTATAGCACAGAACTGACGAGCTAACCTTGTCCTGATCCGTGACGTCATCTGACAAATTGACGGACTATTTACATTCATTAGTGCGATCGGATACATAAATGCACATGCAGGTTTATGTACCTATATGTTGTGATTTAGGCTAATCTCTCGCAGCCGCAGCAGTCAGTGGGAGTTCACATTTGATGCGATTTTTTTAGTTAGTGTTTTGTTTTTGAAAGTTAGGTAGTGCACAAACTATTATTCCTTGGAAAATGACGTCTCATCGTTGCCTAAAATATACGCGCCACTCGAGTTGGTTATTTTACCTATTTAATTTTGAATAAACATTTATTATTATTTTATTTTATTTTTAAAATCTACGGAAGAACTGTTTTGACATATAATGTAACTGTTTTGTCTACAGCAAACAAAACTGTCCTGGCATAAGTGTCACTGTCTTTGAAGGAATTTCGCTTACGTTGTTTGCTGCTTTTGGAAGTAAATTAGCAGATTAAGTCTATTTGGTAATCCGTCCACGTTGGCTTTGAGCGTCTTACTGGAGATTTATTAAACGCCGCCAGACGCCTTTTGCGTAAACTTTTGGCATGTGTCAGGTAATAAAACATTAAGTCAATTAATCCAATTCCAAGTGACCCTATACATAACGTAAGGCTTTAAGGATTCTTATAGCGTTTCGCCAATTAACAGTTTCCGGTGGTCTCGTAATTAGCGAGATCACCTTGAATTGATGTTATTAATTAGTTATTTGTGATGTTACATAGCAGTCAAATCAAGAACGTTCTGTGCATAAATGATTGTACAGGTGAAGCAACTTAACGAGGTTTGGTTTACGAACCATCCAATTAATCCAAGTACCATAATTAGCAAAGGAAATGCAATACTGGTAGACGTATAAGAAATAAAATATTAAGATATTCTTGTGCTCACTCAGTAAACCACCAATTGGTATTTATAGACAACAGTCGTATAAGCACGGTTATTTTACGCTCTTTGCCGATCCGATATCCTTTTCATAGTTTTCTGGTAAATATTAAAACTAAACTCTTTATGGGCCTTCACCAAAAATATTTTGCAATTTTTAAAAAAGAATGATATTTATTACAATTTTATTTTGGTTAAACTACACATTTAAAATAATAATCTGATAACCATCTAGCATTTTGTGCCGCATTTGACAGTTAAATTTTCATTTTGTCGATCGGTAAGAAAACATCCGCAATTCTCATCCGCATTTCTGACAGAATAAGTTTATCACTGCTTTGTTTTTCTTTAGTTACAAATTCATTTTTTTTCTTTCTTTACTCTGACTGAAAGAGTATTTGTTGCGAGTGTGCATAAAAAATGTGCATAGAGACAGTCAGCGCACAGTCTTAAACAAAACAAAGTCACACAATCACTGTCCACTTTAAAAAAATATCGAATGACGAAACACTGTCTCGCTAGAATAAGTATGTAACGCCAACAGAGAAAGGGCGTGTATCATATTATAGAGTTACCCTTCCTTGTCCAACCTGTCCGTTACGTTATGTTACGTATCATTTACTGTTACTATTCTGATAGATAATATGTCGCATACATGGAGTTAGTTCAATTCGAAATTTGATTAATCTTGTAGTAGTTGGGTGGCGGCTTTCAATGGTCGCAGTAGGCATTGTAAAATATATTATACGTAAGTTCTCCTAGAGATAGATAAGAGTAGATAGTTCACATTAATTTTATAGGAAGCTTAGGTTTTTTTTTGTCTATTGACTTTGTTTATAAACATGAGATATTTAAAATACGTACATATTTAATACTTATGATTTTATGAGTAGCCAAGCCTATATTACGAATATGATGATGCTTAAACATAATAACGTGTTTAAGTTATTTAATAAATAAAGCAATAAGATTACTATGTACATAAAAAGATATCACAGAGCATCTAAAAATTCATCCGCATCGCTGTCAACGGAAAAAGTGCCAAAACGAAACAGCATTGCCACGTTGAATAGCAATGCTGTTTCTTTGGCGAAAAAAAGGCCAGCCCTCTGGTCACGTGAAGAATCAACCAAACGTTTCGCGATGTCCCGGAATACTAAATGGGCACGTGGTCTCAATGGCCCTTGTGTTTCAACCCCAAACGTCTTAATTAAAAAAAATACATATGTACAATTACGTCATAAAACTAACCATGTACATATTTACAAAAATAAAATAAAAGCCGACCAAGACACTCAGGCGTCAAAGTACTCCTCCGCATCGCTGTCATATGGAAAAGTGCCCAAAAGACTTTCAGCATTGCCACGTTGGATGGCAATACTAATTCTTTGGACAAAGAATGAGCCAACCCTCTGGTCACTAGAAGTGTCGATCAGTTCTTTGTATAAAAAACGTGCACTCGGACACCATGACCCGAGCATTTCAACCCCAAACGGTTCAAAACTGTAGTTACCAATAAGGTTACAGTATTTTAATTAATTTAAATTACATCTTTAAATAAAAAAAGTGGTCTATGTGTAGTTTATTGTCATTCAATTAAAAATAACCAGTAGATTGCAAAAACATATACACAAAATTCATGGTTTAGTATTTATTGTTCACATTCGCATTGCCCATTAATAACGTTAACGAATTTCCGACATCAGCTGTTAAATATTATAACGTGGAATAAGGCTGAGTTATTTATCGAAGTTAACACCTTCTGGGTTCTAACAATATTGAGAAAGATTTGGTAAATAATATATGCGGGAATATTGTTAGGATCTTGTGTGACATTTAGCAAGCAAATACAGGTAAACTGTTGAATAAAATATAATGAAATTAACGTATTATTAATTCACAAATGTTTAGTTGACGTTTAACATTAATTACTTGACGTAAAGCAGTCAATAACAATCTTTATCTGTTTATGTAATTGTTTAGCGTAGGTAGGCAATGACTCTTAATTGAAGCCGTCATTTGGATGTCCATAATGATTTAACTTTTTCGACATACGTTTACTTGAAGCGTACTTATCAATGTACAACATCATAAATAAAAATCCACCATCCTTGAAAGGAGTAAGTGTATCCCAATCCATACAATTTCTCTGATAGTTTTTCAAGCGTAATGACAAAAAATAAGCTTCATGTTCAATTGGGAGAATTTGATGATTTCGGATAGCTAGATGCGCTAGCCTAGCGTCTGTACAATCTACACATATTCATTTCAAAGATGGTGGATATTTATTTCTTAAACAACGATACATGAACAAATGAAATAAAATAAATAATAACTGAGCATCGAAAAGGAACAGCAACAAGCTCACACATGTAAATTACATTTTCCAGCTAAAAACTGCAGCTAAATTACAATGTAGTCATCATCTTCCCAAGTGCAAGCTCTATCTTAACTTGTATATACATATTTCTCTATTCCAAACCCAAAAGCCAATGATTGACTACACAGTTACTTCTATAACATTAATTCGATACGGTGCACAACTAGTTAGCGGGTGACAGTCGCACTTCTATTCCTAGATAATATTCGAGCCATTGAGTAAGATTATGCGCTCGAGTGGGTGGGACATTTACATTACCTGTACTGACTAATGTTGGCTCTTTGTTATTTGACGCACTGTCAAGGCACAGCCAAGGAAACAGGCCAATTATTATTGTAATGCTTCCTCGCGGTAAGGCGTGGTGTATACTCGAGGTTGTATGCAATGTGATGTAAATGCGTAATGCACGCACATAACCTGGTGTGTTTAGAGCTTATGATTCTTAAAAGTAATTTTGTGCTTATTACTCAGAAAAGAATGTGTGATTATTGATATTTAGGTATTTTTGTTTGTTTCATAATAGGTTTATTGAAGAAATGTCTTGTGTATTTATCGTTTTTTATTGTATTTATTTTTGTGGTTGCATGCAATTGATGTAAACTTGGCCTCTCTTTACTTACTCTTTAGCAGCTTAAGACTCTAAAAGGAAATTTTGTGCGCATTACTTAGAATAGAATGTGTGTTTCTTGATATTATTCGTTTCATTAAAAGTTAATTTAAGTAATATCTTGTCTCTTTATCGTTTCTTTCAGTATTTCATTAAAGATTATTACTTTTCTTTGCTTATTATGACTTATAAAAGGTTTAAAAACAGGTTGGCATAGCAACTGAAGTATTTACTATTTTGGTAAGACCAGCTTGCCTGTAGACAAAATGCGTAGGCTGTTATCGCGCTTATGTTCCTTATAAAAGACTCAATTTATTTCGGTATGTTAGAAATCCCATTGACACTCATAGCCATCGACAGTAAATGACAAATTATGATCGAGTTATACCGCACATAATGGTCAATATCGCCACGATATTGTGTAACTGGCTTTAAATAATGCGTTACTGTATATAATTCGCACACGTTGCTATTTCAACTCTACTGTGATGCACATAAAGTAAAGTTTTCAATGAGATGATAAAAATCTACAAATCCCTACTATAATTAAATATGATTATGTATGTGCGTGCAAATCCTAAAGGAATGTTGCAGAGAAAACAATTGAATGACTATGCATATTGATGGATTAAATCAATTAATCGTTTTAATTAAATGCTGCTGTACTTCATTGACATAGTTTTGTAAATGTGTAGGTACCTAGTTTTCATTGTGTTGAGAGAATTTATTTGCTATTGTTTGCTGGCTCGCGATGTGTTTTCTTTGAAAGAGTGTAAGTCAAATTGTTTTTTGAAAATATGTAGGTAATGAATTCGAACATTAATATTATCAGTCGTTATTTTAGGGATTAATAAATTCTACTATACTATACAAAAAAATATTCAGTCATTCTATTCTGAGCCATACATTGGATCTTTGGCGAAATAACCATTTCCACCAGTGGATCAGACATAGAAAATTACATTTCATATAACATATTAAAGCTAGCATTTCATATAAGATATTAAGTTAAAGCACCTCCTGTATCTACATTACATACAATTACCCGAAAATCTTTACTTCCATAATACGCAAAACAATACTACTAACCACTCTTGCGGTTACAAGGTATTTTAGAAAATCCCTCGATTACCACAGACAGTTTCTCCACACCGCAATGTAAATGGCACGCGTCGAATATCGAATTAATACAACCAATTGTAAATTACACGAGTTGGCAGCTAAAACCGTTTCACAATAATGTATGTACAAGGCATCGGGCTTTCCTGATTTATAGTGGAAAAGACGCCGCTTACAACCACCTATGTGTAATGTGTGTACCGGCCAATTTATGACAAATTCTTCAACACATTTAGGGAAATATACACCTCTATTTGGTAACTAAGCATAGCGTTTACTAATAAACTTAATTTAATTTATCACATCTCACCGATCTATCGACGTTTGACATCGACTTGGCAACTAACGCGTAAACTGTATTCCAATCGGTAATGATACTTATTTCATGTCGCCACATTCTTAAGATTAGACGTCGCGAATATAAATGTTTAATATTCGCTCAGAATGGACATACTGGTTGATTTAACAAATTGACGTACGCATTCTGCTGTGCTGTGGGAATTGGAGAAAAACTTGTTGTAACTGCCGCTCGTCATCCCACAGAAGGCGTTGTTTTTATTCTGTGGGAACAAGGCGATTGTGGCAATATGGCTGACAGACTTTTACATTATACGTAGAAATTGCATGGTATGGCGCATCAACTGAATAAAACCTCACACGTCGAAAAATAATTCTGCGGTGCTATGTTGGGTAAACGTAGTGTAGGACGCCCTCTAACCACGTGGGATGACGATCTGCGAAAGACAACAGGCAGATGCTGGATGCGGCAAGCTGAAGACAGGGCGCTATGGCGGTCATTGGGAGAGGGCTATGTCCAGCAGTGGACTAATATAGCCTGGTGATGTGTGTGTGATATGTGATGTTGGGTAACACTGACAGCCCACATCACCGCTTATTTCACCCACGTTTTGACAGGGAGAATTACAGAGTCGACTATTCAGTGAAAAACAAAAACGTATTAAATGGCTTGCTTATAAGAAACCACAAAATAAACTACTGGTTGATTGGAATAGTAATGGTTAATGGCGAGTTCTCACTGATGCCTACCATTGATTCTGCTACTTAGCCCCTCAAGATAATAAGAGCGTGACCATAATTTCCATATCGTGAGTAATTAAAGATAAACAAACCGTAATTTATAGCCTATCTTTACGCATAAGTTGGTCGAAGGTTGCATCACGAAATAATTAAATTTCTCATGAGTACAAGAGTATGGTGATGTGGAATAATTTTAAAGTACTTATGTAGGGAGAGAGGCCAAATCGATTGAAATATATCTTATTGAACCCTAAAGAATAAGCAATAATAAAAACACCAAACATAACCATAAAGTCTTGAAAATACATCCATCAAATCTAAAGATCGTACCAAACTATAGATGCATAGACTATAAGTATTACTTACCGAAATTATTTATGACTTGTGATAGTAATAACTCAAAATTATAATCGTAGATGATAATCTATAATCAACATGAGTATAGGCGTCATAAGTTATCAATATTTAATCGCTGTCTATTTTTTCAACAAGACAATTCAGAC
Source organism: Phlogophora meticulosa (assembly GCA_905147745.2). Taxonomy (NCBI): domain Eukaryota; kingdom Metazoa; phylum Arthropoda; class Insecta; order Lepidoptera; family Noctuidae; genus Phlogophora; species Phlogophora meticulosa. The sequence goes on along the minus strand of LR990520.1, from coordinate 12,384,588 downwards.
TTTATCTATTACTTTGTTTAGATAAATAAAGAAGACATTAGAGATTTTTAAAGTGTTTCCTGCATAAATTAGAATGTGTTTTTTTCAAGACAATTAATATAATGAAAGAAAGTAATATAAACAACTTGAAAATATTTACTTATAGATGAGATTTAACTAGCAATAATCTACATAATATCAAAATAATACAAGGTCTATTACTTATTGAATTATCATAATCAAGCTCGTGACTCGAATACAAATCGCAGAACTAATGTCCAATAAACTATGTTGTATTGTAATTGCTACTGCTCTTGAGCAAATATTAACAATTGGTGCGGAATAATGTGATGCAAATACAAGCTGCAATATTTATTGGTATTTTTTTCTTCAATTTGATAATGGTTCAGTATAAAGTCTATAAAAACAAAAGAAGATCTAAACACTATTTTAAGATTCCATGCTTTTCTTTCTACAAATAGTAAATTACTAAGGCCCAAATTCGTTATAATCAAGCTATATAAATGCAAATTAACGAATGTAAAATTGTAATTAACCAACAAAATTTACTTTGACATTACATAAGTAAAGAACCGTGTACGGATACCATTTTTGTAAAAGTAACACATTACTTTATAAACATATTACATACAATTACTTTGATTAAATACATTAAAAGAAATTACAAGTAAGAATGATTCGTATTCATGTATAATTGGCTTTAATATTTCAACAACTGACATGTATCGCTTAACCTTTCAAGATGATAAAATTTATGTTCTCCGATTCTCCTTTTAAGTTCAATTTAAGTAGTCGTAATGTATAAAACATATTTTTATTCAATGCTAAATGCAGGCCTTTATAAAATACGCCCGCGGTTGCTAAAAGCAGAATTGAGGCAATCATTGAAAGCGTGTATTAAAAATTCAAAACATCCATGCGTATTCTTGGCACGGATTTGTGTCGAGTCGTGTGCCGAAATACGGACATTGGCACTCAATATTTTAACATTTTGGTGCAACGCACACAAATGCTAATAAATTTCCCGCCATGTTACAGCATCGGGAATTGTGTCAATATGACATAGTAACTTTAAACTTTTGTCTTATCTATATAGGCGTAAATTTGAAAATATCGGCCGTTTTGCTTCGAGTTTATCATTATGTCTTCAGGTTATGTAAAACTAATGTTGCCATCAAGAATACGTTTATTGTAATCCATCAGTAGCGTTATCCAATTTAGTAACAATAGGCTATCTATCAGATCAATGGCAAAACACTGTTCAGATTTTGATCCAGATCGTATCAGTTTATTGTATTGCAGTTAGGTACCCTTTATTGCCGAGCAATTCATTATAGTTGTTCAACTCTCCATAGTTACGTTTAGCAATATATGTCCATGCCTCTATTGGGAAGCATTCATAAGCTCCTTTACTTACGTAGTTGCCTTGTCAACGAACTTACCGTTATTAGCGTCTTTCCCAGTTTATACATTATCGTCAGTCAAATCTAGCTTCTAAACTGACTCTTTCGCATCGCTAGTGTTGATCATATCATTGTACGCACATTCCAAAACCTCAAAGTTGCTGATGCTAGTAACCTTATCAGATACAACCTTGTTAACCGTGTCATCGCTTAATTCTATTGTAACAGTTACAACATGGACTGTTACCAGGTAGCTACACAAATGCCAAGCTCTATTTAGTGGTAGCATTGTGATGCGTGCGAGATACGCCACCTTGTTCACCTTTCTTCCATCAATATTACAAAACAGCCAACAATATAATATCTAATGTACTAAGGCTTAATGAAACCTGATTTCTAAAGTACCTTTGTGAATCGCGATTGTTGAAATGATTTGGTTTGAAGATCCTATGGCCAGACTTTGTAACAAAAGAAGTCCGTTTAATAACTTTATCATTGTCTTTTAGCTTTGTATGTCTAACCCTCCAAATTTTGTTTCTATTTTTTTCTTTTAATTAGCCTTAGTATCTATCTATCTATTCCGGATAATATCGGTACCTATAATTTAAGTCTGGCATCTTGTCTACTTCATGTAGTTGTTAACTATTTGTACTTGTAGTGTTACTGTAGTACTTAACATTGGACACGCATCTTGAATGCCAACACATTTCCTGTGAAGTTCTTCGATATAACTTCAGTAACATCTTACGAAACTCAAAACATTTCTCATCATAATTACTGCAATTCACCGACTTAATCTACGGCGTATGTAAATTAATGTTTTCATAACAATATTTTTTGTAAGTGCGGGCTGTTGATGGCTGTAATTTCATGTCAAGTTGATGGGGTATAATTATTTGGACACTTGTTATTACAACTACAGGCACTCGCTGTTCTCAATTTTAATACGGAGTCGCTTGTAATAATATTATCAACTTTTTGTATGACTCACTGACAAATTGTACTAATTTATTTTAACGTTGTTACAGGGAGCAGAGACGAATGTCAAGGTAGTCAACACACAAACAAACAAACATGAGATTCTCGGCAAGGTTACAGGTATGTAAAACGGTTACACATTTTGATATCATCTAATCTTAATGAATATCTTTTGCCCCTGAATGCTGCGAACCAATTTGCTCGTTAACTAACATTAATCTGCTTCAATCCATTTCATGCTCGACTTTAATAAATTCGTCCAGATGCTCTGATAACGCGCATTCGTACTTTATAATCGTAGAATTTGGAAATTCAAGGAGGTTGCAACAGTTGTTGTGCTAAGTTTACATAGACAATGGCGACCGGTACTAAAATGTGCAATTTGCGGAGCATTTAATAGATAAAGTTCAGTAAAAAAACTAGCTTTTATTTCCAACTACGTAATGTGGTGGTACCTAAAAGATGTTCGCGTGGGAAAGATAAGCATTGAAGCAAGTGCGTCAAGGCTGTGAGATGAAGATGTATGACGCTGATTTAATGAAGTTGTCTTAATTAAAACGAAGTCAGTCGGCGGAAACTGGGTACGTTTGTATGAGAATGGGGGTTTCATCGTGATCTAATCGAATTCATCTAAAGATTTAGAAATAGATGGTATAAGATAAAAAAAAAGATTAAATTTGTAGGCCTATTGATACATAAATTAGAATTAATGAGAAACCTTCTTCGCTAAAACCATAAAACTATAAGATTATCGTATTTAGATGAGCTTCTTTCATAAACTCGGCACCGGTTAGATTTCATTTTGCAATCATAATTTTCCTCAATTCGCATATCATTACAGAGGTGTCACCACCAAGGCATAGTTACTTTGTAGTGGTGTAATTTATCCATAAATATCGATAAGGTATTTTGAATCGATAAATAAGGTAATCGATGCATAGCAAGAACTGGTTCCCTTTGACTGCCAAGCAGCATTATTCAATGTCATTGGCAAGTAAACATGTCATTAACTACTGAAGCACAACCATAATTATGCCAAGTAATGTTATTCAATACAAGCTTGCCACTTAACCCATCTTGGGTTTTATTCGAGAATATTATGTCTTATAATTTAACGAGATTTCGCTTGAAGGTAAACGTCTAAGTGTACTGTCATATATAAATCTGGTGTCATTAGAGTTAGTATGAGCACAATTTTCAAATGGGTCTTGAAAAGCGAAATTCTTCAAAAATAAACTGTATAAATGGTTAAGCAGTCATAATTTTACAGCACAAAAGATTTTTTTGACGGGAAACATTTTGTAATATAATCTAATTAAATATAATACTTATATAAAAAAAAAAAATATGCTATGATTTTAAGCAAAACATTTCAATGTCTGTAAAACAACTTTGTACACCATGTTTTATGCAAAAAAAAATTGATTGATTGAAAAACCAGATCAGAAAGAGCTTAGATAACAAACGGTTTTCCCAATTTTCACCCTGATCTCCAAGTTACGCCGTATAATATAAATATATATCTACAAATTCTATTGCCATCTTCACTGTGGTTCATCGTGACCTATGTTTCAATGGGGCAATCCTTAACTATAAACTCAGATTCCTAATAATTATTCCAAACAAATATCTGCCTTCGGTAAAAATGCTTAAAATTAATATGGTATAGTTATTTATCTGGTTTGACGAAAACTAAGCGGTGGACAATTATTTACGCCATACCTTGTATATACATGTATTAGCCCTCTATTGTTTTTTAAAGGTTGAAACCCTTGTCATTAAACATGGAGTAAACTATGTGTATAGTACCAGCCTATTACTGTCCCACTGCAAGGCAAAGGCCTCTTCTCATACAGAGAAGGCACGAGCATTAATCACCACGCTTGTTCAAGACGTGTTGGCGATTTCAGACTTATATTAATTATATAAGTCCAGGTTTCCTGAAGATGTTTTCCTTCACCTATGTCAGTGATGTCCAAGATAAACTTAGAAAGTACATGTGAATTGAAAACTCACATTGGTATTTAACTATGTGTATATTTATTAGTAAATATATTACATAGTACTTTTTTTTTACTTTAGTCGCCTGATAACATAGCAGTTATTACATTTTGTATTATTATTCTATTATTTTTCGTAGCCTATATTGTGTCACAGCCGGGCAAGTACCTCCCCCATAGCCTTCCAGTCCTCTCTCTGTGCGGTTTTCTCCGGCCAATCATTTGCAAACGCGCATGAAAATTGAACGGGTAATCTAAGGGTTATACTAGGTATCCGAGGGATGCTTCTAAAAATAAATATGAGGGCATGAAACCAAGCAATACAACAGGAAATATAAAAATTTAAATGTTATCTCATTAGTCACATCTTGGTACATCAAGATGCGATATGTTTATACAATGTGTGTTTTTTTACGATGATGATGAAACTATGAACAAAGTTTTATTTAAGAGGGACTTCCTTATCATTTAACATAGTTGGAAGGCCATACGCATAATGAAATTGGTCTAATTAAATCATAGTCCACCTTATTTAGTTGTGTATACTTATCTTGTTTTAAAATCTCAAATTTAATCATAGCCAAGTGACTAACCTTTTTTTTTTTTTTTTTTGGAATCTGCATCTCGCAGTTTATCCTTCAGGGATATTTACTGCTCAACCGAACTTTCCTGTGGGGGGCTTAATTAAAATTAAGGCCTCCAGCCAGGCATATAAACTTATAATGAGTGACTAACCTACTGCGCTGTTTAGTTAAATATTCGTGATTTAGGCAGCTTCTGTCCATAAATAAAAGTAATTTTGCAAATAAAATACTATTCAGGCTGGAGCTCGTGGCTATATAAAAACACCCGTTCGTTACATATCGAGACTCCTCCCTGCCTCGGAAAGCACGTTAAGCCGTTGGTCCCGGCTGTCATTTGTAGATCTTTGACAGTCGTTACGGGTAGTCAAAGCCCTAAAAGTCTGACAACCACTCTTACCAAGGAGTATCGTGTTGCCCAGTAACTGGGTTGTGGAGATAGGCAGTCGCTCCATGTATTCAGCTGCATCCGGTGAGACTGGAAACCGAAACCAACATAGTTGGGAAAAGGCTAGGCAGATGATGAAAATATTATTCAGGCTGAATTGTTTGATGCTTTTTTTATAATCTGACAAGACGTGCTTACTACCACAAAATAAGATAATAGGTAATATACGCACTTAACACTGAAGATGAACTACATGCTTTAAGTATGGGTATAAATTAAAAAAGGCTCACAGTTATAGTTTACTCCCATTTGGGCAACTTAAACATAACTGGTGAAATGTGGGTATACTGTACGTACACCGCTGCCGAACCCCAATTTTAATTACATAGCACTACTGCATCCACAGCATGATCTCTTGACATACAGAGAAGTTTGATCTTTTCTTTAAATTTTCCTGCAACTTTATACCCAGATTACATATTAAGAACCCCTTGAATAGATTATACATACTGCAGCCTTTATGTCCCTCTTATCTCCCCATTTGCAGCAATTGTCATAGTCTTTCTTCCACTGGTTGCAGTCCAGAGTATCACCATAGACAAAATACTGCTGGAACCGGCCTTTGAAGCTTGTGCAGTCTTCATATTCATCCTTGTACAGCTCACATTCCCTTATCTGAAATAAATAATAGAACCCGTGGGTAATACAGGCGTGATGTTATAAAAACAAAATACCGACTCTATAGTTCACAATTTTAGTGATTTATTTGTCACTGGCGTAATATTTGGAATCACAATTTTGTGACACCGCCTATCAGCTGTGAAATGACCTCTTAGAAATAGATCGACATTTTCAAGTTTCTTAAGTAAAACTGCCGAGGTAGTCGGTATGTACGTACATAAGAATCTTAAGTAAGCGACACTCAAATAGATGCTAAATATTCAAACAAATGAATCTAATAAGTTGGCTAAGACGTCTTGGTGGCGCCTACGCAGCAAGCGCATCGAGCATTGAGGTGAGCCTACTTTATGACTTTAGGAGCTACTTTGACCATGAAGGACAACTGTGCAAACAGCTTAAAATGTCATTGGCATAAATCAGTATCTATGATAATACTGCTATAATTCTCTTCTGTCATGAGATAGAACTGTTAACTATCAATACCTACATAATAACATCTCAAAATATATATAATGCCTACTTATAGGAATGTCGAAAGTGTAAAAAAATGTATCGATATCGATTACAATATATTTAAGAAAAATAACGTTCTACCAAAACATTGTCAATTTCTGGACAAGTCTAGTAGATGCTGTATTTTTCACTGATCTGAACTCCAGCTATTTTAAGTAGAGCAATATTTTTGATAAGTGTAAATATCGTTTTTGGCATATTTTACTATATACTATACTATATTTTACATACTTTGGCTTATTTTACACAAATTGGTGAATAATATGTATAGATAATCATCAATGTTGAAGTTATTTCACTTATGAAGTATTACCTACCTATTAATGGAAACAGATTTGCGTGAGTAATTAAATATTGAAATGATGCTACTGGGGAAACAAATCACCTAGTATAAATATGTCATTTAAAGTGGTTGGGCCTTGCTGCTTGTAGGTAAATAATTTAATCAGAATCCATTTAGTGATAAGTACCTATTAAAATATGGGCAATCAGAATATTATCCATTCTTTTTTCGCAGATGCTGGCTTGCCTGGTGCTGTACGCGTCAAGCGCACACGCAATCATGGTGAAGTACGGCACGAAAGGGGGTCCCATAGAGCCCCCGACGCCAGAGCCGGTTGCCCCTCCCCAACCTTACCGCAACCCCGCGCCTGTTTGGGAGGAACGCTCCAATGACACGCCCGATCCTAATGCTGCATGGTAATTTTATGATTTTATATATTAAATGTATGTTATGCATATCACAAGCCGACCTTGTGGAAGGTGGTAAGGCACTGCACATTCTTCAATTAGCCAAAGATACCGTGTGTTGTGGTGAATAATAGGACGCACCCAATGATTTTGAAGTAAAGATTTGAGTTGACACTAAACAACCGCTTGCCGGGGTCAGTCTGTGGATGGGTTACCGTTCATTACATATTCCAGTAGCATATTTCAGACTCCTTCGTGCCTTGGAATCGGAATTTTAGATCTTTGATAGTCGTTACGAGTAGTCGGAAGCCCGATAGTCTGACAACCAGTTTTACCAAGGGGTTATATATTGTTGCCCAGTAACTAGCTGGGTCTCACTGGTGGACGTCAGTTAGGCAGTAGTTCCATGTAATTTGTTGATATTCAGCTGCATTCAGTTAGACTGGAAGCCGACCCGAAAATAGTAAGGAAAGTCTTTTCCTTGTGTCTACATGATGTTACTTCTCGATACCTAAACTAGACCCGTACGCTAACGACAAAATATCTTCCCCCAGGCGACCTCCCTTCTTCGTGCCCCAGCCGAGATACACCAACGTGATCTTCAACTCTCAGCCACCAGCCCAACTGCCGCTCAACAACGCCCAACGCTTCGTCAACTCTTACATTCCTATCAAACCCATTCTCCCAAACCAGAGTGGGCCGAACAGCCCACCGGCCATTCTAGGCAGCCAGAGCTTACCTGGCATCGGTCTCCGGTACTTCTACCCTGCTTTCCCAACGACGCAGAAGCCGGCAAGACAAGAGGATGCTAAGCTCAATCAGATAGATGTTCATGAGACGGTGGCGATTGGTGCAGAGCCGGCCAGTGACTTCCAATGGAAATATGAGAAGGAAGCTACGAGACGGAACATTAGGAATTCTTTGGAAGTGAGTGGAACTTTATTTGAAACTAAGCCAAAGACGAAAAATACATAAATTCACCAACCCGCGCAAGACTTATTTGGACTGCAACCTACGCTTACAGATAGGATACCTGAGTTTCTTGGCTGATTATATTGTTTTTTTCAGGATTCAATATAATATATTTAGATATCTGCAACAAAGAAACTTCGCCATTATAACGTTACGTGTAAAGTTTAATTTTGTATGACGTTAACCAACCAATGCCTTAAGCATCAAGGGTTATTATCGATGTAAGTTAGTTTCTGGCCTTGATCTTGACTGCTCCGTTTCTGCGTAGTCGCTGTACAAAAACGTAAAGGCAGAAGAACTGAGGCAACTTGAATTGTTCGAAGCAAAAAATAATAATAATTGGTCTATCAAGTTTTTGTTCCTCTGTGACCAATATAATTACCTACATATAACATGTCGGTGTTTCTTTCTCTGTCACACGAAGTAGAATTTTGATTGCTCTTTCTGACATTTCCATTGTTTACAGGGCGCAGCAAGAGCGGTATACCAATGGCCAGTCTACGTCCCCCCGCAACATCACTAACGTTACTAAGTTCTTTGCAACATGTCGACCATGTCGCTAAACGAACGCCGTAGTAGCTGTGATGTTTATTGTTAGTACTAGATTAAGACAAAAGTGCCAGATGTATCTATGTTTATACAGTACGGAAATCGTTGGTGGCTGCAGTATGGCCTTTATAACAGTTCGGAAAAAGAGTCTGGAGTTTTTATATTTATTAATGTTAAATTATGACACATTGCCAGGTAGCGCGGTACTTTTTTACACTGTATACATAAAGATTTTAAGCTAGGCAAAACAAAATAAGGACTATTGTTGTTTTTTTCTGATAAAGTGATGCTAGATGCTATACGTTCGTTCAAGATGAACTTACTTGCATAGAATTTAGTACTTTTTCAATTTTTCATTTTGCAAAATGAAATTTTTTGATTTGTTTTTCCAGCGGAATCAGGTTTTTTTTTACATATTTTAAATGAATCTGCCAAACATACGTCACCAATAGTCAAGAAAATCTAAACGATAAATGCCGTAATATTACCAAAAAATTACTAAAATACAAATCGGATAACAAAAGGGTTTTCAAAATACAGTCTGTCTTTTAAAAATAGGGAGCAATGAGATTATGTTCAACTACAACCATCCAAAGAGATGGCTAAAATGGGTTGATGACGCGCCGAGAGCGTCTGGACACCGCTCCTATATTGCTAGCACATTTATTGCGAACTAAGAACGTGTGTAAGCAATTGAACTGTAAGAAATAGATTAATCGAAAATCTGTCGCACAAATCACACACTTTATCACACTTTTGCTTGCAGAGTTCGTGCTGTTAGGCCTTAACTTGCCAGAACTTATCATGCAGCCCACAAAAGTTCCGTGTACATGGTAAAACCTTAAGCCCTCCCAATCTGTCAAACTATTTGATAGGCAGGTCCAAAACACGATCTTGAGCTTAAAAACACACTGTTTTACGTCAATCATCAATTGTATATTACAACATGTACCATTAAAGAGCACTATTCTCCAATCACGCATTTACCTGTTTTGAGGGGTGTAAACAAAACTTAAACGGGCTTCATGATAAGATTTGGTTCGTAAAAGTCTAGCAACATGCATTCTGCAGCATTATTGGTTTTCGGATGTTCTGTTCTTTACAGTTAATTTCTTACATTCGTTATCAATAGTTCTTTGTTGGTGTGTTTGTAATGTTTGGGCGGTGAACCTTCACTCCCGACTCGAAATTAATCTAGGATAACCAAATATTTGAGTGGTTGTTGTTCCAATACTTGTTGCTCTTTGTTTTTACTAGAATATCCTCGTCTTGTCAGTATTGAGATATAATAGACAGTCTCACTCTCGAGAAAGACTGTCTCTTATATCTCCCCTAATCTTAGATCTCAATAACCTCTTGAAATCAAGATTTTTAAGAGGTTACTGAGATCTTATAGTAACTTTTCTTTCATATGGTCAAATGGACTTTGTTTTCGAATTTTTTGCCCGCATGATGTTGCAAGCTTGACGTAATCATAAAGCAGAAACGTTTTTATTTATAATAAAATAAAAAAATATAGAGTGACAACAAAAGACTTAAAATCAGATCTGAGGAGATCATTTACAATGGTTCTCCTTCCAATGAAGCAAACGAAGCATTCAATATACGCTTAAACTAAAAATGTCCTACTTAACAGGTGCCCTTATTTTGTTTTGCCAAGATGTTCCTAGGTATTCATATCGAAGATTGTCTTCATACAGATTATCCCTCCAACATTTAAAATAAAAACCAATATTTTTGTATCGAGATCCTTATCATAAAAAAGCAAAGTACACAAAAGAAAAACTGGTGTTTGAGTTTTTATGGTAACCTTACTTGGATTATTTAATCTTGTTCTTGTTCTTCGTTGATCGCTTCTTTTTTTGTTCAAAATAATCAAATAGTTCCTAAAACAAAAGAAATAAAGTTATTTAAAAGGAACAAATTAAAATTCTAAGCATCGTTATGCCCTTCATACATGGCTACGTCACCGCCATAAGTCATCAAGAAAAACGCAAGTATTCAGTTCCTGTAAATTAAAGTTAAATTTTATTGTTCGCTGCCAAGGTCATATTTGTAATAAGTTAAACGGTAATATACATCTAAGAATAATATTGCCATTACGTAATTAGTATTGTTCCGCGCTGACATAATATATTGTCATATAACGACTAAGGGCAGGCGCGCACTAAGCAGCCCGGCTGCAGCAGATAGGCTTCCGCAGCCAATCCAAAATATAGTCTCATTGGAGCTCGTGTTAAGCTACGCTTGCCAAGCTCAGCCTGTGGATGGGTGAAAGTTCATTACATATCGAGACTCCTCCGTGCCTCGGAAAACAAATTAAACCGTCGTTCTTCGGCTGCCGCAGCCTTTCTGCTGCTGTTTGGCTGCTTTATGCGCGGTAGCGCTTAAAGAGCGTTGAAAATAGATACAAAATTAGTTTTTAAAAATACTGGCGCGACCATTAACTCAGAGAGTGTGACGGACGTTCTTTGTTTATTGTGGTAGTCTCTATTGCTGTCATTTACTATTAAGAGATGTAATTATTCAGTATTTCTGGAACTTTCTTAAAACCATTAAGTAAGTTCAACTTCAATTTTAAAATAATTCTCATCAAAAAGACGTTTGATAAAAATCTTTCATAATAGGTAGGTACCTACATTATTGTTATACACTTGAATCTATTTTTTAATGAATGTATTTTCGTTTCGTTTTGTTATTTCCTTTTAACGATTTAAGTTACTGTATTGTTTTTGAATATATATCACTTAGCTGTAATTATGCTTGTAAATATGTAAAATAAAGAATTATATAAAGATTACTGTGGATTTTATTTTGTTTCTTTGACAGACTAGATTCCACCCGTGGCTTTGCCCGCGTGGTTTGTTGATAAAATAGTAGCCTATGTCCTTTCCCGGGGTGCAATCTATCTCCCTGCCAAATTTTATCGAAATCCGTTCAGTGGTTTAGGCCTGAAAGACGGACAAACAGACACACACACTTTCCCATTCATAATATGAATTATGGATATAGATTATGTCATTTGCTCTACATGGAACCAGGTTAGATACTTACTTAATATTAAAGTGCATTAATCTTATGAAACAATAGTGCACAAACAAAAGGAAAGACGCAAAACAACACACTGTGTAAAAAGAGATGTATAAAATTCGTGGCTTCGGTGAATGAAACATGAACATAATAACATCACGCATATATTCCCCGAAGGGTTTTGCAGAGTAACTATAAATGATAGTACACTCACATTACACCATTTACTAAATTCTATGATACAGGGGGTAGCCTATTGCCATCATCAAAGCACTAATACCGACTCCAGGCTGCTACTGAGCTCGGGAGTCGCAGGCAGACTCCCCGCGGGCTGCGGGCAACGAGCACTGGGTAGCTTACCATCCTATCAGAGACCAGGCCCGAGTCAAAGGCGCGTAGTGTTCCGCGCGCGCCTCAAGGAGCCGTGTCAGCAGTATTAGCGGGGCCCTATGGGAGGCCGATGCCTGCCGTGGTTGCGGGATGCTCGAAAGAGTTACCGTGACCCTGGAACTTAAAGGGCAAGGACGGAACACGGATAGGTTTTAGTCAGTAAAAATCTGACACACCTTCCCGTTCCACCCAGAACGGGATAAGTCATTGGACGATTTCCCATCTTTAAAAAATAAACGAATGAGTCAATTGAGGCAGAGGTCATGTGAATGTCAGACAAATATAACTATGCTACATGGTACACATAGCACATCATTCCACGCAATTATGTAGTAACTTGCAAATAATAATAATGACTATCAATCTGTCACCACTTACGCACTATTGGAGTCTAACGTAACACTCGCTACTAACACTACGCGTCACCTAAACATAATGCCTAAATCTTTTTGCACTGTAAGGTAGCAAATAGACGACACGATTGGCGCAGTGGTTGAGCCATCGGCTGCTGCGCCGCGTGTTGTGGGTTCGATCCCCGCACGGAACAAATATTTGTATGACCTACAGGTAGTTGTTCCGGGTCTGGCTGTTTGTGTATGTGAGTTTAAATGTTTGTAAACGCACCCACGATACAGGAGAAATTCCTAGTGTGGGGCAACGTTTTTTTTTTAAAAAATAAATAAATAAATAAACAAACACAGAACAAAATTATGTAGACTATAGGTGTCGCTTAGTGTTTGTGAAACGAGAGATATAATCGCTTCTTGTGGTTTTAAGCCACGGCATAAGTGGTAAATGGATTGATTATCATCCAAACGTTTATTGCCACGATAGTCATCATGCAGCAGGCAAGAATCAGCCATATGATGTTCCAAAGATCATTCAAACACTGCTGATTAATTCCTAACACTTGATTGGCGTGATTCTGATTACCGTTAGAAAAATGAGCAGTGACACTCCATTTGGTAACTACTCTGTGGCTTCCACAATGCTGAGTCACCTACTTAGCCTAACGACGTCGCATTGAGCTTTACCATTTGGTAAGGGAAAGGAAAAAATATGAGCAGTTAGAATGAAATTATTACCTAAGTCTATACTTTATCTGAAGTAAAGAATAGCTCGTTCACTGTCAATCAAGGTAGATAAATATCTTCAGACAGAATTTGAAATGCCTGCACAGTCACAATGAAATGATGAAAGGTTAATTATGAAATATTTACCAAATGCTAGGCTATGAAGATTGTCAAATCATCTCAAGGTTCAATTTAATCTGTGAGTACTTCTGTGACACCTATCTTGAGATGAAATAATTTTGTGAGGAATGTATAAAATTGAAATATTAGAACTGCAGTTTGAATGAGTCAGCTGAGCAGCTTATAGAATAATTTCCTTGGAATTTCCAGCACCGAAAGACTTACTGCGTTTTCATTGTAGGTATCATCCAAAAGTGTAAACTGGTAGAAGTTAATGGAAAAACCAGTCCACATTTAAAGTTTATTTTGCGTTACAATTTTAATATCATTTTCAATAATATATTAATTATCACTCTGAAATTGACTTAATTTACATTTACATAAACTTGAAATTAGTTCGAGTAGGAAAAATAATATCAATTGGAAATATGGTGGATACATTAAACCGGGGTCCTCTATAATTTGGTTATCTAGAGCCAAATTGGTATGATTATGTATGTTTCGATAGCTGCTAATCTAGCATGATGATCCAGCGGCTAAAACTATCTCAGGACGATTACACATTATAGACATGCTTTAAAGGAGTATAAGCTAAGAAAACTCACAAAAAGTACTTTGGAACAAACACGGAAAAAAAATAAGCCTAATCGCCTCGATATCACGCCAACGCAAATCCGAGTATATCGCTAAGTTATTTTTCATAATTCGGGATAAGTGCCATAATCAAAGTTGTAATTTCCATGAGTACTGATTACACTCCGTTCAATTGAGACATAGAAATCTAACAAGTAACTTATACTCACGCATATATTACCCACTTGGTTAAGCCACCAATTATAAAATCGCCTGAAGCCAAAATCACAAAAACTTTCGACAACAATATGGCGCCATCAATAGATGAGCCATCCATATTCCGTGACTCCGTGACACGTGAGGAACTTCAATTTCGTAAAGATCGTAGTTCGTGACGATTGTTGCACAAATGACGTTTCCTGGTTTTGATGATCTGCAATGTGGATAAGCGATAGTGCTTTCAGTTAGATAAGTTATTACTTGACGTTTTATTAAATTAAGTTTTTAGGAAATACTGTTATCTGTGCATCTCTTTGAGAGCTTATAGATAAAAAAGTAGCTAAAATCTAGTTCGTTTCACTTCGAGTGTACGATTTCCGGTTAGGAATAAAATTGTGTAACAATAAGAAGTTCCTACCTACTTCCTCACCTTAAAGTTAATATTTTGATACCTGTGTGGTAATCGTTTTGAGAATGCTACTCAAAACGCCATTAGTGTTTCTTTAATGAAAGAAAATTTACTTCTTTACCCAATAACATTTAGGTCAGGTGTTTTAATTTTGTTGGTGGTTAGTTTTATTACTATATCAGACTTGGTCTTTGACTGACATCCCATAGGCTAACTTCGAGGCTTACCGAGGTACTATGGAGCGTAGTATCATAGATGTTGTATAAACAGATCACATTCGAAATACTATACTGCGCCCCATATTTTAAATCTTTGAAATCGCTCAAAAGGCTGCCTTACTTATGTAGGACTGGGCAGGACATGTTTGCCCCATATCGAACCTGCTGCGAGATCGTAAAGCACAGGAATGGTATCATCTAGTCTAGTCGACAAGTTAAAAATGGCGTTAATTCGACATACTACTGCTAAAATTATGTGGTTTAGCTCATTCGATTCGGAATAATGTCTAGACCATTGTATAATATTTGCAATAATTTTAAGGTAATTATTTAAACATTTCTTTTAGTTTAGAAGGATGATGGAAATTGGAAAAAATTTTCTTAATTAACAATCGTCTAGAATATTGAAAAATATGTTTTTATAAAAAATTCCAACGGGAATAAATTTTTTAAAGTGTTTAGATTATGCAATATTTTTTTTAGATTTTTCAATTAACTTTAAAAACTTGAAAAAAATATTTTTAAGTGACGTACTGGCTTTCGAGGCCGTGCGCGCAACCTAACAGTGGCGCGCGGTGGGCTATTTTCAGCGTTAAATTAAAATTATAAATAATGGAGCTACAGTTCCGGGAGTTGGAACTTTTTTTTACTAAATTTCCTCCTCTTTAAGGATCTTTTTTTCAAATTTCGAAAATATTTATAGTTTACGGACCATAAGCAATAAACGAAACGCTATTTTTTGAAGGTGTTTAATTGTTAATAACTTTTGGAATTTTTTATGTGCTAATTCAATTTTTTAGCACAATGGTCTAGACATTATTCCGAATCGAATGAGCTAAACCACATAATTTTAGCAGTAGTATGTTGAATTAACACCATTTTTAACTTGTCGACTAGACTAATCAAACAGTGGAATGGGGCAACGACAGACCTCGATGGTGGTGGCGGGACGACCAGGATCTATCTTCCTTAAGAATCGGAAAGAATTACCTCAGATTAGTGACCGATAAAAGGAATGGAGGGAGGCCTTTCTTCAACACCGGCAAAATTCGATATTTAAAAATCTTAAGAAATAAAACTTGTTGCTTTCTCCCTTTATGCAATGGTGCGTGTCAATATCACATAAATTGTATGTATCCCTTAAGCGAAAAGCGCTTCAAACTGAATACATAACACTATTTATTTATGCGGTTACCTAAGAAAAGGTTGCATTCGTTACAAAGCATATGGCTACGCTACTTAAGGCGACCAGTGTGATTTATTGCACTCGTAAAAATGTCAATGCGAGGAGTAATGAAGATATTAATTTTAATTAGGAATGAGTTGAAAAGTAAGGATCATTTCTACTCTATAAACTCATTCCATTTAATTTCCTCAGTCTCTGTCTTTATAGAGAGAATCTTTTGTTTGTGAACGTGCCGTACCTAATGATATCACGATCTATGTAACATCCGCTAGTAGGAACTTTCGCAGATTTTGTGAAGTGCCTAATAGGTTCCTAGATCAAGTGACTTACTCACCTCCCTCTACCCTCAAATTAGTGTTGGTACTTTAGAGTCTTACGATCTCCATAGATCTTCCAGATAAACACTAATTCATATTTAGAATAGGAAAGGCTGCAGGCGGTTTGAATCATTAGATAAATCATTCAATAAAGGAATAAATCATATTTTTTATTTATATATAAATATGCCTAATTAAGCCGATAGGGCAGCGCAGAACCGACCGTTGTGGAAATCTTTGGGAGAGGCCTCCGTTCAGCAATGGACGTCCTTTGCCTTGAATGATGACGCTTTATAATACAAGCCTGGTCATGACGTGTGGTCATCAGAACCAAATCATTTTACAAGCACATGACGAGCAAGTTCACGGTGAAGTCAAGATTTTTTTTTTTTTTTTTTTTTTTTTTCTTATTACAGTAAATCTATAAACAAGAATACTAGAAGCCCTGCACTGTTAGCAATACTTAGTGTTTCAGACAGGAACGTCACGATCTGACGGTCATCTGCGTTTTAGTAATAAAATTATTCTTGTCGCTTCCTTCGCAATATTAATAATAATTTAATGTGTTTTTGGGCAATTTAGGTAAAAAATGAAACAATAGAGCAAGCAAGTTAATATTCTACATCATATAAAATAGCATCATCACGCCTGTAATCCCCGAAGGGTGAGGTAGAGGCGTACCTATCTATTGTACACACACATGTCGCTAGTTATGTCATTAGATTATTACAGGGCAAGCCAAGCCACCAACCGGGTACAAACCCAGACTCCGGGCTGCTACTGAGAAATTTCAGATGAGAAAACCCGATAACACTTTACCCGAACCGGGAATCAAACTCAGGACCTCATGCAATATATTGGTAAGAATTTTGGAGGTATTACAAGAAATTATGTTTTTGCCAAGCTGTCGATTGCACTTAATTTTGATATGCCAATATGTTGTTATGTTTCCTTAACTATAAAGATTGAGACCTAGAGTCAACCTAAGTGACGGAATTAGTTGACTCAAACGACCCGGAAAGGTTTCGTAATACAGCTTACATTCTTCCATTAATGTAACTTCATAGCAAAACATGAAATAAACACAATATAAAAGCCATTATCAGCTACAAGTTTGAACCTTCTAACCTTTGGGATTCGCACCAAGCCAAGCCCTATCTCCGAACTGACTATAATAACTATGATTTTCACTAAACAACTTTAATATGTTGTCATGGCTTACGGTTAGTATCGTTTCCAGTTAGACTATCCTAGAGCTCATTTGTTTTACCATTTCGAAATGGAACATGAATGTAAGTACGTAAGTACTCCATAAATTTTGTCTGACTGATTGATCTGTCAGCGACGAGTAATCTTTGGATCGTTCGGATTGTGGGATTTCAGTCGTAGCGAGATTTCACGGTCAGATTTAGATACAGTCATGTTATGCAGCAGCACAGAGATAAAATATATGGGCCGTTTATTACCCACTGGGCTGGAAGACATGTGCGTACAGGTGCAAAATTAATTGATTTATGTGTGACGTCACTTTTGTTTTTATTTATTTTTCACTAACAATAGGTTAAGGCAATGCTAACACAATATGGATCCTGTAATCCGAAATAAAGAGTTATTATTATCTCCTTTATTACATTAACATACTTACAAATTACATTTTTAAATATTTCAATATAAGAGAAAAACATAAAGCATTCAAAAATATAAAAAAATAGAAGCCCACTGGTATCGGGAACAGGATCCAAGCTACCGGCGGTCAGTGCTCCAGAGAGAGGAATCGCCTAAGAATACGCGCCGTTTCCAGAAGAACTGCTTTCTGAATCAAGCCCTTGAACCAGCTGCCTAACTAGAGCCTCCTTGGGTGTTGGTCAAAGCTCTTAGCTATTAAGCCATTGGCTATTTATTATTATTATTAAAAACGAATACACTGCACTAATTGATCATATGAATGCTAACATAAGGACGAAAATTAATTTAAATAAGACACAATTATAGACACTGACAAAGATTGATTGATTGATTGACAGAAGTAAGTGGCGCTGAGGTAACATTAAAAAACGATGTTGAGACAAGCCGAACCGATTGATTAAAAACTGCAAAAAAAAATTAAGGGTGGGGCTCTTTTTATCCTAGAAATTAGTCGTCAATATTACCATTTGTAAAAGGCGCAGGGCGGGCGTTTTGGGCGACTGTCTTAAAATACATTTTGGCGTGCATAAAGTGCTGATTCTCAGCCTCATTCCAATAAATGAATTTTGATTCTGATTTGGTAGACATTGACACAAGTTAGGAATCGATTGACAGCACCGTCGGCGCAGTGGTCGAGCGATTGACTGCCGCGCCCGAGTGTCGTTGGGTTGATTCTGTTTGTGTATTTGACTTTAAATGTTTGTTATCGCACCTACGATACAGGAGAAATACCTAATGGGAGCAACTTTAAAAAAAAAAACAACAGTAAAGTTCAAGTTTTAAGGGCCATAGTACTTGTAAATATTTTCAACGCCATCCATCGGTATATGGTACACAAACCTACACAGATAAATGGACACTATTACCAAAACGTCCATCAACCTTGTAACGTCGGCACTTCACAAATAACATCTGTCTGTTCCTCGTTTATTCTCGTAAGGTTAACATTTAGCATCGGTACAAAAACGGTAATCGACAATGTAATATGTCGTTGATATTTAAGATTCAATATTATGTACCTGAGTGTATGTGTGAGACTTTTAATTGGCATTGTTGATAAGTTTACAATTTACATCCTTCGTAAATAATTGGCTGTATTAATCCCTTTTTTGGAGTCTTTTTGATTTTTTATTGGTACGTATTTACTTGACAGCACCGTTGGCGCACTGGCTGACCAATTGACTACTGCGCTGCGTGTCATGGTTTCGATTCCCGCTCGGAATAAATATTTGTATGGCCTGCAGGTAGTTGTTCCGGGTCTGGCTGTTTGTGTATGTGAGTTTGATTGTTTGTAAACGCACCCACGACACAGGAAAAATTCTTAGTGAGGGATAACTTGAAAAAAAAACTTTACTACTAAGTTCATTATGCTTTAAACCAATTTTTCATAGTTTTAAGATTCTGAATACCAGGGTAGGAAGTAACCAGGTGTTGATTTCAAATACTATAAC
The DNA here is from genome assembly GCA_905147745.2 of Phlogophora meticulosa. NCBI lineage: Eukaryota > Metazoa > Arthropoda > Insecta > Lepidoptera > Noctuidae > Phlogophora > Phlogophora meticulosa. Next base: position 12,365,161 of record LR990520.1, on the reverse strand, counting down.
ATAGCAAAGATTGTACATACTTAGGTAAACTCTCCAATATTTAAAGAACTCTGAATCAACGTTCTTTTTCAATTTTAAAAATGGCAATATTAACTGACATGAATGGCTGCTAAAATTGTATTAATCAGTTGTTATATGCTCAAAACTATTATGTAGTATTACTGATTGCAGTAAATTTACTGATTGCAGATTTGTTGCTGAATTATTTTAGAAACCGGGATGTACAACTTTACTGTGTGCGAGACAAGTCGAAGTATTCCCAATACATAGTAATACGGAATAAGCAAATGTGTTATGATGAAGATTAGATAATATGACAACAACCAGGAACACTGTTTGCCATAGAAAGCAATGATCGAGTATCCACCTACGCATTTAGATTACGTCTTTGAAATATACTACACAGAGGCTGACTGAAATATTCATGCATTCAGATCAGGAAAACATAAAAATTTTAGGGCACTCAGCTGCAGGTACAAATGACAGTCAATGATGCAATAAATAAATAGGTAAATAATGCTGGACAATCCACACAGCATCATCTAGCCCCAAGCTAAGCAGAACTTGTGTTATGGGTACTAGATGACTGATATACTTAATACGATACATTACAGAGATAGATATTTTTTATTATACATACCTAGAACACCCGGAACAAATCTTTGTGGATCGTACAAACATTTGTCCCAAGGCGGGAATCGAACCCACAACCTCCTGCGTCGCAGGCGGACCTACGCCCACCGCGCCACATAGGTCGTCAAATCGTCAATGCTGATTCGAAATAGGAAATTTGGGGTTGAAACACTAGGGCCATGGGGTCCGTATGCCCATTTAGTTTTTTGAGAAATCGCGAAGCGTTTGGTCGACTCTTCACGTGACAAGCTGGTCTTTTTTTTGGCCAAAGTATCAGCATTGCCATTCCACATGGCAATGCGTCCAGCCTTCCACACAGTTGACTGTGATGCGGATGAACTTTTCGATGCCATGTGATTATTTATTTTATTTTATTTCTTCATGTATTATTAGTTAAAATAGGATTTATTCTTATTATCAATTACTTATTTGCCTTAATTTCTGAATTGAGCTACACGATCACTGACAAATATACCACGATATATTAAATACTTAATACATAATATAGCTCATGGTGACAGTTCCATAATTTCCGTCTTGAAAGAGAATGCCGAATGCACACAAAGCGCGAATAGCGATCGATACGAGTATAATCGACTTGAGCAGCGAGGAAGGAAACAAACAAGATGATATAACTAATTAACTAATGAAAAATTAAGCTAAATCTTTAGGTTTCCACATAACACTTCAATGCAAAATTACAAACCAATACGGTGCACAGTTATTAAGTAAAGAATTGCAAGAACTCAGCAATGGCTTGCGAGACCATTATAACATTTTACTTTGCAATTAGAAATGACCTATAATTGCGTGGCTCTACAAGCATTTCTTGTTTCTAAACCCACTGAATTAGCTGCGGCAACAATGATTACCCACGAAATGTGAAATAAAGTCTTCTAATTGGTGCCTTGCTATTGGTTATTATATCTTAAATGCTCCACTCATTATGTTTTGTAAGGGTCTTGTATTGCAGTTAATTAAATAGGCGAAGCGATTTGGCTGTCAAGTTGTGTCGAACGATTTGGTTAATTTAAAAGTAGGGAACCTAAATTATATTCAAACTACTCCCGAATATAATTTAGGTTCAAGTTTTTAACTTGCTGAATGAACAGCATCAGCATCATCATCAATATATGTTATTTAAAAAAAAAACATATATTTATTTATTTTTATCTTTTATTTATATGATTTAAATAAATATGACATGATCGGACACAATTAATTTAGCATCATTAATGCTTCAGAAGCCTACAGATGCTGGTATAGTATTGAAAAAGACCCTACACAGACTGGAATGTGACTTGGATGAGCCATGACACTAACGATTTTTCATCTCTTGTCCTGCTCTCTGTGAACCTGAGCCTACTACTATAAAAGCCCTTTACGAGGTCAAACTATCGACGTGGTTTAGTTCTGAATTCAAATTAAATAAAAAATATGAAAATGGAATCATCGAACGACAAAGAAGCATTAAACAATTTGACCAATAGTTCGTTCGGTCAACCAGTTCTAGCATAGTCAACGCTACCACCACCGGATCAAGCTCTTTCCAAAAACCTCTGTTACGGAATTCACTATTTATTAGCAGACTTCTTAGAACTACTGGTGGAGCGATTCCGCTTATTTTATATATATATATATTTTTTTTAAACGTTGCCCCACACTAGGAATTTCTCCTGTGTCGTGGGTGCGTTTACAAACATTAAAAGTCACATACACTAACAGCCAGACTCAGAACAATTATCTGTAGGCCATACAAATATTTGTTCCGTGCGGGAATCGAACCCACGACACGCGGCGCAGCAGTTGATAGCTCAGCCAATGCGCCAACCGTGTCGTCTCATTAAAGCCATACGGCCAAATGCTTAATTGGCCTACATTTTCAAGATAATCAGCGGCTATCCCATATCTTAACGCTTGAGTTGTGTGAGAAACGCGACATGAACTGAGGTGGATAGCGAGCGACGCGACCAATATGTCTAACGTCTATGTCATAATTATGGTCACTGATTGGTATTATTACCTAGTAAGTTCCTTGCATGTCAAGAATGTGTTTTGTTCAATTATCACCATATAAAGTGTTGATTAAGTAAATTCTTCGGATATTGTAGACAATTTTATCATTATTTGTTCCATTTTAAAAGTAAAGACCCGGTTTTCCTTTTCTACATTGGTTGCCCCTGTCTGCTGTCTGATCGTAGGTCAGGGTAAAGCCTATGACCTAAATAATGTATCTTATTTTATTACCTGAATAATCTAGCTTTAGATTTCTGAATATATATAATAATTTCGTCATTATATATATTAATAGTTGTTTTGTTAGTTACATAACCTCTTAATGCGTTTAAAATAGTATTTGAAAAAGTTGACTAAGTATTTAAAACGTTGTGTATAAACGATATCATTTCAAATTTGTTGAAGCTCTCTTGGGGTAGGAAAACTCCTTTTTCCATGCGTACAGGTACTAGAAAATAGATAATGACAAAACGGCTAAGATATCTATGAGTGTAAAAATAATTGTGTTAATATAACAACAACAATCGTGAGAACGGGTCTTGGATTATGAAAACATTTACAGTTTATTGCATGCCATAGATGATGATGATTCGAGGTTTATAAAACAGTTATTGAAATAGTCTACCTATACTAACTGCATATTTGGTACAGATACCTACGTAAACGCCATTGTTTATAGCATTAGAAAAATCCAAACTAATACTCGCATTATAAATGGAAAAGTGTGTGTGTCTGTTTGTCCGACTTTCACGCCTAAACTATGGAACGGCTTTCGATAAAATTTGGCAGAGAGATAGATTGTACAAGTTGAAAGGACAAAGGCTACTTTTTTTATCAACAAACAACAAGGGCAAAGCCGCAGGCGGAAGCTAGTATTATTATAAACCCATCATTATTTCTACATCAAATACTTCTTTATTAAAAACTAGCAGTGCCCGCGACTTAGTCCACGTTAAATTTCACGTGGAGAGCCGACTCCGAATCCAAATAAATTTCAATAAGAACAGAAGGATGATGACAAGATTGGTTTATTTTATTATTAGTAGTATTTTATTAGTGACTATAAATTATGAGAAAAACTTGGGATGCAACGGTACCCCGTTTGAAACTGGCTGACAAAACAACTAGGCATGGTTTAATAGCAAGCACAATAGCCATGTCTGACGAAGACAGTAAAAAAATTAAACTTAAGCTTCGACTTTACCGTTTACAACCCTCATACAAATCTCAAACAAACCCTAAATGGCACTACAGCCAGTCACGATACTGCTACCGCTCCAATATAGACGTCATAATACCAACACATTCACTGCTTGCCAATGGCCACAACAACGTCATGCAACGTGACGCGCAGCTGACGTCAACCGCGTCATATAGAACAGTCGAAAAGTTAGATTCACTTTCGGCAATTCACTTTCGTTGAGAGTGCAAGTGATAGTGACCTACCTCAACTTCGTGGTGTGTGTGGACGTGTATTATACGTCAATGCTTTCGCGTGACGTCACAATCCGAAAGTAAGAGTGAATTGGAACATTATAGCCTACTGACATACTTTTGATACCGAAACTGTTACTTTCATTGTAGCGTTTTGGCAGTGTCCGTCGTTGGATGCACTCTGGTACGAAAGCAGCGAGTAATAAAATATTTGACTTTCAATTTCCTTTCTTTTTTTTCTTTACATACCATCACGCCTGTATTCCTCGAAGGGTTAGGCAGAGGTGTATCTCTATAGTACACCCACATTTCCCCAATTATATCATAGGGGGCGAACCTATTTATCATCAACCGGGATCAAGTCTAGACTCCGGGCTGCTCCTGAGAATTTCCAGATGGAAAAACCCAATAACACTTTGCCCAACCTGGGACTCGATCCCAGCACCAAATGCTCAGCAGTAACTTTCTTTCCAACAGAGGTATCAAATTGTTAAATCTGTACCGACAAAGAGGCAACATAAATTAGTTCACAATGGTCGGTAGCAAAAAATAGTAATCTTCATATTAAAACCAGTTTTGTATTACGAATTTTCGATATCCTTGCATATAAATATTATGTATTATTGGTTTATAATGTCATGATGGCCCAGTGGATGAGGCCTCACCTCTCGTGCACAAGGTTGTGGATTTAAACCTAGGCAAGTACCAATTTGACTTTTTCAATTCATATGTACTTTCTAAGTTTATTTTGGACATCAACCGGTGAAAGAAAACATCGGGAGGAAACCTGGACTAGTAATTAATATAAGTCTGCAATCGCCAAAACGTCTTGAGCAAGTGTGGTGATTCATGCTCGTGCCTTCTCTGTATGAGAAGAGGCCTTTGCCCTGCAGTGGGACAATAAAAGGCTGGTATTATTATTTATAATTTATTATTGGTAAAACAGGTTTCATCCTCACTGACTCATCATTTTACAACTTGCACCCTTGACCCAATAACATGACATTCATGTAGCATAAACATATATTCATAAACAAATAATGTTTACAGACCTTACGATATTTACAATATTCACGTTATTCGGTTGATAACTTAAATTAAGATGAGAAGCAAAGGTCAAAGCGAGTTTATTTTTGTAGCACGTGGTTTTGTTTAAAATATTCCCATTCAACTGTGCATATATTTTGTGATGCATCCATTTTAAATAGTTCTAAATTACGTTTTTTTTATCATACGTAATTATGCTGTGAGGATACGATCCCCAAACAAATGTATAATTTGTTACGAAATATTTAAAAGACATAAATAAATAGAACAACAAAAAACAAGTCTCTTTTTGGGGGAAATTTTTGTGTTGTCTGTCAACCACACTATTTTGTGTGTCTAAAAATGTATCGATTGACGTTAAGTATTTTGAATGTCCTTCATGAGGTACACAGAGATAAATATGCGTGTTTTTGTAAATGCTACTTGGGCCCACCTGTATTTAATCGATAGTTTAGCAAAGATTGATAGGTTTCGTTCTGCGAGAATTACACACTTTTAAATAGGTTAGGTACATTTGTAACTACGGACGGATAATAAACAGTTGAATAAATCTCATGAGCGAACTCGTACTGCGATACGGTTTATTAAATGTTTTGATAAATTAATGATACATATGAACATAACATTACACCTGTAATCCCTGTTGGGTTAGGCAGAGGCGTTCTTATAGTAACTAGACCCACATTTGGCCAATTATGTTTAAGTCTCGTTGTTTCGGAAAACAGGGGCGCGTCCAGCACTAGCAGTGGTCTTGGAACAGTCCTACTGTTGTTGACGTTTTTCCCGTACTACCTGAATGCGTATGTGTGGTGGGGTACAACCCACTAGGACCTTGGGGAGAGACGGGAAGAGATGGGAAGAGACGAAGAGGCGATGTTAATGATAACCCAGAACTTCTAGTTGGTTCTTGAGACTCAAATTATGACGGTGACGGGGGGTGCTGGACGCAACCCTGTCGTCTGAAACACCCATGTTATGTGACTAGACTTTTGCCATCAAAATCAATTTAGATTCTGGGCTGCTACTGTGTAATTTCCAGATGGAAAAACCCAATAACATTTTATCCGAGCCGAGAATCGAACCCAGGACCCTATACACAGCAGTCGCTTCGACCACTCGACCAACCAAGCAGTTAATTACGATGCTATATCGCTACGTTAAAATAAATTTAAATTGCATTCTAACAATTCATCAATAATGCAAATGGATCCTCATTAAAATATCATCAATACAATGGATACAATGCTATTATTTAAATAAACACTTCTCATCAACACGAGGCAATTAAATGACAACACAACGCCAATAAATCACATCCTATAGTAACTAACGTAAGCGTTAATCTCAGTTTAATCTTCTGATCATCACGCGACAAGTTTAAAGGTACAATAGAAATAGCCCAAGGTTCGCTTGTGGCGACTCTTGCATAACGCGACGTCATACAAGGCGTACTGATGGGCATTAATGCTCTAGGTCGAGGGTCACCAGGTTTTCAGAGAACAATGGACATGGTACAAAATCGAATTCGCAATTGTTGTAGTTGACTTCCTTTCACATTGAGGCATTTATCATGTAATGGGAAGTTTTACTGAAATCTCGCGGCTCCCGGCAGTGTTACCCGCGGATAAAACGACCTATGTGGCGCAGCGGGCGAAGGTCCGCCTGCGACGCAGGAGATTGCGGGTTCGATTCCTGCTTCGGGACAAATGTTTGTGCGATCTACAAAGATTTGTTCCGGGTGTTCTGGGTATTTGCTATGTATAATAAAAATATCTATCTATGTATTAAAAATATCAGTCATCTAGTACCCATAACACAGGCTCTGCTTAGCTTGGGGCTAGATGATGCTGTGTGGATTGTCCAGCAATATTTATATTAATGAAAAGGTTCATCTGATATATAAAATTCTCGTTTCATGGTGTTTGTTATTAAACTCCTCCGAAACGGCTCTACCGATCTTCGTGAAATTTTGTTTGCATATCGGTCAGGTCTGCGAAACGGACAACATCTATTTTTCATCCCCCTAAATGTTAAGGGTGGTCCACCCCTAAGTTTTATATGGCAAAAAAACGTTTGCTGGGTCAGCTAGTATGTTATAATAATACCAGCATGATACAGTCCCAGTGTAACCAGTAGGTAAATGCCGTTTTTTAAACAAAAAATTCAAGTCAATTCAAAGATCATCATGCTTGCTCAAGGCGGGATGGTGTTCTGATATACTTTAAGTCCATGTTTCCAGGAAGGGACCAAAAAGGCCCTAAAAGGACATACACTGGCTTTCGAGTAATTAGTGATTTTCTTCAAACAGGCGTGCTTGTGTGACAAAAGCAGTATGTCAGGATCGTAGTAAGTGGCGGTCTGTAGTTTCTGCATACCCTCATGGCAAAAATCGTGAGTTTATGTATATTTCTTGACGAAAGTTTTCCTAAATATTTAACATTCAGACCTTTGATTTGGCACCGCGACTGCAGAGATACCACGTAAGTACCGCAAATATTCATAAACTGCACACTACCTACGTATGTACTTATGTACGAGCACAACCTATAGGCATACGGTTGTGCTCGTACATAAATATATCAGGCCCACTATCCCACTTAACGGTAAATGTTGGTCACCGAGCGATGTACACGATGCGATGCGCTTGCGCCTAACCGGTCCGGTTCCACGGCAGTTTTATTCTTAACTCAGTGGCAACTTTTACGATCTTTCACGCGATTTAACTTAACTTTTAATGGTCCATCTATTAAGTTCTTGCGGTTTACGACTGTCATTTATTCATGAATAAAATTATTATTTTGCTAATACATTGAAACTTACGGATAAATTCTTTAGTTAGTACGTGTGTGGTCATTCCGTTTTCATAATTAATTAAATTTTAAATTATTATTATGATAGTTATGTTTTACATTTGCTAGTAATCAGTATTCGTGACTGTAATGTCCAGACAAATGCTTCACCGTTAACTAATCGGTAAATTATGCGGATGTTTTCTGTCATATCTTATGATAGAACTGTGATTCAGTGTGATTCACTAAAATATACACGCATTCGTAGACACATCATTCACACCTTGTTCACATGGGAGTAGGCAGAAACTACATAACGCCACCTGCTAACATCCCTAAATACTCCTTTTGCTTCGTTTAAAAAAAATAGTTAGAAAAACAAATATCAGCCGAAGTAAGTCAAAGGGCGTGTAGATAAATTTATTGAGCTCTGTCTGTCAAGATATAGAAAGTCAAATCGAGATCTAAGATATTTAAGAGGCTCTCCTTATCTCTGCCATGCCTGTCATGACCTATCCAGATAACTTGGATACTACTCGTATAATGCTAAGAATTTACAACAATAATTGACTTTATCAAAATCTTATCTTGATAAACTAAAAGAAACTTCGAGCGGTCATGGGCGGCAGACTCAGGTATATTGTATACCTAAGTGTGGGTGTGGCCATCTTTAGTCACTAATATTGGCTTTTGTTGACATGATTAAGTTTATATACAAGCCTGTTACTGTCCTTCAGCGCTAAGGGCTCTTCTCATAAAGAGAAGGGACGAGCAGGACTCTTTTTCAAGGCGGATTGGTAATTTAAATCTTATATAAATTATGATTCCACTGCTTCTTTAACGATGTCTATGATAAAATCAGCAAAGAACAATGTACTTGTCCGGAGTTAAACCCACTACGTTGAGCATGAAAGGCAAGGCCGCAACTACTCAGCCATCGCTACGAATACAAAGACGTCGAGTACATTATTTACGTTAAACTAAGTAGCTGAGTCTCCCCTTTTAAAATAAAGTAATTAAGAAAGTCGTTATTTAATAATATTTTAATTTTATAGTAACTAAGCAGTTCCAATAAAATTTAAATTACTTATTCACTTGTACATTGTAATATGAATAAAGTAACTACTTCTGATCCTTTAAACAATTAAAAAAGATATAATATTCGACAGTTTCTAAAGGACTCATCAACAGAGAAAAAAATAATGGAATATCTTCAACAAGAATTAACACTGATTCAAGTGGAGATACTACATACCATAATACGAAAAAGATTTTCACATATCAAATTGATACGCCTCCTTTAGACCCATGTAGCAACCCAAAATTAAAAATAAACAACAATCATCATTACACCTTCGTGGGAACCAAAAAAAAAGACCATCACAGAATGAAACACACACCTATAATTACATTACAGACACTTAACCAATAAACAGCATCCCCGCACGTAAGTCACCGCTTGAGGGTACATTTACATGTTTCTTAAAGGTAACTGTTGCAAGCAATGAAGTAAGAGTGATGGCACGAAGCCTGATCAACAATACGGAGATGAGCCAACACTTTTGTTCAAGCTAATGTGCTGTGAATCTTGCGATGTAGGTAATATTGAAACGATATTTATAAGTGACGGGCGTGGAGCTAATGGCTAATATAAATAGCCACACAGGTTAATGGAAGGTTGAACTACGCTTGCCAGGGTTGATCTGTGATTGGGTGACCGTTCATTACATATTGAAACTCCTCCGTGCCTCGGAAAGCACGTAAAGCCGTTGTGCCGAGTGTCATTTATAGATTTTGACAGTCGTTACGGGTAGTCAGAAGCCCGAAAGTCATACAATCAGACTTACCAAGGGGTATCGTGTTGCCTGGGTTGTGGAAGTCAGATAGGCAGTGGTTCGATGTAAAATACTGGTATTCAGCTGCATCCAGATAGACTGGAAGCCGACCTCAACGTAGTTGGGAAAAGGACTAGGCTAGGCGGGTGTAAAGTGAGGTTATTATTAAAAGAATAAATAGAACGATTCTGCTTCCGTACGCCTTAATAACTGTACAATTTCTTGACGATTTCTCAGTAGAAGCCTGGAGTCTTAATAATGTCACTATGCTCGCCCCTATTACATAGGACTTAAACACTACTGGTGAAATGAGGGTGTAGGTACCACCTCAGGGCATTCAGTCTTGGTGTTGTGTCATTTACAATTATAAGCTCAAGAATTCAATCACAGGGAAAATAAAACGAATCATATGTAGGTAATAAGATTATTATAAAGGAACATGACATTTCAGTTGTTAATCATGTTTTTTTATACGTGGAATTTGCGGACATAAGCAGACAGATTAACATTTAAGACGACTTTTGCAGTAATGCACAACATTAATTTCCGTAAATATTAATATCGGATCAAGTAACATTTCATTATCTTTACCGTAGGATTACGAGATTTAATGAAGGGAATCAGCATGCATCAGTTGATCCATTTGCAACCGAATTTGTTTCAGCTGACGACCTGGTGACTACTCGTGACTCATTCAAGAATGATCAAAAGCGTGAGAACTGTCAGCCCGGTCCTGGCATTAACAGGCTAGAAGCGGAAGCGTTAATAAATTCCATTGAGGATCAGTGGTGTGAATGTATGTATGTGATTGATTTTAATATTATACTGCAATAGCTTGGCGGAGCAACGATCTTCGTATCATAGTTAGTGAGTAAAGCATTTGAATAAGATTAGCCGAGGATAGAGTATAGTGGTATGCCATGGTGAGTTTATATCATGGTGGTTTTTTATTATGATTACAGCTTTTAGGAAAAAGCTAATATAAAATTGAATTAAAGTAAAATAACGGAAAATATGAAATAACATTGTTGTTCATAGTTTCTTTCAGAAATATTTTGACTAGTGGTCGCAAGCGCTACTGCTGAACATGAGATCCTGGGTTCGATTCCCGTTATGGACGAAATGATATTGAGTTTTTTCATCTGGAATTTCTGAATAGCGGGACTGAGTCAGGATGGCCCTATTACATTGGACTTAAACAAAACTGGCGAAATGTGGGTGTACTTATAGGGTACACCTCTGACTTACTCTTTGGGGATTGCAGGCGTGATGTTATGTTACTTTGAAAGAAAATCTTATTATTGCACTAAATATTCATCTCGACTACACGGGGCACAGCTATACGTAGTCAAACACGCACTTGGCTGGTGTTTATTTTTTAATTATTCTACCAATATTTACCTTACTTGCTTATTTATAAATTAAAACCTATCTACCTATAAAATGTATTTGTCTAGTAATGTATGTAAAGGTATTTCGTGTCAATAAACTTATTTTTTATTTTTATTTTTTTTTTTATTTACTTGATGACTTAGGTTTAACACAGAACAGTTAAACACATGATATAATAATAGTCAATCTTTATCGAACCATTGTTACAATAGGGATGTGTCCTAGGTAAAAATATATAAAGTCTATTTAGTCCGCCAGTAAGATTACCAAAAAATATTGGACACGTATTTTTTGCTTACTCAAATCAATAAAAAGTGACAATGATATAGCACATCAAAGTTCAGGAGAAGGGACTTGTGATGTCAAGCCGTGCTACACTTTTAACGAAAAGTGTAGCACGGCGTGACGTCACGCGCAATTTCAACGCACTTTACCGTCGTCATTTTTGGTTTACGTGACAAAAGAATAAATACGTGCAGTATTTTTGAGTAATCCAACTTTCGGACCAATTAGATTTTTTAAGGACACTACCCTATTGTTGCCTTTAAATAACCTTAACTTAATATCAATCCGTAACTATAAGTGTCGTTTATTCGGTCTATACTGTGGTTTCCAAACTAGGCAGCCCCTGTATCTTGGAGACCAGAGTGTTAAATAGGTTTTATTAAACCTGTCAGTATTGATCAATACATATAAAGTAATCCATCTTTAACTCCGGCCAAGGACCTTAACTTTTTAAAACATTTCGCAATGAACTTATAACTAAGAGTGTACAGTTTAATTACTGTAATTGGTATCTTGGAACGGCTTTCAATGAATCAATCTCAGTTGGTCGTTTTTGTAATGTCAACAAACGATTAGTTCACGAGGTACATGATTATATAGCAACTTATTTGAGATGAAAATGATAGCGTGTGTGCGAATGGCATGTGTAATTAAATGGTTTAAAATTACGGGTTTTACATTTTTTTCTTGTAGGTATTCGTAAACGGTCGTGGCTTGAACACGAATAACTTTAAAGGCAGTGTTGTGGATGACAATAAATGCGGGCGACAATGCGGGCGACTCCAAACGTGACGGCACATTTACGATGACAGCGGCACTTTTGCTTCAATTTATAAATTTTGAAAGGAAATTGGATATGTCTAATTAAATTTAAAACACCGACATGTGTGGACGACGACCTCCTAAAACCTAGACAGATTAATATTTCTTGTGAGACTTCAAATAATTTTGCAGCTTAGGTTTCATTGAAATATACACCTTTGCAATTAGCATACCGTTCTCAGATGCGTCGAATTTGTTATTAATTGCATTGTAAATAATTAAACGTGCAACAAAATCTTCTGTAGTAACCACATCGCCTAGAGGGCTGGGCATTGACTGAAGTATTGCATCGTAATAAGCGGGTAACACGGTCTCCCCGTTAACTTATAATGCTTACAAAGCATTATTAGCAACACAAGTTTAAGCAAGTTGTACTTGATTACTTTGCGTTTTAAAATAGCTGTTAAATTATGCTGTGTTGGTGTTATGACTGTAAGTTAATATGTTATACTCTTGCGGATTCTGCAGGTCGGTCAACCATATTGACAGGACGGGTAAACGGTCTAAGATAGCCGAGAAGATACTTTATAAGATACGTTAAAGGTGTCGGTGCATGTTTTCTTTTTATCAACGAAATGAATCACGTAAATCAGTTCATAATATTTCCTTCTTTTTTAATTCAACTATTTATTATAAACATAACTTACCGATTTTGATGTGCCAGCATTACAGTATATCCAGAGTACCACAATACCGATCAATAATAATATAAGATTTAGTTTGATAAAATCTCACAACCATAGATATATCAATATCTATGTTATTGTTGTGAGATTTTTGTCTACATTTGACGAAGTTGATTGATATCAACTTCGTCAAATGTAGACAAGTGAATACGACGGATCTTCAATGACCGCCACACGTTGAGGTTAAAATAGCGATGATTACTGTCAATAGTATTACACCTATAAGATCGTTAGTTCGATCAAAGATGATGACGTGATGAGACAAAAGCGCAAAAATAATCTCCAGTAATTTAACTAGGACACCAAATATCTAATGGGAACTCAAATTCAAAATCAAAGCAATTAAAAAAAAAAAAAACATTTACAGTCATTTTTGGACTGTTAAGGAGTCGATCAGTAAGAATGATAAAGGTAGTTGCCTATTCGCAAGCTTAGTAGGAACCTATGGAGAAGAACAGGCAAATATTCCACTCTAGTAACTAAAAAAATAAGGTGTACCAAAATATTGGTATAAATGTTCAATTTCAAAATGATTTAATGAAATCATTTTGAAATTGAACATTTATACTGAAAACGATGTAGAAAGACGTGCACAGAAACATAAGATAAAAACGAAAAAACAAAAAAAAATCAAGACTATAATGATTGAAATAAGCCGTAGCAACTAAAAGATGACCAGTTCCGGCTATTGGCACCTTATCACGAAAATGATGCACAGAACTGTGTGATCTAATACAAATTCTGCGTCACACTACTGTTTAGGAGTAAAACCTTTTTGTTGTTGTAATTTGGTCCATATTAGTGACGGTTTAGTATTAATTTCATAATAATATGTTTTATTATTTCATGCGTTCACGCATTATAATGCTAATAGTTTCAAGGATGGCAGCGTGGAGGCTGTCTATCACATTTGTGCCATTTTAGATATCCATTCTTAACTTCATCTTAATTCAGCGTAAAAATGTTGCACACAAAATTTATAAACACACATAGTCATCATCATCATCATATCAAATAACGTCCACTGCTGGACAAAGGACAATGATCAGCCTTCATTGCCTTTATGCATCGGCTTCTTGCTATTTTCACCAGATCGTCGGTCCATCTACATGCATAATATTACAGCAAGATAATCTAATCCTTGTAATTGGAGTAGGTACATCGAGAAACGCCACTCTCCGTACATTGAACTTTGATTTTCTCACGGGATATGTGGTACGTCATACAACTTCCACCATAATAGTTGCATCCTGCTGACCTTAAGCGCAAACCATAGTAGTTATAGTACCTAAGTAGGGTTTAATAAAATCGATTACCAACGATCAAATCATTCGGTTCGTTGCAATCAAATTCCATATCTGCATCAATCCAAATCGATAGATTCCGCAGTTCGAATTTCAAATTTCTTAAACCCAACACACCGTCTACGGTCATTCACGACCGAAGCAGAAATATTCCTCGTGACAGATTGGTTCTTGATCTTAATTTGAAATGACCAATAAGTGAATAAGTGATACATTGTATAATGTTGCTCCGGGTGCTCATTTTAAGTTAGCATGACGTGGAACTCGAAGCTATATTGAAGAGCTTCTAGGTCCTTGACAATGCCTTAAATAATTTTAAAGGCGAAATTATGCAAAAACATTGCAGCAGTTTTATAATAATAATAATACTCCAAAGACTGAATTTCCGACACATCAGCCTATTTCAACGGAGGTTACCCAAGTACGCGGGAGATATTATAGTGATCAAGCGTGTGCGTAATAAAATTGCAGTTTCCGTCACTTTACTCTCACAGTCCAATGGGACAAAAATCCGCTCTGAAGAATAAACGTGCTCTCCGAGGTATGGGGAAATCATTCCAGAAATTTTCAATCATATCTAGTGTTGCTACTCAGATATTGCTAATGAAAAAGCCAGTGCAAGGAATTAAACCAAGTTTAAGCAGTCGCACTTACAACCACAAAAATAATGAAGGAGTTTGGGTAGCTTTTAAAATTTCTGAAATAAACTCATACGTTCCCAAGAATATTTATGACCTACCGCATAACGTTAGTCATAAACCCAATCTGACTATATCTAAGAAATTTAACTCAATGATTCAAACCAAGTCGATAATAATGGTGAACCAACAGAACACAAATCCTAACCGCGAAAGATTGAGATATGAAACAACAAAGTCGTTATCAATTACTGCTTGTTATGTCTCGAGGAGTGTTAACTGAAGAAAATTGGCTATTATTCAATTGTGATCCATTGAAGCAACTCGTTAGACTGACATGTGACTGAGTGGAGCTAATGCATCGTGGAAGTTTCATTGCATAACTAGTACAAAAGAAGAAGTTGATTTGTGATAAAAGTTTAGGTATCAATGTAAATTCACCAGATCGCAATGACTTTACCAGGGGGATATAAAGTGAAGACAATGGTTCATAATTCGAATGTTTTTAATTAAACATGCATAATATATTTGGTTTTTGGGTTACTCTGGTTTTCACGAGTAGCAGTGGTCTGGGAATGGTGTGGCAGACTTGTCCTAACTTTTTTTTAGTATTATTCTGTTGGCCTACTCCTAACATAATCGAGTTTGATAAAATCAATTCGACACTTTTTTTTTTTTTATAAAAAACGTTGCCCCACACTAGGAATTTCTCCTGTGTCGTGGGTGCGTTTACAAACATTCAAACTCACATACACAAACAGCCAGACCCGGAACAACTACCTGTAGGTCATACAAATATTTGTTCCGTGCGGGAATCGAACCCACGACACGCAGCGCAGCAGTCGATCGCTCAGCCACTGCGCCAACCGTGCCGTCGAATTATTTTTTGTTATAATACTTATTTGTTACCTTGTCATACGGCGACGTTGTGAGGAAAGTTTTGAGTATGATGTAAACGGTTACCAGAGTGAAGGAAGACCAAAGAAACGCTGGATGGATTGGGTGAAAGGTCATATGGCTAGAAAGGAGGTGACTATTGAGATGACGGCGAATAGAGATGTACGCTGCGCTGTTCTCAATTAAAAAAGGATAAGGGCATGAGAAAGGCGCTGATTTACTTTTCTTTAATTCAATGATAGGAGGTATCAGGACTGTTCGTTACTTCTATTGGTTAAAATCTTCGGATCTTCTTACTCATGTCAGTCGGAACAACAACAACACCACACATTAACCACCAAGGTACACCACCAGTATAAATAAAAGATAGCCTCGTACAATCACCACATTGTCCTTGACCTGTCGCAAAAAGACGTTTCAATAGAACTGGAAGCCAGCTTACACTGGTTTTACTACCAGTGACGTGGGTCCGTTTTTATAGCTGGCCTAGACAAGAATGTGCAGTTTCTCACTAGTGTGAAGCAGGTTTTAGGTAGCCAGGACGAGAGCCATAGATGTAACGTATATGGAAGCGCCCGCTGACCTGCATTGTTGAATACTAAAAACTAGGCGCCTTATTTGGTAAATGGATGCTATTCTAGATAGTCGAAGCTGTTAACCAGATAATTTGTAGGTGTACGTTTTCGAAGCAGGCGATGGAGAAAAAAATTTAATGATGTTGTCCAATGTTGATTAGAATATAAGATTCAGTTATAATTCTCAGATTTTGAATAGGACTGACACTGAATCATCTTTATTTATTTTTCTTTCTTTAAAGCTATCATTACAGGTAGGTAACCTAATGTGATAGCGACGGCTTTAAATTATCATATTCATAATTAATTTGAAAAAGAAAAGATAACTGTGTTACCTACATCACACTAAAAGACACAAGATACAATATATTATCATATAGATACATTGATCCAATTCCGGTCGTCGTACATGGCCACCTTCTCGAAATCGTTTCCGAATACACTTACCTCGGGCAGATTCTGCAGTTAGGTAAAAACAATTTCGAGAAGGAGGCCAAGAGGAGGATCCAGCTGGGCTGGGCAGCGTTTGGGAAACTGCGCCGAGTCTTCTCGTCATCCATACCGCAATGCTTAAAAACGAAAGTTTTTAATCAGTGCGTCCTACCCGTCATGACCTACGGAGCCGAGACATGGACACTCACGGTAAGGTTGGTCCACCAATTCAAAGTCGCTCAGCGAGCTATGGAGAGAGCTATGCTCGGAGTGTCTCTGAAGGATAGGATTCGAAACGAATACATCCGACAGAGAACCAAAGTCACCGACATAGCTCAAAGAATTAGCAAGTTGAAGTGGCAGTGGGCTGGCCATATCTCGCGAAGAACCGACAACCGCTGGGGTAAACGTGTTCTTGAGTGGAGACCGCGACTTGGCAAACGTAGTGTAGGACGCCCTCTGACCAGGTGGGATGACGATCTGCGAAAGACTGCAGGCAGATGCTGGATGCGGCAAGCTGAAGACAGGGCGCTATGGCGCTCATTAGGAGAGGGCTATGTCCAGCAGTGGACTAGTATAGCCTGATGATGACAATATATTAAAAATAAATAAATCATGCTGGACAATCTACAAAGCATCAACTAGTCCCAAGCTAAGCAGAGCTTGTGTTATGGGAACCAGATGACTGATATACTTAATAAAATACATTACATAGTTAGATATTTTTTTATAATACATAGCAAATACCCAGAAAACTCGGAACAAATCATTAGCTTTTATTAGCTTTTTTTAAAACATTGCCCCACACTAGGAATTTCTCCTGTATCGTGGGTGCGTTTACAAACATTTAAACTCACATACACAAACGGCCAGACTCGGATCAACTACCTGTGGGTCACACAAATATATGTTCCGCGTGGGGATCGAACCCATAACACGCGGCGCAGCAGCCGATGGCTCAACACTGCGCCAACCATGTCGTCAAAAATTCAAAAAATAAATAAAACAAATTGTATGTAGATCGTACAATTATTTGTCCCAAGGCGGGAAACGAACCTGCAACCTCCTGCGTCGCAGGCGGACCTTCGCCCGCCGGCCCACATCGGTCGTCAATTAACACATTAACTGCATATTAGCATAAAATATAATGAATAACAGTATTTTTTGCGAATTTACTCAAATGTCATGTAAATACGAGTATATCAATCAGTCGTGAATATTAGGTCTTTACCTATGAAATTGCCGTTCTGCAGTACTGGCCATTTCAAATCAAAATATTTTTTGTTTGGCTAAGAATTCTAATTTCAAATTAATTTTATTTTAAAAACATGGATTTTTTTTTCCAAAAGTAGTCATTTGTTTATTGATTAGTGTTACATTTTCATCGCATTTAAATCTTTTTCGTCATCATGGATACGTTAAAAATTCGAGTAATTATGGAATATGAGTACCGTCGTGGCAGCAACGCGGCACAAGCGGCACGCAACATCAACGATAAAATATCAAAGATTTATGATTGTTTGGCATTCAGAATTCAAGATGACAGAATTTTGAATTACGTATGTGGTTTACACATTTGCGTCATACATTCCCGGTGTTACCCACATACAGTTTTAGCAGTATGATGTAACAACTTATACCGTAAAACGGGGTGAATCGAAAAGCCAGGGTGAATAGAAACAAAACTTTAAATGAGATTTAATTGTTGATTCATCATTATTAATTACTTACAAGGTGTTGAAATTAACCATTTCAATTCCTTAAAAAAAATAAGAGTCCTTATAGTAATAAACAATGTCTTACTAACGCGAAAATGCCCTTCAAAGTTTTGTTTCTATACACCCTGGCTTTTCGATTCACCCCGTTTTACTGTATTACTGTTTTATTTACACAAGCTATATTGTTACACATACATATACATAAACTCACGCCTTTTCCCATGGGGGCAGGCAGTAACTACAAAACGCCACTGGCTACAATCCTTACATACTCCTTTTGCTTCGTTTACATTCATACATCTGGACATACACGCATGCCGGTTGCGAGTACTACTCAACTGACCTTTATGAAGAACATCACTAATAAGGTCAATGTATGTCCTTCTAGGGCTTCCCCTCCGCGTCCTCGCGTTCCTGCTTACATCTGTCTTTTGTTATTCGTCTTTCACACGAATATAAAAATATAATGCCACTCACATATTTGTTCCGTGCGGGAATCGTACCCACAACACGCGGCACAGCAGCCGATCGCTGCGAGCCACTGCGCCAACCGTGCCTCCAAACGTTTATGTACCCCTGTTAGTTTTTGTTTCTGAAGTTTGTATTTGCGTTGGTGTCCCAAATAAATGTTTTTCTTTCTTTCGTGAAAATAAATACAAAGTTTTAATCCGGTCAGGATTAGTTGATTATTATGTCATCATCTGCTTACCCTTTTCCCTAACTATGTTGGGGTTGGCTTCCAGTCTAACCGGATGCAGCTGAATACCAATATTTTACATGGAGCGACTGCTCATCTGGCCTCCACAACCCAGGTAGTGGAAAGGAGGAAAAACGATACCCCTTGGTGAGACTGGTTGTTTTGGGCTTCTAACTACCCGTACTGACTGAAAATTTGCTGGCTCCTTTTGTGACAGCCGGACCAACGGCTTAACGTGCTTTCCGAGGTACGAAGGAGTCTCGATATATTAGGTCTTTACCTATGAAATTGCCGTTCTGCAGTACTGGCCATTTCAAATGAAAAAAATTTTTGTTTGGCTAAGAATTCTAATTTCAAATTAACTTTATTTTAAAAACATGGATTTTTTTTTCCAAAAGTAGTCATTTGTTTATTGATTAGTGTTACATTTTCATCGCATTTAAATCTTTTTCGTCATCATGGATACGTTAAAAATTCGAGTAATTATGGAATATGAGTACCGTCGTGGCAGCAACGCGGCACAAGCGGCACGCAACATCAACGACGTTTACGGAGCTAACACTACAAACCAACGCACTACCTGTTATTGGTCTGCTCGCTTCCGTTCTGGAAATTTCGACCTGAAAAATGAACCTCGCGGTCGTCCGAAGACTTTGGTCGACAATGACGAATTAAAGGCGATTGTGGAAGCTGATGATACACAATCTACGGCTGAATTAGCAGCAGCTTTCGACGTTACCGTCAAAACAATATTGGTCCATTTGCGTCAAATTGGCAAGGTAAAAAAGCTTGACAAATGGGTGCCCCACGAACTCAATGATCGCCAGCGCGAAGTACGCGTCGAGACGTGCCTTGCACTGCTCAACAGACACACAAATGAAGGAATTTTGAACCGCATTGTTACCTGCGATGAAAAATGGATTCTGTTTGATAACCGCAAGCGCTCAGCAAGTTGGTTGGATCCTGGTTCAGCACCTAAACAATGCCCTAAACGAAAACTTACCCCAAGAAAAGTGATGGTCACTGTTTGGTGGTCTAGCGCCGGTGTGATTCAACACAGCTTCTTACCAAACGGGGTGAGCATTACTGCAGATGTGTACTGTGAAGAATTGAACACAATGATGGAGAAGCTGGCACATCTCCAACCAGCATTGGTCAATCGCTCGTCTCCGCTGCTCCTGCACGACAACGCGCGACCTCATACTGCACAGCAGACGGTCTCCAAGTTGCAAGAACTGGGGTTGGAAGCTCTCCGTCATCCGCCCTACTCACCAGACCTTGCGCCTACAGACTACTACTTTTTCCAGAATTTGGATAACTTCTTGGCGGGAAAAAAATTCAATACCCGAGAGGCAGTACAAAATGCCTTTGAAGAATTTGTTGCCTCCCGTCCAGCTGATTTCTTTAAGAAGGGCATCAATAAACTGCCACTGCGTTGGCAAAGATACATTGATTGCATGGGTGATTACTTCGATTAATACAAATAAAAAATACATGAAAAAAATTCATTTAAATTTTTTCATACAAAACGGCAATTTCATAGGTAAAGACCTATTATATCAAATCGTTAAGCGGTTTCATTTTTGTAACAAAAGACAATAAAAATTTTAAGGTTAGGCAAAAACATCAACTAAATCAGTACCTACCTAACTGCAATTATGTTTCTTAATGGGAAGAAGGCACGAAGGACTTCCAAGATGGCGATGACCGTTTTTGACACCTAACCCGAAAGCGCGCTCAACATAAGTTTTTCCAGCCATTAAGTGTCTGTTGAGAAAATACCACAACCAATTATACCAATTACATTGCATGCACCAGTATCATCTAATTCACTTTACAAATAATATAGTTTCCACAGCGGTATACGATAAATTATATAATTTATTATTTAAGTAGTTATGCGAAATTTCATTTAGGGAGCAAGTCTTGGCTTGCGAGATCCATTTTGTAATCCGATAAATAGCTTTTGGTGGAGTGAAGTAAACATTTATTAGGTGAACAGTGGCTATATTCGATTTTAGTCTGATAATTTGCTGTATCGCAAGAAATTTTAAGATCATATTACCATTAATGTTTTAGTAATAAGTTTGTTTTCGATTAACTTGTTCTGATCGAAACTAAATTGAAAATGGAACATGAAGCTTAAGCTTTGGGGAGGGTAATCATACCATAGTGCATTTTATTTTGTCTTTTTGACTTTTGAAACTTTTTTGTTCAGTTAGTAAGATAAACTAAAAATAAACTGGTTTTACGGCAAAATTATCACTAAAAACGTTGATAAAACGTCTATCTACACTTCTGCAGTCTACTCTTACTTATCACATACATCTTTAAAGATGTATATTGTGATAAGTAGCTATATATTCTGAGATTAATCCCAGAATATATAGCTGCGCCCTAATATATGCTGATATATTCAACGCTTAGTATCTACAGTAGATTTATATAAGATAAGGCTACCTATCATCATTCAAAGATTCAACACACGAGAATTTATTGGTTTGTACGTTTGCACCTTATATCGTGATAAACTCCTTGCAAACTATAAATTCAATCTATTCGTAATTTTATTCTAAATTCTATTTACAATATTCAAACTGACTGCCAGAAACGCAGGCGCAGACAAGAGATCGAAAGATATCATGTAAATTGAAATAACTAGAAAAGGAATTTTATTACATTCTTGTGCTCAAATAAAAACTTGCGAAAGATTACATTTTTATATGAACGTGTTTTGCCTTCTTAAATGCCTATTTTGTTTCCCTGAAATATGTAAATGGCAGTGACATTGAGTGGACAGCTGACAGTGAGGTAATTTGGTTTTAAATTGCATCATCAAGCGATCTTAAAGGGAATAAAATTATGGCAGACTAGCTTTTGCCCGCAGTTTCGCCCGATGGACGTCGGAAATTATCCCAAAGGAACGTAGCATCGGTCAAAAGTACTTTTTAACCTAACCCAGGTGTCAGGTGTCTCTGCGAGTACCAAATTTCATGACTTATTTTCGCATTTATAGTATTACTTTAGTATGTATTATAACTCTATTACTCTCTTTTTGCTTTGTGTGGCTAAAGTAAAGTGTCCATTATATTTACGCACTTACCACCAATCTCTGCGCATCTCCTTAGTCGTGGTGATCGTTATTATCCCAACTCAAAACCAGCTTAGAGCGCGAATATAGTTGATAACCATCTTAGAAGTCTGATTATTACGCCTCATTTGGTAAGCTTGCAACCCGATCCGCAATAATGTCACCCAGAAAAGGTTACTAAGGCTAGGCAGATGGTGGCCAAGCCTAACAATATATTTTGTTATAATAAATCAGTTTAGAACAATAATTACTTATGTATATGACTGGATTTATTATCTAGTCACTGACCTCTGATTTCTTAAGACCTATTAAATCTAATCTGGTGTCAAATCTGAAGGCAACTAATATGATCAACATAATTATTACAACAGTTAATTAAATGATTTGACAAGATAAGGGGACTTTTCCACACAAAAGCATCTCTTATTAAAACAAATCTTATCTTCAGTGTGGTTAACCTAGATCATAATCAGCTTAAGAGCTTATTAAAATTGAAATAACATCAACATTGACGAAATGTTTTCATCGATTTTTGCAATCGAGGCAGTTTTATATGACACATGATTGATATCAAGATAGCAGTCAAGGAGTAGTCCAGTTTCAAAGGGCACTTGATATTATTCACCAATTAATAATTAGCTGTGATTTCTGTGCAAATGTGTGTGCATAAATTTGCTATAACATTACTATTAGTAATAAAGATTAGTCGAGTTCAATTAATACTTAAAATTTGTAACTGATCTAGAAATTACAAGGAAACCTGATTTGTAGGTTTATGTTTAAATTGATTTCCTTGAGTGGTAAGTTGTTATTCTCGCTGTAGAAATCGATAAAATTATAGTTTGATTACAAAGTACAATCACTGTTAAGGAGGATCGCGAGAAAAAGCTGTATTAACTGTTAGGGTAGGCGCGCACAAACCAGCCCAAAACACAAAGTCGGCAGTATTAGATGCAGCTAAAAAAGTGTTAAATATTTCGGCTGCCGCAGCCTGGTTACTGTTGCTAGGTTGCTTAGCGTGCGGAAGCACTTGAAGTTCATTAGTCGATATTATATATCTTAACTATGTTATTAAAGCAGTTGGTTACATAAACCCAATTTCCCTTAAACTTAGAATTAAATTACGACTAGTACAAACTTTCAGATTGACTATAAATACATATTTGGAGGTTTAGTGTACGCATCACTTTATTTATTTATGTCATACTTTAAGTACAAAAATGTACACAGATGGACTTAATAAGCATTTTCTACCAGTCAACTTTTGGGTGATGCAGAGGCAAACAGTGGTGTAGTGTGTAATGAGTGCAATTCCAGAGGCAAACAGTGGTGTAATGAGTGCAGTGCAATTCCTTAGAACAGGGAAAACCCATATGTGACTCGTACACTTGCCCTGAATAGCAATCATATTACCCGCACTACTTATGAAAGCTACAGTATGTATTCAAATCCGCATGGAAATCCCGAGCAATACTTTGAGGTCAGTTATTTCTTCCCCGTATAAATAAATGCGCAAAGAATGGAGAATAAGGACTAGATTCTAGAGATGTCAGTCAAAATACTGAAAAATTTCCGTCGAAATTTTCGATAATATATGTACCTACATCAAGATTCAACAAAGGGCGACACTCGAAAGTAAAGAGGCAAAGGAAAGGATGTCTAGACAGTTTGCTATGTCCCTGTTAAATAAGTAGTACCTAATTTATAGAAAATAACTTGATACTTGCGTCAACTATTTTTCTTCTTCTTTGCGTATCGATGGCAAAAGCTCAAGAATATTTAGCCCAAAATTCAGCTACTTGAACTCAGCTGAATGATACAGTCTAAAGACCATCAAGTTCACAGGTGACTGGACACATGACGAAAGATGAAAGATGGACCATTATCTGTAGAAAGACGCTGCAAATATAGAAAAAATATTCAGCAAACTTTGTAAGGAATATCGTTTTGCAATTTATCCTTCTGGTCTATTTAAGGACAAGAGCGACACTTTTGATGATTTTAAAAATGTCAAGCTCCTATATTTTGACGAAAAATAATCATACATTTTATAGTCCATATAAATCATGAAACGACATAAACAGTTGAACATAGCCAATGGCTACAACGATGAAGGTTTTCTCAATTCCAAGGTAAGTGTGAAATCGCACTCATCAACATTTAACCTACTTTCAGTGCAAAACATTCTAATCGTGAATTTATTCAATAGAGTTTGTATATAGTGCGTATACATACTAGTAAAATAAACACGTGTCTAATTGGTTATTCAGTTGCTAAGGAGCTCTAGGTTTCAATCACACTTTATATTTCCATACTTTACTAATGCAGTCAATGAAAGAATGACATCTGTCAAATTTGAATAATAACAACAGTTGTTTGTTGCAGTGAAAGAATAAGGAAACCCTTCGATATACCTAATAAATAAATAAAATAATAAATAAATAAATAAATATTGCTGGACAATCCACACAGCATCATCTAGCCCCAAGCTAAGCAGAGCTTGTGTTATGGGTACTAGATGACTGATAAACTTAATACAATACATTACATAGATAGATATTTTTTATTATACATAACAAACACCCAGAACACCCGGAGCAAATATTTGTAGATCGTACAAACATTTGTCCCAAGGCGGGAATCGAACCCGCAACCTCCTGCGTCGCAGGCGGACCTTCGCCCGCTGCGCCACATCGGTCGTCAAATAAACATTTTTAATTAACTGACAGATAACGCACAGCACACAGGCCAGTCGGGATATATTATACAAATAGTTTCTTCTTAGAACATCTTAGTTAATACGTTAATGTATTCGAATAAACTGTTTTATCAATTCACTGCCTTCCGAAACCGAACCTTAAATCTATTCGCGTATCTGCCATCGTAAATAATAATAATCCTTGGGTTTTAAGACGATTAATATACAACTACATATTTACAATTCACATCGTGTGCCCGTTCTTTCTATAAATATTTTACATACTAGTTATAAACAAATAATAATGTGGAAGGTAGATCAAGTGAATGTTGATAATAAGTCAGAATCTGCCATCTGATTTTTAAGGCTCATTTACACGAAGAGAGTTGTTCGTCGTAACAAAACTTGCTAGTAGATTATTTCATGGATTTGTCCATGAAATAATGTACTGGCAAGTTTTATTGGTTACACTCGACAGAAAACTTCTGTAGTGCAGGCTATTCTGTAAAAATCTCATCAAAAGGCGAATTGAGCACTAGTATGAGATGGAAATCCCATACTTATGCTAGGGATTGACAGTTACTGTTCATATCACGCTCACTACACATAACTTTTTGCAAGGTGATATCTACAAAAGCGACCGATTGATGAGTCGAAACGAGAAACAAAAACTAAGGCGAGAATTAGATTAGTTTTTCTATTATGGGTCTTACGGAATATAATCAATTAAGAATGGCGATTTATCTCTTGTCTTTTGTCATCCAAATAGGTAACTCATATACATGCATACATAGGTGTGTGCACGTTGCACCCGAAGTTGTTTACTATGCGGACCTTGTAGAAACCCGATCAAATTTCCGTGCGGTCAAGCGTTTTTGCCATACCTACTATTGGAATCAAATGTAACTGCCCATCATTTAGTACCCATTAATATCACTGTTAATTTTAAACGTGGTGCTAGGCAACTGGGCCTGACCCAGTTGTAAATGTCCCTTTGTGCCTATTGGCTTAGCTCTGTTCTGTCTCCTGCTTGATATGGAAGGAATTGGAAATTATGTATTTTTCTAACTCCTCCACTGTTCTTTTCTGATTAATTTCGTTGCGGGATCCAAGACGGTTGAATTGATTCTCCGGGACTCCGGGAAAATAAATACATATGTAGGTAGTCATTTACAAGGTAAGCAGACTTTTTTCGGTACCTACTCTTATTGATATTTAGATTTTTAGGTGAGGATTCTTGATACTCGAGCCTAAAAAAGTTGACCACTCGTGTAATGATATTCCTTTAGACGCCAATCTAAAATGGTGTGCCAATATTTACATTTTTATGTAGTATTTGATATATATGGCCATAACAGTTGTTTGAATTAAATATCCAGTTGTCTTCCATATTCGTGTCGTATAATTTAATGTTAATAATATTTTATTGTCATACTTTAGGAGCTTGTCGTGTTAAAGGATTCCTTGAAGGTACTTATTAGGGATCTCTTAATTAACTTAACGTGGGCATGGTTATGTTACGTACCAAGTTTTCTATGAATTCATACGACACATTCATTATGTCACTACATAAATTCAGAACTGATGTTTTAATAAATGAGGTTATTCAAGTAAAACACTTCAGTTAGCAAAAGGAATATTTTAAAATACGTTATTTTATAATTTAATGTATACGACAAATATCTTTCGACCTATTCAAGCGCCATCTCGTAGAAAAGCTACGATACTTTATATCTGTTTACTAAGAGACAATCGTGCCTCGATGTAACAAAAGTTCAATGCCGCTTTGTAATACTCTTGCGTCTGCGCTGCCTTACGTATCGGTCATGTAAGTTCTGGAAAACCTCTCCAGATGGCGTTGTTTACAATATTTGATTAATAGCTAAATACTTGCTAAAAGAGACGATGCATGTCGAGTTAGTATAATATAGGTATTAAAAAAATAGGTATTGGTAAAGGTGGATGAAATTTGATTCAATACAGATCATCTTCTGGCTGTTAAATTAGTTTCGTAGCATATTTAGTTCGTAGCTGAATATTTTAAAACGAGTCTATCACAAATGCTTGACGTAAACGTAACTTAAATTCGAACGATTTTAATATTGAACATTTGTTTAGAAAATATGTTGAAGATAAATCAAGAGTGTCTTCATATACCTACAGTTCTTTATTTATATTCTGATGGTCCTTGCCTCATAAATTCAAACCTCATTGCTATAAGATAGTTGTATTCTTAATTCAAAAATCATTCCAATTTACTTCACGTTTACTTCAAGCTACGAGTATAATGCTAAGTATAACGCCGAAATATCAACATACTATATTTTTTTGATGAAATTTCGACGCCCTGTGATTATTTATTTTTATTTCTTCATGTATTAATAGTTGTATCGTTTCAAATAAATAAAAAACTACTTACTAAGCGGCTATTGGAGTGTAATACATTTTCAAGTTCTCTGAAGCAATATAAAAAGAATATATATGAAAGATATTGTTATGGACCCATAAGCCCATGACTCAGCACCAGTTATCTACCGTCATGTCTTCAAACAAGGCTGTTGAATGTTGGTCTCTCCGTGAGAACATAACTACTCACGCGTCACGCCCTACTTTCAATTTCATAGTGCTAATAACACATACTGCGTAATATTGGTCAAAAATACTTGAAGAGCATTTGAACGAGATACTTACTTAGACTACTTAATAAGGGCCTTTGAAGTAATCTTTGATGGTGTTGAGATCTGAGACACCATGGTAATCGAAGAATAAGTCATGGCTTCTGAGGTCGTTGCAGGAGAATATTGTTATTTAGATCAGACTGGAAACCAATCTTGTCATAGTTAAGAAATGGCTAAGCAGATGGCGGACGAGGAGTGTCACAATGTCAAGAAGTAAAGAAACCTTTGAAACAACCCCGTTAAAAAGTAGTAGGTGAAAGTACGATCTTGCAGAAGTTCTGAATTTGCGGAGCCATGGTTCCGTTATAAAATAAATATTAATTTAAACTATTAAATTAAATAACTATTAACTATTTAATTTTATATTTTTTTAATATGCCAGACTGAGCCTTGTGGTACCAGGTTAACGGAACATCCTTTGCCCGTACGAAAGAAAATCCGAAGGAAAATTTTTCAACGACTTTTATAGGATTAACCTAAATTATTATTTATAGGATTTGACGACCGATGTGGCGCGGTGGGCGAAGGTCCGCCTGCGACGCAAGAGGTTGCGGGTTCGATTCCCGCCTTGGGACAAATGTTTGTACGATCTACAAATATTTGTTCCGGGTGTTCTGGGTATTTCCTATGTATAATAAAAATATCTATATATGTAATGTATTGTATTAAGTATATCAGTCATCTAGTACCCATAACACAAGCTCTGCTTACCTTGGGGCTAGATGATGCTGTGTGGATTGTCCAGCAATATTTATTTATTATTTATTTTATTTAATATTTATTAACAAAAAAAATGGTCTGCCACTGCTGTATAGAGATTTTTTATAAAGCAACCTTTACTAACAACTTCAATCGATCTTTGCAGTTGTAGGCTGGGGTTCAATGAATTATTGGTGTCTCTTTGTTTGCCTATTGACGCAGCCGCAAGAAACATAGTTGTAATTATTTTTATTACATTTATTTGTTTTTATTTATAAAACATAGGATTGTGTTGCTGATCCTTGTGGGGTACAACCTAATATTCTATTTTAGATAATGGCATTCACGCCAACCCATCACAATATCATCTAAATTTTCTGCTCTGGTCTTTCATTCTTTTCTTAATCCCTTCGATTTGGCTAACGTTCATCGTCACAGCAAGTCAGGTTTACATACTTATTTCCGTTTCTTCTAACCCTTTATTCATGCTTCAAATGCCTCTTTTTGTTCTTCACAACATACAATTAACAAATTACTGATTGCGATAAAAACCGACAAATTCATGTGAGCATAACATACAATCAATTCGCATAAAATCATTGCCAATGTAAAACAATAAAGACATGTACCTGAGTAAGAAACACCCATGTAATAATCTGCAATTGTACGTCGTGTACAATTCAAAGGGATTTTGTCACCCAAACGTACCTTATGTCACAACAGACTATCAAATATCAATAAATATACTTTTTTTTTGTTATAATTCTGATGTAAACACGTTCAAATACTTTGTCACGCCGATTCCTGTTTAGCCAACCTTGGCGGCCAACGTGTGTCGATTATTACATAGTTATTCCTTGGCCGAATATCACGTACAAATGTGGTACATTTTTTCAGTGGAATCTTGAATTTTGCAATCTTTCTTATGGTGAATTGTACCATGCTTAACGAGCTGTAGGTGTATAGTTTTTATAGTTCAATCTGATCAGCCCTATTGATTGCGGTTCTGGAAATTGAAATCTTGTCTCTTGTCTCACTTGTGGTATATAGAATTTGTATAACGAATACCTACATAAAGAATTTTATAAATAAAATACCATTTTGTTTCTCACTATGATAACTTACACAATTGATACAAACCCAGTTTTAGTCATGATTAATAGTGATGCACTCTTTGGAATTATATAAAAGGTGACCTAAAAAACCTACATGATCATAATTACTTGCATTTCACGATCACTCCAAATCGATCCATTCTATTACTCGGTTCGATACTATGCGATTGCCGATTAATTTGATGCACTGATTAGTAATTATGGTAGCTTTGTTCTTATCATCGGCTGCTCTAATGGAGGGTTTGGGTCCGAAGCGGTGTGGTGCTGCAATCGTTGCCTTGTTCTGATTCCGCAACCGGAATATAAGTGATTTTTATCGGATTTTCATTCTTAAATGTTCATTTTTCATTTTTAAATGTACATGAATACATGTTTATATCGTGATCCATACTAGAATACCTAATACATAAATTGTTATAAATTTAAAAAAAAATGTTGTGATGCAATTTGTTAATGACATAATTTTAAAGTCAGGCTCATATACTTTCTTGAGCAATATACATATTGTGTTAACTTGAATCCGAAAATTTTTCGTTGTATATCCATTTCATTGCTCGTGACAGTACAACTCACGAGTTGTACATGATAATTAAAAACCAATCATTATAATTATCTGAAATCGCAGAGTATTTGAATATATATATATATATGTTTATGTATTTGGTGTAAGATTTATGATCATAACTATAATAATATCTAATTTGCCATCTTAGCCATTTCCGATGACAAATAATAAAACCAATTAAGACTGCACTGGGTTTGGTTGCGTCAATCTAAAATCATAAATATATATATATATATATATATATTACCAAAAACAAAATCTGCAGTCCTTTATCTTCGTAAGTATATCACAGTATGTGGTAAATATTACCTCAGAAACTGATAGGCATCGTTTAGCGGATCAATAGGTATTGTAGCTAAGTTTCAACACAATACTGAGTCAGACTACGAAGATGTTTCCATGAAACGAGCATCTAGCTCACCACACCAACATATCAAGCTGCCCCAATCTGTCAAATTTTTTTGATAGTGTTTCAACTTTATTTCAGAAGGATAAGGTCCATGTTCAACTGTTAAAATTTTATAGTTTAGGATAGCTTGATGTGTTGGCGCCTGTACTTTAATTAAAGAACACTCAAGTACTTATAAAATATAGGTAATTTTATTAGAAGCAATAAATATTTACTGGAATTGCTGTAGTTAGGTAGAAAATATTGTTCACGTGCAGAGTTACCTAATTTGAAATACTTTAGATTGGGCTAACGAGTTCACTAAATTAATTCATAAGAAACAAATCCATTTAGAACTCCAGCTTGACTTTACAGTTTATTTCCTATTTAACTCTTTTATTTTTTAAGGTAATTGTATTCTTTCGATTTGTTGAAATTCATAAATTACACGGTGGTCAGTAAAGAGAAAGAGAGAGAGGCACAACCCTACACGAAATAGCAGTTTGGGCGTTTCTTTCAACATTTTGAGAACGGCCACCTTAAGGCCTAGGCAATATGACATATTATCAGCCAAAACAATCGTCAAAGTCCAGAATGTTTAGGATTGACCACGTGACATTTTAGTAACGAATGACAGACCTATACATTTTGATCTTATCGACAATAGTTGTCGGTGATTAAATGTGAGCTTGTCTAGAAACCCTTGTAGGTTTAGTACCTTAGACACATGAGAAACTCCACTTAAAATAGGTACTTATATTCATAATCATCATCACCATCTGCCTAGTCTTTTATTAACTATGTTGTGTTCGGCTTCCAGTCTATATTGATGCAGCTAAATATCAGTATTTTACATAGAGTGACTACCTATCTGACCTCCACAACACAGTTACTGGGCAACATGATACCCCTTGGTATATATACCCTTTATACTTATCTTTATATTATGTTCTAAAAAGTATAAGTCCTAGAAACTTGCAACAAATGTCGTTATCGTCAATTGTGCTCATAATAACACGAAATCACAAGACGCTAATATGAATAAAGCAACTTGCTAATGCAAACAACCACAAACTATTCCATTAATTATGTTCATTTACCAACTTAGAATTGCAGCTGCCCAAATATAGAACTCGAACAAAATTGGCTAAGCTATTCTAACGTTGAGGTTATTTGGCGGCAAATGTATTTGTGTTTGAGCTTGTACATATGTATGTACTATGTAGCGGTTTTAAGTTACCGGCGATAAGTTGCATGGTTCCACTTATCTGTCACGTTTGTTTTTTTCGTCAATTAACTAAAATATATTTGTAATTTATTACAGCATTTCCCGGTGTATTCGACGACGTAATGCTTATTCTTGCTAATGCTATTAAACTTTTATCTAGTCAAATTATAATAAAATAATTTCTGAGGTACTGCGCGACGCATCTTGTAATATCAGCCTAGAACTTCATTATTTAAATTTTCTTTTTTAACATGCAGAGACAACAAGTCAAAGTAAATAGAAATGCTTTTTGGATACCAACCGGTAGTTACCATAAAAATCACCCCTTAAAAGCTTATGAGAATTGAGCGGCGGATTAGGTTATCTCGATTCTAGATTATGGTCGTTAATTAGGTAAATCGTCAATCCCTAGCATCACTATCAGGTGGGTAACACTGACAGTAGTTTCCAAGTGTGATGGCCTTATACGGGACGAAAACGTCGTGAGCGAGATGATATATGAAACCTAATGGGGCGTTTAAATCTTTGCTGGTTACAGTCGCAAGCACATCAAGCTATCCCAAACTGTCATTTTTTTCCAATTGAACATGAACCTCATTCTTGTGCAATAAAGATGAAAAACTATCAAAGCATTGCATAGCGATTTAGCATCAATAAAACTTTATGCATCCGTGCTTCAAAATTGGTTTATTGGTTCAATGGTGACGTCACTGTCTTGTGTTAGCATTTATCTCTTATGATACTGGTTTATTTGTTACTAAAGTGGAATGAGGCGGGACAGATCTGTCGCATGTCAAACGATCAATGGGCAAGCGCACGACTCAATGGGCCCTTTACGCGGCAAGTGACAACTGCAGGCCTAGACGAAGATGGCGTAATTAATTTTCTTAAAGACTGGTCCCAAATAGTATTAAACAGAAACAGAATGCATGGCAAAGGCCTCCCTTTGCCATGCAGTGGGAAAGTCCATTCAAGTAATAATAAAGTAACTGTCGGCTGCTGGAAGCACTCTTTATCCACAAATGTTTTGGTCTAGTTTACTTATTAGGTAAGTTTTTTAGCGATATCATTTTAAGCAGATAATAAATGATCGGACGTTTTCGAGGATGTGACTAAGAAGTACAGGATATTGTCTGCCGCAATTTATAATTAAACTTCCTTCTTAAGTTAAATAAGCATCGGTATTATTACATCATCGAATCATTTTATTTCCCACCGTCTGTCAAACTGTCATCGAGCGGTGCAAGAAGACGCTATAAAGATATAATCACTAATTTTGCTTAATTTAAAGGAGATAACAAAACCTACATAGAGTTCCTATTCAGATAATCGCTTTGGCTAACGTAAGGCAACGAAATCTGTCCTTTATGATTGATGCATTAGAGCTGTCAATCCCCTAAAACCACCTCGTCTGACAACTTCATCAGACCTAATGAAGATCGAGAATAAGATGAGCTTGATACTGAATCTATCAAAAAAATTCGCTCGTATTTATCATTAAATAAATACAAGCGAAGTTTTTTGGTCAAGGGTGGCCAGCTAGTCGACTGGAACATGGGTATCATAAGGCAACGCTTATTGTATTTAAGCAACAATTTTAATAGCTATCATAGGTTTCTGACTATATTTACACTTGTAACCTCATTGAATATTAATACAAGCAATTATAACTCGATACAAAGCGCGTACGCAACTCAGCTAAATAATTATTAACTGCAATAAATGGCGCACCAAATGTATGTAGATCAATTTGTTTGATACTCGAGGCACGTAACAATGTAGGTAATATTGTGATCGACGCTTGCGGCTTCGGGATTTCGAAAAATATTAGTTGTAATAAGCTGGTAGGTAGTGTATGCAAGAAATGTGGGTATATTATTAGTTCATCATCTGCCTAGCCTTATCCCAACTATGTTGGGGTCGGCTTTCAGTCTAACCGGATGCAGCTGAATACCAGTGTTTTACATGGAGCAAATGCCTATCTTACCTCCACAACCCAGTTACTGGGCATCACGATATCCTTTGGTAAGACTGGTTGTCAGACTTTCGGATTTCTGACTACCCGTAACGACTGTCTAAGATCTTATTAGTTGTAAGATAGAAACTGCGGTACCAAAATATTGGATACTTTACTTTAAGATCGATGGCTACGGTTTTAAACCTTATGGGGCGTAATTTAAATATTCTTAGGTACCGTCTCACCATGTAGGTATTTAAAACTGTTCAGACATGTCTTTGGGCCTATTAACTACAGTTATACCTCACACGGTCAGCATGATGCGTAAACATTAATTTGCACTTAAAATTTTCGCACATCGCAAAGTGTAACATTTTGAAAGCCTGTTTCATGTAATTCCACATAACCTTGACCTGGTACATTTTTACTTCAAAACTTTGAGTAGGTTCTGGATTATTATGCGATTTTGTCCTTAGATTTGGATGCGGTGATTTATTTAGGTTCTGCTATGAACGCACTTAGGTATTTATAATTGCGTATTTATGTGCAAACTAGGGTTGTAATGGAACCTCGTCCTGGTCTCCACATTCGCAGAACTTCCGTAAAATATCTTACCCCTATATCCACTTCCGCAAGTTTTTAACGAAATTGTAATAGAGGTCAATATGGGAAATACCTTTAATTTTCTAGAGATATAACTAGAAGTTTTATTTGTTGCTCCCATGTATAACCATCGCCAGGTTTAGTACTAAGAGAACAGCTGTTCAGTAGACCCAGTGACAGAGCAGCAAAATATTTTTTGGGAAATACAGTTAGTCATTTTTTTAATTTTGAGTACCATTGGTTAGTTTTTTTCATTGATTAAGTTTGAAAACAAAACAACCAGGTCTGTCTCCATCTTCATTAGACTCAAGTTCCGTTCCTCCAGCGACGATTCCGAACAGTCTTATTGTTTTGTATTAGACGTATAAAGGATGAGTGAGTCTGATTGTTTTGTATTAGAGATATAACTGGGCTTCAGTTACATCCCTAATACAAAACAATCAGACTTTAGAACAAAACAGGTATATAGTATTCCAGTTTTCTGTTTAAATATAATTGCAACCAAATTAATTGGTAATTACAAAATAACAATCATTGTACCAATATATTGCCGTCATTTTGCATTGCTTCGTAATAATTCATCAAAAGACTAGTGGTCTTAAATTTTCGTACAGTGTTATTTATTATAATCTTGGAGATGATTGGAATTTAATAATAATTGTATAACAGTTCCAATCACAAATATCTGGCTCAAAACATAAAATTTTACATAAGAACTAATTTCTTTTGATTGATTTCCCTCGTTTTTACGATTAGATGAATATATTTCTAATTTTAATATTATAATAAAACTGTATGTAACTACGAGTATCATAAGTAAACTCATATCTGAATTGCTCATGAAAGCCTCTGTGTGATTTCTTATTAAGTACGCATTTTAGTAACTAGATTTAATATACGAATACTTTTAATGGTGAATCTCAACAGTTGTTTTTTTTTGTGTCCTCGCAAGCAATACCTCATATAATATCAATGTATTTGATGTATTGTACTAATATCTTGTTCTTAATAGGTGCATGTGAAGAAGAAAAGAATTTCTTAACATTTTTTTAAAACAATTCAGTTAACATATTATTATAAGTAAAATATCTTGTTCTTCAAAAGTAATTAGATTTTAAATTGTATGCTTTCTACATTTTCACTGATTCACTATTCCTAAAGAAGGAAGGATTTATTTCAACTATTTTCTGAGCTATTCATAGACAACAGTCAACCCCATATACTGTCTAAGAGATTGATACGGACGCCACACGACGCTACACCAAGCCGCACGCACCGATGGTGCAACAGAGGTGCTTGTTATAAATACAGTGGCCTGCTGAGACCTGCACCAGTGTCAGTTCAGCTCCTGTCGGCTCCGCTGAAGAGGACGAAAGTGACCTACCTGTGAAAATGCGTGCCTTCCAAGTAAGTATGGTGTTTTGAGCACAGATACGTTTTTAATAGATTTATTTTACTGTTGAGGTTTTTTATAAGCGGTTACATGATTTTGCCTCTATATTTTGTACAACATTTTAAGAGTTCAGTCTGGATGACGAACTATGATTAAGTTATTACGAGTTCCTTGAACATTAAACAGTATTTGACGAGGAGTCTGCTACACATATCTAAAACTAGAAACCCTACGAAATTTCTTTAAAATACACGAACCTTACGGAGTAACCTTTTGAAATGATGGTAAAATCCGCATAAGAACAAAGGCATAGAAGCAAGTAATCATAAATCATTCAAAATGGATATTGTTAGAATAGCGGTCTCTATTTCGGGTTTTTAAATTATGATGAATTTAAAAATATATATATTTTGAAGGTAAGTAGGTGAAAATTGAGATTAAATAACTCTCAATTTCCTTACTTTATAACCTAAATATTCCCCTTTGCGTACAGTTTACATCCTTCCTTATAATATCCGATAAATATCTTCCACTACATAATAAATGACATAGGTTTTCAAAAACAAAACATTTTAATTATCCCACTCTTTTGACCGACTTTATGGTTCTAAAAATTGTCTTTTGCAGAGTCTATATATTTTATTTAAGATTGCTGCTTTTGAAATAACCATAGTTTATGTTCATACTTGTCAAGTTTCCTTCAATGCAAAAGCCATCATACAACAAACTACCTGCAAAGGGTGGCTCACGCAAGTCGCCCTCTGCATAGCGTTTTCTCTTCCATAATGAATTTTTATTGCTAGTCGAAGAGTTGAATTTATAAATCAATTGTATTACCAATTTGGTATTCTTCAATAGTACATGAGGCTTTCTAGGCACGCTTACATAAACTATCACACAGCAAAAAATTAAACTGGTATTCTTTATATACAAATATTTCTAGGTTTAAACAACATTTATTCTCAGAATATATTGTTAGTCTAACAAAAAACAACGAATATCGGTGTAAATTAAATTTATGTAACACTTTCAGCAGCTGTAAAATTAAATTGTAAAACCGTTTCGGTACATTAATTTAGTTATCAAACGGCTTGAAAACTGTTATTTGTGTGACAAACGAAGCTTACGACATGTCACAAAAACCACGTATTCATCATCGTTACGGTATGTTTAACAAACCTTGTTAGACGAATAAACGTAACGCGGAAAGTTATGGGAAATATCGATGTTACAATGTGACAAACACGTAATCGGTTATGTGGTTATGGAGAACTTATTTTCCCTTACCGTTTTTATATTCTGCCATACGTTACGAATAGTATTCTACTCAATACATTCGATGTTGTATGCGTTTTTGCTAAAACATAATTACTACGTTCATAATCATGTTGCATTGTTCCTCAATTGTCATTTCCAATAGTGGATTCACATAACTTTAAGTAACTAAGCAGGTACTTATGGTACTTTTAATCATGGTGGACCCAAAGAATGTAAAAGTACTGCATACTATTTAACATTGGATAACCTTTATCCACCTTTAGTTAGTAATGAATATAAAAATTACGTAGTTACAGGTGTTTCAGTTTCAACTGAAAAAATACTGTTACTAAACTTGGTCAGGTTGTGTAAAATCATTAACTGAAACTAAGTTTAATCCGTTTGAAGGAAATTATTTTTTATCAATTCTTGCAGCATTTCCTTTCGACTTTTTTTGGCAATATCAATGCTACGTACGCAATGTTATTGCCGTTTTAAACTACGTAGGCGCACTAGTGCTTAAGACTCCTTTAAAATAAATTACGGACACTTTAAGAAATAATAAGAGCAGTTTTTTGTCCGTCAGCCACAGACATTTTTTAGGTCTATCCAATACATGTCTGCTTAGCTAAAAAAATATTTTTATTCATGTCTTTTTATTATCAAAGGCAATATGCCTTTGACTCCTAAAAGCAAGTTTGATCCATTTTGGAGCAGGATCCCAGAAGTTGAGTGGAAAAAGGACCCTTTATTTATTTTATCGTATATGGCCAACAAACACTTGTTTATTCTGTTAATATTTAAAAATATTGTTCTTAATCTAAGGTTAGTATAAAAAATTCTTACAGGTTAGCACCGCCTGTAAAGGGATAATACAGGCTGAATTATAATCATCATCATCCTCTTGACCTTATCCCGATTTATTTGGGGCCCGCACAGCATGTTTTCTTCATCTCAAGAGTCACCTCTTTTCTAGTCATATCATCTTTAAGACAATCCATCCAAATCCATCTATCCCTGTACTCTTGTTACCCTGCACATTCATACCCAAAACTTTTCTCACAAAATGGTCATCATTCCTTCGAATAACATGCCCGTACCATGACAACCGATTTCCACACAACTTCTTGGTCACAGGCACCACTCTCAGACTTCCTCTTACATACTCATTTCTTATTCTACCACCACACATCCCGCACAGCATTCTCATCTCAGCTGCATCTAACTGCCTTTCATTCATCCCTTTTGCAGCCAAACATCACAATTCTGTTCCATACAAGAATAACTATTATCACTATAATTAATATTCATCCCACTCCAAAATCTAGTATTATTTCACACGGATAGTTACTTGTTGTACATTAATATACTCAAAAACATGTAAGATGGTAAGATATTGTATTTACAGGGTAATAGAAGATTTGGTACTGAGTCTGGTGCAAACTTTACGGCACAATTCTATCCCATTCCATTCCTGATTTATTCCCTTCATTTTAAATAATATTTGCTTATCAATTTAGTTCATTCAGTAAGTTTC
Source organism: Phlogophora meticulosa (assembly GCA_905147745.2). Classification (NCBI taxonomy): domain Eukaryota; kingdom Metazoa; phylum Arthropoda; class Insecta; order Lepidoptera; family Noctuidae; genus Phlogophora; species Phlogophora meticulosa. Next base: position 12,326,752 of record LR990520.1, on the reverse strand, counting down.
TTGTAATCCACACACGTGAAGTCACAACACCTGTACCATATTTATAACTTCAAAACTTCCTGCGTTTGTTTTTGCTTGTCCTATTGTTCTAGATAATACCCATAAAATGTACTACTATCAGTACATGATCGTGTGTAACAACATTGTTGCCCTCAGTTATGAATGAAATGAATCAGACATGACCCGTGGAACACTGACCTTAAATGTCACTGTTATAATTGGTGCGAATTTTCTTGATCTTAGTTCTATTGTTATTTGGATGGATTTGATTGGTGGGTTATAATACTTGTTAAGGTCAATGTTAGTAGATGTAATTAAGAGTGTTGCTGCAGGATATTTATAGAGCAGTTGTACATTTTGTCTTATATTATGTTGAATAAAATGATCAGGCGATATCATAAAAGAGTTTATTGAAATGTTGTAAACAAACAAGATGATTAGGCATTATTGTCACACAACAACTACAACTAGTCATGAATGACTATATAGTTATAATTAAATATCCTATTAAATTACCCTATAATATCATCAAAAATATTCATTAACTACCCCAACTGCAGAGCGTAAGCGTAAGCGCAAGAGCGTCAGGCAAAGTGATTTGACTGACGCTCGAGTTTTTCAATTATTAATTTATCAGTATCAGGCCGGAGTTTAAATGATGAGATATAATTACATAAAGCCGTTGGTCCCGCGCCTGATTTCTTTTTGGCTCTGTCAGATTGCCGACTTATCAAACTTTAAAAGTAAAAAAACATAGAGAGCACCTGCGAAAATGGCTAAATTCCAATGATATTGACCACTGTAACCTAAATTTGGACAGGTGAATATTTTCAACACAGATAGCAATAAAATGTATTTGTGTGCGTATATAATCTGTCATCGTTTAAACTACATACCTTATTTTCCTTTTACTAACTTGAGAGATAAGTGAATTCATAAAACAAGCGACTATTCAAGACCCACGATAGCGGGTTAGGCAAAATTAAAAGAAATAATATTAATTTTCCTATTACCTGATTTCAGGTTGTTATATTCGTCGCCGTGTGCGCTGCTGCTAATGCTGGATACATAGGCGCTGGCTATGGAGGTGGCCTATCAGGATACAGCAGTGGCCATGGAGGTGGCCTATCAGGCTACAGCAGTGGCCATGGAGGCTACAGTGGCAGCTATTACCCTGTACAAGCAGATTATGGTGAACACAGCCAGGATTATTACGTAAGTACCATTTAAACTTCCAATGCTAAAGCAATGCATGATCGAGGTTTCATTTTTTGTTATTGTTAATTTTAGTTTTCAGTCTTTTTACTTCAGGAAAATGCTGTTCTCCATCATTATTCAAAATGATAATCATTATTTTATCATCATCATCTTTTCATTTGAGTATTTACTTTGAAAAATATTCCACGAAGTACATTTATTTTAACCAATCTTATCCTTAGTAAGAATTTGTTATAAATTAGTGCTAAAATTAGCTAAAATAGTATCAGCAACCGATTAAATGATAGTGTACATTTCGTTAAACATGCAATATTTCTATGTCAAAACTATATAAGCAAAACCAGAGCTACCATGCCTCTTTTGTTTTGTTTACATATACCGCTCTGATAAATACACCGATAAAATCATAATGTATTATAAAACGACACAACGTTCAAGCCTTATAATCTTAATTTACGGCACTGTAAACCCTACTTTATCACTGCAACCATACGACTTCAATTCCTTTGTATGTAAGGGTATAAACCGTCATGCTTATGGTGTTAAGACACCATGACGTCCCATTCTTAAGGGTTTGCGTCACACATGTCATTTGTATTGTGAAGTTTGAGGAAATTCGGATATGAGTCGCCTCATTACACTACTTGATGCCGGATACTATGAATTTGGACTTACGAAATTATAAGCGGCTGATTTCTTGGTCTGATTTGATAGGGATGGTCCAACAATAATGGAAGTTGCTTATCTTTATATCGTTCTTGGCTAGAAGCTATAGTTATAATGATTGTAATGATTTTATAATATTAATGGGATAATAAGGATAGGCAGAAATTTAAATTTATATAGGGCCTATAATTTATATTTATATAACCTATCCAAGGTTGGAATTAACTGTAAAAAAACATGATTTCTATTCAACCCAGTGACATTTTTTTTTTGACGGTACGGTTGGCGCAGTGACTGAGCGATCGACTGCTGCGCCGCGTGTAGTGGGTTCAATTCCCGCACAGAACAAATATTTGTATGGCCTACAGGTAGTTGTTCCGGGTCTCGCTGTTCGTATATGTCACTTTAAATGTTTGTAAACGCATCCACGATACGGGATAAATTCCTATTACTTTTCCCAAAGGTTTTTATAAAAAAAAATGGAGAAGTTTACTACTCTAATTAAAAAATGTCATTGTGTTAGTTATATTTTTAATCAAAACGTAAATAATTGGGTAAGATAGAAATGATCATTATTTACAGTTAAAATAAATAATATCATAAAATAACGTAAAAGGGAAGAAATATGTATGAAATATTTTAGTGCTGGGGGAATCAAGTATGTATCACGATGTCATACTACCGTATGGCTTTTCAAACTATTGTTTATTGATTATAATAAAATTGTAATCATTGTTCTAGCAAGATATAACACAAACATGACAGACTCGAATCGTTTTTTTTTGTCCATTATGACAAAAATAAATTGAGCGCGTTGATGTCTTTTACTCTGCGGTTTTGAAGATTTTAGTTCATTTGTATTGCTCAAGAGACATTTACTTAATATTATATAGTCAATTCCTTGTTGTATCACTATTTGATTAATTACAATTATTACATTAATTAACTTGACTTATATAACAAAATCGTGTGTTTATAATAAATAGTTAGCAGTTATAAATTCATAAATATTAATGTTATTGTTAGACTTTATCATTAACTAGTAGTCAATCTAGGTCAATTTGTTCACTTTATTTATTTTTATTCGTATATACGTATACTTATATATACTTACAAAACAATACACTATTGGACATACTAGGCCAACTACACAATCGTTATTAATAAGAGAAAAATAAACTAAAATGATCTAATTAAACGAGGCGTTTACCGATTTTGTCCAAGTATACCATCATGACCTTACCATATAAAAGTCTGTTTTGTTATTTTGAACTTTATTTTTACTGCAGTAAAGTTCTTAAAGAAACAAAGAGACTCGGTTTTGAAGTCAGTTTTCGATACATGGTGTGTTAATATTTCATTTTGATATATTTTCAGTCATACCCGAAGTACTCATTCGATTACGCGGTAGCGGACCCTCACACCGGTGATCACAAGACACAGTGGGAGAGCAGAGACGGAGATGTCGTCAAAGGTATGATATTTGTATCTAATTCGTTGGAAGCCTAGACGAAGAGTCATTGATTTTGTATGCTACTACTTCTATCGATGAAAATCTGACGGTTAACAGAATCTAACTGTACAATTGATAAGGTGTTTTGATCCTTAATAGCAGGAAAAACACCGTGGGGCTAACATAGTCTTCTGTTTCACCCGTATAGATTACATAAATGAGGATTTTCCCGTGGAAATAGAAAACAAGGCCAATTATTCAAATTTCACGATTCTAACTGTTGTTTGTACAGAAAATTTTAAAAGTTGTCTTTATACAGTTTATTTACTAGGTGATGTATGTATTACTTCAATATAACAGTGCTTTACAAGTTGCTATGGTCTCATACTGACATGTCTCGATTCTCCAGGTGCGTATTCACTCGCCGAGCCCGATGGCACTACTCGTATCGTCGAGTACACCGCCGACAAACACAACGGCTTTAACGCCGTGGTCAAGCGCATCGGCCACGCGCAGCACCCACAAAACTACAACACTCACAGCTCTAACGGTTACTACTCACACTACTAGATGGCGTAGTCGAACTTGCCACGTAGTTCTACCGCTACCCAATAGATGGCACTGATTTAAGTTTGATACATAATCTGCAAAATTTTGAAATCAGTGCCTGACTGTGATATTAACTTCGATGTATTATTTATGATATTAATATGTACTTATCAAAATAGTTATCGTAAAGATAATTATTACTGTAATAGTTTGTAAGGTCTGTACAGTAACGACTAATTGTTGATTGTTTTGATACTGCGGGATGAGAAATAAAGAAAATATTTTCCTAGAAGTGTGTCTCAATTTTTTGTTCATTCACAAAGGAAAGTGATGAATTCAGCCGCTTTTCCTGCTTAAATTCATCATCGTTACAGTAGGAGTCCATGCATGAAACATTGTTGAGCGGCCATTAATAAATATTACTAGGACGTTCACACGTAAACGTCACATAACCGCAGCGTTATGATTAAATCCTAAACATCAACGCTTAGCTCCACACGTCGTGACCAACACTAATATCAGTTGACAAACAATCTTAAATAGACGCAACATCGACTAAATTATTACACTTTGTAATCGAAACGACACTCGGAAGACGTAGAGACATTTGTTAATTTGCTGAAATTTACGGCCGCGCGATTTCTAAGCGTGTAATGTGTAGATAGTTTTAGTTATTGACGGATGACGCCGGCCAGTGTCGCCGCATCGCTGTTACGCTTCAACAGACCGAACACTTAGTATCAGGATATTAGCCTAAAACTATGTTGAAGAAGCGGCCATACTTCACAACTGCCAATAAATTATTTTCTTTCGACCATTGTTTAGACTACAATGATAGATGTACGCGATTAATGCCAGTTTTTAGGGTTCCGTATCTAATGGTAATAGTTGAAATTGAACCCTGGTGGCGTGAATTATTCTGTCCGTCCGTCTGTCATGACTGCATATTTCAGGAACTACTAACGTTAACAACTTCATATTTGGAATAGTTCTAAGTAATGCTTGCTCAATTAGATTGCAAATTTTCATGTGAACGAATTGTAAAAATATTTTTATCGTTAATGCAAAAGGAGCCCAAAAGTTAGGTTGGAATTATACAGTGGGATCACTATGATACATGGGCTACCATGTAAGTATTATGAAGGGGATTTATTTACTCATCTCAAAATCTTTACTACCATTTTTCGACGCAACATTTATGAAAAATGTCCGTCTCTGTGTTCCTTATTGAATTTAGTAAAGCAAAAATTATAGAGTTATTCTTGTAGAGGTTTATTAAAAAAATACACGAAAATAAAACGATGCCTCTAAATAGTTTATACCGTTGGCTGTTGCTGCGAGTTAACAATGTAATTAATCTAGTTCTTACATCGGCTGTTTCATTGTAAGGTAGGTAGACTATCGGGCTCTTGATCTTTTCTGCCATTCCGGGTGCTCACCGGAAAAATGTTGAGGAAAGATTCCTCAAGTGTTACTTTAATTGAATTTCTAATGAACATGGCAATAGACTGAAAGTATTCGTACAACTTGAAACAATGTTGTTAATGGCTTCTGTACTTGAGAATGGTCTTACTTAGCAACAGATATTTATATACCCTCGCCTTAGAGTGAAAAGCTCGGGAATGTAATTTTGTTTTATCACAAATTTGGAAAGAAAACCTGAATTGAGCAATTATTTTACTGTAAACCTAAATATTTCGTTAGCATTATAGAAAACATATGGGGATGTTAACACTGCCTTATTTAGATAAGATCTCTAAATTCACAAATTTGCTTTCCAGTAACGATAATAATGAAATCCTTCGCTAACATTTTGTCTTTATAACAGACTTTCTCCAACACCTGACTTATTTCTATGAAAATGCCTAGACATTACCTGACTTGAAACATATGAGAACCTGGCAGAACCAACTATGTAGAACTAAGAGCTGTTACCATTCTGATACAATTCCTTCGTACTTTCTCATGACTCGGGGTTTTGGTAACGAAACTACAGCTAACAGCATTTAGCCTTTTTTTTTTTTCAGTCACAACCGAAATGCTACAAACATTATGCAGTCCAAACTTTCATTAACCGGCTTTATGTCAAGGTCTACAATTCAAACTGGTTCTGAATATCGTAATTATATAGTCAGATAACAATTACCATTGCAAATTACGACACTTACGATAGTGCGTTACGCGTAGCGACACTCTCTGTCATGCCATCACAGCTGAAAGCGCTCACTTTCCTTGATTTGCATGCTTAGTTAATTATGAAACGAGCTAATCATTACAGTTTATTGCATTGACTACGATGTTCGCTGGCGTTTTTATATTCAATTACCTATGGATTAGAATCATCATCGTCATCTACGGCCTTAAACCTTCTGCTGAGTGCCGCTATGCTTGTATTGTTATATGGCATTTATTGCTTGTTCATGTGGTCCATGCTATCGGAAAGTGTGTGTGTGTCTGTTTATCCGTCTTTCACGGCAAAATGGAGCGACGAATTGACGTGATTTTTTAAGTGGAGATAGTTGAAGGGATGGAGAGTGACATAGACTACTTTTTGTCTCTTTCTCTACTTCCTAACGCGAGCGAAGCCGCGGGCAAAAGCTAGTCAAGGAGAAACGATTCAACTTCTGGATCCTGCAACGAAATTAATCAGAAAATAACAGCGGAGGAGTTACAAAAACACATAATTTCTACTTCCCTCCATATCAAGCAGAAGACAACATTGGTTCATGTTAGTCAATCTTAGACCAACTTATACTGTAACAACCCTTGGAATTACCACTAAAAATAGAGATAACTAAAAATAGAAATAACTAAAAATAGAGATAACTAAAAATAGAGATAACTAAAAATAGAGATAACTAAAAATAGAGATAACTAAAAATAGAGATAACTAAAAATAGAGATAACTAAAACTAGAAATAACTAAAAATAGAGATAACTAAAAATAGAGAAAACTAAAAATAGAGATAACTAAAAATAACATCACTCCAGTATTCCCCGAAGGGTTGGGCTGGGGTGTACCTATAGTAACACTCACATATCCCCAGTTTTGCTTAAGATCCATGGAATAGGGGGCGAGCTTATTGCCATCGACCAGGCACACGCCCATACTATGGGCCGCTAATAAGGAAATTGGACATGTTTTTGTAAAAACTTCTGGAAATTCGCCTTTCCAAAATAGTGGCTCTACACCCTGTCCTCTGCCTTCATTATCCAATCTGCTTGTAGAATACAATATTACTCTATTTGTCCGTAATAATGATAAATTTATTCGCTAAGTTTTTCGGAAACAGATGCAAGAAAGAAAAGTAACGATTTCATTAACACCAATTAAAGGTTTAATTTATAGCATGTAAAGTGTAATGTACAATTATCAGATCGTTTCTGGTAGCTGATCCACAATTACATGTATCGCATCCTAGTTGTGTAATTGTCATGTTAGCACGTGGGAGTGTGTGTGTGGGTGTGGGGGTGTGTGTGTGGGTATGTGTGTGTGCACGCACGCCCGGGGGGTGTTCCTGTGTGCGTTTATAAATAGGTAGGTGGTGGTTGCCGCGGCTCGTCTTTATCTAGCTTCAACCTTGAAATGGACAAGTTTATAGTTTTTATTTAATGTTCTTTTTTCATGTGTTTTTGTTTTGTAATATTGTGACGTGACTTTATGTGGTGGTACACAATAATCATGGATAAAGCGCTTGTGACATTGGTATGTAATGTATTATTATTATTTTCACTTCGTAATAGCAATCAGTCAAATTTACGTTTTATCATAGTTCTTGAATTAAGTTGCTATTTATCTCTTGGTGACAAGCAATACTTACAATTTCTGTTGTATTTATTGAATTAATTAACTGGTCTAGTTTGTACTGTTATGCAGTTAGGTAATATTTATAGTTGTATATTACAAGAGTAAACATTTTTCATTTCTAGATCCTCTTGGCAAATTTGTTAGCAACCAATTGTCAAGAAGGTGAATTTGTGGAAGACTCAATAGAAGATACGTCGGAAAAAGTGAGTAAGAGTAGATATAATATGATTTATTGATTATTTCCCAATAATACACAACATACGTACACTCATTCACATTATGGTCATGTCTTCTGTGTAACCAAACTTCTACTTCACATTGTAATAATTATTTTTATTTCTTATATTTTATTTAAAATAACGAAAAGAAAAGCATCGAAACAAAGAAGGTTCGAATTATGTTTTATTTTTTTAATAAAAACGGCGCACCGGATTTTTTTGGGGTAGTAAAAATAGTAAGATTAAAGGAGTGAGCTCTTCTAACAGTTGTAATTTAAATTTTAATCGTGTAATTTTTTTTATATAATTAATTCAGCGGCATCGCAAACAGTCGCCATTTTCCCAACTATAAAAAAACTTTCGCAAATTATTCTAATAATTTTCTGTCAGTTTTATATTGAGCAATCAACAATAAACCGATACTGATATACGTCAGCCTATAAAAAAATGCGATCATAGACACGATAGCACGCGAGTTTCACTATAACACTTAAACGATAGTCGCACGCGCACGTGATTTAGGTTCAATAGTAGGCGTCGATATTATGATTATCTCTTGTAATTATCTAAAAAATAATTTTGATTATTAATTTGATGTGTATGCGCATATTATAGTCATGTAATTTCTCTAAAAAATAAATGGTTAATTAGCAGTTGTTAAGCGTGAAATTAAACGTGAATATTTTTCCTTGTTATTAACATTGGAAAACATTTTCACATTAAGAAAAAATACAAACCTGTGTGGAATAATGAATAAATAATAACAGGTACTGTAAGGCAGAGGCCTTCAAACAACAACAACACTATTAAATGATAGCATTACTGTGAGGTCTTGAACTAGTGCTGTACGTTGAGAACAATCAGGTGATTGTTTTATATTTATGAAACATTCTTTTCATTCGGACATACAAAAATATCTACCACACATTAAACAAACGACACGTTCTATAGAACGTGTCGTGTGTATTAGTCGTTTTAAATAAATTTAAGATCCATTCGTTTTATATTCAATTACCTATGGATTAGAATAATCATCGTCATCTACGGCCTTAAACCTCCTGCTGACTGCCGCTAGGCTTGTATTGTTGTATAGCATTTATTGCTTGTTCATGTGGTCCATGCTATGGGAAAGTGTGTGTGTGTCTGTTTGTCCGTCTTTCACGGCAAAATGGAGCGACGGATGGAGAGTGACATAGGCTACTTTTGTCTCTTTCTCTACTTCCTAACGCGAGCGAAGCCGCGGTCAAAAGCTAATAAAACGACTAATAATCCAGCCTATATGATGCAAGGGTCTATTCTGCAGACAAACTGTACAGTAGCTATTTATATACGAACCAGATTTAGACAAGTGTCCAATTTTCTCTATTTAATAAATATTATATTCTGGACTTTACAATTCTAATGATACATTGTTCGAATTAAGGAAATGGAACAGCAAGTAAATTATAATATGTAGATACATTGCTGAACATTATGTTTACAAAAAAATAAGCTGATGTAAATAAATTAATAGTTGTAAACAGTTTTCATCTGCCTGGCTTTTTCCGCACAATATTGTGGCCGAGTACCAGTCCAACCTGATGAAGTTAGATAACATTTGCATGGTGAGACTGCCTACCTCATCTACACAACCTAGATCCTGGGTAACACGATACCCTTTGGTAAGACTGGTTGCTCGAGTTTTGGGCTACTGACTACCAGTAACGAGTTCAAAATTATAATGATCATGATCATAAGGTGTCAAAGATCTAAGAATGACAGCAAGGAAAGACTCTTAACGTGCTTTCCGAGGCACGAGACAGTATAACTACCAATTACTTTGCTATTCATAATAACAATAGGCACACTTGTCACTTTCTATTTAATGTTCTGTTCATTCATAATAAAGATACTAATCAGTTATTGCGTTTTAAATTTGAAATTATCAATCATCTAGTATTCATTCTCTTTCTATTATAAAATAGGATAAGCTGCTATTATTTATTGCATAAGCAATTCGATTGCTAATATTATTAAAGAGATTTCATCAATCATATTGTTATTAATCAGTTGTAGGGTGTATAGACATGTATTAACTTTCTAAAAAGGATTATCGAAATTCACATACCTTCAAATAAGTATGCTGTTATGTTAATTAACTGTTAGTAATATAAATGTAATAATTTTCTAAGTTTATCTTGAACATCACTGACATCGGTGAAGGAAAACATCGTGAGGAAACCTGGACTTATAATTAATATAAGTATGAAATCGCCAACCCGTCTTGAACAAGCGTGGTGATTAATGTTCGTGCCTTCTCTGTATGAGACGAGGCCTTTGGCTGGTGATATCATATTACGAGTATTATTATAATTATTTTTTTTTTTTTACTTTTTTATTGAGATTAACCAGAATGAAAAAGTCTTTTTAAAAACTGACTTATACACAGCAAATACCCAGAACACCCGAAATACACAGATTTATTTTTAAATGTACATATTTGGTACATTTAAAAATAAATCTGTTTGTTTTAACATAAAACATCTAGATTATCCCTAACCCTACCTAGATCTTGAGGTTTGTAGGTAATTGGAATTCCATAATATTCAATGCTGACATGTGCACCATTAATTCCAATGTGCGGCCTTCCACATTCGCAGCCACCTGCTCTAATTGGGCTCGCCGTATCAATGAAATTCTAGCTCCAGATCTCTGCGGGCTTTTTTGCTCAGAAAATAGGTAGGCAACGTGCGCTTATCACTACGCTTGCAACATGTCAATACACACAAATTAATACTCGTACTATCGAAAGTGGTCGCCGAATGTCGAAACGAATGCGGCCGCGGTTGTCTTGCTCACCCACTTTTCTCAAAGCAACACGGCTAGTTGAACTGTTACACTGCTCTACTTGGCCGCTTTTAATTTTTTTTATTCTTAATAGTATGCAAAACATAATTGCAGGAGCGAGGAACACGAACGGCTTCTAATTAGTACGTTGTCACCGGATTTTTTACCAAGTAAAAGTTTCTTTACTTTCGATTTTGATGTAATTATGCGCGTCAATTGTTTAATTAATAGCAGTTATCAATGACAGTTTCCATATCCGAGAATGTTCAGTAACATGTAGTTTTACGCAATCAATTAAAACAGCAAATTAGTACACGACTAAATTCATGCTGCACGTCTCACATTTATCAAGCAAAGTGTGAATGTTGAATAAACAACAATAACATTAAAAAAAAGTGAATCGTGTTAAGCGAATCGAAACGGAAACAAACGAAAGTGAACGATCTGTCATTGACATTGAGTAACACCGCGCGATGCGCATGCGCGCCGTCTGGCTCATCTTGAACTTGGCGAGAAGATGGCCGTCAACGAGTGACATTTATGCCGCCACAATGTTTACAAACATCGTGAAACTTGACTTGGGGTATTGATCTTATAAGCCGTTGAATTTACATTTTGATGATATGGATTTAGGTAAATCAAGCTCAACATGATTACATCCAATTAACATTTATTTTCCATAACCACTTAAGTAGTTTGAAGTTCACGCTTTATTTATATAGGTAAATGCAAAAAATATTTAAGCACAACAATTTGAAATTAACTAGATTAACTAAAAAAAATCAGAGTAATGTAGGTACTACATAATACAGTTTAATTTAAAATAATCTGGGGACTGTCTTGCATAAGTACCATTGTATTTTCTAAACACGTATCTATCTAGAATCATTTAGAACAATCTAACCTCAGTTGGGCAACAGCCAGTCGTGATCGAGAGTGATAAATGCCGCACGCGTTACGCCTAACGATTTGACGGACAGCCAGACATTAATACACTCACTCACTCTACCTGATTGTAATTACTCGCATACCTACGTTATGGAAACGATTAAAGCCCTCATTAGTTATTCAGAATATTAAACTGAAATAGCTGGACATGCAATCAATTGTCATAATGAGTAAAATACCGAATTATTACACGCAAGCTATCGCTTCACACATTCTTCAAAGTTTTTTTTTATCTATAGAAACATCACGATGTAATTGGAACAGTCGTAAAAAAATAATCGTTGAATTAATGAGTAAATGCTTTAATTTTTTGTTGTCAGGGAAAATCAAGCTACTCGTTCAGCTATGGCGTGGCTGATGGCAAAACTGGAGACGTGAAGAGCGTGTGGGAGTCAAGAGATGGTGACACTGTTAAAGGTAATTAATTAATTACGTAGATTGTAAAGGTTGACCTGGAACTCGTTTGTGCGTACGCATTGTTGTAATTTGTACATAAAATCAAATTACAACCTTGCTTCAATCTAACTAAAAAATGAAACTTCTCAAATCATAACTTCAGAAACAATAAGAGCGCTGAGTCTTTCCTTAAAATTATCAAAACCATGACGGAGACTACACGTGACTTACAAGCGTTTATCTACTTTACAGGTCACTACAGTGTAGTCGAACCAGATGGCTCCACAAGAACCGTAGAATATTCTGCAGGACCGAACACAGGATTTCAGGCCGTTGTAAACACAGAAAACCAGAGATTCGATTCTGAAGAAATAGGACGAAGTATAATTGAAGAGAAAGCCATGCGAGATTATGAAAAGTATTATGACTTTTCAGAAGATGCAGACGAGGATTACTACGAAAGAAGAAGACCAACTAAAAAGCCTTACGAACCCGTGCGCAAAGAATACTCCAATAAGAAAAGAACAAAGTATCCATCATATGCGGATCAGCCGTTAGACTCAGAACCAAGCGAGTACACACACAGTGTTACAATCAAACATCCTCGCGATGAGTTCTCTGAATTTGAACCACAAAGTCACGTTGGCTATAGTTCCGACCCGAATTGCAAAACTAAAACTAGAAAGGAAAGTCACAATAACAGAGACAATTTGTATTCAAACATAGTAGATCTAGAATTGAATAAGAAGTATCCACCATTTCCCTCAGATTCTTATAGAGATACCTACGACAAATACGCCGAACCAAGTTACGACTTTGATAGATACGTAACAAAACATTATGGCAACGGAAACTTTAAAGGGCATAAATACGACGATAGTGACGTCAAACCTACGTCACTGAAATATACGTTTCCAGTAATACCTGATGTGTCTCCACCCGAAAAGTACTACCCAGATGAAGTTCCTTCCAGACCTAAAAAGAAGAGGCCCTATAAACCTAGGGAACCAGAGCTTCGCTATCCTAGCGAAGATTTAAGTGACTACGTTTTGGTTCCTAAAAAGAAATTAAAGAAGCCTGCACCTACTGTCGAGCCTTACGATTACAGAGTTTCCGAGGATGAATACGAGCGTCCCCAGTACTCAAGCAACTACGACGATACATCACAGGATGACAGGTACCCCAGTTCCACACGAGGAGCAGCACCAAAGGAAGTTGTCCGAAAAGTTGTGAAGAAACGAAAACCCGTTATAAACTTGTTAGATATATTCGATATTTAAGAGTTTTGTTATAAATACAAATTAGATTATTTATACTTGTCTCACTGTTCTGGCTAAAGCCGTGATAGATTGTAAGTTGTTAAAGTATTGATAGGATAAAGTGAAGTAGACTAAAGTGAAATAACCAAATTATGTATTGTTATGTTGTAAGAAGTGATTTTTTCGCTGTAAGTCGTTGATGGAGAGGAGCAAATTGGAACCAAAGTTCACTAAACTAATTAACTGAAATATTTCTGTAAATTAAAATGCATTTTAAGTTTTTACCGTAGCTTTATTTGTCCTTTATTGTCAGTGTGTGATTAGATAGTGTTAGACAAATTCTAGCCTTTTAAATAGTTTCTTCGATATTAGACAGAAGTCGATTCAACCAGTATAGAATACGGGTCTGAAATCAAAATTTTAAAACATGCATTACGCATGCAGTAGGTATACGTTGCGCAAAACGGTCTCACAATGATAGTGAAAGTCCAAAGCCTCGGAAACTGGAGCGAGTGGGAGTGTCGGTGTCGTATTACCTCACAAGGACGTTCGGAGATATTTTTATAAGTCGCAATACACGATATTCCTATACTAAGAATTACAAATTAGGTCACATTGTGTAGGTACCAAAGTAGACGGCCGTGGCTTTGTCTTGATGCCGAAAGGTACTTATTTTCATTTGTATTGCGCCCTTTTATGTATGTGGTTTAATAAAATGAGTAACGAAATGTTTTGTGCGTATATCTTGAGACAAATCAGACTGAAGCGCATATACATACACTAAATATATCTACACATTTATCTAAATATTCGGAATGCTCGTGGCTAAAGAATAACTGCCGCACATGTCGATCGATAGTTAAGTTATGCTTGTCGAGGTCGGTTTGTGGATGAGTATGTATTGGCATAACACACAATTAGTCTGTCAGAACACAGACCTCCCCACCGCGTCTCTTAAACCAAATTAAACCGGCTATCACTCGAAGATCTTTGCAGACGTTATGGGCAGTGAGCAGCCCGAAACTCTGAGAACTAGACGTGCCTAGGAGTATAGTCTTACTTATTTGCTGGCCTGTGGAAGTCAGATAGTCAGTCGCTCGATTTAAAATACACCAGTAGTCGACTTCCAGTCTAACCGGAAGCAGGTAAATTCAATTCGGCCGCATTCCGTTAGACTGTAAATTGACTGCAACTTAGTTACAAAAAAGCTGAGTAAATAATGAATGCAATATTATAATCAAGGTGATCTATTTGTCAGAAAAGAGAATTACCGAGATACATGGGCCACCAATTCTTATTTGTTTATTTAATAGGCAAGGAAGTTGTTTCATCACCCTTAGCAGTGAATGCCAATCCACCCAATCCTCAGTCTGATCCGGTTCTTACTAGCCACCTTGCATAGATCGTCGCTGCACCTGGCTTGAGGGCATCCTATACTACGAAAATATCAATATAAGCTGAGAAAAAATTGGATTATAGACCCCGAGTGACATTGCCAAAACTACTATTAGTATAGCAAATTTTAACCTTTATCCTATTTACATAGAGTCAATAAGAGTAGATTAATAAACAAATCTCCAACCCGTACATCATTCATTGTTCATCGTCCCATCATTATAATCCTCCTGCCCTTATCCCAGTTTATTTCGGGTCGGCGCAGCATGTCTTCTTCTGCACCCCTTGTCATCTTTTTTCTAGCCATATCATCTTTTACAAAATTCTCTGCTTAGGTGACCCTCCATATTCAAACTCAAAACTTTCTTCACAACATGATACTCGTTCCTCTACCATGAAAAACGATTTCCACATAACTTCTCAGCCATCGGCGCCACTTTCGCAAATCTCTAACGTATACGATAAGTAAAAAAAAAGGTAATAGATGCAAATTGATGCATTTTATGCGGGTGAAGTGCCAGTATTTAGCAATTTAGATTTGCACGAAGCTTTAATTTGGCTCGATTCTGCAATATGATTGGTTCGCAAGCTTTGCCAAGTGCAAACATTTTCCCCTGGGAAAAACATGTCCGAAAAAGTACGAACCAATTAATTTACAGTATTTGTCAATCATCTAATTGGTCCAGTCCCTAAAGAAGTAATACGAGAGCAAGGTGCTCCGAATATGATCGTAGTGTGACATTAATGTCCCACGATTTACGCGTACTGTTATGTTTTATTTTAGTTGCACATGCCGTTCACCGGTGGCGGCCATGACACCGTCGGCATTGTCGCAATGCGCCCGCGCTGTGCCACGCGCCGCGCACGCGCAATACATGTCCCTAATCAGGGCCCAGAGAAAGGTTTCCGCTATGGTATTTAACATGTCATTTATAGCAATTGATATTTAGGGACGTGCTAGCATTGACATAAAAAATTAAAACAGATTTTAATAAAAGGAAATGTATTTAAGTCACCTGCAGGTAATGTGTAAATACGAACCGAATGAGAACTGCAGATGCATTCAAACCAGAAAGTAAAACCAATAAGGAACTTACGAAAGTAAAGATAATTGCCACTTCAGAATACCTACAACAGAACATTACGTAAAAGTACTCAAAAGAATGCACTTACCAACAAGAAGTCGTTCGCAACTATATTTTTATCAACATCTGCAAGTAGGTAGTTATTCTGAACTTCCAGCAATCACTTCGCTTTCTTCTATAAATAAATAAAGTTGCGATAAAGACCTGCGGAAATTAAAAGACGATAACTAAAACTATGGCCAATCACAGCTAGCTAATAACTTATTAACTATTAAATCCTTAGTATATTGTAACCTTTGTATTTAACGCTTGACCAAATATTGATAACAATTACATACTTGCTCTACTTCTTAATTGATAGTCGTGAGAAAAAGGTTTCCGTAGCTAAATCTGTCTATCACAGAATACCGTATATGGTCAGCAAAAATTCTGAACTACTTCGAGACAGTAGTCTTGTATATTAATCATTGTTTTGGTATAGTTTATGGAGTTCCTTACAGGTCTATGGGAAAAAAAAAACGTTTGGAAATAATAAACAGTTCCTTGTTTTTTTCAAGAATGGAAGAGATTTTTCTGTCTATTCCATATTCAAATCCATAATGCTAATAGATTTTAGACAAGTAACAACTTTGTTAATTAGACCTTTTCAATTATAATAGTCACAGTGAAATACTGTGAATATTACAATTGAAAAGGTCATAATTATTCTTAAAGTTGTAGCGCAAACTGAAGTTTATGTACAAGTGTTAAAGTTATTTTTCCAAAAACACATTGAATCTAAATTGAGAATGCCAAACTTAAAACCAGCCTTACACAAATAGGTTTTGTTGTCAATTTTTTTTGTTAGACTCGTATAATATGTCGGAGGGAGCTATGAGTCGGGTTGATTGTTGAACATTGTCTGCTTATTACTTATCGCAAACGTCAAGTAGTGAAACTACTTAGGTTGAGTCGATACAGGAAGCAGCAACACTGAGTTGGTGGCAACACTGAATTGACGTTTGCCATGGGAGACATGGCTGTTTGACTTTTGAAGTGTTGGAACCAAATGTTGGAACGAAATGTGGGACCGTCGGATTGAAATTTTTGTATGGAGACAAGGGTGCGAGAGGTTATTCTGCCATCCTGTATCGAACTCACCGCGTTTTCATAGTGTAATCCGATTCCACCTGCCTAATCAAGTGATATTGCTAAATTATGTTAACCTTAGTGGATTAATGGACGTCTGTACTAAGCGTTGTGACTATCATTTCAGTTATTTACCATGTCTGATCATCCTGATGGCGAGGTGTTTCCATGTGCTTCCGACATATATATTTTATTTAAAACAAATTTCATTCAACTTCATTTCTTTGTATAGTGTTTTAGATAATATCTAAAACACTATACAAAGAAATAAAAAAATAAAAAATAGATATACGAGCATATATTATATGCTCGTATATATCTATTTTTGAGTAATTATTGTGAATAAAATCAGATTGATTGGCCAATCTAACAAGGGATTGTAAATTCTTTGATAGTTCACCTACATCCTGTTTGTTGAAAACCCAAGATAACGTGTGTAGTTTAAACTGAATACATAAATAATTTTGATTTATTTTAGAGCATTACCACAATTTCTGAAGGAATGTGGATACTAATTGCCATACACGAACTAGAGCAGGCCGATATGAGTTGAAATATTATCAGAAAATCGTTCTCTTTATGACAGCTTTAACTAATACATTCTCTTTATCGCAAGGCGGAAAGGTTTTTTACTTTCAAGTGTGAGCACTTTACAAAAGTGCTATTACAAGTTTAAATTCTCATTGTTCTGCTTGGTAACATTATTTTAATTGACTTGAACATACGGTTTTGATTATATCTTTAATAGTTTCTAATGTTTGCGTTTGTAAGATTAATTATAGTATTTTTCGTTGACGTTTATTTCTATTGTATTCTTTTCTAAATAATTTAAGTACTTCATGCATAATTTTTGAACGTTCACTTTACGACTATGTGGCGCAGCGGGCGAATTAGAGGGTTGCGGGTTCGATTCCCGTCTTGTTCATGTTTGTACGATCTGCAAAGATTTGTTCCGGGTGTCTGGGTACTTGAAATGTATAATAAAAAATATATATCTATGTAATGTATTGTATTAAGTATATCAGTCATCTAGTACCCATAACACAAGCTCAGCTTAGCTTGGGGCTAGATCATGCTCTGTGGATTGTCCAGCATTTTTTATTTATTTATTATTTATTTACTTTTTACGTTTAAGAAATAAGAAAAAAATGGGCGGTAAAAAAAATCTCAAAAATCAAATTTATTTCAGTACATTGGTTTTCATATGCAGCTTCGATGAGAATGCTGAGGAGGATGTGTGGTGTTACGAGAACGGATAGAATAAGAAATGATCCTAGTAAGAGGAAGTCTAAAAGTGGTGCCTGTGACCCAGAATGTGGACCATGTTGTGAGGAAAGTTTCAAGTATGAATGTGCAGGTTACAAGAGTAGAGATGGATGGATCGTGTGAAAGATCATATAGCTAGAAAAGAGGTGACTATTGAGATGACGGCAAGTAGAGATGTATGGAAGAAGAAAACATGCTGCGCCGACCCCAAATAAATTGGGATAAGGGCAGGAGGATGATGACATTGGTTTAAAAACTAGATGAGTTATGTCCTGTCTGATTGCTCTAAGAAAAAAACAACGATACAAACTGAAGAGGTCACCGTCTCTTTTAAGTCCGGACATTGCTTGGCTATATACTAGTACTTGGTTGCAACTACATATAATATTCTAAATATGGACCTCGCCAATCAGTCATCCGTTTTATATCAACTTTTAGTTCTTTTAAAATGTAATTATGAGACAAAAATATTGTATGCCTACTGTTTCAGCTGATAAACTGGGTGGGACAAATGTCTAGCATTGATCCGTTCAATGATTACCGATTTCCTTTTACAGCAATCCCGGGCTATAAAACATTCTATATGACTGCTATATTATTATCAACTTAAGATCAATTAACAAATCTCGTCTCATAAGGCTGGCCGCACACCGGACAGAAGAATATAATGTATATCTGCGCACAAGCATGCACAGCAGACAGATATTTGTAGCGGGAGTAGCGCAAACAAAAATATGATATAAATGGATAATTGTGGCGACGCAAAGTAGACGTTGCGTGCATGTGGCGTCTCCGGTGTGCGGCCTGACTAAAGTTGTATGCAGACTGAATTATGACTGTTTATGAGACAGACTATCGCTCTTTGTAAACCATTATGACACTTATATTCGCAAATTTGTCCAAATGTACCATCTATTAAAACCTCTTTGGACATACGACAAAACTGTTCAGTCTAGTGTGGACATTGGTTAAGAACAATTAAGTATAAAAGCGTTATTAAGGAGTAATCAGATACTATAAAACTGTAGCTTTTTCCCCGTCACGGTAAAAGATAAGTTGTAGTAGATAGCGCATTCGTAGTATTGCAAGAACGTTAAATGCTCCGTCGCTTGATCATGGGCACTTATATAAATTACCTCGTTTAGATACTTATTCTAGGGTGTTAAAATTTGCATTTACAAGTTGAAAGACTTCCTGTTTCATCACGTACTGACTTATCTCACGTATACCTACTTATTTTGCAAATTAAGTGAATTTGTTTAACGGACTTATAATTTAAACAAATTGACAGTTAATTCGTCGAAACAGTCCTGTTAACTGTTTTAATATAATCTTAACTTCTCATTTCTTTCAAAGTAGTATTTTTTACATTCAATACCCTGCGTTAAGGCAACCAACATACCTAATAACGATCGAGAGATATTTATGTATCTATTTATTTTTAAAGGCTTCCTTACAATGTTGTCAATTAAGATTGTAACTTTGTTCATGACATTTCACCTAAATTCGACCGTCAGGTATTTTATCCGCTATTAACTGTCAGTTATACCATTCGCTGTTACAGGACATTATCTCTAGTTCCTGTGGAAACCAGATACTACAAGTAAGTTACAGGTCAGACCACAGTGTTCATGTGTATGAACACTGTGGTCTGACCTGTGAAAAACAAAACAACAACAGACTTTAAAACTGACAGACTTACAGAGTGTAACAGACTTTAAAACTGTACTTACGGAAGTGTTTACGTAAGTACCGTTTTAAAGTCTTTTACTGGGCAACATTTATTATGGCCCTAGTTTATTTATTGGTTAAAATAATTACTTTTCTTAATATTAAAGATTACATACTCGAAACGGGAAGTAGATTCTAGAAATATTTTAATTAAAGCGCTCTAGGTCCGATAGAGTGCGCTACTAGTCTCATTGAGTTTAATTTTGCAGGTAAAAAGTTATCAAGCATCTATTTTTCGCTGAAACATCAAAAGTCAGCGTGTTGGAGTTGGCGTGCTTCAGTGAACCCTAGGTCTATGTTTACTTTGACGAAACAGTATTAGAGTGAGGAGCCAAACTCCACCGAAATTTACGACACTTCGGTTTTACTTTCCTACGTAGGCGTTTCATTCTAATATGAATATTAATGCTATTAAAATTAAGGTTCGTATTACCATGAAACTCTTATTCTGAGTCGCTCATTCAATTTATCAAGGTAAACTAACTAAAAAAGATTGGTATATCTATAAGATTTCCATAAATTTTCTCCTAAGTTCGTTTTGACTACGCCATTATTCAAGTACTGCCTGTCATTTGATTAATATTTCCCTTCTTATAAACAGCCATAAGGTTCATGTAAGACCTTAACTGCCAAACAACGAGACACAATAGAAAATGTATTGTTTGTCGGTCATTCGGCGTTTAACGTGTTAACTTCAGTAAAATTAACACGAAATTCCTAATAATAATTCTAGCATAAAATATATCAACGGTTATGTAATGAGCTGCTACGTACATAATTACGCCGAGAAGATAAAAATCTATGAGTGAAATATGTTTAGTGAAATTGAAATGATAATTAATGCAAGCGATCGATAAAATGCAAAAAAATATCATCTACATGTCAAATACATACTCAATTTATGTTTGTGATTTCCATAATTGAGGATTGTAGAAAAATATTGTACTACTAGTGTGTTGCTGCCTATTTTGTCCGTGACAATGTATACCATTTAAAAGAAAATGATAAAAATAATAAATGACAAAGATTTGATTTCACACAAAAGAGTTTCATCTATTTTATTGCATCAATCTTTTCTATTTATTTTCTATTAATATACTTTTTTGTACACGAAATAATAAAATACAGGAAAATCATACGCGGTCTTGGGATGAATTGAAAGAAAGTGCTATATTGCATGTACAAACCTATCTAAATTAATTTTTCAGATTTTAATGATCTCTTGTTCATTTATATTATGTATTATGTTTTTACCTCTTCGTATCAGACCTACCAATAATAAAGTCGTGCCTAAGCGACAACTTGACATGTTTCGTTACGAAATCTATAATAAGATTGACACGCGTGAATTACAGTGTTGCCCATAACAATAGATTATAAACTAGACTTTGAAAGCTGTCGGGCATTGTGATCGTGAATCTGAATGTCAAAATATGATAAAGCAATTTAATATATCAATATTTTTTCCACTTAGTGAAAATTGTGACCCGAATAACCATGACCGTGGTTTGGGGATTCTTAAGATTGTACTTTTTTATTTGCATGCTTACAAGACACCACCGCGATTGTAAAATACAAGTTGATCTAATCAAAAATACGCATTGCATTTAAATCATTATGTTAGTTTTGGTTTAATCCTATATTATGATTGTTACTACCATCGGTCGGCTCCCAGTCTAACCGGATGCAGCTGAATACCAGTGTTTTACATAGAGCGACTGCCTATCTGACCTCCACAACCCAGTTACTGGGCAACACGATACCCCTGGGTAAGACTGGTTGTCACGCTTTCAGTTTTATGACTACCCGTAACGACTGTCAAATCTACAAATGACAACCTACATCAATCATAATATAATATTTCATGCAAAAAAATATGAGCTACATGTATTTCACTTAACAGTGATGAAGTATTTTGCAATAGACAGCGATAGATTCGGTCCAGAAAGACCGGACGAGCTCGGAGAAGCCTGTTCTTTGATTCTAAGGCTCACTATAGGTATCTACAGGTCAGATAATAGATGTCTGGTTTTTCGTAAACAGCCAGGTGTGGTGGAGTTGCAAACTACCATACGTAATGTGTGGTGGATGAAGTTTCTTTTCACAAGCCCGCCACATTATTCCCAAACCACCGCAGTTCTTGGAAACTAGAATTGACAATAGAAACCGACGAGTCCCGGAGAAATGATTCAACTGTCTTAGATCCCGCAGTGAAATTAATCAGAAAAGAACAGCGGAGGTATTGTTTTAGCCTATCAGATGTAAAAAGGCATGCAAATTTCACATCATATCATATCATAAAACTTCCTTGCACCAACCACTGAAATCTGTCAGCAAATGACTTCAGAACCCGACCTGTTATAATTACTATGCTTTTAAATTACACTTACTAATTACATTTAAGTACTCGCGTGTCCTAATGAAACTTAATATAATAGGTCTTTACCTATGAAATTGCCGTTTTGTATGAAAAAATTTAAATGAATTTTTTTCATGTATTTTTTATTTGTATTAATCGAAGTAATCACCCATGCAATCAATGCATCTTTGCCAACGCAGTGGCAGTTTATTGATGCCCTTCTTAAAGAAATCAGCTGGACGGGAGGCAACAAATTCTTCAAAGGCATTTTGTACTGCCTCTCGGGTATTGAATTTTTTTCCCGCCAAGAAGTTATCCAAATTCTGGAAAAAGTAGTAGTCTGTAGGCGCAAGGTCTGGTGAGTAGGGCGGATGACGGAGAGCTTCCAACCCCAGTTCTTGCAACTTGGAGACCGTCTGCTGTGCAGTATGAGGTCGCGCGTTGTCGTGCAGGAGCAGCGGAGACGAGCGATTGACCAATGCTAGTTGGAGATGTGCCAGCTTCTCCATCATTGTGTTCAATTCTTCACAGTACACATCTGCAGTAATGCTCACCCCGTTTGGTAAGAAGCTGTGTTGAATCACACCGGCGCTAGACCACCAAACAGTGACCATCACTTTTCTTGGGGTAAGTTTTCGTTTAGGGCATTGTTTAGGTGCTGAACCAGGATCCAACCAACTTGCTGAGCGCTTGCGGTTATCAAACAGAATCCATTTTTCATCGCAGGTAACAATGCGGTTCAAAATTCCTTCATTTGTGTGTCTGTTGAGCAGTGCAAGGCACGTCTCGACGCGTACTTCGCGCTGGCGATCATTGAGTTCGTGGGGCACCCATTTGTCAAGCTTTTTTACCTTGCCAATTTGACGCAAATGGACCAATATTGTTTTGACGCTAACGTCGAAAGCTGCTGCTAATTCAGCCGTAGATTGTGTATCATCAGCTTCCACAATCGCCTTTAATTCGTCATTGTCGACCAAAGTCTTCGGACGACCGCGAGGTTCATTTTTCAGGTCGAAATTTCCAGAACGGAAGCGAGCAAACCAATAACAGGTAGTGCGTTGGTTTGTAGTGTTAGCTCCGTAAACGTCGTTGATGTTGCGTGCCGCTTGTGCCGCGTTGCTGCCACGACGGTACTCATATTCTATAATTACTCGAATTTTTAACGTATCCATGATGACGAAAAAGATTTAGATGCGATGAAAATGTAACACTAATCAATAAACAAATGACTACTTTTGGAAAAAAAAAACCACGTTTTTAAAATAAAATTAATTTGAAATTAGAATTCTTAGCCAAACAAAAAATATTTTGATTTGAAATGGCCAGTACTGCAGAACGGCAATTTCATAGGTAAAGACCTAATATCATATAGATCACCTGTAAAACAGTATTGCGTTAACTATTAATAATTTGGTTCTGTCTGTTCTAGTGATAGATCGATTCGTGATGGTGGCATTTAATTTAAATGTACTATGCATATGTGTTAAGGACATGTTGGGCGAGGTCTTATTGGTACTCTGTACATGTTTTGATGGTTGTATGCTAATGTGTCGAAACTAAAGGATATGTTTCCGGTTGCAACACACCGATTAAAGAGGCTATTTGAGGAGGACTATTTTAGTTAAAGGGTCTGTGATGAAGTGCGATGCGCGAACTGCTCTCACTACCAAAAAATATTTTGTAATGCAATATTTTGTTCAAGATGTGAAATATTTGGATGTAAATGATTCTTGAATGTCATGCATACGTTAGTCCAATAAAAACAGAAATGTCAAAACAATGATTAAAATTAATTAAGATGTAGGTGGCAACGCCGTAAATGAACCATGAAAACTTATAAATCATGACTTAAAAAGCTGCATAGGGTGTTACAATGGCCGGCATTATCGCTAAAAGCGATATCTTACAAACAACTTTTGGATGGACGTGATAGAGTAAGAGAAAAGATCTGACTGATCTTATTGGTGATGTTTTCAGAAATGTCAGGTGCCAAGTAGTCGAACAGAAATATATAAAAACGACGTAAAAGCCGTAGGTAAGGATCGTAGTAGGTGGCGTTCTGTAGTTACTGCCCACCCTCATTGGAAAAAGTTATTATTTTATGTTTGTATGTAAGTATTAATTTCACCCACATATTCTCCAAACAATATCGATTTCAACTATCATGAATCTGTCAATATATCCATGAGTGGGCTTTGACAAGCTGCATTACTAGTATGAGACACAATTGTTGCAAAACTTCATCATTATTTCAGCAAATGCACAATAAATTGCCTAATTTGCCTACAAATTGAATGTTCATACATAAATTCCTCCATAACAACAGTCTATTTCTCAAAGCATATAGGGTTTCGTCAAAGGCGCTATTGATTTACGAATATTTCGCGGGTAATTCGATATTACTCTCATAGGAATCCAGTTACATATGAGCGTGGGTGCCAATGCGCCATATTTGATGAATGGCTTGCTCAACTTTACACTACGTCGGATGTTGTACTAAATAACTTAATTATAGGGTAATTTGATCGCTTCGTTTAAGGTATTGGAATGAAGGCAGGTACTTAGGTTACGATAGAACGTGATAATATTCTAAATTTTCAAATGCAATTAACGAATTCCATGATATTATAGAAAACCAAACAAACGGTTAATTTCATGGAACTTTACTGCTCCAAAGAAGCCACAAATGACAGCAGCGCGCTATGCCGTGCGTTATTCTGTACAAAAAATCCGTGATAATGTAGGTGAGGTGAAGGTGATGTGAGCTGTGAGCTGCTATCGCTTTTTTTATGGAATAGACCGGCTGCGGTCCCGGAGCAAGAAACTTACGTGACGCAAACTGTACTTAGTATAAGGTCTCCTTTATTGCAGATGTCCACCAAGTTATTTGCCTGCTTGCTTGTAAGTTAAATAAAAAGAAAGATAAACCGACGAGCGAAGGATATTTTTAAGTAAACCAGACTGAAGTTACAAAAATCATGAAACCTACCGAATCATTCTTTGCAAGAGATAAATTAACTAGGCTATAAAAGAAAAAACTCAAGCATAATTATTTATTTACACTAATCAGTAGGTCACTGATCATTTCTGGTATTGCTTTTACTGTAAATTATTACCTTCTTGATTGAATAGATGATACATATAACATGAATATCACTATTAAAAGTAGACCATCACGCACAACCTGATACAATGAGTTGAGTAATTTATTTTAGGCCCTCCAGCGTTGCAATTTTTCGTCAACTTTTCCTAATTTCCACGCTTTTTTTCTAATAATATTTGAAAAAATTAATGAAAAATGTAGATTTCTGTCGAACCCTATAAGATTTTGAATTAAACTAGAATAAACACTTCTTTACTTTTTAAACAAAAATCTTATTGGGTTCGATAAAACTGATGTAAAAGTACCTTAGAAAACGAACGTTAAATTGAGAAGAGCCGACGAAAGATTTAAACGTTGTAGGTCCAAAATTATGTACTAAACTCATGGATCAAGTTGTGCATCGATGCCTCTTCCACCCAGTGAAGCTAGAACATCCACTTATAAGAGATTACCAAGCCATTACATCAAATTAATGTAATACATACGCTATAACTCTTGGCGCCACTTCACATGCATGCTACCTGCTTTCATTTGAGACAAATTGCTCAATCGCTATGATTTACATCGGGCGAAGCCCAATGCGGTAATGAATCGCTAAAGAACACGTATGTATATCAAATACATGTAATGATATTAATAAGAATTATGAATGTCATGATGGCCCAGTGGTTTAGGCCTCGCCTCTTGTGCACGAGGTTATGGGTTCAAACCTGGGCAAGTACCAATGTGACTTTTTCAATTCATATGTACTTTCTCAGTTTATCTTGGACATCACTGACATCGGTGAAGGAAAATATCATGAGGAAACCTGAACTTATAATTAATTTAAGTCAGAAATCGCCCAATCGCCTTGAGCAAGCGTGGTGATTAATGCTCGTGCCTTATGCTCTATGAGAAGAAGCCTTTGCCCTGCAGTGGGACAGTAACAGGCTAGTATTATTATATATTATATAATAATATTAATATGCAAGGAACTGTCACTCGTTGCTTGTTAATGATTTTTGCATACCGACGTCGTGTAAAATATTTCTAGCATTAGTGAGTATTATGAGTTTTATACTTTATGCTGAAATACAATTACCTAAACAATTTGATAGCACTTGTAACAGGACACAGTAAATATCTGAGCATATAAAAGTTTTTTACTTCTGAGTCAAATGATAAAACAGCATTTAGTAACTACAATACTAATCGATATCTATGATAGTGAAGGTAAATACGTTGCATTAAAGTTAGGTAAGTATTGTTACTTTTCCGGGTATCGTGGAAGGCGCACTAGTTCTCATGATTCCCGGTGCAAGGGTAGGATGGGAACACCGGGGTGGTTTTAAGTCAATAAGATCTGACAGACACCTCCGGCTGCCCTAGGGCGGAGGACATCCATGAAGATTTTCCATCTCGGCAACAAAATAAAAAAGTATTGGTAATTTTACTACTAAAGGTAAACACTTTCCGCGGTATAAAGTTTATATGTGTACATATGTGCTTTCTGCCGTATATGTTATGCATATCGAAATACAAGAAAAACAGCTACCTACAAAATGGTAGCTGGGTTATTATTGGCTAGCGACAGTAAATCTATTACTTTATATCTTAATCTAACATCATGTTACCCATAATACCATTCAACTTGTCCAAACACTATCTTTCCCCCATCAACTGCATGATATCACCACCAACAAGTATGCAAAACAATTTCACAACACTAAATCTTCATCATGTATGCAAATAGGTATAAAAACTCGTTCGAATTGCACCATCGTGTGTAAACAGGCTCATTTAGTGGGTAAGTATACACCGGTCTTATTGCCCGCGTTGCCCAATGAGGCTTGAGATAACCGCGACGAAGTCAATGATCTCGAATAGATGAGTCACAGCACTCACAGCCACTTGACATCCGAGACTATGCGGTAGACGCTCACACCCCGATTTAAGGTGCTGTTTTACTGCGCAAGCCGCATTTAATAGAATATGTGATTTATTGTTTGTAACGCCATCTTGATAATTATGGCAAGTTCCCATAATCTAGTGCCAGTTAATAATAAATGTGGAGGTTTGCAATAAATATACGTTGTCCGCCCGCTTGTCCGTCTGTCAAGACCCACCTAAAGGGACCTAGAGGGGTTCCCGTAGACCCTGGAGCATGAAATATTGCAAATAGAAAGAGCTCACAGTACGATTATAGAAAGATATCTGAAATGTAATAAGTAACTTTTTTTTTTTTTTTTTTTTAAAACGTTGCCCCACACTAGGAATTTCTCCTGTATCGTGGGTGCGTTTACAAACATTTAAACTCACATACACAAACAGCCAGACCCGGAACAACTACCTATAGGTCATACAAATATTTGTTCCGTGCGGGGATCGAACCCACAACACGCGGCGCAGCAGCCGATGGCTCAACCACTGCGCCAACCGTGTCGTCTACTAACTAGTCGTTATATGACATATAATTTGCACTTTTTAACTGACATTGGCAGTTGGAGCATCATTCGTGGTGTAGGATGATGTACGAGAGAGATTGTTTTTTGAACTCCAAAGTTAAGTTAATATGTAAATTCAGAATTAGACATTCATAGACATTCTTGAATAAAAGTGTTAAATTCATTCGAATTAAAAGACGATACCCTAGAACGCTTTATTTAAAAAATAATCGTCTGTTCTAATCAGAATGGGTAAATCGGCCAGCACGGCAAAGTTCTTGGGGTGCCAATTATTATAAGATTTTTAACTATAAATTATGAAGGTCACAATGGAACGACACCTTATTCAATGCAGTGTGGTTTGCTTGTAGATCTAATTTTAATTCAGTGTTAACTAGTTTTCGAGCTATTTTCGGACTATGCTAATACAAATGCCTTTGTAGTGATTCATCGGGTATTATTATGTAGTTATCTGAATCAAATCTAAAAAAAGACAAAAAAGGAAGTAGGTTAAGCTACGCTTGATAAGGTGGATGGGTGACTGTCCATGGTATATCCCTCCTTACCTCGGAAAGTAGGTTAAGCAGTTTTTCTGACTGATTGATTGGTTAGATTTTAGATCATTGACAGTTGTTACAGGTTGTTAGCCAAAAAATTTGGTAAAATTGTTATGAATAGTTTTTAGAGTTCCGGGCTTCTGACTTAACCACAAACTGGATAATACGATACCACTTTTTAAACCACCCTGACTTTCTTTACATTTTATAAGAAAAGTGACCCAAAATAGTTTATTTTAAAGTATTTATTTCTTTAAAACGATACAAATATTAATATTTGAAGAAATTAAATAAAATTAATGATCACAGGGCATCGAAAAATTCATCCGCATCGCTGTCAACGGGAAAAGTGCCCGAAGGCTGGCAGCATTGCCACGTTGAATGGCATTGCTGATTCTTTGGCCAAAAAAGGCCAGCCCTCTGGTCAAGTGAAGAGTCGACCAAACGCTACGCGATTTCTCGAAAAAAAGAGGTTTATGAACAAACATAAGAAACCACTTGTTAATAAAAACTTATTATGCCTATCAGTACATTACCAAGTAAAGCGTCGTCACAGCCCATAACGAGATAAGATGGAGGCGTCTACAATGTCATTATGTCAAGCACGCACACATTATCATTATATTATTTCACTATCGAAACTTTTAAGTTAACTTACGAGTATAGGCTCGATGCATGTTTTATAAATTCTCGATATACTCGTAAATACTTTTGTCGCATCACATCGGCACTTCTGATGTCCCTCACGGAGCAACCATTTACAATTATTTTTTTGCAGAGTGTTCCTTCTTTTCTTTTGGCAAGAGATTTTTTCCTAAAAATTAAACATATTAAAATTACTCGGTTTTTTTGTGGAAACCTAATAATATTAGTAAAAATAGCCGGGCAAAGCTTCGTTGAAATTGGTCTTGCTGTTTCGGAAAGTAGTAGAAACAATCAGACTGCAAGAAATAAAAAAAAATGTTTTGGTATAATTCCTTTTCTAATTATTGAGTTTATAGCTGTTATTTTCTACATTACTAAGAAATATTTCAATTTAATTTGTTTGTATAGATATAGATCTATGGATATGATACGTTGATATATGTAGGTTATTGTATTTTTCAGCCACAAATTAGCTCTCATAGAATTCACACAACTTTGATAACTATTGTTTCCATGACCTTATTCTCAGTCTTAATTTAAACCTCTTCGAACTCTGGTATTTACCAATAAATAATAGTACGACACAATTCTCGCCTAATTCGGCTCGACTCTTGTGAGACAATGCAAATGTATCACAGAGTAACTAAAATTGTCAATCTGAGCAATTTTCCCATGGCCTTATTTTTGGTCACAATGAGTTCATGTTTCTGTTATGGCCGGGCGACATTTGGCACTCGCCCATTTTGGGCACAAACATTTTTTAACGCCACGAAATCGTCGTGATATTGAAGATAATAAATGTTTCTTGTGTACCATAAATATTTCATATAAGCTAGATTTTCAGTTAGTTCCATACAAGATAGTGATTTACGTTTTTTTTGCGTGCGTTTCACCGGATGGAAATAGACAAATTGGTTTAAGGGTCAATTATTATTACAGCACTTTCGTTTCCCTTCAAGATCGACACAATGAAATGAGATGATAACGCTGCCTTATGAATATTACCGATGCATGCCTTATGTTAAAAGCGCCCGAGGAAATGTTTTAAACAGATATTGCGCGTCACATTCCATGCTAGATATTACACACAATAATAGTCTTTCACCATATCCTTTTTACCTTAGATGACTTTTGATGATTACAACCACCATCAACTAAGGTGGTATGGGAAAACTGAACGACTCAAAAGAGAACCAACAAAGATATTTGCTTTCATGTTTACGACCACCGTACTAATTATGTAATTTGCAAGGGCTCCAAAATTTATCGATAAGGTGTCAGCTGTAGCTTACTAAGATTTACAACCAAACGAATTCGGTTTAAATCCGTGACTCTACAGGACCAATAATTTCAACAATGACCGAAGTAAGTAGCTAAATATATTTAGAGACAATAATTCAGACACCTACCAATATAGCATGTTTCAAATTAATTTATTTAGTACAGAATATACAGTAAGTAGGTACAAGTATGTGGTGGATAGTGCACACTATAAATGTATTTATTTACTACTATTCTGATATCAATTCTTAGCGCTGAACGCTTTGAACTATGGGCGCTAGATTTGTGTGGATACGACATTTTATATTGTTCAGATAATTAACTCAGGTAATTAGGAATGAATACAGTGCAATGTCTTCTAATACAAATATCATAAAATTAAACTGCAATCTTGTAACAAATGTACCTAAAGATTATTTCGCCAAGAGGCGAAGAACAGTCTGCGGTAATATGCAAAGAAAACGTAACGAATTTGTTCCTACGTGGTTAATTCCTTTGATCGCCTATTCATAAATAAACAATGTGAGGTATTCCGTCACCTAGGGCGACGTTCTTCTTTATGACGAATCTTTGGCTATGTTAATAAAGTCAAATACTGACTACTGTCCATGATAGTAATAAAAATAACGGCTTATTTCACAAACTTCCTACTTTTGTGACACTTTTCTGCTGTTTTTTTCAGTCCAGATTCTAGATTGTTGGTGCTGCAGCTGTTTTTGAATCTGATCGTTAAAATTCTACAGTGCATAAAAAAGGCCTTCGCATCCAGCTTATTCCACCGATCTAGTTTGCGGCAGCGCCCACCGCCACATATGTGTAGCTACACACAGTTTCCTGCGACACGCCCCAGTGGGACCCTAGCTTGTATCTATAGGACATAGTTACAGCCTCTATATAAACGCCCGGTATCTTAGAATTCGGCACACAACAAGCCCTAGTGCTTAGAGTGACGTACAGTTTGAACTAAGACAAAACTTAAACACAATGTTCGCTAAGGTAAAGTGATTTGGAGTTGGAGCTTGGTGACAAGTGTTTATTTTTGGTGGTTTTGTGAGCTTGTGGTATCAATAGGCTGGTGGCAAAGTTATAGATTATATCGTTTTTACACCCAAGTAAAAGTTCAGGAAACCATGTTTTTATAGAGCTCATGGGATTTTTCTGGAAATTTAATATTTTTACTCTTAAATTTCTCTCTTCAATCTTTTAAACTTACTCAGTTAAGCGGATGTTCCTTCCAAAATATATTTTGATGTCAAAAATTATTCAAGAGAGAGAAAAAAGTTCATGTCGTATTTTAAACTTGCAATTTCGCCCTAAACCCTTAATTATACCTGATAAAAAGTCATCAAATACCCTCTTCCTCTCACAGGTGTTATTCGCATGCGCGTTGGTAGGCGTCGCGCGCGCAGGTCTACTTGCTGGGGGTCACGGAGCGCTGTCGACACAGAGCATCGTGCTCGGCGCCCCTGCCCTTGCGCACGGCTATGGCGGTTACGGAGGATACGCCGCACCGGCCCTTGCGGCACCCGCTTTGGGATATGGATTAGGTATGGAATATCACTGTTTTATATAATTTCATAGATGTGTAAAGTAAATAAAGTAAATATAGTATAAAGTACGAGTATAAAGTAAAAAGTATATAGTATAAAGTAAATAAATCAATAACTTTCATTCCACGATGCATCTAAAAACCAAGCAACTTGTTACATAGAATTAATAATAGTAATTTGCAAAAAGTTATTGCCTACTATAATTGACACAATGGGTAACTAGTTGCTCTGTTTTTCGTACGGTATCTGGAAGGGTAAAAAATGGAACCCTGTAGAATCATTACGTTGTCCGTACGTACATCTGTCTTACCCCGTTTTTTTAAGAACATACTAGTATATCTATCTGTACCTCTATCTGCGGTAGCAAGGTGAAATTAATATTAAATATTAAAGTCTGTAGTTCATTGAATGGGCAAAAAAAAACAAAAAATTCCAAGCAATCAAGAGCGGGCTTCAGGCGCGCGAATCACACTCCGACTTACCCAGTTTCTTGTTATGCTTTCCTTAATAGGCCGTTGTTTGCCTCATCATCATCATCATCATCAGGCTATATTAGTCCACTGCTGGACATAGCCCTCTCCTAATGAGCGCCATAGCGCCCTGTCTTCAGCTTGCCACATCCAGCATCTGCCTGCAGTCTTACGCAGATCGTCATCCCACCTAGTCAGAAGGCTGACTAGGTGGGATGACTTATATTGATAAGTCTTAAACTTTTACAACAGGAAATTGTTTCAGTTTTTCCTATGATTACTAATAACGATTGTTAGGATTACTTTGTATGTGTGATGACGTCAGGTCACTTGCAGGTCACGGCGCCGTGGTTGCGCACGCTCCAGTATACCATGCACCCCTCGCGCACGCCGCTGCCCCTGTTGAGATATATGTAAGTTTTATATAAATGTATCTACATATATATGTAGATACATTTAAAGGTATTAGTATATACTAATACCTTAGAATCGTACACCCTGTTTTGAATGGAAAATTTGAAATTAAAACTTGGCATACTCTAAAGTCAGTAATTTAAAGTCTCAATCAGTTTACTGCCTTTGAATATTTTGTTGGAGCTCAATGCCAACATGGGCTGCACCCACTGCTGGACTAAGGGCTCTCCCATCGAAAGGCATCCAATGATTCCTGATTTTCAGCTTCATTAATCCTGTTGCTACCGAAAACCCCGTGATGATCGTAGCTCGTGGACTCATCTTCTCATTCTTCTGCAGCATCAGAAACTATTACGCACATATTATTAAGTGTTCATAATATGGAAATATTAATTGTGAAGTACCTATCACGCACATGAATTAGAAAATATTGTAGAAGTGTGAGTTATGGCTTAATAAAAAGTTATACTTCCTGAGACAGGAACGCCATTTATAACTAACGGAACCACGTCATGGTATTATTTATTGTTGTAGCAATATAAAGTGAGGAGCAATATTCATAAATAACAAAATGCGTATAAAATAAAATATTGGCTGCGCCTGATTTCCTCGAACGAAAAACTCTTTTGATAAATTACTCTGACATTACGCGGGTAGCTTACGCTTGATTTATTCAGAATAATCATCGTCATAGCGGTGAGTATAATTTATATTTTTATACTTTGACGACACGGTTGGCGCTGAGGCTGAGCGTATGGCTGCTACGCTGCGTGTCGCGGGTTCGATCCCTGCACGGAACATTTATTTGTAAGGGCTACAGGTAATTGTTCTGGGTGTGGCTGTTTGTGTATGTGAGAGAAATGTTTGTAAACGTACCCACGATACAGGAGAAATTCCTAGTAAGGCAACGATTTAAAAAAAAAAATGAATAAATATAATTCTTAATTTCAATTTCATTCACTTTCGTATTTTAAAACTTAGTATGTTAGTACAAGATAGGTTTTATCTGATGATAAACTGAACAAACCAGAAATTTAGAAAATTTGTGAAAACTTGCGCAGTAAAACCATAAAACTGACGTTATAACAAGGCATGTGTTTCTTGTGAAAACCTAATTTATTTAACAATAAACCATCCCTTATACATTTCAGGCCCACCCCCGCTACCAGTTCAATTACGGAGTTGCTGACGGCCACACCGGCGATCAGAAGAGCCAATGGGAAGCGCGCGATGGTGACGTTGTGAAGGGCCAGTACTCCCTTGTCGAACCCGACGGCACCGTGCGCACTGTCAACTACTCTGCTGACGACCATAATGGGTAAGGAGGAATTTCAACAAGAGAATTTGCGAGTATCTTCCGAATCCACGATTGCTAGTAGCAGGATAAACCGTGGGGTTAGACTCCGAGGGTTCACAAGGATTTGATCCTTGAACAAAAGTGGTCTCGATCTAGAAGTCGCATGGGCGGCTTCTGTGAGTGGGTTCTTGGGCTCAAACCCCAAGTCAATCAAAATAGTTTGTGGGTATATCTAGAGACAATTTTCAGTAGAAACACGGTTGATACTTCCTAGTGTCAATAGACTCGCCGAAGCTCTTGAGCGACGGGAATTATATCGATAATTGTTTGCAGACTAGACAAACATTGGTATAGCCAACAAATAATGTGCCTCTGGTGACAATGAAAATTCTTAAAATGCACTTCTTTACAGATTTAACGCGGTAGTAAGCAGGAGTGGTCACGCTGCGCATCCCGGTGCCCACGCAGTAGTAGCCGCCCCGGCCCTCGGCCATGGCCATCTCCTCCACGGCTAGGCCAACACCAGACCTAGGCCTAGAACAACACCGACGACACCTATTTATTACTATGTAGCTTAAGCACGGACGGAATGCGACAACGAAAGAGCATCGTACAATGGAAGGCTACCAGACTAGTTTGCTTACAACCTAATCGTTTCACAATATGCATAGGGACTTAGGCCCAAATTAGCTTAGAACTTTTTACATTTTCATTCATCTATTTTTTACAACGCATTAGAACCTTTTGTATTATATTTTCTTGTAGTGTTTAAGTATTTCATGTTGTTTTTTTTATTTTCGAACTTCATACATTTTGTGAAACGTTAGACGATTGCTTGCGGGGTGCTGTGCACAAAACTTTGGTTTTCGTGACTGATAATGAATAATGTAAATTAAATATAATATTTTGTCATATAACACTGTTATTTTATTGTTGAAGTAACTTCATTTGATCCTTTTAATTTAGAAGACTTTTACACTAATACTCGTAGACTGAGTACACGTCAGTGTAATTGTTTAAAACTGTAGCATAACATAACATAACATAATAACATAACTACGTAAAATAAAAAAGTACAATTTAAAACTCTTAAAAAAAGTAAATACGTTGTGAGTTGGTGCTTGCCGCTGGTTCGTTGTTTTCAAAAAACTTGCAAAGTTTACTTCTGGGCAGTTTATACACTCATCAGTTAATATGGTTATTAGAAATAAGAAAGCTGACAAGCGCGCTTCAATTGCTGTGATTGATTGACGAGTTTATCAATGAACTGCCAATCGGATCAATTGACTTGCGTTTAATTCTGACAGGACGATCAAATTTTCATTAGTAATAGATTTACGTTTTGTACTGTCTATTAGACTACTTGCCGACCGCGTATTCATATCTTATAAGAAATTCTCTCTTAACTTTCATTAACAAAAGTTTCTGAGAAAATAAATGAATGTGCTCGTTACAGAACAGGTGATAAAAGTTTAAGGAACCTGTTTTCAGTTCGAATACGTAACAAAAAACTGTCGCAAAGGAAAGATTTTACGCAGTTATTTTTGAGTATAAAAAGGCTCCTGGGTTCTGAAATTGTATCATTCGATTAATAAGTGCATAACAACACAAACACGCACGATGATCTCCAAAGTAAGTAGCTTTTTGGATTTACAGAATTAAAAATATTTAAAAAAAAGTGTAGAGCATTTAAAACTTTCACTGCCTTCCTTTGGTTGTTAACCGGTTCAGTGACCCTTGTTTCTTTTTTGGAATCCTACTTTGTATAATCGATACACTTTTAAATGAAAATTACTTACTACTATTGAAATTTGCTATTACATACATTGAAATAGATTAAGTTAAATACTGAATACGGTTTCTCTTTCCAGATTATTTTTGCCCTAGCCGTAGCAGCAGTGTTCGCTCAAGACCATCATGGTCACGAACACGGCCACGCCTACTCCTCCCAGTCCATTCACATCTCCCACGGACATGAGAGTTCCCACGGGCATCACGGTAACTCCCAAGGTCATTCAGACATTTCCCAAGGACATCACGAAATCGCCCAAGGTCATCAGGAAGTTTCCCAGGGACATCACGAAGTTTCCCAGGGACATCACGAAATTGTCCAAGGGCATCACGAAATTGGCCACGGACATCATGAAATCTCCCAAGGTCACCACGGTGGGGAACACATCATTCATCAGCAGCCCATCCATTACGTCCCCATAGCCGTGCACCATGAGGCTCCGGTTGCCGTTCATCACGAAGCTCCTGCTGTGCACCATGTTGAGGCTGCTCATCATGAGAAGAAAGAACATCATGGCGAAGAACACCATGTTGATTATTATGTAAGTTGAACCTTTTCATTTTTAATAGTACTTTTAAACAATTGTGAATGTTAGTATTGCATCAATACGTGAGTCATACTATGGAGGTAGGTAGATGTTAATTCTTACTAAGAGATATCATGAATTGCTTGCCTGAAGATCATCAATCGTCAAATTGCAGTGGAATTAATGATCATCAACAAAAAAAAGATCATTGTGCAAAATATGCAATGTCCCTTTTTAGGGTCATTGCACATGACTTTCTTGTTATAGCTTGGAGTTTAATACACTGGCAACAATCTTTTACAACCCTCATCGCATTAGCACTGAAATTATAGTAAGAATAACAAATTTACATTGCTAACCCTTTTTCTATTTAGTATGTTAGTGATTTAAGTACAATAAAATTAGAATCACATAATACCAGTATGTCAGACGAATTTTGATAAGATTTCACCGCTTGATTTCTTATCAACTGAGACTTGTCTCTGTTCTTGGTACTGCTCAAATAGTTAATCCATCTATCCAATTTTGAATATGAATATTTTCAAAAATGTCTACAATAGAACGACTTTTGTGGTACTGACTACTGGCCACCGTCATCTCACCTAGCCTTTTCAAAACTATATTGGCGTTAGTTTCTGGATAACCTGACACCTATACTGATTCTTGTCCTTAAAATATATATGAAATGCTCTATTTCCCTCACATTTTTTAATTCCAATATATTTATGCTTCTCTCTTTCAGGCCCACCCCAAATACGAGTACGAGTACAAGATCGAGGACCCTCACACCGGTGACAACAAGTACCAGCACGAGTCCCGCGACGGTGAAAACGTTAAGGGCGTGTACAGCCTGCACGACTCCGATGGTTCCATCCGCACCGTTGAGTACACCGCCGATAAGCACAATGGGTATGAAGAAGTCTTGATTTTTTCTTAGACAGTTTTAGGTAGTATAGCATTTATAGATTATTTTTAAACGTTCTATATGCACTACTATACTAAATTAGAATGCGACCAAAGTAAATATATCTGCATTCAAAAATAAAAATAGTAAAGTCATTCAAGTCACAAATTTCATGAAAACGATATTTCAAAAGTTTTCAACTACCTATCAAGTATTGCACTAACTTTCATCAAATTTATAGTCAAATACTTTATTTCAATGAGTCCACTAATTTGTTATTTCTTGCGATTATGAACATTATGGTTTTCATACGTTTTTCTCTGGGCACGAACCTTAATATTTCAACAAGATATACTTAAACCCTTATCAATTTTCGTATTATGACTAACTCCTTGCCTTGTATATGTTTTACTTTATGCATCTAAAATTTCATGAGTTTTCACTGACATATATTTTTCTTCCCATTTCAGTTTCAACGCAGTAGTCAAGACTGAAACCAAGCACGGCCATGAGCACCAGTACCATCATTAAGAGAACCTCACCAGTACCTGTTACCATGTTGTCTTATGTAAATTGTTGTAACCGTTATTAATATATCTAGTCTAATGTGTAATTAATTTTCTATGTTTTATTTTGTTTCCATTTTGTGTTTACATAACGTTTGCGATTGAATTTACTTTAGTCATGATCGCCTATTTATTAGAAATCGTTTGACGTAGCGTTATTATTTAAATAATTCTAGAATTTAATCATCGAACGTAAGGAGTTAAGCACCGATGCTTAACTGCATACATGTAAAGCACGAATAATCATTAAGTATCCGGATACTTAATGAATATTTGTGTTTTACATGCATGCAGGTCTTCAATCTATCTGTTTAATCATTATCGTCCTTCTTAACACATTCACTATGTAGCTCAGATTATGGAGATGAACCATCGTTAGCTCATTGATTTCACGTGTATACTATATATCCAAAAAGTGGATAAACCCACACGTGTATAAGTTTACAAGTCTTTAAACTTAGGTGGAGTAATGTCCCAGATATAGAGTATGCACGTACATTGAGTAACTCAAAATACCCCATCGGCAGGGCATGCACAGTAAGCGTGTTAAGACTTCATCTATGTTACGTAGAGCCTTCTTATATAGGTATTTAGAAATGGTTCGCAAACATGATTTATATGCACACCGGTACTAACATCCTGCTAAATAACTTCCAATATGACGAATGGACACCTTCCTTTCACACGATCATAAACAAACATATCTCTAAACAATTTTATAATATATATAATAATGACTGACAGAGGTAGGATATCGTCATCGTTATCTAGGCCATCAATGTCTAAAGTGATTAATCTCAAATCATTATCACTATGAGTACATAGATACTTGCATACCTAATAATAATTTCGAAATTGGCAGTCACTTCCCGCAATCGTAATGGTAATTAAATCGTAATAGTATATTGTTTTGATTGACAAACAAGATCATTAAGGCTGGATCAGATTCATTAAAGCTGTCCTAATTCTGTAGCTTTAAGAAAACAATGAAGGTTTGTAGTGAAACATTTCTATAATGTTCAGAAAAATTGTAATTATTATGGTATGGCCTGTATTGGCGATAAAAAATCTGTCTATGATAGACAGAATTGTTTTGATTGTAGTGAATGCTCTATCTTACAAATTGACGTATTGCTGTTATAACAACAAATGGTAAGTGTATTCTTGCGAAAACTTAATAATTATGTAATGTCTAGGTAAGTGTATATTGAGGTAACTCCTTGATTAAATTTCTTTGTTATGATTTTGAGTGATTGAACCCAAATCACATTATTATAGAATAATGTAATAAGTATTGCTCTTGCCAAGAGTATGTCTAAAATAAGTATTTACGATAAGATTCTGATTGTGCAGCAGCATGCAAAAGTGACACTTAAACATACATTCTGAGAGTCTGAGATAGCATTACTATTTCTAAGTTGATTGAACGATTACGAATATTCCAATATATTAATAACAAATAATTAGTACGCTACTTCTATATAATTATTTACTGCACTATCAAATTGGAAAACAGTAATATCTGGTCCTAATAACGGCTATATTGATAAATAAATACAGAATTATAATACTTGATTTTATCTCGTGTTTTACAAAAACACTGCCTTGGAGAAGCCCAAAGTCACATCATCTGCCTAGCCCTATCCCAACTATGTTGGGGAAACCCAAAGTATGAAAATGAAAACCACAATTTACATCAAAATTTTAAATAAAGTTTATTAAGATTAATATAGGTAGGCAAGTACACATCTAGTAACAATATAGACTATAAAACAGCAGAACAACTTGATCAGTCTTGTCTTAGTTTTGATGATGGCTCTTAATCTGCACATGATGACCAGGAGCAGAGTGCTTCACGATGGCGTTGAATCTGAACAAGAAACAGGTGTTAAATGTAATGATATAAGTTATTCAATATGCAATGCAGGTAATACAACAGGCGATGATACAAAATAGAAAGCTGATACAATACGATCGAAACCAGTGCGTGACTCGATGAATAAAGCAGGCAAAAATGAAGTCTCATCTTTCTAGAATCTCGATGTGTCGAATTTTTGGAAAAGAAAATTGAATTTAGAATTGGAACTACATATTTTTTTGATCAAAATGTTATAGGATATTAATCCATATAAGTTGTAATGAAATAATATTTATAAATTACTCCACGGCTGTCTTGTAACTATTTATTAAGACCAGTAGAGCTTTAATTTGTTTCAACAAGCAATATAGAATCTTACCCAGTATGTTTATCAGAGCTGTACTCTACAGTCCTGAAAGAACCATCAGGTTCCTGAAGACTGTATACTCCCTTTACGACGTCACCATCACGGAATTCATGCTGGAACTTGTTGTCTCCGGTGTGAGGGTCCTCCACTTTGTACTCATACTGGTACTTAGGATACGCCTGGAATATCAAAACACAAAGATTTTTAAATAAGGACAATTTAAATGCGACTACTCAACTACCGTGGTTTAAACGGTTCGACTTGTGTTCGGAATAAATGAAAGTAACCATAAAACTACGAATCGGAAATAAGTGTTTTATATTCCAGTAATGTCGGACACTTACGTAATAGTCGATAGGCTCATCGTGGGAAACGTGAGCATGAACATCGTGGTGAGCAGGTACTGCGTGATGAACGGGAGCTTCGTGGTGGACGGGAGAATCATGATGAACTGGGACGGCGTGGTGGACGGGGACAGCGTGGTGGACGGGGACAGCATGGTGGACAGGAGCAGCGTGGTGGACAGGGGCAGCGTGGTTAACTGGGGCTGAGTTATGAACAGCTGTGTGAAGTTGGGCTCCGCTGTGGAAGCTCAAGCCTTCGTAAGCGTTAGCACCATGTTGGTAGCTTGGACTTTCGTGTTCATGGGCGTATTGAGGTTGAGCGTGATCATGCTGAGGAGCGTAGGACTGATGATGACTGACTTCATGATGCGATTGAGAGGGCGTGAAATGAACGGTCTGGTAATGTTGAGCTGGAGTCTCTTGGTGAGCTTGCTCCTGCTGGTGAGCCGGCTCTTCTTCCTCCTGAACATACTGGTAGACTGGGGCAACGTGGTCGTTATGAGACTCCTGAGACTCTCCTTGACCAGCAAACGCCGCGTGGTGGATGATGCTCTGCGAAGAATACGCCGGACCATGCCCATGGCCTTCAGGAGCAGCACTGTACTGAACTTCATGGGATCCCTCCTGTTCTTCGTGAACTCTTATTGGGCCATGTTCATAATGTTGCCTGTACTCCTGGGCCGGCTCATGGTGGTTACTGAGAGCGTATCCATGTTCTTCACACAAAACTGCGGCGACAAAAGAGAGCACTATCACCTAAAACAACAGAAAAATTAAGTAATGATCCTAAAACAAATATCAAATGTATTGTTAGCTTATTTGATGTCACACACGCACTTTAGCAAACATTTTGTTCTTTCTCCTAAGACTTCCGTGGTGGAACTGATGAATTAACATAGTCATTAGCTCAATATATACCGGAGACGTTACGAGAGAGTATTGAATCAATTTGTGGCCGCTCGGGGCGTCATGTTTGTAACCCACGGCGCGCGCGGATCTATGACGTAATTTACGTAACCAATGTGAAGGTTGTCAATCTGCTAAATTAGAGCACCACAAATTTTATAACAATAGTATTATTGCCTACCTTTCAAACAATTTGAACATTACATCTAGGAGAAATGTCAATCTAGGATATTAGATTATTGCCACTACTCTAATTTATATAGAGAAATCTCTTTAGTTAGTATTCTAGAATTGTTCTCACTTCCTACTTCTTGAAATTAGATTAAAAGTACGATTTCACTGTTAAAATTATGGCTTGAAGTAGTTAATATAAACCTAATCACGATGTTGTTACGTCCTGCGTTGGTTAAATTAACCGCATTAATGTCAACTATTAGTAATGAGTTTCTTTAGTCGCAGTGAGCAAATCCGGGTAAAGATCACTATTTATCATAGTTAGTCATAGGTACGATATACTAGCAAGAGAGATAGATCATT
Source organism: Phlogophora meticulosa (assembly GCA_905147745.2). Lineage (NCBI taxonomy): Eukaryota > Metazoa > Arthropoda > Insecta > Lepidoptera > Noctuidae > Phlogophora > Phlogophora meticulosa. The sequence continues at coordinate 12,284,907 of LR990520.1, read as the reverse complement.
ATCTTTTTACCTTTTGATTCCGGTATTATAATTTTGTGTATGTAGGTACTTCTACTTGCTGCAATACTGGATACAATAAACGGTTAATTGTATGCTATTCTTTTGCTTTCACAGAAAGCAAAAGTTATTAGAAAATAATAGAATATGATGGATCATATTCTATTATTTTCTATTAACAGGATTTACTTATAAATTGGTATGTCTTTAATCAGACACAGCAAATAATGTTTCGATCAAAATTCTAACTCAGGGAATCGTCGCAAAAGAAAAATGTAGTAACACACGTGACCATGATATTGAACTTACAGTCACTAGACCAATAAAACGGTGACCGTAATAAAGCTAGCGAGCTGGTACAAGTTTAGATATCTACATAAAAAATCAGAATTAATATCAGCCTGCTTACGACATGGGTTTTTTATGAGCATATTGTATAACGATACGGAAAAAATACCGTCATTATCTTCTCATCCTTCATCTCTCTTTTTCTTGTACGATATCTACGGGAGAACTACCACAAAAGATTTTGTAATCTCTTACGAAAACCGAATATGCCCTAAGATATCCTGTTTGTTGAGTGTACACATTGGTATCCGGTTAGACCTCACATACAGTTATCTAATAGCATTAGTAGTTTGAAGAAGTAGAGCATTCGCAGTAAGGATTAATTCGAAACTTGATTAACATAGAATAATATCACGCCTGTATCCCCTAAGAGTTAAGCATATACATAACACAGTACACGTTTCGCCAGTTATGTTTCAGTCCCATTTAAAAGGAGGGGAGCCTATTGCCATCATTCGGGCACAAATCCAAACTTCCTCAAGATCAGCAGTAGTGCTTGCGATTACTAAGTCAATGTCTTAATAAATTAAAAATATTTCGTAATCGATTTACAATAATATGTATTTCTGAACCTATTTTGCTAAACACGAGAAAAATAATGCTGCTGAAATTGGGTAAAGTGACTTAACGCCATAACGTCAAATTTGAAAATGCGCCTAGATAATCAGTCAATCATTGTTTTATTTGCTGTTTTTATCATGGACCGGCTTAATACAGCTTTTTATATCAAAATCGTCTCTCGTGACAATGGAAAGTGTCCTCAACGATGTCATTGCCGTACTTTTTTTAGTCAAATCAGGTGAACCAACTACTTACGCATAGAACTCTTCATTGTGTAACCATGAACCACATTTAAGTACCGCTTCTACTATTTCACAACGTCCTTTATGCGTAGTACTGATTTCATTTTCTTTATCTACAAATATTTAATAACCAATTATTGTAGGCATTATTAAAATTGGTTTTATATGTGGTTGAACCGGATGGTAATCAATCTGGAATTTCGTACGTCATCAAAGTTTCTAGTCGAAATAACTTCGCATTTGTAAAAGGTACTGGTATATTGATACCTTCCTTATTGCTTAGTTTACATGCTTTAGTATGTAGGTATATGTAACAAGCGAGGCGGCTAACTTTCTATGATGTAATTTAGTACGGATTTCTTCTACTTATCGAAAAATCTGTGTTACCGATGCATACAGATTTTTACCTATGTCTAGCGTAAATTACACTTAATTAACATTGTTTCGGCGATTTGTAAAATTTTACACACGTTTATATATTCGGAAAACATTTCACTAGATTGTAATTTTAGAAACGGTTAAGAGACATAATAGGTACAGTCAACCATGCGTCAATTATAACGTAAGGGATATGGAGTACAAGTGGCATCTCTAACGTTAGCTGAATAAAATCGTCAATATCCGAACCATTTCCACTAAAAATAAAGTTGAATAGAAGTCCATGTGTTATTAAATACTGACATATCGCGTCAGTCGTTACGGGTAGTCAGAAGCTCGAAAGTCTGAAAACCAGTCTTAGCAAGGGTTGGTCTTACTGGGTTGTGGAGGTCAGATAAGCAGTCGCTGCATGTAAAATACTGGTATTCAGCTGTATCCAGTTAGACTGGAAGCTGGAAGCTATGTTAGTGACATTGTTGGGAAATGGCTAGGCCGATGATGATGATAGCGCGTACGTAAAATAAAGTGCTACAGTTGCTTTTATACTTTTAAATATTTATTTAACGACTTAAGTTAATGATCACTACACATACACTCCTTTTAAAATGATTTGGCTATTTAGTGGTGGTAATGATGTTCGTGCTTGAACTGGCCTTTGTGTGACACCTCCGCGTTGAATCTGCCAAATACAGAGAAACATGTTGAAAGTGCTCGTAAAATTCAATATTCATATTTGAAGAAAATAAACCTTTTAGTGATCACTTGAATGACTTCAGTCAATCCAATGACTGAGTATCCTTATATTTATTGGATATATGTCAGAATGAAGACGAACAACTACAGTGAATCTCGTAATATTTACTTACCCTGTCTTCTTGTCAGACGTGTACTTGACTGTCCTGATAGAACCATCAGCCTCATGCAGGCTGTACACACCCTTCACAACGTCACCGTCGCGGGACTCGTGCTGGTACTTCTTGTCACCGGTGTGAGGGTCCTCTACTTTGTACTCATACTCGTATTTAGGGTGAGCCTGAAAAAGGACAAAATATTTGGTTGAACACATTCTCCAGTCTTCTATAAAAGTTTTATCAAATCTTGACGAGGAATTTAATATAAGCCATAATAATTGGTTCCAGGAAATAACAGTTGCTAAGTCCCGTGAAAAAAAAGTAAAAGAAAATAAAAATATTAAAAAAAGAACGATTAATTTTAACTTTTAAAAATATATAAATACGAATTGCCTTCTTCTTTGTCAATTTCTTTTTGAGTTTATACTTACATAGTAGTCAACATGGTGTTCATGATGATGTTCCTTATGAGATTCCTTATGGTGTGTTTCCTTATGCTGAGTTTCTTTGTGCTGGGTTACTTTATGTTCCTGAACCTGGGGAACCTGTTGAACCACATGAACAGGGACAACAGGAACGTACTTGTACTGGACAACAGGGGTTTCTACAGCTACTACTTCATGGACAGGAGCGGGCTCTTTAGCAGGGACAAAGTAATGCTTAGGAGCTACATGATGGATTTGTTCATGACCATGACCATGGCTGTCATGACGGACTATGCTTTGGGATGAGACGGCATGGTGTATAGGTGCGGCGTGCACAGCATGCACTTCATGGGTTTGGACCGGGGCTTTGTGCTCTTCTTCGTGGTGGTGGTACTCCACTTTCTTTGGTGTCTCGTGATGTGTCTGGTGCTGGACTACTGTTTTGAGGGCGACCGTGTGGTGACGATGGTCCTGGCAGTATGCCGCTGCCAGAAGAATAAGTAACGCAATTATCTGAAATGGAATATGATTATTTTAGTTATGTAAGTAAGAAAAGCCTATATATCCTATATATCAATTGATCGTATTTTCCATAATCAGCAAAGATGCTAGGACCTCAAACCGAAGATTCATACCCTACAATGATTTGTACGATATGATGATCAGGAAGTCAAAGCATTAACACTACCTACCTGATACAAGAAATTGACTGTACGGCATGCGTGATGAATTCTAGATGGCTGTATCGTATAATTTAACAACTGAATAATTTAAAGATGTGTCAAGATTGAAATGTAAACATGTCGGTACTTGAAATGACTAATCATAATTATATAGTCGCCTAACTAAAAGTGGATATGCCGTAGGTAGAGCGATTCTTTAGAATTGCTGAAAGAATAACTTCCCCTAGTTAAAATCGTAATGATTATATTATTAAATACCTTTGTATACATTGTGTTGTTGTGCCCACAAAAGCTGTTGCAAATATGATACTGGATCGCAAGGAAACTTAAGATTTTATACTCAAAAATGATTCGAAACAAAACGAGTTTGCTACAATTTGGGAACGACTTTATATGTAGATGCAAATTACGCATACCGCTGAAAAACTGGTTCACGTATGTAATTTGAGATCAAAATCATGACTTTTTACGCAAGAATTAATTACTTCAGTACCCAAGGTACCCAATCTGTCATCGAAAGTAAAGGTTTTGACAGTTTAAACAAGTTCTTGAAAGCTTTTACAAACATTTGTAACCTTCGTCAAAGTATGGAATTGCCAGTAAAATTCAATTACTATGCTTGAATAAGAAATTATATTAAATGCTTTACATACTCTTACAATCACATTCACTTACATATGCGTTTTATTTCCAGATATAAATCTGGAAATAAAACTTCAGTCTGGAAGTAAAAGTCTAAAAGGAATTTTCTTTTTATTTACCATTATTTGTCTCCTTTTCCAGAAAGCACATTAAGCCGTTGGTACAAGCTGTTATTTGTAGGGTAGTCAGAAGCCAGAAAGTCTGACAACCAGTCTTACCAAGGGGTATCGTGTTGCCTAGTAACTGGGTTGTGGAGGTCAGATAGGCAGTCACTCCATGTAAAATACTGGTAATCAGCTGCATCCGGTTAGACTGGAAGCCGACCCCAATATAGTTGAGAAAAAGGCTAAGTGGATGATGATGTTGATTCCTTTAATTTCTATTTTTAGATTTGTGTAAGTTAAAGAAAACTTGTTTGAATTTTTTACCGCCTCACTGGTCAAGATACAGGTTCATCTAGTTAGGGGCCAATGACAATTTTATATAAAAAAATTGTGGTTATAAAATTCATTTCTTTTCTTTCAAAATATAAATGTGGGAATTCATCTTGATAAAATGCATCTAAGGTAAATACTTTTCCTTCGTCATTCACTATAATAATGCAACAAAAAATATACTTATCATAAAAAAAAAAACAAATTTGAGTAGACATAATTTTGTCACATAAAACAAATTGTAACGTCATCTGAACGAGCATCTTCTCGTCAGGATAGTATTCAGCTGTGGGGCAGGTTAACATTGGAACAGCCACGTGAGGTCTGCTATCTGGAGACAGTCTCTCATGGTTAGTTAATGAGTACAGTATGACAGGACTATGTCTTTCATCAAACTGAAATCTGCTATTGTAAAACATTTGAAATTATGAGAACAGAACTTTTTCGAAAAAAAAAACCGAGCCTTTTTCTTTGTATGTTGGGCTCGTAATAACTGGGGAACACTGACCAAACACCACGGAACTCCCAGGTAAGAGTGCTTGACAGATTCGGTTCTTCGGTGATTCAGGCTTCCGCTTAACCGTAATGACTGTCAAAGATCTTCAAAAGACAGACAGTACCAACGGCTTATCGTGCTTTCCGAGGCACGGAGGGGTCCCCGTATGTAATGGTGACTCATCCATGGATGACCTAGGAAAGCGTAAATGGACCTTCGATAGACCCATACAGATGTTATTTCTAGTCACGAGCTTTATCATCTGCAAAATAAAAGCTTTGAACTTTAGAATTTTCTTCATCACATATTATGAAAGCCGTATCGTTACTGCATGCATTGCGTTCACGCACAAAAACGACGTCGTTCAAAGCAACATTCGCGTTCATTAATTCTTGATCAGTTTTTTTAATAAGAAAACTGTTGGAGCTGATTATCACTTAGATCGTTTTTTGTTCAATTATATTTGTGTCAATAATACACTGATCTTGTGCAATTTACTTATAACAAACTGTGGCAATGTCACACTGCAAGGTGTAAGTGGTCATTCCGAACAAACGCTTTTACGAAATTCATTGCTAATACCGTATACTGAAGTTCGTGAATAATTTGTACTAGTTGTTCGTACCTTAGAGTGAAATCTATATTACCTTGGCTACCTTTGTTATTGATATAAAAGACGTTGAATTTGATCATAATGTATCAGTCCACTATTGGTCTTAGTTTCATTAACACAACAAGTAATAGAATCTATTAACTTAAAAATGTTCTCAAAGGTAAACAAATTTACATTTATCTAAGTGTTCCTAAGTGAAGTGCCTTGTGAAAATGTTTAGTGACTTATCTTATCAAAACCTACATGATAGAAGACCATGGGTCTTTGTGTCTACTTAATTCTTATTACTTCAAAATTATGAATCAGTTGGACAACGTTTACAACTAAACCCTAGCCCAGTGCCTTTAAAAATCCTTTTTGCTACAGCTGGAAAGATTGTATAAAGTTACAGTTGTTGTACTCGTATATGGTTTCAGTTCTACCTCCATTCAAAAAGCAATTTCTAAATTGTATTCATTGTTAAACAAGGTTTTTTACAATTTCTTCCTTAAATCGATTATGACGCAGTCAAAATGTTCTGTTTATCGTCTGACCTAACAAAATAATTACGCCTGATTTCTAGACTATGATAATGACTTCACTATTCAGTTTCTATGTGAATTGGAACATGGTTAATTTTATTAGTTCACAATTTTATAAATCTAGCCACACTTATAGGTGCAAACTATTACAGGATAAGCGCTTGCAATTGACGTCAGAACTTTCATACTTCTGATTCCTTTCGCTAATGATTTTCCTTTTTCTATTCCAGGTAATTTGTCTCGTAGCTGCCGTAGCATTCCTGGAAGCTGTGTATGGACACGGCCATGGCTTCTCCTCGCAGTACATCCATCGTCACGATGGGCCAGCAGAGGTTGTCCATGTGCATGGCCACGATGGCGGCCATGGTGGATACGGTCATGGTCATGGACATGATGGTGGTCATGGACACGCCGTCGACTATTATGTAAGTTGTTCATTACTACCTGTCCAATAATTTTCTAGGTGAGTTATCTTGAACGAAATTGTGAGCTTATCATTCGTCCCTGGAAACAACCCTATTGAAGTACATAAAATAGATTTAACATTTATTATGGTTCCTACAAGCCATCTAGAAATTTAGTAACCAATAACAGTTTTAGTCCTCGTATAAATAATAATATTATTTATGTAATTTCAGGCCTACCCCAAATATGAATTCGGTTACAAAGTAGAGGACCCCCACACCGGTGACATCAAGTCGCAGCACGAGCACCGCGACGGTGACGTCGTCAAGGGATACTACGCTCTGCACCAGCCTGATGGTTCCGTCAGACATGTTGAATACCATGGTGACAAGCACTCTGGGTAAGTGAAATCTATGAGGAGTCTAGACATGCCTAATTTAAGCTAAAATGTTGGGAGTACTGTTTTCACTCTTGGGGCCTTCGCGCGTCGCATTGAAGCCATCACACTGTACAGTGTGAGAAAGATTTGGAGCTATACAGGACGATTCGTATTCGATTCGACGTCATAGTATGTCCTCTTGACTAAATTTTCAGCTAAATAGAGTGCATTGAAGAGGTCTTGTTGAATCACTCATCTGGCAAAAGGATCTTTATAATGCTATCCATATTTGATATAAAAAAATGAGCTTGTAACAAGCTGTACCACTCCTAACGAGGAGTTTGTACACGAAAGACACCTTGTCATGTCATGACAAAATGATTACACTACTTTTTATTGGTAAATAAACTCCCAAGCTGTACCTTCCAAATACCAGCCAGATTTTTACTTTTTAATCATTTTTACATGCCTTCGCTCTATGGGCAGGCTCAAAAGCGTAAAAATTTAGTACCTAATAAAATCTTTTTCTTTATCTCCAGTTTCCACGCTGACGTGAAGCACAGCACCCACCACATCGTGCCCCACCACGGTCACCACTACTAAACCACTGCTGAACCAAAACTGTGATATTATCTGCTACCGTTATCGTTATGTACCTACTGTGATCTAATGTTTATTTGTTGGTGAATTTTAAGTTTTTTTATACATATTACACGTTTGAATACTTACATTTCTTTACATTTATTTTTTCCCCGTTTTACAATTACATCTCTGACGATTGTTAAAAATATTCTTGTTAATCTAGCCTTAACAAGCAATTATTACCAAAATCTGTAATCAGTTTTCGAAACATTTTTTTTGTTTTTACCATAACATCGCCCCACACTAGAAATTTCTCCAGCCAGACCATGAACAACTACCTGTAAGCCATGCAAATATTTGTTCCAAGCGGGAATCGAACCCGCAACACGCTGCGCAGCAGCCAATCATTCAGTCTCTGCGCTTACCGTGAGTAAGCGTGTACTTAGACGACTAAGTAAAAAAATGTAAGTCTAAAATGTAAGTCAATCGAGAACATTAAACTTACTAACCACACAATGTCACAAACATAATTATAAAACTAAATTAGATTTATTACGAATTTGCATAAGAAATCAGGTCGTTCTATTGTATGAAAATAAGTTCAAAGCCATGTGGTTACGTTCAGCCAATGACAACTTACGACCGAATTAATTTCGCGTGACCGTGACCAAATCGTACTTTGTGGTCCATAAAGTTACTGCACTTTTTATGCACATTCATGATGTTAAAAAGAAACAAAGCAGACAAGTGCGACTAGCATTCGTAACCTGAAAGTTCCGTATCAAAACTTTGCCGGGCTTCACACAGTTTCCAATTTCATATCATCCTTTTGAATGAGTAGCGAGTGAAAAAGGATTTCATGAAAAAAAAATGTTTCATAAAGATAATTATGTTCATTGAGTTTTTAATTCAGCATTCAAAGAAATAACTTTACAATTGTTTTATTTTATTTCGTACATCTAGGTCGATGGTTCAACTACAAAGGTAATTTCGCAATCATAAAGACTAATATTTTCCTACAATATAACAACAAACTAACAATTGATTGTACCATGAGACCTGAGAATAATCCCCACAAATTTTGAAAACGTAATTGATTTCTTTTGATTGCATTGACTTAGAAGATTTAATTTTTCAACCGTCACGAGGGACTGTAGCATAAATACCTATTTAATTTGACACCTTGACCCGTTTCTGTTAAAAAACAATTTTGAGGGACGGTCAGATGAACCACAAGACGATCTTATAAGGGTTTCGTTGTCTTTTTTTCATTTGTAGAACCCTAAAAAAACTTTAAATAAAGGTTTTTTTTCAATAACTAATAGGTCCGTCAGTATTTTCCCAGCAGTTAATATAGAAGAAAGCCAAATGAGGTGAACAACCAATAAATAAAAGTTTTATAATACTCGTAATTATAGTAACATAATTCAATAAGCTTAGTTTTGTTCAGTAAATAGAAAATTATCTGCAAAGATAATCTTTAACCATAATTTAACTCATTCATAATCATCAACTGCCAAGCCTTTTCCCAACCATGTTGGGGTCGGCTTCCAGTCTAACCGGATGCAGCTGAATACCAGTATTTTACATGTAGCGACTGTCTATCTGACCCCCACAGCCCAGTTACTGTGCAACACGAAACCCCTTGGTATGACTGGTTGCCAGACTTTCGGGCTTCTGACCACCTGTAACGACTGTCAAGGATATATAAATGACAGGTGGGAGCAACGGCTTAACGTGCTTTCCGATACACGATATGTTACGATTGGTCACCCATCCACAGACTGACCTCGGCAAACGTTGCTTAACCTTCAACCACCCCGCGGCTGCTTTTGTTTAGCCACGAGCTCCTCCTTAAAGGAGATCACGATCGACCCATGCGGCTATTTTTATATAGCCACGAGCTCCTCTAAATATGTAATATAACTAATTATTGTCACTATACAATATGTATAATTATCATACGAACATTGGCTTTTCATTCGCTAAAATGACCACTGATTTGAACAATGTGTACATACATATACATACATCAGTACCTATGTGTGTAAACAATCATAACAATGTCGGTCTTTTTACCAACAACAGTTGAACTTGCAGTATTACATCATTAAATTACTTTGGTCATGGAAGCCCATTATCTTGTCTTGTTACTGCTGTTAAATCATAGGTCACGGATAAAGTAATTCTAATGAACCGTTACTTACAGTGAATTAGGAACTTTCAAGGTTACCTTGGTAAATCATTGACACTATCTGACAGTGAACTAACTGATGTGTTGGGATAGTATAATGCCCAGGTCTAGCAAAGTCAAAATGTGACCTTCCATTAGGAATTTATTTATTCAAAAACTCCTCTAAACTAGCCTAACAGGTACCTTATGCAAGAGCAGGGCTCCTTATCTTATTTAATTAGTTTCTTATTCTTAGTAATAACACATAAACATCGGTCCATACGACGTTACCAAATACAGTTAATAATGCCTTGAATACTGTGATTATACCCTGCTGGATCGTGATTATACAATACGCGTTACTGTATGTTTTTTTCTAGTTAGGGGGTATGAGGAACAGGGTGTAAAGTTCCTCATTCACCATTGAAAAGGGAAGATTCTCTGAACAGATGGTTGTTGTGTATGGAGGGCTACTGCCCGACGGTTGACAACTTGAATATCGCTATGTAAGAAACTTCAGATTTACTACGTATGTATGTACCGAGATAGATATCGCTACGGTATGTTTAAATTAGTTAATGTTTATACCGACATCACTACACGTGTTACATCTCATAGCCGACCTTGTAGTACCCGGAAGTATTGCACTTATCGCAGGTGTGTACATACGATAAGTGCAAAAGTCCCCAGCCAACCCCTTCGTAAAATACTGACGTTTTCCTTTCATTCACCAAAATGTCAATGCACTGAGAAAGTAAGTATTTAATTACGCACTAAAAAATTCTCTTACTCAAGGTCGGCTCAGATTATCAAAAACTGACTTATACATTAAACTGGTTGGGTGTTTAAAGGTATTACGAAAAAATGTCTCACAGTCCCTTTAATATCTTTATGTATAAAAAGAATAATTATGTACTGGGATATTATCAGTCACCGCTTGATACTCCTTGAGTAAAGAATACAGAACTTCAATATGTACAAGGTAGGTACTAACTTATTAATAACTTTTTCATTAAAATATTTTAATTGACTTTACCGTTACAGATTTGATATTATTTATGATGCTAAATTAATTGACCACCAAAGTAGTACAAATATCCCGTCCTAATGTACCTAATCCTAATTTTCTTCAATAAACTTACACAGATCATCCTAGTCGTTGCTGTGATCGCGATGGCCGCTGCGCGCCCGCAAGAAGGTCACGGTCACGATCAACACCACGGTCATGGACACGCAATCTCGTCACAGAGCATCGTACTGCACCAAACTCACGAGACCAAACACGAGCCCGCACACCACGAAGAACACCACGAGGAGCACCACGACGAGAAACATGAAGAGTACCACAAGAAACACGAGGAACATCATCACGACGAACAACACGGCCACGCCTCCTCATCACAGAGCATCAAGCAGCACCACGGTCACGCCACCGAGAAGCACGTCGAGTACTATGTACGATTATATTTTCACATCCTTAGGTTTATACATTTGCTGAATCGCGACTAACTATTAAACCATTTCATGCAGGCTCATCCTAAGTACGAGTTCGCGTACAAGGTAGTGGACCCCCACACCGGTGACAAGAAGTCTCAACACGAAGCACGCGACGGTGATGTTGTGAAGGGTGTGTACAGCCTGCACCAGCCCGACGGCTCTGTCAGGATTGTCGAGTATCACGCTGACAAAAAAACAGGGTGAGGGATCATAGAATGATTTGGTTTCACTAGTATTTTACCTACCGACTGAGTAAACTGAATTTTCTGATATTATTTTCTCTGTGTTTCCAGATTTAACGCCAACGTTAAATATGAAGGTCACGCCGTCCACGCTGTTCCTGAACATCATCACTGATGCCGTATTCTAAATTGACCGCTGAAGAATATTGTCTGTTGAAACTTTTACTTTAAGATTGTTGTTTAATGAGCCTCAAAGAATGTACTACATTGTAAATATTTAAATAAATACGTTTATACTACTTAACACATTTATTCTTATTTCAACGTGTATAGTTAGGTACACAATAACTTCCTGTAACATGATGCAAAAAAAAACATGTTGGTTAAGTTTATTACTGCATTACATAGAAGAAATGCAAATTCTTAGAAACATTCAGAAGACTTCCCTTTGGGTCAGTTTTATATAAGGAGTTTCTCTCCATTTATTTTATAAATTGGATTAATGTGTCGTTCGTGATAATGTTATAATCAATATTTATGAAGATCTGCATTGCCACATACTAAAAATACTACTAGTATGTATATTTATCACCAACTCTTAATTTTCGAAACTAATTGACGACACAGTTGGCGCAGTGGTTGAGCCATCGGCTGCTGCGCCGCGTGTTGTGGGTTCGATCCACAGCACGGTACAAATATTTGTATGACCTACAGGTAGGTGTTCTGGGTCTGGCTGTTTGTGTATGTGAGTTTTAAATGTTTGTAAACGCACCCACGATACAGGAGAAATTCCTAGTGAGGGGCAAACGTTTCATTAAAAAAAAAAACCTTAAATTGTAAAACATAAAAGTCCGATTGCCTGTGAAATATCTGTTGGATCAATAAAAATTTGTAAATTAACAACAAATAATATACTCTACATTTAGTGCTTTTACTGCCGCTGCCACATCATTTGTCAACAAAATAGGCCAGTCATATCCAACATTAAAATCGCAAACTAACGGCTAATTCCGATTTTTTATATGTTGTTAGGACCACTACCAGTAGCGTACATCCAAGTTTGCAGCTTCGAAAAACCTGTGCTAACTTTGTAGAACTCGAAAACTAACTATTAAGTCTTGCGTTTATTATCAGATATTTTTGTAACATTTTTATAGTATAATAAAATTGATACAATTTGAGGCCAAAACTAGCTCTATTGGTAATAATTACCGTAGTAAAAAAATTCAACATTACAAAAAAACTGAATTTTTAAAGATTTGGTCAGGTTTTGACCCCCGAAAATACTCATTTTACGAACCAAATCTTAAGAAAAAATGTTTTGCAAAGTTTTGAGCTTTCATTAAAGCAAATGATTGCGGCTTAGGCAATAATATTATGGATCGGTCACAAATTTTAAAAATCCAGAAAATGGGAAAACTGTATTTTTTGTCAATTTGTTAAAAGGAAAAACCACATCACATCCGTCAGAAATAAATTTGTAAACTTCTTTATGTAATGTTTACATTTACTATTTACAAAATGATTTCTAGGTATAGAGATTCCTTACGAGCTTATCTTAAACCTGTAGAATAGATATCATGCGGTGGAGCCACGGACGAACGCTAGTATAGTTAAGTTCAATTTTGGAAGTGAGTATGTATGAAATCACTCATTTTAAACTCGAACTATTTGACTGGCAAAAAGCAAGAAAACACTATGAACTATGTTAGATTGAGGACAAATTGAGTATTCAGACGGATGAACATCACACCTGTATTTACAAAAGTGTAACTATAGAATACTAAAGTTTTGCCAAAAATGATTAAGCCTGTGTAATATGATTGCTTACGGATAGCCTATTCCAAATAACATCAATAACGTTACGTCTGTTTCCCTCAACTATAAAATTTATTCAGTATTTTTTTTCATTTTCATTCTGGAAAATAATAAGCGCAAGGTTGATATTTTTAATAGGAAATAACGGAGGTTATCTTATCGAGGGTATGCAGATAAATAATATGTCATGATGAAGGCCCAGCGGTTATTGCCTAGCGTCTCATATACGTGGTTGTGGGTTTAAATATGAGCAAGTTCCAATGTCAATTTTTCAGTTCAATGTGTCTGATGTATTATAGATCCAAGTTTATCTTGAACATCACTAATTTCGGTAAAGGAACACATCGTGAGGATACCTGGACTTATAATTTAATTTAATCTTGAATAACCAACCCTCATTGAGAAAACCTGGTGATAAAGACGGTTGTGAGAAAATTAAGACAGAAAATATCAGACAATTTAATGGGAATTCACTGAATCATTCGTCAAAATGCACTGACATCCAAACATATAAAAATGGACCGTTATGACAATAAACAAAATATCTCCAATTTATTCTTAAAATAATTGCCAGGAATATGAAATCCAACACCAGTAAGCTTTTCAAAAACAAGAGAACTCAGGTGTCCGAATCCTCAAGGTAATTTACTTCTTTTAATTCCTTTATATGAAAGTGATGATGCGGATGAATTTTTCGATACCCTGTGATTGTTTATTTTATTTTGTTCATGAAAGGTTATATTAATTATCTAACTAATCTAAAAAATCTTTGTCTAAGTCAAAGATTTTAACAATTCAGTATGTGTTTTACTTTTTAATTTTGTGTCTGGCCCTCTGAAACACCCTAAATATTATAGCTCGGTAGCATTAAAATATGACATTGTTAAATTTACAGGTTTTCAATAAGTATTTTTATTTTGAAGGCATACCTCAAAATTATCTCTACCCTGTATTAAATTGTACTTTCGTTAGGAATAGAATTTTAGCACAGTAACGAAGTGGGAGTATTTGTTTGATTTTAGAAATTTAGAGTCATCATTAAGTGCAGCCAGGTCCTAATATAATCAATACACCGCCATCATTATTTTACTTGGTTCCCAACCATGTACCAGTATAAAGAAATAAGCAAATAAAAATAAACTTAAATAAGGTGGTTTAAAGTATTTAATTAAATAATTACTATGTATCACATTCTCCGAGGCTCAGCAAAATAAACAATCTTAAAGTATACGATTGAACAATCAGGTTCGATGAGTTTAAAGGTGGAAGGTTCAGTGATGGTGATGATGTTCAGGAACAATGTGCACGGCGTGACCCTCGATCTTTACGTTGGCGTTAAATCTGTAAATGCGGAAAAAAAAATGTATTGTTGTATACATCTAAAATGTATATTAAAATTCTTATTAAATGTATTCAAAATGTGAATGTCTATTAGGTTAAAAATAGCGATACTGACATTAGAATAAGTCTTGTTATATTGTAGGTACCTATTTTACAAATAGATAATTTGAATTTTGTTATGTTATGATGTGTTAGCATGGAATCCCACACAGTTAAATTTGCTTTGGCGAACTCACCCAGTTTTCTTGTCAGCGTGGTACTCGACGATCCTGACGGTGCCGTCGGGCTGGTGCAGGCTGTACACGCCCTTCACGACATCGCCGTCGCGCGCCTCGTGCTGGGATTTCTTGTCACCGGTGTGAGGGTCCACTACTTTGTACGCGAACTCGTATTTGGGATGAGCCTGCATGAAATGTTTTAACGTTACCAACTGCTAATAATGTGATACTTTGTTTACAAAGGATATAAGCATGCTTGATAAGAACGTCTTCATACATAATACTCGACATGTTTCTCGGTGGCGTGTCCGTGGTGTTGCTTGATGCTCTGTGCTGAGGAGGCGTGGCCGTGGTGTTCCTCGTGATGTTCATCGTGATGCTGCTCCTCATGATGATACTCCTCGTGTTTGTTCTGGTGCTCTTCCTGTTTCTCCTCGTGGTGCTCTTCGTGGTGTTCTTCGTGGTGTGCAGGCTCGTGTTTGGTCTCGTGAGTTTGGTGCAGTACGATGCTCTGTGATGAGATAGCGTGTCCATGACCGTGGTGTTGATCATGACCGTGGCTTTCTTGCGGCCGCGCAGCAACCAAAGCAACGACAGCAGCGATAAGGATGATCTGTGCAACGGAAAAATAATTAGTTGAAAATTTGTTCTGTGCAAGAGACAAATAGTTTTTTTATTTTATTTAATTAAGTCTTCTGTGCAATATGGACTGACTGATTGTTTGAAGTACTTTATTCTTTTTTTTTAATTTTCTTCCATCTTCAATTTCTTTTGTTAATATAAATGATGCTGTTTTATTGTAATACAAATATTGCAGTACTGTATAATAAAGTACAAATACCTTAAACATTTTGAATGTAAGTTATCTTAACTGAAGGGGTGCCAAACAGTGACTGATAATCCACCAGTACATTATTTTTCTTTTTATACAGATTATTAAAGGGACATTGATACAGTTTTACGCAATATTCTTAAGAACCCAACCTGCTTGCTGAATATGTCAGTTTTTGGCAAGTTGCACTGACCTTGGGCAATTAATGTTTTATTGAAATTGTAACACTCCTTTCTTAGTGCATTGACATACAATAAAATGCAGTCCTACCGAGTTACTTTCACAAAACTTTTCTTAAGTCATAATTATTTTATTACTTTATTTATTTCAATTTCGAACCTGAAATGCGCAATTGAATGATTTTGCCACCGTTTTTTGAAGAAATAAATAAATGTTTTCTGTAATATTTTTTTTGCCGCAGATTTGACTATTTTTTTTCAATAATAATAATTTGTTGTCTTAATTGGCACTAGACATTTCTGTAGAAATATTCATAAAATATTAAAAGTACTTATATTATTATTATATCTTTTATAATAATAATAATAATAATAATCATTTTTTCGGACATAATTAAAATCCATAATGAGTTAGTAACAGAAAAGCTTACAACTATGTTAGTAACCTTAGACAAAATAAATTAATCAAAAAAAAAGTTTATCTACTTCATAAATTTAGTTCATAAATTTTCCCTCTGCACCGGGCAAGCAGGCATGCCTACGGGACCAGTGCGCCAGAAAAGGGCAGTCCGGTCTTTCAGCAATAACGCTTAGGATGCTGTTGGGACTCCCACGTATCCTACGCATCAAGGAGGCCGCCCTTTTGCGCATGATAGCTTCAAAACTATCTATGCCTGCTTGAGCAAACATGCCCGACGCGCTACAAAACCGTGGAAGCCCCAGCAGCACCCGGAAGGCGTTATTATATTGAATACGAAGAGCGTTGTAGGCCTTCTGCGTATACTTGATCCACAGGCTGCAGGTGTAAAAAGTCTGGCAGTAGGCCTTAAACAGTGTAAGTTTCACTTCTTTAGTACACCTAGCAAACCTGCGGGCCAACATATTACATCGGACCGACAACGCTCTTCTCTCTCTCTCCAAATCATCATCATCACTCAAAACCTCATTCAAAACGTGCCCAAGGTATTTAAATTGAGACACTCTCTTAAGTGGTTCCCCATAAAGGAAGACTGGAGGAACCGCCTTAGGTTTTCGGGAACCAACACGAAAAACCATGACCTCACTCTTCCTGACATTGTACTGGAGTCCATGGGCCGTAGCGTATTGTTCACACTGTCCAAGCAACCGTCTGAGTGCATCAATCGAAGGACTCAGCAGCACCATGTCGTCAGCATAACTTATACTATTCATGACCTTGCCATCAATAGAGCATCCGACTCCAGTGCTGCCGAGCTCCTCCACCAGCTGATTGACGTATAGGCTGAAAAGGCCTGGAGAGGTCAAGCCACCTTGCCTCACGCCACACTCCAGCCCATACTCAGCAGACAATGCACCCGACCATCTGACCTGGTTAATCTGGTGGTTATACCAAAACTCGAGGAGGTTAACCAACTCATTGGGTATGGTATTATGTCTCAATTTTGACCACAGAATATTATAATTAACCAGGTCAAACGCCTTGGAGAGGTCCAGAAAAGCAGCATACACAGGAGTATTCCTATCAGTATAGTACTTAACCACTACTTACTTTTTACTTTTTATTCACTATAAACCTTATAAATTATATTTTTAAATATTTCAATATAAAAACAAACAAAAATAAAACATTTTAAAATATAAAAAATAGTTGCCCACCGGTATCAGAAACATGGTCTTAGCTACCGGCGGTCAGGGCTCCAGAGATAGGAATCACCTAACAATACGCGCCGTGTCCAGAAGAACTGCTTTCTGAATCAACCCCTTGATCCAGCTGCCTTACGAGAGCCTCCTTAGATGTAGGTCAAAGCTCTTAGCTATTAAGTATTATTATATTATATTAATATTATTATAGTATTATCGAAAAACCGTCTAGTTTGCTGACAAAAATGTTTTATCAAACGCCAAATTGCTGTTCCAAATGATAGACGTTACATACGTGGTTTTACGTTTGATGACCGGAGATAACTATCCATTCTTTTAAGCATAAAATCACCTTTTTTCTACTAAGAGCTAGGCAGAGGTGTACTTATAGTACATCCACATTTCGTCAGTTATAATTAAGTAGTCTTCTTGGTTACTTATGTCGGGTACGTATAATTATTACTAAAGACAAGCTTTGTGAAAGTAACTCGGTAGGACTGCATTTTATTGTATGTCAATGCACTAAGAAAGGAGTGTTAAAATTTCAATAAAACATTAATTGCTCAAGGTCAGTGCAACTTGCCAAAAACTGACATATTCAGCAAGCAGGTTGGGCTCTTAAGAATATTGCGTAAACTGTATCAATGCCCCTTTAATAAACTGTATAAAAAGAAAAATAATGTACTGGTGGATTATCAGTCACTGTTTGGCACTTCTTGAGTTAAGAAAACTTACATTCAAAATGATTAAGGTGTTTGTACTTTATTATATATTACTGTAATATTTGTTTTACAATATAAAAACCTCATTTATTTTTAACGAAACATAATGATATAAGACTCAAAATTAAAAGAAAATACAAAAATAAGTAGTTCTCAATCATTTAGCAAACCCACGTTGTGTTAGCAGACCACTTAATAGCATTTTTTTTTTAATAATTTATTTGTCTCTTGAACAGAACAATTTTTTTACTAATTATATTATTTGTCTCTTGCACAGAACATTTTTTTTCTAAGTAATTATTATGCCTTTGCACAGATCATCCTTATCGCTGCTGTCGTTGCGTTGGTTGCTGCGCGGCCGCAAGAAGGCCACGGACATGATCAACACCACGGTCATGGACACGCTATCTCATCACAGAGCATCGTGCTGCACCAAACTCACGAGACCAAACACGAGCCCGCACACCACGAAGAACACCACGAGGAGCACCACGAGGAGAAACATGAAGAGCACCAGAACAAACACGAGGAGTATCATCACGAGGAGCAACATCACGATGAACATCACGAGGGACACCACGGCCACGCCTCCTCATCACAGAGCATCAAGCAACACCACGGACACGCCACCGAGAAACACGTCGAGTACTATGTATGAAGACGTTCTTATCAAGCAGGTTTATATCCTTTATTTATATTATATTATTAGCAATAGGTAACGTTTAAACTTTTAATGCAGGCTCATCCCAAATACGAGTTCGCGTACAAGGTAGAGGACCCTCACACCGGTGACAAGAAATCCCAGCACGAGGCGCGCGACGGCGATGTCGTGAAGGGCGTGTACAGCCTGCACCAGCCCGACGGTACCGTCAGGATCGTCGAGTATCACGCTGACAAGAAAACTGGGTGAGTTTTCCAAAAAGATTACATTGTGTTATTATGTAGGACATTGCTCACACAATATAACATAAAAACTACCTAACAACGAATGCAATTCACGTATTGTTTTCCGTATCTGCAGATTCAACGCCAACGTAAAGATCGAAGGACACGCCGTGCACATTGTTCCTGAACATCATCACCATCACTGAACCTAACTCATCGAACCCGCTTGTTAAACCATATATTTTTAGATTGTTTATTTTATAGAGTCCCCTGGAATGTGATACATAGTAAATATTTAAATAAATACGTTAAACCACCTTATTTATGTTTATAATTCGTTTATTTATTCAAGTTACAAGGACTCATATGCACAAAATTCAATAAATAACACAAATAAAACAATAAAAAACACAATACATTAAACATTCCAATACACACAAATCAGGGGTTCAACACTATATCTACCATAATAAAATTGTCTACAATAATTACCTCATGCCACAAACCGATGCGGTCCATGCTGCACCATGTCATCTGCATAGCTAATATTATTAAGGCAAACTCCATCAATATGACTGCTGAGGGCAACAATCAAAGAGATGTTATATAGGTTAAAAAGTGCGGGAGAGCCCAACCCACCTTGTCTCACACGGCACTCAAACCCTGTAAAGTAAATACGGTTCTGATAGTGACCCCGCCCACTTAACACTGTTGATCTGGCCCCCATACCTACATTTAAACAAGATAATAAGTTCAGTGGGAAAGTTAATGTCCTTCAAATTCCATAGAATGTTATTGGAAACCAGATCAAAAGCCCTGGACAAATCGAGGAAGCAAGTGTACCCGGAGTATGCCTGTCTGTATAGTATTATGTTTTGATCTGCTTCTTTCTTAAATCTGGTACATTGCTGTAAGTTCGCCTACTATGCGTACAAGGCAAAGCAAGCAAAATATTGATGGCTGTTTATTGATAATTGACTTAGCTGCTCTTAATGATGATCCTAAATTTCTAAAATTAACAAGCACTCCCATTTCGTAACTGAGCTTCAAATATATTTCTAATGAAAGCACAATTTAATACATGGTAAAGATAATTTAAAGGTATGCCTTCAAGATAAAATTATGAATTGTAAACCTGAATATCAAACAAAGTAATTTTTAAAACGCTACTGATGAGGGTTCCCATATGGTTTAAATTAAGGCCCATTTATTTTTTATTTTTTTTTCTAACTTCAAATCAATTAATAAGTACCTAAAAAAAAATCCTAAATCAGTGGTTTATTAAGTGAATGGGAAGCATCAAAAAAGCGTAAATGGGAGGCGTAATGGGCGCACCTTTCACATGCAATCTGATCCCCACTTCAAGTATAAGAGTTATTGGTTAGTTAGTGTTCACCAGTTCAATATTCATACTTTTCTACCATTTTGATGAAGTCACCTTCTTACGCATGATGGTCATTATTGCCGGTTGCAAACATAAATACAAAAATTCATATATGCTACAACATGCCATGGTATTGCAAAAAATGTGCTTGAGGCTGTGAGTTCAAATCTGGGCAAGCACCAATGAAACTTTTCAGTTCATATCAGGTATGTATGTACTTTCTAAATTTATCTCAGACACAAATGACATTGGTGTCGTCAGGATTTACGGTTAATATAAATCTGCCATTGTCGACCCACCTTAAGCAATCGTGATGCTTAATACTGGTGCATTGTGTGTATAATAAGAGGCTTTTGCCTTGCAGTAATCCTACTGCAAAGCCTGTTACTATCCAGTAACATGCTGCTAAGTCATAAGAATCACCATAACATACACCCCCTATATTCACGCACTTAGGTAGTTTGCATGAAACACTTTAAGTTTTACCTTTATGTTGATACTCCATTAGGGAAAGATCATGGCTACATATTACTGTACTGTCGATAGTTCTTAAAAGAAAACCATTGGACTTCTTGAGTAGGAGATCCTCTATCTACGAATGACACGTGACTATGATCATTGAACTATTCTGCAAAGTAGTGCAGCTTCTCTAGTGATTGAAATAATTCAAAAGAAAATTATATTCTGTTTTGTTTTGATGGTGTCATACACAAGTAGGTCTTCCCGGGGCTGATAAAGCTATTATTCCCAGGAAAGAGTACGTTTATGTCAGTACCATTATAGGTACCAGCGATAACGCTGGTACCTCTTAGGCTGGTGGCTCTTTACAATGGTACTGGTACTTTATAGTATACGTATAGTACCATTGTAACAGCGTTTTAAGGAAGATTAAAATTCAACAACAACAATCCATCAATCAATTAAATCTTTTTCCAATTGAGACTTCAATTCCCAGGTCAGGCAAATTATTATTGAGTTTCAAAATAAAAGTATAGTAGAATTTTCTTATTAGCAGCCCAGAGTCTGGATTCGTGCCCGGTTGATGGCAATAGGCTCGCCCCGTATTATATGGGACCTAAAAATAACTCGCGAAATGTGGGTGTTCCTATACACCACCACTGTCCAACTCTCGGTGAGCACAGGCGTGATGTTATTTTATGTGTCAAAATTAAAAATTATTATTAAGGATAATAACACTTATTTAATTTAATTATTTACAATATAATATATATATTACTTGAGGCTCATTAATCAACAATCTTAAAGTATGAGGTCCAACAGACAAGTTCTTTAACATTCAGGTTCGAATAGATCAGTGATGATGATGATGTTCAGGAACAATGTGCACGGCGTGACCCTCGATCTTGACGTTGGCGTTAAATCTGTAGATACGGAAAACAATAAGTAAATTGCATTCGTTGCTAGGTGGTTTTAATGATACATTGTGTTGGAAGTGTCCACATAACACAATTAAATCGTCTTGGCAAACTCACCCAGTTTTCTTGTCAGCGTGGTACTCGACGATCCTGACGGTACCGTCGGGCTGGTGCAGGCTGTACACGCCCTTCACGACATCCCCGTCGCGCGCCTCGTGCTGGGATTTCTTGTCACCGGTGTGAGGGTCCTCTACCTTGTACGCGAACTCGTACTTGGGATGAGCCTGCGTTAAATGTTATAACGTTACCTATTGCTAATAATATAGCTTATAGAAAAAGGATATGTTTGATAAGAATGCCTTCATACATAGTATTCGACGTGTTTCTCTGTGGCGTGACCATGGTGCTGCTTGATGCTCTGTGAAGAGGAGGCGTGACCGTGATGTTGCTCGTGATGTTCGTCGTGATGGTGTTCCTCGTGATGAGGCTCCTCGGGTTTTTTGTGGTGCTTCTCATGTTTCTCCTCGTGGTGCTCCTCGTGATGCTCCTCATGGTGTGCGGGCTCGTGTTTGGTCTCGTGAGTTTGGTGCAGTACGATGCTCTGTGATGAGATAGCGTGACCGTGGTGATGATCATGACCGTCTTGCGGCCGCGCAGCCGCCAGAGCAATCACAGCAGCGACTAGGATAATCTGTTTAAATGTGAAAATATAATGATTAAGTAACTTGACTCCAATAATTAAATCTACTTGTTAAACCTACTTTATGAGATGGGATAGGATGTTTTTGGTTTGATACCAGGTTTATAGTTTTGACAGTTTTTAAGAAGCTCAAATAACACATACCTTGTACATTTTATTAGTTTGTGTTCTTGACTCTTGGAATAATGAACGGTGACTGATAATCTCCTTGTACATAAATTTCTTTTTATAAAAGTCTAAGGGACAGTGAGACAGTTTTTCGCAATAAGTTCAAAACCACCAATCTGTTCGTTGTATAATGCAAGATTTTCAATAAAACGGTAACCTTGAGTGAATTATTATTACTTACATGAATTAACTCGGTACCTTTTTTGGTCTGAATCAACTTACATTCATTAAACTTTTGCTGAACTGGTTTGATATTTTTGAACGAATCACGAGAACTTGTATTACATACTTTACTTTTAATTAGTATAAAAAGAAAAAATATTGGCCGATAAGATATCAGTCACAGTTTGACTTTACAAGAACATACGATACAATCAAAAACATGTACAAGGTACGATTATCGAATGAACAGTTCCACACTTAATTTAATTTCATGTTAATTATTTCAAACGAGCTGTACCTACATTATTTTGCTAAATTAATACATTTTTACATTCAACAGATCATCCTAGTTGCTGCTGTATTCGCAGTGGTCGCTGCGCGGCCGCAAAACGGTCACGGTCACGATAATCACCACGGTCACGGACACGCTGTCTCGTCGCAGAGCATCGTACTGCACCAAACTCACGAAGCCAAACACGAGCCCGCACACCATGAAGAGCACCACGAGGAGCAGCACGAGGAGAAACATGAAGAGCACCACCAGGGACACGAAGAACACCATCACGAGGAACTCCATGGACACGCCTCTTCATCACAGAGCATCAAGCAGCACCACGGACACGCCACCGAGAAACACGTCGAGTACTATGTATGATAACGTTCCAATTATAATATGGCATTGCTCATACCTTTTAGGAAATATTTTGCTAACCGTCACTTATTTTACAGTCTCATCCTAAATACGAGTTCGCATACAAAGTGGAGGACCCTCACACCGGCGACAAGAAATCTCAGCACGAATCTCGTGATGGCCACGTTGTGAAGGGCGTGTACAGCCTGCACCAGCCCGATGGCACCATCAGGATCGTCGAGTACCACGCTGACAAGAAGACTGGGTATGTGTGCAGTCTTTCAATTTAACTAAACTTTATTGATATTCCAAGTAACGATCCACTCAATGTTTTACTGTTTCTCTTTACAGATTCAACGCTAACGTGAAGTACGTGGGTCACGCCGAACACATTGTTCCTGAACATCATCACCATCACTGATTCTAATTCTAGGAGTTAAACTTCTACCTACATTGTTGAACCTAATGTCTAAGCAGTTATTGTTGTTTTTGGATGCAAAGATTTATTTTAAATAATAATAGAAGTCAATATAATTTATTCTCGTACTTTTTGTTTTTATTAATAGTTATGTTTCCTGCATTGTGAACAGTACTACTACTGTAACTAATCAGACAAAGTCATAGCACTCACATAGTCCCTTAGAATAATAAAAAAGGGTAGCCGTTTTTATTATTCTAAGGGACACCTAAATGTAGTGCCCAAATACAAATTTAATTAATTTTGGCACTTTTATTTCGTCATTATTTGTTGACGTTGTCTAGCGTAAGTAAAGACGAGTCTAGGGAACATTGTGTGGTTACACCTTTTTTTTTCTTAACTTCACGAACCACTTCTGTAATGTTCCTTTGTTTACTTATAAGATGATTTCAAATAACCCCGAAGTGGTAGAATAACATGACACATTGTTCCAATATTGTCTACCGACTCAGCCACATAAAAACAAAAAACAACACCCTTACATACCCCCGATTTGTGAATTAAAAATTCGCTTATGGTTCTTATACTATTCGAAGGAAGCTGAATTCTTCGTCGGATTAAGAACGTAAGGGCTGAAAGCGTTTCATTGTCTTACATTAAAATAGAAAAAAATCACGTAGTTACTCGATGAACTTAAATTTTACACTTGGTCTTGCCCATTTCATCCAAAGTCCTGGATTGATAATTTTAGTTTTAATTACCTTAAATAAACTAGAAAGCATCCCTCCCTATTATATTAAATACGCTTCGTTCATTATAATAAGGATTCTGGTTACTAAAGTGGCACAGGGTTAACTCAAAACTGCTGAAGAAATACTCATTGCAGAGTTTCCAAAGTTCAAAGGCCCGTTATAAAACTAGACAAATCTACAGCAATGACATTAATTAACGATTCAGCGAATCAACAACTGGTAAAATGCAACGTCTGCGACCATGACAGAGAAAAGTTCAATACCAAGGCCACTCTTCAATATAGAAAAACATGAATGATTACTTTTGTTTGACTATTTGGGTGTATTTTTAACGAGGATCTCAACTATTTTTAAACTTAGTAATAGTGCATTTTAAACAATTACAACTTTGTTCCGCTAAATACTACTACTTCTACACACGTATCTAATAATCTAGCCGAGAACCTTTTAATTCAATAAAAAGGGCAATCAACCCAAGGGGTAGTTCGGTAACTGACTATTATATATTATAACACAATTGACTGACAAAAATAACTAAACGAATTCTGAGGAAAGAGCAGCGATTATAAATCAAAATCAAAATCAAAATTCATTTATTCAAATTAGGCTGAGAATCAGCACTTTTTGAACGTCAAAGACGTTTACATAAGACAGTCCCCCAAAACGCCCACCCTTCATATACTTTAATTTGTTTTCGTCATTTACGCAATAATAACTTGCATACGACATGGCTCTTTCCTTTAAAAAAAAGTCTCGACGTATATGCAGAGCTTGTTTTTGTGTATTATATGAAATAACTATTATCGACTAAAACTGATAACTAGAGTTTCCAAAACCTGCCAGCATCACACATAAACACGGATAGAAGTTCGGTCGCTTACAATATAAATGAACCCGCATAATGTCAACCCAAATAGTACCATAGACAATCATACACATACGTCCTTCTCTTCGATGTTGGAAAGAATCCTAACCATTACCATTTGCAGGGCGGGGTGATTCATGCCAAGTTAAGGTGACTGATACTTGATTTGCACGAAGTAAAACTCTCAAGACATTTTACTTTCTTGTCTAGTAATAACCTGCCATAAATAATCCCCCTAAATTAATAAATTATTATGATCTGCACATCTATGTCATCGTAAACTCGTGACCCAAATGATAATAATTTGATGGGTTTATACTTACCTTACTGTAATTAAAAGG
This sequence comes from Phlogophora meticulosa, assembly GCA_905147745.2. Taxonomy (NCBI): domain Eukaryota; kingdom Metazoa; phylum Arthropoda; class Insecta; order Lepidoptera; family Noctuidae; genus Phlogophora; species Phlogophora meticulosa. The sequence goes on along the minus strand of LR990520.1, from coordinate 12,259,086 downwards.
GACTCCGTTGATATTAATTATTCACTGCTGTATATTTTTATGTTTTTCTATGTAGGTCGCACTGTAACAGTTAATTATTCAGACCACTGTAGTCAACTGCAGGCAAAGGGGCTTTCTCAAGCTGTGCCATAATACTCTATCGTTTCCTAGTACTACACCGATTAGTACAAAATAAAACTGGACACTTCAAGACGGGTTTCAATATACTTTTGTAGGTAAACGTTTACACTTTTTTATGAAATGAATAGTTCTAAACTGTATTAACGGTAGTAGAGCAAGAGAAATCACAACAAATACAGTTAGACCGCAAATATAGAAACGACACTTTTAGAATATTATACCTGAAAAATATTTCTTTCTAGCGGCGACCCGCAGTGCTACCCGCAGTTAAAATTCACATTTATCAAACGCGCGAATTTTCAAAGCGCGCGAGAATAAAATATTTGTTAAGTTTCCTGAAATTTTCCAATTTTCTGCGCAATTTTATGATAAAACTTAAAGATGAAAAATGAATGGTCAAATCGGAAAAGTCGTTCTTAAGTTATGGCCTGACCAAGGGAAACAGTGATTCATTTTGATATAATATATACATGAAATAATGATAGAATGTAGATACGAGTATATAGATGAATCTAGTATTTTTTTTAGATATTACAAAATGAAAACTTAAGCATATCCTCTTAAATGCGACAAAGCTACATTGATAAACATGATAAAGATAGCAAAGAACAAGACCATTATAATAAAAATATTTATCGTCAAAGTCTACTAAGGTTCAACAGATTATAATAACTCCAGAAATGGACCAATGTGATAAATGTTGCCCAAAACCTCGGTTTTTTTTTCACTCCTGGTCACTGGCCTTCCCCCATTCCTTCCACGTCTTTATATGGTTTGCTACCTTTCGCCAATTCGTGAGGAAGCCATCCAAGGCATCCCGCCATCTTCTCCTCGGTCTGCCGCGACCGCTTTGCGATGTTCGGGTTCACAGTTATGCTGGCCAGTCCCATTTTAGCCTTGCAGCTTTATAGGTTACGTCAGCAGTTTGCGTTCTGGACGTACTATAACTTTATAATTGAATTAATGTCATTTACATTTGCGAAATTTTGAAAGCCTTTACCACGAAAGCATGGTTTCCCCTTAATGTTATTAATTTTTAAGGTGTTTTTGGTTTTTCTGCCAATAAAAAAATCCTTTCTTCATTTCCTCCCAAATCATATACAAGAATAAAAAAAATTGTTATCAAAGACTAGTTTTAAATAAAATATTGCTGCAGATAGTCGAATGTCACGATATGTGATGTGTTTTGATCAAAACTTCGTAATGATCTTTTTAATTGAATGAATGTCAATGACCTCCATTAAAGAAAGCAAGGAGTCAGTCAGTAAGTGAATTAATACTTAACTCAAGGTCAGTTTTCCTTATCTTTAATGGTGAACTGGTTTATCAGGTGAACAAAGTATTGCGAAAAACTGTATCACAGACCCTTTAATGTGTATAAAAACAGAAATTATGTACAGAGAAGTTATCAGTCACTGTTCAATACTTCAAGAGTAAAGAATACATACTAACTACCAATATGTACAAGGTATAGTAAAAAGATCAGTAAAAATCAGTTGATTAAAAATAATATTTAACAGTTAATTAATTAACTTATCATTTTTAACAGATCTTCCTTGTCGCCGCTGTGTTCGTGATGGTCGCTGCGCGGCCGCAAGATGGTCACGGTCACGATAATCACCACGGTCACGGTCACGCTATCTCGTCACAGAGCATCGTACTGCACCAAACTCACGAAGCCAAACACGAGCCCGCACACCATGAAGAGCACCACGAGGAGCACCATGAGGAGAAACATGAAGAGCACCACCAGGGACACGAAGAACACCATCACGAGGAACACCATGGTCACGCTTCCTCATCACAGAGCATCAAGCAGCACCACGGACACGCCACCGAGAAACACGTCGAGTACTATGTGAGATAACGATCAAATTATAATGTTATTTCCTTTTCCCTTTGAAAAGGTTATGCTAACCATCGCTTGTTTTACAGTCTCATCCTAAATACGAGTTCGCGTACAAAGTGGAGGACCCTCACACCGGCGACAAGAAATCGCAACACGAAGCTCGTGATGGCGACGTCGTGAAGGGCGTGTACAGCCTGCACCAGCCCGATGGCACCATCAGGATCGTCGAGTACCACGCTGACAAGAAGACTGGGTATGTGTGCATACTTATTCAATAAAAAAATTAGCAACGATATTCCCAGTAATGATCATGTTCATATTTGTATCTTTCTTCTTCTCATATATTTTGTCCGACCAGTACGTACTTGGCGATCTGAACAGCTCTGTAATTTGTCTTTTAATAAGTTTTTTAATATTGTATTGCTCTTTGCAGATTCAACGCCAACGTGAAGTACGTGGGACATGCCGAACACATTGTTCCTGAACATCATCATCATCACTGATTCAAATTTTGGTCGTTGAACTACTTTACCCTGTTGTTGAACCTAATGTCTAAGCAGTTATTGTTGTTTTATTGTGTGTCAAGATGGTATTGCAAATAATACTGAAGTCAATATATTTATTCTCGTACCTACCTACGTAGTTTTTGTTTCTATTTCCATGTTTCTTGCATTTTTTATATTTATTTTCATATTTCCCAAACTTATATTTACATTCCAATATTTTATTAATATCTTTTACAAAAAAAATCAATTTTCAATATTTTCGCTCATTCATAAAATACAAAGTTTTCACTTGAGTATCAGTTTCCTTAGTTATTATAGGCGAAGTTATTTGGTCATTACAAAAACGCTGGTAAAAGTTAGTGGCACAGAGTTCACAAAAAGAAACGATGGATGGATTGTGTGAAAGCTGATATGGCTACGAAGAAGGCAACTTTTGAGAAGACGGCAAATAGAAAAATATTGAAGAAGAAGTCGTGCTGCGCCGTCTACAAATATATTGGGATAAGGGCAGGAGGATGATGCTGATATCTTATAAAAATATTTTCTATCAATATTTTCTCACATTCATAAAATTAACCGCAAAGTTTCAATATAGGTAAGGCATGATTCAAATTTATTTTTGTATTTTTGTGACTGTATAAATTTGTTTGTGTGTTAAGAGTTTTTGCAGATTTCCAAAACTCTTCTAGATGGACATCTTTCTATGACAATTATTTTTGCTTAAATTTTCGACATCGGTTACGGAAAAACATCGTGAGGAAACCTTGACTTATAATTAATCATCTACCTAGCCTTTTTCCCGCTATGTTGGGGTCGGCTTCCAGTCTTACCGGATCCAGCTGAATGGCAGTGTTTTAGTTTTCAATGGAGTGACTGCCTATCTGACCTCCACAACCCAGTTACTGGGCAACACGATACCCTTGGTGAGAATGTCAAAGATATACAAATGACAACCGGGACCAACGGCTTAACGTGCTTTCCGAGGCACGGAGGAGTCTCGAAATGTTACGAACAGTCACTCATTCACAAACTGACCTCGGCAAGCGTAGCTTAATCTTCGATCAACCCGTGTGGTTGATTTTTATATAGCCACAATATAAGTCTGAAATTGCCAACCCGTCTTGAGCAAGCGTGGTGGCAAATTTAAAAAAAGCAGCAAGTAAGTAAATAAATGGAATAGAATATCCTGCAAACTTAAATTTGGAAATAGAGCATTCTCATATATTGGGCCACATCTGTATGACAGGGTCAATAAAAACCTTAAAATCATTAACATGACCAAGTTTGGGTGCAAAAAAGAAGTCCAAGATTGGTTACTCGGACTTAAATATAACGAAACCGAAAACCTACTTACAATTGACCGTGAATTGACTCATCATAACATACACACTTACAGTTACACACCTTACACACACGTTACCTTTTAGTCGTAATTATGTATGGTTTTTGTTTTAGTTCTTATGTGTTTTTTATGTTTTATTATTGGAACCGTTGCATTTGTTACAGAGAATCGACCACCATTATTATACGAGAGAGACTGGATCCTGCGACACAGGGTATCCTAGCGCAGGATCCAGTGTCACATCTTAATATGTAACACTTTTCTGAATCAATTTTTTTTTTTTTTTTTAAATAATAAATAAATAATGGCGGACAATCCACACAGCATCATCTAGCCCCAAGCTAAGCAGAGCTTGTGTTATGGGTACTAGATGACTGATATACTTAATACAATACATTACTGAGATAGATATTTTTTTATTATACATAGCAAATACCCAGAACACCCAGAACAAATCTTTGTAGATCGTACAAACATTTGTCCCAAGGCGAGAATCGAACCCGCAACCTCCTGCGACGCAGGCGGACCATCGCCAGCCACGCCACATCGGTCGTCAAGTAAGTACATTAGGTATAAGTATTATACATAATATACGTACCTTATAATGACATACTAAAAGAGTGTGGCAACATCCATACCACCACATACGACCCACACAGTAGACCTGATATTACGCAAATCCTACATCGCGCTGGCAGAGATACGAGTATCAATATCAGCGCAACAAGCATATATACAACAGCCCGATGATTACCATGGGGCAGCGGACCACCAAGCACAACTACCGTCTAGTCGGGGGGTTCGTTTCTAGAGTTTCTTACCAAAATGGTAAAAAGGATCCTTTATGGTCAAAACTCAGTATGTTTGTCACAGCTGGATATCTCAAGAACTACTTATGTACTCGTAGGTATCAACTTGAAATTTCGAATAGTTTAAGATGTTGTATTTTAAATAAGTAAAATTTGTATTTATTATTGTTTTTTTTATTTCAAATACAATGTATATTGTTCGTGAATAAATTGAATTGATTACGTTTTCCCAACTATTTCATTGAAAGAGCGCTCTTTGCGCATTCTCCAACATTTTCTTTTAGTTTTCGACTTAAGGCGATTTTTTTTTTTAATTACCACTCCCCCATTAGTCTATGTGATAGAAATTTGTGTAAAGATTACAGGAAAAAGCACTCAACACTATCGGTCAAGAGATGGCTCTGGCCTAAAACTGTATATTCTACACCGCAGTGTTAAAATTTGATGGTACGAAACCCTCGGTGCGAGAGTCAAAATCGGTCGTGACCGGTTTTATTCAAATAAAAGGCCGATTAATTTATACTTGTTTATAAGCAAAACACAAAAATAAGCAAATCGATAAACAGACACACTGCAGCACTGTTAACTTATTTATCATAGCAATATCTGTTAAAACATCACCCTAGAATGACAAACATAAACCGTAATAACGTTGTTTATTTTTTTTAGAATAATGAATTTGTTTATGAACTCTCAGTGAAGTTGACTGTCAAAAGTGCCACTTGTCTACGCATTTGTATGAGAATATCCATATCGTCATTCCATTTCGCCATCGTTTCGTTACGCGATTTGACATTGTCTAGCACTTAGCGATCGAAAACGATTGATCACGTGACAATTCGAAAGCAAGAAACAATAAGAATTATGTCAATCCCATACATTTTGGGTTTATCTACTTTCGTTATCGTTAGTGACAATGTGACTTTGTCTAGGTCCCCTGATGTGTTGTCGGTGGCAAGTGGTAGTTGACGACTAGTAGGTAAATACTAGTTCTTGAATCACTTCAATGATGTCATTGTGAACTGAGAAGTACAGTAGAACTGTGGCTTTAACTGATTTGGAGATTATCGCCAGAGCTCTAGCGGCTTTGTGTGAACTCTGTGCACCTAACTTTATATAGCCCTATTTATTTTCCCAAATATCATCACCTATCACTCTAGTGAAACTGATATTTTAATGAAAACTTTGTAGGTGTTTTTTTTTTGTAAGACTTACGGGAGAGAAAATTGGAACACTTTCATCTGACATTTTTCAGATTTAAGACTCAAAATAATGCATGAAACAGAAATAGAAACAAAAAGTAAGTAGGTAGAAATAAATATATTGACTTCAGTATTATTTACAATAACATCTTGACACACAAAAAAAACAAAAACAACAACTGCTTAGACATTAGAGTTCAACAACCGGCAAAAGTAGTTCGACGACCAACATTGGAATCAGTGGTGCTGATGATGTTCAGGAACAATGTGTTCGGCGTGTCCCACGTACTTCACGTTGGCGTTGAATCTGCAAAGAACAATACAATATTAAAAACTTATACAAAGGCAAATGACAGAGCTGTCCAAATCGCCAGGTACGGATAAAATATATGAGTAGAAGGAAGAGACAAATATGTACAGGATCATTAATTGGAATATCGTTTAAGCTTAAACTTTATTGAATAAGTGTGCAAACATACCCAGTTTTCTTGTCAGCATGGTACTCAACGATCCTGATGGTGCCATCGGGCTGGTGCAGGCTGTACACGCCCTTCACGACGTCGCCATCACGAGCTTCGTGTTGCGATTTCTTGTCACCGGTGTGTGGGTCTTCCACTTTGTACGCGAACTCGTACTTAGGATGAGACTGTAAGACAAGCGATGGTAAGTGAAGTCTTTTCTAAGAAAACTTTAATTTCTTAGGTTATAATTTGATCGTTATCTTACATAGTACTCGACGTGTTTCTCGTTGGCGTGTCCGTGGTGCTGCTTGATGCTCTGTGATGACGAGGCGTGACCGTGGTGTTCCTCGTGATGTTCATCGTGATGTTGCTCCTCGTGATGATACTCCTCGTGTTTGTTCTGGTGCCCTTCATGGTTCTCCTCGTGGTGCTCCTCGTGGTGCTCTTCATGGTGTGCGGGCTCGTGTTTGGTGTCGTGAGTTTGGTGCAGTACGATGCTCTGTGACGAGATAGCGTGTCCGTGACCGTGGTGATTATCGTGACCGTGACCGTCTTGCGGCCGCGCAGCAACCATCACGAACACAGCGGCGAGAAGGAAGATCTATTAAAAAATAATTAGTTTATTCATTAAATGTAAAACGCTTTTTATTACTAATACTGAGCTTTAGTGATCTTTTCACTATACCTTGTACATATTGATAGTTTGTATGTATTATTTACTCTTGGAGTAATGAACAGTGACTGATAACTTCTCTGTACATAATTTGTCTTTTTATACATATAGAAAAAGTCCGTGATACAGTTTTTCGCAATACGTTGTTCGCCTGATATACCAGTTTGCCAAAATAAAGAACACGGACCTTGATTGAAATATTAAATTCACTTTGACTGACTTTTTGCTTTCTTTCACGGAGGACATCGACATTCATTCAAATTCAAAGCAACTTTACGAAAATCGTGAGCGATACAGATCAGATATGGATTACGCTATTAGGAGCCATAATTTGTTCAAATCTAGTCTTCGATGATACATAGTTGTTTCTTTTTTTCTATGCTTTAAAAAACTAAGCTTACTTTCTATACAGATCATTTTAAACGATTAGGCCGCTTGTAAGTTTCATGGTTAATAACAATAAAGAATATTCTAATCTATTCTAATAACACAAAAGGGAAACAATCCTTAGGGCAAAAAGGCTTTCAAAATCATGTAAATGTAGCTTTGTTTCATATTACCTAGTTAATTCCTTAAGAGAATGACCTAACAGAAACCTGCAGTGCTCACCTTCGAAGTAATTATTAGGCTCATAGGCTAGAAGCGTGAAATTTTACACACATTTAGCTGTAGAAACATCGCGTCAACGTTTACTCTTCTGCGCAGGATATTGTTTATGTTCCAGATTCAAACTATCTAGTTATTATTATTTATTTTTGATCGGTACAGCTCAGTCAACATGTATAAAACTGTTTGACAGTATCTTCGTTCAATCATGGTGATTAAGACCCATTTACTTTACTACAATCAGTAGACTTTTAAATTCTTATATTTTCAGTATCATGACCAACCTAAGCTATTGTACAAGTATAATAAAATAGAGAAGAGAGATATGGAAAATTAGAGAAAAAAGAAAAATCCTTTAAGCAGACGGGTGCTGTGTCTGGGGGTTTACTTACTGTCCGATAGGAGTGATAACGCTTGGAGTTTGTAGAATTTGTTCAACGTGGGGTCTTACGCGGTGTTTGTATATGAAGCTCAAACGGCTGGATCAGAAATCTAGACCAAGCGCTTTAGACCGTGAGTTATCTGTCAGTATATCAATGAATTTTTGATTTGTTTACGATCCTACTATCACATGTACTATCATATTATAAAATGTGAAAGTTTGTGAGGATGTATGTTATTTTACGCAAAAACTATTCGAGTTTTGATGAAACAATACAGTATTATAGCTTACATTTCAGAATAGCACATTAATTATACTCGTACTTTATGAACACATACGTAGACGAAGTTGCGGGCGTCTAGTACCTATATTTCAAATAAATTGAAAATATGATAAATTAAACAAGAAATGATTACAGGCTCGTTCTTTGGTCTGACAAATATTTAACATTTGTAGTCCCTATTATATTCTTGTTTTGTATTATAGACTTTTAAAATAAACGAAGTTATGAAAAACATTATTGTCGTTAACCTTATCTACTTTGATGATGATGAATTTCAGCGAAGTAGACAAGGCTGAAATAAAATGTGGTTCCATAGAGTTGTTTTCTAGTGAGCGGCCCAGTAGCGCGCCGCTAAGCAGAAATGTGCGTACCGTGCAAATACGAGTACTCTTGAACCCACATAATAATAGGTGTTTTCTACCAATTCTGGTTTAATAGTACAAGCCAAGTAAACTGTGAAGCTTCTGAACTTATAAAAAAAGGTTATACGTAAGTGTAACTTGGCACAAATATTTGCAGTGTAAATTTTAAAATTGAATACAGTCTGTTACGCCCTTCATTAAAGAAAGTGAAAAGTCAATTAACGTAGATTTAATACTTACTCAAGGTCAGCGTACATTTTTTGGCAAACTGGTGTATCAAGTTTACAACAGATTGCGAAAATCTGTATCATAGGCCCTAATGTGTATAAAAACCGAAATTATGCACACACAGGTTATCAGTCACTGTTCAATAGTTCAACAGTAAGAATACATACAAACTATCAACATGTACAAGGTATAATTTAAAACAAATGCAAAATGGAAATATTTCCAAAAAAAAACATAAGTAGAATAAAATGATATTAATTAGTAAAATAATTGTTTTCAAACAGGTCTTCCTTCTCGCCGCTGTGTTCGTGATGGTTGCTGCGCGGCCGCAAGACGGTCACGGTCACGATAATCACCACGGTCACGGACACGCTATCTCGTCACAGAGTATCGTACTGCACCAATCACACGAGACCAAACACGAGCCCGCACACCATGAAGAGCACCACGAGGAGCACCATGAGGAGAAACATGAAGAGCACCACAAGGAACACGAAGACCAGCATCACGAGGAACACCATGGACACGCCTCCTCATCACAGAGCATCAAGCAGCACCACGGAACCGCCACCGAGAAACACGTCGAGTACTATGTAAGATAACGGTCCAATCTTACAGAATTTTACTTTACTCGGATAAGAGAAATCTTACTAACTGTTCCAATGTTTTGCCACCCAGTCTCATCCTAAGTACGAGTTCGCATACAAAGTGGAGGACCCTCACACCGGCGACAAGAAATCTCAACACGAATCTCGAGATGGCCACGTTGTGAAGGGCGTGTACAGCCTGCACCAGCCCGACGGCACCATCAGGATCGTCGAGTACCACGCTGACAAGAAGACCGGGTGAGTGCATGTGTATTTTACTAAATCAAAACAGCTTATACCATTTGAACCATCTAATTTACGAAAGCCCTTGTTTACAGATTCAACGCCAACGTGAAGTACGTGGGTCACGCCGAACACATCGTTCCTGAACATCATCATCACCACTGATTATTCTGCCGATCTCATTGTTAAAAACTTTATTGTTGAGCCCCTATTTATAATTGTTAATTATTATGTTCTAAGCTGTGTGTAGTACGTCATATTAAATTAATTGATTATTGAATCGCACCTGCATCGTTTTTCTTGCTAAGTTTCATTTGCACCTCTTTTGTGATAAACTTACCTAGAAGCCTTGTATCTTAGCCAGAAAAATAATATAATATTATAATGTGGAAGGGACATAACACAATGTGGGAAGCACAACCTGACACTATGCATTCAATATATAAATTTGGAACACCCAGTGTAGAATTTTTCGTCAGCTTAATCCTATAAATCAGATTTTTTCTGATGCTAAACTCGAAAAAATAATTAGAAAATCATAATAAAATTTAAGTCCAACCAAACCCGCTTTAGAACAAATGTTTGTACGATCTACAAATGTTTGTTCTGGGTATTTGCTATGTATGATAAAAATATCAATCTATGTAATGGATTCTATTAAGTATATCAGTCTAGTACCCATAACACAAGCTCTGCTTAGCTTGGGGCTAGATGCTGTGTGGTTTGTCCAGCATTATTATATAATTTTTATTATATTCTTCACTACTCTAGACTGTCGACTTTTCGACCTGAATTCAATTGGCATGTCAAAATTGAAGTTTGACCTCCAGTGCAGTTATGCTGATTTTTGAAAAACCATTGGGAAATTTACTAACACTTGTACCATTTTAGGAAGCTTATGAAATCACTAAGGTATAATTCTAATTCGTTCGGCCACTAGCCCTTTCAAAGAATTGGAAATCAATTCCTTCATCACAATAATATCGCTTTGCATTCAGCAAACATTTACTATAAACATGTTCACACAAAGCTATACTATACTATATGGTGAGATAGTATAGCGTAGTCAAAACTGCGCTATAGACTGAGTATAAGGTATTTACAATATTTTTATAGAAAATTATCTAATTGTACCTACTGATTTCTTTTTTAACATTGTGTGTTATGAAAGTACCATTTCAAATTATTTTTCAGTGATTTCTCTTATTTAAACGGGTGTGCAATATTATAACAAATAGTGTAATAACACTTCAAATAAAGTTTATATGATATAATTTTCACATGCTATAAAAACAAATAACCTAACTTCATGTGATATAATGTTATATGTATTTCATAAAACCTTCATTTTCTCTAATAACATATAGTATAACTACATTATTTATTTATTTATTTTAATTTGACCTAATTTTCATATTGCACTGTTTTTGAGAAAATCAAATTATTTTGTAACCAGACCTCAAATCACATAAGTTGCTTCTGCATCGTCTCTGCCTACGTAAGGTCGAAGTGCAACCCCTTTGACCTTACGTAACAAAGGAAAGGCGCCCATGCTCTCCTTCCGCACCTCCGGTATTTATATACACTCTAGGGGTAAAAGCCAAAAGAGTACATGAAGTCGCGGTGCTCCGATTTCGTTTTGGAACAGTACAAGCCGGTGTATATGTTGTCACCATATCGTAGAATTTGGCCATTTCATATAATGGCCACTGCAATCTTAACTACGACTGTTTATGTCAGCAAAATTGTGTGGGTGTCTTAACTTTTACACTTATTTAATATAATTCAAACACAAAATATTATCCCATTTAAAATTAGGTAAAATAAAATTATGTTAATAATTCATCATATCATTTGATGGTTAGGTATATAAAATAAGTATATTAAATGAAATTAGGTCATATGATCATTAGAACTTTTGTTAATATTTAAAGATTACACACCCAACAGCTGTTGATATTCAAGAAGGTACTCTATTGAGAACCCGAATTGATGCATCATTTAAGAATATTGATCACCCTGAGCAGTATTTTCAGTTCACTAGAATTTTGTTCGTAACGACACCAGCTGCTAAGAATTGAAATTTATATAAAAGTTTAAATTTTATTATATGAAATCCATTATGAATGTTCAGACATGCAATTAGTTTTAGCCGCATGTGGCCGGCTACAACTAGGTCAAGCCGGCCACGTGTGGCTATACTTAGATGATTCCTGCTTATCTTCGTTTAGTACTAGGTTTAGCCTTCATCATAGACTACACTAAAACTTTGTGGGTTAAACTGAAGTGTATCCTATTACTACGGAACTAGGTCTTCAGTGCAGTTGGGCATTTTGGTTTTGTTTTGAGAGTCTTGTCTTGCGTTTCCTAATTGATTCAATTATATTAGAAACTGAAAGACAGCCGTTTCCCAGATTCTGATTATATTTATGTACGTGTAAACAAGGATTGCTTGTTTAAAGGTATAAGATACGAGTATATAGTCTACGGGGGTATTTTATATCTCTTTTACTACATCATTTTAAAAGTTTCGATTTTCTTTGTCATTATTAAGCTTTCAGAGGTTGTTAAAAAGTAGTAAATAAATAATATTATAATATTCACAAAACAATCAAACTCTTCATTTTAATTGATGTTAATACCCTGCTTTAAAGAAAAAAGTTAATGAATGTGATAATGAATCAAGGTCAGAGCAACCGTAATAAAACATTTTATGTGATAAACTGGTTTAACAGTTTTGAGCTGTTTGCGAAAATCTGATCAACAGACCCTTTAATAAAGTGTATAAAAAGAAAAATAAATGCAGGAGTGCTATCAGTCAACATTCAGTACTCCAACAGTAAAGAATACATATCATCAAAATGTACAAGGTATTATTCAAGAATCAACTCTCATTTAAAAATATGTATTTCCCTAACAGCACTTAAAACTGGCATCAGTCATCCAATTAACAAAAACCTGTTTGTTCTCTATTACACTATCCCAAAATAAATTCTCCTGCACAGATCATCCTAGTCGCTGCTCTCGTTGCGGTTGTCGCCGCGCGGCCTCAGGAAGGTCATGGCCACGACCACCACCACGGCCACGCCTCCTCATCACAGAGCATCAAGCAGCACCATGGACACGCCACCGAGAAACACGTCGAGTACTATGTAAGATACTGTTGAAATCAATAGGTGTAGGCATTTGTTTACTTATATTATAAAGTATACCTAACCGTCTCTTGTCGTACAGTCTCATCCTAAGTACGAGTTCGCGTACAAAGTGGAGGACCCACACACCGGTGACAAGAAATCTCAGCATGAATCTCGTGATGGCCACGTCGTGAAGGGTGTGTACAGCCTGCACCAGCCCGATGGCACCATCAGGATCGTCGAGTACCACGCGGACAAAAAGACCGGGTGAGTGCCTGTGTATTTTGCTAAATAAACACAACTAAGAACGATCATGTTGAACCATTTAATTTACTATAGCCCTTGTTTACAGATTCAACGCCAACGTAAAATACGTGGGTCACGCCGAACACATCGTTCCTGAACATCATCATCACCACTGATTATTCTGCCGATCTCATTGTTAAAAACTTTATTGTTGAACCCCTATTGTCTAATTGTTAATTATTATGTTCTAAGCTGTGTGTTGTACATATTAAATTAATTGATTATTGAATCGCACCGGCATCGTTTTTCTTGCAAAGTTTCATTTGCACCTCTTTGGTGAAATTGACCTATCTAGTAGCCTAGTATAAATATAAGCCATATATAATAACACAATGTAGAAGAAACAGCGAAGCACAACCTGACACCATGCGTTCAGTATTTAAAAATTTAGAACACCCAGGGTTGATGATCTTCGTCGGCTTATTCCTATTAAGTAATCCGATTTTTTCTGATGTTGTTTTAACTGGCTCTAAAAAATAATGAGAAAATTATAACTTATATCCAACCAAATGAAACAAGCAAAAATTTCGCTTGTTTTATTAAAAACGTAATTAGAAATTATTAGAATTATCCTAGAAATCACTTATTTTTACCGTATTTTTAAAGTATTTGCAATATATCTTCATAGAAAACTATCTAATTGTACCTACTGTATTTTTTTTTGTAATTTCCTAAGAAAAACATTTCAAAACATTGATTGTTATGAAAGTACAATTGTTGCATTTTTCAATGAGTACCCTAATTTAAACGGGTGTGTAATGTATGGCATAATAACAGATAGTATAATATCACCGGAAATAACATTCATATGATATACTTTTCACATGCTATGAAAACAAAAGACCTAATTTCAGGTGATCTAATGTTTTATTTCATAAAACCTTTATTTCCTCTAGTTACATTCAGTATAACGTTCATTTCATGTAATTTTCAATATGTTTAATGCTCTTTTCATAATTATGACGGTAATTTCACCAATTTTTTTTTAGGAAAAAATTTTCTAAGGTAACGCACCGTTCTTGAGAAAAACAACTGATATTGTAACCTAACCTCAAAACATTAAAGTTGCTTGTGCATCGTCTCCGGCGCAGCGGGAAGAGCAATCCCTTCGCCCTTACGTAACAAAGGATAGGATCCCATGCTCTTCCCTCGCACCTTCAGTTTTTATATACACTCTAGGGGTTCTTTAAACCTTCATTTCATAAAACCTTCATTTTCTCTAAGTACATATAGTATAGCGTTTATTTCATATAATTTTCAATATGTATAATGCTCTTTCTATATAACATTAATTTGACCTAATTGTCGTATTACACTCTTTTTGAGAAAAACAAATTATTTTATAACCAGACCTCAAATCACATAAGTTGCTTCTGCTTTGTCTCTGCCTACGTAAGGTCGAAGTGCAACCCCTTTGACCGTACGTAACAAAGGATAGGATCCCATGCTCTTCCCCCGCACCTCCGGTTTTTATATACACTCTAAGGGTAGCAGCCAAAAGAGTACATGAATTCGCGTTGCTCCGATTCGGTTTTGGAACAGATTCGACATATTAAGTACAAGCCGGTGTACATGTTCTCGCCATATCGTGTAAATTGGTAATTTCATAAAATGGCCACTGCATTCCTAACTTCGACTATGGAGCTTCCTATTTTTATCAGCAAAATTTAAAGGAAGGAAGTCGGGGTGCCCGTAGTTTTAAAATGGCAGGCGTTTAAAATCTAATCAGTTTGCAAAAAAAAATACAAAACATAGTAGACGTTTCTAAATTGTACTAAGCGTTACTTATAGGTTTTGAATATTAACTATAATATTCAAAACCTATAAGTAAACCTTTTCAGTTACTAAACTGAAAAGGTTTTACACTCATTTAATATTATTTCAATATAAAATGTCATACCATTTCAAATTAGGTTAAATGAAATTATATCAATAATTCATCATGTTATTTCATCGTTATAAAACAAAGCAGTTAGATTAAATTAAATTAGGTCATTTGATCATTAGAACTTTTGTTATTATTTAAGACGTTACACACCCAATTTAAACAACTGTTGCTATTCAAGTAGTTACTCTATTGAGAAGCCGGATTGATGTATCATTTAAGAATTTTGATAACCCTGAATAGCAGTATTTTCAGTTCACTAGAATTTAATTCGTACCGACACCAGCTGCTAAGAATTGAAAGTAATATAATAACTAAAATTATACCATATGAAATCCATTAAGAATCTGCATTTAAGCTAATATCCGAAGTGCAAGCCGCACTTAGTTTTAGCAGACTAAGGTGCAGCTGACCACATGCGGCTTAACTAATTTGTTTCCTGCTTTTCTTCGATTGGAACTAAGTTTAGCCTTCATCATAGAGTAGGCTTGAACTTGGTGCAGCCACACACCAGTGGTTAAACTGAGGTATATCCTATTTATCATCGGCTAGAACTAGGTCTTCAGTGTATTTAAGCATTTTGGTTTTGTTTTGAGATTCTTATCTTGCGTTTCCCGATTGATTATATTGAAAAACTAAAAGACAGGAATGTTGAAGTGACATTTATAATTTTAGTACGTGGATGACCGCTTGCTCGAATACAACGAAGTTTTCTAAAAATGAAACCTAGCTAGATCGATCTATCGCCCCCGAAACTCCTGCATACTAAATTTTATGCAAATCGTTGGAGCCGTTTCCCACATTCAGATTATGTACATATATATTGTAATGTATTGTATTAAGTATATCAGTCATCTAGTACCCATAACACAAGCTCTGCTTAACTTGGGGCTAGATGATGCTGTGTGGATTGCCCAGCAATATTTATTTATTTATATGTAAAATCTCTGATTCTGACCAGCTGGGATGACGATCTGCGAAAGACTGCAGGCAGATGCTGGATGCGGCAAGCTGAAGACACGCCACTATGGCGCTCATTTGGAGAGGGCTATGTCCAGCAGTGGACTAGTATAGCCTGATGATGATGATGATATGTACATGTATACAAGAATTACTTGTTTAAAGGTATTAGATATATAGTCTACGGGGGTAATACGAAAACGTATATCATTTTAAAAGCTTATTACTGTCTTCATCATTACTACGCTTTCAGAGGCTATTGAAAATTGTTTACAGATAATATGATAATGTTAAAAAAATAATCCAATGCTTAATTTTAATTCTTGTCAATACCCTGTTTTAAGAAAAAAAGTCGATGAATGTGATAATGAATCAAGGTCAGAGCAACCATAGTAAGATATTTTATGTGATAAACTGGTTTAACAGTTTTAAGCTGATTGCGAAAATCTGTGCCACAGACCCTTTAATAAAGTGTATAAAAAGAAAAATAAATGTAGGAGTGCTATCAGTCAACATTCAGTACTCAAAAAGTAAAGAATACAAATCATAAAATGTACAAGGTATTATTCAAAAATGTACACTAATTTACTAAAATCTGTATTCCCCTAACATCACTTAAAGCTGGCATCAGTCGTCCAATAAAAACAAAACTATTTATTCTCTTTTACAATAACTGAAAATAAATTCTCCTGCACAGATTATCCTAGTCGCTGCTCTCGTTGCGGTTGTCGCCGCGCGGCCACAAGAGGGGCATGGCCACGATCACCACAACGGTCACGCTTCCTCATCACAGAGCATCAAGCAGCAACACGGACACGCCACCGAGAAGCACGTCGAGTACTATGTATGATAACGTTCTAATTATAATATGGCATTGCTCATGCCTTTTAGGATATATTTTGCTAACTGACACTTGTTATACAGTCCCATCCTAAGTACGAGTTCGCGTACAAAGTGGAGGACCCTCACACCGGTGACAAGAAATCTCAGCACGAAACTCGTGATGGCCACGTCGTGAAGGGCGTGTACAGCCTGCACCAGCCCGATGGCACCATCAGGATCGTCGAGTACCACGCTGACAAGAAGACCGGGTAAGTGTTAATGAGCTACAATTTCCAACTTAGCTGCAAAGTTTATTCTTTGAAATGTGGCACTTATTTGATGATTATTTCTGTTTTGACAGATTCAACGCCAACGTGAAGTACGTGGGTCACGCCGAACACATCGTTCCTGAACATCATCAGCACCACTGATTATTCTGCTGATCTCATTGTTAAACCCCTATTGTCTAATTGTTAACTTTATTGTTAAACCCCTATTGTCTAATTGTTAATTATTATGTTCTAAGCTGTGTGTTGTACATATTAAATTAATTGATTATTGAATCGCACCTGCATCGTTTTTCTTGCAAAGTTTCATTTGCACCTCTTTTGTGAAACCTACCTACCTAGTAGCCTAGTATATAAGCTAGATATAATAACACAATGTGAAAGGAACAACTTTTTTTTTGATTTTTTTTCTACTAGTAGTTTACCGTTGCTAAAAAAATAATATATGTATGATCCTGGTCTCTCAGTATTGAAATTGTTCGTCAGCTCATTTCTATTTTTACGTTTTATTTGGCAATGGCTAATACTTTAAACTCTACAAATCTTGACAAAGTCATCTTTAATAGTATCCCAATCCAATGAGAATATTCATTAAAAAGTAAATAATTCACTTTTGTCAGTTAAAATCGAATAGTATAAGAAATGAATCATGTTTTTTACACTTAAAAATACATAAAATATAAAAAAAAACTGTAGTATTTAATTACCGAAAATTTTGCGCGCGTTTAAAATAACAGATATTATTGAAAGAATTACTAAATATGAAACCTAAAGGTCCCTTCAGGGTACGTGATAAATATAGCATAAAGCTAATATTATTATAGCACATCAATATCGCTTAGCATACATTTTACATGGACACCACAACGTTACGCTTTCCTATAGCGGAAAAATATGGCGTAGTTTAAACTACGCTTTAGACTGACTAGGTATATATTACTCCCACTATTAATTTACAGAAAATAAACTCCGTTTTTTTTTTCTTTGTCATTTCCTATTTTTTTTTTTTTTTGGAATGGGCATCTCGCAGTTTATCCTTCAGGGATATTCACTGCTCAACCGAACTTTCCTGTGGGGGGCTTAATTAAAATTAAGGCCTCCAGCCAGGCATACCAAACTTAGTCATTTCCTAAGAAAAGCTCTAAAATATATTGCATGTTTTGAAGGTACGATTGTGTGTTATTTTTTAATGATTTCCCTAGTTTAATTAGCTGTTGCTATTAAAGTAGTCTATTGAGAAGCTATCAGTCGAACTAATGCATAATGTATGAATATTGATCACCCTGAAGTGCAGGATTTACAATTTACTAGAATTAAATGAGTACTTTCACCAGCTGCTAAAAATTTAAATTCACTTTATAGGTTTATTTTTATTAGATTCATTATAAACGTTAATTTATGTTTATGTCGGTGCACATAAGAAAGGCATTGTCAAAACTAGCGGAGCGTCGAGACGATCGCGATGGTAGCGGGGCGGCCATCTTAGGATTTTCTTCTTGGAGAACGGTTGCCAGCGCACCACGTTTTCGACAAATCACTATCCATCGCCTTAATTATAGTGTATTTTAAAGTGATAAGTGTTGATCAGAATATTAGTGATAACCATTTACACAATTGTAGGATTGATTTAATGTTATGGAAGGAAAATCGTTTAAGCAACTATGAAGTTTAATTTAAATTACCGTGTTTGGATTACCTACATACCCACGTTGCAAGATGGATTCTGATAAACGCTGTCCTGAGCTTACATATATATTAAACATAAACATTACAAACCATCACGCCTGTATTCTCCGATGTCGAACCTTTGTGTTAAAGTCCCATGTAATAGGGGTCGGGCCTATTACCATCAACCGGGTACAAAATCCACACTCCGGGCTGCTTATAAGAAAATTCCTATTAGAAAAACTCATTAACTCTATGCTCGACCTGGGAATTGAATCCAGCTCCTCGTGATCACCTGTCACGCTTGGTACCATCGATTCAGTCAGTATGTCAAGTCGATACAGCAATATTTCAATTCTAAAAGATTTTTTAATTTCTGTCTTACTGTAACCTATTTAATGCATTGCTTAGTAGATAGTAAACATATGAAAATAGAACTGAGTTTAACTTCAAACTTTAAGGAATTATATTAACTAGATTAAAGTCTCCATAGATACTGTTAGAATAAAATAATCCACTCCAATGCTATATTAACACCTACGGCTGTACTTTAAAGTAAGGGCTGCACAAATCTAACCTAAAACATTTAAAATAAAGTACGAAAAACTGCTATACAGCCCATTACATTGTTTTACACTATAGTCTGTAACCCTAGTAAGTTAGCTTAACCAATATCTAGAAGATAGTTCAGAAGTATTTGACCTTGTGCAGAATGAAGCTGTGTAAAAATATTAATCAAGCGCATTATCCAGGCGCTACGCAGTTCTAGTCTTCAAATTGGCTCATCTATATTGCTAATTAATGTTTTAGTATTTTACAATGCTATTTGAAAAGTTATATTTTCTGCAATATACCGCTGTTAACCAGCTGCACTACGTAGACAACTTCAAAATTTACGCTTCAAAACAGCTCGACTTTTTTTTATCTCTTGTACAATATCATTGTATAAGCTTCAATTTTCTTTATCAATATTAAGATTGCAGAGGTTGTTGAAAAGTAGTAAAAAGATAATAAAAAAAAAATAATCAAAATATAATAATAATCAAAATACAATCAAATTCTTCATTTTAATTTATGATAATACCCTGCTTTAAATTAAAAAGTCGATGAATGTGATAAAGAATCAAGGTCAGCAACCGTAGTAAGACATTTTATGTGATAAACTGGTTTAACAGTTTTGAGCTGATTGCGAAAATCAGTACCACAGGACCCTTTAATGAAATGTATAAAAATAAAAATAAATGCAGGAGTGCTATCAGTCAACATTCAGTACTCCAGCAGTAAAGAATACAAATCATCAAAATGTACAAGGTATTATTCGAAAAAGTACATTGATTTATTAAAAATCTGTATTCCCCTAACATCACTTAAGGCTATCATCAGTCATCGCATAAAAACAAACCTATTTATTCTGTATTACAATATCTGAAAATTAATTCTCCTGCACAGATTATCCTAGTCGCTGCTCTCGTTGCGGTTGTCGCTGCTCGGCCACAAGACGGTCATGGTCAAGAGCACCACCACGGCCACGCCTCCTCATCACAGAGCATCAAGCAGCACCACGGACACGCCACCGAGAAACACGTCGAGTACTATGTATGATAATGTTCCAATTGTTTTATGGCATTGATCATACCTTTTAGGAAATATTTTACTAACCGTCACTTATTTTACAGTCTCATCCTAAGTACGAGTTCGCATACAAAGTGGAGGACCCTCACACCGGTGACAAGAAATCTCAGCACGAAACTCGTGATGGCCACGTCGTGAAGGGCGTGTACAGCCTGCACCAGCCCGATGGCACCATCAGGATTGTTGAGTACCATGCTGACAAGAAGACCGGGTAAGTGTTAATGAGCTATAATTTCCAACACAGCTGCAATGTTTATTTTTTGAAATGTGTCACTTATTTTATTAATATTTCTGTTTTCACAGATTCAACGCCAACGTGAAGTACGTGGGTCACGCCGAACACATCGTTCCTGAACATCATCAGCACCACTGATTATTCTGCTGATCTCATTGTTAAAAACTTTATTGTTAAACCCCTATTGTCTAATTGTTAATTATTATGTTCTAAGCTGTGTGTTGTACGTCATATTAAATTAATTGATTATTGAATCGCACCTGCATCGTTTTTCTTGCAAAGTTTCATTTGCACCTCTTTTGTGATATCTTCCTACATTAGGTTAAGCTTTCTACTAGTAGTTTACCGTAGCTAAAAAAATAATATAATATATGTATGATCCTGGTCTCCCAGTATTGAAATTGTTCGTCAGCTCATTTCTATTTTTACGTTTTATTTGGCAATAGTTAATACTTTAAACTCTACAAATCTTGACAAAGTCATCTTTAATAGTATCCCAATGAGATTATTCATTAAAAAGTAAATAATTCACTTTTGTCAGTTAAAATCGAATAGTATAAGAAATGAATCATGTTTTTTACACTTAAAATTACATAAAATATAAAAAAAAAACTGTAGTATTTAATTACCGAAAATTTTGCGCGCGTTTAAAATAACAGATATTATTGAAAGAATAACTAAATGTGAAACCTAAAGGTCCCTTCAGGGTACGTGATAAATATAGCATAAAGCTAATATTATTATAGCACATCAATATCGCTTAGCATACATTTTACATGGACACCACAACGTTACGCTTTCCTATAGCGGAAAAATATGGCGTAGTTTAAACTACGCTTTAGACTGACTAGGTATATATTACTCCCACTATTAATTTACAGAAAATAAACTCCGTTTTTTTTTTCTTTGTCATTTCCTATTTTTTTTTTTTTTTGGAATGGGCATCTCGCAGTTTATCCTTCAGGGATATTCACTGCTCAACCGAACTTTCCTGTGGGGGGCTTAATTAAAATTAAGGCCTCCAGCCAGGCATACCAAACTTAGTCATTTCCTAAGAAAAGCTCTAAAATATATTGCATGTTTTGAAGGTACGATTGTGTGTTATTTTTTAATGATTTCCCTAGTTTAATTAGCTGTTGCTATTAAAGTAGTCTATTGAGAAGCTATCAGTCGAACTAATGCATAATGTATGAATATTGATCACCCTGAAGTGCAGGATTTACAATTTACTAGAATTAAATGAGTACTTTCACCAGCTGCTAAAAATTTAAATTCACTTTATAGGTTTATTTTTATTAGATTCATTATAAACGTTAATTTATGTTTATGTCGGTGCACATAAGAAAGGCATTGTCAAAAGTGACAGGTTGTCAACGTCACTCTAGCGGGGCGTCGAGACGATCGCGATGGCAGCGGGGCGGCCATCTTAGGATTTCCGTCTTGGACAGCGGTTGCCAGCGCACCACGTTTTCGACAAATCACAATCGACAAAACACTTTAAAGTGATAAGTGTTGATCAGAATATTAGTGATTACCATTTACACAATAATTGTAGGATTGATTTAATGTTATGGAAGGAAAATCGTTTAAGCAACTATGAAGTTTAATTTAAATTACCGTGTTTGGATTACCTACATACCCACGTTGCAAGATGGATTCTGATAAACGCTGTCCTGAGCTTACATATATATTAAACATAAACATTACAAACCATCACGCCTGTATTCTCCGATGTCGAACCTTTGTGTTAAAGTCCCATGTAATAGGGGTCGGGCCTATTACCATCAACCGGGTACAAAATCCACACTCCGGGCTGCTTATAAGAAAATTCCTATTAGAAAAACTCATTAACTCTATGCTCGACCTGGGAATTGAATCTAGCTCCTCGCGATCACCTTTCACGCTTGGTACCATCGATTCAGTCAGTATGTCAAGTCGATACAGCAATATTTCAATTCTAAAAGATTTTTTAATTGCTGTCTTACTGTAACCTATTTAATGCATTGCTTAGTAGATAGTAAACATATGAAAATAGAACTGAGTTTAACTTCAAACTTTAAGGAATTATATTAACTAGATTAAAGTCTCCATAGATACTGTTAGAATAAAATAATCCACTCCAATGCTATATTAACAACTACGGCTGTACTTTAAAGTAAGGGCTGCACAAATCTAACCTAAAACATTTAAAATAAAGTACGAAAAAATGCAATACAGCCCATAACATTGTTTTACACTATAGTCTGTAACCCTAGTAAGTTAGCTTAACCAATATCTAGAAGATAATTCAGAAGTATTTGACGCACTTGTGCAGAATGAAGCTGTGTAAAAATATTAATCAAGCGCATTATCCAGGCGCTACGCAGTTCTAGTCTTCAAATTGGCTCATCTATATTTCTAATCAATATTTTAGTATTTTACAATGCTATTTTAAAAGTTATATTTTCTGCAATATACCGCTGTTAACCAGCTGCACTACGTAGACAACTTCAAAATTTACGCTTCAAAACAGCTCGACTTTTTTTTATCTCTTGTACAATATCATTGTATAAGCTTCAATTCTCTTTATCAATATTAAGATTTCAAAGGTTGTTGAAAAGTAGTAAAAAGATAATATTATAATAATCGAAATACAATCAAATTCTTCATTTTAATTTATGATAATACCCTGCTTTAAATTAAAAAGTCGATGAATGTGATAAAGAATCAAGGTCAGCAACCGTAGTAAGACATTTTATGTGATAAACTGGTTTAACAGTTTTGAGCTGATTGCGAAAACCAGTATCACAGACCCTTTAATGAAGTGTATAAAAATAAAAATAAATGCAGGAGTGCTATCAGTCAACATTCAGTACTCCAGCAGTAAAGAATACAAATCATCAAAATGTACAAGGTATTATTCGAAAAAGTACATTGATTTATTGAAAATCTGTATTCCCCTAACATCACTTAAGGCTATCATCAGTCATCGCATAAAAACAAACCTATTTATTCTCTATTACAATATCTGAAAATTAATTCTCCTGCACAGATTATCCTAGTTGCTGCTCTCGTTGCGGTTGTCGCTGCTCGGCCACAAGACGGTCATGGTCAAGAGCACCACCACGGCCACGCCTCCTCATCACAGAGCATCAAGCAGCACCACGGACACGCCACCGAGAAACACGTCGAGTACTATGTATGATAATGTTCCAATTGTTATATGGCATTGATCATACCTTTTAGGAAATATTTTACTAACCGTCACTTATTTTACAGTCTCATCCTAAGTACGAGTTCGCATACAAAGTGGAGGACCCTCACACCGGTGACAAGAAATCTCAGCACGAAACTCATGATGGCCACGTCGTGAAGGGCGTGTACAGCCTGCACCAGCCAGATGGCACCATCAGGATTGTTGAGTACCATGCTGACAAGAAGACCGGGTAAGTGTTAATGAGCTACAATTTCCAACACAGCTGCAATGTTTATTCTTTGAAATGTGTCACTTATTTTATTCATATTTCTGTTTTCACAGATTCAACGCCAACGTAAAATACGTGGGTCACGCCAAACATATTGTTCCTGAACATCATCATCACCACTGATTATTCTACTGATTTCATTGTTAAAAACTTTATTGTTGAACCCCTATTGTCTAATTGTTAATTATTATGTTCTAAGCTGTGTGTTGTACATATTAAATTAATTGATTATTGAATCGCACCTGCATCGTTTTTTATTTGCACCTTTTTTGTGATACCTTCCTTAGGAATGAAGGTATCACAAACTACTAGTAGACTTATCCCAATTCTAAGTGCATTGAGTTAAATCTACTAGTAGTTTACCTTAGCTAGAAAATTAATGTAAATGGATATCCTGATCCCCCAGTATTGAAATTTTTCGTCAGCTCATTCCTAATTTATTAATTGGAAATAGTTAATACTTCAAACTCTTAAAAGTCAAGAGAAAATTAACTTTAATACTATCCCAATGAGATTATTCATTAAAAAGTAAATAATTCAATCTTGTCATTTAATATAAAATATTAATAATTTATGTTTTTTTACACTTTTAATAAAATTAAATTTAAAAACCGTTGTATTTAATTAACGAACATCTTGCACGCTATCAAAATAACGAATATTATTGGAGAATCAAATAAATAAATAAACATGAAACCTTAAGGTCAGTTCAGACCATACAATAAATATAGTATAAAGCTAATGTAATATAGCACATCAATATCACTTAGCATACATTTCATATGGACACGTTCACACAATTATTACTGCGCGCTTTAGACTGAGTAGATATTTATTACTCCCAATATTTATTTATAGAAAATACCCTAAATAACCTACGGTTTATTTTCCTATGTAAGTTCCTAAGAAAAACTCTAAAATACATACATTGCATGTTTCGAAGGTATGATTGTGTTTTATTTTTGAAAGATTTCCCTAATTTAATCAACTGTTGCTATTAAAGTAGTTTACTGAGAAATTATTAGTCGAACTAATGCATAATGTATGAATATTGATCACACTGAAATGCAGGATCTTCGTTTCTCTAGAATTATATTAGTACCTTCACCAGCTGCTAAGAATGGAATTTCACATAATAGGTTAAATTTTATTCGATGATATCTATTATGAATGTTGATTTGTGTACATTTTGAACAAAAATATAACAAACCATCACGCCCGTGTTCTCTGAAAGGTTCGACAGAGGTGCATAGGTGCACCTCTGTCGAACCTTTGTGTTAAAGTCCCATATAATAAGGAGCCAGCGTAATACCATCAGCCGGGCACAAAATCCAGACCCCAGGCTGTTAATAAGAAAATTCATATTGGAAAAACTCATTAACTCTATGCCCAACCTGGAAATCAAACCCAAGACCTCGGAGTCATCAGTTGTGCTTGGTACCGCTAGAACATCGATTCAGTCCGTACATATAATGTTATAAACAAAATACAACAATATTGCAATTCTAAAAGATTGCTGTGCTACTGATACCTATTTAATACATTGGTAAGTAGAAAGTAAACATAATATGAAAATATAACGTAGTTTCAATTCAGGCTATAAGAATTAGATTAACTAGATAAAAGTTTCCATAAACTCTGTAAGAAAAAAAATCATCTTACTCCAATGCTATATCAACACCTACGGCTGTACTTATAGTAAGGTCTGCACAAATCTAACCAAAAACAAAATACGAAAAAACTGTTATTCGGCCCATAACATTGTTTTACACTATTGTCTATCCTACCCTAATATGTTGGTTTAACCAATATCTAGAAGATAGAAGTATTTGACACACTTGTGCAGAATTAAGCTGTGTAAAAATATTAATCAAGCGCATTATCCAGGCGCTACACAGTTCTAGTCTTCCAAATTGGCTCATCTATATTGCCTATCAATGTTTTAGTATTTTCCAATGCTATTTTAAAAGTTATATTTTCTGCAATACACAGCTGTAAACCAGCACTTTATAGACAACTTCAAAATTTGCGCTCCAAAACAGCATGATTTTTTTATCTCTTGTGCTACATCATTTTAAAAGTTTCAATTCTCTGTGTCATTATTAAGCTTTCAGAGGTTGTTGAAAAGTAGTATATAGAAAATATCATAATATTAATAAAACAATCCTTCATTTTAATTGATGTGAATACCCTTCTTTAAGTGAAAAAGTCGATGAATGTGATAATGAATCAAGGTCAGCAACCGCAGTAAGACATTATATGTAATAAACTGGTTTAACAGTTTTGAGCTGATTGCGAAAATCTGTACCACAGACCCTTTAATAAATGTATAAAAAGAAAAATGAATCCAGGAGTGCTATCAGTCAACATTCAGTACTCAAAAAATAAAGAATACAAATCATCAAAATGTACAAGGTATTATTAAAAAATGTACACTAATTTACTAAAATCTGTATTCCCCTAACATCACTTAAGGCTGGCATCAGTCGTCCAATAAAACAAAACTATTTGTTCTCTATTACGATATCTGAAAATTAATTCTCCTGCACAGATTATCCTAGTCGCTGCTCTCGTTGCGGTTATCGCTGCTCGGCCACAAGACGGTCATGGTCAAGAGCACCACCACGGTCACGCCTCCTCATCACAGAGCATCAAGCAGCACCACGGACACGCCACCGAGAAACACGTCGAGTACTATGTATGATAACGTTCCAATCGTAATATGGCATTAACATACCTTTTAGGAAATATTTTGATAACCGTCACTTTTTACACAGTCTCATCCTAAGTACGAGTTCGCGTATAAAGTGGAGGACCCTCACACCGGTGACAAGAAATCTCAGCAAGAATCTCGTGATGGCCACGTCGTGAAGGGCGTGTACAGCCTGCACCAGCCCGATGGCACCATCAGGATCGTCGAGTATCACGCTGACAAGAAGATCGGGTAAGTGCTAATGAGCTATAATTTCCAACTCCGATGCTATTTTTATTCTTTGAAATGTGTCACTTATTTTATTGTTATTTCTGTTTTCACAGATTCAACGCCAACGTGAAGTACGTGGGTCACGCCGAACACATTGTTCCTGAACATCATCATCATCACTGATTTATTCGACGGATTGTTCAAATTCAAATTTTGAATTTGAACAATCCGTTCCAATTTGTTAATTGTTGTATTCATAGCTATGTTTTGTACATATTAAATTAATTCATTATTGTATCATATCCACATTGTTTTACTTTAAATTTATTATTATTTGACTGCACGGTTGGCGCATTGGCTGAGCGATCGTCTGCTGTGCCGCGTCTCGTTTGTTTGATGCACAGGGACGGTACAAATATTTGTATGGCCTACAGTAGTTCATGGTCTTTCTGGTCATGTATGTGACTTTAAATATTTGTAGCCCACGACACAGGAGAAACTCCTAGTGTGGGGAAACTTTTCTTTTTTCAAAGAATTAATAATACCCGATGTACCAACCCCTAGCCTTTTTCCAACTATGTAGGGCCAGTCTAACTGGATGCAGCTGAATACGAGTATTTTACATGGAACAACTGCCTTTCTGACCCCCATAATCCAGTAACTGGCCAACACGATACCCCTTGTTACGACACCAGTCTTAACAAGGGGTATCGTGTAACCCGTCGTAACCCGAAAACCTGACAACCATGTCAGGTTTTCGGGTTTCTGACTACCCGTAACGGCTGTCAAAGTTTAGATTTATTTTACAAAATTGTTTACTTAGACAATAACATAATTAACCAAGCAAAAAGGTTAGCAATTGACGGTTAGTTAAGTCGAAGTATTCAAAATTATCAAAACGATACACATGAAGTGCAGCAATCGGAAGCTTAAACTTAAATAAAGACTATATTTACACTGTGCTTACTGCATTATAACAAAGTTATTTTTCGAAATTCTTCTTACACACAATAAGGATGTGTCGTAGGTAAAAATATATTAAGTCTATTTAGTCCGTCAGTAAGATTGCCAAAAAATATTGGACACGTATTTTTTGCTTACTCAAATCAATCAAAATGACAATGGAAGTTCAGGAGAAGGGGCTTTTGACGTCACTGTTACAATAAAAAACTAGCACGGCGTGGCACTATATCGTCGTCATTTTAGGTTTACGTGTCAAAAAAAGAATGCGTGTCCAGTATTTTTGAGTAATCTAACTTTCGGATCAATCAGAATCTTTAAGGACACTACCCTATTACATATGCGTAGACGGAACCACCTAATAATGGAGTAACCAGGATGAACAATGCACCATTGCCAGCTGACGAGTTCCATAATATGTAACTTGATTGCAACTTCATGGATTGACTAGGTGGGCCCCGCGGTGTTACCCGCAGTTAAAAAGTCAACATATTACGATTCGAAATTGCCATGGGTTTACTTCACTTTTTCGGGTTCATTATGCCCATTTTATCTTAGTATGTTTATGGATTTGAGCTACCTTCATAATAAATTTCATCCAAATCCGTTGAAGAGTTAAAGCGTGAAGGAGTAACAAACACACACACACACACACACACATACCAAGCAACTTTCGCATTTTTAATGTTGCCATGAACTATCCATAGAACTAGACATTGCACCGGAACGGTTCTACTTTTGGCCATTCACGACACATCTCAGACGCTGGACACGCAGCAAAGACGTAAGAAGCAGACGGGGCACGGACATATGTCTTTTTCGCGTCCCTTTCATACAAAATGTGTAGAAGCATCGTGTCGCAAAACAGATAGAAAAGACAGGGCGCGGACTCGATGCTCGATGATTGTAAAAACATTTAAGGTTACGGTACGGTAAGTTTAAAAAAAGAGAAATTATCAATACATTAATAAATAAAAATAATGGCAACAAATCTGGCGACTTCATAGATATAAAGACTGGGGACAGTTAAAATCTTCTTTGATTTAAAAATCGGTTTTCCCCGATTGGTGACCCGAGCTCTTACAATCCTCCACCATCACGCATAATGCGAACCTTGTGAAGGCCGAGAAAAATAAAATAACATGTAGTCTATGTTAATAAAAGGCGTACATTGCGCGGTGATCACATTTTAAGTGTAACGAACTGATTACAATAACACTTACTTTGATGATTGACGCAGATGATTTTGATTGTAAGTCCTGAGCTAAGTCAAAAATTTATAGGATGCTTGATACAAAAATGAATGAAGATTATAGTTTTTGCTCTAAATACTAATTTGTGTAAGCAGAATATAGGTATATGTCCAAAAAGGTCAAAAAATATTTCCTGGGCTAGCTTCCATGTTCACACTTGTCTTATTTTACCTGCGTTCAACTCTCTACGGTATTTAAATCAAAATAAATCATTGACGGATTAATTACCTCCTCTAAAATAATAACTCTTCTCACTATTTATAGTAATTTAGATGAAAATTCATGTCCTCCTTAGATAAAGAAAGAAAATAATTACTTAACTTAATAAAGTCTGAAGGTCAGGTCAACTTTCCGAAATCAGTCTCATGTGACAAACTGGTCGAATTTTATTTCAACGCATGGCGAAATTACGTCTCTCACACCCTTAGTAAACTGTATAAAAATAAAAATAATGTACTGGGAGTTATCAGTCACCATTCAGTACTTGAAGAATAAAGAATACAAATCATCAAAATGTACAAGGTATACTTTTAAAACATTAAACCCTTAACCGAAGGACAACGATTACTCAACCATTACAAATTGCCCCAAGAATTGAAATTTAGAGGAAGTTTGTTCTCTTTTACACAGATTATCCTAGTCGCTGCTCTCGTTGCGGTAGTCGCTGCTCGGCCACAAGACGGTCATGGTCACGACCACCACCACGGCCACGCCTCCTCATCACAGAGCATCAAGCAGCACCACGGACACGCCACCGAGAAACACGTCGAGTACTATGTAAGATAATGTTCCAATTGTTATGTGGCATTGCTCATACCTTTTAGGAAATATGTTGCTAACTGTCTCTTGTTACACAGTCTCATCCTAAGTACGAGTTCGCGTACAAAGTGGAGGACCCTCACACCGGTGACAAGAAATCTCAGCACGAATCTCGTGATGGCCACGTTGTAAAGGGCGTGTACAGCCTGCACCAGCCCGATGGTACCATCAGGATCGTCGAGTACCACGCTGACAAGAAGACCGGGTAAGAGTTAATGAGCTACAATTTCCAACTCAGCTGTAATTTTTATTCTTAGAATATATAATATATTATTTTTTCTGTTTTCACAGATTCAACGCTAACGTGAAGTACGTGGGTCACGCCAAACACATTGTTCCTGAACATCATCATCATCAATGATTTATTCCACGGATTGTTGTTAGTCTTTATTGTTGAACCCTTATGTCTTAATTGTTGATTGTTGTGTTCTTAGCTGTGTGTTGTACATATTAAATTAATTCATTATTGTATCATACCTGCATTGATTTTCTTTAATATTTTAATTTGCCTCTGTTATTATAATACCTGATGTACCAGCCCTAAAATATCTAAATTTGTAGGGTTTAGGTCTACAGTGAGTTTACTACATTATAACAAGGCTGTAAATACAACGAAAAAATCCAATATAATTGTCCCGTGTTATGATATTCAACTGTTACGAAATTCTTTGATTAAGACTTACAATACATATTGCATGAGAATGAATTTCTCAAAGTAAACACGCCCCACGTACAGAATAACGAACTCACAATTATATATGCATAGACGGATCATGGACGGAGCCAAGTCATAATGGAAGTAGCCAAGGTAAACAAAGAGTCATCGCCAGCAGACGAGTTACATTTGATACTTGTAGTAACCGTGTGGATTCA
The DNA here is from genome assembly GCA_905147745.2 of Phlogophora meticulosa. NCBI lineage: Eukaryota > Metazoa > Arthropoda > Insecta > Lepidoptera > Noctuidae > Phlogophora > Phlogophora meticulosa. The sequence continues at coordinate 12,228,215 of LR990520.1, read as the reverse complement.
CTAAGTGTTCCCCGCAGTGTTTCCCGCGCGTTTAAAAAATCTAGTGGCGATAAATGAATACATTAGATGATTCGAAATTCCTTCGGGTATAGTTTACTTTTTCAGATATAAGCCACATTAATAACAAACTTCCAAATTCGCAGAGCCGTTTTAGAGTGCATGAGCAAGCAAACACACACACTGTCAAATTTTCGCATTTTACGCACAATATAATATTAAAATATCCATAAAAATAGAAACAACTCAACCGGTTCGTTTCGGCCGTTCATCACACATCTGAGTCATGGGAGATAATTTTCAAAAACTGAATAAAGTTGCCGCATGGCATATTTGGTAAAGCTAATGAAAAGCCAACGCTCGTTTTAAACGATAACAGAACAAAAACGGTATCAGAAGGATTGCAGAACTTACAAACTCTCTCAATAGGTCAGACCTTTACGTTCCATGCAGATTTAAGTTTTTTATTCTTATTGTAAGATATCCATTATGAAAACATGTCCATGAGTTGTTTAGTTTATATAGTCCTACCTACTCTTTATTCTTTTCCACCAGTAACAGCAAAACCTATGCGAAGCTACTGTTAGCGCTGACTTCCTGAGTTCTGGCCGAAGCTTATTTTATTAAAATCATGCACACGACAAAGAAGCAATATAATCTTATGTTTATTTGCATAAATGCATGCAACGAGGCTTGACTAAAATATATTTAATATAAAATCTTCAACGTTAATCTTTTTACTGTAAAATAAAAGATTACGGAAAAAAGATTTAGATATAAACACCTTAACTGCCAAACAACGAGACACAATAGAAAATGTATTGTTTGTCGGTCATTTGGCGTTCAACGTGTTAATTTATGTGCGTTCATACCAAAAGATTATACAGTCATTATACACAGTCGGATTTTTAACGAACGTCGCTGAGCGTTTACAATTCTCCACCGACGCAACAAATGTGAAAATAACGCATAATGAGAACCTTGTGAATGCCAAGAAAAACGAAAGATATGAAGTCTGTGTAAATAAAAGACGTAAATTGAGCGGTGATTGCTTTGAAAGTTGTAACGCAATGATTCAATAGACAAGAGTTGCGGCCAGCACTTACTTTTTATTTTGCAGATGAGTTCGATTTAAGTTTAACGACCGATGTAGCGCGGTGGTCGAAGGTCCGCCTGCGACGCAGGAGGTTGCGGGTTCGATTCCCGTCTTGGGACAAATTTTTGTACGATCTGCAAGCATTTGTACCGCGCGTTCTGGGTATTTACTATGCATAATTAAAATATCTATCTATGTAATGTATTGTATTAAGTATGTATATCAGTCATCTAGTACCCATAACACAAGCTCTGCTAACCTTGGGGCTAGATGATGCTGTGTGCATTGTCGAACACTGTTTATTAATATTTATTTAAGTCCTGAGCTAAGCCAAAATATTAGGTCTTTACCTATGAAATTGCCGTTCTGCAGTACTGGCCATTTCAAATCAAAATATTTTTTGTTTGGCTAAGAATTCTAATTTCAAATTAATTTTATTTTAAAAACATGGATTTTTTTTTCCAAAAGTAGTCATTTGTTTATTGATTAGTGTTACATTTTCATCGCATTTAAATCTTTTTCGTCATCATGGATACGTTAAAAATTCGAGTAATTATGGCATATGAGTACCGTCGTGGCAGCAACGCGGCACAAGCGGCACGCAACATCAACGACGTTTACGGAGCTAACACTACAAACCAACGCACTACCTGTTATTGGTTTGCTCGCTTCCGTTCTGGAAATTTCGACTTGAAAAATGAACCTCGCGGTCGTCCGAAGACTTTGGTCGACAATGACGAATTAAAGGCGATTGTGGAAGCTGATGATACACAATCTACGGCTGAATTAGCAGCAGCTTTCGACGTTAGCGTCAAAACAATATTGGTCCATTTGCATAAAATTGGCAAGGTAAAAAAGCTTGACAAATGGGTGCCCCACGAACTCAATGATCGCCAGCGCGAAGTACGCGTCGAGACGTGCCTTGCACTGCTCAACAGACACACAAATGAAGGAATTTTGAACCGCATTGTTACCTGCGATGAAAAATGGATTCTGTTTGATAACCGCAAGCGCTCAGCAAGTTGGTTGGATCCTGGTTCAGCACCTAAACAATGCCCTAAACGAAAACTTACCCCAAGAAAAGTGATGGTCACTGTTTGGTGGTCTAGCGCCGGTGTGATTCAACACAGCTTCTTACCAAACGGGGTGAGCATTACTGCAGATGTGTACTGTGAAGAATTGAACACAATGATGGAGAAGCTGGCACATCTCCAACCAGCTTTGGTCAATCGCTCGTCTCCGCTGCTCCTGCACGACAACGCGCGACCTCATACTGCACAGCAGACGGTCTCCAAGTTGCAAGAACTGGGGTTGGAAGCTCTCCGTCATCCGCCCTACTCACCAGACCTTGCGCCTACAGACTACTACTTTTTCCAGAATTTGGATAACTTCTTGGCGGGAAAAAAATTCAATACCCGAGAGGCAGTACAAAATGCCTTTGAAGAATTTGTTGCCTCCCGTCCAGCTGATTTCTTTAAGAAGGGCATCAATAAACTGCCACTGCGTTGGCAAAGATGCATTGATTGCATGGGTGATTACTTCGATTAATACAAATAAAAAATACATGAAAAAAATTCATTTAAATTTTTTCATACAAAACGGCAATTTCATAGGTAAAGACCTATTATATATGTAATGACGTAAATGAAGACAGCTTCATTTACGTCATTGGTCAATTAACCCAACGGAAACCAAAACTGGGAAGATGAAAGATGGTTGATAGCCTCATGGAATTTTATCAGCTGCTCATTCATTAGTTGCTCCAGAATCTTCGAAGGCTTTGGAAGAATAGAGATGGGTCTGAAGTTGTTAACAAAGCTCCTGTCACCAACCTTATGTATGGATGTAATGACTGCAGATTTAAATGCCTGTGGAAATTCTCCTGTTGATAAAACGAGGTTGCAGATATAAGGTGAACATATCTCTCTAGAACACGACAAGATATTTGATCAATTATTCCTTATCATTAATGAATTTTAGGATCTCAGAGTCATACGTAGAAAACATGACCAAGTGAGGAAGAGCTGTGTCCGTGAGATCATCATGTATATTTGCGGAAATATGTTCCTCTGTGAGTTAAACATGAGAAGATAGAAAGATCCACAAGTAAATCGATTCCCATCCAAGAAGTATATATTAACTTCGTTTATACTCTTGTCTATATTAAAACTTGAGATGAGACAGGAGGAGTGATCTGATGCCCTGTTGGAGCCTCTAATATGTTTCATTACATCCCAAAGTTCTATTTTTATTTCCACTTGCTATCTTAAGTATTGTATTATGTATTGTATGGTATGCTTGATACAAATATGATTGAAAATGATTGATTCTACCCTGCAACACTTGTAAGTGAACGCATAATCAAGGTTAGAGTTTAAAAAAAGTCACACTCATTTAATTTTTTAGTTACCTTTTCCCGCGTTCGACTCTCTGAGGTAAGGAAATAGAAAAAAATCATTTTCAAAGATGCAACAATACTCACAGTTCTTCATTTTTATAAATGTTAAAATTAACTAGTATAAATGTCCTGCTTAGAAAAAGAAAGAACAAAGTTATTTATCTTAACAATGTGTAAAGGTCAGATCAACTTTCCGAAATCAGTCGTGTACGGCCAACTGGTCCAATATTTTATTGAACGAATTGCAAAATTATGTCTCTCAGACCCTTAAGTAAACTGTATAAAAATAAAAAAAATGTGCTGGTAGCTATCAGTCACCATTCAGAACTTCAAGAATTAAGAGTACAAATCATCAAAATGTACAAGGTACACTTAAAAAAACATAAATCGTTAATCACAGGACAGCGGTTGCTCAAACATTAGAAAATGCCCTAAGACTTGCAATACAAAGAAAGTTCTTAGACAATTTGTTGTCTTTCACACAGATTATCCTAGTCGCTGCTCTCGTTGCGGTGGTCGCTGCCCGGCCACAAGAGGAGCATGGCCACGACCACCACCACGGTCACGCCTCCTCATCACAGAGCATCAAGCAGCACCACGGTCACGCCACCGAGAAACACGTCGAGTACTATGTATGATATCGTTCCAATCATTAGGTTTAGACATTTTTTTATCCATAGTATAAAGTATTCTTAACCGTCTCTTGTCGTACAGTCTCATCCCGAATACGAGTTCGCGTACAAAGTGGAGGACCCTCACACCGGCGACAAGAAATCTCAGCATGAATCTCGTGATGGTCACGTCGTGAAGGGCGTGTACAGCCTGCACCAGCCCGATGGCGCCATCAGGATCGTCGAGTACCATGCTGACAAGAAGACCGGGTATGTTTTCCATTTACATTCAATATGAATCAACTAAGAAACTTTCAAATGTGCCACTTCACTAATTGTTCGTTTTATGTGTTTTTGCAGATTCAACGCCAACGTGAGATATGAAGGTCACGCCAAACACATCGTTCCCAAATATGATCACCATCACTGATTCTTTACTTTATAATCTGTTAACTATTACCTATTATAATATAGATTGTTGATTGTTATGACACTATCATGTAAATAAACTTTATTAGAACAGATAATATTTTTTTTTAATTTAATCTTTATAGGCGAACTTTATAGCCTTTAAAAAAATATAGGTAGTTTGTAACAGTGATCCACTATCTTAAATTGCACTAAGATTAAATTATTACCAACCAAACAAAATCCAAATAGTCAATCAGTACGATTGAGTGATTTTCCTTCATTAATGAAAATATAACATCATGATATCACGCCTGTAATCCTCGAATGGTAGGGCAGAGGCGTACCTATAATACTCCCACGTTTCACCAGTTATTTTTGAGTCCCATATAATAGGAGCGGAGCTTACGTATTGCCAAAATATATAATATCTACTGTATCGAAACATTTTTTTTTTTGTCCCACACTAGGAATTTCTCCTGTGTCGTGGGTGCGTTTACAAACATTTAAATTCACATACACAAACAGCCAGACCCGGAACAACTAACTGTATGTCATACAAATATTTGTTCCGTGCGGGAATCGAACCCACGACACGCGACGCAGCAGTCGATCGCTCAGCCACTGCGCCAACCGTGCGATCAAACATATAAACTTTCAGACATATAACATAAGTCATATGTCTGAAAGAAGAACCAGTGACTGTAAGGTCGTATGGAAATCGTTTGTCATGGTGTGGTGTGGACCATGTGATGTAAAGGAATGAGGAGAATATCGGCTATAAGTTTTAAATATGCATGGCTATTATGTATAACTGAACTGTGTGAAATATGCAAAGCTAGAATGGGGATGATTTCACATAACTGATATTACGACTAATAAAGAAGTATGGATGAAGATGAAGAAAAGATGCACCGATCCCATATTCATTGAAATGATGATTTAAATACACAAATATGCACCGGATTTTGTAATTAACTCAATAAATATCAAATACAATCCAGACTTGGCGTGTCAATTTTATATGTTTACGAAATTGGTCTTACAAACACTCGACTGCATTTCGTGAATGTGAAATTACTTACGGCTGAAATTCACCTGTGAGTAACTAATAATGAAATCACTCTTGCTCTGATTACATTTGCGTTATTGATTTAATATAAAAGACACTGATTTTAGAAAGCATGTATCAGTTTATTGTTATATTTAGATGAAACAAGAAGTTAATAGTTTAAACATGTTGTTCAAGGTAAACAAAATATTAATTATTTAATGGTAATAGTGAAAGTTTAATATTACGATGTGTTCCAATGACGTCTGTGTGTCACTCTTTATGATTGGGTGCAATACTATGTAAATGGGTCTTCAGCGTGATGTTTTTTTGCTGGAGAAGCTACTACTATTCAGTAAAATCGATTTACTTCATCTATTTAATTTGACCGCATGCATTGTCATGTAACGCATCGTAAATTAGTACTGTCATAGTAGGTTATGACCACGATAGTAGTCTCCAACTGTCTCCCAGCCTAGCCAGCTTAATCTGGAAATTCTACAACAAGAAACAGAATTCTACATATTCTAACGAACGCAACATTTTCAGGTGTGTACTGTAACTATATTGGCTGCAGTCACCGTAGCCGTGACCATTCCCCACAAGCATGCTTTCTCGTCGCAATACATCTACCGCCACGACGGCCCTCATCAAAAGGTGTACATCCATGTGCACAAACCTGAACCCCCAAAAAAAGAAGTCCACAAACACGAAGCTCTCGAAAAAGTGGTTCACAAACATGACGGTCATGATCATGAAGGTTACGAACAAGCAGTACTTCAAAATGAGGGTCACAGATATGAAGGTCCAGATGATGAAGGTTACAAACGTGAATTGCATCAACACGAAGGTCATAGAGATGAAGGACACGTTCCTGATAGTTACGAACCCGGAGTGCATCAGCACGAGAGTCACACAAATGACGGTCTAGTTCATGAAGGTTACGAACCCGGAGTGTATCAAAACGAGGGTCATAGTCATGAAGGTCTTGATAATGAAGGTGACGAATACGAAGTTCATCAAAACGAGGGTCATAAGCATACAACCAAAGTACACAAAAAGAAAGAACACAAAAAGGAAGAGCACAAACATGTAGACTATTATGTAAGTATAGATTTTTTTGATTCTTTTTTAATTTGTAATTTAATTAAATCAACATTGATAATAGAGGCCCGTTTGGTCAGTAAAATAAGATAAAATAATGATTCATCATTGCTAGTTTCATAAGTAGTTATGCTTTCTTTCTACAAGTAAATCAGATTTGGATTTCATAATATGAACGTGCTAACCAGTCTTCAACCGAACAGTAACTTAACCTGCCACATATATTTCCTAGGCTCACCCTAAGTACAAATACGGTTACAAAGTGGAGGACCACCACACTGGCGACAAGAAATCACAACACGAGCATCGTGATGGAGACAGTGTGAAGGGCTACTATGAGCTGCATGATCCTCATGGTTCCATCAGACATACTGATTACCACTCGGACAAGCACAGTGGGTAAGTTTGACAGGGATAAGAAAGCGACAACTATGGTTAGGAAAAATGAGCTTATAAAAGACTATCTATATTTCTATAATATCAAGATATAAATAAATAAATAAATAAATATTGTTGGACAATCCACACAGCATCACCTAGCCCCAAGCTAAGCAGAGCTTGTGTTATGGGTACTAGATGACTGATATACTTAATACAATACATTACATAGATAGATATTTTTATTATACATAGTAAATACCCAGAACACCCGGAACAAATATTTGCAGATCGTACAAACATTTGTCCCAAGGCGGGAATCGAACCCGCAACCTCTTGCGTCGCAGGCGGACCTTCGCCCACCGCGCCACATCGGTCGTCATATAATATAGAAATGAATCCTTGTTTCTCTTCGTCACATCATTACATGTGCATGAGAATGAATTTACAGAATGCGATTTTTAAAAGTTTTATAATACTTTGAAGTAGGTTCTTGCGAAAGAAAAGTTAAGATTATTGCGCAGAAAATTGGATATTCTCAGAGAACTTACTATATTAAAATCCCGCGTCAGCCAGTTTGCGCGATTGATGAATATGAATTTGACCCCAGTAACACCAAATATGTGAATTTCTTCAATGTCAATAAAAGTACAGCAAATTTTAATGATCCGATATTTTCCAAGTAGGCTGCATCGCCATTATTTCTTAATTTTGTATCGTGTCTTTTATTCACTGACAATAAATAACTGTAAATCATTGTGAAAATCATAGTGTCATAGTTTTGTGTTTTAGTATACCCTTCGGGGAGTATAGACGTTGTGTTATTTTAAGTTGTGTTTGTGTTTCTTTTCCAGTTTCCACGCGGACGTGAAACATGGCACACATCACATCGTGCCAAAGAAGCACCACCATTAAAATTAATGTAAATTACTTATTTAGTATTAACACCCTTGTTAATAGTTATCCTGTGATGATATTATTGTAATAAGTTAATTTTACGGTGGTTTAAAAACTATTGCACTGAATAAACTGTTCCTATCGATAATGATAAAATAGTGTTTCTTTACTTTACCCGTTACTATAAATAATTTAAGAATTATTTGTCTCATATATGGAAGATAAAAAGTATGATAACCAGTCTTACCAAGGGGTATCGTGTTGCCTAGTAACTGGGTTGTGAGGGTCAGATAGGCTGTCGCTCCATGTAAAATGCTAATATTCAGCTGCATTCGGTTACACTGGAAGCTGACCCCAACATAGTTGGGAAAAGGCTAGGCAGATGATGATGATTAAAAAAACTCCTAAACCTTAGTAAAATCATACTCATGGATTCTGGAGTTTTTAAGAAATTTTGCAAACAATAAAATACTTCTTATTCGTCTATATTCACAGATCGTCATACATTATCATACAAATCAACAACAGTATAGGTAACTAACAAATCAATAACAATGAGGTCTTGGGGAATCAGTGATGTTGATGATGTTCAGGAACAACGTGTTTGGCGTGACCCACGTACTTCACGTTGGCGTTGAATCTGTGAACACAAGAGAGTATAGTATTAGTGGCGAATTTTGAATTTTAAATATTGTCTGCAATGAGTTTAAAATTACAGCTCATGAACACTTACCCAGTCTTCTTGTCAGCGTGGTACTCGACGATCCTGATGGTACCATCGGGCTGGTGCAGGCTGTACACGCCCTTCACGACGTGACCATCACGAGATTCGTGCTGAGATTTCTTGTCTCCGGTGTGAGGGTCCTCCACTTTGTACGCGAATTCGTATTTGGGATGAGACTATAGGTACAATAAGAGACAGTTAGGAATCGTTCATAAAATGAATAAACAAAAGTTTAAACATTCACACAAGTTAGAACATATTTGAATATTATCTTACATAATACTCCACATGTTTCTCGGTGGCGTGTCCGTGGTGCTGCTTGATGCTCTGTGATGAAGTGGTGGTGGTGGTCGTGACCATGCCCCTCTTGTGGCCGGGCAGTGGCGACCGCAACGACAGCAGCGACTAAAATGATCTGTGTAAACAAAGGCAATGTGTAAAAAATGTAGAAAATGTAAAATATGATGACTGTTTTTTAGAAGTTTTATTAGTAAAGGATGTATCGTCGGTAATAATTGATTCATAAATAAAATAAAAAATGCCTTTTACTTCATTAATCAAAACATTTTTACTAGCATCGTTATTCTATAATTTTGAAAACATATTGTTCAAATTATATAAATACTCATTGTTATTAAATATCAATTTTATTTTATTTTGCTAAGAAATTAATTTTATAAAAAACACTTTCTGTTACCTTGGTAAACATGATAATTGTTTTTCTTTTGGTTTGTTTGCCTGAAAAGCTGGCAGATAACTGATATTGAAGAAAATAAATTTGCAATTTTATATAGATCGAAGAAGCAAGTTTGACATTTTTTATTACAAAGCAAGTTTATCACCGAACTTGTTGAATTTGTACATGCTCTGATTTAAACCCAGTTGACCTCGCGCGGTATGAGTTACCCTTTTATTTGTTGGTACGATATATATCTACTCATAATGTTGTAAGTTTTTGTTTCTCTAAATACTTTCTGAAATTTTACACAGAAATTACAATTTAAAACAGCTTCCTACATTTATGTTCCAAACAACTTGACTAAATGTGGCTTGATGACAGGGACTAATGGCTTGACGTCCTTTCCGAAGCACAGAGGAGTCTCTCTAGGAGATAAATAATGAACGGTCATTCGTCCACAGACTGACTTCGGCAAGCGTACCTTACCCATCGATCAACCTCGTGTGACTTTTTGTATTTAGCCACGAGCTTCTTTATATGAATAACTATAGCTTCCGCCCGCGGCTTCTTAGGCTTAAAATTAGCCTATGTCCTTCCCGGGGACAATCGAATCGGGGAAAATCAATTCGGGGTGCAATCTATCTCTTTGCCAAATTTTATCGAAATCCGTTCAGTGATTTAGGCGTTAAAAGGTAATACACAAACTTACTATCGCGTTTATAATATCATACAGTTAGGATGATTATAATAATCCCTTACGAGGTTTTTCAATAACGCCTAGTATAGCGCTGGGCGAGGTTGTGGGTTCAAACCTGGGTAAGTACCATAGTGAGTTTGTCAATTCATATGTACTTTCTATGTTTATCTTGGACATCACTGACATCGGTGAAGGAAAACATCGTGAGGAAACCTGGACTTATATAATTAATATAAGTCTGAAATCGCCAACCCGTCTTGAGCAAGCGTGGTGATTAATGCTCGTGCCTTTTCTGTATGAGAAGAGGCCTTTGCCCTGCAGTGGGACAGTAAAAGGCTGGTACTGATAGCGCTGGGCAGGTGCCACACGCACGCACTAAATGTTAGTGCTCAAGCGAAGTTTTCTTAATATTAGGCTCAAGTATTTAATACTAATACGAATTGTGGTTTAAGGTAAAGCTAGGAAATAAATAAATAAACTAAAAAAATCTACGACAATAATGTACCAACCCAAAAGTTTTTGTACCAGCATACCTACGTGACGCGCGACGAACATAGGTTGTAAGGGATTTTCGTACTTTAGAATAGAAAATGATAAACTAATTTCGGGATAGTATCTTAATTAATTGATGACAGTCTGCAAATATTATATGCAGTTTGTATTTGAAACAGGTTCTCATAATTCAGTCAAAAGCATCAATAGAATCATGCAGTTTCCTGATGCCCAATATAAACGAAGTTTTCTTTCGGAAAGTGTATGATCGTAAACCTGTTTCAGTAGTTATTAGTCAGACGCCCGCACTAAAAGGGTAAGAAGTAAACATGTACGAGTACCTAGTTACAGTTTTGTAGAAGTGAAGGACAGATTTTACTTTAAAGTTGTGAAAATATTGTCCCATACATAAATTATGTCTCGGTAAATTCTCCAACGACAAATATAAGTTTTTAATCGCAAAAGAAAGGTGATAAAACTACATATTGATTCGTTTTTATGGTAGAGAGATATAGACATACATATGTTCATACACATAGACAGACAGACCCACGCACAAACAAACAGATAGGCATACAAAAAGACATACTGTATGCCTGTCTGCATACAGGCATACTTACAGATATACACGTAATTCTATCCGTTTTTCCTTTTGATGTACGTTATCCTTATACCAATAGACTCTGTTCATAATTATATGGACATAAAATAATCATTTCGTCAATGATCTCGGGTTTAGCACTTTCTCTATGCCATGAAAGAAACTTTTACCTTTTTTGCTCTTACCTAACTATAGGTATATGAAGGACATCAAGTTATTTATCTCATTCAGCAGGTTTTGGATAAAACTTGCTTGAAATATTAAATTTTATTGTACTTTAAACTTGATTTCATACTTAGTATAAAAACACTGAATTTCTTTTCTTAATTATCAGTCATCACTCAACATTCGAATCCAGTAAACGTAAAGAAAAACAATATGTTCACTAAGGTACAACAACTTTTGATCAGAGATATTTAATTATATTAAAAATCAAATAGAAACCACTCTTTATATTTATTTTTGTTTGAACAGATTCTCCTTATCACCGTCGCAGTGGCAGCTGTCGCCGCCCAAGACCATCACCACCACCAACACGGCCACGCCTCCTCATCACAGAGCATCAAGCAGCACCACGGACACGCCACCGAGAAACACGTCGAGTACTATGTATGATAACGTCCAATTATAATACAGAATTTGGCTGATTCAAATATAGAATGTAGTCATTAACCTTTACATGTCTTACAGTCTCATCCTAAGTACGAGTTCGCGTACAAAGTGGAGGACCCTCACACCGGTGACAAGAAATCTCAGCACGAATCTCGTGATGGCCACGTCGTGAAGGGCCAGTACAGCCTGCACCAGCCCGATGGTACCATCAGGATTGTTGATTACCACGCGGACAAGAAGACCGGGTAAGTGTTCTCGAGATTTAATTTTGAACTCAGCTGCAAAGTTTATTCTCAGAAATGTGTCACTAATATTATAATTTTCTATTTTTCACAGATTCAACGCCAACGTAAAGTACGTGGGTCACGCCAAACACATTGTTCCCGAAAATCACCACCATCACTGATTCTTCGAGTGCGACCTCATTGTTATTTAATTTACCTTCTGTTGTTGATTCGTATTACATTATGTGAATATATTATCATAAGTAAAAAGTGCGTATCTGTTTAATTTAGAAAAATATCAAGATATCCCTTTTATGTATACTATAAATACTCAAAGTAAGAAACTCGAAGTATGTCTTCCAAGAACCCAGTAAAAAGCAGTGATAAATCCGGGGAATCTTGAGGGTAACTGCTAATTGATAAGTCCTAAGATTTTAGGTTGGAAGAGTTTATAAGTGCTTGGGTGAAGTGTTTGACTCCATGGTTTGCCCTCTTCTGCATAAATAAAACTTCCCGATGTGGTTATTCTAGTTTCCCAAATACTACTCGTACTATTTTAGAAATGTTCCGCGTCACGTTGTCTGACCCAAACCGCATTTTCAAATATGACAACTGTTTCATAGCAATCAATCCGATTTTTCGGAATATAGTTGATCAATAGCTTTTAGATACCGAAAACATAATTTTCCGACACCAACAGCGTCGCCCTAGTCGTCCCCAGGAAACCACAATTATGAGAATACTAAGTAAATAAAAATAAGGCATAAAAAATCCCATTGCAAATGATGTTTCTTAGCGACAATTCATCAATCGATGAGAATAAAACAATTTTCTGAAGAAAGTGTGAGAATCTTATTAGCTGAAAATTGTTGTACATAATGAAAAATATAGTCCGGATGTAGAAAAAAATTATATCAGACAAGTCAAAAATTTTGTGTACTAATATTCAAAAATTGAATACTCAAATTTAAAATAACGATCAATAAAGAGCTTATCTGAAACCATCCAGCTGAAATTGAAGGTTTTTTTTATATGTTGAAAAGAATCCAATAGAATAGGTCTTTATTTGCTTAGAATGTAGGTACATAAAAATAAATTCTTAAATTATATAAAATTAATAAAACTTAATTGAATAAAAGGAAACTGAGGATAACGTTTGAAAAATACTACTTATGGATTAAAACACATTTTAATTAATCACTGTTGGACTTATCTTTGTCACTATCATCAAAAACACATTATAATATCTTCAAAATACTTTATTCTTGGTTTTATAGATGAAATTTAAAATGCCAGATAGCCGTTTTTGGTAATCTCGGCAGCTATACAAAAGATTGAAATTAAAAAAAAGAGACAGACTGCTATGAGACAGGTGGTTAAATTATTTGTATTTTTTTTAAAGGCCACACGTGATAAGCAAAAAGTCTGAAAATAAAATTGTTTCTTATTAAATGACGAAATCAACGAACATTTTTAATATTAGACAAATTGTGATAACTATTAACCATCTGCCTATTGTGTCACATACTCGTAGGTAGCAGGAACAGCCCCCCATATAACTACGAAGTTTCTGCCCGATGCTGCCCTTTTAGTTGGGTTTAGATTAATCTAAGTCATGGCTTTACTCGTGGCTTTACTCGCACTACAAGCAAAATGTTGCTTCATCGCGTAGGAGGACCAATAAGTAATTAAAATGAAATATGAAAATATCAGCAACCGGCTATTCTTTCTACTACAGCATACCTTCATTATAGCTGGGTAGTACCCCGACCCGACGACGTTTAGATCACCATATTAAAATGTATTTTAAACTTAGAAGGCCAATACCTTCACATTCAAGTTCTTTTTGTTGTGACGGGGGTTTAAATTTATTTACGTTCCTGTTTTTTTTTAAACCTCATATATTTTTCTACACTATGGGGCCTCGATCACCAACTCATTAAGACCATTCTAATGAGCCCAATACGCTTTATTTGCTGAGGAATTGGTTGACCCGCAGACTACTAGATGCTGCAGCATTAGTTTAAAATCACTACATCTTAGAAATACTACCGAAGTAACAGTACGCAAAATATCAAATCAATCATACCTGTGAAAATTAGGTAGCACCCTTTTGTCAAGTACGTAATAAGCTGATGATCTTTAAAAGCCTGAGCAGATCTTTACAAAGTATAGCTAGTTACAACCTTGATCTCATCAGCTTTTTTCTTCTTTTTTTTTTAAAAACGTTGCCCCACACTAGGAATTTCTCCTGTATCGTGGGTGCGTTTACAGACATTCAAACTCACATACACAAACAGCCAGACCCGGAACAGCTACCTGTAGGCCATACAAATATTTGTTCCGTGCGGGGATTGAACCCGCGAAACGCAGCGTAACAGCCAATCGCTTAACTACTGCGCCAACCGTGCCGTCAAACGCCGCCGCTTTCGAGCTACGATACCACAGACAGGCACGTAAATACACACATTCAACTTTTAGTTGTGGTATACAAGCGAATTGTATAACATCATTAATCAATATGTGTGAAGAAAACTTTAGGGTGAATTTTCCCAAGGACTTTATATTTTCTTTGGACCGTAAATCTTCCAATGTGTCGATTTGCTTGGGCGGTGAGTTTATATGGTTTATGGGCATTCAAAAGACACTACCGGTAAATACTTACAATAGAAGGGATATTTTGTTACTTTTGTAAATTAAAGGAATCATTATTTTTCGCTTATGGTTTATTTACACAACATAATACAAATCAACAACAGAGGGTAGCTTAATTAATAACAATAAAGTCGGACTAGAAGAATCAGTGATGATGGTGATGTTCGGGAACAATGTGCTTAGCGTGACCCACGTACTTCACGTTGGCGTTGAATCTGTTAAAAAAAGCAAAACATCGATCAAAAATAGTAAAAAGGTTCATGAGAAAATCAATTAGTGCAAATAAGTTCAAATGCACACTTACCCAGTTTTCTTGTCTGCGTGGTACTCAACAATCCTAATGGTACCATCAGGCTGGTGCAGGCTGTACTCGCCCTTGACGACGTGGCCATCACGAGATTCGTGCTGAGATTTCTTGTCACCGGTGTGAGGGTCCTCCACTTTGTACGCGAACTCGTACTTAGGATGAGACTGTAAGACATGTAAAGGTTGGCGACTATATTCCTTATTTGAATCAGCTAAATTCTAAAATATAATTGGACGTTGCCATACATAGTACTCCACATGTTTCTCGGTTGCGTGTCCGTGGTGTTGCTTGATGCTCTGTGATGAGGAGGCGTGGCCGTGTTGGTGATGGTGGTGGTCCTGTGCGGCAACCACTGCCACTGCGACGGTGATGAGTAGGATCTTGATCATAAAATAAGAGACGTAAAATTTAAGTGTGGTTCTGATAAAATGTATAGGTAATTATTCTTGTAAATTACTTATTTTTGGAGTATGTTACCTTTGTAAACATTTTGTTTTTGACGTTGATTTGGTTTAAAAGTTGAGAGATAACTGATAATTCAATTAATATGTACAGTGTTTTATATTGAGCAAAATATCAAGTTTTAAGTAGTTAAAATGACAAATATTTCACCATTTACGAGCTCGTTCAAAACCTGCTCATTACGTACAAGTGCTCAGGCTGAGTAACCTTGAACCCATGAAGCGCAAAAGTGTCTTATCACATCAATAACTTTATTTGGCGCAACTCTGGGAATGTACGAAAAGACAAACTTATTGAGGTTAAGTTACATAGACAAAAGTATCATAATATTCAATCCTCTACCCACCAAAGGGTTTAGAAATTTATATTTTACATGTTGACGCAAGAAATCAATTTTGCCGTATCTATATCTAAATTGACAAAATGATTTTTTTTAACCGACTCCAGAAAGGGACGTTTTTTATGGTCCCATTGTCACTAGACAGGACCTGATGATGAGATCCTGGAGCAATCGAAGAAACTCTTTAAATATTATAGGCACACTTAATAGCAGTGTGGATATTTTCATAGCAACTTGCGAATTTGCTCTCGAAAAGCACCATTTGGTGAAGTTGAGCTGATGGTGAAGACCAGAGATGGCCACCAGAACTACTCAACTATGAGTATTTCACAGGTGGCAATTCCATTACTTTAATAACGCTAAAAATTAAGTTTCCAAATCAACGTAGTAAAAAATACGGCACGACATAATTATTTTGGTACTCGTAAACCAAGCTTCATCACGTCTGTATTCTATAAAGGGTTGGGTGGAGATGCACCTATAGAACACTCACATTTTGACAGTCATGTTTAAGTCCCATGTTTTAGGGGGCGTGCCTATTGCCACCTACCGGACACAAATGGAGACTCCGGGCTGCTAATAATAAATTCCAGACGAAAACCTCAATAACACTAACCTCATGTTCAGCAGTAGCGTTCCCGACCACTAACGACCACCAATAAGGCAGTCGAACTATGAAATTGTTTAGTACTTATAATCCGAAGTGTTTAATTAAGAATTATACCTGTTCCCTACGATCGGTAGTTTACGAGTTAGTGTTTTATTTTTACGTTTTTACGATATATATTTTTACGTTACGAAAAACGACAAAATAGCTTTCCGGCATCGATACTCGTATTATTATATCAGTTGTTCGTTGTCGTTCGTATTCCATATCAAAGTAATGACAAAGTTATATTTACGGACAGAAACCAAAAGCATAGGTATTGCTTCTGAACTTGGTCATAATCTTAACAGGTTTGTGAACAAACTTGTACAAATAACATAAAATACGCGCCCACTGCAGTACTTTATCGTTCCAAACCTGAATTTTGGTTCTGAGTATATAAAACCCCGAATTACTTTTTGGAAATATCAGTCATCACTCACCTGCAAGAGCGAACAAACCGAAAAAAAAACAAAATGTTCACTAAGGTATTGTACAAATGTACATTCTACATATTATTTAAATGATGTCAATATTTGACATAAGCTAAAACCGTAATTTTTTTCACTGGTATTTTAACTTATTCAATGGTCAATTCAATAGATTCTCCTCATCACCGTCGCAGTGGCAGCGGTTGCCGCCCAAGACCATCACCACCACCAACACGGCCACGCCTCCTCATCACAGAGCATCAAGCAGCACCACGGACACGCCACCGAGAAACACGTCGAGTACTATGTATGGCAACGTTCCAGTAATTAATATTATTCCTTGCATAAGTTAAGAAAAATCTTACTTACTGTCACTTTATGTCTTGCAGTCACATCCTAAGTACGAGTTCGCATACAAAGTGGAGGACCCGCACACCGGTGACAAGAAATCTCAGCACGAATCTCGTGATGGCCACGTCGTGAAAGGCCAGTACAGTCTGCACCAACCCGATGGCACCATCAGGATTGTTGAGTACCACGCGGACAAGAAGACCGGGTGAGGGTTCATGAACTTTATCATTTTAAACTCAGATGCAATGATTATTATTATTATAGATAAATAAACAACTAATAAATAAATAATGCTGAACAATCCACACAGCATCATATATGATGCTGTGTGGATTGTTCAGCATTATTTGGCTAATTATTTGGTTAAGCTTTGCATAGCTTGGAGCTATAGCTCCAAGCTATGCAAAGCTTGTGTTATGGGTACTGTAGATGCGACACTACTATTATACTTTCTGTTTTTACAGATTCAACGCCAACGTAAAGTACGAGGGTGACGCTAAACATATTGTTCCCGAACACCAACATCATCACTGATTCCAGACTTTCCAGTATTATTGTTAAAGAGTTATAGTTCTTAAAATTGTTGGCGTTGTTGTTATATAATTTGTAAATATGGTTTTGTGTGTGATACAAGAATAAATGTGATCAAGTAGTATTTTTTTTATCATTGATATAATTATCTCCATCCATTCCTTAACACGGGCTGCAAGTCCTTGTGACCTAGTTTGAGACCCAAGTGGATTTATCCAACAAATATTTTAGGGTCCGGTGTTACTGAGTTCAAGTTCCGATTTATTTGATAAAAAGAACCTTTGTTTGTCCCATTTGATTTCCTGCACGCGTAGCATGACCATCATGGAAACGGGTTTTCTCGACGAAAGAATAGGCAACATGACAGATTGTTGAAAGATTTCTACCGTCCTGGGCATGGCAATGTTAAAACTAAAGAGAAGACAGTTTTCTATTATCTACAATCTATGGCGCGCCCCGTGCTCGGGTAGAAGAGATGAAAGAAAGAACGTTGTCTATTCTTGATAGAATAGATTTGGTACGCGTGCTGGCCCTACTTTAATTTGTAACTACCCAAAAATAGCTAACTTCAGGCAAGATGGATACTGGTGGCACCGCAACGGATTTGAAATAAGGCGGTTAAAAAGTCAGTGATTAAAAATACTATATTCATGCGATTTACTTCCAATTTCAATGACTTATTTCAATCCGCGATCTTCAACTACTGCTTCAGATTCGCCCTCTCAAGGTTACAGATTGCAAACTCAACCAATGATTGGTTACAAACATAAATCGATCCCTAGATTTGGATTGGCTTACATTATTGATATTGGGAGTTAAACAGATTTACTTTTAACAAATCACATTACATTTGGCGTACCTACGTGACAAAAAGTTTTTTTGACAGTTGACACAAGTCATCACTGTCTCTGACTGATAACGTTCTATATTTACAAAGGTTTGATATATCCAACAGTTTGAATAATGGGACGCTTCATATTATAACAGCAAAACATGAGTACCCACAATCGTATTTCACAATGATATATAAAACACGGTAGCCATTTTTTTGCATAATTTTACTGTCACAAAGCCAATTAGTATCGCGGCGCCATTTGAGAGTAGAAATGGATTTGCGAAATGATTACAAGTGCGTACTAAAACTTTTATCTTTTAAATTAATATTGCTACCTTGATTACTAACTTCAGTTTTCTCTATAAAAAGACACGATTGTTCGTGTTTATGTATCAGTTTGGTCACAAGCGTGGAACAGTGTGAAAATACGCAATGTGTTCAAAGGTATTTTGAATCAGTTAAAGAGTTTATTTTTGGACAGTTCAAATATCGAATAAAATAATGTGTAAAGGATTTCCTATTAAACTCCTAATTTGTGTGAAAAAAATCATTTCGAGTTGGAAAAGTTTATAACCAGGATTGGCCGTCTAAAGTGCGCTGAATTGGGATTAGGACAGAACATCCCAATTGGAGGCTCTTTCATTAATTCCTTCAATAATGCAACTATTTTAACACGGCTTCCAGGTTCTGTGCGTCTTAGCGGTATGTGCAGTGGTAGCAGTGACTGCCGAGCATGCGCACTCGTCGCAGCACATCCATAAGCACGAGGGTCACCACCACAAGGTGGAATTCAAAGACCATCACGGACATCACCACTACGACTACTATGTTAGTTACTTATTTAATAAACCATATTTGAAGACCTAGCTATTGGCTAGCTTTACAGCTGCGGATCATGAGGGTTTGGATTCCGAAAAGTGGCCTTTAGGTTTTTCGTCAGAAATTTCCTTGCCCCAGCCTCAGTTTTAGGAGTCGGTGGATTGATATCGCAAGTACGCAAGTAGCACGCAAAATTACCGTTCCTGCACATGATCCCATGAAGGATTACCGTCTCATCGAATTATGAGAGTGAGGAAAGAGGAAGTACACCTGTATTTATGTCATATGTAGTTTTCTAGTCTATTTTAATATTGGCTGCTGTGGCCGCAATTCGGTTCATTTTTTACTCCTTCATATACTAATCTTTATCTTTGTATCCAGGCTCATCCTAAGTACGAGTATAAGTATGAAGTAAAGGACCCTCACACCGGAGACCACAAGGAACATAGTGAACATCGCGACGGTGACGGTGTCAAGGGACACTACTCGTTCAAGGAACCTGATGGCACCATCAGACATGTTCACTACCATGCTGATAAGAAAACAGGGTGAGAATCGAATTCCAGGCTACATGGCTTTCCTGGTGTACTTTTTGGCTATTGCATCGACTTAACTTTCAAATATTTTTTGATTCACAGTTTCCACGCGGATGTGAAACACAGCACCCACCACCTCGTCCCGAAGAAACATCACAAGAAACCTCATCACAAGCATCACAAACATGATGAACCACAGGACCATCACGAACAAGGAGAACATGAAGAACATGAAGAACTTGGAGAACCTGAATTACCTATTCATTTCGAGTTTCCTGATTTCTTCTAAAAATTTCGACTGTTTAGCTTATTTCCCACTGTGATTTAAATGTTGTTTTGTTTTTGTTGTTACTTTTGTTGTACAAATTATATTTTTTATAAGAACCTTATTTTTTATTTTGCCTAAAATTAAAAAAAAAATATAACATAAGGCATGTAAATGCACATGTTCTTTCAAGCCATGAACTGTGATGAATACAATATATGTTTGATACACCAGTCTCAAAAGCAAACTAACCGCATTGCTTACATTTTCACTTGATACATGAGTAATATAAAGGAGTAGCAGATGATGTATTTGTAACACGCAAACTTCACTTTTTATGTTTGAAGTCTAGACAATATGGAGAGCGAGACGAATGACAGCTGAGCTAGTAAAGAATGAGTCGTGTGATCTTGTAACGACGTATCGCACTTAATAATAATAATCGTTTATTTAATAAAAAGGCAACATGTTCTATTTACCTGAACTAAGTTGTTTCAGGCTAGAAAGTGCAACATAGTTAGTTAAATATATTCATAATTATATTATTCATAATTCTGACGACACGGTTGGCGCAGCGGTTGAGCCATCGGCTGCTGCGACGCGTGTTGTGGGTTCGATCCCCGCACGGAACAAATACGAGTATTTGTATGACCTACAGGTAATTGTTCCGGGTCTGGCTGTTTGTGTATGTGAGTTTAAATGTTTGTAAACTCACCCACGATACAGGAGAAATTCCTAGTGTGGGGCAACGTTTTTTAAATAAGAAAAAAAAAAAAATGCGTAAGTACAAAGTAAAAGCGAAATTGAAACTTAGATAAAAGATAAAAGTAAAATATGTAGTATGTTAGCGGTTCTATTTGATGACAACAAGTAAATGTTCTGTCTGTGAATAATCTATGGTTAGTACTAGTAGGTAAGTTTTTGAGTACAGACAGTAGCACATAAAGCTATTCCAAACTGTAAAATTTTCTCAATTGAACATGAACCTTATTCTTTTGGAATAAAGTTGAAAACTTGTCAAAGAAACTTGACACGTTGGGTAGCTTGATGTGCTGTCCATTTTTTTTACAGCTAAAGTAAGTTACTGTACATATAGTTACTAAGTTTTCTATTATTAAATAGAAAACTTAGTATCTATACATTAAGTAATAGATCTGTACAATAGTATAGATTACTATTGTGCAGAAAAGGACCTAAAATATATTAAAATGTTTCTGCGAAGGCATGTTTTGAAGTTGCATTAGATATGCATAAAATATTATTCCGTCTCTTGTAAGTATTGACAGCATTATAGAAGAAGAAAAAAAAAGCAAAGAGTTTTTTATTTTTATTTCCTTTTGTCTTTTTCTTAATTTTTGAAAAGAACTTTTAAAATAAAATAAAAATAAATAACTTCTGTAATATCATCTGGCCACCAAGACTACTGAACATAAAAAAATAAGTATTATATTAGTAACACTTCACTCAAGCACTAAGTCTCAGTGCGTTCGAGTGAACACCACGCCTTGTGGCCAAAAGTCCTCCTCCAAGACGAGATGCAGATAACACGTTGGCATTCGTACCACGATGTTCTCCGCCTTAGTGGTGTAGTGTATGCGAGAGATGTACACAGGAGTGTGCGGCTTAGCCGCACGCACAGCCAAGTTGGCCTCCACAGGAACCGAGCCGCAGCGGTTCTTGTACAAAACCATCTTCATCAGCCCGCTTCGGTGCCTAGACACTTGGACTTTTACTGGATTGTGAATCTTAGTACTAATTCGGAATCTATGATTGTGCTAGACTATTAAAATAGTTAAAAACGAGCTCCGGCCTGTCACTTCCTATGAGTGTTAGCAATACCTTTGTAATGTCTTACAAGCTTAAATGATAGAATAATCCTGATACAATAATTTTACGTGACAATCTTCAACAATCAAATTATAGCTTATTGGGACAAGCCCGCAACACTATTCCCAAACCACTGCAACTCCCGAAAACCAGTGGCGACCACCAGAAAAGCGTCGAGACAATGAAGCCCGACGAGTCTCGGAGAAACGATTCAACTGTCTTGGGTCCCGCAACGAAATTAATAATAATTAATAATTAATACCAACAAAAAGTACTTATAGCCCTATCCAGGATCTCTCCCCCGGACCGTTTGCTCTCCCTCCGACCCTTTGCTCGAGCCAGCCCGCGTAGCTGAGCCGGTAAATGTTTAAAAAAGTCAATAAATAATATACGCATATCTATTTGATCCAGCCCGTACCTTGCTGTCCTCTATCAGCGACGTCCTAAGCCGAGGCCCGTACCCCGCAGGGGGTGCCCTTAGCGATTGGTTGCTTAGTTTTTAAGTTTTAACGGTCTGCGGCCTTCATTTCTAATTAAGCTCCCCACAGGAAAGTTCGGTGAAGCAGTAGATAATAAAATTCGCGAACATTTAAGATTAGATGTCATAAGTACACGTGAATAATCTAAACACGGAATCTAAATATCCGTTACCAAGCGAACGTGATGTAGTTTTAACTACACACGCGAATTAAGACGTTTTCGAAACAGTAATAAAAGTGTTGTAAACTGTTGTTAATTGCTAATGGTTCTGTATGAAATCAATATTATAACATCAATGGTTTCTTTAGTTTTTACTATAAAAGCCCGGACTATTAGAAACTATGTATCAGTTCAATTATCCACTTACAACCATTTGTACGCCATAACTGTAAATACAAAATGTTTTTAAAGGTACTACATGTTACTTAAATTAAAAAAAAGTTGAAGTGTTACCTAATTCTAGAATTCAATGAATACTTATCAGTTGCGTTTTCTGAAATATGGTAGCTTCAAAAAAAAAATTGTTACGGATTCATCATTCGAGTTACAATGTGATAATACAATACCCTATAGAATTAAACGGTTCGGTGTTTAGAAAACTACAAAGCAAAATGTATTCCTTTGCAGGTCTTGTGTGTGCTAGCAGTGTGTGCTATAGTAGCGGTTTTAGCAGAGGAAGGTCACTCAACGCAGTACATCCACAAACACGACGATCACCACACGAAAGTGGAATTCAAAGACAAACACGGACATCACGACCACGACTACTATGTCAGTAACACTTATATTGCTGTCACTAATAGATCTGCTAATCTGTTCGTCGGGTTTTGTGTTCCCGAAAGCATTAAGTAAGCACATGAAGTAAGAGCTAAACTGTTACACAGGTGATGCTAATGTGTGAGAGAGACAACGCTCTGCAAACACGAACTTTTTTAGACTTCATAAAAGGTCGTAAGACACATATCAGCTGGGAAAAGGATCGACACCGTATCGCTTTTCGCCTCGAGCTTGTCCCGAGGCGAGGCGATTAAGTTACAATTGCGATTAGTGGGCGTTACAGTGGGGACTTTCAAACAAAGAATACTATTCTTTGTATGAAAGTCCCTCGCCCTTCCTTCCTTTGTATGAAAGCACGGCTCGAGTTGATACGGTGACAATCGTTTTCCGAGTTGAAATGTGTCCTATGACCTGTAACCTACTAACAACCACTCACCATACTACTCTATGTCGGAAACAATTCACTAATCATGTCGTTTACCTACAGACGCATCCCAAGTTCGAGTTCGAGTATAAAGTGAAGAACCCACACACTGGAGACCACAAGTCGCAGCATGAGCATCGTCATGACGACAGTGTCAAGGGACACTACTCCCTGCAAGACCCTGACGGTTCTGACAGACATGTCCACTACCATGGTGATAAACACTCCGGGTGAGTACTTTACTTTATTTTGTAATGATAAACTTGGAAAAGAAGAGCTCGTGGCTAAATAATAACAGCCGCACGGGTTGATCGAAGGTTAAGTTATGCATGCGTATATGTCTGTGGATGGGTAACCGTTCGTAACATATGGAGACTTCTAGGTGCCTCGAAAAGCACGTTAAGCCGTTTTTCCAGAAACCAGAAAGTCTGACAACCAGTCTTACCAAGGGGTATCGTGTTGCCCAGTAACTGGGTTGTGCAGGTTAGATAGGCAGTCGCTCCATGTAAAACACTGGTATTCAGCTGCATCCGGTTAAACTGGAAGCCAACCCAGACACAGTTGGGAAAATGCTAAGCAGATGATGAATGATGATGATGATGAAACTTAGAAAAGAACAATATCTGAAACAATAAAATGCTCTATGGATTATTGCAAAAAAAAATGCTCCAAAAGCATTGAGTATTATTGAAGCGGTCCAGCGCGCCATATTCTTTGTTCTCAAGCAATTCAACTTTACTTAACTTTAACTTTAACTTTAAAGTCAGAGAGTGCCAACTACCAGAAAAGCGTCGAGTCAATGAAGCTCGACGAAATCGACGAAAGGATTTGTTCCTTTCACAAGTCACTTTACTTCAAAATTTATTTATTTATTTATATCAAGTTTACAGGGATAACATTACAGGTTTCAAAAACCTGATGCGATAAACAATAATGCTTGTCCCTGTCTTACAGTAGTGTATTACCACTTGCTTTGCGTCCTGTCAATTCTTACTAACGGTACTTTCCTGTTCTCTTCAGATTCCACGCAGATGTGAAGCACAGCACGCACCACATCGTGCCTCATCATCACTAAGCTTTACATTGTTGTTATTTTGTATAGTTATATTTCCTGTTATGTTGTTGTTATTATTATTGTTATGACTTATTCAATATATTTTTACTAAAACTTTTTGTACTTATTCCCATCAACATTGATAGAGGTACGCTCTTATATTATATTTTTACTGATGTAGAGAGACGAATAGAGAAATTATTTATCTATACTAACTGTAGTTTCTCACTGCGTGTTGATAATTTTAGACCTGCCTTATTTCTTTCAGAGTAAATCAACAGTTTAAATAGCGAAATAAACATAATTACAAATTCAAACTGGCATTATGCTGTAACCTGAACCTGTCTTTCGGAGACATCATAATTAAGACTGTCGAGACTTGAATTTGTTCGTACATTATTATTTACACATTATTACTAAAAGGAGATGAGAGTGGGGTGAATACTGGGCTTCTATTTAACGAAAGACTTCAAATAGCCGAATAGATAGAAACAAGTGGAAGGATCAGATCGTATTTGACTAAACAGTGAAAACAAAAGAAATGGTCTTTCATTTTAGAAAAGCATAACAGGTACTTACTTACTTTTTTTGTTTTCACTGTTTAGTACACACCCTGTTTAGTTACACCTCTTTGACTAGAATGCTTGCGACAAACGCAGATTAACTTCCAGATGGAACGACCAAAGGAATTTTTACGAATCTATAACTATTTCATCTTTACCATATTAGTATAAATTCTTATTAGAATTATTGAGGGACTCATCATGATAACATCAAGAGTTAAAAACCAATTCCCTATAATAATCATTTATTTTATTCTACAAAGAACATTTTTCAATTCCTTACGCCAGCAAAAAAGGACAATCCAGTAGAATTTACAATACAAAAGGCTTTGATAGTCGTTACGGGTAGTAAGAAGCCCTAGAGTTGTGTGTGTTGAGGCCAACTCCTCTATAAAACAGTCTGGATCACCTCGCCTACTTTGTCTAGGTCTCCCACGTCGTCTGCCATTCAAATTATATATGGTCTACCCATCCCTTTTCGTTTAGCAGCCTGATTCTCCACAATGGCTTGTACAATTTTTTTTTATTCAGCACAAAAACAAAATCAAAGATGCCGCCGTCGTTTATGAACTTATTAATAAAATTATTGAGAATGTGCATTTTGCGACATAATTTGATTATTATGCATATTGAACTGTCGCAAACGTTTTAGTTCCAAAAATTTTAAGTGGAATCATTATTACCTTGGTAGTTGTACTTTTCACTATAAAAGCCTCGATTTTTTAAAACTTTGTATCAGTTTAGTCAAATACCTTTTGTCTTACGTACCTTCATCGGCTTAATACATGATGATTTCCAAGGTACATGTTTTGCATTGTTTCAACTTTTTCTAAACGCCCAGCATGATAGTTTATAATCAAAGCTTTTTTATTTTGTCTAGTCCATCTGAAGAATGACAAACATTGCAAGTTTTTAATAAAAGATTTCACCCAGAAATGTAATGTACAAAATAACGATTCATAGAATACCTTCAACAGTTTTTTGCATAAGTGAAATTAAGTGACATTGTTGAATTTTTAAACCGACTTCTTACGTATGGGGCCAGCTAATACAGCGCAGTTATTTAAGTGACCCATTCTAATATTCAATTTTCAGACATTGGTGCTAGCTACGTGTGTCTTAGCAGCAATGGCAGCGGAACACGCTCATTCATCGCAGCACATCCACAAAGACGAGGGTCACCACCACACCGTAGAGTTCAAAGACCACCACGGGCACCACCATGTTGACTACTATGTGAGTTTTACACATAAACTATGCCTACTTACAATATCTGAAGGTCTCTTTAACACTTTCCGGGACACTTGAGTATTTGCAAATGTCATGATATGCCACTTCAAAGTCCCATACATTTTGTCATACCGTCTACAGCCGTACTACCATATTACATATATTTTGAATTTTTTGATATGACAAATGCGGCCACAGACGTTGACGCCTGTGGGTGGAACGTCATACCATGACTAATAATGAGTAACGTAATGAGACAGTGCGGCTACAGACGGTACCGTCTATAGGCAGTCTGCCATGTTACATATATATCGAGATAACATCATGAGGCGGTCTGTCCCGGAAAGAGTTAAGTAGTAGAGCCATTGCTGCTGTCTGAAACCTACTTCTGGCACATACAAAACACTAATCGTAACGTTTTCCTCCAGACACATCCTAAGTACGAATTCAAGTACGAAGTTAAGGATCCTCACACCAAAGACCATAAGGAACAGCATGAGCACCGCGACGGCGACAGCGTCAAGGGAAGCTACTCGCTACATGAACCTGACAGCTCCATCAGACATGTTCACTACCACGCTGACAAACATTCCGGGTAAGCTTCTTAGAAGACTACTTTTAACTATGCAGTAGTTACCATTTGAATGGACTAGAATAGCGTAACAATTTATAGTGACAATTTCTTCTTTTCCCTATGCAACTATACCAAACGCAACGACCGTTTTTGTACTCTACAAAAACAGTCGCTTTGACCAATAGTTGTAAAGAGTGATGACTTTGGTATGACTATGAAATACTTACTTCAACACTATACTATTTTTCAGTTTCCACGCGGATGTGAAGCACAGCACCCACCACATCGTGCCTGAAAAACATCACCATCATCAGTGAATTACTAAACTAATGTGGTTATATTTAAATAAAGTTGTTATTTTTCATGTGTAAATAAATCTATGCTCAAAATTAGACTACATTTTATTGATTGTACATACTATCCTATGTCATGATGTGCACATCCAATCAAACTATAGACTGAAATAAAGGTGTATATATATATACATATATATAAGGCAGTCCTACAATATCTATTTGTATTATACAAGTATTTAATACTTAAGATATTCAAGGTGACAGTATCATTATAATAGCTAATGGAGTCATAAGCGTAATCCAGGTAATTCAAATATTCACCACTTTTCCTCATTACTGCAACGACACACATAACACAATAGAGGTCGGGATAACTTTTGATTAACCATTTGACCTTCAAATAGTAAAGAATTTTCGTCTTAATATACGATAAATATTACTAGATTTCCGGTTAGATACTATGTTTCTTTCAAAAATATGTATTTTACACGTTACGGGTAGAAACCCGAAAGTCTGACAACCAGTCTTACCAAGGGGTATCGTGTTGCCCAGTTACTGGGTTGTGGAGGTCAGATAGGCAGTCGCTCCATGCAAAATACTGGTATTCAACTGCATCCAGTTAGACTGGAAGTCAAACGCCACACAGTTGGGAAAAGGCTTGGTAGATGACACGCTTGCTTCGGAAAACTGCACTCCATTTTTAGTTATATTATTTTTGCATTTGTTATTGTTCTGTTCAAAAAGTACTTTCTTAACGATGATATCATGTCTCACGTGTTTTGATACTCGCATTCCTCCGAGATGTTATAAAGAAATGTTTTATAAATTCTGCATTCTAATATAGGTACTTAAATTAATGTCTAATCACGTGCGCCCCTGTATTCCTAGCAGGCGCTTGGCACGTATGAGAAACTATAGCACAAAATATTATGATGTGACGTCCCTTCGCATCGAACACGTAAAAACAATAAATACTGAGAGCATTAGTCATACCGTGTACACTGATCATTATTAGATATTGTAAAATAAAATAGCGTGCCAAAGCTACTTCATAGTTTTTATTTCAAGTACGCATGCAGGTCCCTAAAACTTATCGTTATCTGCCTTCTGTTTTTCGCAATACATATATAACTGCTGAAGGACACATCTATTTTCAATGACGTGGAGTCAAGGATATCGGAATGTTGGGTCACTAAAGGGTTCAATGAAAGGCAAAGAGCTATGTATGGCGTTACGCTAATATTTAGTATAGATACAAGTATGTTTTATGACAGAGGGTGCGCCGATGACTAAAAACTTAGAACATGGAATTGTCATGCAATGCGATGAAATAAGGAATATGTCTTATTTTGAGTCAATTTTTGAAAAAGACTTTTAAGAGTAGAGGTCGACAAAGAAACAATCGATGTGTTATGTGAAATATGTATGTTATAATGGATTGCTTACTGAGAGGACGCTAGGTATGTATAGAAGAAGTAAACATGCTGCGCCGCCATATTTATTATTTTTATAAGGGCACGAAAGGAGGATGATAATGGAGACGAAATGACATTATGACACGATAGACGCTAAAAACAAAACAAGAATCAACAATGGTTCCAATAATGACTACTCTTTTTGATAGGTTTTTTTTGTGAATAAAACAGAACATTTAATTTAAAAAAGAAGTCCGGTCTTGTTTTCTTTTTTTTTCATGTTGCCACACTCTTGGAATTTCTCCTGTATTGTGGGTGCATTAAAAACATTTAAACTCACATACACGAACACCCAGTCTCGGAACAACTACGATACTAATGTTTGTTCCGAACAGGAATCGCTCAACCACTGCGCCAACCGTGCTGTCAAATATGTATATTAAGAGAACTACAAAAAATTATCTGAAAATTCAGGTCTGAAAAAGGCCGATAGGTACCGTCTTACTATGGCTCGGTGTGCTTCTGCAGTGCCGCCACACCAGTTCTGTCATTCCAATAGAGGATGATGATGCAGACTCTACGATATATGACACGAAGTACGACAAAAACGAAAAAATAATCAACTACATATATTACTTACATTGGCGATCTTTAAAAACTGTAAAAATTATTTAACTACAACCTCAGTCATTGAAATCTATGTATGTACTATGTATATAATCTATATATGGAATACGATACGCGAATAATAAAATCTGTCTGAAATTTTACAAGTCTGGATAAGGTCGATAGGTTTTGTGTATATTGGATAGTATTCAAAAATATGATTTTACCTCCTAAAACATTATGAAAAAATCCTAATTCCAGAGAAATGAGCCATATGTGCCTTTCTAACCATCCAATGATATTCCTTTGACACGTCATGGGTCAGTATGAGTGAAATCCAGTGGTGCATGAAATCTCTTATTTTTCAATTATTGAATATGACAGTCACATCGCAGTTAAATACGAGTATAATACAATTAAATTGAATCGTTCTTTACAATGGTGCATTTCCGTTCTTTGTTGGCCAACAAACTGCGTAGGTGTACTTGAATCGATATATCAATGTTTTTTTACGAAATCAACACAAACATTAAACAATCTTATCGTAAATAATATTAACTGCCAAATATTAAATGAGAAACTAAGGCAATCGAGGTACTGTTACCTTGATTACTTTAGTTTTTAATATATAAAAGCTCCGATTGTGTTTGGTGATACATCCAGTCTGCTAACAAGCTTAGTCCCTTCAAGTATCAACCACCAGAACAAATAATTCTCAATGTCTCTAAAGGTGATATTTTATTCCTTTTTTCGAACTTACCGTGGCTCATTTTTCTTGTCGGCACTACTTATACCTAGAAGAACAGATCATACCTGACTACCCATGATGCACAGGAAGAATTCATCAGTATCGCATTTCGTGGAGTATGTTATGTAGAAATTAAATTGACAGAATATTTTTGTGTGTTTCAGGTTGTCATCTTATTAGCTGTCGTAGCAGCAGTATCAGCGAAGCATGCTTACTCTTCGCAGTACATCCACAAGCACGACGGTCACCACCAACAAATAGAGGAACACGACCACCATTACGGACTTGAAGACCACCATCACGGACATGAAGACCACCATCACAGACATGAAGATCACCATCAAGGACATGAAGAACACCATCACGAACTTGAAGACCACCACCACGGACACGTTGATAACCACCACGGACACCACGAACATCACGGACACCACGAACATCACGTCGACTACCATGTTAGTAGTTTCACTTTTTATACCTTAGTATCCATCGAAGGGTTTGCTTCTTATCTTGAAAGATAATGGCTATCAATATTTTGAATGTTCCGTCTGGTTTTTTAGTCTAACAACTGTAACAATAGCTTCAAAGGTACACGTTACGTTTCATGCCACAGAGGTGTTATTTTTTTTCCTTGCTGCACCTATGCGAAGCCGTGGCTGTGCAAATATTCATTTGTGTTATTTCACCCACATAACACAAATAAACATTAATCTTTCATTCAAATTTAATCCACTTTTCTTAGGATTAGCACTCTCTTCTTCATCCACTGACACTTTTTTCAATGTAATTCTAAAACTGACGTTTTTTTTCCAGGCGCACCCCAAGTACGAGTTCGAGTACAAAGTGGACGACTATCACACCGGTGACCACAAGTACCATCATGAGCACCGCGACGGTGACCACACTAAGACCGACTACTCGCTGCATGTAGACCACATTGTTCCTGAACATCACTATCATCATTGATGCCTACAAATTTGTATTCTTATTCTAACTTAATTGACCGTGATTTTATTGTACGTTACCTTATTGTTGCTTACTATGATAGCAGTTATAAAAATATTTAAAATAAATATATTTTTTATAAAGATTTTTCTAATTTTCATGCAATATCTTTCCCATAGGTAATAAAAATAGAAAATAAATAAAGTATCAATTTCGATACTTTCATGGAAAATCATATCCAAGGTGGATTGTTTATTTCATTTGAGAAAAGTCTTAAGAAGAATTTACTATTTTCAAGATTACGTCTGGCAGAGACGATTCGATTAAAATAGCCAACACCTGTGACAAACGAAAGTTTTATATACCTACGCAATATGCGGAGTTGGTCTTTTACATAAAGCCGAATACCATCTTATCCTTGAAATTCTTATAACCATCTTTCTAGCTATTTACGTAAACGCATTCTTATAAGTGGTTTTAAAAGTAGGTTAGCAAAGTGAAGTAAAATGCATTTACATATAATAATTGTATGTATTTATATAGTCACACTTTACTAAGTAAAAATAAAGGTGATTCTTTCCTCCTCATGAAACTATTAGCTTAGTAACAAAAGAAATGAAAAACAAAATGCTGTACAATCCACACAGCATCCACAGAGCTTGTTTTATGGGTACTAGATGACTGATATACTTAATACAATACATTACATGGATAGATATGTTTTATTCTTTTATACATATTATACGTAGCAAAGACCCAGTACACACGGAGTAAATCTTTGTAGATCGTACAAAAATTTGTCCCAAGGCGGGAATCGAACCCGCAACCTCATGCGTCGAAGGCGGACCACTGCACCGCCCGCCGCGCCACATGGGTCAAAAAAAAGAAATTACCACCTTGTTCCTGTCCTACTCCAGAGCAAAGGGCTCTTCTCATATAGAAAACTCACGAGCATTATTCACCACGCTTGTTCAAGGTGGACTGGAGATTTCAGACTTATATTTACAACTTTGAAATTAATATAGTCGTTAAGTTTTCTTAAATTTTCTAATGTTTTGCGAAAATTTCTTAGTTTTTTTCTCTTAAGAACATTCCTCTTACAACCTCTTGAACCCATAAAACATTATGACGTCATCCGAATTCCAGAGATATGAGCCATATATGCCTTTCCAATTTTTCACATGCGAGTGAAGCGAAGATGGTATTGCGGTTAAACTAGACAATCTTAAATAATTATGAGATAAATCATCACAGAGGAGAAGAAGCTGCATGCGTAGCAGCATGTGTAGGCCTGTGATCAGATATAGGAATTATATTTGTAATTTGTTTGAAGACGTGCTTATTACACAATCAAAAGCCATAAATAGATACGTAACGTTTATTGGTGTACTAAAATCAAAAAGTACCAACAGCGTTTGTTAAATATAACGAACTTACTTTCCCTCGTCTTGTAATTGAACTGAGATTGGATAAATATAGATTTTACGTACTAACATTCTATAGGTACAGTCGTTAAAAATCTGATAATATGTAAAGGTGTGTGTGTGTGTATGTAGTGCATTTATGCTATTAATAGATGCCATGTTGAATGGCAATGCTGATTCTTTGGCCAAAAAAAAGACCAGCCCTCTGGTCACGTGAAGAGTCGAATGAATGGTCTGTGAATGATAATAATATCCTCTGATGTCTGGTATTCTTGTTGGGGGTGGGCGCGAGTGTATAATCTTCCGGACACCAACTTAAGCTACTTACAGGAACCGTGAGGTTTTAGTCTGTAATCAGTCATTACTCTTCGCTCTTGCCAGGCGGAAGTTTATCCATAAGAATATTCCGAAAACACTAGTGTTCTTCGCTACACTTGTATACAATGGAGTTTCCCCGTCCTTGAAAAACTTGACTTTTTTAGGTATGAAATATGCCAAACAAAATATGCGCATAAAAGTTATTCTGTTTACGCAATAACTTGCAATAACTTAGCAACTGCAGCTACACATAATATTGTTATGCATTTCCGTTGTCACTTAAGCAATTAGTGTAGGCGTAACGTAAAAGTACACTTTTACGAAACAATCCATAATATAATAATATCGTAATTAATTTTTAGTGCCGACCATTCAAAGTGAAATCAATGTTACCTTGGTTGTTTTGTTTTCAATATAAAAGCAACGTTTTTTTCTGTCTATGTATCAGTTCATCAGCAACTCCATTCACAAACAAACACCCAAAATGTCATTTAAGGTAAAAAAATCAAAAGATAAAAAAAACCATAACTTTTTTTCATCTTATCTTACTATTGTAACTTCGGTTTTCTAGTGCATTGTCGTAAAGTTGTATAGTTCGTGAAAATAATACATTTGTTTGGACTACAAACTCAGCACTTTAGCTGGGAGAGAGAGATACTTAATTACTATTATACTCTCGAAATTTATTTTTGGTTTAGTAGTTACAAGCACTTCTGCTGAGTAAAAGGTCCTGGGTTCAATTTTCAGGTCAGAAAAGTGTTATTGAGATTTTTCATCTAGAATTTCTCAGTAGCAGCTCAGATTCTGGATTTGTGCCCAGTTAGTGGCAATAGACTCGTCCCCTATAACATGAGACTTTAACAAAACTGTCGAAGTGTGGAGGAATTCAGGTGTGATGTAATGTTACATTCTATTCTTGTTACAGGTCATGTGCATCTTAGCCCTGGTGGCGGTGGTAGCAGTGACAGCGGAACACCACGCCTTCTCGTCGCAGCACATCCACAAACACGACGGTCACCACCACGAGGTGTCGTTCAAAGACCACCACGGACACCACCACGTCGACTATTATGTAAGTTTCACTAAGCATTGACACTCATCATTACATGCATACCAGTTCTAAGAAGACACTTGGAGCCGTCAGACATAGAAGGCAGTAGAAAGATGTTTCATAATATGGGAATGTACCTCAACCTATCAACTACGCCAACTCCAACCAAGCTCTCGTTGTGTTTGCTTTACCTTTGAGCGGCTTCAAATCGTTGTCTTAGAGTGAAAAGCCAGAGAATGCAATTTGTGTCATTTTTATTGTATTACGTGTTTATCTAAAAAACTTTATTAACTTGTTACGCCCTTTATGACGATTAATGAGAACCTCTTTAAAGCTCGCGATTGTGAATAAGTTGTAGTAGTAAAATTATTCTGGATTTAGTTTTTTCTTCCTCCTGTAAAATTATCTCTTTCGCATATACGAGGTTATCACTCTAAGGCGATGAAATGGAAGTTCGAAGTTCGTATGTATCTACGGATTATTATCCGTAGATACACTAAATAATATACTAGTGTATATTATCTTATGAGTAACATGTCATTAGTAAACTCACTTAGGACAATTATTTCTTTCAGACCCATCCGAAGTACGAGTTCGAGTACAAGGTGGACGACAAGCACGCCGGTTACCACAAGGAACAGCACGAGCACCGCGATGGACACGACTCCAAGAACGGCTACAAAGTTAAAATAGAACATATTGTACCTCATCACCACCATCATTGAGAGATTCATTACTGAAGATTTGTTAACGTAGTATGTAAGGACTGTTTTGGCAAAAAAGTTGTAAATAAAATAATGTTCTAAATAGTAAATTTCTTTTGTTTCCTGAAGGTACACGTGCTTTTTTCTTAATTTGGATCAGTATCTAGCCCGCATGGATTCCGTACCCTTTCCCAACGAACTTCAACATCCCCTTAAAGCGATTTTTTTTTAATTTTTGAACCTTTTTTTCAAACAGCGTTAGAAAAAAAGGTTCAAAAATTAAAAAAATCATCAGTCATTGCAATTTAGCTTCTAAAATAGTAAAAAAAAACAATGCTTTGTGTTATTGATAATAATTTTAAGGCTAATGTTTGACATTAAATACAATTAAAGAAAACGATTGTTTCAATAGTAAAAGTCATTGTGAAATGGATGTGGTAATCATTTATCAGAAATATGGATTGGAATATTGGATAGATCATAAAACGTTGCAGATGCCAAATAAGTATTCGTTTTATTTATAGTAGTTACGCTTTTAAGGCAATATGAGCGAGATGATGCAATAAAGAACGACCAATAAAGGTCAGCATCCAACATTAGATCCAGATCCAGATTTATAATGGTTAGTCCTAGAAATTTTGAAGACTAGCCCACTCAAGAAATTACAGTAGTTAAGTTCAATCTCCCGTAAACGTATGAATACATAATTATATCTTATTAATTAAACATTTTTGGGCTACCTTGCATACCTGCCACAACAATACACAGCATACTCTGTGGCGGCGGAAGCTTATTTTCTTAATACCGTGGATTAGATCTACTAACTTTAGTAGGAGAAAAAAAAACTGTCGTAATATTAAACGTAATATAACGACATACGATAATATCACGCCAGTTTCTTTGTAGGATTATTTGACTTGATCCCAGAAGAAAATTATGTCTCAATATTAAATGATGACTTCATTAGAAAATAAATTGAAACATTATCTATACGTACTAGACACTAGATGGACATTAGATATTATACATATATGTTCTATCAAGAAGACCTCATGAAGCCAATAGATAAGGGCAACTCAAGACCGATTATTGTGGAAATCTTTGGAGAGGGCTATGTTTAGAAGTGGACGATTTTTGGCTGAAATGATGATGATGATGCAATCAACTTGTTTCGTACAGTGTCTTAAATAACCTTTAAGCGCCTTAAATCATGTTTAAGTTTAATGTCCAATGATACAGCCCATAGCCATCCATCGAAACGAACGATTCATAAATGTACGAGTAGCACCGTGAATAATAATTCTAACAAATATATGACTACGTAAGAATCCGATCCCTGTGAATGAATATTGTACTCACGGAGTAGTGTGATATTTGGAATAGTTAAAGTGTATATGAAGGAGAAGTGCAGAAACCTAAATCGGTCAAAAATTACCATAGTTAGTACATTAGTAATAATAAATATATGTTGGTTGGTAAAAACTTAACAATACGAGTACAAGTGTGGTTCTCATTATATTAATTTAGACGTAACAAGTAAATCGATGGTTTAGAAGTACCTCGAAAAAACAAAATAAAAATATGGAGGCTAGCCGTTGTGACCTCGTCGTCAGCTGACTTTGGCTTGAGCAATATTAAGCGTGCATTTTTTAATTTTGTATAAACAAATGAACACACACAGTCACATTTATCATCGTCATCTGCCTATCCTTCTCTCATCTACAGTTGGCTCAGCGTCAAATCTAACTGGATGCAGCTGGATGAGCTGGATACCATAAAGATAAACTTATACATGGAGTTGCTGCCTTTCCAACCTCTTCAACTTAGTAACCTAGTAAGACTGATTGTCACACTTTCGGGCTGCTAAAGATCTACGCATGACAGACATGACCAAAGGCTTAACGTGCTTACGTGGGTTTCGGTACGTACATAATGTATCAATCACTCATCCTCGGACTGACCTCAGCAAGGGTAGCTTAACTTAAGCTATTATTTAGTCACTGGTCTCCACACTACAGTCATATTTTTATCAAAATCGTTATTATTATTAGGTTTTTGTAATGAGTTTTAAGAGACAATATTATATTAACTTATTTAATTAGAAATACATAACAATATTCTGGTTTTTGAAATTAATGACCTAACCATGTTTCCCTATAACGATTTAAAATTCGCAATGCGCATGTTCATAAGCATACATGCATGCGTGAGAATGTGTTTTACGAAATATTTAAAATGTTCGCACAATATTCAAATTGTCGTCATATAAAAATTTAGAGTGAAATTTCTGCAACAATCATTGCTTTGTTTTGGATATAAAAGTCGAAATTTTGTGAGTATTTATCAGTACACTACTGAGTTTAGTGCGAACACTAGAAAAGATCACTAACTAAAAACAAAAATGATGTCTAAGGTAAATTACATTTCAAACAACTGAAATGGTTATAGTGATTGTGAAATATAACAAGAGTCTATTTTTCCTTTTGTGTTGCAGGTGTGCATTATAGCAGTGATGGCAATGTTGGCAGCGATGGCAGTGACAGCTCATGACGGCCACTCCTCAATACACATCTCCAAACACGACGATCATCCCGTGAAAGTGGAAATAGTAGACAAGCACCACCATCACCACCACGTTGACTACTATGTGAGTAACATTCATAGAGTAACAAAGACATTCGCGTGATCTTTAACTCATTACTTTATAGAATTACTACTTGACCCGGTAAACGTTGTTTTTCCAATTGAAGCCGAAAAAAAAACATACAAAAAAAATGTTTGGGATGGACCACCCTTATCACTTTGGGGATGAAAAATAGAAAGTCTCAGACCTACCGAATATACATATAAAATCTCATAAAAATCGATCAAGCCGTTTCGGAGTAGTACGGCAACTAACATTGTGACATGAAAATGTTATATAATTAGATAAAGGAAGTAATTCTACCGCTGACAGCGCTGCTGTTTTTCAGTTAAATGGGTTTTGGTGCAGGTATTAATTACAAGATTGAATGCACGATACAGGAGAAGTTCCCGGTATGGGTTTCGCGAACTCAAATGTTTCATGTCTAAAACCACATGAAACATTTCTTGCTTGCAATGCTTCTAGTTTACAAAATTTTAATAGACTCTCTCTCTTGACGTCTTATGACGCCTTTAGTGGTCGACAAGAAAATCTTCAATATCGTGCCAAATTAAATTTTCAGACTCATCCCAAGTACAAGTTCGAGTATGAAGTAAAGAGCCACCACACTGGTGATCACAAGTCGCACCACGAGCACCGCGACGGTGACAGCGTCAAAGGAGCGTACTCCCTGCATGAACCTGACGGCTCCACCAGGCATATTCACTACCATGCCGATAAGAAGACTGGGTGAGAATCAATTTATCACT
This sequence comes from Phlogophora meticulosa, assembly GCA_905147745.2. Lineage (NCBI taxonomy): Eukaryota > Metazoa > Arthropoda > Insecta > Lepidoptera > Noctuidae > Phlogophora > Phlogophora meticulosa. The sequence goes on along the minus strand of LR990520.1, from coordinate 12,190,239 downwards.
ATTACAATTATTATTCAGCTTTACGCTAAGTGTTCGTAATTATTTTTATCTGGTCTAAGAAGTAGACCATCTATGTGCAATCGTTAATTTGAAGAATTATGTACTATCGAGATACTTACAAACACACTGGGTGAGCCACCAGTCAACATTATTACCAGCTAACTTTCGTTCTTCTGTTTTTTCATTGTCGTTACCAGTATTTCAACCCAAATTCACATCCACCATTGAGTGTAGATCTAGACTCTGTTTCACCACTATATGTAACACCTTAAACGCCAGGTGATCGACAAATATTATATTTTCTATTGTGTCTCGTTGTCTGGCAGTTAAGGTGTTAAATAAGTTCTCCAAATTTTTCTATCTATATAGCCTAGCGATGTTTCCTGACGCCCAATCATTTCAAACTCAATTCTAATATAAGTTATATAAATATTTACAAGTCAATCATTCTTTGTAATTCTTCGCGTCAGAACTAATGTTTTCATATCTTTTCAGTTTCCACGCAGATGTGAAGCACAGCGTCCACCACTTAGTACCTCATCACCATTAAATTACATTTCTGTAGTATCTACGTAGTCTTAAATATATTGTTAAGTTTGTTATTTGATTTTAATAAAAAATGTTTTTTTTTATCTTACTCTGTTCTTTACCTATAAAATATGAAGTTCCTCTTAGATTGAAATTGATACCTTTAGTTTTACCCATTAATATGGTAGGATTTCAAATACATTTGCAGGAATTGGTGCAAAAAAGAAACTAAATCGCTTTAGTAAGGAAAAACAGATGCCACTACATACACTTTTATCATGCAAAGAAAATAAGAATACTTTCTTATTTATTCGTCGTATTATGTAAGGCAAAACAGTTCAAAGTGAAATGGAATATACTCAAGTATGTCACAAACCACTTTATGCATACTCGTAAGAGTAAAACTGGTTAATTTTACAATTACGAAAAAACTGTTCAAACCTTACAGAAACTGTGGATATAAAAAGCCATATTTCGCCCTCAAATATTATCAGTTGCCTTTTGTAACTTCGTGAGTAAAGGAATACTTTAAGAACGACAATCATGCACACAAAGGTAAAAATATTAATCTAATATCCTTTTAACTGGGATTAAACATTTAAAATATATCTAAATATATGGACTTTCTTCTAGATCTCCATTTTAGCTGCTGTCATTGCTATGGTGGTAGCTGAACCACAAGGTGAACATAAGGAACATGAGCATAAACACGCCTTCTCATCACAGAGCATCAAGCAGTACCACGGACACGCCACAGAGAAACACGTCGAGTACTATGTATGGATCTTCCAGAATATTTTAATGACGTGAGATTTTTATAGACTTCAGCAACTAAATGTGCCGTATTTTGCAGTCGCATCCTAAATACGAGTTCGCGTACAAAGTGGAGGACCCGCACACCGGTGACAAGAAGTCTCAGCACGAATCCCGGGACGGTGATGTCGTGAAGGGCGTGTACAGCCTGCACGAGGCTGATGGTACCGTCAGGGTCGTTGAGTACCATTCTGATAAGAAGAGCGGGTGAGTCGCAACGCCTTATCACCCTGTTTTACTTTTCACTTCAGCTAGGTTTAAACCTATACAAATAAAAGACTTTTGAATTTTTAGGTATGAACCAAAATCAATTATAACCGTACATGAAATCTTGATTTTGAAACCTTTTCTTACAAGTTCTGACTATGTCTTTTACGCTATGGTTTCTTCCTTTTCAGATTCAATGCCGATGTTAAGAGGGAAGGTCACGCTAAGCACATTGTTCCTGAACATCATCACCATCACTGAACCTATCCTATTGTTATTTAAACTTATATCATAAGATTGTTAAACGTTTTTGTTGTTGTAAATATTTTTTTAAATAAAGTTGTGTTCAAAAATTACGTTTATCCATTTTTTATCCTTTCAATTTTGTCTTCTGGCTTGACTCTCTAGCAATAAAAGTTTATTTCACTTTGACGACCAAATTACTCATAGCCATAAACTAATACTTCTTATTTCCTTATATTACAGTTATTAGAGTTTATTGTATTACACTGTAAAATAACACCTTATAAGTAGGTGAATTCATTGAATAAAATAGTTAGTCATATCGTTAAGAAACCTGGGCCTACCTGTAGGTAATATAAGTTTTCAATCGCGAACCCGCCTTGAGAAAATTTGGTGAATAAAACTCATGTCTTCTCTTCAGGGCGGTTGATTTAAATTTACTTTTCATTTAAAATAGTTACTCATTATACTAAAAAAAGTCCAAGTCTAATAGAAATATAGTAGTAGTAGTAGGTAGTAGGAATTTCTGTCGATCATTATCGGTACGTACCGAAAATTCCAATTCCAGCTTTATGGTGTTGAAGGTATTATATAATAATACCTTGAACCCTTGAACATCATTAAATTAATTACTCCAAATACTGTACTAATCAGAAAGAGGTAATTGGCCATTAATTGCTTAAAACTCAGTCATCCAACTCGTTGGTCTAGTGGCCGCAAACGTAACCGCTGAGCATGAGATCTTGGGTTAAATTCCCAAGTCGGACAAAATGTTATTGGTTCTTCCATAAGGAATCCATTAGTATCAGCCTGGAGTCTGAATTTTTGTCTTGTAGTTGGTAATAGTCTCGCCGAGTCCCAGAGAAACGATTCGACTGTCTTGGATCCCGCAACGAAATAAATCAGAAAAGAAATATAAATATAGAATAAATTGAAATATAGAATCAGCAACAGCAATGCTATGACAGGGGGGTTAGGATGAATATTCTGTCCAGAAAATGGCAGACTATGTAGATAACATCAATGAGCCGCTAATCATGAGGACCTGAGTTCAATTCCCGGACTGGGCAATGTACTAAAGAGTTTATTTACTTACATGGGACCTAAGTATAACTGGCGAAATGTGAGTTTACTATAGGAACACCTCTGCCTTAGCCTTCGGGGAATACAGGTATGATGTTACCCCTTTGTGCCTCGCAAACCACCTTAAGCATTTACTGGCATTGTGTGTCGCTACGGGCAGTCAGAAACTCGAAAGTGTGACAACCCTAAAGAGTATCGTGTACCTCCTTAAGTGGATTGTGGTGGTCAGATAGGCAGTCGCTTCTTGTAAAACACTGATACTCAGTTGCATCCATTTACATTGGAAGCCAACGTCAACATAGTTGAGAAAAGGCTAAGCAGACGATGATGAAGGCAAACACCGTCAATTGAACGACAGTCGTAGCATCCACTTGAACTATCTATGTAAAACCGAACTTACTGCTACGACTTAAAGGCGCTGTCAATATCAAATTGTTACCTGGTTTGGACGTAACCATGGTTGACTATGCACAAATACATGATTAAAATAAATAAATAGAAGAAATAATGCTGGACAATCCACACAGCATCATCTAGCCCCAAGTTAAGCAGAGCTTGTGTTATGGGTACTAGATGACTGATATACTTAATACAATACATTACATAGATAGATTTTTCTTATTATACCCAGAACACCCGGTACAAATCTTTGTAGATTGTACAACATTTGTCTCAAAGCAGGAATCGAACCCGTAACCTCTTGCGTCGTAGGCGGACCTTCGCCCGCCGCGCCACATCGGTCGTCAAATTCGATTCTATTATGCACGTACACATAGGTACCTACGTTGCTCGTAAAGAAGTTTTGTAGGTAAATTTAGGTATGAGACCTAGGTCTTATACCTAAATTTAGTTTAGTCTTTAGCGGCTTTTGATATAATATCCACTGCAATTTGGTACAGCTGTAATGTTATCATTGTGATATCATTTCGCTTGGTTAAAATATGTTTTATAATATCTTTTCTATTTTTGTGAATGTGAGAGAACGTTGTAGGCCCTGTGGAATCATAGATACTTCAATTATTTTACGTTTTTGTCTAGTATGTAATACCAACACTAACACGACCAACACCAGCACTACTGGCTACTACGATGCTACTTTTACTGATTGTAATGAAAAAAAATACCCATGGAGTTATATTCTTAAGAGGAAACGATAAATTGGGACCGTGCAACTACATAGCTTCTAACGTTTTTATAAGTGCCGTTTTTAAAGTGAAATAAAAATAGTTAGAAATTAGTATTTAAGCATACTTTTCTCGACATTTATATTAAAGGCCTTATACATAATATCACTTTTTAGATATACTATTCAGTAACTATTGATAACAACGAAAGCGACGACTTATTACAGTAAACATTGTAACGTAAAAAATAGGAATCAGATAAAGGATAACATTAAAAAATACGTACTAAACAAGGGTATTGTAATTAAAATAAGATTTAATAACGGACAAGACAATATGAGACAATATAACGGATAAAAACACCGTCTTGTCTATGACACGAGTACCTACCTAATCGTAAATAATATTTTTACAGAACCGTGTTTAGCCTATTTAAACCCATTTAATAAAATTTACTTATTCAAAGCTACATGGGTCTTTGTGAAGGTCGAACTTTCTCAATAAGTACTTAATCAACTTAAAACTGTAACGAAGTGAACTTTGTCCATGTGAAATATTGCGTAAAAGTAGCTCACATACCTGAATTCACAATATAAAAGGACAACGATTATCTTAACATATTATCAGTCTCTGTTCATATATTAAAGTATCAGCAGCCTAATTAACTTTACAATCATGTTTGCAAAAGTAAGTTATTTAGACAAAAATAAAAAAATAAGCAATGAAAATAATATAGTAAACTTATTTAGATTTGGTCATTCATATTTTCATTAAATTCAGAGATTCAATGGCACAATGTTCTTAGTAACATATTAATATGGTGAAAAACACATTACAATAAAATCAGTCTATTTCTCTACAGATCTTCCTGCTCGCTACCCTCCTGGCTGTGGTCGCTGCGCGGCCGCAAGATGGTCACGATCGCCACCACGGTCATGGTCACGCTATCTCGTCACAAAGCATTGTACTACACCAAACTCACGAGACGAAACACGAGCCCGCACACCATGAGGAGCATCATGAGAAGCACCATGAGCAGAAACATGAAGAGCACCACCAGGGACACGAAGAACATCATCAAGAGGAACACCACGGTCACGCCTCCTCATCACAGAACATCAAGCAGCACCACGGACACGCCACCGAGAAACACGTCGAGTACTATGTATGTTAAAGGTTCTAATCAGAAATGTTTGCATCTTTCATTTTGATATTATTAGCAGTTGAAAACGTAAAAACATTTTTTGCAGACTCAACCCAAGTGCGATTTCGTTTAAATTATATAAATTTATAAGATAAAAAGAAGATAAAAAGAAAATGGAATACATCGATAGATCGATGTATTCCATTTTCTTTTTATCTTTTAGGAAGTATGTTGCTAACCGTTGCTTGTCTTGCAGTCTCATCCTAAGTACGAGTTCGCATACAAAGTGGAAGACCCGCACACCGGTGACAAGAAGTCGCAACACGAGGCGCGCGACGGTGACGTCGTGAAGGGCGTGTACAGCCTGCACCAGCCCGATGGCACCATCAGGATCGTCGAGTACCATGCTGACAAGAAGACCGGGTATGTGTGCACACTCATTCAACATAATCTAAGCTTACGTTTATTGCAAGTAATGACCACCTAAAAAAATTGTGCTTATTCTTCCTTTTCTTGTCTCGATGACTCATTTTTTTCCGACCAGTGTGTCTCGAGCTGGACAGCTCAGTAGTTTGCCTTGTATAAGTTTGTAATATTGTATTGTTCTTTGCAGATTCAACGCCAACGTGAAGTACGTGGGTCACGTCGAACACATTGTTCCTGAACATCATTATCACCACTGATTTCAATTCTGGTCGTTAAACTACTTTTTCCTGTTTGTTACACCTAAATAGTTATGTTTTTTTTTTAAGTGCCAAGATGTTTATGTAGTAAATAGTACTGAAGCCAATATATTTATTCTCGTTTATACTTACTTTTTATTTCCATGTTTCTTGAATTAATAATAAATTAAGCTGTGACTAAGAACCGAATAATTTCAACACACATGTTCCAATTCAATGTTCCAATATTCTATCCCGTATCTATTGCTAGAAAATATTCGATCATATATATTTTGCTCACTCGTAATACTGCCAAAAATGTTTTTATAAACATTATATTGTTTGCAGTACCCTAGTTATAGTAGTGGAATTACCACCACTATAACTAGGGAACTGCGACTGTTTAGACATACGATTAACAATAAGGTTGTCTAAAATAAGCGGTACTGAGCTAACTCAAATAAATTCAAACCAATCTTTATAAGTATATATCACTATCATATAAATGAAGTGATTTAAAGAGTCAGCGGCTAGAAAATTGCAACCAAAAGCAGAACAGTTCATTACCAGGGTCACGTTTCAACAAAAAAAAAAAAATATTTTGCTGTTGTGTCTAGATTGATGTTACGTAATAGAAGTTTTTTTGATAGATAGGTAAATCAACACTTTAACAAGTTAAAAGAACATTAGACAAATGCATTTACCTGAAAATAAGAAACCGGCAAGGAGCAAGTCGGATGCGCATACAGGGCGATTTCTACTTTGGTAGAATTTTTTATTTTTTATTTAATAAATTATTCTAGGAGCATTTATCATTGTAAGCCTAAATAAACTTATTCTAGTTAACTTGCTTTAAAATGTCACTCCCCCATGGGTGTTCCTATTGCAATAAAAACCAATAATACGTTTGTTACCAAAAATACAATATTTTTCTTACTATTAAAATAAATAGTAGTATATTAGTATACAAAGTTGACTGGTAGTAAATGCCTATAGCATTAAATCCGCCTCTGTACATTTGTTTGTTTAAAGTATTCAATAAATAAATAAGTGTTAATTAATTTAGTCAATAATTAATTTGCCCAAATCAAAGATTAAAAACTGACACTGTGCATTTAATTGACCGAATCATAGATTTATCAAAATCATTGCACCTGTCGAATAACAAACTCTGTTTCAGTAACTATTAGGTAATCCAAATAGGCATATGTCTATTATATATGAAACACGCTTAGTTGCAAATAGTCGTTGCGTATGAAAATGTTACTGGCTACCCAACAATTAATTAGAATGAACTCAATATCACCTTTATTGCTATTGTTTTCTATATAAGAGTATCGTGTTTTATTGGCACGTATCAGTTAGTTAGTGAGATTAGTCAAATATCTACATACAGATCTACAATATGTTTTTAAAGGTGGGACAATTCTTTTATTGGTATTTTTTTATTTAAAAAATAGCAACAATCTATAAAATAAATTAAAGAAAACTTTCAGATAAATGTCAAGCCACATATTAATACTCCTTATTTACCCTCATTTTATTACTAACATTTAGCCCCAATTTTCATTGTAATCATTATTTCCCAGGTGTTCTGTATGTTATCTGTAACATCAGTGGTTTCGGCGGGATATGGTCACTCATCGCAGCACTTTTCCAAGTATGATGGTCACCACCACCTCGTGCACGTACTCGATGACCATGGGCATCATCACCACCACGTGGACTACTATGTTAGTTAAACTGGCTGTACACGAGTCGATATACAAAGTCGCCAGTGCTGCGAAATTGGCCAAAATCGCCCTCAAGTAGACTTCTCACCGGTATTTAATTTTCATCGCTGCGTGAAGCGGGCGCCTCAGATTGACCATGTAAATGGTCAGCCATTTGTTTTGCCAAAAAAAGACAAAACAGATGAATTCACAAACGATTCATATCGACTACCAGGCAGTGCGGCCTTATGCGATTTATGTACAAAAAAAGTTATTTTTGAAAGACTTCCTTGTGCTTTAAAAACGCATAAATAAAAATCACCGAGGAATTTGGAAACTAATACAGTGTAAATACTAATCATGATGTTTATTTCCAACTCCAGACACATCCTAAGTACGCGTTCAAGTACCAGGTTAAGTACCCTTACACCGGAGATGAAAAGGAACATCACAAACACCGCGATGGTGATAGAATGAAGGGACACTACTCGCTTAAAGAACCTGATGGCACCATCAGAAATGTGCACTACCATGCTGATAAGAATACCGGGTGAGTAGACTACGTTCTTGCCATTTCAGTGTCTTGGTGGAAGTAGAATATATCGACATCTATAAAATTGTTAAGAATGGATTGATATCCTTCATTCTTTTACGTTATCAAGTAGGTTATTCAAAATTTTGTGTCGAGTAAAAATATTAACTAAGATCTTATTTTTCTATCCACAGTTTACACGCAAACGTGAAGCACAGCCATCATTATGTTCATCATTATCATCATCACCATTGATAATTATTCCTTTATTCTTGTTACTTATTTTTATTATTATTACTGTTGACTTTTTTGTTACGTTTGTGATTTGTTTAGACTATAATAAACTGAACCAAAGTGATTATTGTACTTTATTTTCCCTGTGAAATGTTCCTTGCATTAAAATATTATTATTTATCATTTAATAATAACATATTCAAGCAATGAACGACTGATGTCTGAACTGAACGTCTTACGTACGGAGTATATTATTAATGTAATACGTAGCTCTGTGATATGGCTTATAAATTACATATAGTCATGAGAAAATTCTTCATTCTAGAAATATAATGCACATAAACACTATTTTACTAATCTCGCTCATCTTCTGTCAAATAAACAGTCACAGATCCTTAATTCTCAAAGTTTTTAGCAAGAATAAGAAAAGTAATGGTATTAGATACTTCTTGAAATTAATTAAATATTCAGAAAATATCGTCAATATAAGTTGTTGGTTTAAAAAAAAGGTGTGGTGTAAACTAAAACTAAATAGATTGTTGGTTACACATTCATATGATGATATGGACAAAGTTTCTATTTGAATTATTGCTTGAAGCAGATCTCACAGGAAAACTCCGAGTTAATTAGTAAAAGAAGTAGTTTCAATCACACATGAGATTCAATACACATGTATTTTGGATAATAATCTAAGTTGAGAAAGACTGGGCACTAATTTTAAAAGTATCGTTGTAATCTAAATAAGCATAGGCAGACAGAGTAACAAAGTTCCACTCTATTGCAAACACTGGCATAAAATATTGTTCTACTGACACGGTCACGAGCATAAATGCCTTACTTTAATGCAATATTTAAAAGCGATTTTCTATTAAATTATTGATAGAAATATTAAGGTGTTATGAAAACAGTATTCTCGACTGTTATGAAAAAGGTTTTTCCCCAAAGTTTCAATCGGTATTTCAAGAGGGAATTGTTTATTAATTTTGTATCTATATTTATCCTCGTGACTGTACATTGAAATTTTATGGGAAAAATGATGCACTGTCAAACTAAAACACACACATACATAAACACTGTGAGTTCCAAGTCCAACACTGTGTTCGTTCGTCATTTTTGTTTTTGTAAGCTGCGAGTTGATCTTCTGGTTCAGTTTCCAAACCTCAGGTTAGATCTTGACAGTATAAACGATTTTAATGGAGTCTTGTCAGACATTGATTATTAAATTGAGAATCTAGCGCAAAACTTTACTAGATACAAATTTAAATAAACTTGTCATTTTTTTGGGTGGGTGTGTTTACAAAATTTCAAACACACATACACAAGCAGCTAGACCCGAAACAACTAGCTGTTACTTAGTAGGCCATACAAATATTAATCCCGTGCGGGAATCGAACCCACGACACGCGGCGCAACAGTCAGTCGCTCAGCCATTGCGCCAACGTGCCGTCAAAACATACATATTATAACACATTTCAATTATTTATAGTTACATGATGGTACCTAAGTGCATAAAGTTCCTCAAAAATCTTGTTTCTTGGCCGTATAGCTATTTTTGCAATAAATTTCAACTACCTACATAGTACTATTATATCGCAGATAAATTAGGGGGATCTCGCTATTGTATGGTTTTAAAAAAATATGTTGGTCCTAATTTCCCATGTGAAGAAATGTAAAAGCACTCGCCTCGTTAAACCAAGGTTAACACATGAGAGTAAAATTATTATACCACGATAAATCTGGTGTACAAACTGGTAATTTTTAATGACAATACTTGTCCACATCATTAAATCGATATCTTTGGTACATTTTGTAACTATAAATACACAGTTCATGCATTTACAGATTATCAGTTTCGCTTTTGTATTAACACAGTCAACAACAAAATATTCAAGAACTCAAAATGTTCGCTAAAGTAGGTTTTACTTTCGCAGTAATACCAACCACAAATGCCTTATATTTCTTGTTAGATCTGATGTTCTAAAATGATTTTTATTTCAACAGATCCTTCTCATTACCGTCGCTGTGGCATCGGTTGTGACGCAGGACCACCACCAACATCACGGTCATGCCTCCTCATCACAGAGCATCAAGCAGCACCACGGTCACGCCACCGAGAAACACGTCGAGTACTATGTAAGATAACATTCTAGTATTTAAGAATTGTGCTCATTCATTTGAATAAATATCTTGCTCACTGTTACACTATGTCTTCCAGTCCCATCCTAAGTACGAGTACGCGTACAAAGTGGAGGACCCGCACACCGGCGACAAGAAGTACCAGCACGAGGCGCGCGATGGTGACGTCGTGAAGGGCGTGTACAGCCTGCACGAGGCTGACGGCACCGTCAGGATCGTCGAGTACCACGCTGACAAGAAGACCGGGTAAGCGTGCATTAGCGTCACAAGAATTGAATACTGAAATGTGTAGTTCTTGACTATAGTTTATTAATTTAATTTGCAGATTCCACGCCAACGTGAAACACGAGGGTCACGCCAAGCACGTTGTTCCTGAACACCACCACCATCATTGATTCTGTGATATTACCTAATTTTAAAATTATTGTTGAAATATTGTTATTGTCATTGTTACGACGCTAGAATAAATCTTAATGTTGAACTAAAATACTTCGTTTCATTGCCAAAACAACGAAAATTGCATTTGCATAAAAAGCCTAAAATGTTCTTCTTATGTGTTCGGTTAAAATAAGTTAAAAGATACAAACTACAGCATTTAAGCCACGCCACCCAACTGATGGGAGCCACTTACACCAGTGTAAATAGTCACGTTCGACGCGTCTCGTGATTTAATATAATATTTTCATTTAATAACGAAAGTACAACATAGTTAAGGAATCAATGCAAGTTACGCTATTTTGTAAAGTAAAAAAATATGATAAAGTATGGATATGCAGTCTCTTTCCTTTGATATTACAGGTACAGGCGCCAGCACATCAAGCTACTCCAATCAGACGAGAGACGTGTGCACAACATTTTAGAATTCAAATATTTTTAACGTATTATTTTAAAGTTACGAATTTTAGAGCCTTTAACTGCTCTTCTCTAAGGTTGTTTTTGGGCAATTGGACGTAGGACCCGTTTAATTATACATATTTAATTTGATTTATGAAACTGAAACATTGCGTCTGCTGCAAACGCTGTGTCTGTACACAGCGACAATGTTTTCAGTTTACACACAGCACATCAACCCATCCCAAACGTCAATTTTTCCCAATTGAACATAAACCTTAGTCTTTTGTAATACAGTTAAAAAACTATCATTAAAATTTGACTGATTGGGGTAGCTTGATGTGCTGGCCTCTGTACCTCCGTGTGTCGTGCCCTGGTGTGTATAATTTCCAATGTGCTGTCTGACTAAACCTTCACCATGGCATGGATATAAGAAGAAAAAGAAGTGAAGTACGACTGATTATGTGGAGAGAGTGAGTGCGAGTGTGTGTGAGTGTGAGTGTGAAGCGTATTGTGAAGTTAGTCATTGCTGAGAAGCCTAATAATAAATAGATAAATAAATACGAGTTAACAAAGTTCGATTTTATTGACATCTAAAAATAAAAATTAAACTCATAAACGTCCGTCTGTTATGCGAGCAAAAAGAAAATTACGTACGCAGTTAAGTTTTTACGAAATACGTTATTGTCAAAACGCAACACCGATTAACAACAACAGCTGATATAATGTGGAGTGAAATCAATACTACCTTGAGTGTATTATTTTAAGTTCTATAAAAGACGTGTGGTTTAGAAGTTATTTATCAGTTCACTCTTGGACATACCTTCAAATCAGTCCGAATCTTTAACAGGTTAAAATCCTACAACAGGACAACATGTTCTTCAAGGTATCTTTAATGAATTATACTAAACAGTTTTCTTTGTGATTTACAAGTGAAAAAATCTGCTACAAAATAAATAAATAATCTGCTGGACAATCCACACAGCATCATCTAGCCTCAAGCTAAGCAGAGCTTATGTTATGGGTACTAGATGACTGATATACAAAAATTATGGTGAATTCTAGTTTATAAATACTACAAATCCACAGATCACCAACCAATGACGTAGTCAAATTGTTACCAACGTAGATCAGATAATGGAGAAAACCCTTTACGTGCATAAGTTTAAAAGTCTTTAAAGTCACAAGGAAGTTTTCCAGTGCCAATATTAAAAGCCACTCGTCTCCAATTCCTTAAAAACAACGATCACAAGTTTCTGGGAAAATCTGGATAACTAATTTAATTATCCATACTATATATCAATGTTATAAATGGGAAAGTGTGTGTCTTTGTTCGTCTTTCACGGCAGAAAGGGGCGACGAATTGACGTGACTTTTTAAGTGGAGATATTTGAAGCATCCTTTCAAGTATATCCACTTAAAAAATCACGAGAGTGACATAGGCAACTTTTTGTCTCTTTCTGACCCCCCCCCTCCCCCCCCACTTCATAACGCGAGAAAAAGCTAATTAATTATATTTCTTTGCCTTTTAGGTGTTTTGCATGCTGTCTATGGCCGTCGCGGTAGTCTTCGCTCACGGTCACTCGTCCCAGTACATCCACCGACACGACGGACACCATCAGATAGTACACCACGGACATGGCCATCATGACTACTATGTCCGTAATAGATTCAGTTTACTTTCAATGATGAAATCCTTAATATTTTCCCAATGTTTATTCCTAGCTTTCGTGTACATTTGCAGACTCACCCTAAGTACGAGTTCGAGTACAAGGTGGAGGACTCCCACACGGGCGACCACAAGTCGCAGCACGAGCACCGCGACGGTGACGTCGTCAAGGGACACTACTCGCTGCATCAACCTGACGGCTCCGTCAGGGATGTGCACTACCACGCCGACCATCACAGCGGGTGAGTGTACAAACCTGTGAAGCTGAACAACTATAGTCTTAGACTGTCAATTATTTATTTCTTTTAACCTTGTATTTTTTCTCCCCAGCTTCCACGCGGACGTGAAGCACAGCACACACCACATCGTGCCACATCATCATCATTACTGAAGCGCCTTCTTAACTTATTGACTGATTAATAAATGTTAAAAACAAATGAATAATATGCATCCGTTTTTATTTTCGACTACAAAACAACAATCTTAACAAAGCCACTTTATGAGTGATACTTGTTCACATGATACAATTTCGTATCGAAAGACTTGCTTGCATGCAGAAATTGTCAAAAAACAATTGGACTGTTTTTTGCCAATTTCTGCATGCAAGCAAGTATGACTCAAACATCGAACTAATAACGTCATTTCCTTCTTTGTTACCAAAGTTATCCCAATTAATCCCTTTAATTATGATATACTTACTTTTCTGAAGGTTTATCCCTAAGCAGAAGACTTAAAAAAAAGTCTTACAGGGAAACCATAAGGATTTTTTATGGCCCAAGCCCGCCACACTATTCCCAAACCACTGCAACTCCTGAAAACAAGAATCAACAGTGGCAACCACCAGAAAAGCGTCGAGACAATGAAGCTCGACGAGTCCCGGAGAAGCGATTCAACTGTCTTGGATCCCGCAACGAAATTAATCAGAAAAGAACAGCGGAGGAGTTAGAAAAATACATAATTTCTACTGCCCTACATACCTTCTAGCAGGACACAAAACAAAGCTAAGCCAATAGGCACAAAGGGACGTTTATAACTGTTTCGCTTTATGTTGTATTCTAGATACCGTCATTTCCTAATTGTTTCGCCTATTTCTTCAGTTGTAATACAATAACTCAGTCAACCATACAAGTTATTGACACTATTAGCCTATCATACTTTTGAAGTTAAGTTTAATTAAACTTACGTAATAGGTAGATACAATTTTTTGTTACTTATCATTGGTAATTTTGAAATCAAGATTATACAGCAAAATTTAATTAATATACCACCTATCTTAGGTATACCACCCTAAACCTACCAACCTAGATTATTTATCTGTTTTCGGTACATAGCTAACTTTTAAGTCCCTTATCAATAAATGCAGTGACGTTAACGTTATGGCAAACTCACAGCGAATAGTTTAGGGTAACTTAAAGCATATACTGTTTGTAACTTTACTTCACATTTATGAACAAGTGCTTAATAATAGAAAAGAGATCAAAACCGAGTAAAAACACAATGTGAATAAGTAAAACTTAAGTTACAAACCAAGCCCGGTGGCTTGGTTTGTAACTTAAGTTTTACTTATTCACAGCAGGCTCTTGAATGACGGTTCATTCAAGAACCTGCACGAGTTGCGGAGTCTCAATTCCCAAGCTGGCCGCTATTTTGTTGGTCCCTTACTTCTTAAATTTCTTTCTTTTAATTATAATTATTGCTATCTAGGCTTTTAAAACGCAGACACAGAAACAAATAAAAATGATTATGGCGTAATGCCAGCTTTGGTAAGACATGAAATAGATGGCACGGTTTGCGCAGTGACTGACCGATTGACTGCTATGCTGCATGTCGTGGGTTCGATTCCCACACGGAACTAATATTTGTTTGGCCTACAGATAGTTGCTCCGGGTCTGGCTGTTTGTGTATATGGGATTGAATGTTTGTAAACTCTCCCGAGATACAGGAGAAATTCCTTATGTGGAAAACTAATAACAATTAAATCTATATATATAAATATTTAATAATAACACTCGAAAAGTTGTTGGATTTCAACACAACTTTGTATTTTATTAAAAGAGTATTTTTATTCCGGAGCTAAAACGGGAACGAGAAATTCCAAGCGTTTTACGAGGATTAGTTATACCAGTTTTACGAAACAAAAGACTGAGCCTCAGCAACACGTGGCAGCAATGTGGCATGATTCCATTTAATAATGAAGACTGAAATTAAAAACTGTTAACGAACAAAATTTACTTATTTGTAGTTAATTAACACGCCAAACCAATTACATGAATTTATACACAAAAACATAGACATTTATACACAATTATGAATAAAATTAACACGGTACAGTGGACATCCTTACATACTTTCTTTCACAACACACAAGACATATGTATATGCTTAATTGCACTCCATTCATCCACAAACACTTCAAATATAGGGTTGGCAGTCAGAAGGGCGTTGAGCATCTTCAACGTACGACACACTGGGGATTGAGCTCTGGCGACCAGTGTCCGATATATTTGTCGGGCACAAATATTCGGCAGAAAAGGCAATAGCAAATAGTATTTGATTAAGGCA
This sequence comes from Phlogophora meticulosa, assembly GCA_905147745.2. NCBI lineage: Eukaryota > Metazoa > Arthropoda > Insecta > Lepidoptera > Noctuidae > Phlogophora > Phlogophora meticulosa. The sequence continues at coordinate 12,174,759 of LR990520.1, read as the reverse complement.
AAATAAATGACAAGCAAAGGAAATGATAAACGAAGTTGCTACGTCAAACTGAATGCTTACGAAAATAAATCTATGGGCACTTCAAAAAACCATATGAAAAAAGCGTATTGATAAAATATGTTCCGTCTATAATGTGATCGTAATAAACGACTCCTTTTTTAGGTGTGAAAAAAATATTTTATGGAGTGCTTTCCAAAATACGCAACACCCAATAACAATAACAGCCAGTATAATTCAGAGAGAAATCCATACTACCTTGAATGTCATATTTTAACCCTTAATAACCTAGAGTTTCAATTTTGATACCAATCTTTTAAACCGAATGTTCACATTACTATTAGTTTTTTTTATAGGTTGGCTGTACGTATTTTACCGTTGTATAATATTCTTTCCAACGAAATTTAAAAAAAAAATCAAATGTCATTATTGTTTTATTTTATCTATGACATATTACTTGCGCGGCAAAGTGAACAAGAAAACACATTTTACTGAAAGTTTTGTTGAATACAAATTTGATATATTTTCTTTTTCTGAAGAATATAAATACTTTTGAGGTAAGTGAATATATTATTTTCGCTATGATATAATTATTTTTTGCGAGTGCATGTTTTACTTGAAGAAACTAGTGCTATTTTTGTGAGTATCAATTTTGATACTTCAGGCATTCCGCCTTACATAAAACCTACCTACGAATTCTTTAGCTATAAAAACTTTTTGAACTTCCCATTCATTATTTTTCTGCATAGCTTGGTGTTGGGATTACTTTTATTTTTATTTTATTATAGAAATTTATCAAAAATGCGACCAGAAGAGATTGAGAGTATATTGAAGCGGTTAGAAAATGGTGAAATTTCGGAAGACGATTCCACCGACAATGAAGATGACATAGACTATTATTCGAGCCAAATGGATCGTCTAATGGAGCTAGAAGATGAAGAGGATGTAGGTAATTTTCCCACCTACCCAAACTTGGATGCAGATCCACCTGCAGCAAACGTAGATACCGACATGCAACATAATTTAGAGACTGTTGAACGAAGCCCAACTCCTACAACCAGCAGCCAGAACAACCTGCAGACTACACCTTTCAACTCTAGAAACTTAGTGTGGAGAGTAAAGAATATGGACATAGTCCAAAATGCTTTCCAGTTTGCTGGAAACACTGAGTATTCACAAGAAATTATGAACTTAGACACTCCTTTTCAGTTTTTTTCTTATTTTTTCGGTGAAGAAATTTTGAGATTTCTAGTGGACGAGTCAAATAAATATGCCTTCCAAAAGAATCCCAACTTTACAGAACCTGTAACTTTCTTAGAATTACGTATATTTATTGGAATTCTTATTTTTAGTAGTGTATATCATTATCCTAGTGTCAGGTCATACTGGTCAAACATTACAAAGTTTGAACCCATAGCACAAACAATGAATCGCAACAGATTTGATAAAATTCGACAAATTTTTCACATGAATGACGACTCTAAACTTTTGCCCATTGATCATCCCCAGCACGACCGACTGCATAAAGTAAGACCAGTGATAGACTATTTGAACAAGAAATTTATTACTGTACCATTTGAGCATCGTCTATCACTAGACGAGCAAATGTGTTCAACTAAAATTAAACATTTTATGAAACAATACTTACCCAACAAGCCCCATAAGTGGGGATTCAAATTATACGTTTTATGCTCTCTGTCTGGGTATGCCTATAGTTTTGAGATTTACTCAGGCGCTAAGGACATAGACCGTTTACCTGGCGAGCCAGACCTCGGAGCTGTATCGAATACAGTTATTCGATTGTTACGACCAGTACCAAGGCACGTCAATCATATAACTTATTTTGACAATTTTTATACGAATATTCCTCTGCTACATTACTTGACCAACGAAGGTATTTATTGTCTTGGAACAGTACAGAGAAACAGGCTTGGAAAGTCGTGCAAGTTGCCGGAGAAACGGGAAATTATGAAGTCTAACGTACCCAGAGGAACATATCACGAAAATGTGGCCTCTCACGAAGGCCACGAATTTTCGGCCACAAGTTGGAAAGACAACAAACAAGTACTATTACTTTCCACGTATGTTGGCGCTGAACCAGCGGATACTATAACTCGCTACGAAAAAAAACTAAAGGCCAATGTTCAAGTATCATGTCCTCGGGTCATAAAAGAATATAATGCACACATGGGCGGCGTTGATTTGATGGATAGCTTCATTGGTCGATATCGCATCCGCATAAAGTCGAGAAAGTGGACAACGAGGCTCTTCTACCACTTGTTAGACATGACTGTCATCAATGCTTGGGTACTATACAAAGAGGTAAATACAATGAAAGGAAAACTTCAGAAGAATATTATGAAGTTAGCAGATTTTAGAACTGAGCTTGCCGATACTTTATGTAGATATCAAAGTCACTCGAAAAATAAAAGAGGAAGACCCAGTACCAACAGTCGACAAGACACTACAGTACCTTCTAAAAGACCCCGGACAGGTGTACAAGTACTACCCTCTACTGACGTGCGTTGCGATTGTATTGGTCATGAAAAAATATTTATGGATTCTAGAAATAAGTGTAAATTTAATAATTGTAGGAAACTTACCTCCTGGTTCTGTAAAAAGTGTAAAGTGTCGTTATGCGATAATAAAAACAATCAATGTTTCGCATTATTTCATGCATAGGTAGGTATATCTGATTTCTTTAAGGCTTTAATGCCTGAAGTATCAAAATTGATACCTGTTTTTTTTTTCTAAATAAATATGTAAAATAAATATTGTGATTTTTTTTGCTATTTTTCCCTTCATCTAGACCCTCAAACAAACACATTAATATTAAAAATAAATCACTTTCGTAAATCAGGCTACTAAGGGTTAAGTCATATAAAAGACGTGTGGTTTAGAAGTTATGTATCAGTTCTTTCTTGGAATTAGTTTCATAACAGTGAGAAGTTAACAATAACTGCAAAGCAATATGTTTTTCAAGGTATAGACTATGTAACTGTAGATGGTTTCTATGATTATACGGTGAAGTTTATCCAGTGTGGTATCTTTACCAATCCTGAGGATTTTAATCCATTTAAATAAAATGGAACTATTTTTATTATTACATAGCTTTTTTAAGTTTACTTATTTGTTTTCAGGTGGTTTGCTTGCTGTCTGTAGCCTTGGCGATGGTCTCCGCCCACGGGCACTCGTCCCAGTACATCCACCGACACGACGGACACCATCAGATAGTATACCACGGACATGGCCATCATGACTACTACGTCAGTGACTAATTTATTTTACTTAAAATTGTGTTATTCTTAAAAATTTCCCAATACTTATTTGAGTGTGTAATTCTGTCGTCTAGCTCTTCTGGTAGTGCTGGTATTATGTGTGAGTGTATATTAATTCATAAACCTTCGTTTGCAGACTCACCCTAAGTATGAGTTCGAGTACAAGGTGGAGGACTCTCACACGGGCGACCACAAGTCGCAGCACGAGCACCGCGACGGTGACGTCGTCAAGGGACACTACTCGCTGCATCAACCTGACGGCTCCGTCAGGGATGTGCACTACCACGCCGACCATCACAGCGGGTGAGTGCAGAAACCGGTGAAACTGAACGATTATGGTCCTTAATTTTTGATCCTTCGATTGTTATAAGAATGTATTACTTTCCTCCCCAGCTTCCACGCGGACGTGAAGCACAGCACTCACCACATCGTGCCACATCATCACCATTACTAAAAACTCTTGTCAATGTTATCTAGTGAATTAAAAATTGAGTGTATAATTAGCTTTACGTTGTGATATAATTCTATGAATAAACATATTTTGAAACAAGTTTTGCTTATTTATTTTTTTACTTTTATTTTCTTGAAGTTGCGCCTTAGCTTCCAAGAGCATTAAAGACTCTCTTTTAGTTATCACGTGATTTTAGATGAATATCAAACGTCTGCAATTACTAGCGCCAAAGTTTGCACCGATTCAAATACTACGACATTCTTGAAATTTCCGGAGAAAGGCCAAATATTTAAGGGTGTATAAATTTATCGCATCGTAAACTTAAATCACGTTGTTGGTGAAAGAAGAAGTTCGGTTCCTTTTATTTGACTCATTAGCGAAAAACTGGATCACACATGATTGTTTGCTTATATTACTTTAATATAAAAAGACAAACTTGGTTTAATTCATATCAATCCCAACTGGGCTCTCAACAAAGCAACGACAATAACAAACTTTAATCATGTCCTTTAAGGTATTAAAATAAAACAAATGCGGCTTTTAAATAGCGAACAACAACACAAAACTGGATAAAATAACACTACATTGTACCACATTTCATTTTGAAGAAATGTGATCATTCAAGGAGGTATCTCCTAGCGGAAGTTAATTTAGCTAAATAAATTGTTTAATTCAGATTGCTCTATTCGCTACCCTCCTCACCATTGTCTGCACGCGACCACAAGAAGAGCATGGCCATAATTACCACCACTATCACGCCTCCTCATCACAGAGCATCAAGCAACACCACGGACACGCCACCGAGAAACACTTCGAGTACCTACTATGTATGAAAGTGATATGATCATATAGAATTCGCCTTACCATTCAAATGAACGTTGAAGTTGCTCACCGTCACGTGTGTTACGAGTACAGTCTCATCCTAAATACGAGTTCGCGTACAAAGTGGAGGACCCGCATACAGGTGACAAGAAGCACCAGCACGAGGCACGCGACTATGCCGTCGTGAAGGGTGAGTACAGCCTGCACGAGACTGGTTCCTGAACACCACCACCATTATTAAGTCTGTGACATTATTTGTAGTTAAGAACTTGTTAAAGCTGTAAATATCATTGTGTGATGCTACTGAAGTCTAAAATAATAAATAAATAAATAATAATGCTGGACAATCCACACAGCATCATCTAGCCCCAAGCTAAGCAGAACTTGTGTTATGGGTACTAGATGACTGATACACTTAATACAATATATTACATAAATAGATATTTTTTATTATACATAGAAAGTACCCAGAACACCCGGAACAAATATTTGTAGATCGTACAAACATTTGTCCCAAGGCGGGAATCGAACCCGCAACCTCCTGCGTCGCAGGCGGACCTTCGCCCGCCGCGCCACATAGGTATGTATATAATATATAATATTAATATAAGTATATAATATTACAAAACTATGAATTCTAGTATTTTTCATTATGAAATTGAATTGAAGAGCATATAATACCGTCTCCAATACCCTAGAGACGACAATAATTATGTAGATATTTCCAAAAATCTTTTAGTAAATTATTTTTTTCATGGTCATTACCCTAGACCATTACATTACTCATTTACTCCACTAGATTACCCTATCACATCATTACGATCATGTAAGTATAGGAATCATAGCAATCGTTATCACAATGTAAAAATAAATATGATACAGACGCTCACAAATGTACATATATTTACATTTTCATATTATATTTATGACTCGCACGATAATTGATTTCTGATAGTATAATGTCCTCTTAACGCTCTATGCCTTATACTATGAAGATAAACAATAATAAATTATAATGCATGTCATTCTGGTCGCTACCCTCCTTGTCGGCGCAGAGCGTCAAGAAAGTCTCCTATGTCTTACTGAGAAATAGTATTTATGATGGCAAATAAACGGAAAGTTAGGTTGCATATCTACACATCGCCATCCCCTACGTTCCTAGACTTACTTACCCTCAATTGTCAAGCTTGCTTCGCTCGATTCTGCGTTATAGATCCAGTTCAGAATTTATTTTAATAAAATTATAATTGTAAATGTTCCGTCCATTCGAGTGAATCGACGGAACATTTACAATGACGGAAAGTTTACCATTAGCGAATTTAATATAAGGGATTAAAAGTATTTTTGATATGTCTCATCTAAAGTAGTCGCCTACCGAATGATTGACCTACCTATTGATCCTAGGTGTACAAGTTACACAGATTTACATCGGGGATGAAAGGAGCTATGGCCATAAGACGCGTCAGTATCAGGCCAAACATAAACTTAGAGATACAAAGACCTCAAATAATAACATGATTAGTCCTTAAGAATGTTTGGTGAAATAAATGGTACTAATATGAAAGAAAAGCTCTGAAAATGCATTAGTAAAATACACCAAATTCATAACTTATTTAAACAAAAAGAGTAACGAGTATGGTAGTAGCCTTATATTATGTAATTTAATGCAGAAGATTGTCGCGTTTTTGTTTGTAAACCTCTGATACAACACACATTGTCACGGTCGCCATGGATACGCTATATGAGGGTTTAAAAGGTCACTCCTCTTATTATTAATTCCGGCGTGACATAATTACTGTGAAAGCAAATTTAAAGATAAAAATATTTGTCTAAATTTAAAATAATTGCCATTGACGTACCAATAATAACAAGTCAAGTCTTAGAAGGTAGTTTCAGTAAGTGCAAGATGAAATAAGAAGATTGAGAAAACTGGGAAAGTTTCAAGAAGAAAATTAATTAAAAAAAGAAATCAAAATAAATGTTACGAAAAAAAAGACAGTAAAAAGTGACTGACAAAGGAAATGGAAGACAAAGTATAGTAAAATCTTAACATTTGGCACAAATATAAATAGCACAGGTATTTTTCAGCAATACGCCGCACTTATCTCACGACAATGCTACACGTGTCTCGGCAATGGACAAAATGTCAAAAATAAAGAACTGACTCTGACTGTATTGCTCTAATTTATGACATACATTTCTCTCACGTGGATATATTTATGTCAATTTACTAAACATACGTCTAAAGCGCAATTAATGAAGGCCATAAAACAAGGACAAATGGCAAATGATCAACCTAAACGGTAAATATAAACTTTTTTTCATTTTTTTTAAACTGATCTTTACTGAATATGCTATCTTTTGAACTAAAATATTTCTTAGTAAGTAGTCCGTTCTGTGGATGGGTGACCGTTGTACTTTCCGTGCCTCCGAGAGCAAGTTAAACCATTGGATCTTTGAGAATCGTTACGGGTAATCAGAAGCACGAAAGTCAAACAACCAGTCTTACCAAGGGGTGTCGTGTTGCTAGTAACTGGGTTGTTGAGGGCAGATGGACAGTCGCTCCATATAAAATACTGGTATTCAGCTGCATCCGATTAGACTGGAAGCACCCGAACATACTTGGAAAAAGGCTAGGCAGATGATGATGATAATCTGTTTGCATGTTTTATACTTTAGTTACACAGGGAAATCTATAATTAGCCATACAATTCTGTAATACACTAATTTACCCTTAAAAGAAAATTTGAATAAGTAGAAAACGTTCCCTGTTTGATCACCACTGTCGACCCTCCATTAATGGGTAGTAAGACAATTTCATGCGCCGATTACGAAATATGTACAATTTTATAGTCAAATCGCAACACCCAATAAAAATAGGTAATAGCTGGTATAATCAGAGTGAAATCAATACTACCTTGAATGTAGTATTTTAAGACATATAAAAGACGTGTGGTTTAGAAGTTATGTATCAGTTCACTCTTGGACTTAGTTTCATAACAGTGACAAGTAACAATAACAAGTTCAAATATGATCTTCAAGGTATACACAGCTTATAACATTTTATTGTGAAGTTTATTCAGTGTGCTTCCTTGTGTATTCCTAAGGATTTTAATCCATTAATATAAAGAGTTTCATCAATTTTACAATTACAAAGCTAATCTATGAACATCCGTTTATGAATGCAACCTTTTTCCAATCTCTGTGGATATATTTTCAGGTAGTTTGCGCGCTGTCGGTAGCCTTGGCGATGGTCTCCGCACATGGACACTCGTCCCAGTACATCCACCGACACGACGGACACCATCAGATAGTACACCACGGACATGGCCATCATGACTACTATGTCAGTGACTGATTTATTTTAATTATATTTTGTAATTCTCAAAAAAAAACCCAAAACTTATGTTCAGCAATTTGTACTACTTTTCCGTAGTGTTTTGTGTGATTCTCTAGGTTAAATAATAAATGTTCGTTTGCAGACTCACCCTAAGTACGAGTTCGAGTACAAGGTGGAGGACTCTCACACGGGCGACCACAAGTCGCAGCACGAGCACCGCGACGGTGACGTCGTCAAGGGACACTACACGCTGCATCAACCTGACGGCTCCGTCAGGGATGTGCACTACCACGCCGACCATCACAGCGGGTGAGTGTAGAAACCAGTGAAGATGAACGAATATAGTCTTAAAACTTTGGACATACAGTTTATAAGTGAATTGCCCTTTTGTCCCCAGATTCCACGCGGACGTGAAGCACAGCACTCACCACATCGTGCCACATCATCATCATTACTAAAAACTGTTGTCAATGTTATCTAGTGAACTAAAATTCAGTTGTTAAATAGCTAAGTTGTAATTTTATTCTAAGAGTAAACACATTTTTAAACAAGTATATTATTGTTATTTACACTTGGATATACAACATTGCTTGTTAAACACTGTATTGTCAGTGTTTAACAAGAACTATATATATTTTTATTAAGACAACAAATAATAATAAAAGGCATAAGAGTCTGTTGCAAAAAACTCACTAACACTGATGATATAGTCCTATTTGCACCGAATGCTGCCGAGTTGCAACAGATGCTCCAAGATCTGACCACAGCAAGCCTGGAGGTCAGACTTATGATGAATCGATCAAAGACAAAAGTCTTGACCAATATGGCACAAAAAGTAGGGTTGAGGTAGATGGGCAAAAAATCCACTGCGTCGATGAGTACATTTATTTGGGCCAGAGAGTGTCCCTCGAAAACAGACAAGACAAAGAAATCGACCGCCGAGTAGAAAATGCTTGGAAGAGCTACTGGTCCATGAAGTCGCTGACGAAGGGTGACCTAACTTTATCCCTGAAGCGCAAACTCATCGAAATTTTCAACTTGCCTATCCTAACATACGGTGCTCAAACTTGGTCCCTGACCGAGTCACAAAAACCCAGACTCAAATCCTGCCAAAGGGCAATGTAGCTTAGCGTATTTTATTGGTAATACCACAATACGCTCAAAAACTGGAATCACTGATATGGGCCATAAGACTGCAGGGTTGAAGTGGGATTGGGTGGGCCAAAATCGTCACGCAGTGGGTGCCAGAAGACGAGCGTCGTCACCGAGGGAGGCCTAGAAAACGCTTGGGTGACGACTCAGACGCGTTTGCAAAATATTGGCCGAAGAAAACCTCACAGAGAGAGGACTGGAAGGCTATGGGGGAGGCGTTTGCCCAGCAGTGGGACAATATAGGCTAAGAAAAAAAATATTGAGACAAGAGTAGATTTTCATATAGAACGTACATGGTCTTTATCTACAATATAATAATTTGATGACCAGCGCCTAAATGTGTTCAAATACTATGACGACTTTCTTGAAATGTCCGGAGAAAGGCACACATGTTGACAGTACCATTCAAGGGTGTAATAACAATATCGCATCGTAAACTTAAATCACGTTGTTGGTGAAATAACAAGTTCGGTTTGTCTTAATTAACACAGTAACGAGAAACTGGAGCTTTTTGTATATAAAAGGTCAGACTTGGTTATTTTGATATCACTTGCAACTGTGCTTTCAAGAAAGGAACCATAATTACAAACTTAATCATGTCCCTTAAGGTATAAAATAAAAATAAATAAATAACGGCTTATCAATATCGATAAACACAATATACAAACTGCATAAAACAATGCTCCAAAGGAACATTTTTTTTGTGGAATCATAGGTTCAGTGTAGAATCGTCAATTTACTTCAGTGAATTTAAACTATATAAACATTGGTTTCATGCAGGTTGCTCTAGTCGCCACCCTCCTGGCCGTTGCCACCGCGCGGCCTCAAGAAGATCATGGTCACGACCACTACCACGGCCACGCCTCCTCATCACAGAGCATCAAGCAACACCACGGACACGCCACCGAGAAGCACGTAGAGTACTATGTATGGCAACGTCCAGTAATTACGAGTTGTGCTTATTCATTTCAAGATTTATCTTGCTTACTATCACATATTGTCTTGCAGTCTCATCCTAAGTACGAGTACGCGTACAAAGTGGAGGACCCGCACACCGGCGACAAGAAGTACCAGCACGAGGCGCGCGATGGTGACGTCGTGAAGGGCGTGTACAGCCTGCACGAGGCTGACGGCACCGTCAGGATCGTCGAGTACCACGCTGACAAGAAGACCGGGTGAGTGTACACACCAAAATAATAGGCAAAAATCTTTCTGTGCCCATATATTACCTACATGTTACTTACTAATCTTGTTCCGTCCGCCAGATTCAACGCCAACGTGAAACACGAGGGTCACGCCAAACACATTGTTCCTGAACACCAGCACCATCATTAAATCTGTGATATTATGTTAAGTAAGAGTTTGTTAAAGCTATAAGTGTACATATAATTTTGTTATCATATGGAAATAAATGATAACATAAATACACAAATTCTATTATTTTCCAATATTGGACGTGAAGAGAATCACATCACCAATACCCTAAACGACAATAAATATGTGAATACTTGAAAAATCTGTTAGTTCATTATATTTGTGATGATCATTAATAGCTCTAGGCTTTTAGAAGGTAGTGTTAGTGTAAATACACATAACACCCATTACCTCAGCCATTTTATACCATGAATTGTTGATTGATAAGCAATACAAGAAGTAATGCAAGATTTTGTGGTTGCTACCCCTCCTCGCTGTGATCGGCACACATCACAGAACAATTATGTATGATGGTAAAGAGATCCAACTCGAGCGCATGTAAATAGACGGAAAAGTAGGTTTCATATCAAGCCACCGTGATCCCCTTGACATCTAACTTTTCCGAACCTAAATTCCAAAGCTCGCTTCGTTCGATATCGCATTTTAGATCCGCTTATTTCTTAACTTTCTGTCTTAGTTTTTAGTGGTCAGTTAGACTTTTCGAATGCAGATTTTTACAAATTAAAATAATAAAATTGTAAACATTAAGTAAGTCGTCCATTCGAGTGATTAATACTTTTATGTACAACTCCGCCTAGTTTCGACGTCGAAGACGTCTTTTTATAATGATGATTATGATGATTTATGTAAGAATATTTGACAATTCACATCTGACTGATAGATTGATAGACCCCTAAGTTTACATGTTATTCAACAAAGCGAAGCAAGACAGCCGGGCTGATAAAACGCGTAAGGATCACGCCAAATATGAGTCCATAAGAATGTTTGGTGTAAATACATGGTATTTATATGAAATAACGTACCTATAAGCTCTGAAAATTAAACAATGAAATAAAATTTTCAAAATATTTACCTATGGCAGTACCTAGAGTCTTAAAAGGTTTAATTCAAAACATTGTCACATTTTTGTTTCACATTGTAACCTCTGACACAACACACATTGTCACAGTCGCATGGAAACGCAATATGCGGGGTTTATGATCTCACTTTTATTGACACCTGTAGCGCAAATATAGAGATTCAAATGTATGTCTAAAGTTAAAAATGATGACGTCGAGATGCTTAGTTGAGTCTAAAAAGGTAGTTTCGTTACAAATAAAAAGTAATAAAATAAATATTATTTCTGGACAACTACACCAAAAAAATAATGATGAATGAAAATAAAATGTGTTTAAAAGAAAACGCTACGTGATTAAGAAGGTATGAGTGACTGATAAACAAAGTCATACACGAAGCATTTTGAGACAACATTGCTGGGCATTAGTCCAAAATTTGTACAAAGAGAACCCTCTATGATCACCATTATAGACTAAAATATTGTGCGTAATCTCTGAGCATTAGTCCGGATTGGTGCCCGGTTGATGGCAATAGTTTCGATCCCAGTTACATGGTACTTAAACATAACTGGAGAAATGTGGGTGTTACTATAGGTGCACCTCTGCACAACTCTTCGGGGAATATAGGCGTGATGTTGTGTTATGTTTTGTATATTATGTGTAGAAAAACGATTAAATGGATACGTGTAGTGCTTTACAAAATTTATATTTTACTGTCAAAGCGCAACACCCAATAACAACAGGTAATAGCCGGTGCAATTAGAGTGAAATCAATACTACCTTGAATGTGTTATTTTAAGTCATATAAAAGACGTGAGATTTAGAAGTTATGTATCAGTTCACTCTTGGACACAGTTCCGTAACATCGATAAGTTAACAACAACAAGCGGACAATATGTTCTTCAAGGTACAAACGGTTTATATGATTTTAATCTTGAGTTTAATCAGTGTGCTTCCTTTTGTATTCCTGATTCAAATCAAATAAAATAAAGTATCATAAAGAATTACAGATTAAACGCGAACATCCAAATTTATGAATGCAACCATTTTCCTAATTCGCAAATTTATTTTCAGGTAATTTGCATGCTGTCTGTAGCCTTGGCGATGGTCTCCGCCCACGGTCACTCGTCCCAGTACATCCACCGACACGACGGACACCATCAGATAGTACACCACGGACACGGCCACCATGACTACTATGTCAGTGACTGATTTATTTTAATTGCATTTTGGAATTCTCAAAAAAAACCCAAAACTTATGTTCAGCACTAAGTACAACTTTTCCTATCTCTTTGGGTGATGTTGTTGTGATTTTATGTGTGATTCTCTGAATCTTATCCTAATGAATCTTATCTTATATATAAAATTTTCGTGTCACTATGTTAGTTACCAAACTCCTCCGAAACGGCTGGACCGATTTGTATGAAATTTTGTGAGCATATCGGGTAGGTCTCAGAATCGGCCAACATCTATTTTTCATACCCCTAAGTGATAAGGGTGATCCACCCCAAACATTTATTTTTTTTGGCTTTAATTGGCAAAATTACGTTTGCCGGGTCAGCAATTAATACATATTATTTTGCAGACTCACCCTAAGTACGAGTTCGAGTACAAGGTGGAGGACTCCCACACGGGCGACCACAAGTCGCAGCACGAGCAACGCGACGGTGACGTCGTCAAGGGACATTACTCGCTGCATCAACCTGACGGCTCCGTCAGGGATGTGCACTACCACGCCGACCATCACAGCGGGTGAGTGTAGAAACCGATGAAACGGAACAAAAATAGTCTAAAACTGTCCATTGTTCCTTTGTTATAATTATGTTTATTTTTCCTCCCCAGCTTCCACGCGGATGTGAAGCACAGCACTCACCACATCGTGCCACATCATCATCATTACTGAAAAATCTACTCAATGTTATCTAGTGAACTAAAATTCAGTTAATTAATTGTTAAGCTATAATGTTATTCTGAGAATAAACACATTCTAAAACATTTTTTTTTAATATACAACATTTTTACTATCTTGGAGATGCAACATTGCTTTTAATGCAACCACGTTTATTTTTCGTGTAGAAAATTTATGTCGTCTATCTCTTATATAATCATCTGATGACCAGCGCCAAAATGTGCGCCTCTTTAAATATTACCACTTTCATCTAATGTCTGTAGAAAGGCAAAATATGCTGCAGTAATTATAAAAGGACATAATAATAATCGCACCGTGAACTTAAATCACGTTATTGGTGAAAGAACAAGTATGGTCCTTTAAAAGTTTGCACAATAACGAAAACTGGATCAGACATTGATCGTGTGTTTACATATTTCGTATAAAAGAACAGAATTGGCTCCATCGATATCAATTGCAATTGTGCTTTCAACAAAGGAACAACAATTACAAACTTAACCATGTCCCTTAAGGTATTAAACATACTCAAATGAAACAACATTTTTACTCTTAACTTTTATAAGAAATAGATTCAGTGTGAAATCATCTACTAATGTAAATTTAAACCAAGCAAATAATTGTTTCATGCAGGCTGCTTTACTCGCCACCCTCCTGGCCGTTGTCGCCGCGCGGCCCCAAGAAGGTCATGGTCACGACCACCACCACGGCCACGCCTCCTCATCACAGAGCATCAAGCAGCACCACGGACACGCCACCGAGAAACACGTCGAGTACTATGTATGGAAAGGTTCTAGTAACTAAGAATTTTTATAATTCATGTGAGGAAATATCTTGCTGACTGTCACACAATGTCTTCCAGTCCCATCCTAAGTACGAGTACGCGTACAAAGTGGAGGACCCGCACACCGGCGACAAGAAGTACCAGCACGAGGCGCGCGATGGTGACGTCGTAAAGGGCGTGTACAGCCTGCACGAGGCCGACGGTACCGTCAGAATCGTCGAGTACCATGCTGACAAGAAGACCGGGTGAGTGTGCATACTGAAACAACAACCAAAAATCATCCTATACTCGTATGTTACATGTTACTCACTCACCTGTTTCTTTTTCTCAGATTCAATGCTAATGTGAAGCACGAAGGTCACGCCAAGCACATTGTTCCTGAACACCACCACCATAATTAATTCTGTGATATTATTTGTTAGTGAGAACTTGTTAAAGCTGTAAATATAATTTTGTTGTCATATTGAAATACATAATAATTATTTAAAACAACTTTATTTATTGCACTTGAAGACCTCAGGATCCCTACTTGAATTCCCTTTAACGATAATAATAATAAAGATATAGAAAAATTGTTAGTCGAATATTTGGACCATTGACAACTCTAGGCTGTTATGGGCATAATCATCATCATCATCAGGCTATACTAGTCCACTGCTGGACATAGCCCTCTCCCAATGAGCGCCATAGCGCCCTGTCTTCAGCTTGCCGCATCCAGCATCTGCCTGCAGTCTTTCGCAGATCGTCATCCCACCTGGTCAGGGGGCGTCCTACACTACGTTTGCCGAGTCGCGGTCTCCACTCAAGAACACGTTTACCCCAGCGGTGGCAATGGGCATAATAAATGATCATATTTAGAGTCTTATTTAAGACTAGTGGATCCGAAAGATATTATCCAGCTCGAACATTACCCCCTACCGATTCCTATTGTGAATATGAACCATTCAGGAATCGGCACACATTAAGTGTAGAAATTATTCACGGAATTTCAGAAATATTATAACACCGAAGTTCGCCAATGATTTATATTTCATCATCATCTGCCTAGCCTTTTCCCAACTATGTTGGGGTCGGCTTCCAGTCTAACCGGATGCAGCTGAATACCAGTGTTGAACATGGAGCAACTGCCTATCTGACCTCCACAACCCAGTTACTGGGCAACATGATACCCCTTGGTAAGACTGGTTGTCAGACTTTCGATTTTCTGACTGCCCGTAACGACGGTTAAAGATCTACAAATGACAACATGGACCTACGGCTTAATGTGCTGTCCAAGGCATGCAGGAGTCTCGATACGTTACGAACGGTCACCCATCCACATACTGACCTTCGATCAAGCCGTGTGGCAATTTTTAATTAGTCACGAGCTCCTCCAATGATTTATATTTACGCCTAAATTTACGAAGAAGGATTGAATAAAGGTTAAGCTACTACTCCATTTTAACACCATGAATCGATCAACCGTCCTGGTCCATGGATGGGCCCCACCTCTAGTTTTCAGCACAAAAAAATATTACGTATTATGCAAAGAGATCAAACAGAAACCCACACACCAATAAAACCTAGTCTATTCTAGTCACGGATCCCTTACCTATCGCCTAGCTCGGTTTGCTAAATATTAAGCTCTTATTTCTTAGTGACCAATAATGCTTTTCAAATACAAATTTTTGGCCTCGTTGGTCTAGTGGTCACAAGCGCGGCTGCTGAGCGTAAAGTCTCGGGTTTGATTCCCAGGTCGGGCAAAATGTTATTTTCTGGCCGGTTGATAGGCTCGCCTCCTATGACATGGGACTTAAACGTATCTGCCGAAATGTGGTTGTTCTTATAGGTACATCTCTGCCCAACCCTTCGGGAAATACAGGCGTGATATTATGTTACGAATTTCGATATTATTTTAAACGTTATTGTATTGTTTGACGGTCCGAAACCCGCAACTCCACGACTCGGGACAATACCTTATTCCACCCTAAATTGTAAACCTTAAATCAGTTACCAATTCGAGTTATTAATATATTTGGGTGCCCTTAGATTTTAGTTTACTCAAAATTAAGTAAATACAATCATAAATAGTAAACTAGTCGTAGTATTAGACACATTAGCTCTAGGTTATATTATAATAAAATAAATAAGGTAATAGTAAACCAATAGCTAAAATCAAAGACTTGCTAAAATGAAACGAAAAAACAAATAATCACATATTCACACCACTACACACACACACACCTACATACAGACACCCCACACCCACTATACAGACACTTACGTCCTTGTGGAAATTGTGCTACAAATACTTAATTTCAGAAAAACGGAATATTTTAAAGTTCATAAAAAAATATGACTATGATCGCTACGTCACTGATGCAACGCAATACAACATTGCTCAGCTCTGACCAAAACTTCGCACTGATAGCAAATCTTCCCTTAAAGATCAGCATTAACTACCCTCCTATCATGCTTAGAAAAACGATTTCATGTGGATACTTTACGAAATATGTAACAACACCCAATAACAATAACAGCCCGTACAATTAGAGTGAAATCAATACTACCTTGAATGTAATATTTTAAGTCATATAAAAGACGTGAGATTTAGAAGTTATGTATCAGTTCACTCTTGGACACAGTTTATTAACAGTGACAAGTTAACAAAAACAACAGTACAACATGTTCTTCAAGGTATGGACAGTTTTTTATAAATTTAAAATCAATTTCTCTTTGCTTTCTTATTTCACTTTGGAAGATTGAGATCAACAAAATATTTCCCAAATTCCTATATTTCATAATATGTGAACAGTTCCCAAGTTCATAAATGCAATCTTTTTGAAGTCTGCAAATTTGTTTTCAGGTAATTTGCACGCTGGCAGTAGCCGTGGCAATGGTCTCCGCCCACGGACACTCGTCCCAGTACATCCACCGACACGACGGACACCATCAGATAGTACACCACGGACACGGCCACCATGACTACTATGTCAGTGACTGATTTATTTCATCCAGTATTTATTTTTAGCTCTAAGTACAACTTTAGTGAGCAGTCTGTTGTGAATTTATGTGTGTTCCTCTATGTTTATTTATAAATGTTCGTTTGCAGACTCACCCTAAGTACGAGTTCGAGTACAAGGTGGAGGACTCCCACACGGGCGACCACAAGTCGCAGCACGAGCACCGCGACGGTGACGTCGTCAAGGGACACTACTCGCTGCATCAACCTGACGGCTCCGTCAGGGATGTGCACTACCACGCCGACCATCACAGCGGGTGAGTGTAGAAACCGGTGAAGCTGGACTAATATAGTGTTAAACTGTCAATTCTTCTTTTGTTTTAACCATGTATATTTTTTCTCCCCAGCTTCCACGCGGACGTGAAGTACAGCACTCACCACATCGTGCCACATCATCATCATCATTACTGAATACTACCGTCAATGTTATCTAGTGAACTAAAAGTCAGTTGTTTAATTGCTAAGTTATAATGTTATTCTAAGAATAAATACATTTTAAAAGTATATATATTTTTTACGCTTTTAGTATCATGAAGATGCGTGGTTAATTGTTACGTAATTGTTCAACATTATAAACACTTTCCACGTTTATTTTCATATAGTTTCACACTTCTGTAGCACCAGGGAATGTACGCTTCTTCAAATATTTCAACTTTCATGGAATTTGTGTAGAAAAGCAAAACATTTTGTCAGTGGTACTTTTTGGGGATATACTAATAATCGCATCGTGAACTTAAATCACATTGTTGGTGAAATATCAAATTCGGTTTGTTTAAATTCATACAGTCATGAAAAATTAGATCACACATTGATCACGTGTATTTCATTTTTATTTACATAAAAGGACAGACTTGGAACTTTATTATTACCTTGGGGTGATACTACACTATCATAGTATTTAGGATCCTAAAGAAGAATTATGGATCTTCGACAGTCGTTACGGGTAGTCAGAAGCCCGAAAGTCTGACAACCAGTCTTGCCATGGGGTGTGGAGGTCAGATAGGCAGTCGCTCCATGTAAAATACTGGTATTCAGCTGCATCAGGTTAGACTGGAAGCCGACCCCAACATAGTTGGGAAAACGCTATGCAGATGAATCATTTATAGAAATCCGTAATGACAAAATAATTACTAAACCGAAACTCGAAAAAGATTCTTAATTATGTAACTCTTAATAACATGTATAACTCGGAAATATATAACGTATACGATAGTTTAATATGCCCCTAAAACTAATACTGCCTCTCAGTGGCGAGGTATGTGTTTTCATAAGGGGGAAGCTAAAGAAACAATTGTTTAGTTCTCGTAGGTTATAATAATTTATACAAAAGTCCTCCAGCCCTATATCGTCAACGCATTTCTCTATTTCTGTCTTTGTTATTGGTTGTATTATTTGGCAATAGTAGACATGACGATGTGGCGCGTCGGGGGAAGGTCCGCCTGCGACGCAGGAGGTTGCGAGTTTGATTTCCGCCCTGGGACAAATGTTTGTACGATCTACAAATATTTGTTCCGGGTGTTCAGGGCATTTGATATGTACAATAAAAAATATGTATCTATGTAATGTATTGTATAAAGTACCTATATCAGTCATCTGTAGTATAGTATCAGTACCCATAACACAAGTTCTGCTTAGCTTGGGGCTAATTGATGCTGTGTGAATTGTCCAGCAGTACCTATCCAGATAATGCCATTTTCCAATGGCAGTAGAGTGGTACTTCCGAACCTCCGGGATCGGTAGAACTCCAACCGGCTTGGTTAGAATCGAGTTGTGAAGACGCTGCGCCACTCCTGCCTCTCCCATTTTTTACCATGAATTATATTATTAATAGAGAGTAATAAGCAAATATTCAGCAATCCATCTAAAGATGACGGCACGTTTGGCGCAGTGGCTGAGCTATTGACTGCTGCGCCGCGTGTTCGATTCCTGCACGGAACAAATATTTGTATGGTCTACAGGTCTATCTGTTCGTGTATGTGACTTTGAAGGTTTGTTAACGCTCCCAAAACACAGGTGAAATTCCTAGTGAGGACGTTTTTGAAAAAAGAAAATAAAATCCAAGAAGCCCACCAAACCATTGATTCGCCCTTAACGCATATCGTTTTCGTATAATTCTCTGCCGCTAGTGGAGGTGTACGACAAACTCAGGGTAGGCATAGCTACAATCTTCACAGAACATTGATGGAGGGCAGCGGTCAAGGATCTGGCTAAACGGTTTGAAATTAAAGAAGCCAATTTCCTGAAGTACCTTTTATTCATTGATCAGTCGTGTAACCTGTACTCTGACGTAGTGGTTCTATATCAAGTTCAAGTTAAAAAAATATATATGTTAGGTTCATTATTTATAAGTGTGATATTAGAGGCCATCCCTTTGTTACGTCACAACAAATGTACGTCCCCCCTTTTTCTTTCTCACAGGTAGTCATTATCCCATCATATTTGTGAAACCCCTTCCCCCGATGTTACTTCACATTTTCATCTATTTTATGGTTACATAAGTATGACCAAATTAAAATAGTGACAAAATGAAATAATTAGAAAGAAAAAAGAAAATAGGTAGTGAACAGCCCCTTCCGGGTCTTAGTGATAGAGGGCTTAGGTATAAGAACTTCAAATGCCGTTAGTTTCATAAGCGAGATGATTTACGATTGAATCATTGAATGGAGGAGTTTTCAGATTTAATTAGAATCAAATATTTATAAACAAAAGAACAACTACTATAATACCTATCCGACGAAATGATTAAAAACTGGCTCTTACAAATATATTTTAAATAAATTGTAATGATCAGCATACACAAAATTTTCCAGTCAAAATGTCAAATTTACCTAGCAGCGTCGTGAGGTTGGGCCAATCTGACTTGACATTAAGAGGTATAGATATAATATACAACATTTTGCGTTTTATATTTTAAGCAAATAAAAAGGGTGTACTACTGCAACTACCCACTTTTGCCTGTTATGTTTAAGTTCCATGTAATAGAGGCTATCTTTTAAGCTGAAATCCGGTCAAATGGGGATATGCGAACTAGATATTAATCGAAGCTATTCTTCTTAGTTTATTCATAATACATATAACATCATAATAGTGTTTTAAATTACCAACAAAAATCATGAAAAAAGTTCAAAACACGAAATCAATCACAAAATCATAGTACATCGGAAATTAAAATAACCCCAAAAATAGCATTTTAGGGATTGTATTATTTTTAAACGATTATCTAGGATTCCTTCTCAATAATGCATAGAGTAGCTCATAAGCTACTAAGAAAAATAGCAACGTCTCTGCGATAAAAATGAAATATCGGCAAACCGAAATTTACATGTGTGCAGGTCATCTAGATTCAAGCCCATGACGCCGGGTTATTAACTAAAAGATTTATGATTATTTATTTATGTAGGTATTTAATATTTCAAGCACACAAATGCACAGAGGCGGACTTAATGCCATAGACATTTTCTACCAGTCAACCTTTGGGTGCTGTAGAGACAAACAGAGGCAGGTGCAAGGTTGAAGGTCCGCCTGCGACGCAAGAGGTTGCGGGTTCGATTGCCGCCTTGGGACAAATGTTTGTACGATCTACAAATATTTGTTTCGGGTGTTCTGGGTATTTGGTATGTATAATAAAAAATGTCTATCTATGTTATGTATTGTATTAAGTATATCTGTCATCTATTACCTAACCATAAGCTAAGCTCTGCTTAGCTTGGGGCTAGATGATGCTGTGTGGATTGTCCAGCATTATTTATTTATTTATTTATTTTATTTATACATGCTCACGCACTTTAAATTTAAAGGCCAATTAGTTGAGAAATAGATTGGACGAAGAAAGAACTGTGGATGAAGTCAGTACGGTGAGTCGAGTATTGAAGAAGATGGTTATGGGAGGAACGCAGATTTCTGTTGTGGTTGGTGCAAATGTATAAAAGAGGGGCTAGATAATAAGGGGAATTGAGAGAGACAAGAAATGAAAAGAAGATGGTAAGCTCCCTTATTTAGTGATTTTTTATGATCTATAAGTATTTAAGTGAGTTTTTACCTACTTTCAGGAAATAGGTTGCTTTTGACTGTGTCATCATAAGATTCAAGTGTGTCAATGCTAATATTATATATAGGCAATGCACATTAAATAAATGTCTAGTTAGCTATACTGGCGAGTAACAAATGACCTAACATCATGCAATCATAATAATGTCTATAATAGTTTTTACGACACAACCAAAACGTAACACCCTTATCGCATGCAACTTGATTGAGAGAAATCAATACTACCTTGACGGTATTTTTTAAGGCATATATAAGACGGTAAGTTTAGAAGTCATGTATCACTTCACTCTTGAAGTTAGTTTCAAAACATTGTCAACAATAAATCCCTACAGGATGTTTTTTAAGGTTTGTACCTTATTAGGCACAGTAGAAGTCATGATGGCCCAGTGGTTTAGGCCTCGCCTCTTGTGCACGAGGTTGTGGGTTCAAAACTGGGCAAGTACCAATGTGAGTTTTTCAATTCATATGTACTTTCTAAGTTTATCTTGGACATCATTGACATCGGTGAAGGAAAACATCGTGAGGAAACCTGGACTTATAATTAATATAAGTCTGAAATCGCCAACCCGTCTTGAGCAAGCGTGGTGATTAATGCTCGTGCCTTCTCTGTATGAGAAGAGGCCTTTGCCCTGCAGTAGGACAGTAATAATAGGCTGGTACTGGTACTGGTAGGCACAGTGATAGCCACAAAACGTGTAATTAAATCTAGGCTATCTGTCTGTGCGTATTCATAATAATATATTGTATTCTGACTTACAATCCAATTTAACATAATTATTCGTTTTTACAGGTGTTATGCGTCCTGTCTGTGGCCGTGGTTTTGGTCTCCGCCCACGGACATTCGTCCCAGTACATCCACCGACATGATGGACACCACGAGCTAGTACACCACGGACATGGACACCATGATTATTACGTCAGTAATCGTTTTTAATTGACTTTCAATTATTAAATTCTTAATGTTTCCCAATATTTATCCTAAGCTTTCGTGTACACTTGCAGACTCACCCTAAGTACGAGTTCGAGTACAAGGTGGAGGACTCTCACACGGGCGACCACAAGTCGCAACACGAGCACCGCGACGGTGACGTCGTCAAGGGACACTACTCGCTGCATCAACCTGACGGCTCCGTCAGGGATGTGCACTACCACGCCGACCATCACAGCGGGTGAGTGTAGAAACCGGTGAAGCTGAGCGACTATGGTCCTAAACTGTTGATCCTCGGTTGTTATAAGTATGTTTTATTTTTGTCTCCAGCTTCCACGCAGACGTGAAGCACAGCACTCACCACATCGTGCCACATCATCACTACTAAAGATTCTTAATGACTATCTTTAAAAGAACTGATTATGTAACTGTTAATATGTTTTGATGTTGTAGAAATATGAGTATAGGAATAAATACAAATTAAAAAGAAAAGTGTACGAGACTTATTACTCTCCATTTTTTTTTCAGATTTAGGATAGGAGTATAGTTTTAAATCTGACAAATGAACGTCTGAATGTACATATGTTTTGAAGACTCAAGCGTTCTTGTCTCAGAAACGTCATTTGATCCGCTTTATTTAGCTTATAGATACATTTAAAGTGTACAAACTTAACTGGTTTTTGATCCGTCTGTATTTGATAAGGTAAAAATAACTGCTTTCTTAACATTTGGAGAAAGGCAAATCATTGGAATAACAATGAAGTAATCAAGGTTTTAATCATTATTGCACTGTCAGCCAAAATCATGTAGTGGGTAAAAGAACAAGTTTGGTATGTTTTAATTTACGCGTTTACGAGAAATTGGATCACATACTGTACGTTCGTGTGCTTCATATAAAAGGACAGACCTTCCATACCTACCATATCAGTCACAATTGTGATTTCGAGGGAACTGCAATTATCAACAGTATCATGTTCTTTAAGGTATACAATAATTGCTCAATTAATTGACTAAAGATGTGTGTAAAAAAGTGTATAGTAAAATTACTAATATAGTATTGTAGTAATTACTACATTAGTAGTGAATAGTGCTTCAAATCTAATACATGTTTGATATAGGTCGCTGTATTCACTACCCTCCTCGCTGTGG
The DNA here is from genome assembly GCA_905147745.2 of Phlogophora meticulosa. Classification (NCBI taxonomy): domain Eukaryota; kingdom Metazoa; phylum Arthropoda; class Insecta; order Lepidoptera; family Noctuidae; genus Phlogophora; species Phlogophora meticulosa. The sequence continues at coordinate 12,151,634 of LR990520.1, read as the reverse complement.
TCGCCGCGCGGCCTCAAGATGGTCACGATCACCACCACGGCCACGGTCACGCTATCTCGTCACAGAGCATCGTATTGCACCAAACTCACGAACCCGCACACCACGAGGAGCACCACGAGAAGCACTACGAGGAGAAACATGAAGAGCACCACAAGAAACACGAGGAACCTCATCACGAAGAACACCATGAAGAACATCACGGCCATGCCTCCTCATCACAGACCATAAAGCAACACCACGGACACGCCACCGAGAAACACGTCGAGTATTATGTATGATAGTGTTCTTATCCAAAATATTCACAACCTTTGTTTAGATATTATTAGCAGTTGGTAACGTACAAATATTTCATGCAGGCTCATCCCAAGTACGAGTTCGCGTATAAGGTAGTGGACCCTCACACCGGTGACAAGAAATCTCAGCACGAGGCGCGCGACGGTGACGTCGTGAAGGGCGTGTACAGCCTGCACCAGCCTGACGGCTCCATCAGAATCGTCGAGTACCACGCTGACAAGAAGACCGGGTGAGTGTGTATACTTAAAACCACAGCCAAAAATATCTACTGTTACATGTAACTTACTAAGGTATGTCCCTTCATGGTTTTAAGAGGGACAGAATGGTATTGTATATAAAAATAACGTATTACATAAGACCGGTACAAAGGCAAGTTATTTTATTTTTATGATCCTGAACCAGTTATAAAATTTTAATGTATTTTTCATTCACAGTTTCAACGCAAACGTTAAGTTCGAGGGTCACGCCAAGCACATTGTTCCTGAACACCACCACCACCATTGATTCTGTGATACACTCTTTGATAATGTTATCTTATTTTAATGTTAATTTATGCCACCAATATGTTGTATTAAATAACGTTACCAAAAATACATTTTTTCTTTCCTTACAAGGCACTGTACCGTTTTATACATTTATACACATTACACTGATGTTGGTTTGCAATCTATATATGTATAATATCAAGTGAGACTATTAACATCTAACCTCCGGAATTATGGGCAAAATAACGCGCTCTCTTAACGACTTAAATCTTCCGCATACAAGGTGGAAGGCAAATGGCGGGAAACGGCGGCGGGGGGAAATCATAATTATCTAATTTCTACGTTTTTTTTTTTACTTCAAGATCTTGAAAGTGTCATGATTTGTTTCGAATCCAGTGGGAATTTCCATTTAGAAGTAAATAGTACAATTCTTAAATTAAAAATCTTATAGGGTTAGGTTAGGTACAAGGATCACGGTTTTTACAGATTTTCGCATTTAAAAATAAAGCGTCACACTTTTCATTAAGATTATAAAATATGCAATAAACGAAACGCAAAAATCAATGGTAGCGCCTTGACAGAGTCTCAATCTCCACTTGGTGGAGACCAGATGTTGCCATTAAGTCATTGACCTTTAAGTCAGTGTAAATATTTGTTCTGTACTGGAATCGGACCCGTTACACGTAGCGCAGCAGCCAATCAAGACGTCGTCCTGTGCGTATAGTGCCACCTACCAGGTTCAATTGTGAATCTAAACCATCTAGGGCGCCACCCAAACGCATACAAAAACAAAAATTGAAATCGGTCCAGCCGTTTTGGAGGAGTTCAGTGAAATACACACGTATAGTAGAATTGTATATAAAGATGTGAAGCTAAAACTTTGGATCCCTTTTTAGGAATATTAACCGCTGGGGTAAACGTGATCTTGAGTGGAGACCGCGACTCGGCAAACGCCCTCTGACCAGGTGGGTTGACGATCTGCGAAAGACTGCAGGCAGATGCTGGATGCGGCAAGCTGAAGACAGGGCGCTATGGCGCTCATTAGGAGAGGGCTATGTCCAGCAGTGGACTAGTATAGCCTGATGATGATGATGATGATGATGAAGTTTATATGGTGAAGGAGTGCCGAAAGCTCAAAACGGTCAAATTTGCCACTGATAATATAAATTATCTAATATTGACAATAAACATTGCAAATTCTGCAAGGCTTATCGAATTCCTATATGTGTACAGTTTTAATTTTTTTAGTTAATATGTTACGAAGTAAAGTTATAAAACAATTATGAACACCTAATAACCTCCTACTAACGATTTTTGTTACTCATTACCAGTTACGGTGAGCGGCGTAAGCTCAAATGTGTAGTGGGTATCTACCCTCTTTTCATAACAACAAACAGCCTGACCCGGAACAACTACCTGTAGGTCATACAAATATTTGTTCCGTGCGGGGATCGAAACCCACAACACGCGGCGCAGCAGCCGCTGGCTCAACCACTGCGCCAACCGTGTCGTCACTATGTAACTATAATTTATTTAATGTTATCCTGACAAATGTACGTATGGCTATTTGTCTGCCTATTCTGAGACGGTAAATAACTGTCTAATGTAAATAACTCTCGGTAAATCTAAAATCAAAGTTAGCTAAGTATATGCGTAGACTTTCTTTTCTTTTTTTTTTTCTTTCTTTTTTTTTTACAAAAACGTTGCCCCACACTAGGAATTTCTCCTGTATCGTGGGTGCGTTTACAAACATTTAAACTCACATACACAAACAACCAGACCCGGAACAACTATCTGTAGGCCATACAAATATTTGTTCCGTGCGGGGATCGAACCCGCGACACGCAGCGCAACAGCTAATCGCTTAACTACTACGCCAACCGTGTCGTCAACTACGTGACTTTGAGGTCTAACTTTGAAGTTTGAACTCGTTTTCCACTAAATGATAAGATTCAATAATTAATTGTAACATTTGGTCGACTCTTCACTTGACCAGAGGGCTGGCCTTTTTTGGCCAAAGAATCAGCATTGCCATTCAACGTTGCAATGCTGCCAGCCTTCTGGGCACTTTTCCCGTTGATAGTGATGCGGGTGAATTTTTCGATGCCCTGTAATTTTTTTTCATGTATTAACAGTTTTATCATTGTTGTTACAGTAACAGTTTAAAAACCCATAATTTTCTGTATCATTAAAGAGAACAGGGAGAGATGAATATCGGGTTATGTGTTATCATAACATAACAAATAGATATATTATGCTCTCTCGATCACTCCATGACAAATGGACCCCTAGTACAAAATGAGTAGGCTATCAATTGTCTACTCTTCAGCAACATTCATGATTTTGAATTCTGAATTTTCAATGAAATGGTTTTGAATTTTTCAATAATAGAAATTGCAAAAATTCGTAAAAGAGTGCACGGGCATATGAGTGTATTCCGAAAGAGTGGTTTGTGGAGATATCTGTACAAACGGCTCTTTTAGAATACACTCTTTTAAAAATAACCGTATTTATTACAATGAAGATCAATCGTTCAAATAAAATTGACAGTTGGCGCAGTGGCTAAGCGATTGCCTGCTACGCTGCGTGTCGTTTGCTTGATTCCCACTCGGAAAAAATATTTATATGGCATACAGGTAGTTGTTCCGGGTTGGCTGTTTGTGCATGTGAGTTTGAATGTTTATAAAGCACCCACAAAACAGGAGAATTCCCAGTGTGGGGCAACGTTTAAAAAAAACAGCAAAATTCAATTCATTTTGATTTATCAACATTATAGCTAGAGATGTAACAATATCACAACAACAATATCCTTAGTGTAGGTATCACATGACTTAATATTACAAAAAAAAAACATTCAGTATTACCAATATTCAAATATCCGTTAATCTTATACAAAAAGCTATATCAACATTCTAAAAGGTATCCGTCAGAGTGTAATCATTTATGATGATGATGTTCCGGAACCTCGTGCTTGGCTTGACCCTCATGCTTCACATTGGCGTGGAATCTGTAAAAATAATCATGAAGACATTGATAGTGTTATTAAAACAACGAATCGGGACTTGTTGCTATGCGAAAGTGGAGTTTCAGATAGAACATAATAATACATTTGTTCGATTTTGCTTATATATTTGCGATCTTGCTATTATGAAAATTGGTCAGTTATACCAAACATGAGATGGGTGTAAATACCGACTAATTCAATACCATTCAATGAATGTGTTTAATCAAAGTCCATAATTGTTCGGAATAATAATTAGCCTTCAAACTATAGTAACATCACGCCTGTATTGCCCGAGAGATTGAGCAGAGGCGCACCTATAGTAACGCCCACATTCTGCAGTTATGTAATAGGGAGCGAGCCTATTTCCACCATCAGGGCACAAAGTCAGACTCCGGGTAGCTAAAGAGAAAATTCGTATTGAAACACTTAATACCATTACCCGACCTGGGAATCTAACCCTCACCGGGCCTCACGCTCAGCAGTCGCGCTTGGGACCACTAGACCAACCAGGCAGTCCAAAAAAACACATACTATGTTTATAGGTAGGTATATGAATAGTACACACAAGACACCACGCTATACATCCTCAGTACAAGCCAACTCCGCATTTAAAACAGAATAATAAAATCACAATAATAGATATTTTTTACTCACCCGGTCTTCTTGTCAGCGTGGTACTCAACGATCCTGATGGTGCCATCGGCCTCGTGCAGGCTGTACACACCCTTCACGACGTCGCCGTCGCGCGCCTCGTGCTGGTACTTATTGTCGCCGGTGTGCGGGTCCTCGACTTTGTACGCAAACTCGTATTTAGGATGAGACTGCAAGACAAAATGTTGAGACGGTTAGCAATATAATTTTTCTATCTCGAATAAGTATAATTCTGTAAAACAGGAACATTATCATACATAGTACTCGACGTGTTTCTCGGTGGCGTGACCGTGGTGCTGCTTGATGCTCTGTGATGAAGAGGCGTGACCATGGTGTTCTTCGTGGTGTTCCTCGTGATGAGGCTCCTCATGTTTCTTGTGGTGCTCTTCATGTTTCTCCTCATGGTGCTTCTCGTGGTGCTCCTCATGGTGCGCGGGCTCGTGTTTGCTCTCGTGAGTTTGGTGCAGGACGATGCTCTGTGACGAGATGGCGTGTCCATGACCTTGCTGGTGATCGTGACCGTCTTGTGGCCGCGCACTGACCACAGCGAGGGCAACAGCTAGGCAGAGGACCTGTAATTTTAAGCCATTTCATTATTTTAACCTAGAAAATAGTAAAAAAGTGTAACAAAATTTAATCTATGTAAGAACTTAATATAACTAAAAAAGTAATTTAAACTATACCTTAAAAATCATTTTTGATAATGAAATATATTTTTTAGTTACTTAATGTCGAAAGCTCACAAGAAGTGTGTCTTAATTCGGAACTGATTATACCTTATATATGAAGGAACTTGATACAGTTTTCGCAAGGTTTTGCACTTGATTCCAAGAAAAAATGCGAGCAAGGTGCATGCGATAGGTAAGTATAAAATTTAAACATCCGTTAATAAGTGGTGAAAATGAATAAGATGGAAATGAACACGAGATGTAATGATCCATGTCGTTCTGTAGCTGGTACTTATGGTGCCTAAACAGTTTCTCAGCCTTATCGAGCTATGAACGATGATAATCTTCATTAAAAAAACAGTACACATCTCCTGTGGTTGATTAAGTACGAAAATTGTAAGCCTAAAACACTTTTGGAAATTTCGACTGCAATTAACTGAGAAATCCAGAAAACCATTGGGGCTAGTAATAGGTGTCCAAGCTATTGCTTGGACACCTATTTTCGTCGAACAGTTGTGAACTATGGAGGCTGAATTGACATTTCAATTCAGCCTCCATAGTTCACAACTGTTCGACGAATAATGGACATAGGTATCTCCCAAATGACAACGTGATGATCTCTTTGGTTTTTTTTTATCTCCATCTCTCCCGTTTCTTTATTCGATTTTGAGTTGCAGTCGTTCTGCCACAGCTATGTCAATTAAAGAATATTACGTTAATAATCGTATTTTGGTTAAAATATAGAAACAACCATAACCTATCTAAAAAAAAGTGAAAAGAATGGCGTATTTTTCCAATTCCCGAACTAAACTTAGCTTAACTTTACTCGATGGCTCGATGTTTGCCTGGAAGTTTTAGTTCAAATTAAAATTGACAGCTCTTGTATGTTCGTCCCTATTTTGTTTTATAAGAGAGAAAGAGATGAAAAGGGAGTCAGCATCAATGCCTATAATATTATCCTTATGCCTAACCAGGTACTTTATTAGGAAGTAGGTATGTTTGAAAATATAGACAGTATGTTGCTTCTTCAGAAATATCAGACTTATGATATATTTAATAATTATATTTATAATCATGAGTCGTCACAGTTAGCGATGTACTAGCTGAAGTTGAGGGATTTATATGTATGGTGACCAGTGTGACAATTGATTGAACTAATATTTGTATAGCCTACGGATTTTTGTAAATAGTGTCTGAGCATAATTATGAGATCAGAATTTGACTGCACGTAGTAATACAAAATTTCTCCTTATCAAACATATTCATGTCTATGTCTAAAAAAAAATACAAAAAAGTCCGGAACTTATTATTTACCAATAGTAGATAGCAAGGTATTTTTAGATCTATTTGTTCCCATTACATTTATTGAACAAGTAAAGTTCATTAATATTCATGATCGTGACTCAAGCGCCTGACGTTTATTGAATAATCGCCGCTGACATTGTACACACTGACCGAAAAATTAAACCGGTTACTTACGCGGTCAACTACGACCCAACATTATTTATTGAATAACACGCCCTGACGACCTGCAGTACAATGCAGGTTTCGGATTTCCAAAAATATCTGTAAGACGAAAGTGACTGTCCTTCATTCAACAAAATGCCATTTTTTGGAGCAAATGAGTTATAACCGGCTTCGCAAAGCCTTTGATATGATCAGGTTACACATTAAAAAGTATAAATTGGACAATCAATTTTACTTCAACATCAGTCAACCAAGGGACTTCAGAAGTTCAGACACAATTGGAACAAATAACCAAAAATGTTCATAAAAGTAAGATCAGAAAAAAATATAAAACCAAAAACAAATTAAAACAATCTTATTTCAACCATTAACAGTTTTTTATCTGTTAGCAATAATAATCATTTTCTATTGTATCATTCACAGGTCGTTGCTCTCATCGCCTTTCTAGGCGCCTGCCAAGCCGCGGAACATGCTTACTCCTCACAAAGCATCGTACACTTCGACAACCATCACGACGACCACCACGAACACCATGGACACGAAGAACACAAAGGACTAGGCGACTACCACGGACATGACGAGCACAAAGATCATGAAGAACACCATGGACATGAAATTCATCATGAACATGAGGTCCACCATGAACACCAAGTGCACCATGAGCATCACGGTCATGAAGAGCATAAGAACGAGCATAAATCAGAGCATCATGAGCACGAGCACAAGGCAGAGCATAAAGTTGAGCACAAGGTCGAGCACAAAGTAGAGCACAAGGTTGAACACAAAGTTGAACCCAAGAAGGAACAAAAAGTTCAACCTAAGAAGGAGATAGTTGAACCTAAACAAGAACATAAAACCAACCACAAAGTTGAACACCACGTTGAACACAAAGTCGAGCACCACGTTGAACACAAAGTCGAACACAAAGTTGAGCCCAAGAAGGTACAAAAAGTTGAGCCCAAGAAGGAACAGAAAGTAGACCCTAAGAAGGTAGAGCACAAACATGAGCAACACGTCAGGATCATCCCTGTGGTTGAGAAGGTAGTGGAAACTCCTGTAGTCGCTAAGGTCATTGCACCCAAGAAAGTGGTACCTGTTGCTCATTACGTGCAGACTGCTCACAAGAAGGAGGAATCTCACCATCACGAGCATAAGCCCGCTATTTCTTCTCAGCACATTTCCCGCCAGGACGTGCCCGCTCATCCTCCCAAGGACTTCGACGACCAATCTACTGTAAGTACAAACAATGTTTAATTAAGGACATTATGATTCAATCGCATCTTTTGATAAGCGAAGGGAGTTATCTCACACGCGGCCCACATGAAAATTTCATTCTTATAATTCGTATAAATCTTGAATGTTATCGGTATTTTGACAATGAATCGCTTTACTTAACTAATCAGCTTAATGTTCCGTGAATTCGTGGTCAACTAAGCAGGTCCTGTGTGAATGTTTACATTTCCTTGCTATTTTTCCAGGGTCCCGCTAAGTACGAGTTTGAGTACCAGGTCAAGGACCCTCACACCGGTGACCACAAGTATCAGCATGAGCACCGTGATGGACACAAGGTGAAGGGAGTATACAGCCTACATGAGGCTGATGGTTCCATCCGCACCGTTGAATACACCGCTGACAAGCACGCTGGGTATATTTATGACTTATTAGTGAATTGAGTGTCGATGAATTTCTCAGCATAATGATTTTTAGAGATTACTCGACCGTTCAATACATGGCAACCAGTACAATTTTTTTTTTTTACAAATTCTGGTTTAGATAATGCTGCACGTAATACGAAGAATAAATTAAATATAGCAATAGCACAACGGTCAAAAAGAATATGAGCGAGCGATCGAAAAGTTTTAAACATTTTCAGCTTGTTGAAGCATCTTTAATCACATTAACTGAATAATAGTTTACACTGTGATATAAATTTGTCCTTTACTCCTTTCTTTTTGTAACCAAATGCCCATAATAATAATTATTTTCATCAATTTCAGATTCTCCGCCGCTGTCAAGCAAACCACCAAGCATGTCGAAGAACATAAACATCATCATTAATTTGTAAAGAAAACTATGTTATTTACATTCCTATGCCCGTTGTTAAGGACTTGTTGTAAACATACTCATAACTTAAATAAACAAATATTTATTCTCAATTAACCTTGCTATTTTATTTCTTTAACTTCATCTTTAGTAGCATCTATTATTATAGTTTAATCCATAGAAGTAAAACAATAAAATAATTACATTTGCTTTAACTACATCATATTTAACAATTTAAAGATACTCAGATAAATAATTAATTTATAGCATGAACAATAAAATGCAATCAAAGACCAAACCAAATTGTATAATAACTTGCTAAAGCAAATAACTTTAAAAATCCTACGCCTAAATCGAGGCAAGTAACAATTAGTCATATCACATTGAACATTGAGGAGCTTTAAACTTTAGAACAACTTTAGCCCGTCGACCTTGTCACACCCAATGTTTCACTACTATATAAACGGCTCTTAACTCATGCAATGCATCAGTTGTGCACCACACATAACACATCAATATGTTCTCTAAAGTAAGTGTTTGAACAAATAATAGGAAAACCATATTAATAGTAATAGAATTTTGTGCAGGTTGTAAGTGACGTGTCGTGTAAATAACATTCATTTTGTGATATAGATCGTAACCCTGAGCGCGGTGTTGGCGGTGGCAGCATCTGGTCTGGTGCCCGCGGCTCACTACTCCTCGGCCGGCGCTGTATCCTCCCAGAGCATTGTGCGCCACGATGAGGCTCACCCCGCCGCTCACGTGGCTCACCTGGCCGCCCCAGTTCATTACTCCGCTCCTGCCCCGGTCCACTACGCCGCTCCCGCTCCCGTTCACTACGCCGCTCCCGCTCCCGTCCACTACGCCGCTCCCGCTCCCGTCCACTACGCCGCTCCCGCTCCCGTGCACTACGCCGCTCCCATCGCCAAAGTGATTGCCCCCGTTCATGCCGAGGAATACGTAAGTACAATAGACGCTCAACTGTTACAATAACCGTCTATCATACTTTTTGCTCGTTAACAGAATCTAATGTATGACGTCTTTCTTAACAGGCTCACCCCAAATACGACTTCTCTTACTCTGTGGCTGATGAACACACCGGCGACAACAAGTCCCAGCAGGAGTCCCGCGACGGTGACGCTGTGCACGGCGAGTACTCGCTGGTTGAGGCTGATGGCTCTGTGCGTCACGTGCAGTACACCGCCGACGACCACAACGGTTTCAACGCGGTGGTATCCAACTCTGCACCAGCGCACCACGCACCCGCACACGCCGCGCATTCCCCCGTCCTGCTCGCTCACCACCACTAAGAGTTTCCCTAGTCCTAGCGAAACGATGCCCAAGAGTTCAACACGACTCGTTGTAAATAGGTAATATTTATTTATAATAAAACAAGTAAATTAAAAAATCCACATCTTTTTTTTATTATTAACCCAATTTCTCAAAAAAGATACAGAGAGTAACTGACATTTTGGTGTTCAGCTGCATTCACTTAAACCGGATGCTGACCCTAAGAACGTTAGGAAATAAACCAGGCTGGTATTGACACCCTGGAGTATGACTCTGAACATACTATATCTTCTTTAGTTATATACCGCATATTGTGTATTCAACGAATTGGGACTTAAACGATGCCTAAAATTATCTTAAACTCGGAGCATGTTTGGATTCATGAAGAGGCAATGCCATGCCAATGGGACATAATTATATGACAAAAGAAAAAATCAATCATTTTTTAAATTCAAATATTTTTAAACAATGCTGAAAATTACCTAAATATGTAGAGTACCTCACGGCGATTGTTTGAAATAATTTTGTGAAATTGACACCAAAAAGAACACATTTTTTTTAATATAAGAAACAGTTTTGGTAGATTTCTACCAAATTAAGGCGTCGAAAGAGAATGTCATTTTTTTTTCATTCAAGTGACAAGCAATACGACCAGCTGTAATCACTGATGATTTGACGCCAGCGATTAAAGAGTTCCGTTATTTACTTTCAAAATCGAACCAGAAACGTTAACCTTATACACTAACATTGAAACAGTGTCACTACGTACGTAATGAAATTAGTTTCACTAATTTCATTTGACCAATAACTAGGTAATTTGACGTTTTCGCTCGGTAAATTTCCCGCTTAAAAAATCGTGCTTAGCAATGATGTCTTCTTGAATTTTGAAACTCGTATTAGCAGCCATTGGGTTAATTAAAATTAATCTTTACTTGTCGAAGTAAAAAATAAAGGAAGGTTTTTTGTATTTCTCAGAAGAAAACACTATGTTTATTTTTTTGATGTTTTAAATTATTGGGTGCGATCTGAAATATCTCTGAAATATTGGAAACTATTAGAAAAAAAAAATTATCCAAACGTTTATCAGATGAAAGGTGAACGTGACTCTTTTGAAGTACTACTTTATGCAGTATAAAATAAGAAATTTATTATTATTACACAACCAGAGTCCAATAATCACATTGGATTGCTTCAACTCTAGGTTGGTACAAAAAAAAAAGGTCAAAAAACACCAACAGTCAAGATCAAAAAACGCTTACACTTGTGTATATATTGTTGAATACTTCGCGACTTTGATACTCGATACTCTTCACGACGACACGGAACATATATTCTTTACGACCTTTACGATCTGTTTAACCAGCTGTAAAATATAACTGTTATTAAAAGCCGCATGGGCCCCACAAGAAGGCTCAAGGACACCCAAAGTGCAATGGAAGCTCTGCGCTTGGATTTTTTCTGTGGGATCTAGTCGGTAATGAAAAGATTCACCATTAAACCAAAGCAACCAAAATCACTCGAAGAATCTTAGTGATTCTTCGAGTGATGTTGGTTGCTTCGGTTCAACGTGGTTCATAGCCAAACTCGAGTGACAGTGGCACATTGCTTGCCGAAACGATGCCCGTTGGGGCAGAAAGATTCTTGTGTGGCGACCGCGTACGGGAAGATGTAGCGTGGGTAAATTCTCCACAAGCTGAGTCAGGGATCTGGTGAAGGTCGCAGAAAGTCGATGGATGAGGGCGGCTTAGGATCGATCGCTGCGGAACGCTTCGGAAGAGTCCTATGTCCAGCAGTGGTCTTTTGCCAGATAGTATGATTAAGGGGCATGCGGCAGGGTAGCAGTACTTCAAATATGTTTCGTTTCGGGAAACTAATGGCGAGCGTAACAAATTTCTTTCCTTTTTGGTTGTAAGCCTTTCAAAGTTTTACTACTTTTTTGGCAAAGCAAGAAGCACCTCTCAAAGATATTTCCGCTTTATTTTGCAATTGAGCCTTTTCCTGTTTTTTAGTTCATTATTTGGTCGTTTTTCAATATTTATTTATTATTGCATGACGGTCTCCTGTGATATAATATTTCCTCTTTTACAGTTCTTATTTGTAGATGCTCAGGTCTTCATAAAACCAAGGAGCGTTTCATATTCTTGTGAAATTTTATTTTGAAACCGCTGGAGATTTTTTACATTTTACATGAATCCCTCGCAGATCAGAACCCCCAACAGCTTGACTTGTTTTTTTTAGTTAATACGTATTTCATTTTTTTAAATAATAAAAATGATTAGATTTGCTCTTAAATGTCTTGATCTTTTGAAGTACAGACGCCAACACATCAAGCTAACCCAAACTGGCCAATTTTCCCAATTGAACGTGAACCTTATTTCTATCGCGATAAAGTTGAAAAACTATCAAAGAAATTTGAATCATTGCGGTAGTTTCGTATGCTGGCCTCTGTACCTAGTCATTCAATGGACTATTTGAACTAAGAGATTTGTATAGATGATCTGAGTCATTACGATTCGGTAAATATTGTCATTGTTAGTTTTAGTATTGTTTAACGACCTATGTGGCGCGGCGGGCGAAGGTCCGCTTGCGACGCAGGAGGTTGCGGGTTCGATTCCCGCCTTGGAAACAAATGTTTGTACGATCTACAGAGATTTGTTCCGGGTGTTCTGGGTATTTTCTATGTATAATAAAAAAATATCTATCTATGTAATGTATTGTATTAAGTATATCAGTCATCTAGCACCCATAACACAAGCTCTGCTTAACTTGGGGCTAGATGATGCTGTGTGGATTGTCCAGCATTATTATTATTTTATTATTTATTTATTTAACCAGCATCTCTTTGTCTGTGTGTCTCCTCGATTTACTCGGCTACTGCCAAAAATAAAGTCGAAATCCTAATATCAGGGAGCGATTAAAATTTTTGGTCATCAGTATAATAACAATGGTTGACAAAACAGAAGTTACCGATACTTTGATCATAGGCGCCATTTTGTAGAAATTTTGATTTTTTTACGGGTCGAAAAGACGATCAGGTTTTTTTATATCGTAATATAAATTGGGTGATTTATCACACTCATTATTAAATAATTATCTACCTAATGCTTTTCATATCATTTGTTTTGGTTGAACATACATAACATCAACAAAGAAATTTAAATTATAATTGAAATATAGTTGAAGCAGACATACATACATTTCATTGTTTATGACTGGCAGTCTCATTAAAGGCCAGTTATAAAAATAAAATGATGTCTGTAGCAGAATCAACAGAGTGTAAACGGAGAAATGAGTAAATAGATTTCGTTTTCAAAAACTTGCTTGTTTTATTATAAATAACTAAACACTATTTACAACGAGTCGTGTTCGATACGAACTCTTGGGCATCGTTTCGCTAGGACTAGAGAAACACTTAATGGTGGTGAGCGAGAAGGACAGGGGCGTGCGCAGCGTGTGCGGGCGCGTGATGCGCAGGTGCTGAGTTGGACACCACCGCTTTGAAACCGTGGTGGTCGTCGGCGGTGTACTGTACGTGACGCACAGAGCCGTCAGCTTCAACCAGAGAGTACTCGCCGTGCACAGCGTCACCGTCGCGGGACTCCTGCTGGGACTTGTTGTCGCCGGTGTGTCCGTCAGCCACAGAGTAAGAGAAGTCATATTTGGGGTGAGCCTGTTAACAAACACGTCATAGGTATTATATATGATATTATGTTGGCTATCAAAAAGTGTGATGGAGTGAAAAGTTAAACGATTTTTGTACTTACGTATTCCTCAGCGTGGGCAGAGACGAGCACCTTCTGGGCGGGTGCAATCACCTTAGCGATGGGAGCAGCGTAGTGGACGGGAGCGGGGGCGGCGTAGTGGACTTGAGTGGGAGCGGCGTAGTGAACTGGGGCGGGAGCGGCGTAGTGGACGGGAGAAGCATAAGCGGCATGAGCGGCGGGGTGAGCCTCATCGTGGCGCACAATGCTCTGGGAGGAGACGGCGCCGGCCGAGGAGTAGTGCGCCGCGGGGAGCAGACCAGCTGCTGACACCGCCAACACCGCGCTCAAGGCTACAATCTACAAAACACAATATTATTGTTAGCACAGGACCTATCAGGTATTATAAATAATCACTATATTATATTAAACTATTATCAAACTCACTTTAGAGAACATGTTGTAATGATTATCTGACACCCAACTGATGCACAACGTGTGTTCGAATTGGCTTATATATGGTGCGCTCAATTTTTTGGGTGCGACAAGGTCGACGGGTCACGATGTGATTTCATAGATCATTTAGAAGCTTTCTCAGTACGTACCTACCAAACACGTTACATTAATAAAAAACATGATCCGTAGGAAACCATTTGGTAATTTGTTGCGAAATTTCTTCTAGTCTAGTTGTTGTAGTGATGTATTATGACAGATATTGCTTGTACTAATGGCACCATTTTGGCCTAACTTAAATTAGCAATTTGCATAGCAAATGATCAAGATCTATTGGCAGAAAGAACCTTCAGATAAAACATGGTAATAAAACCAATACGATGCAAAAACAGTTACATTTACCTCTTATCTTTACTAAAACAATTTTTCTGATACGGATCAATCACCGTGACCTTAACATGTGGCGTTCGAATTATCATTATGTAATGAAGATGATTCACTCATTCATAAGTTTGCGGTCCAAAAACGTGAAGATGGTCTAGTAATATTGCGACATGCTGTCTGTGATGTTGTTATTATGTGCTTTATGAGATCGCTGAACTCTTAAGTAGAAACATTGAATGAAACTTGTTTTTTTGCTTTTGGAACAAGAATATTATGATAAATTGATCTGAAGTTTGTCAGTAGCAGCCCGGAGCCTAGATTTTTGGCCGATTGATGCCAATAGGCTCGTTCTTTATTAAATGGGACTATAACATAGCTGGCGTAATGTGGGTGTATACATAACGGGTACTCTTCTGCCTTAACCTTCGGGGAATTCTCATTCTATAATTCATCATTTCTCATTTATGGACAATTATATTATCATGGTAATTAACCTAAAGTAGGTTTAGGAAGATTTGGGTTTTCTAAACACGGGCACCAGTATGACCTACCCCTTATAGTGTTTAAGTTATTCACCCCCATTCAAAGGCTGTGACCACATTGAAGTACAAGAAAACAGAAGTAGAATCGCTCCTTTACCTTCAAAACCCTGATTTGGAAGTGTTAACCCAATTTTTAGATGTTTCAGTAACTATTTATAACTACTACTTTACATACATATTTCTACTTTTATCCATTTACTAAATTTATTTTTTACGGTCCATGTGTTCCGCTTCCTTGGTTGCTACACAATATCAGTTGTTATAATTACTTGCTTGGATTCATTCAAGCATCCATTAAACACCTAAGATTTGCATTTTTACATTATATTTTTGATAATTATTATTGCAAGTACGTGTATTTAGAAAAAAAATATGACATGCGATCAGTGTTTTTTTTTTAGTGTTATTAAGTAAGCTATGCTTGCCAAATTCATTCTTTGGATAGGTGATCGTTCATTAGCTATCGAGACTCCTCCGTGCCTTGGAACGCACGTTAAGCCGTTGGTCCCGACTGTCATTTGTAGATCCTTAACAGTCGTAACGGGTAGTCAGAAGGTCGAAATACTTACAACCAAGGGCAAGGGCAGGACAAGGGCAGTTGCTCCATGTGAAATACAGCTGCATTCGATTAGACTGGAAGCCGACCCTCACATACATAGTTGCCAAAAGGCTAAGCAGATGATGTTGAGGTCATTTCATTAACATAGGGACGGTTGGTAATAGCATAAAAAATCTCGTACAGCTGCACAGCTTGCAGCTCTATATGAAAGCACTAGCTGCCTAAAATGTACCTCGAAACGCATGCTGTATCCATTAGCATTAAAAGCGTCACCAGAAGAATGCGCAGCGGTAGCAAGTTTTACCGAAAAAACCAAAATGTTTTCCGACATACGAAACTTAATTCTCGACAACATCCTTGTGCCGCAAAGGTTAAAAAGCCAAAGCAGCTGCATTAAGTGTGTCATCTCACACACTGTCGAACGGTCTAGATAAAGATTAAAGTGTGACTATATAGTGCTTTCCCACCTATTCCTTTCGACTCACCTGCTGAAAATATCACCCCTGGACAGAAGTTGCCTAGACTAACCTGGAAAACAGTAAATAGACTCCGGGCACAGGTTGGTCGAAGCAAGTGAAATTTGCACAACTGGACTTTTTTTTCCGTTGGGAAAATCATCTTATGACATCCCCCGCTCTTGGGCGGGGCGGGAGATAGTGTCAGACTTTTACTGACTAAAAACCCACTCCTGTTCCTTCGTTGCCTTTCGTACCAGGGCCGAGTCTTCCTTTCAGAATCAGACCCTTGGCCCCAGTAGGGTTGGGCCCCTCCAGTTGCTGACATCTCCTTGAGGCGCGCGTGGAAACAATACGCGCCGTCGACAACTTAAACACAAGTGGACTAGATAGATGCCCTGGAATGTAATGTTGCTTGTCAACAAAGGATGGGACACCGTATTTTAATTTCCATTGTCACGGTGAGAAGAAGAATAACATTATTCATATCTTTGAAGTAGGTCACAATCCGAAATAGTTTGTAAGGAAAACTAAAAAACGCTTAGAAGTGGCTGCACGGTTTGTTTCACACGGTCTTTTTTTCAAAGTTCTTTATAGCTGCTCATTACGCCTGTATTCCCGGAAGGGTTAGGCAGACTAAGGGGCAAGCCTATTATCTCAAATCCAAACTAGGGGCTGCTACTGAGCATTTCCAGATGGGAACACACTACGTAAAACATTATTTTTGTGATTTTGGGATCAGTGAGTGAGCTATATGAATAATATCATGCAGTTCTTCTGTTCATCTTGTAATATCATGCTGTAATGAAAATAAGGCTATGCAAGCTGAAGATTTTAAGCTCGCAATTCTACGGAAAATGTTTTGCAGTAGGTTGTTATTGAGATGGTTTCAAAATTTTCATATACCCGATGATGTGCTTTGTGGAATATGATTTATATGAAGTACTTTTCTATTTATATTAAATCACATTCATAATGTTTATATCTGCCAAGTAAATTACTTAAGTCTTATATTCCCACAATTCATCGTTATTTATCAAATATAAACCATCTCAAGAATCCGTGCTAATAATTAAATCACGCTAGATTGCGAATCTACGGGTTGCGTTCATGTGCATTTTGCATTAACTTTGGTAAAATACTCGTAAATACTTATTAAGTAATAAAAAAAATCAACTTAGAATAAATTGCTTATTTTATTATAAATAAATAATCTCTACGGCAACATTCCGCTAGGACCAGAGGCACTTAGTGGTGGTGAGCGAGCAGAACTGGGGCATGCACGGAGTGAGCAGGTGCGTGGTGCGCAGGCGCAGAGTTGGACACCACCGCGTTGAAGCCGTTGTGGTCGTCAGCGGTGTACTGCACGTGACGCACAGAGCCATCAGCCTCAACCAGCGAGTACTCGCCGTGCACAGCATCGCCATCGCGGGACTCCTGCTGGGACTTGTTGTCGCCGGTGTGTCCGTCAGCCACAGAGTAAGAGAAGTCGTATTTGGGGTGAGCCTGTTAACAAACACGTAATAGGTAAGATTCTGTTAGCTATCAAAAATTTGATGGTAGTAGAAGTATGTCTTTGCAAGGGTTGAGCGTTTGTTATACTTACGTATTCCTCAGCGTGGGCAGAGACGAGCACCTTTTGGACGGGTGCGATCACCTTAGCGATGGGAGCAGCGTAGTGGACGGGAGTGGGGGCGGCGTAGTGGACGGGAGCGGGGGCGGCGTAGTGGACGGGAGAAGCATAAGCGGCATGAGCTGCGGGCTGAGCCTCATCGTGGCGCACAATGCTCTGGGAGGAGACGGCGCCGGCCGAGGAGTAGTGCGCCGCGGGGAGCAGACCAGCTGCTGACACCGCCAACACCGCGCTCAGAGCTACGATCTACAAAACACAACATTGTTAGCACAGAACTTAAAAAAAATGTTTAAGTATTTAATTTTATTTTATTTTTAGAACTCACTTTGGAGAACATGTTGTTATGATTAATTGAGATACTACTGATACATTGCATACGTTATGATTGGTTTTTATACCTTGCGTTTGTATTTTGGGTGAGACAAGGTCGACGGGTCACGAAGCGACTTCATAGATTATTTTATTCTTACGCTTTCTATATAATCTATACTAATATAATAAAGCTGAGGAGTTTACTTGTTTTATTGAATGAAATCACTTATCTCTCTGGTTACTAACCTTTTTTTTTTCGATAGCCCAATTCTTGAGCAGGGATATTGGCTATGTAGCATCATGTTATGACTCTTAGTACAGGAACATCTCAATGCGTTAGAATAATTATTATTTGTATTTGGAACTCAACGGATTTCCAAATTTAAAAAGAAGTGTAAGGGAAATGTCAAATCATTGCCGGTAACAAATCTATTGTCATATAAAATTACAATAGATTTTCGTCATGTAGATTCGGCATGTCGTCATGAAATCAAATTCGTTAGTATAGGAACTTGTGACCAGAGTTAAAGTTTCGAATAGGTGTATTTTTTTCGGTTTTAGCGAAATATTTTCTATAATTACACTGTTGGCGTTTGGTCTGAGCACCCCTTCGCGAAAAAAAAACCTGTGTAATTTTTATAAATTATTTATACGTAATTTTATAAAACAAAGCTTTACTTTTCTAAGTATCGTTTTACACGTTGTATCGTGTAAAACATTTATGCACGGTTTAATGTCATGGATCCCATCATGACCTCAAGATGCGGTCTACGAACTTAACATTACGCAATGAAGATGATTCATTCATTCACAAAAATATAAAGACGCTCTCGCAGTTTTATACATATAAAGAGATTCACCGTCTAGTTACAATAATGATGTTGGGTGAAAATAGAATGGGCACCTTAGCTCACTATGGGTAAGTACCCATGGTGAGCTAATGAGAAAATAATATGAAAGTTACGTTGTGTGTGATCGTCATAATATTATTTAAATATGAGTTATTCCATAATACTATTATAACCATGTCACGTGAATTCCTCAGATCTCTTTGTTCTACCTATCTACCTAGCTGTAGTGAGCGGCACGTGTCGTGACCACAAATTCCATCTTAATTTTAACTGCGCTCGCCAGTGTGCTCTTGTATTCTGATTTCTATCTGTATAATAATTTTAATTATATATAAATATTATCAGGCCAGACCCGGAACAACTACCTGAAGTCATAAAAATATTTGCGGGAATCGAACCCACGACGCGAGGCGCGGCAGTGGATCGCTCAGCCACTGCGCCAACCGTGCCGTCAAATGAATCGTGAAGGGACGCCCTAGAAGGACATACACCGACCTTATTGGTGATGTTCGTCAAAAAGGTCAGGTGCGTAGTACGGCCTGCGTGCGTGTATGACCAGATGTATGAACGTAAGCGAAGCGAAAGGAGTATGTAAGGATCGTAGCGAGTGGCGTTCTGTTGTCTCTGCCTACCCCCATGGGAAAAAGGCGTGAGTTTATGTATGTTTGTACTTATGTTAGTATATTAATATGCTTGATCATACTTGTATATTGTTTTCTTCGCTCTCCCGTGTGTAACCTAGTGTGATAGGAATTAAGATTCGTTAGGTCTAAAAGAAGAGTTTGTGGGCACAAACTGTGGTCAAACGTTGGCACGACTCGTGCGAACTGTAACCGATTTTATCAACATTCTCACCTTAGCCTAATTTGTTTGCTATTTACTGCTTCTTTAGGTACTATAACAGTTTATATGTACATATGGTGGTGATTTAGCGATACGTGATTGGGTGAATGTCCATTGATAAATGATTATAAATAATATTTAATTCTGTAAATTGTTTTTTTTTTTAATTAAGTCATTACATACCGACACCCTTCCGTAATTACCATGGCAAGCACGTGAAACCGTTTGGTCCCGGCTATTGATCGCAGAGATCTTTGACAATCAGTATGGGTATACAGAAGACCGAAAGTCTGACAACCGGTCTTACCTAGTAACTGGGTTGTGGAGGTCACATAGACAGTGGCTCCATGTCAAATTCCGGCATTCGGCTACATACGGTTAGATTGAAGGCCGACTCCAACATAGCTATGTAAAGGCGGTGTGTAGAAGATGATTTACATGTGCACATATTGTGTACGACGTGGCGACGCTTGGGCAAAGTCTATGTCCAGCAGTGGACGTCTTGCAGCTAATGATGATCACAATCCTAATTCCAACAACTATTACGAGTAACATATCAAAAAAGTTTATTAATGCTTATCAATAGTAATATTAGTAACGAAAGGTTTTATGACCCACTTGTAAGGTCAGGGCTGTCACATTATTGAACAGCTTGCGTCGCTGATTACGGTACCTTCTCATTTAAAAATATGTTACAATGCATTCACGAGAATGGGCTTAACTGAATGGAGAAAGGGATAGGCGTTGGCGATTTTTATTGACCTAGTGAAGTTTTTTCGGCAATCATTTCTTGCTTATTAAAAAAATAAAGTATTGTGCGTAATGTAGATAATCGTATGGTAATCTTGCAAGCAAGTAGACCACGGGTGCAACGTTACATTTATTCTCAAGTTATTTGTTGATAAAAGAGAAAGCCTTAGAAATAATGCGGCTATGTCATCTCTTCTAAATTATTAATTATTTATTATCTATTTACTTTAAATTTCCAAGGAGGTTCGAGCAATCAGAGTACCGAAGAAGGAACACCACTGGACTAGCAGACCATTTTCGCTAGTTGACTATTCTTTCCCTAAGCGTTGATCATGTGTCAACAAAAGAGAAATATAGTAGAGAGTACAGATAGTTGTCGATTTCAATCTACGTGCATTCCAAGACGCTAAGCTCGCACCAAATATTTTTTAAACTTAGTACGCTTTATCGTGTATCTTAAACCAATTCTTTCTTACCTCGAGCTGTCGACCCACGCCGTAGCCGTGTCAACAACTTATCTTCTAATATATATGGTAACGATATTATCATTTAAGTTATTTCGTTTTCGTAACAATGAATGCTAATCTTATAAATTAGTAATATTAAAAAATAGATTTCTTTTCTACGTAGGAGGTACACATTTACCGTCACCAGTCATAATTATATTTATGACCGTTTTGAATATCATATGGCAACACTTAAACCGAATAGGAAATGAGTGTGTAAGAGGAAGTCTCAGTGTGGTGCCTGTGACCGAGAAGTTGAGTGGAAATCGGCTTTCATGGTATGGGCATGTGAAGCGAAAGAATGAGGACCATGTCGTGAGGAAAGTTTTGAGTCTGAATGTAGAGGGTTACAATAGTAGAGGGAGACCAAATAAACTATGGATGGTTTGTATGAAAGATGAAATGGCTAAGATGGAGATGGCTTTTGAGATGACGGCAAAAAGAAGACACGCTGCGCTGGCCCTAAATAAATTGGGATAAGGGCAGGAGGATGACGATAGGCGACAATTAGATAAATTCCTCAATATAATCGCACTGTCGAATTACCAACGACAGAGATTGTTCGTTTTTTTTTTGTTTGAACTCTTAAAACTCTGGAACGTCAGTTGGATTTGAAAAAACCTTCTTGCATTTGATAGTTGAATTCATGAGGAAGGTTTATGCTCATAAACATGACACAGTCTCATTTATACTCCTAAATAAGTTGAACTGTATTCGATTTGTGCCCAATTTTATTAAATTAACATTCTCAAATCTGTTCTTCAATATTTAAATGCGTTAACATGAAAATGGGATAAACCAATTACGATAACTGCAACATCAACATCAACAATCTCACGTAAGTTTCAACTTTATTACAAAGCAATAAGGTTCATGTTCAATTGAGAAAAATTGTCAGTTCGGAATAACTTGATGTGCTTGCGTCCGTACCTACTTATGTGATGATGTGATGTGTGTGTTTCGTATAAATATTATTAATAATAAATACAACGGTACGCGGTCCTTTACTTAAAGATTGTCAATCTTTTAGCACACTAATCTGTACAAGTTAATAAAAATGTTAAATGATTTCACTCATCCACTGTCCGATATTGAACAACCTACACTGTGAGCCTAGAAGAATGAACTTTTAAAACTATTTCCTAGTATTTATAAAAAACTTCATCTTCCATCAAACCTTCCTAGGTTTTATTAAAATTCATACTTAACGTAACCCTCGGCTTATGAGTGAAAGTACTTATATGGAAACTTATTTCCAAAGGCTTTTGAGAACTTGCCAATGGAAAAATTAACGAAATTATGTAATAATAATGAGGTAAAAGTAAATAATTTTGGCCCGTTTAAGGGTATGACCAGACCGTTTGTGTTTTTGTTAAATAGCTATTTTAGTAGAAAAATATTGGCACTAGTGGTCTCACAGTTTTTTTTTTCATGATGAAATAAATTGTTAGAATACGACCTGCTGATGCTGGAATTTTTTCAGTTCAAGCACAGTTTTTCAGTTATCAACAAAAACTCTTTACTCAAAATACTTTTGAAATTAAAAAATAGACTTTCCAACAAGGTGGTCAAATGCCCGGTGGGCGAAATTGATGGAACATTTTGTCAATGCAAATGTCTCAGATACTTTAATATACTCGTATCTAATATAGGGTAGTGTCCTTAAAAATTCTGTTTCCGGTCCGAAAGTTGGATTACTCAAAAATACTGGACACGTATTTTATCTTTTGTCACGTAATCCAAAAATGACGACAATTATTACGAAATTTCAACGCACTATGCGTTGAAATTTCGCGTGACGTCACACCGTGCTACACTTTTATGTAAAAGTGACGTCACAAGCCCCTTCTCCTGGACTTTGATGTGCTATATCTTTGTCACCTTTTATTGATTTTAGTAACCAAAAAATACGTGTCCAATATTTTTTGGTATTATACCAAAAAATATTGGACACGTATTTTTTTTCACTGACGGACCAAATAGACTTATTATATTTTTACCTAGGACACATCCCTATTCTCAACTAGTTTATCAATCTATGTTTGACAAACACTTGCCATTTAAAGATTCCGCTGAAACTATACGCAAAGGGTGACGTAATGACTTCCCTTTGAGAAAGCATAAACAATGGATGTACATGGAATAATAGTTCAGGCACTGATATCATTGTACGTGAATGAAAACATTAATCTAAACATAGACAATTGAGTCCGTCAACAAGTCAGTGCTCAGAACGCTTGTGAAGAAAACAGACGATATGGTTTTATGAATATTATTATACTTCACGCAGCCGTAAGGCATACAAGTTGTTCTAGAATTTAGTTTTTGGACTGAAAAAAAAACTTTTTTTATTCTTTCATATTTTGACAATTTGTGAAGAGTTAAATGTGTATAGTGATCGGAAACGCGCCTTAAAAGTGTTATTTTTGTGACTATTGGGATCTAAATTATAAAATTTTATTGAAATATCTTCCGGTCGCTCTTTTCACCATCGTTATCACCAAAAGACATGATGTTTTCCAAGGTATGTGATATTTAGGAAATATGTATAGTCTAACTGTATATTTTTATAAGCTTAATAGTTTCTAAATTTCCAGGTGACGGTAATGATATTAATAACAATAATATGTGCAGCAGATAACCGAATGTTACTGTCAGAATTCGAAAATGAGCAAGAGACCCCTGCACTACAATTAAAAGGACACGTTATTTTTCCGATGATCTACAAATACGCTAACGTGAACAAATATAATACTCTAAACTCAATATTGCGACCTGAAAGATCTGCGTCGCCAAACTTTTATGATAACTTACAGTACGCACCACTAAATGATGGAGTCAGTCAAAAAATGGTTAACTCTGTTGATGAATATACGAATACGTCGCCCACTCCCACACCAACAAGTTCTCCCGTGGAACCAACGGAACTTTTTACACTTAAAAAAAGCTCAAGTTACTTAAATGGCAAATCACACCTGGAGCCACGTCCTGACACAAAAGAAACGAAATGTTATCCCAAGAAAGCAAAGACTCTAGCTTCGCCATCAGTCAGCCGTAGTCCTGGTCACAATGCAGTCTATAGGATAATTGATGAACAAATTCAAAAAGAAAACCCATTTGAGGTATTATTAATTCATTTTATTTATTTCTTCTCTGTTTACAATAATGGTTTACTTAAAATTAGCAATGTCATGTTATATTCCACCGTTGCAAGAGACAGGTGCCTGAAGTAGGTTTTAATATTTGTCTTTTTTTTTATTTCTATTAAGCACAATTTAAGTAACACCTTGTGGTACGCTAATGCCCGAGTGTGCCTTAACAAAAGCGCTCTGTGCTACTAAAACAAGTTTAGTTTTTCAGAACCAAAAATAATAATTAACATAATCTGTATGCAGGATTAACTAAATAAAAAAAAACAGCCGCACGTGGTGATCGAAGGTAAAACCTGTTAAGCCGATGGTCCCGATTGTCACTTGTAAATGTTTGACAGTCCAAAGCCCAAAAGTCTGACAAAAAGTTGGGAAAAGGCTGGCAGATGATGATGGTGATGATGTATGCGGGAATATATAGTTGTAGTGATCTAATTACTAACGATAAGCTGTTATTTACATACATACTTCCAGAATACCGACTACGTCAAACCGATCGGGATAAATTTAAATTTGAAACAATTGGCTACAACAAGTTTGCCATTGATTGAAATATCTCCTGAAGATGTGGATTTGACTTTAAACGAACATTTTGTTGTAAATCCAAAAACGTAAGTATTTCAAGACACGTTTTGCTGTCCCAATTTTCAATTTCAAAATAGTATCATAATTTATTTAGTTTGTGCCCAGTTGAACTCAAGACTTCAACATTTTTTTAGTAATGTTACCAGTATTTAATAAACTATGCAAAATTGTTCAATTTTCTTTCTGTGACATTTTGGCACTGAGCAATTCCAGTAGCAGTAGTGTTAAGCTAGAAACAAGCCTCCTTGTGTGACCTTGAATCTGGAAGGGTGTTTTTTTATCAATTACTTGTTCCAATAATGATGTCTTGCTTTAATGTTTAATTTATTGATAATGCAAAGAAAAATCATTGCAGTTTACAACCCGTAATGCAGGAAAAAAAGAAACGTTACTCGCCCCACGGCAAGTATCATACTAGACTACACCTGAACATTGCGAGGGTATACAGTCCAGGGCAGGTGCCTCCAAAGCCGCCAGCCTTACCCGCCGCATACCCTGGGAACAGTGGCAGGAGGCCCCCACATGCGCAGGCGTACATACCGCATGCTTATCAAGACTTAAGTCACAATACCATGCTATACCCAGTCAGCGGCTACCGAAAAAACTATCGTCTGCGCACATCGATCATCCGTTTGTAAATATCTAAGTATCTCATAATAGTATATAATATTTAAGAGATTTGTATGTTTATTTTATTCGGCTAGTACTTTTAATAGTCTCAGCAACTAGACGGTTTAGCTGCCAACACAAGTGAATTAATTATTCAATCATATCAATTTGTGTGTGTTGTCAATTGCAGGACTATAGAAAAATAGGGCTTTGCACAAAAATAGCTTCATTTCACATCGCAGTTTGAAGCTATTTTTTGCAATCTTATATCAATGTTACGACCTATTTTAGGGTTCCGACCTTAAAAAGAAAACGGATCTAAAGAAGAGTAATTATTGTGCATTTGTATTTTAACAACCTTAGATTTTAATATATTTAATGTAGATATCGGTCAAAAATTGCTGTTAGATTGAGATATATATACGTTATAGGCAATGCGACAGTTTTCTAGCTGCTCACGAAGGGCGTAAGTTAGCTGAACCTCTTATTTTCTGTACCCACTGTATAACACTTCTGACTACTCAGTGTACCCCGATCTCCGAGGCTCCCGTCCCAGAGAACCCCGAATACATTAAATATGATCACATTTCTTTTTTCAATCGCTTTAAACTTGTACGATCGACATAAAAAGTGCTTAAATGCATGTGTTTGGAATATAAAAGACAAAAGCAGTTTATTTGAAATTTTGAACAATGTCGAATCGTAGTTTCAATAAAGATAACCACAGTTTGGATTAAATGTATCAAAATAAATGTTACAATATTATCAAATCATACTTAAGGAATACATAAGTATATTTATAATTTATGACTACAATCATTGTTTCAAATTCGAAGCACAGCCGGGTGAGTAGGGTTGCAATAATTTTACGTGAGTGGGCACGAACCAGTTTTTTTATTTTTTTATATCTTTATTAATTTAGGGACTTTTATAACGCACAGCGTATGTCAGTCCCATCCCATCGTACCCTAAGACAATTATTATTAAACAACAAACGAGATCAATGGATCAGGGCCATAAAGTCGAACAACTTTCTCGCATCATCGGAAGTCGGCTTGCTTAATATTTGGTGGAATGTACCTATATTGTTCTTGTTCAACTTCAAAACCCTGAACAACTTACTGCTATCAGCTTCATACTGAACACATTCCACCAACCAGTTATAATAAGCAATAAAGCTACTGCGGTCGGTGGACAAAATATGGGTTTTTCTCAATCTTACGACAGTATTGTGATCATATCTCTATTACGTATTATGTATAATAAGTAATAGCTAATGTTATTTGCAACTGATAAGAAACTTCAGTGTGTCATTCAAACATGTCGGAAGCAGGTCCTTCTAAAGAGTGACAATAGGGATGTGTCCTAGGTAAAAATATATTAAGTCTATTTGGTCCATTGCTTAGATTACCATAACATATTGGACACGTATTTTTTGCTTACTATGGCGGTACTTTTAAGCTAAACTGACTTTCAATTGAGTTTATCAAGATAAAAATAACCGAGGGATCGGGGTACTCAGGGAATAACCCGCTCAGTGCAGTTTCACATTTTTCGAGCCCGACTCGCTCTTGGCTGATTATTTTTTGTAATTATAATGGTTTAGTGATTGGGCTGCACAGCAATATCAAAGAAAGGTAAACAAATGACAAACATTTTATGTTTTGAAGAAAGCCGACACAGAAGTGTTAGCGCGACGGAAATTCCGCGAAATTCGTTTTTTATGAATTTGCGAGCAATTTTGGCCTGTCTTACCATAACCACAGATTACTGAATAGTTACTACGTAACCATAACCTAGGCAAGACAAGGCATATGTGTGCTTGATTATCATGATTCTTCTTGTTTGCTTAGCTTTTCTGCGAATGTTAGCCGCTAATTCCTATTTACACTTAAATTTATTTATGACTACCTCATTGGTCTAGTGGTCGCAAACGCGACTGCTACTCGTGAGGTCCTGGGTTCGATTCCCGGGTCGAGCAATGTGTTATTGGGATTTTTCATTATGGGATTTCTCAGTAGAAGCCCGGAGTCTGGATGTGTGCCTAATTGTTAGCAATAGGGTCACCCCTATTACAATGGGACTTAAACATAACTGGTGAAATGTGGCTGTACTGAAGGTACGAATCTGCATAACATTTCAGGGAATGTGTTTTCATATCTTACTTTAATAGTTTAGAAATAGGTAAGTATGATTATTGATAAGTTCTAGTCGTACTATAATACTGATTGTTTTACTACCGTACCTACCAGAAGACATTTAGGGTTGGAATCCTAAATGCCCTCTGTTAAAACACAGTGATACAGAACGGAGCGCTATTGGTACGGATACCAATAAGGTATAAGTTCCAAAATGGCTTAAAAGGAACCCTGTGACTGTCTCTTTTTCTGTCATAGCTACATATTCTTTTTTACTAATTTGTTCTTTATAATGCTTACCCAACTGTATTATAAGTAAAAGAATTGTAAAATATATTTTATTTTGATTGCAACAGGAGCTCGGTTGGGAGATTGAACTTTTCAACAGGAAATACTGGGACAAACGGGGTATCACAATATGAAAGGACTTTTTTTGCAAAGTGAAAAATATGAAATAAATCTAGGAGATGAATGTTTATAAAACACATTGCAGGTAACATAAAAAACATCTCTAACAAATGCATTTTTTTTAAAACCGGTAAAAGGCCTTCACAAACAAAATTAGTTGTTACGCAATCGCAAAAAATAAATATTTTACTTCGATCAGACTCGCTGTTTGTCAGTTTTTTTTTTAAATATACCTCTCATGATTCAATATTCTTTGGAATATAATTGGCGGGTATTATTTATTCATTGTAACTTTATTTATCAACACTTGGTAAACGAAACAAAAGAACTTCAAAACAAATATTGAGAACAATACTTTTGTCTAGGCTAAATAAACTTTCAACAAAAAAAAATTGAGACAATAGAAAATAAACAATGGCATGACTATGACCGGAGCTCCACTACTTTTTCAGGAGTTGGATGGAGTTTCCGGCCTTACGATATTATGAAGAGTCGTTTATTCAACAATACCGTAGGAAGAAATAAAAAAAACAATTGTCTTTATGAGAAATATTATTCATAGATGTATTATTGTCAGTTGTGTGAACTATTCTTGTCGTTTATTTTTAACATTAATTATAACAAACCTTTGTTTTAATGATAAGTCCCGTGTCCTTTTTGATGTTGAATAACTTGACGTAACTTAAAATAGACTAACATAGCCAATAGCCATTGCGTCGATCACAGATGCGATGTGTGGGATTTGTGCTTCCATAAGCACCCGTGCCTTTACCCGAATGCCCGACGCGACGTGCCTGAAATGTGTATTAGCCTAAATATGTTTGTTCCTATGAAACCGCTCTATAAACGAAACGCATGGGCCGATTTTGGTGAAATATCCGTCGTTAGATTCGTTTTGATAACGCGAGTGTCACTGACTTAATTGTAATCATACAAACTATAGTGGAGGATTTTTCTTCAGTGTTTAGCAGTGTTTGAATGGTAAATTGAAAAAAAAAACTATGAAATTGAACAATTCCATTTTGGGGTATCAAAATAAAGGACTCGATGAGAGGATCCAAAAAATGTAAAACGCTAAAACGTAGAAAGTAAAAATAACTAAAATAACATCAAATCTGAAATTGAACTAAAATAACTGCCACCAACTACAACACGACGCTAAAACGTCAAATATTTATATTTTTTTGTTGTATAACATCCTATTAATATTATAAATATGAATGTTTGTGAGGATAAATGAATATTGTTACTCTTTCAGAAAAAAACTACTGAACGGATTTTGATGAAACTTTATTATTTTATTATTCAAAACTTAAAATAGCTTATTAAATTCTTTCAAAACAATGGCTATAATTAATTAAGATACACACGTAGAATTAGTAGTAGTATAAAAATAACGTATGAGACTCATGAGATGACGAGGCCTGACATGTCATACAGTGAATGATATTTTTGTTTTTTAAACCTTAAAAGTGAATAAAGTGAGAATTGTTTTTTTTGTTCCGTGGACCTTCAATCAAACTTTTTTGTTGGATAAATTAAAATCTGTTCAGTATATACAGCCAATTTTTACAAGTTGTTGTACTAATTGATTGAGTTAATAAAGGGTGTAATTTGTAAAACAACCCTTTCAATGGAACGAGCGCAAAAACCAACAACCATGTATAAATAAGACCGCAATCATTTGCGTGAAATAGTAAGTAAGTTTGTGTCTACCATTAAATAATAAAATGAAAAAAGATTCGTTATGTTTGTTTTATTTTGTTTGTAGTATCCTAAAGCTTCAATAATTCTTCAACTATTTAATTTCAACGCCATTAAATGAAAGTAATTAGAATAGTGAATGTGTGGTGGTATCTCGTAGTTGTCTTAGAATTTTGACTGGAAGCAAGGCCGTTCAGTGGGTTTAGTAGCACTATGATTTTGGCAAAGCGAGTTAGTATAAAAATAAAGAACGCGTGTCCTGAGTATCAGTCGCTGATTGTACTCCGTAAACAAATCAACAGAATGTTCTCCAAAGTAAGTGCATTTTAGCTTAACTTGTGTCTCCATCAATAATACCGATGCCCTGATCTTTTTTTATATAATCTATAAAAGACTAAAATAACTGACTTGATTGCAAATCCCCTTTTATGATTATTAAAGGGCATTTGCAGTAAATAGGATAAGTGTTTACTTATCCTTTATTCATGTTTTTTAATAAGGGATAAGTGTGTTTACTATTTGTGACTCTACTCTGTCTTTACATAGTAGTCACTAATAGTAAAAACGTTACATTGATCAGTTCCAGGGTTTGGCAACACTTTACCTCACCTTTATAAGGACATGAATACTAATGTCATTTTTGTGTAGATCGTAGCATTGTGCAGTTTGGTGGCAGTGTGCCAGGCTGGTCTGCTGACCGCCCCCGTGCACTACTCCTCTGCTGCAGCAGTCTCCTCCCAGAACATCGTGCGTCATGACCAGCCTGCCCAACACGGCTCGGTTGCCTACCACGCTGCCCCGGCTGCCTACGCCTACCACGCGGCCCCTGCTGCCGTTGCCTACCATGCTGCCCCTGCCCCTGTCGCTTACCACGCCGCTCCCGTCGTCGCCCACGCTGCTGAGTTCGACGTAAGTTATCCGAAATAGTATAAAACACACGTCTTTTATTTTTGTAGTATCGCAAACTCATTCATTTTCTTTTCACAACAGGCTCACCCCAAATACGAGTACAACTACTCTGTAGCTGACGGCCACACCGGCGACAACAAGTCCCAGCAGGAGTCCCGCGACGGTGATGTTGTGAAGGGCTCGTACTCATTCCACGAGGCCGACGGCTCCATCAGGACCGTGGAGTACTCCGCCGATGATCACAGCGGCTTCAACGCAGTGGTGCACAACTCCGCCCCTACAGCCGCCCCTGTACTTGTGAAGGCCGCTCATGCGTACGTCGCGCCAGCTCATTACTACCACCACTGAAGCAACCACCCAAAACAATGTTGATCATTAATTATTTATTGTAATATATGAATAAGTTCGATACAAATGTATTATATTTTTTTTAACTTATCTAGTAGTTTCTTCAATTTATTGAAGAGCTACAAAATCAGTGAAGACCTACCAAATAAGGCCATTGCTTGCCTGTAAATATCTTTAGTATTATGATTAAGGTGGGATACCTATTATTGCTAAGGGCATGCAATGTTGATGGACTACTTGAGTTTGCTGCCTGGGTGTACTCTTCAAAAAACATAAAGAAAACATCTACGAGTATACATAATCAATTTAACTTTATACGACAACATAACAAACAACACGTCATCAGAAATACCTTAAAACAAAGCAATACTGTAACTCAATCTTGACGTACAGTAGGTCTTCGATAGAGTATATCACAAACGACAAGTGTGCTAAAAAAAATCACTTGTTTCACTTCTACTGCAACATTGTGGAATCTTATCCAATTAATAGAACTAATTTTATCTAATACGTTAAACGCCAAGTGATCCAAAAACAATATATTTTCAATTGTGTCTCGTTTTCTGGCAGTTAAGGTGTTAAGTCAAGAAAGATGATGCCTCTAGTCTCCATTACATACTAGCAGGAGTGTCTCAACATTTTGTAGGAGTGTAAAATAGACTATTAGCTGGATGTGGTAACATGAAAGAGATAACTTTGAGATATTCTGTTTAATATAACATCCGTCCCCACAACAAGGGTTACCGTTAGGACTTAATTTTGATGCCATAAGCAAAATGAAGTGTGCTCAACATCAAAACTGAAATAAAAGTGGGGCATCGCGACGTAAAGGTCTCGCTGAGCACATATAGACTCTGACAGACTAAGAACTGGCAGTTATCGCGAGCTTTAGTTACTTATCACGAAGGATGTGTACCAGTGCAAGAGCATTTAGAGAGCCCAAGTAATTGTGATTGAAATATATCAATTCAATAATGGAACTCAGAACAACATCTTAAAACAAATATCAAATGCTCTGAAAGTTAACGAACTCCTGATGTTAACTGGAACACTGTCGAAGGAGAAAGCAGGTCACATCGAGACTGGAGAACCACTCACCATCACTCCAACCAACAAGCAGCTTCACTTGACGCTTTTCTGGTGGTCGCCACTGTTCATTCTGGTTTTCAGGAGTTGCGGTGGTTTTATGAATGGCGGGCTCGTCCCAAAAAGCAGCTGCACTCACAATACAAGTTGGTTCAGTGGACTAAAAACACGTAACAAACTATAGGTACCTATGTAACCTGTAGCACGCTGCTATGCCATAAAGAGAATTGCTCCTGATGAGAAATAACTCTTACCTGTCAGACCTTTTTACTTATTATCTGCTCATCGTTGTTCAAATTAATTGCATGAAAAAGCACATTATAAAAGAAGTTCGTTACGACATATGCCTAAGTCAATAATGTGTTTTTCGTTTTATATTTATGTTTCATATACATAATATTATATATAGCAGCGTATGAAACAAACGAAAAACGAATAAAACAATAGAGTAATATTTTGAGGTGAAATATTAAAAGCAAATAAATGAAAATGATGACTAAAATACCGTTTGTCTAATCATCGCTAAAAGTGACTCAAATTTAACTCAAAGGAAAAAGTCTGGCATTCTGATATAACTTTGGAAGCAATGCAATCTGACTTCTATGGTCCCATGGTCACTGCAGCCGGATGACCAAAGGAACTTCTCAAGAAAACATGAACGACCAGTCGTGTTTGAGCTCATTGCTCACCCTAAATGGAGACCAGGATGTAATGGAACCGGAGGTTCTCAACTGAACACGATAGATTTTTCGTATTTGGGCTCGTTTGACCCTTAACTTAATTTAGGGTAACTTTACTTTTGAAACTAATTTTGCCAAACCCAAACTTTATCATTGAGGTAAGTTAAAGTCAATTTAGGTGATATTAGACAAGCTTTACTCAAATAGATAAACGACTACATTTTACAGACATATTAATTAAAAATGCGATACAGAAGACAATTTAAAAGTATAAAAAACTGAAGACAAGTGAGAGATTATAAAGAAACTTACTCTAATAAAGCGTTAAACTCCTAAACTATAAATAAAAGCTATATACAGATCTGATGTTTTGGAAGCCCTGGAAAAGAGGCTTCTTAAATTATTTTTTGGATGTTTTAAAATCAAAACTCTTTATATATACGGTATATTTTATTTCTATTTTGAGATTATAAAATTAACCTTAAATGCTTGAAAACCATCTACATATACTTTTTATGTCCTGTAAACATATCATAAAACTTTACTTTACTTGTCTATCAATAGTTTTAAAAAGGTCTTCTTATAACTATCTTAGCATCGGCATCAAGATGTCAACTGCTGGGTATCGGCCTAAAAATATCTGCCTGACATAATGACATGACACGACTTGTGAAATTACTGGCAATCGCCGATGTACCTTCAGTGAATGGATTGATTAGTGTTACCATATAACCTGAAGCAAGGTCGCGTATAGCTTGTTTGACAACTTCCACTACTTATACTAGAATGTGTTAATACGCAATGATCTGTGTTATAAATAGTTTAACTTTGAGATTTAGATTATCATATCACCTTCTGATCACAAAAGAAACAACATGTTCTCCAAAGTAAGTTACAGAAAGAAAAAAAATACTATTTAGATAAATAAATAATTGCTTGTGTACTAAATCAAGTTATTTAATTTCCAGGTGTTAGCTCTGTGCGCGTTTGTGGCTGTGGCCCAGGCTGGTCTCCTGGCCGCGCCTGCTCACTACTCTCCCGCCGAAGCGGTCTCATCGCAAAGCATTGTGCGTCACGATCAGGCTCAGCTCCACGGTGCTCACGTAGCTAAGCTTGCCGTCGCCGCTACCCCTGTCGCCTACCACTCTGCCCCAGTTGCCTACCACGCGGCACCAGCTCACTACTCTTCTGCAGCAGCTGTCTCTTCCCAAAACATTGTGCGTCACGACCAGGCTGCCGTACACGCCGCCCCTGCCAACGTTGCCTACCACGCTCCTGCCCAGGTTGCCTACCACGCTGCTCCTGCCCAAGTTGCCTACCATTCGGCTCCTGCCCAGATTGCCTACCACTCCGCCCCTGCCCAGATTGCCTACCACTCCGCCCCTGCCCCCGTCGCTTACCATGCTGCCCCAGCCCATGTCGCCTACCACGCAGCCCCCGTTGCCAAAGTTATCGCTCACCAAGAAGAGATCGCCTACCCCAAGTATGAGTACTCATACTCGGTTGCTGACGGCCACACCGGCGACAACAAGTCCCAGCAGGAGTCCCGCGACGGTGATGTTGTGAAGGGCTCGTACTCGTTCCATGAAGCTGATGGCTCTGTCAGGACCGTGGAGTACTCCGCTGATGACCACAGTGGTTTTAACGCAGTGGTGCACAACACCGCCCCTACTGCGGCGCCAGTTCATGTTAAGGCGGCGCCCCTGCTCGTGAAGGCCGCACCCGCTATCCAGTACTTCCATCACTGAAGTGGTAATGCTCACATAGCTTTAGTTGTATATTGTTGTTAACTTCGTACTAAATACAAATAAGTTCGAAATCATAAACGTGTTGTATTTTCATTTACTTATGGTTAATTTAATGGGTATTATTGTGACCACGCTTGGCATACTAGATTTTATTAGTCTCTACACTTCGCCACTTTATTTTTTTATATTTCTATTATGAAAATATTAATACCGACAACTTGGCTTTATTCAGTAACATAATAACTAGTTGATGCATAGTTCATTAACCTCATTTAAGATGGATGCTATCAGAACGCAATCAGCATTATGATGTCATAATTGATATTGCCGAAAGCTCTCTTTTATAAAAAATGGCTTATTATTATGTTTAAATTGGATCAAGTTTCGTCAGCTGCACTACATGCAAAATACTTAAGACTACAAATGTTAACAACTGGCTCTGCAAATATGTTCGCGGTTACATCTACATTCTACGAGGCGTCAATTTAAGTAAGAGGGAAGCTGAAGAAAACATAAGGTACTTATTAGTAGTCTCATCAGTTGTTGTTGTTTGAATGTTATGGATATGGTGTATTATATACCTTTAGTGTGTATTTTATTGTATTTACTGGCACTATTGCCTGGCCTTTTACAATGGCGGTAGAATTGCTTTTCCGTACCTTTGAAGGGAAGCCGGTAGGATACGAGTTGTATGGACACTTCGCCATTGTTTTACATTATTAATTTTATCAATGCATATTATAAGATATTCCAACAGTTGAAATTATTTCATAACATATACCTTTAGATGGTACATATTATGTTACTTAAACACCTGTTTCGTCTACTCATCATCATTTCGTAGGCAGGTAGCTAATGGATATTATTGCTTACCCATTTTAATTAGATTGAAAACATAAGATACATTTATGTATGTCCGAGTACATTAAGTATAAGATTTTCATTTGAATGCAAAAATGAATGCAAATATACTTTTAAATACTTATACTTTTTTTTTATAGTAGAAAGTAGTCGTGTTTAACTAAAAATAAATGTTTATATAATTAATTTTGCCCGTATCTTGGTCCGCGTGTATCCCGTATGAATTTTGATAAATCCTGAAGCACATTTTTCACCTTTCAAGTGGCATCGGCCACTTTGATTAAGTTCTAGTGTACTGATTTTGATGCTCTGCTCTTTCAATATAAATACATACAATACTTATAATAATATAAATACCTGGTTTCCGCAGTGGCTGAGCGCTGCTGCGCCACGTGTCGCGAGTTCGATCCCCGCACGGAATATGTGTTTGGGAATTTTTAATGTTTATAAACGCATCCACGATTCAGGAGAAATTACTAGTATGGGGTAACGTACTTTATAAAAAAATAAAGAAAGGCAGTTCTTCTGGGTTAATATGGGATCTGAATCATAGGTATGTTATTGTACGTTATGA
Source organism: Phlogophora meticulosa (assembly GCA_905147745.2). Lineage (NCBI taxonomy): Eukaryota > Metazoa > Arthropoda > Insecta > Lepidoptera > Noctuidae > Phlogophora > Phlogophora meticulosa. The sequence goes on along the minus strand of LR990520.1, from coordinate 12,115,944 downwards.
ATTAGGCATAGGTAATTGAATAGTACCTGGTACACTGTTTCAGTATTTTTTATACGAGTAGTTTGAAACACTAATTGGATGGTCACGACCACGTCCCGACAGTGTTGCTCTCATTAAATAACAGTGAAACAGCAAACTGTACATACACGACTGCTACTTCTACTTTTCGAATCGATGGAAAATTAACGACTTCAGCAGCCTAGCTTTCTTCAAACTATGTTGAGGTCGGCTTCCAGTCTAACTGGATGCAGCTGAATACCAGGATTCTACATCGAACTTCTGCCTATTTGACTGTCATAACCCAGTAACTTGGTAATACGATACCCCTAGGTTAGACTGGTTGTGAGACTTTTAAGCCTCCGTAACGTCTGAACTGATGAAATATAATATAACGTAATACAAATAAACCCAGCAGGTGGACACGTTCATTTCATGTCCTTAAAGTGCAGGTGAGGGGGCGGGGGGGGGGGGGGGGGACAATAACATATTTTGCTACGTATTAATTAAAAAGATAATGCTGGACAATTCACACAGCAGCATCTAGCCCCAAACTAAGCAGAGCTCGTGTTATGGGTACTAGATGACTGATATACTTCATACAATATATTGCATAGATAGATTATTTTTTATACATAGCAAATACCCAGAACACCCGGGACAAATCTTTGTGGATCGTACAAACATTTGTCCCAGGCCGGGAATCGAACCCGCAACCTCCTGCGTCGCAGGCGGACCTTCACCCGCCGCGCCACATCGGTCGTCATTCGTCATTTATTATTAGTAGCGGCCGGCTATAGTCAATTAATTAGTTTTCATATAGGCTACTGCAGGTGTCGTCTAGGTGACAGATGGCAACTGGGGTTGAACGAATCAGGGTTGTAGGTAGTAGGTGCTGCTGTGTTAAAACATATGCCTACGAAACTATTCCTATAGACTTAGTGTACCCACTGTAAAAACGGCTCTCATGCGTAAGAGTGTATTCTGCATGGCCCCAAAATTATACAACAAGCTACCAAAGGCATACAAAGATTTGAATATTAATAGTTTTAATAAAAGCATGAAGAAATTTTTAATAAATAAATGCTACTATAATGTTGACGAATATTTAAATGACGTAATTTAGACACTTGTAGGTATTATTATTTTGATTTCTGTACTTTTAATTTGATATTATCTTATTATGGATTCTAGGCCAAACATGTTGAAACTTTTTTTTTTGTAATCGTTCCAACTGATTCTCAACCTACGCATGTTTTTGACAAATAAAATTATACTATCTTATCTTATGTTTCAGCTACAAGCAGGCACTCATCACTCTCGTTTCTAACTCCTCCGCTGTTGTAAGTAATTACGTTGCGGGCAACGTAATTACTTAATCAGAAAAGAACACACAGTCCTGGAGAAATTATTCAACTGTCTTGGATCCCGATCCAAGACAGTTGAATAATTTCTCCAGGACTCGGAGGGCTTCATTGTCTCGACGCTTTTCTGGTGGTCGCCACTGTTGATTCTGGTTTTCAGGAGTTGCAGTGGTTTGAGACTAGTGTGGTGAACTTGTCCCATTTAAAAAGCAGGCACTTACACATCATTCAATCAAATGTAGCCATGTATAAAAAAATATTAAATATTCACATGCATATTATAACAATCTACTCTGAACCCAAAACAATTTATTTTACTTACAGGGATTACAATAATAGTACTAGTCTGTTATCGTTCCACTGCAGGGTAAAGGCCTCTTCTCATACAGAGAAGACACGAGTATTTATCACCACGCTTGCGATTTATACTTATGACTTGTATTAGTGCAGAGTTAAATTGTTAACACCCACATTTCGCAACTTATGTTGTAAGTCCCATGTAATAGGGGGCAAGCCTATTGCCATCACCCGGGTACTAGATGACTGATATACTTAATACAATACATAACAAAGATAGATATTTTTAAACCATACAAACATTTGTCCCAAGGCGAGAATCGAACCCGCAACTTCCTGCGTCGCAGGCGGACCTTCGCCCGCCACGCAACATCGGTCGTCAGTCAAATAAGAATAAAGACAGGTTAGTTATACTTAATATTAAGCCATAAGAAATTTAAGTCTCGTGCGAATCTTTTGAAACCTTACGGTGAATGGATTGACTCGCAAAACTATGTGACCCACCACAAGGTTGTAAATATCTTGTCTAACAACCTCTGCTGCCTACACTCGATCAATTGTCAACGGGTATAAAGCCACATGCGCAAAATAAAAATGTATCATTAAGAGTTAGATCATACAAACAGCTTCATCAAAATGTTCTCCAAAGTAAGTTTGCGGATAAAAATGAGTTTAGACATACTTACTTTCAAAGGGTTATACGCATAGAAAGTCGTTTACTAGAAAATTACATGGAAAATGTTCAATAATAACTAATATTACTTTCAGATCGTAACTCTGTTCGGTTTAGTGGCGGTGTGCCAGGCTGGTCTTCTGACCGCCCCCGTGCACTACTCCTCTGCTGCGGCTGTCTCCTCCCAGAACATCGTGCGTCACGACCAGCCTGCCCAACACGGCTCGGTTGCCTACCACACCGCCCCAGCTGCCTACGCCTATCACACGGCTCCTGCCACCGTTGCCTACCACGCTGCCCCTGCCCCTGTCGCTTACCACGCCGCTCCCGTCGTCGCCCACGCTGCTGAGTTCGACGTAAGTCATCCGAAATAGTATTAGACGCACGTCTATTATTTTTGTAGTATCACAAACTCATTTCTTTTCTTTCGACAACAGGCTCACCCCAAATACGAGTACAACTACTCGGTAGCTGACGGCCACACCGGCGACAACAAGTCCCAGCAGGAGTCCCGCGACGGTGATGTTGTGAAGGGCTCGTACTCATTCCATGAAGCCGACGGCTCCATCAGGACCGTGGAGTACTCCGCCGATGACCACAGCGGCTTCAACGCGGTGGTGCACAACTCCGCACCCACCGCCGCGCCCGTGCACGTCAAGGCCGCTCCCGTTTACGTTGCTCCCGCTCAGTACTACCATCACTAGACCAAAAATATTATTTATTTAAAATAAACCTTTATTGAAGTAAAATATGACGTCATTTAATTTATCCCATAATATACATGTTTGCCGAAATTTACACAACGAGAATGATTAGATGTAGATGCATTGTTTATACGCTGGCGTATCTGTACATCTGACGCAGGCATTGCTATCGTAAGTTTTAGTAATAACAATATCGCCTGTGCCCCTTGGAATATGTTACACAAATAATATTCATTATTCTTGATAAAGGAACACATATACTCGTACTATAATATTATTCAATCATAACATATCAAGAATGCAAAATGTGCCCGTGTAATATCCATCTACATCACGATTATGCGCAAAAGCCACGTCGCCATTTTTTTTTTGTTTTAAGGATGTCGTTGAAAATAAATAATCCGACTTTTTACAAGCTTTTTAGCTTTAATGACACATTCGTTAATACACATGTTTTAGTAACACTGAATGCCTCTGTATTCAATTTAACCTTACAGTATTATAGTGCCTGACTGCATAAAAATTTCAATTATCTGGGGACAGTATTTAAAAGATCCAAAAATCCCTGCAATTTATCGCCCGGTATAAAAATGTTTCACAGCTCTTTTAAAGAGACTACTGGCAAACCTACGTAGAAAAATAATAATTACACGTACTGGCGGACAATCAATGTGGCTTTTGGATCAGAAGGTCCACGGAAGATGCAGATACAAACTAGGCAGTCTTTCTCACGCTCAACCTTAGTCAAAGACACATATTTACTGGTATTTTCCTGGAACTTGCAAGAGCGTTCGATACGATGTCTAAATACATTCTGATTTAGAAAATGTCACTTCTAGGAGTGCATGGGCTAGGAGAATATTGTGGTGACCTAACCACCGTACATTTTGATGTACCCAAGGGAAGTATATCGAGTCCTACTCCTGGTAGACATTTACATAAATATAATCTTAGCACCAAGAAACTCCGAGTTGCATATTTTCACATATTCCCTTCATGGGAAAACATTAAGGGTAAAAGCTGTTGCCCAAAGCACCAACATATTATTTTTAAGTTTATTTTTAGTTTCCATGATTTCCATACCTAAAATACAGAGAAAATTAAACCAATCCCGTCCGATTTTCAAAATTAGGATAGTAGGTTGTAAAATCAAACCTAGCTTTTGCACATCATCATCAGCCTAGCCTTTTTCCTACTATTTTGAGGTCAGCTCCCAGTTAAACCAGAGAATACCAGTATTTTACATGGAGCGACTGCCTATCTGACCACCAGAGCCCATTTATTACTGGGAAATTACTGGGAAACACGATACCCCTTGGTATGACTGGTTGTTAGACTTTCGGGCTTCGAACTATCCGTAACGACTGTCAAAAATCTACAAATGACAGCCAGGACCAACGGCTTAACGTGCTTTCCGAGGCACGGAGGAGTAGTACATGTAGTGAGCGGTCACCCATCTACAGACTGACCTCGGCAAGCAAAGATTAATCTTCGATCAACCCGTGTGGCTGCTGTCATATCGCCACCAGCTCCTCTAATACATAATGATATACCTACCAACCTGTTACTGTCCCACTGCAGGGCAAAGGCCTCTTCCGATACAGAGAAAGTACTCGATTGCCTAATGCTGTTTCGTCGCGACGTTTCCCTCACCTATGCTGGTGATGTCAAGTAAAACGTCACATTAGAACTTGTTCAGTTTTTAACCCACAATCTTATGCATAAGAGGCGAGGACTTTACTATACAGCCATCACATCATCTTTGCATATGACCTACTAAAAAATAATATGTGACACATACTCGTAGGTTATAAAACCAAGTTCGAAAACACGTCATACTTTTTTATCGTACCTACGTTAAATTATCGTCCAGAAAAGGCTTGTTGAGTGAATGTTAATATTAAGTAATAAAAGTAACAGCTGTAGTCTTTCGAATTTCGTTTTCCGGTATAAGAAGGTTAAGGCTTTAATATTATTAAAGACGCGAGCACATCAAACTATTCCAAACTGACAAATTTTCCCAATTGAACATGAACCTAATGCTTTTGTAATTAAGTCGATAAACCATCAAAGCTATTTGACAGATTGGGGTAGCTTGATGTGCTGGACTTTATACATAAGTACATACATAAACTTGTTAATATTACAGCATTAACCTTTAGGTCACACAAATGAATAGGCCTTACTTTTAATGAGAAAGAATAGGTTGAACTGTTCCCAATAATGGTTTGCGAATTAGTGAATGGATTCGCGAAACTATGTGACCGACTAAGGTCACAGTAAGCTGGTTCTATAACTTGTAATTTGAACTTGTACGACCATCGGCTAGTATATAAACTAAATCTATTAGCTGAAATGTATCACTCATTGTTAGATCACAAGTCAAACAATATGTTCTCTAAAGTAAGTCAATCTATAATTCATTTTAATAAATTTATTATTTAAAGCAGCATTTATTTATATGCACCAGACAACACACAAATATTTAAAAATCAAATATGTGTAGTATTTACAAAGTCTCTTTTCATATCTGCCTGTGTAACCGAGTTTTTCTTTTAAAATACGCAACAGATTGTGATGCGACCATTACTGTAATATATAGAATTTATTCAGGAAGGCCGTGTTTCTAAAATTTTATAAAAATAATCTACATGTTTTTTAAAACATAGTAACCATGCATCTTTTTTTAATTTGCAGATCGTAGCACTTTGCGGTTTGGTGGCGGTGTGCCAGGCTGGTCTGCTGACCGCCCCCGTGCACTACTCCTCTGCTGCGGCAGTCTCCTCCCAGAACATCGTGCGTCACGACCAGCCTGCCGGTCACTTCGCCGTAGCCTCCCCCGTCGCCTACCACTCTGCCCCAGCTACTTACGCATACCAGGCTGCTCCAGCTGTCGCCTACCAAGCTGCTCCTGCTCGTTACTCCTCGGCTGCTTCTGTTTCTTCTCAAAACATCGTGCGTCACGACCAGCCAGCCCAACACGTAGCCGTTGCCGCTCCCGTCGCCTACCACGCGGCCCCAGCTGCCTACGCCTACCACGCGGCCCCTGCCCCTGTAGCCTACCACGCCGCTCCCGTCGTCGCCCGCTCCGCTGAGTTCGACGTAAGTCGTCATGTCGTACAAAATAGTTTATGTAGCAAATAGATTGACTTTATTGTAAGACAAACTCATTTTGTTTATTTTTATTCACAGGCTCACCCCAAATACGAGTACAACTACTCGGTAGCTGACGGCCACACCGGCGACAACAAGTCCCAGCAGGAGTCCCGCGACGGTGATGTTGTGAAGGGCTCGTACTCGTTCCACGAAGCCGACGGCTCCATCAGGACCGTGGAGTACTCCGCCGATGACCACAGCGGCTTCAACGCAGTGGTGCACAACTCCGCCCCTATTGCCGCCCCAGTACTTGTGAAGGCCGCTCATGCATACGTCGCGCCCGCTCATTACTACCACCACTAGAACAAAAGAAAAACTATTTATTAAACACAAAAACTAAGTGGACATGCTTGTATTTTATTTATCGACGTTGTATTTTTAAGACAATCTCAGATGTAGTTGATGTTCAAACTCAACGTTTCGGGCGTTTATTACGTGTAACGTCAAAAATGGTACAAATCTGCAGGCACATAAATAAAGTCACTATAAACATGGCAATCACGAGTGACACAGGAACTCGACAGTAAACTGAAATCTTGTTGAGTAGGTTATCATTGTACCAAACAATCCTCAGCAAACTATATAGATACTAGCTTCCGCTTTTGGTTTGTTGATAAAAAGTAGCCTATGTCCTTCCCGGGGTGCAAATCCGTTCAGTGGTTTAGGCGTGAAAATGTAACAAACAAACTTACTTTCGCATTTATAAAATTATATATAATAAGTTAGGATTACGAGTACGAGTACTATGAGTATAATAATATTCATAATTTACCTTTAAACCATGAACATTTTACACACAGTGTAAAAAATAACGAACACGCAGACCTGTGACAGTGGGTGATTTTTTTACATTAACTACTACAACTACGCACTCTACTATATAGGATGGAAGGGACTCCTAAGTCTGATACCTACCTGATATGACTTAGATTTATGATTCTGAACCTCAGGGGGTTCAGCCATGATTTTTTTTGTCGGCTTTTTCCTCATTTTCACGTTTTTTCTGATTTGTATTTTTTACTATAAACTTAAAAAAGTCATAATAAAGTTATCATTCATATCAAAAACATGAAAATTTTAATTAAAATGTAAATAACATACGGCTTTCATGAAAAATCTCATTGCATTGTATCATTACTTGTTCACAATTTGAAGTAAAAATCATTTGTCCCAGGGCGGGAATCGATAACAATTCAATTAAATAAACACAAAATATGGCACAAAATCATTGTATACAGTAGTACATAAATAAACATGTAAATACTTATCCTACTAAATATCTCTTATCTAATCAAAATAAACTAGCCTTCAATAACACATTAATTTATCTACATCAATATTAATAAATTACAAATTGAAAAGTGATGAATTCATAGTAGGTATCAGTTTGTGCTTCGACATCCCTTCCACCCTGTTTGTGCGCATTGGAACAGTTACAATTTTTATTTTTGATCTTACCACCTCGCTGCGGGCGGAGCATTACTTTTTTACATATTTTTTCAAAAAGCTTATTATAATTTTTTGTTTTTTTTTTTGTAAAAATGTGAAAATTACAAAGAGCAATTTAACCTTACAGTATTATAGTGGCTGACTGCTTAAATATTTTTCAAATACAACATGTAAAACATCCAAAAATTCCTGCAATTTATCGCCCGGTATTAAATTTGTGTAACTGGCAAACCTACGTAGAAAAATAATAATTACTCGTACTGTCGGACAATCAATGTGGCTTTTGGATCAGAAGGTCCACGGAAGATGCAGTTCCAAACTAGGCCGTCTTTATCACGCTCAACCTTAGTCAAGGACACAATATTTACTGGCATTTTCCTGGACCTTGCAAAACCGTTTAATACGATGTCTAGTTTCATCGTGAATAAGATAATGTCGCTTCTACGAGTGCATTGTGTTGCCTTGGACTGGTTAGTTTGTACGTCTCTTATGAAACGAAAATATTATATTAGATATTTGTTCCGGGAGGGACTCGAACCCACGACACGTGGAGCAGCAGTCGATCGCTCGGTCGCTGCGCTAACTCTGCCGTCAATAATTATGGTCCAGGATGTGACTGTCCCACTGCAGGGCAAAGGCTTTTTCTGATATAGAGCAGGCGCAAGAACGGATCAACATCAACACGCGTCTAATTTTATCGTGAATAAGATAATGTCGCTTCTACGAGTGCATTGTGTTGTCTTGGAATGGTTAGTCCAAGTTTTCGCCTCTAATGAAACGAAAATATTGGTGCAGCTTCGCTTAAACTAATGAAACATCAGCAATAATTCATAGAACATGATGCGTAAAAAGTCTGGAATAATTATACTGCGAAGAAAAACAAATGCCTGCAACTCTGTTTCAGTTCAATCCTTTGTTACGTGCTTTGAAGCTGTTTAACTTGATGAAAATATGTGTTTCAGTCTATGATTTCCATACCTAACATTACAGTGAAAATGTAACCAATCCCTTCCAATTTTCAAAATTGGATACGTAGGTAGTAAAATCAAACCTAACCGTTGCACATCATCACCTGCCTAGCCTTTTTCCAACTATCTTGGGGTCAGTTTCCAGTCTAACCGGATGCAGCTAAATACCAGTATTTTACATGGAGCGGTTTCCTATCTAATCTCTACAACCCATTTAGTGGGCAACACGATACCCCTTGGTATAACTGTTTGTTAGACTTTCTGGCTTCTAACTACCCGTAACGACAGTCATAGATCTACAAATGACAGCCGAGCAAACGGCTTAACGTGCTTTCCGAGGCACGGAGGAGTCTCGATATGTTATGAACAGTCACCCATCCACTGGCTGAGCTCAGTAAGCGTAGCTTAACCTTCGATCAACCCGTACGGCCGGTTTTATATAGCCACGACCTCCTCACACATATTATTTTTAAACGTTGCCCCACACTAAGAATGGCTCCTGTATCGTGGGTGCGTTCAAAAACATTTAAAGTCACATACATGAACAGCCAGACCCGAAACAACTATCTGTAAGCCATACAGATATTTGTTCCGGGAGGGACTCGAACCCACGACACGCGGAGCAGCAGTCGATCTGCACTAACTCTGCCGTCAATAATAATAGTCCAGGATGTGACTGTCCCACTGCAGGGCAAAGGCTTCTTCTGATATAGAGCAGGCGCAAGAACGGATCAACATCAACACGCTTGCTTAACACCTTAACTGCCAGAAAACGAGACACAATACAAAATGTATTGTTTGTCGGTCACTTGGCGTTAAAGGTGTTAATGTTATTTTCTCTCGATATTTTATTTAACCGACCTTAGTGATTTGATATTTAATTGATATTTAAAAATCAAATATGTGTAGTATTTACAAAGTCACTTTTCATATCTGCCTGTGTAACCGAGTTTTTCTTTTAAAATCTAAATAAATTTAGAAATTAAAAATGTCACATTAGAACATGCTCGGTTTTAAACCCACAACCTAATGCATAAGAGGCGAGGAATTAATTATTCAGCCATCACGTCATCTTTGCATATGACCTACTAAAAATAATACATAATTATGTGGCATATACTTGTAAGTTATAAAACCTAGTTCGAAAACAAGTCATACTTTTTTTATCGTACTTACATTAAATTATCGTACAGAAAAGGCTTGTTGATTGAATGTTGGCGACTTCATACCAAGATTAATATTAAGCAGTAAAAGTAACAATTCAATCCATTTATTTATTCTCTCTTCACAATAAAATTAACATTGTTATGGTCTAAGAAATGGTCTTAAAAGTCTTAACTATAGTCTTACAAATTATGTTTATTAACTTGGTGGATATATAATGTATAGAAGCCGAAAGAATTTCCGAAATAAAGTCGAAAAACTATCATATATATTTGATACATTGGGGTAGCTTGATGTGCTGGCCTCTATACATAAGTGCGTACATAAAGTTGTTAATATTACAGCCTTAAAATTCAGGTCATACAAATAAATAGGCCCTACTTTTAATGAGAAAGAATAGGTTGAACTGATCCCAATAATAGTTTGCCAATTAGTGAATGGATTCGCGAAACTATGTGACCGAGTAAGGTCACAGTAAGCTGGTTCTATAACTTGTAATTTGAACTTGTACAACCATCGGCTAGTATATAAACTAAATCTATTAACTGAAATGTATCACTCATTGTTAGATCACAAGTCAAACAATATGTTCTCTAAAGTAAGTCAATCTATAATTCATTTTAATAAATTTATTATTTAAAGCAGCATTTATTTATATGCACCAGACATCACACAAATATTTAAAAATCAAATATGTGTAGTATTTACAAAGTCACTTTTCATATCTGCCTGTGTAACCGAGTTTTTCTTTTAAAATACGCAACAGATTGTGATTCGACCATTACTATAATTTATAGAATTTATTCAGGAAGGCCGTGTTTCTAAAATTTTATAAAAATAATCTACATGTTTTTTAAAACATAGTAACCATGCATCTTTTTTTAATTTGCAGATCGTAGCACTTTGCGGTTTGGTGGCGGTGTGCCAGGCTGGTCTGCTGACCGCCCCCGTGCACTACACCTCTGCTGCGGCAGTCTCCTCCCAGAACATCGTGCGTCACGACCAGCCTGCCGGTCACTTCGCCGTAGCCTCCCCCGTCGCCTACCACTCTACCCCAGCTACTTACGCATACCAGGCTGCTCCAGCGGTCGCCTACCAAGCTGCTCCTGCTCGTTACTCCTCGGCTGCTTCTGTTTCTTCTCAAAACATCGTGCGTCACGACCAGCCAGCCCAACACGTAGCCGTTGCCGCTCCCGTCGCCTACCACGCGGCCCCAGCTGCCTACGCCTACCATGCGGCCCCTGCCCCTGTTGCCTACCACGCTGCTCCCGTCGTCGCCCACTCCGCTGAGTTCGACGTAAGTCATCATGTCGTACGAAATAGTTTATGTAGCAAATAGATTGACTTTATTGTAAGACAAACTCATTTTGTTTATTTTTGTTCACAGGCTCACCCCAAATACGAGTACAACTACTCGGTAGCTGACGGCCACACCGGCGACAACAAGTCCCAGCAGGAGTCCCGCGACGGTGATGTTGTGAAGGGCTCGTACTCGTTCCACGAAGCCGACGGCTCCATCAGGACCGTGGAGTACTCCGCCGATGACCACAGCGGCTTCAACGCGGTGGTGCACAACTCCGCCCCTACTGCCGCCCCAGTACTTGTGAAGGCCGCTCATGCGTACGTCGCGCCCGCTCATTACTACCACCACTAGAAAAAAATAAACTATTTATTAAACACAAAAACTAAGTGAACATGCTTGTATTTTATTTATCGACGTTGTATTTTTAGGACAATCTCAAATGTAGTTGATGTTCAAACTCAACGTTTCGGGCGTTAATTACATGTAAAGTCAAAAATGGTACAAATCTGCAGGCACATAAATTAAGTCACTATAAACATGGCAATCACGAGTGACACAGGAACTGGACAGTAAACTGAAATATTGTGGAGTAAGTTATCATAATACCAAACAATCCTCAGCAAACTATATAGATACTAGCTTCCGCTTTTGGTTTGATGATAAAAAGTAGCCTATGTCCTTCCCGGGGTGCAAATCCGTTCAGTGGTTTAGGCGTGAAAATGTAACAAACAAACTTACTTTCGCATTTATAAAATTATATATAATAAGTTAGGATTACGAGTACGAGTACTATGAGTATAAATAATAATATTCATAATTTACCTTTAAACCATGAACATTTTACACACAGTGTAAAAAATAACGAACACGCAGACCTGTGACAGTGGGTGATTTTTTTACATTTACTACTACAACTACGCACTCTACTATATAGGATGGAAGGGACTCCTAAGTCTGATACCTACCTGATATGACTTAGATTCATGATTCTGAACCTCAGGGGGTTCAGCCATGATTTTTTTTGTCGGCTTTTTCCTCATTTTCACGTTTTTTCTGATTTGTCTTTTTTACTATAAACTTAAAAAAGTCATGATAAAGTTATCATTCATATCAAAAACATGAAAATTTTAATTAAAATGTAAATAACATACGGCTTTCATGAAAAATCTCATTGCATTGTATCATTACTTGTTCACAATTTGAAGTAAAAATCATTAGAAAAAACGTAGGAATAAGTATATGCTGACGAAAAATTTCTACAGTAGGGGGTCCAGAATCATGTGATGAATTCAGAGTATCAGTTTCTGCTTCGACATCCCTTCCACCCTGCATGTGCGCATTGGAACAGTTTTTTTTTTAAAGAAAAACGCACGTTACGCACACAACAGCCTATTTGATTTAATAAAGGGGTGGGGCATTGTTTTATCTAAATTAAAAAAGTTTAGAGTTCTGGCTAAGCTGAGTTAAATCCCGCACGGGATGCTGGATGCAACAGAGGGCGTCAATTGTTTTAATGATTTGGCAGTTTCCGGATAATTGTTGACAGTTTGAATATGTTGAAACAAGTAAAAAAAAAAAAAAATCTTTTATTTCAGACCACTTAGTCCAACATGTTAGTAACAGAAAAAACTTACGATAAGTAAGCAGACACAATAGGCGCGGGCGAATTTTTAGAGATTTTTCTCAGTTTGGCCAGATTTTTGAATTTATTTCACATGAATTTATTCCTATTTTTGTTCTTATTGAGATTTTGGCCCTAAATAACCAGGGGTTCCAGTATGGTCCAGTACAATAAAAAGGGCAAGGCGAAAAAATTTCGCTCAGTTTGGTAATGGTTTCTATACATTAATCAGTAACTGTTGTGCATGATTTTCTATCACGGCGTTTCCCCCTACATTTCAACAGATTCTTTCAATAGGCGAACGCACACAAGAAGACGCAGTAGTATTTAGTACTTTAACATCAAAAAAGGAAGAGTAATTGCAATTATATCGCCTTATTAGTATACAATTATCTGGAAAGTGTTTAACATATGAGTTTCTCTATGTCTGGGATTGTTCGACGAGTTGTGCTGAGTTTTATACACAGTGCTACATCTGTAATTTCTCCGAAGGGTTAAGCAGGGACACCTCTACACCTTTGCCCTACATCTGCAGCACTACCCACATTTCGCCAGTTTGTCTATTTTTGTTATTTGGAACAAAGTAATCCCTGGACCCAAATTTCCTGGTCCAGAATTAACACAAATACCACCACATCATAAAAATACTACCATGTTCACCATAGAAGTGCAGATAAAATAAGATTGATTACAAATATTAAAGAGCAGCTGTTTAGCCCTTAACATACGAATGAGATCGACACCTCATAGTTGAGTTTAAGGAGAGGAGATGATGATGAAGATGGCTATATAACTAAATTTTAGAATTCTCTGTTTCTACATAACAATTAGTAGACATAAACTTGGTAAAGGCGGAAAAAATTGAAATGACAGTTCAGGGTGCCTTTAGAAACTACCTATGTGAAAAAGATAAAAGTGTTCGAAGAGATAAAAAAGAACGAATTTAGAGGAATATTATTTTGCAAGCAAGGAAATGAGCTAGTTTATTTCAGCTAGATGAAAACATTACCCTACTACAGATACGGGGTAGTGTTTTGTTCCATTTTTTTGTATTACACCTGACAGAAAAAAAATACAGGTTCATAACAAAATCAGCTAATGAAGTTAAGTTAATTAGTATAAGAAACTTTAACATTGTGATTGACAATAATCAAATCAACCGATTTTATTTTCCTCTTCCTATTATTTATACGTAATACTAAAGCAAAGGAAATTACATTATTGTCGTTGATGATGGGCTAGCAACCTGTCTCAAGTGAATGGTTTTAGTCCAAATCTATGTCACCAAGTATAAGGTTACTCAGAGCTTGTTCTACAACTTACACATGCGTTTGAATCGCCGACAACTTACTCATAGGTATATAAACTAACCGTAGTCGACAATTGTATCATTCAGTGGTTGATCTCATTACTGAAACAAACTAATCAACATGTTCACCAAAGTAAGCCAATGGCTTTCAAAATTGATTTAAATGATTAAGTAATAACATTTTACTCAATCAAAAACTCTACTTTCAGCTCGTAGCACTGTGCGGTTTAGTGGCAGTGTGCCAGGCCGGTCTGCTGACCACCTCTGCGCACTACTCCTCTGCTGCAGCTGTCTCCTCTCAGAACATCGTGCGTCACGACCAGCCTGCCCAACACGGCTCGGTTGCCTACCACGCTGCCCCGGCTGCCTACGCCTACCACGCGGCCCCTGCCGCCGTTGCCTACCACGCGGCCCCTGCCCCTGTCGCTTACCACGCCGCTCCCGTCGTCGCCCATGCTGCTGAGTTCGACGTAAGTCATCTGAAATAGTATAAGACGAATGTTTATTATTTTTGTTGTATCACAAACTCATTTTACTTTTTTTGGTCTCAGGCTCACCCCAAATACGAGTACAATTACTCGGTAGCTGATGGCCACACCGGCGACAACAAGTCCCAGCAGGAGTCCCGCGACGGTGATGTTGTGAAGGGTTCATACTCGTTCCACGAGGCTGACGGCTCCGTCAGGACCGTGGAGTACTCCGCCGACGACCACAGCGGCTTCAACGCGGTGGTGCACAACTCAGCACCCACCGCCGCTCCCGTGCACGTCCCACCCGCGCACTACTACCACCACTAAAGCTTCACTAGTCATGTATCACGCTCACCAAAATAATGTTGATAATTAATTATTTATTGCAATATACGAATAAGTTCGATAAATATTTTGTGTTATTGTTTCCTGCTTACATTTATTCACATTTAAGTTAATTTTAAATGATATTCAGTTAAAATACTACTGTAGTGATAGGTCCGCAACAAAATGGAGTTATATGGAAATGCAATAATTAAGAGCTAACTAAATAAATTTAATGATGGATGGATGGAAAAAAAATGGTGTAGTAAGACAATAAAAGATGACATAAATCGAGATAAAATTGTGAACACTCTGGACTGGCAAACAAAGAAGAGCCAACGTATGTCTGATCATCTCGTAATAAATGGAAAGTACGAAGGAAATATGTAATTTTTTTCTGGTATTTTGTACATTTTACCAGTCAACAGCGATGAGTCTGTATTTTTTTCGACGCCTTATTATAATTCACTGTTAGGTTTATTTAGAAACGACAGTTCACCGTTTCTTTTTCATTTATTATTTATTTAACATGTATAGAATAGAAAACTTCATTTCGAGCAAAGACTCATATAGGATTAGTAATGTGGGGTGTTGTTCTTAAACCTAAGTGTTAGTAAACACTAGTAGGTACACAGGTATAGATGCAACCAACAGCAGTAAATTATGTATAGACAGTTATATACAGACGTTAACAGGGTTCTGAACATGATAGCTGACAGAGTGCAGCAGTAATGGTGCAACAATAGTGCTGCAGCAATGGTGCATCAGAAATGATAGCATAAAAATAATAATCATACGCCGCCGCAAACATCCCTGATGCAATGCAAGGCCATGGCTGCCCCATCATGTCTCCGTACGATGCTTAGAAATATTTCTCCCACAAGCAGCACCTGCAGTAGAAGAAGGCTTAAAGATCATCTTTCCATCTGTAGAACAACGTGCCCGCGGGCTATCATATTCGCACTCACGAACAGAGCCCTCCATGACCTTCCAATGTCAGCATTGTCCGTAAGGTCAGTGGATGCCAAGTGACCACTGATTTCAAATTATTCACTTACTCAAGAGGAACTCTGTTGACTTTATATGGCACGTCAAGATGGTGTTTAGTCCCCACCTCAAGAAAAATGTGCTGACGTCATACAGCAACGCATGTTCTGCTACGTAATGTCCATATGTGGCCAACAACGTCTTAACATCGATGGTTGAAAGAATCAGGAGAACCTTTTCGACGGTATGGCTTATATTATTGACACCTTCTATATGCGAGAAGGCCTATGTGAGAAGCTCGTGACTAAGTAAAATCAGCCGGACGGGTTAATCGAAGGTTAAGCTAAGCGTGCCGAGGAAGATCGAGACTTCTCCGTGCCTAGGAAATCACGTGAAGCCGTAAGTACCGGCTGTCATTTGTAGATCTTTGACAATTGCTGCTGGGTAGTCAGAAGCCCAAAGGTCTGTCAACCAGTCTCTTCGAGGAGTTTCCTGTTGCCCAGGAACTGGGTTAAGGAGGTCAGATAGGCAGTCGCTCTATGTAAATTACTGGTATTCAGATGCATCCCGTTAGACTGGAAACTGACTGAAACGCTGGCAGATGATGATCGTCTGTATGAAAACTGATGGTACAGATTGAATTTCAGTGCAGGGGAGGTTAACACCCTGTCTCACTCCAGCATTCCATTTGTTGTGGCTCCTACAGCACAGTCTCCCACCGAATATTATTGAACCGGTTTCCAATCAATGCTTGAAGATACTTAGATACAAGCTCGATAGGCGCCCTATTACTATGCAGCACTGTATATTTGATTGAATTCACAACCATATAAGTGACGCCACAGGCACCATTTTCTTTTTACAAAACAAAAATCAAATAGGTAAAAAAGGCGTATTGGAACTCAGGATAATTTATATATATAGGAAAATTTGCAGATATCATTTTTGATATTTTGATTTAGAAACATTAAAAACATCAGTTTTCATTGCCAACGTGGCAATGTCTTTTGGGTACTTTACCAGTCGGCAGCGATGAGGATGAAGTTTTCGTCGCCTTGTTATAATTTACGGTTAGGTTTAAGTTTTGAGAGTGACTGTTTTTTTTTATTTTAATGTATATATTTAAATGATTAATTCTATGATAGTGATAATGATTCAATTGATAATGTAATGTTACAGATAAAGAAAAAAAACAAAAACAAATCTTGTGAAAAAATATGAACAACTGAGGTCAATAATAGTTACAATGTACAATGAAAAATGCAATGTCAAAGACCAGCCTTCTCCCATGGTTTTAACTACAATACTACAAGACGGGACTAAAGAGAACTGAGTGAAAAAAATCAGTTATAAATAGAAGCTTCTTTGATTGAGGCAAAAGCTCGCGTTTCATATAAAGGAGTAATTAAATTTCTTATAAAAATATGTCTTGACTTTCGGCTCCGTAAATCATAAATTCATAACTGGTAGGGCGGTAATCCGGCCATCAACATCATCATCGTTGATCACTTCAATTCCGATCATTGAGATATTCGTCGAATCTACTCTGAGCACTAAATACTCTGTATTCTTCAAATGTTGAT
Organism: Phlogophora meticulosa; assembly: GCA_905147745.2. Classification (NCBI taxonomy): domain Eukaryota; kingdom Metazoa; phylum Arthropoda; class Insecta; order Lepidoptera; family Noctuidae; genus Phlogophora; species Phlogophora meticulosa. Next base: position 12,098,575 of record LR990520.1, on the reverse strand, counting down.
TTATTAAAATCATAGTTTTTTCACAATTTCTCCTATCATGTTGCACTTGCAAAATTAGAGGCTCTATTTTTAGGGTTCATTATGAAATGATTTAGTGAATGTTTTGCATCGTGTTTCCATATGTAATAGCGTAAGGTCACTCAAAGCCTGCTCTACAAGAATTGTATGTGCTCGTGCGACTAGTATAAAATCTAGAGCAATCATTTGAACTCTATCATTCATAGTTTGACCACACCAGTGAAACAACCAATCTAATTAAAATGTTCGCAAAGGTAGGCATTAATTCAAATACCTACCTGTAAACATTTCATGTGTTTTCTTTTAATATTGAAGAAAAACTAATTTAAAATAATTTCCAGGTAGTAGCTCTGTGTGGTTTGGTGGCGGTTTGCCAGGCTGGTCTTCTGACCGCCCCCGTGCACTACTCCTCTGCTGCGGCAGTTTCCTCCCAGAACATCGTGCGTCACGACCAGCCTGCCCAACACGCCTCGGTAGCCTACCACGCTGCCCCGGCTGCCTACGCCTACCAGGCTGCTCCGGCTGTCGCCTACCAGGCTGCTCCTGCTCGTTACTCCTCGGCCGCTTCTGTTTCTTCTCAAAACATCGTGCGTCACGACCAGCCAGCCCAACACGTTGCCGTTGCCGCTCCCGTCGCCTACCACGCGGCCCCAGCTGCCTACGCCTACCACGCTGCTCCTGCCCCTGTCGCTTACCACGCCACTCCCGTCGTCGCCCACTCCGCTGAGTTCGACGTGAGTCATCCGAAATAGTATAGGACGCACGTTTTTTATTTCTGTTGTATCACAAACTCATTTTATTTTTTTGACAACAGGCTCACCCCAAATACGAGTACAACTACTCGGTAGCAGACGGCCACACCGGTGACAACAAGTCCCAGCAGGAGTCCCGCGACGGTGATGTTGTGAAGGGCTCGTACTCGTTCCACGAGGCCGACGGCTCCGTCAGGACCGTGGAGTACTCCGCCGACGACCACAGCGGCTTCAACGCGGTGGTGCACAACTCCGCACCCACCGCCGCGCCCGTGCACGTCGCACCCGCGCACTACTACCACCACTAAAGCTTCACTAGTCATGTATCGCGCTCACCAAAACAATGTTGGTAGTTAATTATTTATTGCAATATACGAATAAGTTCGATAAATATTTTGTGTTATTGTTTTCTGCATTTAATCACATTTATTTTAATTTTAAATGATAGGTCCAAATCAAAATGGAGTTGTGTAGAAATGCAATAACTAAGAGCTAACTAAATAAATGATGAAATCACCAAATCTATATAACTTAGTAACTGGTTTATTTGCACTTCATACTAATGCTGTAAGACAGTCAAAGTTGACATAAATCGAGGTGAAATTGTGAATGCTCTGAACTGGCATATAAAGAAGAGCCAAAGTATGTCTGAGCATTTGGTAATAAATGGTAAGCACTAAGGAAATATGTTAACTTTTTCTGGTCTAATGCACATTTTACCAGTCAACAGCGATGAGTCTGATTTTGTTTTACTCCTTATTATAATTTACTGTTAGGTTCCTCTCCTCTGTCCACCTCACTGAGAAGTCAACAAATCAAATTTTAGCCCCCTCCTTGGTTTTCTCTGAAGTGCCGTGCTTGACCGATGCGGTGAAGGCCTGGAAAGTGCCCGGATACAGATAGGCCCGTGAACCCATCTTCCCAGAGACAGTGGGATGAGCAGCTGAGCAGGTTGTTTTTTTTTTTTTTGAAATAGGTATCTCGCAGTTTATCCTTTAAGGATATCTACTACTTAACCGAACTTTCCTGTGGGGGGCTTAATTAGAAATTAAGGCCTCCAGCCAGCGCGTAAAAACTTAAAAACTAAGTGATCAATCGCCCAGGGCACCCACCCCCTGCGGGGTACGAGTCTCGGCTTAGGACGTCGCTAATAGAGGACAGCAAGAGACGGGGTGGATCAAATACTAGATATATTATTCAGGGGCTTTTTAAACATTTACCGGCTCGCGGGCTGGTTCTAGCGAAGGCCAAAGAATCAGTATTGCCATTCAACGTGGCAACGCTGCCAGCCTTCTGGGCACTTTTCCCGTTGACAGCGATGCGGATAAATTTTTCTATGCCCTGTTATTATTTATTTTACTTCTTCATATATTAATAGTTGTATCGTTTTAAACAAATAAAAACGTTTATACTGTTAGGTTTATTTAATTACGATAGTTCAAAGTTTCTTTTTAAAATTTATTATTTATTTAACATGTTTAGATAAAACATTATTTCCAGCAAAGACTCAAAGACAGCAGTAAATAATGTATAGACAGTTATATACAGACGTTAACAGGGTTTTGAACATGATAGCTGACAGAGGGCAGCAGTAATGGTGCAACAATAGTGCTTCAGCAATGGTTCATCAGAAATGGTAGCATGAAAATAATGCTCATGCGCCGCCGTAAACGTCCCTGATGCAATGCATTGCCATGACTGAATCATCATGGCTTCGTACAATGCTTGGAAATATTTCTCCCACAAGCAGCACCTGTAGAAGAATGCTGTGAAGATGCACTCACGAACAGAACCCTCCATGACCTTCCCATGTCAGCATTGTCCTTAAGGTCAGTGCTCAAGAGGATGTCTGTTGAGTTTATATGGCACGTCAAGATGGTATATGGTCCCTACCTTAAGAAAAATGTGTTGAAGTTATACAGTAACGCATGTTCTATTGCGTAATGTCCACATGTGGTAAACGACGTAAGTACATCAATGGCACTCAGCAGCACTATTCCGTCGGTATAGCTTATATTATTGACACCATCTATATGCGAGGAGATACTGATGGTACAGATTGAATTACAATGCAGGGGAGATTAACACCCTGTCTCACTCCAGAATTCCATTTGATGTGGCTCCTGCAGCACAGTCTCCCACCGAATATTATTGAACCGGTTTCCAATCAATGCTTGAAGATACTTAGATACAAGCTCGATAGGCGCCCTATTACTATGCAGCACTGTATATTTGATTGAATTCACAACCATATAAGTGACGCCACAGGCACCATTTTCTTTTTACAAAACAAAAATCAAATAGGTAAAAAGGCGTATTGGAACTCAGGATAAGAAAATTTGCAGATATCATTTTTGATATTTTGATTTAGAAACATTAAAAACATCAGTTTTAATTGCCAACGTCGCAATGTCTTTTGGGTACTTTACCAGTCGGTAGCGATGAGGATGAAGTTTTCGACGCCTTGTTATAATTTACGGTTAGGTTTATTAAGTTGTGAGAGTGACTGTTTCCTTTTTATTTTAATGTATATATTTAAATGATTAATTCTATGATAGTGATAACGATTCAATTGATAATGTAATGTTACAGATAAAGAAAAAAAAACAAAAACAAATCTTGTGAAAAAATATGAACAACTGAAATCAATAATAGCTACAATGTCCAATGAAAATTGCAATGTCAAAGACCAGCCTTCACCCGAAGTTTTAACTACAATACATCAAGACGGGACTAAAGAAAACTGAGTAAAAAAATACAGTTGCACATAGAAACTGCTTGAGTAATAATATTTCTTATAAAAATACATCGTGACTTTCGGCTTCGTAAATCATAAATTCATAACTGGTAGGGAAGCAATCCGGCCATCAAAATCGTTATCATCGATCATCGACGTTCACTTAATATTGCACGCCGATTATTGATATAAATTTACATCGAAGCTTATCTGAGTACTCAATACTCATGTATATCATGCAAAATTACAGGCTCTATTTTTAGGGTTCATTATGAAATGATTTAGTGAATGTTTTGTATCGTGTTGCCATATGTAATAGCGTAAGGTCACTCAAAGCCTGCTCTACAAGAATTGTATGTGCTCGTGCGACTAGTATAAAATCTAGAGCAATCATTTGAACTCTATCATTCATAGTTTAATCACACCAGTGAAATAACCAATCTAATAAAAATGTTCGCAAAGGTAAACATTAATTCAAATACCTACCTGTAAACATTTCATGTGTTTTCTTTAAAAATTTAAGAAAAACTAATTTCATATGATTTCCAGGTAGTAGCTCTGTGTGGTTTGGTGGCGGTTTGCCAGGCTGGTCTTCTGACTGCCCCCGCGCACTACTCCTCTGCTGCGGCAGTCTCCTCCCAGAACATCGTGCGTCACGACCAGCCTGTCCAACACGCCTCGGTAGCCTACCACGCTGCCCCGGCTACCTACGCTTACCAGGCTGCTCCGGCCGTGGCCTACCAAGCTGCTCCTGCTCGTTACTCCTCAGCTACTTCTGTTTCTTCTCAAAACATCGTGCGTCACGACCAGCCAGCCCAACACGTAGCCGTTGCCGCTCCCGTCGCCTACCACGCGGCCCCAGCTGCCTACGCCTACCACGCTGCTCCTGCCCCTGTCGCCTACCACGCCGCTCCCGTCGTCGCCCACGCTGCTGAGTTCGACGTAAGTTATCCGAAATAGTATAAAACACACGTCTTTTATTTTTGTAGTATCGCAAACTCATTTATTTTCTTTTCACAACAGGCTCACCCCAAATACGAGTACAACTACTCTGTAGCTGACGGCCACACCGGCGACAACAAGTCCCAGCAGGAGTCCCGCGACGGTGATGTTGTGAAGGGCTCGTACTCGTTCCACGAGGCCGACGGCTCTATCAGGACCGTGGAGTACTCCGCCGATGACCACAGCGGCTTCAACGCGGTGGTGCACAACTCCGCACCCACCGCCGCTCCCGTGCACGTCGCGCCCGCGCACTACTACCACCACTAAAGCTTCACTAGTCATATATCGCGCTCACCAAAACAATGTTGATGATTCATTATTTATTGCAATATACGAATAAGTTCGATAAATATTTTGTTTTAATATATTTTCTGTGTGAATGTTTTCACCCCTCGATATGATTTACTTTTTTACTGTTGTACTTAGTAGGGTCACAAAAAAATAACATTTAAAGCTTACTCATTGAATCATTAAATCACCAAGTCTAGGATGTAACTCAGTAACCCGTTTTTCAGTCGTAATGTATTATTTATTATCATAGTTTAAAATTAAGGATTTGCGACACAAAAAAATACTTACTCTGGCGATTGAGCCTATATGTATTTAGGTGTAAAGAACGTGCTTTAATAGGACAATGAAAGTTGCCATAAATTGAGGTTACAATTGATATTAATACTCTTTAAGCACAGCCTGAATGAGTACACCTAGAAATTCTGAGGGGGTTAAACTTAATTAAGTTCATAATAGATGTATAAGTGGTTGACAGTATTTAATATTTTATGATGCTTTTCAATACTAACTTATATTAAATTACATATTACAAAAGTAAGATTTTTATGTTTTCCTAATTTAGTTCTTTGCACAAAAAAAAATCAATCTTTCAAATTTGTAATATTCTGAAGAAATGTAAACGCCAATATGTACCTATGCAACTGTATATAATAGAAAATCAGAAAAACATTTTTTTGAGTAAAAACTCATTGAAATAGGGTCAGTAACAATGTTTTTAATCTCTAAAATGTTGAAAAAACCGTATCGGATTTTCGGTAAATTGTTAGTAAATTAAAGTAGGTACACGCACGATACATGCAATTGACAGCAGCGAGTTACAGTCACACAGCCACGCAGCCCACGCTATCAACTGTCATGTTCAGAACCTTGTTAGGGCTGGCCATGACTCGTGCCACTATTGCTACTGGGCGCTTGCGCATTATATCGTCAAAATCAACATACGTCGCCGAAAACAAACCAAATCCACTGCAAGGTCATGGCTACCCCATCGGATAGCAAAATGCGTTTATTAATTGGACACGAGGGCTCATTACGACGCCTGTAAATATGTCTCCCTCAAGCGGCGCCGGCGGATGAATAGAATAAGAAATGAGTACATAAATTAAAGAGGAAGTCTGAAAGATGAAATGAGAATCATGTTGTGAAGAAAGTTTTGAGTATGAGTGTGAAGGGTTACAAGAGTAGAGGGAGACCAAAAAAGAATGTATGGTTTGTTTAAAAGATGATATGGCTAGGAAGGAGGTGACTTTTAAGATGGGGGCAAATATAGATGTATGGAAGAAGCAGACATGCTGCGCCGACCGCCGGAGGATGATGAACTGGCACGTATATAATTGTCTACTGAATGCTCTTAGGAGTATCACCTTTATGTAGGGCTCTATCATATTCTCACGTAAGTATAGACAGAGCTGTCCGATCCCTTCGATATCAGCATTGTTGTTAAGGTCATCAAGGTGACCAAGTAATTGAAATTGTTGCAGTCGCTCAAGAGGAACGCTTTAAAGTCGCGTATAAGGGGGACGTCAAATTGGTATTTAGTCCCGCTTATGACACCATATAAATGCCGGCACTTTTATACAGTAAACCATATTCTGTTGTGTAATGTTCACATGAGATCCACGAAGTTTTACTAAACCAGACCCGTGTAACTTAAAATAAAATAACTCAGGTATTTACCTAAGCACTTTAGATACATTATATCTATATGATTTTATTTATCATCATCATTATCACTCATCAGTGTGCCAAAAATAATACATTTGGATGGTAAATCCTCAGAGAATTCTTAATTGCGGGCGAGCCTATTGCAATCAACCGGGCGCACATACGGATTCCAGAAGATGCTTCTGGGAAATTTCAGGAAGCAAAACTCAATAACACTTTGCCTGTCCCGGGAATCGAACCCAGGATCTCATGGTCAGCAGTAACGCTTGCAACCATTAGACCAACAAGGCAGTACAAAATGCTCTTCTTCTTTAAATATTTATTTATCGTACTTTGATCAAAATTAAACGTCTTTACACCTGTCATATGGTACTTGCATGGTTACAGTGACAGGCTCTATTTTTAGGATTTGTTATGAAATAATTTAGTGAATGTTTCGCATCGTGTTACTTTATGTCATAGCGTAAGGTCGCTCCAAGCCTGTTCTACAAGAAATGTATGTGATCGTACAAATGGCGACTAGTATAAAATCTAGATCAATCATTTGAACTATATCATTCATTGTTTGACCTCACTAGAGAAACAACCAATCTAATCAAAATGTTCGCAAAAGTAAATACGTTAATTGAAATACCTTTAAACATTTGAAGTGTTCTCTTCTAATATAAAAAAAAACTAATTAAAAATATTTTCTAGGTAGTAGCTCTGTGTGGTTTGGTGGCGGTGTGCCAGGCTGGTCTTCTGACCACCCCCGTGCACTACTCCTCTGCTGCGGCAGTTTCCTCTCAGAACATCGTGCGTCACGACCAGCCTGCCGGTCACTTCGCCGTTGCTGCCCCCGTCGCCTACCACGCTGCCCCGGCTGCCTACGCTGCCCCGGCTGCCTACGCCTACCAGGCTGCCCCGGCCGTGGCCTACCAAGCTGCTCCTGCTCGTTACTCCTCGGCTGCTTCTGTTTCTTCTCAAAACATCGTGCGTCACGACCAGCCAGCCCAACACGTAGCCGTTGCTCCCGTCGCCTACCACGCGGCCCCAGCTGCCTACGCCTACCACGCTGCCCCTGCCCCTGTCGCCTACCACGCCGCTCCCGTCGTCGCCCACGCTGCTGAGTTTGACGTAAGTCATCCGAAATAGTACAGGACGCACGTTTTTTATTTCTGTTGTATCACAAACTCATTTTATTTTTTTTTGGTCTCAGGCTCACCCCAAATACGAGTACAACTACTCCGTAGCTGACGGCCACACCGGCGACAACAAGTCCCAACAGGAGTCCCGCGACGGTGATGTTGTGAAGGGCTCATACTCATTCCATGAAGCCGACGGCTCCATCAGGACCGTGGAGTACTCCGCCGACGACCACAGCGGCTTCAACGCGGTGGTGCACAACTCCGCACCCACCGCCGCTCCCGTGCACGTCGCTCCCGCGCACTACTACCACCACTAAAGCTTCACTAGTCAAGTATCACGCTCACCAAAACAATGTTGATAATTCATTATTTATTGCAATATACGAATAAGTTCGACAAAATACACTAATTTAATTACATTCCCTGTTTTTGGCAAAACTGTTGTTACTTAAGAGTCGTAAAAAATAAGTAATTTGATGCCCTTGTTGTTAACTAATGTTAACATGAGCAGGATTTCATTATTTATTTATGGTTGGCGAAATAAACTTAACTATTGAATGAAGATATGAGAGTTTATATGGCTCTTTCTTGCGTTTACTGTGCAATTCAGATCGTATGAAGTGATTTTATGTAAAACGAAACTTCTTAATAGGATGAAGCTTTTCGTGTCACTTACAAGTTTGAAAGTTTAGAAGGCCTGAGACACTGGCTTGGCTATACTCACCTTGCCTTGCCTTTTCCCAACTATGTTGGGGTCGGCTTCCAATCTAACCGGATGCAGCTGAATACCAGTATTTTACATGGAGCGACTGCCTATCTGACCTCCACAACCCAGTTGCTGGGCAACACGGTACCCCTTGGTGAAACTGGTTGTAAGACTTTCGGGCTTCTGACTACCCGTAACGACTGTCAAAGATCTACAAATGACAGCCGGGACCAACGACTTAACGAGCTTTTCGAGGCACGGAGGAGTCTTGATATGTTACGAACGGTCACCCATCCGCGTATTTATAAATCTTATACCTTTAAACGAGCGATTCTTGTATATATGACGACCGATGTGGCGCGGTGGGTGAAGGTCCGCCTGCGACGCAAGAGGTTGCGGGTTCGATTCCCGCCTTGGGACAAATGTTTGTACGATCTACAAATATTTGTTCCGGGTGTTCTGGGTATTTGCTATATATAATAAAAATATCTATCTATGTAATGTATTGTATTAAGTATATCAGTCATCTAGTACCCATAACACAAGCTCTGCTTAACTTGGGGCTAGATGATGCTGTGTGGATTGTCCAGCAATATTTATTTATTTATATGTACATGCATATATACATATATAATCTGAATCTCGGAAACGGCTATCGATCTAGCAAAGTTTCATTTTTAGAAAACGTTGTTTTATCCGGTCGTTCATCCAGGTAATGACTTCATAAAAGGAGGAGGTTCTATGTCCCGTTTTATGTCTATATTTTGTAATATAAATTCACCGATTTCTCCATCAATTATTAACCGATTTTGAAAATTATTTTATATGTTTGAAAAGGTTTCAATGGGTCTTGAGAGTATTCTAGAGATCATGAAATCCTGAAGAAATCGAGGGAACTCTTCAAATACTATAGGCACACCTATGGCGATTTGGTTATTTTTTATGATAACTCGCGGTTTTGATCTCGTAAAGCACCATTTGGTGTGGTGATTTTGAAAACCCCAGATGGCCACAGAAACAATTCAATAATAAGTACTTTACGGGTTGCAATTCGATTACTTTACATTGTTTGCTAAGCAATTTATGCTCGTCACAATGCACATGGTGAACTGGAGCTGATAGTGAAGTACCAGGAGAACTCCTCAGCAATGAACGTCCTTGCTGAGGAATTCTTTAGCTGACCCGTTTTTAAAACAGAACACCAAAAGGTGAAACACAAGTTTAGTTTGGAAGTCAGTAAAAAAAAAAAATCAAATGGAACTGTAGTTATTTCACTCCATTTACTTTTCTTTTTTTCATGACTTCTTACTTTTGAGCAGAGGACAAAACAAATGAAATCAAGTACTTTATGCAAAAGTAAAAGTCATTACACATTTATCTTTAGTTTTACTTGTGATTATAGTTTTAAATTAATAGACGGACATACATAAATCAGGGTGAAATTTCCAACGGCACCCTTAAAAGGAAGGAAAAACTATGCGGTGGAAACAATAAAGCAAATTTCATGGTTTTGTTTTTTAGGAAAACATCCTCTATTTGGTCTTTGATATTTTAAGTTTAGTCGACTGCTCAATCGTAGGGAGTCAAAAATAAGCGTTATGGGTTCTCGTAAGTTATTATAGTACCTATATAGTTATAGTAAGTTGTCTGATAATCTTACCGAGGGTTAATTTTCATTTTTTACCCGTTACCTTATACATCCAAAAAAAACAAGCGTCGATTTTGTTCATCGGAAGTGTTATCAATCTATGGAGAAATCAGCCCTAAGATCTTAAAAATATATTCTTTGTATATATAATTTCCACTACAATAATAGTCATACATTTTAGATATGTAAATAAAATTATGCCCATTACGTGTGTAACATTAACAAAAATGGTTTACCTTAACTTGCGGGTTTTAAATTGAATCAATAACCATAGCAGGCCATTGACACAGGTCTCTTACTAGTACCTAACATCTACGAGTACCTATGCGCACTAAATTTACAAATATTCTTCATTTTTTTAAAAAAACAACGTTGCCCGACACTATGAATTTCTCCTGGGTGGTGGGTGAGTTTACAAACATTTAAAGTCACATACACGAACAACCAGACCAGACCAGAATATGTAAGTAAAACATACTTATGTATCCTATTTAGAAGATCATTTTCAGTACATTTGCACCAACCACGACAGAAGTCTGCGTTCCTCCCATAACCGTCTTCTTCAATGCCCGACTCACCGTACTGACTTCATCCACAATTCTTTCTTCGTCCAAGCTATTTCTCTTTGGAATGCGCTCCCGCAGGAAATCAGGATGGCAACCAACCGATTGGCCTTCAAAGTTAAAGTGCGTGAGCATGTTCGTAAGAAGTTGGCAGTGGTTTCATCACAGCGCTAATGTTTTATGTGTTTGTGTATATGTTTATTTGTGTATATATTCTATGTAGGTATTATATTTATAGTCTATAATAATATATATGTATATATATATATATAAATATATATTTCTTTTCACTTTTCTTTTAAGAAATTGCACCTGCCACTGTTTGTCTCTGCATCACCCAAAGGTTGACTGGTAGAAAATGCCTATGGCATTAATTCCACCTCTGTACATTTGTGTGCTTAAAGTATCAATAAATAAGATCCGTTATATTTTCACTTCAAACGACCTGAACTGCACAGTAAAAGCATTAAAGAGTGAAAAGTGGAAACTTCACAAAGCCCACGATGTCTTCGGTGACAGCACGGAGGTTACTTTGACTGCCTGCATGTTCGTTTGAGTTATTAACTTAAAACTTTATGCACAAGTAAACATAAAAATAACCCTATCACTATGAACGTACCCCGTCGTATGACTTTTACTGATGCATGTAGTTTCAATAAAGTTGGAATATAGGGCATTTTTTACCAATCCACCTTAGAGTGAAGTAGAGACAGAACATGGTAGGTGCAACATGGCAAAAAGTAACTTGAAAAAGAATTTAAAGTAAAATACGTTCATTATGGATTTTGTGTACAAAAATATGATGTCAAATGGTTAAAATAAAAATGTAATTTTGATGGAGAAAAACTCGTCTTACGAATCAACGGTGAGATGAACTCTCGAATAGTATACCTACATAGGTAAAACCCTGTTATTAGAAGTTATACCTATTCACATTATATTATATATAGGTACCTTAAAAGATATCGACATTGATAATGACACAGATTGAAGCAGTCTAACTTGACTTCTTCATGATGCAACTGCATCATAACATAATTTTAGTGGGGAATTTGTAAGACAAATAATGTTAAAACATAATATATGACGAACTTATTCGTATAATGCAATAAATAATTAATTAGCAACATTGTTTTGGTGAGCGCGATACATGACTAGAGAAACTTTAGTGGTGGTAGTAGTGAGCAGGCGCGACGTGCACGGGAGCGGCGGTGGGGGCGGAGTTATGCACCACCGCGTTGAAGCCGCTGTGGTCATCGGCGGAGTACTCCACGGTCCTGATGGAGCCATCGGCTTCATGGAATGAGTAAGAGCCCTTCACAACATCACCGTCGCGGGACTCCTGCTGTGACTTGTTGTCGCCGGTGTGGCCGTCAGCTACCGAGTAGTTGTACTCGTATTTGGGGTGAGCCTGAGACCAAAAAAAGTTAAATGAGTTTTTTTTTTTTTTTTTTTTTTTTATACTAGTTTGTGATACTACAAAAATAATAAACGTTCGTCTTATACTATTTCGGATGACTTACGTCGAACTCAGCAGCGTGGGCGACGACGGGAGCGGCGTGGTAAGCGACAGGGGCAGGGGCAGCGTGGTAGGCGTAGGCAGCTGGGGCCGCGTGGTAGGCGACGGGAGCGGCAACGGCTACGTGTTGGGCTGGCTGGTCGTGACGCACGATGTTTTGAGAAGAAACAGAAGCAGCCGAGGAGTAACGAGCAGGAGCAGCTTGGTAGGCCACGGCCGGAGCAGCCTGGTAGGCGTAGGCAGCCGGGGCAGCGAACGCAGCCGGGGCAGCGTGGTAGGCGACCGAGGCGTGTTGGGCAGGCTGGTCGTGACGCACGATGTTCTGGGAGGAGACTGCCGCAGCAGAGGAGTAGTGCACGGGGGCGGTCAGAAGACCAGCCTGGCACGCCGCCACCAAACCGCACAGAGCTACTATCTATAAATAATGGGATTAGATTAATTTTCTCTTCAAATGCTGGACAATGTCAAAAAGGTTTAATCCATATGAAAATAGAAATAGGTGATAGATAGATGTTTTAAGGGCTTTTATCTTTGCTTTGTGCTAGTTCTCAACCTAACTTCAATGAACAAGTTTTAATTTTAATAAACTTACTTTAGCGAACATTTTGATTAGATTGGTTGTTTCACTTGTGTGATCAAACAATGAATGATAGATTTGAAGTGATAGATCTAGATTATATACTAGTCACCAGTTTGCACGCGCACATACACATGTTGTAGAACAGGCTTACAGCGACCTTCCGGTGGGTCAAATGGTTACTATTACGCGATGTAAAACATTCACTGAACAGTTTCAATACGAAACCTTAAGGAGGTGTAACTACTCGTAGTATGAAGAACACCCTTTCTAGATATGTTTATGTCAAAGTCAAACTGAGTTTCCATTAAATTTCTTCTCGTTTCTTGGTAAAAGTAAAATAACTTGCAATAGCATCATTTGCCTGTGACGGTAGTCACTGATTTTCCTTAACGAATATACTAAATAAATAAATATAATATAACGAATATCCTGAAAGATAATCATTGTTTAGGTAAACTATAAAGTTTTGTCTTTTTCAATAGTTCTTTTTTAATAGTCGATTAACTTAGGTACGTTAATATACAAACTACGGATATTTATTTACAAGTCATGTTAAAATTAATTTTACCTGAAAGAATAGCTTCCACCGTGTCGACTTCCAAGCGATTCCGTTTATCCGTAAGTTGTGTTACGGACAGGAATAATAAAACATATCGACATTTTTTTTTAACTATGCAAGCTCGTATTGCATTACATTTCAGTTTCAAAATCTCCATCCAATTTTCAAAAAATGATATATTAAATAAAATCATATCTGTCGGAACATTTTACAGCTCTCTTTCAGGTTAACCTATCAGTAGTTGGAAGCGAATGGCGACCCTGACCTAAGCTGATCATTATTATTATATAAGTATGTAATTTTTGTGACGTTAAATAATGTTAAAGTTTATTTTAGGCTTTTGATTGGTTCATGTTTCGCAGTTTTTCATATGATTTAATATTACTACGGAATTCATTTATATATTTAATCAAATAAACCATAAGGCTGTGTCTAATGCAAACATATGTTGCTGAAATGTTAATAAATAATCGTGTTCTTCACTACCATTTGTCGCTTATTTGTTTGGATAACTGGAAGGCTCTCTTTGTCCTTGACCCTTTCGATTTCACCTAATAAAAAGAAACGCGATGATCGCGTATTCTCACGACAATAATTTTGAAAAGTCAACAACATAGTATGCATCAATAATGTAACTAAAAGAGGTCATTTTTTAAGTTCAAATGGCACTTATCATGATCTAATTTCTAGCCAGACGTTAGCGAAACATAATTAACATACTACTTGTATAATAATTCAATTTCGCGAAGCTTTAGTGAATGGATTGATTCGCCAAACTACAAGGCAAGGCAAGGTCGTCGTGAACTCGACTGACAACTTCCACTACTTACTACAATCAGCTGATCGTACAAGCGTTTATCAGTATAAAAAGTGGACCTCTGACACTACATGCATCATTCAACTCGATCACACCAGTGAATAAACCAAAATGTTCTCCAAAGTAAGTTTCGACATGAGTCATACTTGGAAATTTGGTTACGCATTTCAAAATCAAAGGTTCACTAATCTGTGTTTTCTGTCTTTTTCAGATCGTAGCTCTCTGCGCTTTCGTGGCTGTGGCCCAGGCTGGTCTCTTGGCCGCGCCCGCTCACTACTCCTCTGCTGCGGCGGTCTCATCCCAGAGCATCGTGCGTCACGACCAGGCTCAGCTCCACGGTGCCCCTGTGGCCAAGCTCGCCGTCGCCGCTCCCGCTGTGGCCTACCACTCTGCCCCCGCCGTCGCCTACCAGGCCGCCCCCGCTGCTGTCACCTACCACGCCGCCCCTGCCCCCGTCACCTACCACGCAGCCCCCGCTCAGGTCGCCTACCACGCTGCCCCTGCTCAGGTCGCCTACCACGCTGCCCCTGCTCAGGTTGCCTACCACGCTGCCCCTGCCGTATACCACTCCGCTCCCGTTGCCAAAGTTGTCGCTCAACCCGAAGAGATCGCCTACCCCAAATACGAGTACAACTACTCCGTTGCTGACGGCCACTCCGGAGACAACAAGTCCCAGCAGGAGTCCCGCGATGGTGATGTTGTGAAGGGCTCTTACTCTTTCCATGAAGCCGATGGCTCCATCAGGACTGTGGAATACACCGCTGACGACCACAACGGCTTCAACGCGGTTGTGCACAACTCAGCCCCTACAGCCGCCCCAGTCATCGTCAAGGCTGCCGCACCCGCCCACTACTACCACCACTAAGACCAAACAACTTACCAACTAAGCATGTTGACCAAAATGAGTGTTGATTTATTTATTTCATGAAATATACGAGTAAGTTCGTTGATAAGTTCGATTTATTATTTTCTGACAAATGTGTGGAGCCACATGACCCATTTTATCTCACCTTATTTCTAGCACCCTTTTACTACGAGTCCGAAAATAAGATTTGCACCTATTTCTTAGGTTTAACATTAATCTTAAATACCACCTAACCTTTATTAGGTATTTTCAATTCTTTTAACATTGATTAAAACCGGCAAATACAATATGTCGCTACGCGCATCCGAACAATAGATTCCTTGCGTCTATTGAACTGTAGCGATTGCCGTGAGATAGTACTAGCGACAGAATCCTCTCTCTTTTGTGAAATTGTATGTGTTATACAGTCAACTTAGGCTAATTG
Source organism: Phlogophora meticulosa (assembly GCA_905147745.2). Lineage (NCBI taxonomy): Eukaryota > Metazoa > Arthropoda > Insecta > Lepidoptera > Noctuidae > Phlogophora > Phlogophora meticulosa. The sequence continues at coordinate 12,083,302 of LR990520.1, read as the reverse complement.
GACCATTTGAAACGTTCCTAAACAATTTTCTTGAATCGTTATTTTCTCTTCTTTCCTTATGCTCACAATCGAAGCAAATAGATTGAAACACAGCATACTACAAACTAGATTTTAGCTAAAGTATTGGTAGGTATTTTTATGAACAAACTGCAGGCAAAAAAATAGTGATCGAAGGCCTGTTTCAATTAACCTTATTGCTCATGGGTCAAATTTTAAGTGCAAGGAGGAAAGATATGTTAAGGCCATTTCATCGTGTACGCCGCGCCAAGTATTTGCCCTCTGGCAATTTTACACCTCAATAAAGTGGCCAGTACACTACGCAACAACTGAGCGAGCTAATTTTTGCGCTAAGGTTACCAAGAAGTGCCGGATAAGTGAGGTTGTATTATTGCCACATAAGAAGACAAGTATAACAGGAAAAAAAATGGCGTACAGAATTTCAGCAATTTATAAGGTTATGTAGTAAGATTTTTAGTAGCGACGAGTAATGTAGGTTTTAATAAAACTCGTGAAGTTATTTATAAGTACGCAACCATTTTGTTAACTATAGTAAGAAAATCGGAGGCCGAAAGATGGATAACATTATGAGTTTGATAATGTTTATCACTAGTTTATGATTAGTGACATTAGTCACAGCCCTGTAAATATAATCCAGCATTGCACATGTAAGCGGGCACGCCCTTACACCTGGAGGCTTTTTATTTGTTCAGTTTGGCAGGCTTTACTTGAGTTAATATTGTCTATTTTGGTATAAATTATTTTTTATTTATTTTTTTGCATATTGGTGTGGGCCAGCTTACATGTGGCAAATCATTTAATTTAATGATTAATAAAGATGATTTATAATATTTCATCACTTATATTGTCTAGATTCAAGTTCTTCAAACTTATCAGACAGACTTGTTGATGGGGAATTTGTGGCACCACTTCTTCTACCCAGCAAAAACACTGGTGTGGTGAAGGTTAGGCGTTTTTAGGGACTGTCTTATGTAAATTGTGACGTTCAAAAAAGCTGATACTCAGCCTAATTTGAATGAATGAATTTTGGTTGCTTTTTTTAACAATATACTGGACGCGGATATGTTCTATAAACGGCAGAGAGTAACACTGACTAGTAGACATTTTACATCATCGGTTAAAATTTCTAGTTAAAAATAGCCAAGCTCTGTTTTGGACTAGATTACGACTGGAGCAGTAAATTCTATTAAGATTAATAGACTAAGGAGAATGTGCACACCTACTAAGTACTTTATGAAGTTTGTTACAACTGTTTATCAAATGAGCCAACTCTCCTCTTCCAATACCAAGAAAAATGTACTCAAAGCCTCCATTGATCGTACGGATTGTGATGATACGATAACAGCTTTATAGTTAAACTAACATGGATAAGCAGATAAAATACCCACACAAATTATTGTGAGTAATGGGACTTGTTTTTAATATTAGGTCTTTACCTATGAAATTGCCGTTCTGCAGTACTGGCCATTTCAAATCAAAATATTTTTTGTTTGGCTAAGAATTCTAATTTCAAATTAATTTTATTTTAAAAACATGGATTTTTTTTTCCAAAAGTAGTCATTTGTTTATTGATTAGTGTTACATTTTCATCGCATTTAAATCTTTTTCGTCATCATGGATACGTTAAAAATTATGGAATATGAGTACCGTCGTGGCAGCAACGCGGCACAAGCGGCACGCAACATCAACGACGTTTACGGAGCTAACACTACAAACCAACGCACTACCTGTTATTGGTTTGCTCGCTTCCGTTCTGGAAATTTCGACCTGAAAAATGAACCTCGCGGTCGTCCGAAGACTTTGGTCGACAATGACGAATTAAAGGCGATTGTGGAAGCTGATGATACACAATCTACGGCTGAATTAGCAGCAGCTTTCGACGTTAGCGTCAAAACAATATTTGTCCATTTGCGTCAAATTGGCAAGGTAAAAAAGCTTGACAAATGGGTGCCCCACGAACTCAATGATCGCCAGCGCGAAGTACGCGTCGAGACGTGCCTTGCACTGCTCAACAGACACACAAATGAAGTAATTTTGAACCGCATTGTTACCTGCGATGAAAAATGGATTCTGTTTGATAACCGCAAGCGCTCAGCAAGTTGGTTGGATCCTGGTTCAGCACCTAAACAATGCCCTAAACGAAAACTTACCCCAAGAAAAGTGATGGTCACTGTTTGGTGGTCTAGCGCCGGTGTGATTCAACACAGCTTCTTACCAAACGGGGTGAGCATTACTGCAGATATGTACTGTGTAGAATTGAACACAATGATGGAGAAGCTGGCACATCTCCAACCAGCATTGGTCAATCGCTCGTCTCCGCTGCTCCTGCACGACAACGCGCGACCTCATACTGCACAGCAGACGGTCTCCTAGTTGCAAGAACTGGGGTTGGAAGCTCTCCGTCATCCGCCCTACTCACCAGACCTTGCGCCTACAGACTACTACTTTTTCCAGAATTTGGATAACTTCTTGGCGGGAAAAAAATTCAATACCCAAGAGGCAGTACAAAATGCCTTTGAAGAATTTGTTGCCTCCCGTCCAGCTGATTTCTTTAAGAAGGGCATCAATAAACTGCCACTGCGTTGGCAAAGATGCATTGATTGCATGGGTGATTACTTCGATTAATACAAATAAAAAATACATGAAAAAAATTCATTTAATTTTTTTCATACAAAACGGCAATTTCATAGGTAAAGACCTATTATTTGTTTAACTTTATAGAAAATCCAACAACGACATGTTTGGCTCAACGGCCGAGACCAAATTGTTTTGTTTTTTTGTGATAGAATATTATTTGGAGCACGTCCTCTATGTTCTTACGTATAGTAACTTAACAATAGTATGTCAATAATACAATTTTAGCAAAATTTATGTAATAAGTATTGGAATAGTATAAAACGGTCTATATTTCTCTTTCTAATCAACAGTTGGCTATTACATTTTGTTAGCGACAGTTCAAATTAAGTGCTACAATATGTGGGGAAAGGTAATATTTTATAACCCAAACATTACTTAAAATTGATTTGAAAACCAAGTCGTTTAAAATGCTTAAAATCTAACTCTCCCTAGAATTTATTTTGATATAAAGAATATTTTAAAGGATATTGAAATACGTTCCCGGTTTCCGATATAATGATTAATATTGTCATACTTTTTTTTTTCAGATGTTATTTTCAATTTTCTTCATGGGAGTCAGTCAAGCAGTGTTCATCGATCAATCTGACAATCATTACAAAGACTTCAACAAAGAAACTCCTCACGGATGGCAGATGGTCAAAATGTACCACCCGCCGAGCCCTCAGCCATTCGGATACAAATATGAGCCTTACGTAAGTAGCAACTTCTCTCTCAAGGACCAAACATAAGAAATATGCAGAGAAAGGGACACTGTAACGGTTTCATATTTCTACTATACTCATGCATGTACTCATTAGAATTTTAATTACCCAACCAGTATTGATCTCGAGTTACTTAACGAGGAATGTCACACCGACAGCAAAGTGTGGGCTAATAATGATAATTTTAACTTAATTAATAATGTATTCGACGACACTCTGAGCTATTGACTGCTGCCTTGCGTGTCATGGGTTCGAACCCACGACACGTTCCCGCACGGAACAAATATTTGTATGGCCTACAGGTAGTTGTTCCGGGTCTGGCTGTTTGTGTATGTGAAATTAAATGTTTGTAAACGTGATCCACGGCACAGGAGAAATTTCTAGTGAAGGGTAACATTTTTAATAAGAATGTAAAAAAATAATTGACACTTAATAATTTTGGACAGGCGTATCCTAAGTACGAGTTCGAGTATTCAGTTTCGGACGATGAGACCGGAGATCACAAGCACCACCACGAGACACGTGACGGGGATCGAGTTCGTGGCGAATACAGCCTTGTGGAGTCAGACGGTTCGTCGCGGAAGGTGCTCTACCACGCCGATGATCAAAACGGGTAATTAAACAATCATACACCAGTTCACCATGACCCTGGTTCTGACCATGAGCACAACAATAAATCACGTTTTTTTCATCAATTTGCAAAGATTTTAGTTAAAATACTGTTAATTTGCGTAAACTCGTTGTTCTTAATTTATTTTAAGCTTGTTTTTAATTTTGTGCTGAACACAATGCAATTGAAATGGTTGGATTCTGAATTAGCAATATGGATTTGAATGTATCCGTGGCATCGTAATAAAGGGCTAGATGGTCGAGATGAATATATTATAACACATGCACAGTATTGATTTCATCGAATGCACGTAGTTTATTTAAGAAAATATTAATTCTATTTTTTTTTTTCATAATATAATAAACGTAATACTTATTTTATTCTGAAATAAAAGCGTGTTTCATAGTATTTCTAAAGGAAACTATGCATAGAAAAGTTATGTTGTTGCAACTCTGGTAGCGCATATCCGAGATATTGACTGAAATAATAGCCATTTAAAAATACTGTAGGTAATGTTTTAAAAATGGCATCCAACACACGATTACTTGCCCTAAAAATATATTTTTTTATACCTTAGTTAAATGTTTAGGGTAATAGTGCCACCTTTAAGTACTTTTTTTCATTATTTCAGTGCCCTATTGTTTAGCGGTGCAAAGAGTACACCTTTCATTTAAATTTTGTCAGTTCGAATAAAATGGTTGACGGATAAAAAAAAATAAGGATTCCATTGTGGATATTAGGCTAAGGAACCCGAAAAGCGGTTCTTTTAGGACATGCTTTTTTATCATCTTTGCCTCTTTACAAAAATGATGACAACATTCAACATCGTAAAATAGCCGAAATGTGATATCAACTCACTTATATTCATATTTTCAGATTCAACGCTGTCGTAAGCAAAACTGTGAACAAGCACGGCGATCATGCCGTTTCAACCACCGATCACACCAGGTTCTTCTACCCTGTTGGTCACGGTATTAAGATTAATCATTACTTCCCCGGCAAAAACTATCAGTACCTAAATTTGGAACAACCAGAAAACACCAATGATAGCCGACCTGTCCATGAAGAAAAAGAGCCATCCGTAATCACTAACGAAGAACCTAAGGCTGTAGTGATAGATTCTGGAGACAAAGTTGTGTTGGTCGAACCAGAACAAGTCAAAGAAGTAGTCCCATCACCCAATCCTGAAGTAGTAGAAACTGTTCAAGTAGTTCCCGCCATAGTATCAGTCATCCCTCCGAATCCCGAAAATGATAAAATCAACAATGAAATCCCGTTACCAATTGTTGAAAAGGCTGATGTTTTTCCTTCAAACGATTTACCTTCAACGCCAGAGGACCAAACAACAGAGATCAAAGACCAAATTGAGGATAAAGAAGACCAAAAGCTAGATTCCGAAGTTGCATCATCTTATTATCATTCCAGAATTTATTACGTACCTAGGTTTTAAATAATAGCAAACTGTGTTACTGCAATTGTTGATTAGTTTTATAAGAGAATAAGTCATTTGGATTGTAAATTGTTAAGAAATGCTTGCCTGAAGTCTATGAAATAAATTTTAATAAATTAATTTGTAACTATATATTGTTTTGGCGATACTAACACCACCTTTTCTTTATATGAACTTTCTGCCGTATCGATCGACGTTCACGTTTCCAACAAGAGCCGTGAGATGGCACTGACATCGATGCATGTATTTTCTACGGTTTCCCATAGAGGGCTCTGCATGATACTTTTGATTTAAATACTATATCAGGATCCTCAATGGTAAAATAAAGAATATTTACTTTTCCTCTGTTAAGTATCTATAAAACTAGTTTGATAACTGTTTGCTATACATATGTAAGTACTTATAGCCATACCATATGTTCGAAATATGTTTAGCTCTCAGAATTCACACAGTTATTTTATTCGCAATACAATAACTCACACATGAAAGCTGCTGAAGTGAAGCTATAAATTAAAATGACGAAATCGAAATCTCTCGGACAGCCATTGAACCTTTAAAAACAGGCCAAGTTAAGAATGAAGAGATGCATCATTTATCTCACCGAATGTATGCGGCCCACAGACATAGATCTACATAGATAACGCAAATGCATGTACTTCGCGTGTCTTAACCCCGACCAAGCGTCGAGGTTGGTTGCCGCTAACTTCAGTCCCCGCGCGTCCGTTGTTGCAGCCGAACGTCCGCAAAAAACTAAAAAAATGCCTCGTTGCGTGATAATTAATTGCAATAGCCCAAAAATTTCGAGCACCCAAAGGCAGGAACATATTTCCTATCACAGGTAAGTTATTTTAAAATTATATTATACGTAAATTCATATTAAAACTATTTTTAAGTATTCCAAGCTGCGTGTCGTTCCAGAATATTCCTAAATATATATTACCGTAAGTAAACTTTATTCACATTACGTTGCCGTGTTTGCTTTGGCCGTTTGATCTGACGTTGTGTGTTAGGAGACGATGAATATCGCACAAGCGATACTGTCGCGCATCGCTTCGACTTCGTGATACAGTCAATTTGTCATTCGTCTGTCAATTCTAGCAACTAGTGCTGTTCGTTCTACAACATAAATCAATAATCGATTTTAATTGATATCGGACTGACGAATGATATTAAAAAAGCCAATTTAGTAGATATAGCTCATATGCATGACCTAATTTTACAGGACAGCTATAAAAAGCAGGATATTTTTTTAGGGTTGATGTGTTTAATGTGTTTTTGTTTATCCTTTCAACATTATACGACTATTTTTATATATTTAATGTGTTTATTTTCTATTGCATTTAAAAATATTTATTTTTAGTTTCCCACATGATCCAATCATAAAAGAAAAATGGATTGCGGCCACGGGACGGAAAGACTGGTTCCCGACTAAACACAGTACTATTTGTTCTATACATTTTGAAAATATTAGTTTCATTGAAGGAAAAAAGTTGAGATTGTTGAAAAAAACGGCATGCCCCACTATAGATATACTAAAACTCATTGACAATGAAGACGAGGTTAGTGAATTAATGTTTTACAGTGTTTTTATTTAATCGTGTATAAAAATATCTGACATACACTCATTTGTGCTTTACAGAATAAAGATACACCACAAGAACCTTCATCATTGTCAAGGAAGAGAAAACTAGAACAGGTTTAGTATATATTTTTCATGTAAATATATACTTGGCTAGCTGACCCGGCCACGCGTTGCTATGGCTAACGTTTTTGTATTTTTTTTTTTCTTTACTATCTTTCAAGTTGGATCAAACTGCACACGGTGTACAAATTTGATTTTGATTAAGTAGTTTAGGAGTCCAGCGCGGACAAACATCGTGACACGTAAGTTATATATATTAAGACCTACATACATAAGATAAGAAAAAAGACTAACGGTATAATGTAAGCTAGTAGTAAAAGTGGAAAACATGATCGAAAGCGTGTAACGGAACTTAGATCGATTAGGCGAAGGGGCATCGGCGGCATCGATAGCTTTGAATCGGTTTGGATGCCCCGTCACTAAATTGCAGCTGTGACGTCACAGTAGGTATTAAAAAGTCGGCACGCTTGGTTTCAATACAAATCGTAATAATTGCGTTATCTATGTAGATCTATGTCTGTGATGCGGCCAGTGTGCTCTGCCTTCATAAGACCTTACAGTGAATTCTCTTTTAATTCGGAGTCCCAGATTTAAGTTGATGCAATATGTTGCACAGACTACTTACGCATGTGTCTGACAATGCTTTGCTTGTTATAATGACTGTTTCACAAAAGCAATTATTTACTTTTGTGGTAGTGGCACGAATTTGATGTATTTGTTTTAAAATTAAGATCAAAGTGATTTGTATCTAGACGGAGGACAATGGTTAGAAGAACTGGTACAACATAATTTTTATTTTGTTGGTAAAGGAATTATTTTTTCTTTTAAAAATTTAAACTCGCAAGGCATCTGGTTCTGACGACTAATAATATATAATAATAATAACATTTATTTCAGACCATAAGTCCATAGAAAAACACACATTACAATATTATACACAAAACATCAATACATATATGAAAACACAATACACTAAACATCTTATTTTAAATATTTAAATGAAGCACGATGACTGGTCATCCATTGCCACATCATTGGACTATCCATCCTAATGCTTGCATGCAATATTATATTTTTCTATGAAATAATTCTGTCAATCTTTCTTCAACTTTATTGTACGAATAAGGTATCTGGTGATTAAAAACCTGCTTGTTAAATAACAAAAGTAGGTAGTTTACTATCAAGAATACTTAACCGATAAATTCAATAAAAATACATAACTATGAAAAACAGATATTCAAAAAGTAAAAACAAAAATAAAAACATTAATTATATTATAATACTAAATAATTATACTACATAAAAATTAAGCAATATTAAATATAATTAAATAGATAGTTAATGAATAAATATTCAAAATTAAATATAATTAAATAAATAATTAACGAATAAATATTCAATAATTAATATAATTTAATAAATAATTAGTAGATGAATGGAAATATAAAATGAATGTAACTAATAACAAGGAAAATTAATAAAGCGCTCTTCCTCTCTCCGATTATTTAAAATTTGCTGTGCCCGACAGGGTCCATAATTGTTTCTATACATTTTAATTTTTACCACCTGTAAGTGTACATTATGGATTGCAATAAACGATTTGATTTGATTTGATTTAATCGAATCTAATCTGAACTTTAATTTGGATTAGCTGGTTATGGCCCACTGCTATATATTACTCGTATATATTTATACCGTCTTTTTTTTCGTTTTCATTAAATTTTAGTAGCAAAACCCTAATAAATGTTTTACTTTTAACACGTTGAACGCCAAGTGACTCACAAACAGTTCATCTTCTATTGTGTCTCGTTGTTTGGCAGTTAAGGTGTCAAAAACCTAAGCCACTTGGATTTCACATGACTCTCTATGTGTTATGGAATGATCACCATTGTTCTTTGGTTATATCTAATGTGACCCGCCATCGAGTTGGTCCACCATGACGCCAGCCGTCTGACTACTCCAAATTGATTATGAAGACCTATTTATTTGACAACCTATGTGGCGCAGCGGGCGAAGGTCCGCCTGCGACGCCGGAGGTTGCGGTTTCGATTCCCGCCTTGGGACAAATGTTTGTACGATCTACGAAGATTTTCTCCGGGTGTTCTGGGTATTTGCTATGTATAATAAAAATATCTATCTATGTAATATATTGTTTGAAGTATATCAGTCATCTAGTACCAATAACACAAGCTCTGCTTAGCTTGGGGCTAGATGGTGCTGTGTGGATTGTCCAGCATTATTTATTTATTTCATTATTTTTATCCACGTGTTAGTGATATGATTATGCAATATCCAATTTTGTATGGCAATCTATTGTCATTGTAAAACGTATCGTGTTTCTTTATTACTTTAATTACTATTCATTGTCGTCGCCCATGCCATGCCCTTCACATTTATTCGGTACTCTGGCAACCCGCTGCTTCTCCCGCGTAGCACACAACACGAACTTGAGAGTTATGTACTTATAAATTGTGTCTTAATTTTATTGTTTTCTTAATAAAATGGTTACAAAGTTTGATTCGTGCCTCGGAACGCACGTTAAGCTGTTGGTCCTGGCTGTCATTTGTAGATCTTTAACAGTCGTAACTGTTAGTCAGAAGACCGAAGGTCGGACATCCAGTCTTACCAAGGGGTATCGTGTTGCCCAGTAACTGGGTTGTGGAGGTCAGATATACAGTCGCTCCATGTAAAATAATGGTATTCAGCGTCATCCAATTAGGGAGGTAGCCGACCGCAACATAGTTAGAAAAAGTCTTAGTTTGATTCGTATTTTAAAAGGATACTTCTAGTTTGTTACTTTTGTAATAGCTGTGTAGTGGTGGGCTTCCAGTGTAACCAGAACTAGGTGAATCATTTAATTCGCATTAAAAAAATTGTTTTCAATTATAATACCAGTCTGTTACTTCCCATTGCAAGGCAAGAGCCTCTTCACATAAGGATACAACTCGAGCATTATAATCACCATGATTGCTTTAAGCGGGTTGGCTATTTTAGACTATTAATATCGTAAGACCATGTTTCCTGATGATTTTTTCCTTCACTTTTAACAGTGAAAAATGTCAGTCATTTTGGTAGGTACTTACCCGGATATGAACCCACAACCTCATGTTTTTTTGGGAAGAGCATCTTACTTGTCAACTTATGAGGTAACTAGACTCCATTCGCCTAGCCTTCTCCCAACTATGTTTGGATCGGCTTCCATATTCCACCCAGTATTTTATATAAAGCGACTGCCTATCAACCCTACACAACCCAGTTACTTAGCAAAACGATACCCGTTGGTAAAACTGGTTGTCACACTTTTAGACATCTAACTACCCGTAACGACTGCCAAAGATCTACAAGTGACAGTCGGGACTTTACGTTATTTCTATGGGGCACGGAGAGACTGATCTCTACAAGCATAGCTTAACCTTCGATCTAAACCTGTGCGGCCATTTTTATTTAGTTACAAGCTCCTCCAGACCCAACTGGACTATCCTGTGGTGCCTTAATTAATAAAGGCCTCCAGCTAGAGCATAAATCTTATAAAGTAAGCGACTGAGCGCTAAGTACTTCCCTTGTGGGGTACGAACCTCATGCAGGAGTAGCGAAGCCTTACCCATTGGGCGTTGTTCCGATATGTTTTAAATTGACTGGGTTCTAGGGTAACTTTTATTTTGATAAATAGGTACATTTGTTACAGTTGAAGTGGGATTGGGCGGGTCATGTTGCAGAATGTGTCAGGACCGATGGGCCAGAGTCGTCGCGCAGTAGGTGCCAAAAGACGGGCGTCGTCGCCGAAGGAGGCCTAGAAAACGCTGGCGTGGCGACTTGGACGCGTTTTCTAGGGATTGGCCGCAGAGAGAAGACTGGAAGGCTATGGGGGAGGCCTTTGCCCAGCAGTGGGACAATATACACAAAGGAAAAAAAAAGTTACTTTTGTTACTACCCGTATGTCCACATATAGGAATAATGTAACTAAAACCAAATGCCTCAAACACAAATAAGTAAATTAGATCGATGATTGTACCCTGCAGAACCAGTACAGCAACTCCTAATTACTGTTACGAACACGTACATTCCTTTACACTCTCCAACTTTAAATACTGATAGTCTATTAAGGAAATTCTTAAGTGCCGGCTGTAAATTACAGCGTCGGACCAGTTAGGCGCTGACAAAACCGCGTACCTACCTAAACATTATTCATAGTCACCAATCGAAGCCCTAGTCTTCACGTCAGGAAGTGTGATACAAACTCGATTAGAACTGAATTATTCCCAATTTTCTTACGCCCTCAGTCTTTATGTAATACCTGTATAACTCAACAGTCGTAAAGTATTTGTATAGCTAGCTTTATCTAGGAATAATTAGTTTTAAGTAGAACAAGAACGACAGGGAACCGCACTTTCGCTGTTGGAGCCTTCGCTGATAAATGTTGGCAGATATTTACAAAGCAACGCGATTGGTGCTCACTGAACCCTTAATAGAATTGCTACTTCCTTATTAGCAATCTCCGTAAGCTAGAATGGAACTAAAGAAATGAATTTATGATTTAGGAAATAAGCCGTCTGCATAAACGGTTGATCCGTTTTAAATTTTCTTCTGCCCTACTTAGAGTCGATATTTCAGTTGCTATAACTTCTATATGAATAACAAAAATAGCATTTTGACAGATTTAAAATATAATTTGTGTAACCACTATAATGTCTTTTACAGATTCAAGTAAAATGACTTTTGAAAACAAACTTACTTGGACTGTTTCGTTGGTCTAGAGGTCTCAAAAGCGACTGCTAACCATAAGGTGTTGGGTCCGATGCGGGTCGAACCCGGGTCGAGCGGTGTGTTATTTTTATTTTTCATTAGCAATTTTTCAGTAGCAGTCCTGGTTAATGGTTATATACTCAACCCTTTATACATGGGACTTGTAACATATCTGGTGAAATGGGGGGGGGGGGTGTAAAGGGGTACATATCTGCACAAACCCAATGCGGTTTTTGAAAAATCGACCCTTAAACGAATATTAGGTTTATCTACAAGCAACAACGTACCCTACCTTGCGCTGCTTCTAGTACATAAACTTAACATAAACAAAATATCACTAATATAGGTCCCGATAAAGTTATATGAGAAGAAGATTTTAGTTTATTTATTCCTCTAATACAGAAGCCTTACCTCCAGATACAATAGAACTCATTTACTTCCACTATTACGTAAAGATCTCCTGACGAACGATCAAACAAAATCCTTGCTTGGTGATATGACCTCTTTGTCGCCCTGTATGGCATTCATGCAAATCTCATTGCCCCCCACTGCCAAATACCCGCTTTTGTCCAACAACGATTCATTTTTATAAACCACTAGCTGCACCCCGAGGTGTTACCAGCAGTTAATATTCCTGTGCTTTCATCAAACAAAGAAGTTAAGACTGAAATTTTCCAATTTTCTGCGCAGTTGTCTTAATTTTTCTTTCCACAAGAACTCTCTGGAAACTTTAGAAAACTTAAAAAAAGATAAATGAAATCGGTAAAGTAGTCTTTAAGTTATGGAGTGACGAAAGGAAATAGGTATTCAATTTTATAAGCAATGATACATTAGCTTCACTACATATTAATTTATTTAATAATTTCACCAACTGCATATTCGCACATGCAACATCAGCTTAAACATTATTTTAGTACTATTCCATCATTATCTCCCATGTTGGAGTCGGCTTCCAGTCTAACCTCAGCTGAATAGGTACCAGTATTTTACATGGAGCGACTGCCTTTATGACCTCCTCAACCATCTCACTTGGAAAAATGATAACCTTCGCTAAGACTTGTAGACAGACTTTCGGGCTACTGGCTATCCGTAACGACTTCTTCATAAATCAGCCGGGACCAACTACTTAGCGTATTTTCTGGGGCATGAAGGGGAGTCGATTAATATGGATGGTCACCTATCCACGGCTTAAACTAGTTCGCCCTGTTTGGGTCATATTACTAAGCTGGGTGCCCCTTATAAGAATAAGAATAAGAAATTTTATTTGCGCAAACATGTGTACACATACAAAATTAAAATAATAGATGCATGCAAGGTCGTAAATAAGATTAGCTCACGACATGTTTGCCATTTCTCATGGCGTGCAAATATCTTGGAAAAAATAAAATAAAAATAGTATTAATACATTGATTTTAAAATATTACAATTATACATTAATTAATGTCAGTTAAACAAATATATTCAATCATTTACATTATCCAATTATTCATTTTATATTTGACTAGTCCAATAATACAAATTACATATAATAAAATTATATTATGAAGATTTACAATAGGAATTCAATTAAATAACATTTATTATGGCATATTTAAGTTATATATTTTTATCACAATGACTCGTTTAAACATTCTGAAATACTATAATATGCTTTTTGTGCCAAAAAAGATTTCATTGTTTGTTTAAGTATTGTTAGCTCTCTCCAACTTTTGGGCAATTTGTTGTAGACAATTGGTGCCATGCAAAAAACACTTGCGCATAAGTGCAGTTTTCGATGTATGTCCACATAGTTTACCGTCATCACGTCTATTTCTAGGGAATTTGTCTGCCATACAAGGAAACAACTGTGGATTTGTTTTTACGAACATGACTATTTCTAATATATAAAGTGAGAGTAATGTTAATATATGATGTTTAATGAAATAGTTTTTACAGCTATCAGTAGTTTGGAGATTAAACATAGATCTCAAGCAGTACTTTTGTCTTTTAAAGATGATATCCCTGTCGGTTGAGTTACCCCAGAAGTTATCTGTTACCATTACGATTGACAAGGAGCATAGGTGAAATTAAAAGTTGGTCTTCATTTAGAACAGCTCCTCCTAGATGTTTACTTGGGAACATTAAGCAATCTTCTATTTGAATACAACGACAAACACTTTACCAACTATTTGAATATGGTACTCTGCATCTTATTTGTACAGAGGCCAGCTGTCAAATTTATTTGATAGTTTTTCAACTTTATAACAATAGAATAAAGTTCATGTTCAATAGGGAAAAAAGAAATAAGCTTGAAAAGCAGGCGTCTGTCGTAACCTATAAACTATCCCGTTGGTTTCGTAGATGCAGTAGTACGTAGAGTCCTGGGTTTGATTCCCAGGTCGGGAAAACCGTTAACATTGGTTTTTTTCCATAAAGGATTTCTGAGTAGCCAGGACTTTGCAGGTTCTTGGTGCTTAACCCCAGGGCACTGCTAGAAAAGTACGTAAAGCGATGGTCTTATGAATGGTCTATTGCCGATGGTGTGGAGTCGCCATCCTATTGGACTATCACTATATGACAAAAGGAATACTTGTACCCTATAATCCTGCGTACTTTGCTTATCTCCCTTGAGATTGGCTACCGGGACCTAAATTCGGTCGGGAGGATATTAGAGACGATGACTATTTTTCGTTGTCTGTCAGGTAGTATTATTAAAAAATATTAGGCGCTATTTTTTTTCTGTTTTTACGTAATGAAATGATTACGTCAATACATTGAGTTTAAATGTGGCATGACGTCACGAGTATGTAGATTTTATACTAAATTATGACGTAGCGACCACACAAACTCCAATTGTAATGCGTATTTAAGTAATTTATTTAGTAATATGATTCAGTAAATAACACGTGTCTTTGTTTTATTATCTGACTGACGGACTTATTTATTTTACCCAGACATCGTCCCCAATGCACCTATGTAGGTACGTAGGTATTCAGGAAAACAATATAGTCCACGTAACCAGACCTGTCTCCTGTAATCAACATGAGATTTTAACGATGGAAAATACCATTCCTAAATACCTACGTTTCGTAATACGGTGAAAACAATAGGATGGAAGTAATCATGAACCAAATCGGAGATGTTTCGTCATCACACGAACCCGGTACCTACTTCCGATCTAGACTTTTTATCAAAAGTTACATGAGCGGGTGTGACAGTATATTATTATCATCACAACCCCTACCTGACAAATCAGTAGGAATTATTACGACACATTTGTGTTTTTAACTATATCCATTGCTCCGTGTAAAAAGACAATCTGTTTTTGCAACCATGTGAACAACGCAATGTTTACTGTGTAATTGTCAAATTGAATGAATTGTGATCATAGTGATGACTAGTGTTATATGTACTAAGATTGTACCCCTTTTTTTACACACATACATTATATCCCTTTGGATTAAACCATATATTATCCCTGGGAAACAAGGGAAGATCGCATAGGAAGGTCACACAAATAAGCCAATATGAATCAATCAAAATAATGTAGACAGATGAAGCTGTGATTAGCATTGCATATTCACCTGTTCTACTTTGCTCATATAATTACTTAAAACAAAACCTGATCGTGTATTGTAGTAGGTACCATCAGATTAAACAATCGCAAAAAATTATAACAATATGAGCCTCTCACTTATCGTCCATTTTCGCTACATATTGTAGCGATATCGAGCGTTGCGACACTCGATAAAGCGAGCAGATTGGCAATGCGGCAATTACTGTGATCCGATCGAATATCGTCGGGAATAGACCCCCTCCACACCACCGCTTATGTTTTGTTTGTTATATAAAAAGAGTGCACTATCATACCGATACCAGTCAAGGCATTTGTGTCTAAAGCAAAATGTTCTCCAAAGTAAGCTTTATTTCATTCAAAAGCTAAGTGGGGCTACTTATATAATATTTAGGACAATTTCGCTAGACGTAATTTATGATTACATTGTCCAATTGCCAGCTTCGAGCTTAGCAGTACTTTTAAAGTTCTGTGGTCGTAAAATGATTGGACTGTTTGAAATTAGGGCTTTGGATTCAATTCAAAATATTATATCTGATTTCTTCATGAGGGAACCTGAATGCAATGTCTTTACAAAACTCCAATGATCTCATAGCTACTAAAACTATTTCTTCTCCATCAGATCGTGTTCGCTTGCGCCTTGGCAGCAGTGTGCCAGGCTGGTTACATCCACCACGCTCCGGCGGTGTCCTCGCAAAATATCGTCCGCCACGACCAGACCGTGCACCACGAGACTCCCGTCCACTACTCAGCTCCTGTGGTCCACGCTGCACCCATCGCTCATTCCGCTCCCATCGCCCACTCCGCTCACATCACCCACGCCGCTCCAATCGTTCACGCTGCTCCCATCGTGCACGCTGCTCCTGCTATCCACGCCGTACACGCCGCCCCAGCCATCCACGCCATCCATGCCGCTCCTTCCCACGAGGATCACTACATCGATGAATACGTAAGTCTAATATATAAACTAAATATCTAATTAAATACGAAGTTCCTTTTCAATTGACCTATGAGAAATTTGTATTAAGCTTGCAACTTAACATGAAAATTGATTGTTTTTTTTGCTTCTCTGAAATCAATAACTTCACTGTAATTCATTATAACAACATTACAAACTTATAGGCTCACCCCAAATACGGGTACTCGTACTCCGTTGAGGACCCTCACACCGGTGACCACAAGTCCCAACACGAGACTCGCGACGGAGACGTCGTGAAGGGAGAATACTCTTTGCTGCAGCCCGATGGCTCTTTCCGTAAGGTCACCTACACCGCTGACCACCACAATGGGTAAGAAAAGAAATGTTACAATGATCATCACCATTTTATTAAAAATGATGCTGATTCGTTAAATCCAAATGATTGATTTCAATTGTAGCGTAAGGATCGGATTTCTTTTTGTAAAAGAAATCCGATCCTTACGCTACAATTGAAATATAATTATTATAAATAACAGTGTCAGTTGATATAAAACTTTGTTTTTGTTTGGATTTGACGACCGATGTGGCGCGGTGGGCGAAGGTCCGCCTGCGACGCAGGAGGTTGCGGGTTCGATTCCCGCCCTGGAACAAATGGTTGTACGATCTACAAATATTTGTTTCGGGTGTTCTGGGTATTTACTATGTATAATAAAAAATATCTATCTATGTAATGTATTGTATTAAGTATATCAGTCATCTAGTACCCATAACACAAGCTCTGCTTAGCTTGGGGCTAAATGATGCTGTGTGGATTGTCCAGCATTATTTATTTTATTTATTTATTTAAAACAATATTAAAAACAATTTGTGTGACATTATTGCTAAGGATTCTATTTGTGTTACAGTTTCAACGCGGTCGTACACAACTCGCCGCCAGTGATCCACCACCATTAGAAGAATATTTACCCAATCTGTGATATTAGTGTTAATGTGTTCTTGTAGTCGAGTGTGTAGCCTTCCATCTGTTCTCATTAATGATATTTAGTAATATACCTTACAGTGCAATAGAACAGTAGGTACTATAGCCAACGATCTGTAGGTACGTGAATATTCAGAAGATACCGTCAAAAACAAGATGGCACCCTTCAAAATTTGAAAACGACGTTTTTTGATACACCATAGCCAATCGAAACGCGTCACCAGCGCATAGAGGTTGTAGTCAATTAAAAATAATTACTTGATCGAGCAGACTGCAGATATTGAATGAGTGATAATAATATCAAACTAATGTTATAATATATCTTCTGTACATATTATATTTTACGCGCATGTAGCGTTAATCTATCTCATGAATGGCCTGTCATAGTTGTATGTAATCTGTTTTTCTGATCGGTATAGGCAACTTGTTGTATATAGCTTAGCTTTGTCCAATAAATATGATGATAAAATAAGGCGTTTTTTACTCATTTTAATTTTAGATTAGGAAAAAAAATCACCCATATCAAATATTAGATTAAATTATTTTTCTTATTGATGGTAATTATGCTTTGGTAAACTCAAGTATTATCTAATCGACTTTTGTTACTGGCTCGTGGATCGCTACTATGCTGGATGATTGAAAAAATGTATAAAAATCGAAAAATAAAAGACGATTTTCCCAAATCCTAAAATATATGTTTTCTACGAGTAGAAGGCTGCTGAAACTGTTTACTGAGGCCCCATAAACACGGCGATAATCAGTAGGATATCTTACAGTACCAGTTATCCTAACTTGTACTGTAAAATACTACTGTGAATGATCCGAAAATTATACAGTACCTAGAACATTTCACAAAACCATTTTGAATAATTCCTAAGTGTTTAACTTATAGGAAACAGGAAACGGTAGAACATACTTAATTATATCGTTCTAACATTTTCTTTTATTTTATTAGATACATAGTATCGCGTTTCTTTACAATCTTGTGATACCATGTCACCCAGTTATTTAATTTCATACATCAGTAAAATACATTTTCATCTTGTATGCCTTATTTAGATGTATGATTCTATCCTGCTTGTCATGGAGCAGGATAGAAATATTCCACATTCTCCATTGGTAAACGAGAATCTTCCAACCAGTTCTATGCTATGTGGGCTACTGACCAATGGTTGTCGTCGGGTTTCTGTATATTGCAATCATCATCGTCATCATTCTCCTTCCCTTATCCCAGATTTTTAAGGTAAGCGCTGTATGTCTTCTTCTTGCTTACACCTCCATTAGCCGTCATCTTAATAGTCACCTCCTTCCTAGCTGTATCATCTTTCGCACGATCCATCCATCGTTTCCTTGTTCTTTAGAACCCTCCACATCCATAATCAAAACTTTCCTTACAACGTGATACTTATTCCTCAGCATCACATGATCATAACATGACAACCGATTACTACACTGGCACAAATATGGTACAGCGCGATTGGTGCAGTGGCTGAGCGATTGACTGTTGCGCCGCGTGTCGTGGATTCGATTCCCGCACGCATAAAATATTTGTATGGCCTCCAGGTAGTCGTTCCAGGTCTGGCTGTTTGTGTATGTGAGTTTGAATATTTGTAAGCGCACCCACGACACAGGAGAAATTCCTAGTAAAAGGCATCGTTTATAAAAAAAAACAGGTCAGCAACATGACTGCTGTTTAATTTTATGACAAACCAATTAATAAGAATGCAAACTACAGATATCAATCGAGTGATTCGATTAATCAATCAATCTATCGTTGCAAGAGTCGTATGAAGAAAACTATTTGCGTCATTATCGATGGTGAGTAACGAGCAAGCGACATGTCACTTTTTGTGCACTATTGTAATCTTTAATGTGGGCTCTTACCACAGCAAGCTCACCGTATTTAGTAGAAAACTTAAATTACGTAGACCTGACACACACACATACACCTGAAAAACAAATAAGCGTTCTCATATTTCTGAAAAAGTGTAAGTAACCCTAAAAAACTTAAGAAGCAATTTAGTATGGTAACATTAATCAATTAAAAAAACCAGTGGCAAAAAATTATTAAAATTAATCACCAAAGCCTAAAACTAAAGTTATTTTACACCTTCTATAGTATTTTTGGAGTCAGTAGATTTTTTTTGTAAAAATGTTTTTTTATTTCCCGTTTGTAATTTATCTAAGATAAAATGGTCTGATGTTAACTGATCATCACCCTTTACAAAATATTGCTTTTCCCAATGCAGGAACGTTAATTGTCGGGGAGCTCAACTTCACCATATAAAATGCTTTGTGACCATTGAGAGTATTAATTTCAACAAAATAAGAATTTTAAAAATCGGTTTGAAATTTTGAGAGAGAAAAGTAAATAAAAAAACATGCATATTCGATCATAGAACCTCCTCCTTTTTTGAAGTTGGTTAAATATGGTGGTCTATTCCTTTATGGTCAAGCTAGAAGAGCAGTGTTCTTTCTACCTTTGTACTTTAGCCAACTTCAAACTCTTAACTCAACTTTTAACTATAGACTCGCCAAGATGTTGTAACGATTCCCAACTAAGAATTTTTCACGAGTTCATTCATCATTTATTATGTTAAAAACGTATGTACAGGCGGCAGCATATCAAGCTACCCCAATGTGTAAAAATTTATTTGATAGCTTTTCAACTTTATTACAATAGCATATGGTTCATATTTAATTGCAGAAATTTATCAGTTTGGGGTAGCTTGATGTGCTGGCGTCTGTACATATATGGGTATGTCGGTCAGCCTGGCCGATGATTAAATATGCTTATCGACTGCGGGTCACTCGAATAACCTTTTAAGACCTCGATGAGTTTTCTCCATTTAAGAGAAACCCAGGTGCCAGATACGTTCTATAGGTAATTAAAGTTTACCAATTTATTTTTTTCGGTATAAGCGAGCATATAATCATATTTAGTATTTTGTTTTTTTAAAGGTTTTCCCACTTACTGTTATTTGCAGCATCTGCTGAGCTGAGCCGAAGGTTTAAGAGAAGCAGATAATCGCTGCTTCAATTAACACCTGATAAGTAGCACCGCTGCCATCATCGGCGCAAGATGTAATTGCGGTCAATAGCCATTTGTCCAATCCAGTTTAGAACACCTTCTATTTTAGGAGGCAATGTCAACAAGTATACCTACTGTAATTGAAGATGATTTTAATGTTAATGAAGATTAATAAACAGGGCAGCCGGTTTGTCTAGTCACCTTTTAACGATACGTCGGATGTCATCCGACATGTCGATGACGAAAATATAATACGGAGGAAGTTAGTGTTACGAAAAAGGAAACACTTTTTGATTGCTAATTTAATATCGTCGAATATAATATGAGATATTGATCCTTTTAAATAATATCAAATACTTAATCATAATCTTGTCAAACTGATTTCGACGTAAGTGCAGATGAAATACTTTTAAACTAATTGGCTATATTAGTAAAAGTTGATAAATTAATTAGGATTGGAAATTTTCTGGATTAGTTTATGAACGTATTTGTCTCTTTGATTATTTTTTTAAATTTGTAATTAATGTGGCTATTAATATATTTATGTTGTCATTAATTTTATTAATAACAAGATGTGCCCGCAAATTAGTCGCGTGAAATTTAACAAAACATGAATTATCATTTTTTGCGCGGACCCCTTATTGTTTTTTAAGAAAAAAAGCAGCTTTATGTTGAAAATCGGTCCACCCGTTTCGGAGATTACCTCAAACAAACAGACAGACAAACAAAATAAAAATGTATTTTTACTACCGAATATACTTTCATATGCATTCAGTAAAAACTGTCATTTTGATTTTTCAAACAGACACTTCAATTTTATATATCTGTACGATCTACAAAGATTTCTTCCAGGTGTTCTGGGTATTTGCTATGTTTAAAAAATATCTATCGATGTAATGTGTCCAAATAGTTTTAAAATATCGCTAAGCGAACATCGCGAGCTAAGGTATGAATGTGTACATACCTATCTATCTAATTACATCTATGCATATACAGTCCACACGTTTGAATCAGTTGAGTTTTTTTAGTGCTAATATACGGAACGTAAAGAAAGGACGTTGTTTCTGTTAAAACAAACCCCTTCAATCAACAATCAACCTAATCCACTTAAACATATGGTCCATAACGAGCCGGATTGTGTCACCTACGATCGAGCTTAGCCGCACGCCGCGAGAACAAAAGAACGCATTCCTTAGATAAGGATTCGCCAAGTGATCGGTAATGTGCAAAAATACAAGATACTTTTTAAAGAAAATAATTATGAGTTATTAGCAAGTTAGTACGGTGACGAGCTGAGTGCATAAAAGTAGTGAGAACTATAGTTATAATCGAGTTTAGCCTTTTATTTACGAGACATTACTTGAGTGAGAATAAACTTGAACAATTTGTGTTATATAAAGGCTAATTTGGTAACTATAATAGTGAGTGTGTTGGAGTTTTATTAGAAACGCGTCCTATCGAACAAATACAATGGAAAAACGTATTTTATTACAAGAAGAATTAATGAACAATTTGAAGAAATCCGAACGGAATTTTAAGAAAACGCCTAAAGAAAGAATAAAGAAAGCTTATTTAGAAACAAGACTGGAGGTACTTGAGTTACAATATAAAGAATTTAAAGACCAACATAAGGCTATCCTTTCGGAGATTTCAAAAGACAAGAAAGAAACATACTTCACCGAGGGCTATTACGAACAATTTGAGGAACTGTACGTGCAATATAAAACATGTTTAAAAGAAGCGTTGGAGCCATTTTTAATACCGTCAGTGTCGCACTCGCGAAGTACTTTGGTGCCGGCTAATACTAACGATAACAATTTTGGTGAAGTGAAGCTGCCGCGAATTACGCTACCTACATTTGGAGGAAGATATGAAGAATGGCAAACGTTTTATGATATGTTTTCATCGCTAATTCACAACAACAAAGCCATAATGTCAGTTCAAAAATTACATTATTTGAAAAGTAATTTGTCGGGTGAAGCTTTCAATCTTCTACGTAATTTTACAACTACTGAAGCAAATTATGAAGAGGCATGGAATCAATTAGTTAAACGCTATAATAACAAACGTTATAACTGCAACGCCATTATGAACAATCTGATTGGACTTAAGAAAATACCTACTGAGTCGGCTAGTGCAATTAAACACTTGCTAGACACCACATCTACTTGTATGAAGTCTTTGCAGAGTATAGGGATCAAAACGGACAACTGGGACGAAATTATTGTCTATTTAACCGTCGCAAAGTTGGATGCAGAATCAATAAAACAGTGGGAACAGTATCTAAACACTGCTTCTAGCGATGAACTACCCACATGGTCACAGTTAAGAGACTATTTAGAGTACCGGTTTAGATCCCTAGAGATGATTGATTCCACCACTCAACGATTAACACAAATAGTAAAGCCAGCACAGAAGACAAAAACATTTCACACATCAGTTGAAAACAAACCTAAACCTACAGATATTGTGTGTTCAATGTGCCAAGAGAGCCATTACATTTACCATTGCAAACATTTCGGAGTTATGACACCGAAGGCAAGACAAGAGTTTGTTCAAAATAGGAGATTGTGTTTTAACTGCCTGTCACCTACACATGCAGTCATCAAGTGTCGTCAATCCATGAGTTGCAAGAAATGTGGTAGAAGACACCACACTTTGCTACACTTCGAGCGAGAGAGTAACGAGAGCAACAAACCAGCAAGTGAGGTAACGTCATCACCGAGTGAACAACACGAGAAGCCGAGCACATCACGAGGTGATACCCACATCACTACTACATTCACTAGGGAGGAGCTGCAGCCTACCAGGGTGCTGCTTGCAACGGCTATAGTAAAGGTATTTAATTCAAATGGTTGTAAACAAAGTATTCGAGCTTTAGTAGATCAGGGGTCACAGGCTTCATTAGTTACAGAGGCTACTGTTCAGTTACTTGGGTTAACACGCATTCCTGTAAATGGTTTTGTGTCAGGGCTAGGAGATGGTCATACGAGAATTAAATACAGAGTTTCACTTCAAATGGAATCACGCCATAATCCAGCAAATTCAATCCAAGTTAACGCGTATGTAATGCATTCTTTGACATCTATGCTTCCCACAGCCAACCTGAGTTCTCATGAGTGGGTTGAAATAAATAATTTACCTTTAGCGGATCCTACATATGCCATTCCAGGTAAGATTGATATACTGTTGGGCGCAGAAGTATATGGAGAGATATTGCTTGACGGTATTGTTAGACAATCTGAAGGTAATTTGATTGCACAAAACACAGTTTTTGGGTGGATTATTTCAGGAAAAGTTTCAAGAGGATACAACTCGTTGGTAAAAAGTAATCTTACTAGTATGCACGTACACTTAGAAGATGATAACTTACTCAAGCAATTTTGGGAAATGGAAAATGAGCCTAACCTATTACAAAAAGAGATGACTAAAAGCGAGAAGGTATGTGAAGATTTATTTAATTTAACTACAGTTAGAGATAACAGCGGAAGATTTATTGTAAGATTACCTTTTACATCGGACGATCCGAAGTGTCAGTATGGTTGTTCCAAACAAAGAGCTATTAAAATGTTAGAGAGTTTAGAGAGAAGACTATCACGTGATCCGAAGTTGAGAATAGAGTATACTAAAGTTCTTGAGGAATATTTGAGTTCAAATCACATGATAGAAGTAAGTGAGAAAGAAATCGAGAACGATCGTGCAGTCTATCTTCCTCACCATGCAGTGGTGAGAGACGACAAGGACACTACAAAGGTGAGAGTTGTTTTCAATGCGTCTTACAAAGGAACCAATAACGTGTCATTAAATGATAACCTTCTCGTTGGACCTAAATTGCAACGAGATCTAAGGCATATTTTAATGAGATGGAGGAATCATAAAATATGTCTAGTAGCAGACATAACAAAATTTTATAGAATGGTTCGGGTAGCAGATGAAGACGCTGATTTTCAGAGGATCGTATGGAGGTTTGATGCATCTGAACCCATACGGCATTATAAGCTTGTTAGGCTTACATTTGGTACAGCATGCGCGCCTTACTTAGCAGTGAAGTGTTTACAAAGATTAGCTGAGTTAGAGGAATCAAGGTACCCGTTAGCAGCTAAGGTGACTAAACAAGATTATTACATGGATGACTTGATGTCCGGCGCTGAAACTGTAACTGAAGCCTTAAAAATATACTATGAGATGAATGAGTTAATGAAATCAGGTGGGTTCGAGCTTCAAAAGTGGAACAGTAACAGTGAAATATTTTTAAATCATATCGGCAAGAGTGGAGAACGCGCCAGTGATTATAAAACACCTATTAAGGTAAATAATTCAATCAAGGTTCTGGGAGTAAGTTGGTGTAGAAAATCTGATAATTTTGAGTATGTGCTTAACTTACCTGAGCCTCTAGAGCCGGTCACTAAACGCCAAGTACTGTCTGTTATAGCTAGATTATATGATCCGTTGGGCTGGATCGCCCCTGTAGTAGTCATTGCTAAAATCTTCATACAAAGACTTTGGAAATCAGGCCTTGAGTGGGATGACAGTTTATCAGAGGATTTACTTACACAGTGGTTGATATATAGGAGTAAATTGGTAGATCTCAAGGAGCTTACAATTCCGAGATGGTTAAATACCACACGTGCTTCAAAAACTGAATTACATGTTTTTTCAGATGCCTCCAAAGCAGCCTTCGCAGCTGCTGTTTACATGCGAGTTATTGATGACTCAAATAACGTACATGTACATTTAGTAACGGCAAAGACCAAAGTTGCGCCAATCGACAAGGAAGTTTCGATTCCTCGACTAGAGTTATGTGGGTCAACTTTGGCTGCTAAACTGATTTTTGAGGTGTCACAGGTAATGGATATACCTAAAAAGGATTTATATGGTTGGACAGACTCCACTGTGGTTCTAGCATGGCTCAAGGGAGGTGCAAGTAAATGGACTACTTTTGTTAGTAATAGGGTTTCCACTATTTTAAATATTTTTGATGCGGAGCAGTGGGGCCATGTTGCAACAGATGCGAACCCCGCAGACTGTGCGTCGCGAGGTTTGCAACCACAAGAGTTAAAAAACCACCCATTGTGGTGGAGAGGACCTCAATGGCTAGCAGAGTTAAATATACAAAAGGACAATACACTTATTATAGATACACAAGAAGAAGAGAAAATCAAGTCTTTAATTGTTTCATCAAATATTAATGAGATATGTGTTTCTTTTCGGTTTTCATCATTATTGAGGTTATTAAAGGTTGTATCATACTGCAGGAGAATATTAACTTTAAAGTTACCTAAAAATGAACGACCAACTTTACCAAAATTTATTACCGCAAAAGAATTAAATGATACTTTAATGGCCTTTATTAAACTAATTCAAGAACGTGCGTTTTTAGTGGAAATAAATCAATTAAAGACTCGAGGATGTGTACCAAAGAAGAGCCCATTAAGAACTCTTTGTCCGTTTTTAGATCAAAAAGGGATATTAAGAGTGAGTGGTCGCATAACCCAAGCAGACACGAGTTATGATACTAGACATCCGATAATTTTGCCCTCTAAACATCATTTTAGCATGCTTATTATTATCGATGCTCATCACAAAACATTACACGGAGGACCACAGGCTATGCTGAATTTCTTGAGAACAAGGTACTGGATTCTACGAGCAAAAGAGCGAGTTAAGAAGTGTTTCAGAGAGTGTGTCGTTTGTTTAAGGTACTCCACGAAGAAGTCAATACCATTAATGGGTTTGCTTCCAGAGGCAAGATTAAAACCCAGCAAACCATTTAAGTCTACTGGAGTGGATTACTGTGGACCTGTGAATATTCGATTTTCACCGGGTAGAGGTGCCAAAGCATACAAGGGCTACATATGCCTTTTTGTGTGTATGGTAACACGAGCAGTGCACTTGGAAGCCGTTACTGACTTGACTGCTAAGGGCTTTATCGCCGCGTTTAAACGTTTTACTGCGAGAAGAGGCCACTGTCAGGATTTGTTCAGCGATAACGGTACCAATTTTATTGGTGCAGACAAAATATTGAGGGATATGTTCAACAGTGCCAAATCCGCACTTACTAAGGAAATAGCGGAGTTGCTGACTTTAGAGCGAACAACGTGGCACTTTATACCCCCCCACGCACCAAATTTCGGTGGGTTGTGGGAGGCTGGTGTTCGAAGTACTAAGACACATTTACGTAAGGTTGTTAGTAATGTTACACTTACTTATGAGGAGATGGCAACAGTTTTGGCACAGGTAGAAGCGTGTTTAAATTCGAGACCTATAACCGTACTTAGCGATGATCCCAATGACCCGCTACCCTTGACACCAGGCCATTTTTTGGTAGGTGAGCCGCTATTAAATATTGCTGATGAGGATTGTTCAAATCGTAACGTAGTTGGTTTAGACAGATGGCGACTTACACAAAAAATTGTAAACGATTTTTGGAGTAGATGGTCTAAAGAGTATCTTGTAAGTCTTAGTAATAGGTATAAGTGGAATGCGAAATGTACTGAACCAGAAATTGGTGACATTGTTGTTATAAAAGAGGATAATATTCCTCCAGCCAAATGGCTTCTTGGCAAAATTATACAGAAACATACCGGTCCTGACAATATAACCCGTGTTGTATCCATCAAATGTAAGACTGGCGAATATAAGCGCCCAGTTAATAAAATATGTGTTATAACTAAATAATTGATTTATGTATCGAGCAGTTTAAAAAAAAAAAAAAAAAAAAAACAATTTTTTTGTTTACACAGTTTAAGTTTACTTTATTTTACTACTAAGTCATATATTTTTTACATCCTGTAACTAAATACAGGGCATCATGGTGGGCGGTTCAAGGTCAAACCCTATTACCATATTTTACTATTTACTTAGAGATACTACATTCAATATGATTAATCTATTTGTTCTCTTATAAATTATGTCTAAAAGTGCCTTAATGTTTTAACTTAAATGAATGATTTGACTTTGAACGTTTTATGAGCCAATACGTTGAATATGTTTATATAGGGACTTATCTCAGAAGTTATATTTCCGTTTGTGTACTAATTGTATTTACCCCATTGTTGAGTTGGTAACTACGTACCTACCTGTACTGAGTTTACTTATTTACTAGTTTTATTGTTTTGAAGTTTTGTTACTTACTTATTTCTATTGTATACTTAGTAAATAAAGAACTATGTTCTTTGGTGGGCGGAATGTCCAAATAGTTTTAAAATATCGCTAAGCGAACATCGCGAGCTAAGGTATGAATGTGTACATACCTATCTATCTAATTACATCTATGCATATACAGTCCACACGTTTGAATCAGTTGAGTTTTTTTAGTGCTAATATACGGAACGTAAAGAAAGGACGTTGTTTCTGTTAAAACAAACCCCTTCAATCAACAATCAACCTAATCCACTTAAACAAATGTATTGTATTAAGTATAGCAGTCATCTAGTGCACATAACACAAGCTCTGCTTAGCTTGGGGCTAGATGATGCTTTGTGGATTGTCCAGCATTATTATTATTTATTATTATGTGTGCAACACTCCAAGACTGATACAAAACGCCTAAGGTATTAAGTCTGCCTTTGTAAACTGTTACTTCTACATTAGGTTTCCGGTTTCCATAAAAAAACAAGTAGATCAAAATCATTGTACTTCAGTTGCACAACATAAAAACAATCTGAAATAACAATTAGAACAACAGTAAACGGTGATAGCACAAAATAGTACATTGCGATACTGCATACTGCTGAAAGTGTTAATTGCAGTAACAAGTCCAGTGGAGCGTGAGAAGATATGAGATCTCATCCAAATTGCATATCACAATATTACCATACAATGTCCGAGCCGAAATAAGGAGTGAAAGCAAATGTACTGGCGGAACTAGACTAGCAGCCAACCGCGCAACCCGACACAGGTAGCCGGTAAACCCTTACCTATTTAATATTCAAACATTTAGCAATTGAGATCACACAGATATCGGCTGACTACATAACGACTCTGAATTGAATATATACCTTTATTGCGTACTGCTATGTGACAGAAATGCGCCGAAGCGTGGGTGTTGCACATTATCTTACATTTTTAGAAGCCGAAATAATTATTGTTAAATTAAAAATTAATCCAATTAACAAATTTTGTGGCGTTTTACTTTTACATATAAACTAACACATATCTCGACTTCGTCTGCGTATGTGTGTTTATAAATTATAGCCTAGGTGTAATTCTGAATTATAAACTATAATATTGTAAAGTATTATTATTAGTAGTTTTGCATGACAGAGAGACAAACATACATACTTAAATCCTCACAAACTTACACATTTATAATATTAATAGAATTAATTTTACTTTATTATGAGTTTGCGGTAAATTGTTTGATGTGGCAACCACGATGGACCGCTTAAAATCGACTTCGAATACATGTCCCCACGATAAGGTGAAACTGAGGAAAGTTCAACCTGAATTATCGTCATTAATGTAGATGCATGAACCGACATTATTCATTCTGAATTTTTAGAGTTCAGAGCCAAGTTATATCAGAATGTGTGTGTATATCGAAATTAAAACATCTCAGTAATTGAAATGAGAATAATAGATCAGTACTATTGCATACTTCTCGGTGTAGGCATCCTAATTTTATAACTTAATCACAGTTTGAAGTACATACGAATGTATAACCAACTGACAATTAAAACACGTCTCCTTTAATTATAATACCTACCAAGATTACACGTGTCAATCAGTTTATTTAAGTTAATTAATTGGATTGACTTTTAATATCATCTTACAAAATCGATATCGCAATATCCAAAATGAAACATGGGTAATTGTCGATGGATTATCGAGTGTCGCTTGTTTTATATACATCTTGATGGATACGGGTTACGAAACAGCGACCCTTTCGATGGCTCATCACAATCCACCATCGTATTTTGTAAAAAATAAATGGCATTATTATATGACGATATTATGCATGCAAAGTGCCTTCAGCTCGGATAAATCAGGTTCATTTATCATGTATTCTTAAAAGTTATTTTTTACCGGGAACCAATATTCGGTATTGAATCACCTTGACGACCTATGTGGCGCAGCGGGCGAAGGTCCGCCTGCGACGCAAGAGGTTGCGGGCTCGATTCCCGCCTTGGGACAAATGTTTGTACGATCTACAAAGATTTGTTCCGGGTGTTCTGGGTGTTTTCTATGTATAATAAAAAATATCTATCCATGTAATGTATTGTATTAAGTATATCAGTCATCTGGTACCCATAACACAAGCTCTAGCTAGCTTGGGGCTAGATGATGCTGTGTGAATTGTACGGCATTATTTATTTATTTATTATTTACCTTGTATTTATTTACCTTGATAAAATACAGTTGAATGGTGGATTAAAATAACAATGACATTGGAGATAATTCCAATGCGTGTGTAGTTGCGTGATGCTCGTACACTTGGAACACTTGCCAACATTCCAAACTTTAACAATATTGATATGATCCGTCATGGTTGTTACCGCAAGGTCATTACACTCATCATGTTTGATAGATCTCTATTATGTTCGCGTAAATTACATAGATTGCCCCAAGATTTCAGATTTGCATTAGAGATTCTAGACTTCCAACTCCAACACATCAATCACTATGTAGGGCGCTTCTATATGCGTCTTAGTATCAGTAGCGTGGGAATGTGACCAGCATTATATATTTATCAGTAATGATATTATAATACTCAGTACTGTAGCACGTTATATAAAGAAATAAACGATAATGATTAAGTGATGCGCAGCGGTAAAATATAAATAATCTTATTGCACAACAGTCACATCATCAATATAAACGCAGCTATCTCCGTAATGTCGTTTCGAAGTCTTGACAGCTTAAAAATTTACACTCCAAAATGAGAACCTGAATAAAATATGGTGGTAGTTTAAAGGTTTCACGACGGATCGCGGAGTGCGTATGAGAGATGATGCGCGTGACCTTCACAGAAAGCCGCGAGAATCGCCGAGGAGTCACGATCGAGATGCCAGCCGATCGGGGAAATATGCGGTGCGCTTGCGACGACTCGCTACACCGGTTGTTACGCTGGTAGTACAACGAGCACATTTCAAGCTTTTAGTTGGATAATATCAGATACTTATTAATATTTGTCCTTTAAACATAATATTTTGTTTGTATTCTGGTGAAGTTTCACATATTGTCTCGTAAATTTTAATGTAATGTAATATTGAAGTATATTTTTAGTTTACAGAAATTATTATTATTTTTATGCTATATTCCTGATTGTTAGTTCTTTCCAAAATCAAAATTCATTTATTCAAATTAGAAAATCAGCACTTTTTGAACGTCAAACTTACTTTTTCAAAAGACATTCCGAAAAATAAACACTCAGTATTGTTCTACTAGTGGAATAGACATTGACGCACAACCTTATAACATAAGCTCAACGTAAGATTCTGGATATGGATTCGTACAGTTTAAAGTATAAACAACATGAAAAAATTAGGAACAAGCTGACGAAAAATTTCAAAGCTGCCCAAAATCCCGAAATGTACACATAAAGATAATTATATTGATTGAAAACATGCGTCTGCGTAACAGGAAACATCGCTTACTGGCTGTTCCAACTTGCCGTACACACTCACCAAGACACCTTTTCCTCGGACATTAGCTGCTATGAAGGCTCTCCTGAACAAAAACAGATTTTGATATGTTTGCGAATGAATGGAAGGTGCTATTGTCGGAATGTTTGATTATTTGTGACAAGAATGCATGACTGTGTTAAATTAATTATATGTTTAAATAGTGTAATTGGCTTCCGCCGTTCTATTTAAAATAAATAAATAAATAATTATGTATATCAGAAACTACGTCCACGAGATCAACCGTATAATATTACACACCCGGTGTGTTGAAGCCCTATGGTTGCGTAAGAGTTTACTGGATCAGTCGGTGCAACCCAGAGCGCTACTTTCTTACCGGCTGATGCTATTCGGACTTGTTTACACTGGCCACTCGACTCGGCTATTTTCTAGCCGATAATCTTTATTAGCCTTTTGTTTACGGTTAATGCACATACTGATTAATGCTCATTAGCACTTGCCTGCCAAGCATCACCTAAATTGAAAATTTTAAAAAGGTGTTTCCTTAAAGCTAAATTCTTGCATCAATTTTAGAAACTGACTGTTTCCGCGCAATTGAAGCTAATCGATATGATTTCTTTAATATGATTTCCTAAGTAATAAATTAGTGCAGGCAATCAAAAAATGCCTTTAAATAAATTTAACTTCTACCAAACTACATAGCAGTTTGTTGGCTGACATAATCTTCCTGAGTAACTATTCTTAATATGTAAATACAGTTGTTTAAGTTAAAATTGGCCTTTGAGAAACAATATGAACTACACATCTTCTACAGTGACACTGACGGAAAATAATTGAACCGAATATATCTTATTTCAAAGATGCCTTGAAATATATTTCGCATAGTATCTACCTGGATTGTTAAAAATTATTCGAACCAAAAATCTTCTACTCCTTCGACCAAAAGACCGAACTCATCATTATTGATTAGTATTATGGGCACTACAAATCGAATCATGTTAAGTTTAAAATATGAATTTTATAAATGCAGATCATTGCATGTCAAGCAGCCACTATAGCAATGAAAAATACGATACAGTTATATTTTTGGACATGCTATTCTATACGTAAACAAAAGTGTAAAGCTGATAATTAATATTGTGAAGTTCTAAATTGCTGATTTTTTTAAAAACTTTAGGATTCTCTTATATACGGCATAAGTAGCTGCATAGTTGTTTTAAATAGGACTATTTACATATTGAAGCTCATTAGAACGCAAATAAACTCATCACTAAGCTTGACATTATTTAGTAGCAAAGAATAAAAGCTTATACAGAAAGTAGTCAGATCTATTTCAGGATGGCCAGTTTGAGACGATGAAGCTTATGAAAACCGCCTTACTCTAACCTTGAACGAAAATGAAAAACGCAATGACGTAAGTTAAGGTGTAAAGGTGATCGTGTGTGGCGGTGTCACGTATCGGGCCGGTTTCTTCGTATCGGATGACATGCTCCCGCGCCGCTTCCTCCGACGTATAAAAACTTCAACCCTACCAGCATCCTTATCAATCGAGTACCACACTTCAGTACAGCACATCAAACATGTACTTCAAAGTGAGGAAGAAACTTTTTATTAATTAAAATATAGTTTTTGGCTAATTTTTAATATATTGTCATTTTCAGATTGCAGTCATCAGTGCTTTGCTGGCTTTCTGTCAAGCTGGTTTGGTTGAAGAGGGACATGGGCAGGCAGTTTCATCTCAAAGCATAGTTCGTCACGATGAACCATCGCAGCACTTGGGAGTGCAGCATCACTTTACACCTGTTCTGGAACATGGTGGCCCGATCCTGCAACATTCTGGCCCGATACTTCAACATTCCAGCCCGATCCTGCACCACACCGCACCAGTGGTCGAGCAGGCGTACCTTCAGCATAGTGGTCCGATTGTCCACGCGGCTCCTTTGGTTCAGCATGTGGCTCCTGCTGCCATCCATCACGCTCCCGTGGTCCAACAATACTCTCCCGTTGCCATTGGACACAACGAACAACAACAGCATGTAAGTAAAAATGTAATTTTGAGCACTCCAGCGGGTTGTTTCTACTACTAGCCATAGACTACGACGCAAGAATCTTGATTGTGGGTGCGTTTCCACTTGTAGAAGTAGTCATCTGGGATATTCTTAAAAACCAACAGCTGACGATTTCAGTAGTACAGTACCATTAGTCCACCATAGTAATATCTAGGTAGAAAAATACAAATATAAATGTCATGGCATCAGTAACCCAAATATAGATAGAACCAGTAATCCTATATAGGTAACAGGATTATTAGATATTTCAGTACATGTTCTCTGTCCTCATTCTAAATTACGTACTTATTCATACATAGTCACCCAGCCCAGAACATTTTTAGAGTGTATACAGCGTCATCTGATCTGTTATAGTAATAATAATACCACTACTACTGTTACTGTCCTTCTTTATGGCATAACCACCATGCCTGCTGAAGGTGGGTTATCAACTTCAGACTTATATTAGTTATACATACTTCCTTATAACGTTTTCCTTCACTGATTTAAGATAATATGTCTAAAAAGAACCCGCAATCTCGTGCATGACCGGCGAGACCCTAACCACTGGGCTATCAGGATCTGGATAGTTATCTCTACCTATTGTATAGGTTATTTAATTCGCGAGTTTTACTAGCTTACCTTCCGATTAGCACCTAACTAGATGTTAGGTACATCCTCGTATTATATCACCTTACGTCAGATCCGTTCGGTAACTGAACAATTACATTCGTTTTATTTTAATGATATTCGGGCAGATGGGCACGCTTTTGTTAAGTAAGATTTTACTTTTTAACGCAGACATACATTTCATTAAACTCGTTTCATTTCCTTAAAGGGTTTCTCATGAATGTCTTAACGAAGTACCTACTTTATTGCCATTTCCAAAAGAAGATATTTTAATTTAAAATCTTATCGTTTAAACGCACATCGTTTTCAACAGCATTCATCGACACCAATTAATAATGTTATTAATTTTGTTTAACTCTTCAATGATGACCTATGTGACATTAACTACTATTTATATGCAATAAAATTAACATAATTAATTTATAATTATAAGTTGTATTGTTTCGCGAGTCTTTAATTCGTTACTGTAACTTGACTACTACACGATATTTGTCTCCCTTGCGATCTTCGTTTACGTCCAATTCTTTTCTTCTATTTACCATTATGATTTTATTATTATACTAGAAGCCACTCACGACTTTGTCTGGGTGCTGTATCTTTGTAAATGTATCTTTATAAATTATAGCCTCTGAAGTATATACTATAGTACTGTAAAGTTTAATTAAATCTGTGCGCTCACTATAATATTAGAATTTAGACGTTTCGTACTCTTTTGGCTTTAGATTGGAAATAAAATAGTTTGGAAATTAAGGCCTCAGTTCAGTAGTTTTCAAGTACCAATCATCCGTACACCCTCACAAACTTTCACATTTATAATATTAATAGGATTGAATAACTTGAATATTCTTTAGGTCAAAGTCAAGGAAAAATTTCGAACAAAGTTTGCCACGTGTGCAAAACAAACACAAAGAAAGTGAAAGGTACATTACAATTTACAATTAAAATTGTGATCAATTGATATAACCCAATTAAATATTTATTGTGTAAGACCCTAGTTATTACAAGACTATAGCGTTTTGTAACACATGTACAGCAATCTATCAAGCTGTGATTGGTTTTAACGTCTATTTATCAAAAACATCATTAGATTATGTTGATCAACATTTACTGCGTAAATGCCCTGTTTCAAGCATCAAGTAAATTAACTTTGTTTTACAATTAAACGATCATCTAGCGAATAAAAATGACTAATTGTCTCATAAACTCTAACATGTTAAATATCTGACTGGTCTTAATTAATCCTTCTTGAAATATTAAGACAAAAACATTGTGTAGAATTAATCGTAATAAAATTCAAACTCAAGTGATTTCAACACACTAAGAAGATTTATATTTTCCGGTGCACTAATTAAATTTAACAAATAACGAATTTACATTAACTTGATGTGTTTTTTTTCAAGGCTCCTGCTAAGTACGAGTTCTCGTATTCCGTGGAAGACCCTCACACTGGCGACCACAAGTCCCAGCACGAGACCCGCGATGGTGAAGTCGTGAAGGGAGAGTACTCTCTGCTGCAGCCTGATGGCTCTGTCCGCAAGGTCGAATACACCGCTGATGACCACAACGGGTAAGAATTCTTTAATTAACTTTTTTGAAAATCTAGCTTAAGGTTGAACATTTCATTAGCATTTCGATCATTAAAATGTAGTAAATAACTCAATAAATTAAATCGTATAATTCAAGATAACCTTTTCAAGGGCAAAATTAAAATTTGTTGACCTATCAAAAGCCATAACAAATGCCCAATGATAAAGATATTTTAAAATTGTACTGATCTTGATGATGTTAGCTGTTCCATTTCATAGGCCAGTTAGGCCTGTCGTTGTTTAATAAGATCCTATTAAAATTATGGGCTCTTTCTCGCATCAGAATAAAAGCGTGAAGTGATTAACATACATTTGAGATAAAACAGCAAATTAAATAAAAAATTCTGGACAATCCACACAGTATTATCTCGCACCAAGCTAAGCAGAGCTTGTGTTATGGGTACTACCTCCTGCGTCGCAGGCGGACGTCTATACACAAATTAGAATACATTGAAATCATTTTTCTCAGTAACTGTTATTGCACTAAATCCGGTTAGTATATTTCAATTGGCAATGTATTCAACAGAGGACCCTTAATTAAAAACAAATATGAGAAAGTATTAAAATATCGATGTTTGATGAGTTTTCAAATCAATCAAAATATGTTTAAAAACAGTCGTCAGAGGATGCTGAAGTTAGGTTTTGTTATTATTGCCTGTTATAAGATTCACGCTGAAAAAGCCGTGCAACTTATCCTAAGCGGCGAAGCGTAAGTACGACGCGCAGTTGTATGGTCGCTAAGTCAACTCAACGGGGCGTTGTGCCTTTAAAATTAATACCTATTGCTTGGTTTCCTTCCAAAAGTGGTACAAAACACCAATAGACGTGCCTCCTCTAAAGATTTCAACAATGATTGGTCCTGCGCTGCTCTCATCCATTGGTTTCATCATTACAACAGCCTTTACAATACTTGTATTATGTCAGTTATCACATCATTGTCCTAATAACAAAACTCAACTTTGACTCAGTTCCATTAATAACGTTGATTAAAATGAACAAAATGCTTACGCAGCGGCTCACGGAAATAGTAACATAATAAAATTGTATCACGCGCTTCGATTCCATTCATATGATCTTGTTGATCATCTGTCTTGTTTCGTAACACATCGACTATGTTAAGGCCAATCCAGCATATAAATTAGTAATGAATCCGAGCTGGCGAGACTAATAGCGTTTAGAAATGTAATCTATTAGAGTTTTAATCTAAATTGAGTGTTGTTTCGGTCGATAACGTAGATAGTATCGGTACACCGAGTGCTACAGGTGCTGCAATTGTGAAGAACACCTGTCTATCCTCGGCTCGTTATGTATGTTGTATAACGCGTAAATAAATTGCACGCAAACTGCATAACAATACACCATCGCCATTAACTTAATAAGGCGCAATTTACTCGTAAAATCAGTTTAGCACCATGAGTGAAATGTTTTCAATACACAGTACACAGGCAATTTGGTTACGTAGAGTTTATATTGGTGTGTGTAAAATAATGACTTATTTTATTAATGCAGTTTCAACGCCATCGTGCACAACTCCGAGCCGTCAGCGCACGCGGCCCCGCCGAGCCCCGCCCCCGTGGTCCACGCCGCGCCAGTGGTCCACGCTGCCCCTCTCGTCCACGCCGGACCCCTTGTCCACGCAGCGCCTGCGCACTACATCACTGCTCACCACTAAACTGTAATATCATACTGAAAATGTATTACCCTATTATTTAGGTAGTGTCTATGAATATATTGTTATTATTTATACTTATGAATAATTTTAATCTTCTTAAAGCTAAGAAGCTCCGAAAACTTAAGGTCAAAATCAAAAGTACCTACAAGTACTGGTAAATTCAACGTCATTATACGTTGATAGTTTTCAGCACTGTAGTAGCTATAGCGTCTTAATATCATACGAACTAATAATCCTAAACTATTAAAGAAATACTTTAAGTTATTTTCGTGGAAACTTTGTCTTTCTCTTACTTACATGAGATTATTCCATTTTTATAATAAACCCAAGCTTTGACTCAAGTAATGGATAGTAACTGATCAATAATAATTAATGTTTAATGCCCGTGAAAATCGTCTATAGACCATTTAAACTCACTTACAAATTAATCCAATTAAGAAATTTTATAACGAGAAAATAAGTATTCGATTTCACGCATCAAGTGAATCCAGGAAATGGTACGAATATTAAGTTGGCAGAAAGTGAACAGGTATGGTTAGATTAGCGTTGCGTCGGCGCCGGCGCAGGTAACACTTCAAACAATTCAAGCATCCG
Organism: Phlogophora meticulosa; assembly: GCA_905147745.2. NCBI lineage: Eukaryota > Metazoa > Arthropoda > Insecta > Lepidoptera > Noctuidae > Phlogophora > Phlogophora meticulosa. The sequence continues at coordinate 12,045,903 of LR990520.1, read as the reverse complement.
ATGTGTGATGTTAAGTAACTATAGTTGCTCATTAGTCTCACTGTTGAAGCTTAATAACCCTACAACCGTACCCTGACTTACTAAATATTTTTATTGGTTTTAAATGTTCGTAGCTTTCATAATTATTCATATTTATTCATTTGCGTTCCACAATGTAAAACAAGATGTTAACAAAGCTAAAGGTCATTGTAGACCCTGTCAGGCAAAAGGCTTAAAAATCGAAGTCGTATAAAGCTAATTAAATTATAATTAAATACATTAAAAAACATTTGCATGAAAAGTCAACAACAATAACATAAATAATTCTATTATTGGTAACTATTTTCACCAAATTCTATTATTATAGTTATATTTATCTAAGTAGTATAATAACAAACACTCATTTAATGAGAAATCGTACCTTAAGGTAACAAATTATTAATTAAGAGATTAGTTTTGCGTATTGAGATTTGAGACAATTCACACTTAGAATACAAAAAAAATCTAATAAGGGAGTCCTGACATGCACCTGGGAATCTCAAAATATTATTGACCCCTTGGGGTGTCAACAGCTCACGATGGACTCATCGTGGGCTGCATGCATACATGCATACATGCACCCCAAGATGCAACAAATAAGGAAACGCCAACACATATTGCACAAATTTGCTATCCTGGGAAATATATAATAATAATAATGCTGGACAATCCACACAGCATCATCTAGCCCCAAGCTAAGCAGAGCTTGTGTTATGGGTACTAAAAGACTGATATACTTAATACAATACATTACATAGATAGATATGTTTTACTATACATAGCAAATACCCAGAACACCCGGAACAAATCCTTGTAGACTGCACAAACATTTGTCCCAAGGCGGGAATCGAAACCGCAACCTCCTACTATTAATTACGGGCAGAACATTAAATACTCTAGATACTGGTAGTGACATAAACAATAATGTTGATATTTTAAATAAAGACTGAGAAATATGCCATAGCAAAAGTTGCACATTCGTAATTAATACTAAATCAGAACAAATGGTTTTATTTCATGGGATATTACTGTACCCCTGAGTATGGTTAGCATCCAGTCCCAATGGATGTGGTTTCCAGGGTAAATACGTAGTAATTGATTAAACAAATGCATCCGTTTGAAGAAATACTAGATATTTGTATGGCCGTACGAAACGACTACTGAATATTGAGTACATTTTCTTATAAGTAAATTATGAACACAATATAGTAATATTGTGTTCATAATTTACTTTGAAACTGATGCTGTAATAAATCGTGAGATCATTTGCCACTGATAATAATATAATACCAACCTGTTACTGTCTCACTGCAGGGCAAAGGCCTCTTCTTATACAGAGAAGGCACGAGCATTAATCACCACGCTTGCTCAAGACGGGTCGGCGATTTCAGACTTATATTAATTTATAAGTCCAGGTTTCCTCACGATGTGCTGTCCAAGATAAATTTAATTTGCCACTGATACTTATTCATTTATACTGAATCTGATAACATTAGTAATTTATATTCAAAAGCGGCATTATAATTGTATCATACGTATTAGGAGTACGTTACGACACAATTTTATCAGATGACGGAAGTGGTTCAAAATACGTAACTTACTCTTTTCGAAAGATCTTAATGTTGTGATCATGACATGGAAAATGTAGTTCACGAGCATGTGGCAAACAGTCACGAAATTATAAAAACGTACTTCATTTGATATACAAGAGGTACTAAACGTTACTTAAAAGATTTCTCTACTTATAAAGTTCAACATTTCTTTTGTAGAATTATAAGTTCGTCGTAATTCCATAGGTGTCGTAAAATGCATCGAAGAAAGTTTATCAAGGAAAACATAGACACATATATAGTCATTAAGATAGAATAGACAACTTCTGTATTTAAGAATATTATAGGAACATAATACGTAATGTGTTTGTAGTGATGATCCTTATATAATCTACCTTAGTTTAGGCATGCAAAATAGTTTTATGTTATCTAAAAACATGTCAAGATGAAGTTTGTGAATTGTGAATATTTTAAACTAGTTTAACCATCTAATTATTAATTTCACAATAAAATCACAGTATTTAGGTTGTGGCTGAATAATAACGGCTGCAACAATTTAACGGTCTTGGATCCTGCAACAAAATTAATCAGAAAAGAAAAATACATAATTTCCACTTCCCTCCATATCAAGCAGGAGACAGAATAGAGCTAGGCTAATAGGCACAAATGGACGTTTACATCTGTGTTAGACCCAGTTACCTAGCAAGTAGGTGATTCTGGCTGTCATTCTTAGATATTTGACAGTTGTTACGATTGGTCAGAAGCCAGAAAGTCTGACGACCAATCTTACCTGAGGGTATTATGTTACCCTGTAACTGAGTTGTGGAGGTCAGATACGCAGACGTTCCATGTGAAATACTGGTATTTAGCTGCAATTGGCTACACTAAAAATCGACTTCAGCTTTACTCTGATTAGTACGTTTCCACAGTTTCCTAACATCATTATTTGTCTTCTAGTTTCCAGATATCAAAAATACATTCTAACGGAGCACTAGCAACAACTCGTACACAATTTATGTACCTTTGAGACAGAACAACATCTAATCGATCACGGTCAATAAAACTTTATAAAAAATGTTTACAACTTAAGCGCATAAATTACTTGATCACTCGATTATTACTTTATTTATTAACTGTTAAAAACTACTAATCACTTTGTGAGTACGATCGACTGTCTGACTGTCTATTAAAAATATGAAGTCTCCGGTTTGTAGCTACTTTAAGCAATGCATCACCATCATCTGCGTACCCTTTTCCGAACTATGTTGGGGTCTGCTTCCAGTATAACCGATGCAGCTTGAAGACTCGTGTTTTAAATGGCGTGACAGCCTATCTAAGCTCCATAACCCATTTACTGATTAACACGATTTCCATCGGCAAGACTGGTTATCAGACTTTCGGGCGTCTGACTGCTTTAAGCAAACGTTATAACATTAAATGTTATCTTTTGCGAGTGCTTGAATCGGGGATTATCCCACGGGAACGTTATTTATTATTTATTTTATTTTAATAATTTTAGGAAAACTTACAGCTAGTCATATACAATAGTTCGGGTTTAGATATCATTAAAAAGGCCAATTACACGTTTTCACAGGTAAGAAAGTAAACATAGTTAGAATTACATAGGTAGTAGACACAATAAACAGAATTGTAAAATACTTGGAAAAAAAAGCAAATTAAAGACTATTTAAAGTTTTGAAAGAAGTGAGTGCACAGCGTCTTTTTTAACTTATTTACACTAGTGTAAAAAAGATCGATATCAACATCACGGCAAGTCGAATCGTATACACGACTCGCCCTAATCATGTACGAGTTTTGTCTATAGTTTGTTCTTGTCACTGGTGTATACAACAGACGAGGCTTGCGCAAATTCGAGTAAGATGCTCGCAGTCCAACTTTGCTCAACAATTCAGGCACGTCGACGGAACTGTTATACATTACATAGATAGATATATATATTTAATATACATAGCAAATACCCAGAACACCTGGAACAAATCTTTGTAGATCATACAAACATTTATCCCAAGGCGGGAATCGAACCCGCAACCCGCCGCGCCACATCGGACGTCAAAGGTGACAAACTGACAGACTGAGTTGCGTTCACATTTATCATATTACTAGCTTATGCCCGCGACTTTGTCGGTAATCGCGGACGCAGACAAATTCACGAATTCAAAAGTAGCCCATATCCTTTCCTGTGGTTCCAGTTTAGTCTGCACCTAATTTCATCACAATCAGTTTAGTAGTTTAGTCGTGAATGCGTAACAGATAGACAGACAAACAGAGTTACTTTCACATTTACAATATTAATATGAATAAATTGAGCATTGATTAAGTATGGATGAGAGTGACTCATTTATTCAAATTGTTATTCAAATATCAAATAATAAATGCAATTTACCAATAATTCTAATTTCAAACTCCACCACCCCCACTTCCATTTTTTTTCCAAATAAAACTCCCTTTTTAGCCAAATATCCCGTTTGCTAATATGAATAAATTATAAAGAGGAATTGGGGTTTGTTTGTGTATGCAATAGCATCCTAAAATGAAACTGCTCATCTAAAGATCAACCTTTGACTGAGGACATATTATTTTATAAAGCTTACACATAAGCCGCTGCAAGAGCTTATCTACATCAAGAACATCAATTCGTACAAGCAGAATTTAAAATTACATACTAACACGCGTTTACAACCGCGGCCAACACCGAGAATTCGGTTAATTACTTAATGCAGAGTGACGAAAACTATAATACATTGTTTTATAATCCCTAGCAAGGTCGAGTTGCAACCATTATGTCTTTTCGGTTACTCTCGCGCATGGCAACGCTCTACTTACTCGTAGTAATTACAGGTTAACGAGATACCTTGATGAGAGTAAAAACGTAGCGGGTGTTAATATTTTATTATGAACGATTAGGCAACAGTAGGCCGGCAAAGAAACTCTAATTGAGTTTTAAAAGAATTAATAACACGTAACCATTTAGAACACACATAACTCTTTTTTTAAACAAAAAGTCACATTTCGGGTGTTAAATCACTGCCCGCCTCGCCGTGACGCGTACATAAGTTGATAACTCGTTGAATGTGGTAGGCTAAGTGTGCACAAGAAAAACGTACAAAACGAAGACTAGATGCATAATTCAGCTTTGCCCCCACTAATCTATGGTTCATCCAATTCAAATTCACACGTTCTTTCCGGAAGCGGTGTTTATGAGCCTATAGATGAGGCACAGAGCACTCCTTCACGTTCTGATATGTAACTGGATGATGCATCGATGAAATGCACGATACCAATACACAATGTCAAATGCCTTTCCAACTAAATGCATATTAAATCACGATAAAGAGCAAAATAAGCATATCGTTGCTAAATATCGGCCTTCAAATAGTTTGGCAGATTATCTAATTAAGCTTCATCTCTTCTAGTTCTGATGATATTTATATTTTATTTAGCCTTCATAAACAGAGACGATCGGTGTTGTCTTAAGTTGGTATATTGTATCAAAAAGTATTTTAAGTAAACTTTAAAAAATAAACGCTTTTTAAGACATAACGTAATATTTATCTTCATATCAACTTTCTAACATCTCACTATGAGAAGCATGTTTAGCGTCTGCGATAATAACAATAAAACACCTCTTAGAATGAGATAATATTCATTTTGTTTTATTTTTAAGCTAAAATTGGAAACCACTTGTGAAGATCTTCTATAGAGAGAATATTTGAAACATGTTTGTTCTACGTAACATTGGCAGACGTTTGTGGTCACGTACTTATCTCCCGCATCCCGGTAGAGAAAACAATGTTAAAGACGTGATAGAATTCTAATAACACTTTATCTTGATTGTACAGATGACCAAACTTTTAATAAAAAGATGTGGGTACAGCCTGATGCTTACTAAGTACGAGTTTTCCTAAAATAGTTTTAATTACAAAGTAACAATTGTCAAAAACCCATAAATTTATCACCTTGAACCGTAGAATGCTACGTAATTTTACGTAATTGCTGTATCATTATCAAACTACCGTATTCTTGCGTAGAGGCAGGCGGCGTGCGGCGTCGCATCTCACCGGTATACTAATATAAAAGTGGAAGGCTGCGCTCCTCGGCATCAGTTGTGTGTGATCGTGCAGTCGGGCCAAACCTAATCCAAACAGAAAATGATCGCTAGAGTAAGTGTATCCTGTGCTTTACTCCTGTTTTGTGAAAGGATTTGCGACGTTGCTGCTTGTGATTTGGAGCAGTTCAAGATTTCTTCTCGTAGTGGTCATTAGCTTTGTTAGTAGGAGTGCTCAAATACATTATCAGGATAGAATCCTGAGAATGTCTTGATAAAATCTGCTGTAAGGATCGGTCATGAGACCGATCTAGATTGATTTTTGAACTAGATTCAATCAATATACTAATGCAGTTGCTAGTAGAAATTTCGATAAAACCAAATTAAATAACTTCTGGTCGAGCCAGGATCGATATGAGTACTCGCACAAAACATACGTTACTCCCCAAGTGATTTGCGTGTACGCAGCTTTCGCAAGTTCTTGTTGATCAAGCGCTCAAACATTTTCCGTCTCAATTAACTACTGCTCGTTCAATTTTAAAATACATGTCTCAATATAATGAACATTATCAGCTATATTCTATAACGTTGTATGGCATTTTACATCGCAGTATATTATATTCATATTTTGCAACTTGCTTGCAACTCGAATCCTAAGTTACGAAATACTTTTATTTCGCTTTAAAGTATCAAATCAATCTAATGTTCGATTATTGCTAAACTTTTAGAGATACTATTTTTAGAAATTTTGATTAGTTTTTAACTGTTAACTGAACATCGATATTATGAAAGGCTTACGTTGTTGTAAACTTCAGTCATCGGTTCCCTCGTGAATATCAGTTTCCCTTTCTGAACATTCATCTTTTCTTGAATTAACTGATATTTTGTTGTCTGGATCAATTTAACTTGTTCTTCTAAGTTTGATAGTATTACTATCAAACTTAGAAGATTTACTTTGTAATAAACCTAGATTTCAAAGCCCGTATCTAGTGAAAGGCTGTCGCTACACTATAATCGAGTGCTGTGACAGTTCGTGATACACTACCCTAATTTAACGTCGCTACAAATAAAGGGTTACGCGGCAACGTTACTGTCTAAGAATAGATCTTTATCGCTTTTAACTATAGTGTCCTCTTTCCCTGATAGTTGTTCAATAATAACTCAAAATTGTATGATGCAGTTACGAGCAATAATGAGAATTACAGTAACTGTTATAAGAAAAGAATATTCAGATACGGTTGGACTAAAGTCAAGACCTCATTAGAAATTCAGCAATGAAGTGCGACTGTAGCTTAATTTAAAATAATTAAGCGTAACTATATAAAATCTTTCTCTTTCTACAGGCAACAGTAATCCTTGGTGCGCTGGCGCTGGCCTCCGCCGGCGTGGTGTCTCTAGGACACGGCTACGCTGGAGAGGCGTACGGACACGAGGCAGTGGAGTATGCGCCCGTTGCACACTACGGAGGACACGAGGACACGCATGTAGACTACCATGTAAGTTACTTAGAGAGTACATAAGTGCTCAAAAAGAAGGGACGTGAAAGTGACTCAAGACAGAAGATTGTCTCCCATTTTAGTACTATGGGGACACAAAGGCTCGTCGGCTATCTCGTGAGTATCGAAAGTAATATGGTTGGAAGAGAATTTAAACTAGGAGCGTTAAAAGGAAACGTTTAAATAGTCTCAATAATTGATAACAATGTCTATCTGCAACATGGAACCTTAGTACACCTATGAATTACACTTGAGTCATGAGAAACTTGTTACAGCAAAATAATTTTTATAAACAAACATTTGTGACCCACATAAAAGTTGAACGAGATCAAAAAACTCGAGCAAAACCAACAAAAGCGTAAAATCTAACCTTCAGCTAATGAGCATTGTTTCCAGTTACTCGCATTAAGAGCATGTGCACACAGTAATAGTAGCTGTGATTACAACACTGCACTGACTGTCGCACCAACTGGAACGTTCTCACACATCAACTACACAAATATTGGTCAAGGATACGCAAATCAAGAAAAAACACATCTTAATAATTTGACGCCTAAAATGACAGTACCGCCTTCATGTATGTTAGTAACGAGTCTTAGTCGATTACGAAGACGCACGAATAAACCGTATAAGGTACACTTAGTAATGTTAAGCTGCCACATTGGTGTAGTGGTCGCAAGCGCTATTGCTGAGCATGAGGTCCTGGGTTCGATTCCCGGCATGAACAGTGCTAGTATGTTTTACATTTGGCATTTCTCAGTAGCAGCCCGTACTCCAGATTCATGCCCGTTTAATGGCTATAGGCTATTGTCCCCTATTACATGGGACTGGCGAAGCGTGGGTGTATTAAAGGAACACCTCTGCCTAACCCTTGGGAGAATACAGGCGCGATATTATGTAGTTATGTTTACAAACTGTAATACCACAAAAACTTGACACATAAAGTTATCGTAATCACGAAGTAACGTCACGACACATGAATTACATTCATGATCTCGCTAATTTCTATTAATTATAACTGTTACGTTAGTGGCAAACAAACTGTTGCTAATATCTCGTCGGTAAGTGGAGCAGCAAGAGCTGGTTTTGTTTCCCTAGGCCTGTGTTACCTATTTCGTTTCGTAATACAATAGTAACAAGCTAATTGATAGCTTGCATAAACCGCGCGTGTTGTACGCCCGATCCAACACAATCAAAGCTGTTTCCTGGATACCATACCTATCAGCAACACAGTCACACATTCTTAAAGTGGCCAGGACTGCTGACTTACATCATCGCGACAATTTTCTCACAAAATGGGAGCAAGCAAATAAATATAAGTAATAATTATTTGATTTCCTCCCGGAGCGTTGCCGTAATCATGCAAATCAACAGGTTCCATGGATATGAAATGACATGCAAAATACTTTGCGGGTTTTTTCAATACTTGCATATCTCCATTGGTTGTAACAATAAACTTTAATGACGCGTATATTTTGTCTCAGCTTCATCCAAGCAACTCTCGATCTAAACCACAGTGCTTAAAATCTAACATCTTTTAATGTAGTAACATTACTAACGTTTGAAGTATAAGTAACAACTTTTTATAGCTGTTGCATGATAAATTAAACTTAACGATGACTTTCAGAGAAAACATTTAATGTTTAGCACTCACTATCTTCTTTCTTTTTAACACGTAAACGCTTTAAAATGACGACTATAAAGCTATTGTATAATATATTATTTTGTAAATTAAATTGAAGATCATAACTCTCTGGTATAAAGCTTCGTTTAATCTGGTGTCGATGGTCTATAAGCTATCATAAATCGCCGCCGCTGGCTATGATTTGAAGTAATCCGCTTCGAATTACATAACGGTTCGCAAAGCCAAGTATATCCCTGTCGTGACTCGAGGAGTGATAACGTGGCGGTTCCCAGGGAGGTTGCAACATTCGCGCTTACGGCCCGGGACGTAATGACTACCATGATATCCAGGCCATTGGACTGTTGTTTGCATAAACTTGGTGGCTCGTGCTCTCACGCTCGTTTAATGGTAGATGTGGAATCGTTGCCGACCGATGTCGACCCAAATGCAGAGTTGCGTAAGGCATTTAACAGTATGAACCATTGTAGTGTGTGCAACAATAATGGGATCAAACTCGGTCTCCTAGACTGCACTAACGGGCTAGTAACGAAGATCAAAGATTAGCAAACCTACGTTTTAAATCAATCTTGTAAATATGTAGTTTACACAACTAGTTTAACATGAAAAATGAATTTCTGCGGTGTATCAAAGCGTGAAAATAGATTAGGATCTTGAAGTGTCTAAAGACTTACCAAAATAAAAACATTAGGTAAGTTACATTTCCATTGCATGTAGGTACATCAAACAAATAAAGCAATGAATTCGAATTTCAAATCAAATGTTAGTTTGTTACATTGGCCATAAAAAGTAATAATGCAGGCATTGACATGACGGATAGACAATAAAATAGACTAGGACTTTTAGTATACTTAATAAATGCACTCCATACTACACACCACTCATTATTATGTTGAAACAATCTATGCTAAAAATTAATGATAGTATCCACAAATCATTACATTGGAGTTGAATAGGCAATCTTTAATATCCATGAGTCTTCAAAAGTCTTCATAATTTAACCCCTTAATTTCCCATTTTTCCTCAGGCCCACCCCAAATACGACTACTCTTACTCCGTATCTGACCCACACACTGGTGACCACAAGACCCAGCATGAGGTCCGTGATGGCGATGTAGTCAAGGGAGAATACTCCCTGCTGCAGCCTGATGGTTCCTTCAGGAAGGTCACGTACACCGCTGATGACCACAACGGGTAAGGACACCTTTAATGAATGATGATGAAGAAAAATTTAAGTTCGCATTTCTATGTTTAGTTTGTTGCAATAAGCTTTACCAATTCAATTGAATCCAATTACATTTTGGGCACTCCGGTAAATTTTAATTTGGAAGTATAGTGAGTTGTTGTTGTTGTAATTTCGTTCGTAATGTTGTAATGTAATAGTAATGTTACATAGAAAATACTCTAATTTTGATTACGCTTTTTGCATGTAAATGAATTCAATGAAAACAGTTCATAACAAGCTTACATCTGAACATTGGAATGCAATACGTTTAGCATTTCCTCGAGTTGATTACGTCGCTACAATGTTACTGTCTGTTGCAGTTTCAACGCGGTCGTCCACAACACAGCGCCTGCGCACCACGAGTACCACTAGCACCGGCGCACACTGCCACTGTTTCTCATGTGATATTATACACTTAATTCTTAATGTAGATAGTCTGTAGTCGACAACGACTCTTTATTTTATAAGACTGCGGCGAAAATAAACTCTTAGAAAATCTATTTTTTGTTTCTTTCTTCCCATCCATAATCCTTCTGTCCTTCCCAATAGTATTGTCATACAAAAAATTGGATTGTTAAATATTTACGTTAGATAGAACAATTTTCTTAACCCACTGAAGTACAGAAACATACTTATTAGTACATAGTAATTAAATAATAAATAAATAATGCTGGACAATCCACACAGCATCATCTAGCCCCAAGCTAAGCAGAGCTTGTGTTATGGGTACTTGATGACTGATATACTTAATACAATACATTACATAGATAGATATGTTTTATTATACATAGCAAATACCCAGAACACCTGGAACAAATCTTTGTAGATCGTACAAACATTAGTCCCAGGTCGGGAACCGAACCCGCAACCTCCTGCGTCACAGGCGGACCATCGCCCGCCGCGCCACATCGGTCGTCAGAGTGTAAGACCGGAACTTGCAGAAATGTGCTTAACAATCTTTTTGATCACTATTTTAATTAAACCTCGATTATAAGAGCGTTTGCGGTGACTCGAGCTATACCTTTATAGATATATTACACCTTATTCCCGTTTTAGTTAAAATTAGGCGACACCTAAATATAATGTCCAAATATTATAGAGCATTGCGCACTAGTGCCAAATATTTGGGCATTTGTTTTCTGTCACTAATCAACAATATCATTATAAAAAACATCAATGCAACTTTCCTAGTTACATTAAACAAAAACGGGTGTGCGTTAGACCACGCATAGTGAAGGGTTCCGTAGTCAAGATGAATTCACACATTCACATTATAAATTTAACTGTGTTGTTTAGTATCTAATTACAATATATCAATGTTAATATTAACATTGATATATGATTGATATATAGAAAATTCGAGGATATCTATAGCGCAAAATATGGGTCCAGTCTCCGAGTAAAATGGCTGACAGAAAGACAGGATAAAGGTTGTTTGTTTTTCATTCTAGGAACCTTAAAAACCGGCCCTATTTATATAAGTATAATTTTAATGAAGTTCAGCAAGCTAAAATTATAAAAACAAAATAATCTGCAGTTTAAAATCGTCCTTACTTAATTGTAAAAGTAATTAACATGTTAACCTTTGTGCCTGCCTACAATTTTTTGTACCTACTTACCCTTGTAAAATAAAGGTACGTACTAAGGACCTACGCTACGTTTACACATAAGTTTCATTCTCGTTGCCCCATGTGACTGTTTATACAGTATGAAAGGGACATCGATACACAAAATGATACTGCAAGTTTACTACATGATTGTGGACCTATCACCGTTGAAATTTTTCATCAGTTTTCCTAATTTCAAGTTTTCGTTTTTCAGCCTTTCGCGCTAAGCTATCCGACTATTAAAGATCTACGAATCATTGCCGGAATCCACTACTTATATTGTGTAATGCATAGCCACCCATCCACGGCCTGATCTAGCGTAACTTAACCTTTGATCGACACGAGCAACTGATTTTTTTCAGCCAGAAACATTTGTGAACTCAAAATCCACATGTAACCTTTGATTAAAACTTAGTATTCCTTGTGTGCTGCTCTTCTGAATATAGGTAGGTATGGCAACACACATAGCAGGTGTTTAGTGAATAACATATCGATATCACACAGTTATTATATAGGTACACACATATTACACGACATCTCTCAGTATAGACATTAAGCTCTACACAGCACTATTTACTTAAGCTTGATGCGCCATATAACTGTACAAGGCGTAGGCAAAAAGCAATCTTACATTCTTTAAAAATTTAGATTCATGAAGGTACGAATTATTGTCTGTTATTGGTATTACTGTTGTCCTTACAGTTTATGTATACAAAAAATAAACTGTAACAGTGCAGCTGATTAAAGTGAGATCCTAATTTTTTGTTTCCATTGAATGTGGTGCAATGTGCTTGATGTTGATGAAAAGTGCAACGTGGAATTAATATTACAAGTATCTTTAAAAAAAAATAACAGTGACAGTAGATTCGGGTGGTTAGAAGCCCGAAAGCTTGACATCCAGTCTCACCAAAGGGTATTGTGTCATCCCAGTAACTGGGATGTGGAGGACAGATATGCAGTCGCTCCATGTATAATTAAGCTGCATCCAGTTTGACTGGAAGCCGACCCCAACTTCCGAACGGAGTTTCGGAAACCCTAATACGAGTATACTTGTAAAGGTACAAAGCTTATAGATAACTAACTAACTTAGTTAACTAACTAAAAATAAAAATTTGCAGCTCTTTTGATAGCCATGCCAGTCATATGACGGGTTTTCTTGTGCTCTATGAACTAATGACGTTGACAATTACCTTAAATACCGAAAGATCTGCTTCACGTATTGAGGATTTAATACCTACATTTTACAGCTTCCAGAAACCAGCGACGTCAACAGCCACGATCACGATAAATCACGAAATTGCGCAAAGAGCACAACAAGAGCTATGGTTTAGTCTGTAATGTGGCACCACAGTCGTATTGTGCCCCACCTGCCATCCTAGTCGGTTTACAGATTTCTTGGTGAGCCATGGCAGCTAGTGTTATCCTCGGAGCGTTTCCGTCAGGCACATATTATAGTCAGCTATGATGCCATGAACTCCGCTATCGAGCCCAACCAAAGGGGAACTGTGGGGGGTGTGTGTTATGGGAACTTCTCAGTCTACCCTGGATACTTGACATCGCAAAGTGGATGACGTTTATATTTCCCCTATATCGCCTTATCAGTAGCACAGACAACTTCTCTTGGAATTTTCGGAGGGGCTATTCTTGATGGTGGGTAAAGTAAGGAAAGTGCTGTTAGTTTGAAGAACCCTGTTATTCTTGACATGTTTTATTTAAAGCTACACATACTTAATGAGTGTAGGTAGATCGATGCCACAGGACATGCAAATTTGACATCCGAAACCAATATTTCCGCACATCATTTAGCATATTAACTATGAGTATAGTGTCCTAAAAATCACACATTCTTCTAGCATTCACTGTTTATTTCATGACAAACCTTTTCCTTAAAGTTTTTTCCTCAGTCTTGTAAGTAAATACTTAATTATTAATTTACATTTGACTGGCCCCTGATTTAAAAACCTCTCGAAAATTAACCTCAAAGAACGTCGAAATATGAGGTATTGCGAGTGTTTTAATGTAGGCGCTCATAAAATAATGTTACCATGCCTACTTGTGAACAAAGAACAAAGCTAAAGAGGAGCATATAACTGAAAGTATCCCTAAAAACAATTCAGAAAGTAAAGAAATAGTTCAAAAAAGACTTTTTGTTACTTATAAAATAAATTCATGCAAGCTGCAAAACATTTACGCCTGCGACATACTGAACGTAATGGAATAATGTTAAAATGTTGCTAATAAACTGGCTACAGGCGTTATTTTGTTACAGACACAAGTAGTCATAAATCATTCATCATTCGTCATTTTGTTAATTATGTATTAGTTTATTATTTTGTAAGATTATATTGTGTATTTCATGTATGGGCCTTTGTTGCCCGACAGTAAATAAATTATTTATATTTTATTGTTATTATTCGCATAAATAACTGATCATTGATTTCGATCACTACATGTAAGATTAAAAGGGAAAACGTTACTCAATTGACGGATGTAGTATTGTAAAGTGACATAATATTATAAAGTGCATACACTAAGATTTATTCTAAGTGTGTACAACCATATTTTTAACTCGTATTTAGGCTAACTTACCTTTACAAATACAAATATTTATATTCTAATTATTATTTGATACCTGAGTTCTTACGATCACAGTATTTACTAATTATGTACGAAATCCAAAAACTGACATATTTTTTTATTTGGCTCTTTCTTTGCCTTGGTAGTTCTTGCAACCCCTGTAAGTGACGACGTCCGGAATACTAGCATACATTAATTTGAATGACGCACGGTTGGCGCAATGGCTGAGCGATTGACTACTGCGCTGCGTGTCGTGGGTTCGATTCCCGCACGGAACAAATATTTGTATGACCTACAGATAGTTGTTCCGGGTCTGGCTATTTGTGTATGTGAGTTTGAATGTTTGTAAACGTACCCATGATACATGAGAAATTCCTAGTGTGGGGAATAACTAAAAAAAAATAGAAAAATTGACACGTTGTCAGTAAAATGATTAACGTATCGCACACCCAGATCAACAAAGGCGTAAGTAAAAATACGTCAATTTTTTTTTATTGCAGTTTCGAATAGTATGAGCAAAGATACATATGCTCAATTTTTTCCGTTATAATTTGACGTAAAATGAAGGTTTTACACCAAAAAAATAATTCGTTACGTCACAGAATTTAATTATTTTTTCAATAAAAAAAGTCGATAAACCAGAACATGCACGTAAAATTTCATTCAAATAGACCTTATCGTACTTACGTTTTTGTTTCACTAAATAAAGCAAAAATGTTTATATGTATTTCCTATAATGCCATTTAATGCCTAAAAAAAAAAACGAACTTCCTAAAATTATACTGATTAGATCCAATTACGAATAAAAATAATCAAACAAAAAAAGCAGTATTCCATGTTTACGGGTACGGCCCGTACACAGTCTCGAAATAATCACGCTTACGCCTTTTTTCCATTCAAAATTTTATTTAGTTCGCGGAAGTAATCACGAACCCGTCACACAAATAAGTCGAAAGGTCTGGGTACTCATCCTTACAACGCATGTGCGGGTGGGGGTTGTTTATTTATCTTTCATAACTCGCGCGCCGCTCAGTGATAGCAACACGTAATTGTTTGTATTTCCGCATTAAAAACAAGTGTTTACAAATAATAAGAAGCCTATATACCTATTGTTGACTACCGAGGTAAATGCTCGAATTGTATTTGATAGTGTTATACTTAATAGTGTTTCGGCGATGTATAAACGATTAAAAAATAGTCGAGCAAGGAAGATGCTGGATTTTGTATGTAAGTACATTACAGTTCATTTATTGTTTCCCTATTAGGTAATAAATGTTATATTCTAGACCTAGAAGTGTTTAGTGGACTTTTGTATGTTAGTACCTATAGTTTATTTTTTTGTAACTAGTTTGTCTATTTGATGTTCAATGATAAGTTCTCTGATAACTGCGGCGGGTGCGGGCAGTGACGGGATCACGATGGTCTTTTTAGCTGACAATAGCTGTGCCCTTTGGGTTTCCATGTAATATTTTGTATAAACCTATTATGGATTTTTTTTTCTAGGTGGTGAAGGTACTGACTCTCTGAATATATCTGACGGAAGTGAAACACGTCCTTCGAGAACTTGCACAACAGTAACTGCACCCAGATACCGAGAAAGTGCATCACCGAACGAAAATGAAGAACCCTTCTCTCCGGTAGTATCCGAGTATGCACCTAGTTTAAATCCGAGTAGGTCTTCTAGTCCAATTCAAAGTTTTAATATGACAATTTCGTCTTCATTGGTGCGAGATGTAACGATGGCGCTGACGGATGGTTATACTACGCCCCCAACGAGATCAGACAATCTTTTTCAATTTAGCACTCCGTCTAAATATCACCGTAGTACTGATTTTATTGCTACTCCTACTGTAATTTACAAATCTAATAATAAAAATGAAGATGTTTCAACTAACAGTAATAGTTCCGAACAGTGCGGATACATTGATGCTGACCACTCAATATTAGCGAGAAATAATTGTAATAGCTTAATAGATCCTGATAACTTAAACCATCAATCTTTACAAATAACTAATTCGTCAACTAGTTTGCCATCAAACCCTATTTGTACACGCGATAAAACCTTTCCTATGTCAAATCATACTGAGACCTACCTACCAATAGAACCAGTTGCAATCTACAATGACCTAGTAGATATTAACAATGTTAGTGATAATGATGAACATAGAGATTATGTAAATCTAACAGTAGCGAATCCAATTGACAACGTATTATATAATATTAACTCACAAAATATGTTGCTACCAAGTACTAGTTTTGATTCCGAAAATTTATATTCTAATTATCACAATGCTAATTCTAATATAATAGCGGACTGCCTTACAAATAATGCTACTAATCAAACAGAAGAAACAGATATTGTTGGTTCTTCTCGTGCTTTGCTGACGTCGGAAAGTAATGTTAAATCTAGAAAGAGGACCAAAAACACAGATGAATGGGCTCAAAGTAAAAATAAATTTTTAAAAAACAATGGTCTCGAATATCATAGTGTAAACACAAAGAAATTACGGCAATGTAGGGAATTAGGTAGCCCTTGTGTATGTAAGATGAAATGCTTTGATAAATTTACTCAAGCAGTTCGTTCCGAGCTATTTGAATATTACTGGAATATAGGGGACCATGAAAAACAATGGCTTTACATCCTGAACAATACAGAAGTTGAACAGCCTAAAGTTATCAAAGTTCAAAGAAAGCGGGATAGGTCTCGTACACTCATTTACTATCTACCATTAAATAAAGATGGTAAACTTACAAGGGTTAGGGTATGCAAAGTAATGTTTTTAAATACTTTAGGTATCAAAGAGAAAACTGTTTACTCAGCTATGAATAAATATACAAATAATCTGCAAATAACAGATTTACGGGGCAAGCATGCCAACCGTCCCCAAAAAACAAGTGATGAAACTGAGCAAAGTGTAATACGGCACATAAAAACATTTCCATGTATCGAATCACACTATTTAAGAAAGCAAACTAGCCGTCAATATCTCGCCTCTGATTTAAACCTAGCCAAAATGCATCGATTATATACAGTTTGGATGTCGGAAAATATGAACGCAGTCAAAGTGGCAAGTTTATACCAATATAGTAATATTTTTAATTCCCAATTTAACCTTTCATTTTTTAAACCAAAGAAGGATATGTGTCAGATATGTAGTCTTTATGAAAATGCTGACACTGACCGTAAAATTGAACTAAAGGACAATTACGAAAGCCATTTGAAAAATAAATCACTTGTACGCAAAATTAAAGATGACGAAAAATCTTCATCAAATCCTGAGATTAAGACTGTTGCTGTGTTTGACTTGGAAAAGGTACTTAACTTACCACAATCCAACGTAGGTATTTTTCACTATAAAAGGAAGTATCCAGTCTACAACTTTACGGTATACAATTTGTTATCTTTACAAGGATACTGCTATTTGTGGCACGCACAGATAGCCAAAAGAGGGGCTAACGAAATCGCAAGCTGTCTCTTTGACTTCTTCAAAAAGGAAGCTCTTAATGGTGTCAAATCAGTGTCATTATATTCTGATAACTGTTCAGGCCAGAATAGAAATCGCTTTATATTTGCGATGTACATGCACGCTTCTCATACACTAAATTTGGATATAATTCACAGATTTTTACAAACAGGTCATACCCAAAATGAAGGGGACTCTATGCATGCTTGCGTAGAGAAAAATTTAAAAAATAAAGTTGTTTATACGCCTGACCAATTATACGAAATTATCATGAACGCTAAGGTCCATAAGAAATTTGTTATGACTGAAATGTCCCAGAATTTGTTTTATGATTTTAAATCACAAGCAATTTCAAACAAAAATTGGCTCAGAGATACAAGAGGTGAAAAAGTGTATTTCTCGAAATTAAAAGAGGTCAAAATTACTTCTGGAGCTCCTGGTAAATTATTTTACAAATATGATTTCGAGCAAAGTGATTATTTTGTGTTAGATACTATAAATTATTGTTCATCTAGAACTCGTAAATCCAAATCAATTCCAGCTAACTCTGCTGAGCTCAAAACTGCTTATGACCAATTATTACCAGTGTCAAGTGCACTGTACAAAGATTTAAAAAGTCTTTGTGATTCAAATGCAATTCCGTTACATTATCAAGGTTTTTATAGGAGTCTGGTAGCTGAAAACGATAGCAGTCATTTATTGCCGAGCGATAATTCAGAAGAAGACTAAAACATGCGTTAGTAATGTTATTAGTATTTGACGTCTATTTATGGTTTGTGAACCTAGGTACCTACTATGGTTCCAATATTTTAAGGATATCTCTTGTTATACCGATTTTTATAGTTCTGTGCAGCATATTGTTTGTAAAGTCCATAAATATGTGCATTTTCAACCACAAAACTTAAAGAATACCAATTAGGCTTTCACTTTATTGTACTTAAACTTCAGTACCACAACAGTTATTAACTTAAACATGTTGCTAACCGAAGTTACCAAAATGTTTATCGCTTTAATAATAGCTATTAGTTTAAACTTTAAACTAATAACTTTTCGATTATTCTAAGTGATTCGTTACAATTACTATTTTATACTTGATTTACTATAACTATTCTATAAAAGAAATCATAAAACGATAAGAATCTCATAAAACACCAAATAAAAAAAATAAAAAAATTATAACTTTAGTACCTACCTAATAGTACGTAGGTACATACCTTTAACTATGATTAATATAAAAGAAAGTTGATGTTTTTGTTTCAATACTATTATTCATTATTTTCTTGTATGTTCACTAATGGATCTTGTTGTTTATTATTATAATAAAGTGCAATTTTATAAAAATCTGTTTTATTACTCCGCTGAAATATATTGTAACTAGAGACTTAATATTCCTTAAAGTTAGAATTAAATGGTCTTATTGTAAAAAAAAGCCTGTATTCAGGCTTAACATTATATTTTATTTTTATTTTTTAACAAACAAAGCTTCAACACGTCATACTCATTGATATGTAAAACAAAATTAAGCAAAAAAAGACTTAAACAGTACTTAGCCTCTGTATTTTACCATAGTATAGAACTTCGTAAAAGACATAACCACGAGTAGTTACAGTATAATAATTATTTAGAAAACAATTATTCGAGTAAACATCATTACATTTGCGTATTGGTCTTAATTAGTTATGGAAAACATCTGTAAAACTTTAAAACACTAAATATTCATTAACAAGATAATTTGCGGTATTTTGAACATAAACTAAAAAAAAGCTTGATTTTTTTACTATTTATTGATATGTAACAAAAGATCAGAAGATCAAAAACAAAATAGCTAAACCTGGTTAAAAAGTTTTTTTGCTCCCTTGTAAAGTTAGCATATTCCTCATACGCCTTTATTGGTCTGGGTGTGCGGTATATACATTGCACTACATAGTATGATATTAAAACCTAGGTGGGAACTGATCTCTTCCCAGTCAGATTTGTTAAAGTTAACTTCTGATTGGGATTTTGTTCTATACTTTCCATTTACAGGAAAGTGCACTGCCAGATAATTTGACAAAAGACTAGTGAGATCCTGAGGTTTGCTTACTTACGAGTAGAGGTTTTAGTGAACGAGGGTGGGAGATAAAGGTGCTAGCACCTCATAAGCGTTAACTATTATGTTTATGTTTTTGGCGTTAAGGTATCCTGTTAGGTATAAGGGACTTGTGATTTGCAAAAAGTCTAGATCTCTATCGAGCAGAGTAAGATCAGGCACCACGATAGTAGAGTAACTACCTGAACGTTTATTTGGAGTTTTCAACTAGTCGCCTTTATATTCTAAGTTATACGTGTGAGAAGTGGGAAGAAGGGTAGTATGTAATTTATGGATCAGCAGTGTCACTTCCTAGTTTCCACTGTCTTTTTTATTGTTCGGAGTCCAGTTAGGTATTTTCAATTTTATGACATGAAGTAATCCTAGGATATCACAACGCTATATTATCTGTGGACAAAACGCCTAACAAATATAACCAATCAGTAAGTTCCGTGACAATACGCCAGTTGTTATTTCACGTATGATTAGTTGAACCAAATAATTAACCTACGTTAACAGAGCATAATTATGGCGTCTATATAAATATTAATATAAGTATATATCAACAAAAATAAAACAACAAAATCGTTTTGTGGGTATATCACAAATCTAGATGATGGAAATGAGAATACACAACGACAAAATCACAATGAAGTTCATTTGTTTATTTATGAAAAGAAAAGTGATAGCTTGTTATTAGGAGAACAAGTGACAGCCTATACTGACCATGAACCAGTTCCATTAGCCAATGAAGAAAATATCACCTATAACCAATAACCGTACTTGTCTGTTTATGCAAATCCGAAGCATGTCGCTAATAACCGAGCAGACAAATTTGAATAAGTGAAAGATTTCCTATTCCGAATAATCGTGCAGCTAGAGGCGACTATGTGTTCACGGAATAAAGAAATAGCAAGCAGCTCCCCGTGCCATTGCATAAGTTACGCACAGACTGGACCGTAAGAAACAAAATTATATTGTCTATTGCCACGCCACATTACCTACTTTTTGTACACCCACGTGTTCCGAATACAGGAGAAAAATGACGGAGCCTGCGTTAAATTTTCATTACCATATTAATTGTTATCTCCTATTCATCTAGTCTACGACATTGATGGTTTGTTTCGGTATTACCGAACAGAATATTTTAGAAACAACAAAGATCTCTTATAAGCGGTGCTTCATTCTCAAAAGTATCAGTAGTCTTCCATCGATCACCAGGAAAGATGATTGTTAAAGTAAGTGTTGGTCCTTCCTTTGAATTTTAAAACAAACTAAAACTGCTTATTTAACTAATGTTTTTTTTTCTTGTTACAGACATTCACGGTTTTATTAATAGTTTCTGTTACCTTAATATATAACGTGACTTGTTCCTCTTACTCCAATGTCTACGTGGAAAGTGAAGTTGTACCTAGGGGATACTATTCTTATGGGACACCATACCCATCAATAGCGAATCCAAGACTTTCTCAGATCAATTCACTACCTTCTGTACCTGGGTATGTTGGACCCTGTGTATCACCTTGCGTTTATCCCGTCCAAACAGTAGCTGCTGTGGCTCCCATAAACCCCAGTCCAAATATTATAACCTACAATGCGCCGAGTGTTCCTGTTGCTGTTGCACCCACTAATCAGGTACTTATATCGTATTATATTATTATTATTATTGGAACGAAGTTCCTTATCGCGCGTTGTGAAAGGGGGCTAGACGGAAAAACTTAAGACAAAAAGTTGTAACGACACTTTTTGCTATAGTTGGAAGCCGTGCGGCGTGCGCGTGTTTCTCTTTCTGTCTCTCTCTCTCTCTCTCTCTCATAGAAAGCAAGCCAGTTATTTTCGTTTCGTCTTTCTATTTCGCATTGAACAGTGTGGTGTCGCGTCGATTATTTTTGTTGAGTGTATAAAGGTTTTACGTACATAATAAATAATAAAAAAGGAACTTCGTTCCATCCGGGAGTCCCTTGACACCTCTCAAGTTTTTTACTTTATATATTTCAAGTATAATTTTGTTAAATCTCATTTAATTCATTTCAGGAAGCTACAGGTTACGAATATTCGTACGTAGTATATGACCAAAACACGGGAGACCATAAGGCCCAACGTGAGCTTAGTGATGGTTCAGTAGTTCGAGGGGAATACTCGTTTCTCCAGCCCGATGGATACGTTCGAGAAGTGCAGTACGTTGCAGACGACATCTCTGGGTATTATATTGTTATAAGCCGTAAACAAATGAATGACTACTTATTTGTGTATATTATAAATTAAAATGATCAAAAAATACCTATTTCTGCACAGGTTCAACGCTGTAGTTAGAAACTTCTTGCCGATTCCTGTGGAAGACAAAATAAAAGTTGAAGAACACGAACATAAAGAATCTTCCCCACCTTGCCATGAAACCAAAAATGAATCGTTAAAAGATGCATCTGAAGAAGACTCGGAAGAAGTCACAATAAAACACTTAATCAAACTTCATGAAAAACTGCATAAGAAGAATTCCAATGAAGAATCTGCCGAAAAATCAATAGAACATCATCACGATAAATCTAAAGAGTCTGAAGGAGAAGAAAATACCAAAGAACAACACCACAAAGATACTAAAAAAGTATCGAAGGAAGAGTCTGGAGAAGAATCTGAAGTAGAACCCAATGAAAAACCGTCTAAGAAACACAAACACTCTAAGGAACAATCTGGCGAAGAATCAGAAGAAAAATTAGATGAAAAACAACACATTAAACACAAACACTCAAAAGAAGAATTTGTAAATGGGTCTGAAGAAAACTCCAAAGAAGAACAACACAAGAAATCCAAAAAGGAATCCAAAGAATCCGAAGAAGAGCTTGAATCTGAAGAGTCTAAAGAAGAAATAAAAGAGAAATCTCGTAAAAAGTCTTCGAAAGAAACTGAAGATTCCAGGGAAAACAATAAAAATAAATCAAAGAAAGGATCCAAAGAAGCGTCCAACGAAGATTTTGCGGAAAAATCTGAAGAACTAAGTCATGGGAAACATAAAGAGGCTTCCGAATTATTAGATCCCTCAAGTGAATCACTTATATCGTATAGAGACATACTCAGATGCATTGAAGCAGCTATGAAAAAAATCTATGGAGTACCAGCCGCCATGCAAAAAGGCCCCTCTCCATTAACTTACATAATCTTGAATAAACCGTGCTAGCAGAGAGGTCCAATCGTGAATTGTCTAGTCGATGATGAATGAAATTTTGTTTCAGTCTTACAATAATTTTGTAATATGTGTTATATTTGTGTTTGTATAGCAAAAATAAACTTGCAAGAAAAATAAGAACTCAGTTTTAATTCTCAAATTGTTTTTTATTTTGTCACATTGGCTTGATAGATATATTATTCGAACATATTATAATGTAGACTTGTGAAGTATGGGACATTTAAGCTAGATCCATCCATTGTAGTACCATGTAGTACAAGAAACAAACGATGCATTACAAAATAGCTTGACCATTGACACACATTTAGAACCAAATAATCTTGCAACGCATAAGTGTCTAATCGCTACGGTTTCACTGCTGCTTATCTAAACTTTTATCTCGATACCCCGAAAAAGGAAAAGCTTATGACAGAGTTATATGCAATGTTAAGCAATGCCATTCATATTTCCTCAGCCTATAAAGGGTACAAGCTTGTTAGTAGATACTGTCTTAATAGGAACAGAATTTCTTAACGTTTGCATTACTTTAACTTACATAAAACCTAAATCATGTGTCGCTAAAGTACCGAGAACAGTGTTAAGCATAGTCTTGTCTCAGTTTTGAGTTAGTGATAAAGCGAGAACAATTTGAGTAGGACCATTTTATATCCATATTTCATTATCATCGCTTTTATTAGCGACTTCGTTTGTCCTGCGTAAGTCGCATGTTATGGAAACGTCATTGGTAAACTTTACACAGGTTTCTTTAAGTAGTAAAAGTGTTACATCCAGTGCACAGCATATGGCAAGTCACACATTTAGTTGCCTTTTTATTAGTACTCAATAATAAATTTTAAGTATTTACATATATACTATTATGCCATAAAACTAAGTAGGTTATACATATTTACAAAAACAAAATTAAATAAAAAGCCGACCAAGACACTCAGGCGTCAAAGTACTCCTCCGCATCGCTATCATCTGGGAACGAGCCCAAAAGACTGGCAGCATTGTCACGTTGGATGGCAATACTAATTCTTTGGGCAAAGAATGAGCCAGCCCTCTGCCTTTTAACCCTTTCGCTGCCCAGTTCAAAAATACGATTTAACTTGTATGTCATAATGTTTGGCAAATTACATAATGCATAGGTATATGGTAGGGGGTGATGGGCATGTTCACATCTCATCTACAGCTTTTTACATGTACGACTCGGGATGTGAATTCTGGATACAGAACAAACTATTATTAGACCCGGGAGCCGGGTGCTGGGCACTAAAAGTGTTAAACAGCGTGAAATATCAAATGTCGTAAATAAAGAGATAAATGGTACTCTAATAATTGTTTTCGGTTACGTTATGAACTGCAAAAGGAAACAATTAGAAAATAAAGACATCAATCAATATTTAATCACAGGGTAACTAAATACAAAGGTAATTTCGCTATTAGCCAATAGATCAATATCTTGTCGAACCTTTTAAGTCCACATTTAATTTAGATCGATAATAATCATCCGATTGCTTTTGTTGGCAAATACTAGTTATTAAATATGTCCAGCGACCTTCAAATATTTAGTAATGACAGCTAAAATGTACCACAACTCATATTAGAAATGTTCATGGTCTAATTAGGTACATATACCTTGTGCATTGCATTTGTATTAAAATTTTTGAAACATTAATTATAACGAGGGTGCAATATGCTGAAACATTCTAACAAAAACGTGCAGGTTTGTGGACGGATTTAGTTGACCAAGGCTCACAACCATTAGAACGTGATTATTTCATTATTTCACAAACGACTGTAAACTTCTCAAAGGCAAAACTTTTAAACACCGTTTAGGCGTGTTTTCAATAAAATTTAATCTATCAAATCCCTTGATAATAGCAATTCCGAGTTACAGCTATATAAAAGGGTCTATTATAAACCAGTTAATATAAGAGGCCTGAGTGTTATTCGTAACAATAAAATGTTGTTGCTTACCGACATATAATTTAAGTTATTATATTGTTTGCCTTATAAACAAATAAGAACTATTTTGCATTAGATTGCTATTCGTTTTTTTATAATTCTAGTATTTTTTTCTTATTTCAAGTAAATGCTAACAATATACTCTTAATACTAACTAAATTAAAATAAAAAAGATGGATTATTCTAAATTAATTAGCCCATAATAAGCCAATAATAGCGTTATAATAAGGCGTCGAAAAATTCATCCTCATCGCTGTCGACTGGTAAAGTACGCAAAGGCCTGACAGGATTGCCACGTTGAATGGCAATGCTTATCCTCTGGCCAAAGTAGAAGGTCCTTGAATAATTTGTCTCAGAAATCAATACAATTTAAAACATAATCAGTTATCACACGTATTAATTAACGAGGTTCATATTAAATGTTACATCAACCTTATAACTCTATTCAGAGTTTTTGGTTAAAAAAACAGATTTCAATAAATATTTAAAATAAATGTATGTTACATATCTATGCAACATACATTTTTCGAGGTTCGCAGATAATCTGGAGATAGTTGCCTTTATAATAACATCCGTACGGGTCGCTTAAAGGTTAAGCAACACTAGTCAGTTCGTAGGTGAGCGACTATCCACTGGACCAGTTATGACCAAAGGCTTAACGTACCCTACGTTGAGCGTTTGGTCCCAACTGCCTTTTGTAGATCTTTGACAATCGTACACAGTTCGATAGTGAGAAGCTTGTAAATTTGACAAACAGTCTGCAAAGAGGTATCATGTTACCCAGTTACTGAGTTGCGTAGGTCAGATAGGCAATCGCTACATGTAAAAAACTATTAGGTATTCTGCTACATCCGCTAATAGTTATTAGGGTAAAGGTTAGACAGATGATGATAGAATTTGGAAAGAGTAACAAATATAATTTACTCTACGTTAAATAATAAGGAAAATTTGTTACAAACGGACCAGTCATTCAACTAGCTGACTTACAAATAAGTAGTCCACTAGGCAAAGAAACATGTTCAAGATACAAATGGATAATTCTTGTAAAAATATGAAAACAAAAAAAACAAAACATTAATTTTATTAACTGCATTACGTATCCGAAACCTCGGAAATGATGAAAATTACAGACATTAAACAGAAACATTTACTCGATGTTGTGCTAATTGTTATAACAGTTCGACTGGCTGCCCCTGAGAGTAAAACAAATTTAAATTAAGAAACGTAACTGTAGCAAAATCGTACATTTTTTTTTTTCTTACATGTCACAATTTATAAACAAAGTCGGCACAAGAATCATTGTGTTTTCTTAACAATTTCTTACTTCGTTAGTTACACTGTATTTTAGTGGTAACTTTTTTTAGAATCATAGAATCATTCATTAGTCATAGGTATACATTATAAGATCTTATGGTAAATAGTTTTAAGTGCGCTATGTTTTGTCAGTTATGACATACAAATATTTATGTTATAAGGGTAAGTTAAATTAAAGACTAATTATTATACATACTTTGACGAAGTTTTAATAGAATTACCCAGGTATTGCTGGTAAACCTATTCTAGATTTATTTATTTAATGTACTGCAAGTACACCTCTCATCAACCCTTTGGGGAATACAGGCGTGCTGTTATGCTATTCTTGATTGGATGTGGCGCGGCGGGTGAAGGTCCGCCTGCGACGCAGGAGGTTGCGGGTTCGATTCCTGCCTTGGGACAAATGTTTGTATGTTATAGAAACATTTGTTCTGGATGTTCTGGGTATTTGCTGTATATAATTAAAAAATATCTATCTATGTAATGTATTGTATTAAGTATATCAGTCATCTAGTACCCATGACACAAGCTATGCTTAGCTTGGGGCTAGATGATGCTGTGTGATTGTCCAGCATTATTTATTTTATTTATTTATGTGTAAGTAAAAAACTCACACACATCATAAACTGCTTTGCCAATTATAATGAAAAACATGTTTCCCAAAGAAGACATGTTAAGTAAATTAATAAGTTAACTCGAGTTATCTTAATCTCTATTTTGATGTTATTAAAGTGAAGCCTTTCTATTAAAACTGACCCACATAGTATAAAAATCGCGATAATTTATCTACAGTGTAGGCCGTCATCACAAGTCCAATCTATCAAAATATGACACGAGCCACTCTTGAAATACTTTGCTTGGTCAATGAAATGTTATGAAACCGCTCCTATTAAGAATGCTATTGTTTAAGTAACACGTTTTATTCGTACTACTACTATGAATATAAAATGCGCATACATTATTAAACTTTTGCTGAAATCGAGAGTAAAAACTGGTTTGGTATTTTAATTAAGCGTTTTAGCTAAGTTTTTTGCAGTAACTTTCACGGAGTTACGTCCTTGAACATTATAATTACCAATATCCTTAATTATTTGCTGATTCAACTGGAACAGAAAGATAAGCAGCTGTTTCGTACAATGCAAATTCTTAAAGCAACTAACCAATTACAAAGATTAATCAAAAGACTTCTTACTAGGTATCTACTTCATAATTGGTTTTTCCATAAAATTGCAACGCTCATCAGCGATTCTGCTCATCCATGTCTTGATAGGCTAAAAAGAAGTAAGCTGAATGATAAATGGTACTTATTACTGCCAATTGGTTTTGGCATCACTTCAACACGCCAAAAAAGCAAAAATCATTTACACTAAATTAGCTCAGCTCAACTCAGCGGAGGACTAAGGATCATGTTGTGAGGAAAGTTTTGAGTATGTGGAGATTTAAGAGAGAGGAGGAAGATAGAAGAAGCGATGGATTAATTATGTCACGGATGATATGGCTTATAAGTAGGTAACTGTTTTCTTTCTGGGAGGTGTCTTTTTTTAGGTAAAGTAAATAAATTAGATATTTATTACCAATCTAGTTTATAAATTATTTTACTTGTTGACCTGTAAAAGTGCATGTATAAGACTATTTACATAAGTAAACATCATTTATAATTTTTTGAGATGTCGCCAAATAGAGATGTATGGAAGAAGAAGACATGCAGCGACGACCTCAAATTAATTGAGATAAGGGCTCACTGAGAAGAGAGCTCACTGAGAAGCAGTGCCTTCACAAATTATTGTCATCCGTTGATTCAGCTAACCCTTTGAAATATCTTATTTCGCCAAAACTCCTTAAAAGAATAAAACTGACACTTTCAACCATTTATTGGGAAATTCAGCTTTTAACTCAAGAACGAAAGCCGGACCTTCCACCTAGAATACTACGTGGTTTCGGTGGGCTAACTAATACAACTTACGCACGTAATCTCATTGAGATTTATTGCAGATAGAACGGTTTACTCTCTGGGCTATACCCGGAATTTCCTGGTTGGAAGGCCGCGTTCTCAAACTCCGGTTTAGTATTGAAATGTAGGTGACCGGGAGTATAGCGAACAGCTTAAGATTTCAAGTTGGAATGAAGAGGACAAACACACAAAAATTATAACCTGTAATAAACACATTGCTTTTCTTTCCAAGGAATAAAATATACATAAGATCAATTTGAGCTTTTGTTGTTTCAAAACTCTTTTTAGTTTCCTCTGTACACATTTGGAAAATCTTATTACCTTGTGTGATGGAACTACGTCACATATAATGCAAATATAGAATTATAACAATGCTTGATGATGATTATTCGATCAATAAGTAAGCACGCATGCGAGGTTGACTTGCCTCGGCCACCAATACGATAGCATGTGTGACGTTGACTACGTCACATGCACTTAATTACTGCTGACGTCAAGAATAAGCTTGTTCGACAAGCGTGTGCGCCACATTGACTAGGAAATACCTGCAGAGAGCTAGAACAATAAATTAATTACGACCAACTTAGTAAGATATTAATCCAAGATATACGTGTTTTTTTTTGGTAACACATAATCGAGCTTTTGGAGTTTTCATGGGACAATGAGATCTTATTTGCCTAACATAGGCCATCGATAGCTATTTGTTGTTTTCTCTTTGTTTTTTTTGCTAGTTATGGCGTATTTTACCTATGAAACTGAACTCTTTATGCACATCTTACTCCCGTTCAAGAGGTGTCATTGTGCATATTTCACAACAATGATGACACTGACACCTTTGGTGTCAAAGCGGTGTAGATGTGCTGATCGCGTTCAGCCTATTTGATGGCACGTTAGATTCCGGAATCTTGCCAATAACCGTAGGTTTTTAGGAGAAATTACCAAGTACTTTAATCTACTTCTGCTTATCAGTCTATTAAGATTGGGAAAGAGACATTTATATAACCTATATCCAACAGTTGTACAAACCGCTTTCAAAATCTTGAAACATGACTACATGCCAAACTGGAGTTGCAAAAAGCGATCTAGTTACGCAGTTTATTATAATTTATGTATTAGATATAACAAACAGATTACTAACTATTGTCGACAGACATACCATGTAGTAATAAGAATTTGATCTGATACCTATAAATCACTAAATAGGTACACGATTGAAATAAATATGACACAAAAATATTATAAATCAGCAGAAAATAATTATAGCTAAAAATGCAGGTTATTTTTTTTAAATACCATAAGGTAACTAACAAGTCGATGGTATTCGACTTTCAAGCAACTATTGGTTTTGGCAAAACGATTTTTTTTAAATAAACGTTACTATCGATTTGACGACCTATGTGGCGCGGCGGGCGAAGGTCCGCCTGCGACGCAGGAGGTTGCGGGTTCGATTCCCGCCTTGGGACAAATGTTTGTACGATCTACAAATATTTGTTCCGGGTGTTCTGGGTATTTGCTATGTATAATAAAAATATATATCTATGTAATGTATACTATTAAGTATATCAGTCATCTGGTACCCATAACACAAGCTCTGCTTAGCTTGGGGCTAGATGAGGCTGTGTGGATTGTCCAGCAATATTTATTTATTTATCAATAAAAAAAGTAAAACATTTCAAAGTTGCATCCCATGTATGTATTTATGCCAGGTTATATATTTTAAAGATAAAAAACTATAAGTATTAAAACTTTAACATTCCCACTTTCAAGGTAATCCATGCCAAAAAACCGAAATAAGATATTTTCAATATTTATTTCACACTTATCTTAGTAGATAAACCATACATACTCATCATAATATATGAACCATTAGATAGTATTTCCATTTTCCAATAAAATCCCATTTTTTCGAAAAGGAGACGTAAATTATTCATCACCTACGATTTACTAATCCGTATTGTGAATCGGTAAATCACATCATAATGATTGATAATTCACGATTTCGATATTATAAATAGACAACAATGCCTATGGCATATTATAAGAATAATTAACAATGGACGCCTACGTATTAATTAATGTAGATCCGGACACAAATCAACGCGTTCGTATTAGTAGAGTGATATAGGAACTGCAACCTTGATGCATGTCAAAGTTACAGAGTCAAGGTGCGCGCGCATTTCTCCGCCCCACCACGCTAGCTTGCGCACGCGCTGCCTGCGTTCTATAAAACCATACAGCAGGACCATTGACATTAATCAACTTTTGATTCTTACAATCTAAACAACCAAAAATGTTCAGCAAAGTGAGTTCTTAGAATTATTATTATTTTGAAAATAGAATTCCATAATATTATTGTATGGCTACAAAAATATGTGTTAATAATAATTTAAATCAATATAACATAAAAATATTTTTTTTTAGAAAAACTAGATAATGGTCTAAAATCTGCAATAACGAATTTTCAGATCCTAGCTTTCGGCGCCCTCTTGGCTGCTGCCAACGCTGGTCTCCTGGGACATGGCCACGCTGTGTCCTCCCAAAGCATCGTCCGTCACGATGAGTCCCACGTCGCACCCCTGCACTACGCTGCTGCTCCCGTAGCTCACTACGCTGCTGCTCCCGTAGCACACTACGCCGCTCCCGTAGCACACTACGCAGCTGCCCCCGTCGCCCACTACGCCGCTGCCCCCGTAGCGCACTACGCCGCCGCTCCCGCTCACTACGAAGGTCATGACACATACGTAAGTCGTTCGTTAATTCCATAGCATTTCTTCTTGGATTTTATGCTATGAGCCACATTATAAATTGTAATTTTATATTCTCAGGCTCACCCCAAATACGACTACTCTTACTCCGTGGCTGACCCCCACACTGGTGACCACAAGTCTCAGCACGAGAGCCGCGACGGTGACGCCGTGCACGGATACTACTCCCTGGTGCAGCCTGATGGCTCCGTGCGCAAGGTCGAGTACACCGCTGATGACCACCATGGGTAAGTTACGAAAGTTAGTGTTTCATAACGATTGATTTTCCTTTTTTTGTTATTTTATTGAACTAACTTGAACAATTATGTTTTCAGTTTCAACGCTGTCGTTCACAACTCCGCCCCCGCTGTGCACCCCGCACCTGCCCCCGCCCACGGTTACCATCATTACTGAGCGTTCCTGGCTAAATGATTGTTATGAATGTCTGACCTACAACCTATCTATTTATATTTTTGTATGAAACGATTGTTATGAATGATGAAATATAGCTTACAAATCTACTTAGTTCTTTTATTTCGACGTTCAAGAGCAAGTTACTCCGTGTCGTTATATTGTTGAGCACATTTATAATACCAGACCCAAGTGCGAGCTTGACTCGCACTTACCATGTCTCGCAAATAACGCCAAAAATTGAAAATTTACTATGAAAGCACCGAACATTACTTTGTCAAAAACCTTAACTTTGCATTTCAAAAAATATTCTCCCACACAACCATATATGTATACCTATGTCACGGTAAGTTTGTTAATATTTTTTTATGTGATAAAACTACAAATTATTATCGACTTTCGGACTTTTTCCTTTACTTGTGCTTCCCTTGTTTCATAATTGTCAGTCAACGGGAAATAATTACAGGTTTCATGTATTTGCGAGTAGTAAAATATGTAGCATAAATAGCCGTATTTTTTATTGCGTTGACTTAAAAGCACACAGAATAAAATTTACTGAAACCCTATGCTGTAAACGAGTTAAGAACTGATTTTAGTAATTCAACTCTTTATTAAAAGGCACTGAAAATTAATATCTTAAAGTATTATATTTGTGTGTCCAACAAAATGGAACTCAATAAGAGCGAATGATTAGTTTTTTAGTTCAATTAAAACAGGTTAAGATTGTATGGTTTTCGTTTCATTCAATTTTTCATTGTTTTTAGAGAGATTTGATAGTTATGATTGACCCTATCGAATGATCCCAAAAAAATATAGGCTGTTATTTTCTCGAATAAAAGTGGGTTTGATTGTGAAAATCAAACCCACTTTTATTCGAGAAAATGTGTGGCAACAAAATTTTGGAAAATCTTTGAATGTAGACTTGTTTATTTTTTAAAGTAAACGATTGTTTCTCGGAGTAAATGTTATCTCTAGAATTTAGAGAATTCTTCCTTCACGAGAGGTTACATAATTTCATCCTGTATGTATATGTATGTACCTAATATCATACATAGCAATAAGAAAAAAACAGCTGCTCGATATATGTACGAGTATATGCTCAGAATTATGAGTACAATTTTAGAGGTGAAACCATCTCAATAATGATAACCTTGCATC
This sequence comes from Phlogophora meticulosa, assembly GCA_905147745.2. Classification (NCBI taxonomy): domain Eukaryota; kingdom Metazoa; phylum Arthropoda; class Insecta; order Lepidoptera; family Noctuidae; genus Phlogophora; species Phlogophora meticulosa. Next base: position 12,013,484 of record LR990520.1, on the reverse strand, counting down.
TTGTACATGACAAGATTTAGTTTTGCTGACCGAGTCGCGTAGCTCAGCATTCTGGGCGTAAAAAGTCAGATTCGGAACGCTACGTTGCGTTCAAAAACGGGCCTATTAGACGCAGGCAAAAAGGCTAGTAGGTTAAAATTGGATTAGGTGGTCCACGTCAGCTGCATGCAAAATGACCGCTGGGTAAAAGTTTGCACGGTTCATGAAGATGGATGACACCCCCGAAACTGGTACAGAAAGAGTTTTGATTTCCTGGAAGTACTTAGGGAGGCTTTTTCTCAGCAGTGGATACTACTGACTAATCTACATAATAGGTCTTTACCTATGAAATTGCCGTTTTGTATGAAAAAATTTAAATGAATTTTTTTCATGTATTTTTTATTTGTATTAATCGAAGTAATCACCCATGCAATCAATGCATCTTTGCCAACGCAGTGGCAGTTTATTGATGCCCTTCTTAAAGAAATCAGCTGGACGGGAGGCAACAAATTCTTCAAAGGCATTTTGTACTGCCTCTCGGGTATTGAATTTTTTTCCCGCCAAGAAGTTATCCAAATTCTGGAAAAAGTAGTAGTCTGTAGGCGCAAGGTCTGGTGAGTAGGGCGGATGACGGAGAGCTTCCAACCCCAGTTCTTGCAACTTGGAGACCGTCTGCTGTGCAGTATGAGGTCGCGCGTTGTCGTGCAGGAGCAGCGGAGACGAGCGATTGACCAATGCTGGTTGGAGATGTGCCAGCTTCTCCATCATTGTGTTCAATTCTTCACAGTACACATCTGCAGTAATGCTCACCCCGTTTGGTAAGAAGCTGTGTTGAATCACACCGGCGCTAGACCACCAAACAGTGACCATCACTTTTCTTGGGGTAAGTTTTCGTTTAGGGCATTGTTTAGGTGCTGAACCAGGATCCAACCAACTTGCTGAGCGCTTGCGGTTATCAAACAGAATCCATTTTTCATCGCAGGTAACAATGCGGTTCAAAATTCCTTCATTTGTGTGTCTGTTGAGCAGTGCAAGGCACGTCTCGACGCGTACTTCGCGCTGGCGATCATTGAGTTCGTGGGGCACCCATTTGTCAAGCTTTTTTACCTTGCCAATTTGACGCAAATGGACCAATATTGTTTTGACGCTAACGTCGAAAGCTGCTGCTAATTCAGCCGTAGATTGTGTATCATCAGCTTCCACAATCGCCTTTAATTCGTCATTGTCGACCAAAGTCTTCGGACGACCGCGAGGTTCATTTTTCAGGTCGAAATTTCCAGAACGGAAGCGAGCAAACCAATAACAGGTAGTGCGTTGGTTTGTAGTGTTAGCTCCGTAAACGTCGTTGATGTTGCGTGCCGCTTGTGCCGCGTTGCTGCCACGACGGTACTCATATTCCATAATTACTCGAATTTTTAACGTATCCATGATGACGAAAAAGATTTAAATGCGATGAAAATGTAACAATAATCAATAAACAAATGACTACTTTTGGAAAAAAAAATCCATGTTTTTAAAATAAAATTAATTTGAAATTAGAATTCTTAGCCAAACAAAAAATATTTTGATTTGAAATGGCCAGTACTGCAGAACGGCAATTTCATAGGTAAAGACCTAATAATTGCATTTTATATGACATTAAAAAAATCTTGTTGCTCTGTCTGAAGGGTAGTTTCGTGTGGTCAAGGAACTCCATACTTACTCTATGTATTGATTTCCTTAGACAAGCACTGCTGCTGAGAATGAGGTATTAGGTTGAACTTCTGGGTCGAACAAAGTTTTATTGGGCTTTTCCATCTGTAATTTCTCAGTCAGCAGCCCGGAGTCCGGATTTATGCCCAGATGATGGCAAAAAACTGGCCCCTTGTTCATGGGACTTAAACACAACTGGAGGAATGTAGTGTACTATTTGTACACCACTACCTCATGGTGTTATGCTCATGTTGCTGATATATTACATATTTATATTCGATTAATAAGAAACACATCTCAAATACGAAACAATTTATGTATACGACTAGCACAAAATAAATATAAAAATCTATTTAAAGTACCTATTTTTATATCTATCAATTTGCGAAATCAAAATGATACTAACACGTCACGAATAAAGGCAGTTTTTACTTGACAATGCCAGTTTCTAGTTACCTACTACTAGAAACTGGTATTATGAAAATTTTTCTTTAAATGTAAGAGCTATAGTTAATGTTCGTCAATAAATTCAAAGTCAGTTTAAACCAAACTTACTAAGATCATAATTTCAAAAACAAAATTAAATATATTGTTTACTGATCACTTCATTTATTTTTATCTTTTATATTTCCTGTACTTACCGTAACTTAATGTTATCAATTCAATTTGAATTTTTATTTAAGATTATCGCTTGTTACTAGGTAAGTTAGCATATACATATCTTTACGATTGTAAACTTTAAGTAGTTTTTGCACTGTAATTATATTTTTTTTTCTAAGTATTATGATTTGTAATAGAGTGTATATAGATATGTCTAAACCTAAAAGAAAATAAAATATAAACCAAATCAAATAAGACTATCACGTTTTTTTATAATTAATATTATATTTCCATCAATAAGCCTGAATAATAGTGACAAAAGTTTTAAATTAGTAAGCCCTTACACAAAAAAACACTCATACACGCACAACACCCTCATTACACATTACAATAGGAACTATAACCGACAAGGTCTGAAATACATCGTCATAGTTACATAGCCAAGGTGCGCTCGCGCATTTCTCCGCCCCACCGCGCCACCACCTATTCTGAGCGTGTTCTATAAAACCATACAGCAAGTCTTTTGACATCAATCAACACTTTATTGCAACAAGCAATACATACACCAAAATGTTCAGCAAAGTAAGTGTTATAAAAATAAACCAATAATAGTCAATTGTGGTTAGAGTCGCTCAGAGAATTAATCAACCCCATTCCTGCAATAGTAAAATTTATCTACAAAAAAACTTATTTTTCTAGATCGTATCTTTTATAACCCTTTTATACGTTGGCCAGTGCCTGCCTGTACGATCACACCGAATCCTGAAAGACAACATGTTCATAAGTAACTAAAGTTAAGCGTGTTATTTTTAGATCGTAGCTTTGAGCGCGCTGTTGGCCGCTGCCAACGCTGGCTACTTGGGCCATGGTCACGCTGTGTCTTCCCAGAGCATAATCCGTCATGATGAACCTGCACACTACGCTGCACCCGTAGCACATTACGCCGCTCCCGTAGCACACTACGCACCCATCGCTCACTACGCCGCCCCCGTCGCCCACTACGCCGCTCCCGTAGCTCACTACGACGCTCACGACACATATGTAAGTTTGACATTTCGAAAGGACATGGTCCCTTATATTTGTGTAAAGTGACAAATTATGTTGTTTCATTATTATTTCAGGCTCACCCCAAATACGACTTCGCTTACTCCGTGGCTGACCCTCACACCGGTGACCACAAGTCCCAACATGAGAGCCGCGATGGCGACTCCGTTCACGGATACTACTCTCTGGCTCAACCTGACGGTTCCATCCGCAAGGTCGAGTACACTGCTGATGCCCACAACGGGTAAGTTAACTATCAACACTTCTGATTTCAAAAAAGGGTTAAATGGATATCAATATGTATTTCTTTTTCATGTTCTCGTAACAAAAGTTTTCATAATTGTGCTAACAAACTTAATCAAAACTTATTATTTCCAGTTTCAACGCTGTGGTACACAACTCCGCCCCCTCGGTGCACCCCGCCCCCGTCCACGGACACAACTACCATCATTACTGAGTGATCAACAATGACTGAAAAGCTTCGCCTATTTATGGTTGTAAACAAAACATGTCATATAAATAAGATGTGATGCAAAAATAAAGTATAATTTGACAACATTAATTTATTATTATTATTTACAAGCTTTATCCCCCAGCTCCACCCGGGTATAGTTTAGAAAAGGTCCCTCAGGAACGTCTTACCGAGATGAAAAGTATCCTACTTCCTAACCGAAGTCATGGTCTATCCGTGTGCCAATTTTCATATAAGCCCATTGAGCTGTTAATTCTTGAAAATGTAACAGACACGTACTCGTAGATACACAAAGCTACTGTGACCATAAAATATTTTTTTTGTATGTTTAAGAATGGATAACACAAACGGAGACAGTCTTTAATAATAGATACAATCATTTCTGTATATAGAACCGTAATCAATGCTACTGATAGTTCAATCAGTACACTGCTATTAGATCAATACTGTCGTGCTTGCAAGTAGTCAAATGAATTAACTTTAGAATGCTACGACCCCGAATAGCAACTTGTCAATAATAATTATGTTTTACAACGATAATTAAATAAAAACGACAGTTTTGTGAAATGCGAATAAAACATACCTACATACGTGTGTACGTACATATTTATTTATTTCAACAATGCAATAAGTAGATTGCGTAGTTTCTTGAAACTAGCAATTATTTCACGCTGTTTATTAAAATTTAACTATATACTATGATGGAATGTACATTTAGGTGACTGACATAATTATAGGAATGCATGTCGTCATTTTATTGCTAAGATATTGCAATCAAAAACTTGACTAACTACCACGAGGCATATTACAAACATGTGCATTTGTGCAAGTGTACAGGATAAACGAATCCTGTAGAGGATACCCTACTAAATAGTAGTGAAATTTTTACAAAGAATAAAAGGGGGGGGGGGGGATTTTGACGCCTTATTTAAGTTTGTTAAGTATCTGGTATCCCATGTTTTTGTTTGTGTAATATTGTTAAATAAGTAGAAATAGTGTACACAATATAAGCGGGATACTATCAGAGAAACGGATTTTCTTCCGATGGTATATCTATCATATGGTGAAACATTAAGTCGAACCGCAAAACCTTGAAAAAAACTATATATATAACTAAGATTACCTATGTTTCCACTCAGGTTCTGAGTGGAAGGTATTTATGTAGTGACTAACTACTTACAAATAAAATCCATATGATGTCTGTATTCAACATTGGCAGATACGTAGTGAAGAGAGAGGAAGAACAACCATTTTACTTTAGCTGAGAAATTATAGTAATCTAGTCAAAAGTACCACAAACCATTGGGTCATTTTTGTGTATAATTGAGAACAGTGGTTTAATCTAATACATACTTTTCATTTCTGTATGAATTATGCAATAACTCGTACGGTTGTTTGTATTCGCCTCTACTACCACTTGAACAAATGCTGGCTTCGTCGCCTTACGAGCAATTTTAATAAGAATTTCCGCGATTTAGATCTGTTTGCTTTACCAAAAAGAAAATGTAGGCTAATGTTACTCAACATGTTATAAAATCAATGCAATTAACGTTTTTTTTTCACTCTTATCAAATCTTTGTTAACAATTTTGCAGTTTATTGTATTTACTTTTCGCTTTCCTTTTTCTAAAAAAACGCTAGTCTAACCAAAATGTCTCATGGTTTTATCTATGAAGAACGCTGTTGATATCACATTTGTAAAACTTTTGTAAATTATTACTTTGTGTGATAACATTTCGTGTGAAAATATTTGTCTAATAAATAAATAAATAGAAAAATGATTTACTTCATTTTTAAGTGACTTAATATATAAGTTTGGGCATAATTAATTAACTATACGAAAAATCCAAGACACGTTTGTTCCTTGCTTAAAGCTCCAAACCAAATTCCACTATAATTGCTACCTTAAGTTTGGATATGAGTACCTAATCAGTTATATCTATCTTGCATATTAGTGTCTATATACTGAGTCCAACGCCTTTTATGCAACACTTCAATTCGTAACAAAATATTTGAGTATGAGAATCTTTTTACAGTATTTTAACATCTGGATTATATTACAGATCCTTACCTTAATATTTACCATTTCTCATTTTTTTAATACTCATGGAGCTTCGCAAAGAGTAAATGAAAATTTTTTAATGAGGAGATGATGATTTTGAATGAATGGAGCTTTTCCCCATGGGAAAAAAGGCATGAGTTTATGTCTGCGTATGTATGTGAGCGTTGCTAAGGTCGCGATTAACCACACAATATTTTTAAAGTATATTAAAAACAAGCCAAAAGACTGTTATATTTGTGAAATGTCCAAATCACAATAAATAAAACATAAATTATAATTAGTATACAACAATACTATTAAGATTTAATACTTATTATAAAATACAGAATTGTTCAGAAAAAAAATACAGTTCTAACTATTATCACACAAAATCTTCAATTATAGACATACAATACTACTCCTCTCTGAAACTAATTGTTTTATGCATAAATCGAGTGACCAAACGAGATCATTATGTTTTATTATAACTGCGACCTTGAGACACATTAAAGTTTTCAAGATCAAGAGCGTGCACGCATTTCTCCGCCCCTCCTATGCTTGCGCATGTGGTTATGCTATTAGTATATAAAACCGTTCACCAAGCCTATTAACATCAATCAACACTTGAGCGTTAAAAACTATACAACAAAATGTTCAGCAAAGTAATTATAATTAAACCTTTTTAATCAAGTCATACCCATAGACATCAATATTATATGTTATTTTTTACTTCTGACTTTTTAGTCCTGAGATTCACACATCTAACATTATACTTATTATTTTCAGATCTTAGCTTTGAGCGCGCTGTTGGCCGCTGCCAACGCTGGTCACTTGGGCCATGGACACGCTGTGTCCTCCCAGAGCATTGTCCGTCACGACGAACCTGCACACTACGCTGCTCCGGTAGCGCACTACGCCGCACCCGTAGCTCACTACGCCGCTCCCGTAGCACACTACGCCGCTCCCGTAGCACACTACGCTGCTCCCGTAGACCACTACGACGGTCATGACACTTACGTAAGTTCTACGTTCTACGTTTTCATCAAATACTTGCTATAGTTAATTATTATCTGATTGTAATGTATTTTTTATTACTCTAGGCTCACCCCAAATACGACTACGCCTACTCCGTGGCTGACCCTCACACCGGCGACCACAAGTCTCAGCACGAGAGTCGCGACGGTGACGCCGTGCACGGATACTACTCCCTGGTGCAGCCTGACGGCTCCGTGCGCAAGGTCGAGTACACCGCTGATGACCACCATGGGTAAGCTATATTCTATACTTCTTTGTTTTCAACTGTAAGCTAAATTTAAAAAATAGATCGTTTATTTTATGTAAGAGCTTATTTTAATTATTTTTCCTTTATTTCCAGTTTCAACGCTGTGGTACACAACTCCGCCCCCTCGGTGCACCCCGCCCCCGTCCACGGACACGACTACCATCATTACTGAGTGATCATCGCTGACTGATTGTTTTTTGCCTATTTATTATTTGTACATAATGACTGTGATATGCGATTCCTAAATAAAATGTGAATGAATCTAATAGAAACTTTTCTTTATTTATTTTATATTCCCTATACTGTTAACTACAATGGGAGAAAAATATGAATTTTGTAGAAAACCGGTTAAGTAACTCAACCAGTTAACTATTTAAAATAAACAATTGGGTAACCGATAACCATATTCACAGATTATGTTAGACGTTCACTATAATGCTTATTATAGTAATTCGTTTTTAATAATGACTTGTTCTGTACAATCAGTTATTAAGGTTGGCTAGCTGATTAGAATCTAAACCAACTAAGTGTCACAGTTGGATCAAAGATGGTGTCGCAAGTGAAAGACGACGACACAGAGGTTTCAAAAGGATGCATTTGTTCTTTCATAGCTATATGTGATATGCAATCTGATATATTGATTTATGACTGTTTACATGTAAAGCCAACGAAAATTATACATTTTTAACATTGTTTTTATTGCAAAAAATATACTTTTAGTATGTAGAGAGCAGAGAGATGGTTGAACTCCTCAATAATAAACAATACGTTACACATCTTGTGATTTAGATATTGTGCTGAAGATCAAAGAAAATTTCTGGTCTGTTACCTATCCATGGTCAAATTTTCTTGGACTTTGAAGATACCCCATAGAATTCCTCATCGATAAACAGTCTACATATTGTGAATGGGTTATTTTACAGAAAATGCTAATAGCACATTTTTTTTTTTAACTGGAACAACTACTTGAACGCTATTAATATGATCTACGCGGCAATTGAACAGCAGCCAGTCACCCAGCCGCTGCGCCAACCATACCGTCCAGTATATAATTATTTCATGCTGAGTGAAGTAGTTGAGTGAATGGATTAGCATTGTTTATAAATATGCCACATTGCATGTCAATACCATAAGTAGTTCCAAAAAAAAGTAGCTGTGACAGACGGACAGATATACTTTGTCTCACCATAAGGGGTTATTGTTCACCATTTCGGTATGACACCTTAAAACTGTTTTATGAAAAACCTTTTCGCAATAAAAAGTATCCAACATAAAATAAAACAAAGTACTTCGTTGATTTTGGTATTATAGTATAGCATGTTTTAATGCGGCGACAAATTACTCGCAATTTGGGATAAACAATAATTAAATCTGGTAGCAGAAATAGTAGGTTGGTAGCTACGGTGAAGGATAATTCTAAGTAGAAACTAGCAGCTTAATAATCAGGTGTTAGTTTTGTTTTAATTTAAACTGGTATCTTGGTTTTTCAAATAAAAGCCTTACGTAACCACAATGTGTGATCACACTGTTAATATTAATCGTCATGTCATTATTTTGGATCCGTTTCATTTGTTCGCTACCTTAAAGTAGCAGCAGACATTATTTATAATTTCTTGCATTTTGAAGCTCATACAATTATAGCTAAAATATTTAATCGCTGCCAAGTTATTTTAGTAGTATATAGATAAAGGGCGACTAACTATTAGCTACTAAAACAAATTGTTAGTCATCTGGAAAATAATTAGCCTTATTTTATTTATTGCCACTGTTTAATCGATGTTAGTCTATTTTTAACTGGCTAGTGCTTTCGTAGGTCGTTTGTATTATTATTAAACAAATGTTTTTCTCAATCATTCGACCCACAAAATGATTTCACCGTGAACAACCAATTAAACTACAGCTACCCTTTACAATTCAAATATTGAGGTAATTAGTACACGGGTCCAGAGATACAAATCTACAAATTAATAGGTAGGTACACGTGAACTCTTTACTGGAATTCTTCAACCTATGATGTTTTTAATGCTGCAATTGAATTAACTTTTTAACAAATATAAATCAGTTAATTAAACCAGTTTGTTAAATAATTTATATTAAATCAAAAGTAATTAATCAAACTATTATTATCAATTGATTTATTTATTTAATACTTTAAGCACACTATTAGGGAGTGGTGATTATTCGTAAATAAAACACGTGGTCACTTGTTGATGTCTGAACCAGATCTGTATATTTTCGGTAATTACTCCCTATTTATATTTACATTTCTACTAGCGAAGGTAGTGCTTATTCTAATGTATTTACAAGCGTGCGTTGCTATTCCTCGGACAGAGGGCGCTTCAAGTGCTGGAGACGCAACGCACTGCGCGGCCGCTTACCGCGCATGCGCGGTTTAGTACACACGCGAATCTATAAATATGAGTCGCGCGCCGAGCGCGATCCTTTTCGCGGGACAACGGCGGCGAGTGAAGATCTTCTCTGCGCGAGACGACGTGTTCCATCTGCGCAGCTGCGACGGTTGAAGTGAAGATCCTGTTAGCGTACATGCTTATCCTATTTCTTGACCGACGACGTAACGTTGCTTCAGTGTTTCTTTAACAGACGTCTAACGTAACTGTGACAGGTATGGTGTCACAGTTGTTTCTTTAACAGATGTGGTCTAAACGTGGTATTTGGTTCTGAGGTATTGGTAATTGGTTCTGAGGTAATGGTAACTGGTTCTGAGGTAACTGTGACAGGTACTGAGTCACTACGGTTGGTTTGTTTCTGAGGTAATGGTAGCTGACGGGTACTGTGTCACTACATCACTCCCCCTCAAGTGAAGCGTACGTTCGGTTTCACCGTGCGGCCGGCTCTTGTGACGTAGGTGTGATTCGGCGGTGCGCTTGATGTTAGTGCTGCGGCTGGCATGTTTTGCTGATCTTGCGTTGGCGGACGTGAAGCAGGTGGCGGCAAGTGTGAGGTTGCTGAAGGTTGTGTCTTGTCTTCGTTGTACAGGTGTGCCGGCTTCAATCTGTCGACTGACACGACGGCGGTACGTAGAGGTAGCTGCAATGTAAACTGCTTTCCATCTTCGCTGCGGCGTAGAATCTCGTACGGGCCGTCGTAAGGTGGTGTGAGCGGTCTGCGCACGCTATCGTTGCGCAGAAACACGTGCGTACATGTTGCGAGGTCCTTGTACACGAATATGTTCGCGTTCGATGAGTGTGTTCTTCTCACCGGTGACAGTGACGACATTGTCTCAGTCAGCTGACGAACAAATGCGGCGTCTTCAATATTCGGCTTTGTAAGCACGAAAAAATCAGACGGAATGCGTAGCGTCGTACCGTACGTCATTTGGGCTGGGCTGAAGGAGGTATTCTCGCGAAGTGCAGTACGTAGTCCAAGGAGAACTGTGGGTAGCTCCTCGCTCCAGCGTGTCGCGGCTGCTCTCGCCATCAGTGCGGCTTTTAGCGTGCGGTGCCATCTCTCCAATTGGCCATTCGCCTGAGGGTGGTATGCGGTGGTTCGAATACGAGTGATACCAAATTTCTTCATCAGCGACGTGAATAATGCGGACTCAAATTGTCTTCCTTGGTCCGTTGTTATACGTAACGGGCATCCGAATCGCGATATCCACCCGTCGTATACGGCTCTTGCGACTGTATCGGCGCTGATGTCACGCGTAGGTATCGCTTCGGGCCACTTGGTGCAGCGGTCGATTATCGTGACGAGGTATCGGTAGTCATTCGAAGGAGGTAACTCACCGACGATGTCTACGTGAATATGGTCAAAACGCGCAGATTCTTGAAATTGACCAAGTGGGCTCTTCACGTGTCGTTGAACTTTGGCGCGCTGACATCCAATACACGCCCTTGCCCACGTCGCTACGTCTTTGTTCATAGAAGGCCAGAAGAATTTATTTGTGATGATTTTTCTTGATGTTCGTACTCCGGGGTGACTTAAATCGTGTTGCGCTTTAAAGGCGGCAAAACGGTAGGTCGGTGGTAAATATGGTCGAATATTCGTTGTAGATGTTTCGCACAGTATCGGTCGTTGAACTCCAGGCATATTTAGTCGGGTGAAGTTGAGTTTGGGGTTTTTTAAACACGATCGTAGTTCGGAGTCGTTTTCGTATTCTTGAACGAGTTGATTGTAGTCGATAGTCGAGTTCAGTAGTTCGACTTCTTCTATTCGTGATAACGCGTCGGCTGCTTCATTCTTATCACCGTTGATGTATAGGATTTTTGTGCAAAATTGACTTATGTAGTGAAGTTGTCGCTCTCTTCTTGGAGTGTCGCTGCTACTCTGTGGTCTTGTAAGCGCGTACGTTAGAGGTTTGTGATCGGTGTAAATTGTAAGGTCGTTGCCCTCTATCAGTCGACGTAGATGTTGCACAGCGGTGTACATAGCTAATAGTTCGCGATCGTACACGCTGTAGCGTCGCTGAGTGTCGCTCATCGTTTTTGAGTAGAATGCGAGAGGTTTCCACACGTTGTCTACTTTTTGTTGCAGGACGGCACCGATGCTAGTACTCGAAGCGTCGGTAAATAAACATAGCGGTGCGTTTGGTATTGGGTGTGTCAGCGTAGTCGCCTCGAGTATGCTTTGGCGGCAATGTTCAAAGGCTTCGTCGGCTTCAGGCGTCCAGGCGATTGGTGATTTATCGTTCTTCTTGCTATTGTGTAGGTACTTGTTGAGTAGGGTTTGATGTTCGGCTTGATGGGGTAGGCAGCTGCGGTAAAAGTTAATCATGCCTAAGAATCTTCGTAATTCTTGAATTGTAGTTGGTTTTGGATAATTAACTATGGCTTGGATGCGATCTTGTGTGGGTTTGATTCCTTCTTGTGTTACTTCATATCCGAGAAATTGTATTTTGTTAGTGCCGAATTCACATTTTTCGATGTTGAGTGTGACGCCATACTTGTTCAAGCGTTCGAGAACTTGATGTAGGTGGCGCTGGTGTTCTTCTTCATTTCTTGAATAAACGAGTAAATCGTCGACGAAACAGAATACGATGTCGTCGAGTCCGCGTAGTACTTCATGCATGAAACGTTGGAATGTTTGACCTGAGTTGCGTAGGCCAAACGTCATGCAATTAAATTCGAAGAGGCCAAATGGTGTAATGATAGCGGTCTTTGCAGCGTCTTCTTCATGGATTGGTATAGAATAGTAGGCCATTTTCATATCCAATTTCGAAAAGACTTTTTTTCCGTATAGTTGGTAGGTAAAGTCTTGCATTCTCGGAATTGGGTAGCGGTCGGGTACAGTCACAGCGTTAAGTCTTCGGTAATCGCCGCAAACGCGTAGTGAGCCATCTTTTTTCTTGACGACGTGTAATGGGCTGGCCCATGGGCTTTTCGAAGGTTTGCAGATACCCATTTCCATCATTTTCTCGAATTCCGTTTTTGCGGCTTTGTACTTGTCCGGAGGAAGGGGGCGTGGCCTTGAGTAGATGGGTTGGCCCGTTGTTTCTATGCGATGTTTAACGTCGTGTTTTGCAGGAGACTTGGTCGACATGGGTCGGAGAACATCAGGATAATTCTTCAGTATGTCATGGTAGGCATGGTTACGGTCGATAATGTAGACGGCTTCTTCTGTTGTTTGGATTTTGATGGCGTTCACGCTGAGATCGGTAACGCGATCGATAAGTTTTCTTTGATGCAAGTCGACTAGTAATTTGTGATTTGCTAGGAAGTCTGCACCTATTATTGATGTCTTGACGTCGGCAATGACGAATGTCCATTTGAAACTTCTACGTAAACCTAGGTTGAGCTCGAGTGTACGCTCTCCGTAGGTACGTATTTGTGTGCCGTTTGCCGCGAATAATTTGTAGGTACTTTCTACCGGTTTAGAATATTTCTTGTTTCTTGCTAAGACTGATATATCGGCTCCGGTGTCGACAAGAAACTTCTCTTTACTGTTCCTGTCGATGATGCATAGGCGGAGGCTTCGTTGATTTACATCGACTTCCGCCACAGTCGATGTATGTTCTAGTTTTCCTTCGTTTTGGAACAGGGGGATTCACATTTGCGCGCGTCGTCACCGAATCGGTAATGATAATAGCACAGCCAATCAGCGTCGCCCGGTTTGATTGACCCACGGGAATTTTGGCGCGAAATGCTGCGTTGCCGCGTCGACGACGTTTGGCGGGAACGCGGGCGAGCGTAGCGGGCGTGCGCCGCGCGCTGTTGCCAGTTTGTGCGTAGTTCGGCGATTTCTAGTGATAATTTTTCGATTTGTTTTGACAGCAAATCCACTTGTAAATTCGTGATAGCTGAGATCTGATGGCCTTCGCAGCTTGATGTGGTTGCCATGGAGACTGCGGCGACTGATACTGGCTCGAAGTGCTCCATCATTTTATCGGCCATTGCAGAGAGAACTTCGAGTGTGGATTCTGTGTTTACTGAGAGAACGGCGCGAACTTGCGTGGGCAGCTGATTGAGCCACATAACTTTGAGCGCCTCGTCTGTTAGGAGTTTCCCGCTCAATTCGCGCATCTTGCGAAGCAGCTGGCTCGGTTTTTGGTCGCCGAGCTCGAGGCCGCCGAGTAGTTTTTGCAGCTGGCGATGATCTGATTCTTGATATGTTGATATCAACCTGTTCTTAAGTGTGCTGTATTTGCCGGTAAGAGGTGGATTCAGTATGATATCAGCAATTTGCTCTAAATCGTTGCAGCCCAGCAGCGGGACGACCAGGTTGAATTTTTGTTCTTCTCCCATTTTGCTGGCAGCGACGGCGGCTTCAAACTGCGCAAACCAGAGTCTCGGGTTTTGGCGCCAAAATGGTGGTAAACGTGCAGGCAGTGATATCGTGGCAACGTCGCTCTTCTCTGTTGCATCGCTGAATTCTTCATTGGATTTTGTTGACATGATGATGAAGCTTGATTTATCTTGACGGTTCTTCAATTCTTCAGAAGGCAGGCGTCTTGATTTTATAGCGGGGTCACCAATATTAGGGAGTGGTGATTATTCGTAAATAAAACACGTGGTCACTTGTTGATGTCTGAACCAGATCTGTATATTTTCGGTAATTACTCCCTATTTATATTTACATTTCTACTAGCGAAGGTAGTGCTTATTCTAATGTATTTACAAGCGTGCGTTGCTATTCCTCGGACAGAGGGCGCTTCAAGTGCTGGAGACGCAACGCACTGCGCGGCCGCTTACTGCGCATGCGCGGTTTAGTACACACGCGAATCTATAAATATGAGTCGCGCGCCGAGCGCGATCCTTCGTCAATGGTTGATTCGTGTTTCGGACGCCGTCCCGTGCGCACGCTAACACTCTAGCGAGCCTCCACGCTTCCCGCCGTCTCGAATCCCCGCGCCTGCCCCGCAGCCGCCGCCCGTGTTCGCCGCAACCGCCGCGTTCGCCGCCTCCACCGCGCCCCGCACACCGCGGAGCTCCAGGAGGTCACGTACGCCATCGCCGCGTCACCGCCTCCGCCGCCCGCACCCCGCGGCGCTCGGTGCCATCGGCACGTACGCACCGCTACGTCGTAGCTGCCGCTACGAAGTTCGTAGCACAGCTGCGAACTCGAGCGGTAGCTCCGCCCCTTGTAGCGCTGCGTAGCACGGTTACTTAGTAACTGTTTACGCAGTGCCGCAACAAATTTTTTCTTTTATTTGAACTCTCGGTGGATACCTCACGGTGCCAACGAAACCGAGGGTAGGTAGCCCCGATACCTGAGAACCCCCTCAGGGTTTCTCAAATTCGGAAGGGCTCTGGTGTTGCGACCTTGGGGGCTCCCCTAGTCGTACCCAGACGCTTAACCCGCTTTTTTTTCAGCTGCACCCGGTGACGGTTGGGTGTGTCTACCCCTTCGGCACCGGCCCGGTCGTAAGACCATAGGACCCCGTTGGGCAAAGATTACCAACGGGCAAAAGTCAAGCTTAGGGTTCACCTTAGGTATTCACCTCCCTGTTTCCCACAGGGAGGGTACACATCTCCGGGCAATCCCACCCGGAGAGTTAGGTTTTAGGCCCTTCAGGCAAGGACAGCGTTGTGAGCCGGAGAGTTTGTTCTGGGACCCTTCTTCTCTCCGGACAGCAACTAGGAAGGATCCTAGGGAGGGTAGCTTTTGGGGGACTGTCCGCCCGGGGTGACACTTAAGTGTCTCCTCGGGGCTGGTTAGGAGTTTCTCCCCCCCCCCCCCCCCCCACCCATTGTAGACTTGTACCATGGAAGCCATTCTGGCTAAAGTGGTCCAGCTGTTCAGGGAGAACCCTGAACAGATCTTACGATTCGTCCCTATGTTGGACGAACTCTTGGCTGAGGGCGCCGCCTCCAAGGCGGCTCCCAAAGCCACAGACACGGCTGTAGTTCCACCGGAATCCCTTAAGGGATTCCTACGCGTACCCGAGAAGGGTCACGCCCCGCCCAGGTCGCCGTCGCCAGTACCTTCCCCGACTGCTGGATGCCCGTCCCCCGTGGATGAGGACATGTCCCCAGCGTCGGACTCCGAGTCGGACTCGGCAAAGTCCGAGCTATCGGAAGCCTCTTCCGACGGTTTCACCACCGTCGGAGCCTCGTTGAAGAGGCGCAAGGGCCCGGGCCCCTCGGCCCCTCAGGCCAAGAAGGCACTGCCGTGCCCTCCCTCGCCCTCTAAAAATCCCAACCCGACGGGCTCTCAACCCATGACCAACTCCCGCCCACCCTCGCCAATGGCCACCGGCCAGCCGTCCGGCCAGGCAAAAAAAGCCCGCCCCCCCCCGCCTGTGTTCTTACACGACAAGGCGAAGTGGACCGAAGTGTCCAAAATGTGTAATGAAGATTCAATTCATTACACAAGGGCCCATGCTGTCCAGCAGGGCATAAAAATCTCCGTCGCCTCAGCGGGTGATTACAGGGAGCTGACAAAGCGCCTTCGAATCAGGAACATCCCGTTCCACTCCTACTCCCTTCAGGAGTCTAAACCAGTCCGGGTGGTACTCAAAAGAGTGCCACTTGAAATATCGGTAGCCGAGATCTTAACTGACCTCGAGAGCCAAAACATCCCGGTGGCAAAAGTCCACCGGATGCACCGTCGTGGGGGTAAGCCCTACGACATGGTGCTGGCCATATGTGACCCAGTCGAGGGTCATCACCCCATCTTCGGGGATAAAACGATCTGTGGGCTATCCGGCATTCAGCTGGAGAAGCCCCACAAAAGTGGCACTATAGGGCAGTGCCACAAATGCCAATTATATGGCCACTCCCAAAGCCACTGCTTCGGGAAAGCCCGCTGTGTCAAGTGCCTGGGAGACCATGGCACCAAAGACTGCGACCGACCACCAGACCGGTCTCGCGCGACTGAGCCACCCAGCTGTGTGCTGTGTGGCCAGTCCGGACACCCCGCCAACTACAGGGGCTGTCCTAAGGCCCCCAAATCTTCAGCCCCAAAGCTGAAAGCGCGGGCCAATGAGAGACAGAAGAGGGAATGCCCCTCTCTATCAAGGGATCTTCCATCCCGATTAAGCCCCCAAAGGCCTAATGCCTGGCTGAAGCCGCTGGTGCTTGCGGCTCCTGCCCCTCCAGCAGCGCCGGCTAACCCCGCGCCCCCACAACCCCTCCCTCTCCCCCCTCAACCAACACCTGTCGAGGGGGCTAGAAACCCACCTCCCCCGATCCCAAACCTGACGGGGTTTAACCATATTGAGGTTATTCAGGCCTACGTGGCCTTATACTCCCCCAGGGCCATTCAAATGGCCCATGAACTAGTCGCCAGCAACGGCGACCTGGGACGCATCTCCCTCATATATAAAAAATATGAGGATATCACTTCCGCTGCCCTTAAACTTCAGAAGCCGTAATGCTCCATACTGTAGGCAGAACCCGTCCCCGATCCCCCAAAGTGGGTTTTTTCAATGCAAATGGCATCCAGGGCCAACGCGATGAGATCGCCAAATTCCTTGGCGACCATCAAATAGATATATTACTCATCCAAGAGTCATTCCTAAAGCCCCATCACCGAGACCCGAAAATTGCGAACTACCGGTTGGTCCGCAACGACAGGTCAAGATGCCATAAGGGTGGTACCCTTATTTATTACAAAAACGCCCTCCACTGTATCCCAATGGACCCACCCACCCTAACCCACCTGGAGGTGTCCATTTGCAGGCTTGGCCTCACGGGCCATCAGCCCATAACCATTATTTCCGCGTATCTCCCACCAGCCCTAAGCTCGGAGAACAACGCGGCTATCTCAAAGGACCTATCGGTCCTGTTCGGCTTAAGTGACTCCGTCATACTGGCGGGTGATCTGAACGCCAAACACCCCTCCTGGAACAGTCACTTGACTAACCCCAGGGGTAGAGCCCTGTTCGACCTTAGTGATAAACTAAAATTCGATGTCATCGCTCCGATGCATCCGACCCATTACCCACATATTGTGGACCACCGCCCCGACGTACTTGACATCGCGCTTCTTAAGAATGTTAACCTAAGGTTGCAATCTATAGAGGCGCTTGACGAACTCGACTCTGACCACCGACCGGTAATCATGGAGCTCATCTCTCGAACAGGCCTCCATGACCCTAGCCAACCCCCCCCTCCAAAGGTGATCACGGACTGGGGGATTGTAAGCGATAAGCTGCAATCCATCACGTCCCACCACTTGGACCAAATCCCCGACAAGATAGAGACCATTGTGGAAACGGAGGCTGCGATCGACTTGCTCACGGGCCACGTACAAGCCGTCCTGGACGAAAGTTCAAGGGAGATACCGGCGACGAGTGATCGTCGCTGGAAGCTCCCGGACGACGTGTGTGCACTCGTGAGCGAGAAGAACGCGGCCGTCCGTGCCTATAGCGCTTTTCCCTGCGAGAGCAACAAAGTTCACATGCGTTACTTACAGCGTAAAGTAAGTAATAGTATGAAAGAGCTGCGTTGCAATCGCTGGGACAAGATGCTTGGGGATCTCGAGCCCAACCACCAGGCATTTTGGGAACTACAGAGGAAGTTGCGCGCCTCCGATGTAACCACGATGCCTCCTCTCATTCGCCTCGATCAGAGCATAGCCTTTGACGACGAGGAAAAGGCAGAATGCCTTGCAGACAGTCTCGAGGCCCAATGCTCCCCCAGTTCACAGCCAGCAGACCCAGCTTTTATAGCCAGGGTAGACGCTGAAGTGGAGCAAAGGACCTCTCTCCCTCCTTCAGAGGACCCCGAAAATCCCCTGCCCCCAGTCACTCCAGACGAGGTGCAGGATATAATCGACGGCCTCAAAGCTCGCAAAGCCCCTGGCTCTGACGGGCTCACCAATAGAGTATTCAAACTCTTCCCCGCCCCGTTAGTCATCCTAATGACCGCTATCTTCAATAGCGCGTTAACTAATAATATCTTCCCTCAGAAGTGGAAAGAAGCTACCGTCATCGGTATCCCCAAACCGGGCAAGCCTAAGACCTCCCCAGGCAGCTATCGCCCAATCAGTCTCCTCAATGTTCTCGGCAAAGTCTACGAAAAGCTTATTCTTAAGCGGCTCAAGGACTACGTCGAAACAAAGAGCTTAATTCCGATGGAACAGTTTGGTTTTCGAACCCAGCATTCGTGTCCACAACAGGTGCACCGAATCGTCGAGCACATCAGCGGCCGCTTCCAACGCGGCTTGATGACAGGAGTCCTCTACTTCGACATCGCGAAAGCGTTTGACAAAGTCTGGCACAACGGGCTGGTATACAAGCTGTACCAGCTCGGTGTGCCAGAACGTCTCGTACTCATACTACGGGACTATTTGTCGAACCGAACCTTTAGGTATCGCATAGAAGGGGCGTACTCTACGCCTCGTCCCATCCGCGCAGGAGTCCCGCAAGGCTCAGTTCTCTCCCCGTTATTATTCACGCTGTACACCAGCGATCTCCCCTCAGTAGTTAAGGCAAACATTGCCCTATTCGCTGACGACACGGCCATCTACTACTCTGGCTTAAAGTGTCCAGCCATAGCTAAGGCCCTCCAATCCTCCGCCAACGCCCTAAGCGTCTGGTTCAGGAAATGGAGAATTGAAGTGAACCCCGACAAGAGCCAGGCGGATTTATACTCCAGGAAGGGTAAAGACCCATCCCCTCCTCCCCCGATCACCATGTATGACAAGCCGATCCCCTGGGGGGTGCAAGCTAAGTACCTGGGGGTCATCCTTGACCGACACCTTACCTTCCGAACGCACATAATGACGGTGCGCTCGCGCGCCGCATTCGCTCTAGGGAGGTTACATCCCATGATCAATGCACGCAGCAAATTGTCACTTCGGTGCAAGATGCGGCTCTACACCACGTGCATCAGGCCTATTATGACCTACGCGTGTGCCATATTCGCACATGCAAGGCCTTCCTATATCCATAGGATGCAGGTTTTACAGAACCGTTTTCTCCGTCGAGCCACGGGAGCCCCATGGTTCGTTAGGAATGTTAGACTCCACGTAGATTTAAAAATCCCCACCATCAAGCAATTCATGAAGCGTCTTACTGGGCGCTTTTTCGAATCAGCCGAGCGACACCCAAACCCACTTGTCGTCTCGGCCTCCCAATACTTCCCTACCAGAATTGGTAAGATTCGCCGCCCAAGGCATACCCTAGTCGAGCCAGACGACGAAACAACCGTCATCCAGGAGAGCAGTAGGGAAACTAGCACTCTTAGAAAATACACAAGAACAAACCGACCCACATTCCGGCCTCGCCGACGAGGCCCGCGACGCGCGACGCCCTAGTTAGTTAAATGTAAATTCAATCTTTAGATTCTACAAGGCCAGCCCGCGTAGCTGAGTCAGTAGTATAAAAACCCCCCCGACATAATAATAACGAGACCCAGCCTTTGTTTTTGTTAAGAATTCAACGACGCCCTAAGCCGAGGTTCGAGCCCCACAGGGGGCGCCCTTAGCGAGCGGTCGTTTAAATGTAACTTTTAGTTAGCCCTGGCTGGGGGCCTTCTTGTAAGGTCACCACAGGATCGACCGGTTAAGCAGTAAACAGCCTTATAGTGCTGAACTGCGAGTGGCCCTACCTAAAAAAAAAAAAAAAAAAAAAAAAAAAGAGCGCGATCCTTTTCGCGGGACAACGGCGGCGAGTGAAGATCTTCTCTGCGCGAGACGACGTGTTCCATCTGCGCAGCTGCGACGGTTGAAGTGAAGATCCTGTTAGCGTACATGCTTATCCTATTTCTTGACCGACGACGTAACGTTGCTTCAGTGTTTCTTTAACAGACGTCTAACGTAACTGTGACAGGTATGGTGTCACAGTTGTTTCTTTAACAGATGTGGTCTAAACGTGGTATTTGGTTCTGAGGTATTGGTAATTGGTTCTGAGGTAATGGTAACTGGTTCTGAGGTAACTGTGACAGGTACTGAGTCACTACGGTTGGTTTGTTTCTGAGGTAATGGTAGCTGACGGGTACTGTGTCACTACAACACAAATGTACAGAGGCGGACTTAATGCCATAGGCATTATCTACCAGTCAACCTTTGGGTGATGCAGAGACAAACAATTTAACAAATTAATTTCATCACATATTTTTTATGTAACTTCCACAACTATCATAAGAGTGCCACAGAATTAAAGATCAAAGTGGATACTTAAAATCCGTCTATTTTTCTGAATATATTGAATATTCAAATGAGTAAACCTATGAAAAAATACTGAAACACTTTCCTGAAAAATTGAAAAGGAATGTAAAGTATTGCACGAGTATATCAGGGAAAACCTTGAAACACCAAACCTGCTGGAACAGTAATGTCCATGGTTCTTAAAAATTTACGCCATCATTATCTGCAAAATAAACATTTGCAAACTCCAATAAATATTGAATCTGTATCGCCACGAAGAAAAACAAAACAAAACCCATTAACGGCTTTTGATAAATGTTGCGATCTTGAAATAATATTTTATATACTGTATTGTTACAAATTCTAATACTGCACATTACCAATTCCTACAACAATACTTTTGATTTTGTAAGTGCTACCTGCCTTGTCGAAGTATTCAAAGTCAAGTGCACGCATTTCGCCGCCCCACCGCGCCGGCGCATGAGGCTTTGCATTTCATATATAAAACCATACAGCAATTACGTTGATATCATACCACATTCGTCCGTAGCAAACAAAACATCAACAATGTTCAGCAAAGTGAGTGTATCCTGCTCGTAGACGAATTTTACCACAAACATTAAATGTAAAAAGTTAACTGCAGAAAAGAAAACACTTTCAAAAGTGACTAAAGATGAGTGCGTTTCTTTCAGATCGTAGCTTTGAGCGCGCTGTTGGCGGCTGCCAACGCTGGCTACTTAGGCCATGGACACGCCGTGTCTTCCCAGAGCATCGTCCATCACGACGAACCTGCACACTACGCTGCTCCCGTCGCGCACTATGCCGCACCCGTAGCTCACTACGCTGCTCCCGTAGCACACTACGCCGCCCCCGTAGCACACTACGCTGCTCCCGTAGACCACTACGACGGTCACGACACTTACGTAAGTTCCACCTTCTACGTTTTCAAAAACTCCTATTGTTAATTATTATCTGCCTACGTTTGATTGTAATGTATTTTTTTATTACTCTAGGCTCACCCCAAATATGACTTTGCCTACTCCGTGGCTGACCCCCACACCGGCGACCACAAGTCTCAGCACGAGAGCCGCGACGGTGACGCCGTGCACGGATACTACTCCCTGGTGCAGCCTGATGGCTCCGTGCGCAAGGTCGAGTACACCGCTGATGACCACCATGGGTTAGCTATATTCTATACTTCTTTGTTTTCAACTGTAAGCTAAATTTAAAAAATGGATCGTTAATTTAATGTAAGAGCTCATTTTAATATTTTTTTCTTTATTTCCAGTTTCAACGCTGTGGTACACAACTCCGCCCCCTCGGTGCACCCCGCCCCCGTCCACGGACACGACTACCATCACTACTGAGCGATCGCTGAATGATTGTTTTTTGCCTATTTATTATTTTGTACATAATGACTGTGATATGCGATTCCTTAATAAAATGTGAATCTAACAGAAACTTATGTTCGTTAATTTAATATTCCCTATATGGCTAACTGCAATGGGAGAAAAACATGATTTTTGTAGGAAACCTGTTAAGTAACTCAACCAGTTAAGTATTTAAATTAAACAATTGGGTAATCTATAACCATATTCACATATTACGATGTAGACGGTCACTATAATGAATATAAAAGTAATTTATTATTAGGAATTAGTTATTCAGTAGAATCAGTTATTGAGGCTGGCTGGCTGATTAGAATATAAACCAGCTAAGTGTCAAATTTACTTGTTTACAGTTCAGGCTTAGCTAATGGTATCATAAGTGAAAGACGACAACACAGAGTTCCAAAAGTATGTAATTGTTTTTTATCGTTAAATGTAATATGCAATCGGATAAATTGATTTTAGACTATATAAATGCAATAAAAATTAAAAACAATAAATATAAATTACCAATAACCATACTAAAACTATATTAAATAATCCACATGAATTTGGTGAAAATCTGTTGGTCTTACTCCTAAGACCAATCGATTTTCGTATATCTCTATAGGCGACAGAACTCAAAAACAAATAGTACAATTCTTGTAATTTGGATATTGAACTGAAATCAAATAAAATTTCTGGTTTGTTACTTACCCATAGTCAACTTAGTTATCTGATAGAACTTCGGAGATACCACGTAAAACTTCTAATCGATGATCAGTAGGTATACATATTATGAATGAATTACCGTACGGAAAATTGAAATAAAAGCTGGTTAGGTTTGTTTAATTTACCTCATATGCATAATAGTAATTAGTGGTGATCGATTTCTTATAATCATGTCATATTTCTTATTACCATCAATGGTAGAGACCATTGCTGACAAATGCTTGCACTGACTGCACATGTCTACTCATATCTGTGAGGTTCTTTCCTCAAAAGACCATCTTGGCCACTAATTTGCAAGGTTCTCTAGTCAGACTAGGCTTAGTCTGACTAGAGAACCTTGCAAATTAGTGAAAAACATGAGTGAAAAAGAACCCCTTGTGGTGAAGCCTCACCACAAGGGGTTCTTTTTCACTCATGTTTGTATAGAACCTTAAAATCGCATAATGAAAAACTTTGCTACACTAAATAACAACCGACATAAATACAATACAAAGTACATCGTTGCTATTTTTTTAATCTATTTTTTTCATCATCATCATCATCATCTGGCTATACTAGTCCACTGCTGTACATAGCCCTCTCCTAATGAGCGCCATAGCGCCCTGTCTTCAGCTTGCCGCATCCAGCATCTGCCTGCAGTCTTTCGCAGATCGTCATCCCACCTGGTCAGAGGGCGTCCTACACTACGTTTGCCGAGTCGCGGTCTCCACTCAAGAACACGTTTACCCCAGCGGTTGTCAGTTCTTCGCGAGATATGGCCAGCCCACTGCCACTTCAACTTGCTAATTCTTTGAGCTATGTCGGTCACTTTGGTTCTCTGTCGGATGTATTCGTTTCGAATCCTATCCTTCAAAGAAACTCCGAGCATAGCTCTCTCCATAGCTCGCTGAGCGACTTTGAATTGGTGAACCAACCTTACCGTGAGTGTCCATGTCTCGGCTCCGTAGGTCATGACGGGTAGGACGCACTGATTAAAAACTTTCGTTTTTAAGCATTGCGGTATGGATGACGAGAAGACTCGGCGCAGTTTCCCAAACGCTGCCCAGCCCAGCTGGATCCTCCTCTTGGCCTCCTTCTCGAAATTGTTTTTACCTAACTGCAGAATCTGCCCGAGGTAAGTGTATTCGGAAACGATTTCGAGAAGATGGCCATGTACGACGACCGGTATTGGATCAATCTGGCCATTGATCATGACTTTGGTTTTATCCAAATTCATGCCAAGACCGATACGTCGCGAGGCTGAAGCTAGGCCGTCCAGCATCTGGTTCAGCTCCTCTAGCGACTCCGCCATTAAGACTATGTGATCTGCGAATCGTAGGTGTGAGATGTAGTCGCCGTTTATGCTTATGCCCTTTGCTTTCCAGTCCAGCATCTTAAACATATCTTCCAACGCGCTTGTGAACAGTTTCGGAGATATAAAATCCCCCTGTCTCACTCCTCCTTTGTATCTATTTTTTTGCGACTTGTAAAATATTGTATTAAAATAAATAAAAATAGTGTATTGAATACAATTATGTCATTTTAAGTGTGTTCATAGGTCGGTTGTAGTTTCTGCTGGGGAGTTAATTCCGCCACTTCTTCTTCCCAGCAAAAACACTAGGAAGTGGTGAAGAATGGGCCTTTTGGGGGACTGACTTTTGTAAACGTTTTGACGTTCAAAAAGTGCTGAGTCCCAGCCTAATTTGAATAAATGAATTTTGATTTATAATTTGATTCGATTGATTTTCATTCAAGAAATATTACTTTTATTATTCCTTTGGATCGACTCTACGATTCGACGCACGAAATGATTCCTCTTTGAGCGACAAATACAACGACAATTACTACCTGCCCTAAACAATTTAAATATCTAAGTAACGACTACTAATGAAGAGATTTATTCTACAAACAAATAGGTATATATGAACTCTTTACTGGAATCCTTCAACCGATGGTGTTATTGAATACTACAATTTAATAAATATAGGAGTAAATAAAAAAATGGATGTTATTAATAAATATTACATTAATTCGTTCCTTATAACAAAACAATTATTATTAATTTAATAAATTAACTTAGCACATTTACTTTTAAATTGGTTTTTAAAAAGGGTTCCGCTTAAATTTTCGACTTTTGGAGGAATTCTAAGCATATTTCCAGAAAAATAACGACGTAAATCTGTTAAACAAACAATCAATCTGCATAATTTTATGACATTGGTATCCATTACAAATAAATCTAGAGCTCACAGTCAAAAAGTTACAAAAAAGTTACCGTGATAGACAGATTAGTGTTTTCGACTTACCTACTGTAAGACAACTATAGCTCTGAATTCTATATACATATAAATAAACCTACATATATATAGGTTATATATTGAAAGATCTGGTAACTTGTGGTCCGTCTAGATTTCTGAATATATTATATGAAAAGTCCATTAACACCTTAACTGCCAGAAAACGAGACACCATAGAAAATGTATTGCTTGTCGGTCACTTGGCGTTTAAGGTGTTAAGAACAAACTGAAAAACATTCCTAAAATATTAAAAAGGAATGTAAGGTAAGTACGAGTATATCACGCAATACCTTGAAACATACATTTATACTGGAACAGAAATGGGCACGGTTCATAAAAATTAACGTCACCATGTCATCTGTAAAACAAACATTTGTAAAGTATGAAATGATGAAACTATATCGCTACAAAGAAGAACAAAACACACCTACATATTTAATGACTTTTATAAATGTTGCGATCTTGACATAATGTTTCATATAATACCAATTCCTAAAACAATACTTTTGGTTTTGTAAGTGCTACCTGCCTTGTCGAAGTATTCAAAGTCAAGTGCACGCATTTCTCCGCCCCACCGCGCCGGCGCATGAGGCTTTGTATTTCATATATAAAACCATACAGCAATTACGTTGATATCATACCACATTCGTCCGTAGCAAACAAAACATCAACAATGTTCAGCAAAGTGAGTGTATCCTGCTCGTAGACGAATGTTACCACAAACATTTAGTGTGAAAAGTTAACTGCAGAAAAGAAACCACGTTCAAAAGTGACTAAAGATGAGTGTGTATTTTTCAGATCGTAGCTTTGAGCGCGCTGTTGGCGGCTGCCAACGCTGGCTACTTAGGCCATGGACACGCCGTGTCTTCCCAGAGCATCGTCCATCACGACGAACCTGCACACTACGCTGCTCCCGTCGCGCACTATGCCGCACCCGTAGCTCACTACGCTGCTCCAGTGGCACACTACGCCGCTCCCGTAGCTCACTACTCTGCTCCCGTAGACCACTACGACGGTCACGATACTTACGTAAGTTTCACCTTCTACGTTTTCAAATACTCCTATTGTTAATTATTATCTGCCTACGTTTGATTGTAATGTATTTTTTTATTACTGTAGGCTCATCCTAAATACGACTTTGCCTACTCCGTGGCTGACCCCCACACCGGCGACCACAAGTCTCAGCACGAGAGCCGCGACGGTGACGCCGTGCACGGATACTACTCCCTGGTGCAGCCTGATGGCTCCGTGCGCAAGGTCGAGTACACCGCTGATGACCACCATGGGTAAGCTATATTCTATACTTCTTTGTTTTCAACTGTAAGCTAAATTTAAAAAATGGATCGTTAATTTAATGTAAGAGCTCATTTTAATTGTTTTTTCTTTATTTCCAGTTTCAACGCTGTGGTACACAACTCCGCCCCCTCGGTGCACCCCGCCCCCGTCCACGGACACGACTACCATCACTACTGAGTGATCATTGATGACTGATTGTTTTGTGCCTATTTATTGTTTTGTACATAATGACTGTGATATGCGATTCCTCAATAAAATGTAAATTAATCTGACACAAACTTTCCTTTCATTGTTAAATATTCCCTATACTACTAACTTCAATAAATAAATAAAAAATAATGCTGGACAATCCACACAGCATCATCTAGCCCCAAGATGGGTACTGAAACTAGATGACTGATATAGTTCATACAGTACAATACAAAGATAGATATTTTTTTTATTATACATAACGAATACCCAGAACACCCGGAATAAATCTTTGTAGATCGTACAAACATTTGTCCCAAGGCTTTTATTGAACCCGCAACCTCCTGCGTCGTGGGCGGGCTATCGCCCGCCGCACCACATAGGTCGTCAAATAAATAAAAAATGGGTGATAAATATGATTTAATTATTAACTGTTAGAAGTTTTAAAAATGTTACTGATCACCATATTTATAGATAACATCGTAGACGTTTACGATATCAGCTCATATATATTTCTTAATTAGTTGTGAAAGATTCAGTTATTCTGTATTACATACTGTAAGCTAGTTTATTTAGTAAGAGTTAAATACACAATCATCACAAGTGTAACAATAACACAAAAATAGATTTTAAAGGATGCACTTGCCTATTTACCGTTAAATGTACAATGCACACAAATACATATTTAGACTTAAGACTATGAGATACTGTCCAAAATGTACGTTTTCATCATACATTTTCATTAGTTCAAGTTCATTCAGCTTCTTTGTTTATTCAAAAGTGTATTAGTATAAAACAATAGAGCCATATTAATTTATTAAAGATCTGTAGAATACTTTTGGAAATAATGAAAGTCCTCAATAACAAACAGTGCACATATTGTGATTTACACATTGTAAAATTTCTGGTTTGTTACCTATCCATGGTCATGGATTTTGACCATTTTTTACCCATAGATCTCCTCGTCAACGAACACTATATAATAAAATAATAAAAATAACAATATATAATTGCTGCTTAGCTCAGGTTGCACTTAATATTCACAACTGACAGTTGGTGGTAAACGAATTTGTATGGAGTACCACGTTAAAGTAAACTATAAATTGCAATAAGTACCTTGATGTGATTGAACTTTACGCTAGCTACATAACACTAGCAATTATGAAAATATACTATTGTAGAAAAGATGCTAGTAAGTGTTGTTTATTTCCTATTTCATTTTAATTACTTAGCGGTCCGCCGACTCGACAACGCTTGGATCAATATATTACAATTTCTTTTAAACTCAAAAAGCAAAAACAGTAATCCGATATTTCTTTGTGTCGTTATATTTTTAATTTTCTAGTGCTTTAATTTATTTGGAACTCTTGTGATAGTTCTCTTTATCAACGTCTCAAGGGTATAAAAGTATGAGTTCAATCTAAAGTGATAAGTTTAATGTAATAATTGAATTGTGGAATTGTTATATTACAGCAATACTCATTAAAATTGACTTTATCGAATATAAACATATCGAAGCTTGAATTTTTCCCTGTGAAATATCCATGACGCGTATGTACGGTAACGTGTCAGCTTTACATTGAGCTAAATTAGTTTAACCACTGCCCCAGTTTTTTGAAGTCGAATTCGCAGAAATTATTCTACTCTCCAAAATATCGAACGTCTTACGTCTGGAAAGGTGTCAAAATACTTATAATGTAAATCGACGGTATCCGGTAAACATGGCAAGAAACCCAAAGACACAACATTGTCATCTTTTAGCACAAAAAAACATTTATGCCAGATGTAATTATCCTAATATAAACACATGTAAATGCACATATAATTATTATTTGCCACAGAATGAAAGCTTACGTTTATTTACTTTTTCTCAGGAAAGCTTACAGACTAATAATACCTACAATATAATGAATTAATATAATGACTAACGACGACCGATGTGGCGCGGCGGGCGAAGGTCCGCCTGCGACGCAAGAGGTTGCGGGTTCGATTCCCGCCTTGGGACAAATGTTTGTACGATCTACAAATATTTGTTCCGGGTGTTCTGGGTATTTGCTATATATAATAAAAAATATCTATCTATGTAATGTATTGTATTAAGTATATCAGTCATCTAGTACCCATAACACAAGCTCTGCTTAGCTTGGGGCTAGGTGATGTTGTGTGGATTGTCCAGCAATATTTATTTATTTATTATTTAATATACAAATATAATAGATATTGTATAAATATTTACTTCTGCAATTAACATAGCTTCCACAAACAAAATGTAAAACAAAACACAACAAATTAGAAACAAGCATTGGTGAATTAAAGAAATATTGAATTTGTATCGCCACGATAAAAACACAAAAAATCTTATGAATGGCTTTTGATTAAATGTTTCGCTCTTGAAAGTATTTTTTACTGTATTGTTACAAATTCTAATACAGCACGTAACTACCAATTCATGTAATAATAATTGTGATTTCGTTACTGCGACATTGAATCTTGTCATGTATTCAAAGTCAAGTGCACGCATTTCTTCGCCCCACCGCGCCGGCGCATGAGGCTTTGTGTTTCATATATAAAACCATACAGCAATTATGTTGATATCAAACAACATTTGTCCGTAGCAAATCCAACAACAAAAATGTTCAGCAAAGTGAGTCTGTCTATAGAATTTTAGCTTTCAAAATGTGCAGTTCAAAAAAGTTAGAACCAGAAAAAGAACCATTTTCAAAAGTGGCTAAAGATGACCGTATTTCAGATTGTAGCTTTGAGCGCGCTGTTGGCTGCTGCCAATGCTGGCTACTTGGGCCATGGACACGCCGTGTCTTCCCAGAGCATCATCCGTCACGACGAACCCCTTCACTACGCTGCTCCCGTAGCTCACTACGCCACCGCTCCCGTTGCCCACTACGCCGCTCCCGTTGCCCACTACGCCGCTCCTGCAGCCCACTACGACGGCCATGACTCCTACGTAAGTCATGCGTCTATTTGATAACTGTAACATAAAAATTGATTGAAGTGAGTGCTATAATTTTTCTTTATATTATTTTAGGCTCACCCCAAATACGACTTCGCTTACTCCGTGGCTGACCCTCACACCGGTGACCACAAGTCCCAGCACGAGAGCCGCGACGGTGACGCTGTTCACGGATACTACTCTCTGGCTCAACCCGACGGTTCCATCCGCAAGGTCGAGTACACCGCTGATGCCCACAACGGGTAAGTTGAATAACCTATAATCTGGAAGTATAAAGTCGAACCGCCGACGTTCATTTGTCAATATTTTTAATTCTTATATGAAAAAATGTTCTTTACTTTCAGCTTCAACGCCGTGGTACACAACTCCGCCCCCTCCGTACACCCTGCCCCCGTCCACGGACACGCATACCATCATTACTGAGTGATATTCGATGACAGATTTAAGAAAAACAATCTGCCTATTTATTGTTTGGACATACCAAACGACAGTGAATACAATTTCAAAATAAAAATGTGATATACTACCTATTTGATTGTTTTTTTGAAAAAACGTTGCCCTACACTAGGAATTTTTCTTCTATGGTCTGCGTTTACAAACATTTAAAGTCACATACACGAACAGCCAGACCCGGAACAACTACCTGTAGGCCATACAAATATTTGTTTTGTGCGGGAATCGAACCCACGATACGCGCTCTGCCACTGCGCTAACCGCGCCTTCACTCAATCGTGTCGTCGTCAATATACTAGGACAATTATTAATCCTATAAGTATCCTGATGTTAATTTAAATGGCATGTTACACATACTGACACAGATTAAGAACGAGGCGCACTCCATTTTCGAATTCCATTTGACAGTTGAGTATGACACATTATGAAGCTTTTGAAAAGCTCTGTTAGGTGTAACGCAAGGGCAAGCCAGTGGCAAAAAAATAGGTAATTGAGCTATTCAAGCTGTATCATTTTACATAGTGCACAAAAAGTACTTGGAACAGAAGAACCACGATTTAATTCTGTTGCATATCTCTAGTGCAGTCGACGTAGTCTTAAAAAAAAAGCAAGAAAAGAAAGAATGTCGGTAATTTTTTTTTCAGCATCTCCATTGGTGCTGTTCCAGAGACCGTTGAAGTCTTGACATCTTTTATGACTAGTCGATTGTCGGTGGCAAGAATCAAATAAATAAATAAAATACATCGAACTATATTGATTGTTCCTGAACTATCCACATGCAAGCAGCAACAGGCAGATGCTGGATGCGGCAAGCTGAAGACAGTGCGCTA
Source organism: Phlogophora meticulosa (assembly GCA_905147745.2). Taxonomy (NCBI): domain Eukaryota; kingdom Metazoa; phylum Arthropoda; class Insecta; order Lepidoptera; family Noctuidae; genus Phlogophora; species Phlogophora meticulosa. Next base: position 11,982,773 of record LR990520.1, on the reverse strand, counting down.
TGGCGCTCATTAGGAGAGGGCTATGTCCAGCAGTGGACTAGTATAGCCTGACGATGATGATGATGAACAGCAACAGTGTATGATTGAAATCTATTGACCATGTAACTCGACAAGCATTATGCCAAGAAAGTATTAATGAGGTCTCTTATTTTGTATCTCAGCGAGGATGTAAGTGCAAATGTATTGTAAATGATCACTACGATCGATGACCGGCTGATGATGGATCAATTGATATGGCGCTTGGGAGAGATCTATGTCCAGCAGTGAACGTCTTTCGGCTGAAATGATGATGAAGAAATTACAAAACTGTTATCCCCGAAGAGTTATGCAGAGGCGTAATGGTACATCCACATTTTGCCAGTTATATTTAAGTGCCATGTGATATAGGGCGAACCTTCAACCGGGCTCAAATGCAGACTCCGGGCTGCTACTGAGAAATTTTGATATGGAAAAACTTAATAAATACTTTGCCCGATCCGGGAATCGAACCCAGGACCTCATGATGAGACTCTCTTCCGAGCACTAGACCAACAAGATAGAAATTGACATGACATGACATGATATAAAATTGACATGTATAATATACACATTTTCCCTCACACCCACATTACTACGCAAACATATGCAGAGACAAAAAAAAAATTAAAACAATAGAGCTCATAACTAAACAGTTCGCCAGCAAATCTAATGATTCAAAACTCAAATACAAACCATAACTCCTCAACGAGGAAATAAACTATCATGTCGGTAACTGTTTCATTTATCATGAATTTGTCTTTGCTGAAACCGGTAAGGCGTACTCACTTCAATAAAGTACTTCAACGTAATAATGAAATTATAGCGAGAACTTTCTCTATTACAAATTGCCTGGTCTTTGGAGGTAAATAAATACCTACAGAATAAGCTACATTTTATTGTCAGTATTACAAATGCAGGACGACTGAATGTGACTAAATTGCATAATCTCAGCAGGACAGCGTCACTCACTTCACTTACAAATTTATTTTTTGTGACACGTAGGTACAATGTACAGAGACCAGCACATCAAGCTACCCCAATATGTCCAATTCCTTTGATAGTTTTTCAACTTTATTACAAAAGCATAAGGTTCATGTTCAATTCGGAAAATTTGACAGTTTGAGGTAGTTTGATGTGCTGGCGTCTGTACATGTACAGCTTGATATAAATAAATAAATAAATAAATAATAAATAATGCTGGACAATCCACACAGCATCATCTAGCCCCAAGCTAAGCAGAGCTTGTGTTATGGGTACTAGATGACTGATATACTTAATACAATACATTACATATATAGATATTTTTTATTATATACATAGCAAACACCCAGAACACCTGGAACAAATCTTTGTAGATCGTACAAACATTTGTCCCAAGGCGGGAATCGAACCCGCAACCTCCTGCGTCGCAGGCGGACCTTCGCCCGCTGCACCACATCGGTCGATTAATATATTAATTTATAAGAGTAAATAAGGAAAAAAAAAGAAGTACTACTAAAATTATATGACTAGAGTTTAGTGCTTCATGGCTGCAACGGCAACTTTTATCCGTGGTATAAAAATGTACGTCTAAAAGTTTTTGTATGGGAAACAATTCAAAATTATTCCTAAAATTAAGTTATCTGACGTTGGAAAAACAAGCACTTTTTCCCTACCCGTACTAATAATTTTTCATGGTACGCTAGATTTTCCTACGTTGGAAATCGTCATTTTCACCGTTTATTTTTAGTTTATTGTCCTCTGCACTTCACGTCTAAAACTATTTAGACGTCAAGTTTACAAATAACATCTCAGTATTTTCCCAAGTAGTCTAAGATACGCATGTTTCAAATCAATTTCCAATAAAAAAACACTTTTATTCTAAACATATTAATGTTTAATTCTTATTATGACCACATAATATTTTAATCCATAAACAGAGGCAAATTTTTCAATCACACGCAAAATAACTTACATGCACAAACAAACCACTCACTTCACTCCTCTTTCACTAGACTTACTCACGCAATACATAGACACATACACACATACATACATACACTAGGCGTTATTATTATTGTTATTATTACTATTGTTGTTATTTATTCCACAAGTATCCTAAATTATTATATAGATTCTACTAAATAATAAAATGCATCGATAATTTAAATAATTATGTAACTGTAACTGATACCGCGGGTTGAGGTCCTGGTGATCTGTACTACAGGTGCTTTGCGCCTACTTCAGACACCAGCTCTTCACATAATTTTAGAAATTGTTGTGACCAATATGTAAATTGTAAATGATTACTATGTTTTTTCTAATCTTGTGAGGAGGAATAAATAAAAATTATTATTATTATTATTAATATTTGTTGAAATAACGTCCATTCCATATTTTACAGGAAAATGATATATGATAGCCGTTTTCTACTCAATAATAATTGCCGAAAATTAAACAGACGTGTGTCTTTAGCAAAGATTTAATTTCTACTAACATCATTAAGGTAATGTGGACTATAAGTGTGGACTGTATACATGCATAGGTACATATTAATAACTGTGTATAAACAACTAAACATCGTATGATGTGAATTTGGACATAAATAGACTTACTAAATATATCTAGGATTAATCTTCATCAAAGAATAAACGTAAGTGACCTTTTTTATTTCTCTTTATTTCTAAAACACTATTAAATCCAGCCAAACAACAAAACCTTGAGAGGTTTTCTTTGTATGAAAACACAAAATAAAAAAATGGTAAAAAAAACCGAACCGCGCTATGCCTAAATCGTATCATGTTTAGCAGATGTGATTTATACGTGTGCATAGTTTAAGAGCGACCGCAGGTTTATTATTAACTAAGGGAATTAAGGTAGATAATTCAAATGGGATATATTGCTAGATACTAATCCTGTTCAGTGACGTTTGGTTCGAAACTCGCTCATGGTCGATTTTAGTGTATTAAACTGTGTCGTAGCGGACGTAATTCAGGACATACGTACTATCGAAACTGTGACCTTGATTGATGTCAAAGTTACAAGTCAAGTGCGCACGCATGTTGCCGCCCCACCTCGCTCGAGTACGTAGTAACTTGATCTATAAAACCAAATTGCAAGTCCATTGACATCAATCAGTACTTGATTGTAACAAACAATACAACCAAAATGTTCAGCAAAGTGAGTATTTCAATTAAAAAGTCAGTTTCTTTATATCATAATATAAAAAATATGATCTTTGTTTTTAAACATATTGCTTTTTGAAATTTAAAGATTCTTTTTCACTCCAGCGTCAATTAAATTTTGCATTACCCATAAAAAATACATCGCAACTGGAAACTCACATCACATCCCTTCTTCTTTCACTTTCAGATCGTAGCTTTCGGCGCTCTGTTGGCTGCTGCCAACGCTAGTCTCTATGGTCACGGTCACGCCGTGTCCTCTCAGAGCATCGTGCGTCATGATGAGGCCCATGTTGTGCCCTTGCACTACGCCGCTCCCGTAGCATACTACGCTGCTCCCGTAGCACACTACGCCGCTTCCGTAGACCATTACGACGGCCACGACACATATGTAAGTAAAACTTTCATTTCTGAAACATCTACTAAATACGAGAAACAAAAAAACAAATGCAGTTTGTTTATTTATAATATTTTCAAATTACAGGCACACCCTAAATATGATTTTGCATACTCCGTGGCTGACCCCCACACCGGCGACCACAAGTCTCAGCACGAGAGCCGCGACGGTGACGCTGTGCACGGATACTACTCCCTGGTGCAGCCTGATGGCTCCGTGCGCAAGGTCGAGTACACCGCTGACGACCACCATGGGTACGTTATGCCAGATAGAATTGTTGTGATCATTATAATCTTAAGTAGGTAATTAATCTTCCTTGTTCCTATTTTCAGTTTCAACGCTGTGGTACACAACTCTGCTCCCTCGGTGCACCCCGCTCCAGTCTACGGGCACTCTTACTATCAATACTGAGTAATCATCTGCCTGTTTTTAACTTTATTTTGTGTAAATGTTTGAACAATTCTATAATTATTTGTGCGTGTTATGAGCATATATTGTGTTAAAAATGTGAATAAATTGATAAACCCTAAAACATCGTGATTTACTTAACGGCAATTTTGAATAAGAAAATACTCACCCACTACAAATTCGTCTAACTTGAGCCTTGACTACAGCTTTAAAGATTTTAAATCAAGGTAAGAACTTCGTACTTCGTCCTTCTTACGAACTTTAAACAAATTATTTGTAAAATAATGATCGATATAGGCTAGTATTACCTAAACAGCTCATTAGATATTTATTTGACAAATTGTGCCGTGGGTCTACTCTTAATAAAGCGGTATAATTTTGTTAAGGCGATAAATATTACGGCCACGCCATAAATTTCACCTGATAGATTGCTTAAACTGCGCTTAAGCTGTCCAAATAAAATAACCGCTGCTATAACCACACTATACCGACCGTAATTATAAAAGATAATTATCTTATTATTACCGTTCAGAGGTAGTGAATATTTCAAAAGCAAAAAGGAAAATATTGACCATGAGGCTTTTGAAGTTTTCAAAACGGTGACGGTTAAGTTAATTTTTTCTTCTCTTCTTCTGAGAAGAAATAGATAAGTTTCGGTTTAAACGCACAATCGTGTGTTTAGCGTCGCACTTACACCCAACGGGGAAGAAAGCTCTACTAGTAACTTAATGACGATACCTACCTGAAGAATAGTACTTTGACGTGATATAGCCAGCACTATTCCAGTGTGAGAGAGAGAGAGATATTTATTTAAATACCTAGACTAGACATATACAAGACGTACAGCCCTGTCCCTTTTTTTTACAATGGAAGAATGATAGCAAAGGCTTTTTTCGTAGAGTTAGAGAAATTGTTTCAAGCTTTTGTACATTAAAAACCCACTGTCCCGCAGCTTGTATACAAGCTAAGCAAGACACATTACCGACAGCTTTATTATTCAGTAATTCTAGATTCGAACGTAATAAGTCTAATGCCGAAGGCGGATAGTGCTCAATCAAATAGTTCTAAAGCGTTCAAAGATTTACCACACAATAATAATTTTGTCTTTATTATCTTAAAGCTACCTTAAAATATTTACCAATCGACTATTCAGGACTATTAATGCTACTAAATAATTGCAATGATTGTCTTAAATAAATTAAAATATTTCATTGCTCAGCTAGTATGTCATAGTTCCAGATATAGTATTACTACAATAGAACGGCTATAAGTTATGTAAGAATTTTGTATACAAGAATTTCAGACATGTCTGCCTTTAGTTCCTTGTATGAAAATAATAGAATTATTTAGTTTGAATAGTGGCCTACAATTTGAATTATGTATTGTTGCTTTGATAAATGCATGTCTGTGAATTTAAAGCAATTTTATGTATGAAATATATATTGTTGCTAATGCAACGTAGCTGTTTACTGTATTGCCTACAAGCAATACTCTAAGAGGTGCAACCAGGTAAGGGTTGTTGTTTATGTTGTTATAAGCTTATCCAGTCAAGACTTAGAGTTTTTAGAGTTGCTATACCTAGTGATGTAAAATGAAAGAACATTATACAGAAAAGTTGGACTTAACATCTCCTTGATCAACGTCAAAATAATATCTATTAATGTAGGCAGGAACGCTTAGTTTTTTTTATAACTTTGCCCCACCTCACATCTTGAGTGCGTTTACAAACATTCAAACTCACGTACACAAAGAACCAAAACTGGAACAACAACCTGTTATAACCTGTAGGCAATACAAATATTTATTCCGTGCAGGAATCGAACCCGCGACACGTAGCGCAGCAGCCAATTGCTCAGTCAACGCGCCAACCGTGCCGTCAAAGCTATACAACCAAACGTTACTGACAAGTAACTGTTATTAAATATACGATTAGCCATGCCATTTAGCTTCGGTGACTGTTCCTGTACTAACACAGCCTTAAACTTAGTAACCTGAGTTAATGGACAAAAAATATTATAACCAGCATAATAGTAGTACGGTATGATAAATATCGACAGTTTTTGTTAACATTGCACTGAACGGTATAATCGGTTCGGGGAGTTTTTTCGTTCATTCAAACTGAGATCACGTAACGCCTCGTGGTACGGCCTTGCTTGCATCGAACTAAGTCGCAGTGACAAACATTCTTCTGCTACTTTTTAGTAACGTAAAAACAATAAAAACATATTCATTATTAATTCATTTATTTTAGACATTGTCCATATGTACACAAAATTAAAATAAAACCAAATAAAATATTACAAATAATAGACATTAAAATTATATACACAATGATACTTGACGGCACGGTTGGCGCAGTGGCTGAGCGATCGACTGCTGCGCCGCGTGTCGTGGGTTCGATTCCCGCACAAAAAAAATATTTGTATGGCCTACAGGTCGTTGTTCCGGGTCTGGCTGTTTGTGTATGTGATTTTAAATGTTTGTAAACGCACCCACGACACAGAAGAAATTCCTAGTGTGGGGCAACGTTTTGTTTTAAAAAGAAAAAGATAAAAGATACATACAATTCAATTAATTTTACACAATATCATAAATACAATTAAAATTAAATACAAAATGTCGTAGTTTCTTATTTTTTATATTTTTTTATATTCCTGCTGCTTATCCTGCTTTTAACCAGTATAAATTAAACTAAGCGTAGGTGCTTTGTAAATTATGAGTATTCGATCTTAATACTTATACGCCTATATCTAGACACTATGAAAATTAGCTCTAAAGGAAACACAACAAGGAGTGTCCTCTTCAACACTAGAGGACGATTTTCACCCTCTTGTAAACCTTTTGCCAGGTACGGTGGGCCGCAAATCATTTGAAATAACCAGTATAAGCTGGCCTATTATTCTACTGAAACTCTGGACTACGCCAGAACAGCTTTAGGATAAAATGTTACCACCGTCATGCAGCCCACTGTATATTTTTGGCAGCCATACAGTACTCTAAGATCAGCATTAATCTTCATCTTTTTTATTATGGCCGTTTATACTGTGGCAGCTACTGGTAAGCCAGATTCCTATCAAAAGTGTGAGATTAAGTGAAAGTGACACTTAAACTGCTATTAGGGATCTTTATAGATATAAATCAATTGCTGCATATATGAACGATCATCAGTAGATCAGAGATCTCATCAAAAGGACGGATCGACCAATTTGGCAGAATTTTGAAGTAGAAACTTCTTTGGACTCGTTGAGTGATTTTTGCTAGGGGAAAAACTTTCGCGTCACCGACATGCTATTATGACTTTAGAAGACTAGACAAGTTTTTCACTTCTGTCGGTCGTCGAATAATAAGAATAGCCGCACGGGTTATATATCGAGACTCGATCCATGCCTCGGAAAGCACGTTAAGCCATTGTTCCCGGCTGTCATTAGTAGATCTTTGACAGTCGTTACGGATAGTCAGAAGCCCGAAAGTCTGACAGCCAGTTTTACCAAGGGGTATCGTCGCCCAGTATACCTACTGGTATTCAGCTGCATCCGGTAAAACTGGAAGCAGATCCCAACAAAGTTGGGAAAAGGCTAGGCAGATGATGGTCGTCAAATGCCATATTTGCAATAATACGTACCCGTCAAAAATCTGGCATTTGACTGCAATAACTATTCAAAAGACAAATGTTCCAAATCCTTCAGAAACACTTGTCATGCTTTCATTCACACTACCCACGCAGTTGAAAATTTCATTCATGCGTAAGATGTCTTTTGTTAGGCTGAGTGTTGAACAAAACATGCACATTTAGACGGCATGACATGGTCACGGCAGTTATCGATACCATGACACATATTGCAATTCTATAATCGATTTTTTTAAGACGACCTTAACTATTGTCATTGTCGCGAGGTCCGCATGCGGTGTGGTCAGCCCCACTTGTTCTTATTCCATTTTAACTCATATAAAAACCCACGGTCAACAGCATTTGTCATCAATCATTGATTGACTTTGTTCTAAACAACAACAAAATGTTCAGCAAAGTAAGTTTAATAATATTTAAATTGTGAATTCAATTATGTACCAAAAATTAAATTTCAAACTGTCTATTTGAGACAATAAAGCAAGTTAATTAATAAAGTGAAGTGTGGTTACGTGATTTTTAAACTGTAGAAGGCATTACCTTACATCGTTTTTTAGAACGGTCAAATAGATCGAAGTGTAAAAAATAAAAATGTTTCTTCTTGTGTCTTCAGCTGGTAGCTTTTGGTGCGATGTTGGCGTCGGCCTATGCGCATGGGCACGCCGTGTCTTCCCAGAGCATCGTGCGTCACGATGGGGGCCACTACGCTGCTCCATACCCCGCTCACTACGCAGCGCCATATGCCGTTCCTTACGCAGCCGGCTACGCTGCGCCATACGCCGCTCCCTATGAAGGTGACTACGCTGCGCCATATGACGCCGCCTACGCTGCGCCATACGAAGCACCTCTTCCCTACGCCGCTCCCGTGGCGTATGCTGGGCACTACGACGAGGGCCACGATGAACATGTAAGTATAATTATAACGAAAAGGAAACCATACAATGTTAAAAACAAAAGACATCAAGATGAACTTGATTTATATTGTAGAGGACTTATATCGAAGTAGTTTTAAACTTCACAACAGTCCATAATACAATGTTACTGATTCCAGACTCACCCACAATACGACTTCGCATACTCCGTGTCGGACCCTCACACCGGTGACCACAAGTCTCAGCACGAGAGCCGCGACGGTGACGCCGTGCACGGATACTACTCCCTGGTGCAGCCTGATGGCTCCGTGCGCAAGGTCGAGTACACCGCTGATGACCACAATGGGTAAGAAAGACATTATCAAGATTTTTTGAAAGAGGGAAACCCAAAACACCTTAATTACATTAAGGGCCTTTCCCCGATAAAGTACATCTGAGAACTAATGATATTTCTCACCATTTATGTTCAGATTCCAAGCCGTTGTGCACACATCAGCTCCATCGATCCACCCCGCGCCAGAGTACCACCACTATTAAACAAAGTCATACCTAGTGGATAATGTTATCTACGTCGATCTGCTGAAACCAAATACGATTATGAATTAATTTATTAAAACATTTATAACCTACACGTGAAATATATTATTGTTCTCCTATTAATCCCTGGTCAAATAGAATACGAGATGATGATAAGCTTCAGAGTATAGAGCATTTCAATTTAATTTTTCTACGCTCTGTAACAACATAATCGTTTTATGATTATATTGAATAATTGATTGCTTAAACGTATACTACTTAAAATATTTATTTTATTTTATAAAAATTGTTATTTATTTATTCTTAGACAAGGCTTACGGACTAACCACAATATTATAGGTAACACATTATAAAACTTAAATTGCCAATAACAAGCCTCCACAGATAATTTCAACCTATCGATAGATACAACTTTAATACTTATACGTAGATATATACAGTCTTTATTCCTTAGATACCTTCAGTTTGAGTGTAATTGCTAGCCAGTTACATTATTCACAAATTTAATTAAAATTAAAATTAAAAATTATCATGCCACTTTATTAAATTACACTAATTACGAACCTCTTAAGGAATAAAGTGTCATTAAAAATATGACAAGTTCAAGTTTTATGATATTTACGTAACAAAGAAAACTATTTGGTGCTAGGCCGACGTTTTATCAGATATCATAATTTTTACAGCAAGGCTGTTACGGTTGCGTGATTCCGGCCATAAAATATAAACACTATTTACCCACTGAGTAACTTTGCTTGAGCAAGACATGTACTGCTCGGCTAAATACATAATACTAGCGACCGCCTCTGCTTCGCACGGTATTTACGACTTGGCAAAACCATCGAGATTTATTTATTATTTGTAAGGTGATGTATGAATTTATTCGACATAATATGAACCTTCTAGAATGCAATATTTAAAATCAATATCTGTTTCGCAGTTTAAAATAAAAACGAGATCACACAGACAAACCCGAAAAGCGACTTGTTTTATACTATTAATAGATTGTGCCCTTCATAAACAAGTCTATAAAAAATTAACCTTTTTCTTATCATCCAATTATATTATCTGAGATTTTTTCCATTCAAATAGTCTTCTTTATTTAGGTGTCCGAGCAAAATGGCTGCAATAAAAGCTCTTTTATTTCCGTTAAGTTAATAACCAGAATAAATGGTCTTTTTACAAATCAACACATTAGTTTGAGAAAAAAACCATAATACAATTTTACCTAATTGAATATTTCCGCTTCCTGACTTGTTTCTTAAATGTACATAAGTATAAGTTGAATACCGTGCAAAGGAAATGTATCAACTGTAAGTACATTGAACACTCACAAACAAAAATATGTACCCATACGTTTAGCTTAATTCAGACCCAACGTTCTCCAAAAGTTTTGTTTATTAATCTCTTTCCATGGAAGAGTGACAGAAATTTTAGATACCTGGGTTTATACTTTTTATACTACACACAGTGATACTCGTACTTTGGTAGAAACCCATTGTACAGACGCCAGCACATCACGCTATCCCAAACTGTCAGATTTCCCCAATTGAACATGAACCTTATTCTTTCGTTAAGTTGAAGAACTGTCAAAGAAATTTGACACATTGGGGTCGCTTGTACATAATAATATGTTTTGTAGCTCACTGTTTCCATAGCTAGTTTATTAGAAAAGGGCTTAGGAGATTCTTTAAATGCATGCATATGACCTTAACTGTACGTGCATGTGAATCAACAACGGGAAATTGTTTTATGGTGTGTTAATATTAATTTTATACTGTATTTATGTTTTAAGAGTAATTATATATCCACAATTAATCAAATACAACACTTGAACATCCTCTTTGTTAAGAAATCAAACAGATAACGGAGTGTATGTATTTACGAATACGAATACACAGATAGTCTTTTATCAAGGGTCTAAGAGACCTTACAAAAGAGAAATTGATTTGGAAAATATCTAACTCTGGCTGACTGCCTCCTTGGTCTAGTGGTCTCGAGTGCGACTGCAGAGTGTGAGGTCCTTAGTTCGATTCCCAGGTCGGGCAAAGTGACATTGAGTTTTTCCAATAGGAATTATCTCATTAGCATCCCGGACTCTGGATTTGTGCCCGGTTGGTGGCAAAAGGCTCTCCCCTTTTACATGGGACTTAAAATGGGGCATTTACGCGTTAGTTTAACATTGTTTATTACTACAAGAACTCTTATTTTTTTTAAGGAATTGAAATGAATAATTTCAACATCTAAAGTTTTATTTCGATTCACCCCGGCATTTCTATTCACCCCGTTTTACTGTACTGTGTTTTCCATATGTACAGCAATTATTACGGGACTTGCTTGACTTCTTTCTAACTTAATTATAAAGAAGTTGTTTCTGAGTTTGTCAAATTAAACCTTATAAGAAAAAAGTTATTTTTTCTTATTATTATTTAATTATGATATTATTATTTAATCATAATATAATTATTTATTGTTAATATTTAATTTTCCCTCATTTTTTATTATAATATGGTATTATTAAATACGTGTGACAGCTGTGCCGTATGTCAGATAAATACGCATTTACATATCAACGCTACGTGTAATAATCTCTTCGACACAACCATTCTAATAAAGTTTCAAGGGATGAGAACACTCGCGCTAGACAATAGATACCAAAATCTCATAATCTAGATGTAAACAATGTACGTTGATACGTTCATAACTACAGACAGGAGAACTTAGTATGAATAGGTAAGTGTTCAGATTCTAGTAAATTTTTGGGACCGTTGCCGGAGAATTTTGGATGTGAAACTAGGATCCGTGTCACTTATGTGATGGTTTATTGTGACAAATGTTTGTACGATCTACAAAGATTTGTTCAGGTGTTCTGGGTATTTGCTATGTGTAGAAAAAAATATCTATCTATGTAATGTATTTTATTAAGTATATCAGTCATCTAGTACCCATAACAGAAGCTCTGCTTAGCTTGGGGTTAGATGATGCTGTGTGGATTGTCCAGCATTACTATTATATTATTGATTAAATTGAGACTGAATTCTTACGTCATTATGTTTATTTGCTCTAGTTTAATTGACGCCATTGATGTCTGTGGAGACTAATTTGACTGAGATTCTTTAAAAATGCCATGAGCATAAGTGCGATATTTGCAATGAAAATGTTTTTCACACCATCATTTTTGGCACCATGCAGAACATTTTTTTTATAAGTATCTCTGGCACAGAAAAACAACATGGATTTTAATTCATTATTATACTTACGTCAACGAAGTCAGCCAAATCATTCCTATTACCAAATTTTATGAGTATGGACAGAGGCCAGCACATTAAGCTACCACAATGTGTCAAATTTCTTTGATTGTTTTCAACTTTACTTGTGGCTTGATGTGCTGGCGTCTGTACTGAAACTTGCTTAGTTCCAAATACATGGCACTTAAAAACGAAATCATGCTTAATTATGCTTCCGAAAAAGTTATTTCTAAATTTCAGCAAACAATCAAAACAAATCGCTAGGTCTGTGGCTCTAATTGGTAGAGTCTCGCTCTCAATTGAGCTTTGTTGTATCAACTTAGATATTGTCATGATTTTTCTTTGGGATCATTTAAACTTACAAGTAAAAATAATGTCAGTTACAGAGTTAGTTAGTCATAGAGGACTGTGAGCACCTTTATATCCACTTAGGTCGTTTTACTGTTTTCGTTAATTAAGCTACTATAGTTACGAATATTGGTGATTAGGTATAGCAATATCCGCTCCATGCAGGATCGTTTAATAGTTCGGACGTAATTCATCACCAAATTATGTCAGAGTATTACGTCCCACCGTGTATTTAGTAGTTCCTTCTCATTTATTATATTTCCTTTGAATCAATCAATTAAAAACAACAGCTACCTTCGTAGCGGCTTTCCCAATACCCATTATTGTGTTATATTCCATTTTCACGCGTTTGTGTTACTTAATTACAGATAACTATGAGCTACTTTATTTGTTTACGATATTTGTAGAGAAACTTACTACATAATCTTACCTCCACTTGTTGTGTATGTTCTGGTGGCCGAGTTACAGTTAACGCAATGGTAATGTTATAATTTATCAAAATAATTTCTTTTCGACACCAATGTTACTAAGATAACGTAATTGTTTAAAAGTTGTGGACTATTATAGATAGAAGCTACCTTTTTGACACTTTGCAGGGGCTGAAATAGATTTCAATCAATAATCACGAACGCAAAGACAGACAAAAGCAAAGAAAAACAAAAAAATCACTGGGTTGCAAAATAAAGGCGACGCACAAACGACAATAACGTATCATTGTACGCATTGACCTAGTATAACAAAGTGTAGTATCGCAGTTCACAGAGTATTTTCATTAAGTAACAATCATTTTGATCATGTGCTGCGAGAATGTCGAAGACAAAGCGCGCTGACCTTGCGTACGCGGGGACGCGCGAATCGGCGCCCCACCGGACTACCCGGGCCAATTCTTATAAAACCCACTGCTGCTTATCATATGTATGTCAGTCACGCACAACTATCCCACACAAAAATGTTTGTTAAAGTAAGTCATCTTCCCGTGTTCATAAGTGAAGTGAAATTGTAATCTAGAAGTGAGAAAAATTAACGTATTTTTTATCTGTGCAGATTTTAGCTGTCAGCGTCTTGGTGGCTGTTGCTCGGGCTGGTCACCTCGGGCATGGTGGATACACCGTGTCATCACAGCACAACCTGGTGCATCACGACACGCACTACGACAACCACTATGCGGCGGCTCCCCTTGCCACTTATGCCCACGCCACGCCTCTGGTCCACGCTGCTCCCATTGTTCACGCTCCCGTTGTTCACGCCGCTCCCGTCGCTCACGCCTACGCCCCTGTTGACACTCATGAAGGCTACTACAGCCACGGAGGACATGAGGACTACTATGTAAGTATCTTTTACGCTAACTGTTATTTTGTTAGCCAGAAATTAAAAGAGCTTTTGACTATGTGGAATATAATAAATAAATAATAAATAAAATAAATAAATATTGCTGGACAATCCACACAGCATCATCTAGCCCCAAGCTAAGCTGAGCTTGTGTTATGGGTACTAGATGACTGATATACTTAATACAATACATTACATAGATAGATATTTTTTTTATTATACATAGGAAATACCCAGAACACCCGGAACAAATATTTGTAGATCGTACAAACATTTGTCCCAAGGCGGGAATCGAACCCGCAACCTCTTGCGTCGCAGGCGGACCATCGCCCGCCGCGCCACATCGGTCGTCAAATAACCATCTAGAAACGTGATAAGGAAGCAAGTTATATTTCCTTAATGTTTTTCTAGGCTCACCCCAAATACAAGTACTCTTACTCCGTGGAGGACCCCCACACTGGCGACCACAAGTCCCAGCACGAGGTCCGCGATGGTGATGTCGTGAAGGGAGAGTACTCTCTACTGCAGCCTGATGGCTCTTTCCGCAAGGTGACTTACACAGCCGATGACCACAACGGGTAAGTTGAACTGCTTCATAATTTATGTATAAGTCTAAGAACTTTACTTACCGAGTTTCTAACGCATGGTAGTGAGTGGAGCTCACGGCAATATTCCCACGATGTCGACTACATTATTCGCCACCGCCTTGCATTTGGAACTAACAAAGTTCCACCAGGTAGTCCACAATGTACTCGTACAAATACTGGCTAAGGTTGTCACATAAAGTTCTAAAATTACGTAAAATAGAATCTAAACACACCAACTGCAAACGTAATGACGAGCCGTTGATGAGAGTGCAACTTTCGCCCAATTGCGCAAAACATTACTGACCTGCCATATTTACCCGCTCATGGAGCTTTGTTTGTTTACGTATGTGAGTCGTAAAATTACATCGTATTAAGTCACGACATGCTTACATGCTCGTCAAACCGGTAAGCGGTCACTAGACCAGTAACGTATGAGTAATGAACTCGACCCATGTGCCAGTGACTGACAACAGGTATCAGTGAACAGGTGCCGTGATAACAAACTGGTTTCCGAACCTGTTCCAACTCGAAGGCATTATCTCGTCATAATATTTATCATTGTTTGTTTTGATTGCAGTTTCAACGCGGTCGTGCATAACTCCGGCCCCAGCCATCACGTATACTCGTCCCAGCATCATCACTACTAGATCTCTTCGACGTAGAAGTTTTAAAAGCCACAATGTACCTTATTTATACTCGCTGTGATCTTCGTGTATGTTCTTTTGTTTTTAAATAGTCATTAAAATTAACATAAAACCAAGGTATTTTTTTTACTTTAGAACTTGCTTGCGAAGTAATGGACTGTGTTTTGTGTAATAGTTAAGGTAAGCACGATTAAAATCTAATTAATAGGTACACCTTATGTTACAAAGTATGCAAACTCGCTACCAACATTACGAAAGTTTGCCTTTCGTGGAACTAGCAAATTCTGCAGTCTGTCGAAAGCTAGTCAAGCTGTCGAATATCTATCAGGAATGCGATAGTAATTAATTTGCACCCACGTGTTGGCTCAGAGATAACAGAGATTAGTCCATTCGTGACAGTTGGGTAAATCAACTTGCATTTGTTTATTCCCGACACCTGTGACCCGCTGAGCATTTGAAAGAGACAAATAAAATGGTTTAATAGAACTCGCAACGGTACAATAATAAGTTCCCAGAGTAATTATTATCATAGATATGTCTACAAACATTGTTAAATCAGATAAGATTCAAAGAAATCTATGGGTGGTGAAGGTTGACATTTACTGGTTACAATACCAACTATCAAAGATTAGCAACAAGGTCTAATGTATACACCTGATCTAGGAACAAAGCAATTTGGTATGGGCATTTTGCTTTGAACAAAAAAATAAGGAAAGCCAGTATGAACGAGAATAATTTTTACATTTCGATGCCAACCAAGGTTTTAATAAATACTCGTAGAACCTTATTTATTTATTATATCTAGTCAACCAAAAATTGTTTATACTGTTACATGTTGAAATAAAGATTCTTATAACAAAGGTTAGTATAACAATTTCTTATAGGTTAACACCGCATGCCGCATAAAGTAATAAATTTTACAAGTTACAGTCTAAATTAAAATTTAAATCAGAGTTTAAAAACAGTATTTTAAATCATAATTAAATTCAAAAATTAAAAATAATTACAAAAATTAAAAACAAAATTAAAATCCAAAGCATAACCAAAATAATACAATTAACAATCAAATTCACATTTAAAATGTCTTATCTTCGTAGCTACTCAAAAATTACTTTCAAGGATAAACTATGTACGGTTTTCATAAGCCATAACTTTGCAAATTGTCACTCTCATACACTATTCATATCATTAGGGCCCACTGTTTATTACGTGTCGTGACTGTAGCGATACCTTGAGACTGTATCTCAAGGTAATTTCGACCGAACTGTACCAACCGTTACCTTAATTTACTCCTTTTTGAAACAATGGCTTATCTTTTGAGAGATACAAAGTTGTAGAAATGACTAGGCAAGTACACCTGTAAGTATTACGTAAGTTGTGTGTTTTTTTTTGTTATTTAAATGTATTATTTTTATTAGATAAAACATTTCCCCACAATACTTTGGGCGCGTTTGCAAACATTTAAACACACAAACAGCCAGACCCGGAGCAACTCCCTGTAGGCCATGCAAATATTAATTGTTCCGTGCGGGAATCGAACGATTTGAAATCTCGCTCTATGTTTAAGCCTACACTGCCTGCCAATGGTTTGCCAATACGTAATGACAAATAACACATATAATTTCAAAGTCCACAGCAATGCTGTTTACGCCCCTGTCAGAGATAACTGGCTGGATTTACAAGTTAACGATGTCATAAGCAACGAGTTTTATCTTGGACGGTTCCGCACATTGCTCCTAAAACATTCACTCACCCTGCTGATATTGCACTCATTTCACTTCAACGCTGAAGTGTAGTTTTGCAATAGCATCATTTAACGCAACGGCATAGTTACTATACATTACACATACAAATTTTATAATTTAATTCAAACGGTTTCGTCAAAGTAAATATGTGAATTAAAGTTAGATTAACACCTCGGTTAAATTATAGGGGCCGCCATGTAATTAGGCTCTTCAAAATCATTATTCTTCCAAAGGCTAAAAAGGTAATTTGCTGCTGGACTTTTCTTTGATGAAGAAATTCGTTGGCATATAACCGGTTTATAGGTAAATTAACATATTTAGCCATTCAGGTCGAGTGGCTGTTGACATAGGCAACTATTACCTTCACTATTAAACTGCGGATGTGAGATCTAAACTTACTTCCTTTGGCGATCCGAAGGGGTCTTACTTTGTTGCTAGCCCTTTTTCAGATCGTTATTTATTTAGCACATAACACACGTACATACAGAGAAGGCACGAGCAATTATCACCACGCTTGCACAGGCTTCTGACTTATCTTCGTCAGAGGTGAGGCGAGCAAAATACCAGCTCACCATAGCCTGTAAGAATCTCCGTGGCACTATTTTAGTTAGTTTTAGTTTAGTTAGTTAGTTTTTAAAAAAACGTTGCCCCACACTAGGAATTTCTCCTGTATCGTGGGTGCGTTTACAAACATTCAAACTCACATACACAAACAGCCAGACCCGAAACAACTACCTGTAGGCCATACAAATATTTGTTCCGTGCGGGGATCGAACCCGCAACACGCGGCGCAGAAGCCGATTGCTCAACCACTGCGCCAACCGTGTCGTCAAAACTATTGACTCCACTGATCTACGTGCTGTGCTGGCTCTCTTCTTTGTGCCAGACAACTACTGCCGCGGTAGAAAGGACAGGCTGTTTTCTGTGCTTCCAACTCGCACAGTTGCGGGTGCTTAATCGCTACTACCACACACTCTGGCTGCTCTTAATAATCTCTTGGACTCCAATCCAACAAACGATCTGTTTGCGGACATATGGACGATGATTTTGTCGGCATGTCAGAAGTACTGTAAGAGGGATCATCGAAAGTGTTGTTAACTTTTCATTTGATGATTTTTTGTTTACAAACTGGCTTTAATTTTTGTAATTAGTTTCAAACCTTTTTAATTTTAGAATAAATAAAAAAGTATGTATAATGACAATATGTCAATGATATCTAAGATCATCTTTGAAAAGTACATTTGAGTAGAAAAGTCACATTGTTACTAGCCCGGTTTCGAACCAAAAACCTGGTGCATGAGAATGCACCAGGTTTTTGGGCTAGTAATAGTAGTGAGTAATAGTAGTAATATATAGGGCCATCACGACATACATCCAACATACAAGTCGTTATATCTTTATGAAAACAGGACGTTAGTGATACGGTAGAGCAATTCAACACCAGAAATTCTTGTCAAAATACTAATCCGGAACACTCTGATCTGATCTGCCGGATGCTACTATCTAATCGTATGTAAATGAATTGAGGTACTACACCGGATTGAACGCTCCACTGAGCTTGTGTTAAATCTTCCGGAATCCGGATCAGAATTTACGTACCGGAATTCCTTACTCACACGATTAAAACAAAACACTGTTCAATAAAATGTAGTAGGTACAGAGGCCAGCACATAAAGCTACCCGAATGCGAGATGACCGATGTGGCGCAGCGGGCAAAGGTCCGCCTGCGCCCTGGAATAATTGTTTGTATGATATGCAAATATTTGTTCCGGGTGTTCTGGGTATTTGCTATATATAATAAAAAATATATATATTTATGTAATGTATTGTATTAAGTATAACAGTCATCTAGTACCCATAACACAAGCTCTGCTTAGCTTGGGGCTAGATTATGCTGTGTGGATTGTCCAGCATTATTTATTTTTACAAATTTATTTGATAGTTTTTCAACTCTATAACTACACAATAAGGTTCATGTTTAAATGGAAAAAAAATGACACTTAGAGATAGTTTAATATGCTGGCGTCTGTACCTCTTTTATTATACATACTAAAATGAAACATAATTCAAATTTAAATGTAACCATTATAGCAAATATATTTGTGAAAAAAAGCAACCCAAAATTCTAAGAACTTCGCATCAGACACAATTGTTATCGGCAAACAAAGGAAAGCTGTCAACAATAAGACTATGATTATTATTAATAGTCAGTTCCGAGTCACGGTCAAACAATTATCGGGTGAGTAACCTCTGAACTATCTTAATGCCTTTCAACCAAATCTATTATTACATATGACCTTGCGAGCAATATTATGTTAGTCGAATTATAGGTATCCAAGCTTCCGTGACGATGGCGGTATCAGCACACGAAACGCCCAGATTGCCGGACCTTTTGGCCACGGTAACTGAGGCCTTTTGCAGAATGTGTTCTTAACAATTAAATCAGTTACAATAATCGTGATCACCTTTCAAATATTTCGAATATTCAATTGAAACTAGATCGAATGACATTCTGAAAGTTTTGAAATACTCGAATTCGTACGTATGATCTGGATCTGATTTTCATTTTACAATAAATAAATAATTAAAGCTAGAAAACCCACACAGCATCATCTAGCCCCGAGCTAAGCAGAGCTTGTGTTATGGGTACTAGATGACTAATATACGCAAAACAATACATTACATAGATAGATATTTTTACTATACCTATATAGCAAATACCCGGAACATCTGGAACAAATATTTGTAGATCGTACAAACATTTGTCCCAAGACGGGAATCGAACCCGCAACCTCTTGCGTCGCAGGCGGACCTTCGCCCGCTGCGCCACATAGGTCGTTCGTTTTCTAAAAAATGTAACGTCAGTGAGAACTTATAACGACACCATCCTTAGTTGTATTCCTTAAATAAAAATAAGGTAAAAGATTGTAGCAGTGACGTAAGCTTATGTAGATAAACGTATTATCTTAATGCAAAGGAATGAGAAAATATTGGCTAAGGTTTATGTCGTTACTGGCCCATTTATTTATTGAATATTTTAAGTACACAAATGTACAGAGGCGGACTGAATGCTATAAGAATAGAATAGAATACTTTTTATATCGATTAGAATACACCATAGGTGCTTACAAATAACAACTTCAAAAGCTAAATAGGGCGTTACAATGGGCGGCCTTATCGCTAGAAGCGATCTCTTACAGACAACCTTTGGATGCACTTGATAGAGATGGAGAAAAGATATGTTGTTAGTCCGTGGTGTTCTACTTAAATGTATACAAAATATACAACACTATTTGAAATACATATATTTTAATACATAAAATATAAACATGAAAATTACAGTTAGATTATACATAGATTTGGCCATTGGCATTTTATACCAATCAACCGTTGGGTGACTCTCCATATGTTTTGGAAGGGGCAGCTGGACTCCTTTTTTTCGTTCGTTCATGTTCAAAAGTGCCTTCTTTAATGGTCTTAATGAAATATACTGTTTTAGTTTTTGTTTAGAAGTTAACTTATGAATATTGAGTTCGACTCACACTTAAACTCTAAGTTCTGCGATTTCGTAAGTGTTAGAACGACTCTCATCAAACAACATATCGTCCTTGTAGCATTCGATTTTCAAAATTAGTGTCAATTACAGTAGGACTAAATACAGCAGCAAATTAATGTTAGATTATCCGGCGGATCAACGGGTTGTTCCAAATAAATTGAAGTTAAACTGTGATCATTATCAAAAGTGATTTTGGTTAAAACCTAATTAAATGCTGAAACGGCTGTTAATTGCTTTGCCCAACAAACACGCCGCGTGTTTGGCAAGGCTAAGCTATTATCAAAATTCTTTTTTGTGAACCAATATGGGTCTATTAGTTACAACAACACTTAATTTATGATATCAAGTGTCTGTGATCGCGATACGAGCATCGGTTAGGAAACTGTGTTGTACTCTAGTGTTTGACCGCCCTGTGGTTGAACCCAGTGCATTCGATATTACTTTGTCGCAATCTGGTGTAATTATAATATCGAGTCGATAATTTGAAGCAATCAAAAGCCAATAACCAAAATATATAGCAGTGATGCTTTTTTTTAACAGCCATTACTATTACATTTAAACTTTAGGTACACTTTAGCAGTACTAATTAAATATTGGATAACGGTAAATCGTAGTTTGAACTGAGTTTTTTTAATTTTACGATGCCACACCAGGACTAAAAGTTGTAGTAGCGAAAAAATAATACTACACTTCTACTATTTTGAAAAAGTTTCAAAGCACCAAAACTCACCGTTTATAAATTTATTCAACTCAAGAATCAATCTAAACTGGACTGATTTTTAAGTTTGACAGTGGCTGTCAGTAAATTATCATTTTCTATATTATTTCTACTAAATATTTAAAGGGTAAAAAAAACATACAATTTTGGTCACTAACTTCATATTCACTATCAACAATATTTCAAAACTCTTTTTTCAGAAATCATATTGCTAATTTAGGTTTAAACAAACAATCTACCAACAATCTTACAGTTTAATACTGTTGCGTGTGTTTCACACGTTCCGTGTTTAGAAGATGATCTATCTGATAGGCTAAGAAGCTGTTTAGTAGGCTATTACTAAACAGCCGGCCTTATAGTGTAAGCTAAGGAAATTAAAGTAGATATGATTGAAAACGCCCTCATTAATAAATGAGGAGTAAAGTTGCAACCAGAAATCCCGTCGCCCTCTGTGGAATATAATATTTTTTTCTTTCTTTGCAACACCTCCAGATTCATCAAACATTATTCGATGTTAAGTGTTAGCAAAACTATACTCCTCATTTATTAAAAAGAGGTTTAATTACCCAGACCTTTTCTAACCTATCTCAATGTATTTAAAAAAGACAATTATCAACTCGAAACGTTTTAAGATAATTACACGGTTCTATAATGCCGATTGATCTGTTGCCGAAAACCTTCATATGTAATGTGCAAACTAATGTCTTCAAATCACTCAAATGTTGCCCTTGTTCCTCTAGTACGAACCACAATAAAAACTAGATTGATTATCTCAATTACTCACGCAACATCGATATTGCAGATAATGTCGGCTAAAGCCGGCTTGGTTATGTCTGCGCAGGGCGCCCACAGGCGGCGCAGGAAGGCGATTGTCTGTTAGCTATAATCGAGCCTATGTGTGTGAGTACGACCTCGCGGTGTCAAAGTTACGGAACTGAAGTGACCGCACTCCCCACCACAGCCAGGACTGCGGCTCCGTTTTGCTTTTCATATAAAAGTCACACTGCGGACCGATAATGGTATCAGTCACCTGCTCTGATTAACTAGTGCAAAATGTTCACCAAAGTAAGATCTCAGTATTATTTCAAATATACTATTTCATTTAACTATCATAGGAAACTCTTAATGTATTTTTTCTGTGTCCAGGTGTTCGCCCTCAGCGCCGTGTTGGCTGCCGCCAGCGCTGGTCTCCTTCCGCTGCACCACGGTGCAGTGTCCTCCCAGAGCATCGTCCGCCATGATGCGCCTGCGCACTACGCTGCTGCCCACTACGCTCCGGCCCACTACGCTGCCCCCATTGTTCACGCTGCCCCCGTCGTCCACGCTGCCCCCTTGATCCACGCCGCTCCCGTGGTCCACGCCGCCCCCATCGCCCTCGCCCATGGCGAATACGTAAGTATTAAACCTTCTTAATGAAAGTAAGGTACCAAGTAATAAACAAGGTCTAAGCGT
This sequence comes from Phlogophora meticulosa, assembly GCA_905147745.2. Taxonomy (NCBI): domain Eukaryota; kingdom Metazoa; phylum Arthropoda; class Insecta; order Lepidoptera; family Noctuidae; genus Phlogophora; species Phlogophora meticulosa. The sequence continues at coordinate 11,960,131 of LR990520.1, read as the reverse complement.
CAAATTAGGTGTATATTACTAACTTAACGGATATCCTAAAGTCATTTTTACTAGGATTTCCTTTGATCTATGATAACAATGAATTGAGGTCAAAACCACATTCAATTAACAAAATATGTTCCATTTCAGTCCCACCCCAAATACGACTACGCTTACTCCGTGGCTGACCCTCACACCGGAGACCACAAGTCCCAGCACGAGAGCCGCGATGGTGGTGCCGTGCACGGAAGCTACTCCCTGGTCGAACCCGACGGTTCAGTGCGCAAAGTAGAATACACCGCTGACGACCACCATGGGTAAGGCACAAGTTTTCATACAAAAATATATTTTTTTACTATATACCAAACCTTACCAAAGTAGGTCTAAGTTGTTTGAGCTGACATGAACACTCAAAAAGTTACTTTTTTTTAAACTAACAAAACTACGTTCAACTAATTTATTGAACTGAAGCTATTCATTTGACACTAATAACCTCATTATTTTTTCAGTTTCAACGCTGTTGTCCACAAGACCCCCGGCCACCACCCCGCCCCCGTGGTCCACGCTGCCCCCGTGGTACACGCTGCCCCAGTGGTCCACGCCGCCCCTCTGGCGCATTACGCCGTCGCTCCCCTCGCCCACGGACATCATGGCCTCCACTACTGAACAACTAACCTAGCTTACTCGTGTGATATGATGACGGATGACTGAATGTGATATTTATGTGTAAATATGATGATATGAATTTATACTCGAATGTAAATAAAATACTCAGCTGCTGAATTTAACTTTTTTGTTTCACTGTAAATTACCCTTTCGTTCAAGATGAACACTACTCTGATACTGTAAACTTTTAAATGGATGACTTTGAGTCAAGTAAGCTCAGAGACTCGGGCCCAATAACGAACTATTCTGGTACCTACTACTACTGGTGACACTGTATATAATAATCATAGCTATTAATCTTCTAATTACCCATAAACATACAGAGTTTCAAATACAGTTTGACATTTCGTTTAAAAATATATTAATAGTTTATGTTGCAAATTCTAAACAAGAAAAATACTCTAACTCTTAAACTAGGGTATACCTGTATTTTAAGAGGTAGTTTACGGTCTAGGTTTACAATGATTAACAAAAACTTATCTCAAGTTGACTGTGCGATTCTCTACTGTATAGTATATATACTTTCTATTTTGTTTTTTAGCTGTAAGTCTTCCAAGTTTTATTAAAAAATAAATAGTACACAAAATATTCATAGCAAATTAGTGAAGAGCAGCTACGAACATGTTAATGTCATTACAACACAGAATATCAATTGAGAAGTAAAAGCAATACAAAATACACTACTCAACTATAGTTCCTAATACGTATTACGTAGTAACTGCCCTTAGGTAACAAATAAATGCATTGAGCACAATTAATTTCGATTATGCCCTTGAATTGTAAGACATTGGCTGGAAATAATTACTGTTGTTATTTATGTGGACACGCGTAGTTGGGTTGCGTGCTGACGGACGAAGCCGCCCGCGCATTCCTCGCCTGCGATTTGGTGCGATAATTACAGAACATTGTATGGAGAGTTGCGCAAAATTCTTCACCGCCCCAACAACTGCGCGAAGACCTAGAAAAACGCACCTTTTTAGTTATTAATCTGTGTCATTATGATGCTTAGTCATTTATATACCTATGCATAATTTACTACGTACACTTTATCTACAATTTTCGAAAGTTATAGTTGTTAACAGACATTTCTATTTGTTTAGGCTCACATATACCTTCATAAGGGTAATTTCTGCAATAAATGACATCAATTTAAATGCAATCTCTATAACGACTGCCAATTTGTGAGCCTACAAACAAAATCCCATTATGTGTAAATCGTAATGATATAAATTGCTACAATTGTCTACGAAAATGTGCACATGTAGGTTCAATAAAGGTCATGTTTCGACACCGGACTACTGGTGATCAATCACCTGCATAATGTATGCCTATCATGTGCATTAGCGGTGTAAACAATTGCAAGGAACCCAGGGCCGGATTTGACACGCCGCAGGTGTAGCAAATACTACGGGTCCTGCGCTTTGGTGGGCCCCGCGCTTGAACGTACAAAAATCCAAGTGATGGTAACACCGGTAGGTTCAATGGAATGTAAGATTGGTCGGACCTCTCATCTGTCTAACCTCTCTGAAGTAGACTTTGAAATTGGACTTGCGTTTTACATCCTAGATCGTTTTTTAAATTTCTAGAATCCTCTAGTATTTCTGCATTAGTCTACAAAGCGACTGCTACTGCTAAAACAAATCTCCGAGGCGAGGTACTAAAAATATTAGGAATGGAATTGAAAGAGCCCACTTAACTAAAATTTTCAAGCTGGCTGGCTGGCTGGCTTTCCAGCTGGCATGTGACCTTTTCCAAACTCGGTTGATTTACGTCCACGGTTCTCGTCGAAAACTTACCGTTAATTCAGTCTACATAAATATGTCAAAGTATTGTTTATTTTGTATATCTCTAAAACTTTAGAACCTAAAAATAAAACAAGCTCTTAATAAAATCTAATACAGGTCACGTAAGGGCTGAATCTGGCACTAAAGTGACCGTATATATTTTTGCTGTCACTAGTAATTTTATTCACGCGTAAGCACAGTCTTTTCTATTTCATAATTAAGCCTGAGTAAAATATCCATGCAGGGAAGCAGTAACAATAGGGCAATAAATTTGCTTTACAAATTATGTGGACTTCTAAAAATAAATTACTTATTCACATAACGTGGCCAGTATAGCTAGCTCTAACGATTTCAGTTTCACGACAAAAGCGAGAATGACAATTTAAAACGGTTCAACCCAAACAGACAACGCCTACCTGGAAAAGAAACAGAAATATACCTTGAAGTATTGCTTGCGTCAGACAGGACCTACGTCAATAACATATGTAATCCGCGACCGAACCGACCCGCGGCAAATTTATATATCATAGAATCTGACAATCATAACGAAAGGCGTTGTTCTCTTTTTGTCTATTGACTGAATTTGACAAAACTATACGTATAGACCTAAGAATACTCCATTCTATTCCAGTTGTGTTTCAAACATTGATGACAACAATGATCTGTATAATTCTGAATACTTAGCAGAATTCTACGTGTTCCATCCATAATTAGTTAATTTATATGCGTATTCAGATAATTGTGCTACAAATTCGCAAAACCATTTGGTAAATGTAAAATAAAAGAATAAAAAAATACAATCTATAAATAAAACTACCTAGTTTGTCTAGTGGTCGCAAGCACTATTCCTGACCATGAGATCCTGGATTCGATTGTCGGGTCGAGCAAAGTGTTATTGATTTTTTCCATCTGAAATTTCTCAGTAGCAGCCCGGAGTCTGGATGGTGGCAATTTTTTATTTTATTTTAAAACGTTGCCCCACACTAGTAATTTCTCCTGTATCGTGGGTGCGTTTACAAACATTTAAACTCACATACGCAAACAGCAAGACCCGGAACAACTACCTGTAGGTCATACAAATATTTGTTCCGTGCGGGGTTCGAACCCACAACACGCGGCGCAGCAGCCGATGGCTCAACCACTGAACCATCCGTGTCGTCAGGCAATAGGCTCGCCCACTTAAACATAACTTAAATGGAACTTGGGACTTAGCATAACTAGCTAAGCATAAATCTTTCTTAACTTCGGGGAATAAAGGTGATATGTTTATATTACGTTGTTAAAATACAATACTCTCGCTTTTGTAAAAGTGACATCCAAACATGTGACTTATATTCTTTTTATAAATAACTTCCTCAAGTTTTTTCTCTGAACTGAAGGAATGGGGTGAATCACGTTTCGGGTTGGTTGAACCTTTCTAGTGGCTGCGACCTTGGGCCCACGAGATAATGATCTGAGTCGGCGACGCTACGCGTGACATAGGCCGCGTTCATTCTGGGGCGAGATGTCGTAACTGTGATATGAAATCTACGCTAAAAGTTACTGTAATTAGCCAAGGTCATTCGTGATGTGTTATTTAATACGATTACAAGTGTGGGAATGTTTATAATGGTATTTTTAAATTTCATTGAGTGGCAAGCCCTTATTCCTTGAAAGCATTAAATATTAATAGTAATTGAACTTCTTCCCAATGTTGGAATCAGATGATGATAAGTGAATATTGTAATGGTCTTTAGAGAAATAAATCCTTGAGACCGAAATAATTTGAGTTTAATCAATAACCAGAAATAAAGGTTGAGATGTAGGGTAGGTACAAACGTGAACCTCATTTATTTCACTAATTTATTAATCAAACTCAGAATCCAGTTACCTACTCTAAGTTTATAAATGTTACTTTTTATTGTTTGCTTATCTATACCTCTATATCTATACAAATAAGTGTATGTATGGTATGTCAAAAGCACAGATTTTTACTAAATGCTTCTGAAAATGGGATGTACCTATGAGAGAAATCTTACAGCAATATTAAAAAAGTGTGTGTGTATAAATTAATGTACACACGTATGAAGTGAGACTTTTTCAAAACAATAAAAAAAGAATCTCTCACTTTCACTATTTATCTAAATGAATTTCTATACGTCTTTTTATTTTATCACTTGTTTTGAATAAGTTGTTTGTGTGTCTGTTTGTCTGTCTGTTTGTTTGAGCAAATCTCCGAAACGGCCGTACCGATTTTGACGGGACTTTCACTGGCAGATCGCTGATGTGTTAAGGGCTAATTTTAGATTTTATTTTAAAAGCGCGGGCACTTCAAGTACTCAAAAATTTTCCTGTCATTTTCAAGTCGGCTTCCTGGAAAACTAAAATGACTCAAATAAAGGATTCATAAAGAGTATGTCCACCTCCTTAGAGGACTATCGGTATGTCACATTTCAAAAAATGCTCAATGATGAAGCAACTTTGGTCTTGAAGAAAAAACTCTTTTCTCAGATAAGTACTTTAGCTGCTTTTAGTGTTATTGTCTACAGTGTGAACGTGAATTATTGTACGAACGTGAGTTAAAGTTTGTGTTGCATTGTTTCGTGTCGCGGGATTGGTTTCCATTTCTGTTAATTCATGACCATTCTCAGCCGATAGCCGTTCGTGTACTTTCCGCGCTTAGAATTGTTATTCAAATAATCATTTATAGGTACTACTGCATTATCTATACATCTATACAAATAAATAAAATTGAATTGACTGTTTGTAATGTCAAAATTTTTGTCCGTCTGTCTGTCTGTTTCTTTGAGATAATCTCCAGAACTGCTGTACCGACGGGAATTTCACTGGCAGATAGCGCGCAAAAAAACCATGTTTTGTTCAATTCCACGCGTACAAAGTCGCGAGCGCAGCTAGTTATAGAAATGTTTTTTTTTTTAATAGAAATAGTTTTTTTTTTAATAGATATAAAAATGTAATTATTTTAGTTAAATGCCTACGCTTCATAAAGCGTAGGCATTTTAGATAAACTATTTCTACGATGGGAACAAAACACGGTTGATAAGAAGGCTACTGCAGTGGCTAAAAAATCAGCTTCGACTCTATGGGTACGATTCCAGCAACAAGAAAATATTGAGATGGCCTACAGATAGTTACTCCGGTATGGGAGACATTCCTAATCTGTCATGGCATAGTTTTTCTAAGTATTCGGACCAAAAAAACTCCAAAAATGCAAATTTTCCAAGAAACTAAAATAAAGCAAGGATTACTTACAATACAACTGTCAGACTGTATTGGTGATGTACACGTACCGTCACACTTGTATTTAAATAGCTCACAACATCTATTGTTAGATCTTCTGTCCAGGTAGTAACAGTGAGAACAAAGCTTTTCATCTTAGTGTGTGTCACGTGATGTCTATGAAGGATGCTAAATAGATACATAATACATAGATACAGTAATATTGTAGTCTAATGATAATGAGAGCTTTATAATAATAGCCACACGCCTGCGCTTACCGAGGTCGGTGAATGGATGGGTGACCATCTATAACATACCGAGACCCTTCGTGCACATCCGCGTGTGAAAACTCGTTATTCTTTTGATCCCAGTCGTCCCAGTCGTCATATAAACATATTTTACAATCGTTTTGCCCCGTCACTGGGTTGTGGAGGTCAGACAGGTAGTCGCTCCATGTAAAGTAATGGTACCTATTCATCTGCATCCGGTCAGACTGTAAGCGGAACCCAATATAATTGAGAAAAGGTGAGAAAGATAATGATGAATAAAGAATACATTTAACAGTTATTTCCGTCATGAGTTTCAATCCTCTTTTCTCGTCATATCATCGTGGATCCTCAACTATTTAGTACCAAACCAACAACCGAGTAATAAAAAAAAAAAAAACCGAAAAAAAATATTATTCCGGTTTGATAATTAAATAACAAGCAAGATGCTATACACGAGTACAATATGGCGACATTGTCAAAACACTTCGAGATTTCTGTGCTTTCTCATAGTAAAGTATTATGCTTATATACCTTCCGGAATACATTTTCTAAATGATGTTTAAAACCAACTTGACTTAGTTATTCTCATGAATAACTAAGTCACCCAGTCGCTTTTCATAAGCGACTTTTTTACACTACATATGTTTAGTAGTGTGCAGAGTATTGATGATTATATCTAAATAATAATAAATAATAATCACTATCACTAATCATGCATATCAACCCCTTAATCTAGGAAAAAAAAAAGTCTTTATCAGGGGGGATATGTGACTTCTATTACAGCGGTAGAATAAAAAAAATAATGCCCTTACACACAATTTTTAAAATTGGAGCCAATTGGTATTTGTTTCATTGTTGCCAACAAATATTGGCTCCAATGTTTCAAATTCCATAACATAGCAATGATATCAAACATTAATCGAGAGCAATAGAGTCCGCAACGTAGATACCACATTTGCCGCATATACACAAATGTTCCCACGCGGTTGTACTCGTTCTAGTACTTGGGCTAAGAAATTACCCTCAATTATGATTTTACACGTCGTGCATAGCGATAGAGTTGATTTAATTGCTTTGTTTCTTCATAGCTTGATACAATACATACGTTACGTTACGTTACATTTAACACATAAGTGTTTAACAACATGGTCTTCTGAGAATGAATGATAAGAACTATTAAGAAACTAGAATAAACTTACAATAATGCCACACACAAGGTAGCGTGGCACACCCTACACTTACACCCTACAGACATGCGCTACACTCACACACAACACTACCACATGCACTACCTTAAATAGTTTTAATTTTTCTTTACATTTTGTTTAAATTCTTAATTTTTAATCAATCTGTAGTCAATTATTTTACTTTTTAGTTTCATATCTGAAATTTGGAACGCTGTGTCTTTCCTGGAGGTGAGCGTTAATGGCTGCAACACAGTTATTTAACTAATGTAGCTATTTACGTACGCAAATAAGTTGTAAAATTGTGTTTTAGTTCCAATAAAGATTATTATTATTATATTATAATAACAATACCAGCCTGTTACCTTCCCACTATAGGGCAAAGACCTCTTCTCGTACAGAGAAGTCGCGAACATTAATCACCACGCTTACTCAAGACGGATTGGCCATTTCAGACTTATGTATATCAATTTTCAGTCCAGGTTCCTTACGATGTTTTCCTTCACCGATGTCAGTGATGTCCACGATAATCTTAGAAAGTACATATGAATTGAAAAAGTCACATTAGTACCTGCCCAGATTTGAACCTACACCCTCGTGCACAGGAGCCGAGGCCTAAACCACTGGGTCATCACAACAATGACGAATAAACTTAGTACATTAAAACCAAATTACTAAATACCTACACTCGAAAAATCCTATGACACAAAAACTTTCTTCATCTTTTGTAAACGTTGCTTCACACTAGGAATTTCTCCTGTGTTATGGGTGCCTTCACTACCATTCAAACTCACATACACAAACAGCCAAACCTGGCTACAATTTTTTTTTCCGTTTGGGAATCGAACCCGTCTTGAGCAAGCGTGGTGATAAATGCTCGTGCCTTCTCTGTATGAGAAGAGGCCTTTGCCCTGCAGGGGGACAGTAACAGGCTGGTATTATTATATTTTATTATCATCTTAACTCTGAACAATATGCTTCAACCCACACGTCATGCTTCATAATTGATTAATATAATTGATGCTACAGGACTTGGAAAAATGGGAATATCACATGTTACGATGACGACATGGTCATACCTAACACATGTGTTAAAATAGTGTATAACTTACTTAGTACCTTACACTCTGTATACGACCAAAAAAAGACAATGCACTAAAATAAATGTATTGTTCCAATTTTGCTGTTTTTACTCTAAACTAGCTTATGACCGCGATTTTGTAAGTGAGGAAATTCATGGGTCTTATTTGTTTCCGCGGATCCCTAATTCTCTTTTTTTAAATAAAAGTGGCCTAAGTTACTAGTTATAACATCAGCTACATTCTAGTGAAAATCCCATAAAAAATATCGGTCCAGCTGTTTCAAAGATTAGCCCAAACAAACAGACAAAAATTAAAACAAAATGTTTTTTTAGTAAAACTATCGTATATACTTTCATATTATGCATTTGATAAGTGCTGTTATTTTGACATTACGCACAGCCACTTCAATGTTATTTATTTGTTTGTGCTTATAATTCTACGGATAACAATACTGCCTTTTTATTATTGAAATGCGCATTTTCACATGGCAATACGCCAAGGACTCCACAAGGCTGAGAGTTTATTCGCAAAATGTTCAATTACGTCTTTTGAAATGCGTGTAATACTAATTATTAATGTAGACTGTAAGGAAATGTAAGGCAATGTTTTTGGCAAAAAACATACTATTAATATACGAGTAAGGACCCACCAAATACTGCTTAATTGAGTTGTTATTTGTATTTACAACCTTGTAAATAGTACAAATACAATTAAATACAAATTTCGAAAACTATTTACGGTAAGCGTGTTTCACGTATGTAAGTTTCTTGTAAGATTTGGATAACAAAGACATAAAAATAAAACTGAAAGTACAATAATGACTGTTTTCACTAACATTAGATGACACCTAAATGTTTACCTAAATAAAAGCTAACTTTTCAATAAAAAAATTAAATAAAAAGTGTCCTACACATATTAAGATACATAAAATCACGCCTTTCTCCCATGGGGGTAGGCAGATACAAAAGAACGCCATATGCTACAATCCTTACATACCCTTTTGCTTCGTTCACGTTTATACACCTATACGCTTTTCCGGTTACATCTGCCTTATAATTCCCTCTTTTTGTCGTCTTTCATTCATTCTCCTCTTAACGTGAGCAAACCATCAGAGCATACTCTTTTCAATTTTTGTCACTACATCTTCTTTTAAACCACAACGTTGTTTTATCACATCATTCCTCAATCTATCATTCAACGTTACACCACACATACGGGGGCAACCTTTAAAAGGCGACCGGCCTTGCGGACAAGACCGGGGAGTGTGGGATTCTTACCTCACTAAAACCACCCCGATGGTCACCATCAGCACGCGGAAGGAGGCACCGTGTCCTCTTATAAGACCACTCCGGTGCCCCCTCTGTGCAACGCCTGTCAGGGCACATCCCTGAGGAGACTGTAGAGGGGTATACTAGGGGTTTCCTCTACAGTCTCCTCAGCTTCACTTTTTATGGCAGGCAGCACGTGACCACTGTGCCACCGTCTTCCCTGAGGTCACTATCTAGGCGGACAGAGTCCCCACTCTGAGCACCCGCAACCTCAAAGTCCCACCTGCCTTAATTGATGCAGGCGGGGTTTCGACGTATTAGCTGTCGAAGCGGTTGCCTCCTGGCGCCTTCTTCCCCGAGTGGGATCAGCCCTCTCACGATACCTCTCGGCGGCCTCATTCTGAACCATCACAGTCTCACAGAAGGAAGCCATTTCCTTCCAGTTATCGCTCTCTGCCAGCATAGCCTACTACTATTACTGGTAGAGACAAGTCTCGCCAAATTTTCTTCGATTCGTCGCTCTGAGGCCCACGCAGGGCATTCCTCCAAAATACTTTAACCACCTGTCATACCTGTGTCCTAGTGTTAAAAACGGGCATAAGTGTAACAGTGTCATAAGTACCATCTAGTATGTATATATTATGGTCTCAAGCATTACATAAATGTATTATTAGGAGCTGACGTCTGGTACTAATACGCTAACCTTATTAATTAGGTCGTTAAATACATTCTGTGCTAATGACTTGAGCTCGGTAAACTTTGGCGTAGAATATGCCTGAAGTTTAATAATATATCTATTTTTACTTTCTCTTGATCGCTCAGAGTTTCAATTACCCGCTTCTCCCGCATGCGGTTTAGAGCCCAGCTAGCATTATCTATTATTTAGTAAACCATCCTCCTGCCCTTATCCCAATTTATTTGGGGTCGGCGCAGCATGTTTTCTTCTTCCATACATCTCTATTTGCCGTCATCTCATGGGTCACCTCTTTTCTTGCCATATCCTCTTTCACACAATCCATCCATCTTTTCTTTGGTCTTCCTCTACTCATGTAACCCTGCACATTCATACTCAAAACTTTCCTCACAACATGGTCCTCATTCCTTCGCATCACATGCCCATACCATGACAACCGATTTCCACACAACTTCTCGGTCACAGGCGCAACTTTAAGACTTCCTCTTACATACTCATTTCTTATTCTATCCATTCGCGTAACACCACACATCCCCCTCAGCATTCTCATCTCAGCTGCATGTAACTGCCTTTCATTCATGCCTTTTGCGGCCCAACATTCTGATCCATACAAGACAGCAGGTCTAACCATTGTTTTGTAAATCTTCCCCTTAAGTTTAAGGGGAATATGGGGGTCACAGGTTGTTCCCGTTACCTGCCGCCATTTCATCCACCCTATGTTAATTCGGTGCTTGACAGCCCGATCTATTTCTCCGTCACTTTGCTTTACTATTATTTAGTAAACACGGTATATATATACTACCCGTAAAACCCCCCTTGTGTTATATAACATGCCGTATACTGCATACAACATAAACGCGAACATTAAGAAGGAAATACTACGAGTAATACGAAGGTTTTTCCTAGTTTATATTCGAGTACGAAAAAATGTACAACCATGTTATAGCTGTAGGTGATTATTTTGAATAGTACTTTTTTGAACGTACGTAAAGCCGTCACGGTAATCGTGCCGTCATGCCCCCTCTACGCCGCCGCTTTCGACTCCCTTGTATGTGTCCGCACGCATACTATACACTCCGTTGCTGCTCGGCATGAGCTGCTTACTATATGCCCCCTCTCCACTAACCGACCGTCCGACCTTTTTTTTTGCTTACGGTGGAAACCTTCGAAAGACGAATGGATTTTTTCGGTAGAAGACCATGGAAGGGACCCCGTTACCTCTTAAGAGACCACTCCGGAACCCCCTCTGTGTAACGCCTGTTAGTGCACATCCCTGTGGAGACGGTAGAGGGGTCACCCCTAACAGACCTACCGGCCTACTCACCGACCTAACGTCTGAAAGACATATAATTTTACTCTGTATTTATTTATTGGTTATCTTTAAATCAAATTGTTTTAATAACGATCAGTTTCAATGTTTCACATCGGCCGGGCGATCCGTGACCCTCAACTATTTTACCTTTAACACATTATTATTAATACTATAAATAAAACATCTCGACGAAACATTAAAGGCTGCGTTTGCGCAGTGATCAATCAACTCAGTCTATCATAGTCCACATGGACTTCTCAGAGGTCACGTCACAATACTCGAGCTTTCCAGGCACCGCAGTGAGCAGTAAAGAAAATCAATGCTCTTTTCTTTAGAATTATTTGAGATGAGAAGAGGACTTCTGTTGTTTTGGAGAATTATAAGTATTCTCATCAGCCTATAGCCGCCCATGTCTGTTGTCACTTGCTGGCTATTAGAGCTAAAGGGGTCACCAAAAGAAATAACGTTTTAAGGATTTCAATAATAAGCGTTTATTTATTATTTATTTATTACTGCAAAATGTATGTTGGTCCTACAGCGTGATTAAAATTAATTAATTTAGATTCTATTTTAGTTTACTAACATAGGTTTTTAAGCAAAATTGTTATTGATACTATGTGTTGTGTTACTGGAATAAATAATTAAATTATTATTTATATTGTTATCATTTTGTAATAAATTGGAAGGAGTGTGCTACTAATATTCCTTTAATTCATTCAATGTTGTTTTAATCATTTACAGTGTGACGTCAGCCAATTAATTCCCACATATATTTCCATAACATTTGCGTAAAACTGCAGTAGGTATATTTGAGAACAAAAATAGCTCTAGTATATAAACCGGGAGACGTCAGACTGAGATCAAAGATAGCGTTGTGTGAGTTGGACATCGACCGACTTTGATAGATAGAGCTGTGACCTACATCAGGTTTACAACGAAAAATCATACTTTCAACGTGAATGTTGGTCTGGTTGGCATACCAGACCTGGTATTTGATACTGAAATATAAATTATTACCTATAATAATTATAGTTAAGTACGTGCATGCATTAGGAATTTAGGGATAATCAAGGTTTTATTAGTTTACTTGTAGCTTTCGTGAAAACTAATGAACCAGAAATGTATGCAGTTCTAAAACTGATTATGCTAAAAAGAAAACATGCTGCGCCGACCCCAAATAAATTGGGATAAGGGCAGGAGGATGATGATGATTGGGAACATGTGCCTATACTTCGCTGTAGTTTTATACAAATAAAGTACAGTCACGAGCGTAATTATATTGCTATGGACAGTTCGGCAATAATACCTGATTTCATTATTTGTGCATCCAAAGAGGTGACAAATGTATCGGTAACTATCTAGCGAGACAAGCGCCGCATAAATACCTATGTATGTACATGTAAGATACCGTTCCTATATCTTTGAGGCGCTTAATTCGCCAAATAGTGTTGGTATTCTTTTGATGAATATTTTTGTGCGTGTATTTTCCGTCATCTGTAGTACAGATATTAATGAATGAATCATGAAATCTTATATTATTGACGAACTGTCCATAGTAATGCTCGGGACTCTAGAGAGGCCAGCACATCAAGCTACGCCAATGTGTCAGATTTTCCCAATAGAACATGAACCTTATTTCTATTAAAATAAAGTTGAAAAACTATCAAAGAAATCTGACACATTGGGGTAGCTTGATGTGCTGGCCTCTGTACATAAACGGTCAGAAATTAAAGACCAAGTGCAATTAATCAAAACGCTTAATGAGATCAGTAAACAAATTATTATCATAACTGCTATACAATATTTAGACAACGGATTGATTTGCGATGTAAATATTTTATAGTTTATACCGGCAACATTACATTATCCAGCTGTTTCGAACAAAACGAGCGTTCTACAGATGATGAATACTGGAAATAGACATTCAACATATTTTTTACATCCAAAACATAAAATCAGTTGGTACTTGTCGTAATGACTCGTCTTGTGATCCGACGATCGCGCTCTGTATGTCGTAAAACAATCTGATATTCCCGTACTTATTATCCAAACATCCTGTTATAATTTATGTAGTGCAGCGGCGGCGGATGAAACGCCTCAATATACCTAATTCTCACAATTTGGAGCACTGCGGCCCGGTGTGCGCCCGCGCCGCCCAACCCGCGTCATGGCTCAGAGTGCGTTATTTATTTATTTTTATCAACAACCTGATCTTCCGCGCGTCTCACCTTAGTATCAATATAGACAGCGGTTTGAAGACACGACCACTTTAACACGATTGACAACCCGGTCAATGCGTTTAACATTCCGTGCTCTCTCGTACCACATGGATTTCGGTTGCTACGACAAGGACTCGGGGGAAGTGGAGTGCTACCTCGAAATACGTAAATACATTTTCACTAAACGCTATCAACGGTGATTTATAGCTTTCTTATTGTTGTGGAACATCGCATTGTAATTGATATTTTTAGTTGGAATCAGTGTAGTTTTTGGGTCGTGTAAACAGCTGGACTGTTCTGACAGTAAGTTAGTCTGTATGTCAGCGCAGTCCGCGATTGTTAGCCGAGTAAAACGCTGTTATTGCGGATTTATTGCTCCTCCCTCCGATATAACAATAACATAATAACACAGTAGGGTGCGGGCGGGCTCCCAAAATGCGCACGGAGCTAAGAACGATAAGCACTAGGCGTGACAACGTGCCCAGTCGTGAGTAAACACTGAACTTGCGCTTGCGGTCTCCACAAATTAAATAAGCTCTAATTTTGAACATTTGAATATTTTAGATTGCGATACGGGTACTTCTTGCGCTATCACGATACAAATGCGTAAGTACCTTGACGTAATACCGAAGCTTGCAAGGAGGCTTTACAGATAATTCGCGCTTTCGTCGCACTTATTAACAGATTGTAAAGTTTTACGATATTTTTGCCTTATTCTAAATTCGTGTGTCTATGTGAGATTGGAGTTATTATAATATCAATCGTATTAATTGAATATAGTGTTGCAGGTAACGGTGTTTTTTGGTTATTTTACATTCATTAAGACATTGTTTGTGTGTGACAGCGAATCCAGACTCGGTGGGATGTATAGAGCGATTTTTAACGTTCCTATCTTTCCTGCTTGTGATCATCACCTTCCCGTTCTCACTGTTCGAATGTTGCAAGGTACATACTATTAAATAAATAAAAATATTCTCTTCTTTTTGTGCATAGCGTCGGTCATCGCCTCATTTATTAATTGGTTCAAACATTAATCTCTGGTAAAAACGTGTTTGCAGAATTTATTTCGAGATCACTTGATGAGAGAATAATTAATTATTCCTCGCCAACTAAATGCACTGATTAATATTATTTATTATACGACAGATACTAATTATTTTTTTATATTTATATAATGCAATTGGAATTTAAACGGAATAGTTCTTTTCCACTTTCGAATTCTTAAAAAACAAAACGAAACTTTAACTTTTTTTTAAAGAGTTCAAGGACTTTTAAAGACTCCCTAGGCTAAATGAATAATGCTTTAAAATTATAAGCACGAAGACAAACTATTTTAAATTATATATACTTCTTTTCCAGGTAGTCCAAGAGTTCGAACGAGCTGTCATATTTCGGCTCGGTCGGTTAAGGAAAGGAGGTGCAAGGGGCCCTGGCCTGTTCTTCGTGCTTCCTTGCATCGACACTTATAGGAAAGTGGACTTGCGAACAGTCTCCTTTGATGTCCCTCCCCAGGAAGTAAGTATACCATTAGCTTAATTTTGTACAGCTTATCTTATCAATGTCAAAAGTAAATAGGGTTTTATATCGCTACTATTTTTTGTTTATGGTGCCAATGGGCTTATAGACGAGATAAGTAAAGAGAAACAGCTGGTTGATGACAATAGGCTTGCCCCCTATTACTTGAGACTTGAACATAACTAACATAAAGGATGGATAGTCCAATGATGTGGCAATGGAT
Organism: Phlogophora meticulosa; assembly: GCA_905147745.2. NCBI lineage: Eukaryota > Metazoa > Arthropoda > Insecta > Lepidoptera > Noctuidae > Phlogophora > Phlogophora meticulosa. Next base: position 11,944,717 of record LR990520.1, on the reverse strand, counting down.
GACCAGTCATCGTGCTTCATTTAAATATTTAAAATAAGATGTTTAGTGTATTGTGTTTTCATATATGTATTGATGTTTTGTGTATAATATTGTAATGTGTGTTTTTCTATGGACTTATGGTCTGAAATAAATGTTATTATTATTATATTATTATTATTATAACTGGCTAAATTTGGGTGAACTGTAGGTACACACTTAACATCACATCTGTTGTCTCCAAAGGGTTAGGCCTTTGGAGACAACAGATGTGATGTTAAGTTTAAGTAAATAACTACGAGTATGTCGCTTTTGCCCGACTGTCCCAGAAGGGGGCAATGTTTTTCGAGAGCATGTGTGTATATTTATTTGGCACGCTCTGTAGTTTAAACTTCTTGATGGATTTTAACAAATGAGGTGTCATTAAATTCATCTTGACACCCTGAGTGTCATGAGACTGAATGAGAAAATTTTGCAAAAACAAAATTGTAGCAGCCATTAGGTGAGGGTAGTGGTTTTGTGACATGGTCCGGTTCTGGCATCAAACTAAAGAGCTCGAAGAGTTGATTCCTAAAATGTAACTCACTACAAGATTACTTTTAAGCAATCTGATGCATCAAATCTAAGAAGGAACAAAAATAATTGCCAACAACTGCATCAAACTGCTTCAAAAGTGATCTCGTTTGGAACTTTTAAGTTGTCTTTGCAGTCGAGTTTTTTTATTTAGATTTTGTTTTACGTGTGAATGTCCAGGTACAGTTTTAATATTCTGAGGGAAACTCCTTGGTAATTTTGGCAACATTTGTTTTATGCTTAGTAGTAAATGTATCATCACATTCCTTGATTCACACCTGTTTGTTTCGTTTTATAATCAAGTTCTTTCCAATATTTTTTTTAAATTTGGTGATTTATCAATTGACCTATTACTCTGGCGGAAGAAAAGGACCCTGGCCAAAGCGAATTTATCATTAAATATGTAACTCCGATGGCAATGGATTTTCATTAGCAAGAGAAATGGCTTGTTTTCTTATACAATTATTATATTTTCCTTTGACATTCGGTACGGGTAGTAGGATGTCCGAAACTCTGACAACCACTCTTACAATGGGTAGTGTGTTAAAAAGTTACTGGGTTATGGAAGTCGGATAGGCAATCGTTAAGTGTAAAATACCTTCTGACATCTTGCTGCGTCCGTTTAGACTGAAAGCCGACCCCATATATAGTAGGGAAAAGGCTAGGCAGATGCTGATTTCGCGTGACAGACAGGCAAAATCGCATAATAAGGGGTCCTTTTTACACGCTTTTTTACTTAAATAAAATACTATACACCCGACCACCTTAGTCTCGATAAACATAAAATATGAAGTAGTATATATTTACTTCGGACATCTGGTCATAATATTTTGATATCGGCCATTACCCATGTCTGGCACTGCCACATGTTCCGAACTGCGTGTAAAAACCATAGCATGACCAAGAGCTACCGGTCAGTGGCTCACAGAATACAAATAAACACGCCAATACTTTGAATAAATATACCCAGGCATTAATTTAGTGCATACATTTCAGTTGTATTTATGTAATTACCGCAGTTTGGTTGATGTTTTTGTAATAAAAATGTCTCTTTACATTGATTGAGTGGAGTTCTTTGCATTTTTGTTTGCTTTGTTTTGAAGTAAGGAAACATTTGCCAATCAGAAGTTCCAATTAGTTCAGTTAACACGTTAAGTGTCGGAATGAAAGTAAACTCGTGTTAGAATATATGATAGTTTTTCTATTGTGTTTAAGGCGTGACAGTCATTACCGTTTTTCAAATCAAATCAAATAAAATATTTCAGAACAAGGGATCCATACATATAGTAGTACGAGTAGTATGAACTTAGCCTATGTTAGTAAAACTCAATAACTTAAAAATACATTATATTAACTGGCTACATGAATATGCCAGCTCAGGGCCTGATACCATTAATTTCAAATTAAAATTGCGAGACGTATTTAAACATCTTTTAAGTAATTTTATTTTTGTGAAAAACTGGCTACAGGAAAATGATAATGAAGGACGGTGATACAATGTGAATTTGTCAAATAAAAACCCAGATTCAAAGAGGATAACTTTTGAACGGCTTAACCAATTTTCACCAAAAAGGACAAAGTAGATCATGCATGTGCAATGTTGATCTTAAATTCAACCAAGTATATCGCCCTTGCCTACGAATAGTTACTGATTACTAGGTCGATTCCCAGACAATTGGTTTACAGGCAACATTTGTTTTACACGTCGTAAAACTTTGATTGATAGTTTACAGCCACATCAATTAATCGTTAGCCAACTGAATGGGAAACAACTGGGTTAACGATTTTCAATACCGATGCCATACCAGAGCCAGTTTTGTAGCAGCCACGTGGTACAATTATTTACGTTATTGTTGAAGCAAAATTTTAAACACACGCTAGAAATATGCATGAAGTCGATTTACGTGATTTGTATTGGTTTTATATCTCGCGTCCGATGCCAACGATCTATCAATTATGTTTGTTTTTGCTGTTGGTCTGTATTGGAAGCAGTGCATTGCTGCTTAAAGGTCATCGCACAAATAAGCACTGCACCGGATATCAATTTGAGACGATCAATATTCTTTTTTTGGAACCATTGTATGTTGCAATGCACACTTATAACCATCGTGCCGACATAGCTTTGGATCAGCATCAGCTGGTAAAACGCTCACGTCTGGGCGTTGACGTCGTCTCAATTACGGAGAGCCGACTCTCAGCACGGTCTCGCCTGGCTTACGTGGTCCACGTGTCGTTGTCGACGTGGTCATCGCTACCTTTATCCAGCTGTGAGCGAGCCGTCGGCTGGTTGCTAGGGCTGCCCGCCTGCCGCCGTCGTCGCCTCGCTTACAGAGGTGCCGAGGCGCGATCCGGTCAAATGTCACTTTGTTTTGACAACTGTGTCGAGCCGATGATGTGAGGGTTTTTTAGGTATTTTTTTCTATTCTGTTTTGAAAACATAGAGAAGCATCAAGATTGAACTTCAGTCAGTTTGTAATTAACGCAATGGTTAATTATTTAACGATGCAATTGGAACAAGACATCCACAAACATAGCTGTATTTTAGGCGACAAAGTAATTAGGAACCCATCGAAGGTTTACCAGTAATCAGAGGAACAAAAATTAGCTTAATCTCAGCTAAGTATTCTAATTAAAGCAGGTGCAATGACACGGTGGCGGACACAAGAAAAAATATTGGCACAACTGAAATTAAATCGATCCTGATAGTAGACTGATCAGAATGAGAACACATAATGATAAGACAAATCAACTGCATTAATGTTAAATACAGTTTTAGAATCAAACGGCAGCAATCAATTGCACATCGATTCTGTAACAACTCAGGATCCTTTTAACATTATTGTCGGTCTGGTTTATTTCAGTCGCCATCATAATTCTCTCATGTTATGAAATTCTGCAATCAACATTGTTAGTTTTGCACTTAATATATCGAGTATACTGACTTCCATGTGTAAGTTCTCATAATCATCCTTTATTTATAGCAGGCCGTCGAAGTCGCTCCAATTACCGATTGTAAAAAAGAAATCTTTGACCGTTCGTATGTAAATATATGGTCAATATCATGATTCATGAAGGATGCTAGGCAGTTTATTTTAACCTGTCCATTGTTATGTCGAGAACAGACGGCCTCTGACCTCAATACGTTCTGTTTGCCGAATGAATTAACGATGATTAGACGGCGTAATGATAGAATTAGGGCATTGAATGTTATACAGAAACGTGATAATAAGCTTTTGTTACATTCATGTTTCTCAGAATCTCTATCAAACTTTTCGAAGTCGATGCTGTGGAAACTGAGTAAGACGCTTGTGGCTAAACAGTAAATTTACTAAACTTTTATACTATTATATTATATTGGCTCATTGGTTGACGACTCGCCTCTTGTGCACGAGGTTGTGGATTTAAATCTGGGCAAAAACCTATGTGAATATTTCAATTCATATGTCTTTATAAGTTTATCTTGGACATCACTGACATCGATGAATAAAAAAATCGTGAGGGAACCTGGACTCATAATGAATACAAGTCTGAAATCGCCAACCGCCTCGAGCGATTAAAACCCTTCTCTGTATAAGAAGAGGCCTTTGCCCTGGGACAGTAACAGGCTGGTATTTACGATTGCGATTCAGGTTGTGTTCAGTTGGTCTGTGAACATTAAGTGACCAATTCCTTCCCATGAAAGAGTCTAAAAGCATTATGAAACACTTCAATGCACTGATACATGCGCCTGCAGCATTGCTTATACAAATGGCATAAAATTTATGGCTGGCCTTGCTCTGGAGAATGCCCAGTACTTTGTGAATCATCTTCAATTAACAATTTTGGATCAGTATTTATCTGGATTCGTTGTTTGCCGGTTGGTTTTTGGCTTGTGGTAGTAATTATTATAATTAGATACAGAGTGAAACATGGCCATGCTAACAAAACGCAAGACCTGCTCAGACAATCGCATCTGTGTTCATTGGAACACCGCTAATTACCATAACTTTTGTGATGTGTACTAGTTTTATGTCAAAAGTAGGTGTCTTCCCACGACCATTAAACCATAAGTATTTGGAAGTTTGAGGTACAGGGAAGAAGGTTTCTAACCCTTTTTAGAAAACAAAGTATACTTCGATCTGTCGAAACCTGTCGTCAACCGACAACATTCCTACTACAACATTACAACTACTGCCCGACAAATGTTGTCGGGTTATTGTAAAACGTTAATCGCACGTGTAACTCTACTGGCGCACAATGTAGTCGTCACTCATCCTATTTGAGATGTCGGATGCATTGTGTTGTGGTATAATTGTGGTTAGTGGTTGACGACCTATGTGGCGCAGCGGGCGAAGTTCCGCCTGCGACGCAGGAGGTTGCGGGTTCGATTCCCGCCTTGGGACAAATGTTTGTACGATCTTCAAATATTTGTTTCGGGTGTTCTGGGTATTTGCTATGTACAATAAAAAATATCTATCTATGTTATGTATTGTATTAAGTATATCAGTCATCTAGTACCCATAACACTAGCTCTGCTTAGCTTGGGGCTAGATGATGCTGTGTGGATTGTCCAGCATTATTTATTTATTTATAATAGATATCGCCACAAGAAACTGCCTCACAGCTACAATCATAACCTCGTAGTTGATTTGAACACATTAATTTAACCATTTTTTTATCATATTATATCTAATCCGGGCAGGTCGCAACCTTCCATTTTGTTCCTGATTATTAATTTGTTGCACAGATAATAAATATATCTTAGCTTAAGTTTATGACTATGCATCATACCATTGTAAGTATAGGACAGTAAATATATTACTGCCATGTATGAAATGACTACTTTTCTTAAAAGTTTTTCTATATTTATATATATGTTTTTATCTTTATTAATTTACTAGAAAGTGTGTGTATGAGTTGTAATAATTTTGCTACCTGGCCTAGAAGTTAGAAATGTATAAGGCTGACTACATCAGGCCCCATAAATTTGATACTTATGTGGGTCATTGTTTTTACCGTAACTGTTTCATGATTTTCTTTACAACTAGACTTTGTCGTTTCGATATTTCGGCTTCAAAGCCAACTAGAAATCTAAGCTGAAAAGTGTTTAATTTGACTGAAACTTACGCCAGCGTACATCAATGGTCAACCATAGTAAAAAACCTACTCCACTCTATGTTTCAGGTTTTGACGAGAGATTCTGTAACAGTAGCTGTGGATGCTGTGGTCTACTACCGGATTAAAGAACCTCTCAATGCCGTTGTGCGAGTGGCTGATTATAGGTTCACGCCCTTTTTCTTTTTTTTTCTCCTCTGTGTCGTGTCCTAAAAGCACCATAAACTTCATCACTGCAATTTCTTCAACTATACAATTTTTTTAGTTTCAGACATTTCCAAGACGTCTCATGGAACCACATTCTTATTTTTCCTAATAAGTGACTGGTTGAAAAGCTATCTTATTTATTTCAATAGTAGAGACTACCTGAAACGCGGAGATATGTAGAAAATAAACAGTCCCAAAAATGAACACAAAACGCAAAACACGAACCCTGTATCGAAAATATTATCAACCGGTTATTTCGTGGTTCTTTTTTGTTTACCTGTGATGAGCTCGAATAAGGAATTATTCGCCTTTTTTTTTCTTTTAAATCTATACGAAATGGCCAATATAACAAGAAGGCCTAATAGCTCGCTTCAAAGCATATTTTATTTTCCAGTGCATCAACGCGGCTCCTGGCTGCAACAACTCTTCGGAATGTCCTTGGCATGCGAGACTTAGCACAGCTGCTGTCAGATAGAGAAGCAATAAGTCACATGATGCAAGCCAGTCTTGACGAAGCGACTGAACCTTGGGGAGTTGAAGTGGAGAGGGTCGAAATGTAAGCCAGTATTTGAATACCTTACAAACGAATCATCTGAAAGTCATATGTATTTCTCCTTTAAAAGAGAATGTGAATATACCAGTAGCAGTAGATCATACATGTCTTCCTACAAATTAGTTTCATCTCCATCTCAATACACTAGCTCTCCAAGCCAATCTTTCAGTCCTGAACAATCCTTATTCCTAAGATTCAATTATTCTCTTTTCAAGAAGGAATACATATGTCTCAAATACTGACTTCCATTTCCAGTCTCTCCATTTTGTCTCCCCAAGGAGCTATTCTCAGTAATAGCCTGGGGGTGAAATTTTGTTTGTGCCTGTTAAAGACCACAATTCCGCTTCTAGCAAAATGGGCTTTTTATAATACTGAAGTTAATGAGGACTAGGAACTGACTAAAGGTTTGCTCGTCTTAACTCACGGACGTGGCGGTAATGTATGGTATATGCCTAAAAGTCACCTAGATCGGACCCCTCGAACCTCTAAAATAAATCAGTTACAGTAAAATTGAAGTAGTGTGCCCTTTTAGCATTTATACTGTCTGAATGTTTCCAGAAAGGATGTGAGACTGCCGGTGCAGTTGCAAAGGGCGATGGCTGCAGAGGCAGAGGCAGATCGTGAAGCTCGAGCCAAGATCATTGCAGCAGAAGGAGAAATAAAAGCATCTAAAGCCTTGAAGGAGGCTTCGCTTGTCATGATCGATAATCCTATGGCACTGCAGGTAATAAAAAACTTAGCTAGGCCATAGTTTTGTCATCAGCTAAAAGTCGTCCACTGTTAAATTACGGTCAAAAATTGCCGCGAAGTTTTGCGCTGTCTGAAGTCATTGGCATTCCCTCGGCCTCCACTAGACCGTTAGTCTTAGTTGACGACCTATGTGGCGCAGCGGGCGAAGATCCGCCTGCGACGCGGGAGGTTGCGGGTTCGATTCCCGCCATGGGACAAATGTTTGTACGATCTACAAATATTTGTTCCGGGTGTTCTGGGTATTTGCTATGTATAATAAAAAATATCTATGTATGTAATGTATTGTATTATGTATATCAGTCATCTAGTACCCATAACACAACATCTGCTTAGCTTGGGGCTAGATGATGCTGTGTGGATTGTCCAGCATTATTTATTTATTTATTTATTTATTAGTCTTCCATGTGGGCCTTCCAATCCTGAGCCTTTCGAATCGTTCAAAAATCAGCAGCTTTACTTTTATTTCTAAAACAACCCGTGTCTATCTATTCCAGTTACGGTACCTCCAGTCGCTCAGTTCAATATCGGCGGAAAAGAACTCAACAATCATTTTTCCGTTTCCGATGGATTTCTTGAAAACCTTCATGGGACCAGGGCCGAGCTCACACCACCATGTCAATTTATATGATGTATCAACTAATACAGAACAAATTATGCCTAGTTAAAGAAATCATACTTAATATTTTAATTAAATTGTTAAACAATCTGTTCTTTCGTATGTTTCCTATCTGCAAATGTCAATAGCGTAACTCAATCCTAGCATCAATCAATGATCTTAAACGGCTGCTTCTGATTCGCCCTCTCAAGCTAACAGATTGCAAACTCGGCCATTGATTGGTTACAAATAAGATCGGTTCCTAGATTTGGATTGAGATATGTTTTTGAAATTGCCAGTAAATTGAACGCAACTTTTAAAGAAATTAGTAAATAGAATAAATAATTTAGTACCTACGTATAATAGGCAGGTACTTAATAATTCCATGGAATAAAAGGACAGGATTTGATTGACGTTACTTGTCATTATTCTGTTGATGTTTTCGTATTTGCATTGAGCAATATTTTAGTGTATTTTATCTATTAGCTTTTCATTTAGTTCTTATAATGCCCGGTTTTTCCGTATCAGAAGAAAGGGCAACTATAAATATTTCAAGTAAAACATTTTAAGTTCAAAAGTATCTAGAAATATACTGTACTTGCTACAATATGTAAATTAACGTATACGCAGTTTATTATTCATTTTCTTTATTGCACACTAGGAAATCCATTTCAATGTGAAATTATACACTAAAAAACATGCAACGGACGAGCTTATTTGATGCCTTATTTGCCTATATTTCTCATCATCATCATCATTCTGGGTGTTAGCTATGTATAATAAAAAATATCTATCTATGTAACGTATTGTTTTAAGTATACCAGTCATCTAGTACCCATAACACAAGCTCTGCTTAGCTTGGGGCTAGATGAAGCCGTGTGGATTATCTAGCATAATTTATTTATTTATTATTATCTGGTTGTTCCCAACTTTGTTGGGGTTGGCTTATAGTCTAACCAGATGCAGCTGCATACCAGTATTTTACATGGAGCGACTGCATAATATCTAACCTCCACAACTAGGGCTACTGGGTGGTACCAACACGATACCCCTTGGCAACCAATATATGTATGATTCGAAAAGAAAAGCATGATAGTTGCTTCGATTTTAATAAATAATGGGCCCCAATAACATGGTTCCAGCCCAACGATCAGCCTTAGCGGAGAACTCTTGCGTCAAACCAAACTGAGTAAATTAATGTAGTTGTAGATAATCTAATGTATGTAGTTCTTAGCCTGAGTTTACATTTTTTTCTCCAGAATACACAAAAGAAACACGAACAGAAAAAATATTTCGGATAATAAGTGTACTAGTAATCATCCTGTTTCCATTGGTGATAATAGTATGCTTTCGGGTTAGTTTTACTAATTACTTCCATATTACAGTATTTTATAACTATTGATACAAAACCATTCCTCATCTGCCTATCCTTTTCCCAACTATTTGGGGTCGGCTTCCAGTCTAACCAGATGGAGCTGAATACCAGTATTGGGCAACACGATACCCCTTGGTAAGACTGGTTGTAGACTTTCGGGCTTCTGACTACCCGTAACGACTGTCAAAGATCGGGACCAGTGGCTTAACGTGCTTTCCGAGTCATCGAGGAGTCTCGATATGTCACGAATGGTTTTCCATCCACAGACTGACCTCGGCAAGCGTAATTTAACTTTCTGTCAACCCGTGCGGCTGTTCTTATTTAGCCACGATTGATACAAAACCGTTATTTAATAATAATAAATTCTACAATTATGTAACGGCCCGACTACATGCTCAAAAGTTTCAATTTGCACTAGCATCAAGCATTAAGGTTAACAAGTTCTCTGCGACACCGTCACATAATCGTCATACAAATTAAAGTGTGAAGAATCTATCCCCGGCCAGAGTTTTAGATGGTAAAAGATTGGACAGGACATGAAAAAATACGCATACGTTGCGTTTACAAACATATAAAGTCATATACACGAATAGACAGAGCCAGAACAGCTAAAAAAATGGTCCGTGCGGGAATCGAACCCACGACACGCAGTGCAGCAGCCGATCGCTCAGCCATTGTTCCAACCGTGCCGTCACAAAGTACCTTGCCATTTTTCAAACTATATATTGTTTTAGGTGGTGAAACAGTACAAACGAGCAGTTGTCTTGCGCTTTGGCAGAGTTCGAAAAGATTCGCCAGCTGGGCCGGGAATAATATGGATGATACCCTGCACCGACAGCGTTCAAATGATTGACCTCAGAACTCAATCCTTCAATTTGCCACCCCAAGAAGTAAAGTTTTCTTTATTACTTGAAATGGAAAACGTACTGTTTGGTGCTTGTCCTTAGTTTCATTTTTGTATCAAGTCAATTTCTTTTCCGGAACAGTTATGTAAATATTATTGACTTGATCTTCTTTAACAGTATAATTCAAACTAAAGAAATAATTGTTATTTCAGGTTCTTACAAAAGACTCAGTTACGGTTACAGTTGATGCTGTTGTCTACTTTCACATAGAGAAACCACTTCCATGTTTATTGAACATCCAAAATAACAAGTAAAATATCTGAATCTCTCTTCAATAAGAAGTGATCATCATCATCATCCTTTTGCCCCTAACCCATTTTTGTGGTTGGCATGATTAGGCTGAGAATCGGCACTTTTTGAACGTCAAAATGACTGTCCCCCAAAACGCCCACCCTTCACCACTTCCTAGTGTTTTCGCTGGGAAGAAGAAGTGGCGGAAAAAACTCCCCAGCAAAAATGCATGACTTCTTCCATTCACATCTAATTGCCGTCACATTAAAAGTCACCTCCTTCTTAGCCATATCATCTTTTACATATTCCATTCATTGTTTGTTTAATAAGAACTGATACGAGAATCGTATGAGAATACTACCAAGCTATGTAATTGCTACGTTTCTGAATTACAGGTACGCTACAGAATTAATAACGATTGCTACGATAAGGAATGTTATTGGGGCACACTCGTTGTATAATCTATTAACAAGCCGGGAATCAATAAGCAATAAGAGCAGGGTGGAAATAGACAGGACCACAATAAAATGGGGAGTAGTCATAGAACGAGTTGAAATGTGTGTATATATCTTCACTACACAGCTTCTTCACCAATTATAGTAGTCACGTACTGCGTACCAACAGCATTTCTGCCTCTTTGGTCCAGTGTTCGCAAGCACTACTGCTGAGTATGAGGTCCCTGGGTTCGATTCCTGGGTCGAGCAATGTTATTACGTTTTTCCATTTAAACGTGTCAGTCTGGATTTGTACCCAGTCGACAATATGCTCACCCCCTATTATATGGGACTTAAGCATAACTGGTGAAATGTGGGTGTACCTACAGCACGTACACCACTACGTAACCCTTTGGGAATATAGGGGTGATGTTATGTAATGTTAACCGTAGTATCACTAGCAGCTATGTTATGTATTGTATTAATTATATTCAGTCATCTAGTGCCCATAACACAAGCTCTGCTTAGCTTGGGGCTAGATGATGCTGTGTGGATTGCCCAGCAATTTTTTTTTTGTCCTTGGTTCTTTCCAAGATAGTTCCTTTCTACATCTATTTTTCTTAAGGTGTACAGTTTCAACTCCATGATTTGATTACAGAAAAGATGTATTTCTACCTTTTGAACTCCAAAAAGCAATGGCAGCTGAAGCTGAGGCTACTCGCATAGCTAAAGCCAAAGTCATTGAATCAGAAGGGGAAATAAAAGCATCTGAAAACCTCAAAGAAGCCTCTCAAATAATGATGGAAAATCCACAAGTCATGCTGGTAAAGAATGTGTTCAAAGCTGTTCTTTTTTCAATTTTTTCAATTATATTATTATTTATATTTTCTTAAGTTACCACCAGGTTGTGGGTTCCCCTCCGGGCAAGTACTAATGTGACTTTTTCCATTTTCACAAATTTATGATGTACAGAGGCACATCAAGCTACCTCAATGTGTCAAATTTCTTTGATAAATTTCCAACTTTAATGCAAAGCATAAGGTTCATGTTCAATTGGCAAAATTTCACAGTTTGGGGTAGCTTGATGTGCTGGCGTCTGTACATCGCTGACATCGGTGTGGAAAAAAAACATTGAGGGACCTGGAACTATAGTTAGTATATGTCTGAAACTGCCAAACCGCCTTGAGCAAGCGTGATCGGTGCTCAATGCTCGCTTATTCTCTGTATGAGAAGAGGCCTTTGCTCAACAGCGGGAAAATTATACTGGTTTTTTTTTGTAGGTATATCAATAATTTACTCGCCATGACTGCCTCGTTATAGTGGCCCCATGCGTGACTGCGGACTGAGGTCCTGTGTTCAATTCCCAGGTCGTTCAAGTGTTTTTGAGCTTGACTTCTACGCAGTATTTTACTACATATTTTATTTTTACTTGCCGTGCATTTACTCAACACACTCAAATTCTGTTTTTACTTATTTAGATCCTGAAGGTGGTAATGCAAAAAAAGGGTGGTAAGGCGATATATTTGTCCATTGTTTGGTATAGGACTATGATATCAAATTTCGTCAGATTGCACCTGTACCGGCCAACCCGAGCTCGTTGGTTCAAATATTTCCATGTTAACCACTGCAGTTTGTGTCCATACTGTCTTTAAACATCCTAAAATTTCAGCTCCGATATCTGCAAACATTGAATTACATTGCTGCGAATCAGCATACGACAATATTTTTCCCATTTCCAATTGAACTTACCGGACCACAGGCGGTAAGTTATAGGCTCCTGTCACGAGGCCAGTTCGTGAATCAATTCAGTCACACGCACACATTTCAAAACAGTTAAGTACTGAACTGTAACTCTGAATTGACTCGGGAACTGGCCAACAACGAGAGCTCATCAACTTCTTCAGATCCCTTTGATTTAATAAATAATAATTATAATAAAAAGTGTTTATTTCTCATCACAAGCCAAAAAATAAAAACAATATTTACACACAAGCAGTAGACAACTATTTTTGGTTGTGGATTTGTGTGATTAATGTGATATGCAGATAATTATGAAGTGTGATTTCACTCACTCCTTTGATTTGCCACTGACGTTTGCATTTTCATTAAATTCTTTATTCTATTAATCATTCTGATCCTTTTTACTTGAACATGAATGATTAGAAAATTGTTGAACTGATTTAATTTCTATTTTTGTAGTCACCCCACCCAGTCAGCTGACCTGGTGATCAAAATGAGAACTATCGTCGTTACACTTCCAGCTGAATGGGCAGATATAACAATAGTGAGTATGTAGCACTTAATATCTCTATCTATAGTTATTACCGTGACCGTATTTTCCAGTTGATATACGCCTAAGCGAATACACTTTCGAAACGAATTCATCCGACATAGAACCAAAGTTACCAACATAGCTCAAAGAATTAGCATGTTGAAGTGGCAGTGGGCTGGCCATATCTCGCGAAGAACCGACAACCCGCGCTGGGGTAAACGTGTTCTTGAGTGGAGACCGCGACTCGGCAAACTTAGTGTAGGACGCCCTCTGACCAGGTGGGATGACGATCTGCGAAAGACTGCAGGCAGATGAAGACAGGGCGCTATGGCGCTCATTAGGAGAGGGCTATGTCCAGCAGTGGACTAGGATAGCCTGATGATGATACGCCGAAGCACTGCCTCACCGGCTGCAGCCCTCTTTACACATACACTCTTTTGCGAGTGCTTTGGAGTATAAAGGCGCGGGGAAACCCTGCACTTCCATCGCTCTGCACCGAAGTCTTTCCCATCCCCTGTAACACCTTCAAACCTACGCTCTTTCACGCATGATTGAACGAGAGTGTAAAGCCCGTCACTTTGTCATTTTACTGATAGACTTTAGTTAATCTTTCAGTGCATTCTATAGTAACATAATGAAACAATTTTTTTCACTTTGACAGTTCACCTGCATTACCCAGCGCCACATTTTCTACCCTGAGTTTATTTATTTCTGGCTATTGTCTACGTCAAAAGCTAAATTGCAAAATTCTTTATGCACTAAAAAATCAAGAACTGATACAGAAAGAAGAGGAAGAAATACAAGTGTATCAAGAATATACTAACGCTACAATTAGAAGCCATCATGCGGCATGATATTGTAAGTGTTCATCAATCGAATTAAAGCGTGGTTCAGACCGAGGCTGTCCTGTTTTGTCTACGCAGCCCGCATCTGTCTGAACAACGCCTAAGTCATCGCAATATTTTTACCGCTACAATCATTTGTCGCGTGCCTTTCCGTGTCTATAACATCCAATTTACTAAGTCAATAATCGAGTCTTTACTAAGTGATTTTGGCTCAATATTGACGGAGCGAGTTAATGGGTAGTATTAATTTAATAAGGTCCATGTTTTAATTGTTTTGCATACTCACAATAAGGACCATAAGTCAGTTCTTGCACCTGCTACAGAACCTGAGCAGTATTTGATATTGGCGAATGCTAAAAGCATTGTAATCAAAACTAAAATCGCATCCACTAGAGACCTTTGAAAGCTACTAAGTTACTGTTGGACAATCCATGTATTAAGTGCAACCTTCGTGCAATACATGGAATATCATGGATTATTAGTACTATTTTATGTCTCCTATACCACCATCTATATTTTAAACAATAAAACTGTCTTTAGGAGAAAGATCAAATTCAATCAACTTTCAGATTAAATACCGCCAGCACATCTATCCCAAACTGTCAAAATGTCAAAATTGAACATGAACGTTATTCTTTTGCAATAAAGTTAAAAAACTATTAAAGAAATTTGACAGATCGGGGTAGCTTGATGTGCTCGCCTCAGTACAATATTGATCTTCAATCATTGTAAACTCTAACTTGCTTAATAAAACTTTTCAGTTGAAATGCTTACAAGAATCAAATGATCGCCAAACACCCAGCCACACATCATCATAATGCTATTATCAACGAATTCGTTAAATAAATTATTCAATTGAATAAGTCATAACTTTTTTATATCGAATTGTGATCTGTTAACATGTGTTTGGATTTGTGAATTATATGACAAATAATTGTATCGTATCTTTTTATTGAACGAAATAGAATAAACAGTAGCCAATAAAGTATTAAATACTAAACTACAGTAATGCAACAGGACTTGTATCTTTATCGTCTTTTTCCTCTGCAAAGCCATAATGTCAAGGGTATGTAATAGGTCAAGAAATTTTGAATCACATACAATTATGACTTTACACTTCGTGAATGAATAGCGATTCAGTTGTTTTAATTGCTTATGTTTCTTCATCTAAATTAAATATGCGTAGATGCTGTTAAACGGTCGTTAAATCAATGACAAGAATTAAATATTATTATGATCAAACAGGCCTAACTACTTGAAGGGTACAGAAATCAGTCATTAAAACCCAAAGGGTCTGACGCTTTGTCCCGCATCCCTTTTCCTACACACTGTTACTGATATAGAATTTCCTTTCTAACTCGACTGTATCTCAAATATTCTATCTGATTCCTTAAATTCAATGTACTCATAGTTGTAATGTAATTAATGTTACCGGAGTTGGAAACACACAAAAATACATAATACATAAACTGCACCTAATTGAATTTATCACTTTGTATATTGTAATAGTAATTAAAATCGAAAATGAATCATGTAAAGTCAGAGAACCATTTACGGTAGAAACGTATTTCGTACGTCTCCAGCAAGGTTTGTTTACAAAGGTCAGTCATTAAATCTGAAATATAGCTGAAACAATTTTTAACATTGCCTGTATTCCCCAAGGGGTCAGGCAGAGGTGTTATAGGCACTCCTACACCCACATTTTGCCAGTTGGTATGTTTAAATCCCATATAATTAGCGGCAAGCCCATTGCCATCAACTGGGCACAAATTCAGGTAACGGGCGGCAATTGGAAATTACAAATGGAAAACCCAATAACACTTGGTGCGACCTGGGAGTAGAACCCAAGACTTCATGCTCAGCAGTAGGGTTTACAACCACTAGACCAACGAAACAGACTACAATATTTCTTGCTATTGGATCTATTTTTAATATTTTTTCGCAGACTATAATCGTGAAACCTAAAGCTCAAAGTAACTTGTTTCTAGAGCATTCAGCGGTACACAGCTTGGTGTCATCATGGTGTCACCTAACCTGCTTAAGTTTAATACAATACGTAATCTTCTGAAGACACGCAATGACACATCATATTTTTAAGTAGCTTTTGACACAGAAAACAGCTGACAATCGTAGAGTGGATCGTAGAAAGTTGGGCCCGATTAGGCCAGGAGTACATGACACAGATTACCCAGCTTGTTTAAAATTTTGTTCTGATATTGTTCAACAAATTTTAGGATGCGCGATGTGTGCAGCAAAGTAGACACGTGCACTATGACTGGCTATTTCAAATATTTTTTTAAGAACGTGCCGAACCATAGTGATGAAACGGACACATGAAGTATCTACAAATATCAAATGAATCAATAAATTTTGTTAAGCTTATTGCAAATAATGAAAATGACGAATAGTGTTCGTATACTTATAAACAGATTCAATTGTAAATTAGTATTCATTTAAAAATATGGTTTAATTAAAGTCTCATGCGCAAGCAGTACTCTTCCAGCGTAGTCTCTTTATTCAACGGTTGTCTTCTAAATATCGGTTTTCCGGTAAGGGTTTGCACAATGTGAACAGTAGGTCTCTGCAACTTAAATGACAGATATCACATAAGTATGAATGTTAAAAATTGTGCATGAAAAAAAACTTATAAATTTCCATTATCATTTAATACAATTTATTTTAACATTACCGTCAATACCAAAATTTCATCAAAATATTTCCATCACCTGCTATTCCAAGTCCTGGATTTCTTACTTATCATTTAACAGTACATTTTATACTTTAATAAGAACTTTTACTAGATTTATTTAAGTTTTAAAAAAATAAACTTAATATGTATAAGAATAAGATAATATAGATAAGGGCAGGCTAATATTAAGATGTTTACGAAGTGATTTAAAGATACAATTATTTTACGATGTCAACTTCGAATTAAACGTCACTAATGGCTTTTTGTACCAAAGATGTGAATCAGCTCGAGCTGATACAAGTGCTAAGAACCTTATTAGTGGCGAATGTAAACTGCCTGCAATGTGGAATCTAGAAGAGGTTGTCTATGAACCACGAGCACGTGCAATACTGGCACAAAACAGATGTTTATAAAGATAACGATATTCACTTGTTTATGTGTCGTAAACGGCCGGTGGCGTCAACAGACCGTCCACTACCTCCTTGGTTAGACATTGACCTGAAAACAATTTAAGTGTAACAGAATAGTGTTATAAGTACTAGTGTGGCTTTGTTCGCATTGTGTAACACGCCTCGTTTGCGCTGAGTAATGACAGTCCTCGACAAAACAAAACCACTAAACATGAACACTCTTTCCACTTAAATAGCTGTACTAAGCATATTATTATCAGCATTATACAGTAATTTAATACGCTATCACAGTCAGAAAAAATTAATTAAGGACAAGGTGGACTTGTCTCGTATGTTATTTTGTTTGTTACGAAAAATAGGTTGCAAATACATATACTAGTTGAAATTACATTGACTAATAATTGTATTTAATGGTACGAACAAAACACAAATGCAACATTTGTAACATGATCATAGAGAACTTAACTTAACCAGACACGATTTATTTTGATGTAATTGATTTTAACTCTCTGTTGAACTGTAGCTAATAATCATGCCTGTATTTCTCGATGCGTTAGGCAGAGGTGTACCTCTGTAATACTCATTTATTTCGCCAGCTTTCTGGGCACTTTTCCCGTTGACAGAGATGCGGATGAATTTTTCGATGCCCTGTAATTTTTATTATTATTTTTCATATTTTATGTAGTGTTAAAGAGCTATGGTTTTGTTTAAGTCTCAATAGAACAATATGTGTAATAGTGGGCATACCTATTGCTGTGAACTGGGCAGAAATTCTTGCTGGAAAAACCCAATAACACTGACCGACCCGGGAATCTAACCCATAGCCTCTTGCTCAGCTGCAGTGCTTGCGACTACTAAACAACGGGGCAGCCAGTTCATAAAGACGTTATAGCCTCGTGAAACTGTGAGCTCATATTGACATAAACTAGATAACAGTCTACTTCAAATTGGTAGGTACATCACATTATTGGGCATTCAACTGAGCCATACATATCAATTATGTCGTTATTCCATGATTGATTTAAATCGAAGTACTTTTTGCCTGAGGAAAAAGGTTAATGTCCCAAGTACAGTGCACCCAATCATTGCAGGACATAAAGCGACTCGCGTCTAAACGTAATTGCATCAATAAAATGATTACATGGCACAGAGCTAATTAAGCGGAAAAATAAACCAGACTGTCAGACCACGCACTGTTAATGTTTCATAAACATTAACAGTGGTCTGATACTCCGATTTATGAACGTAAACGAAGCAAAAGGAGTATGTTATGATCGTAGCAAGGGGCGCTTAGTAGTTTCTACCCCCATTGGAAGAAATCATGAGTTTATGTATGTATGTTGATGCATCTGATGAATGTTTATGACACAAGAGAAATAACTAGTGTGGGGCAAAGTTTAAAAAAAAGAAAGAACCGACCCACGGCCTGATGCTTATGTATGATGCTTTATGTATGTATGTTGATGCATCTGATGAATGTTTATGACACAAGAGAAATAACTAGTGTGGGGCAAAGTTTAAAAAAAAGAAAGAAAGTAAGCTATCATGCTGAATAAGCATAGCTGCTATGCTTATGCTGTTTCATGCACCTAACGATATCCAACATCACGCCTGCACTTCAATTCATAAAGTGCTGATTCTCAGGCTTCGGCCTTTTTTGTTTTGTGTACCCACAGCACACAGCCTTCTCGTTAGCCTAATAGCCCCTTGTAACAGAAGGCGTATTGCAATCTACTGGGCACAAATCTAAATATCTTCCATAATAAAAATCATGTTACATTTCCTAGCTGAAAGTTGAACAACATTTCATTCGCCTGGCGTTTAGATATATCATTAACAAAAACAATGTCAACGCTAAGCCAGTGTAAAGTGTTTCTCAAGACGATTTGTCGTATGTTGCATGCACGTGAGAATTTGAGAAAGAAACGCGACAATGCGACATATTCGAGAATTAAGTAGGTACATGTTAAGTTGCATACCGTATTGAGAAATACATTGGCAGCAATAGAAAAATGCTTCTTGTGTACTCTTAGATAATTAATATGTAAGATTGACGCTGATAGTCGAAATAAAGGCTCTGCCTGTATCGGCTACAGATGACTACACAACTTATACTGGCCTAAATTAGCCTGTTAAAATATTTTGTAACTTATGTCTAAGTTTCTTTAAATCAGTGATTATTATTATTAAGTACTAGGTACAACTTATTTTAGGCTAATTTAAGGTTATGGGAACATGGAATTCGTATCCGGGTCTTGAATGTTTGTACCCATAACCTTAAAGTTACTTAGTGTGTATAACAAAAGGGGCTATTTACTTAGGACTCTGGCCGGCCTTCCTATGAAGAGTGAATATTGTGATAATTATTTTGTTTTTCGTTCTGATTGAATAAAATTAAGACATGACGAGCTGTCATACGACTACAACAATAGAGTAAATTGAATAGGAGATGAGAATTTTGTTATCACCATTTTAAGCGTATCTCAGGCGCAATACAAGTTCCTTCCGATAGGGATCCCGGTCTTGCTTCATATCCACGTAAGAAAACAGAATTTTGTCTGTCTATGCAAATAAATTTCAAATTATCATCAAACCTAAGACCCTAAAACATCAATGACTAAGTATTTTTTCTTATCCTTCCGACACAGGAAACACGTTATGCGGTCATTGGCTTTATTGAATACACAAAATACATACAATTATACTTTTTAAACGGAAACAAAATACCATATAACATGGATCTTTTACCATTCAATACTACGAATGTTTGAACGGAAATTAAAAGATGGGAATCTCAGAAAATCCTATCGGCCGCACAGTTTTTTGGTACTAAATTTGTCAAGTTTCATGAGTTTTCTTGTTCGCTTACAGAAAACACACAATTCGTAAAGTTGGGTGATATAGTCGTAGTATTGAATTAAGAACATATATACCTATATGTTCTTCACTCTAGGTATTGTCACAATAACACATAATTTTATGACATATTTTTGTGTTTTAACAGATGTATAAACGTAGACGAAGCGAAAGGAGTTTGTAAGGATCGTAGCAGATGGTGTTCTGTAGTTTCGTATGTCAATATGTATGGCGAGTGAGTTTACATATGTATGTATGTATGGTAAGTATTACTTACATGCAATTTTACAGGCAGAAAGATCCATCATATTTTCCTCGCAATTATTTCAGTTGTACATACTGCTATTTGTTTCAAACTCACATCCGTTGTACCGGACGGCTTTGAGCGATATATGTACTTAAGTGCATACTTCCACTGTTGCGATAGGGTGGTTAGGAAACCCTGAGAAATTGATCAATGGATTTTTGCTCTAATAATTCCCACAATTAAAACCTCTATATAAACTAATGAAGCAAAGCTGTTGGCAGTATTGTCTTTACGTTTTCATATCGAGAGCGTATTAGGTGTTTAGTTATTCGTGATTATTTAAAAATGATTTCCAAAGTAAGTTCCTTGTTTATTTTCTTTCTTGATCTGTGCATATTGTTATAGCTGGTTGGATTTGAGTCCGATTTACTTTTTGTTAACACTTTAATTGCCAAACAACAAGACACAATAGAAAATGTATTGTTTGTCGGTCATTTGGCGTTTAAGGTGTTAAGCAATATAATCTAATATTTTGTGTTTACAAAAAAAGAAATTGAAATTTTGTCATTAACAGTCTGGATTTGTGCCCAGTTGATGGCAATAGGCTCGCTCCCTATTACATGAGACTTAAAATATAAGTCGCAAAATGTGGGTGCTACTATTGGTGCCCAATCCATCGGAGAATACAGACGTCATCTATGTTGTTTTATATTACTATAAAGTGTTAACATTTCTTGTTTTGCGTAACTAGCCAAATAAGAAATGTCTCTATAAAAGAATGTCTAAAGAATGTCAGATTCCTAAGATATATTAATACAAACCTTAGCTTTGTGCGTTGCGTTCACCTTTATTTAACTACATATTTCCATAATTCTATAATATTATCTCATAATTATTATAGTGACCTACACCACATAACAATTATGATTTAATTTACCCCTAATTAACGTTTATATAACACCATTATTTTTAACTAGCCGCCGTAACGTTATCATAAAAATGTTTATTATTGAAATAACTGGATACAATTTCAACTAACAGTGCTCCAAAAAGTCAATTGTGAAAAGTAGATAGTTATGGAGCAAATTAGAATATTTATAATAAACGTAACGTAGAGTTATAAAATATTGTCGAAAATTTTGTCTCGTTGGTCTAATGGACGCAAGCGCTACTGCTGAACGTAAGGTCCTGGGTTCGATTCCTATGTCGGACGAAGTGTAATAGGGTTTTCCCATCAGGAATTTACGAGTAGCTGTCCGAAGTCGAAACGTGGGTTACCATAAGGTACACCTCTGCCTAACCTTTCGGGGATTATAGACGTGATGTTATGTTTTAATACAATTGTAATACAATGTATAATTATATCGATAATTTTTTATAGATACCTGTTCTAGTGGTCGCAAACGCGACTGCTAAGCATCAGGCCCTGAGTTCGATTTCCGGGTTGCGCAATGAGATATTGGGATTTTTCAATAGGAATTTCTTAGTAGCAGCCTGGGGTCTGGATATGTGCCAAGTTGATTTCAATAAACACACACGCTATTAATTGGGACTTAAAAACATAACTCGTGGAGTGTAGGTGTTTTTTACACTTCTGCCCAACCCTATCGGGACAGACGTGTAATGTGTATTAATACAGTTACAATTGAAGAATAAATCTGACAAGAATCAAAAAGTACTTTAGTTTCTTTTTTTTTTTTACAGATCCTGACTTTGTTCGCGGTGGTGTCTGCCTGCCAGGCCATCTTCCCGTTCCACCACCACCACCACCATCAACCGGCAGTCTCCCACCAGGAGTTGCAAAAGCACGACGGCCCACACCACCCGATAGCGATCCACCACCATCAGCCCATACACCACCACCAGCCGATCATCCCGATCCACCACCACGTGCCGCTGCTCCACCACCACGTTCCTCAACCAATCCCCATTCACCACATACCGCACCACGACCATTATGTAAGTGTTAGAAACTTACCATTAACATATTAAATTGTTAGGGCTAAAAAATAGTCGCAGAGACTTCTATTGATTAGCGTCTTCAACGACAAATAATAATAATAATATGCTGGACAATCCACACAGCATCATCTAGCCCCAAGCTAAGCAGAGCTTGTGTTTTGGGTACTAGATGACTGATATACTTAATACAATACATTACATAGATAGATATTTTTTATTATACATAGCAAATACCCAGAACACCCGCAAATCTTAGTAGATCGTTCAAACAAATGTCCCAAGGCGGAATCGAAGCCAAAATACATATCGATTCATTGTTTGTTTTGGACTGAAGTCGCAGTTTGAGAGTACAGAAGCGAATACAGCAACTGCAACTCCTATCCAGACGTTTGTGTACTTAGTATCAAGTATTCTAGCTACTCAGGACTACATAGTTAACAGGGTTTGCCACTGCAATAAGACCTTTATCGTAATGAACTGCAACATCTTCGTGCTTCCACCATTTGATACCAAGAACAGATCATAATTATCTTGATAAGAATTAAACCTGTCCTGTCCTCTTACAAGTGCTACAAACACTAAAGATTTTTACCTCGTCTTTTAGAATTGAAAATGCACAGACATTGCCTTACCAATATTAGTCGAAACATAAATTATTCAACAAACTCCTCGAGGAGTAATTGCATAGTAAAATATTCCGTAAAGCAAGCGAAAGGTTTGCGGTTCCATTAAGTTACTTCCTGTATACATAGTCCAGTTTTTATGTGCCAATATTTATGTGTAGGTAAAGGTACCGCTTATAAACACATAAAATGCTTTTACTGTCAATAACTGTCACGAAAATCTGGGTTTAATCATTCTACTGTTGCTAATCGACTACGAGCGTGATAGTATTTATTCAAACGTGAGTAACAATATAGCTAGGTATACAAACTTTCGGGTTCTTTGTAGTGATTTTTGTATAGACAGAATTACTCGTAAGTCAAATGTACCTAGATTTATCTCTCAATACAAAAGCGAATGTCCTTTGAACAAAACAAGTGAATGTGCTTAGTTGTTCTTGGGCGACGTACTTTTGAAATCTTACCAAGCCGTTAACAAAACAGCCAACAGCAAGACTGGTCAATATTGCGTAAAAAATGGTAATTAATTCAAAATGGACATTTAACACAATTGAGTGCAAGTGCGACAGCTATGTTCGTGAAGTTTATGGTTTGACAAAGCGGGCAAAGTGTTTATGTTAAAAAATCTTAGTTGTAGGTCAAAGTTTAAAACTACACCCGGTAAAGACTCTCCCCCTATTACAAAGTACCCACTGCGGGTTTCGAAACGTACCATACCCACTTCTAGTAACCTTTCTGGGAAATATGACGATGCTATTATATAACGTGTTTTGTATCCCATCACTCTAGGGTTATATTACATAAGTAAAAAAAAAAACAAAAAGTCCTAGAATATGTGGTCCAAGAATTCATAGTTCCGAAGATATCATGTGTCTAAGTTTCATAGATAAATACGAGTATTTCATTTTCATTGAAACATTCATATTTAAAGCTGAGATTCCTTGAGATGGTCTCATTTCTACTGTAGAGTTATGAGATATAAAAAATACACCTTTTATAACACATTTGTACGATGGATCTCCAGGCGTTCCCCGAGTACAAATTCGCGTACTCCGTGCACGACCACCACACCGGTGACGTCAAGTCCCAGCACGAGCTGCGCCACGGAGACATCGTTAAGGGAGGCTACGAGCTGATCGAGCCCGACGGCAGGTACAGGAAGGTGGAGTACAAGGCTGATGACCACACCGGGTAAGTTTGCGGCGATGATTTTTGTTTTTTTAAGTGCAATTCTTTTGTTTTTTGCTGTTACAGCTTTCCTTTGTTTTTGCTCAAATATGTCCTCTATTACTTGTTTATTTGTATGTAGCTTGTAAAAGTATTGTAAAATCACATTCACTAGTTCCAAATAGCTTAGTGTATCGCTACACATGTTTGTACTGCTATATATTATTACCTGCTGTATATTAACCACATCACATCCGCCATATGAATTAACTATCAAAAAAAATTGTTTTAGTTTCAACGCCATCGTGCACCATTCGTCGCCTCATCATCATGTTCATCTGTCCCAGCACCACATTTGAACGTGACGTCACTAAGGCGACCAGAACTGACTGCTGCTCGAACAAGACTGACTCTACGCCCGTTGTACTGAATTCTGTAAAATACTGCTTTTGTACGCAAATTAAAATTAGCGCTAATTTTATAATTAAGACTTTTTGTCCCGCTTGATGGTTCCGTCTCTATGTTTTGTTAGATATATTTTCGTTCAACTTTTGTAGGTACTAAATCATCTTTCTCTTGCTCGTATCTTCATTTATTTCGAGTCAGGCAACATGTCTATTTCTACCAAAGGACTATTGAGATAATTTCAAATAGATAGTTATCTCAATAGTCCTTCCTACTCATATCATCTTTCACACAATCAATCCAACGGTTCTTTGATATCTTCTACTCTTGTAGTAGGCACTGAATATAATTTTTAAATTCGGTATGAAGACTCAATGATATTGGTTTATTGGTTTTTATTGGTAGAAAACTTAAAGTAAACAGTTACAAAAGGAATCAGAATTAGAGCTAACATTTTAGAAAGAAGGACCTCTTCTCAATCCTTCGAGGAATACAGGCGTGGTGTAATATATATTTTTTTAGACAGAAGTTATTTATCTGTTAACTGTGGAACCCCATCTTGAATCTGCCGATTATCTGTCGGATTTTTTTCTAACATTACAGTTACAGTTAGTTAGTGTTTTTATTAATATGCGTTGTTCCGCACTGGGTTGGGGTCGGCTTCCAGTCCAACCGGATGCAACTGAACACCAGTATTTTACATGGAGCTACTGCCTATCTGACCTCGACAACCCAGTTACTGGGCAACACTATAGCTCTTGGTAAGAATGGTTGTCAGACTTTCGAGCTTCTGGCTACCCGTAACGACTATCAAAGATCTGTAAATGACATCCGGGATCAACGGCTTAACGTGCTTTCCGAGGCACGGAAGATTCTCGATAAGTAACGAATGGTTGCCCACCCACAGACTGTCCTCGGCAAGCGTAGCTCATCCTTTGATCAACGTTTTTATTTAGCCACGAGCTCCTCAGGCATAGTACCTTGTCATTCTATTCAATATATTAAATTTGAATGTAATTCTGTCTCATCCATATTTAGAACAATATGTTCAACTTTAAATCAGGTTTCTGTCAGAAAAGCAAAACAATTAGTTGTTTTTTATAGAATTTATTGATTGAAACGCCAATTATTATTGGTCCTGAGTATCTACTTAATGTCTTTATAGCTTGGGCCGATTGTAGAAATAGGCCAATCGAGATCTGCCTGGGCACATTATGATACGCTGCCATTTCGTGATTTGTCAGTCTAAAAACCATAACGAAGCTTAACGTTTGACGATTTGCCCGGCCACGTTTGGACATATCTTTTCTGTGGAGTGACGAAAGTTCTAGTATGGACGAATAAAAGTGGCCCCTAACTGTCGTACTAGGATTACAACGATTACGATGACATACGAGCGCGATTTTGAGATTTATAGGAAATTGGTCGCAGTTACTAGTAGTGGCGAGAGGTCATTTTCGTAAGCCAGGAAAAAATACTCATTAGAAATTTGAGTTTTTATCCCAAACGATGTAAACGTAGTGTAGAACGCCCTCTGACCAGGTGGGATGACGATCTGCGAAAGACTGCAGGCAGATTCTGGATGCGGCAAGCTGAAGACAGGGCGCTATGGCGCTCATTAGGAGAGGGCTATGTTCAGCAGTGGACTAATATGGCCTTATGATGTGATGTGATGATGATGTTATGGTGTACGAGTATAATGCCAAATAAAATCTATAGGTACCTACACTCAAGGAACGTATATAAACTTTTCCAGAGCGAAGTGTCCATTCGTAGTGTTTATTCCTACCGGCTTTACTTTGGAGATTCGGAAGATTCGGAATTCCGATATCCGGGGATCGTTGTTCCTTATTTCATGATTTGGTGGTTTTTCGTTCGTTTTTTACAGAAACGAAAATTTCACCATATGATGCTACCATTATCCCAATTTACTTCGGGCAGCGCGCCATGTCTTCTTGTATACATCTCAAGTAAACATCGTACATCACTATTCATATCGACATTCTACTGGCACATGCTTATTTAAAGTCAGCGGAGGGCATATTTTTCTTCCATAAATTGATACAATATAAGAGACTTACATTTTGATGTTAAGTGTAAAAACGATCATTTCGTCATGCCCTATTAACAGCGGATATTTTACACGGAGTGACTGCATATCTGACCCCCAAAACTCAGTTATTTACCACCTTTGGTAAGACTGGTTGTTAGACTTTTGGGCTTCTTACTACCCGTAACGATTGTCAGAGATCTACTAATGACATACAAGACCAACTGCTTAATTTGCTGACCAAGGCATGGAGGTGTATTGGTATGTAGTGGATAGTCACCCATCCATTGAACAACCTTGGCAAGCCTAACTTAACTTTTATCTACCTCTGCGTTGGTTTTTATTTATAATCCCAAGAAAAAAAGTAAGAAATTGATTTAAAATAATGGTTTTTAATGAGTTTGAGAACCTTAACATGAAAATGGGATATAAATATAGAAATAGTTTCCCAAGAGGTACCTATTCCCATTTTTTATAAAGGGTGATCATCTTAAAAGATAATATGTCGACTAATTTAATCATTTTGTACACATAATTATTTGGTAGCACTTCACACATACAAGCTAGCTTGCTGTGATCCTTTATCTAGGCGCCAAAACTAGCCTTCACTAACTCATCATCATCATCATCCTCTTGCCTTTATCGCAATTTCATTTGGGGTCGGCGCAGCATGTCTTCTTCTTCCATACATCTTTATTTCCCGTTATCTCAGAAGTCACCTCCTTCTTAGCTATATCAACTTTTACACAATCCATCCATCGTTTCCTGGGTCTCCCTCTACTTTTGTAACCCTCTACATTCATACTCAAAACTTTCCTCACAACATGATCCTCATTCCTTCGCATCATGTGTCCATACCATGACAGCCGATTTCCACACAACTTCTCTGTCACAGGCGCCACTTTCAGACTTCCTCTTATATAATATACTCATTTCTTATTCTATCCATTCGCGTAACACCACACATCCAGTGGCGGACTAACAGGGGGGTGGAAGGGGCGGCCTGCCCCGGGCCTCCGGTGTTGGGGGGCCCCCAAATGCCTCCGCATTCCCCTGATCAAATCCTAAACAAGACTTTAAAAATGTGCTAAGTACCTAACCTACATAATTTAATCAAGATCGAAACACTACAGCCATCTAGACTTTTTACGCGGTACTAATATTTTTAACTTTGCTGAACCCGTCCAATACGCTGGGGGAATTAATTTCACTTGCCAGATATTAACGAAATAAACATAAACACTACATAAAAATGTGAACTCAATAAAAAGCTTGTAAAACTACATTTTTATAAGCTTAATGAGAGGCCTCATTTTTTTTAAATGAGGCCCCTCATTCAGCTTTGCCGCACCGGGCCTCTGACGGGCTTAGTCCGCCACTGCACACATCACAGCCTTCACTAACTATAACTTTATAATACGAGTAGTACTGGCATTTCACCCACGACATCGTCGGCGTGGGTTTTCCCTGCACCCCCACTTAAGCATAGTTTTGAAAATGATAATAGCCTATAGCACTCAGGAATATCTTCAGCGGCAAGCTGAAGACAGGGCGCTATGGCGCTCATTAGGAGAGGTCTATATCCAGCAGTGGACTCTCTCTAATAAAGCTTGATGATGATGATGACTCAGGAATAATGGAGCTTTAAGACAGTGAACAAATTTTTGGTATTGGATCATGTATTCCGAAGATTACCCCTACATGCAAACTTACAAACAATTTTTACCTCTTTACAATATTAGTATAAATAAAACATGCATAAGTCAATTTGAGCAACTAAATAATTTACAGATTCTTTTCGGATTATTAAAATCAAGTTGAGAATGTAGGTACTCAAGTTTAAGCTCCTATTAATCATCATACCTAGCCTTTTCCCAGCTAAGTTGGGGTTGGCTTCCAGTCTAACCTGATACGGCTGAATACCAGTATTTGGCTTGGAGCGACTGCTTATCTGACCTTCACAACCTAGTTAGTGGGCAACACAATACCCTGTGGTAAGACTAGTTGTCAGACTTTCGGGCTTCTGACTACCCGTTACGACTGTCAAAGATCTACAAATCACAGCTGGGACCAACAGCTTAACTTAACTTAAGACGAGTCTCGATAAATAATGAACTCATCCACTGCCTGACCTCGGCAAGCATACCTTAACCTTCGATCGATTCGTGTTGCTATATTTATTTAGCTACTTATAATAGAGATATATGATCAATGTCTAGAACAGGGTTAACAAAGTTTGTCAGCAAATATAATTCGATTCTAAATTCACAGATCGTTAGTAGATCAATCAACGATACACCGAGGCGGACTATGTATGTGCCAATTATTTATAGCATCCTGATTTAATCGGTACATAGGCTTTTCATAGGCCATTTCCTTCATCAATTATTCATAATAAAATTACTAACACCTGTTAAAGCGGTAATGGATCCTATCTGTTTATTCATTTTCTTCCATCCGTATTTAAGTTAGTTACAACTTCAAGTGATATCAAAGCCGATTGGTAAACAAAAGCAGTTAATATACTTCAAGATTATTATGATGATAATAATAAAGAAACACAGTAAACATACACAATTAAAATGAAAAATTAAGAACACGCGCTACAATTTACGCTAGTCTTTGGAAAATTTCGTTTCCTCTTCATAGCATTGATAGGCACACCCATCTATAAGTCGAGGAAATCTGCAAAAAATCACAAATAATTGATGTTAAGTGTACTGCATTACAGGATGCAGATGTTTAAAACCAAAACGATATGCGTATAAATACATGTTGAGATCACGAAAGATATCAATTCAGTATAGGGATTCACTGAAGATTCACGATGATTCGGAAGGTACGTAGCACTACTTTTGATAGTATCTTATTAGATTCATAAGCTGATAAAAAAAATATGTGCGTTCAAAATATTTGTTAAGATTCAAATATTTTAATACTTGCTTGCTAAATATATTCAACAATTCAGTGTTTTAGTTTCCATGTAGTTTTATTTCAACGTACAGTTTAGAAACTTTCCGTAAAGGTCGAACGCTAACCCATATTGATCGAATTATCTTATTTCAGTGATGAGTTAATAGTAGTGATTAAATTATTTATTCGAATTCGAATTATCTCATAAGATAATTTTATGAACTTGTTATAACTTAAACGTTTATTTTTAACCATTTATTTTAATTTCAGTCAATAATCCTTCTGAGCTTAGCACTGTGTGTGCTTGGCGATGGCCATCACGCGATTTCAGAGCAACGTATTAAAATACATTACAAGGACCACCACAAGCATCATGGCGAACTGTCACATATTGGTTCCAAAAAGCCTGAGCATCATGAGGAATACGTGAGTGAACTAAGCTTCTACACTTTGCAAGAATATAGTGATCGCTTTACCTGAATTGTGTTATCTATCTTCGTGTAACAGCGATTGATAAACCTTACATTCCTACAGTCATTTGATGTTCGACTGTTACATGACATGTGTCGGAAGACTAATCACATCATTTTCATTTTGCAGGCGTGGTCGTATCCATCATACGAGTTCTCATACAGTGTGCACGATCCTCATACGCATGACAAGAAAGGGCAACATGAGTCAAGAAAGGGAGATGAAGTGAAGGGCGAGTACTGGCTGATAGAACCCGACGGTCGCAAGCGCACCGTCTCGTACCACGCGGACAAACATAGCGGGTAAGTTTTACTTGAATCCTAACAAAACTCTCATCAAGTATCTATAAGTGAAAACATGTTGAAATCGTTTCATGTTTTTTTTTCTTATTTTCACTTTATTATTCTAGTTTCCACGCTGTCGTCCATTACTCGGACCATCACCATCACATAATTGAACATCATGGTCACAAAGACGAGGATCACAAGGACGATAAGAAAGATGATGATGATGACAAGAAAGATCAAGAAGATCACCACGAGAAGAAAGATAAAGACGACAAGAAAGATAAAGACGACAAGAAAGATAAAGACGACAAGAAAGATAAGGATGACAAGAAAGATAAGGATGACAAGAAAGATAAGGATGACAAAAAAGATAAAGACGATAAGAAAGATGAACATGACAAGAAAGATAAACACGATGAAGATGAAAAGAAGGAAGACAGTCATGAAGAAGATGACAAGGAAGAGAGACACGAGGATGGTGAACGCGGTGGAGAGGAGAGCCGAGGCCACGAAGGTGGAGTAGTCAGATGGGGTTATGGTCCTAAATGGGACCACAAAGAAAACAGACACCGTGGTCACGAAGGTCACAGAGGTCACGGACACGATCGCGATGAACATCGTGATCACGACGACGACCACAAATATGATATCGGCAAAGTTACTGTTTATGAAAAACTGGGTAGTTATGGTCGCCGCGACGACAAGAAACATGACGACAAGAAACATGACGACAAGAAACATGACGACAAGAAACATGACGAAAAACATAAAGATGATGACCGCGATCGTGAGGAAAGTCTGCTATGGGAGGAGCGCCGAAAATTCGATGAGCGTCGTGGTTACCCATCGCATCTGACACCTTACTTCGGCCATGCCTCTCGCATCAACCCACGTTTCTACAGACATGACCAACAGCATAGAATTGCTGAACGTAATTAGGCTAAGTCATAAATGTATTCCTTATTTTTAAACAAAGACTGATCGGCGGCAATGTAAAAATGGTATTCTGTTAAATAGTTGTGATAAATATGTTCATAATTTTTGATAAACGATAATTATTATAATCATGCAAATGCTAACCTTATATAAAGGTATTGAGCGCTAATTGTTGTGTTATTTCATGCCCTATTCTACAATGTTCTCGCGTTTACTTAGGCAATTAACACGAATCTATTTTTTTTTAATCAATCAATTTTAGATTTCGTAAATGCAGTAGGTCAATAAAAAATCAACAGTATACTAAATGTAAAGCCATTTCCTTTTACCTGCTATTACTTAAAAGATAATACATATATAGGAGTATGTTAGGATCGTAGCATGTGGCGTTCTGTAATTTCTGCCTATCCTCATGGGGAAAAGGCGTGGGTTTATGCATGTAGTAGAAATATACTTTTATACAAATACTAGCTGACCCAGCAAACGTTGTTTTGCCATATAAAATGTTTGGGGTGGATCACCCTTATCATTTAGGGGTATGAAAAATAGATGTTGGCCGATTCTCAGACCTGCCCGATATGCACACAAAATTTCATAAGAATCGGTCAAGCCGTTTCGGAGGAGTATGGGAACGAACATTGTGACACGAGAATTTTATAAATAAGATACAGTAATTTTATCTAAGCAAAATGTTCTACGCTGCTACGTAGCAAAAGCATAGTACACTGCCTTGCACGTTAGGTAGCAACAGCGTAGTATCTGCGTTGAAACACGGCATACCAATAGCCCAGTATGCTCTGTAGCATCACCTTAGTAGGCTACGTAGAATTAGCGCAGTACGCTGCATAGCAATACCGTAGAACACTGCATAGCAATAGAGTAGAGCAGATTACACTAATCTTACTATTCATCTTGAGCGGCGTTCAAAGCCTATGCTAGCCTATGTATGTATATGTATGTTTATATCTATCATTAGGTTAATAATAATAAATTTTTAAAGAACAATATTGGCTGATACGTCGGCAATACACAAGCATGGAATTATAAAATATGACCTAATATTTTAACCTCTTCAGTTGCAAAATGTGTAAAGCTAAGAGGTAACTCTGTTTATGCATTTCGGCACCCTGCAAAGGATCTTGTTTATCTGCATCACTGAAGTTATGGAATAGAGCTCTAGGAAACCTAGAGGACATTTCATTTAACAGTTAAAAAAAAAGGAGTATTCAGTGAAAGTACCTACTCGTAGATCATATTCTTCTGACAGACAGCCCGAATATTTGGTATATTTGTTTGACGGGAGGTTATGCGGACCTTGATTTGAGCTCCAATTTTGATAGCGAGAGCGTCCACACTAATACCACGGCATTGGCAGAGGCAACGTGGTACTAGCGTGGACGACTAGCGCGTCCACGCGGTCGTATCGACAAGCTGAGTCACAAAAACTACATCAACTTCAATAAATGATTAAGATAAAGGCAGAGGGATTACCGAAATATCAGTTAGGTTAACCAAGCTGATGATGAAGTAAATGCGAGATTAGCACTCCTGTCCCCTCGATCAGCCATAGTTTTGCTAATCTCCAGGAAAACACGGTAAGAAGTTCAAAAATTACAAAATCGATTGAAGGTTTTCTACCTATTTAGTTCCACACATTTTTTTTATTTTTCCTTGAGCTTGTATTGGAGATATATTATAAAGGATATGTTGGCACACGATAAGCGACAGGGACATGTTAGAGGGACAAGCATAAGACATGTTCAAAAGTAGTGCTACCGCATATTCGCGGTTAAATATACGTTATTACAAAAACAACATTTAATGAGAAATACTTTAATAAAAAAATCACAGTAAACTGTGAGTGGAGCTGGTAAAACAATGATTTATAAAAGCATGATGGGTGGTCTCTGTTATTGTAGTTGCTTTCATTTAAAATTTTCAACGATTCACTATCAATCTCAATACGCAATCTTAAATTGCTGCTTCGATTCGTCACCTCAACGTTACACACACATTACAAGCTGGGCCATTGTTTGGTTACAAATAAATATCGATCTCAAGATGTTTAAGTGCCTTGTCATGGGAGGCGAGCTTATTGCCACCAACAGGTCACAAGCCCAATCTCTGGGCTTCTGGATTGAGATTGAGATATGTTCGTTAGTGACAAACCCACGACATGCTCAAGTCTTTAGAATCACTAGTTCCAACTATCAACAAAAACCAATTAATTTCAATGATATATTTATGTTTTTTTTTAAATCGTCTATGTATCTATCGGTTGGTAAAACGGTTGGAGTTAGAAGCCCGTTCCAAAGTGCATATGGAAACGTATGAAAACCAGTGTTTAGTTAGTGGCTAGGATTACATATGCTAGTTAAATGTTGATTAATTGAAAATCTGAAGAAGAAGAAGGAGAAGAAGTAATATCATTATAATAATGCAACGAGAGTAAATCATGACGTGAACTCCTGATACATAGTTCTTCACACTATCGTCCTGCTGCAGACATGCACTCATTTGTACATGGGATATAAATATCTGCAAAAATATCATAGCTCTCCTTTCGAAGAGTTGCCTATTTTTCGGAGTGTTTTCAGCAGATATTTTACTTATTTATTTAATTAAGGGCAACCAACGAAGGATACACCAAAAAATCATCTTAGTAAAAAACTCGTTATTTTTGCATTTTATAGTGTAGCCTTAATTAAAGGCTGCCACGGCATGCAATAAGCATAGGAGTTGGAAATGCAGATACAAAATAGTTACGAACATATTTTACTACTTATTTAGAAATATTTAAATTAATGTAAAAGACAATAGAAACTACAATATTATTTTTTCTCTTTTAAGATAATGATACTTTAATGACATGTTATTTCCCGCCAAGTGAGCTGCTAGAGATAAATACCTACTATATTTAAAATATCCGTTTGATCTCATATTATTATCTTGACGTTTTATGTAAAATCAATGTTTTTCCTCGTGTTAATGAAACCTAATCCTGTTTTATAAATCATGAAATGACAATAATGATTATAGTTATAGAAGCACCTGGTTTTCACGAACACTACATTAAGAAGTAGCTACAAATATTTAAAACTTTAAAGTACTTTATTAATAGTTTAATAATATTTAGCCAATCACATGAAGCCACGCTCGTATTCACTATACACGTAGATAATGAAGATACTGCCAAGAGTGACTCGTACATGCA
The DNA here is from genome assembly GCA_905147745.2 of Phlogophora meticulosa. Classification (NCBI taxonomy): domain Eukaryota; kingdom Metazoa; phylum Arthropoda; class Insecta; order Lepidoptera; family Noctuidae; genus Phlogophora; species Phlogophora meticulosa. The sequence continues at coordinate 11,910,677 of LR990520.1, read as the reverse complement.
TATGATGGGTTCCTCTATCAGTTTACGTATCGCACGTCAGTACTAGCCTTCATTCATCTTACGTAGAGATACGCCTGCGCGGCGTTTTATTTATTCAGGGTCTATGCTATAGACCCCGTATTAATAAACTTGGGATAAAGGACGGATGATGGACGAAGGATGCGGACAAAAAAAATAGCTCGTCCGGTAGATTATTTAAAAATATTGGACAAGTATTTTTTCCTTTAACGTAATCAAAGGATTACGTCAATACATTGAGTTGAAATGTAGCGTGACATCACACGTAAGTACATAGATTTTATACCTACATGTGACGTGCCTCGGAAAGCACGTAAAGCCGTTGGTCCCGGCTGTCATTTGTAGATCTTTGACAGTCGTTACGGGTAGTCAAAGCCCTAAAAGTCTGACAACCAATCTTACCAAGGTGTATCGTGTTGCCCAGTAATTGGGGTTTGGAGGTCAGATAGGCAGTCGCTCCATGTAAAATACTGGTATTCAGCTGCATCCGGTGAGACTGGAAGCAGACCCCAACATAGTTGGGAAAAGGCTAGGCAGATGATGATGATGATGATGATGATGTGACGTACCGAGCCCCCACTCCCCATCTTTGAAAACATACTATTCGAAACATACTGTGACAGTTTTGGTATTTCCTGTTTGTAAAGTCTTTTACCCCATATACGAGTATATACGTTTTGTCTGTACAAAACGTATAATTCATGATATTTTGGGAAATATAAACCCCCCGTTTAACCCTAAAACAGTTAAAACACCGTTGAAATTGTAGGGATATACGAAAATTGCTTTTGAATCCGGTAGATTGCCTATACTTAAGAACCAATTATATCTATTATGTATCAGTACTTATGTGTGCAGCAAGTTTTATGAACGTCTTGTGAGTGAATCGCTAAACAGCATGCTTTATGTGAGTTTTATTTTGATTATGAACGTTTTTTCTTCAATTGAAACATATTTATATTCAGGGAAAGTGATCTTTACCAAGGTTGCTGAACGGTGGTATCATCCAACACCAATCACTTTTATGAAGGCGTTTCTTTGTGATCTACGCGCATCCTGTGTATAATTAAAAGATCGTGTATTAATTTGTACCGTGCGATGTCTTGCACTTAGTAATTTTGAGTAAAACAGCGTAATTATGTGATCTAACATAAGTCATTTTCAGGAATAAATTTAAGCAACTTTCACCCTTATTTCTTTCAGTTACTACTATTAGCGACTGCCTCAGTGGCCATAGCGGCGAAAGCTGAAAAGGAGATACAGCCAGAGTTGAAACCTGCAGGATCAGCGCAGCCAATACGCGTCCACGACGACGAACGCCGATACCGCTTCGAGGATGGCTTGGAACTGATTCGTAGCCGCGATGATCACGCGCGCCTGCGCATCCATGACTACCGAGATGACCGTGACGGCCGTGACGGTCGCCAGGGCCCGGTGAGAATTGACTTCAAGGAAGAGGATCACGCTGGTCCTCTGATCTTAAGGTCGCCCGACCCAATCCCCAGTCATGTAAGTTGAAGATCAAGTTTGGTTTGAGAACTCTCTTATGTGGAATGTGAGATGAAAAATAGTTAACCTTGTGTTTTATCTTCCAGGGTCACCCGGACATCGAACGTCAAAATAAGTAAGTTTCTCCTAGTGATTGTTTATATCAAAAGGCTAACGCCCTTAATTAAGAACGTTCAAAATCTAGTCGCAATCTCATCTCAGCGACAGTCAATGTCAAAAACTTGCCCTAAAAGTATGGATATTAGACGTATTTTTGAAAGAATGAGACTGAGATAATGCGATCGTTCTAAAAATACAGGAACTGCCCCTATGTTTAAGAACTGAAACAAGTGACAATCGTGTTATCGCAATTGTGACAAACTCTTTTTCCAGTCAAGTTGTAACAGTTTCCTCGATTGTTATCAGGATCATCGCTGACGTATACAGCCCGGACTACTACCAGCCTACTTGGTTACTTGACTACAGGTACTTGAAAACAGGCGGCAGGGACTACACCCGCGGCCCTGGCGGTCAAATCCTCATTCTGCCGAAGAACGTCAGGACTAACGAAAAAAAGGAATTCCCTGACTTTGACAGCTTGCTCGAGCACCTCCGCTTAAGTCGCTTGTCGGAACGCTCGAAGCACAGCGGACGCGGATACGGAGATGATGACGACGTGAGACGGGGTTACCAGAACATTGACCTCGGCCAATATGGCCGCGGGCAGCAAGTCCACCAACAGCCAAACCCGTGGAAAGCGGCTCGCAACCACTAAATCAGTTGTACAGAAACGTATGCTATAGTCTTCACAGTAATCTGTGTTAATTATTTTCCTGTTTCATATTCACGTGAAAAAATATGTCGGATTTACAACAAAAAAAACTTTTTTTAAATTTCTCGCTTTTGGTGAAGTATTTCTTACTCATTTCGAATGGTAATCTTCTCCATACTGACTTAATTATAACCAACCTACTAAAAATCTTTTTATCCACCTGTACGATATTTTTTTCAGCATAGATCATTAGATAACAAACAAAACAGTTCATGAATGTATCTTCTCGGTGATCTTACGTAGATTAAGATTTTTTAAGACTGCTTTTACTCCTATTTTTTACATTTATGTTACAATTTGATAAAACAAAAGAAACCTACACAAAACAAAAGAAAAAGTAAAAAATATGTGACTATCATTAAATTAAATCATTGTACAATGCAAAAAACATGTGCTATTTATTTATACCCCAACCTTATTAGCTAGTGTATACACAAACGATCTTAAATTCGTAGAATTATCCGAAAACGGGAACATTGGAGAGTACCTACGCTACGTTGTTATGACTCAACTTGACAACTTTTATTTATTATTTATTTATTTATTATTAAGGATTATATTATTAAGATTAATTAACAACAGAGGCAAGAACTTTTGTATATACCTTTAAACGAGAATTTAGTCTATATATGTATGTATATATATATAATCTGAATCTCGGAAACGCCTCCAAAGATTTTCATGAAATTTAGTATGCAGGGGTTTCGGGGCGATAAATCGATCTAGCTAGGTTTCATTTTTAGAAAATCGTTTTATTCGAGCAAAGCTCGGTCATCCAGGTACTGTTATTAAAGCAGGCACGATATATCTTCGAATCGAAAATATTCTTAATTTTCGGATTGTCATAATTTACTGGTTATTTTTAAGAGAAACGTGAATTTTTATCCACGTTTTTATGACTGAGATGTGGTGTGAAAAAATATATATAAAAGTCATTATATATATATATATATAAAAGTAATTGTTCAGGTCCATAATGAAATATAAACAATGAAACTGAAGTAAATGTTGTTTTCTAAAGCTCAATAAACAAGCAAATAAAATACTGTCGTTTGAAATTTTTATCTAAATTATTTGGTGGTATTGCATATAGCAAGGCTCTGTTTCAAGTCATTAGGTACTGTACATGTGTACACATGTAAGGTACCTGCTGTAGATAGTACCTACTATGGAGGTTTCATTTATCGTGTGTTGATTATTAAGATCCTGGATGTAGAAATGGTAAAATACATGATCTATGAAATGAGTTTCCGTTTCTCAATTCATATTTGGAACCTATAATGATCTACAAAGATTCATTCCAAGATCTGCAACTGCAAGAGTTGAGGGACACGGTGCTGACATCGAATTATATAAAAATATCGCGAAGGTAACCAGTTGTGATATTGGTGACAGCGACATTATGCAGATTACAAGAGTTGCCAAACTAAATAAAGATAATAACCGCCCACGTACTGTAGTTGCTAAGCTCAGCAGCCCCCGCCAGCGTGACAACCTTCTAGCTGCTGTGGGAGTTTTCAACAAAAAACATCCCTCGGATAAACTGAACTCACATCACTTAGGCATTGGTTTAGGTGGTAACCGAGTGCCTATATATGTTAGCGAGCATTTATGCCCCACTAGCAAACACCTACATGCGGCAACACGGAAAATGGCTAAAGAGATGTCATACAACTTTGTCTGGATACGCAACGGGCGAATTCTTGTAAGGAAGGATATTCACTCAAAGCCTATCTACATTCGCAATCAGGATAGTTTAAAATTAATGAAAACGAATGTCGATACAAATTAGATTTAAGTATACTCATGTGTCTATATAAATGTTCTTGGCGCTATTTGTATTCGCAATGCTTGATATTTATTATCAAAATGTTCGTGGAATGAGAACTAAAACTGAAGATATTTATAAAGACATTTTGCTTACTAGTTATGATGTAATAGCATTTACTGAAACTTGGTTAAACCCTAATATAATTAATGGAGAGTTCATTGACCCGCGATATGTAGTGTATCGTAGAGATAGATTAAGTTCTAAGGTATTCAAAAAAGATGGGGGTGGGGTTATGATAGCCGTTAGTAAGAAAATTAAATCTGTAAGAATGAAAAATTGGGAAAGTGATCTTGAAGATTTATGGTTGACAGTAGAGTTAAATGTTAACAATGTTACTAAGAAAATAGCCATCTGTGTTATATATATGCCACCGCCTGTCAAACTGGACTCTCTAAATTGTTTTTTAAATAATGTAAATAGCGTTCTAAATAATGTTGATGATGTTGTGATCCTTGGGGACTTTAACTTGGGCTTTATTGATTGGAACACGAGTGATGATGACCTACATCTGTCGCCATCAAATTATCAAAATTCACTGGGCTATTCATTTGTAGACTTTCTGTCAATTAATGTACTCCACCAATTTAACTCCATCCTAAATGCTGACGACAGAATTTTAGATCTAGTATTAAGTAACATATCGGATCTAACAGTTACTAAGCCCAACGACCTGCTTAGTAAATTAGACTCCCACCACCCTAATATCCTTATCTCTATTCCATTTTCAAACTTAAAACAGTTAAAAACAAAATATCGTTCAGGTTACAACTTTTACAAAGCAGACTATGTACAAATCAAAACCTATCTAAATAATATTAATTGGTATGGTACCTTTCATGAATGTATCGATGCTAATGAAAGGGTTAACACCTTCTACAGTATACTACAGAACGTTATTGACAATTTTGTTCCCAAATATACAAGAAAAAAATCTAAATATCCCTCTTGGTATTCTGACTCACTTATTAGAGCCCTGTCTGAAAAAGAGAAATTTAGACAAAAATATCGCAAATACAATAATCCCCGAGATAAACTTACCTTTGAGTTACTTCGTAGTCGCTGTCATACTTTAATAAATAGCTGTTATAATACATATAAATGTAAAATTGAAAACGACATTCCCAAAAACCCTAAAGCATTCTGGCGATTCATAAAGAATAAACAGCGCGGGGAATCTTGCATACCTGCTGACATGTTTATGAATGATAAGGTAGCTAGCAGTGGTCCAGATATTGCCAACCTCTTTGCAGATCAATTTGTTTCTGTTTTTCATCAAAATCCAGCCACAGCTTATAATACTTCTCATGGGTTTTCAGGTATTGACTCTATCCTAAGCACTATTAAATTCACGGAAAAACAAATTTTCAACAAACTCAAACTCATAGATGCTTCCAAAGGTGCTGGACCTGACTGTATACCACCCTTGTTTATAAAACGCTGCTGCCATGAACTCGCCCTACCGTTGTTGATTATATTTAATTCTTCTCTTGCTGAAGGAATCTTCCCCGATATATGGAAAAACGCAAGAATTGTCCCGGTTTTTAAAAAAGGAGATCCTGCTAATGTTAAAAATTACCGCCCTATTTCAATATTATCATGTTTTTCAAAGATATTCGAGTCTCTTGTCTGTCCAATTATAACTCGCCACATTGACAGAATTGTTTCACCAAGTCAGCATGGCTTTAAAGCTGGACGCAGCGTAGAAACAAACCTCGTAGAGTTTGTGTCGGATGTAACCTTAGCTCTTGACAAAAGACAAGAAGTAGATGCCGTGTACACGGACTTTAGCAGTGCGTTTGACAAAGTTGACCATTCTCTGTTACTGTCCAAGTTAGAATATAATGGTATACATGGCTCAATTTTAAACTGGTTTACTTCTTATTTATTACATAGATCGCAAACTCTTGTTGTGAATGGTTACGAATCCTACCCATATTATGCCGACTCAGGAGTTCCCCAGGGTTCTCACCTTGCACCGATTCTGTTTTTACTGTTTATTAACGATATTACTGCCCAAATCCATCATTGTAAATATCTAATGTTTGCCGACGATCTCAAAATTTATAAATCTATAACTTCAAATGCAGATGCAATCCTAATTCAAGAGGACTTAGATAGAATAGATCACTGGTGCAGCCTTAATCACATGAAACTTAATGTAGATAAATGTAGCCATATACGATTCACGAGAAAAAAACTTTCTAATACTGTCTCATATAACATAAAAGGAGCTTTATTGGAATCTGTAAATGAGGTTCGCGATCTTGGCATCATCATGGACAGTAAAGTCAACTTCAGAAGTCACATTGATAACGTCGTTACGAAATCGGCACGGCTACTAGGATTTCTTAAGAGAAGCACTAAAGGGTTTAGACTTGTGAGAACAAAAATTGTGCTGTATAATGCCTTAGTTCGGAGCCACCTTGAGTTTGCCAGCGTTGTATGGAACCCGCACTACGCAGTACACTCACAAAGAGTAGAAAGCATACAAAGGGCCTTCACAAAACACCTAGCATATACCTTCGGTGATATATCTCCACGATGTCCATACGAACAACGCATTCAATGCTACAAAATGAAAACACTGCGCGACCGTCGACTGGTGCAGGATCTCATGTTCCTTTTCAAATTGGTTAACAATAGACTGGACTGTGATAAATTAGTAGAACAAATTGGAATAAAAGTCCCCCATAAAATACCCAGATATCCCATTACCCATCTATTCCACACTAAAGCATCCAACACAAATATAGGAGCAAACTCACCTCTCAATAGGTTCAGTAAAGAGATGAATTCATATACAAAATCCAATTCAGATGTTGACATATATCATGACTCCATGAATATCTTTAGAACCCACATATTAAATTCTAAAGTCCCAAAGGATACAACATAAGATTAATTGAATTAACTGTGTTAGTATATAATTATCTTGCAACCTTTTTCTTTGTAACTTTTACTTATTAGTGTTATTCGTTTTTTTTTTTTTCTTTATTCTTCATTCATTTATTCTCATGATTGTTAATTTAATAATTTGTTTAATTAAGCATAATTGCAATTTTTGTTATTTCTCTGTATAGTGTTTGAATGTTGGTTCACCTGTTATTGGCAACTGTATAAGTCTATTACTCATTACTATTTAATTCGATATTTTATATACAGAAGCTGTTGGTATACCTTTATTAATAAATAAATAAATAAATAAATAAATTTCCGTCCAATCTAAACATCTGAATTGTAATATGACTTTTATGAACAAAGAAATATAACAAATATTAATATAACACATAAGGATGTGACATATTCTGGGCTCAAGAAAACATCAATCTAAAGTACTTAAGTCTTTATTTTAGCCACACATGAAAGAAAACGAATGAGCAAGGTTCATGTTGAAGATTCCAGTTCAGACAGGTACATATAAGAGTTACGCACATATACGTTATAACATAGGGCCTATAGAAATAGAAACAATTCTAAAAACAGAAACAACGCAATTACAGCACACATCTGAAGAATGAGAATGCTGAGGGGGATGTGTGTCGTTACGTGAATGCATAGAATAGGAAATGAGTATGTAAGAGGAAGTCTGAAAGTGGTGCCTGTGACCGAGAAGTTGCGTGGAAATCGGATCGGAAAGAAAAGATGGATGTATTGTGTGAAAGATGATATGACTAGAAAAGAGGTGACTATTGAGATGACGGCAAGGAGAGATGTATGGAAGAAGGAAACATGCTGTGCCGACCCCATATAAATTGGGATAAGGGCAGGAGGATGATGATGATCTGAACAAGACATACACCATAGACATGAACAAATCTGTAGAAGTCATAAACCAGTGTATGACTTCTATAGATTTGTTCCATAGTCGTAAAAACCAACGGCTACCGAGTAATAAGAGCGACAGGCAAATCAAAACAAAATCATTTACTGTGGATCATGGGTCCATGAGATTTTGTGTTAATTACAGGCAAGTCTGCTGTGTACAGACGCCAGCACATCAAGCTACCCTAAACTGTGCGATTTTCCCAATTGCACATGAACCTTTCATGTCAAAAAGTTGAAAACCTATCAAAGAAATTTGACACATTGGGGTAACTTGATGTGCTGGCCTCTGTACTACATTCAATTCACGTACAATATCTATAAGAAGATAAATAATACGAAATAAAAATAGCGCTCATTAAATTAATCGGATATAGCAACATCTATCAATTAAGTATAAGTCATTAATGGTATACTAACCAAATGCAACTAAAAAATAATTTAAACATTTTTTGAAAAGATCTATTAAATAACATAGGTATTGGTATAAATAAGGTGCAGGCTTGAACATATATTTAATACAGACACAGACAGTAATACATACAAGTACAATATAAGGTAAAGGACTAGGGGATGCAGTATTTGTTACTATTTAACAGGGGATCCGAACCTCCTTTTCCCGAGTCTCAGGGCGGGAGTAAGAAAAAATGACCCGGAGAAAAACCGAGTAGACGAACTTAAACCCTTTAAACTCGATAAAGATGTAAAATCAAGGATCAGCGATAAGTGGAATAATCAACAGCAACAACGCGTCAGCCAACCGTATCTAGAACGAATGAAAACAAAATGACGCAGGAAACTATAGAAACCAATGATGAAGCTACTCCCATCGCAGATAGTTTTTCCGATATACACCTACGTTTATAACTTAAAAGTATTTGATTAATATCACAGGGAGCTAAAAATAACTTCGTTACGTAAATTGTCACGTGAACAGAGTAATAAAACTAATTATTTTCGAAGTAAACTAGTCTACAATGCCTCGTTACAATGACTAAAGACACAATATTGCAGAATTAGCTGTTTTATAAGCATTGATTAGGAAAACAGTCTTATTAATTAGTATTTGTGACGTCCTTCCTAAACAAATTGGATATGTGATCGCGTGTTAATTAAGTGTATTTATTGAATAATTACTGGCGTGAGCAATATTGACGGATTTCCAATTAGTCTGTGTAATGGATCGTGACGCCCTTGATACAGGCAAAAGAAACTTAGGTTTCACGTATTAACTCTATTATTTTTCAACTAATTGGTGAGGATCTAACCTAATGTCGTTATAATTGAGTTGCACCCCCGTATCGACACACGAATTGGAATATAAGGTGAACAATCCGCGATGTTTGCATAGTTGAAGTCCAGCTAACAAACAAATATTATATCTTACAAAATGTTTTTACAAGTGAGTACTCGTATATTTGTTTATTCGGTTTGAGAATTCTCTTTTAAATTTAAATTAATTAACTGTAAATAATTCGACAATATCTTAATATCGTGAAAAATATTGTGTGTACTTTTTTTTCTGCCAATCACTTGTGTAAATTTAGACTGGTGTTGAAATGATAACAATTATTATATCGGAATACACCATTTAAAAGTAACACTCCCGGAAGGATGGGTTTATATACATGAGTAGTTGCATTTACATACATGAATATGCGTGTAATAAGAACATGTTCACACCCACAGTACAGTTGTACAATTCATGTTATCAACTACAGTTTTGGACAGCAGTGTTTTGTAAATTTTGCCATTTATTGAGTGAGATCTAAGAATTGATTTTGCGGTCTATCAGGTGGCTGCCCTGTGTCTTCTGGCTGTGACTGCGCACGCGCACTCAGCGGTGTCGCACCAGTCCCGTGTCGACCATCACAAGCATGGTCACGACATCCACCACGATCACAAGATCCACCACCCGATCCACTACAGTCACCACCATGACCACCACGACCACCATGATGACCACAAGCATCACGACGATGGACACCACAAGCACCACGATGATGGACACCACGAACATCATGATGACCGCCACCACGGACATGGACATGACGATGGACATCGGGATGAACACCACCAATGGGATCATGTAAGTGTAAAACTGTTCTTGCTATGTTCCTTCTTTGACTTAAAGACTTTCTCTCTCGGACTGTTGTTTACAGTACGAGTTGCTCCTCAAATACAATCGTTTTCCCTTTCAAACATTTTCAGGGTTTTCTCAATAAATTTAAATACTTTCTAAATTAATTCATATTGTTCAATTTATTTCGTCACAAACATTAGACTACTCCCTTTATTCTTAAAATGAATTACCAAATTCGGTTCGCAATTGACGGAGATATCGGTGAACTGGACTTAAAAATAAAAATAAACAGTCGAACATAGAACCCTTCCTTTTTTGAAGTCTGTTAAAAATAATGCTTATGTCAGAATACATTTCATGCTCTTAACAAAATTTTTATTATCACATTCACTTTATATTATATTTAACTTTTCCAGCAAACAATTTAAGTTTTCTCGTATTACAGGAACATCACCACCCATCATACAAGTTCGAGTACTCCGTGAAGGACGGACACACGGGCGACCACAAGTCGCAGCACGAGCACCGCGACGGCGACCACGTGAGCGGCTCTTACTCGCTCGTCGAACCCGACGGCAACGTGCGCACTGTTCACTACACCGCTGATGACCACCATGGGTACGTACCCTTTAGTAAATTATAGAAAGACATTTTCGCCTTAAACGTTTTCTATCGGCTTACAGAGGCTAGTCTCTCAAAAAGAATATCTCAAAGATTTTCGTGCTGCAGAACGAATTGCTGTAGTCATTCCACGTGATGACAATACAGCTCATCCAAAATTAAAGGAATATTGTATTGTACTGTATAACGGTCCGATATCCGTAATTCTACGATTCTGCGCGTATTTTGCGTACGGGTGGGACAATACTCCTCAAGAAAGGCCAGCATGGATTTAATATAAGGATTAAAAATAACAGAGGAAAATCAAACAATTTGACAAAGAATTTGAAGCTAATGTTATCATTACTTATAATTCTGTCCTCCAAAATATAACTAACGAAGCCTTTATTAATGTCACTTTTGTGTGGTTATTTAATTTTCTATTTAATTCTCGTCTTTATTTACTTTATCATTATTTTACTTAACTCATCACTAAACATTGTTTTTTTTTGTTACAGTTTCAGAGCTGATGTTCACCACAAGACGGCTCACCACCACATCATCCCCCAACACCATCATGAGCATCATCATGATCATGGTCATCACCATTAAACTGGACTGTTTCACTCATACGAACTCTTCGATCTCGACCAAATGTACTCATTTATCACTAACATTATCGCAAAGTACGTCAGCGCTGACGAATAAAACATATTTATCAAAAATATTATCTTTAATTCATATACAACCTTATATCTATTACAGATCGATATACTATAAACATCTTATGGTTATTTTGACATAATCAATTGCTTTTTGACAGGTGTTTCTATTGAATGCGTTCAAATTTTAAAGAAAATTAAGAGAAAAAAACACTATCTTTAGATGACGTTTCATCCATATGCGAACGCGCTCTTATTGGTTGGTATCTACATTTAATAAGATTTGTCTGGATTATGACCATGTACTACACTATAGCCAACTCCGGGGTTGTAAGAGCTCGCCTTCGCTGGACGTCTGGCTGCACTGCCTTGACCGGGGATACCTCTCTCGGACGTGTATCCTAGGCCTGAGTCATCGTAAGTGTCGTGTCCACTCGTGACTGGTGTATCATGTTTGTAACCAGCACTGAGGTGAGAGTGCATGTTTGGCTCCTTCCTCCTCACTACTGCATTGAACCTGAATTTTTTAGAGATTTTATTTAACACCTTGACTGCCAAATAACCAGATACAATAGAAAATGTATTGAATGTCGGTCATTTGGCGTTTAAGGTGTTAAGTAGAAGATACTTTTTATTAATCGTTCTTACAGTCGTAGATATAGGAAATCAGCGACCTAAATTTTACCCTTGACTAAAAATAAGTAAGGCTCTGTTTCACATAAGTCCTACAGAATTATAATTAAATGATTGCTTAACAAAAAACATTATGAAAGCAAACAATAACCCAGATTTCTACTATATTTTTAATCAAACAACGGTATGTATATTTAGTTTTCAATGTAATTTGTTACTGTGACAGGTTACAAGAATAATTTATGAGTTCATTTTACTGCATTATTTATTATTATTCATTTTATTGCTTATTGCACAATTCAGTTTATATTTGGCAAAAGTGTGTGTCTTTGTCAAACGGTGACATTTTGGGAGCCGTTGGTCATCGTGATCGTAAACCGATTGCCAATTCGAGAAAGATGATCAAATCAAATGAAGATCGGCCAACTTTTATCGTACACTTCCTCACTGGTTGAACAAACAATGGCTACATATTCTATAACATACCATCAAACCATTAGACAATAATAAAGTACCACTAACCCATGCAAGGCGTCGGCTGTGTATTCCACGGTCCGCAACGCGCCGTCAGGTTCATACAACGTGTAGACGCCACGCACCTTGTCGCCGTCGCGGCTCTCCCAGTGACTCTTCCTATCTCCTGTTTGGTGGTCCGATACCTCATACTTGTACTCGTACTTCGCCTGTATCGAAAAATATATACAGAAACGTATTTGAAATGCCTCTCGGCGTAGATGCACGTTAAAGACAGATATATGTCTGTCGTGTGTCGAGATCGCCCTGTGCGATAAGACAACCCATTGTACTCTTTTCTTAACAATTCTATAATTAACTAGCTTGACTTAGCCCGTGACTTCGTCCGCGTGAATGTCAGTTATCGCGGATGCAGACTAAATCACGGATTACGAAGTCGCGGATTAAAAACTATTCTTTGTCTTTCCTCATGATATAATATATCTCCATACCAAATGTTATGTAAATTGGTTCAGCGAATAGAGCGAAAAAGGAACAAACGAACAGAGTTTCTTTCGCATTTAAAATATTAGTATGGATGTTTGTCCTATGTTTTATTTGCTGTACGATAAAGAATTAAAAAAAAAACAATATTAATTCTAATCAATAAACCTAATCTATCTTACCCCAAACAAACCAAGTTTTAACCAAACACTTCTATTGTTTCACACATACCTAGTCAATATCTACAAAATATAAATCAAGTGCAAACTTACATGACTGGCGCTGCTGCTTGGAACCACAGGAGTTGGAGCTAAAATAAAAATATATTGATGAAGAATAATTTGCAAGAAACAATCAGTTAAACGTAGTATATATAAAGATAATAATTTACTAGTGATTGGAGCGACCGGTGCCGCCTGAAGCTGATGAAACACAATGCTCTGCGAAGATGTAGCGTGCTGCAACATGGCGACAGGTGACCCACTCGCGAACAACCAACTGTTCATGAGCCACACCAACTAAAACACAGAAAATATTAATAAATATTGCGGGCTTCTCTAGGGATGTATTTAGATTTGTCGTCTAAGAATTTGAATCAGAAATAAGTAACGCCTTTACAAATAAACCGAGCAACTTCTGCATAGATTTGAAATAAGCGTTAAAAACGCAAGGCGTCATTAACGCTTGACACATTTTTGAATGCAAGAAATAAGTATAAAATCTGAAAACTTATATAAACGTGCCTTAAAATAAATAAAATCCATATTGCTGAGCTGCTATCTAAGACGTAAATAAAGCAAGCCAGTGGATTGAAGGGTCTCGTCTCGTCGAACTGCATTTTATAGGGTCATCTGATCTGATAAGTGGAACAATGTGCTTGTCGGCGGATGTATGCATCGACAAAGGTCCTTGTCAATTAAAATACTTGGTAGTACTGTATGCAAACGTAAATGAGATATGTAGTAAAACATTACCATTCGCGTTTGATTGTGTTTCAATTGATATCCTTGTTTTGATTTTTTGCCCGTTGTTTTGTTATTGAAAGAATCACAGTTGAAAGTAGCGTTGCCAGGCGTCCGGATAAAGCCCGACATAGGTAGGCTTTTTGATTAGGTGTTCGGAAAAAATAAACGGTGTCCGGCTTGTCCGGCTTTTGTAAGACTAAGCTTAGCATACTTAGACCGATGTTTCTCAACTGCCCAACATGATAAGACAGATGTTTCGTTTTTATTAGTACAACAAACCATACGAAACCTATATACATTTTTTTTTGTCGTACCTCTTAATACTGAAACATAATCCTCAATAATGTAGGGTGTGCGGCCTTTCTACCCAAATGTCCAGCGAAACTGGCTGGTCTGTCCGGCTTTTATGTTTGGCGACCTGGCAACCCTAGGGAGTTGAGCTTTAACAAAACTAAAGTCTATGCAGAAGGAACGTTGCTCATTTTGTTAATCTTCTTTTCGGATTCAATTACTATTGATAATGGTCAATGTATTTACCACAAAAGCGCCGCGTTGACATAACGTTCTAGTTCCGTACATAATATTCAGTATTAAGAAAATATTAGCTTTTTCATATGTATATGTAATGCTTATTGTGCTTGGCGCATTCATTTAAACCAAAACGCAAGATCCGTATTTTCTATAAAAAAATATGCTCGATATTTACGTGACGTTGAGTATACGTACAAGTGATAATCCTATAGGTAGACGGTATTTTTATGAAAGATTACTGTAGGTAAGATTCAGTTTGTTGTGTAATAAAATGTTGAATAAATTGTGTTAAATACGGTTTAGATTAGACTTAGACAATAACCTTTATTTTGAAATTTATCTTCTTTTTGATATTGTTACTTCTTTGCCGCGTATCATTTTTTCTGGTGGTTTAAATTGACTGGTATAGTTTTCCCGCTGAGAGCATGATACCTAATCTTACAATTACATATTGTATCATTATTATTTTTATTGTTTTAAATCGCTAAACAGCTGCTACATCTGGCGTAAGTTTGTAACATTACTACCTATGACTATAAGTAACTGGGTTACGTTCACTTGGACAAGGTAGTGTTCGAAAGTATGCAGCAATGTTCAACAGTTCTTGGTCGTCATATTTTCGCTAGAGGGCACTATATGCCATAGATCAATTGATCCAATAGAAGAACATTGTTTGTCTGTTGTTGTCTATATTTGCATAGAAGTTGGCTTGACGCCGTTCTTTGGCCCTGTACTTTAGGGGGCTGCAGATACGTTTATTATGTTTCAATTCTAATATAATACCATATTTAAATCCATGTTTCCGATTGATGTTATTTCCACTTAAACAAATATCAACTTTATACTAATTACAATTACGTATACTTACTTTGCACTATACTATTGGAGCAGTCATATTTGAATATTCTTTCCAAAAAGACTAAACTGCAACTGAAATGCAAACGCAGGACAGACTAAAAACAGTATTTTCTCTAATGAAGTCGTGAAGTTCTGACTTGACGTTTTGCAAACGGATCCATGACCGGGTTGAATTGCTATCACAGAAGGAAACTGCTATTGCTGCTGCTGCTGAATTTGGTATAATTCTGTGACTTGAATTTAGAACATAAAAAAATACCACGCCTGTATTTCCCGAAGGGTTAGGCAGAGGTGCACCTATAGTAACTTCCACAATTTGCCAGTTATGTCTAGGACCCATGTAATAGGGGCGAGCCTATTGCCATTAACGGGGCACAAATCCGGACTCCGGGCTGCTAATGACATGTGTTGTATAGATTCAAGTTCTTCAAACCTATCAGACAGACGTGTTGCTGGGGAGCTTGTTCCGCCACTTTGTTTTGGGGGACTGTCTTTTGTAAACGTTTTTGACGTTCAAAAAGTGCTGATTCTCAGCCTAATTTGAATAAATGCATTTTGATTTTGAATGTTTGAATGATGAACGATGATGAATGATGGACTTCAGTTTACTTATATTAATTAGCAACTAAGCCAGCAGTAATGACACACCGTGATTTTGTATATGCCAGCTAACCGAATAGTCCCCTATACTTACCAATACAAAAGCTAAAAGCCACACGAGTAAACTAACCCATTAAAATATTGCAATAGTCTATGCATAAAGGTGGGTTCATGAATACTGCTTACATATCTCATAAAGTAATCTATGCATGCATGAACATGTCAGTTCTTATTACTACGTAGTACCAGCACCTACCCACTTTGCGAAATATTTGCGGAATCAGGTAAAGAACTGTGGCACCTAAACATTATTTCTAGAACACACTCAGTATATTCCATAAAGATCAAAGTATAAATCAATATTTTAATTCCAATGAATCAAAGGAAACATAAATCCACTTATGAAAGTCTTAGGTGTCATTGTGGGCGTTAATTGGACCGTTTATTACAACTCGCCGGTTTTATTTGGTCTAAATTGAATTGTACGTCTCTTGTACAATCACTACTTGCAACACCCAGTGTGAAAAGAAGGTGGATGAAATAACAAATCGCCAAATACGTGGGATTTCAATTCAGATTATACCTACTTGGACGTGAACCTCGTTTTGAACACATTCATGTAGGCACAATTATTAGACCCTAAGTGTGAATCATGATAATAAAATACATTCAAAATTACAAATCGTTGAATACTTCTGTACTTTTACCTCATTCTTAGGCACTTCCCACTACGGAGCAATAAAACCTTTCCCAAGAATCGTTATGCGGTCAAATAATCCAAAGTATTTTGCTCCAAAATGCGAACAAAAATAAAATTTACGCATTTTAATCAACAATTTCATATCCCACTTTCGTAATACATAACAGTTACCTATCCTTTTATTACTGCTGCAAATAAAATGTATCATGTCGATAAAATTAAGATAATAAAACGTCGTGGCTTGTACAATTGATGCAACACATAATATAAAACCACTTACTTATCAATTAAAGAAATCATAAAACGAAAAAACGTAACAGCTATTTGAAAAAAGAACATGTTTCGTTTACGATCCTAACATAATATGTAAAATATTACCGTCCGATAATTGCATACATACCTATACTTTGTTAGCGTGACGCAATACAGAGCTGGCCAATTAAATCTAGATCAGCTAGCCAATCTACTGGCGTTCATAAACGTAGGTCCTTTCCGTCATGTCATTAATTTCTTTGACACTGATACTTGTGGCGCTAAAAATGTTACGTAACTTGGAACTTTATGTACCTTTAAAATTATGCTTGTGTACCTATGTCTGTATGTTACAAAGAAGCGCTATACACTACTGGTAGAAGGTAGGTCTAGAATCTGCTATTAAAACCTAACTGGTTTCAGAATTACCGGATTAGCACTAAAAGTATATTATTTGTAGGATTTATTCGTAGATTTAACTACTTTTATAATACTGGGTGGAAAGGATATCGATACACAAACGAATGCCTTGACTTAAGTACATGTTTCTCTGCTCCCAGTGTTGAAAAATTTCGTCGGCTGTTTCCTTGTTCTTACGTTTTATTCTGATATGTTTTTTACATAAAACAGTAAAAAGTCATGAGAAAATCAACATTTGTATCTAACCCAATAAGATTTTTAATTGAATAGTTAATGCTTTCACGTCTCTTATTAAAAAAAATAATTGGGTAGAAATCATATGATCAGAATATAAATTTAAAAAAAAACAGAAGAAACGTACAAATTAGGAAAAACTGAGAATCATGTACGGAGACTCGATGTCAAATTTCATTTGTGTCACCATCAAATACCAATTTATAAATATCCAAAATGTCTCATTCAAAATCTTATGCTAGTTGAAAAGACGAAAGTAATAAAAATGAGAAATTATTATGCATCTTGAACTAAATACTACGACGATACAGCGACGCAAAAACAGAAATCATCGAATCACAAGATTTCAACTCCCCTTGTCATTAATTACTAATCTATTAATCTGGAAAACGTAAAGCAATTTAATTTAATATTCCGTTAGGACACAAGACCTGGACTAAATACTCGTATGCAGATACGTGTTTCATGTCCGTCCACCTGTATAGTGGACCACTTCGCAATGCATCGATTGCACACTTTCACCACTGTTACTTACTAAACCAAACATCTAGCCTATCCCATATATAATTCACGACATAATAATTCATATGGTCATGCAACAAACACTAACGTGGCACAGATAAAGAAAATGGATTGCAATAAATATAGCAGGCCTTGTCTCCTCCAACCGGATAAGGCTGTTACACAATGGTAACGATTTCTTTAATCCTGAATCTCATTGTCGCAGTACCTACCAACCCATTGCCTTTGAATACTTCGTGCACAATGGATAATGTTTATTATCATCTGTATTAATCTTTAGAACTAGAATAGATATTATATCTATTGACGAAAGTATAACAAGTTTCCTTAACGTAACCTTAAGAAATGCCAGCGAACATTCTTTGCAGTTCAGTGGATTATGAAATAAAACCTGTGCGCAGGTTACTGTTTTGATTGACTTGCCTTCACCTGTGCATTGTTACATCTTATCAATTAGCTACAGTACTGTTACGTACCTACGAATATACCGTGTCGTAAGAGACAGTAAGATTAGGATTATAGCAACAATGTGACGATTGTTTTGCGGTATGTGTCACTGATCCGTCTGTGAATCTTACCTACTTTTTATTGGGTTTGATCTCCGAAATGTGTATAGGTAGGATGTCGTGTGACGTTAGTAACACATAACATAACATCACGCCTGTTATCCCTGTAGGGTTAGGCAAAGGCGTACCTATAGTACACCCACAATTCGCTAGTTATGTTTAAGTCCCTTGTATTAGGGGGCGAGCCCATTGCCATCAACTGGGCACAAATCCAGACTCTGGACGTGTGACGTGTGTGAGACGTGAATGAATAACTCGTTGTTTGGAGATTATCTACAAATTAGGTCCAGGGGTTCGATTCTCGAGTCGGACAAAGTGATTTGAGTGTTCTCATTTGGGTTTACTCAGTAGCGGCTCTAAGTAGATGGCAAAAGGCCCGTCCCTTATAACATGGGACTTAAATATAGCTGGTAGAATGTTCGCTATCCCTCTGCCTAACTCTGCGAAGGACATAGACGTGATGTCATGTGATGTTACAACAAAAGTAAATCAATTTATAAATTCAAGACAAATCTCAAAAGTAGAAAATAAAATTGCAATAAATAAATCTGTTAACGTAACGATTCGTAGCGCCAGATTAACAACTCATAATGCAACGCTGCGCCTGCGCTATCGGCTCGTTATGATCGCCTACATTATGAGTCATCAAAGTATTCGGCATTCGGCCGGTATTCAGATGACTGACAGCTAATAAAGCACCTTTGTAAACCCACGAACAACATAGGCTACTTCACAACTCACAACGATACGTCAGAAGCAGATTAATTGCACTGAGAGAAAACCATTTAATTCGTTCTTACCGAAGGTTTTAGGTGGTCTACAATATCATATACCAGCTTCAAGTTACTAACAGTCTACTTTATTGGCATTTTCCCACCTTAGCTAGATTGCAGTA
Organism: Phlogophora meticulosa; assembly: GCA_905147745.2. Lineage (NCBI taxonomy): Eukaryota > Metazoa > Arthropoda > Insecta > Lepidoptera > Noctuidae > Phlogophora > Phlogophora meticulosa. The sequence goes on along the minus strand of LR990520.1, from coordinate 11,891,208 downwards.
TATCTAGATGCGACTGAATATCAGGATTGTACAATGTACAGGTTACTGGAGCGATTGTAATCTGACCCCTGTAACGCAATAGACAACAATAGTCTAAGACTAGATCGATTTTCAGGCTTTAATTTAAGATTTATTACCTTTAGCGATATATCCACCTATTGACTTTTGTCAGTACAGTATATGTTTGCTCCCAGTTTTGTATACCCTTCTAGTATACCTACAACAACGAATTCCCTATCTGTCCATTCATCAACAAATACAAACACTAACAAGTCAACAAATGCACGTGCTCTACGCACATGTATCTTGTTAATCTATTTCTGAATGTTGACACATGTATGTTACTACTGTATCTAAGAAGCTCGAATCGTGATAAAATTGATCATAATCCGGACCATTTACACGCCATCTTTACTCTTCACTTGCACAACACTTATATTTCACTTTGTTCTAAAACGCAGGTCATTGTAACGGCTCGTTTACATGAGGAGAATTTGTGTGCCGATTACAGGTGACAATGGCCTATTCATATCAGGGCTCTTTCTAATAAGTCTATACTCGCTTACTATTATTTGAACTGCAAAGCATCGAATTTTCAAAAGTCATGCAGTTCTCATCTGTCCTTATCATCAACCATTCAACTTATTATAAAATAAAATAAAATTCATTTATTTCAGATTTCAAGAGATCCATATTCATATTAAAATTATAAAATTCATATTAATAATTAACGGCAAAATTAAATAGAAATAAATCAATAAAAAAAGAAATAAAATAGTATCAATAAAATTAAAAATAAAATAATATAAAATAAAATTAACCACATTACATGCAATTAAAAATAACAAACAGAATTCAAATCAAATAATAGGACAAACACATTAAGCACAGCTCGCAACATGTCTGCTACAGCATCGCCTGATACACGGGTAGTAGGCAATCATTGCCAGAACTGTATTGGAGCTGTCCCGCACCCCGCGCACCAGGGACGCGCACCGCTTGCGCATGGTTATTATTGCCCTCTAGATAATTTCCTATTCTAGGCGAGATACTCTCTTGGTGTAAATGAGCTTTTATTTAATATTTTTTTTATAAAACAGCTGCATTGATCACGTGCTCATATTTTGCATTGTTAAACAGTAAAACAAGGTGTTGGTCATTGAATTGCAGGCGCGAATAACTACATAGCATGTTGGGTTATTATCTCATAACTTCGTGCTTACAATTCTGACTTTTTACTTCTGTATCCTAAGTAAGGTTGATATCAAATGTAAGTATTATTGGAACACGGTGCCGACTAAGTGAACGGAACTTCGGCTAATCTGTGCAAAGATCGCGAGCACAGCTCGAGCTTACAAACAATATTGTATTTTATGTTCACAACTAAACGTGGAGAGTGTGGCGATTGCTAAAGTTCTATACAATTTATTTCTACAATATTTAACATTAGCAAATTTCGATTAGCACATCCTGCGATCCAGCGTCTACATTCATCATCAGGCTATGTTAGTCCACTGCTGGACATAGCCCTCTCCTAATGAGCGCCACAGCGCCCTGTCTTCAGCTTGCCGCATCCAGCATCTGCCTGCAGTCTTTAGCAGATCGTCGTCCCACCTAGTCAGAGACTACATTAGTGGCCCGTTAATGGTAAAAGTCTCGCCTCCCATTATTTAGGGCTTAAACATAACAGGCAAATTTGGGTGTACTATAGGTACACCTCTGCCTAACCCCACAGGCCCAATGTTATTTTTGCAATGTGCTTTTCTTTTCAACTTTGCTTAGGTATATCTGAAGAAATATTGCAGGGAGTGTGAAGTGGACTTTGTATTCTTAAGTTTCATTTGAGTTAACGAAAGCTTTAGCATTCCAAACAATAGCAGTTTGACCTTAGATATTTAATTCGTAGATTCCGGCTTAGACTCATAGTAATGTACCGATACAGATAAGTAAAGTATTAGGAGGAATTGCTCGTACATAAAAACAGCTTCATCGATCGAAGGTAAAGCTACGCCTGCTGATGTCAGCCCGTAGATGGGTGACCGTTCGTAACATATCGAGACTCTTCCGTGCCTCGGAAAGAACGTTAAGCTGTTAGTCCTGGCTGTCATTTGTAGATCTTTGACGGTTACGGGTATTCAGAGGCCCGAACCAATCTTACCAATGGGTATCGTGTTGCCCAGTAACTAGGTTGTGGAGGTCAGATAGGCAGTCGATCCATGTAAAATACTGGTATTCAGCTGCATCCGGTTAGACTGGAACCTAACCCCAACATAGTTGGGAAAAGGCTAGGCAGATGATAACAGGGTGTTAATAACAGGTTTATTGCTTCGATGAATTCTGAACTCGAGCTCATAAATTACATAATTATTGTTACGGCGTGTTGAATAATTTAATGCATAAGAATATTCAGGTTAAATTCCAATATCATATCGACTGCGAATCAATTACAATTACTTGGCAAAGATTTAGCCAAATAGCCCTATGCTCGCTATTCCCATGAGCTTAATCTTTAGTTCAATACATGTTACTTGGCTTTTGTGTAACACCGTAATTTGTACTACTTTATTCAAACGTCAGACTAGTAGACATTATAATGGGCTCCTACCGACGTTTAGCCCTGCGTACGATATGGTTTAGTTTTAGTTCACTAATTTATTAGTATTCATTGATGACGAGATATTAAGATTAAGATCGATTAATTTCTCATTTGTGGTAGCAAGGATACCTTTACTGTTTACATCGATGCACAAATTACTCTGTACGTGTTTGACTGATGTGTTTTTTATTTAAGACAAACAAAAAAACAAACCCAATGAATTTTTTAATTAAAAGTTTAAATTTTACTTCTCATATCAAAAATCACAAGTTTTTACTGTTTACTGTTTAAACTAAAAAAAAGTACAAATTAAAGAAAATTGACGAAAACTTTCAACGCTGTGGGGTTCAAAGTTATGTACTGAATTCATCGTATCAGTTTTTCAGTTCCCTTTCATCCTGTATAAAAACAAAGATAAGTACTATACGCCTGCTTAGTTCATGAATCATATTCATTTTAATATCCCAAAGCAAGTTAAGGAAACTAGTGTAATTTTCTGTAATAAGATACATGAACGTACTAACAATTTATTCCATATGAAGAAAGCTTGCGCAAGCGCAAACTACTCAGTAGCGTTACACTGTCGTATCGGTTTCTGAACTTGTTTGTTAGAGTCAAATTAGAACATACCTACTGTAATTTTCCCTGTGAATAGAGTGAGTTACACATTGATATAAGTGTGGGTACTGCAATAGTTTCGTAGTGTATTTATTTAATTATTTTATTGGTTTCCCAACAATTGTTACATCCATGCATAATTGAATAGAACATAACACTAATACTAGATGTACAATATTATGCGGTAAAAACTACATGCAAAAAAAAATATACAGATTAATTAAATAATTTTACATAGACTCAAATTATTTTCTTTGCGTGCATACAGAATAGCATACCTACACAGCCTTAGATATGAACCTCGTCCGAAATCACATTCCATTAATACTTGACCTATATTCTTTACACAGCTAAACAGAGCTTACATAAAAGAATCCATCAAAAAGTTTTTATCTGAAAGATTTATTTTAATAAATGGCGGGGTTTACTTCCTAAATAAATAAAAATAAAATTCAGTACGCAGGTTAATAGCGGTCAAGGTCTTTTGTTAATTCTCTATGTTTAATATTACTTCCCAATGAAATGATAGGGTCACTTATATTTTTACAATTTACTCATTAACTTTAAGTCGTCATATCCTGTCAGTAAACGTTAATCGATGATCAATTACCGATTACCGATTGCCGACTCGATACCTACAGAGTTTAAATCATTTGGAAATATGTTTATCGAATAAGGCATTATGTAACGCGAGCTGATCGTTGATAACAAGGATCTCTGGTATCTGGTGTCAGATCGGGCGTGCTTCAACTTGACGGTTGAGTAACTCTATCTATAAGATCTGCTCGTGGCCTATATTGCTGGTGGTTTGACCTACATCAAGAGTACAAACCAACAATGTATGTGGCTTTTATGCTCGGACCAAAATGCCTCTTCCTAATAGAAGTGAGCAGCGGTCAACAACCACATTTCGCTAATTATGTCCGAAGTGTATTAAGGGGGCGAGCCTTTTGCCACCAATCAGACATAAATTTAGAATCTGGGATGCTTCTAAAAACAACCTAATGGAAAAACCCAATAACACTTTGCATAACCAGCAGCGTAGCGCTGGCAACCACAGACTACTAAAAAGAAAATCAAATTAAAAAAAATGAATACGAGTCTAAGTATTGATACATTTATGATGCCGCTCCTCTGTAGCATTGTGCAATCATACAAAATCGCTCTAGGACACGCCTTAAGCCTTTTACGTATATATTCTCAAATTTATTTCTTAATTTCTGGACTGACTTCACCATTTTTAGACAACAGATTAAGATAATTAAAAATTGTAGAAATAAATAAACTCTTGAAACTCGGAAAATGCAAGCAAAGCCCGATCGTATCGATTTATAATATGTAAATGCACGATATGACTCATATTCCAATCACAAAATCGCTAAATGTCAGTTATGTTTAATTGTTTGAAGTCATGACAGTCACGTCTCTCCCTGTCCACCGCTCGTTCAGGAACTAGGACACATTAGCATGCCCTGGGAAATACCTAGGTTATGCACAAAAGGTACCTTTTTAACCTCGCATCACGAAAGTAACCCACGATTGAACTAGAGTTGATTGGGTCAGAATTATGTCATCAGAATATTGATTGCTTTAATTAATATCTTAGATGTGGAGCTATACAATTCCATCGTAGTTTACATAAACATAATATGACGCCTGTATTCCGTGAAGCGTTAGGCAGAGGTGTCCCGATGGCCCATATAATAGAGGCGATCCTATTGCTACCCAATGGGCACAAATCCTTGACTCGAGGCTGCTACTGAGAATTTTCAGATAAATAAACTTGGTTTCTTTGTTTATATTGAAGAACTTTGACGGCACGGTTGGCGCAGTGGCTGAGCGATCGACTGCTGCACCGCGTGTCGTGGGTTCGATTCCCGCACGGAACAAATATTTGTATGGCCTACAGGTAGTTGTTCCGGGTCTGGCTGTTTGTGTATGTGAGTTTGAGTGTTTGTAAACGCACCCACGACACAGGAGAAATTCCTAGTGTGGGGCAACGTTTATTAAAAAAAAAAAAAAAAAACTGCTGTGTTTGTGAGAAATGATTATTGAAAAAAATAATAAGTTTAATAATAGATATTATGACTGTTGTATATGCTTGTACGCTTCAAGCTTAGATAAACAAGCATTCCCTATCAAGCCTTTTGGTTTAATTACGAAGGTTTGGAAAATCATACTTTCGTCATACATACCTCATCATCATCATCATCTTCCTGCCTTTATCCCAATTTATTTGGGGTCGTCGCACCATGTTTTCTTCTTCCATACATCTCGACGTGCCATCATCTCAATGGTCACCTCTTTTCTAGCACTATCATCTTTGACACAATCCTTTCCAAATCCAAACAATTCGACATACATACCTATACCTAAGTATTACATAAACAAGAACATATACCTACAGCTTATAACACCAAGGTTATTAATTATAGGATCGCGTACTAATTTACTGGACTGTGGTTTTAGCCACAATATCTACAACCTTAACCGCATATTAATTGCTTATGCCATTTATCACCAAAACTTTATTTCTGTGCCATAATCCGCACATCTTGGGACGAGACAAAAGCGTTACGACCTCACAAGTCACAAAGATAAAGAAGCTTAAGAAGCGTGTGAGCATTGCACATAGACTAAAACATTACTTATAAAGACATAATTACATACAATAACAAAAACAAATGCACTTTTATAGTTCAGACATTCATCTAAGATTGTTTCAAGGTAAAGCCAAACGATCACTAAAAATCTCATTAAATAAAGAGCATTTCTGGAAGTTTTATTCTTATTTTTATTTTTTATTTATACCTAATATAATAAGTAATAAGTAAGTCGACCTTGCACAGATAATAAAGGCGACCATTACTTTGGGAACCTCGCGCTAGATGTTAGACGGTTACGTAAAAATGTGTTACATTTGGTGCCATGTGTGTGTACTTGATAAAAACTAGTCAATAAAACAAACACTGGCCGAGTACTTGTTGATTAACAATCAGGTTTGGGAGCGCTACTGGGCATGGGTCTGTGCCAGTGGTAACACGGAATAGTTAGCAAATGGAGTTGAAACAATTAATGTGTATCTGAGATTACCTGTACACGGGGTATAATATATGTGCTAGTTCTACAACCAGTAACACTAACATAACATGCTGATAAGTGCATTAGATCAGTAAAGTCGAACGACACGATGCACTTGTCGGTTGTCAGGGCGTATAAGGATAGCCTATTTGACGACCTATGTGACCTATGTATGTGTGTGGCGTGGCGGGCGAGCGTCCGCCTGCGACACAGGAGGTTGCGGGTACGATTCCCGCCTTGGGACAAATGTTTGTACGATCTATGTACACATATTTGTTCCAAGTGTTCTGCGTATTTACTGTGTATTATAAAAAAATATCTATCTATGTAATGTATTGTATTAAGTATATCAGTCTATCCATCCAGTACCCATAACACGAGCTCTGCTTGGCATGGGGTTAGCTGATGCTTTGTGGATTATATTATTTATTATTATTTATATTGTTATTATTATTTATATAGGTACATGCTTAAGGACTTACAAACTTAAGTTCAACCCCCACTTCATTCATCACGAGTAGGTACTTTAGAATGCTTGAACTTGTAAGTTCACAAACTCTTCATCGGAAATATAAACATTAATTCATAATTAAAAATAAATTATTCTCAATTTGAAATAAAAGTGACTGGTTCGCCAATTTCTTAGTACATTAGCGCTCCATATGCATAATTCTCTGTGGCACAGAAGCTCGTAGTTCTTTGGTGACAAGATATAAATCGCTCGTCGTACGCCCAGGACGTTATCGAGGTCCAAATCGCTTGCTGAGTTTACTGGGATGTTGGGTGCATTTACCTTACGGGCTCTTGATATAACAGATTAATGTTGAATGTATTACATAATATGATCAGCTTACTCATATCTAAGGTTTTTGAACTGTTGTGAAAGAGTACGTAATAGAAATAAATATTATACCTGTAGTAAGAATGATTATTATATTAATACGTGAAGCGAAAACTTCGAATCCCTTTGTAACAATATTGCGCAGTCACACGCAAGTCTTAGATTCGAATCTATTCATAGTTAAGGACTGCAGAACGCTAAAACAGTTGATTAATTTTCACAACAGAACGACCACTAAGTACGTATAATTACGTAATAGCAATATAGTCATCACTATTTCTTAAAAAATTGCGCGTTTATGTCTTTTATATGAGCCTACCAAAAGCCTACCTTTACAATATTTGTCAATCTGAAAAGAATCAGAAAAATAATGGTATTGGTGGTTACCAATACCATTCTTTAAAAAAATTATATAATTGGGCCTATGTTAAAAAAAAAATTGCTATTGTGTGCCTGTTATTCCAGCAATTTAATTGATTAAATTTGAGTTTTGTTGTTGAACACGTAAAAAAAAAACATGATTAAAACCTGTGTTTTAAAAGCTAACGCAAATCACTTACTTACGTAGGTATTCAATAAGTTCTAGGTTATTATTTTAGATTGGCATGTCCGAAATAGGCGTGATGTTATGCATAGCTGCTTAATCAAGCTCAGGATCATTTCCATACATTTTTGTCAGATATAGATAAAGTCACATACGTTATTCAAAGGCATGCCCTACTCCGCCCCATTACCAAATTCTCGGCTGTTCCATTCCATTTGGTAATATCCGTTTAGCCTGTTTTCATTAACGCGAACCTTACACCATTTCCATAATGGCCATTTAACCAAAGGTACTCGAGGTACTGCGAGAACTATTTATTACAAGTTTAGTATACATCGAAATGCCAGACACCATCGAATTTTTCAGTTGTGAGGGAAAACATTGTAAAGATACCTTAAATTATAATAGTCTTGAATCTTTTAAGTATTAAGCCTTTTAAATTTTAAGTATTTTAAGTTCAAAGTCTTTTAAATGCAAAGTATTTTAAGTTTAAAGTCTTTTAAGTTTAATGTTTTTTTAAGTTTAAAGTATTTTAAGATTAAAGCCTTTTAAGATTAAAGCCTTTTAAGTTTAAAGTCTTTTAAACTCAATTTTCACTGGGAAACCATTGCTGTTACTGATCGACTGGAGAGCTACTGGCCAGCATAGCAGAAAGCGATTTTATTTAAAATCCTGCTACTAGACACTCGTGTTTCGCCATTAGCATGTAAGCTGTAAGTAAAGAACTTAGGGGCTTGTTGGCTTATGCAAGCCTCAACCCGTATAAACGTTTTAAACGACGTAAATTACTTACTGGCCAGTACGTGAGTACATGTGTGGGGAAATGTGTTGAACTTACAGACGGAACTAGAACGAATGCAAAATTCAATTCACATAATATACTTACATCTAACATGCGCAAGTTCTGGTGCGAAAAACATCGATCAATAATTATACTGACAAAAACTTGTTTCACCGTATTCGTGGAGTTCCTTAGCCATTGCAGAAATGGAGAGGTGTAAGCTTAAGCAAATGTCAATTCATCATTCTCAACACGTGTCTGTGATAAGAATCTCAAAAAGAGCTGTCATTAGATGAATGTATTCAAATCAGCATCGCAAACGATATAATATATACAGACATGAATTCAAATAATTTATTATATTATTAGATATTAATAGAATTTACTTCCATAATTTTTAAATCTAAGAATCATAGTAAAATTATTTGATACATCATTTGCTTACTTTGATCCCTAATTTGGAATATCAAGCGTGACAATTACTGACCCGACCTGTTCAAAGTTGCATAATCCGTCTATATTTGCAATTATCTTCCATAGATACGGAACAAACACATACTGCATTAAGACGCGAATATTCTTACATAAACTCACAGTATATTAACATATTAGATAAATGTTATCTTTTCAATCAGCTGTCTGCACACTGAACTCATTTAATAAACATCGAGTAGAGGACACTCGTGCACTTTGGTTTCACTAGACTCAGTAGTGAAGTGTTCTCATTTTCATTCGAATAGTCAAGAAAATATCGATACATAAGAAATGACTACTGAAAACTGTTGTAACTTTGAATTGCTTTTCAAAAGACACTGACGTCAGGTGGACGTTTATTAATAGATCGATTAATAATCGAAACATTGAATGAGTATGCAACGATAATACTGGAGTATCACTAAAAATGGATCGAGTAAAAAATACGTTTCGTAACAGAAGTGTCGATACTGATATACATATTTCTCGTACCCGTACACTTAATTCACTTAACGATATCATTGACATCGTACAAACAAATCCGTCGGTATTAGCATTGATTTGCGGGATTAATTTCGTAAGTGACGGATAAATTATGAGCTCACAGTGTCATACCTCCTTATTTACTTTGAATGTCGCGTCATGAAGCAACTTATTATCAGCTTAAGATTTAATGCCGAACGCGATCATGACCTGAGTTAATAATTTCATGATATACTTATTTATTTAATTGCCAGCGTAACACGATATATCTTTTTAATATTTATCGCTTAGAAATTATTCACATATTATTAGTTGCCTTATTGGTCAAGTGGTTAGAAGTCTTAAGCGACTACTGAGCGTATAGTTTTGGGTTCGTTTCTTAGTATGGGTAAAAAGTTGATTCTTTTACTTGGGTACATGCGAATTACGCGCAGCACCGTATAGTGAGCAATTGCACACTAAACCTCATTCGTTTACTTTGTCAAAAAAAAAATTTATCAAATCAATGAAACTCTTAGTCTCTAGTTATTAAAAGTATGTATTAGTACAATTATTTTAAGTGACAACTTAATAAATTCTTTAGATAAAGAAACAATCTAACTGAAACAGTTATTTAATAGACAATCAATCAGCTAAATCTGAATGTATATCACGTTTCTCGTACCTAATTAAGTGATATTTATAGACGAAACTGGACACTAAGTTAACATAATGGTGTTTCTTACGTGTGGTAGTCATACATTAGTATATAGCCCGTGGTTTAGCCACCAGCGCCTGCGCCGCGCCCACCGACGTACCTACTCTGTGACGGCGAACGTGAAAAAGTGTGACCCGTTCTTACACATATGAGATCGCTATATAAGACTTTGCGGACCAACTTTGCTCTCATTTCGATTTACGCTTAAGTTTGGCAAATACACTTCAAGCTTTCAACAATTAAATTCGAATATCGACAAAATATTCATTTATGCGATATTGTTTATAGAGTGCAAATAATAATAATAAGAATGAAGTCGGTGAGTAGAATGAGATTTTTATATGAAACTGAATTTAACTAATTATTGTTTAATTAAACATACGAATTTTTGTTTTAGATAATCTTCGTTGTGTTGGCACTGCAGAATGCACTTGCTTATCACGACCCTGATCTGAACTATCACTTGAGCCAAGTTCAAAAAGTATCTAACTGTGACAATGGGTACTCATACGCTGCGCCTGAGGTGCAGCTCACCGCGGTTGGTGTCAAAGCAGTCGCAGCTCCCGCCGCCACATATCTCCCACAACCGGTAATCTCAGCACCCTCATACCAATACTCCGGAGGATCAGGCTATTCTTCGGGCGGCAGCTCTGGTTACTCGTCCGGTGGAAGTTCAGCCTACTCGACGGGCATAACATACCAGTCTGCAGCTCCTCAAATAACCTATGCAGCTCAGCCAGCCGCCACTTATCAAACTTCATCACTTGCATCCAACTACAACAACTATGCTGCCCAAGGATACACAAAAGAATACCATGGTTATGCGACGTCCGCCGGCCTGTCATCGGCTGCTTCTGGTGGAAAAACTGTGACACCACTTGCAACATACGCCCAAGCACCGATCATCTCAAAAGTGACAGCGGCTCCACTTATCGCCAAATTTTCTTTATCTCCAGCAAAGACTTCATATGTGACTCAAAACTTGGTGGCACAACAAGTTTATTCAACTGGATCAGCAGCCAAGGCGTCTCTTAACTCCTACAGCAACATACAGTCTGGAGGGCCGGTGGTATCCCAAGTGTACGCCGCTCCATCCACCGGATACGCAACATCGCCAGCTTTGAGAGTGCAACAGTCACAGATTGTAGGACCAGCACAATATTCCGTCGCTGCACCTGCAGTCGCGCAGTACGCTCAATACAGTCAAGTTCCTGTGGCTACACCTGTGGCCCACATTGCTCCAGCAGTAGCACAGTACTCCACTTCATCTGTGCCTCACGCGTCTGCTCCATCTTCAAGCTACTTCACGCCTGCCGTTCCTCAACATTCTGGCACAGCTATCAGTCAGTACTCTCAACATTCTGGTGCAGCTATCAGTCAGTACTCTCAACATTCTGGCGCAGCTATCAGTCAGTACTCTGCGCCGGTAGTGACTCAACACTCAGCACAGTACGCTTCGCCGGTAGTGGCGCAGTACTCAGCTCCTGCACTGGTTCAACACTCCGCTCCTACTATTGTTCAGCACTCGGCACCAGTCGTGGCTCAATACTCAGCACCGGCTGTGGCTCAATACTCAGCACCGGCTGTGGCTCAATACTCAGCACCGGCTGTGGCTCATTACTCGGCGCCGGCAGTGGCTTCAGTGAGTCAGTACGCGAGTGCTCCCGTGGGCGTGGCGCACGTGTCCTCGCCCGCTTACGCTGCGGTGGCCGCTCCTGCTGTTACCAAGGTCGCAACACCCCTCGCTGTCAAGAATGTTCACACCGAATTCTTAGAGAACTATGTAAGTACTATTTGTTGTTACTTAAATTGTAGACACTTTGGTGCAAGGAATTTACCATCTCATCGATGTGGTAATTTTTTCCTGAGTTTGTGTGCTATATAAATAAATAAATAATGCTGGACAATCCACACAGCATCATCTAGCCCCAAGGTAAGCAGAGCTTGTGTTATGGGGATGACTGATATACTTAATACAATACATTACATAGATAAATATTTTATTATACATAGGAAATACCCAGAACACCCGGAACAAATATTTGTAGATCGTAGAAACATTTGTCCCAAGGCGGGAATCGAACCCGCAACCTCTTGCGTCGCTGGCGGACCTTCGCCCGCCGCGCCACAACGGTCGTCAAAATATCTAGCACTCAAACTCAGGAAAAAATTAAAATTAGCAGCGTACGCTGAAACAGTGTACGCTGAAAAACGTATTTGCAAGCAGTTAAATTAATTCTCTCTCCTTTATTATCGAAATAATTTAATCGATCAAATTATGTGTTAATTGACATAAATTGATTAATTTGATGTTTGTATAGACCTTCTTTCATTGTATAGACTTTCGTTCAAAAAAATTGTTTACGTTTTACATATAGTTGACACAAACTTAAATGTGTGTAACGTATGTGCCTCAGGACATTGCGGCATACCATGGATAAGTTACTTCATATCCCTACAACTCACACAACTAATGTAGTGACGTAATCAATTTGATTGGCTGTCGAGTTAGATCCAGGACTGGTTCCACCACTGACCACATCGAAATCTTGACCGATTACCTGCTCACTCACTCTGAACAAATGTGAGAAATTGTCATGCGTTCAGCCGGTGTCATGTTGACTGTTGGGCAATGGTCTACAAACCCCATTACACTGTAATTTGATTGATTAGAAGTAAAACATCTAATTGCTTCAATTTAATTAACACAGCCATACACATAGACTGCAGGTATTCAATTATTATTTATTGAAAGGAATTCATACGATCATTATACTTATGTCATTATTTTGTCCATTTATGTAGTTAAACAATTTTCTGAATAAAATCTGAGTGAGTTACTTAAGATCTAGGTAATTGGCTAGAGGTCAAGGTCGACCATCGTTTTTAGTGTTCTCTCTTCAATTTCTTCTTTTTTCATATTTCTCTTACAATTTGATTCTAATGTCCTTGTGGTGATATAGATAAGAAATCTGTTTCTTAACTTAATCCAATCTACTTAGCTTAGCAATCTATTCGGCACTTACAATACAGTTATCTTAGCTCAGCTGATAAATAAGTGAAGGTAACTTAATTTACTGTGTCGGCACTGCTTAAGTAAATAGGTACGCTACTCTACTAGTAAATAGGTATCTACTATTTGTCTTTCTGCACGAAGACTTGCAAGTTAACTTAAATTATTCACAATACAATTACGTAAAGTGTCCATTCCCTATTAGCTCACAATGGACCTAGGAACTGGAATTCTATTGCGGATATGATCTATACATAAAATACCATAGTGCCTTTACAAAGTTTGCATAATTATTTTAGTAGCGACTGCAGGTTTAGGAATCAAAAGAATTTCTTGTTGTTGAAACATTTCGATGTTTTAATCAATTTCTCTTCAAATGTTAACGCGTTTCTATGGCTCGTAGGTAAAACCGGCAACAGAAATTACTTTTACATATGTTATAACTAGACCTTAAATAATGAGATTTAATCATACTTAGATTTCTTTTGAGCATTTCATGTAATAGCTAATTTAAGAGTTTGTATGATTTTAACTTAACATCTGTACAATTTTTATTATAATCTACTTAATCATTGTGACTGTAAGTGCGTGTAATTTGTACGAAAAATATTTTCACAAAAGTTTGCTTTGAAACAGTTAACTTGGATTACCAAACTTTTTTATTGTCAAACCGGGGGCGTCTGGTGCGTCAGACGAGTTAAATCAGCACATTCACTTACATAACAATTAGTACGAACTCGTCCGTTTCAATCTAGAGTACTTTCACCGCCTTGTCGTCTTGCCACCCTCTTATCAGCGATAAGGATCGCAGTTGAGTGGCAGCTTTATTAAAGCTATTTACTTTGCACAACAGATTGTATTTGTAACGTTCTATAGATTTTTCTTTCGGGGATCGTAGGTTTGCTTTCGGCAAAGAAGCATAAGTGCACTGCCAATTGCATTATTTTACCTCATGTTAGTACATAGACATTTGTTTTGTTGGTAATCGTGAGTGATTTTTTTGTTTCGCTAAGTTGTCGAAATTCGACCTTTGTTGCTTTCTGCACTCCAACTTAAATGATATCTCTCATTTCTCTTCTTCTTTACTATCTAACATTAAATACTTCACTCTTCCTCGCTCGCGCTATATTCTTATAAAGGGATCTGAAGTTTTCGCTTCACGTAGGTATTAAATATAAAAATGATACAATACAAAAATGTCAGCCAAATTTCTTACAGAAAAAATCCTTAATAGAGCATTGATCTATTTACGAATTTCCACCTTTGGAGAATAGCTGCACCACTTAAAGCAATTTCGTTACCTACCTATAATATAACCCCTACTTCGCAGGTGTGCTCTAGGTATCTAACCGAGTTAATGGGCACTAAAGTTCATTCAAAAGGTACTCGCTGCGACCTTTGTTACATCTGACATTTCTCACGGCACCATCTAAACTGTGATAACCCTCTTGCAGGACGCCCACCCGAGGTATGCTTTCGAATACAGTGTCAACGACCCCCACACTGGTGACATAAAGCAACAGAAAGAAGAAAGGGACGGAGAAGTCGTCAAAGGTATGTACTGAACTTTTGTAATGATTAGGTACCTGACAATGCACCTTATTTTCTCGCATTTAGGTAGATAGGGAAATTTCTGTCACGACCATTTCATGTCATTTAGAGGAAGGAAAGGCGCTTTTGCTAAGTTGCACTTAAAACCACTCCGTAGGCAGTGAATCCGAAGGAGTGGGGCTCCAGGATTACTTAAGACCTACCTTTAATAATGGACATGACTCATAAATTCAATGCCGTAGTTTCTAAGCACCTACACAACTTCGCGTCTTTTGTTGTCATGTTATCTGCTGCAGGATAATAATATAGTCAAACTCAAACCATTTAATTCAATTAAGCCAAGTATGTATAGACACTTCTAAACTGTTAAGGAGTGGGTCAGTCAGAAACACGAAGCTAATTGCCCATTCCAAGTTAGTAGGTACCTATTGTGAATATTCAAGAAACTCCATGGACATCTTTTAAATCAATGTTGTTACCAAATATTGGTTATGTCACTCCTGTTGAAATAATACATTATTATGTGAGAACGATGTTGAAAGACGTGCCTTTTTAAAGCACCCAGAAAAAAAGATAACGAAAAGATGGAATATAAAATAAGTGACGACGATAAAATAAGACGACCTTCCACTGGCCCATGGCCCCACCGACATCTTTTCATATGGGCCATATCTCATGGAGACGGCAGCAGACACATAGTACATTTAAGAAGTGACCAGTCCCGATAGATGATCCATATGACTTGATATCGAACTATTTTGAAAGGCACTGAATGATCCAACTCATGCGCCTTCATCAGCAATACAAATAAGTGAGCATGACATTATCAATGCCATTCTGAACGGTTCTGACGGTAGAGATGGTACGTTAGACCAAAACCCTACTCTCTTTTACCGTCATGATTTCAATATCTTTAAATAGTTCTCTTGGTGAATAGCGCCAGCGGAGTTTATGGTATGGCTCTGATGGCTCTTTTCTGTAGAATAATAACGTATTCCACTTCTACAGCCGATCCCCGTAATATAACATCGTTAGACTACCTACTATGAAAGTACCTAACTAACTAGCCTCGCGATATCTACATCCTACATCAGTTAATTGACGGATTTTTCTAACACCATGCTGCATGCTTGAATAATTTTCGCAATCACTATCTACCACATCACATCTACCTACTTCAAGGCGTAAACAGAATGCAAGCCAATAACCTAAATACATTTATCACAGCACTATTCATAAGCTCTCATTTATGCGCCTTGAAGGACGACGGAAACGCACAGCAGTATCTAATACCTATAAATATCTTTATTTTGATTATGCAGGTCAGTATTCTCTGGTGGAACCGGACGGTTCTGTGCGGACGGTCAACTACGTCGCCGACTGGGAGACCGGCTTTCACGCCGATGTGCGCAACAGCAAAGACAATCAACATTAGAAATAAGACAACAATTCGGAAAGGCACCACGGCTGGTTCGAATGCCTACCTTATTCGGTCTGACCACCTGTTAAAGCCTAAATTAGTGACCTAAACGGTCTTAGGTAGCTTATGATTGTAAATAAATTAGAGAAACGAAACGAATTGGTTAAGGACGGAAGTCGATAGCCTTGTTAGGTCAGATATGTTGAGTGAGTCGAGTCGAAAATGTGATTTATGTCAAAGGGCTTCAGCAAAAAATTCCGCTGACATTTGATACATTTTTAGATTCGTAAGTTAATAATCATAAAGGTTTAATGGTTAGGTATAACACTCACGCCTATTTACAGGAACGTAAGTTCTCACTAATTTCAAGTGCGCGTTAACTGCTGTGATTGGTTGAATAAATTATCAACAGCCCATCGAATCATTTGACTTGTTTAGTCTGTGACGTATCGATAATTTCGTTAGCAAACGGCTGTTTTACCTGCTCATTAAATTATGTACTAAAAGTAGATAAGACTAAGATCGTTTGAAACACTCAACTGTCTCAATGTATTTAGCTTTGAAGACATATATTTTTTTCAATATTAAACTTTGGAATTTGTATGACATTACGTATCCCTTCAACATTTTCACATATTTTCAAATTGAGGCCAATGCAAGGTTGAACAAATTCAACCAGACTTCAAAGTGCCATTAAAATCCATCCAGTATTTTTAACTAAAGGTTCGCAATTATTTTTATATGAAATTGTACAAAAATCGTAGGTTGTGCGTAGGTAGAACCTACTTGTTTTAAACTATTTTCTTTACGTTGTAGGTATTTTATAATTCGCCTTGTATCCTTCTCCATTTTTTCATCATTTTCATACATGCATCACAAGAAGACACGTCCACATGACCATTTTGGGTCGAAATACAATACCGATAGGGACTGTTATTCTATACTCCTCTTTTTTATTTATTCACGCCTTTCATCCATCTTTTCCACCTCAATGGGCCGTATCTACCCGGAAGTGCAGCCATAAACAGTCTATAGTGGTCACTGTGCGTGAACAGGACAGCCAGCCTTACGAAATTGCGACACAGGCAAGTTGTACTGGCTAGCAAGCTGACAAGCAACACCATTCACTTTGTTTCCGTGTTCACTGTCCTTTCCAAATTCAATCTCAACAACCATCTCTAGTTAGTAAACATAATCATAAATATAGTTATGCAGTAGGTCATGGATGCACCCATTTTGGTCAAGTAATATTAATCGTTCTATTGTTACCATAAATCATCAATTGGTCCTTTTCGTGTTGCCCACAAAAAAAAAAATTAAAAATTACTCATCTACTTTTACGTCATTATTTACATAATCAATCATCAGTTCATACCAATATTTAAATCATTATTATACTTTAAATGTGTACCTACTATGATGATTAATATTATGAAAGATATGTACTTTGAATATGGTCGTGAATATAATGTGACTGACGATTTATTATAGCTTTTGTTTTGAAGTTTATTTCGTCAAATTAAAGAATACATTTACCAGAATGTAGAATTTATTAAATAAGCTATATTATATGAAATAAAAAAATACGCCTATATAAAATAAAATATAACTACAAATCAAAATTATTGGTTTTATTTATAACAATACTCTATACATATAATTAGGTATCGGTAGACCTAACCGTATTTTATTGCAATATTATTTAAAACTTATCACAGCTCCAACTTTCCCCTTAAAACGTAATAATACAGTTTAATGACTGCTTCTAGTTATAAGGCATTATAAATTTACTGATTTCCTTTCCATTAAAATAGCATTTTGGGCAAGCAAAATCTTGATCTGCTGTCTTGTTAGCCTGGAAATAAAAATTAAATAAATAATCAATTTAGTACAACATTTTTCTGGATTATTACTGTTTAATGTTTTTATCATGAAATGATAAAAGAGAAGATATATCTGATTTAGTCAAAAAAACCTTTCCGCAAAAATATTCGACTGACTATGGACTTTGGAAGACTGACTTCCGAAATTATAGTTATTTTACACTTTCAAGTGTATTAATTCTTTTTAGTTGGTTGATTTTTTTTGCGAAAAAGTTTATTTCTCGTTTTTTTGTAGTGAGTCAGTTAATAAATAATCCGCTTTTACTATATCAGTGAAAATCAATTAATTATAGCCTATTTTCTACACTTAGGGGTGGATTTCAAATTTCAATGGATCAACTTTGAGGTAACTACTTACTACCCTATCCAATTTTTTTTTTATGCACTACACTAATACATAACTTTTTACAGTGTAGTCCCACTGTAAAAAGTTATGTATTAGTGTAGTACATAAAAAAAATAACTTATA
Source organism: Phlogophora meticulosa (assembly GCA_905147745.2). NCBI lineage: Eukaryota > Metazoa > Arthropoda > Insecta > Lepidoptera > Noctuidae > Phlogophora > Phlogophora meticulosa. The sequence goes on along the minus strand of LR990520.1, from coordinate 11,872,757 downwards.
TACAAATGTCAAAATGAGAACCTCCTTTTTCTCGTCGGTTGATAAAATATTGAGAGAATGCAGGACAATAAATGGTTTTTAAAGGAAATAAATCGTACCACTACACAGTAGTAACAAAATATATGGCTACAACCCATTGTGTGAGGTAGCACTGGCTTATTATTGCAGCAGGCACAGACAGTATGTAATGTCATGACTGCTTCTTTCAAGGTGGCAGTTGATCTCACATGCTGGCGCCACCACACATACTTCAGTACTTTCGACAGCTTACTTCTTAGCCCAAAGATGTTTATTAATGCGATTGATGTGCCAATTAATTCCTAAAAATAAAAAATAATGGTTTTAATATTAAAATAATATTCTTGTAGCAGACAAACTAGCAAACAAACGTAAGAAACTTACAATAAAATTGTGCCATAAAAGTTCTCTGGTCCAAGAGAAATCGGTAAGATCTTCCCTAGTCAAGTTCTCAGCAGACAGCTCTAAGCCTAATATAAAATCAATGAGCATTGGATATTTGCCAGTCTGTATGAATCTACAGAAGTTAAATATGTCTCCAACCAATTGAAAAGTCTCTAGTTTATTAACAATGTTCTGAACATTTGTATTGGAAGTGAAACTATAAATTGCCCTCTCCCTGAGGTACTTCAACCCAACGCTGTAGCCATAGTACCAGTATAGTTTACTCTTAGATATATTGTCTGACTTATAACTTAATGATAGCATCTGATGTCCAAAAGTGCTTTTTCGGTCGTACACAGAGTACTTGAAAATCCATGATCTTATTAAAAGTTCAAGCTCAGGCAGGATTGGTTGTATATACCGTGGCTGCAAAGTAAAACAAAAGAATCAGGCAAGGTCTATTATTGTAATAAAATTTAAAACATCTCAATTTTTAAACTATTGTTTACTTTACCTCTAAAAACTTAGTTGCTTGGAAAACTAATTGTTTGAAAAGCTCTTCTACTTGATTATCCAGCTGGACTGCATCAAGCTGGAAAACAGTGTGATCTTATGATTAATAAATAGAGATAGGTGAGACTTATAAAGTCTATTTCTTTGAAATTATTATACCAGAAGTGACAATATAATAATTGTAACCATCATGTTACTAGGGTATTTTAACTACCTACACTAATTTATACTCAGAATAAAAGTCAGGCGGTTTGTGTGCAATATAAAAGTAAATTTATTATAAAAATAAATCCAGTCATTATTAAAGATTACCTTTTTACCAAACCCTCAGGAATGATTAGGACATAATAGTACCTACATACACTTCCAGGTCAGTGGGTCGTCTTAGTTCCAGGTTTAACATGTAGTTTCATAGTTTAATAAACTTATTGTGCACTAAAAGACCTGTGATCTTCGCACCTCGAAATTGGAATACGAAATAAACAAAGGCGAAACCTTACCTGGGTTACCCGAGGTATATAATTTACAGACATTTTTAAATTGTACACAAACAATACTAGCTTTCTTCTTTCAGTTTATAGAATTTGGACTATTTTCCTGGTGGAATGAAGTTTTATCAGAGCATAAGATAGTGATTATCAGTCATAAATCGAAAGGACAACAGTGAATTACGGCTGTACCAGTCGAGACCAAACGTCAATGTCATCGTGGTGTGTTGTAATAGCAAATGTCAATATGTCATTCAAAACACAAGAATAAAATATTCTTGTGTCAGAAAAAACGAAACGAAATCATTTAATCATATTGTATACAAATAAATAAAATTTAAGTGTCTGGTTGTAATGTTATAAGGAGAACTTAAGTTTAAAAAACAATTATGGTTCCGCACAAAAAATGAAACCCATTGATTTTTTCCATCTATTTTGATTTAAAGACCATACTACTGAACCAAATTTTCATTTACCAAACCAAGAAAGAATCATCAAAAACAATTCATATTCGGTGGAATGTTCGTATAACAAACATACAGAAAAAACATACAGTCGAATGAGAATCTTCTCATTTGAACTCGGTTAAAAAAATGGTTGGAGCATTGGGGGTGGCGGCGTAATCGCAGATTAATGGAACTTGTCAGGTAATTATCAGTTTTCATCCGATTGGTTTCAGAAAAAATCTTATCTTTTCCGGTATACGGTTAAAAATTAGTAGGGCCTAGCCTAATGCAATACTTATCGGGTGAAGCATAACGCAGGAATAAATTAAAGAAATAGTTGATAATTACATAGCATTCTTAGTTTAGTTTATTTTGGACTTCACTGACATTGGTATAGCCAAATATTGTAAGGAAACCTGGACTTGTAATATTAATACAAGTCGAAAATCAACAACCCGCATTTAGCAAGGTTGATGAATAATTTTCGTGCCTTCTCTGAAAATGAGAGACATTTTTACGTTGCAGTGAGACAGTGACAGGCACATAGTACCTATTTCTTGTTAATAATAGAATCCAAGTAGTCAACTTTATGAACACCTTGTTATCGTTCGTCAATCATCGCAGTTATTACAAACTGGTACGTACCTATGTACAGACGCCAGCACATCAAGCTATCTCAAAGTGTCAAATTTTCCCAATTGAACATGAACCTTATTTTTTTGCTATAAAGTTGAAAAACTATCAAAGGAATTTGACATATTGGAGTAGCTTAATGAGCTGGCCTCTGTACTTACACAGTAATTTTATTACTTTTGCTATTTACACAAGTTTAGAACAATGGATTTAACCTCAAAACTTAAATTTTCCGTGAGTGAAGAAATACTAGTAAGACCCTTGGTTAAAGTAATCCCTTTTCATCCATGAAGAATTTAAGAATACTTAATTAATTTGTTTAAAAATCGCCTAAACATACGGAAAATAACGTTATTTCAAATAGGGTTGCCAACCCTAGTTGAAATGTCAAGCAAGATGTCAGATTGTCATTCGTTCGTTGTATTAATTATTGTATGGAGGTGGGCGTCGTGTTGTGTGTGCATATCGATTGAACATTAAAAGCATTAATTTTAATTTGAAAAGAACATACTACCTCGTGTTTAGTTGTTAAATAATGGATATTTAAAGAACGATAAATTCAACTAACGACATGGTTGTTTCACCTCAAACCCCCGACAACGATACCCAAACTGTGCAAGCAAAAAGAAACAATATGGCGTCTAAACAGTCGTCACTGTCGTCAGTGGCTGACACAAGAGCCGAGCTGGCGGAGCTAGTGAAGAGAAAAGCCGAAGTGGCTGTAAGTAAACCAAATAGCTAAATAATTCACAAATTATATCAGATGATTCTGTAATATATAACTTTCTTTTAGGAGACTCTTGCCAACTTGGAACGCCAGATATATGCTTTTGAAGGATCATATTTAGAAGACACTCAGCTATATGGAAACATTATCAGAGGATGGGACAGATACCTTACTACTAATAAAAGCACTAATTCAAAAGCAGATAAACGTAACAGGAAGTTCAAAGAGGCTGAAAGACTGTTTTCAAAATCCAGTATTACATCAATGGCTGTAAGTAATAAACATGAACTTTCAACATCTACCATTGATTTGAAGTTGGGCTAATGTAATTTGTATTATAATGCTTTTATTCAATTTTTTAGGCAGTTAGTGGACTTGTGGATCCTGCTGAAGCTAAAAGTAAGTAGCTTCTTAAATAATATTCTATTGCCTAAACAACTGCACTGTTTTTCAATGGTTAAAAATATTATAAGTAATTATGATAAAACTGTCCTTGTGTATGGAAGAGCACTGTCACACTACAGGCATTATTTGCTAACCCTTTCGCTCAGTCATAATGTTTTGGAAATAACATAATGCCTAGGTACATGGTAGGGGGTGATGGGCATGTTCACATCTCATCTAAAGCTTTTTACATGTATGACTCGGGAAACGATTTCTGGGACATGAACGTGTTAAAGAAAATGAAAATAAAACATATTTGATCTGATTTGTTAAATACAACCATGAATTTATTTTCAGATGAAAGAAATAGTGAAACTGAATCTCAGACCAATGATGACTCATCGGACACACAAATCAGTACTGGACTCAATGTTAGCAGTTTGAACCACACCACTATTCATGGTTCTACTGAAAGTATAGCATCTAAGCCTTCTGGAAAACAGCATACTAATGGCGGAATCGAGAAAGTTATAAACCATTCCCAAACCAAGCAAAGCCTGACACAAAAGATAGCTACCTCTTCTGGTATGCTACAAAAAGCCTTTGGCAGTGATAGTAAGATGCTGTCAGCTGTAGGGCTGGACAGCAGACCTGGTACTCCTAAAGACAAAGACTCAAGCATGAGTATCATAAACAAGGGAGATATGACCCCTAACTCACTCAAACATAAAATGTCTACTAGTAGTAATAGTAGTAATAATAGTATGAAGAAAAATAACAATAAGAAAGCAAGACATCGGTAAATAAGTCGAATGTAGCGACTTACATATGTATTTAGGAGCGTTTATCTGTACTTATCAGTGAAACCCTATTTTAACAAAAGTATAATTTTTATTTCTTTGGTCAATTTATCAATACATAATGTATTACTTGTTACAATGATACTTTTATTTAATACACAGCTGTTAATTTGATCTTCCGAGTGATCGCAGGATAGTCTGTTTGAATCTTGACTCTGAAACAAACAGAGGAAAGTATTTTAAAATTTATGAATTAAATACAAACTTACAACATTAGATGTTAAAGGAAAATAGGCAAATAAGTTCACTGGTAAATAAAAAAATTACTTTCCCCAATGTTGTTATTCATATTCCCCTAAAATGTTTAAGTACTTACGTTTCAATACATTTGGTAAGTCTCTTATAGGACTGAAATATCTTAGAACTAAGTAATACAATAGTGGTAGCACTGATATGATTCCAGTGCAAACCAAAAATATTACTTCAGGAGTTTTTCTTATTCTACAACAGTTTAAAGTTTTACTCCAGATAGATCTCGTAGCATTCATCTGCAAATCAAAATACATATGTTTTAGATATAGGATAGTACTGGCATATTTAATTAATTATCCAAAAAGCCAAAATGTCTTGCTTTATGCGGTTAGGACTTCGTACGCCGCGTCGTAGGCATAGGTTTAAACATAACATACCGAGTCAACAGTGTCCATGCAAATGCTATCCACTCCAATAGCATCTGCACTAAGTGTTTTGTAGTAATTATCCAGCTTGAGGTAAGACTGCATGCAGTTATCACAGACATCCTTGGTATCATTTGATGAAGGATCAATGTACTTCATTATACAACTCATAGTCCCATTAAATAATTCATTAAAGTGTATTGTTTCATTCGACAACACGGGCACATTGGATGTCCAGTTATAACAGGCTGCAAGAAACAAAGCACATGTAGTTTTGGTATTCTGCAAACATCAAAATATCTTAGAAAAGAGGGCTGATATAATAGCTGTCAAATAATATTCTGCTTTCTTTTTTTTAAATTATTTACCAATGTTACTAATAAGGGATTGATAATATATTGCAATACATATATACTATAGTAATGCTGAATATTTTATTTTGGGAGAAAAAATCCTTTGGAAAATTTCTAAATGCCTGACTTAAACTAAAAAACGTAACTCAGTATTATTATTACAAATTGTAAGGAATATTTTTAGTGCACTATAAGTTAGACAGGCAGTATCGGCAGACCCTACATGCCCCTGCCGTCCTGTATAAGGCAAGCGGCAGATAAAATGTTATGTATGTGTGTAGTGTCAGTGTATATTTCATAGCTGTGTTAAATTCTTGTCATTGTGTATCTCATGTTGTGACATGTAAAATTAAAAAAAAAAATGAATTATTTCTATCTTAGAGCAATGTTTCAAAGTAGATGTTCCTTAAATTTCTCAGTAGCAGCACAGTTTGGATTAGTTGCCGGGCTGGCAATATGTACGCCCCCCATCACGTGGAACTAAAACATAACTGGCAAAATTTGGATTCTGAATGTGCACCTCTGTCTAACCTCACGGAGAAAACAGGCATGATACATGTTTTCCATTAAAGTAGAAACATGCAGTTTAAATCTTAAAATTTTTGGATGCCTTTCGTCACATATACAAGACAAGTGAATGCATGACCTGTACCCCAATGTCACAAATATGTATGAAATTTGAGTAGGTCTAAGGTACACCTCTGTCTAACCATATGGAGGATACTCACATGAGAAGTAATATTATATTTCTTAAAAGAGAAAACATGCAGCTTTAATGTTAAAGTAGATAATATATTACATACCATAGCAATGACCTTTGTCCCAGATGCTTAATATGTTATCATGATATTCCAGAATTGCATCCAGTCTGTCACGTGATATAAAAATTGACTTGCAAGAAGTTCCATTAACAACAGTGTTCAGTAACTCTTGATACTTATTATGGAAGCTCAGATAATGTTCTATACACCTTTCACATATCCTTATAGGTCTAGCATGTAATATAGAACACTTGGTAAAATTGGAAGCATAGTCAGCGAAATCATTTAATATTGTAGAACACTCTTGGGGGAATGGTGTCACATAACCTGGCCCAGTTTTAGATCTGAAAATGTAACGATATCTATATATGTAATTGAATAAATATACATGGAATGAACTTGTCTGGATTATTTTTGTACAGCTTACAGCAATATCTCAACATGTGTAACTTCTTTGTTCGATGTATCTGCTTTTAATAAATTGAAATGTAAAAATAGGAGTAGGATTACATGGTAATAACTCATATTTAAGTCTTTTCTTCTACAAACACTTGAATGAAAATATTACAAAACAAACATAAAGACTTACAAGTTACAACAAATCAGAATGACAGATGACACAATTGGCAACTCAAAACTAATAGAGATGGGACTTCTGTCTTGGCGAATAATAGCCGCTTCACACCCACTGTATGTTTAGGCACAACGTCAAATCAATTCAAAGTCAGTAGTTTCAGTTAGTCTTTGTATTTAATTTGTTAGCACAACTAGACAATCGCCATTAGTCCCTCGCCCGAGGTGATTAGTGTTTACAATACACTTATTGTAAACACTAATCACCAATGTCTTGTCTCATTCTATTATTATTCTTATTTAATGAATTGCCTAGACATTCACGCGCTCTTGAGCATGTTTGCAAAAGTCTGGGAATAGCATAGTGTCAGAATTAACTTCACTATTGCCCGCTTGGTTACGCCATGTCTACTGGCTTCAGCCGGGGGTTGCGGAAAGATCGTACGTTCCCGCGATTCCCATATTAAGTGTGAGCTGGAACACCGGGGTAGTTTTTAGTCAGTAAGAATCTAATAGACCCCACCGCATCCCCAGAGCGGAGCGGCCTACATCCATGAGAATTTTAAAACTCGGAACAAAAAACAAAAACTGTCTTAGCTAAGCTTAAGTACTCAAGGTTTTGCTTAGTTTATTTGTTTCTTCGCAGATAGAACTGCCCGGTACATCGCCTACCATTGCAAATAACCTAATATCATAATCAAACCCACATTTGTGACATTTAACCCCGAGTTTTCTTTTTCAGGTATCGGTGTGGATTTTTTAGATGTCATTTACGATGCTGTTTTGAACAATTCTACCAATTTTGAGTTGGGTGCGAATTTTTGTACCTTCACACCTATTTTGTAGTGAAATTAGAACGGAAAACATCAGCCATATCATTTGAACCAAAAGACGAGAAGTCCATCCGTGTCCACCTTTTTATATATTCATAAAAATACTCCAAGATTTTCTGTGTCACTGTCATTAGTGTCAGTAGGGTCCGTATCCTGTGACTGTGTGTGAACTGTAATGTAAGTGAGTGAGTGACCATCACAGAGTACCTGGGTGACCATTCTGTAGTTCAAGTTCAATTTGAAGTTAATTTATTTATTTTCAAATACCCAATAAGCTTGGTATAATATAATATTTTGTGCGTTGTGAACTTTTGTATTGTTAGACGGGCCGATTTCCGCAACTCCACGACTCAGCGCGTTTATTGAACTTATTCTGTTATGATTACTGTACAGTAAAATGTGGTTTCGGAATCCGTGTTATGAAAAGTAACTATGGAATTTAATGAACCCACCCCAGAAGCTTTACAAAGAAAATTGTACTTTTTACTTGAACAACTACAGGATATGGCCCGAGAATTACCGCCGTAAGTTTGAATCGCTATTTACTACTGGTCTACTAGATACATAATTTCATAATATTGTCATAGCTGTACAACTTTGATTTCCATTGCAGCAAATACCAGATGAGAGTACCAAGTGAGCTTCTCTCCGGTTTAGCAAACTGTCTTCTTAATGAAACAGTCTTTGAAATAGTAAAGGGGCTTATGGAAATTCAACATGTAACTGAAAAACATTTATTCCAACAAAGGCAACAAATTATCAACAAACACACATGTAAGTGGTCCTTTATTTTATTTATTTTTGTACATTTCATGACCCATATTACTGCCAAGTCTTGAAACAAGGTTTTTTTTAATTTGTAAACAACATAGTATTAAGACTGTCTTCTCAAAGTATTATTTTCATTATGTTAATCAGGTATTCTTTTATTTTCAGTAGAAATTCATAACATGATCAACACAACACCAAGCCCAGAGCAGCAAGAACTTCAGAAAACTCTTCTACATTCAAGGCATAGAGAAGAACTGAGACAGACTGACATGAAATTAGTTCTCCAATTAGATCAAAAAGTTAATATGTTGTTTTGATGGTTTAAAAAATATATTTAATGACCAATGATTAGGCATGATCATGTAGGTGGTATCCACATGTATGTGTGGTGCTCCACATACAATGGGTTTTGTGTTCTGGGTGCCCTGGCATCTGCATGCTGCAGGATTTGATGGTTTGTACTGACGGTGCCAGACACATTGCTACTTTTAATAAATTTTATTAATGGGCCGACTCTATATAAATTGCCATCAACAGCTAAAAGATGATTTATGATTGTTAGGTGAATGGAACTAATCTACTTAGTGTTTTATGTGATACAGGAGCAAAGAGGTTGCCATATCCCATTGTAATATAATTTTGAATATCAGTAAACCTCTTTGATAAGTTATTTGTCTGAAGAAGTACTACCTAGTTAGAATAGTATGGATGGATGTGGGTCAGCACCCATACTCTTCAGTATTTCTTTCTTAGTGAAATGTCTGTTTGCATTCAAGCAGACACATGTGGCATTTCAGGTTTGTCTCTTTAGGTGGAAAAGCACCGTGCTTCTGAGAATCCACATGTGCATAGACATTGGTGGCTGACCTCTTACCATCGGGTGCTGCTTGTTCTGGCACCCAATGACATCTTTTTCAACACATTCACTCAAGCCTTTTAACTCATGAGGAATTATGCCCCATATGTGGGACATGGACATACAGTGTGTAACTCAAAAGGCCCTATTTTTGGGCCATGCAGCATACAAGTTAACTTCTTGTCCTCCCTGATTTTTCCATGTTTATATTAAGTCCATGTTATATTTTGTTACAGGTGAGTGACCAGCAAGTAACATTAGAAAAGGCTGGGGTGCCAGGATTCTTTGTCACTAATAAACCAATAGAAGTAAAAGTTCAAATGTATCTACTTGATTTTATACTCAGATTAAGTAACATGGATATACCACATTAAGTTATTAAGAATAAATGAAACTATAGTATTATTCAAGTTAGTTTCATTACGACCAGACCTTTTAATTATGGCACAATTGCAATGGTTTAGGGTGTATGAGAAAAAAATACTCCATGGCATGGTAAAAATAAAAAAATAATATAAGTAGTACAAGTTTTAATAATAATAAACATACTTACAAAGTTACAACATCTATGTTATCTATTGAAATGAAAATAACCAACCATAAAATACAAGTCTATAATAATTTACAAAAGTATTGTGCTGTTTGTAGAACAATGTATTGTGTTAATTTGGCATATCACAATTTATGAAAACGTCACACATGTGTAAGATCTATTTATTCTTGGACAAACCTTCCCTTGTAACTAACTGCCCATTCATCATAAAGCCCCATTTACACAATGCAAGTTTATTGTCTGTTGCATACCATAAAATTGAAGCAATAATTCACTGGAATTGTCTAACTCAAAACACCCTTGCTCAATACTGGCAAGTTACCAATGAAAACTTCTTGCTTTTGCATTTCTTGTATCACAATAATTGTTCTCTTTCTTTCGAATTTTTAATAAGCCGTTAAACAATTAAATGAAATATTTGGCAGTGGGTAACTACGCGCAATATCTAAACCAATGCTTCATGAAATGCTACATGCACGTACAACTCTGTTCAGACGAAGCAGAGCTGAAATGCACAATTGTTTTGTTGTATAATAAACCGCATGCAATTATTGAATTGAATATTGAACAATTTTATGATTATCCCAGGGATGTTAACCCTTGTTTTGAATTCCTCAACAGCAAATATTGCATATACATATGTATTGCTTTTAAACTTTCCAAAAACTTGTATAGTGTAAATCTGGCTGGTGACAGTATTTTATTATAATAGTAGTTGTAATCACATACATTTAATTTTAAACAATTTCTAACCAAACTAGGATACCTACCTATGTTACAACTAGTAGAAGCAAAGCAGCCTCTCTTCTAGCATTCAAATCGGTACAATGGAATAGGACATTTTACCAACACACGCATCTTGTAAAGGACATAGTAAACTGTCTATATCACATTATCATGTAGTTCTATGCGGACTAAAGCGCACTCTAGAGAGCCACCTACCACTACTTCCATAGTACAGCTTCCTTGTAGCAGTGGAGCACATTAACAAGTCCCCAGAAATATAGTAATAAAGAGAACATTTTTACTCTAATCCTAATAAATGCATTTATTCTGAAAAGTCTATTTAAAACGGAAATAAGTTGGTATGTAGCCTTTATTATCTTGTTACTTTAATATTGGATTAAAAAAACAAACACCTTCGATGAATTAAAACGTGATAATGACAGTGATTCTTTACAAGGTGCCAATGCGGGTCAAGGTATCTTGTTATAGGTCTAGTTTACCAATCATAAGTACATCAGACATATCAAAAATATTGGCATTACCTGAAGGATTTATAATTTAATGTAATTAATAAATACATCTTAAAAATAAGAAACCACAAACCCTTATTGAAATCAATTTGTTAATATTCAAGGCAACGCGATCGAAATCAAATTATTTAAAACTTTTTAAAATTTCGTTGGGTATGAACTAGTGGAGCCAATTAAAAAGAAACTCCCTACATACATATTTGGGTTAATTTCATTTGTAACATTTTGCTGTGCGTCGTCCAATCACGTATTACGCAGATCAGAAATCTAATTAAAGAAATACAAGGTCCAATCGCATTTACACGAAGTCTTAGGTATTTATGTGCGTGTTTCTGATGTTTTAGAATATTTTTTTGAGTGGTGTAAGTGCGATGGGATCTTTGACGTATTGGATTTATATTTATAACTACGTTGTACAGAATATATTTAGGTACTTGACATAAAACGAAATTATTTGCTATATTCCTTTCTCTCTCTCTCTCTCTGTCTCCTTACTAAAGGAGTAAAAAATCATATTGGTACTTGTTAAAAACATATATTAGGTATTACACAAAATAATAAAAAAGAAACATAAATCTTAATACACTTTCACACTTAGAAACAAAACAAAAATGCACATAAAATAATCTTAAGGTATTCAACATTTTGTGCTTGGTTGAATATGTTTAATCAATATGAATGGCATGCATTTGATCTTGGGTACAATACTTTTAACCAACTTACATTTAATAAGACCATTACTCTAGAAATCAGTAATTCAGTACGTTCACCACAGATTTTTAGAATAATAAAATAATAAACATGATTTTATATAAAAGAGAAATAGAATTTAACGATATCCAAACGATTTTTTATAAAAATAGAAAATACAGAACGCATTTTAGTTTGTAATAATTCATCTTGGTCTATTTGTAAGACATCTATAATTTTCGCTTAGTTCAGTCCTTATTTTGTCCATAGTAATAATAATGTAATCCGTTCAATTCCGATAGTAACAAGATTTAAGTTTGGAAACAAGATAATAATGGGTAATCTAAGACAATAAATTTATCGATTACTTTACTTCCTCCAATTAGTGTTATCGCTGTAATAAATTAAGATATTATAGGTATATAAATTTTACATAATAACAGATAAAGAGCATTGCGCGGAAAATGCAACATATCGAGACATACGTTCATCCTATCTACACGTGTCAAAAGAATATTTATGTAACATAAATAACAATTATTATACCGAACAGTCACAATAATACTTTGTAACAAATCAAACAATGCAGAGTCTTCAATATTTATTATATTATCAAAAATTAGCAGCTTCTTTTATGAGGATTTCAAAACATATCTAAAACAATAATTAATCATACATTTAAAGTACAACTTTAAAATTTCATTTCATTCACACAAAACACTCTATGCCTCTCATTTCGTCATTTATTTATACTATTTTCAGCCAAGTTATTTGCTTAGTTTATTTATAAACAGAACAAGATGGTACATACTATGCACCTATGTAACTACAAGATCTAAGTAGTTCGTCTTAAAAAAGAAATAGTATACAGGTATTAGGTATAGAATACGTCGTAAAAGAAAGAATACTGCACTTTTTTACTACTTTTTGTCTGTACCATAAGAAGATCCTTGACTGATTTGAGACATTCCAATGGACTTCTGGAGAAGAAAGAAAACTGAAACAAAAGTAAATTTTATTAATATCGGTGTCTACATGAAATGGAAAGACATAAATGAAAATGTGTATAGCCACTTTTTAATGATATTCACTGCCTCTATTTTTTTATTTTTCTACGCCACCCCCTAGGAATTTCTCCTGTATCGTGAGTTCGTTTACAAATATTCAAACTCACATACACAAACAGCCAGACCCGGAACAACTATCTCTCGGCCATACAAATATTAGTTCCATGCTGGAACCAAACATGCGGCGCAGCAGTCAATCACTCAGCCACTGCGCCAACAGTACCAAATGAGTCGTATTTATAAAGATACAAGTTAAGTGATCCTCTTCATCATCATCATTATCTCTCTAGCCTTTTCCCAAATATGTTGGGGTCGGCTTTCAGTCTAAGCGGATGCAGTATTTTGCATGGAGCGACTGCCTACCTGACCTCTACAACCCAGTTACTGGGCAACACGATACCCCTTGGTAAGTGATCCTCTTCAATAGTAATAATATGCACTGATTAAGGATTAGTATGCATATTATTACCATATATAAAAATATATAACAACGTAAATAACTTATAACTGTCTGTCTGTTTGTTTAACTGTATGTATGTAATTTTCACAGCTAATCTGCTGAGCCGTTGGTGATGAAATTTGATATGTATAGTCGTCTGAAGCCTGGGGAAGGACGTAGGCTACTTTTTTATCAACAAACCACGCGGACGGAAGCTAGTAAGCTATACTAGTGTAAAGTTTAATTAAAATCCGTTGAGTAGTTTTTGCGTGAAAGAGTAAGAAACACCCATCCTATAATTGTGTAGGATATATTGGCGTCCACACAAAAGGTAAATATATGCAGTCGCGGACTCTTATTTAGAACTGTTGAAAACAAACAATCCCACGATACATTTTCTTCGTGTAACTTCAACGGCTTAGGCGACGCACGCCAAGATAGCTCTAAGCGAGCAGGAATTTTTCCGAGTTACTTGATACCTATCGTATTATTATAGTCAAATTACACAAAATTTCTATAAATTGTAGCCTCAGAATAACACATATATTCTGATGTATAAGCTATATTACTGTAAAGTTACATAATAGAGGCCATGAGAACCAGAGTGGCCTAACTTTTTTTTCTAAAACATAGGTTACTCTGTTTTTTTTAAACATCCTACTAGTACCTAATGTGTTATAGGCCAAAACTCTATTAAAAAAAATGTTAAATGGTTTTCATGTGCCTCATATGACATCGCGAAACAAGACACGACAGATGACAATAAAATTACGCAAACATATAGTTGTCCTAGTTGCGCTTACGCAATCATTGCAGTTTTAATTAAGTACATTCGACAGTCCAAATAATGTCATTGAAATGAATTGTCTGCTAATGTATGTTTTCAGCTTACAGCGTTAAATTAAGTTCAAACCAAGGACATAAAAATATAATTAGTAACTGATGTAAGCTGAATGATGTTACGATATGCATTCATTCAGCTAAATTAAATAAGTCTATAGACATGGCTCAAGCGTCGCCACAATATTTCCACGTCTAGTGAGTCACTGCGACCTTTTCATGGATTGTGGTCTTCATGTGAGAGCTTTAGAATAATAGCTACTTAAAGGTGATAAAGAATCAGTAATTACTTACATGCTCCAAATATAGCGGAGGCTACGAAGAAATAAAGAAGTTTCCCGCTGAACAACAGACCAATCAGCCAGGAGAGCATGGGAGTGAGTATGACCACGGCCCAGCCGAGGGCATTCACCAAAGACCATACAGGAGGAGGCACTGTGAACGACTCAATTCGCTCAACACCGGATTCGAGGAAAAAGTCTCCAGTGTTGAAGAACGAATCTTGCATTTTGTCCTGAAAACAATAAAGTTTTGTTTATAGTCAATGATTGCATTAAATGGTAGCAACACTAAACAGGGAAAGAAGGTTAAACACTACTATGCTATTTGTTACACACACAAACAATTAGAATCGCAATAATTTCGTTGATAGCTGCGCCAGTTTTAACTGTTGTAGCTATCTTCGTTTCATTTGGTAAATTTGTGTCCTCTTACTTGTTCCAAATAAACGTTTATTATTTATTATTATTAATAATAAAGGTAACAACTGAAAACTCACGCATTCAAATTAAAGCTACAGACAGAAAATTACGCCTTTTTCCCATGGGGGTAGGCAGAAACTACGGAACGCCACCTGCTATGATTATTACATGCTCTTTTTGTTTCATACGTCTGGTCATACACGCACGCTGGTTGCAGGTACTATGCACCTGACCTTTCTGAAGAACATCACTAATAAGGTCAGTGTATGTCGTGCTAATTAAAGCTACTAAGGTTTAATTGATTCTTCAGGGTCAATGTAGTATTTATGTACTTTCTTAATCTTTTCCAGTGTTATAAGAAGCAAGACTGCATTTTTAGTAAAATATTTTCATTTGTTAAAATACCTTCTTTCAATTGAGTCTGAACTGGGTCTAATACATTTATTATTATCCTTTTCTTTATAAAATAAATAGTCATAATCGAGCAAAATTAGTGAACCATAAAGCTATAGTAACTGAACTCAGTCTGTTAAATGTTACACGTCAAACGTTAACCTTACGTATTGCTGCACTTTTGTGTTTAATTAATTTACATAGAGTAAAAAGGAATTTGACTACCGGCAAGGCAACAAAAGTCTTCTTCAACAAAAATCTTTTTCAAAATGCACACGTAGTGCAGCGTGCCAACATGTGTTGAAGTATCTAGTATAATAGTCTTGTGTAATTATTGCGAATGACTGACATGAGATTTTGACGGCACGGTTAGCGCAGTGGCTGAGCGATCGACTGCTGTGCCGCGTGTATTGTGTTCGACTCCCGCATGGAACAAATATTTGTATTGCTTACAGGTAGTTTTTCCGGGTCTGGCTGTTTGCGTATGTGAGATTAAATGTTTGTAAACGCAACCACGATACAGGAGAAATTCGTAGTGTGGGGCAACGTTTTTTTTAAAGAAGAAGAAGATCAATCGTGCAATTGACTGCATAAGAGTGTTCACTCATTTCAGTGGAGTGCGTACCCCGCCCACTTACGATTTTTTAACCTCTTTTTATGTTGTGACTTGTGTGGGTGAAGCCTGATCTGCCTGACCTGTTATTGAGTTTTCCACAGGAGACAATTCTCAGTAGCAGCCTGGAGTTTGGATTTGTGGTCCGCCTCAATAGGCCAGTCGACTATTTACTATTACTACGCGCTTCTGTCAACACCCTCGAGGAAACACGGGTGTGATGTTATCATGTTACGTCATCGCTTTTCAAAAGCACTTGTCAGTCCTAATTTAAACCTTAAGTCAATGTTTGTTAAAGTCACATGTCGCGCGCTCATGAGTTTTAACGACGACGGAAGATCAATCAAACACCTGCCTGTTAGTTAAATGACGCTAACGCCTTCAATCGACATCAATTGACCAGTTTTTGTCCGCTAGTTCGGTTGATATATAAAATCTATTACTTGGGTTCGAATAGGAAGGTGTTAACTGGCCACGAAAGAGGCATTTTGAATTTTTAAAGCGGACAAATGCATGTCTGATTCACGCACCAAGGGTACAGTTTATAAGTTAGGTAATTGTTCAGATACTTTCACCTAAATAATTAATATCACAAAAAAAAATATGTGTGATAAAACCACTAATTTGCAATTTTGATAATTTCCCGATACTTGTGCTGTGAGACCTTCCTTCTTGCCAAATTTCATGATTCTAGGTCAACAGGAAGTACCCTATAGGTTTTGACTTTGGGTGTATATTGACTTCATTGCGTTGACTTAGACGCTTGATTTTTTTTAGAGTTCTGAGGCGATCCTAAGGAAAAGGATCTTGACAGACTGACACACGGCCAACTAAGTGATCATAAGGCATAATTCCTATGTTCTTTTTACGGTACGGAACTCTAAAAAGTATCAGATAAATGCTCTACCTATTTTCCTCACGACGTCAAATGATCCTCACAGGACAGTAATCATGAATACAACGGTTTCGATTGAAGGTGAGATCTTCGACACTTTAATGCTAAATGAAGAGGTATCATTTGCACACTTACATAATATTTAGATACGTAGTCGACAAAGCGTCATTTTTGTCTGATTCTTAAATCGTGATAGCACGATCGTAATTTAAGCTTTTATATTATCAACTAGCCCGCGAAATCAACCTTTCCCTTCGAACTTTATCATCCACTGCACACCTTTAAAGCGTTGTTTTGAAAATAAGATACACATAGCCTATGTTACTCGTTGATAATGTTGCTAAGGTGAAATATTTTTAAAATCGGCTATCTAGTTTATCAATTATTAGTAATTGATAAACTAGATAGCCGATTTCAAACGAATCTTTCATCTCTATTATAATTTGAGTTTAAACGTGACATTATTCTGAATTTCTGAATTCCGAATTACCATGCTTGTCTTCAAGAACTGCATTAGTGACACACGATAGTGGATATATTAATCCAAAGGTAAATTTTTCGTTAATTTTTTCCTGTTTTAAATTTACATATACAGGTAGTATTTCATATAGAAGTGACTTTGCGGAAATCATGAAGACAATCTTTTCAACTCAAGGTGATACTTAAATTTTGCATAATGGTGTCATAACATAGTTTTATTGATAGAACAAAAAAACCGCATTTTATTTATGACAATGTGGCCATTTTCCTAGAAAAATTAAATCATGTTCCTGAATTTAATTTGACGGCACGTGAGTTCAAGTGTTTGTAACCGCACCCACAATACAGGACAAATTCCTAGTGGGGGGCAAATTATAATAAAAAAATAGAAAAGTATCCCATGTCCATTTCTTAGGCGTAATTAAGGTATGAGACTATTTTTTTTCGAAATCTGCGTCGCAGCTATCAAAATCAAAAATTCATTTATTCAAATTAGGCTGAGAATCAGCACTTTTGAACGTCAAAAACGTTTACATAAGACAGTCCCCCAAAACGCCCACCCTTCACCATCGCATGTAGCTTAAACAAAAAACGGACATAAATACTTTGATGCGCTTCTATGTAACTATAGATGTTGCTTTTGTATGAATCTGCCTATGAGATAAACATAGTTTGCACAAGCCAGCGGGCCAACTCGTTACGGAAATGGGTTATTGCGGTTGTTAAAGGCGAGAGCGGCCACTGACTTGTAGGACATGTGATCTCGAACACCGCATGCGGTTTTATCCGCATTGAAAGAACAACATTAACTTTCTCGACTTATAATCCGTAGGTGAAGGGTGGTTGTTTTGGGGGACTTTCTTATGTAAACGTTTTGACGTTCAAAGTGCTGATTCTCAGCCTGATTTGGAAAAATGAATTTTGATTTTTTGATTGTATAATAATAGATTTATTATATCCAATAATTTTGTTTGTAGATACAAACTACTATTTATATATATAAGTAGTATAAAACTAAGTAGCTTTTCGCATCATTCTGAGCGCTTAGATCTTCTGTACTGCTCAACGGGTTTGAATGTGGTTTTCCCCCATCATTTAGAGCATTTATTCAGAAGATTTATGTGTATAATACAATAAAATTTAACGCAGTTATATCACAGACATCTCGATGTCATGTAATGTAGCCATTGTACCCGTGGGAATCAGGGGCGGGTCTAGTTACCTTAGAAAATATACCAAAGTAATATGAAATGAAAAGAAAATTTAATAAAAAGCAATCGTCGTCACTATGTAGTTATTTAGCTGGAAAACTTGGCTTGGTTTGATGAAGTTCTACAATTACCTGAAAACTAATGAACATTATTACAACATACCTTCACAACAAAGAGGTCATGCAGCCACTTGGCGGCTTCACCTTCGTCTTCAGGTACTCTCTCGACCGGTATCCGGTCGACGTACAAATGAGCATGCACTGGCTTTCCGTACAGCAAACTTGTTAAAGTAGGTGGCGTCTGAAAATTTAATTAACCTTCATTAAATTGTAATTATGGAATTCGATTGTTTGCAATTCTATTAGTAGTCGATTTCAAATGAAATTCGATTAATTTATGTACTGCTATATACACATTCATACACACCACACACACACACCATTCATCATATTTAGTTTTCTAATAATGATATATTAGAAAAAGAAATGTGTCGAACTTTATCTGCTAAATATTTGTGATCTTACCGAGATGCATTTTCCCAATATGTTGTTCTCGCTCGTTTCTCCGAACGTGGTCAGGAAACGCATAACGCATGGCTCTTACTGCTAAATCGGTACTTCTACCTATTTGGGTAACACGTGCAGTATTCTTCGTTAGCATATTCAGATATATTAGCTTAAAGCGGTTGAGTCAACTGAGAAACGAGCCAAATGGCTCATCGGTTACGGTGGATTTTATGAGTCAAAAAGCTCCAAAGCCGTCGCTGAGTTGGTCGCTTGTCGGATTTGTATCGATTACATTTCAGGGAGTTGTGTGGGAATCGGTTGTCATGGTATGGGCATGTGATGCGAAGGAATGAGGACCATGTTGTGAGGAAAGTTTTGAGTATGAAGGTGCAGGGTTACATGAGTAGAGGAAGACCAAAGAAAAGATGGATGAATTGTGTGAAAGATGATATGGCAAGAAAAGAGGTGACCCTTGAGATGACGGCAAATAGAGATGTATGGAAGAAGAAAACATGCTGCGCCGACCCCAAATAAATTGGGATAAGGGCAGGAGGATGATGATGACATTTCAGGGAGTGTACGGTGAATAGCACAATTGAATTCCAGCAAACCCGGATCATCATCCGACAACAAGACGTACGGCGATGCGACACCGTTACAACTTGACATCCCCACCAACAGGCGCAAAACGTTTGGGAACACTTGTATTGTGCGTATTGCTATAGAGTGGAATTCCCCTTGGTCTTTAAGTCGGAAGTAAATAGGTTGATTCTAAGCAAGCGTCGACCACATCATCATTTACTATCAGGCCAATCGCGAGCCTAAACAACGATAATTTATTTTAAAAAAAAGATAGAAGATAGAAAAAGCGATAAGCTGCGTAGTGGATCTAAATCACCGGTCGTCAAACTTTTCTGATTCATCAAGCGCCTCATTTAGGACAGGTGAGGTATCACCACGGGCAGCACACTTTTTAATTGGATTTTTTGTTCGGCCACAAGTATAAATATCGTACATTGAAATGACTCTCAGAAAAAAAACATAACTTAAAATCACTCCTGTATTCCCCGAATGGTTGGGCAGAAGTGTACCTACAGTACCCACATGTCACCAGTTATGTTTTTAAAGTCCTAAACAATAGGATAAAAAAAAATTGTTTGACGACCACTGAGCCAAATGGTTTATATACTGACAGAAAAAAGAAACCAAAGTACAGGAAACTTCAAAAACTAACCTTTTCGTAGACGTTACGTCACGGAATACATTCGTGATTATTTAATGCCCAAACACGTGACAAGTCTATACTACGTCGTCAATACCGAACAATCAAAATGCATTACTTAGGTAAAATATTATCAGCAGTAGGTAAATAAACTATAATGCATAAGCTAAATACAGAAATATGAGAATAGGTGGGTGTAACAAAGTTAAACTTAACACCTTAACTGCCAAACAACGAGACACAATAGAAAATGTATTGTTTGTCGGTCATTTGGCGTTCAACGTGTTAATTATTGTTCTCAATTGATTGGACATTACACCCACTTACAACTGAAAATCAATCAATATTGACATAACGTAACCGTAATCTATCAACTGCTATCAACTTCGCGAGTATCTAGACAATACAATCCTTAAATTTATAATTTTAAATAGGGTAATTATCTTTAATTGACAGTATCTTAATTAAACAATAAGACTGCAATAGTATGTTATAATACTATGATAGTACCTTATATATGCGGTCTACATTGCGATACCCTTAATGAGTCGTCGCGGTAGACAAAACAATTATTAACCATTGACCGGATCCAATTAAGTTGTGTAACTGATGATTTATATTGTTATCTTGGTTTCTTTTCTCCTTAATTGGGCGCAGCTTTATAAGATGATGATGTAAAAGCAAATATTTATCACCTTTGGCAGGTGGAAAAGACCCAATACTTAAAATCAACTAGATTGACGTTAGAGTAAATACAAAATTAAAGTTGCAAGGTCATTTTTCCGAATGGCCCAATCCGCGTATTTTCGGCGAACTGACAAGAATTGCACGGATATGAAATCAACAACAACCAAGAACTTATCAAAGCCATATATCATAGATATCGTAACGTAAGGAAGGCCACGTTCGTAGGACGCGATTTCCCCGCAACCGCAATTCGGCGACCTGTCCGGAAACCGCAATTGCTTCCGTAAACAAGTTTTTTTTGTTGAAACTTTACTCCTGCCATAACATCAAGTTATATTAGTTGCATAGTCGTACATCTTACCTTACAATCCTTCTCAAAGGCCAGTTGTATGTTGTAAATAACAGGTATTTTTCCTCTGAAGAACTGTAAGCTTGTGGTAAAACCTCGGGTGCGAGGCGTGAGATGATGTTTAAGCGCCGGCAAGTTCTTCTCTTTCGCAAAATTTAATGATGCTTCGTGCTTCGTCTGTGTATACCGGGTTCCTTCAGGAGTCATTAGAAGCTAGAAATCCAATTAAATAATCAAACCAGGAAGTTGGAAATAATTCTATAAGTAATAACTTTACTAGCTTTTTCCTGGCAATTTTGGGGTTGACTTGCAGTCTAGCCGGATGCAGCTAAATACCAGTATTTTACATGAAGTTAGCCCCTATCTGACCTCTACAACCTATCAAGTGGGTAATACGAAACGCCTTGGAAAGATTTGTTGACACACTTTGGGCTTCTGACTACCTGTAACGAATGTCACAGATCTACAAATAGCCGCCACCAACGGTTCGCGGTTTGCTTTCTGAAGCACAGACGGGACGCGCGGAAGGTCAGCCATCCGCGGACCGACCTCGGAGAGCGTAGATCAACCTTCGATATTCAGCCATGCGGCTGTCAGTAATTGGCCACGTGCCTCTCCCTAATAGGTAATAATGTGTCAAGTAAATATATTAATCCTTACTGGCCAGCGCTACATTTAGGAAAATTTCACTGTTTATCTTTACAATGGCAAATCAACCAAATAAACGATTGGACAAGGCTGCCACATATACCTACTATGTTCCTTATTCAAGCCTTGACTCATAAATTAAAGTGTGACATCGTCGATATTTGCCTGTGGAAGATTTTGTGGCTCTACTTTATGGAATGAAATGCATTTAACCGAAAAATAAAATACCTATAGAATTTTCACACACGTGTTTCGCTGGTCTTATCTAAGTATTTGAGTTCACTATCAGCGATTACCAAATCATGGCAAAGGCATAGAAATGACCGAGACTGATACTATCGCCCAGTTTATCTGTAATCAAAATAACCTTAACTTTCTTGGGTAGGTAAGGTAAAGGCAATATGGCCTATCAGTTCCCTTGAAATGAACGAATTAGATACTAGCAATTAACGATTCGTCTAGAATCAATGTTCACTGTATAGGTATTTGAAAGCAATAGGCGTAAAGGTCATATAGACCTGTGTCCTTAGTTATCATATTGTCAACAATATAATATATTTTTTAAATAGACCGAATCAATAATGCGTAAGTAAACAAATGAATATGCCTCACGTATGAGTAGGTCACCTTAATTATGTAATAGTCAAGAATAGATTAACTTTGGATTATTTATTTTTATCGGTCTGTCAGTACTGTACCCTTTGGATAGTGATTCAAAAGATGACTCACCCACACAGGATCCGGATAGTCACACAATTCTGATATCTGGTATTTAATAGTCTCCTTATCTTTTTCAAAAGATCTTTCTAGAAATACAAACTCCGAGAATTTCCACATCCAACCAATTGGAGGTAGATATTGGATGGATTTTTTCGCATAAGCCTTGCAATTCTGAAACAAAGTTTACATGTTAATACGAGGAAGGATTATGTTTCTCAACACGTAATTTATTTGTTAAATACTGCGTGTTTTTATTTCGTATCCTAACATTGTTTAACCTTTTACTAAGTTCTATTACAATAACTAACGAATGCAGAAACTGTTCGTGCGTGGTTGCGCCAACACACGTTCAAATGTTTACATAATATTAATAATATTAAAAGTTTATTTATAGATTTGATTACAAACTTGTTTCTTATTAATCATAATACGTTATGATAATCGGTAGGTAGTTATTTGTTTTTGTCTGTAAAATTGTATATTTACATACAAATCCGACATTTAATTCGTTGCTGAATGTATGTCTGTCTTTTTCCGCGTGTATGACCAGACGTATGAACCCATACGAAGCAAAATGAGTATGCAAGGATCGTAGCAGTAGGTGGCAGCGTTCTGTAGTTTATGTTTACACACTAAATATTACGTATTTAGTGTTTAACTACTTTGGAACTCGTTTCAACCGTCCTCGTGTCGTGTTCCACAATGCTGCGAATGCAGAATTCTTTTCGCCCAGATGATCTTGCGCCACCTCTATGACTGTTTGCCTTTGGCATTGTGAAGTTCGGTGTCCAGTAAATTATGGATCTGGTCCGACTTAGTAAGGTCATCTATTAGGACTTTACCTGCTGGAGCATTTACTGTAACCATCATAGCTGCGGCTTTGATTCCTGGTAATGTTACCAAAGAGCATAGATCCTTCAGAGTCAGATCGGCCCTTAACTAAAAGTGTATCATCTTTGTGCGTTTCCACAATTAACATTCTAACTGGTTGCATTAATCATCGGATAATCAATTCCCCCACGCTACCTCCCACGTTGTGTCTGACATAATAATATACATTGACGTATAAATAAACGAGACCTGCAGTACGAATATTGATGAGGATATGAATAATAAATTTAATTAAAATTCATTTTTGGTGTTCGAATAAATCCAACGTTATTAAATTTTATCCTATTGAACCGTACCGTAGTAAAGCATTCGGTTTTGTGTGTTGAGTTTGTCCCTTGATTTTACGTGGACCTCTTGATAACCGATGATGAACTTTGGGTTTATTTATATCATTCTTATTCAACTTTCGTTTCGGTAGGCGAGCAACCGGTAAAAGTCAAAAGTACAATATTTCACAACGTGTAACACATCATAACTCGATAAAGCCAGCGAAGGTAAAGATCTTTTTATTATAATTCAATACATGATTCAGTCATCGTGACTTATTATTAATATTATAGGTTATTAATTGATTATTTGATAAGCATTGTATTATAAAACCAGTCAGGTAAAAAGACTACAGAAGTCAATGTTTCAGTGGACCTACTTACTAGGTATTACAAGTATCGCTATTGTAAAAGCCCATTATTCAGACATCATAATATCAGGCTTGTATAACCTAGTAGCATTGATAACATAATTTATTTAATTAAATTGTCCATTAACTTTATCAATATACCTAGGCATGAATGTTTCTTTGTTTAGAAGACCTTGCTGACCATCGAACGTTGACCGACACGGCGTCGTTTAGTGTTACGATCAAACGCGCTCGTAATCAGGATATAGATTTGTTTACAGATTATGCAAATTCTTATTTTTTTAAGGTTTGATGGATTACTGATGCCTATATTATACGTGATGACGTTGATTTAAATATTTTGAAACAAGCATCGCATAATTTAAGTAGGGCATAATAAATAGGGTTCAAATTTGGGTACTTACCAACTTCCTTTCATTCGTGCTAACAATCGTGAACCAGTAATAAATCGAGAGGAATGAGTTTTTTAATAATAAACGGAAAACGAAGAAGTAGGAGTCCTGACGAGACAAGAGCTATCATCGACGCCATTAAAAATCGACAGTAAAAACCAAGCAGGGGGAATCGCTGATTTATTTCCGCCTTTACCTTTCAGGCCCCCATGGATGATCGCAGATTTAAATTACGGAAATGCTATTATATCAATGTGGCATGCTGTCCAGTCGTATTAACTGGGATTTATGCTAGGGCTAATCAACTGATTGGCTAATGTAGGTAAGTCGTAAATCAGACTACCATCAAAGTCGCGCCGAACTTAGTGATCCTTAGATTAGCTTCCGACAATCATAACTCGTGGGTTTAGACATTAATCCAGAGGCGTTTGTAAAGTGAAGCATGGTTTCGTGATTATGTCAGCCAGCCACAACAGAAAATCGGCGATTTTCTAATATTTGGGACTTGGGCCTTCTCTCTGTGAGAATGATAAGGCCGTACCATGCAGGCACATCGCATGGAGATGGTGGATGTCACTTTGAATGGAACTATACCACATTATGAAAATATAATTAGTAAGACGCTATTCTAAGCAAACTCCATTTTAAGTCGCCATCAGTCCTTATGCCGTCCTGTCACTTTAAGTTGTAATGGAGCGACAGAAAGCTTTTTGGTTAAGAGCATTCAGGGATAAGCCACTCAATCAAACATCAAGAGATCGTCGAAATATGTCAATTGACATTGGATGATGCAAAACAGTTACCATACTAACTTAACGCCGCGATATATTTTAGTGACCCAAATGTTTCGACGTCCTGTCCAAATATAACGGAAAGAATCGCCTGATATAAACGGATGGGGCAACGTACCACTAAAATTATTTCCATTTTTTTTTACGATATGTTGGTTGTAGTTTGAGTATGTGATACCTACACAATGTCTGGAATTTTATGGCAAGTCAATGCTATCTGTCAACAGTTAAGAAGGTATTTAAATGTTCATTGTTTCACGACAAGGCCAATACTTTTTAGATGGACACAAATTAAATACTTCTGGCAACTCGACCTTAGAGAGTACTTAAATAATGTGTGTACCATAAAATTATAAATTCAACAAAATATTGTTTACAAATTAAAATTAGTATCATGATGTGTATTATCAAATATTGGATAGGCAACAGTTTTTACAAATCAAAATAAAGAGGCTGACAATATAATTTTTTAGAATAATGAATGTATGTTTCCCATTCTAATAATTGCAATCCAGGACTGGTGGTTATAATTCTTGACTGCTGAATGGGCATGAGGAATAGCTTTTTTTATGCCTTTTTTTATCAAGATATTTTTTTTCAAGTAATTTTATTTCATGTTAACTTAAAAACAATCAGTGGTAGGTTTAAAATCCTGCTGAACAACAAATAAAATTGGTTTGAGTTTAAAAACGGGGGGCAAGGCTCAGTTCAAGTTTTATCAAATTAACAATCAAATAAATACTCACTCCCAAAACTCCTATGGTGTTGCAGAAATGCCATCCCATGAGCCAATCTATTTCATAACTGTGGTTCATTATAAGGTAACCATGTTCTTTACCATAGAACTTCTCATATTCATCTTTTTTTATGTATATAGATAGTTTCGATTTTGACCACCATTCTGACATAAACACTAATTCTGAAAATAAAATTGAATTTAATAAAGTGTAAAGTGAAGATAGTGCAATAAAGCATTTATTTTAAGCATGATTCTTACTGTAACCATATTAAAATAAGATCCCTTAATCACTGAAGATCTATATTCATTTGAATACTTTATAAATCACTTCTTGCATAGCTATAACATAATTTATGCTTAAAACAGACAATGGAACCAATAGAAGATATATCTGGAGGAGATATAAGAGAAAAATTCCTTCTTCTCCAAGTTTTACATGGAAAAGAATAGAGGAGAGCATTGCCTAAAAGGGATACCGAGATATACCAATTAATCACTCATCAAAAATTCGTAATTTAATGGATAAAAACTTGTATACTTACGACTATAAAATGAATATGAAAGATAATAGTTTATCTTTCTGTACAAATACTTATTGAAAGGCTTGAGTCCAATGTATAAAACAGCTTGTATAGAGGTCAGAATCAAACCAGACGTGAAGTATGAAATAGCAAAACATAGATGAACAATCGTGGATTGTTTTAAAATTTGTAGGTTTATCATTTTGGATGTGTCACCTTATTCTTGTAGTCATGAAATCTAAAAAGAAAACAATAAATACACATTACTCTATAAAATAAACTAAGCAAAGTGCATTTAACTCAACCACTTAATACTGTTTAGCAATTGACAATAAATTACTGTCATTTATTGCTAAACATTATAAAGTACATAGTTGAGTTTGGAATTTCAAGCACACAACAATAATACTGATTGAAATGATCACATAAAATATCCCTCTAGAAAAACAGTTTGATTACAAATTACTGATTCACTTAATATTCAACTTGTTTCTTTTTTTTAATCAATAGATTAAAGCGAAAAAAAATATTTGACTGCGATTATTAAAACTATGTAAAAATAGTTTTAGAGTTTACATTATTATGTAATAAATGTCAGTTGTAAGAGTCCAATTTGCAAAAACTATCCAGTAAAATCCTCACATAATTGTTATGGTGAAGTAGTAGAAGGTATTGCGATGTGAATAAATATATAAAGTCCTTGGAATATGCACATACTCGCTCCATACATAAATATAACGTGATAGTATTTCAATCAGCACATGGTTTACGAGCACAATGATTTTACTGTCACGAAGAAATTATAGATTTCTGGACCTAGAGTTATTATTCAGTATTACGATGAGATTTAAGAATTTTTAATTACAATTTAGAAACTATCTTCATTTAAATTGTCTCAATGACAGAATAAGTCAGATTCATAGAATCAGAATGATTACAATTTGGAAAGCGGTATTTTGTTTATTAAATTCACACCAGTTAAATTATTCATTTTTACCATATCTATTCCTTTTTTCTAAGATAAATGCTGGAGGTACACACCACACACTCACAGTTCGATTGAAAACAAAATAGAACAAAAATCGTGTCTATCCTGCTCGAACACCGCTATTCTTTTCAAGTTTGAAGGTTGCTATTCATTTCATAGAGAATTTGTGAATATTGCCAACGTTATTTTGAAGGGGATTAAATGTTGAAATTAATAATTTATGAAAACAGAATTATTTCAAAATGTCAATCATACTAATTTCGTAGGTTTTCCCATTTATGATGGTACATCGTATCATTCGTACCTATGCTTAGAAATGTGAATTAAATGTACAAATGACTTTCTTTGGTTTTCGCTTTTTAGGACACTACAGTACGACTTTTATTCCCGTGACCCCTGGCATAGGTGTGAGCTAGATCATCATTGTGGTTTTTAGTCAGTAAGAGCCTAACAGAACCTACCCTCTGCCCCCCCGGCGGAGGACATCCATGAGGATATTCCACCCCGGCATAAAAAGTTGCCAACCGCGAGTAGGTCCAGAGACAGACGTTTACATGCCTCAGTATTATTTTTCTTTCAGCCACCGTTTCATCCGAAGTCTTCGTTTATTTTTCTCGTTCGCTCACTCTTACTCTTTCTGAATTTAATAAACACGCATTACGTCTTTACTAATCCAAAATCACGACAGAATGGCTGGCATATGTTGGTGACCATGTAGTTAAAACAGCTGTGCTGGTCGCCAACCTAGGTCACCTCTGTCAAAAACTCGTTGGAAATCGTGTAGCAGGTTTTTTATCATCCACATTTCTGTCCTTGAGACTTGTAATTGTAACTTTGGTTATTGGTATACCAGGAATAACTTTATCTGTTAAAGTGAAGACCAGAAGAGGAACAAAAAATAATTCTTTGCGCTGTGCTCAGATTTAATTTGATCTTTTAACTATGACTGGTTGTCGGACTGCGACTGATAGAAAATGTGTATACATTTCATTGAAATTCATATTGTGTATCATCACAGAATAAATAATAGTATCAAAAGTGCTACCGTAGTATCATGCACTGCACCGGTATTTAGTGTTCTGTGCTCTGGGCATACATTGTATGTACATTCGTACGTCAAGTAATCATATTGTCAATATCTGATCATCTGATGTCATGTCGAAAAAATTGTCAATGTCATTTTTGTTGTGGTATCGAGTAAAAAAAACTTAATGATCATTTATTTAACGTTCTATTTTAGTTATTGAAACAAGAATATTACGTAATTATATCAGTCAGTCTAACGCAAAGTTTAAATCTACAAACGGGCAATGCTATATTTTCAGAAATATGTCAAAAGGATCCCAATCGCCCGCACTGTAAAGGCATACAGTTGCAAAACAATAACGTATTCCCAAAATACTGTAATATTAGGAATAGAAACTTCTTGCGATGATACCGGTTGTGCTATTATTGATGGCACAGGTCGCTTACTGGGAGAATCTTTATATTCTCAAACTGCTCTCCACACAAAATACGGCGGCGTTAATCCAATTTTTGCGCATGAGTTACATCGAAATAATATAGATAGAGCAGTAACTGAGGCCCTAGATAACGCTGGTAAGAGAATTGCGGATATAGATGCTATTGCAGTAACTACGAAGCCTGGTTTACTATTAAGCCTTCAAATTGGAGCAAAATATGCTAGACATCTCTCAAGAATACATAGCAAACCCTTAATACCTGTTCATCACATGGAAGCCCATGCCTTAGTAGCAAGAATGTACCATGAGCTGCAGTTTCCTTTCTTAGTTTTACTAATATCTGGGGGTCACTGCCTGCTATCACTTGTAAAAGACATTAATGATTTTTTATTACTTGGAAAAGGTTTAGACAATGCCCCTGGTGAGGTATTAGACAAAGTTGCTAGAAGAATGAAATTAAAAAATATTCCAGAATATTCAAAGATATGTGGAGGACGAGCAGTGGAGTTGGCAGCGCAGAAATCTACAAATCCGGGCCAATTTGATTTCCCATTGCCCTTATCAAGATCTAGAGATTGTAACTTCAGTTTCAGTGGGTTAAAAGATTCTTTAGTTCGCAAGCTAATAAAAAAGGAAACAGAACACCATGTGATGGGTGATGAAATAATACCAGAAGTGTATGACCTATGTGCAGCATTTCAACTTGCTGTTGCAGAACATATAGCACATAGAACACACAGAGCTATGATGTTTTGTGATAAAAATATGTTAATAAACCCAGATAATAAGGTAGTTGTTGTATCTGGAGGAGTTGCTTGTAATAATTTCATATTTCAATCAATTGAACATATTGGAAATAAGATGGGTTACAAGACTTATCGTCCACCTCCTACTGTGTGTACCGACAATGGTGTAATGATTGCTTGGAATGGCTTAGAAAAATTGAAGAAGGAATGTGATATTAGGACAGATTTCAGTGTAAAAGAACTGGCTCCAGAAGCACCACTGGGCAAAAATATTATAAGTGAATTAGTGACTGCTAATATACAAACAAAAGTTACAAGATTAAAAACATTATTGAAATGAAATCTTTGTTTCCTTCCTGAAAACTCATCAACTTTGTGTCTGTAACAGAAGGGCAATTCCCATACTTTTAAGAACATTTTTGACATTGATTGACACTGAGATTAGAATTCTGAATTGAAATATTTTTAAGTACGGGAATTATTGGCCTTCTAGTATTTGAGCTCCTAAGTGCATTAGACTAGATATATAAAATAAAATAGAACATGAATAACAATAATTTATTGACAAACTTTACATTAAACTAATTTGTTTGTTGACAATCATGCATGCTGGTGAAGGATCCCATTCTCTCTACTTGGCAGCAGGAGCTTGCTTATCTGAAAGTGATAAAATGTCCTGTTAGTGAGCATCATGGATATAGCTTGACTTACAATGGAGCAAAAACTTTGAATAACACAAACACAGGAAAAGGTAAAAACAGTTCTTTCGGTGTATGCTTTAGACAAAACAAATGCAGATGTTAGTCATTTTCATAGTAAAGTGGGACTCATATTGTTAGTGTAGGAAATGCACACACTTGCATTCAAGTACAAAACTAATTGTTATTTATCACTAAATTCTCTATATTAGCGTTTCATCAAACCAATTTCATCTAATAATGAAATTGGATGAACTAACATGTAAACCTTGGTTGCTTGTAAGACAAACCTAATATAGATCATCCTTTTTAGTCCTTTTCATCTGAAAAATCAATTGGTAATTTGATATTACACACTTAAACATTAGAAGATGTGATTCGGCAGCTCTAAATAAATTCAGATGAGGGCAGAGGGATGATAATGATGATGACATTCCGGAGATGTAATTATTTTACTTTTTTTTGGGACAATATTATTATCAGTAGGTTCTACTTCAGAATAATAAATTCGAGTAGTACGGCAGTGAGTACCTACATATTTCTTTAATTTCTAACAAGTTGGTGTAATAAGTTAACATCAGCCGAACTTATTTCTAGATCTTATTATAAATTTGTATTGGCTTTGCCTAAAAATGAACCTGTCTTGTTTAGAAGGTCTGGCCAATAATCTGCCTAGTATATAATTTAGTGTTAAGTACATCAATACTTACTTGCGGGCCTGCCGTTAATCCATGGAGTAATACGGACATTGGAATCATCACGCTTTAACGCATCAGCACGTAACTCGGGTTTCAAGGATCGCCGCAGCATCTTTGCAGCGATGTTCGAGTAGTTTATGTAACTAGAATAACATAACCTTTAGTATATTTCATCTACTAATAATTAAGATTTAAATATAGTATAAATAAGATTATCAGACTTACTTAAGGCCAGCTGCTCTCCAGGCGCTCATTTTGTGTTATTTATAAAGTTTTAGGACCTGCAAAGTAGAATCCTACGAGCCCGAAGGAAAAATCGAATTTCGTCTATGTCTGGGTTGAAGTGACGTAACAATGGTAGTGTTGTACTCGTAACCTCCTTTAACTTGTTTTTTTTACATAATTATTTTAGTTTCACTCTCTTTTGAAAACGCACATTACAAGCATAAAAGAAAAATATCATAATAATTAGATGTGTTTACTTGGCTGCCCATTAATAACCCAAAAAATATTCTTTTCATGCACAGCTGAAGCATGAATAGCCACATGAAGTTCTATGACATTGGCTCTTTTGCTTTTTTTTCTTTTAGACGATTATATTCTATTTCAGATAGTTAGATAACTCTTTAACTTAGTAATGTATTTTATATTAGGTTCCTAAAATTGTTATAAATGTTTACATTATTTTCATCGTGTATTTCTAGCCGATGTTTTTTTATAAAGGGGAACCCTTAATTTATATTATATTAGGTTTTTATCTGGCATCACTGACTTTCGCATGTGAATAATAGTAAAAATGTTCATCAAATCAAAATAAAAGAATAGGTAATTTCAAAATTCGGAACTCGGGGAATAAGTGCATCTCACGACGTTCAGCTACTTTGAACATTTTAATAAGGTACGTGTAAGTATCGCGTAGTAAAAGACTATGTTAACTGCAGTGAATAAATACTTTCACTTTAAAAAAATTGAGTTGGCATCTCAGGTTGGCATAAATTGATCGGTATGGTGTTATCCACGTTACCTATAAATTATGTTTTTAAAAGAGTGTCGTATTCTATAATGTCCCCGTTAAACTAATTAAATTATACTTGTTTTCTTAACATTTTTTGGTATTTCATGCCCTGAATCCAGGAAATTTGCATTGCAGCTGTTGCACCATTTAATCAGATGGCGTTTGCACTTACAGTAAATCAATAATAAAATGGATGCTGCTGATCGTCTGCTAATTAATGAAAGACTGGTGACAGATAGTAAATTAGAAGAGGATCAGTTGTTTGTGAAGCCCCCAGCATCAGGGGCCAAGTGTGATATAGTCAATGAGTGTAAGGTGTTCATCAAGGCTGAAGATGGTGGTGGTGATGCATCAGTGAATACTTTTGGTGCAATGCTGCCACATACGTCAGGTTTGTTATTTCATTAATTTGGACAACAGGCAGATTGCAAATTGGTAATTGAAAAGGATTCTGCACCTACTGACTGCTTATTCAAGCCAACTTAACATTGCTGCTAAGGCAAGGCTTATGATAAGGTTGACTGATCCATTCACTACTTATCAAATATAAAAAGATAAAAAACTCAATTAATAAAATAAGATTGTTTTGTTTGCTAAAAGTACTGTATTATAATAAAAATTACATAATTATTTTCAGATAAACCTAATTTCGTCACTTCTACACCAGATCATAAGAAGGAAACACCATCAGATACTCACATTGTAGATTCTAATCCAGAATGTGACATGGAGGATGGTGATTAATTTGAATATAAGCTTAACTCGCACAAATATGTAAAGTACTACAGGGAAATGTACACTACCTTTCTTCTTTAATGCATAAGTTCTGTGTTACCTGTTCTGTTCTGGTCTTCAGGTGTTTCTGACTTACCAATGGATGATGGTCTTCCAAGCACCGTGACAGTACTAGATGCCCCTGATGGTGGCAAGGTTTATCTAGTGGGTACTGCTCACTTCAGCATACAGTCACAGGAAGATGTGTCTAGGGTATGTGGTGTTTTCTATAGTATAAAATATTTTATCACTTAAGGTTCAGATTTTATCTTAGAAATTTTATTCGCTAAAGTGATTTCACATATTTTTGAAAAATTACAAATTTTTTGGTAGTAAAATACTCCAAAATGACTTAGTAAATTATATATTTTTTTTTTTTTGCTGGACAATCCACACAGCATCATCTAGCCCCAAGCTAAGCAGAGCTTGTGTTATGGGTACTAGATGACTCATATACTTAATACCATACATTACATGTATATCACCCGGAACAAATATTTGTAGATCGTACAAACATTTGTCCCAAGGCGGGAATCGAACCCGCAACCTCTTGCGTCGCAGGCGGACCTTCGCCCGCCGCGCCACATCGGTCGTCGAGATATATTCTATCAACTGTAATTGCAAAAAAATAAACTGCAACTCGTGGCTCTCCTTCTATGGCTATTTTATAATAAGTACACAGACAAAATGCATTCAAAATGATAAACACTATTCTGCCTCTATGTGGCTTTTCTTAGAAAAAGGTTGCCCACCGCTGCAGTAGCGGTTCCCAAAGTGATTTAGATTCGTAGATTTAATGAGCAAGAAAACAATTCTTATACCTCAGCCAATGTGATTATCATGATAATTAATCAAGACAGTAATATCAATTTACCACCCATATGGGTTAGGTAAATCTGAATGTGTCTGTCTTTGGATCTGGGTGTTACACCACTCATACACATCCTATTACCATAATTATTTTATTTTATTTATTTTATATGTACACCTATGCCTTACTCATCGGGGATAACTGGGGTGATATTATGTTGTTCCATTAAAAAAGTCTGGAATAAACTTGTTTTAATGTATTTTGAGTTGGGTGTTGATAGCTGCAACAATATTTAACATCCATTCATTTAACTTGGTCATTGGCACTATATCCATGAAATTTTGAAGAAAAGTCTGTTTTATTTTTTCGCCTGACATTTGTGATGTTTTTGTTAACAACTGTAAAAATCAGTAGTTGAATTTAACTTTAATACTTTTCTAGTGTTTGTATTACTATTATTTATTTATTTAAATAAGTGAATAAATAAATTACAAGCATTTTCCCTATTCATTTTCTGTTGATTGTGATTCAAAGTTTTTATGTAGTTATTTGAAAATTATTGTTATTTCAGGTAATACAAGAAGTGAACCCGCATATTGTGATGGTGGAATTGTGTGAACAAAGGACTAATATTCTGTTATTAGATGAAGAAGTCATACTTAGAGAAGCAAAGAACATTAATATTAAAAAGATCAGGTATGTTACATTATTACATATATATGTATTTACATAAACTCACACCTTCTCCCCATGGGGGTAGGCACTACAGAACACCACCAACTACGATCCTTACATACTCCTGTTACTTTGTTTACGTTGATAAATGTGGTCATACGAGGCGAGTGGCATTATTATTATTTGTGTAAAATATTCTTCTATCTATTTTTCTGCATAACTTAAAACATGTAACGGAAAACGGAAAAACTGACCACCGCATTTCTGTTTCATTTTTTGTGTATTGTAATTTGAAATATTTATTGCTTGTTTATTATTTGTTGTTGCAGAGCAACAATGGCTCAGAATGGAGTGTTCAATGGTTTGATGTACATACTGTTATTAAACATGTCCGCACATATAACAAGAGAATTGGGTATGGCACCCGGTGGTGAATTTCGACGCGCAATGGCTGAGGTAACATCCAACTTAATTTAACCTTAAAAATGTTGTGGTTTTGTAATAGTAATATAAATATTAAAACTCTTTTTAGAAAAATAAATTATATCCATGTTTTTCCTCGTGCCAATACAAAATATTTCAATTAAATTGGCTGTATTTTAGATTTGCAGAATAATGCGAATATTGTCGCCGCCTTTGTGGGCTTAATAATAAATAAATAACTATAATTTATTTATTTCAGGCTAAAAAAATCCCTAGCTGTATTGTTCAGTTGGGAGACAGAGCTATAGACATCACCCTGCACCGGGCCATAGCATCTCTCTCCTGGGGACAGACCATAAGGTTTATCTGGCATTTACTCACGTCCAACCAGACAATAAGGTCAGTTCCTACTCTTCTTTTGTTTATATTATCATCTATTCAACTTTCGACATTGCTCTAATGTAGGCTTATTTGCACTAATCCAGTTCATTATCCAGCGTTATACTGCATCGATGTAAATCAGCGTTTCAGCTCTGGTCAAACTGAGGCCAATCCCGTATGGAAATGGGGACGTAATTCGCTCGCACCGATTGTTACAACTATATTAAGGGAGGTGTTCAGACTGGCGCTAATAGTGGCGGGACTTTCTAATTAGCGCATTCCTAACTGTCGAGTCTGTCGCTGCGCGCTTTGACCCCAGTTTCACCAGAGCTGAGGGGTCCCTGTACGAAATCTACTCATTTTGTTCACTACTTTTGAGAAAGAGAAGTATTTCTTTGTCATTTCATTACTCGTCCTAGGTCTTGCAGGTGGATTCAAGAGATTAGTTTCATGATGTAAGTAATAGTGGCAACAT
This sequence comes from Phlogophora meticulosa, assembly GCA_905147745.2. Taxonomy (NCBI): domain Eukaryota; kingdom Metazoa; phylum Arthropoda; class Insecta; order Lepidoptera; family Noctuidae; genus Phlogophora; species Phlogophora meticulosa. Next base: position 11,837,152 of record LR990520.1, on the reverse strand, counting down.
CATTAATATTCTCAACAGTTTTTCTGAAAAATGTTGCAATATTGTGCATGGTCATCATTATGCATGAAACTGCTTTTGATTTAGAATATTAAATATTTACCTCCATCACCATGCGTCAAGGTCGTTTTTTTTTAATACCGTGTTATAATTTTACAGCCTGGAAGAAGTGGAAAAATGTAAACAAAAGAAAATGTTGGAGGATATGTTGGAAGAAATGGCAGAAGAGTTCCCTGCCTTGAAACGGGTGTTTGTCGTTGAGAGAGACATGTATCTCTGCCATTCACTGCAGGTCGCTGCCTTGCAACCGCGTGAGTAGAATTACTAATAGCTAGGAAGCTGGTGCTTTTTTGTCAGCACGAACCATGAGGTAACTTCCACAAACAAATTATATGTTGGAAGAAATGGCAGAAGAGTTCCCTGCCTTGAAACGGGTGTTTGTCGTTGAGAGAGACATGTATCTCTGCCATTCACTGCAGGTCGCTGCCTTGCAACCGCGTGAGTAGAATTACTAATAGCTAGGAAGCTGGTGCTTTTTTGTCAGCACGAACCATGAGGTAACTTCCACAAACAAATTATATGTTGGAAGAAATGGCAGAAGAGTTCCCTGCCTTGAAACGGGTGTTTGTCGTTGAGAGAGACATGTATCTCTGCCATTCACTGCAGGTCGCTGCCTTGCAACCGCGTGAGTAGAATTACTAATAGCTAGGAAGCTGGTGCTTTTTTGTCAGCACGAACCATGAGGTAACTTCCACAAACAAATTAGTTCCGGGCTTATCCGCGCTTGCCTGACACATCGGCGCCAGGTGCCTGGAAACTGTTACTACCTACTTACATTTATTTAAGTATAGAGGTTTTAATGCTTTGCTTTCTCTAGGTCGGGAACCTTGCCGTATCGTAGGCGTCGTCGGCATCGGCCACGTTGCTGGCATTGTGGAACACTGGGGTAAAATTAGACCACAAGACATTCCACCACTACTTCAGTAAGTACTTATACAATATATTAGCTTCGTTTGGATTTTTAAGAGGAATGCGCATGTTGTATGGTTCCAAAAAAATAACCTGTCCTTTAAAATATGAATGTACTGAAGTATGATTGTTACAATCATCAATACAGTTCTTTTAGTTAAATCCTCAAATTAAAAAAAACATTTAATCTGGAAATTTGAACCCGAGGGAGTTGTATTAATGATCCAATGATTATATTTTGGTGCCTAAATATATATTCTTTTCGGGGGTTTTGTTACCAAACAAACTCATGCTGAGCTATAAATTGAAATATTTTACGTGTTACCCTGGCGTTTTCGCTAGTACATAAAGATTGTTGATGGTTCAACAGAGTGATTATGATATATAAGCAGACGAGGTTCTTTTGCACAATGCAGGTAATATTGACTTAGTTTTGAACATTTGATTACTGATTACAAATATGAACAATGTTCATCAAAAAGAGTTATGGCTCGCTACCTGGCTACTTATCTCTTTTTTTGACTATACGTAATATTATGTCGTATCTTAAATAGAATCTTTGCCCTTACCACACGTTCCTCTGTTATAATTCGTTTAAAAGATCTCGTGCACCACAAATCGTCGCTCGACGGCCGAAATCTTGGCAGCACCGACTAAGAAGAATTGAGCACGAGGTACCTGAACAATTTCAAGAATATTTGTTTTTTTGTCACCAGTGTCCCGCCGCCGTCTCTTTCCACACGTGTGATTCGGGTCACGATCCGCGTTGTGTGTGTAGGCGCACTTGTCTACGCTGGTTACAAGCTCAGGCCGCGGCGCTGGTTTCCCTGACATTTTGGCCTTATGCTCATGTAAGTATATTTCATTATTGAGCTCGTGGCTAAATAAAAACAGCCGCACAGGTTGATCGAAGGTTAAGCTACGCTAGCTGAGGTCAGGCTGTGGATAGGTGACCCTTTGTAACATATCGAAACTCCTCCGTGCCTCGGGAAGCACGGTAAGCCGTTGATCCCGGCTGCCATTTGTAGATCTTTGACAGTCGTTAGGGGTAGTCAGAAGCCTGCAAGTCTGACAACCTGTCTTACCAAGGAGTATCGTGTTGCCCAGTAAACTGTGTTGTGGAGGTCAGATAGATAGTCGCTCCATGTAAAATACTGGTATTCAGCTGCATCCGGTTAGACTGGAAGCCGACCCCAACATAGTAATCACTTATCACTAGTTTCTCCCAAAACATTCTTGCTAGGTGATGATGATATTTATTTCTGTAAATTGGTTTAAATAAACACAAATAATTTTACAAGTCAAACAGAAAAATTAAAATTCAAACTACTCCCTATCTGACTAAAAACACCGAAACAAACTCAGAGGTCTGTCTCTTTTTAAGTCATTATTTTGGTCAGATTTTATTATCATTAATGCACAATGTTCTTTTTTTTTCAGGATTTTCGCTCGATTGCTTTGGAGAGGATGGTTGACGTCGTTCGGTTCTGTAACGGCCGGTTATTCAATCAACAAATAACTTTTATCTGAGGAATAAAAATTGCGTTTTAAAAGATATTGTATAGAAAATATGTCAAGTGCCAAATATCTTTTATTTTTCACAAAAAAGTTATCTGACTACTCATTGAAAAATCAGCTCTAAATGTTTTAGCGTAGATCCTGCAATGAACATTAAACTTAAAAGTAATTCATTGTATTGAAGGGTAATCGTTAAGTTTACGGAATAGAACATATTTGGCCATATATTTATCAAAAATATAGCATATTATGATTTATATAAATGTAATTGTAATTATTATATTCTTGTTAATTATTAGGATTGACAAATATATTGGTAAAAATATTCTTATATCTTAAAATAAGACCATTTCATTGCTAAATGTAGCCTTGTAAGAATTAAAATTCGTAGGGTAATTGTGTGAACTACCTTCGCACATAAGGAATATGTAAACTTAACTAGCTCATAAAAGTAACACGAGGGATTAGAATGGGATTATATCTTTAATATATTTGGACTTCACTGTATTTTTCCAATATATCAATATAATAGTTTCTTTAACACACATTGAGTTAAATATATTGCAATTAACTACACAACCAAGTCATGTATAGAAAATTAAAATACATTAATTAAGAACTTCACATAATGCTAAAGAAATGAAAAGTCCCATTTCTCCATACGAAGTTGTTAAGATAAGAAGTTGTGCATATTTATCACAAAATTCCATTACCAGGGTAGATTTTAAAACAAACTCGTCATTATCACAATGAATGAATGATGGTCTTAGAGACTTACTTTAGATGCATAGTCTATATCATCAATCTCTATTAATTGTTCTTTGAATAGTAATATGTTGTTTTTTTGTTGTAATCTAATTTCTTTTCTTTATTCTATGACTTTGCAGGGTTTGGAGTTATATTATAAAATTTGTAAAGGTTATCATAAAGAATAATAAAACACAAATGATATTAAATATCTCGACTCTATTAGAAACAACCGGTATATGTTTAGGATTATATGTAAAAAAAATATTCAGTTGTTTTGTTTATTATTCTTATGAATTTAACCTGATCGAACCTAACCTTTTTAAAGCGCATTCTATGCATTTTCGACGTTATTAGTTATTGTTATTAAACATTTAGGTTTAATTCTAGTTTTTTTAAATAATTTCAACGCTATTAATATTGGAGGTATTATTATGGGATTGTCGGCTTCCGTTTTGTCTGTATATTTGAAAACTATTGATAAACTTAATTACCACTTTGAGCTTTGACTGGAGCCGACATATATTAAATCATTAAAACTAATTATTATGTTGCAGGCACAAAAACGGTTAGTAACCATGCCATTAAAAGATTTGAAGTTTTTTCTATGGAAGCTGGCATTATTGCCATATCTTCATTGTGAGCCCAATTTTTTTTTAAATGTCGTTTAATGTTGTAATGGGTGGATTATACGGATAGAGGACACTTGCAAGGACAAACTAAATGAAACAAGTATACCCTTTGGAAGTAAAGTTCTCTCAAGGGGATGCTTGTCTTCAAATACCTCGGCTATACGAAGCTTTAAAACAACAAATCCCTCGACATTTTTCGTTTGTTTACGTGTCCTCGACCCATGTAAATATCAGTTACAGCGTGTCCCGCAACGATGGGGTAATTACGTCACTCTGGTTCTATGCCCTTTTTAAGAAATACAAAGTGTTCAAGGAGCGATGACCAATTTTTAACTAGTTGTATGGGTTCGAATAATTAAAAACATTGTTAGGACTGATAGAAAATTAAAAATAAAACTTCCATCCCTCTTATGGAATAAGGCAATTTTAATAAAAAGTACTTATTTATGTCACCAGATAGTCGTAAAAACCGTAAATTTTTAATAAATCTCGCGAGATTATAGACCCGATAAATTGTGGTATATAAATATAGTATAATAATTAATAAAAAATAAAAATGATACACACCAAATTTCTCTAGTTAATCTTTCCATGTCGTGTCCAGTAAATAGTGATATAACAAGTAACGGATTGTAAAGCGGGCGATGATTGGTTGAAAGACGCACTTGATTTAGTCCTCGCCCATTCCCCACGGTGTTCTATCTCGGTTCCACCGTTCACAATTTATCGACACGACACTGAAAGATTATAAAATACTTCTTTACTACTAATCGAATTGTGATACGTATTATTGTGAATTAATTTTTTTCTTAACGATTTTTTGAGAGATTATAATCTCACGAGATTTATTTTAAACTTTTGTAACTATCCGGTGACATGCATTCTATGAAGTTTTTGTTTGTAAAAATAATTAGTGCATTATAATATTTTTTGGGTTAACAAACAGTATAGTATAGTAACCCCACGGATTATGCTTTGTAGCGCAGAAACCAAATTAAACATTGTTCACACTTTATAAATAAATAAATAACGTATACTAAGAATAATATTTATTTAATTTTCCAAGCCTAACCCAATTCGAGATCTGCCTGGGAAGATCACGAAACCACCATTGCCATTTCGTGATTTTCCTGTCCAACACCCGCCATATCATTCAAAGCTAAACGTTTGACATGCCTGGACAACAAACATGCTTTGACAAATCATGTTTTTATTTGTCCATCATTTAAGTTGGTATTCAAGAAACATTTTTCTACTAGTTTAAAAAAAAATAAAGAATTAAAATAAAGTGAAAGCAGGAACAAAAGAGTGAAAAACATGTAGCTTCATTCATCAATTAATTTTGCTACTCGGCGGTAGATGGCGTTCGATGTAGATCTTTTAATGAAGTTAATGATAACAACTTTTTTTTTAATATATATTTTGCTTTGTGATATTGTATTAATTTACGATCGTCAGGTCTGCTGGACGCAGAAGACGCAAGACCAGTAGTTGCGCAATGTGCATGTTTACGTTTAACTCTTGACAGCGCTCGATATATACTCGGGAGATAAGTTCTTTTTTTTGGCATGGGCATCTCGCATTTTATCCTTTAGGGATATCTACTGCTTAACCGAACTTTCCTGTGGGGGGCTTAATTAGAAATTAAGGCCTCCAGCCAGGCGTAAAAACTTAAAAACTAAGCGACCAATCGCTAAGGGGGTCGCCTACGGGGTACGAACCTCGGCTTAGGACGTCGCTGAGAGAGGACAGCAAGGGACGGGCTGGATCAAATAGATATATTATTTAGGGACATTTTTAATCATTTACCGGCTCAGCTTCGGCTCTAGCAAAGGGTCGGGGGGGATCGGGAGCTAGTGCCCAATGCGACAAACTAGAACTTACATTTTGAAAGAAATTAATTAATTAAAAAAAAAAATGTAAATGCTCATCAAAAAACACATCACAAATACAGTTTGCCTCACAAAATCATCACAGAAATCAAGTCTAGATCAACAGTCAAAGTCCTGATAGCTCGGGACCATTTCATAGTAAATACTTTCAACGTCAGTCTTTACAATGATGAATTCAGAATTGCGGAAAAACAACCGCACGGGTTGATCGAAGCCTAAGCTGCTTTTGGCGAGGTCAGTCTGTGGATGGTTGACCGTTCGTAACATATCGATCCTCCGCTCGAAAAGTACGTTAAGTAGATGGTCCCTGCTGTCATTTGTAGTCAGAAGCCCGATATTCTGACAACCAGTCTTAACAACCAGGGTATAATCATCAGCACGTAAGATGGCTAGATTTTGGCGTAGTGGGGGTAAGTTCGCGCATCGTACACTTAGTGGCACAAAAAAGTGGTAACTTTTATTGATCGTCATTATTCTATTGTTATTGCCATCATTTATATTTAATCATGTCTGTATAGAACAAAGTTAAAGAAGGGAGAGGAATTCAAGTTTATTAGGAGTTATAAATAACGTGCATTTAAAATTCAAAAGAGAAGAGAAGAGTTTATAAAAAAAAAAATATATAAACTAGTCGTCGTCACTATCCGTTAATAAAACTACCCCTGGCATCATATTGAAAGTACCCCGTCTAATAGTTCTTTCTGACGTTTTAGTAGCTTCTGCAGTCCGATTTACCGTCTCTTTTTCTGATTGAGCTTCTTTCTCCATGAAACTACACATCGTATACCATTTATTTTTCTGGTATGTCTCTGTAAAATTTTAAACAACAACACTAGCATCAACTCGTAACAAAAACTAAATTTAAAAACAATAACAACACTTAAGTTTAACACAACAAAAACAAAGGGTTCAATTTTCGTGCACTCAAGTGTAATCGGGAGCGAACGGGACGAAGGTGCGGTGCGGGAAGCAAGGGTCGACTGATGCACCAATCGCGCGCTCGGATCAACGCTACCTCATACCCCGCGTCCCGCTTGACCACCAAAGAGACCTAAAAAACGACTTGTGCGCATCTAACGACTTTTGCCATCTTACTTGCCGGTGACTATATCCTGTTGGCTGTTGCCCAGTCACTGGGTTGTGGAGGTCAGATAGACAATCGCTCCATGTAAAATACTGGTATTCAGCTGCATCCGGTTGGACTGGAAGCCGTCCCCAATATAGTTGAGAAAAGGCTAGGCGATGATGATGATTAAAATAATCAGGAAAATTCCCTGAATTTTGGCTTTCACTGAATTTAACAATTTAGATAATAGGTTGGAACGATCTGAACGTTTAAGAAATATTTATCTATTTCTCAGACCTGAGTAATTATTGAGTGACGAATTTGTGTAGTTTCACTCGTATGGCAAATCAATCAGCCGTAGTTTGTCCACTGCTGAATATAGGCCTCCTCTATATCTAGATTTCCATCCTGAGCGAGTCTGAGCTGCATGCATCCAGAAGCTTCCCGCGGCTCTAACCTGATCGTCAGTCCACCTGGTGGGTGGTCGCCCCACACTGCGTTGGCGCATGGCATTGATACAATGATTAAGGATAATGATGACGATACAGCATTTTGGCAGTTTTGAAAAATAGAAGGTATATTAGCCCATCGCTTTTATCCAAAGAAGAAACTATGAGCGCTGCGCCGCCGCCGCGCCGCTGCGAGAAAGCCCTCGGCAGTCGGCGCTGTCATGCAGCAAGATTCACAGACACGTTCATATTTTTACTTTGCTAAGTAGGCATCTCGTAGGAATATGGACCTTATTCTAATGCTGGTACTGTTCAAATTTGTATCAGCTAATGTGAGCAAACCTTTTAAAGGAATATTAACACTTACGTTTCATGAATAATCTTCAAATTCGTGTGTCGCAAAATAAATAATATGACAATTGTTTTTGACGACCGATGTGGCGCGGCGGGCGAAGGTCCGCCTGCGACGCAAGAGGTTGCGGGTTCGATTCCCGCCTTGGGACAAATGTTTGTACGATCTACAAATATTTGTTCCGGGTGTTCTGGGTATTTCCTATGTATAATAAAAATATCTATCTATGTAATGTATTGTATTAAGTATATCAGTCATCTGGTACCCATAACACAAGCTCTGCTTACCTTGGGGCTATTTATTTATTTATTTTAAGAGTTTTTCTTGTTAACATCAGTAGTTGGGGAAGCATGCGCTACTTTACTTTTCGTAGTTTCTTTGAAAAATATAAAAAAATAAACTTATTTTTGCAGTCGGTAAAATCAATAGGTACCTACTGTGCAGTGTGCATTCGTATATATTCAACCCGACGAGGAACCCTTTACTATGCGTGGTCCAACACGTAGGTACTTGGCCGGTTTTTTTTTAACACAAACAGCCGACGCTACATTGGGCTGAAAATGGACTTTCACAGACATATAAAACTTTTTTGTTTGTTCCCGCCGCGGAAAATTTCAAATGATGCCGCCGCCGCCGTCATATCTTTCTAGCTTTCGTATCTAATCCAAAGGAGTATTATTGGTTTACTTTTTCAGATTTTTTGATAAAAAGAAAATAAATGTAACTGGCTAGGTAAAAATGAAAAGTGACAGTCATTATTAATCAGACAGAAACGAACGGTAAACAAAAAAAACGCAAAAAATGGACATGAACATTTTCGAATAATAATTTACCTAATGTTTACGTGAAATTCTAAGTAATTCGTAATAATGCGACAAAATTGTTTATTCAGTTGTTAAAGTTCATTAATATGAAATACCAAACATGCCTCCTAATTAGACGATTTCTAAGCAAATCCTTTGAAGTGCCTGTAATATGCAATCCAATAGTATTACAACTTAAACATCCAAAGATAACACGTAAGCCATCAATCGTAGTTTTAACTTTTTGATAATGTGCCACCACCATAATGTAGGGGTAGGTACTTACTTACTTATGTAGTATATGAAACTCATTTCACCGTTCATTTTTTCAGCGGTATGTTCAATATTTGCAAGAAATTATTCCTCCGCTATTGATTTGCCAAAATCTGCAACTCTTTTACAACAGGATCAAGATAGTACAGTGGTGCTCTTGGGAACTGTGCATTTCAGCAAGCAATCAGTGGAAGATGTTTCCAAGGTATCTTTATTCTAAAAAGAAATAATCCTGTATACCTATATACTATATTGACGAACCCCTGTCAGCTGGGGAGGTCACGTCAATATAAAAAGACTGGCCGAGTGCGAGTCGGACTTGCACGAAGGGTTCCGCTCGCTCACAGCTATAGTAACTGCGCTCTGCTGAGTCGTCACCTGTGGGCTGGCTTTGGTCAATCTTGTCATGTGTAAGCGCGTTCGGCTCACTTGTATCGTGGTGGGCTCGCTTCGCTCACTGCACCGAGACAGAGAGAGCTTGTCCGTTTTGAATCTAAGCGCGTTACTCCACTCGGTTTGTAAGATGTGGTTTCAGTTCTAACCTTACCTACCTGTCTTGGTTACCAATGAAGTTCTATGCGAGCTGTAAGTATGTCTTTGGCGCTAGCTTTTCACCTGTAAGTGTAACTGCCACGGTATGTTAGCTACGCATGCTCGTAAAGAAGTATTGACCCAATCAAAACCGTCTACTTATGAAATCCTGCCGGTATGCGACAAAAACTTATTTCTTCATATATTTGTAACAAATTTTCTTTCGGTTTTCGATACTGTTATAGCTATTATATTACCTTACTACTATACTTTTTGAGCGCTTTGAATTCCTTATAAATGTTGTACTTAAGCATTTTTAGATTACGTAGATGTATTCTTTGTACAGTTTTAAGCAGATTTACGGTCGATATGAGACTTCTGATTTTTTTTTTGCATTTTTACCCTACTTGGAGAATTGTTGTTTCTCTTTAGGTCACAGAAAGTACTTACCTACTTTAAATTCTTACCAACGCCCAAAGGATAGTTCTAAGTGAATACGTTTTTTTTCTATACTAATTTTAATTTCGACACTTAGTGGGGGTCGCACGCACGCGTCTACGCGCGCAATATGATGTCACAGGCAAATGTAATCCTTTTTTAATTGATGCAGATATGTCTGCATCAATTAAAAAAGGATTACATTTGCCTGTCATAACCTTTTAAATAAAGTTGAAAAAAGGTCATAACCTTTTTTCAACATAACTATTGCTGTGGTATTCAAAGACTCGTTGTTAGTAGCAATAGAAATTCTTCAAAATTTTCTGTCAGAAATATTGCAATTACCACAACAATCTACACCGGACAAGAAAAAGTTTTCACGTCATTAAAATGAGTTAAACAAACATTATTCTAAAACAACTTTTAGTTTTATCTAAGTCGCCTCCCATAAATTCGGAGTAGGAAATATCAGCCTTAATGGACTACCCATTAGTATGTTATTGTGTTATGTTTTTTGTGTTATATGTTTACTAAAAATAGTTAAATAAGAATGTTATTACTAATACTATGGACTTCAAGGTCTGTAAATAAAGAATTAAACAAAATTAAATTAAATTAGGGGTTCTTCCCTTCCTCTCCAATATTTCTAATATGAAATAAAACTATTTCTATCTCCAGATAGTGAAAGTACTGCAACCGAACGCTATCCTAGTTGAATTATGTCGCCAACGAGTATCACTCCTAGAGTTGGACGACAAGAAATTCTTAGAAGATGCAAAAAAATTTGACGCCCGGAAGCTAAAGTTAGTCTTATTTAATCTGGAGTATATTACATACCTTTCACCCACCCACCCACACTAAGGCTCGTGGGCCATTATCTGGCCAGCTAGCAAGGAGTGTTCGATTCATTCTTAGTCGACAAGCAACCGTAATAATAATCCAGGGTACCTACGTTACCAGTATGTAGTAAGTTTTGATATTCACCCTGATTCTATAAAGCTTTCAATAGTAAGCTGGACACTTTTTGTCCTTAAATTTGTCCTAATTTTCCGAGAAATAACCCTGAATTTAATACAGAGTTAATTTTCCAACTGAGTAGAAACGTGAATGGTGAATGCCGGTATAGTACTGAAATTATATTTAAAGTTTAAGTTTATATTGAAGATCAGAATGGGCTTTGAGCATTTATCGCTATTTTTTATAGTTTGGGATTTGAAAAATCACTCGTATCACGCCATCATGACTCATTTTGTTTTGATCTTACTACAAAAATACGTAATCTTTATTAAATTCAAGCAGAGAAGCGGTGAAAGGTCAGAACTTTGTGTCTGGAATGTTACATGCAATGCTTTTGAAAACCTATGCTGATATCGCAAAAGAATTGGGTGTCGCACCTGGTGGAGAGTTCCGTCGTGCGTACCATGAGGTAAGTCCATAGAGAGTTTAGTGTATAGATAGTATATTATATAGGTATACCTACGTAGCCTACTGGCGAGGGATCATTTTTGTAAGCTTTCCAGTCAACAAAAAGTACCTAATTATTATAAATCTTACCGAGTTTTTGCCGTTTCGTACTCATCAAAACTTGAGTATACCAATAGACACTTTTGTATCTGCGGAAACAGCTGACCATTGTGCTGATTATTCTTCACTGATGTAATTTGAAGGGCAAACGTTAGAGCAGATCGTTATACGACCAACTCAACTTGGACTTCGACCAGACTTCGCTAGCTGATCATAAATAATAATAAGTAATAATCCGATTGGTCAGAGCGCTTGTTTCCCCGATTTTCCTCGACGTGGATGATTCGAGCAAGGGAATGACAAAGCTTTGACGCATTCGAAATGTGGTGCTGGATGCGGATGCTCCGAATACCATGGGCAGTCAAATGCACAAATTTGTCTGTCCTTTCCCAACTCAAAGATTTAAAGGAGAAGAAATAGACACTACGGACTGAGAGTTGCTTTTTCCTCCAAAAAGACGCTGGTGAGAATCAAGTTGTGTGGACCCTTCGCCACTGTAGCCTATCTACGTAGGTACCTACGTACTTAACTTAACTTACGTAACTGCCTACTTAGTCGTCTATTTATTTTACGTTCCAATTTTCAGATGAAAAAAATACCCGGATGCAAATTGTTTCTTGGTGATCGACCCATTCAAATAACCATAGCTCGGGCTTTTCAGTCACTGAGCGTTTATGAATTGGGACAAGTTCTATACCACCTTACATCGACTAATCCTAAACCATTGGAGTATGTATTTTGTATACTATCTTCAGTAATAAAAATATGCCCTGTAATAAGAACTAAGTACTAATCGTATTTTTCTGGTATAGTAAAGAGCAGTTAGAAAGATATAAAGACAGAGACTTTGTACAAGCACAGTTTGAAGAAATAACAAAAGAAGTTCCAGCCTTTAGAAAGATATTCCATGTATTTGTTGACGAGCGTGACAAATGCCTTGCTTATTCGCTACAAGAATGTGTTCGTTCTGGTAAGTAGATAATTAGTAAGAACACTACATTTGGCACCGTTGCCGTTCTGTAGGTACAGCTTGGATGGCACATAAACGCACAACCTGAAACCATGAGTTCAGTACATGATTCTGGACCCCACATCTTTATTCCCCCCCCCCCCCCGTGACATTTTAAAGTAAATAATTAACTGCTTTCATTAAACATCTCATTTGGTTAAATAGTCCGAAATAAACCAAACAATTCAGAAAATTTCAACACCAGAATCATGTAATGAACTCCAATTTGAGCATCGATTTTTCCACCCTGTTTGGGGACTATTTTTTTCCGCCTTGTTTGACGTCTGTCGTTATTGCCCGGATAAAATAAATGTTTTATCTGTTAATTAACTAAAGTACAAATTGTCGCAGTCGACAGCTACCTCGTTTTCGTGACGGTAAACACTGATGGAAATAAACTGACCAGCTCCAATTAATAGGCCCCGCTATGTCTACTGCTACGTCACCGGTAGGACCTACCGTTCCTTAATAGTTTTGGTCTTACATGATGTTTGCTGCGCTTTTTTTAAATTTAAGCCGTTGGTCCCGGCCGTCTTTCGAAAATCTTGTGACAGTCGTTACTTGCGGTCAGCAGCCTGAAAGGCTAACAACCAGTCTCACCAAGGGGTATGGTGTTGCCCTGTAGATAATTGACCCTACATGAAAAAAAATGGTATGTAGGCAGATGGGTGGATTTCAATAGGTGTTCTACGTATATAAAAAAAAAATACATATGTATAAGTAGGTATATATTTTTCCTTTTCAATAGTTCAGACTCCACGCGTTCTTGCCGTGGTGGGCATGGGGCATGTGGATGGCATAGTGAAATATTATGGTAAAATGAAACAAGAGGATATTGTACCACTACTATTGTGAGTAAAGCTACTTGACTAGATTTTTATTAAACTTGAGTGTTGGGTACGGTACCTATATTCTCGTTGGGCGTTTTTCAGAAAGAAATAACATAGTCTTTACCTAACGGTCCCACTGAAAAGACAGACGATTGATCACCACCGACTCAAGGTGGATTGGTAATTTCAGGCCTATACAGGCTGGACATCGGATATCGGCGCGCAAACTTTATGAAAAAGTTACACTTAATGCCATTTTAAATAAAATTATGAAAGTCTTTATTCTCTTTAATGATACAAAAACTGTAATTTAAGTGTGCAATATTGTTAAAAACGCAAACACAGCGCTCCTAATTAATTTACTTACAACAAGCTCGCTCATGCCTTGTGAGATACGGTTCGTGCCTCTTGATACGCTCGTACGTCGTATATTATTCGGTATCGTCGCTCGTGCAAAGTGCAAAAAAAAGACGGACTGTCAAGCACAGAATTAACGCAGGGTGGATAAAATGGCGGCAGATAACGGGAACAACTGACTCGCAAGTTGTTCCCGTTATCTGCCGCTAAAGTTCGAAAATAATGAATACTAATAATAAGCCTGAATAAAAGTAGTAGGTAAATGAGATATAAATTAAAGTACTTACATTAAAATGCGCCGAGTGCCGCGTCTGTTAGATTCATTGGACACTGCCGCCATAGTTTCTAACGAGACCGCAATCCTTTGTCGTCGCGTTTACTGCAATATGCACGTGTGCTTTGGCCACACTGTAGTGTACTACGCTGGCGTTGAACACGTACATCGTCAACTTAAGCGTATCAGGTAAACAGGTACACCTAGCTGTTTCTAGTTTTATTTAAAGTGCTATTTTTAATAAAATAATGCAATTATTTTTAATTTAATTAAAAAGCTCAGTGGGTTAGATAGAAATCATGATTTTATACAGTTTGAAATAAATAAATAAAAACAAATATTATGAAAAAGCCAACGAAAATTTCAACTCTGGGGGGGGGTCTAGAATCATGTACCTACCGAACTTAAACTCAATGTCGTCGTATGAGAGTCGAGGCTCGAACTCACTGGTGGGCATGGCCAAAAAGCACGTTGTCTTATCTCCTGCCGTTTCGTACTGAAATATGAGCAGTTATACACGCAGTCTGTACATGCAAAAGTTTAATTGCAGTGAACACAAACACCGTTCCGAACGAAACGTAAAAAATTGCGAATAGTCTTTTGGAAGATAGACTTTTATGAAAAACCCGCAGCATTAATTGAATAATAACTTTGAGAAATAATAACTTTTGACAATTGAGATTTAACACTACTTTTATTAGTTATTTACGCCCAAAGTTGCGTAAGAATTAGCAAGAAAAATCTTTGTTGGTTCATTACTTTTTAATGGCTTTTTATGGGGAATTATAAAAAGATCTAGTCACTCTCTCTCTCTCTCTGTCTGTGATTAATCCATTTCATCTCCATTTCATTTTTTATTTTTGTCACTTAAAACTTTAATTTACAGTCACTCGTTTAAATACTACCCTTTTGCAATTCTGCACAAACAAAAAAATAATAATGAGACAACACTTTGGACACAATGTCAAACTTTGGAGTAATACCCCCCGAAAGTATTATGGAAGAAATATTGACTAATATAACCTTAAGGTTAAGTTGTGAGTCCTTTTCCGATATATTTTTCCGCATTTGCTTTGGTTCGATACCCGGTTCTAACGAGTGAGTTTTCAAAAAGTTTGAATGTAGTATCTAATTCCCTCCCGGGCATGTTTCACCATCCAACATTCCACATACCTATAGGTAGGTACTCACATGTTAATGATGCAAACATATCTTTGTTATTAAACATTTCTTATTTTTAAAAGACTGCCCATGGAGTTTCTTTCCGATATGAACCTACGCTTTAGAAAAGCATCACTGCAACTGGCTTTATTTTTCTATAAATACATATATGTATATATAGACAAGCAGTGGCGGAAGGGGCGGCCGACCCGGGCCCCTCCCGTCTTGGGGGGCCCCCGAATGCCTCCGTATTTCCGTGATCAAATCGTAAACAAGACTTTAAAAATGTGCTAAGTACCTAAACTACATAATTTTATCAAGATCAACAGCCATCTTGACTTTTTCGCGGTACTAATATTCTTTTTTTCTTTGCTGAACCCGTCCATTACGCTGGGGGAATTCCCGTCTTTGTAGCGGGTACTTTGAAATTAATTTCACTTGCCAGATATTAACGAAATAAACATAAACATTAATACAAATGTGAACTGCATAAAAAGCTTGTAAAACTACTTTTTTTTTAAAGCTGGCCTCATTCAGATTTGCCGCCCCGGGCCTCATTCAGCTTTGCCGCCCGGGCCTCATTCAGCTTTGCCGCCCCGGGCCTCTAACGGGCTTAGTCCGCCATTGTAGACAAGTATTATGTGATTTTAGAATTCAATGCAAGAAGCATGCCATAATTATGTACGTTGGATTCATTATGCAAGTACATGCATTACTAACTAAAAATATTCTTTTTTTTAGTGCGTGTGACGATCATCATTTCTGAAAAACGCCCAGTTACACTTTAAGTGCCTAGGTACCGTACCGTACCATACGTGTAGATCGAATATGTATAAATCGATAGAATCGAGAACAACAGAATAATATTAGGAACGATGATACTCATATTTTTCTTTTATTTTCAGTGAATAGGTTTTTGTTTGGTCAACAATTAATTAATAAATAATTACCTAAGCGAATAGTAATTTCAAAGTTCATGAAGGTGAGGAGCTTAATTAGTAAATTGTTGCAAAGTTTAGTGCTAGAAATAAGTTGCAATTATTTTTTATATTAAAAAAAAAAACTCGTTTTAGTCTTGGTGATAATCCAGGCATTAGGCATGCCTTGCCTTAATGTACTTTGTTCAAATTTTAAAAACTGGTCCAGCATTAAATTTTTGTCATTTGGAAGCCGGCTCCCCTTGCTTGACACTTGTCGTAAACTACAATACTCCACAAACACATAAAAATGTCGATGCGTCACAAGCGCCTCCCGCTAGCTTCCTTTGATTTGTGGACAATAACTGAAACTTCAAATACTTGCTCGGATCGGCCAGCACGGCAGATCGGTAGCCATAGACTGCAAGCCCAAGCTAAGGCAAACGCCTTTACCACATGTTTGAATAAGTGATGGTTTGTCGAGGTTTGACAAGCGTGTGGAGCCGGCATAGCAAAATAACATAAGTTTCAATTTTAATTTAAGAATTAAAGTTTGTTATTTTCAGCATTCCACCGACGCCATTATACAGGATATTACTGAGAAAAGGATTGAAATGGACATTTTATTTCCTCGTCTTTTCATTTTTTTATAGATTAATTTTTGGAAAATAATGTAAACTCCTTAACTTTGAATTAACTTGTTTATGTCCACTTTTTGTTTTTTTTTCTCTAAACTCCCCATCCCTCGAAGACGTAGGTATCATCTAGGACGTCTCATCATGGATAGTTAAGAAGTAAAGTTGGCTTAAAAGTCAATATCAAGAAATGGATTCAGTGTGAAACTTCAGGCTACTATTCAAAAATGAATGTCTCGAAAATAGAAATACTGTCAAACCCCATTTGAACCCGGAAGAAATTGAATTGCTTTTATTGCTAATTTACTAAGCGAGTAGATACTTGTCACAAAAGCTTTCGATGTATTCAAGTTTTGGGGAAGAAGGCCGGCTATTCTACCTGTCTCGTTTTTGTACGCGTCTAGTGAGGCATTTACGATAAATAAAAACCGACTCGAGTTAACTAATTTAATAGCACACTGAAAGGTAACAGCTACACACTTATCTAAAACACGTAGAATATAAGGGGAACTTAATTTAAACTTAACGCGTGTCTTGCAATGGGCGACGAACCAGATTGTTCTGCCTTGGGGATTACGAAGGGACTCTTCCCTTCGTTATCCCTCTGTGTTGCCACTTGACTACGCGCCAATATTATACACGTAACGCCACGTATACTTATGATACGTACGCACATTACATACTTAAAATTAGTGGTACCATTTTTATAGAAAGCTCCATAGGATTAGGAATCAAGTAGTCTGGCTTTAGTTCATTCTGTTCCGAATCGAATTCAATAAATTTAAATGCGCGAATCTAAATTATGAGCACTGGGAACACGCGATCCCCATACCTGTCGGTTACCTACATAAAAAAATTGTTATTAAAATTTAATCTTTATACAGTTGCAGTTGTTCTTGTCTAAAATAGCATGCAGTGAAAATAGGATTTTAACGGTATAGATTTGCTTGCGAACAGCATAAGTACTAGTTTTATGCATGCCCTTGAATAACCATGCAAAAAGCATAAATACCTATGTACTTCAAATACACATGCCATTTACAATCAAGCTCTCTGCCACTGCAGCGTGCAGTGAAAAAACTTTTGACGTGACAACGTCTTCTAATTCGATGAAGCTGGCTGCACGCACGAAAAAACATGACGCATGTGGCGCGGCGGCGTTACCTCGCTCTGAGGCGTTCCATTTAAGGCTTGAAGTGCAAGCGAGAGCGCGGAACGAGCGACAAAGAGGCATAATCAGTCTCCGCGTTCGGCAGCGTTCGACATCTGTCTCTCTCCTACTTGTGTGAGCGATGCATCCGCGTGGACAGCTGCTGCTAATACAATAATACATCATACAAAATATCTATCAAACAAATAAAATTAAAATTTTCTTTTGAAAAATACGACCATTCCATCAGTATTTTCTTATGACGTTGTCACGTTCAACTATCGTCAGTAAACCGACTTTACAGACCACCGATTTTTGCAATAAAAATCGACCGATTCAAAAAAAAAATAAATGTACTAAAAGCAAATCGCTAGGAAAAAAAAAAAAAAACTATGTGTGCGTATAATATATATTATGAAGAATTCCCTTTTTCCAAGGATTCCATCATTCTATTGTGAATCCATCAGTCCATCAATCTGGTAATTCTGCTATTTCCATTCTATTTCGTAACTGTAGCAAGCAAAGTTAATGTCGATCATTCCGCCAAAATCTAAAGTGAAATGGAAAAGCTAAGTCTGTCAGCTGTCTACTCATGTACGTCAGAATGTCAGATACTGATGGCTCTGTGTCAGGTATCAGTCCTGTAAGCTGAATCCGAATGATTTATTTACACGAATAAACTTCTGAGAAGAATAGTTGCTCGATTAATCTATTAACGGCTTAGTATTTTTTTCAGACTTAATATATATAGTTTCGTTCACGGGTGTCTGGAACTTCCACTGCATTCAGATCAAACTTTCAGTTTTATTAATAATTAAGTGTTAATTTGAAATAAACATAAAAATCATGTTATTTGTGGTATTATTCTGTATTCTGCAACCTGTTATAACTTCTAAAGAATCTGGATGTGGCTGTAACCTTAATCGTGCCGAAGAGGCTAACTTAGCCAAAGAAAGTATTTTTGGTAATCCATACAATGATGTAGATCAATGTCCTGTTGGGCATGATGAAAATAAATATAGTTTTGACGAAGAAATAAGAGGATCAGATGGAATTATACTAGTGCCTGCTGATGAGTACCAGGTGGGGACAGATGATATAGCCATAGAGAGTGATCAAGAAGGCCCAAAAAGAATAGTGAAGCTACAAAGTTTTTATTTAGACAAGTATGAAGTATCAAATAAGGATTTTGCTAATTTTATAAACAACACCAATTACAAGACTGAAGCTGAACAATTTGGAGATAGTTTTGTGTTCTCTGCTTTTCTGAATAGTACATTTAAAGACCAATTGAAGGACTTTCGTGCTGTTCAAGCTGTGTGGTGGTATAAGGTGCTTGGTGCTGACTGGAGGCATCCCTATGGACCTGATTCTGACATAACAGGTACATAGTTGCAGGCAGGCTTGCCATAAATGGTTGGCTGTTGTATATTATTCTACATAAATAGATACGTCACCTCTGAGTACCATGCAGGCTAGATAGAATATGTGAATTTTAACTGTATGATTGTTAGAACAACCACCAGTTTGCAAATATTGTGCCCATATTTTGAACTTCTTTTGTTGATATCTTTTATATGGCTGATGCAATTTATTTTTATTTTTGACGACACGGTTGGCGCAGTGGTTGAGCCATCTGCTGCTGCGCCGCGTGTTGAGGGTTCGATCCCCGCACGGAACAAATAAAATATTTGTATGACCTACAGGTAGTTGTTCCGGGTCTGGCTGTTTGTGTATGTGAGTTTAAATGTTTGTAAACGCACCCATAATACAGGAGAAATTCCTAGTGTGGGGCAACGTTTTTTAAAAAGAAAAAAATAAAAAATTGTTCTGGTTGCTACCAGAACAATTTTTTATTTTTTTCTTTTAGCTAAACAACCCATCATGTGATGGGTTGTTTAGCTCTCGAATATAGTGTTGATCTACATGATAATTGATACACCAATGATTTCATTTCACTGTGAAATAAGTCTTTTTGCTTTTGCCTGATATCATCTACCTTTACTTCACAGAAAAAATGGACCATCCAGTAACTCATGTCTCATGGAGTGATGCAAAAGCATATTGCAAGTGGAGAGGTGCACGCCTGCCTTCAGAAGCAGAATGGGAAGCAGCATGTCGGGGCGGCCATAGAGATACCACTTACCCTTGGGGTGACAAACTGTTCCCTAACAGAAAACATATGTCAGTATGATAACATTATGTTTCATTTTCAAATAACATTGTAAATTCTCTGTGCATGGTAAAATATTGGTTCACTTTTCTGCTTTTCATATTTTTTGTGTGATGTGTGAAATGCCTCTTGTTTCCTTCACAACACGTATTTGCTACACCACAGAACGGAATCTGGTACCTACTCGCACGTCACGCCCATCCTGCTCATGCTTGTATGACGTATAAATGCTTGTTAACATGAGAGGAAATATGGTTTGGTACTATGCAGTAGGTTATAAATGAGGCTACTCGCATATGGCTCCTTACTGCCAATGCAAGTGTGAGTATATATAGTGTAGTGTCAGCTTGACCTACCCTACTAATGCTTATGGTTAGGCTCCCTGATCTTTATTTTCTGCATTTCAGGGCCAACATTTGGCAAGGCACATTCCCTACTCACAATTCAGCCAAAGATGGGTATGTGGGTACTTGCCCAGTGGATATGTTTCCTCCAAATGATTTTGGTCTATATAATATGGCTGGCAATGTGTGGGAGTGGACTGAAGACGCCTGGGCTGGAAAAAATGTAAGAATTTTGGAAAAGGTAATATAGAAAAAAAAATAAGTAAAAGAATGGTTATTCCTTAATTTGCAAATTTTTCTAAATCATCTTTTCAAGTTGGGGTATTGAATATTATGTTTTTTTTTTTTTTTGGTTGATAAGACCTATTGCAAAGGTTATTTATTTTTGTATTTTCTTTTGCAGCCCAAAGAAAAAGTGAAGAAGGGTGGATCTTATTTGTGCCACCTGTCCTACTGCTATCGCTATAGATGCTCTTCACGGTCACATAATACTGAAGATAGTTCTGCAGGAAATTTAGGATTCCGGTGTGCTATGTCTGCCAAATAACTTATCTTTTAATATTAAGGTAGAACTGTACTTAAAAACTAGACAAGAACAATATTACAAGACTGTTCATAAAAATCTCATATACATGTAGTTGTGTTTAAAAATTGATCATATTAGGTCTTTACCTATGAAATTGCCGTTCTGCAGTACTGGCCATTTCAAATCAAAATATTTTTTGTTTGGCTAAGAATTCTAGTTTCAAATTAATTTTATTTTAAAAACATGGATTTTTTTTTCCAAAAGTAGTCATTTGTTTATTGATTAGTGTTACATTTTCATCGCATTTAAATCTTTTTCGTCATCATGGATACGTTAAAAATTCGAGTAATTATGGAATATGAGTACCGTCGTGGCAGCAACGCGGCACAAGCGGCACGCAACATCAACGACGTTTACGGAGCTAACACTACAAACCAACGCACTACCTGTTATTGGTTTGCTCGCTTCCGTTCTGGAAATTTCGACCTGAAAAATGAACCTCGCGGTCGTCCGAAGACTTTGGTCGACAATGACGAATTAAAGGCGATTGTGGAAGCTGATGATACACAATCTACGGCTGAATTAGCAGCAGCTTTCGACGTTAGCGTCAAAACAATATTGGTCCATTTGCGTCAAATTGGCAAGGTAAAAAAGCTTGACAAATGGGTGTCCCACGAACTCAATGATCGCCAGCGCGAAATACGCGTCGAGACGTGCCTTGCACTGCTCAACAGACACACAAATGAAGGAATTTTGAACCGCATTGTTACCTGCGATGAAAAATGGATTCTGTTTGATAACCGCAAGCGCTCAGCAAGTTGGTTGGATCCTGGTTCAGCACCTAAACAATGCCCTAAACGAAAACTTACCCCAAGAAAAGTGATGGTCACTGTTTGGTGGTCTAGCGCCGGTGTGATTCAACACAGCTTCTTACCAAACGGGGTGAGCATTACTGCAGATGTGTACTGTGAAGAATTGAACACAATGATGGAGAAGCTGGCACATCTCCAACCAGCATTGGTCAATCGCTCGTCTCCGCTGCTCCTGCACGACAACGCGCGACCTCATACTGCACAGCAGACGGTCTCCAAGTTGCAAGAACTGGGGTGGAAGCTCTCCGTCATCCGCCCTACTCACCAGACCTTGCGCCTACAGACTACTACTTTTTCCAGAATTTGGATAACTTCTTGGCGGGAAAAAAATTCAATACCCGAGAGGCAGTACAAAATGCCTTTGAAGAATTTGTTGCCTCCCGTCCAGCTGATTTCTTTAAGAAGGGCATCAATAAACTGCCACTGCGTTGGCAAAGATGCATTGATTGCATGGGTGATTACTTCGATTAATACAAATAAAAAATACATGAAAAAAATTCATTTAAATTTTTTCATACAAAACGGCAATTTCATAGGTAAAGACCTATTATTAATAATGCCTCATACATAAACTATGTTCCTAAGATATGGATAATTTGAAAATAAGTTGGTATTTTTGTTGTGAATGATCTAATGAAACTTATAATACATAATATAATTGTGAAGACCTTTACTAGAAAATAGTGTCTCACAAATTTTGTGATTAATTACAATTATTAAAGGTTAAGGCAAAGAGGATTTTTATGACATTAGATAGTAAACCTTGTTCGTATTGAAATAAAGTACAAACTTGCCCGAACGCTTCTGAAGACGATGATGACATGATGTGTGCGTAGATCTTTATACAACCTAATAATAAAGTAATACCTGCCTGTTACTGTCCCACTGCATGGCAAAGACATACAGAGACGGCACGAGCATGGATCACCACGCTTGCTTAAGACGGGTTGGCGATTTCAGAGTTTCCTACGATGATATCCTTCATCGATGTAGTGATGTGTTCATTATAAATTAAGAAAGTACATATGAATTGAAAAAGTCACAATGGTTGAACCCGCAAAATCGTGCGCAAGAGGCGAGATCTGAACCGCTGGTCCATAACGACGATCTTATCACTTTAATTTACAGTGTATGAAGTTTAATATTGATGTTTTACCAGTTGCCAGCGATGCGGGTGAATTTTTAGACGCTTTGTTATAACTTACTGTGTAGGTTTAGTTAGGGTAGTTCATTGTTTTTGAATATTCAATGTCATCAAAGAATCTTCCACGTGTCTCTTGGCCTGAAACCTACCTAATTTGCTGCAGGGGATCAGATTTATGCAGTACAATGTACCCTCTCTACCAGTTGGACTTCTTACTATCATGTCATAATTTTATTTCAATGAACCTAACTCTGCCATGTTATTGAATTCAAAATTAATAAGCAAATACCATGAATTTTAATTTTATACTAGGCATTAAATGATAAGGATAAACTTGGCAATTTTTATTATAAAAATAATAATATTGGTGAGCATCTAAAACAGTGATCACATGTGAGATAATGTTAAGTTTGTGACTGTATTTTTTCATTTTATTATTAAAAATAAAACTAGTTCATTGTAGTAAGTGCATCTCATTTTTTTTTACCTGCAGGGAAAACGCATATTTCTCTTATCCCAATACTGTCCATAAAAGAATATTGACATGATTAAATGAACATTTAAATAGTATAAAAACATTCGCCCATTTATGTGTTGGGCTCAAAAAACACGAAACTTGGACACTTGTAATACTTACATCGGAAGGAAATGAGGGACTGCGTGAATTAAAATTTTGAGAGTAATATTACACTTATATTTAAATTGCATATTTTTGTATAAAAATTACAATAGGTACATAAATTGATTTCTATATATGATTAATGAAACAACAAAATTTATATTTACAAAATGGTGAGCTTCAGCTGCTTAGCTGCTAAAAAAAGCAGAATATTCGGAGTACAAAAAGCACCTTTAATTTTGGTAAGTACAAAACAAAACGGAAGACACAAAAGGAAGTTTGAAAGCTACTGCTATTAAACCCGTTATCGATTTGATCTTATATACCTATATAATTTGGTATAAATAAAAGATAAATTAAACAAAATAAATAACCAACACAACCACTTTAGTGTCATAGTGATCTAAACCTAAATTGAACATTCGGTTGAAATTAAAATACAGTTGTACTTAAAATAGAAAATAATCACGTCAATTTACAAAAAAACACAGTTGTATCGAAATAAACACCTATTAATGTGTTATAAATACACAAAGGCAAACGGCGTTGATTTTAATTAACAAGTTTTATATAATTGTGGCATATGCAGTAAGGTACATGAACAATGGTCTTGATAAACATGAGCTTGTAAAAATACTGATCAATACTTAAAAACTAAACCACTGAGTCTTTAAATATATTTTATCAGAATAGCAGTACAATCAGAGCTATTGCCATCACAACTCTCTTTAAGTTTTTAACAAAGTTAGCCGCCAAGAACTAGATAAAGAGAAATCTAGGCGTGCTTAAATGGTCCTAGATGATGGTGCCTAGGTTTTTCTACATAGTTTGTCGCCGAAAACCAGACGGCAGCAACTATTTTTTTACCACCCTTGGATAATAATAATGGACAGTCAAAAGTTGCCATTTGTTTAAGTTCTTTTCACGGTAAATGTAAAATAAAAATGTTAGTTTTAACCTTTACAAGCTCATCACCATAACTAGTTTATTTAAATTAAATAAGCACCATGTATAACACATGTTTCAGTAAGTATTATGACTGTATTCTTTTAGAGGTTTTCTCAACTCTAAAAGCAACATAATATTGTCTAATTCTAATAATAAAAGTATAAAACGCTATGCGATCACAAATCTAGCTATACAATTTACATCAATAAAATAAAATTTACACCATTGATACCGCCTAACTGTATGTACACTAGACAAATCACATGTACCACTACTCCTAGGGTTATTATTGGCGAGGCGACGTGGCGAGAAGCCGGACCTGCGCACACTCGTCCCTCACATGTATCCGACACCATTACCCCGAAGGTCCACGCATTAAATAAGAAATGTTAAGGTCCCGTGATAATTTCAGGCTATGAATCACAGAGTACTACGGAATGCTAAGGTGGACGCCGCGTCCGCCGTCAGTTGCCGGCCGGCAGCACGGTACGCGCGCGCGCGAACGTGCCGTTCGTGTGACCGTTGCTGAAGCCGTTCTTCAGTGAGCCGTTTGTATACGTGATGTCCTTTATTTCTGTCGTCTCTGGTTGCGGCGACCTGGCGCGAACCTGCTAACAAACATTAGCGTTATATTTGTAATTCAATTGCGTTTTATCCGTACCTTCGATTCCGTACTCTATTCTACGATACCGTATAACCTTTTCAAATAAATAATTGACTAACGGACTTTAATTGTGAAGTTATAAAATGCAGTTTTTTAAATCCTATGAATGTTTGTAGCATAGTTTAGTTTAATTTTAATCAATAAATAAATTGATAACCCTGTTAGTCTATTGTTTTGGTGTAAACCAAGCTAATTAGCAATAAATATACCTTAGGCCTCGAGTAGGACTGGTTGTAGAAGTCTTTGAAGAGGAAGAAGAACATGACGGCGTGCATGCCGATCCACCAGACGAACGCGCGCGGGTAGTCGCAGTCGATGAACAACAGCTGGAACGCGTGCACCATTATACCTACGAACTGCACCTGGAAAAGTAGTTTTATGTGTGAATAATAATACAATGATAGGTAAAACCATCAAGTATACAAACTTCAGAAATGTTATCATTTTAGTTCCTAATACTACGGCTTATTAACATAAATGTTGGCACTAGTCACAAATTCATGTTAAGTTATATTTAAATGATTAATTGCAATATTTAAATACCTTTTTTAATTTAATTTCATTAATCGTAATAAATTGAATCAAAGTAATCTTAAAAGCTTTAAATAACAATTAAAGTGTTGGTTAATGACGTAGATCAAAGTCATGTGACAGCTCTCACTGTTTTATGTGGGACATTCGAGAAATTACTTTTATTTATATTTTCTTTCAAATTAAGTTATTTTTATTTTTTGTATGAATTATCTATAAAATAAAAGCAGTTCCGAAAATTAGTCTGCATCCCTATTGTTTTAAATGCAATTTGGGATTTTTAGCAATCCAAATGAAAGCTGAACTGGCTGGAAAAATATTGCCATGTTAAACAAACACTATTGAGTAGTATAACTACAATATTATTCATCACCCATTCTTTAACAGAACGGAAGAAATAAATACATACATGCTACTTACTAATATTTGTTAGCTTTAATATCCTGTAAAAAGAATGTTTATGTTCCGCTTACCATCTGTAAAGTAGTGAGGTACTTCTTCCACCACAGATATTTCCTCATGTGAGGGCCCATAGCAGCCAGCATGTAGTACGAATACATGATTATATGCACGAAGGTATTGAGCAAACCAAAGAAGGTGGAGTGGCCGCCGGGTGTGAACTTGACCCCGAACCACACGGACATCGGCATCACGCCGTGGTGGATCACGTGGAGCGTTGACACATGATCAAACTTTTTTCTCAAGACAAAGAAGATCTGAGGAAAAATACGATAGTTGGTGTTAATACAAATGTTTAATATCCCTATTCTATGTATTACATTATACCTATCTACTGCAGTTGTTAAAAATTACAACATTAAATTTATATTTTTAATACCTGAGACTTTATCCGCAGATAATTTAACAACATTTTATAATAGCAGTCAAGGATCTCCTTATAATATTAACTATCTACCATTGAAATGCCTGTTAAAATCGGTCCAGCCGTTTCGGAGATTAGCCGAAACAAACAAAGTAAAAAGCAATTATTTTGACATACAGACACCTAAATTTGATTTGTTTGTGTAGATGTCAACGGCACGCATAACGCAAACTTTGAACATACAAAATTAATAATACCTACTTCGCAGAACCGAAATTGGGCGTATCATACGCCCCAAAGCTGTAGTGTAGGTGCCAGTTTTAGCACGTTTGGAGATGAAGTTATGCAGTTTTACGAAGTATGATATATTTTGCATTACCTCGATCAAGTTCAAATCTTGCCTAAAACTTTGATAGTGGATGCCACGAGAGTGTGTTCCAGTAAACAAGTATAGACAACAAGGTTGACACCAATCTTTTTTTGGCGTATTGTATTGAGTTTTGCGATAACTGGTTATCGCTCAACACGTTATCATAACGTTACGCATGTATTATTAAAACAAAAACTTACCGTATCAAAGAATTCTGTGAACTTCGAAAAATAGTACCACCAACATGCGTGAACCATCTGAAAATTTAAAAAAATATATTATTTTTATGTTCTGAAATGGGGCGTTCAAAATATATTTTCATTATTGAGATCAATGTTACTAAAATTAAAAAAAAACATTAATAGCAAATGTTTCTGTAGTTACTTAGTTCAAAAGCAAAAATCAATATTAAAGGAAAATTCAACAATAATAAATCGTTAGCAAGCAATCTATGTTTACACCACACAACATATGTCTACACTATATTATTGTATGATGTGTTAGGTAAGTGTTATCAACACTGATGTTCATGCGTGATGTCATGATGGATCGATTCCGAAAATTACTGATTGTGTTAATTTAATGGGCGTGGTCCGGGGATAGTCATAATGATGCAATGAGACCTAATAAAACAGCTACACAGCTATAGTTTAGGAAAAAGCAAAATGCTTAGCACAACAAGGGTGGACGCGGAAGATTTTCTGAAAGATTCTTTGAACTGTCAGTCTTATCCCAAAAACATTAATTTAATAACCTTTTTTCTTTAGAATTAAGCATTTATCTAACACTTACAAAATAAACAGTTCTAATGCTACTATTATTTTAAAAATAAGTTGCAGCTAGTTTCATTTTATCTTAATAGCAGCCCCCTGACCATTTAAGGGACAAATTATTTTCTATATTACCTAAATCCACTAGGTAATATTACGTAGGTTTATGCAATGTGATCATGGTTGATTTAGTGTTACATCATTAACTATTGAACTGTTTTAGAGCAAAATTATGGTGCCGGAAGTATGATTCAATGGGAATAGAGAAAAAGGATAGCAAGAATAAGAACCCATTAACGACTTCCGTAAAACAAACAACTAGGCATAATGAAAATAGCTCAAGGGCAGTTTTGCACATCGATATCTATGTTGTAGTGTATTCAATTAACGTATAGTGTAGCTTTGGGATGTTGGGACTAATGTAATAAATGGAAGTGATAATTCACCCTCATTGTTTGTGGATGTTTGGAGTGGTCGACCGGCTGACATTGAAAGTTATACCTGCCTGTGAACCAGCCCGCGGCTCCAATCTGAAACAATATGCCGACACCAGGCCCTTATATACAAAATTCGCACATCACCGATGCCGCGCTGTTCATTACGCGGCTTCAAATGTTAATGCATTCAAAGTTTAGCGTAATAATGTTGGCGCAGGTTGATACTTAACAATGTTACTTATTATATGTTAGTAGTAGTACAATCCAAACACGTATTCGTTTGGGTACTGTATGCATAATAACTAACTTACAATTAACTGTTACCATCTGCACCATGCAAGTATATTAACATATTGTATACTGCAGCATTCCTAAAAATAATTGTAATGATGATTGCTATTTACAGTGAGCACGGGTTAGTTTTCTCTGCTCTGATCCCAATCCCCGGGCGTCGGTTTAAACGCTGTACGTCACTTACTCTAATAGCTTTGGGATTGTCTGTGTAGTCCACAGGTTGGCATCTAAAGCTGTAATGATTCAGCCAGCCCCCCATCATACTCTGAGCATAGCATGGCAAAAAAAGAAAAATATTGGTATGGACATTATAAAAGGCACAAATCTATTATATGTGATTGCACAGCAACAACACTCAATGTTTTCAGGCAATGTTCTAATCGAAGTGTGTGATATAACTTCTATATCGGCAAACAGTTACAAAACACAGTGTGGGTACAAAAGATGAAGGAAAGCTACTAGACCTGCCTGCCATAATGTCTGAAAATTATCTTAGTAATATATTATCAATTATTTAAACATTACTGTAATTATTTACTCTACCAAGGTTGTTTATCTGATGAGTTCTTATATAGGTGATAATGTTAAGCCTTTTATTTCTGCTTTCTCATCACCAGTGTAGTCAACCTAGGAGGCACTCTTATCTTTGACCTGCTGTAAGTTGGCCTCCAAATTTCAGATAGAGAATCAAAGACAAAGTTGATGTATGTCTATACCCTATCATGATCCTGGACTACTGCTTGTGATTTCTTCTCAAGGTTAGAGATTGGAAACACAGACAAAGATCGATATTAAGATTGGGATTAAGATTCATTATTAATTTCAGGCATAAAAGTTTCGCAAATTTTTATTTTTTATTTCTGCAAAAATGTTAATATTATATTTCTGAATACTATTCTATATTGTGAGGACAAAGTTCACGTAAAATATACAGCTTATGAAGTAAATTAGTGAATTGAGTACATATAAAATATTTACCATACATCTGAAATAAACACAAACAAGAAAAATAATTTAGTTTAGTTAATTTTTTAAAAGACCTTTGTTTCATTAGACGTCTAGTTATTTGGTGCATCAAGATAATAATACCATATAAATGTAAAAAGATTTAAATTAAGTACCTACTAAAGTTAATCTATCTTTAACAAGTTGGCAACTAGATAATAATCAGAACACAATTTAATATATTTTTGCTATAAAATGGTTAAAATGCTCAACTCAATAGACTGATAGACTAGTGAAGACATAAAACAACCATGCATCAAATGAGAAAAAAACATAAAATCTTTTATATAAATGTAAAAATGTTACCTCATAAAACAGCCACGCGCTGAAGACTACTTGTAAAAAGTTATATAGTATTAGAACATTTTTTAGTTCATACGGTTTCCTATTCTCCATAATTCGTGGTCCTAAGACCTGGAAAAATAAAAAGGAAACAAAAATTAGTAGTATACAGGACCTAGTGTATAATGATTTATCATAAATGATAGAGACAAAATAAAAGTTTTATACCTTGACTAGATAAATATAGCTTAGACATATTACTAATGTAGGAAAAGGGGAACTCATCAGGAACCATGGATTTGTCCTAGGATCTGAAATAAAAACAAACAAATTATTAGTACACTTTCTTTAAATTTTAAATTAAGAAAATTTAGGTATTTAAGATTTTCTCAATGAATTAGATAATTTCAGTGGATATAAAAAGTAGTTTATTTTCTTTCTACAATTAAAAAAAAGTATTACCCCAGCATCCAATCAGAATATAGAATACATAATATATAATTGCTGTGATTGGACAAATGAGCAGCATAGAGTAAATGCCCAGCTGTTTAGTGGGTCATCTAAAAATAGCCCTTCCTATGTTATAACTGGAAGTGTGTTGGCAGTGTGCGAAGATATGATCAGTATCATGAGATAAATTTGTCACGCTAGTCATCCTTATAGATATGAGCATGTTATAAGCCGACTGTTGTTTGTTAATATTTGAAATTGTTTATATTTATCAAACACATCTGTATACATGATTGAGTGAGACAGCTGATATATAACTGTTTTTTTTTTAAACATTTTAGTAGTCTAATGTTGTTTTAGAAATAAAGATGTCTAAAGTATTGTTAAATTGGAAGTTTTATAAGAATAAATAATATGTAGTTTAAAGTATTTTTTTAAATATTATTCTGCAATACATGGCTCATTTAAAAGAATATTGCACCTGGAAAACGTGAGTACAGTCACCAACACGATTACCTTACTCTAAATTCATAACAGACTTTTTTAATGATATAAGAATTGCAACTTTGAGAAAATACTTATTTCATAATACTATGGTTTAGAAAATGCTATGTCCGTGAAACCATAATTTTCTATTAATACTTTGGAAAATGAACACTTGAATCTTGCGTAAATGTAAGGCATTTATGGTCATGACTGTACTGGATAGTAAGCAAATACAATTATTATTTTACTAGTGTAAAGATCCTATCAAATGACTTACCTCCGAATTTGTCCATATAATATTGAAAGTCGCTAACATACTGTAGTATTAGCGCCATTGTGTCGATTTCTGAAAATTAAATACGAATATTTAAAACAATTGAAATAACTACTAGATGTCAAGACAGATAGAGTTCCGCGATTATGACAGGTGTTTAGTGAGAAATTAACACTGACCGAGTAATTATAAACACTACACGCCGTTCAAAACATTATTTACAGTACTATTTAAATTATTACTTAATGTGTAGTTTATAATAAAATAAATTTTGATTCATCGAAACGAAAATAGGTTATATATACAGGCTTTGGCGCACTGACAGCACAGCGTAACAGGAACAACTACAACAGGAGACTGAAAAAAACACGACAGATGGCGCAACTGTACGCGTGCCAGAACGAACTGATAAAATGGAAAAAAAATCTGTTATAGTTATTTTAAGTCTAAACGATCATAAATAAATAAATTTATTTTGAAGGTAAGTAATTATAATGCTTTAAACTACAAAACATTGAAGAATCTTCCGCACTTATAATAACGTATAAAATGATGCGAGAATTATCATACTTATTATTTATTCCATCTATACGGACAAAAACTTTAAATACGTTATCTCAAAGTACCTAGGTAGGAAGACTAAACGATTAAAGGCAGTATCGTTTGTTTAAAAACCCAATACGGAAATATACGCAACTGTTAACTTTGACCGTTTGGCGCTCATTTGTCGACGACGGAATCCGGGAGAAACACGATGACATATTCTCAAATTAGTTATCTGTGGAAGCATGTGTGACATTTTCTCAAGTGTGACCAAATAATATGCTCTATTTTGCTGACTGACTTTTTCATGGATGTAGGTATGTCACTGAAAAACTGCTTGTTTTAAGAATGGACGGCGGTAGTTTAAGAACTTTGAAGTTTTTCATTTGATTCATCAGATCGGATAAATTATTTAAGGAGTGTACAGAACGCTTCACTTCAGTGGTAACAACACCAGCTAGTATCTCTGGCATCGGATTTTATTGAATCTTCATCACTACGCTAGACCACCCTAAGGTCAAAGTGTCACCACTGCAATTGACGTGTGGCCTATTGTACTAAAAGTAAAGTTTAAGATTACGGTCGGATTTATACGGATTTATAGTCACACTAAAATCTGTCATATTAACCGACTACCTAATACATACTAAGGTATGCCAATGACTGCCGATTCAGTCAGCAAATATCATCGTCACGGGATCTCAATACCTAAATAATGTAGGTACTAGGTCCCTGAAAGCCCCAATGACCGCCGGTGATTGACGCATGCTCGCATGAGGACGGTGCAATCCAGTCAGTTTTGTTGTGTATATTTGTCGTCACTAACAATACCTACTTACTCCGTGATGAATGTGAATAATATAATCTGCTTCAATATTATTAGGTATGTATGTACATACGAATATATAAAAGATCACAAATTACTTGAAACAAAATGAAAACTCAAACTAAACAATAATTAATGCGGTGGGTGATCTGCAGTCAAAAAGGTAGATACATAGGCACCTTATGATTAAAATGGGTAGATAGCTATCTTCCGTACGTATTATGTACTTAGATATTGCAGGTGACATACCAATGTTTGTAAAGTATTTACCAATTGGCATTCTTCAGGTTGATTGCTCCATTATACAGAAAGTCCTACATTTGCAGGGTCAAGGTCAAGGTCAAGGTCAAGCCACACATTTAAAATGATGCCGTAGGTGATGCCTGTCGCTAAGCTCTCATCAGGTTACGTACCGACGTGACGTGAAACAGTTAACCAGTACAATAGACCGTTAAGCATCTTACGTAATACTATGAATGAAATTAAAGTAGGTTTCTACCTGAGTAGGTATTGGACAGTCACTGTAAAAAGACACCAACAAGTCCGGTCATTGATAAAATTGTTTATCAACATTCGAATACTGGTATTTCACACTGGAGTGTTTTACTTTGCATATCCGCACTCGTGCGGGAATGTGCGCCACAATAAATATTATACTAGCCCAATACTACATCCCATTAGGCTCTTAAGTATGCTAAAAAAAGCGATATATCTCTGACTTGTATTTATTCATTTGTGTAGTTAACTATGGTGCACGCTCCCGCACTCGTGCTCTATATCCTTTCAAAGAATGATATTTAATACCTACTTATCCATCTATCCATTTTGACGTATTTCTAATTCCCTCTTAATCTAAATTGTTTTTAGTTTCTACCAAGTTTCCCTGTTTTTTATGATAATTGCAAATGCGTAAGTAGCGTCTAGCAAAAATAAAAGGCAGTAAAGTTTGCCGCCCCGTAAATGAACGAAACCAGGAAAGATCTTTTCTACCGCGGGACTTGCATAGGTAAGAATATTTTTGGGTAGATACTAGGGCTGCAAATGCTCGTCATAAGGGTGACATGCTCCGCCCTCACAGTTTGCCGCTCCGGGCCATGGCCACCATGGCTATAGATTAAATGCACCACTGATTTTGAATCTAACAGTACAATAAAGGCCTCTTTCCGTGCAAGAGTCCTGTATTACATATAGTTTTTTTAGCCTACTTATCACTGCCTTATCTTCAAACTCAATGTTGTGCGATGACGGTAACAACTTGGTCGTAAAGCTCTGGGTTTCCTAAGAAATCGTTACCGTCATTAAGTGGCTGCTATAAAACGTTGGGTATGTAAAGTAAATGACGCGGTGTCCTAGAGAGAGTGGTATTTGACGAATAAATAAAATGGGTTCATCGCAATTAAAAAACATGCTCTTTGTCTATACAATTATTTAAACAATGTTCTATTACGGACGCTATAAGACGGTACCGCTTTGCGCCACATCAGCTGATCAGCTGTTGTGATATGTTGAAACAGCGGTTGGGCGAGTCTAGTAGGTACCTATATGAATGGTGTGCATTAGCAAATCATGGACATGACTATGAATGACATGACATGAATGCAGAATAAAATATTTTATTATTTTCATCGTTTTGATGGTTCCGTACCAAAATGGTAAAAATGGAACCATTGCGGTCACCTACACCCTATCTATCTGCCTGTATTTCTGTCCGTCACAAATGCATATTTTAAAAACAACAAATTGAACACATAGGTATTGTTTTCATCATTGCAATGGGAGTCGAAACTACACATAGCACTCGTGTGGACTATTATGTATTCGTACATAACTAGGAGGATGATGATGCTGGGTGGCATGGGGAGCTTAAATGATGCAAATATGGCAGACCATCACGCCCTGCCGGGAAACCAGTAACCCTGTATATTTATTGTTGATATATTTGTGTTACCAACTTACGTGTTTTATGCCGGTGCCACTCAACACGTTTCTAACTCCACCGTGATTTGCAACGACTTTGACAATCGATCCACTGTCAATCAATACGGCGGATTTTCACCTGAAGAGTTTTCGGTCTAGCGTGCGTCGCAAAAACATAATTCGAACTTAGCCCCCTGATATGCTATAGTTTCATAAACTTAGGTAGGTTACACTCACCTTAAACTACAAATATTCGAGGCAATTTTGTCTTCTCTGCGCTTAGCTTATCTGAAAAGAGGGAAAGAATGTTTTGAATATACCAAATAAAAATTGTAGTTTTATATGAAATAGTACTCTACTACATACTTTCGAATAAGCAATAACGTAAAGATTACAAGTAAAACATCAAACAATTCATATCTTTACAGATAGCAGCGTTGGTGATGGTTGGTATGCCAATTGCCAGACAACATAGTAACCAACCAGTTTTTCTCGATAAACTTCTACAACTGGCCCGAGCCCTGATAAGCAGCCTTATAACAGATGTCTATCGTCCTCTGCTTATGTAACATTAATATTCAAATAAATGATCATTTTAATCTAACGGTGTAAGCTGGTAAAACAGGGTAATAAAAACGTGATTTAAGTAGTTATCTACATACCATAAGTAATATGGCACATGGACAAACCGGACACTTACCGCAGATTCAAACCAATTCTTACAAAATCAAGATAAATCAGTTCATTTGCATGGATATGTTTGCTGCAATGTCGATGAATGACGTTATTCATTGTTTCAAGGAATCTCGATGGTCTCGTGCAATTAACGGTTACCTACAAGTTGCTGGCAGTTACAGTCTCTGTGTTTAGTATGAAAACGCAATGATTATGTTCCAAATCACGTTGCTTTATGACCTTCATATTATGATAGACATGTGGTGGTTGGTCGTTCTAGTTGAGTTTTTGTTGCACATTACGCGAGCTTGTATATTTAGGTGATAGTTTTCATGACCTAGTTAGTCTATCTACATGATTCTTAATGATAAGATAGTAATGTAGAGTTTATTCTACAGCAATGCACAGACGGGAGGTGTAACCACGCTGCGTCGTGAAATCGTGTGATAGTCGTCATACAGAGTCATGTCGTAGCGATAACACATTATCTGGATACGAATACGTGGTACATTTCACAATAAGATAACATTAAATTATTAAAAAGTTAAAGTGCCAATAAACCAGTTTTGATTAAAAATATGTTTTAGTCGTTTATTAAATGTTGGCGTTGTTGAGAATTTTTCATAATTCATGGTTTCGTGTTGGTTTTTTTTAATAAGCAAGATAATTGACAGTTTAATTTGGATAAATTTACCTATAGGTACTTAGGTATATACTACTTACAACTAGATATACATCTAATAATTAGTTAAGGAGTTTATGTTCTTCATGATGACGCTGGAACCGATGACTCTTATCGAACGATGCTAAGCATATTTTTTATAGTATACAAAACTATATTATTTTATAAAAAAACATTAACATTTAACAGTAACCACCTACCTAGGTGCGCTAGATACCTGCACTCATATTTTACACCATAGCGCGACCAATCGTAAATGCGCATCCAATTTCAGTGTAGATAGTAACAATATATTCTCCACATACGTTTATTAAGCATATACGACTACACTGAAGATTTCACTCGCTACATCTTATTCTAACCTACAGATGCACTCACATAAAGCTGTAGATATTCCGTCAGAGAAAATTATTGTCAATGCCTTGGTACATAGATTGGCTAGATTACACAGTACAAGCGTGTTGTAAGAAACCAAATAAGAACGGCCTAAATTACTCAAATTGGCAGTTTGTTTAATGACACCTTCTGCAAGTGAATGACAGACACGTAGATAATTATCTACGGTAGAGTAGGTAGTGTAGGTGCCTAAATATTATAATAGAACAAAAAATAAGCTACGTGTCGAAATAATATTGTGAATGACATTGATCGCACAACTTGTTAAATACTTTTTAATAACCTAGAAACATACGTTAGATATTTATATCAATTTTGGCATGTTACTTATCTATGTATAATGTGTTGGAATATTTGAAAACCTCTTTAAAGGGTTTTTGTACTCAACTTTATGAACATCTTTTTACGATGGGAACAACTCTCGAAATAGGGAACAAAAACTTATTTTTTTAGTAAATTTTGTAAAGTAGATAATACAAACACAAAGCAGCATTGAGGAGAAATTCTATACTCGCACATCTAATGCAAAGGTAAACATATATTACGAGTACTATCCAGGTGCATCGAAACCTCTTCAGCGGTTCTATTTTATTCTGAAATCAACTCGTAAAAGTTTGTATGAGAAATTACGAAATCCATTCGGCCAAAGTTGCCAGAAAATTGCTAGTTTTCCAATGAAGCCGGCATCGTGAACATTTCTGAGCCCGATCTAGTTTCCTGTGACTAACTAAAGTGATGAAACCGGTTATAAGGCTATGGATGTCTTATATTCAGTGGAGAAATAACTAGATATAACTCTACGTCTCACTTTTACCTTGCTTATAGTAGAAAATCTTTGAAAAGATATCTTTAAGTAAGTTTATAGAATGTGACATGTGGTGGTACAATTGTTCTGGAGAGCACCCAATGAACTTTGATCCCGGTTATCAGAGAGATAACGAGTAAACGTAAGGCATCGTACGATTGATGCTCTATCAACAACCACGTTATCAGAGATGATACTAAAAGTAGGTTGTGAAAAATGTTGGAGCACCGTTGGTTTTACCTTTCAAAATTTCGCAATGAAAATGGATCTGACTATAGTCTGTACGAGTCCTAATGCAATAAAAGCACATTGTAGGATTTTCAACGTTCGTCTCAGCGCCGACAGTTGAAAGTCCAACAGTGCATTTATATTTAGGCACTCTTTTAGGTGTTACCCAGTAACTGTCAAAACGGGCTTAAGAGTCTTATCTTAATACAACAGTAGGTATAATTTAATATCAGCGTGAGATATCTTTTATCTCGCGTATTACATGTAATTAAACACCAATAAAATTAATAAGCACAGATTTATGCCGAAAGTCTCTAATATGATAACATACCTAATTAATAGATAATGATTAATTGTTTTAGCAACAAACATGAGTATTTATGCCTATTATCCTTTTTTATTCTACATTATTATTTAATGAGAGGATAATCTCATTTTATGGCCAATATGGGTAATATGATAAGGCGATATTATAACTATTGTGTAAGTAGGTGGAGGTGTTGTAAGAAGAATGCGTTCGTTGCAACACACGCGACGCTCCGCAGCTAACAGAGCGAGTTGCAGCAGATCGCCGATGACGGCCGAAGCTGTTTGTATATGTACCAACTGGCTGTTGCCCTCGACTTCTTTTATACATATAATACGGGACATGATTTAAATGTTTAAAAATATGATGCTTTGATTTTTCAAGACCTACCTCTTACAAGGCTGCCTAAAAAAGAGAAGGTCCTGTAGACGACCCGTATATTTTATTCAATGTACCTACCTACTTATGTCAAAAACCATTGAACATATAGGTATTTTATTTTTTTACTAACGGAAACTATGTACCTACTAAAGCGAGAAAAAAAAAATACCTACTTTCAGGAATGTTTATGTATAAACAACGTATATACACAACGTCATAATATTCTTACTTAACATTCTTAATATTACGCTATTTTTGCTGTTATTTTTCTTTATCCGGTGTGATTTGCAATCAAAACACCTAAGTGCCCACTCAACACTTTTGTCGGTGAAGGCCGCGCATCCAAATTCAAGGCTGTGTCTATGAATGAACAACTGTAACACCTAAACAGTGAATGGATTTTTTGAACCGCATTTCAATTGACTAGCCAGCATGAAAAACAAATGAAAATGAGAGATTCTATATTTGATTTATATTTGTATGTTTTGAGGTTTAGTAGGTAGCCACAGAGGTTTTACATCTTTTTAGAATAGAGTATAAGAGGTAATATAATTTGTTGTTGTCATTAGACAGAGCAATCGCCTCGTGTCTAAGTGGGTCATTGGCTGCACGTCGAGTTATGTAATCCTGAGCAGTGTCTCGGTGTGGTGCTCACAAGTGCAGTGTGCGACAAACCTCCTCTTATCATGTGGACATACTAGTTTAATCATATGTATAGTAATGTATTAAAGGGGTATGCAGTAAGTTGGTGACTGACTGACTTGCCCTGGCGGTGTAGTGCGACTGACATGTTCGCCGAGAGCAACGTTGCCGGCTTTTCCGCGCTGCTAAGCAAGCTCAGAGTGTCATTCTACACAAGGGTTACCCTGAGTAGGAATGAAATTGTAAATGCTGTTTACCGAGTCGTCCATCTTGCAAGAGAGGCAAAAGACTTTTAATATAGGTTTAGTTTTAGTCATTGTTATTGTATTTGTCTATCTGTGTTATTATGTTAATGTATATTGTATTTAAGAGTATGTGTATGTATGGTATGGGTTTTAAATTGCCTGAAATAAACGATATTTAATTTTAATTTAATTTAATTTAATTTATCATACCAGATCCGAAATTACTGAAGTTACAACACTAAAATGAACACCGTAGTTTATTTGTAAACGGAGATGAGAGATAAGAATTTAGAAAATGCAAATCCTACATATGTACCAAGGGCTTTTTCATCAAGTATTTGAAAAACGACAAACTAGTACGTGCAAGCTCTTAAATAATTAAGGGATTTAAGGGTTGTTAAAGATTGTATGGAATAATTTTTAATAAGCATGATAATCTTGATACAACAAAAAGTTTGTATTCCTATAAGTATTTCTTAAAGGAATACAAACTTTTTGTTTTGAAAAAATAAATAAAATTGTGTGCATATGGAACGAGATGATTTAAATCTAAACTGTAGGTTTGTATCGGAGGGATCCACTAGTTGGGTAAATGGGTGCAGTCGATTGAGCGCTTTCCATATATTGGCCACTGCAGGTCACGTCCGAGTGGCAGCTGTTCTTGAGGTAGTACGTGAGTGGTGTTTTTTCCACAATTTACAACACAACTTAGGAGGGAAGAAAACTAATAAAATATTACAGATGCTGTATTATATTCTTAGGGTTGAACCTTGGTCAACCAGCCACCGCCATGGTTTGAGATCATTGAGTGGGGTCAATTTTTGGAAGCCCGAGAATGTTTTTTCTGAGCAGATTATCGCTACATTGGGCACGCAAATTCACCAGGTCAGAAACGATAGCCGAAGACCATCGGGTGCTCCTCCCAAGTTGGTAGAAATAAGTAACCGTCGCAGATAATTTTGAGTCCCCTGCACTAAAGAAAAACTTAGATAAATTCCCTGACGTTGATTTTCACTACCCGAGAGAGACTGGCACTAGTATTCGAAAGACAAGGTTTTGAAATTAAGAACTTTTCCATGGTTTTGCTATACTTTGCAAATCTCTCACAGAGAACAGACAACTGTCACAAGGGTTTCAGCTTTTTGAGTATTTAAGTCTAATTTGATATTTCAATGTGCGTCGTTTAGACATCGGCGCAATTAGTATGCAAGTTACATACAATATTCTAGACATGGCGATAGACTTTTATGTTTATTTGGTGATCCATCTCTGAACAAATTTACGTAACTCATAGTCAAATATGACCATAGCTGATCGTAAAATACGATTCTTTGAATTACGAGACATTTTGCAACTGAAGCCATCAGGCTAAGTTGTTAAAGCAAGAATTCTTGGTCATAAAAAGTTTGTCTTTATGTATGTAGGTACCCAAGTTATAAGTCAAATAAGAGATCTCTGACTAGTAAATAAATACTTGAGGAGCCCTGAGCTGGGTATGCTGGGTTGCCGTTATGGCGGTCACATGGGAATACTCGTACTTGGAATTATAATTATTTATATTTCTACTGTGTTCTGCGTTTGATGTAGTTATTGTGGTGCAAAGTGACTTTGAACAACAAAGAAGCGATAGCATAATAGGAGTGCTGTGAAAGAAGCGAAGATGACATCAATACAAAGATGTTACCGGTCGATTGTGTTCACAAGGAAAATGGATTGTACTCACTTACTTTAACGTTACAAGACTGGCGACGAAGCTAAGTGCCAGTTCTGAAACTAATGACTGACTGTTTGTAATCGAGTCCGATTGACGGCTCTTTATAGAAGAAATACAGCAATAAAACCTTATGGTTTAGGTACTTGTGTGATTTCACATTGTACAATAAAAAACTGTAAATGTCTCAACTAAATATGCACATAACAATTTTGGCAATAGTGTTTCCCTGCGAGTAAAATCCAGCCAGTTTTAAGAATCGTGAGTCATTTGTTTCCTGTCCGCCATATTAATCAGTTGATCGACCTATCATCTAAATTAAGATCATTGTGGACACAATGGCCCATAAAGTGAGCGTACTTCACAATTACTCACGAAGCTGGAAACAATTGTGCGTAGACGGTTGTGGGGAATACCGTACTATTGACATTCTAGTGATGTCACTGTGCGTACGATTGACAGCCAGCCATGTTTTTATGATTAATGAATAATTAATTATCACAGAAATACAATATCATGTCCGGATTAGATAGAACATATCGGTGCAACAAGTATACGATAATAGTATCCTATATTTTAATCTAGAACATGTTGTATCTGTAGTCTTGTCAAGTCCTATCAGTTGAATACATTTATGTGAGATTTAGTTCAATCACCCAAAAAACTTCCCCCTTTACTGATTATTAAATTATGAGCATGTTCTATGGGTCTTGAATTCTGATATGCTAAAAGTTTCATTTCAAACTTCAATGCAGTGTTTATTGTCCCTATAGTATACACAACTACGCTCTGAAAGGGATGATAATTTTTTATTTGATGTACAAACATTCATTATACTGCAAATGTAACACGTGTATTTTTCTGCACCATTGTCAATAAAACCCACAATGGAGTGTCGAATCTGAATGACAGCATGCATTCTTTGTTCTTTTTAATTCGCTCAGTTACACGTTACTGTTATCAGTAAAGTAGGCAATGTGACGTTTGTGCGCCATAATTATGGCATAAGTACAGGCTGGAAGAGTTTTAGTTCAGTTTCAAACAGTCAAGTGAATTTGGAATGGTTTTTTTTTAACGTTGCCCCACACTAGGAACCGTTCCTGGTTTAAAATATAGAACGTGCCCTTGTTTTTAGGGCGGGGCAGATTTGTTTTTTAGAGACGGTCTAATGTAAAGATAGTAAAAGCAGAATAATTATAATTGATTCAGCGGAGACCGGTCATTTATAGTAGTAAGCTCTCGAACTGGACCTGTCAGGCAGTGCTCCCATAAACTGCCTAGCTAACTATTTGTTATCTGTATGGTAGGTACATGACATTGATCATTGTAATCCTGCGTTTACACCTACGAGTGCAAGTAGTGATCCTAACAAGTCTTGTTATAAATATGTCGCGTATAAAACATGAGTCCAAAATGTATTGAATTTGTTTCAGACATGTTTTACTAACTTATATTGCCACATATAAAAAAAATACTATGTTTCTTCAAGTTTTGAATACGACTACTTAATAGCTTGTTGCTACAACATGTAGAATACATACATACATGTTATATACCTTGGTGTAACCGCGGGCTTAGTCGATGTTGTACAATAGGTTTTTTTATGAAGTGCAAGTAGGATTATTACACTGTTCAATTTATAGGGCAATATGAATCTTCTAGTAACGTTATTATTATCTCAACATGAATTATGGTTATTGGTTATTCTCTAGAATATACAATAAGACTCGCACCTATGGACTACTATCAAAGTCAATATAAATTAAACTACATGATTTACTATAATTTCGTAGGTTCAGAAATGTTGTTATTTTACAATGTATTTATACGAGTTCTAGAAATAATTATTTACAGGAACCCGTGTAAATACAATGTAAATAGTTTAAGGAGTATTCAAGTGCATTCGAGAAACAACATAAGTACGAGCAAGGCGGTTTTATTCTCAATCGCTCTTCATGAGGTATAATACAGCATCTACAATGGTCAATTCGCGGCACATACGAATTAAATATTTCTAAATAGGTACTTATGTCCATAAAATACCTACTAAGCATTCATTGATACATTGTAAATTGTACTTTTGATGTTACTAAAGCCTACAGGAAAATTCTGTGAATGCTCAATAAAATCTAAGTAATAAAACCCAGCTGCAAGTTGCAATACACTTATTATGTTGTAACGCTGACAGAATAACTAATGTGTGATGTTTTAATCTGCAGCAATTGTATTCAAATAGTTACGTTGCCTGTTGCTGTATCAGTTGCGATCGTTCGACATTGACATTGGCGGCGCGTCTGCACGCTAGCCGCCGTCGAAATTCCGCTTTTGTAATTGAAAATAACTTTCATTGAAATGTATCGATGCGGTGCTCGACTCAAGGAACGTGAAAGCATTTCAGTGCGTCCGGTGTAACTTGAGAGATTGTGGTGGCGCTGCTTGCGAATATTAAGAGCAACGGTATATCAGATGCAGTAGATTTGAGTTTAGTTCTTTAATCTGCTGCGGATCAAGATATGTTAGGTACTCGAAGCATGAGAGCCGCAATGGTTTGCTTACATGTACGCGGTTCGCGACCGCATTGTTTATTCTGTTTTGTTTGTATTGTAACGTAAGAGATTATTTTGCAATTGCTTGGTGCGATATATTTTAATCGGTAAACCATTTCTTTCCATAATACTATTTATTTAGTTTTATATATTTTATTTTTAATAAACTTTGTTCCACACTAGGAATTTCTCCAGTGTCGTGGGTGCGTTTGCAAACATTTAAAGTCACTTACACGAACAGCCAGACCAGAAACAACTACCTCTAGGCCATTCAAATATTTGTTCCGTGCGGGAATCGAACCCACGACACGCGACACAACAGTCGATCGTTCAACAACTGCACCAACCGTGCCGCCATATTTGTTTTCTATATGCCAGCAATATGCTGGCCCACGACGGTCCGTGGATGGGTGATCATCTATCATTACCGAGAACCCTCCATGCTCGGAAAGCAAGTTAAACGGTTGGCCCCGGCTGTCATTCGTAGATCTTTGAAAATTGTTAAGGGCAGTTAGAAGCCCTAAAGCGAATGTATCGTGTTACCCAGTAACTGAATTTTGGTGGTTAGATAGATAGGCAAACACTTAACATAAAATACTGGCGTTTAGCTGCATCCGCTTAGATTGAGACCTGACTGATGGTGATGATACTAGCATAATGCAGTAAATAACGTCAGTAAATATTAAAGATAATCTGCATGCACGGAACGTACTTCGGTCATTTATAGCGTCACGAAAACCGGTAACGCTACTTACGCACGATACTTATTTAGCTAAATTTGGGATCTTTAGACATAAATAAGTTACAGTAAAGCGCTTTTATATTTCGTTACTAACGTATTATTATGATTCTATATTGCGTCCACGCTTTACTCATTGTCATATGAACGTAGATCTTATTATTCCCAGAGGAAAAGAAACTTCCGTATGAAGCTGATACATACCTAATTAAAATTATATTCATATAAACGCAACGCGTATGAAGACATTATAATATTATAGCAATTAATTATATTGAGACATTTTATTTCCGCGTTTTAAGTATGACATGGTTGTAGGGGAGGATTAAGGGAAAATCTCGTAGACCGGTGCTACGAGTCTACGAATTCATTGAAAGCAAAAAAACTAGATTAAAATTGATTTTGCCCCGGCTCTGTTAATGCGTGAAATTTTTGTGTTTTTATAGCAGAGTAAGAATTCAAAACTTCGGTTGGATACTTCATTAGCACTAAAAACAATATTTCATGCGCTAAAATCAACACACTACGAGCGTTATGTTTACTGCGGCAATCA
The DNA here is from genome assembly GCA_905147745.2 of Phlogophora meticulosa. Lineage (NCBI taxonomy): Eukaryota > Metazoa > Arthropoda > Insecta > Lepidoptera > Noctuidae > Phlogophora > Phlogophora meticulosa. Next base: position 11,793,420 of record LR990520.1, on the reverse strand, counting down.
CGAATCAACACGATCACGATCGCGTATTGTGAACTATTCCAATTTTAGAATAGAATACAATTCCTACTTAATAGACTGTTACTAGAGAGCTATATTCTATTCTAAAGTAATGTGCATAATTATACGATATTTCACGCTCCGGTTCTAGTACGACACACGTCCTAGGGTGCTACGCGAACGCTACGCGGTTTGGGAGTTGTAGCAAGCTGTACGGTGCGGGGCCCCAAAGGGCGCGAGGTCGTAGCAGTGGCCGAAAGCACGTGTCGACATGTCTGATGTTTAGCACCACTTTAGGCCACGCATAGCTTGAAGGCTATTGTTGGCCACCAGTACACATACATGTGTAAGTGCATTATAAGTAGTTTATATATTTTTAAGAAGCATTGTTAAACGAATAGGAAGAAACTAGTTTTTTTTTACTAAACGAAGAATTTAATCAAAGTATCAGTTCTAACAGCACAAAGCAATCTTAAAAAATAATCAATTTTCATAAACTTCAATCAATTTTTTGTACGCAAAATAAGCACTAATACTCGTAAGTTATTGTCAAATCAATTATGATTTGAATATTTTATATTCAATTATAATGTAATTCTTTTATACGAATGATATTACCTACTTATGATAAATTATTTAGGTAGATAAGTGTCTGCCCTCAGAAATTGTTTTGTCAACTACCGAAAATGGTAATTTTTCTTTGTCAACGCCTAAGTTGACATGTTATTAGACATTGTAAATGATTACTTAACGAGTGTTTCCATTGTTGTCAGTTGATTACATAAATGTTAAATAACGTATGCAAATAACAAAGGGATTATTTAAACGTTCCCATGTTAATGTAACAATGAAGTAGGTACCTACCTGTTAGTAAAATATTTACTATAATATATTGCCACTTGTTTCGGTTACACGTATCTCGCTATTGTAACGATTATTGTAAATAATACAACTTGTGAATGTATACTGTTGCTAAGTAACGGGACCTGCGTATGAGTTGAATTGCGAGGTTAAGTTATACTTGTCTCCTATTTAATTTGTCGACACGGTTGGCGCGGTGGTTGAGCCATCGGCTGCTGCGCCGCGTGTTGTGGGTTCGATCCCCACACGGAACAAATATTTGTATGACCTACAGGTAGTTGTTCCGAGTCTGGCTGTTTGTGTATGTGAGTTTAAATGTTTGTAAACGCACCTACGATACAGGAGAAATTCCTAGTGTGGGGCAACGTTTAAAAAAAAAAAAAAGAATTATAACTGACAATGAGACATATTTGTCTAGAGAATCTTAATTGATAAGTAAGAGATTTGTTTAATAAAACGGAAATTCTATAAATAATAAAAATAATTTATTATTTATTCTTCACAAAGTTGACTTAAAGTTAATGTGCACAAAAATGTCTCAGCTATGAATATTCAGCCTTTGTGAGAGATGGTGCCTGATATAAGTTTTTTGGAAAAACCTGGCCCCTTCCACGGGTAGATTTAGCTTTTACTGAGTAAAAGTCTAAAGAAAAAATCGAAGATCTAAGAAAGAATCGAAGTTAAACAATATGCATAACAAAAATTGAAACTAAGTAAGAGTTAAACAATATGTTTAAAACAAATATAGAAGAACTACGTATCTATGAAAGTAACTTGACTTATTGTCAAATTGCGGGGTCGCTTGTCACCTGTTGGCTGTATTAAATAAGCTCCAATCCGTCTTTAGAATATCAGTGCTGCCCAGTAACTAGTGTGGAGGTCAGATGACAGTCATTTCGAGTAAATTACTGGTATGTGGCCGTATCCGGTTTGACTGGTAGTCGACCCCAACATAATTGGGAAAAGGCCTAGACAGATGATGCATGTTTTTGTTACCTTACATAAAGTCCAAGGAGTCTGTCTGATGCATGCAGAGCATAATAAAATGTGCCGTTGGAGTTTTAATTAAGTTTTTTTTTTTTTTTTTAATTTCTTTACTTTATCATTAGTTGCTTACTGATAATGTATAAGCGTAATCAGCCTATAAAGATCCATTGATTGAGACGCAACTCTGTTCTCTGTGAGAGGTAGTGGGATAATTATTCTTCTATACGTGGACCCAGGCCGGGTTGGTGGAAGTCACACGTCATCGATTTTTAGGATCAGTTCCCTCACGATGTTTTCCTACACCGTTCTGAGACCCTGTGACCCAGTGCCTGACTGGGTTCGGACCCACGACCTACCACACGTAAATCAGAGCCGTAGTATTTCTACTTACAATGAGTTAAAACAATAATCCTTTAGTTTCAATACTAGACCCCATCTAGACCTACACGTCTACGCAATAAAGAAATGACATCATGCACTCCAACAATAATGACGAAACAAGTACGTCCTCTGCTTGTTCCATTTACTATTATGTGCCCCTGTTACATCCAGTCAGTTATCAATCTTCGGTAATTATTATTTTTATTATTTATTTATTAAAAACAAATTTTAAGTTAAAACTGTGCCCTAGAATACCGTTTTACGGTTTATCTGTGGGCAATGTCCACGCCAATCGCATGCAGTTGCCAAATATAGCAGGGCTGTGATGTTCCGGCGGCAGTAGCGTACAACGCAAACAGTACGGCCTACAAGGTCAGTAAACGTTGATAACCCTGAATCATATGTTCCACTGCAGACATATACGGGCGACGCGATGACAATGACCATTTGTCGTCCAAAAAGGTTGCTTTTTAACTTAATCTACAATATTTTTGCAAGTAGTCGGTCAGATTGTTTAAAGTTGTAAGAATTCGTCAGAATTTTTGCATTCTTTCACTTTGAAGAAGATGGTCGTCAATGGTCGGATGTAGGTAGTGTTTGACATTCATGGCACATTCAAGAGTACATGAATGCAATCTGTATTGTAATCGGGCCGGGTGTAAGCACAAACAAGTAGGGTTAATCGGATAATGTTATCTCCGAAGTTCGGATTTGAAGTACCTACTATAATGGATCATATTGATTTTTGTTTTTGACATTAACCTCTCCGCCCACTTTCATCGCCCACTGAGTATTCTGTTGTTTTACTATGAAAGGCGAAATCTATAAGCGACAGTTTTCAAATTACTTTTCATAAAAACATACACATTTTGTTACCATCTAACTGTTTTGCAAAGGAATTAGTACCTATTACTAATTTTGCACACAGCACAACTACATACATATACATACATATTTTTTACAGACGTATTTATTGTTTTAGATTTCAAGTTTGCTAATAATTTATTTCGCTGTGAGTACAACCTCGGCTTAATTTATCAATCTTATGATAGGACTTTTTGTAAATTGCTATCACTTATAAGCACATTATGCTCCGTAGCATCTATATGAAGGTTTTTATTAAGGATGTAAGTAAAACTCTTCAAGTAGGTATATATTGCCAGTCATTAGGTTTTTCTCTTACAAACTACAATAAATATCATTCTTCGTCAGTATAGGGAAAAAAATTGAATTCATCATCATTATATTTGTTTTTGCATTGGATAAAAAGCGGTATGGAAAATCACAGCCTGACCAGAGCTGCTTATGCATGTTATCAGAAAAAAACAAATCTTCTTCGCCAGTGTACAAACATTTGCACAGCTTCGTTAAGTTATTTATCTACTTGAAACTTGGAGTTTAACAAAACTGATGTATTTACATGAGATCTAAGTAATCAGAATAAATAACGTAATAAGATTTTAATATAGATAGGGATAGATAGATTTGTAGTTTAATCGATGATGAGGCCTTGTGCCTCTTACATATAGCATTAAGTCCCACTACGCGTAGAGTCAGCGACCGATTCCGTAATTCGGCAAGATTCGATAGTTCAACCGTGGAGGTTGTCGGCAGCATGAATGATGTTGAGTCAAGGTTTTCATAAAATATTTTGAGAAAAATTATCAAGGCGAGCGAAGCTTTTTCCATGTTTGGTGTTCATGACTTACCAAATGATGCCTGAGAGATGGTGGAAAGTATTCGGTTCTTACGTACAGAAAGAGGGGTTGGAAGCAAGTTCACTCCCTCAGTGCCTGCTGCACACTACACGGGTACAATTGCCGTAACTTATTTCAACAAAAGTGACAAAACACTCGCCGCGAAATAAACCGCCATTGACGAAATTAGAAGGGATCGCGCGTATTATACTTGTACGTACATACGCACATTATAATCATTATTAGATTGCAAAATATAAATACTACACGGCACTGAATATATGGAAAATTTTGGCAAACCTTTCTGCTAGGATAATCGAGCGGGTAATCAATTTACATTTTAAAGAGGCAAATACAGACAAAGGTAAATGTTAGTAGGAGTATAATAATACGTTATGCACAATTACCTACTGTAGCCTTTTGTTTGTTTGATTAATATAGCATTTACAAGAAAACGGATAAAAGTAAACCACAATAAGAACGATGATGAGATCATATGGGAGTACAAATAAATAGTCACGTAATGGAAGTGAATGCGCAGTGATTATCGTTTAGATGCGACATGCACCACAAACACGGCATTGTTGTCAGCCAGACTATTTACAGTATCTTTATATGCTTGACTCTTAGTTGGTAAGAAGAAGAAGCTACGAAACATCACTTAAGCTGGACTAAGTCAAGGTGAGAAGCATCGTTAAGGATAGAAGATAGCGTGAAGGCTTTTCTAGAAGCAACTAATTAATTAATTGCGCAAAAGAAAACTAATTTAAAGTTTCATATAGGGTGTAAACCAAAAGCAAAAAAAATAATGTGTTCTTTGTTGGTGAAATGGCTGCGCTACGATGCGTTTGCGCAACACCCGGAGGCAACACACTCGACCCTGAACTCAATTCGGCCGCGATCATTTTGCAACTAATCGTTGGCCGCTGCGGTGCGATGGACGTCGCCGGCGCAAATGTAAACATTTGCAGGCGTGAGCCGAACACGCGAGGTCGATGTGGACGTGCTCTAACACTTCGTCCACCATTAAATGACTATCCTTGCTGAGCGTAACGCTCGTCGCCATATTCAAATTAAACAGCTTAAAGCCTTAAACGGACCAAAACTGTTGCTACGTGTCTATCTTCAGAAGAACTTAGAACCAAGTTCACACATACACAACGTTGGGAATACACATAAGGTTCTAATTACGAAGAGATTTTGTACGTAGTATTTATCATATCAATTAACACATGGGAACTTGCCATTCGTTAAACATGAACATTATCCATTGCTTATATTAGTTTGGATTTTCAATTGACACAAGAGTGTAACAAGCATACATAAGCATAGTTACTTATCTACCACTAATGTTAGCGTGGCATGCTATAGGTAATTATTATGATTGGAGCGAGATGAGGAAGGTGTTTTTTTTAATATTACTGGAATTTCCTGCCATTTTTATTGATAACTCGAAAACAATATTTACGTCGAATAGATAAAATTAACGATAATTTGATGTAATTAAATGTTATGCCAGCGTTGTTATCACGATATGATATACCATACATACATAAATATGATATACTAGCTAAGCCTTGCGGTGTTACCTGCGGTTAAAACTCAACGTGTGACGATACGGAATTCAAAAGGAGATAAAAAGTAGCTTGTGTCCTATTCTAGAGTATTATCTATCTGTGTGAAAAATTTCATCCAAATCCGTTCAGCCGTTACGGCATGATTGAGTAACAAACATCCATCCAAACTGCAATCGCATTTATAATATTAATGAATAAATATAGTGTTCATTACTCTGGTACTTACCTAGAATAGTTTCAAAATAAGTTCTTCGAAGCACTGATTGGCGCTTGCTTCATATTCAAAACAAATTACGATTAGTGCCGTCTACCTTTTTACTTGAAGTTCAGTAATTTATTTAAATGACATAAGTATATTTAAGTGGTACCTTAATGTACTTGTGCATATTAATATAAACACATTCTCTACTCAACATTCATCGTTTTATTTTAATTAAGTACCTACTTACATGGGTAACAATATTATTTGTCATGAGCATATGTTAATAAATCAATTGGAACATTATTTATTGAATTATGAACAAATTTGCTACTAAATTAAAATGTACGACACTGAATTATGTATGAGCAAAAGTTTGATGAATTACAACATCAGCAGAGGAGTCACATGCCATAATACTAAGTGGCGCTGTTCTCGCAAGAATAAAAGTTTTTGAATGTCAATGCCAACAACCTCAGTAATCTGCTCGAAACGTATATACGACCTTAAAGGAATTTATCTCAAGTGGAATTAAAAAACCACGAAATCGACATTGAATTTTAATCTGTGTTATGTGAATGTTTGACGATTAATTCAACCGAGACAGGTTGCGTAATTATTGGCCAATTTTTTTACGTGCCAGAGAGCAGATGTGCAGACTTCTTTTTTAAGATGATTTAATAAATGTTTCATAGCTTTTAGGGCATCTAAAAACACGTGAGTTAGGTATGATATTTAAGCGTTTACCAAAAATTAAAATATCTCTTTTATGTAGACTATGTAGATTAGGTACCGAACTTCAAATGTCTGACTTTTTATACATACAATTTATGCAAAGTTGTTGTTTTTATCATAATTATTATAAGTAATGTTTACCAAACACGTTTGCAGAACGAATAAATATGTTCTCATAAGTAGTGCAGGTATTGTTAGTAGTTTTGGCACACGAATAAAAACTCGGCTGCATATCTACACCCATCTATACATTTTAAAAGTATTATTAACATATTTGAAATAAATGCTATGATCTTTTTATGTATGTAAAGTAGTTATATCTGTTTAGGTAGGTATCTAATGTGCAGCTTAGAACTTTCATGGATATTTAATAAGTTTATGAGTTAAATAGAATAAACAGACAGGCGTTGGCGGTCAAGCATTTAATAAAACGCAAACTAGTTTAGGAATGAATCTTACTTTATAAATGAAAATATGTACGAGTGACTCGAGAGAATAGATAGAGCTAGTGGATAAATAAAAACAGCCGCTCGGGTCGATCGAAGGTTAAGCTACGCTTGCCGAGGTCAGTCTGTGGATGGGTGACCGTCCATTATATGAATTACAGTAGGGACCTACAGTGTTTGTAAAATAATTGTAGTATCGGTTGTATGAGATAACCTATATCTTTGGCACATGGTATTTAACATGATACGCAGGTATGTTATCGAAAGAAGAATAAACAATTGTACTAAAGAATCTGTAGTCTTCGTATACAAGTCCAGCACCCGGATACTGGAAATAAACTAAACGTAAGTCGACTGATGCAAATGGCTGTAGAAAATTTGTTCAACCAATCACAATAGTTGGCGCGCGTTTGTTAATTAAATATGCGATAATTTTTATTCTAGAAACTGGGCCTAGGTCATTCATATTCTCATCTAATTAGTTTATAATGCTAATTAAGAAGCTGATGCTCTCAAGTTCGGCTGGAGGTCGAGCAAGAAATTAATAAGCACGTGTCTAGTTTTTCATCCATAACAGTATTAAAAAGAGACATTAAATATTCTACCATATTTCTTTTTTTCGGAAAACGTTTTGATTCGGTTATGAAGTGTGGTTCGGTTTGGTCATTAAAAAGCAGGAAAGTTCAGTAGGCGACACGCCATCGCTAGTGGTGACACTTTGACCTCGAGCTGGCCTAGCGTCTTACGGAGTTTAAATAGGATGCGAGGTCAGTTTGTACTGGTTTTGTTTTTTTACCCCTTCATTAATTACACGCCGCCTACCGTACCTGGCTGACTTTATTAATGTTCAATAATTAAAATTAAACTTTGATTAAAAATAATGAAGGGGTTCGTTATTGCATAGCTACTGACGATATCTTTCCACCATATCACGAATTGAATCTATAATATTTATTATTTATACCATACTATAATAATATTATAAAGAGGTAAAATTTCTTTGTAAGTTTGTATGTAGGGGGTAATCTCCAGAACTAATGATCCCATTCTAAACAAAAAAAAACTTGTTAGAAAACTTAATTTTTATTGTGTGCTTGGCTATAATTATTTTTAAAACTACTTAGGCTTTAATCGGGGTCGAGAATAACAAAACCACACAGACGACGTCGCGGGCGGATTGCTAGCTATCCATAAATCTATCTCTCGTTCTGCGGGCAATATTCTCGGAGAAGATATCTTGTTCAAACACCGCAGGATCACACCAATCAAACAGGATTTGCCTCATTATGGTGCAGATTACCAGGTTATTTTCACATTACCGGTTCCTACATTAGCAGTAACCGTGCAAGTACTAGCTTCTAGCTATGGAACGTGTTATTCTCACTAACAATCAAACTGTAGGTAGTTTGATTGTACACTATTCATGATTATACGACTTTGTTGTTAATGTAAAGATTATATTATATGTACTATTTTTACTTAGTAATCGTCTGCGATTCAATGCAAAAAAGTTTTTTTGTTGTTTGTTGGTTTGAGTTGAGTAGGTTCTGGTCTACTGGTCAGAAGCGCTACTGCTGGGCTCGAAGTCCTGGGTTTGATTCCCGGGTCGGGCTAAGTGTAATTGGGTTTTTATATCTGGAATTTCTCAGTAGCAGTCTGGATTTGTGTCCGGTTGGTGACAATACATAGGACTTAAACATAACTAGCGAATTGTGGGTGTTTAATTAGGTACGCCTCTGCCTAACCCTTCATGGATTACAGTCGCGATGTTTTGTACCTAACTAGGTAAGTACTGTAAATACAATAAAAATAAATAACAAGCCCCTTACCTATTTACGAACGACATTGATTTTATGATAGCAATAAAAAACAATGAATAGCATTGTCAATAAGTAATGATTTGAACTTTGAAATCAACTTGACCTAATTTTATTTTGTAGTGATTCTTCTTCAGGAATCATAGAGTTAAATGATCAAAGGAGGTAAGTCTGGCAAGGTAACCAACGTCGACGAGGCAAACGTCATGCAACTTGCTGTACTAACTAGTCTACCTACTGTGTCTCCTTTGTTTCACTTCCATTGTTTTTTAACAAGTGGGAAATTGGAAACTCCTTTGATTAATGATTAGTCTCAATACCTACGTGTATATGAGTAGGTAATAATTACCTTCTGGTATGATGTTGTCTAGTAGTAAAAAAACGAGTTTTTGTCTATTAATGTTCTACGTACGTTGATATTTTAATTGGGTATAGTGCACAATACACATTTTTGTTGAGTCAATAGTTGATAGATTGTGGTCTACAAATTATGGAGGCTGGTTATGGAGGTTTATAAGCAATGAAGAAGCCGTTGAATAACCAGGATAAATAAACACCGAAGGAGGTAATTATGAATTGCAATGAAATAGATAAAGTCAGCTATTATTTTATACTTCCTCCACGCATTTGGTCGGTTGAATGCAAACAATGATTTCCTTTCAGTAAACGGACTTATGTATGCATTGACACAAGGAGAGCAACTCGGAACCGACATAAAGTAATATGTAGCAAATTAAGATAAAAAAATGAAGTCAAGTCGCCTTATTTATGTTAAGGATTTTATGTAGGTATTCGATAAGGCCTTGATAGTTTAATAAGTCACTGACGTGAGCATATATGTCCAAAAATTATGAATCTGATCTATCAGAAAGAAACCAGTGGTAGGGTTAAGGTCACAAATTCAGTTCAGGATCAGCAACGGATTGGCAATGACACCGATTGATGTATAAGTACCTACTTACAAAAAGGAAATGCAAAGTGAGTACAAGCAGACCTTTGTTTTGATCTCGATTTCCTATTATGGTTTTATCGATTGAATTGTTGGTTATAAAGTCAATCGGTAATTTAAATGTTCGTTCACAAAAAAAATATCAGCTTGTGGTTTTCGATGCAAATGGTGCAAGAAAAGATAGCTTTTTTTTACTATTCTACAGGCAAAATGTATTGTATTATGTCGCTAGATTATAGCGGTATCTATCTAGTAAAAGTTGCTAGAAATAACGGTCCTAGAAAAAATCAAAAATGTTTTGCTTTAATTAATTCAGAGGTCAATCGAGTTTAATAATATTCAGCAGTTCGCTTACAGACTGCAATTTCAAGAGAAATAAAAAAGTGATTTTTTAAAAGTATGTCGCGGTATCGGCAGAGGTCTCTGACGTCAATGAAAATACTTATATTGAACAAGTTTTATTCGCGGTTCTTTATTTGTGCTTAGCTGGTTTGTTGACCTTCAAATATTTCCGATGTTAGCTTTCCTTGTTCAGTTTATAGCCTTCGTAATTGAATGTTCACTGTCCAGGTACCATAATTATACAGGCACTGCTTGCTCGCTATGTTTTTTTTATTGTCTTCTCAATTTCACCATCATGTGGAAATTTGAGCGCACTGACCTTCCGAGGCATGCAACAAAGAACCATAACCAACACAACATCTACCTAATTATCTTTTGATATTGATCTTCATTACTCTACTGTTCGTAAAATGAACCTTATTTTCTTTAAAGTCTTCCTGAGTCCTTGGCGTCTTGAAATTCAGACCACGGCTTAGTTTATGACAGATATTTAGAGACTAGTTACTCTCAAAAATATACATTGTTGCACCTATGACATTTTTGTTTATTATTTATTATTTTTAACAAACATAGGTACATGTCATGTTATTTTATGAAAAGTATGAAATGTAATGTTTGTTTAAAAATAATAAAACCATTACGGCCACAGTGCCACTATTTTTCAAAGATTGTAAATATATTCAGTTTCATTTTTATTAAATGCGTTATCTTCTGCAAGAGATTTAATTGATTCCTCATGCACATTGTAACACGTTTCATCATTATAGTCAAACACTATATTTCTATTTAAATTTTGGTCACGTGATGAACATTATTTTATGGGAAGGCCGCGTCGTATCGGCAAGTTTTATTAGTCACTTTATCTTTTGAAAAATGCTTAGAACGTGATTAAAGAGTTAGTTCGTTATCAAGATGTATAGATGTCGATAGCGATAAGCGGGCACTATTTATCGGTTTGCTTCCACGTTTGCGATAATGCAAGGCGTGACGTTATGGTGCCCCTCGATGTCACCGTGGGTACGTTACGAGCTCGTAGTGAGCCCGCTAGGGAGCATGTTAATCTCGTGTCATGTCAGTGGCCAGGCGCGGTGACCTTACGTCACGCGCCTACCGCTTTGCGCCGCCACACGCGTTGGGAATACTAACGCCACCAGAACGCCTTGGTGGATCCTTGGCTTCAAAAGCGAGCTCCTTTCTGAGTAGTCTGTTGCGTCTGTTGCATGTTTTCTACGATTCAGTTCACAGTTAAGTTAATGTTTGTGCCACCGTCTGATACAATTGGCATATAATGCTATGTTGACAAATGCGCGGTGAAGAAGCGGATGTTGTCCACTGTTGATAAACTATTCCCATTTCCTGTTATCGATACATACTCAAAGGTAAGGTTGGCGAGCACCATTACCTTTGAAGCGTTCACCATCCAAATTGACTTCGTTTGATCTTTATGATTTGACCCCTGATTGGGAACATGAGTCTCTCTGAGCCCAATTAACGCCTCTCGGTAGCATCCAGTATAGCATACGACAGGTATAGTACAGAAAATGCAGGAATAATGTTTTTTGTACTTGTGAACTTGACATATTTCTTTAATTTAGTCAAATAATTCATTCCTGTTATTGTTTAGTTACAATTTCACAGTAAGATTGATTCCACTTTCATTGATGTTTTAATAAACATGAAGTTATTCGCAGAAAACTTTTAATAGACCCATTTGTATGTACGTATAAATAGATTATGATTTTTAAATTACCCTTTGGATTGTTTTCAATTACACGTTAAAGCAACCACTAATGCTGATTTTAACTTTGAACACACGGAGCAGTACCTTTGAGGAGTCTGGGCTGTCAGCAACTTAAAGTGTGATCAACCTTCTTTGAGTTCATCACATGATTCAGCCGACGACGCAACTCGTTAAGATAATATGATTAGCCTCACCTGAGTGATCGATCTGTCAGACCGGCGAGGTCCTTCTTCGGAAGTAAGTCCTCCAGGCCGGGCTGTCCAAGTGCACATTCACTATAATGACAGAAGCGGACAGCTGTTGTCCTGTCCAAAGTAACGTGAGTTTGAGTGGGGGCGCGGGGCTGCGTGTGTGCGTGCCAAAGTATCGCGTTCGGATCGCGGCGCGCAAAACAGCGCCTGCGCACGGCGTACAGGTGAACTCGGTACTGGCGGCGCGCGCTGCCCCCGCGCGCTTTTATCACATCGCACTTCACACGCCTTCAACTTGACTTATCATGTCATCGTTTTGATCATTTAGTAAAATCGCACTAATATTGGGACACTGATAACGCGTCACTTTAATCTATCCTATTTTACTATTTTCGCCAGCTCTTGTAGTGCTATCGTCCGGTATCACCTTCCCAACCAGAATGACTACTTTGATGTTCTTCTTGGATGATGAGTTGGTGCTAAATACAAAGTTGTTGTTACAGCAGAGGTGTGAAGACAATCTTACGAGCAACACAGTAGATATACAAGGATTGTATTAGTTGTTGTTGCATCATATATGCTTTCATCATCACACTGTAGTTATTAGTGTAAACACTGATATTCAAAATCAATTAAATCAATTCAAAGTCATTTATTCGAATTATGTTGACACTCAGAAAAAAAAGAAAGTCCCCCTAAATCGCCCGCCCTATGGCGGACACACAAGACGGGAGTTTGACGATGTCAAAATCGATTACCCAAAACACTAAATGAGACAGAATATTGTACGGTATAATATGTACAATACTTACAACTTGGTAGTAGTATTTCTAAATCCTCTATAATAGCCCCCTGCGATCATTTATTGCAATTGTAACAACCAACTCCAACAAAAACTGAAAAGTTTAGAATAACTATAGTTTCGAAATTCTGGTTGCTTCGTTTGATTTTGTGCCACCGACGTCCGAAACATAGTTTACTTACACCTTTTAGTGCTTTTCTGGAGTCAGTTGATTTTTTACAAAATATTGCTTTTGCCGATGCAGAGATGGAGTTTTTGAGTTCTCCTGGTACTTCACCATCAGGTCCTCGACAACATATGCAATGTGACAAACTTAGCAACCATATTAAAGTAATCGAATTGCGTCCCGTGAAGTACTAATTATTGAGTAATTCTGGTCGCCATTTCTTGGTATTCAACATCAGTTGAAACTTCACCAAATGATATTTACCGAGAGCAAATGCACGAGTTACTAAAACAAAAACTAAATCGGTATAGGTGTGCCTATAATATTTGAAGAGTTCCCAGGATTTTTCCAGGATCCCATAATCAGATCCTGACTTAGTGACAATGGGACCACCTCGAGAGTTATACTATACCTTTTATACCCGTTCAAACAAAACACGAATTTTCGAAACCGGTTTCTAATTAACGGATACATCAACATGGTGAACATATACAGAAAAAAAACCTAGATACAGTTGAATTGAGAACCTCCTCCAATTTTGAAGTCGGTTAAAATAGTAGTCAGTTAAGACGAGTAAATATAATAAAATGATGAGGAAGAAAATACCACAATGCCAATGATATATGCAGTAAACGCAGCAACGGATCAACGAAGATAAACGGCGCCTTCGGCCTTGACTTAGTCGACCATTCTTCAGATATAGCAGAAAAAAAATTTTCTCCGCCGTAGCCTCAACAAAAATACGCTTTATTTGTTGTTTATAAGTAAATATTTTTGAAATGGTTAACAACCATTAGGGCCTACTTCCGGGCTCTTGAAATTTCATAACTAGCTTGCTCATCGGAACTGTTTTTGTAGTCAGTACTTAAATATAATTCAAAAAGTTTTATCGCTGTGATTTAGTTAGTACAATGAGATCAGATATTTTAAACGATTACGTGTATATTTGGTGTAGAGACTTGATGAGTAAAGAACGGTTACTTATCCAAGATATTGTAAAGTCTTTTGACGATAGATACCTATTTAACTTTATTTCGTAGACGTAGTTTTGTTAGTTATTTTTGTAATGATCCCCGTAGTTAGCGTAATACTTACTGATTATGACCGAGACGAATTTGCGACGCAATCAAATTTTGGATACTGATTTGCTATGTGTGCTTCTCGGGGATCGAAAGGTTTTAATCATAGGTATTAGCTGCTTTTTCCTTCATTTGGTGGTATACATTTGTCTTGAGTTTTGAGTCTTGCGGGGATTTTGACCTCTAAGTTTTTGTTGAGATTCAAAGTCCGGTTCCTCGAGATGAGCACAAATATTGTCTTATTTGAATTAATTTTGAGCCAACTAAGTAAGCTGTTTCCTGTTCACAAGTTTTTGGAGTTAGTTGAAATAACCGTTAAATTCTATTTTTATCGTTTAGTAATATATGTTTTGTACAAACTACTTAAAACTTGAATGAACCTCAAATGCATTACGAAAAGATGAGACCTAACTCAGATTGCGTAGCAGTAGCGGTATTGGCTTTTATAAATAATTGATTTCATGTTTTGAAATGAATCGACTCAAAAGTCAAAATACAGATACCATCGAATATATTGGAATGTTCTTGCTCACAATTCACAATGTTAGCAATTATTTTTTACAGTTGGCTTACATTACACAATGAAGTGTTCCACCATATCCTTTTTTTTAAATTAGGTAAAACCTGCTTGCATTGCCAATCTGACGTACTTGGAATAAGTAAAATAAGTACGTAATTATAATTGGCGACCTTGCACTTAGGAACTTTCTCACAAAATATGCAGCTTTGAATTACGGCTTGTGCGTAACTACATAGTTCCGTTTCTTTCGGGAAAAATAACTTATGGGTTTTTTGTTTATTTTATTCATACTTACTTGTCTCACGGGAAAGTACCTACGTAGTCGTATACCTACTTAATCGATTTTCTAAGTTTATTTTTTCTGAATCATTGTACGTTTTGAGTACCTATTTCAGACTTTGATGTGTCCTAAATTTTCTTGGAAGTAGACAAAACAGTGTATTGCATTGCAGCAGCAGAATACTTCATTAAGTCGTTAGTAAAGATGCATTATAAAGAAGAAAACAATGCAATTTTTAGAAATATCGGGACAGATGTAACTTATGTAGGTATTATTTTGAGCCGAAGGTGGTTTCAAGGGTTGTCTTTATTTGGTGACATCAGCCACTTCAGCCACAACATCCTTTACCAACGCCAAACACAGTTTTTGTATTACAAAAAAATTAACACGTCTCGTACCGCTTTTTAGTCTGATTAGTATGATTGTGTAATTTTTTACCTGCAGGTACTTATCGCAAGTTCAAAAAGTAAATATCGTTTGATATTATTGTTTTATAATGGTTATTGACGTTAAACAGGTTGTATTTATTCCAACATTATGTTTATTACTAAAACATTTAAAATGCGTACCGTTTATTATAATGCTCTATAATGCTCTATTGCATGGTAGGTAAATGCAATGTTATTGCGACGCAACTTAAACCAATTATTTTCTTCATTCTTTTCGAATGTCGACTCTGGACACCAATTGATAACTTAACTTTTGTGGAAATTGTTGAAATTTCTAATATTTTAAAATCTTTTTAGGTAGGTTTATAATGCTTCAACGTCTACACTACTTTCGTACCGATATCGATATCTCATCTAACACAATGGTTGTACAACGCCGATCGGCGAGGTTAAACGGTGCCGTCGCGATCAATTTCAAGTAGGTGTACCTATACAGGTAAGTTGTTCACACCTCGAGGCCCCCGTGACTTCATGATTACCTACTTATGTTAACTTGGTCTCATCGCAGGCCCGCGATCATTTATGACAGCGGCTGTCACTTTATTTTGGTGGTCAAAATTCATAGTCCAAACATCATCATCATCAGCCTAGCCTTTTCCCAACCATGTTGGGGTCAGCTTCCAGTCTAACTGGATGTAACTGAATAACAGTATTTTACATGGAGCGACTGCCTTTCTGTCCTCCACAACCCAGTTACTGGGCAACACGTTACCCCTCGGTGAGACTGGTTTTCAGGTTTTCGAGCTTCTGACTACCCGTAACGATTGTCAAAGATCTACAAATCACAGCCGGGACTAACTGCTTTATGTCCTGTCTCGATATGTGCTGAACGTTCACCCATCCGTAAACTGACCTCGGCAAGCGTAGCTTAACCTTCGTTTTTGTTAAGCCACGAGACCTCATAGTCCAAATACAGAATTAAATGTCTTCTTGCTAAAACCTTCAAAAGAAGGTTCGAAAGAATAAATGTAGCACATACCATTGGACCACACCGTACCGGACTTTACTCAAAGATAGAATAATGTGTAATTAAGCCTCAACCGACCTACAGCGGGTTTGATCTAGAATGTGGTAGATTACTGTCTATCTAGTACGTTAAACAAACAATTTGACAAATTGTTTTGTTGATTGACCATATGACGCGTTAATTGTTTTATAATTGTTTTAATATCTACTTCCGTAAACATCAATATTCTAATGCCCCTATTTATATTGAATCAAAATATTTTGGATGGAAAAATACTAACGCCACATCAAGGCCTATTTTGTCAACTATTTCTTTAAAAGTTTTCATGTACTTTTTACAAGTTGCTTCCAAAAAGCGAAAATATAGGCACAGCTAGTTAGCTGTGCCTATATTTTCGCTAACTTAACTTAACTTAAACTTAACTTATCAGACAGATTTGTTACTGGGGAGTTCCCCAGTAACAAATCTGTCTGATAAGTTAGAAGAACTTGAATATATACAATATAATGCTAAGTAATTAATTATATAATGCTACTTAATAATATAACTTATCACGTGTTAGCTAACACACTAATATACAAAAAAAAGGGTACAAATACATATATACTATACATTGATACCTTAACTCAAGCATAAAACAAAAGGATTACCTACTATTACTTAGTAAATAAAAGCGTCCACGTACATAGGGCGTGCCCGCTGACAAGTGCCACGCTGGATTGCCGAAATCAAATGATGAACTAGGACTACTGAAGTTAAATCAATGAAAAGTTAATTGCTGTAACAATAATAAAACCATGGCCAGCAAGATGGACCATTCACCACAAGCAGCATCCGTTCACAAGCATAACGCAAAGATCAGCCATTGCCACCATGTTTGAGGGAAGAGAGCAATCCGATCTCCGAAGCTACCACTTAATAAATAAACAATTATTTAACCTATTCAATAACCTAGATAGAGTGAAAAAACCGGCAGTGTGAGTCTAACTAGAGCACCGAGGGTTCCGTCAAAACGTTGGGTAATTGTACAGCTACTTTCATCAAACTAGTAATTAACATTATCTACTAAAGTATGAAATCACCGAAACTCTGACGAAAAGATAGGTAGGGTTGATGGACAAACATAACTTTTTG
The DNA here is from genome assembly GCA_905147745.2 of Phlogophora meticulosa. Lineage (NCBI taxonomy): Eukaryota > Metazoa > Arthropoda > Insecta > Lepidoptera > Noctuidae > Phlogophora > Phlogophora meticulosa. The sequence continues at coordinate 11,776,103 of LR990520.1, read as the reverse complement.
GTAATACGTCATGGTCAATTTTCCAACAGCCAATGTAAATTTGTAATCGCAAAAAAATGTAATGTTGCTTATTCAATTGCTTCTTACCAAATTTTATGGTTCTAGGCTAACGGGAATAGTATCCTATAGGATTGGATTTGTTTGCGAGTAGCAAAGTATGTGTATAAATGGCCTTATTTTTTATTGCGTCGACTTAGAAGCTTGATTTTTTAGAGCTCCAAGACCCATGTATTTAATATGAATTTCAACTTTATACTTCATACTTCCACGTTTTCGTGAGAAAAATGGTCTTGATGTCTGTCTGACACACATACTGTCAGATAGACAGAAGGATAACGAACTGATCTTAAAAGGTTTCCATTTTTAACCTTTTGAGGTACGGAACAGTAAAAACAATGTGTGAATGAAGATCTAAGTAGATCGATATAATATTAGATTGGCAGTAGTAAAAACGAATTAAGTAAAATTATGTAAGCATGCTTGTTCCTGCTATGAAATGTGGATTTTCTTGTTTTTTGGACTTTGAACGTTTTAAATTCGGTAGTCATTTATTCATTTGCATAGAAAATTAAGTTAACTACTAGCTGCCAGGTGACACAATTGGTTAAGTAGGTACGTGTTCAAGTTTAGGTGTATCTTCACGACTTAATAATATATTAATATTATTGTAGCACTCACGTTTCTCGCATTGACGTGTGAAAATATTCTTATTAAGAAATATTAGGCAAAAAAAAATTCTTTACTTACAAGATTGGTATTCATTGATCAGACTTTTACTGCCACTATTTATCACGATTTATAACCAGTTGAGAAGATTTTTTTTAAACTTCGTGAGATATCCGATGAAGTAGAACTGTGCTCTTAAAAGGTGAGATCCTTTCCACCAAACTGGTACGAGGAAGCCGGGCGACTATAGATAGTCCGCACACATCCCTCGCACGCATGCTTCGCGGGTTTTTTTCGCACGCGTCCCTCGTATAAATTTCTTGAAACACTTCTATTGTATGTACAAGACCTCGCGTCTCAGCTAAGCACTTGTCCACTAGAGCTGCGTTGTATGACGCTAGGAAAATGAAGTAATCATATTGATAAGTTTCGGACACATTTGCTACGCATCCTCGCACTAAGCTGTAGGAAATGTGAAGGCATAAGGTACTGTATTCGTTGCGATTCAGATTTTCGGCTATTTTTTGTTCCACGTCACCAAGTTGCGTCGTCATTACGTACGTTTAAATTGAAAGAAACAAGCCGTGACATATATGCGGACGAAATTATCATCACGGTCGACAACGGAACTCTGAGAAGCCCTGCCCATAATTAATGTATGTACTTACTTATACATAATAATATGTACTCATAACAAATGTATAGGTACAAGGATTTATGTATGATTTTATCCATGTGTGTGGGCACTTTGCGTGAGTTACTTATTTGTTCTAGCGACTAGTTTACCTATGTAAATGTGCTTGTACGAACTAAATATGTCCTACAATAAAACATTATATTATAACTTGATGATGGTATAAAATTTTATTTTTAACTATAATTTAGTTTAGAGTCTCACAATAATTGTTGTTTTTTTGTACTGTGTTCTTCTGTCTTACTTGAGTGCTATACACATCATTTGGGTATAACAATGCAAATCTTTTTCAGTAAGCATATTATTGTTTTTATATAAGTTCGTTGTGGTGTAATAAATCATTAAGATCTAGCGGAAACTGGATTTGAGATATTTAAAGCTTATGATCTTGTTGTGCAGACACCTAAAATTAGCCTTACCTTGAAGTAGGTAGTTTTTTCAACCCGTTTCACGTTACTGTAGATTATGAGAATGAAATGACGATTTTTTTTTTTTTAATAAATGTATTAATGTATGTGTAATTTAGCGTTTACTTTTGAGGCCACTAACGTTAGTACGCACCTAGTCCAATAAATCTTCTTCCTCGTGTTTGATTATTAATGTTATTTAACTGTACCTAAATTTAATTTATGTTAAGAATATTAAATGAGTTGTCGTAGCGGGTCGCGAACCCGGCGGTAACTTTTGATTCAAATAAACTTTATTTGGTACATCGGCAATACTAAAGTATATATTACATGAACGAGTTATAAGGTACAATTTTGTATTGAACTTACAAAAGAGTATTAGTACCTGTAATAACAATAAAGTTACGATTGAAACACTCGTCAAGTCTGCGTAACGATGCCACTTGGAAATTGTAAATATAACTTACTCGACGTACCTGTTGGACTAATGACGTCTGTTGGACTATTAAATGGACTGCGCATTTGCAAAATGAATATGTACGCAGTAAACCTACGCAATTGCATCAAGATAATGGTCAAAATAAAGGAGTATTAGGAAAGGATTTAAAGTGTGCTCGCACTGGGCGCTTGTACGCAACGTAGGCGCGGCGTAGCGGCGTAGCGGCGTAGATACGGCGTAGCTGAAAAGTAGAACTGTAGGCACGACGTACACTCAGCTTAAACGCCGTATTAGGAAGATAATTTGGATTTAGTGAAATTTTTCGTTGGATGGTTGGTTGTGAGTTTTGAGTGTAAATGTGTCTAGTTATTAGAGTAGACGAAGACAAACGATTGGAGAAACGATGGATGGATTGTGTGAAAGATGATATGGCTAGAAAGGATATTGTATGAAAGACAAGGACATGCTGCGCTGACCCCAAGTATATTGGGATAAGAGCGGGAGGATGATTAATTCAGCCGAAAAACTACTAGACCAAAACGAAGAAGCGTATTAAAGTTGCTAAAACACATACTGTCTAGCCGTTGTGTGCGTTAGCGAAACTCGATGTTTTTCACTAAAAAACATAGTGAACGAGGTATGGGTTCTACTGTTATTCTAAAAAAATTACTCACATTATTCATTCAATCTACAGTTATTTGAACTCCTGAATAATTAACTATTGTATCTAGGATTTTTTTTGGGGGATTTTATAAAAGTAAAGTAAAGTAAAGTACCAGCCTATTACTATCCCACTGCAGGGCAAAGGCCTCTTCTCATACAGAGAAGGCATGAGCATTAATCACCACGCTTGCTCAAGACGGGTTGGCGATTTCAGACTTATGTTAATTATATAAGTCCAGGTTTCCTCACGATGTTTTTCCTTCACCGATGTCAGTGATGTCCAAGATAAACTTAGAAAGTACATATGAATTGAAAAACTCACATTGGTACTTGCCCAGGTTTGAACCCACAAACTCGTGCACAAGAGGCGAGGCCTAAACCACTGGGCCATCATGACAATGGGGGATTTTATACTTCTTCTAATATTGATTAACAGGCAAATTTGCGTTGATTAAGTGTTGAAATACGGCCAATCTATCCAGGTTCATAACTATTAAATTAATTTACTATTCTGCAATATATCGATTATGACGAGACAAATGGATAATATGTTAAACTTTGTACGATGCCAATTACCCCACAACCTTTGTATGAAGGAAAAATACAACAAGTGTAGCCTTAAATACAGCGGAATATTTTTTTTATTTTCAGATAACCAACCAAGTGAACCACTTTTCAACCTTATTTATAAGGTCAAAAAGTGGATCACTACTAATGTCCGCGGTGGTACATTGTAAGAGACGTGTCATCAACCGCACGACTAGTCCGGTGCGAAGGGACCTTTAATCTGGTTTCCTGGCATTGACGTCATAGCCCTGTCGCCTGTGGGAAAGAACCTGGTATAAGGTACCTTTGCTAAAATAGATTTGTTTATCGCGGAATATTTTAGGATCAATACTCAACGGACGTTTTTGCCCACAATTCATATAAAGTAGGTAATTGTCTACTGCGTCATTAGATTATAATTGTACTGGTAATAAGCGTCTTCTTTCGGAAATTCCGTATTTTTTTGTAACAAAATTGCTTCTTTTTTGCATACATTTCGATGATTCGGAAAAACACCGGCTCAATAATGAAATCGACATAACGTTTAATGTGAAGCTTTTTACATTTTATATTAATGAGCTATTATAACGTCATAGGCTGTGGTGACCGCAAAGGTGCTTCTAACTTCATTTGCGTTGTTCTTTTATGGAAAAGATCGTATTGGTTAAATGAGGATTTTCCGCGAACACAGCTGGCTTATCCTAAGTAAGGAATTTTACCACAATTGACGATCAGTAGGTAGGTATCGATGATTGAATGCATAAATTAAATCGATACGGATACAGTATTTTGTTATGCTTATGAGTAACACTTTTCCGGTTTTTGATAATTATTTGTTGGACTTTTGTTATTTTGTTTAGTTCAATCTGTTTGAAGAATAATAGCTAAAACGATGTCGGCTTTTAGGTTGCTCTTTGTAAATAGTTGTTTAAAGTTGATAGCTGAATAAGCTACAAACCAGTTCTTTAAAATTTTTATAAGGCACTAATAATGTAATTAGAGATGGGTCGACTATAACTCTGGCCGGCTAGTCGGTTGAAAGATGCCGTTGGGTTTTTCCATCTGGTATTTCTTAAAAACTGCCCGGAGTCAAGATTTGTGTCTGGTCAGTGGCAATAGGCTCGCCCCTTATTACATGCATAACTGACGAAACCTGGGTGTACTTAGGCTACTATAGACACATCTCTGCCTAATCCTTCGGGGAATACAGGGGTGATGTTTTTTTTAATAAATAAAAGTTACCATTTCATGTCTAACGCCGCCGACTAGTCGCCGACTACAAGTATGGCCGTATAGTCTGCTTTCCCGACTTCAGTACAATTCGCTGCAAGCCAAGGATTCTTACTAAAATATACAATCTTTCAAATCACATGATAATTTGCACAGCTTCAACTAGTGGAACGAACAAAATAAGATAAACTAGCTTATTATTCTGTTTCTTCCTGTCTTTTTTAAGGTTTACAAAAACATATTTTTTTATGAAACACGTCTGTAATGTGGTTTCGTAAACCGATACAACGTTTAGCAAAATGATGGATCAATAATTTGCAGAGTAATTATATTCACACGAGTTAACCCATACTATGTTAGTATAATCGTATATGTCGGAGGGATTATTAGAATTAACGTGTTTTCGCGAAATTTCTAGGATTTAAGCAAAGGACCGCATTATTGATAACTGAGAAATATTTTCGAATCATACGAGCTAATATTATTAAATAGAAACAGCCGCACGGTTTCCGATCGAACGAAGGCTTATCGAGGTCGGTCCGTGGATTAGTTACCATACATTGCAAATCGAGACTACTCTGTGCCTCAGAAAGCTTTCCCAGCTGTCATTCGAAGATTTTTGACAGCCGTTACGGCTTAAGGGGTTTCGTATTACAAAGATGCTGAGCTGTGGAGGACTGCCTAGTATTCAGCTGGAAGCCGACCCCGATATAGTTGAAAAATAGATTATGAGGAGGATTTTTTTGCAAAAAGGGAGGGAAGCGAAGCGTCTCGAACATTACCGACATATTTACGGCCCCTGAACATCACTGAAAGTTAGTAGTTAGCAGATCCATTTAGAAATTATATTCGGAGCATCCCTCCTCAATTAGTGTTCTTTAGTGTATCTATTTTATTTAACTATTGTGCGACACTTAAAGTTAGAAGACGCAAATGAAACTTTTTCAGTGAATCCATCACGAACGCTCGATATTACGCACACATTATTTATTATGTTTTATGATTTAGAAAATATGACGGCACGGTTGGCGCAGTGGTTGAGCCATCGGCTGCTGCGCCGCGTGTCATGGGTTCGATTCCCACACGGAACAAATATTTGTATAGCCTACAGGTAGTTATTTCGGGTCTGGCTGTTTGTGTATGTGAGTTTGAATGTTTGTAAACGCACCCACGATACAGGAGATATTCCTAGTGTGGGGCAACGTTTACATAAAAAAAGTTCTCGTTTACGTTACGTTTACGTCAGTCATTGAAAGGCCTTCGAATTATTTTTATAAAAATAAAAATTATGTTGGAAAATATTCGGTCTATTCAAGTCCATTCATACCTATACCTTTTTACTATAAAAAAACGTGTTTAAAATATGTATGTATTTCACATTTCCAAGGACTGATGAGCAAACACTCAACTGGTTTAGAAAATTAATTATGTCGCACAAATCTCGCATACTAAATAGCTACCTAATTAACTATAATATCAAATTGTTAGATGTTTGTCCGAAGTTTCTATAGAAACAGTGGAGTAAAGACACTTGTTAATACCGATAGGAAACGTGTTGGCTTTATATTTCTTTTTAATAATAATACCAGCCTGGTACTGCCCCACTGGAGGGCAAAGGCCTCTTCCTATATTAACCATTACCTGATCACGTTGCTTTGGCAGACCATGACCGTACTAATGTTAGAAATGTGAAAGTAACCTTTTAATCCGCTGAACCAATTTACATGAAATTTCGTACGGAGATAATTTGAGTCCCTAGAAAGGACATAGGATAGTTTATCATCAGCGACTTAGTCTGCATGTCTAGTACCATGTTGCCTAGTAACAGGGTTGTGGAGATCAGATAGGCAGTCGCTCCATGTAAAATACTGGTACTCAGCTGCATCTGGTTAAACTGGGAACCGACCTCAAAGTAGTTGGGAAAAGGCTAGACAGATGACATTGTCTGCATTCGTGATAATCGTCATTCACGAGGACAAAGTCGCGGGCAAAAGCTAGTTAATTATAAGTCCAGATTTCTTCACAATTTTTTCCTTCACCGATGTCATTAGTGTGTAAGAGAAACCTAGGTGAACAACATTCGCTTAAGCTTAGTAGACTAGATAGTCAAAAATCAAAAGGTTATTTAAATTCGGATGAATAATTAAGTAAAATAATAACCACTGGAGCTACATTACTCAACGAATAAGAATCTTGAGGACTTTTTATCGAATTCATTTAAAAGAGCAGTTGTAAATTACTTTCGTAAAAAATATTTCGTGACTGGAAATATGCTATATTACTAGTTCAGTCAAGATACTAGAAACAAACCTAAACAAACAAAATATGTACGTGTGTACGAGTATACGTACCTTGGTTAATTGTACCAATCCACCTTTGGTTGAAGGTTATATTAATTTTATCTTGTAACAGACATGCCGCGCATTGCATTTAACTGAAAAATTGCAGGTTAAATACATTGTAACCATAATATTGACATGTGTTGTATAGCTTCAAGTACTTCAAAACTGACAGACGTGTTGCTGGGGAATTTGTTCCGCCACTTCTTCTTCCCAGCAAAAACACTAGGAAGTGGTGAAGGGTGGGCGCTTGAGGGACTGTCTTTTGTAAACGTTTCGACCTTCAAAAAGTTCTGATTCTCAGCATAATTTGAGTAAATTAATTTTGGTTTTCATTTTGATATTTAACTTTATTTTTCACGTTTTGGAGGACTCAAGAAATCTAAGAAAAAGTTTGTATGCCGTTTTCACGAACACTGTGCCCGCCTAAATGTAATAAATATGTATGCACTGTAGTTATAAAAACAATGGGGTTTATTTAGACACTATGCTTAGGTGTTGCCGTAGTGTTAGTAGAAAGAGGTATTAGTTAAAAACCGGGGTAATGTTTGTTTTTCTTCACACGTTTTACTATTGCCTTGTTGGTCTAGTGGTCTCAAGCGCAAATGCATAGCGTTCGTCCGTAGGTCCTGGGTTCGATTCCCAGGTCGGAATAGAGTTATTGAGTTTTTTCCAATTGGAATTTTCTCATTAGCAGCCCTAAGTCCGGATTTGTGTCCGGTTGATGGCAATAGGCTCGTCTCCTATTACATGGGACTTGAAAATAATTAGCGAAATGCGGGTATTACTATAAGTCCACCTCTACCCAACCTTTTGGGGTGTACAGGTGTCATTTGTTTATTTTTGATTTATACACGTTTAACGTTTTTACTTTAACTGTTATAGTCATACTAAATTATTTTTAATATTATGTATAACCATAATTGGTACACGAGGTGTTACTGTTATTGTTACACTTTTAAATGTTTAGTTCTGAATGTATCGCAGTTAATGTATTAACATTCTTAGGTTAATCAAAACAAATCTAGATACCCATAAAAAGATCATTCCTATTTCCTTTGGTCACGGCATCACGCGTGAACGGCTGGACCAATCTCGCTAATTCTTTTTTAACACCTTAAACGCCAATTGACCGACAAACAATACATTTTCTACTGTGCCTCCTTTTCTAGCAGTTAATGTGTTAATTGTGTTTGTTATTGTAAGGAGAAGGTTCACATGGAAAGAAAAATTAAGACAATTGGAAAATTTCAGAAAACTTAACGACTATTTTAACTTCGAGCGTTTGATAGTTCGCGCCATTGACAGGACAACATCTGTCAGGTCAGCTAGTAAATAAATAAAATAAAACACTTAACGGGTTTTTGGCAGCGTCAATCTATATTCAGAAACATATTTTGTTTGTTATTGAGGTGACATAGTAACATAGTCGAAAATCGAACGAATTAGAGAGGTTTGAAAGGAGAGCAGGTGGAAGGTTCAAAGGTTTTGAAAAGCAGTCTTTAAGCATTTCCAGCGGTATGTAAGATGAAATGCAATTTAATTGACTAAGTACGGTTATTGTTTTCTTATTAAATAGTAAGTAATAGTCACCAAGCAACGACTTTGAACTGCGATAAATGTTTTATTTTATTTCTTCATCTTACATCTATCATTACAGGTTTTTTCCTAAGTTATACACTAACACCTGTACCTTACATACAATATAATGCATTCCTTGTGAATTCAATCACAGCACAACAAAATAGTTGCAAGTAGTTAGCAGTTTACCATACATTGTACTACTTAGTACTTAATACATCAATAATAAAAATAACAATTCTTAATGCTTCCTTATGCAAACAAAGTGGTATTACTCTCACATATATTACATCGATTGGTAACAAGCCTCAGTCATATTATTATGATGACAGTGGGGTTTTCCCCTTTTATATGGTTATAAGCGTAGGTATAAACAGTAGGTGCGAAGAACATTAAGCGGAAGCAATTTTAAAACCATCCGAATAGGTTTATAATCAAATGACAATCTTAATACGGCTATTCAGCTATCAAAATGTAAATAACTGATTTTTCGTCAGTAACATTTGTGGTCAACAACAAATATATTAAGATGCTTACTTTGTCTGTCTAGCTCCTTAATTTTGAAACTCGCGATAACACTTCTCAGTAGAGATCGACTTAAAACGGTTTATTTTCAACGGCCTTAAACGAAATTTGGCTTTATTATTTTTACCCTTAGCAGACTTCCCATTGACTTATTTTTTTCATAACATAATAAGCCATTAAAAAAAAAAAAATAGTTCCTCTGTCCGGGAGCTACGATGTCACAGATTGACACACACACACAGACACATCGAACTTATAATACCCCGTAGTTTTTGCGTGGGGGAGTTAAAAATCATTTTGTCATTTAAGCAGTGTGCTTTTGTTATTGTAACCTTTAATTATTGTGTGCTTTTTTCGGCCAAAAACGACAACAAAAGTCGGTTGGACTCTACATATCCGTAATCTATAGTATGATCAACAGTAGTGGAACCATTAGAACTTACCAAAAATAATTATACAAGTGCTGCTATTTCAATATTAAAAATATATAAATTTAATACTTCCCTATTTTTTACAAATAAATAGTACTGAAAAGGAATGATGTTTATTTCTGTAAATAAGAAATAAATTTCATTTCATTGTGCCTATATATTAAAAAAAAAACTGTTTGGCGGTTTCGAGACAGTGTGCTTCAAATGAAGTTATTATTTCCGATCGTGGCCAGTATTACAAAACTAAAGACTATTTTTAATAAAGGGATGTTTGTCTATAATTCCTTCTGCAAATGTGGCATACCTGGTACCTTATACGTTATAGTTGTGAAGTTGAACATTAACTACTTAATTTAATTCCACTTTCTACAGATGGCTGGTACGGTACAGCAGTGCAGCTCCAAAATGTTTTGTATTTTGCTTGTACTTCTCCTAAGTCAACTTTACATACACTGCCTTTCAGGAAGCAATTAGAGGTACCTAAGTAATAAAAGATTTGAAAGTTAACTTAAGTAGGGTCACAAACCCGCTATACAAACAATAAAATTGTAACATTGAAAGGTTAAATAGAAAGGTAAATGCTTGCGGCTTCATGAAAGTTCGTTTACATTATGTTAATGAAATTAGTTAGTTTATTTATCATTGTGTAGTGTCGTTTTCTACCTTTTTCCACGTATATTTTGGAAATAATACTTAATCTGTTCATAACGTCAAACAGATTTTCCTCTTATCGTTTGATACCTATTATGAGGATGGTTGTTTGTGGTTGCTTAGTATCTCAACCTTTAACATAAATGTTTTAAATTAGCAAATATAAATAATAGGAAGGCACTACATAAACCCATTACTTATACATAAACACATTATTTGTCACTTTCCATGGTGTACAATAAAAAGGATTGTAGTTATTGAGTATTATACGTTTACACTTTAAAATTTCGCTATAAATTAGATTATTAGATTTAAATTAATATTAAATATAAACACATAATTAAACTGAAAAACACGCATATTTACTTATAATTCTTTGGAAAGAATAACCCTTTTAATTTCAAACCGCTGTGACCAGCAGCGGTAGATACGAATGATTTTGTGGTATGTTATGATACCTACAGACAAACGGACGCCTGTCACACCATAACATACCTAACTATTATTGCCTTCTTTTGGGTATCGATTGGTTTCGAGATTTTGGGGATCAGATTAAATAAATAAATAATGCTGGACAATCCACACAGCATCATCTAGCCCCAAGCTAAGCAGAGCTGGTGTTATGGGTACTAGATGGCTGACATACTTAATACAATACGCTACATAGATAGATATTTTTTATTATACATAGCAAATACCCGGAACAAATATTTGTAGATCGTACAAACATTTGTCCCAAGGCGGGAATCCGACTCGCAACCTCCTGCGTCGCAGGCGGACCTTCGCCCGCTGCGCCACATTTTCGCGAAGATTTTCAAGTTAAAATAGTGGCGTTTTTATGCAACTACTTCAGCACTTCTGTTACTGTACTGTGCTGATAGTCAACTAGCACTTCGCCCGCGACTCCGACCGCATGGTTTTTTTTTTTTTTTTTTTTTTTTTCCCTTCGAACTTTAACATCACCTCTACCCCCTCTAAAGCGTAGTTTTGAAAACAAAATATAGCCTATGTTACTCGCTGATAATGTAGCTTGTAGATTCTTAAAAAAAATGAGTTTATCCATAACAAAACAAAAAAATCATTCCTCTTTATTACATTACAACCGGAAGAGTTTATTAGAACGATATCCAACAATTTTAACTTTTTACCAATATATGTAGGTACATAGAAAGACACAACAGACCAATGAGAACATATTTTGTTTTATTTTCTCTATTTGAAATTTACTTCAAAACTACTCGATTGTTATTGCAACTTGAGTATACTTGAGTTTATTTATAAACAACAATACATACAACAGACAGAATTACGAATTTACGAAGAAGAGGAGAACAAAGTTTAAATTGAACGACTCATCTGCCTAGCCATTTTACAATCCTTTTCCAGTCTAACTTTTCATGGAGCGATTGCTTATCTGACCTCTACAACCCAGTTACTGGGCAACACGATACCCCTTTGTAAGACTGGTTATCAGACTTTCGGGCTTCTGACTACCCGTAACTACTTTGAAGATCTACAAATGACAGCTGGGACCAACGGCTTAAAGTGCTTTGCGAGGCACGTGGGAGTCTCGATATATAACGAACATTCACCCATCCACAAACTGACTAACCTTTAATAGATCAGTGTAGCTGTAACCACGCACTAACGCAGGAGCTCCTCACTTTTAAAATTAAAAGATTAAAAGTCTGATAACTTTTAACAGTAAAAAAAAACAAATGAATATAAAAGAACCGCAACGATATTCAGAACCTCTTTATAATATTAGTATAGAAGTATAGATATAACACGGCTATAGAAACTGCAGTTATATAGCTTAGGTCTCGATAGTAAAACTTGTCGAGGCGGATGCATGTTGGTTACGGTGCTTTTCAGACTGCTATTTATTTTATTGATCTCCAAATAATTACATTATAATTTCCTATGAATCCAGAGGTTAATACAATTACGGATCCACTTTTATAAAGATAAAAGTTTGCAACAGTTATAAGGCTAGAATGATGAGTATCTGCAGCCAACATGGATGTTGTGCTCACCATCTCTGACGCGTCACCGCTCAGTTAGCTCGCTCGTTTGGTCTCGATGCCCTAACTTAGTTGCTGCAACTTACTTTAACTGTATAGATAGTTTTTAACAAGACCAGAGCGTCAAAAAAGTGAGTTTAAAAGGCTTACGACTTTAGACGATTTGGAACTTTGTAGAAGATGATTTTAATATTCCACTTTTGGAATCCAATTTGTTTGAAGGGATATACATTGGTAAACATAGGTTCTAGATATGTTTTTGAGATATGGGATATTTTAAGTTACGACTTGAATAACTTATGAGAACAAACATAACATAAGAACAAATTATAAGTGAACTTAACATAGATTATAACTTATTACATGCATAGAACTTAACATTGTATTTTCTTTATTCATTTTCTATTCATTATTTCTACATTTTTAAATATTTGAATGTAGAAATGACCAAAATTACAAATATTTAAAAAATATTATTATATTACTTATGTTATTATTATTATAACTTTGCTATTACGTTTGTCGATCCAAAGTACTATGAATTACGTATTATGCACTTCTCAACAAAAAAAAAACACTACCAAGATTCTCTTTCTGCACCGTAAAGGTTCTTTCAATACCTAAGATACGGAACCCAGAAAAGTTAAGAACATCTGTTATGTTTCATATTTTAGCCAACCAGAGTAAGAAAAGGAAACTCAGTGACGCACAACATATCGAGTTGAAAATAAAGCAAAACAAAATATGTGTGAGCCTGATCACTATGGTCATGACGTTTGTGAATATGGTTGGTGGCCAGTTCAGCCGGTTCCTAAGTAGGCATCATTAATATGCAAAGCATTTTGTATACATATCATTCAGGTAGCGTGGTATAAATTTATATAAGAAAAGGTTCCTTTTCGTCACGAGTGAACGACCATTATTCGCACCAGAGCCCGTAATTGGCGTAAACGTAACAGAAATTTAATACACAAAACAAAACATTACATTTACATATTACAATTTTTTATAAAAAAAAAACAAAATTATTAGTTTAGCATTTTTTAGTTTTAAAAACTATTAAATATTACGTGTGAAACGAGCATTGTCAATTTTATAACCGTTCAAATTAACAATACGAGTATGTTCACGTCAGGCATTCTTACTAAGTAGACAAACTGGTTTCTGCTTGCTTTTCAGATCGTCAACTCTTGATAGAGTTCCAGCTATTCTCTTTGCTCAGGAGTCAGTATCTAATAATAACCTAGGCAGGCACCTAGAATTAGGCAGTTGGAAAACCTAGGTATTTTACTAAATTACTTTGGTAATGGGCAACCACAGACAAAGCACTATACGATGACAAATGTAATTGCCACGAGTAAATAACCGATACAAAATAATATATTCGTTACATTGACTGTCTACCAATAAATACATTACATTAAAAATACTTAATCGTGATATAAGGCACTAAACACACGAACGATAAACGCCGGCAATTACCTACCTAAATACTTTTTATTGAAAAGTAAACAGTAAAATAATACAAGGTAATTACAGGAAACATCGACGCATAGTATCGATTATTATTCGTTATTAAAAGAATAAATTGGAGTGGAATCCAACCAACCAGGGGAATATAATGTATGCTAATTGTATACTATTGCGTTAAGGTTAACACGTGTGTACTGGTGTGATCGATTAAAATACTGTACTGTAAAATAATTATGTTGTTGTATTACAACCCTAATTATTTCAAAGTTAGTTGTACAGCATTAATAGTGAGTTCAAGTTCAAGCACCTAAAACAATGAAAGTTAGGTATTTGCATACTTGGTCATCAAGAATAGTATTTTGACTAAGGGTTACGTTAAATTGTATTACATTCACGAGTCATCATCTGTCTTTTCCCAATCATGTTGGGGTCATCTTCCAGTCCAACTGGATACAGCTGAATACCAGTATTTTACTGGAGCGCCTGCCTATCTGACCTCCACACTGGGCAATATGATACCCCTTGGTAAGACTGATTGTCAGACTTTCGGGCTCCTGACTAACCGATTGTCAAAGATCTACAAATGACAGCAATGACCAACGGCTTAACGTGCTTTTCGAGGCACTGAGGAGTCTCGATACGTTACTATTGGTCACCCATCCACAGATTGACCATGGAAAGCGTAACTTAACCTTTGATCAACCCGTGCGGCTGTTATTATCAAGCCACGTGCTCCTTATTCTATTTATGAGTCTATCTACATATATACATTTTCCATACATAGTGCCGATATGTTTTTAAAACAGTGTTAGTTTATGTTATGTACCTAACTATATACGTATATTACAGTAAATAATAACAATGAAATATATAATTTAACGATAAAGTCGATCTTTCAGCTCTACACTAAAACAAAAATAATCGTGAATGCTGAAAAATTGAAAATTATTGGGGAACAGCATAATACTTCTACCACTATTGGGTTAGTAGTTGGGTATTAATAGAACGGATGCTGTTATCTATTTAAGTCATCGAGATGTTGCATTGTACTTCCTGTAATTATCTATTAGTTATAATTAAGTGGTGGAGGAGTTTGTGGTTAAATAAAAACAGCCGAACGGGTTGACCGAAGGTTGAGCTACGCTTGCCGAGGTCAGTCTGTATATGGGTGAACGTCCGTAACATATCGAGACTCCACCTCGGAAAGCACGATAAGCCGTTGATCCCAGCTGTTATTTGTAGATCTTTCGGGTAGTCAGAAGACTGACAACCAGTCTTACCAAGGGGTATCGTGTTGACCAGTAACCCAGTGGTAACCCAGTGGTTGTGGAGGTCAGATAGGCAGTTGCTCGATGTAAAATACTGGTATTCAGCTGCATCCGGTAAGACTATAAGCCAACCCCAACATGGTTGGGAAAAGGCTAGGCAGATGATGATGAGTTATAATTAAGTGCAAGTTGTAGGCCGCACGCTAGGAAGGAACCAGGTAAAGTACAAGATTGCTCGTATATGCCATGTATAACCACAGCCAATAACACAAAAGTTCTCGACGATGTCAAATTAGTATATGTCTAAAGACGATACGGTTGGCGCAGTGGCTGAGCGATCGACTGGTTCACCGCGTGTCGTGTGTTCGATACCCACACGTAACAAATATTTGTATAGCCTTCAAATAATTGCTCCGGATCTGGCTGTTCGTGTATGTGACTTTAAATGTTTGTAAACGCACCCACGACACAGGAGAAATTCCTAGTGTGGGGCAACGTTCTTTTTTTTTAATGTAGGTCATTATAGGGTTGGGGGCACAGCTGGACAGTAATTATGTATTTCATGACAGCCCCGTGTCAATTAAAAAAAAAACAAAAGACTGAGTCACAGCACAGCGGCCGGGTTAGCTAGGAAATCAATAAACAAGTAACTTTGCTTTACCACATCTGGATTAATGTATAAAATGTTACCTTAAATTCTAATAATTTGCTTGGTATTTGTTTAAATAGGTCTAATAACTGTAATTGTAACTTTAATAAATCCTTTGATTCTCGTAGTACTTATTGATTTTTAGTGCCTCACAGAACGTGTGAAAAGTAGAGTATCCTCCTCGGAGATAGAGGTAACTTTTTCAGGGGGTGCCATATTGAATCCCGAACACAATGGAGTATTCTAGAGTTTCACTAGAACACCGAGGAATTTAGACAAGTATCCTGAATTTAGCGAGAGATCCAAGCTAGCTAATGATAAAGCATTTTTTTTCCAATTTCGTAAATCCTCATTGATATCCTCCGCCCTGGGGGGTGAAAGGGTCTGTCAGACTCTTACTGACTAAAAACCACCGCGCCGCCACTTCGGGTCCTGACGTGTGGGGAGACCTGCTAGACCCATTTAGGAAGGCTGGAAGAGAGCGTTGTCTACCCCCCGCCGACGCCTGTTGCGTCTGCTGCAGGCCGGGCGAGAGGAAGAAATCTCCCTTTCCCATTCGCCAGTTCACGCAGTGGTGACACCAGGCGTCCGGCTCCCTGTTTATGCGACACATGTACTTCCCGAAGCAACCATGTCCCAAGAGCACCTGCGTCACGCTAAACGACAGGGATCCGTGCCTCCTCCCGAGCCAGTGGAATGATAAGACTGCCTTATCCCCTCGATGCACAATCTACTATTAAACTGTTTTAATTTGCTGCTACCCTTGATGTTTAATTGATGCTTCACATTTATTGTAAAGGCACTAATAATACCATTAAGCTATCGAGTTATTACATGTGCGTCTATGTCACTTGAGCCCAATTATCGTCAAGGTATATAAAATTCTAATAATTGTGAACAATTATAATCTATAACATGTACAGCGTACGTGTTGTATGTCTGTGTCAGGCGAGATTGCAGATAGGCTGTGACTAAGCACATATCGCGTACCTGTAGGTATGTGGCTCGGATGTGTTATCTAGATTCATTCAAAATTGATTTCTAGATTGATAGTCTGACGTTTGCGGTAAGGGCTAGGCTTGCATCCCCGGCGCGGGCACGGAGCTGCACCTAAGGTACGTTATCCTTGCTACAATAATAAAAAACGTTCACGCTGATATAATTATAGGAGCTCGCTACAGTAACACCAAACGGTTTCCAACTCCTCCACGGATCTTTTTTTATTAATTTCGTTGCGGGATACGAGACAGTTGAATCGTTTCTCCGGGACTCGTCGGGCTTTATGGTCTCGATGAATTTCTGGTTGTCGTCACTGTTGATTCTGGTTTTCTGGAGTGGCAGTGGTTTGGGAATAGTGTGGCGGGATTGTCCCATAAATAACACGAAAAGGTTTCAACACCCGCTTGGTCAGCGTCATGAGAGCTTACAGCTGTTCTGATAGCTCTGATGGATAGCCCTGTAACCACTTTGTCTATTCCCAGAAGTTTGACAACCTAATCGTTGATAGTAAATAGAAGATTCAAAGGTTTATTCGTTTCTGACCGCAAATCGATTGCCTTACACGGTTTGACAAATGCCGGAATTGTGTGTGGCTTGTGGTCATATTAATTTGTACTGTCTATATCTCTAATCTAAAAACCACATTGACCAGCATCTTAAAACGACATAAACCAGAAATGGATCTTGAGTATAACATACCTACTGCATATCTAACTATGCAACATTCCTGTGTTTAGGTACATAATTATTTAAATGTAATAGACAAGTTGTGTAAAGCTCGTGTCCATTGACTCAATAATCTGCTTTGTGTCGTTTATTTTGATGGAATGTAAGCTTGTGTGAGTTACGCATAGAATTAAGTTTATAGCCAATAACTTTTTAATTAAGAATAAAAAAACCTGTAATGTTTTTAGCTTTGAATATACATGTCATGATTTTTTATGTTCTGATTTTAAAGGTCAGGCAGATAAAATATTTTTTAAGAATCCTTATTTAACGATCACGAACAGGGAAGTTCCGAACCCGGGATGAATATTTACGTATGCACAATAACTATTCATTTTTTTTTTAATTCAAAAATAAATTTTAATTTAATTAGACCATTTCAAGAAAAAGCTATTTAAAACAAACTTATATTATTTAGAAACGCATATCTCATTAACTAGTGGCCCAAACAAAACCAAATTCATCAAAGTAGTATTTAATAGAATTTGTACGAAATTTCCCTGACTTCGTTAGTAGACTATTACTTGTTAACACGTAAAGCCTACTTAGCTGTGATAGTTTTCCTTTAAACTTTGTTATACTACTGCCATGATTTTTGTCCCATATTCAGAAACTACCATTTACCTGGCAGGGGGACATTTGACTCTAACTCGGCACTTTAAGGCATACTATTTCGCAAACGCATCCCTAAATTGATTTTAAAATGGTTGTATCTAGAAGATCTATCTAATGGCATCCGACACCATAGTGTTGGATGCCATTGGATAGATCACGGACTTAAACGGGGAATGATTTTTCTCGTCTATTCTATGGAATAGACGAGAAAAATCATTCCCCGTTTAAGTTTACTATCTACCCTGAAAAAAAAAAATATTTTCATGATGTTATTTTACCACTTTAAAATACAACTTTCTGTTAAAAATAGTTTCTGTGCTAAGCCGTTGACAAATAGACGGACGGACATGGTGAAACTATATAAGTTCCTTGTTTGCTTGCTAATGCTATCGCGTATAATAGTTATAAATGTTGGTTCACTTACATAGAAGAGAAACAACATTAAAAAAAAAAAAAAAAACATCTCATTACATATTATAATTTTCACTATCCATCACTTTAGCCGTGTTTCACTTGCACACTATAAACAATATTTTATTTTAATATATTGTGTCTCATTGTTTTTGATTTATGATGAAAAAGTAGTTTTATCTCAATTCTCTCAGTATGTAGAGCGAAAAATCTAAAATAAATCTAGTTATGTAATATTTATAACAGTCAAAATAAAACGATGTCTGAAACTAGGAGCTAGTGTTCCAGTAATCAGTAAAAAGCTTTTAATAAACTACATCTTACCAAAATCAAACGTTTGTTGGTTACCAATGTAGGTTACAAATGCCAGATCACATTAAGCTATCTCAAACTGTCAAATTTTCCCAATTGACCATGAACCTTATACTTTTGTAATAAACTTGAAAATCTATCAAAGAAATTTGACAGATTGGGGTAACTTGATTTACAGGCTACTGACGTTAGTAACCGAGTCCAACTTGTCCTATTTTTCGCCGTTTATTAATTCATGATTGTCGTCTCTATGTATGTTCTTTCAATGATTAATGTTGCATGTTCCACTTAAAACTAGTGTTTTAGACCAGTTTTGGATAGTAGCGTTAGAGTACCCGTGACCTGGATGGATGTAACCTTGAAATGTTGAACTTTGCCAACATTTGTAATAATGGCAATTAGAGAATATTAAATTCACGTGTGTCGACGGGCATAAATAATTTATTTAATTTTACTTTTTGTCAGACTATTAACAGATTTCTTCAGACATCCGATTTATATTTCGTAAATGCCAATAGGTTTTGGTATTTTATATAATTATTATACTTGCATAAAATGCAACATACATGACTGTCTATCCTTTAGCTTATAACTTGAGAACCACTAAACTGATTGAGATTTTTTTTCTTTCCTTTTATAGATGGGTATGTAATCAGGAGCGTAGCTACCGCCATATGTCCAGATGCGCAACGTGTGAAAGCAGAAAATGACATCCATACATCTGTTTGTATTACAAATCAGAATGCTTTAATTTTCAAGCTCGCTTGGCTCTCTTTTGCATTATTATAGTAACTTAACGCCAGCTTAACATCTTCTTTATCAGGGTGTCATAAAAACCTTGCCACTGCAGGGCAAAGGACTCTTCACATTCAGAGAAGACACGAGCATGGATGTCATATTATTTAATATTTAAAAAAATATTCAAATTCGCCGCAATCGGGTAAAAAGGCCCTCAACAAATTTTGATACTACTACTAGGTGCGCCACTGTATATAATATGCATGTTTTACATGACTAGGTTTATTTCCATTAATATATACTTAGGGAATACACATACTATGTACAGATTTTTATTTAAAAGTAAATTGTATGACTAATAGTTTTTATAGTCTTAAAGAGTTTTCTGACAAAAATCATTGATTAATTGTATGCACAAGAATTTGCACGCTTATATTGTTAAGCAGAAACATGTATGCTCTGTTTTCAATCTTTGTACCATCTTTTATACCGTGTTTTTATGCAAGTAAATTTTATTCTATTCTATTCTATTCTATATATTTCCTGATGAAGTTGGTTTATGTAATGCGTATGTGTTGTATTGGTAGGCTGAAGCTAAAGAATAAAGTTGTGGACTTAAGAACCTACCTAATTCTTCCTCCGGAAATCCGAAATGTTAGGAAAAATCACTTTAAATATGATTTAGATATAAATCTGTGTTTTCATTAGTAACACTTAACCTGTATCAGCAATTCAAACTAAACAGCTAAGGAAGTAAAATCAAATTTGAATACACAACTCCATTTTTGAAGGTGAGTTATTGTTATTGTTATTTTATAAACATGTTTTTCCAGTTAACGTGGTCTTCCTAAAATATATTGCAATTGACTTGTAGGTACCTACTTAAGTAGGTTTAACTATTTAGTAAGAAGCATTTGTACTCCTTGTTAGGCAGTGCAGAGTGTGATGTTTTTTTTAATATGTAACACCATGTATGTATCTACAACAACATTATGTCTACCAACTTGTCTCATATGATGAATAAATTTGGATTTGAATTTTAATTAGAATGTACTTGTAATATCTTCTGGAAGACGTACCTCATTAATTTTACTTAATTACCTATGTATGTCTGCTGTTCGATTAGGTTAGTGAGTAACCGAAGCTTGGTTTTCGTTTTCGACCATTTTCGGCCAAAAAACTCATGGTACGGCAACATTTTCTTTTCGGCCACAAACCAGCCGAAAAATCGGCCTTGCCGAATATCAGGAGTTTGTGATATTGCGATTATTCTGTTTAGGTCTTAAAGATTATATTTGATTAAATAGTATAATGTGTTGTTAGGAAAGTTATGAGTATGAATGTGCAGGGTTACAAGAGTAGACGGTGGAGTAGAAAAAAGGTGGTTGTGTGAAAGATGATATGGCTCGAAAGGAGCTGACCTTTCAGATGACGGCAAATAGAGATGTATGGAAGAAGAAGACATGTTGCGCTGACCCCAAGCTAATTAGTTGTTGTGGATAAGGTATGTACATGTCTTCTGGATAAGCATATCATGGATAAGGGTTTTCATCCAGGAGGATGATGAATATAAATTGCATTATATAATCAATCAATACAATTAATGCAATAATGGAATTACTATCTTTGCAATTTCTCTCCCTGGGTGTAGAGAAAACGAACAAGTTTTTTTTTTGTCTAAATCGTTTCTTTTTACGCCAAAAATAATACTGAAACCGAAGCTTAATTCACGTTTTCTTTTTCTACTGAAAATCCATTTTCGGTCGGACATTAGTAATTCATCATCATCTGCCTATCTTTTTTCCAACCATATTGCTGACAGCTTCCACTCCAACTGGATGCAGCTGAATAACAGTATTTTACATGGAGCGAGTGCCTATCTGACTTCCACAACCCAGTTACTGAGCAACACGATACCCGTTAGTAAGACTGGTTGTCAGAGTTTCGGGCCTCTGACTACCCGTAACGACTGTCAAAGATCTACAAATGACAGCCGGGACCAACGGCTTAACGTGCTTTCTGAGGCACGGAGGAGTCTCGATACGTAATGTTACCTATCCACAGACTGACCTCGGCAAGCGTAGCATAGCCTGTTTTGATTTAGCCACGAGCACTGGAAGTTGTATGTGTTCATTCTCTGGGTAACTTATGTATAGTTTCCTACTATTAAGTCCTACTAATTGCTGGTGATATCACACCTGATCATAAATAGTCAAATTCTGTAGTAATTACCTACTTTAAAATGAAGAAAGGAATTTCTATTCAATGCAAATGATTGACGTACCGCAGGTACGCTCGGAATTTGTAATTATTTTTCAAATATTATGCAATGGTATTAAAATACAGAAGGTATTAAATATATAATTTAAAGCTGTTGGTAGACAGCTGATTATGTATCTTAGTAGAGACGAGTGTGTCTTTCAGCTAGAAGGCTTAGCTAATTATAGGTATACTGAACTTGAGTCTTAGTGAGGCTGTTTTAAAATGTCTAAGAAAAAACCAGTACCAGTAAGTCTGTACCAGTAGTCAGATAAATAAAATAAATAAATAATGCTGGACAATCCACACAGCATCATCTAGCCTTGGGGCTTGCTTGGGCTAAGCAGGTCTTGTGTTATGGGTACTAGATGACTGAAATACTTAATATAATACATTACATAAATAGATATTTTTTTATTATATATAGCAAATACCCAGAACACCCGGAACAAATCTTTGTAGATCGTACAAAAATTTGTCCAGAGGCGGGAAACGAACCCGCAACCTCCTACGTCACAGGCGCGTAGGCGGACCTACGCCCGCTGCGCCACATAGGTCGTCGAAGATCATCATGATCATAATCATCTGCCTAACCTTTTCCCAACGATGTTGGGATCGGCTTTCAGTCTAACTGAATACCAGTATTTTACATGGAGCGACTTTCTGTCTGCCCTTCACAACCCAGTTACTGGGCAATACGGTACCCATTGGATTGAAGATTGGTTGTTCGACTTTCGGGCTTTATACTAGTAGTGAGATATGGTATATAATATTATATGTATTATGGAACTACACTGCGAAATTAAATAGCAAAATTTAAGTTATTCATTGGATCTTAATCAATCTTAAATAGGAAAAAAACCATGTTTAAATATCTTTATTTTTTATATTTTTATGGAAACCCATAAAAATATACCTAAATAAAATAGTAAAAATATCAAGTATTCCTTGATGAGCTGCTAAATTTATTTAAATATCTGCTTGGTTTGGAAGACGCATACAATAATATTATCCAAGATTGGCTGTCTGGTTTTATCTTCTACTATAAAATAGTTTTAAAGTCATCATGTAAATTTAATTGGTTTTCAAAACAGTTTAAGACTTAATTGAATTATGCCAATTAAAACCTAGAAAAACTTCTTAGAAGACTGCATATAAAATTGATTATTGATATAATCGTGTTATTTTAAGTTTTCATTGTTTACGTGTTGGTTTGATTTTATTGACCCCCTGTTCCGTAAACCGTGTGCCTTACCTGTTATGAAAATAAGTCAAATAATATATATACCATATATATTTCTGTAAGGTTAAATAGAAAAAGCCGCACTCGTCGATGGAAGGTTAAGCTGCGCTTGCTGAGGTCAGTCTGCGGAGCCTCGGAAAGCACTTTAAGCCGTTGGTCCCGGCTGTCATTTATAGATCTTTGACAGTCGTTACGGGTAGCCTGACAACCAGCCTTACCGTAGTTTCTGGGCTGTGGAGGTCAGATACGTAGTCGTTCCATGTAAAATACTGGTATTCAGCTATATCCGGTTAGAATGGAAGCTGACCGCACCATGGTTGGGAAAAGGCTAGGCAGAAAATGATGTAAATCAATCTTAATCGTACTTTTTGCTCGTTTTTAGAGTTGGTTCCTATACAAGTGCAAATTGAATTAGCTGACAGAACATGCGTGACGAATATCGGTATGTAATGACGAAACAAAAATGTTTTTTTCTGAATTCGCAATTTTAAATCTTCAAGTACTATCAGCGGTCGTTGACCTCGTAATTAGCAGAAATGACATAAGGATAAATACAAATCGGTCTCGACTTGAAATTTCAAGCCGATAGCAGTTATATCTCGTTCCTGAAATATGAAGCTGTGCCAGACAGACGAAGTCACACTATAATGGTTCTATTTCTTCCAATTTATTTTTTTTGTTATTTTTGAAGTCTGATTTTATGTTAGTCACGTTGTTGAACAAATTGGGAATGTCAGAAACATTTGCCGATTAAACAAATCCTGCTTAGCAGAGGCTATTGGATCATTTAAGTCTAAGTGCGATTCTACAACCGTTCTTTTCGCGTTCCTTTGATTTGATTTTTTCGTTTCTGTTTTTATAATCCTTTTTGTACTAGAATATAAATGCTATTTAAATTCATGAATGGGCAAAATACGTCTGTACAGTATCAGTAAAAACTCCGTAACAGACGGATTTTCGTACTGCATAGAAATAAAAAATAAAAATAAGAAATGAGAGATATCAACGCATGTGCACTTTTGGTAATTTTTTTTTGTGGCAAATTATTAAATTTAATGATGTATAAAGATGATTGAATTTTTTTTTTTTGACATATGTTGTATAGATTCAAGTTCTTCAAAACCTATCAGACAGACGTGTTGCTGGGGAGTTTGTTCCGCCACTTCTTCTTCCCAGGAAACACACTAGGAAGTGGTGAAGGGGGGGCGTTTTGCGGGAATGTCTTTTTTAAACGTTTAGACGTTCAAAAAGTGCTGATTCTCAGAATAATTTGAATAAATGAATTTTTATTTTTTATTTTTATTTTGTGGTTTAAATTTTGAATTTGAAGCGATAATAGTGACTCAAAATAAAAGTTGAGTAATCGAAAATAAAAACAACCAAGTCCTCAAATTCGGATGTGGTGCGTTACTGTTATTTATTTTATCAAGGTACGTTGGTAGGTAAAACAAATTCTTTTTAGAAGGTCAAAGTAAGAGGTAAGGTTACCGTTTATTTGTATCGACTTTATTTTCTAAAACATGTTTTGGTAATAACCAAGTTCTCAGAAATATGTTCAAGATGGATATATTTTTAGAGAAAATATGAACCTATGGATATTTCTTTTATTCAGAGTACTCACCAAATATATTTGGCTGGGAGTTTTGTTTTAGAGTAGCCTATTTTGAGTGTTTGTCATCGCCTTAAAAACTTGTGGAGGCGGTTCGCTTGTTGGAGGCAGATTTTTTGTGTGAGGTTCCATTGGAACTCTACTGCAAAATAGCACTTTTTCGAAAATTCTTGCATTATGGAAGTTAAAGGTTAATTTGGACATTTTCCTAGGTCATGTCCTTGACAAACATAAAAATAAAATATAACAGTATTAATTAAAATAATTGAATATAAATAAAGTGTGAAGGTTGCTTTTTGTGTATTTACTTCGCGTTCGTTTTTCCTAAAACATACTTACAAGAAACCTCTGTGAGACGCGCGCTACTAAAAGTCACATGTAGTGGTTACTATTCGATACGTCACGACATTCAACAACATTATCCTCCCTACGTGCAAAGTCGGGTAAATCGACAATTGGTCATTGCCAAAGTTAGTCAAGGAAATGTTTCATAAAGGATAACCCACCATTTGCTTGGAGTAACACCACACATACGTATATATTACAATAATATCATTAGTTAGGTAGTTTATGTAGGTGAGTTTAGATACTAAACTCACCTACATTTCAAATTACATATATATATACACTACTAGTTCAAATTAGGAATAAAATATTCAATGATACGTAAGAGAGGCTATGTTTTTTTTTAATACTAGAAATCCTTTGCTGTAGAACATCAAGACGTTATAAGACATAATTTCTTTGCATGGAGAACTGGCCGTAGGTACATAATTTTAATGGAACATCGTACTACATCGCAATATTGAACAAACAAAATAGTGTATAAGTTTACGATTTAGGCTGCTTAAACTACATTTTTAAACAGTTTTTCGCGCGCTTTTCACAACAGGGTCGTTCGTTGATGTCTTTCGTTCGAAAGAAGGGAACGAGTGCATCCCTTTTCATTGATTGTGAGTCAGTGAAAAGGGATGCACTCGAGAGTCCTTATATTATAAGTGCGTCGATCGTAGATATTATATAGTTACAAAAAAAAAAACGTAACAAAATAATAGCAGACTAAACGATTTTTTACAATTAAAATCAAATGGAAAACTTGGTTTTAATACTCGTGATAAAAAAATGACTATGAACTCATAATAATCATATTTTTGTGCGCAATTGTAGTTACTTCAAACATTTAACATAGTCAAGGTGTAGTAGGTAAGTAATTCGAGTAATATTTGTATAGTTAACGAAAACACTCGCGATGTGACTTGTGAGGGCGTTGACATGTCGCTAGGTTCAGCAAATTGTACGAAGGTTATAATAACTTAAGGGGGCAAGAAAGGTTGCTGCGGTGTGTATGGCGGCCGTCACCTTGAGATGGCAAGGCGAACGACGAGCGACAGTTCTGGGCAAGTGGCACCGGACGTTACCGAATCAATAATTACATGTAGGTACATAATGTACTCGAAATGATCTCAACTGTTATGTAAAGGCTAAGATCATCAAGCCAAGTTTTTTCATACGGTTACAGTAAGATTATGCATAGGTGTAATTATTACATACAGCACACTAAAGTATATTGTGTGTAATTAGCTCGTTTGTAATTTATTTCATACAGTATTGTACGTAATTTGTATGTAAATCGATTATTATGCCTTTTTAGTATTTGAACTATGGCAATAAATAATTTCATATTAAAAATATTGCTATTCTTTTGCCTTTTTTATTATTAAAGCATAGACTCACAATAACGATTTTTATCTTTTATACTAACCATTTTATTTAGTTTTTGTGTATACTTAGTTTTATATTATAATTGTTTATAAGAGTTTAAGATTCTTAATAGTAATTAATAATTTTACCATTTTCTTTTTTTTAATATAATCGACAAAAACTGAAAGTGATAGCTTGTTGCCATTAAAATCAAAGGAAAAATACATGGTAACCTTGAAAATTTTCCATAGAGTGGAGGAACAACAAAAACGCTCAGTCATTTTCTGATAATGTATGTTTGGCTTAATGTAATGAACTGGCAAAAAAACATAAACCTAACAGGCTGTGGATTATCTATTTCATGTTAAACAGTTCGGGCTAAAAATATTGTTGATATCAAAACCTGGAATACGTTTTGATATCAACAATATATTTTTTTGAACCGGACTGTATTTTTGAAAAGACGCTCAGACATATTATCACAAGACGTCGTAGACGAAAATTAACAAAAATGTATCTACTTCCAATGCTCTGTTGGAACTCCTTATCTATCTTTACTTTTTATAATTCATTTGTAATTAGCCTAAACAGGTCCGTACGCTTATTTTATCTCTTTCCAGGTTGCGATAATATACGGAATTACTGATGCATGTAGACGTCACAAAATAAGCTATATTCGACTAAATCTCAATATTTTAATAAAAGTTAAATAAAATATGTTGCCACTGTTTTTCGTACCTTAAAAGTGCTGAAAAACGTCGTTTGATATGCGTTAGCATTTGTCATCGCACTCTCCATGACGCCTTCGACATATGCGATGACTACTGAAACTTTGTGTCATCATCATCATCAGGCCATACTAGTCCACTGCTGGACATAGCCCTCTCCTAATGAGCGCCATAGCGCCCTGTCTTCAGCTTGCCGCATCCAGCATCTGCCTGCAGTCTTTCGCAGATCGTCATCCCACCTGGTCAGAGGGTGTCCTACACTACGTTCGCCGAGTCGCGGTCTCCACTCAAGAACACGTTTACCCCAGCGGTTGTCGGTTCTTCGCGAGATATGGCCAGCCCACTGCCACTTCAACTTGCTTATTCTTTGAGCTACGTCGGTGACTTTGGTTCTCTGTCGGATGTATTCGTTTCGAATCCTATCCTTCAGAGAAACTCCGAGCATAGCTCTCTCCATAGCTCACTGAGCGACTTTGAATTGGTGGACCAACCATACCGTGAGTGTCCATGTCTCGGCTCCGTAGGTAACGACTACGGGACTACTAACTGACGGGTAGGATGCACTGATTAAAAACTTTGTATCATTGTGTACTAATTCAATGGTGTTGTCAGAAAAATATAAAAAGAAAAACAGCGCAAACAATCATTTGCATGCATATGATAGTTATGGAATTTTCTACAAATAGTAAATTTCGTAACCCCGCCTACGGGCTACGAGGCTACGAGGCTATTAAAAAGAGTCCTGTGTGTCCTAAAAGTGAAAATATATTTGCTAAATTGGCATGGCATCTGCTTCTAAGACAGTCAGTGTCATATTTACAAAAGCTTAGAAAGCTTTCATAATCTGAGCATCGTGTACAGGCTAACAAGTCTTGAAAACTGTGTAGGTAGGGTAGATATACCCTGACAAATTATGTTTAATGAATAATTATACTAACCGTCAATTTCCATCTCACACGCTATGCTACGCTTAAGCACTAACATGTTTGTTAAATATATTCATCCGGCTACGTGTTCTATCTACGAGTTCTACGGCTGAGTGACACTGACGTAGATCATGTGACTGATGGCTGATTGTACTAACGCTAAAAATATTCTAAAGTTATACCCGATAATTTATAAGTTAATCTTAAACATCACTGACATCGGTAGAGGAAAAAGTTTAATGTCGTTAACCCGCCTTGAGTGAGCGTGGTGTTTGGTGTTCTAGCCTTCTCTGTATGAGAAGGGGCATTAGTGCTGCAGTAGGACAACAACAAGTGGGTATTATTATTATAATATTGTTTCAAAAAATCAAAATCAATATTCATTTATTCAAATTAGTACTTTTTGGACGTTAAAACGTTTACTAAAGACAGTCCCCCATAACGCCCACCGTTCACCACTTCCTAGTGTTTTTGCTGGGAAGAAGTGGCGGAACAAACTCCCCAGCAACACCAGTTTATACCCGACCGCCGGACACTATAAGGTGCTTTAACACTGGAGATACAAGACTCCACCTTCTCACCATACAAGTAGGTAGTCGCAGTAAAATAAAACTAATCGTAGTTTATTGTAATCTTAGTTAATCGTCTATGCAACCTGTTTATGAATAATAAATAACTTATTATTCATTTTGTTTTCCATCAACTAGATTTAAGTGGTATTGTAAGAATGTAACTGGTTCTAGAGGTACCGGATTTTCAATAAAAGGTGTATTTATGGTAATTATAGGATTTCTTTCTTGACAAAACTTCTTTTATAATAGGTCTTTACCTATGAAATTGCCGTTTTGTATGGAAAAATTTAAATGAATTTTTTTCATGTATTTTTTATTTGTATTAATCGAAGTAATCACCCATGCAATCAATGCATCTTTGCCAACGCAGTGGCAGTTTATTGATGCCCTTCTTAAAGAAATCAGCTGGACGGGAGGCAACAAATTCTTCAAAGGCATTTTGTACTGCCTCTCGGGTATTGAATTTTTTTCCCGCCAAGAAGTTATCCAAATTCTGGAAAAAGTAGTAGTCTGTAGGCGCAAGGTCTGGTGAGTAGGGCGGATGACGGAGAGCTTCCAACCCCAGTTCTTGCAACTTGGAGACCGTCTGCTGTGCAGTATGAGGTCGCGCGTTGTCGTGCAGGAGCAGCGGAGACGAGCGATTGACCAATGCTGGTTGGAGATGTGCCAGCTTCTCCATCATTGTGTTCAATTCTTCACAGTACACATCTGCAGTAATGCTCACCCCGTTTGTTAAGAAGCTGTGTTGAATCACACCGGCGCTAGACCACCAAACAGTGACCATCACTTTTCTTGGGGTAAGTTTTCGTTTAGGGCATTGTTTAGGTGCTGAACCAGGATCCAACCAACTTGCTGAGCGCTTGCGGTTATCAAACAGAATCCATTTTTCACCGCAGGTAACAATGCCGTTCAAAATTCCTTCATTTGTGTGTCTGTTGAGCAGTGCAAGGCACGTCTCGACGCGTACTTCGCGCTGGCGATCATTGAGTTCGTGGGGCACCCATTTGTCAAGCTTTTTTACCTTGCCAATTTGACGCAAATGGACCAATATTGTTTTGACGCTAACGTCGAAAGCTGCTGCTAATTCAGCCGTAGATTGTGTATCATCAGCTTCCACAATCGCCTTTAATTCGTCATTGTCGACCAAAATCTTCGGACGACCGCGAGGTTCATTTTTCAGGTCGAAATTTCCAGAACGGAAGCGAGCAAACCAATAACAGGTAGTGCGTTGGTTTGTAGTGTTAGCTCCGTAAACGTCGTTGATGTTGCGTGCCGCTTGTGCCGCGTTGCTGCCACGACGGTACTCATATTCCATAATTACTCGAATTTTTAACGTATCCATGATGACGAAAAAGATTTAAATGCGATGAAAATGTAACACTAATCAATAAACAAATGACTACTTTTGGAAAAAAAAATCCATGTTTTTAAAATAAAATTAATTTGAAATTAGAATTCTTAGCCAAACAAAAAATATTTTGATTTGAAATGGCCAGTACTGCAGAACGGCAATTTCATAGGTAAAGACCTAATATTACATCTGTCTAATCTCTTCTAAATATGACGAATTAGGTAATGTTAATCTGTTTTTGTGGCTTTATATTCAATAGAACACATAGCACATGGCAAAATGTGATGACTTTCTGAAGCGGATTGGGATCCAGTTCAAGACGTTTTTGTTTTATTAATCGTTTTGCAAGTTATCAATTAATGTTCGTGAATAGTTATCAATTAAGTTTGTTTTATATTTACTTGTATTATATTTACTTATATATACTTTTATTATAAGAACTGTAACTAGTAACTTGACAGGTTTAAGCAAGCTCCTTTTTGTGAAACACATTCACATCAGAATCCGTAAAACACTTTTATCTGACAACATCACACTTTTATTCCCCAGAGGGTCAGATAGTGGATACCTGTAATACTTTGAAATTTCGCCAGATATGTTATAAAGGCTCCATGTAAAAAGGGACGAGCTTATCGCTATCAACCGGACAAAAAACCAAGACTACGGACTGCCAGTAAGAAATTTCTGATGCCTATAGGATGGGAAGGATATGAAGTAATCTGTTAAAAAAATGTCCACTGCCCAGCAGCTGAGTTGTCTCCGAGTTTTGGATTAGTATTACGTTAATATCTTGATATATATAAATTACGTGTCACGTTGTTTGTCCGCTATGGACTCCTAAACTACTGAACCGATATTAATAAAATGTTGCACACATTGTGTGTTTTGGTCATACTTAAAAGATAGGATAGTTTTTATTTCGATAATTGACCTCAACATTTTTTTTATTGCAAATGAAATGTAAAAAGTTCCAATAATTTCTAATAGATGGCAGTGTAACTTAACTTTTGAGGCGGTACGAAGTTCGCCGAGACAGCTAGTAGCTTATAAAATCTAATCTCCTAACTTTTTATGAACCAAAAGTAGTTGTTTAGATTTTAATTAAATAAGTTAGACAGACTTGAGGCTGAGATTTTTTTAAGTTTATAAAATTATGTATAATTGACAGCCACATAACAAATCAACTACTTTTTTACACTTTTTTACACCATCTGAGCTGACGTGGTAATGTATGAAGTTAAAAATAGGATTCAGATTGAAATTAATAGTTCCGCATCAGACCAACAATATCGTAAACACTGAGGCGTCGACCTTTACTTGTGTTTTTCTTCTTGGGTTATATCCTTTGGGTAATACCCACAATAAATAAAAAAAAACAGTTGCTTCTTGGCCCAAGTCATACAAGTTGTTTGAAACATTAATTCAGTCGTGGAATGTTGTTGTTGTCGATATTTTTAAATATAAAAAAGACCCACTGACCCACTTTAGCTAAACTCGTCATCCTTACATAGGGTCTTTCTTGGTTAGCCTTTGTCCTTTTAAGCGGATAACTCGTAAAACTCAAGTGTTATCTACCAAAAAACCATTCAAAAAGTTGAAGTGTTTAACACTACTTTATACTTTGTATTTCCTTGTTTTTATATTGGTTTCAGGGACGAAAGAGTGGCCATGGAGATTCTTGCCCGTTCTTCTCCATAGGTACCTACGCTTTGGAATGGGCGACTAGCTTCATTTGTCCGATTCTTTGACAATTCAAAAGTACCTGTAATTGGTTTATTTGAAATAAATGCTTTGACTTTGATCACTTTTATCTGATAAATAATATTTTCTGAACAGAACACATCGATTTCACGATTGATAGATCGGCTCTAAAACCAAAATAAAATCAAGTAACTACGAAATACACGTTTTAATGCAATTTAATATAATACACAACATAACATCACGTCTGTAATCCCTGAAGGGTTAAGCAGAAGTGTACCTATAGTACACCCACATTTCGCCATTTGTGTAATACTATACGTGCTAATTATTTTTAATATTAAACACATTTTAATATATATCACTTGCACTTCAGCTTGTTTCATTGGATTTATATTATAATAAAAAGTAGGCATAAATAGTCAGTCAAGTGCTGTCGCGGTTGCAAAAAACTTGCATCACCATGATAATGGATCTATTATCATAGATATAAAAATGTTAGTTAAGACTGTTAATTTTGACACTTTTATTAACTTACGCCTTCATAACATGAAAGAGGATAAATTAACCAACCAAACAAAACAATAAAATTATTGATAACAAAAGTAAACTACGACTTCTGCACTTTTATAACGGACGCGGATGCAACTAGTGTAATATTAACGTCATTATATTCTTGAGTTGTAACAAATTATCACTGGCTCATCGTAATAAATAAAGTTTTAAAATTAAGAGCAAGTACTTACCTCGTAGTACTAGTCTCTTTTCATCTTGCATGAATGAATAAACGACTGTTGTCTGTACAAGATTTATCGTTTACAACTAGTACCTTAAACTACAGGTAAGAGTTTTCAGCTGTTCACCAAATCTGCGAAGGTGAATGTTTCTAAGTGAGCTGAGTGTTCAAATAAATATATAAATTATAAAATTTAGATCTTCTTCTGTGTTTTGGAACCAGTGGCGGACTAACAGAGGGGCGGATGGGGCGGCCCGCCCCGGGCCTCCGCCTTCCCCTGATCAAATCCTAAGCAACACTTTAAAAATGTGCTAAGTTCCTAACCTTCATAATGTCATCAAGATCAAAACACTACAGCCATCTAGACTTTTTACGCGGTACTTATATTCTTTTAACTTTGCTGAACCCTTCCAATACGCTGGGGGAATTCCCGTCTTTGTAGCGGGTACTTTGAAATTGATTTCACTTGCCAGATATTAACGAAATAATCATAAACACTACATACAAATGCGAACTGAATAAAAAGCTTGTAAAACTATTTTTTTTTAAAGCTGGGGGGCCTCATTCTGCTTTGCCGCCCCGGGCCTCATTCGCCTTTGCCGCCCCGGGCCTCTGACGGGCTTAGTCCGCCACTGTTTGGAACAACAACTGTAACAATTAATTAGAATATAATGTCGAGGATCGCCCTCCTTAATCGACCTTCACATTGAGAATTTCTGACACGAGATACTGTTTTAATTTCATCTACGTTATTTTAACTGTTGGTATTAAATAATGACTTCCTGTCACATTCCATTTATAAATTTTCAAAGTCCCGGCAACTGGGCAACTAACCTACGTATGTGGTTGATGGCTCAAGCTATCTCAACTTATGGTGAAACTTTCAGGCTCTATAAGAAAGATGTATACACTGGTCAAGTGCGTGTCGGACTTCGCACATTTAGGTTTCCGTACCAAAAAATTCAAAGAAACAATCTGATTTATCAATATATATTTGTTAGTAAAATATACGTAACAATAAACGTTATCACCAAATTTTAACTTCATAGATCAATGGGAAGTTAAACAGTTCTTCGTAACAAAACCTACAGTGAGACAGACGACGGACAGACGGACACGGAAGGGACAGCAATAGGGTTGCGTTTTGACCCCTCAGGTACGGAATCCTAAAAACAATGGTACCTACACTAATATTATAATAAAAAATAAATCATTCCTTTATTAGAAGTTAAATGACTTCGTTATTAACCAATTATTATTCACGTTTACGCGAATTCAATATAAAAAACCTATAATGTGTCGTAAATCACGTATAGTTTGTCTTTTTTAGTATCACAGGTGTTGAATATTACGTCCGCAATTCAGTTGAATCCTCTTGATGACATACACATACACGTACATAAGGTAATAATAGTATTACAAACATTGGTCCATCTTCTTTATTTGCACAGATACGCTCTCAAAGGTCGTGATCTTCATTGCCAGTCAATTTTTAAGTGATACTATATTTATTTAGTCGGACACGGAATGTCAAGTTGAAGAGTCCCAAGTCCCAAGCCAAAGTCATGGCTAATATGAAGAAATCTCATTAAAGGTTATGGTATTTTTAGGTTGCCGACGTTTGTAGGCTTTAATTAGATGATACCTACTATACTAGACATAAGACTGAGATTTCGGCTGATAAGTTTATTGCTCAAGTGATTGCCGTGTCAGGCTATTTTTAGAAAACAATGATGAGAACTAAGATTTGTTAGCTTATGTTTACCAAATTGTTGTTAACGCTTAGTTAACATTGTCTATAATTATTAATTTAATTACATAACGCTTAAAGCATGACATGGTATTAAAGATAACATAAATGATGACATAATTTTAATACTTCTAAAAAACTCTAAGTATGTGAAGTTAAATGGTTCTTTTGTTTTATTTCACAAAGGTCTTAATTATTACATTGTCCATGAAATGTCATTAAGCTCATAAAACCACTGTATTATTTATACATGTTCGTGTAGTTGATTAAATAATCGTTTATAAACGATAAGTTCGATAAGTATTTTTTCTAAAAACAGTTTCGGTCGTACCTTGATCACACAACATAAATAATGTACCAATTCAAATCACCATGTATTCGAGAAAATAGCGTTGTGTCTTTTAACTAATTATATTAGTCAAACCAAAATGATAAAAAAGAATAACTTGTATTCCTTTGCGATTTCGTCCATCTGACTGTCTGTCACAGCTGCTTATTTCCGGAAGTACTCATGCCTTGAAATTTTGGAAATGGTGTTTGTTAACTAACAAAAGAAGTGGCTACTCATTGCAAGTATTGCAATAGGTTCCATAATGGGGGGCTGACATTTTTAAGTGGGGTAACTGGCTCAAATAGGGTATCACATGAAACGACTCTTTTTTCATTACAAACCATATTTTTATTTATTTCATAAAATTTGTTTAAGTAAGTGTTTGCAGGATAAGAAGTAATATAACAAAAGTGGATTGGTAGATATATTGTGAAACGATTTTTACTTCTTATTATGGTGATTTTGAAATATATCTATATAGAATAGAGGGTAACACAAATAGACGGGTTATCTTCAATTTATTTTGGGGCTTTCCAATAACATAATAATATCAATATTCTTTCTGTATCCAAAAAAAAACAGAATTGGAAAAACAGTTTCATATTTGGTTTAAAAATAAATTATAGTGTATGTTGCAAATAAAGCTAGGGTATAGCTGTATTTTAAGAGGTAGTTTACGGTCAAGGTTTACAACAATCAACAAAAACTTATCTCAAGTAGACTGTGTCATTCTATGGTTATTTCATAGTATACAATGAATAAGTAAATTAATTTCTATTGCTCGCCTCGAAGGAGAAGTGAAAAATGAGATTACAAGGCGTGCACTTTAGGATTTTCCATTTTTTTTAAATATTATTTGGACGTAGCAGCTTAAAATATTCTGAAAAATAGTTAAATTAATGAGAATTCGATAAATATGATATAATAATTGTACTTTGATGTTATTTTTTCGCATTACAAAAACCCAGGATGCTGTAAAAGACTAAGCTAATCATATAATGCACCTGAGTACAGGTTCTATGATCTGGTTATCACAGTTCTACAATGTATCAGAAGGTAAGTACATACCGCATATTTAATTTACATACCAACGCATGCTTGGACACGAGGGGCTCGTTAAATGTCTGTCGCGTAGATGTATAGATCGTTGGAGTTAAGCAACATCGCCTTGCCTTGCCCTTGGATGGGTGTCCGAAGCTTACACAACATGTGTCCCCCCTCCGTAGCTCTAAACATATGAGCTGTTCATTGAGTGTGTGAAACGGTTTAAACGTAGGTATGTAGTGTAGCCTAATCTCCGGATAGTACACTTACTTGCAGTCAAGTTTATAACGTACACTGAGTATGTAGGTAGTAGTTCTTGCACAGAGTGTGTCTGTTTGCTTTTACTACAGTGCTGGTCACTTGAAACGAGAGTAAATACTATTACAATTGACAATGACGGTCCAACACTTTTTCATACATAATGTCTTTTTATAAATCATTGTTTTACTAGCTTTGCTTAGTACTATTTACTGTATTTTTTTTGAAAATTTATCTTTTGAGTAATAAAGATTTTGTTTGGGAAAAAGTGGAAATGCAGCCATATCGTATTTATCAACGAAGACTTAAAATGTACTATGCTATTACAGGTCCCTTTTAGCTCATATATTTGCTTTGGAAGCCGGAACCTAATACCAAATTACATGATACTTCTACAAATTAAAATAAAGAGTTTAACATTTCAAGTCGATGATAATTCTGACCACCAGTTATAAATCATGGTGTTTATATGGAAATCACTCAGTTAAAGAATAACTTTACCAACAGATCATAGGAAGTATTCACAGAAGTAAGTGTGTTTGTTTAACATAACTAGTTTATGGGAAACTAGTTTATTAAACGGCGAGCGACATGCGTTCCATAATAATTATTATTAATGTGGTGTCCCTTATAATAATAGGTATACCATGTTCGTTCTCTTTGTTCTATTTTGATGGCATAGTTCTGGAACTACAGGTATAGAATAAGCCGTTTTATATAGGTAGCTTAACTACTATTATTTATAGAACTGACAGTTGTTACGGGTACACAGAAGCCCGAAAATCTGACAACCAGTCTTACCAAGGGGTATCGTGTTGCCCAGTAACTGGGTTGTGGAGGGCAGACAGAAAGACGCTCCATGTCAAATACTGGTATTCATTTAGACTTGAAGCCGACCCAAACATGGTTGGGAAAAGGCTTAGCAGATCATGATGATGAACTGCTTTTTTTTATTCGTAATTATAGTATATATTGTTATGTACTTAGTCTTTTTTATAGGGTTCCTCCAATGTCAGCACGCGGTAAACCAGAAAACAGCAGGTCAGCGCACGAAGAGTCGTTGCTTTTATAAATAGGTTCCGCCCCAGAGCTGCCTCTAGGTTGTAACCGGCTTGGTGTACTGCTAGTTAGTAGATGTAAAACTTATAACTTTAAAGCAAATCGGAGAACATATGCATTGAGACAAAAAATATCGTGGTTCATTTGTTTCCTAAAATCGGAGAAAAATAATCCAGAGTCCAGAGAAAGAATGATTAAAGTCGACCCAAAACATTGTGTGTATAAATGCTGCCGTGTAGTAAAGCAAGCATTTGTGTGGCGTGCCATTTTTATAAGTACGTAATTACAAGTTAACAAAGTAAAAAAATCTCTCAGTATTTCACCCAGTTCCCCTCAAAGTTTGAATAAAAACTTTGATCATTCTTTTCCTAGACTCTTGAAATGCAGACTATAGGTGCGCAGAATGCGGGTTAAAATATATATACGTATACGTGTACTTACACGTATAGTTTTTGCCCCCCATTCTCACACCTTATTTACAAAACAAATTATATTTAGGAAAATACATATACTTACTAGAGTATAGGTATTTTCCTAAATACGAGTATAATTTTAATGCTTTTCAGAAAAGTAATTGGTTATTGTGTATCTAAGTTCCTATAAAATAAATTATAATATTATGAAGAAAAAGACAGAAATACAAGATTAGGCAATTAGTAGTTTTAGAGTTATTTTTTTGTTGATTAGAAAAATAGATATGTGTCCGTTCACAAGACTAGTTCTCATGGATAAGAATCTTCATGAATATTCTGTACACATACTATTTGCTGTAAAGCATGAGTATTGAATTCTGACACATTGTTCTCATCAACTGTCAGTATTGTACTAGTCGTTCGAAACCTCTTAATACATCAAAGTAGCAATATTACAGATACATTACAAACACACTTTAATATTAAATAATCTTTTGCAGTATCTAGAGAATTTATAAGTTTTGTGTGTATTTTTTTTAAAGTCACTGCACGGAACCTATTTTTTATTAAACTCATTTTGGAACTTGCTATTTTGTCCATTGTTTTTATTCTCAGAATATAACTTGTCATTGATAAACATCAAAATGTAAAGCAGTTATTATTCACGTAAAATTAAAAAATACATTTAAACCGCCACCGCAGCCAGTCAAGAAGGTGCTTGATGTTTTTTTTACAATAACACAATACACATATTAAAAAAATGGTCTCGACATCCGCAAAATGTCTAATATTACAATACCGCCTTTAATATTTTCCGTCCACGGTACTGAGATATTTAACAGGAATATCCTAGCGTTCACCGTGCTGTGTGCCGTGGCATGCCATGTGCTAAGCTCCATCGAGGCTATGGATGCCAGGAGACTGGAATGCCCAAATTTAGATCCCATCTTCTCAGACACACTTTGGGTTGAAAATCTTGTGTAGTGAGGTCATATTCTTTTATATTCGTGACCCAAGGGCTGGATTCTATATTTGCTACCAGTGGATAGCGATGAGGATCAAAAGTCATGATTTCTTCTTTTGTTATTATGTCTTTAACGTCACAAATAAATCATAACGTAATACAGACGTCACGTTGTATAATAATTTCTTGAGAAAATCTCAAATGTGACGCATTTCTCAAGTAATATAACACCAAGTCGAAGTTAATGTGACAGCCGGAATCGATTATGTAGTCTTTTTATTTGCCTTTATGTATTAAGTCATACAATCATAAAGTACATAAAAATGGTTCATAAATTTCTTACCAGGAACATAAATATGATAGGATCTAGTAATATGTCTATATCTTTCTTAGTAATTAATTTTTCTTTTTACTTTTCTAGTTAAATAATTATAGAAAATGAGTCGCAGTTACTAGTTAGGGCACCCCGACCAAAGAGGTTAGATATGGCGAACTGCGCGCGAGCCGAGCGAGCGTAGCAAGCGATACATGAAAATAAGTCGCACTAACCTAGATTAACCTCCTTAGATTAGGACCATATTAACCAGATTAGTCTGGTAAGATAGTTATATTACTAGATTGATAGATTTCATATAACTTTATTATGGTATATAGCTATACCTATCCCTAGGGATGGAACTATATTATAGCTTGAACCATCTTACTGCGACATATTTAAGACCATCTTCTGTCCTTCGAGTTACAGGATTCTCCTAGTTTGAAGGACCGGGGTCTTTCTTGTCTGGAATAGCCACACACACTAATCAAACAACACTGATATTGCCTAGGATAAGCTTTTTGCTAAATAAATTATAAGGTACCTACACACCTACACACGTACTTACTTATTACTTTGGTATGTATTTTATATACAAGTTGTTGCAAGTTCCGTGTTTTCAAAATCTAAAAGTAATATTCGTAGATTGGGTGTTATTTGCGTCGTAAAAGAAGTAGTGCCTACGTATGTATTGTCAATATACTTATTACCTACCTGCTGTTTGCTTACTTTAGCATGGCTAAGTGGTTAGCAGACGATGGTCATAGATACATAAGTATTTATTCACTGGCGTCAATTGCTTACTGAATTACATTTTTAGTGTAATAATTTTTGACGACCTATGTGGCGCGGCGGGCGAAGGTCTGCCTGCGACGCAGGAGGTTGCGGGTTTGATTCCCGCCTTGGGACAAATGTTTGTACGATCTACAAAAATTTGTTCCGGGTGTTCTGGGTATTTGCTATGTATAATAAAAAATATCTATCTATGTAATGTATTGTATTAAGTGTATCAGTCATCTAGTACCCTTAACACAAGCTCTGCTTAGCTTGGGGCTAGATGATGCTGTGTGGATTGTCCAGCATTATTTTTTTATTTATTTAATTTATGGAAAAGATTCTATTATAAATTCATTAATCAATATTTTGTAGCAGAAGTATGATTGCGATGGCTTGAGCAGAGCTGTGTAAACTGGACTAAAAGTAGTGTTTGTCGGTAGTTATGAGTTCCAGTATCTCGCTCCCCGTTTCGAGAAATTATTGTGTTTCCCAGAACCCAAGTGATTGGCAGCACGCAATGCTTTATAATTTAATGTATCTGCCTATCCCGAAACCATTTCGTGGTACAGAGCACTGACTGTTCTGGACAATGCGTCTGTGTCAATGTTAGAAATACCTTGAACAGCAAAGATTTTCACATACCTACATAACTACGCTATTGAACTCTGGATAGCTCAATTTTTCATATCTTCAATACACCGAGCTTTATCGAAGATACAGTAGTAGGTAGGTACCTTTTAAATTTTGTTTTCGGGGGATACTTATCTACTTCCAAAAGTACTTCCTACCTCCAACGTCACACACATAAACTTTTCGTCACGAGTTTACTCACATAGAATAGTTGTTGACTTTTTGATTTAGTGGGACAAGTAGGATTTGAGCTGAACGACTGACGTCACTCTCTTACGTAGCAAACGGACAGATAACTTAGGTAAATGTATCAAGGAAAACATACTTAACACCTTAACTGCCAAACAACGAGACACAATGGAAAATGTATTGTTTGTCGGTCATTTGGCGTTCAACGTGTTAAGGAAAAAATATTCAACATTTGTTTTCTTACCTCTTTTCAATAAAACTATTATGTACTAATCTATATTAAGTTTATGTGCAGCAACATCCATTAAAAGTACGTATTTGTATTAAACATTATCCTGATAATTATGAGATCTTAGTTACTTTCCAATAATCCGGTCCTTTGCAAATATCCTAGAATAAATGCTATTCCGGATTGTTTTTTTTGTTGCGTAAACGGAACCAAAAAGGTTTTTTTTTGCAATTGTGATGCGTCTTTAAGGTCTATAGATAAAATTATAGATATAAATGAGTTGCTGTTAGTTGCGGTCAGAATGAGCTTTGCTTTCTACAGATTTTTGTAAGAATCAAAATTTGGATAGGAGTGTCAGTACGTGGTACGTAGCAAGTTTTTTTTTCTTGGGGCAATCCCGCCACACTATTCCCAAACCATTGCAACTCCTGAAAACCAGAATCAACAATGGCGACCACCATAAAAGCGTCGATACAATGAAGCCCGACGAGTCCCGGAGAAATGATTCAACTGTCTTGGATCCCGTAACGAAATGAATCAAAAAAGAACAGGAGGAGTTAGAAAAATACATAATTTCCACTTCAGCAGCAGGGTCAGCAAGTTATGAACTTTACAGCATACCAACCAAATCACCTATAAACTTTTAGTAATACCTATTTAGATACATACCAACCTATTTCTCTTTTACATTATTATATAGCGTCGAGTAGAATAGCCTTTTTAAATTGTCTGTAATTTCAGCCTAAAACCACTGTACCTTAGAATACTGCCGGAAATCTGTTTCACGCAATGGTTTGGGGTCAAAATAGTTTTTAAAGCATTGCGTGCTTACCAGCGCTGGGTAACATAATGGTTTCCTAATACGTTACTGGGTTACTCTTACAAAGAACAAAGTACAGCAGATGACGCTTATGAAATCACCATCATCCTTAAAATATCCTCAAGATTAGGTTGGTTTACTAACGAGACCTAACCTTTTTGAAATAGGTATGTTAATTATATCAGCATACGTTATACAATGCATTAAAGTTAATTTAATATTCTTTTGATCGATTGTTTACAGGAGTAAGTACCTTCACCTTATTAGGCTTTGTCGTCTCCCTCTCGCATCGCTTTGCTTAAATTATTTTATCAACAACGTGTGAATTGGTCACGTTCAAATGTGAATTTCCACAATCCCTACTGCTTTTTCTGGTGAAGTGATAAGTGTTGCTAAACTTGTTATTTAAGGGGATTAAAAACCAAAATTGCCAGTCGTAAATTAAATTTTACATGAATCAAGCAAACACATTATATAAAAATGTAGGTATGAGATAAAAACAAAATAAAATAAAAATGCTCTATAGGAAACCACCCCGAACATAAATTATTTCAGTAACAAAGTTACCTGTAATTCCAATGCATTTTTTATTCATGCTCTATAATTATCCTAGCGACTTAGGTATAGTATAAAAAAATGCATTGATTAATTCAGAAAGTTCCTTCCTGTTAAAAGCATGTAGAAAAAATCCTTCTTTATTTTTTGGGTTTCTTATGATAAACGCTTTCGGCACTTAAGTAATACTTTTTTATGCCGAGGAAGAAGTGGTCTTCCGTCGCATATTGCGGGAATTACATGGATATATTTATCACACGAATTGGGGATGCATCAGTGTCTCAGTGACAGATGACTTTTTCTGCCTTAATATCTACGCACTTTTAATGGTTTAACTTAATGAATCAGTTTCTACTAAAGTAGAGCTTATAGGTACAAGGTGTAATTGAAATCTAAAAATCTGGAAAGGGGTCTATACTCATAATTATGAACTATTTTTACTTTGGGACCAAATCCAGATATCTGCATTCGCAAAAAAAAGTCAGCCGCTATAGTCACCGGCAAATTAGATGGCAAGATTTTGGCGTAGTGGGGGTAAGTTCGCGCATCGTACACTTAGTGGCACAAAAAAGTGGTAACTTTTATTGATCGTCATTATTCTATTGTTATTGCCATCATTTATATTTAATCATGTCTGTATAGAACAAAGTTAAAGAAGGGAGAGGAATTCAAGTTTATTAGGAGTTATAAATAACGTGCATTTAAAATTCAAAAAAGTTTATATAAAAAATAAAAAAAATAACTAGTCGTCGTCACTATCCGTTAATAAAACTACCCTTGGCATCATATTGAAAGTCGCAATCGCAGAACACTATGGTTGTGTTCTGCAAGTGTTTGGTCAATGCTGTATGTTTTAAATTGTTCTTTTTCCAATTTTATTAATTTGTATAACTCTGGTTTGAGCATACTTTCCTCGTATGCTATGCCTTTTCAGGAACTCTATCCTAAATTTAAAAACAATAACAACACTTAAGTTTAACACAACAAAAACAAAGGGTTCAATTTTCGTGCACTGAAATGTAATCGGGAGCGAACGGGACGAAGGCGCGGTGCGGGAGGCAAGGGTCGACTGATGCACCAATCGCGCGCTCGGATCGACGCTACCTCATACCCCGCGTCCCGCTTGACCACCAAAGAGACCTAAAAAACGACTTGTGCGCATCTAACGACTTTTGCCATCTTATTTGCCGGTGATTATACCAACGTTAATTACCTAATATATATTATTTTTGCTAGCCTTAGAAATAAGCTAATAATTATTATCGCCTAGGCTCGTTATGCGGGCATGTAGATGCTTTTACGTTCGATGGGTCTAGGGATTTTCAGGACTTCTTAGTATGTTGTTCTTCCACCCTTATTGTCAATATATTCTAAACATTATCGATACCCACAGCTCAAGTTTCAGAGTCTTTAGGTTGCTTAGAACCTAGCTACACCGTTTTGATTTGCAACTAAGTACAATGTACAGACGCCAGCACATCAAGCTACCCCAAACTGTGAAATTTTCCCAATTGAACATGAACCTTATTCTTTTGTGATAAAGTTGAAAAACTATCAAATAAATTTGACACATTGGGGTAGCTTGATGTGCTGGCCTCTGTAAGTATAGCTGATACAGAGGTGACATAAAGTAGAAACACATCTGTGTATCTATTTTTGTTTTCTATATACTTGTATTGTGGATGTATTTAAGTGGTCACAAAACTTGTACCTCCAGATACTTTTAAACATGGATTAGTATTTGCAAAGCCATTGAATATTCGCCACGGTTGCGACTGAGTCCATACCAGCAAAAAGTTAAATCACTACAAATCCAATAGAATTATATGGACTTTCCGATCATCATTTGTTTTTATCTACATCAATAATATTATGTAATTTGCAAGTGTAGGTACATACTAAGAATGTTATTGTAAGTTGAAATGTATGTTAGCCATTACTTATATTAGATATTATAATGTAAGTAATACACAACATTATCGCATCAACTGTGCATTCTCATTTATTTATTTAGTCCCATGTCACCTACCTACAATCAAATTTTCAGAGATTCAAAAGATTTATAAATCAATATGTTATAACGCAGTTTAAGGTTGTCGCAAAGGACACTAGCCATGTACCTATCTAATAGTCACTAATTTTCCTATGGCGTAATGTTACTATTTGCCAAATACTAGGGTCCACTAAAATCAGTAAAGTTATCTTATTTGTAATTTGTAAATGATTGCTCCATTGGGCAACAGAGTTAGGTACATAAATATAGCCAGTTACCTAGAGATGTCCTTGGACACCATCATTATGGGTGCTTAACGATAAACAGGTGTTGGAATTTATGCTGAAAACATCCAGTTTTAAGTACCTACTTACCTACCTATTTACTTGAT
This sequence comes from Phlogophora meticulosa, assembly GCA_905147745.2. NCBI lineage: Eukaryota > Metazoa > Arthropoda > Insecta > Lepidoptera > Noctuidae > Phlogophora > Phlogophora meticulosa. Next base: position 11,732,171 of record LR990520.1, on the reverse strand, counting down.
AAGTTTATTTGAATCAATCAATCAGGTAAATGACTGTTATAGCCTGATGCAGGTAGAAAGATATGTAACTCAGATGTAGAGTGGATTAGACGGAATAGGCGCGGTTAGCTCCGGGCTCGGAAACACCAACAGAGTTCTTATTCCAGCCGCCTTGATGCGTTGCTGTGTTCCGGTTGTAGGAGTTTGGTCGTCAGTGAAATAATAGGCACATGAGGCGTGGATGTCAGTTTTATCTCTGGTAGAGACAAATCTGACGTCTACGCCTCACGTTGCTATCAACTGTACCTGCAATGCTTTGGTAGGTATTGCAAGTGTCCATAGGTGGTGTGGTGAACACGCCATCATGCCACGTCTGATGGTAAGTGGTCACCGCGCCACCAGTTTGCTCGATACCAGTAAATACCATAACAAAATCTGAGATTTACCTGTTGCACTTGATACAAGGTAAATAAACATAAATATAAGTAACTAAATTGTTGTTGGCCCTTCGGAGTCATCGGCCAGGTATCTGACGGAGCCTGTTTAGGAATGTCAGAACAGGTATACCTTACCAAACGAGTTTAGTTTGCAACTAATGACAACCTGTTTCCTCTGTTAGGGATCAATTTGATATTACTTCACGGGAGAGAGATATGGTCGGTTGCTTGTGTAGATGTATATTTGTCTATGCATCGTAAGCAAACATTATTTGTGACAGTAAACTTTATACAAGCTATTAATGTGGGAAAATATTATCAAGGGTCGACACAACACCTCTACCAGTTCTTTCCATCCGTTCGTGAGCGGCTGGATAGAACATGGCTAGAGATGGATCATCCTACTCATCATGTCTTATGGGAGTGTACTCTTTGGCAGAATGATCGCAATATAATTTTAGATAGTGTGCATGTTGCATCCGGAGTTGTTTACTATACGGACCTTCTAGAAACTCTATCAAATTTCCGCCGGTTCAAGCGTTTTTGCCGTATCTACTAGTATTGGAATCAAATGCATGCCCATCATTTACGACCCATTAATATCAATGTTAATTTCAATCCGTGGTGCTAGGCAACTGCGCTTAACCCAGTTGTAAACGTCCTTTTGTGTCTCCTGCTTGATATGGGGAATTAATGTATTTTTCTAATTCCTCCGCTGTTGTTTTCTGATTCATTTTGTTCCGGGATCCAAGACAGTTGAATTGTTTCTGTGGGATACGTCGGGCTTCATTGTCTCGACGCTTTTCTTGTGGTCGCCACTGTTGATTCTGGTTTTGAGGAGTTGTAATGGTTTGGGAAAAGGGTGGCGGGCTTGTCACATTAAAAAAAAAACTATTGAGTGTCTGTTCTTGACGATAACTTTATCTGCTTATATAACTTTTTTCACAATTACAACAATTAGTCATATCCTTTTGCAGCTCTTTTCACTTCAAATGATCACTGCAAATCTGGATCTATTTTCTTTGTGGAGCTATTCGTGTCGGAACAACTTAGGTACACCCGTCACTTTGAACCCTACTGACGCCGATTGTCGTTGCATATGTGAACTGGATAGGCCGGCTGTATGTTATCTCAGTATCTGTCACTTACTCATAGATTGAATGCAGTTTTAGCTTGCAAGGCATGACGCTAATGGCTAATATTGCAATATTTTGAATGACTAGACGTACCTAAACAATCAGTCTGCAGGTGGTTGTACCTAGTTCGTTTCTGGGTCTATTAAACTACGATCTAAGTGCATTTCAAAACGAATCTACGCGATTAAGTCTTATAGTGCCTGTTTCAAAACGAATCTACGCGATTAAGTCTTATAGTGCCTGTTTCAAAACGAATATGTAAGTAGGTATTTCTATGACTCGATACTTTTGGAGCGATTGTATCAATAGTCAGACATTAATCTTCTTTTTTAAACATTGCCCCATACTAGAAATTTATCCTGTGTCGTGGGTGCGTTTACAAACATTTACTTTCACAGACCCGGGAGCATATACCCGTAAGCCATACAAATATTTATTCCGTGCGGGAATCGAACACACGGCACGCAGCGCAGCAGTCGATAGCTCAGTCACTGCGCCGTAATAAAGTCGTAGTAGTACTTTGCTACGTTTCAATAGTATATAGGAGTCTTAATTCACCAACCTCCCCATAGTTCACAAGGTTGCGAGCGCGGCGTGATGTCCTGGGCTTAATAAAATTAACTTCATTTTTCCGCAGCAGCCTGGAGTTTGTAAGTTGGTGTGACACATGTACCTCGGAGTCATAGAGGCCTAAAGTAAACAATATTTCTCACTGAACACCTGATACAAAATATCGTTACGGCACGACGCGAAGTTGTACTTCCGTGCGCCCAGATGCACACACATATCGTGTGATTTGAATCGTAGTTAAACCTCCATCTCAATCGTTTTTATGTATAAGGGAATAAAAATCCGTATCAATTGTAAAATCCTTTATTAAAGTAATAAATAAACTTGCAAAAGAGTGTATTCGCAGCAATTACTTGAGCAGGACTGTTGTGTCGGACTCGCCCGCCTGCGATCTAAGCAACCGGCACTCCACATTGCACAACACTTAAAGCATCGTAATACCAGAACATGATATAAAATAATACTTAAATATTATCGTGATGACTTGGCCGGTACGAGACTGTGCACATTCGCTATTTACTTAAATAGCTACACTTTAACTCTCCTTCGCAAAACCTTGAACATTTACACTCAGAGTATTTTAATGATCTAACACAAAATGCTTGCAGCGGTAAATTCTACATTGAATGGAGTGCAATGTGCACAGCCTCAAACCGTTACAGGAAAGTTTTATAAACAACAAAATTAATAAGAAAAAAATGCACTGTGCATAACCACAATTTAAGATAAATTTGTTAACATTGTTGTATTTAATATTTATAAAAGATTACATGCGGAAGTATGAGGTACTTGAGCACAGGGCATAGAAGGTAGAAATTAACTGCTGTTAGTAAAACTACACTGAATATCTAACAAATGTATGGTAACATAATTATTTATTGTTTTATTTAGCATCTAATAATAAAAATATATTTACAAAAATCCGTTAACCTTTAATACACCGCGTTACACATGATTACCATCCACAACTAAGTTTAATTTTAAAATAATAAAAATATATACATAATACAAAATGCCCATCTCACTTTCACCTTTCGAGAATATACCAATATTTATTGTGACAAAAATAATCTGATCAATTGTTGTCATAATTTATTGATTGCAAATACAGATCCTTGCTTTCAGATAACTAATAGGAAAACAATATATCGCCAAAACGCGACTAGATTTCTCATCAATCGAGACTTTGATTTTCAACAATTCATAGAAACTTTCAATAACCATATTTTGTACTTAAAAAAATTACAAGGCAGTTAGACAATCCAAGCAAGATCCAAAATAGTGACTTTGTGCATCAACAAACTTTATAGAAGTAATAATGTTTATATCTAAATTCATTGTAGAAATATAGTCTGAAACATTATTCGACCGTCAGTCCGTGGTCGTCCGTTCAGCGCACTATGCACTCACGTTGCATATTGTACGAGCGGCATTACACAGTCCCGTAGTGTACACATCAGTCTCGGGTGAGCGGCGGATGGACACAAACGTGGAAGGTTCGAGATGGTGTTCAACATTAGGGCACAGTTCACTAGCGGAGGCACTACGTCACGGTGCGCGGCACTGTGTCATCGTGCGGCGGCATTACGTCAAGGTGCGGCGACACTACGTCACGGTGCGGCGACACTACGTCACGGTGCGGCGGCACTACGAAACGGTGCGGCGACACTACGTCACGGTGCGGCGGCACTACGTCACGGTGCGGCGGCACTTCAACACAGCGCGGGGCACTACGAGACGTTGCAGCGGCACTATGACATAGTACGTCGGCACTACGTCACAGTGCGGCGGCATTACCACCCGTCGTGACGGCACTACAACACGGTGCGGCGGCACTGTGACGCAGTATGTCGGCACAACGTCACGGCGCGGCGGCATGACATGACGGTGCGGCGGCACTAGGATGGGGTGCGGCGGCACTACGACTGGCTGCGCGGCACTACAACACGGCACGGCGCCGCACGAAGGCGTCGGCGCCGGACGCCGCGTACGAGCTCGGCACCTGTGCGTCCGCTTCCTGCTTATAGCCGTTCTTGCCGTTCAGCGAACTGCTGCTGTCGTCCATGACGGTCTGCGAACATTATCATACGTAAATATACACAGCTCATAGTCCAAGTCAATATGCGCTCATGGGAAGCACGTGTCTGAACAAGGTTTCTGAGATCGCGAGGTACCCTGAAGTGCTCGACAAATAAGCCTGATGCGGTAATTCTACCTGCTTATGCGTGTCTGTGTTACTTATGTCGGGGTAAACAAACTCCTACTACACACAATATGGATTTGGCGATTGATCAATAATAATCACTCGAACTAACGCTAAAGCTCTTGAATAAGCCTCACACGCTGAATACAGTCGGCACTCAACACTAGCGTCAAGGGATGACTAGCTTTATGTACAGTTTTAATGCCACAAAGTATTGTTTACAGTTATGATGGCTTGTATGTTCAGCTCAAGTTGCAAATTCTGCTTGAATATTTCACGAAGCTAAGTCACTGTCATCATACTCGTATTTAGGTTTCTCTCAACCAATTTAAATGGTTATTTCATTCATGGTCAAGTTAATACCTTATAACCAATGATTGGATAAACAATCGAAACCAGGAAATCACAAAATGTATTGACTGTTGTTTACACGTTTTTAAACATTCTCGAGGTTAACACAATCTTGAAAAGTTAAAATTTCATAAGTAAGCACGTACTTTACCTGCTAGATGCGGAAGTGTGCGGGGTATTATCTCGTAATGCGCTATTTGACTTTCCTGGTAACATCAAGTTGTGATAAAATGATAATGACATTTGGCCTCAGCGATGCCAAATTGGACCAACCCTTATGAGCCCAGAAAATTAATAGATGCTACCTCAATAGTTCACTAACCCAATGTGACATTACTATCAGTAAAAGTTTTGCTTGTTTTGCGAAACTTATGGTTCATAGTTAAAAGATAATAAACATAATGGGCGTTAACTACCATGCAGAGTCCATTGGTCCTCGCTTTCCTGTCAGACTTGGAGTACCGCGCCTTGTAGAAGTCGCTGAACAGGAACAAGAAGAGGAAGCCGTGCATAGCGATCCAGTAGACGAAGACGCGTGGGTACTGGCACGACGGCCGGAACAATACTTGTAGCTGGTGGCTGAAGATTAGAACGAACTGGACCTGGTGGAATATAACACTATGTTTAATCATCGCATTTACTATTAAGCAGCTCTACACCGACTGGGCGATCGAGCCTATACCATGCTAGGTAATGGAGGTGTAAAATTTACCCAAGTTTAATTTAATTATAGGATATAATTGAAACAAGAAAATCAGTTTATTTATAGCTACAAATTGCGATATTGTCGAACAGGTATCAACCAATCAAATCTAAGTACAAACTTTTTGCATGTATTTATTTTTAGACCTGCGCTCGTCAATTTTTTTCAACGAGTCTAATTTTAGTAAAGCTATTTCAGACTTAACCGGAACTGGTTTCGTTATCTTAATCAAGACACATTAATTTTAATAGAAGTGTTGTTGATTGATTTTGTTTTTTTTTACATAATCAAAATAGATAAATTAATCTTATCCTAAGAGCATTAAACATTACAACCAAGTGCTTTGTGGAGACTAAGGCGCCTATACAGTTTGACTTTTAAGTCATTGACAATTTGTGGGGAGGTGGTGTGGAGTTGTTTTTGCACCCGTTATTTGGAGCAGTTCAGCTTCAGAAAGTCTCATTCTACAGCACTGTAACTGGCCAGAACCGATTTGCATTAATAAATTGTTCCATTGTTTTCACCTACCAGGTGGTAGGTGATTGAATCATGTACATTGTGGAATGCAATAAACAATTGAGTATTAAATAACAACAAAAACCACTTAAATCAATGGGATGTTGCTTGCCGTAGAAAAAGCGTTTGATGCCGTCTTGATAAGGCCTTTTGTATAAGCTATAAATATCTGATGTATTTGATAGATGGTTCGTTGTGTGTAAATATAGGCGATACTGTGTCTAATACAAGATCGATATCTACGGGTGTGCCATAGGGGCCCGCTATGGGGCCGCATTTATTCATACGGTTAATAGTTGACATACCCAAGCAGGCTTTATAGATTTTCTAAGTGCGATGAAATAACTTCTTCAAGTAATTTTCTGTATAAGTACAGTAGATGTCATAAAGAATCATGTACTGAACTCTATGATATCAGTTAGTGCGTCGGTGCCCCTTCCACCCGTATAAAAACATATTTTTTTGCTGACAGGAAACCTCATAAGGGGTCATTGGGCTTATTATTACGATCAAATTTTAATAAGAGACAAACCCTGAAACCGCGAAATAAAAATCAGCTGTTCCATACATTTTATCGATTTAAGACACAAGAAATGTACTATTTCTATTTCTTGGTCGTTTAACGTAAGTCCCTTAATAAAAGTTATTGATAATGACGTGCACGATGACCCCTTAAAAGATTTGCTGTATACAAACATATGGTTGTAAGTACATATTTAATTTTATATAATTATTTTATACTTACACTACTTTGTTGAACTGTTACACAATGATAATATCGACTGCAAAAACAGTCGTGAGATTTATTTAAATTTGTATAATTACATGTAATGTTTTTGTTCAGTATTTAAGAAAATATAATTGTTGAGGTAGTCTTATCTTATTCGACATGATTATCTTGTAAGAATTTTATATTTATTTCCTTCATTGTTAAGTTATAGAATTTATTTCTCATGTGTATCATTGTATTATGCGCCGTACTGAGCTCGACTCCCAACCTAGTAAAAGCGTTTACTAGGTTTTTCTATCAGTTATTTCTCAGTAGCAGCTCGGGGCCTGGCTTAGTGGCCTGTTGATGGCAATAGGCACGCCCTCTATCACATGTTAAAATCAATAAAATTAGAGTACGAGATTCTTATTTAGGTACAAATGTATGTGTCAACTTACGATAATAGTTTATCGGTGTGTTTATACTTACCATCTGGAAGGCGGTAAGGTACTTCTTCCACCAGATGTACTTTTGGTACTTGGGGCCCATAGCAGCCACCATGTAGTAGAAGTACATCACGATGTGGACAAAGGTATTGAGCAGAGCGAAGAATGTGCTGTGACCACCTGTTAACAAAAATAAGTATAAACATTAACTTACAATGCCTATAGTTAAACTTGAACTACGTGAGCTAGGAATAACACGAAATAGTACTAAAATGAGACTCTTAATGTTCCAGCAAAAAAATCGTTAACCGCAGAAATGACGTAGTGTACAACAATCTATAAATCAGTTAGCTATTTCATTTCGTTTAAGTTCAAATTTTGAAAAGACAGTTCTTTGGCACATAGTAAGAAAGACAAAAGCCCGTCGCAGCCTATTTGCCTATAGCAAATAAGTAGACAGTGACGCCAAGTTTCTATAGACCTCTCTTTCTTTATGGTTAGCGGCTCTTTTTACTACTACTCTTTTTATCTCGATCATCCGACATCTTAGCTTGATTCAAGTGAAGTTACCCATGTAACACTTGAAATATATTATGAAAGACGCAATTTAGATGACAGCACTGTATAAACATTAAAAGTTGTCATACTCACTTAGCACCGATACGTCATATTCACATTAGTACGTGATCTAATAGAGTATAGACAATTAGTTAGATAAACGATACGCGGACCTGAATAACGTCAGTATCAAAGTGATGTGCGTACGAAAGTACTATTATTTGCCGAATAAATTATCGCTTCATCCTTTAAACTTCTTACGGATGTTTTCCGTAACAATAACACCAAGCAAATAGAGTTAATTTTCTATTTTTCAATGAAGTCACTCAAAGAATTTAAAATACTATTGAACTTCGATAAAAAAAAGGTTAGCCAATCTCATCATCTGCCTAGCCTTTTCTTAACTATGTTGGGGTCGGCTTCCAGTCTAACCGGATGCAGCTGAATACCAGTATTTTACATGGAGCGACTACCTATCTGACCTCCACAACTCAGTTAAAGGGCAACACGATACCCCTTGCTAAGACTGGTTGTCAGACTTTCGGACTACCCGTAAGACTGTCAAAGGTCTAGAAATGACAGCCGGGACCAACGGCTTAACGTGCTTCCCAAGGCAAGAAGGAATATCGATATGCTACGAATGGTCACCCATCCACAGACTGACCTCGGCAAGCGTAGCTTAACCTTCGATCAACCCGTGCGGCTGTTTTTGTTTAGCCACGAGCTCCACAAAAGGTTAGCCAATCTCATGATTTATTTATGTAAACTTGAATAAATGCAAACTCAAACTATACCTGATTATTAATGAGGCTAATATTAAAAAATATTTACATATGAAATATAAGTACGAGTATGTTAACATTATTAAGGGCGGATGTGGATGACGATGATGAATCTTATAAAGATAAAGATTTTCAGATAAAGAGTTTAAGTTGCCTTACGTAATTACGGGTGCTAATACAATTAATTCCCAGGGTGTAATTAGAACTACCTTTTTTGTTTATTATCTTTGGAAACCCAAAAACCCAAATTTAGCAGATACACCAATTTTGGATGTACAAGGTTGGATATCCAAAATAGTAGCCTTGGCAAATACTTCGATGACCCTACTGCCTACTACTCATAAATCTCGTACTTTATCCGTCCTCAAACGGTATCCTTACAAAAACAAGAGACTGTTGGATTCGGAAGTGATTGCATTATTAGCTATTGCCATTTTTGCTGAATATGGCGTGGAGCTCCAAAAAGATAACTATTTTATTTGGCAAGGCTAACTAGTTGAGATCTGAAGCTGTTACGTAAATTCAATATACATAATTAACGATTAACGGTCTTATTGTAAAAACTCATTAGCGAGCAAAATGGAAACTTTATAAGTTAATTATTTATCTATCAGTCTCAGAACGGATTCTCGAGATAAATGCAACGTATGAAATTATAATTATTAGGCATACTGTTAAGTCTCAATGACGGGCGCACAGGTAGTCAGCCAAAAATTCATACAAAAAATAACATAAGACAAAAAGTTTTCATTAAATTTATTGTCTTAGTTATTGTTTGAATACACTTTTTTTACGAATACCTACTTAAAATATTGCCAGTGGTCATGAAGACATGACATAATTTGCAAACAATGAATTAGGAAATAAAAAATGCGGACTAGTTTCTTTAAGTTCATTGTTTCTACTTCCCACAGGGATATAAAAAAAAATATTATTCCCTAAAAGAAGTACACATTGAGTCAAGGATGTTCAACCAGGAAATAAATATCGATATTAATTAGTTTACTGATGCTAATGAGTTGGTACACATTTCTTATTTACTTTATTTGTTAGTTTACGAACTATTGAATATTATGTTTGCCTCGTGTTCTAACCAAACCGATAGGCCGCGCGAATACGCGATCGGATCGTAACGTTTACTTGTCACTCATTAGTTCGGAAAATCGGAAGTAAAATGAACTACACTTAACTAAAATGAACGATAAATTTGGTTAGGACACGGCCATTGACAGTATTTATGATACCGTAAAACGGGGTGAATCGAAAAGCCAGGGTGAATAGAAACAAAACTTTAAATGAGATTTAATCGTTGATTCATCATTATTAATTACTTACAAGGTGTTGAAATTAACCATTTCAATTCCTTAAAAAAAATAAGAGTCCTTACAGTAATAAACAATGTCTTACTAACGCGAAAATGCCATTCAAAGTTTTGTTTCAACAAGCAACACACAGCAACAAGTCTCACAGTAATTAAACTATTTTTAGGTTACGAAAAGTCCTGCAAGACATAGTGTTTTTGTTTTATTCGTTTTTGAGTACAAAATCAGTGCCCTGTATCAATTTTTACTGGTAAACATGGATGTTACAAAACTAGGTAGAGGTTAGGGTGCTATAATAGGTAGCCCCAAATTCAATTTCAAAATATTTGCATAACTTTACTTGACATAAACATAATTTTGCATAACGCTCATACCGAATAAATAACTATGCATGTTTTTTACATTTGCCATCTTCGCCAACTGAATTTGGTGAAATGCTTAGCGATTTAAATAAGGCATGCCTTGAGATTGGCCTTCGAATGAATATGTTAAAAACCCAAACTCGTTCAAGGGAAACTGTTTTGTGGGTGTGGAAATTGTATAAGTTCCAGTCCAGAGTACATTGGCTAAATAGTCTCTTTCTAGGCAACGCACCAAAATCGCCTGCAATAGCTATTGGTCGATGAACGATCTCGTGATGACGTACGGAGATATCGTTCACTTTCTTTGTTCGCTCACTCTAGCCCCCGTCATCTCTTTCGAATCAAATCGGTCGGTATCGAGGTTCTTCAAGGTTCCGACCTCGCTCTTGGACTAATTACAACACACAGCACAGCACATAATATTTATCAAGTTATAAGACTTTATTCAAATCTATTGGTGAATGCAACATTTGCGCCTGCAGCATAAATTGTAACCAAGAAGCTATTTAATAGTCGTTTTTACGATTCAAAAATATGACAGTCCCACGCTCACTAATTACTCGTAACTTTTATTTTTATTCTGACATTATGATTAGAATCAAAACAAAGCACAGTCACTTCTACCACTCTACTAAATTAAAAACAGTAGGTAGTAGATAGTGAACCCTCGTTGTGCATATGAATACAATGATGTTATAACTTTTAACTAAATTGCCGCGAAGTGCGTGTCCGGAATGCATGTTGTAAATAATAATGTGTGCTCACCACGCACTAATATAACCCAATTTTATTTCGTACCTTTTTGACAACTAAGCTACCATGTGTTATTTATTTTTCCATTAATAATATCAACTTTTTAATAATTCATTATACTAACCTAACAAAATGCGTTGGGCTTGATAAAAAGTAATAATTAAAAAAAAAGTTTTTATTCATGGTGTCTAGTCAACAATAATTAGAAACTCATGGAATCACCGACGATGAATATAAATGCCTATTGAAATTAATCTGTTATCAAATTTGGTTGGCTGTTGTTATTTTAGTCGGGCAATCCAACAGTTTACATAAGTTCGACAGTGTTTACTTTTATGTTAATTCAGGCATAGAGTATTTGGTCGATCGGTTAAGAATATTTAACAGGTTCCATTAATTATTTTTGCCACTTGACCCCATCACAATTATATTGAAATTTCCGGTCTGTGTATCCAGGGCGTAAAATTTAATGAAAACTACCGGCCTGTAGGGATTACTATGATAGATGATTTTCTTTATGTTTATACTATGGTCATTTTATTTTTAGACTGTAGTCTTTTTAGCATGGAGTGTTCAAAAAAAGAACATGACAATTATACTGTATTACGTTTTGATCGTGGTTGTGCCAGGGTCCTACGTGATAATTAAATTCCACGATGCTTATTAATTCAATCATAAATTTTATTGTAGAGACGAATTTAGATTTCGGAAGGGTCATCGCACCTTGAAATACGACCTTTCCGTGACCTGGGAACTACGCAATACTACGTGGTAATTTTAGTCAATCGTTACGATTCCAGAAAAGTCTGGCACTACTCAGACTGTCAGTCTTTTCTAGAATCACACCGATCGAGTTAACCTTGCATCTTTAACTTCCTGCTTTCCGAAACCAGGCAAGGTAACATGTACATTTCTGGTAGTTTTCAGATTTGGTTAGAATGTATGTTGCTCGAAAAGGTGAGAAGGCTGGTTTTATTAATGATAGAAGGTACTAACCTGGTGCAAACTTGAGTCCGAACCACACCGACATGGGCATGATGCCGTGGTGTATCACATGCAGCGTGGATACATGCTCGTTTTTCTTGCGCAGCACGAAGAAAAGTGTGTCCATGAACTCCGTGAATTTGCTGAAGTAGTACCACCAACATGTGTTCGCCATCTGATTAACAAACATTGGTTTTGTTAGAAATACAGGATAAACATGAGCACCATCTTAAAGGTGTAGAACAGTGAGATTTCAATCTGTCTTCAAATCTTCGACGATAGATTCGGACACGACAGATTTGATTGGCTGTTCTTATTTTTTTTTTTATTATTTAACTTCACACTAGGAATGTCTGTGTGGTGGGTGAGTTTACAAACATTAAAAAGCGCATACACGAACAGCCAACCCCGGAATAACAAACTGATTAAAAATATTTGTGCCGTGCGGGAATCGAACCAACGACACGCGGCGCAGCAGTCGATCACTCAGCCACTGCTCAAAATTCGACTACTATTAAAGTACTATTTAGTATTCTTTAGAATATTGTTTTTATCAGAAGTAGGTATAACAGTTTGAATCATATTTTTGATTTTTTTATATTATTCGTGACAGTGATAATAACGATGAAGTTTTCGACAAAATCGGTTTATTTAAGGCAGTTGCATTGTGTTAATTCGATGAATGAAGGTCTGTTTTGGAATTCAAATTCAAAATGGAAGCTTGTACAAAATAAATGCAGTGTGGTAAGGCGATCCTTTTCTGTGTGATTAAAACGATAACGTTACGAGAAGACAGCGTGACGTTCTGATTTTAAAGTTGACGTTCTAAAGTGCCTTGTAATGGTCTAAACTCTAATTGATATTTGCATTGTTTAGGGCAAAATACAGTTTGTGGAATGCCACTCAATATGTCGGTAGGTAGAATACCGCAAACCACATCTAATTCATGAAACATTAATTAAACAGTTTATACCTTTCCTGTATGCAAAGTATCGAAAAAAACTATTGTTAGAAACATTATTTGCCTTAAGTATATATATTCAAAACTAGTGACAAAGAAATAGTTAATTTGTGTTTTTTTTTTCACTTTAAAAATCAAACTGTAAATTTCGAAAAATATAAGTATAAAATAATTCTTGCTCAAATAAATCATTGATCTTCTACAGTTTAAATGCCCGTTGCTGTCGCTGCTATGATGTGACGTCGTTACTCACAAAATTGCTTTATTTACATCTCTTTTTGGGCTTTGATGAATCAGAAATCGCACTTACAGTACAAAATTAGCGAGATTTTCATAAGTTTGCTAAGAACAGATTTTTATACATTTTTCAAGTCACTTCCGGCATAGTCGAGCATAATTTTTTTAAGATTTACAAGAAATACGAAATTGTGTCTTGACTCCTAAGAATAGAGTACGGAAGAGCGGAGTCTCCAAAAACAGGCATAGTTTTCCTTAAAGGCACATACACGTTTTATTGTAAAGATTATGGTAATTTAGACTACCTATGTAGTATTTTTATTTAACTTTTTTTATTTATATTTGTTGTACAATGGATACTTAAATACTGAAAAAGTTTCTAATTACTTTCATATTCCCTATTGGCCATCCATAAATTACGTCACATAAATTTAATGATTTTTTGCTCGCCCAGTCCTGGTCACAGGTCACCCCTGGTGTGTCGTCATATTTTTTTCAATTTTGAAAACGAATACAGGAGTTTCATGTGTTTTATTACCCTTTTAATAATCTTTGATAACATCAACATCTTATAATATAGATCGAGTTAGTATTATTTTTAAGTTTTTTGTTTACATCTGTGATTTTGACCTACCTTGTCACAGTATGTGACATTTCGTTAACCCCCCACGTAATTTATAGATGGCCCCTTAGTCAATTATTTTAAATAGGTACGGCCGCATGCGTATTTAAGTAAAATCACACAGTCACCGATACCTATACATTGTAGACCTAAGTACCAGTATAAACATTCAAAAATGTATTCAAATTGTATTTTTTTGACACATTTTAATGGTTAAATAATCAAAGGCCTAGGGAATCGCTAATGAAGGTGTCCTTCTTACAGCATTAGCGTCAAGCTCGTAAAACTAATGTTGACACAATATTATTACATACCTATTATTTGTGTGTTCGCTCGCTATGTTTCAAACTAATTAACAGGTTTAAAAGGAAGTATTTCAACCTTGTTATTATTTTGTCCATAAGGTACAGCAATGAATTTTGGTTGTACTATTTACCTACAAACCTCATCTATAGGAGTAACCTAAAATAAAAATATACCTTGACAACATATTTTCCAGTCATTTGTGACATATCTGACAATATTTTATATATTGCATTTTATCAAATGCAAAATATAAAATATTTTTTATCGATATTTTACATTTATTCGGTACCTATAACACTTCTGATATCCGTCAATTTATTAAATCGTACTTCAAAAGGGACCAAACTTTTCAGATCACTTTGGTGTCCGCCATTCAAGACCATTTTTCTCGGGAAAATAGGTACCAAATTGAAAAATCCAGGTCAAGCTTCTAGGTTGAACTTATTTTGATGATGATTCCTAGTTTTCAAAAGTCAAAGTCAATTATTTATTTCAATTACACTAAAATTTATAAGCCTAATCCATTAAATAACCCTTTTCCAAATACAAAGTTAAATCTGTCGTGAGAAGAACTTAGACCCTATTTTGTAAGTCCATTTAGTCTTTATTTTCCTTCTGAATTAATATTAATAATTAGTCGCTCATCTGTGTACTATACATATGTAGTATTTTGATCGGCAGCGATTAAATCCGGAATTAAGAACTCATACATAGCTCATAGGTCATTTAAAGAGTGAAGCCGGGAAACCGAGCGTTGAGACAGCTTTGGGACGTACCCGTCAGGGTGCAATAACTCGCACTTGCGATTGCCACAGTTTAGAAAAATACGAATAATACAGTGTTTTAGTACGAGTTTTATGTGTAGTTTTACTATAAATAGATATCGAATAAATATTACAACAAGTTGTTTACTTAATCTTTGGAACTATGTACTTCCAAAGATTAAGTAAGCGGCTACCTATAAGACATTCCTATGGTTGTTATACAATGTCTTTAGTTTTGCCGGTCGTCTAAATGTCACCGGTCAGGGTCACGATGTAACGCGAACAGACGCTATGTAGATTTAGGGAAATAAAATAGATGGGTAAGTGCTTCCCTTTTACACTCCCATAGCTAGAACGGGAAAAGAAAACATTTTTATGGTAAATTTGTTGTTATTACCCAACCCAACTGTACCCTATACTGCCATATGGGACTAAGTACTTATTATAAAATAAAGAATTCAGAATGAATCTTACCCTCATTGCCATTGGACTCCGTGAATAGTCGACAAGCTGACACGTAAAGTTATATTGACCCCACCAGCCGCTCATCAAGTACTGTGAAAATAAAATAAAATCCACTAATTAAAAAGAACGCACGGACTTAATTAATTAAAAAGAGCGCACCGAGGCTTCCATACCTTGGGAAGAAAAATATTTTTTCGTTTTTAATACTTTTAAAACTACATATAAATATGTGAGTCTAAAAAAAAATCTATTTATTTATCTGTTTTCTGAATTAATATTATAAAGAGGCAAAATTGATGATTGTTGTTTGTTTTTTTTTTCTTTTTTTCCATGTTTATTGCAATCTATCAATTTTGCAGATATTCAGCAATATGCGTAAGATTTTGACTAGACTTGTGGAATCTTGAGTATTAATACAAACTTCCCTAAACTAGATTAATAACAGAATATTAGATCAGTGAACTTTTTATATTTCGTCATAAATCAAAATCAAGACTTCAAAATCGGCGTCTCATTTGGGCTCATGATGACTTAAGACACTGACATGTTCTATGTTACTTTCGTGGGATAGTTTGAACCTACAAGTTGGTATTATAAGTAGTTCTTAAATTAATCAGATGTAACAGACAGACGAAGTAACGACCTGTAACAAAATGGCAAAAAATGAACCCTTCGTTTTTTTACCTTTTTGGTATAGAACCTTAATAAACAAATCCAAGGGTAACCAAAGGATTTTTCCGGTGCGATTCTATTTTAGGGACGAATTTATTTATTTGTGTACTAAATCGTATAAAAGGTTTACAGGTCGATGCGCTCGCCCAACTAATTAAAAACATCAATTTTTAAGACTTTTAATCCTCTATAATTAGAGCTTCGTCCGCTTAATTTGAATCGATCGTCTTTTTTTATGAAATGATTAAATCAATATTAATATCTGGTTTGCGTGTCCAAGTTACTGCTAGTTACTAATATCAAGTTGATTCTAAGTTCAGTGGCCTGTCGTGCGTGTTTTACCTCAGAACGAGGCTATTTACCCCTCATAGTGGCACAGACCCTTACCTCATAGAATATCCAAGCGCTGAATATTGTTTGTGCAAGGTTATAGATGACTAGCACGCTGCGAAGTTCGAAAGGCTTGCGATTCGCCATAAACCGAGGGCCCAGCACTCGCGAGCAGTACGCGTAGCATACACACGCGGCCAGTGTGGGCCATACCGATGACATCATCGGCCAGTCCTTTACACGGGGATCTAGAAATTGATAAAAATAAACAGACTGTTTAAAAGACAAAATTAAAAAAGAAGACGAAAGATAAACATTGGTGGAACTTGACACATAAGTAAGACTAAGCTAAACAGGGCAGGTACTTGTAGTTTGGTACTATATAGGATATTAATACATTATGTTATCCTTTTTTCCAGACTTTATTAAATGCAACCTCTAGTTATTTCTCGGTCTTGCAATTAAAGCACGCGATTGTGTATGATGCACGAGAGGTAATTGCTTAGAAAGAAACCGTAATCAGATTGCTGTTAGTTAGTACCTACCTAGTTCTTGCATTTAGTAAGAAGGTGATAAGTGATAGAGTATCTTGAAATATTTAAATAAGTAATTTGGGATGTGCTGCTTGGGAAAATACCATTGGTCAGAACACTGTAGAGCAGTTATTCCCAGTATACCTAATAAATTATGCATGCACAATAGTGTCAGTAAAGTAGTAGTACAAACAAATATACGCCCAAGAAAACGTGTACTTTGTTTATAAGCCATATAAATATTGCAAGTAAGTACTAAGGTAACATTTTCCTTGTACGTTTATAACTACTTACTTGATTTTTCAACCTGTACCTACTCATTTTTAACAGCATTAAATATATTATTAAAAATTGTAACTTCATTGCATTGTAAAAAAAATGTAGGCGCAAAATAGTGTTAGTAAAAAGTTGGATGACTGTATCGCAGTAACTTTTTCATTTGTTTAGTTAGTCATAATGATTACGATTGTGTGACATTCAGTTCATGATTATTCATATTATCTACACTTCAATAAAAGTCATGCAATTCTTACTTATGTGTATCTATATTTATACATACGTATAATAAAATTGTAACTGGCCAATTTCTGTACATAGGATATTTAGAGAAAACTCTATTTTGTCATACCTAAACAAATTTTTGGTCTTATATGAGTTGTATGAATTGAAAAATAAAGAATTTGGATAAATTATACAGACGCTTAGAGAAACGGCAATCATCACAATTTATTTTTATTACTTATGCCAAACGATACAGTTTCGTATGATGGATTAAAATACTTCTAAATCTACTGAGAATTTAGTACGTCTCAAAAATCTAACCTGTTTATGAATTGTGCTTTTAAATAAGTATTAAGTTGCTCAAGCATTACTAATCTTAAAGAAGATTAGGAGCATTACCTTAGACCCTAGATTTCCTTTTCCTTACGCAACTATACAATGTGGCGACGACAATAAGAAAATCATTTTAATTTCGTGTATCTAATAGCATTCCCAGTCTTCATCCCAAAACTCAATTAAATATATCCAACACTTTAGTTAAAGCTAGTCGGCAACACCCAGTCACTAATATTTAGTATGTTAGAAAATGTTTTTTATTATCTAACGATTATTTGATATTTTCAAATGGCTCGTGTTGCCAGTGTTTTCATTTAGTATCGTATTAATGTCCCTACATTGTATAATTATATTATTCGTTGCATTTTTATGTACCTTATTAAGTCTTTGTAATCTTACTATGTATGATATTTCTGTGACATTACAAAATTGCGTGTAAGAGATCGCCGTGTGCGATAAGACCCAATGCACACTTGATTTATTCGTATTTTATTATTTGGTGTATTTATAAAAATATAAAAATGTTCTCTAGGATATTATGATGCAAATGGCCGAAAACCACAACCGTTAAACCTGATGAATTTTATTGTTATAGTCACAATCTCTTCCGTATTAAATACAACTTTTATAAATAAATATAGCAGGCTTTACTATTCTTTTAAACCAACCTAATTATAACATTAATTATGTTTTACGTAGCGCTTTAATTTGCAAAAACAGTTGAACAAAAATAAATCAGCATAATACAGTCCACTAACGGACAAAAACTTCGATACAAACTTGCTAAACGAACAACAATTCGAGAATATTCCGACTTGAGCTATTTTACTCAGTTAACGTACACTAGGTGCAAGAAGTTAAACAAATGATAAAGTCAGTTTTTCCAGATTTTATGTATGTAGCTCAGTAAACAAGACTGATAGATATATTTCGAGGCCGCTAGCACAGTTGACATAACTTCTGCCGGAGTAGGCGCAAGCGCAACGATACAGGCAGAGTGGGGTTGCGCCTTAGTGTGAATCGTTCCACAGTTCTTATGTAATGTATTGAGTAAACTTGTAGACCCAACTAAACACTATCGGCGCGCATTGTATTCACACTCGGGACGGGATTTTCTATAACACGAATCTTAATTTAGCATCATTTCGATATGCCTACTTAATTTTTCATTCTGAGATAACATTTTGTCTTAAAACTATATACCTAAACTATGTAATCGTCAAAAGTTTAAACTGTAGCCGATTTTATGAATATTTGCCGAAAAACACTTTTTTCACTACACTGGGTTTTTTTTCAAGCTTATGTGAGTATATTTTGAAATGGGTCGTAGAGAAAAAAATACACTAAAAGGAACCTAGGGCTGAACCTCAGCTTTTCAGTGGGTTGAGGCCAGGTGTTTAAAACTATATATATATATATTCATTTAGAAGAGCCCGGTTTATTTAAAGTAGTTTTTGTTTTTAAAACGGAGTTTCCTTCCTTAAATAGTTTTAAAATACTAAAATAATACTAATATAATCAAAATCTCCAGGTATTACTAATATCAGCGCCGTCTACAGAATTTCAAAATGGCTTAAGGACTACATTAGGATAATCTAAAGTTGTGCAGATACACTGGAAACAATACATCTATCGTTCTGACTTAGCAAATTCCATTGTTCTGGCAGTAAGGTGTTTGAGGCATCACCTTCCAACAATTTACGCCATGATATGCAGTTTGAACATTAATTTTTATTTAAACGTCAAAAACCTGCCTAAGTATTAAAGTGGAATTTGGCAACTTGTTGGTATCAGTAGTTGCCCGGAGTCTGGATTTGTGACCGGTTGATATTGATAGGCTCGCCCCCTGTTACATGAGACGTGCACCACACCGTTGCCCAGCCCTATGGGGAAAAACGGACACTACACTAATATGCCAGTATCACGTTGAAATGCCTTTATGACCCTTTTTTTTTAATCGTCGCCTTGAATTTTAAATGTAATCGCCCGTTGTTTTGCAAATGCGTATTAAGTATTCGAAAGTAAACAATCATCACGCCTGTATTCTCCAAAGGGCAGGAGTTGGGCAGAGGTTTAGCTACAGAACACCCACACTTCTCCAGTTATGTTTAGTCCCATTGTTAGGAGGTTAGCCTATTCCCGTCAATCGGGCACACATCCAGACTCCGGGCTGCTGCTGAGAAATTTATAGTCAAAAATCCTAATTTCAAATTGCTCGGGACCCGGGAAACTAGACCAGGACCTCATGTTGAGCAGTCGCGTTTGCGATCACTAGACCAACGAGGCAGTTAGTCAAAAATAAACCTTGTCAAAGATATTTTGATGTCACTTCCATTTTCTCTATGCTCATTGTTTTTTTGTGTATGACCTGTAGTTTATAACTTATCCATGATGTCTAGAAAAAAGAAAACAATTGCCAGAAAAGTTAATTATAATGCGTTCAGTACATACCTGATGCTATAATGAACAGAAGAAATGGTTGCTTTATTTTTGTTGGTAGTAACTTTTTTAAATAATTTGAAAAAAACTCACCACTCCTATTGTCTATTAGGTCTCTGTACCAATTATATATGGTTGCCATCTTTGGGAAGGTTTCTTTAACGACTAATTAAATCTGCAACAAAAGAAAAAATATATTAATATAAAACCATAACGTAGATCCTCTAAATTATTTTCTATATCTAGAAACATGTTAACAGAATACAATTATTGTCTTTTTTATTATAAAGAGAAGAAAAAAAAGTTTCACAAAAAAAGAATAGCTTTTGGTGATTAGTCAATTGAATTGAATTAATATGGATTTTCATAGATTTACAACACTGCGCGCCAAATGGTTGAAGTGGTATTTTCTATAAAAAGGAATTTAATATTTGATGAATGTTTAGATTAGAATATTCATCTCAGTAAAAACCCAGTTTGTAAAACTATTATTTAATATTATTATGCCATTGTCAACTTAATAGTACTTATTGCCACGCAAATACAGGGTGGGCAAATAACAGGTACATATAAGTACACTTTATTTTTTAAATGAAAAAATTGTAAGGTATTTTTTCTAAAACATAGTATTTAAGGCCGGAAATTCAGTATGGAAAATAAATTAAGACAATTTTCCAACCTCTAACACCATGGCAGATGAGAACTCTTTTCATTGCGTTTTTCATGACATTTACTCCGCTATCACAGTGACTGTGTCTAGGATAACTTGTTTTATTTATTAACACCTTAACTGCCAAACAACGAGACGCAATAGAAAATGTATTGTTCGTCGGTCACTTAGCGTTTAACGTGTTAAAGGTTCATTGGCCTGTTAGCATAGACACGATCATTTAAATAGCCCCACAGAAAAAAATCCGGGGGCTGTTAAAACGGATCTTGGGTGCCAATTCATGTCACCCTTTCTGGATATAAATCGACCCGGAAACGCTCTTTTTAATGTTTAGATTGTGGCATAAGAATACAGAAATCACGACGCCGTCCATGGTCTCTCTTCAGAATTGTCCGTAGAGAAGTCCTAAAAAATTCGATGTTTTAATGATTAAAACATGTTGTTCAGTCGTGAAACGAAATTGTAGCAAAAAAACGTTGTATACCTCCAAGTTACCCACCCTGTAGAAGAGTCGGTGTGATTTTTGTGCATGCATAGTATTCATTTTGCGACTGTTAAAATTAGTTTGTATTTCATGGTATTTCTCAAAGAAAATATGAGTAAAAATGAAACGTAATTTACGAGGCTGTTATCTAAAGTATCCCACATCTAAAAAAACCGATTGATTTACTTTGATAATAAAATATATTCTTTTTGAATCTGGGATTTCAAAAATACAAAAATACACTGCACTGTTTTTCTCATCCTTTAGTTAGGTACACAATGGGGTTAGTATATATGAGCGACGTGTGCACTTTTGACGGCGGCGGTAGCGTCAACGGCGTGGGATTAAAAAAAACCCTTCTAAGTGCGTGTTGGACCGCGAAGAGTAGTTGGGCTGGATCTTACACATGTACAGTGTTGATTTCCCCGACTGCAAAAATAAGACTGTATTCATAGAATTTCGTTACTTTAGAAGAGCATATACCACCAGGGTTGGAAAAAAAAACATGTTTTTTTTTAATGCTTCATTGCTGTTTTAATCACGTTTTAAACATGTTTTAAACACATAAATACGTAAAAATGAAAAAAAATATATAGTAAAAAATCAAAAACTGCTTTATTTATTGTAATTATTATTCTTATTATCAAAGTTAATATGCAATCAACTTCAATCAACTTTCCTTCTCTTTTTCTTCAACTCAACCCTCAACTTCCATGATCTGAAGTTTCTCAAGCGAACTTTTTTGCCTTGTTTTAAATAGTTTAGTTTATTTATTCAGAACAATTACATTGTGTTGAACATTACATTAATTATTACATGCAGAAACAATTCATTAATACCCTTAAATATAGTCTATTATTATTCAATTCTTGTAAAATATAATGTCAAATTGAATTTAAAAAATTATGTCAAATTGATTTAAATAATGATGTCTAATTGATTTAAAATAAAATGTCAAATTATATAAAAATAAAATAAAATAAAAACATTATAAGAGTATTATGTCAAATGAATCGAAATACATCATTATAATAAATTATCAATGTCCTTGTGGTAAGCAGTAATTTTAGTAAATTCATAAATTAATCACGTTTGTTTGTTGTTAATTATATTATAATATATTTAATTTTATTATATTATAAAAATAACACATTATAATGTGTTTTTTTACGTGTTTTAAACATGTTTAAAACAAATTGTTTTTAATTATGTTTTAAACGTGATATGTATTTTCGTATTGTTTTAAACAGTGTTTTAAACGTATGTTTAAAACAAATGTTTTAAACATTGCCAACCCTGTATACCACCAACTATAATTTTATTTATTGAGGCACGTAAACAAAGAAGTAGAGATCAGAAGGATAAAGATAATAACATAACGTGTCTGAGAATCTTGCTGGGGAATCCTAATGGAGAATCTAATTAATTTTTAATAATTTCACTACACTATTATTTTGCGGTACATACCTACAGCTAATTTCACAAAAAGTCTTGTTTTCCCTTTACATAAATTTCGAGTCCTTTATTGAAGTTTTCAATTATTGTAATTTAATTGAACTTTTTCAAATTGTACTTTATGAGCCTCAGTCAATCCGCCTTGAGACAATTATTGCCCCACTTCAACATTTAACACCACGATTAGTGGTGTTTGATGCTGACACATGGTTGGGGTGCGGTTACAGGCTGGATAAGATGATAAACTTAATCATGTGTTTGGGAACACTACTACTGCACCAGAAACAATAGAGAACTTACTATCAGACTAAAACATCAATGCTTAAAACCAGTTGAGACTCCTTCCCCCTTTTGAATAAAGGCGGAATTAAGTTAAGCCATACTTCTTGTAAATTGTACTTATCAATCGAAGTTAATACTACTGTAACTTTACTGTGACTTGTTCAGTAGTGTTTTTTTTTTAAACATAATTAAGAAAAAAAAATGTCCATACATTGATAGAATAGTTACGCAAAAAACCTATGGAACTTGTATTATTTTATTTATTATTTTATGATGACTGAGTAACAATATAAAAAGATGGAATATAATAATGGCTTTGTTTACAAGACGGTATTTATGAGGGACCTTGACGCGTTAGTCATAGTACTTGTCTAATGGACCATAACCTATTGCCGACCATTTGAGCTTTTTAGAGCGTAACACGTGGCAGTGAATTATGTATTTGACGTTGTACTATATAAGGTGATTTGAACTAGAAATACCTGTACAGCGAACATTCATCTAAAAGACATGAATTGTCGTGGATTTGCAAATTCTTTAGCCACTATCGGAAGATTCAATCGTAACTTTTCTATTTTAGAAAAGCTGATGAGCATTTTTGCAACCGCATTTAAACACAAGAGCCTTTTCTAATCTCATATTATAAAGAGGAAATATTTGTTTGTTTGTATGAATAAACTCAAAAAGTACTCAACCGGTTTAAAAAAATGTTTACACTTATAGAAAGCTACATTACTAGCCGGTAACATTTTTTTTAATAAAATGGTAATATTACCTTAAATATGGTAATGGAAGCGGAACGGCAAAAGCCTGGTAACACATTGCGGCATAGTCCTTACAATCTAGCTATTCAAACTGGAGATTTCACATATGGAATGACTGATTATTCTGCCGTTGCATCACATTATACATTGCTATTCGCTACCTACTAAGCCAAGCAGAAGGGGGGCGATTGGACCGATCACAAGACCTGTTTACGTCGTTGTCGGTCAACTCGCACCTGACACCTGAACTGACATTTTTCTCAATAATATCAGTCGTCATCTTGGATAAAAGATCATAATTCGAAAATCATAGATATCATGTAATTATTCACAAACTTAATCAGCAAGTCAAGTAGTGGCTCACGGTCGGTCGGAAGTTATATTGGCACGTAACTTTGTTTCTAAACCTCACGTCTTCGCATGTTTTAGGACTTTCGTCACGTTCCGTGAATTGTTGACGAGTTGACATCAAAAATCTGTGACTATCTTGTTGACACAAAATCGCCAACAATATGAATCAAAGCGTCAGCTTAGTTAAATTTCCAATTGAAGCAAACAATTAAGAAAATTAGATGCAAAAGACTTCAATAACACCGCAACATGTACTTGTAAAGTTAATAATCGGATAGGACAGGTGGCAAGGTTGGTTGATGATCATTATAAATGATGACCGTGAAATAAATAAATCGCTTTATGCGTACTTTGCCGCGGCCACGCTTGTGCGAGCCGGTAGTGTGAGGCGAACAAGATGACACGACACGGAGCGGGCTGCAGGCACCTATTGCACAACCGCCTATTGTAGCCGACCTTGACCTGCTCTTCACGGCAAAATTCACTTACACTCACCTACACTTGAGCCCAATTACCCATTTGCAAGTATAGCGATTACATAATTTAAGGTTTAAATTTTACACCTGATGCTTTAATTGTAATAATATCATGTCTAATTTGCTTAATTGTTGTCTACATTGCATTCGTACGAATTATTTAATTACTTATTATTAAGTCAGTAACCAGTTTTTCAAACGAAAACTTTAAGACCTTAAATTTTATAGTTTACTACTTTTTTCGTCAAGTATTCATGAAAAAGTTATTTTTAATTACAGCTCATTCAATATTTTTTTATAATTGTTCTTATCCATTCCAAGCATTTTATTTAACACACCATAATTACAATAGAAGAACTATTGTTAAGAAGAGATGATCGTCTGGCACTTACGACGTTATGTTCCTGATATATGTCTTGGAACAAACCTAATTTAAGCCCTAGTATGGTTTATCTGGGCAATAATATTACATTATGACCCGCTGGTCAATAATATGATTTAAATTTGGAACCTCAAGAAAAATTTTGAACATAACTTTTACTAATCTCTTTTTTCTAATTAATATCTCATTTCAAAATTGAATTGCTTTTTAGGGTTCCGTACACAAAAGGTACCAATGGAACCCTATTCTTAGGCGTCCGCTGTTTGTTCATCCGTCTGTTTTTCTGTCAGCGGTCTGTTTCCCATGAACCGTAACAGTTAGACAGACACACAGTCATTTGGCCATATTTGGAGTCGGCGACTGGTCTGAAAAATGCATCGACTAGTCGGCCCATTACTTTTTTCATATTTCTATGCTTAAAAAGGGTGATTTAAAATTCGAGTGTGATCTGTGACGTACCTAGGTACTCATCATCCTCCTGCCCTTATCCCAATTTTATTTGGGGTCGGCGCAGCATGTTTTCTTCTTCCATACATCTCTATTTGCCGTCATCTCATGGGTCACCTCTTTTCTTGCCATATCCTCTTTCACACAATCCATCCATCTTTTCTTTGGTCTTCCTCTACTCATGTAACCCTGCACATTCATACTCAAAACTTTCCTCACAACATGGTCCTCATTCCTTCGCATCACATGCCCATACCATGACAGCCGATTTCCACACAACTTCTCGGTCACAGGCGCAACTTTAAGACTTCCTCTTACATACTCATTTCTTATTCTATCCATTCGCGTAACACCACACATCCCCCTCAGCATTCTCATCTCAGCTGCATGTAACTGCCTTTCATTCATGCCTTTTGCGGCCCAACATTCTGATCCATACAAGACAGCAGGTCTGACCATTGTTTTGTAAATCTTACCTAGGTACTCGGGGATTGATTATTTGATGTTTGTATTTAATTTGATTAGTCATGCTAGTAATATTTGGTTGTTTCCCCTGGTCACCACGAAAAATACATACATAGCTTCACTTTGCGGGAATCATCCTTCGATTCGACTCAATTTTGACTTAGTAGGTACTTTCACTATAAGTAATACAGACTGTCTTAGCTTGTCACTGACTTTTGGTGTATCTTTTTACCGATGCCACCCGAACATCACCGAAAGCAATGATGGGGTTGGCTGACTAATTGGTTGGCCAAGCTCATAGTATTCTGAGTAACAATCTCAACTCATAGTATTCTATGTATTCTAAACAAAGGTGATGTGGAATCACGAAAAAAAATAGGGGGTGGCGGCACTCCCCATAAGTACTGTATCGTTGTTACCGTGCTGCGCTATTACCATACATGTAACTTTGTGATGAAAAATGCATATCGTAGGATTCCATTTAAATATATTTTTGGTTTGCGTCAATAGTTAGCGAGATATGCGCTTCGAAAGTTTTGACTGCAGAAACACCTTTGTTTTCCATCGTATCTTTGAGAAATACTACAAATTACAAAAATATTGTATCTATTGGTAATAATCCGTACTGTTCATAAATA
This sequence comes from Phlogophora meticulosa, assembly GCA_905147745.2. Lineage (NCBI taxonomy): Eukaryota > Metazoa > Arthropoda > Insecta > Lepidoptera > Noctuidae > Phlogophora > Phlogophora meticulosa. The sequence continues at coordinate 11,705,780 of LR990520.1, read as the reverse complement.
TTCATTCAGACTACAGAACCCTTCACTGTGCTTGGTCCAACACGCACTGGGCCGGTTTTTACTATCTCGCAGGTGTGAACATCAAAGTATTCTCCTCGGGTATAAATGTTTCTTCATCTTGGGCAAGCTTCAATCCCTCCCTACACTCGGAATTCTTATTTTAATTCTTAACAAAAGACACCGCTTTATCCTGATGAATAATCTAGTACTCGTATTTTACGAGAAACCATTTTAAATTTTTGACAGTTTTCCCATACAAAAGCTTTCAAACGTCAATTTTATTCTACGGATACATTTATGCGCAGAATAAAATCACGTTTGACGTCAGGACAAATATATTTTTATCTTATGTTGGAAATATCAGCTCTTACCTAACAAAACATAACTACAATACAGCTTAATGAAATTCCTGTTTCTAAACAACACGGCTTTTACCTAAGGTTGGACAAGTTGCCTGGTTTTCCGGCGCGATTTACCTTTATGATTTGAATTACAAAAATGTAATCATTTTAGTGATAACATGCCTATGACTAATCGATAGGAGCAAATTCCAAATTAATTATTTATCCTCGTCCACGGAAAAACCGTTTACACACAGTACGGGGACCATGAACGTTTTCGTCTCGAGTGTTCTATGAGGCAGTCACAACTTTCACCGGGTTGCGGTCCGTAGTCCGCAGGTTTTACGTAAGGGTGTTGCGCCAGACGTTCGCGCTCGCGCCCTGCGGTACCACTGACCCACTGCCACAGACTCGTACGCACCACACCACTATTCGACAACCATCCCGTCAGCTTTGAGCATTGCGTTATATTTATTTATGGACATATCGCACATACTAAGTCGCACTTTAAAAATATTGCAATTGTGAATATATTTTTAGTCACATTGAGCCATTTTAACGCTACTCAATGTATTTACCTAAATACTGACCGTAATTTAAAGTTCGATCTCGTTGACCAATATCGAAAAAACTAGTCGCTGTGAGTTAGGTTAGGTACTTCCAATGTTGAGCAAACAAGATTATTAGTGAATAAATGCATATATCAATGCAATAAACGTAGATTGATGACGTGAACGATCCTAATGTTCCGTGAAAATAATTCAATAAAGCTGATTGACAATGTTGCAAAGGACTAACAGTAAAGACAGTGATAGGATCTTTTATTATCTTTGATAAACATTACTACACTAAGTTTGTATATTTGAAAATAACATGCTTTGAGATGTAAGAGGGAAATAAAGGTGCGAAAAGAATCATATTGATTGGAGTGACAATTATTTTGCTAGTTAAAATTTGGTGTCGGTCAATCATGATTTAAATAAGACTACCTATGTACAATGTGTAATTTTTCTCACCCATTGTAAACAAGAAATGTGGGCTAATAGTCATCACTTGTTTATAATTAAAACGCACTGTTTACACGTTATTAATGGTCGAAATTTTAAAAGCACAAATGTGGTGTTCAAGCTCACAACTGTGGATCACAAAATGTCACATTTGTCATATTTATAATTGACTTTTTATAAATCAGGTAAGCTATGAGCTTGAAATTCCTTATTTTAGTTAGGCACTAAAAGTTATTAATATCCTATTTATTTATTATGGCAACGTATTCAAAATAGTTAGTAGTAGTGCATACTTGTTAAACACTTCGTCTTAGTACGTAATTAATTAGTCTTAAAACGCGTCCGATTTAAAAAACCGGCCGAGTGCAAATCGAAGTCGCACACAAAGGGTCCCGTACCATATCGACCAAAAAAAAAAATGTTTTAAAATGACAAATTAACAATCTTCGAACGTTTTCCTTTATTTGTGCTGTGAGACCTTGCTTTTTGCCAAATTTCATGATCCCAGCTCCACAGCAGCACAAGCTGCGATTTGTTTGCGAGTATTGTAATAATTAAGTTGCATAAATGGCCAATGTTTTTATTGCTTTGACTTAGTAGTTAGATATTTTTAGAGCTCGGGACTTAATACTTTAAACTTGATACCTTCATGCATTTCTGAGAAAGAGGGTGTTGACGTACAGACAGACGGTCAACGCAGTGATCCTATAAGGGTAACGTTTTTTCTTTTGAGTTTCGGAACCCTAATATCAGGGAAATATAAAATAATATGTAACATGGGTCGCAGGGGCGAAGCTACCACACAACTTAATTCCTACCGGCTTCCTTTAGAAACCACCACTCTGCTATTGCCAAACAATTTAATACACACAGACACAATGTAAGTAGGTACCTATACACATGCATATTAAAGAAATTTTACTTATAATTCTACTTATTAAATCTTTCTATTATTACCAAATTCTACTTTATAAAATAGTAAACGAATTAGTTAATGCTCCCGAACTTGTAGCGGAACTAAGAATAGCTGTACCTCGACAAAATTCTATTAGATCTGGTCGCAAAACCATAACGTTTGCCATCACTGGAAGTCGTACTAACCTTGGTAGCACCGCACCCATGAATCGACTAATGAGTAATTATAATAAAATCGCTGCCAGAACCAGTAGCATCGACATCTTCTCTAACCCCTTCCGTCAATACCGTATTAGCCTTTTATCCAGCTCAGAGACTCGAGGAGACTGTGCGTTGTCAGACACTGCGTAAATAATTTGCATCCACTTCCACTATCTTCTTTTCAGCCTTTTCTTTTTTTTATATTTATTTTTTATATTTATTTATTATTTTTAGTTAGTATTTTTTTATTATTATTATTTCCTGCCGACTCTGCGTACATAGCCCATTTTAATTTATCTTTTCACTGTAAAGCTTAAATACTGTGATGATATCTGATTCGTTTTTTTTTCAATCTACAAGTGCTGTGCACTTCTATAAGTGACGAGTTCACTGTAGCTAAAACTGTTCGTGATTTCTTTATAGGTATGTTTTAGTGAGTAAGTCGTTGAAGTGACATAAAAAAATAAAAAAATATTATTAAAAGTATAAAAAAATATTATTGATATATATTTCTTTAAGATAGAATTAGTATTACTTACAACAACACTAAAAATAAAGACTTTTAGTGTTATTGTAACTAATTATCTATAATTGGTACTGCCATTATTGCTTCGGCTTCCCTTAAACACAAATGAGCTCTTCGTCCCTGATAGGTCTCTCAACTCAGACTCGCTTATGGTTATTCATGTTTTGAGGATTCCGTACATATAAAGGAAAAAACGGAACCCTTATAGGATCGTACATTTGGCAAGTAATACCGGAAAATCTAAAAACTATACATTTGTTATTAAATCATAAAAAAACAGCTTTGAATTGAGTTAACCGTATCATGTGGGGTATTGTATGAAAGGGCTTCATCGGTACAAGCTTAAACAGATTTTTAATTATGTTTATGATGTATAGTTTTGGATTTAAGACGAAGAATAAAAAAAAACCGTTTTTTTTATAATATGTAACAAAATTGGACGGAACCCTCGGAGGGCGAGTCAGAATCGCACTTGTCCAGTTTTTTTTAACTGATCATGAATGTCAGCACTGCAGCAGTATCATTAAGTTAAATATAGCAGCAGTTCCTTGAACTCTTCTCTGAACTTCTCAAGATCAGCAAAGCTCTACTATATTCGATGTTTAATTTGTTTACATTGAGATAATGCAAATTTCCTCATGTGATGTGCCAAATGCAAATTCGAATGTTATAAGTATGTAGTAATTTAGTTAAATTATTTAGTCTATAATATAATGACATCTAGACCAAAATCTTGCTTCAACATCAAAATAATGTGATGTGATAACAGAAATCAGTAAACAAAAACCGGTGAAGTGCGTGATAAACCACGCACAGTGATGGGTTTCATTCGGAATAAATATCTCCCAACACAGTTCAATGCTATAATTTCTCAAAAAATCGGAAAATCAATGTTATTTTTGCGGCCGTATTCGATAATATCCCGTGTCTCACCAAATAATGACGTAAACCAAAAAATCACTTAGAAACTATTCTTTTACTAAATAAGTAGTGGATCCAATGATTCTTTACACGCTTAGGTAAACTGAGTTATGTACTTTTTCATTCCTCAGTTATGTGACTGTAGGGAGTGTCAACGTTGATTTTATTATTTTCGTAATTTCAGTACACCATTGTTTAGAGGTACATATAATACACCTTACCACCAGGTCTAATTGTTATAGTGCCGAAAATGGCGGTCTAATATCCGGAAGGACATATGAACAGCCGGACATGCCGAAATTATAATGGCTCTGTTTCAAAAACATTAAAAAGTATAAAACAGGGGAAAATTAATTTTGAATGAGTCATAAGCGTTTCAAAAGATAATGACATTCGAACAGTGTTAGTATCGCAATTCGTCCATGAAGCGATGTGGAACCTCGCAGACGACAGAGACGCGACGCCGACGCGGCGCGAGCGCAGCGTTGCGTAAATTCATCGATATGCAGCGACGATCAATTAGATAGGAACCTCGTGAAATCTTTGTCATTCGTTTATATAATCTATGATGGAACAATAACAGACGCATTTAACACTGGTGTGCAATTAAATTAATTTAACTTATAGGTTTTGTAAATATTTGGTTCAATTTTAACTGTTTTGGACAATTTCGAATTGATTTGCTTTCTGGTCATAAGAAAGGTCAATCAATTCATCATCATGCATCAAATGTTGTAATTACCGGTATGGCCAAGAACTTTGTTATACTTTTTTGCACAAAACAACGTTAATTCAAAATACTGATAACTTGAGCACTGCTAAATAAATATTGCTTTACAAAGTTACAACAATATGACCAGTATTCATATGTGTAACACAAATAATGCATTACTCCACTTGCATCAAACAAGGAAGCTAATACAATATTAATTGCATCATCTTGAATCAAGTCTCGAGATTTATGTACTTGAAACCAAAGACGGTTACGCGAAACTGGACGCCGGCAAACAAACGATTATAAGTACTTTATTAAATTGTCACCAAAACTGCTTTTTAAAGACTGGAAAATTTACCATTTGTTACCAGACTTGCAATTTAATACTGAATTTAATTTAGTGGAGGTTGTAACAAGTTAAAGGAAAACTCTTAAAAAAAATACAAAACAATTAATATCTTAATATTTTCACGATAAATATCAGCGATGCATTGTTCGGTTTAAAAAACATGAAAGATTAGCACATCATCAATACCGTGTATTATATTTAAAAAAGAGGGGACGGGGAAATATTCTTACTCTAAACCACTTTCCTGAGCACGAGTTTGCACGGAATAACTTCAATATTTTTTTTAAGAACGTACTTATATTGTAAAAATCGAACTAATTCATTAATCATAAATTATTGATAGCACTTACGTGTAGGTACGGATGTTAAGTAAAACGGGCGTGGAACAACGAAAGGACGATACTGTCCTTTCTATAGGAGTGTGTCTGCTATGTACACCGTGTGAATACAAATAATAAAAAGCAAGCAGGTCGACTTTCGCGTTGTTGATATATGTGCACGCGCAGGTGTTGGCGTCCACCGGCGCGGCGGACACTGACTGACATGCGCTCGCGTTGCCGCGGCCGACCATCGCGGCTTCGTCTTTACAAACTCTCTGCGTCATAATGCCGCGTCATATTAACGTCATTGTGCTTAGCACCAATTATATTTAACCCTCAACCACGATCCGGCGAACCCTCTTTATAGTCCCGACGTAACAATACCTGTGCAGTACTACTTGCGCTTACAAAGAATCTATGCACTAAATTCATTTAAGTATCATTTTGCTTCGGCAAATCGCGTGAATTTTATACGAATTGAATGTGGTTATCTATTGATAACCACATTCAATTCGTATAAAAGCAAATGTGAAGAATATATTATTTTTATTAGATAGAATCTTAATAAAAAGATATTTCTTTTTATTAAGATTCTATCTAAAACATTGTGTTCTATCTATGTTTTTATGACACACTTTGGCTTTCACACATGTTTTAGCTTTTGACATTAATTATTCAATTCAAATTATACGTGTTTTTTGAGGACATACATAATAAGCTCTACGGGAAAAAAAATGTGTAGTTCCTAGTATATTATCTTCTGAGAAGTCGCCTGTATTGGTATTGCTCATACCTACTTCAATATGCGGAAAAGCCGTCTCTTGGGTTTGTACGTAGAAGAAAAATAATAAAATATTGTCAGGTTCTGAATGATAATAAATTACCTACCTATATACAATGAACCTAGTGAAATTTAATCCAGGATAAACTAGATTTAAGCAACACACGCATACCAACCAGTTTATGTAGATACATCATTGATACTATTAACACTAATAAACTTTTAAAAGTTTATTACAATTATATTTAGTGTTCAAAATACTTCATCAATCGACTACGGGTTTATTCTGTACAAATATCCCCGTGAAAAGTGAGGTGAAGTAAACTGTCAATACCTAGCATTAGTATGGGATGCCAGCTCAATTCGTTTTAACTTCACCTATATTTTCACGGAGAGATTTTTACAGATTAGCACTGAAGTTCAAAATTTAATTAACTGTTAATAAGAAGAAAATTGTACATTATTTATGAAAAGCAAGAAAATAATCAAAATACGTTTAAGTATTTCCGTACAGACTAAAAGTCACAAAACATATATTGTTTTAATTAAATGACATTTCGACACGATCGAAGAAAAAGAGTGACCACTAAGCACCTAGTCTGGCACAGGCTTACAAAAAGTAGGAGCGTAAAATTAACTTAGAATAGCCATGTAAGTGTCCTGTTTCAGTCAAATTCTATGTCTGCGTTACAATAACTTGGGTCACTGGCAAGAAGTTTCTAGCTCTCTGCCAGGTTTCTTCTGGATTCTACGCCAGGTTAAAGGCAATGAAACCGCTCGCTGGTTACTCCGTTTTATATTACAAAATTTTATCTCTGTAGAAAAATCAAATAAACGCAAAAACGTCTCCAAAAGATTTTACTAGACAATATTATGAATAAAAAGTATACAGATAATTTAGTACATAAGTTAATCACAAAGAAAAATATAATGATACGAAGTAATACGATTATGAAAAGTTTCCATAGTAATCAAAATTATTTGGCGTTTTTTTCTCGTTGTGGGTCAGAACCCTTCATGTGCGACTTCGATACGGACTCAGACGGTTTTTTTTAAATCGGACTCTTGCGTTTTACAACAAATTATTAACATTCTAAGAGGAAGTATTCAGTGTAAACACCTTACTCTTTTTGATACGTAACCATAATATCACGTAGGTATTCAATAGGTAATTAATAACTTTTAGTACCCAATTGTATGAAAGCCACTTAGATCGCAACTACGTACGAACGTCAAGTTCATAACTTGAACTTGACGTTTTAAAAAGGCAATTATATTATATATGACAAATGCGAAATTTTGTCATCCACAGTTGTGTGATATTTATGTGCCTTCAAAATTTCGATCATTAATAACGTGTAAACAGTGCTCTATAATTCATAACAAGTGGTGACGCCCACATTTCTTGTTTGCAACGCGTGAGAAAGATCGCATATGTATATGTGTAGGTAGTCTTATTTAAATGGGACTATCGTAAGGTAGACACACCAAAAACTAATGTGAGGGTTCGACTCGCACTTGACGGGTTTTTATTTCATGGAAAATTCAAACTATTTACTAATAAATTAGTCTGTTTTAAAATTAAAGAAGACAATTTAAAGGTTGTACTTATCTTAAAATCATCTGGAAAATTATAAAGAAAAGGTGTACAATTTTTTACATTCTTTCGTCAGATAGCATTTAAGCATACAAAAAATCTCTACGAGCTATACGTTTAGTACCAGCACATCAAGCTACCGTAAATGTGTCAAATTTCTTTGATAGATTTTCAACTTTATCGCATGAGAAATAAGGTTCATGTTCTATTGGGAAAATTTGACAGTTTAGGGTAGCTTGATGTGGTGGCTTCTGTACCTAATGGATACGGATACTACAGGAGCAAGAACGATTTAAACCTGGCAGTTTTTTACATCATATATGTATCATGTATGTTTAAATATCAAATTCTTACTATTTATTCTTCAGGCTTTGTACCTGATTGAGAACTAAAATAAAACAAAAACCTTACTCGACAATAGGTTACCTTGACTGAGATACTGGTCAAGCTTGCTGATCAGTCAAGGTTAAGAGGATTTTTTCTTTTTCCGGGACTTGTTTAATGCTCTGGTTTTTGATGCGTGTGTATCATCTCTGGGGTCGTAATAATGTATTTTTTACAATAAGCGTAGTTCCTGGTCGTGTACATGGATTACTATAAATTTACCAGCGACCTTGGGCAATATTCATATTTCTTTCTAATTTTAAACAAGTAAATTATTTTAAAAAGCGATCTGTCAGGAAGAGAATCGAAGAGCGACTATGGCAGTAGACATAGAACTAGACTGACTGATATCGGATAATTTAGCCATAAGTAGTACCTAAATTACGACCCGTCTTTCGTCCGATCTTTGTCCCGTCTTTCGTATGACTTGATCTTGTGTATTAAAATTTCTCTGTTAATATCAATTGGTTCGTTGATTTTACCAAAATAGTTCAGTCTGAACGGGCCAATTCACTTTGTATGACATTACTGTCAAAGATCAACCAAACGATTTATTTTTAATTAAAATAATGTTAGTCATTGTTTTCGTTTGGAAATAATTTAAGTTAAATAGTAATTAACCAACCGGCCAAGAGTGAGTCGGAATTCGCACATTGTAGGGTTTCGTAGCATGAATACAATAGGAAATTGTTACTGGTGATCATGCAGGCTAGGTGGTGAAATAAGAAATTTAGATATAGATTTTGTAAGAAATCGGTCTGTAATAAAGTTCAAAACGACGGCGTCTTTTTCCGGCGTTGATTATGACAGTGTATTCGCGCCTATACTTACGTGCGAATTGGCAGATATCGATTTTGGAACCAATTGGTCAATTCACAAATGGAAACATTGTTAGTGGAAATACATCAATCACAACTTGAAATTTAAAACGTAAATTCTTTTCTTTCTAGATTAATTTCCGCGTGTTAAATTGTATCAACATACAACGTTAAACAGCACTTTAATTTGCATAAAATGTAAGAAGTTTTAATTTTAACTGGCTTCCTTAACTGTTCCTCTTACTTTACTGTTATCTAAGTACAAGCCTCGGTTTATTTTACGAACTTCGTAAATCAGCTTTAAAGAAAAAATATTCAAAATTTAAATTGAAGTATTAATATAATCTGCTTTTATATGACTGGTATGGTTGGTAGTGGTGGGTTGGTCTGGTGTCTTTCTTGCTTTTATAAAAATTGTGAACACCGGAAAACCCACGTCAGCATTCCTAGGCGGAATGCTTGACGTAAACAGAATGTCAATAAGAACGATTTTAAAATTGGAAATACTGGTTTCAAATATGCCTCTCACATAAATTGAAACCTAAATGCTACAGTATAGTTGAATGATAAGTTTTAAAATTGTTCTTAGGCATACTGATGTTGGAAAACTCACAAGACCGAAGAATCTACTTACCACATAAACTGGTTGTATCACAGAGAGACGGTGGTCTGGACTCAGCCGTATTTCCGCTAATAAAGTGATACCTGTAAAATATTAAAACAATTAAAAAATAAAATAGACCAAATGGAAAGGTACTCGTACGTCGGAAAATTTAAGGAAAAAAATATCGTTTAAAACGTCAATGCGCTATAATGATGTTTTAATTTGTATTTATAGTAATCAAGAGAATATTTATGTATCTCTAAGTGATTTTCTCATTGGTCGCACGTCATAATTCGGCTTTAATGACAAGATTACTTTAATGTCGATTTATCTCACTAGTTCCTACTTAACTCGTTTACATAACTAACCTCATTTGTGATAGTGAAATTAGCTAGCAATTTTAATTTTAATTATTTATTCGATAGGTATGGTTGGTAAATCTATTAACTTGATTTTTTTTAAATGAACTTTGTTTCATATTTTCATAGTTATTGGATATTAAACACTTTCGCCAAACCTTAAAAATAATTAGCTTTTGTTCCTGTTTCCTGATGTGTTTTGTCACCCTTTGATACTTATAGGAATCTTAATTTTTTTAAAGGCATTTTTAGTGGCTTGTTTCGATACCAATACGTACAATGACTCGCTCTAGTCAATAAGTATTGAGTAATCATTTAAAAATGATACAATTCTTTATATATCCTTCATTTTCCTCATTTAGCAAATCTTTGTAAGCTTAAAAGTCAAGTCACAGCTATGACCAAGCCCAATGCTAACAACATATGGATTTACATACAATCGTATTAGTAAAATTGGACCCACTGTAATATTATTTTCCCTTGCTTGCACAGATGAGCATAATATAGTTTTTTTTTAATAATACCACATTTACCAACCAATGAAGTAGAGTCACATTGATGCTCAAAATCTATAAATAGATGATAAAATATTAACTGATGTATTTGTCTATGCTTTCGAAATACATACGTATGCATGCATGATTATATTGCAGTTTATGTCACTTACACAATACTTTTTGCATGTACAATTACAGCGAATATTCAACCACGCAAAAAGTTTACCAATGTGAGTTTTTACAAATATGGGAAGCATTCTTTACGTGCGGCACAGTCCGCATTGATGATTAATTTGTGGACTTGGCCCGATTTAAACATTCGACATTGGTATGATTAGGTAACTTAGGTCTAACTCATTCGGTATTCTAGTTATTTTTGTGATTGCGGTAGGGTATGGTACAATACATACAATTAAATTGGGGCATTTTTCCCGTCACATTCCGAAGCAATAGCAAATTGCAGAGAACCTCAACATTTAGGTAAATTCAAGAGCAATTTTCATCAAAGAAAAGAACTCCTATATTGGTATCTTCAGAATTACAGATTCAAGTGGGTACTTCCCAGGACCTCGGCAAAATCTACTGACCTTTCTCACTGACGCTCGGTCAGTGGCCTTGGATATTGAGACTGGCAAGTTTCATAAGCTACCCCAAGGTCTATCAGACGTCATTTATTTACTACTTCGTCGCTACTTTAGTACTTGCCGCAAGAGCCTTGTCAGTCTGCATTTTTGCAGTATTCTGCATCGCGTGCAGATGGGGTTATCGTTTGGGCAAGTCTGAAAGACATTCGTTGAGGGCTGGTGCTCAAAGAAATAAAATAACTAAAGTACGACTCTTAATTAGCTACAGTAACATGACAGGCAGGATCCAATCTGTCCAAAGAAACTGGTAAAACATGAAAAAAAAAACATGTGCACCATAAATAAAAAAAAACTACAAAGTAGATTCTAGTACAGTACTTAGCGGGGTATTTTATTTATACACAACATAATATTGCATTTATCTGTGTTTTATGTGACATTAGTTTTCTGTCAACTTACTGCATAGAATTTAAATTCGTACTTTAGGTACATTTTTGAACATTTAAGTCTTACATTTTTAGGGCCATCTTGCATTTGACAAAGAAAGAAAGAAGACATCCGAGTGTCTTATGCGCTATGAATAGGTAATCAGGGTCGACAAGTCTATATTAAAGAAAATAAATACGATTGAACATTTATCTGAATGATTTCTATTTTGTTAGGCCAGCGAACTCGCTGGCCTAACAACCAAATAAAAGTAACTACTTTTATTTGGTGTCCATGGAAGCCAGATATAGTACGACCCCGAATCTCCACACCGGTTTTAAAATATTAACATACTCGTGAATTGTCTTTTCAGCCGCAGACATTTTGCAGTTTCAAGCAGGGCGTACTTTGGAGTACAATTTAAAATTAACGCATTTATTGGTACACCGATAGATAAACAACTACAATAATTGTGGTAGTTTTCCATATAATTGTGCAACTGCTATTACAGGTTATATAAACTTGGGTCAAGCTCAAAGGAGTTATAGCTAAAACCGGTAACCTACTTCTAATTACAGGAAATCTTAGCGTATGCATATACATATTACCTGCTACAATTCATTAAGTAACCTGTGTTATGTTCATTTTGCAGGTAAGTAAGTATATACATATACGAGTATAATAAAGGTATTATTAATCGTTTGCCTTGCGCACGAGCAGGCAATGACAAAGACTGGTCAAAGAGCAAACAGGGTTGATAGGTACCGGACTAAAGTTACACGAATTCTAGGTAAACTAAACACGTGCTTGTTATGAAGACTATGCACTTTTGTTGATCGTATGATACGTAAACATAGGTTAATGTACCATCCGTGTCTAATGTAAACTAAACAATGGGGCTATTAACTTGTGCCTTTGTTGTTTTGTGGGGGTTAACCTATACAAATACATAATCAATATTTGTGAGCTTCGCAATCTATTAAATACCACATTAGTAGGTACAGTAGGTATCTACTTACTTAATTGTTTATCTTATGCAGTAGGATGATTCACCGTGGATAAATTAGATAGGATAGATATTGGATTCATCACCGTCGTAATACCTAATTCCTTTATCGGTGAAGGCCAGGGTAATCTGTCGTTAATTGTATTCGAATGATTAAAGGTAAAAAAATAACTACTTGCTGTGTTTTATATCTGTATGTTCTTACGCCAAATGAGACAATGAAAAATACATAGATACCTAATTGCATTAATGTCATGTATTACGTTCTTATTAGGTTTTAGAACTTTATTAATTTTACGTCTACTATGTCAAAAAAAAGACTCACAAAGTTAAAGACACAGTACTTAATACATATAACTTTTATACTATAAGTAAGGTATTAGGGTACGTTGGAACTACCTTCCAAGATATTTATTATTGGACGTGAAAACATAAATAGTTCTCGGTTTTTATAAAAGCGATTCCTTCAATGTAGTCCTCGTATGTTTTATTCTTTTTTGTACTTTGTAGCGCTGTTTTATGTAGCATGATCATAAAATTTAAGATGCGGCAATTATAATAAAATAATTAAGAAATTATAATAATTTCAAAAACCAACATATTATAGCACTCGAAGTTATATTTGCTGAAAATCGTTTTATTGTAGTTTTATTTAATGACGTTAACGGATACCCGGACATCAGAGTGGAATAGGATGTTAGTACACATATTATGTAGAAACTCGTCATTCGATAGTCGTCGATATACAGGTTGTCCGGCTACAGGCTGAACAAACTTTTACAAAACACTCATGAATATGAACAACTTTCGTCCTGGAAATAACACTGAAATATAGAAAAAATCTGCTGTTCTAAAAGAAAGTGCGGTACTAACACGACCACCAAAGAGCACCATTTTTTTAATATTTCGTGGTAGTTCCTGTGGTGAAAGTTGTTCATATTCGGTTAAAGTTTGTACACACGATAGCCGGACATCCTATATATTACCAACATAAAATGCAAAAAATAAAAAAATTGTATTAATCGGATTTCTACGAGTACTTATCATTATTTTTACATAGTAGGTTAGTAAGGTACTGTGTGATGTGTCATTACAGACAAGAGACAGTCACACCTATACAAAATAAATAATCTACGTTATGATTTATGAATCATTACGATAATGACCCATTATTAACGTCGCCCGAAAAAATGAAATAATGTATTATGATGATCGATGATCGAAATAGACCACAATACTAGTTGTTTATCAGCAATAATGACGATTTGTGAATGGTACTGATTACAGTATAATTGTTCGTTAGTATTTTTTTCACATCACCTGATCCATAATGTCAAGCAAATTTAACCGTACGACAATTACAGCTTTATGGTCTAGCCGAATATTACATTATAACCCGCTGGTCGATATTGTGTTTAGAATTTGGAGCCTCAACTAAAAGTTTGTTTAAAAAGTAAAAAAAAAACTTTTTGTACGAGTTTGTCTCAGTCCTTCTAGATACCGAAAAGGACTCATTTGAAAAAAGAATTACACGTTTTATGACTTATCTCACAGGAGTTTTGAAAAGTAGAGTATTATCATTGGGGATAAAGGTGTCTTTCGCTTGGGCTAGCTTTAATCCCTCGATGCAGGCAAGATTCTAGTCTTGATTCCTAGCTTAGAAACATTCGTTAAGCACGAAATTCAATATGGCGCCCGTGAAGTAGGACAAAGCTTTATCCCCTTGGTGTATAATATACTATAAATATCTTGATTTACTTGCGATGTTTCGAGTAAAATAAAAATAAACGTTTAACTAGTAATGAAAACAGGCTTTATCCCGATCGCGGAAATAATTATATAGACATAAATAACGAACGTAGTTCTTCCAAGATTTACCAATCCACAGTAGCATTTTTTCTGAGATATATTAAACTTCAAATTACGATTGTTTTATTTTCCCTAACCTAATGCTTCAGTAGTGAATGCAAGTTTATAATAAGCCTTTGATTAATTAATTGTAAAAGGAATTTGGTAAAATTCGACGGTAAAAACATTATGCCAAATAGCAATTTGTATGGAACTAGGATCAAATTTGTTCTGGTAAAATGTTTAACTTTTTGTCGTTTTAACAAAATAATTCAAACCTTTCTAGTTTGATGCACAAACTGCTACTACACCCGGGTTGAAACAAAATTCAAACCATTCTTACGATATACTTTCACACTGTTCGTATCTACCTACTTATACTAGACGTATTTTAATGTTAATCATCGGGATCTGAAAAATGTAAAAAAATCTTGAAGCAGGGAAAAAATAATAATGAACGTTTATTCTCATGGCAAGCAGTTGCGTAGATACTTTAAAGTTAACGTAGTTAATACAAGTTTAAATTAAGTTAACAAACATTAATTGAAATTTAACATTTTAATAATAATCGCAAAATGGTTTACTATTTGGCAAAATTAATTAAGGTCTTTTACAATATGTTGGTGCGTGTGAAGTATTTCTATTTCCGTAAGTATTCAATATTTTTAATTGTCTTTGCAGGGTAGTAATAGGTAAACTACAATACGACCAGTTTGGCGTAATTACACAAATATAGATATTTTGTGGATTGATACATTTTGACAGAACTACGTATAAAAGTAGGTAATATAATTGGCTTGGTGTAAAATGTTGAGCGCCAAACGATATAATATAATAATATACCACCAGATACTTAAGTGGGTACGACGGTACTTCACGGTACGCAATGGCCATACATTTACATATTTTTTTCGTTATTTGGTTTATTCCACATTATAATACAAAACATTATTACACTTACACGTAATAACAATAAAAAGAGGCAACCTTGGCAAATATGTACAAAAATAAAATTTTAATCGCATTTTGAGTCAGTAGGTAGGCACCTACCTCAATTTAAGACAAATTTATTATGATGATTGTTATATTATATAACTTGCTTATAGGTACTATTACTAAAACTTGAACTTGAACATACATACAACAACGATTGACGTACTTGTAGGTAGGAGGACTAGGAGGTACTCTGGATGTACTGACAGATTGAGAAAAAAATAACGGATTTTTAATTGGACTACTTTTTAAATATATATAAACCGGTCAAGAGGGAGTCGTGCTCGCGCACCTATTTAGGGACATCATTTTATTTTTACCTTTAATCTTTACAAAACTTCTATTACATAGAATAATTTTAAATCTTTCTATTGCAAACTTCGGAGATAAGGGGGGCACGGTATTTTTTTAATAATTTTAATATCGAAAATTATTCGGCCTAAAAAAATGTTAAAGAATATACTATTAGCGCTCTTTCATATGATACCTCACATGCCTTTGTAGCCCCACTTCAAATTTTTAAGACAGGGGTCTTACTAATTCGAAGAATTCTGTCCCTATTGCAAAAAATATAAACATTTTTGTTTCTTTCTTATTTGCAAAATAGTTAGGCAAACGTCATCTTAAACTGATCTAAATCTCAAGCATTAGTAGTTTTTGAGATAGCAGCTGTGACAGACGGACAGACAGAGTGAGTCGCACCATACGGAACGATTTTGGTACGAAACCTTAACACCGGCTAAGTGCGTGTTGTATCACGCACAGGGAAGTGTCCCATAGTCGGGATTAATATTTACGCATGCAAAGTATTGATTGAAACAATACCAAAAATAAGTTTGTATTTTAAGCATACCATTTCTCAAAGACAATGTGAAAAATAAAGTTATTTCAGCAGTTACGAAACACAAAAAGTATCCTATAAATAAATTTCAATAGCATTTTTACGAATTTTACTTTGTTACTCGACTATTACTCGTTAACTTTTCTTAGCTGCAATAGTTTTCCTTTAAACATCATCATATTATATGTTAGTGTCATGAATTTTTCACATATCCAGAAACAACCATTTAGATGGCAACGCAGGGAGGCGACACTTGACACTAACAGAGACAAATGTGAACGAGCTAAGACAAATTTATTTATTTGAGGAATAAAGAAGAATTGTGCGTTTGATTCCTGCTCGGAAGAAATATTTGTATGGCCTTCATGTGGTTGTTCCAGGTCTGGCTGTTTGTGTAAGTGAGTTTAACTGTTTGCAAACACACCCAAGACACAAGAGAAATTCGTAGTTTTTTATTGAAAAATTCAATTAATTAATAGAAAATTACTATTACATATTTTTTTAAATATACAGCTTCTCCTGTTACATGTAAGGCATAAGCATTAATCACTATGCTTGCTCAAGACAGGTTCATTTTTAAACCCTTGCTTCCACACTATGTTTTCCTTCAATGAGGTAAGATAGAAAGTGCATTTGAATTGAAAAAGGAACATTGGTACTTCCCAAGATTTATACCCAAAATCTTGTGCATGGCCTTAATCGCCGGGCCACAAGAAAACCACGAAAGTAGAAACATAAAAGAACATAAAACTTCTATTTATGGTTGAGTCAGTAATTAATAAATTGTAAACAAACTATGACTACTAGGTTCAAATGATGCCAATTTGAGGAAAAGGGGACAAAGATATAGAACCTTCACTGTTTAGAAAATTACAGAGAAATTTATGAGGTTACACTTCACTCACTGACTTTCTATGCAAATGCATTTAAGATGGTATCTTAATTGGAGACATTTAAAAATGTATTTATGGTAAAAATAATGATTCTCTCAATGTATATTTAATTTAAAAAAATGACTTGAGATTTAATTAAAATATTGGTTGGGTTTTGTTGCCTAATTTAAGTGGTAGCTTTTTATCAAAAATAGACACAGTTTTTCTGTCTATATAGACCAGGCTTTTAAGAAAATAATGTGCATTAAAATCAACACATTATTTTTCTCTGACAACCTCTGTATAATGATTTAATAAAATATAAATAAAATAAAACTGTTTTCAAATCACTATGATGTGGGCGATATATTCATACATTATATCAGCCGATAAAAGTAATAGAACAAGATTAGATTTCATATAATTTTCAATATTTTCAATTTGAAATAAATAGGGTCATCAAACTGTATTTATGTGGCTAATCATGAACTACTTCTACAGACTGGAAAGTGAATTATTAATTAATAAATGCAGTGGGCATTTTTTACTATTTGTAACTTTGAAAAGAGAACGATAAAAACATTTGCCAGTATGTAAAAGTATAACATAGCAAACAGTGGGCGTGAACAGTGACTAATAACGTTAAAAATTATCAAAGTGACACTTACCATTATTTACACTATTTCCAAAGAGAGCGACGAAATGTTGAAACAACAATTAGGTAACAGAAGATCTCGAACAAGAGGCAACAGTAATTGTAGGCACTGTCGGTTACTCATACAGCTTCAATCTACTTCAGTAATAGGTTATAAAAATAGCTGACGCCAAAATTGGTATTCAATAAGTTATTTTATTGATAGAGTATTTAGTTATTAACTTCATCCTTATTTATAAAAATAAAAGAAGACAAACTTAATTAGAAAATTAAACAAATTAAAAAATAATACATAATTATGTACAATCCAACCCACTCGGCACCACCCTCGTAGTGATGTGGTGTGTTCTCAATTTCTCATAGACGATAGTCTTAATAGTACGGATCGAGTACTCTCCTCTAGTACGCTTTCAATGCTTTGAATTAGTTTAAAAGTCCACCTAGTCCAGTTAGCACTAGTCAGTAAATGATTGTTAAAAACGAGCGCTCATTAGTCGATTTTCATGTCACTAGATAGTTGTCATCGGATTACGGAATTATAAGAACGTTATTCATTGGTAATATATTTTTTAGCCCTGGCTTAGTATATTATAAAGCAATACTGATGTCGTTGACACTAGCATTGCCAGAGGTGAAGTTGAGTAGCGGGGTTATAAAAAAAGAGGACACTTGTTAACAAAATAACAACTGACAAATAGAAATTATAGATATTCTGCGGCTAACATTATATATCTACCGCCATCTATTGAGAAAGAGATATTAAAATGTTCAGTTATTTACGAACGCAAGGTGGCGCTATTGCAAACCTGTAAATATATCGTAGTGTTGCTATTGCCCGATAGACGGCTCTGTAAGTTTCTTTCAATTAAAAAGTTGGTATACAAAACTTGGACATCATTCATTTTTAACCCCCGATGTAAACAAAGGGGTAGACCAGAGTCGATAACTTTTGAAAAATAAATAAAAGTATAATGAAACCCATTGGAAAAGTAAGAGAATGTAACAAAGATGAAAGGAATAATAATTTACGGGCGATCTAAGGTCGGGGTTACCCTTAAAACCCCCCTTTCCATTTCCCTCAGATCACCCGTAAATTATTATATTCTCTTCCTTTTCCAATGAGTTTCACCCTACTATATTTTTTTTCAAATCACAATTGTAAATTATTACACTTTCACTAGTCCGATCGACTCGGAATTTAGTATACTTGCTACATACCAACTTACTTATAGGTACATATTTGTTGATCCTGCAATTTACTTATTTATTTATTCTTTAATTTACAGAAATTAAAGTCAGCTTGTTGGTATACATAAAAGATAAAACATACATCATCAAATAAAAAGTGAAAAACACTTTCATAGATCCCTCTCACAGTACTTCTGAACACAAAATCATCGTCCATTGGTCCGCAAACAGATCATTTGTTGGATTAGAGTTCATGAGATCATTAAGAGCAGCCAGAGTACGTGGTACTGGCGTTTTAGCACGCATAAAAGTGTGACATGGAGGCACAGCAAACAGCCTGTGCTTTCTACTGCGGCAGTAGTTGACATAAAGAAAAGAGCCAGCACAGCATGTAGATCAGGCGCGTCAACAGTGCCACGTAGCGTCTTGCAATGATGTAGTAGGTACCTTAGAACTATGACCTTGATACCCTTGACCTGATGCTATCGCGAGGAAAGTTTGTGCACTGACGAACTCCTCTACAAAAACAGCAGACATTGTGTTAGGGTTCATTCAATTGGTCTCGATGCTTAGACAGTGACAATGATCTGTTGATTAAGTAAGACGGTGGTCAGTGGAAGTCGTCTTTTCAAATCGGAGATTTATCGAGTTCATACCCGTTGGATTAATTTTTTCAGTCTTCAAGGTCGGCTATATTCTATCTTAGCTTATAATCATAGCTATCCTGTTTCCAGTTGTACCAGTTGTGATAATAGTAGGTAGATACCTACTTAATAATAGGTTGGCACTGGATAAACAGATCTAAGGTTTGAGGAAAAAATATTCACAGAAAATAATAGATAGAAATATACACCCAGATGATATATAGATTAATTATATTTATGTGATTGAAATGTCCCCGATTAAAATAAGCGTTTTATACTTCGTGAATAAAACACAGCTATACCAAAAAACTGAAGTGCTTGTCAAACAAAAATACTACCTAATATTATATAATTTTTTCTCCATGGTTCCGTTCCAAAATGATTAAAATACATACCTCATGGTATGACTTTATCTGTACGTGTGTCATTCACAGTTGCTTATCTCAGGAACTACCAATGCTATCGAATTCAAACTTGGAATAGTTATATATAATACTGGCCTATTTATGTTTCAAGTAGAGAATAAAATTTTGTTATTAGTGTTGTAACAGGGGCTGAAATTATGGGTGAAATTTTATAATATAAGTAATAAATAAGTTGGGTAACTACGTCAAGTAAAGTTTCTTGAGAAAACGCTTTAATGGCACATTATAAATATTTCTTTATCATTTATATAACACTGTTTTTGACTTATGATGAAAAATGTTCATAATATTATTTTTCTAAGAATAAAACTAGTTGATGTAGAGGTACCTCTGTGTACTGAAATATATCTAAAAAATAAAACGATCTCTCTTACTGGCACAGTTTTTGAGAAATCAGTAATAGTTGCAAAAAAAAACTTTAATAAAAATGCAAAAGTTCGGAACCCTTGGTGAGCGAATACGAGTTGTTCTTTACCGGTACTTTTTTTCGTTATGAGCGTTAAATAAGTACTTAAATAATACTACTCGACGTTCCTAGTAGGTGACACCATCAACTGCGCATATGAATAAATTACCACTGAGTCAATTGTTAAGTTACATCCAAAAACGAGTCTGCAAAAAGGCAACCACCTGTCTATACAACCTTTGACCTTTGACCCGCTAAACAAATCATCACTGTCGTGATGTCAATTAAAATACATTTTTTCAAATGTGTGAAGATTTGATGTACTTTGCTCCTGATTGTGTACAGACACCAGCACACCAAACTGTCAAATTTTCCCAATTGAACATCATGAACCTTATTCTTTTGTAATAATTTGGAAAACTATCTACTAGAAATTTGACAGATTGGGATAGCTTGATGCGCTGGCCTCTGTACGTACACTTCTATATTATTGGGTAATACTTAGGTGCTCTATCACTTAGAATTGTGTCAACGTTGAACGTGATGATTCAGCATGTCTCATGTTAACTATCGTGAATCGAAATGATTTCAAGTAAGTACGCAGCCATCTACATGATCTATCATTAATGTTGATAAAAGTGATCTGATTACATGTACTTATATGTAGATATAAAGATCTTGATGGGATAAAGTAGGTAATGCAAACCATTTCGTAAGAACCAAGATCCAAACTGTCCATATAGTCAGTTGTAGTTCAACCAAGACGGTTGAAAGTTGGTATAAGATGTTCTTAAGTTCCGATGTTTTCATGAGCTACTCAGATAACATCCCTACATGTTACTGCGAAAATTATAGGTAGGTCAGCAAAAATACACAGGTATTCTGAACTATGTTTTATCTAGGAGTTTTCCATAACCGTCAAGAAGTATTAGGTAAAACTGTGAAAAGCTTCGATATCAAAGCGCGAACCAAGATAACCTCTGGGCTACCTGTTCGAAATACAAAAATCAGCACTTTGAAAAGTGAATAGGTAAGTCTCTTTTTTTGTTAATATATATATTTGATTCTAATCATATTAATTTTTAATGCAACCTTCCTCTATCTGTAAGTACATAAGTAACCCTGGATACGAAGTTACACGTGTCTTAAGTAAAAAGGAACGGAAACTGTTGTGACGTAATAAAATAAATATCACAAAAAAAACGACTGCTAAAAAATAGTAAATGAGTAAACTCACGAAACAACTAGGAAGTAGTAGGTACAATGTGTACCACACACATTGTACAGTTGAAGAAATTATAATAATAGTTACCTAGTACAGTACAGATTAGGTAAATGATTGTTTTTGCAGTCTGGGGGGTTGTTTTTACAGTTATGCCATGTATTCAAACGATACTGTAACCCCACTGCAGATAGTTATAGTCAGAAGCCCAATTCTCGTAATTAAAAACTATTTAAAACTTGTTAAAAATGTAGGTACTTAAATTAGACGTATTTTTGACAGATTGATACTAAGATTAAAATGCGAACGTTCTTGAAAATATTGCTGCCTCTCAGATCTCTGAGGCAATTTAGTTCGCCAAAATCGCTATTCAGGAGAACAAGGCGACTCAAATTCACGCATCAATTATGCGTGAACTTGAGTCGGCTTTTTCTTGGTTTTTAATTAATTTAGTACTTGTTGTAACGTATATTTATTATTTATTATATTAATTGAAATGATTGTCTATCAAACGTTATTTTGTCGTATAAAATGTTTGGGGTGGATCACCTTTATCATTTAGGGGTAGGGTCTCAGACCTACCCGACCGGCTATACCTACACCCGGCTTAGGTGTTTGAAGTTATAGTAGAATAAAAATAATCGCACACACAACCAGTACATGAGCCCATGAGAGATAACATAAGTCCTGATTTTCGGCAGCCGTGCAAAACTAACATGAAAAATATAACTAATAAAAATAAATCTATTCAAAGAAAAGTGTTACTTATGGCAAAAAGTTATATATCTTCTTTGGGAGATCCCCAGAAAGCATGCAGCACTAAACAACCGTTAACTTAGTCGACCACAGCCTACTTACTGCTCTAGGGAAAAAACTAGAAATACGAGTATGTAGTTAGTAGGCCAGTTTGAATCCTTCGCCGGTCATTGGTCACAAGCTACATTATCAGAAATGTAGCACTTCTGACCAGCTGAGCTGAGCATAAGGTCCTGAGTTCCATTCCCAGGTCGGACAGTTTTATTGGGTTTTTCAAGCGGGAATTCATCAGCAGCAACAAGCTCGAACCTTGTTATATGGGTTTACTAGGTACAAGGAGGTAGATCGCTGCCTTACTCATTGGGATTATAGGCGTGTTATTTTGTTATGTTACATAGCAAGTATAAACAAAAATGAGAATAGTTAATTATTCGAACACCATTCACCAAAGAACCCGTACAACCTTGTCGATCCACACGAATCTTTCGGGTCAAGATTATGACTTAATTGAACACCTGATTCACTCGTAACATCTCCAAATCAATAATCATACTGGGAAGGGGAGATAGCCTCGAAAAGATGGTCATTGTTGGCATAACGGAGGCAAGAGAGCACGAGGCCGGTCGTCAACACGATGGAAAGAAGTTTTTCTCTAACGAATTACAATAAAAAAATAAAAATTGAACCATTGTTACAATTGTTGCCTTATAATAACCTTAACTTATCTGTAACTGAAACAAACTAGGCAGCGCCTGTATCTTCGGAACCGGAGTTGTGAGCATGAAACATTTTACCACTGAAGTTGATGTGGACACAGGTTAAAACTTTCAGCTGTTGGTGATGGCATCTTTGGACCGGAGTCGATGTCGATGACCATTGTCCGCTTAAAGCGTCCATTGACCACGATCCTCAGTAATGAAGAACCGTTTGAAGAAGAAGAGAATGTACGAAAACATCACTAATTGGGTTTTTATTATACCTACATACAAAAGAATAGAATAGAATACTCTTAATCGTACACCACAAAAACTAACAAATAATAACAACATATCATACGCCGTAGCCACGGGGGTAAACAAATTTATTCTGACGTCACAACGCGCAGATTGTAGATTTATAAAAAAATACGTGGGTTTACTTAGGTATCTACGAAGACCAAAGCCTTTGTGGTCAGCTTTATTTTTTGTTATACTAAAGTATGTTTCATGTAAAGTATTGATGAATCTATATTCCTATATTTATACTTATATTAATTTATTCAAGCTCACGAGTTTGTTTGTTTGTTTGAGCGCGCTAATCTCTGGACCAAGCAGTCGATTTGTTTTTTTTTTAATTCATAGTCCATTGTTTGAGGAATAGGCTATTTAACATCACGTTACGTATTTTAAAAGCGGGTAAACCGGGGGGCTACAACTGTAAATATATAAATAAAAATACTTTCAGTTAATTTCTAGTTAATTTTTTACTTATCTGAGAACATGTATGATTGTATGCTGTAAGCTGTTTAGTTACGTAGGTTAGGCCTTCAGATTAAACAGAAAATCTACTACTACATTGCTATTTTCTTAGAAATTTGTTAGTATACTAAATTCTGATATATTTGTGTTTTTTTTAGGTCTGAAAAATAATTAAAAAAAGGTGTTAACAGTGCATAGTGTGGTATTTTTTAGCGATTAAAACCATTATTTTTCTTTTCTATAAATACGATCTTAATATAAAATATAACACTAATACTTAAAAGACCCTGAATAGATTTCTTTTGCAATAAAGTATTCCCATTCATATTTATAAAGTTTATAAAAACACTAAAAATTACCCTCTGATCGTGAGCGCGATGCGCATCTGTATGGTCAAGGTGAACGGTATTACGCGGGCCCATTATAAATAAACATACTTTATTTAGAATATTTTTTTGGTATAACTTTTCAAACAAGGGGAAAGCTTAAACAAAACTAGCAATACGTGGGTTTGATATAGAGGTAAACCTCTGCCTATATCTTCGGAGAATACAGGTGTTATGTTTTGATATGTTACGTAGCCAGTATACAAATAAATTCAATTAGATTCATAGGTGTACCTTCCCAACAACCTTATTTAGTTTATGTGGTTATACAAGACTAACAGCAAACAATAAAATTTACAACTGAAAAATGTGAAAAATAAATGTTGTTGTTATAAAACAACAACATTTTTTTTTCACTTTTTTTTTGTTGATCACATCTTATTTACTTTGGACTTATATAAATCCAATGTAAATAAGATGTGATCACCCACCCGATACAATATGATACGCTTTAGAAATCCTGTGTGCCTAGCGAGTGTACTTGACGTCGAATCATCTTTTCTTGACTGCCACCTCTGAGTTGGTTTCGGTGAGGTAGAGAAAAATCGACCTAATCTAATACTAAATTATTCACTCAATTTTATGACGTGTAAAAGTTTTTTTTAAACCTATTTACAGAAATAGATATAATTTCATATCATTTCTTTCAAATTCCCTAAGCATCGCCACAATGGCGTTGCCCTGCATCTAGTGCAGCAGTGTATTCCCAATTGGGATCAACATCTTTAAAGAAATATGCTACCATTTAGTCATTGCCTTGTTGCATAGACGAGTCTTTTAATAAAAACACTCGTGTATTATAAGCCTAGCCGCATATCACACCCGTTTTTGTTATCCTCCGTGATCATGAACTGATCAAGTTTCGACAGGACTGAACAGCAATTTTAAATGACGCCATTATTAAAATTGTTTAATATTTTAGAAGTTCTAGAAAAAAGTTCGCAAGAAACGGACAGCCGATGACGGTACTGTCGTAGGAACGAATTTAAATTCATACCGTGCCGTGTAGTGCCGCTATCTAAATTGATGTAATATTGCTGGTTCCGCATGTAAATATGTTCATCTATGGCCTTGAAAAAGCAACTAAATCCATGTGCAAAACAAATAATCTGTTAATGTTAAAAGTGGTGTCCTCATGAGTTCTAGTAGTATGTAGAGAACTCTCTTAATAGCGTTTTAAGTTTTCTCAAGCGGTTTACGTTTGCAGGTATCTAAATCTTTATATTTAGTGCTTTACAAGTATATACAAAGTGGTTTCATCTCTGTTGGTGGGTGAGCCCAGGCTTCATACATTTTTGCCCTTGAATTTCTTTGGCAACTTGATTTTTTTTTTGTTGAAACCCATTCTACTCACTTAACAAATAGCAGCTTTAAAAATATTGCTCCTCGTTCATTGCAATTGGTAGTAGTTTAGTAGTTCGTAGGTTATTAGAGTATACACAGTCACTCACGCACATACAGTACAATAAACAAAGCTGGTAGGAATCATAACCCTTCCTTACTGTTGTAGTCGCGTAAAAGAAGAAAAAAAACCTTCGTGTCTAAATACTGTGGCATTTAAAAGAATGCCATTAAAATGGTACCAGTAAACCAGTATTGTCTAAAAATATCGTAATTATTGATTCATTTTTAGGTTTTTTTTTAATGGTAAGTTTTCGAAACGTGTTCGTACAACGTAGCAGTAGTGCGTAGCAAACAAAAACTAGGGCTATCTGCTTATAATTACATTTAGATACCGTATATCCTGCTGTATTTAATTAGTAAAATGCAAAAACGATCACTATGATTACATGAAAACAATCAAATTAAATGTGTTAATTTGTCCGTAGAAGTTTAACTACATTATAAAGTAGGTTGTTTTTGTATTGTGCTTCAGATATTTTTCTTATACTCTTTAGCACTTTATTTCTGGACTATAAAGGCAGATAGCTTGTTGGATTCGGTATCGCAGACTGATTTTTCCAGCAAGATTTGCTTATATAAGTAAATAAGCTAATTATAAAAAGCATGATAAATAAGCTAATGATAGCATGTACTAGTTGACATGGTCCATTATAACCTACCTCTGTAGCCGCTTTTTATGATACGCCTTTTTAAGCGCTTTCGCAAAGAGATTTGGATGACTGCCTATGTGTGCTTTGTAACCTCAAATTTTAATTTGCGAGGTGCGAGGCTTGTACTGTAGCATGGCACGTAGCATTCTGCGTTCCGTAGGTACTTCGTAGTGTGCTGCGTAGCAAGCTGTGTAGCCTGTTGCGTAGCTTGCAACGTAGCGAACTACATACTTATACCGTAGCAAGCAGCGTAGCGTGTAGCCTTGGATGTACCGTAGTGTGGTATACTGTGGTGTGTTTCTTGGTGTTTCTCTTTTACGATGACATGCTACTTTTTATGCTTCGATGCTGATGGATCTTGAGTTTATTGGTAAACACATGTACACTTGACTAAAAGGATGAATAAGATTTCTTCTTATCTGCTGAATTTCCGTATAGTTAAAAGCCCTGTTTTGGAACATTATTAAGAGTTCCGAAGTAACATTACCTTGCGTAACTTCAATTAAGTAGTTTATCTTCCAACCAGGTTTAACAAAACTAAAGTCCATTCATGAAAAATGTACTACATGTACCGGTCATTCAACTTGCCAGTAGGGAAAAACCTCATCATTACTTTGATCGTAGCCGAGAAGTAATAAAAAACCGGTAAAGAGCGAATCGGAGGAATCCGCCACCGAGGATTCGTACCTTGGTAGGAAAATTTAATTTTATATGATTAAAGTTTTTATTCTATTTTCAAATTATTATTATTTTGCGTTCGCATGACTAATTTTTGTTAAAAGATTTTGCTGCTTACTAGAGAAATGCTTTCAGCTGTCTGCATCTCCCACATAGCTTTCCATTATTCCCTGTGTGTTGCTTTTCCGGAATTGTCAATCCCTCTTTACTAAAAAGGATAAATGTAAAACTGTGATGAATAAATCCAGCACAGTATCTCATATTTTTACGAACATTTTTATCACAAATCCGATACTATGCGGTTTAAAAAAATAATAATTAGTGAATCCTAATGAAGTCCCTTTCATATGATACCCCATTTGTTACCCCACTTCAGCTCCTATTACAAAGGAAGAAAACCCACATATTTTTTTTTCAATACTTTAAGTTGCTATTATGGATCCTTTAAAAATCAGATGCGACATACATATAAGAAATTGACAGACGAAGTCACACTGTAAGGTTTCTTGTTTATCACTTTGGTAAGGAACCTTTTTTGTTTTTAAGGATTTATCTTGAATAAAGTCAACTATAAAAAGTATATAAAGTTATTTTTTTCCTTGCGGAAGTAAATTTTTCCGGAAAAAATAAAGTTTTTATTAATTCCTTATACCAACAACAACAATTTTCTGTTGCGTTGCTCTTTCATTTGTCAGAAAACTTGTTAGTTTGTCTTAATTTTTGCATCTGTGTCAGATAGACAGACAAAGTCTCACCATAAGGGTAAAGGAACTTCCTTTTTAGGATTTCAGTACTGAACCCTAAATACGTGTTTGCCCTTTAAATAGCTAGAACTTTGGTCAAGATCATAATATATGTGTGGACTAAGTAGAAATTGGAAAATCTATTTTACTTACAAATCGATTTGAATTAAATTGTACGATTTACTAATCGTACAATTTAATTTAATTTCAGTTAATCGTTAATAACGTGTCTGCTTCGAAATTCTTTTAAATTCTAGGTCGTGACGTTAGATATTGTAATAAAAGTGATGCTTCATGATCATCAAGCTATATTAGTCCACTGCTGGACATAGCCCTCTCCTAATGAGCGCCATAGCGCCCTGTCTTCAGCTTGCCGCATCCAGCATCTGCCTGCAGTCTTTCGCAGATCGTCGTCCCATCACCTGGTCAGAGGGCGTCCTACACTACGTTTGCTGAGTCGCGGTCTCCACTCAATATATGCTTTTTATTTCTGTTCATCTTATTTTTTTTGGAAATGTATAGTACTCGTATTTTAAAATTAGAACGAATTGGATAGGCAAATTAGTAGATATAATGTATATCTGTATATATCATCATCATCATCATCAGGCTATACTAGTCCACTGCTGGACATAGCCCTCTCCTAATGAGCTATATATATCTGTATATATATAATATATATATACAGATATACATTATATCTACTAATTTGATTTCTAGTGATGAAGCACAAACATATCATATATATTATATATGATATGTTTGTGCTTTCATCACTTGCTCAAAACTACGGTAAATTATATATGTATGACTTTAATGAATTTCGGCATCGTGAATGTTTATATGCATGAACAATATATTTATTAAGAGGACACTTTCAATTTGTGCAACCTTGACTTTTCCAGTTCTATCTGCCATTTCTTACGATCTGAGCTCGCGGATGTAATTGCGGGATCAGCTAGTAATTAATTATTTCTTAGATATAATCTTTCTTCGTGGCTTAAAAAGCGGGATGGAAATCTTTTAATATACCAAATATTCTTTGCATATCTTCACCGGCTTTAAATTTGGAGCTTTTACATACAGACTGCAAAATGTTTCAAGATTATATTATCTATTTATTACAAGCTAAAGAGCTTGTAATGACTGAAGACAATGAAGGTAATAAAGATTACCTTGCAATGTACGTGTGTAAGTTGTCGCCAAAATTTACAAGCCATTTTTCGACTTGTTGTTATTATTTCATTTTTAAATGTTATAGTATAAAGTCTTCATAATATTATAATTACAACGTTGAAAGTATGTAAAGGTAGACTTTTTGCACTAAATCGAATACTATTTTTTGTGGCCTGAATTGCTTTAATTTTAAATGCCAACATATTCAAATTAACTGTTAAATCTCTATAAATGCAAATGATGTAGCCTTGTAGTGTTACAAAAACTCTAATTGAATTGCAAGTTTTGGTGGTGATATTGCTAGAAACTTGAAGAGTGCTTCTTAAAAGAATGCTTCTCCGAAGATTAAAAAAAAATATCATGTTTGTGTATACTCCTACCTATTACCGATCTTACCTATATCATCATCATCATCATCATCCTCCTGCCCTTATCCCAATTTATTTGGGGTCGGCGAAGCATGTTTTCTTCTTCCATACATCTCTATTTGCCGTCATCTCATGGGTCACCTCTTTTCTTGCCATATCCTCTTTCACACAATCCATCCATCTTTTCTTTGGTCTTCCTCTACTCATGTAACCCTGCACATTCATACTCAAAACTTTCCTCACAACATGGTCCTCATTCCTTCGCATCACATGCCCATACCATGACAACCGATTTCCACACAACTTCTCGGTCACAGGCGCCACTTTAAGACTTCCTCTAACATACTCATTTCTTATTCTATCCATTCGCGTAACACTACACATCCCCCTCAGCATTCTCATCTCAGCTGTATGTAACTGCCTTTCATTCATGCCTTTTGCGGCCCAACATTCTGATCCATACAAGACAGCAGGTCTAACCATTGTTTTGTAAATCTTCCCCTTAAGTTTAAGTTACCTATACTTATCTCAATTAAATTCAATGCATTCTTTGTTTTCTTTTTGTAGGTACAATTCTTGTTTGAAGGACTGAGTAGTGGTTGGAAGGAGTAGATAGATTTGCTGGTGTAGTTATTGTACGTCGAGGAATTATAAAAAGATCGAATTAAAAAAAACTTAGCGACTAATGATGATATACTGTTTTAATAGCTTGAGCGGTATGAATTTGGGTAAGCGAAAAATTTGAATAAACTAACGATAAATATAATATTAAAATCCAGAACGAGCTTACAAAAAGTGGGTTGTGATTAATCCATTTCAGATATTAAAATTCTAGAATTGTTGGGTTTTGCAACGTAATTTCTGGAATGCGATGTTTGTGCCGCCAACGTTTGACAGTTGTCATCACTGCACACCACACCGACTTAATATACAGAATAACAACATCACCACATGGAGAAAGGTGTTGTTGTTAGGATAACTTAGGACAAGAGTGAGCAGAGCGAGCTCGAGACTTGGGGCATTCCCTTGGATACCTTAGACCTTGCAAACAGAAATAGGAGCCTCGCGAAGCGGGGCTTCGTCAACATAGCCTTGTTACTCAGATTTTTTGGGATATGGTTTTTGCCATAAGCTTGAAATTGAAGAGTACCTATTTAGTAAATGATATTAATGTTTGTAAGTTGCTGTTCTGTTGATTTCTCGTCACTCACAGTCAGTCGCTCACTTAGTAATACCATAGCTTAAATTAATTATTTTTGTCTCTTAAAACTTTAATTTACGGTCACTCGTTTAAATACTAACCTGGCAAGACTTTGGCTGCTTGTTCTGTTTATGCCAGCGGGGATTGCATAAAACTGACATTTACAATACAACAAATAGAAACTGCGACGACTATTTCAAATAACAATTTAATACATGTTTCGACAAAGGTGTTTGCTGACGTCAATTGGCGCAAAATTTTATAAAATATTTTTCGTGTTGATTTATTCAGAAAAGCTCGAGTTTTTTACTATAGGTATAACATCGACGACGTCTGATCTTTTGATTTCTATTGGAATTTTTCCTTAATTTATTTATGGATGGACAGCAACGACGACAACTTCGAGATATTTTGTAGGTAAGTTGTTAACAATAATTAAAAAGAGCATGCTCAGATGGTTGGGTCACGTTGAGAGGACGAATGAAAGACGACTTACAAAAGGTAGGGTAGGTAGGTAGGTAGGTAAAGGTAGTAGGAAACGTCGGGAGAGGACGTCTTAGAACGACATACACTGACCTTATTGTGTATGTTGTTGTAGTGATGTTATTTAAAAAGTTCAGGTGCGTAATACTTGCAACCGGTGGTGTGTGTGTATGATCAGATGTATGAACGCGAGCGATGCGAAAGGAGTATGTAAGGATCGTAGCGGTTGGCGTTCTGTGTGGAAAAAGGCGTGAGATTATGTATGTATGTAAGGATCGTAGCGGTTGGCGTTCTGTGTGGAAAAAGGTGTGAGATTATGTATGTATGTCATTTCTTCCAGAATTAAAAAATATTATTCATCGCTAACTTTAGTCTATAAGCGTTTATATAGTATAGGCTACTTTCCGTTTGAACATAATCAAAAAACTAATACTTATTCGAATTCGCATCCGCGAATCTTGGAGTTGGAAATCGAACACGCGTTACCTACAGCACTAGTACTTATGAATTCCGCAGTGCATTAGTTTACTTTTATCAATAATATTCGTAATCTGTGTTGAATGTTTAGTAAGTATTGCTTTCTCGTTGCTTGTTGGTCTAGTGATCGTAAACACGACTGCTAAACATGTTTTGGATTCGATTCTAGGGTCGAGCAATATGATATTGGGATTTTTCATTAGGGATTTCTCAGTATCAGCCCGAAGTCTGGATGTGGGCCCGGTTTATGGCAATAGGCTCACCCCCTATTACATAGCACTTCAAAACATAACAAATGAAATGTGGGTGTACAGTAGATACACCTCAGTCCAACCCTTCGGGGAAACACAGGCGAGATGTTATGTGTAGTGTAGTTACATAATTAGAACTACAAATTAATTGGATGGCAAAAGAGTATGTTTGTATATTCTATGTAGATTACTTAGGGACTCATTTAAACCTTAATAAAATTTTAAGACAAGAAAAATAAATATTCATTAACAAGAAATGAAATTTGAAAGTGAACTCACAGGTATCCTTCTTAATTTTAGTGCTCAAGATGATACTGTGACGTTATAAATTTGGGAAAACATGTTTTGAAATACATACTTTAAAAAAGGCTAGGCTTGAAAGGCTCATTCACGATGCCGTAGGTACAAATAAATGATCAACAGACTACTCGCACGTGTGATGTACATACAGACGCTCCATTTTGTGTATAAACGATAAAACACCTAGACCTACTAACTAACTAGCACCTCGTTCTTACTAAAACATATTTTTCTACATTTGAACGTTTTAAATTATATTTATCATAAAATTAACTCGCAAAAAATAGGCCAAGATATATGAATATATTAATTATATTATGAATATTTAAGGTACATTTTTGATGTTTAATTCATGATCAAGAACTCCTACGCAGGTTTATCCGTGGGCCGGATACGCACGGAGCTGCGGAGTAAACGTAACGTACCTATATTTTTAAAATACTTGTTTCTCACTTAATATTATGTTAGGAGCGATTTAGTTTGCAGATTTATTAATATCTATACATACTAAAGATGTGTGATATGTATTTACTAAGTGTATGTTATTATTTTCATTACTAAAAATGGTGAAAAGTGAGGAAACCTGGAGTAATGATTAATATAAGTCTGAAATGGCCAACCCTGCAGTGGGACAACCTTATTTATTAATACTCGTACCTTCTCTGTATGAGAAGAGGCCTTTGCCCTGCAGTGGGACATTGGCAGGCTGGTATACCGTAATGCGAATTGTGATTATCGCATAAATTCAACCCAAAATATTTAAAGATATTTAGTTTATGTCGTGCGTTAGTGCTAGGGCATCTGGTGTACTATGACATGACCTACGTACCTACTAGCTGAAATCTTTCAAAAGAATCTATCTTTTCTTCACGTTTTCAAGTGGGTTACTCAATACTCAACACGTTTATTGCATTCCACAATGTGAACTTAGGTGGTAGGTTGTACATACAATAGTTTTGGAGCATTGTGGGCCCTGTCGGGCATAACAATATAAAATTCAAAATTAGGAGGAGGGCTATTATAAATATATTTTTTTTACAATTTCCATATTAATCTACTCTTTCGTTTTGTGTAGGTAGGTTCCAATAAATATACCTAATTATGTTTCTAAATGCACTTATCGAAAAGTATCTAACCTGCCAGTACAATCTGCGTACAAGTATGTGTGTGTATACTTTGCAGTTAGAGACTCTGTCATATAAATCTCACATAAGCAAGCATGTAGAAATGTGGCCTTAAGGATGTGTATGGTATGCAGATTATCAGCAACCTTCTCAATGCTAACAACGACATGCTGCAATATGTTCGCAGAGCGTGGTAATTATAATACCATGAACGTACATGGCATCTATCATTAGGAGGCCTGTGGGCAGTCGTTATAGGTGATATTTTTGGTTAATTAAATTAGACCAAGTTCAGTGTATAATATTTAAACCAACGTTTTTATTGTGGTGTCACATTCAGTTGACAATGTGTTTAATTATTGGATGCGACAAATGCTCAGTGCTCATGTAAATATTCGATAATTTACTATCTGTTTTTCGCGACATTTTCGGCCATTTTTCAGCCTTTGATACTCAGTAATACATTATTACATACATTATGTCTGACAAAAAGCTACAGCTTTTTACAAGTGAAAGAGTTTTTGTAATCGGATTACCTAAGAGCTTCAGAGATAACGTCCTACTAACAAAAAAGCAAATATATTTATATCAGTTTGGAAAGATTGTTTTATTGTTCCTGTTTTGATTTTTTGTAACTGTAGCCTACAAGTAGGTATCTATGAGACAACAGTGGTCAGGGACCTAAAGAAGGGTACGCGCCGTTATCAAGCTTTTAATCCACAAGCAGAACCCTGTGAGATTCCATATTGTCAAGCCTCTTTTATTAATGGCTGAAACTGTTATAATCTAAGGACGATTACTAGGATGATGGCCGCATTTTTTTTTAAACAAGTCATTAATAAATGTTTGACCAAGAACTTGTTGAAAACAAGTAAAAAATACAGCTACTTTTAAAGAAAAAACTAGACAAGTGCGAATCGAACTTGCGTAGAGAGGGTTCCGTTTGATCAATATGTTTTTTTTTTCAATCTGGTTCGAAACAAATTGTTTGTGGTAACAAAATATATATTCGATTGTTGAATTCTGTGTTGTCGTAGATATTTGACTACGCGGACTTTGACCGAGTGATAGGAGATATTCTGACATTTCGTTTTTAGTTATCCCAAGGACAATCTTAACATTGTAGTTGAAAAATATGATCTCAAAATTCATTCCATTTTCAGTAAACAAGGGAGAGATAGTGTGAAAGAAAGGAGTTTAATAGAGACTGCGACCTCGGTGCTTCTTCTCAGAATAGTCATGTAGGCAAACACCGAGCTAATCTAAATTCAATTTATTAATTAAATGTGTAAATGTGTATTTTAGAACCTATTTACAGAAATTAATAAATATCAAATAATAATGGTATTTTTTAATCAATTTATTTGCTGAAATCACTTTGAAACTCTTTATTGTATAATTATTAAAACATTTCATATGTCACAATTATCATTTGATATGTCACAAGTTATAGTTTGAAAAACTTTTTTTATTAAATCAATAATTAATCAGCCCCAAAACTTACTTTAATGTACGAAAATTCATATATGAAAGTTACACGTCCATGCTTGGCTTATAGAAATTCATATGTGTACCAAATTTCAACTTAATAGGTCAAGAAGGTTCAGAGTAAATTTTCTGTGACAGACGAACAGACAGATAGGCACATGACAGATCATAGAAGGGTTTCCATTATTTCATTCAGACAACCAAGCGGATACCCCACTTTCTAAGGTTGATGACCCTGAACTCATTAACGTTAAAATATAAGCTTAAGCTACAACACATCAATAACAACATTTTTATAAAAGCCTTATTTTAATTCAAACAAAAGACGCTCGCGCTTAGTAATTTCGATGTAGTTCGTGGCCTACAGTAAAAAAACCATTTAATTAAAGAGAAACGGGAGTGACAGAACCTTAGTTCCTACAATAAACTTGATAATCCCGAATGGAGTGTCATTGGAATCACTGACTGGCTTTTAGCTTGGGTACATGACCATTCTTATGTGCTTAAAAGTGTCCACATAATAAAACAAACAAAATTTCAAAAACGTCATCATCTAGGTAACTTTATCTTGCGGCGGCCGCCAGCAAACAAGGAGAGTTCCTGGTATCTAATGGATGGTCACCCATCCACGGACCGGCGTCAGCAAGCGTCGCTTCACTTAGAAGATCGACCCGTCCGGCTGTTATTACTTAGTTACGAGTTCTTAAATTTGAACTGATTTCAAACGACGTTTTAAAAACGTAACAAAATTTAACTATTCGCAGTAATTAAAAAATCAAGAAAAAAAAGGTAATATCAAAGAAAAAATCCTGTGCAATGTAGAACATATAAAATCCTGTTAAATGTAAATATTTCCCTTTTGAAAGTTGAAACAAAGAACCTTATTCAAACGAAACTAAATAAAGCATAAAAAAATAGAGATTGTCGATGTATTGATTAAACAAAATAAAGATGCAAAAGTCAATGTCAGATTTGACCGACGACGCTCTCCCGATCATCCGTGTCAAGAAAATAAATAAAGCATTTTGTGGTGCTGGTTTTTTGGCTGCACAGTATACGGAGGAGGCTTCGTTAAGTTGTCATATCGATACCTTGTTGATACCATAGGTATTTGACAATTACAGATAGAGCACGCATTGTGCAGACATTGATGGCTCGACGCCCTTATCTCGGACTCAGTTGGTGATTGTGACGTCGAATAGCGCAGTGATATATACCGGTGGAATGAGCGCGCGCGAACATTACTAGTGTAAAAGTGCCCCGTGGTTGCCCACGCGCAGTTCGCGCCGCCCGACTTGACTTGCGCTCGCTACTTTACT
The DNA here is from genome assembly GCA_905147745.2 of Phlogophora meticulosa. NCBI lineage: Eukaryota > Metazoa > Arthropoda > Insecta > Lepidoptera > Noctuidae > Phlogophora > Phlogophora meticulosa. The sequence goes on along the minus strand of LR990520.1, from coordinate 11,670,074 downwards.
ATAGCGATACTGCATTGCTTCAAACTAGTGTCTTTTGTGTATACTTGTGCTGGAGCGTTTGCTAAGCCGGTAAGTTGTGATTTTTATTGTATATTATATATATTGTATATGATATTACTAGTACCGAAAATAATTATAAAAGAGTTTTCCAGTAATTTTTCATGTCGGAGGGAAATAGTGGCGTTTGTAGTTGTTTACAACAAGGTAAAAACACGAATAAAAATTTCCTTCTGAACATAATCCGCAAAAAGATGGTTCTGTGTTGTTCTGTGCCATCATTTTGTATAATATTTATGTTTGCTTTCTTGACATAATCTATTAAGTACTAAGTATTTACAAGTTCAGTGCCATCACTGGAAGGTATCGATTTATTTGATTACGTGAGCACAAATATAAGTAGATAGTATTTGGAAGTCGAAGCACCCCATTGTATCTTTTTTGGTATGGTATTTAAACCCAGTCTGTAGAATCGCAAAATTACAGTTCACAGAGACATGAAGATCCCGAAAACCCATAAAAACATTTATTTTATATTTTGCTTATTATATTTATTTAGCCTGTACGCCTTGATAAAACTTAAATCGGACTATTCTTAGTTTGTACAGGCGCATCATAAAAAATAAAATAAATAATACCTACGTAGGAGATAGGACAAAATCTTCTTAGGTAGGTAGGTATGGATGAATATGAATAATCCAACCGTCGCGTAGTTAAACATGCGTAAATATCTAAAACAAGGACACCTTAAAAGTAAGAAAAATTATTCACTTTTTACGTTTGTATTGCGAAAAGTATTTAATGTTTATGACATTGATATGCAAAATAGATTTAAATTTGACTAAACTTGATATTAACGAAGACTTCTAGTGATTAAACAAGCAGATAAAAGTAATTAAAATATCACAAGTATTCTGTTTTCATGTCTTTAATATATTTAAACGATCGTGAGGAATACCACATAAATAGAAGATGTGGAATGTTGTCGATAGATATAATTCTAGAGAACACGATATTGACCCATGTTTTATTTATGAAAGGTATTAAATTATTAATGATGGTCATTAAAGTCATAAGCTCCCGGTCAAGAACGATCAAGGTAGCGAGCGAGCCCTAGCGTGAGGTCGAGGTACTTATTCAATTCTATTCCTTCATTCAGTTACAATGTTTCGCGAAAAAAAAATCTTGAGGAAATATTTTTCCAGGTATATAATGAGGAAAATTTCCAAAGGTAATCAAGATGGTATTATTTCATGGTATTAGCATTACAGGACGTGTTTACTCACAGGCTTTGTTTGTTATAAACAACTAGGTACTTGTAAGTGTAGGAAGCAATAGAACAAAGGTTTACGTCTGCCGTGTTACAGAATGATAGTTGTCTTGCTTATTGCGAATACTTTGCTCATTTTTACTCTGATCGATATGTAATTATTTAAAATAGGACCACCAACAACTTTTACATTGTACATTCATTGGTAAAAGCTCATAAGTAACAGGTCTTATGTATTAACCAATCATAGGTAAACACCACATATTTTATTAATAGGCGAATCTAAACTTGGGATCCCTTTTCAAGAATATAATGCGCACGGAGTAGTGTGAGATTTGGCATCGTTGAAGGTTAAATTGAGAGGATGTGCGAAAAAACCCATGATGTAGTTACAATAACTCACTCTGCACGACCTTGACATAAAGTCCAGTCTCTAAATAGTTGAGCCTTCGCGAAAAAGAATTGTTTCCAAAAAGTTATCTGGTTCCATAAATCTTTTCCCATAATGTTGCCACACCGTTGTCGCAAGACCATTTGGTACCCTAAGGCCAGCTTTGAATTTATTTGTGAACTTATTTATCTGTATCTCCATTCAAGTCAGCACCTCAACATTGAATAATGGGAAAATTAAGTCTTAAGTTTCCTTCAGAACATGAAATGGTTTACATTACACTTTCCATATTTACGTTATTGTTGGAACGGCAAAGTGTGTACTTCAGTCCTCAGATCTTTAGGATCTGTAGGTCAGTGGGACCGTATCTAATCTTGGGTTTTCTATGTGAAAGTTTCTTATGGTGTTTTAAGTACTAGTACCATTATCATTTGTCACGCTTCTTCAGTCATAGCCCTCTTAACTTGTTGACGTGAACATCTTGAGCTACCTTTCGAACTGAGCATCATTTAACGATGACTGCGCATTTATTGTGTACAATAGAAATAAGTGTTATGGCAATATCATGCTAATAAAACAAATATGAAATAACAACTGCTGCCCACACGAATCAATATTGATATTTATGAAAAGCATAATTATTTAAATCTATTCTCTTATTGATCGGTGCAAAGATTACAAAATTTCACATAGGTTAAATAGACCTTCACCTTTTGTTCGTGACCTTTGAATTTGTTTTATATCATATCATTAACTGTTTGATGTGACTGTTTTAATTAAAATATCGTAATCTTTGTGAGGTACTAAGAAACCTGACGGTAGGACGCGACTCACGATCCTTCTGCCTTCATTGCTGCATAAACTGCAGGAGTGTCTGCATCTAACAAGGTGTTATATCTACTTATATCCAGCCAGAGATGTAGCAATAACGATATGATATTATCACTCGTGACGTTCCACCAGTTTTATTTTGGACAATAATTTCATCATGGATGGCAACCATTTCCGAACGTTGTTACCAAGTACTTGTTAAGTGAATGAATAAACTTACGAGATGAATTGCAAATCTACAGTTTTCTTAATAGCAGTGGGCGCGTGTTTATAAAAACCGGCCAGAAGCTATTGATTTGTTTAAAAATCATAAAATAATTATCTAAGCACAGTTAGGTTAGTAAATAATTAGATAACCCTATAATTGGAAAATTTTATGGAGCACTAGCACTTCGCCCGCGATTTCACTCGCGTCAATTTCGTACTTTTCCCGTTGAACTTAAACATCCCCTCAACCCCTTTATAGCGTAGTTTTGAAATTAATAATAGCCTTATAGCACTCAGGAATAATGTAGTTTTCTAACAGTGAAAACACTTTTGGAATTGGATCATCAGTTCCGGAGATTACCCCTTACATACAAACTCACAAACAAATTTTACCTCTTTATAATATTAGGTCTTTACCTATGAAATTGCCGTTCTGCAGTACTGGCCATTTCAAATCAAAATATTTTTTGTTTGGCTAAGAATTCTAATTTCAAATTAATTTTATTTTAAAAACATGGATTTTTTTTTCCAAAAGTAGTCATTTGTTTATTGATTAGTGTTACATTTTCATCGCATTTAAATCTTTTTCGTCATCATGGATACGTTAAAAATTCGAGTAATTATGGAATATGAGTACCGTCGTGGCAGCAACGCGGCACAAGCGGCACGCAACATCAACGACGTTTACGGAGCTAACACTACAAACCAACGCACTACCTGTTATTGGTTTGCTCGCTTCCGTTCTGGAAATTTCGACCTGAAAAATGAACCTCGCGGTCGTCCGAAGACTTTGGTCGACAATGACGAATTAAAGGCGATTGTGGAAGCTGATGATACACAATCTACGGCTGAATTAGCAGCAGCTTTCGAAATTAGCGTCAAAACAATATTGGTCCATTTGCGTCAAATTGGCAAGGTAAAAAAGCTTGACAAATGGGTGCCCCACGAACTCAATGATCGCCAGCGCGAAGTACGCGTCGAGACGTGCCTTGCACTGCTCAACAGACACACAAATGAAGGAATTTTGAACCGCATTGTTACCTGCGATGAAAAATGGATTCTGTTTGATAACCGCAAGCGCTCAGCAAGTTGGTTGGATCCTGGTTCAGCACCTAAACAATGCCCTAAACGAAAACTTACCCCAAGAAAAGTGATGGTCACTGTTTGGTGGTCTAGCGCCGGTGTGATTCAACACAGCTTCTTACCAAACGGGGTGAGCATTACTGCAGATGTGTACTGTGAAGAATTGAACACAATGATGGAGAAGCTGGCACATCTCCAACCAGCATTGGTCAATCGCTCGTCTCCGCTGCTCCTGCACGACAACGCGCGACCTCATACTGCACAGCAGACGGTCTCCAAGTTGCAAGAACTGGGGTTGGAAGCTCTCCGTCATCCGCCCTACTCACCAGACCTTGCGCCTACAGACTACTACTTTTTCCAGAATTTGGATAACTTCTTGGCGGGAAAAAAATTCAATACCCGAGAGGCAGTACAAAATGCCTTTGAAGAATTTGTTGCCTCCCGTCCAGCTGATTTCTTTAAGAAGGGCATCAATAAACTGCCACTGCGTTGGCAAAGATGCATTGATTGCATGGGTGATTACTTCGATTAATACAAATAAAAAATACATGAAAAAAATTCATTTAAATTTTTTCATACAAAACGGCAATTTCATAGGTAACCTATTATTAGTATACAAATATAGATATTCACAACGATTTCCTTCCATGCGTCATCCTTGGGAAAACCTTTTTAGATTTTCACATCACTTTTTATGGACCAAAAATGTCTTCCTCTCACGTAGCTAGAGTTCCATCTCAGATATACTGTCATATAATATGTGTCGAGTAGTGAGAGATAATATCTATTTAACCCTTTTAGCTATTACTTAATCCCATGCAAAAAAAATGTAAGTTTCCTTCATTCACTTAAAAGATTTTTATAACACAGTGCAAACATATTTACTTATCTTCAAATAGATTTACGAATTATTATTATTTAATAGGTAGGTATATCTACCTCATTAATGACCTGTTAATAGTAAGTATTTATGCTGTTTATTATTTTACGTCGCGGTTTATGATTTCGTTATTTGAAGTAGGGATGCAGCGTAGGCTGTGGTAAAAAGAACATTATTTGAACATAATTTAGTAAAAAAAAAAATACCTGGTATCCCACCGCACGCACTCACCTCAAAGCGTTTCACAAGTGGGTCTGAGGGGCTCATGGCTTAGAAATAACGGGTGGAATGAAAGTTAAACTACGCTTGCAGAGGTTGATCCGTGGATGGTTGATCGTCAATTAAATAACTAGACCCCTCTGTGCCTCGGAAAGTACGCTAAGTCGTTGGTCCTGGTCATTCATCATTCAAAAAAAGGAAAGTCTGACAACCAGTCTTATCAAAGTGCTGTGTGGGATAGATACGCAGCAGCTCCATGCAAAATACTTTTATTCAGCTGCCTGAAACCATCCTGATATAAAAGAATTACAGTATGCAGAAAGGTTCATCTATTCCACATCATGAATTTGAATTTACTATTACAAATGCTCATTACGATAAAAGATCAAAAGTGTAAAGTCAAAGGAATGGATGTTCATCCTTTTTTTTTCACTACAACTCTTAAGTGTTCCGAAATGGTATAATTATCATTATTTTAACGAAAAAAAAACACTTTACATCTCGGCTCAAAGATGCTATAGGTTAGAGTTAATTAGCAATGATTTTATCATTGAATTCGTACAAACTTTAATGTTGTATATGTATAGCTTTGACCCTCATAATGACAGTATCATTAACAGGGTCAAAGCTAAACAATCATTTACGTAAATTTATGATGTGTACATTTTTTAGCATCTTTGTCACAAGATGAGAATGCAAAAAATAACTTAAATTAAATTTGTACACAATGCTTGGTCAGTTCTTAAAAATAAAATAAATAAATATTGCTGGACAATCCACACAGCATCATCTAGCCCCAAGCTAAGCAGAGCTTGTGTTATGGGTACTAGATGACTGATATACTTAATACAATACATTACATAGATAGATATTTTTATTATATATACTCGTAGCAAATACCCAGAACACCCGGAACAAATATTTGTAGATCGTACAAACATTTGTCCCAAGGCGGGAATCGAACCCGCAACCTCTTGCGTCGCAGGCGGACCTTCGCCCGCCGCGCCACAACGGTCGTCTTAGTTTCGTGAGTTTACCAGAATGCAATTGTGTATCAAATTAATTAGATGGTGTTACTTGGAAGCGTGAAAAGCTTTTGTTTATTAGTGTTTGTGCTAATGTAGGCAACTAAGGATTTATTTAAAATATATAGGGTATTATCAACCTTGTGTAAAAGGCAATAAGAATGTAAACAAAGAATAAATAAAGTTACATTCATAATAAACAAGACGCACTTACATTCATCAAATCAATAAGTAGAATGCACATATATATGTACATACTTAATTATGTTTAACTAACTCTTTGTGAAGTGTTTACTCTGTGGAGTGTTCACAAACCTATCAACCTACTGCTCATCATTATAAAAAATAGAAAATTAAATGATTACTTTAATCATAAAACATAATAATTAAGTACGTAGACTATCTTAGTTTTACAGTAACATCAACTAAACAAATATCGTCTGTTTATTCAATGATTAACTATTTGAAAGACTTTTGTTATACTAATACCACAACTTAAATGATTTATGATCATGATGTCAATAATATTCGTTCAAAGTGATTCTTTACAATTTAATCATTTTTACAAGCCATTAAATAATGTTTAACAAATATTACTAAATTAACTGGATAATCACTGGATAAACATATGCGTCTTATACGCATCAGTGTATCCACTGATTTAATTTAGTAAACCGACAATGGAAAAATAAATAAGAATTGCAAGTTATTCTTCATTTGTGGTTTTCGAAGTACAAAATCAAAATATCACACAAATGATAATTTGATTTGTTTGGAATTTAGTTGAACTTGTGGAAGTACTGGTTCTTGTGGAAGAACGTGTGGATTACTAACAAGATTGTACACCTGAATTATCCAGGCCTCGCTGTATTTAATGGATTCATTAGTCACTACTTTGTTTAATGATATATAATTACCAATGGAAATTATCATGTCGTTTTATGACGGACGGTCGGAAACTTGAGGAAAACATTTTCCAAGTCCGAAGGTTATGTTTACATAGACACATACATTATGATGACATTGAACTTAGCACGCTTATGTTGTTAGCTAAACTATTATACCAACACCTAAGTGTTTGCGATTCTTTTTGAAAATACATGGCTTTAGAACAGTTTAAAAATCAACAAGAACATAGTAAATTAGCTTGGAACATCCTGGAAGATGTAAATATTGCATCACGGTTAGATACTTATCCGGCGTATTGGTCAGCTGGGCTAGGAGTTTCTTAAGCGGAGCTGATTGATAGATAAAACGTGAAGGTTTAGAACGTGAGCCATCTGCTCGTATCTCCTGATTTACACATGGTTGCTGCCGTGTGTTTGTACATGGTTGTAATATTTTATGCCTGTTTACCTATTGTTTCTACGTAAGTAAATATATTTGCTGAAATTGCAATGTTTTTTGTCCTAATCAAATTTAACTATCTTATCTAGCTTTTAAGTAACGACCATCTTGAATTGTTGATGATTCTGCTCATGTACGTCGGCTAAAAAACTATAAACAACAACGTTACTAGTTTTTAAAAGTCTGCATTACTCGTGATTACCAATCCATTTAACAGTAGATAGACGCAGTTCGTAATAGTTTGTACGATGAAGGGATAATTACTATTGGCACGATATTGAACTTGTCGCGACTGACGGGAGCAGGCTGAATGCATGCCTGTCTGTGTCAAGTGCCGTGGTAGTGTCGCAAGCGAGCGGTAAGTCCTCGCGTCTCGCAACACAACCGCGCAGGCGCTGCTATTACCGCTGTTGCAACTGGAAGCCGCCCGCGCACCTCCCACACCGTATTCCGGAGATACATTTTTAGTTCTCACAGATAAGTGAAATTGCGAACTGTGCATATTGTTGGGTCACCGAAAGTGCAATTAGATTATAAATTAATTAAGAGGTTATTTTATATGATTGTCCGTATTCCACTACTGCACATCGTATCGTCTTCGTCTTTTGTCGTCGTATTACGGTCAGCAAATCATAAATGATATATCACGCTATGAATATTCAACTTTTTAACTACCAGTGTGGCACTGACATAATATTTTAATGTGGTTTTATTATCCCAAATAAGCTCATATATTTAAAATGTTTTCAGCAACCTTCTTATATTTTACTCATTATAAAGTGTGGTAGATTATTACAGCATATAAAAATGCAAAATAAATAAATAAAACTGTAACCAACCATGAAGTTATAATATATTCACAGTAAACAACAAAGACCGGGCGGCGCATTAAGAGTGCTTTGCATTCCGCGTGTCTATGGTTCTAAAAATATAGGGACAATGACTCAAACATTACGCTATGGTACACCAGTCGTTATTCTGTGCAAAGATATGTAAGATAATTATATCACTCATATTTTGACAGTTTGACTGGTGCGGTGCGTGCTTTCATTTTGCATTACGGCATGAGTGTGATACTAGTAACTTGTATATTTCAGATATAGGTAACTTAAAATACGAGTATTATTCGTTCTGCGTAACTTAAAGATCTAACAGAAAACGGTATCATATAGGTTTTTTTTATCAAAGTTCTTTTCTGCTCTTGTCGTTATGTATTCATCATCCCTTAGAAAGCATAGTTCGTCTGTTTTTACTACCCACATAAATTATTTACTGAATCAAGTCTGTACTTGTTATAGTAGTTAACATTAGGACAACCTAACGCCCCTGCAGCACGCCTTACGATGTTTTGAAAGACATCTCAATACTAAAATAAAATAAACTCACCTTAGTTTCTTTTATTTTAGTATTTCGAAAATATCGTTGGGACTATACTTCGTATTTATTTTCAAACTTTTCTTCAATGTCCATGTTGGTGAAGTTTTGTAAGTACTAATAGTTGTTTAACAAAATCGGAAGCTGCCCTCATGTCAATAACTATTTTCATATTTCTTCTTTGACGTATTATTGGGCTTTTTTGCCTGAATGTTAACATGAGTTTTTATTTTTAATATATTTTATGTATCTACAGTTAAATCATAAAAAAAGTATTTGCTTGGGTAATCAACGTGTTTCCGAATTAGCGCGAACGTTGATGAAATAGAGTTAAACAGAGGTAAAGCTTCTGAGTTTCGTATTGCCGCGGTTTGCTATCATTACGCATTTGTATGACGTTATCTATCCGTCGGATTACCTATTCCGGTCACGGATCTATAAAGTTTTGGTATTGCATAAAGTTCTTAATCCCATATATTCGTAATCATGGTAATAACAAATGGGTTATTAGGTACTTTGTTTCAATTCTTAGTTTTAACAACTCTATATGTTGACATCATAGCGCGTCCGTATTTCCGAAGATCGACGATAATTCTCGATACTACTTTTGCTAGGAGATCCATACCTTACCAAGGGTCTTAAATTCATAGGTAAAACTGTTTTAACTGGTATTTACTATTGTCTCTTTTATGATTTTTTACATTTAATTGTCTATTTTTACATAACTATGCATAATTTTAAATTAATTACAATTTCGACTATCTATCTCTGTCTATATTCTAATCTATCTGTCAGCCAATGTAACACAAAGATATATACTAATTATAATTATAATATATTCCTCACTATTTATTTGACTTGTTCTACCAATCTTACATGCTTTGTTATGATTCCAATAAGTATCAAGTTTTATCCTACAACGCGAGTATTATATGTATTAGTTGTGATACATCTAGAAAATGGATAGCACTGATAACTTATCTATGTACTATCAAAACTGTAGGGGCCTTCGAACTAAATTACACACGTTGCTCGTGAATATCCTGGCATCATCTTATGACATCATCATACTAACTGAGACCTGGTTGATACCTGAGATAGCGAATGAAGAATTTATTGACCCTCGTTATGTGGTATTTAGATGTGACCGGAATCGTGACGCTACTGGTAAACGACTTGGGGGTGGAGTGCTCATAGCAGTACTGCGTGAGCTTCAATCGTCTTCACTCCAGTTTCTGAATAACCCACATTATAAGCCTCTCATGTGTATTGAGCACCTCATGGTTACACTGCCTAGTAGAAATGAAAGACATAAGTTACATGTCATTAGTGCCGCATACATACCTCCGGGGACCAGCGCTGATGCTTACACATCTCATTTTGACCTTTTGCATGACACCTTACATGGAACTAACATTACTAATGTTTATATTGTAGGTGATTATAATCTACCTTTTATATCGTGGAGCGTAGCGTCAAGTGGGCATGCCGCCTGTGTCGCCTGTGCCTGTTCACACCGTGTATGCTCTGAGCTTACATTACTTATGTCATCGCTGGATGCTCGCCAATTTAACAGCACGCCCAATGACAATGGAAAGATCCTTGACCTGTTCATATCGAACACCCTCTGCTCAGCCTCCCATCTCAAGGACCCATTGTTACCAATCGACCCCCATCACCCTCCTTTTGTCATAAGGGCGCCTATTAGTCTATCTATATCAATAATGAAGAGAAAACCCTTGATCAAATACGACTTTCGAAAAGCTAATTACGATCTCATTAACAAGCATATTGATGATACTAACTGGCGGGCCCTTTTTGACAACCTTTCATCGGAGGAAGCTGTGGATGCTTTCTATGCTGCGCTGAGTGATATCATTAGCCCAATAGTCCCTCTTGCAAGATCACGATCACTTGGCTTTCCTGTCTGGTTTACTACCCAATTAATTAAAATATTTAAAAAGAAACAACGACATTGGATAAGATGGAAAAAGTTTAATAATATCATAGACTATAACAACTTCTCCGAATGTAGATCACTCTTCAAAGATAAGTGTAGAGCATGTTATTCATCGTATATTAACTCTGTTGAGGATAGTCTAATAGGTAACATAAAACATTTCTGGTCTTACATCTCTAACCGCAAAAATAAATCTGGTATTCCATCAATGATGCAGTACCAGAATGTCAAGTCGAGTGATCCTGATGTCGTGTGCAATATGTTCTCGGACTTTTTCTTGTCCGTGTTTGAACCTGTATCCCCAACGCTACCCGCGTGGAGCCCACCGCAGCACTCCGTTGAAACTGGTAACTTAATAACCAATTTATATCTTGATAAATCTAAAATACTCAATGAGCTAAAACGCCTGGACCCTACCAAGGGAGCTGGACCTGATGGTCTGCCTTCGGCTTTCTTCAGAGCTACAGCTGCTAGTATTTATGAGCCGATATACATAATTTATAATAGATGCTTGAGTGAGGGTGTTTTCCCGGAGGTGTGGAAGCGAGCTAATATTACTCCAGTTCATAAGGGTGGCTCGAGACATGATGTTGAGCAGTATCGACCTATATCAATTCTATCGACCTTGTCAAAGCTTTTTGAAAGGCTGGTTCACAATGAAATTTACCCACTTTTGCACAACGTCATCATACCAGAGCAACATGGATTTGTTAAACGCCGATCTACAACATCGAACCTGTTAATATTTGCTAACTATTTATTTGAAAATATGGATAAGCGTTTGCAAGTAGATACAGTTTACACAGATTTCAAAAAGGCTTTTGACAAGGTCGACCATGAAATCCTGCTAAATAAAATTGCATTTAATGGAATACGCGGAAATTTATTGCGTTGGTTTATGTCTTACATCGAAAACCGGTCACAAAGGGTTGCGGTTAATGGTCACCTATCTTCTTCTGTTGGCATTACTTCTGGAGTCCCACAGGGCTCGATTCTGGGTCCTCTCTTATTCATCATCTACATCAATGATATTAAGAAATGTTTTAAAAAAACCAGTATTTTGTTGTACGCTGATGATTTAAAGATTTTCAAGTCTTTGCGTAATGTAAATGAGTGCCTTTCATTTCAAGAGGATTTAGATAGACTGACTGACTATTGTATTATCAATAAGTTGCATCTCAGTATCCCCAAATGTAATTATGTACGCTTTACCAAGAATAAATTCCTTATAAATTACTGTTACCGCCTTAATAATATTTCCCTGAATAACATCTCCGTAGTTAAAGATTTAGGTGTGCTCTTTGATGACAAGCTATCCTTAAACCAGCATGTCGAAGACATAGTCAATAGAGCGTTTAAATTGTACGGCTTTGTAATGAGGTCTTCAACGGAGTTCAAGCGTACCTCAACCTATCTCTATCTATACAAAACGCTCATCCGCTCTCAGCTGGAGTATGCAGTCACTATTTGGAATCCCTTCTATCAAAAGTATATTGCCTTGATAGAGAAGGTTCAGCGCAAGTTCCTCCGTACTATGTATTACAGGTGTCATAGGACAAAAGCTTCCTTGTCGTACCCTCAGTTACTTAACGAGTACAAACTTGTGAGCTTGGAGAAACGACGTAAGTATCTGGAGGCCAGTGTACTATATGATATTGTTCACAACAATTTTGATGCCATAGATCTCACGAGTAGGCTGTGTTATTCGGTCCCCCGAACTATTAATGTGCGCAGAGTCCGTGCTGGTACCCTGTTTGCAGTAAATGCTTGTCAGACGAACTCTGGCCTACGCTGCCCTATTCATAGAATGTTGGAATCATACAATGCAGATTTTATGGATATTGATATATTTGCATGCACAAAATCTAAATTTAAATCAAATGTTATTAAATTATTATTGTAATTAAATTAAATTATAAATTATTTTTGTAATTAAGTTGTATAATTATTTTAAATGAATTGAATTGTATTTTATTATTGTATTGTTAATGTAATTAAATTGTAACGAATGTTTAAATGAATTAGTATTAAATTGTTATTGTTATGGTTATTGTATTCAATGAAATTGCGATTAATGATAAGTCAATTAATTTTTTCTTAAGCTCTAATTGAACTGTGTTATTGTTCTTTAGTGGCTCACTGTGTCTATAAAATAGTTTATATGTGGATAATGTAGTGGGCTGCAGCATTGTTTTATAGTTTTATATATTTTATGAATGCTATATGTATGTTGTAGCTGTTTGTTATCCCCTTTAATAAATAAAATAAATACCTATTTCTAAAGGGGGTATAGATTTTTTTTTTTAATTTAACAACTAGAATTGTTTCGTTCGGTGTGAAATTTTATTTCGCCTTTTGTAGACGAGAGCAATATAATTCAGAACAATAATATCCTGTCTTAAATGTTATTAAACTTAATATAGAATCAAGATTTACAACATGCTTTTGTATTTTTTAATGGTTAAAGCTATTAATATCTAAGAAATGGTAAACTTGCAATACTTACTTTTGCAACTATCAAATATGTTCTTGGAAGATTATTACTTTTATTCGTTTCCAACCTAAAAGACCAGATGCACAATAGAACATTAATAGACTAAGGCTCACGCATACCTCTAGTACGTGGTTATAATATTAATTGGCGTCATTAATTTTAATTACATGAAGGTAATTTAATTAATTTATTCTTTATATGGACAAAGAATGGTAATAAGTTTAATATGGTTAAATACAAAAGACATTCTTGAACAGGTATCAAAAAAACTTTTAAAGTTTATTTACTTGTGCTATACTTAGCTAAGTATCTAAAATGTTTAATAAACGGATTTTCAGTCGAATCAATTCATTCAGCAATAGTATACCATATTTATTAACAGCTAGTTTTGAGAAAACCATTTGCCATTCCTCAATTACTTTGAATGCTTATTTTTATCATATAGAGGTGCTAAATGGGTATAGTAACATTTACGTCACTCACATAACAAAGGTTACAGATGTGCTGAAAGATGAGTTCCAACAAGGACGGTTTTTTATCCTTAACAATATGGATCAGAAATAAATAATTTTGTTTCCGCATTCGCATTCCACTTTTGAAAGGGGCCAAGGATTTTCAAAAATGAAAAGTATCTATAATGTCATTGGTCGATACGATGTAGCCTTGGGATATTCCAGTCGTGAGTGCAAGGGCTCGTCTCATAGCAGAGAACGACCTCGAATTTATTGTAGCGATCCCATTGACGTCATTACTGCTTTTTTTTTGGTTAACTTCTGTCTGTGATCTGGTTTTTGAACTCGTCTTGAGTAAATACTTAATCTACAAATAGCTCTACTCACGTTCACTTTATTTATAAAAATTGGATGGTTAATTTATATACATTGTTAATTTATTCATAATTCAAATTATGATTTTGATAAAATTAGTTATGATAAATATGAATAAAGCAAAGCATTAGTAGTATCATAATATAAAACCCGCACATAATGTAATGCAAACACATGAGGTGTCGTAAGACTTGCAGGTACAATATAAGTAACGATCGACAGATTACTTACACGCATTTCATAATAGACTTCCATTTAGCTTCAACTACTTAAGTTAACTATGCAATTATTCCCGCTTAGGTCGTATTCAATTAATAGTATCTATTAAGATGAACTTCTGAATGCACTAAACTTCACTAAAGGAATCAAACCACCTGATACAGCATGTACTTAGGTACTTCAGAAGTACTAAACTACCACTATTACTTTGCACTATGTAAGTACGTCTATAGTAATTGCACAACGGTAATTGTAAATACCGTGTAGCAGTTATTGTTTCGCAGACTTTTGTTTTGTCATTGAAGCAATTAATCATTGATGGAGCATCAGTGATGTTAGTCATCTTCGATTGAAACAAGATGGTGGACCCGTAGCTCTTTGTTAGTCACGTGGAAATTACGCAAATATATTTACGTCGACAGGCTTGCTATGGCTAATGTCACGGTCAAAATAATATTAGAGCGTTGGGCGGGGCCCGATACAGTGGATAGCGGACGCAGGGCTGCCAAAATTCTCATTGGTTTTACAAATTTCTACAAATAGCGGTAACATTTAAATTCTCTATCTCAAAAAATCTATTCAATTCAAATCGACTGAGAATCCCATGGCTACGAAATGTGGAGACATAAAACAATTAATATGCATTTCTAAGCAGTTTTGACACGATATATTTTATTATATACAGGGCATTACTGCATTGGAAATACCATCACGTTTAAGTTTGTAAATAATGCTACCAGCCCTATGCGGATTGTTGGTGGCGGCGCGTCAACGACGTCGTGTGTATGCTGCGCCCGCGCCGACGCTTTAGTCAATGCGTAATAAACTCGGAGCGCATTGACGGCCGTGGCATGCGGCGTCCTAGCCTAGCACCTCCACCTCGGTACAGTTTACAGTTCGCACTTACGCGCAACGTATCTTCCTTCAAAATATGAACGTAAACAATTACTAAATATTATATATATTATTCTTAAACAATATTTTAAACAGCAAATCTATTTGTGGTTAAGACAAGCGTGCAAATAACTTAATATTTTTATATTATTGATAAATATGTAAAGTAACTGAATATATTCAATTCGTTCTTGTTTTCAATATTATTCTTTCTTGCGAGTTACAAGTTGCTCGAGATGGGTCCTGTTGCATTAGCAAAACTACTGCATATTATTATCCATTCTGCATTTGGTTTGAAACTACTTTATTTTTATCGAATTGATGACATTTAAAACTCAATAATATGTATAGCATACAAGCATGATGATATAAAATTAAGAAGATACTTACCTATAAGTTTCCATTTTAATTGAAAAGGAGATTTCAGGTCAGTGACTGAATTCGTTGTAAAAAGAGTTAATTTCACAAATATACAAAACAATCATACATTCGTAATATTTCTCTTCAAAGAATGAGAAACCTTAACGACCCGTTATTTCAATTTTCGGACTATACACAGTGACTCAGTAATTTCTCCTGTTTTTATGACAGTAGGAATTATATACTTCACAAATGTATTTGCGGAAATATAATTTGAATGTGATTGTAATGGTATTGCGGTTTTTTGATTCAACAGCGATTTAATAAATACTGAAAGGAGGATGGATACATTCTTCGGTTACAATTTTAATGATCACAGTATTTATGAGCAGCAAGTTTCGAACGAAACTGAATGGAAATTTTATTACTTTTTGTAAAGTTGAACACGGAACACGTATTATACAGTAATTGATTAGGTTAACCAGTACCTATATAGACTCAAGTTGTCATTCGGTTATTTTAAATACTCTGGTTTATTTTCAGTGCGGTATTATTGACCCGGTGTGCTCAAAGTTCAATAAAAACAAAAACATTAACGGAATGCGTCCAGTGAAAAGTTTTTTATATTAATCTTTACGTTTTAGTATAACTGTTTTTACTTTTTCCACTCGATAGCTCCAAGAGCTTAATACTCTTTTTTGGCAAACATTATAATTAGATAATTGATCATTGATTGCTTCGTACACAAAAAATAACGGAAAATTAAATGATTCGAGTAGCGTTACGTATTTAACGCATGACGAACTTATAGCTAGGCTCGGCGATGAACTGGAATTAGGTCCCCGTAAAATAGGGTGAATAGACAAGCAGGGATGAATCGAAATGAAACTTTGATTTCACGTTATTTGAATATTGTCCGTTGCCTAGCCTTTTCTCAACTATGTATTATTACAACTATGTATTAACCGGTTAGACTGCAAGCCGAATGTAGCTGGGTACCAGTATTTAACATAGAGCGACTGCCTACCTGACCCCCGCCACCCAGACCCAGTTACTGGTTAACACGATACCCCTTGATAACACTGGTTGTCAGGCTTTCGGGCATCTGAGTCGTAAGGGCTATCAAAGATCTACAAATGACAATCCGGGAACAACGGATTAACGTGCTTCACCCATCCACGTACTGACCTTAGCAAGCGAAGCTTAACCTTCAGTAGTTACAAGTTTTTTTTTTTTTTTAATTGAATCAACATGAAAATCTTGTTCAAAGATTGGTCTATGATTCACCTCAGCGTTTCCATTTATCTGTCTGAATATTTTAACAATTAATTTTGATCAGGTTAGGTTAAGGTCAAGGTATAAGAAGGTAATGGTGGTCCAATAATTAAGGCCGCACCTCCTTATACGAGGTAATAAATAGGTTCAAATCCGAGGAAAACTAATGTGACTTCTTCAATTCATATGTAAGTACTTTCTAAGTTTATCTTAGACATCATTGACATCGGCCAAAAAGAAAAATATCATGAGTAAACCTAGACTCACAATAATTAATGCAAGTCTGAAATCGCCAACCCGCCTTGAGCAAGCATGGCAAGGAATGCTTATGCCTTATCTGTATGAGAAGATACCTTTGCCCTACAGCGGGACTGTAAAAAGCAGAAAAAAATTATGTCTATAAAAATAACTAGTTTCTTTCAACTTGCTGACGTTTTACATATACTTCATAACGCGTTGTGATAAATTTTCCACCACTCCTTGAACTTTTTACATCGAATGATTTCGACTTTTATGTCCATGTGAATACACGTATTGCGCTTCGGTCTTTCAAGTAGGTGTATCTAATAATACATTTATATTCTATCTCGGAAGATATTATTATATAGTATTAGTATTATGTTCTAGATTGTTCCGGTTGCTGTATTTTTCCACTTATACAAGGTTAACCCTAAAATAAAATTAAGTAGAATTAGACAACCATTTACGAGATCCGGTTAATAATGGTACGCATACATTATTACAATTTTATGAAGTCTATGTAGATGAGCTGTAGTGATTTCTCTACGTTTATGGGTTTTTATCACATTGACTGCTACGCAATAAACGCGGGTTAATTCGAAGTCCTCGAATGGCTTCGAGACCAAAATTTTGGCAAGTTGATGATGTTCTAAAAATCTTTCTGTCGCTACAATACACCTTGGAGTAATAAAGATAGCATGATATTCAACGATTCAAAATTTGTGAATTCGTCCGTGATTGCAATTGACGAAACGACGAGTACATACATAATTATTGACAAACAGTTCATTGCACTCTTATAGCCAAAATTGTATTCAAGAAAAATGGAGGTAATTTTATTTTTACAAACCGGTTTTAAATAAGCCAATCTAAAAAAATCTTTAAGCTTCGGTCTAGCTAGACGGTAATGGTTGATAAATAGTAAATAAATAGAGTACCCAGTTGTAAATACGACATCCAGCTTTGAAAGAAACTTGTCATGTTTTATGCAAAGCCTAACTCGTTCTAAAGCTGAAAATAATGCTGAGCTGAAATAGGTCGCCTACGGCGCTCACACGTGCCAATATGTTCACTATTATATAGATGCGCATCGTGTGCTCACGGCCAGCGTGATCCGGTACGCACGTTGATGACAACCGCCCGTCCGGCCCGTACGCCGTCGCCGTAGATCGATATCCTTTGGCTGGAAGTATGAGTACCGTAAAACGGGGTTAATAGAGCCGCAGGGGTGAATAGAAACAAAACTTTGAGGGTGACTTTCGCGTTAGTTCCGATTCACCCCGTTTTACTGGTACACCGATATTAGTCGCGATCGGTGTCCGACTGTGGTAGTTTTTGTGCTGTCGCATGTCGGTCACGGTTGACGTCACCGACTCTTACATACACTACACACATTTATTGTTAGTTCGAATGTTATTATTATTCTGTACGTTGACGTGTTTGACGACCGTTGTGGCGCGGCGGGCGAAGGTCCGCCTGCGACGCAAGAGGTTGCGGGTTCGATTCCCGCCTTGGGACAAATGTTTGTACGATCTACAAATATTTGTTCCGGGTGTTCTGGGTATTTCCTATGTATAATAAAAATATCTATCTATGTAATGTATTGTATTAAGTATATCAGTCATCTAGTACCCATAACACAAGCTCTGCTTACCTTGGGGCTAGATGATGCTGTGTGGATTGTCCAGCATTATTTATTTATATTACCATGTTTATTATATTATATTTTTATCTACTTACCTCACCTACTGTCGGAATTTGATAAGCATCGGAGAAATACTCAAGACTGAGCCTTAAAGCTTTGCTACAGTCACATCTAAGTGTGCAATGAAATAAAATTGAAGTGTCTGTTTGTAATGTCCATATAACAACTTGTAACTAAATGCATATGAAGGTTTATACGGTAGATAGAAATACCAAAAACTAATTAATAAAAAAATCTGTCTGTTTGTTTGAGGTAATCTCTGAAACGGCTGAACCGATTTTAACAAGTTTTCACTGACAGATAGCGTATTAATAATAATATAATAATAATAATCAATTATTTCAGATACCATGATCCATATTAGTACAATTTAAAAAACCAAAACTTCAGTAAATAACAATAAAAAAATAAAACAATTCAAAATGTACGCAAGGATAAAAAAAAAATATTTACATTTTTTAGAAAAAGAATTAGGTTGCCGCGCAAAATAATTAAAACCCATGAAATGTTTGTTGTCAAATTCCGAGTGGACGAAGTCGAGGGCACAGCTAGTTAATAAATGTATTAGAACCATTTAGAAAACAAAACATGTTAGATATAATTGTTTTTTTTTCATTTTCTGTCTATTCATTATGCTTATTGAAGTTTTTCCTGTTGTATCTTAACTTGGAGCAAAAAATAGTAAAATCAGGCAAAGTTATAAAAAGAGGAGTGACGTCTTAGTAAAGGTTTGTTCTTTTTGTGGGTCTATCTCTCCTTTCAGAATCCAGTTTAATGGGATTCCCCGAACACAGAGCGGATTATCTTGACGGATTATATTTGACGACACGGTTGGCGCGGTGGTTAAGCCATCGGCTGCTGCGCCGCGTGTTGTGGGTTCGATCCCCACACGGAACAAATATTTGTATGACCTACAGGTAGTTGTTCCGGGTCTGGCTGTTTGTGTATGTGAGTTTAAATGTTTGTAAACGCACCCACGATACAGGAGAAATTCCTAGTGTGGGGCAATGTTTAAAAAAAAAAAAAAAAAAAACTATACAAAAAAATGTATAAGTGTCTGTTTGTAATGTCAGTTTTTTAATAAATTTGTATCGTCATACGAATTTAGTAAGAAGCTGTTATTTTAACATATACATCCTATTGTGTTGCATATATATAACGTACATATGTGTGTATACGTGTATATGTGGTATATAAGATCGTAATACCAAAAAAACTTTTGTTTTAATTGTTATCTGCTCGTCTGTGTGTTTATTTGGGCTAATCTCCGAAAGCGCTCAACTGTTTTTGACGGGACTTGCACTGGTAGATACTTAGCTCATGTTATAAGAAGTAGTGTTATATTTCAGAAATGGGGTTCCGCGTAAAAAATGAAAACGACGAAAACGTAAAATTCCACGCGGACAAAGTCGCGGGTACAGCAAGTTTACTCTAGATACAAAAGATTAGCTATAACTGGTATAATAGGTATAACATTTGTTGTTTTATGTTAATGTTTTGCGACTTAAAAATTTATCGCAACTTTACCTGCTTATAAGCGCATCCTTACTATAACATATAATAATAATATTATAAATGCGAAAGTAAGTTTGTTTGTTACCTTTTCACGCCTAAATCACTGAACGGATTTCGATTGAATTTGGCAGAGAGATAGATAGCATCCAGGTAAAGGACATAGGCTACTTTTTATCTACAAACCACACGGGCGAAGCCGCGAGCGGAAGCTAGTAATATGATAAATAACACACCTTCCTCCGGTTACACATTGGTCATCCTTCTTAGGTCATATTGACACTGTCTTACGTCGGTACACATTATGACTCTCCTTAGCCTTCATTCAATTTTAAGACTTGGTGAAATTGTGAATTGCTATTCATTCTGATAATCTGCACTGATTTATCAACGGGTTCAAGTAGGTCATAGCAGGCGCGGTCGCAGCCAAACACATTGAGGAGGGACGTACCATAATCAGAAAACAAGTGAAGTATTCTATTTTCATAGGCAAATGGGCTGATGGTAACGTTGCGTAAGTTTAACATTTATTAAAAACTATTCAATTATTGCTTAGGAGCTTAGGAGGTTTTCAAGAGGGGAGAGGGGGTCACGACCCCTACCTCTACTGTCCAACGGTTGAACAAAAATTTATGTTATTTATTTATGCCCTAAAGTGTCACATATTATAGGCTACCACCATATATTATATACAAACCAACGACATTTTTGTTAGTGAATCCACGTACAAGCAATTGACCTTGGCTTGCTCACGTGAATAGGTGTTCGGATGTTTATAAATCGAAAAACAATCGAGATAAGATGTTTTGATTCTTTGTCGATAATTATTCAAAAACATATTATATCGTTTACGACATCAATTTAACGTCAATTGTAATTGCAAAGTACGTACTTGTGAAATTATTAATGAATAGAAACGCTTATTTAAACCGCAATGATAAGTTTTTCGAGCCGTACCAGCTATTATGAGTCATCGTAATCGTAAATAATGAATGAACAAGCAATATTTCTATCAAACAAATTGTAGGTGTGAGGTTTTTTCTATATACTTAGATAAGATTTAAATGTAGTTATCAATATCAGTAATGCCCGACAGGTCATCAAAGATTTTACTTCATAAAAAAAGTCCCGATAACGACAAATTATTTATTATTTCATACTAGCTGACTCGGCAGACGTATCCTGTTCAAATTACGATTCATATAACAATCACACACACACAAAAAACACTCTTAGCTTTTCCTGAACTTTCCGACGGTCCAGGAAAATTTTTCATGAAGATACCTTATTCAAATTTCTTTTTTTTTCTTTAAAAAAAAAACATTGCCCCACACTAGGAATTTCTCCTGTATCGTGGGTGCGTTTACAAACATTTAAACTCACATACACAAACAGCCAGACCCGGAACAACCACCTGTAGGTCAAACAAATATTTGGCCGTGCGGGGATCGAACCCACAACACGCGGCGCATCAGCCGATGGCTCAACCACTGCGCCAACCGTGTCGTCAAAGTTATTATGGACATTTCTTAAAATAGCCTAATTGGTCCAGCAGTTCACAAGTGCTAATTATATTACCAACAGCACTTCGCCCGCGAACACATCCGCGCGCGGATTTCATAGCTTTCTCTTCGAACTTTTCAAAATAAAATATAGCGTTACTCGCTGATAATCTAGTAATATATTTAGATTTCGTGTGTAAGTGAAAATGGGCATAAGTCTTTTAAACCAAGTGACTTAATATACTAAACAAATAATGAACTTTAGATGTACCTATTATATCAGTTCTGAGCACTAGTACGTAGCTTTCTTTAAAAAAAAAAGTTGAATAAAGACTTTTTTTTAGTCTATGCGTGTGACATTAAAAGTCAAACTTCCAATCACAAACATTATTCTATTAATTTGAAAACGCTTCTTTGTTGTAATTTCACCATAAAATTGATCAATTTCTTACAGATCCGCGGTCATCCGCGCTAAACATTTGGTAGTATTGGGAAATTTATAATAGCAACATTACCTTGAATTTTACATTTCTAGAATTAATGACCGATAATACTTTATAAGTAAGAAGAAAAGGTCAAATTATATTAGGTACACATTATGTAATTGTTTTAAACAATGTACTAATTCAGGATTTTAATATCTAATATTAATATCAATATAAGTACCCTACCCTTGGCGTGTTTGTATATTTATGTTTTCAATTAATTACGACTTATATTCTCGTCTAAGCAACTTGTAGTGATCATTATAAAGGTGTTCATATTAAATTGCTATTACGACATCTCACTGATTTCGATAAGAGCTTTTAATGACTTTCGGCCTAAATCACGATTCCATTTGAATTAACTTTTAGTTAATTTCAACCTAATTATAGTCATTCTTCTTTCATTTGGAGCACGTGTGTGTTATTAATTACATTATAGGCCTTGTCAAGTACACAACTACACATGTTAAGTTGTTCACATACCATTACTATCAGCTTAATTAAGTATAAGTAAATAAAATGCCATAATATAATTTCA
Source organism: Phlogophora meticulosa (assembly GCA_905147745.2). Taxonomy (NCBI): domain Eukaryota; kingdom Metazoa; phylum Arthropoda; class Insecta; order Lepidoptera; family Noctuidae; genus Phlogophora; species Phlogophora meticulosa. Next base: position 11,647,439 of record LR990520.1, on the reverse strand, counting down.
CAACAAATACTGTCAACTTTTCTCCGGCGTTTTGAAGGATACCCACTTTGGGGAGGGGCAGAGTAGTTTGACAAGATTAAATCATGATATTGCGAAACGGATGTAGTATACGTCGTAGTAAAATCGGGTGGGAACGGTCAGAAATGAATCAGACGAACTTTATACGTCATCATAAAAATATTTCATTTAGCTACGACTTGGTGCGCGTGTACCGCCTTTCAAAATCTTTAAGCCTTGATATTTAGATAAGTATGTTGTTTTTGAAAAATGTTCACGGTGTTTTTCATAATTACCTATAATTATTTGCCAATCTTCATTATATACAACTAGTAACTAGTGTTAATGTGAGAATAATCACAAATTAACGAATTAAATAAATAATAAATGGAAAAAGAGTATCGTAAGAAATGAAGCTTTTCTATCTACAGCTGCCAGAAATTGAAGAAATCTGTCGTAAAAATTAATACGTGTGTAGGAATTAAAATTGTTCCTAGTTGTTGCAATCCTTGTCAAGGAAAGTGGTATCGAATTTTTCATGCAAATTATACAAGAAAATATCACATACATAAAAGTAATACCTAATACCTAAAAACGCCTAATACCTGATCCAACATTGTTCCTGGAGGTCACAAATCAGAACCAGAAAGTTAAAATTTCTCGAAAACCCGTCGGGGCTATGCATTAGATATTAAATAATGTAATGAACCATTCATTGAGGGTCATTACTCGTCCTACCACTACTAATTAGTATTTCGATACTTGTAATAGTACCTTGATTAGTGCCTCCTACTAAGTTGATATTTCAATTTAATTCGGGCCCGCCATGCGTGGCTGAGACGATTGGCGAATCGGCTCCGCACCTGGTCCACCCTGACATTCGATAATCTTGACGCTCGACTGAAAGCGGCTAAAGTTACTATTATACCCAAAACCGCTCATTCTGCAATCACGGTACGGTGTGCTCACACCTTTAAAATTAATGTAATACAAACAAATATAAAAAAAGTGATTGTGTTTATTTGGTGCACGTTTTAACATAAACTTGTTGTGATTGTTGCAGTGAAAATGGAGGCGCTCAGTAGGCTTGTCGCGGGCTACCATGACTTGATGGATAACAAAAGTGACCAGAGGGTGAAAGACTGGTTCCTGATGTCATCCCCCTTCCCCACGCTGGCGATATGTCTCACATACGTCTTCACAGTCAAAGTAAGTAATTAGTGCAAATACGCAGAGTTATGTCACTATAATGATTTAACGTCATTTGAATCGATTAACAATCGATAACACATCAAACGAATGGAACATCATTAGGAAATGTTTTCCACTGGAACTTGCCGCCGTTATTAGTAGGTAGTTGCGTGATAAATGACTGTCCAATTAAAGAACATGACATTTGAATGTACCGGACAGTCACTTGTTTTGACATTTTGTGTTTTTTATTGTTTCGTTGGTATTAATCCTTTTTTTTTGCAGGTGCTGGGACCGAAGTTTATGGAAAACAGAAAACCTTTTGAGCTGAAAAGAATATTGATATTCTACAACTTGTTTCAAGTATTATTCAGTATCTGGCTCTTCCATGAGGTAATTTATTTTTATTTATTAGTGTAAAATATTTGTAAATTATTTCAATTATGACAACTTTCGTTAGGTATGTGATGACTAATATAAGCTTTTGTCTTTTTTTCTAGAGTTTGAAGAGCGGCTGGTTCTCAACGTACAGTTTTAGGTGCCAACCCGTGGACTACTCGAATTCTCCTAACGCAATACGGGTAAGAGCACCTTCATACTTGTCTTAACCAGTTAGTGCTAATGGACTCTATGAAGCCCAAGAGCTACGTTCATCAAATGCTAATACCTAGTAGGTATATTGCTCGTGGTGCAGGCGTCAGGATATATGTAATATAATAACAACAGATTATTTAATTACTATACTAGATTTACATATCCGTAGATTCTCGCCCACCAGCCTCTATTAGAGAAAAACAATCTTGTTTAAGATTAAATGTTTCTGAACAATTTGTTTGATTGATGATTGCATTTAAGTTGAGTATACACAAGACGTCCCAAGGAGGAAATTAACCCATTAAAGTTGTGAAAAAAGTTATAGTAATCATATGGTGATTATATGCAATTTAAATTGACATTACATCCTATGAATCATTAATCCTTTGTTCTAATCGGGCGATTTGAATAGTCATGTGACTACATTAGCCGAGCCTAGTCAGGGGTCTAGGTAGTTCGGGCGCTAGGCTCGTTTACCTCATACCATTTAGTATAATGGTATTATACCGTTTAGGTATGGAATATTTTTCTTGCAACTCATTTGCAATAACTAACCCGATAGTGACATCAAACAGAAGAATGCACTCGGATAAATTGTACCTAACGTCTTTTGCAAAAATATTGCTTAAAAAATAGCGACGGCAAAGATTTTTATACATCGCTTATCCAAACTATTTTTGTATTGTACTTGCATCTAACTACGGCAAGTCCATATATCTAACACGTGCTAGGTGAGCCGAGGTTGTTTGCCTTCAAGTTCATTCGCATTTTCATGTAATTACCGTACTGATTGGTACCGCCAGCAATTTGTGTGTGTAATACCTACTAATAAAATAATGAGACCTTATGTGCAGTTATTTTTTTTTCTTATTATGTCTTATTTTGTAAACAACACTAACCTACCTACGTAAGTCATTACGTTTCGCATGAAACACACTCAAAGTAGGTAAATTATGTTTGAATGTTTTGATTTTTGTAAGAAACACGGACTTTAGAAATCACGTTAAAAATCATGTTTAGATTCACCATAAGTTTTCTCAAAATACGAAACAACCGACATGCACAAAAATGCTTAATATTTGTGAACTTAATAAGTCAAGTGAAGATTAATAACTCTTTCCTAAATTGATTTCGTATATATTTTTTAAAAGCAAAAAACAGTGTAGTCTCTAAATGTATTAAAGGGGTAATATATGCAATACGAAACTAATGAATTACGCTAAACGCTTGCTAATTAAACTTTTTCCTTATTATGTTACATCTACGTCATTGGTATTCTTTTGTTTTTTTATTATGTCATAATATGTGTCGATATAGGATCATATAATATGCAATAAAGTAAGCTGTAGGTTAGTGGTTTATTTTAAGGATATAATGTATCGCGCCCGCGATTTCGTACGCGTGGATTTGGTACTTCTCCCTTTGAAATTTAAAATCTGCTCCACCCCCCTAAAGCGCCTACTTTTGAAAACAAAATATAACCTAATATTACTGGTTGGTTGGTTTTAGTTAAAAGTGAAAAAGAAAAGTTTAAAACTCGTAAGATAGCTTTTGCTTTTATCCATTACAAATATAAAAACAATCAAATCTTGCCTTTTGGTCTTCCTTCTTTTTGTTTCGTAGCGAAACTGAACAAAACGACATTTCGAGTTATACAAGTTGACATTTCGAGTACCTGATTCCATACTTTAGGTGTGTTGAAATATAATCATCGATATTATTTATGCAGTTGTTATATATAAACTGCTTTATAATATTTTTTTTATTTTTATTTATTACTAAATTATGTGTTTTGTTCTTTTACAGACAGTACATGGCTGCTGGTGGTACTATTTCTCGAAATTCACAGAATTCTTCGATACGGTAAGTTGAAACTATTTTAATAATTTATTACATTTGCCATGGGGATATAGGAAGTGAAATAAACCAAACTACATAAACAAATTATGAGCAAATGATTACAATCGTACGTTATTTTTGTTAATTATTATACCGTATTAGTGAGCAAGCGTGGTGATTAATGCTCGTGTCTTCTCTGTATGAGAAGAGGCCGTTGCCCTGCAGTGGGACAGTTATAGGCTGGTGTTATTATATAATTATTATTATTGAAAGGCTCGTGACTTAATAATAACAGCCACACTGATCGATCGAAGGTTAAGCTACACTTGCTGAGTTGATGGGCGACAATAGCATCTATAATATATCGAGACCTCTTCGTGCCTTAGATGCAGCATGTTAACCCGTTGCTCCCGGCTGTCATTTATGAATTTTTAACAGTATTTACGAGTCGTCAGAAGCCCGAAAGTCTGGTTACCAGTTTCACCATGCGGTACCCATACACATCGTTACCCAGTAACTTAGTTGTGGACGTTAGATAGTCAGTCGTTCCACGTCTATATTATACTCAGTGGCATTCGGTTCGACTGGAAGCCGACCCCAACATATGTACATAGTTGAGAAAAGGCTAGATAAATGATGACAGCACGGTTGGCGTAGTCGCTGAGCGATTGGCTGCTGTGCTGCGTGTCGCGGTTTCGATTCCTGCACGGAACGATTTTTTTTATGGCCTACGCTTAATTTTTCCGGGTGGCTGTTTGTATATATGACTTTAAATGTTTGTGACCGCACCCACGATACATGAGAAATTCATAGTGTAGGGCAACGTCTTTTAAAAAAAGCTAAAAAAACGATGATGATTATAGGTATTATTGTTGTCACCGAATGAATGAATTAAACACGTTATTTATTTTTAAAAACAACGAAACTTGTCTTCTAAGCCATGTTCTTGGGTTCGCTCAAAACTTGACATAATATTTTTTGTTTTGTTTAATGCCTATTTCGTTTTTTGAAATAGGAAGATAAGGTTTACTTAAATGAATATGAACTTTATTCCAATTCAATATTGTTTGTACAGGCTAAATACGCGTATATCAGCAGCTAGACTTTTTTGTAGAAACCGTTGCCCCGGGTAACGATTTCAAAATCTAAGCTCCCTCTCTCTTAAAGTCATGGGCACTGTGCCTGAAGGCTTAGCTGGAATAGTGGTCTGCCTTCGCCAATTTAAACACTTGCATATCTAACTGGTAATTTCGCAAAGTTATCAATTTCTCACTGTCAAGGCCGCAGCCAACTACTTGCGCTGTTTACTTTCGGAATCGGTACGAGCTGGTCGATTTGTTTACGCAACGACATGCACATATACTCTGCTCTAATGTTAGATTTATTTGTTTATTTCTAACGTGTGCCATCAAACGTCAATTTCTGGAAATTTCTCGATTGTCTTTACCATAGACTGAATTTTATGTCCTTTAAAAATGGAAGGGTTACAATATTAGAGGAGAACAAAAAACGATGGATAAATTGTATGGAAGATGATATGGTTAGAAAGGAGGTGATAATTTAGATGACGTTAAATATGGCAGAAGAATACATTGTGTGCCGATGGAAAATAAATTGGGATTATAAAAGCAGGAGGGAGGTTGATGATGAAGAGGCTGAACCTCATGACGGTTCCGAAGTTTACTTTGACCCTTAGCATAATGAAATAGACATCAACATATATTATCTGTTTAATAGGCCTACCGCAGCTACTAAATATTCCATAATGACTATCCTCACAGATTTTTTACTAAGACCAAGCCTTTTGAAATTCAATTCCTTAAATCAATTTTCCAGTTCCTTACTTAATTTACATGTGGTGAATATGGGTATCGAATAATGTAGGTTTCCAACCGGATCTAGATCTGATGATGATCCTGTTTCATTCCAATAAAAAAACAGGTTTTAAAATTATATGGTCGGCTGATGATATGTTGAATTAATAATAAATTAAAAAAAAAATACGTGAGCGTATAACGTAGGTACGACTTAACATATATTGTCTTCCTATTTTTCTTAAGATTATAAACCGGTAATTATATAGAGGTAATAAACCTCTAAAGATAGCTCCACAAGTAGATTATATTTAGAGATACATAGCTCATCATTAGTCTAAAATAAAATAAAGTATATTTATTTGTTTTTCTTTAATTATGACGGTTGAAAATCAATTATAAAGAAATTAAAGGCACATGATACTCGTACATACATAAACTCACACCTTTTTCCCATAGGGGTAGGCAGGAACTACAGAACCTGCTACGATCCTTACATTCTCCTTTTCCTTCGCCGGTTACACAGTTTATATATAAAATAGCCTGTCGTTTGTGTATTCTTCTCGATAAAAATGATAGAGCAAGTTTAATTAAAGAAAAAAAATTGTATCGTCATCATTCATCAGTAATTTTAATGATGACTATACTCATATTATAAATTAGCTGTCACATTTAGTTTGAACACCTGTGCTGTGTAATAGTTATTAGACAAATATTATAATATATCTAATACCAGTCCGTTGATCTAATGTGAATTCTTGAGATAGCTCTTATCTTAGTGGTTTCAAGAAAATCTAGGTAACGATTAGTTTAATACAGCTACATATTTCGTTAAGTGACATAAAATATAATTATAAATCAATTGAAATAACTACAGTAGATAAGATCTGTTTTGAATGTAACTAGTGCTACAAGTCTAATGAATAAAGACAGTATTTATTATTTTTAAAACGTTGCCCCACACTAAGAACTTCTCCTGTGTCGTGGGTGCGTTTACAAACATTTTAATTCACATACACAAACAGCCAGACCCAGAACAACCTGTAGGCCATACAAATATTCGATCCGTGCGGGAATCGAACCCACGCCACGCAGCGCAGCAGCTGATCTCTCTAAAGGCCAGTCTAAAAACAAAAATTTGAATAGGATAATCAAGAATTCTTCTAAATTGTCTTTTTCTGGAATCATATTTTTGAGAATCGGTATGACTCTCAAAAATAAATATTCAAGTCCCAAAAATGAATGAGAATCGGTATTTTTTACGGCCATTTGTCTCAATCATCTGTCGCCAGTGTAAATAATGTTGAGTATTCTTTGTTTCCAGATCTTCTTCGTGATGCGCAAGAAGTTTGACCACGTGTCGAAGCTGCATGTCATCCACCACGGCATCATGCCCATGTCGGTGTGGTTTGGAGTCAAGTTCACGCCAGGTCAGCATATTGCAATTACAACTATTCCTTCAAGGTCACATATTTGTGCCTCTACATATATATGCCTCTTCCACAAAATTTATATTTGCCGTCATCTTGATGACAGATCCGTCAACATCCGCGTGGATTTCGTACTTTTCTCTTCGAACTATGACATACCCTCCACCCCCTTAAAAGCGAGAATAAAATATAGCCTATATTATAATAATATTTAATTCGCTCCATGTCAAATACTGGTATTCAGCTGCATCCGGTTGCAGACTGGTAGCCGACCCCAACATAGCAAAAGAAAAGAAACATGGGAAAAGGCTAGGCAGATGATGATGATGAGATGATGATTATAATAATGTTTAACTTTCTCTAAAAGGATTAAAAAAAAATTATAAAAGCCGTTAAGTACTTTTTAAGTTGTATATATTACAACAATCTAATATTTCCTCTTTATAATATTAGTTTAGATTATTATCACTAGCTCGAACTGTCCCACCGCTGGGCAAAGGCCCCCTCCATTCCTTCCTACGTTCGCGATTCCGCGCTACCTCTTACCAATTCTTAAGGAAGATACAAATGAATGAATAATGAAATCAGATTATTTTGTCGAACAGTCCGTGGTAATTTTTTTATTCTTATTCCAAAGTTTTTAGCTTTTGGGTGTGAGGTAAACTAACATTCTAAGTTCAACAACATTAAATTCACTTTCAGAATGTTTTATGACTGTATATCGTTTGAATAATTAAACTACATGGGCATTACAACGGTTAAGTAATAAAAAACAGTTAAGACATGCATTTTAAATACCTACGTTACTATAATATCAGCTGTTACAAAAAATGTCAAGGCAATCCGTTATAATATAACTAATATGGTCAGTTACATCGCTATTCACACAATACTAGTTTGAAGAATCTTGCCAGAGCTTTCAAAAGATTTTTTCATCTTTTGTTTTTTTCATTGGCTTCCATATTTTTTTTTAGTAATAATCTCTATAGAAATATTCAAAGAAATATTTTAACATTTGTTTTTAAACCAGTTTTAAATAAATGATAAGGTAAACGCAGCCATAAACAACGCTACTGAGATTTTTTTTTAATCTACGGCAATTATTTAGAGTATTGCTTTCACACTTTTTTACTATTGTAATATAAATGTACCTATGTACACTTATTCTTTACCTTAAATTCTGTAAAGCACCATTGTCTTAGAATGATTAATTAATTAAATGAGCACGTACATATTTGCTATTACCGTCCCATATGAACGGATATGAGATTAAGAGATTTATATCAAGCAATTGTCGAGTGTATGGAACTGATTAAATTTGGTGTTTTCGCGGATGCATGTTCGCGGTCTCTAGTATTTTTTCTGAACTCAACGTTAAAAGTATATACGGTATATATTTAACCACACGGAACTTATTCCGTATGGTTATTCCGTATGTTATTATAAAGAAAGATATGATGACTGCACTTATGCAGTCATAATATCTTTCTTTTTAGTAACACGTTAAAGGCCAAGTCACCGACAAACAATACATTTTCTCCATTTCATCGTCTTGAGAAAAACGTAATGTGCTTATCTGAACTATGAAACAATTTGCACCGAAAATTGAATATTTGGTTTAGTTCCCGGACTGTCATGCAACATGACGCAAGTTCATGCGGTAACCCATTTTTACTGACATGTGTTTTCCATACCTCTTTCTGTACCTTAAATCGTTCCGAAAACGCACAAAAAGGCTAACTAAATGAATCAATCGGCAATACCCGCAGATTTTCGATGAGTCATTAATAGATGCGTTTAGAAATAATCCCTTTCTGTATGTTGTTTGTAGTTAGTCGTACATTGTACTCACGCAATAAGTTCTAAGAGCGTTATAAAAACCAAAGATTATAGAAAGATAAAAGTCACGCTTCATGAAATGATTATAATGCGCAAACATATTTCACTCAATCACACCTTTGAAAAGAATAATGACGTAAGTAGATGTTTTTTATTAGAATGATGGGTATGTTTGGCGCGAAGTTTGCATAGGCAATTGCTGGGAATACCGAATACGGCCAACAGTAATCACTACCTAGACCGTATAATTAGTGATTATTTTTTTACTTCAGTAATACTCGGTTATTTGTAACAAATGTTCACATGATCCGCTGGAAAAAACTGTACATGTACCCATGAGTTTTTATTGCAGCAGACTAATGTGGGAAATTACCGAGGCATGTATATTTTTCGTAACCTCATAATGTTATGTCTCATAAGTTCATTTACATAGGTCATAAGACTTACACATTGGAATTCAAAATCGAATTATATTTCGTTGTAGGGGTTTTCCAACATAACATCGTTATATCCTCTTAAAGCTTCCTCAAAATTTAGTTATCGCGACACGAATTACGATAAAATTCGGCGCATTAAGTCTAATATATACCGAACACAAAGGCGAACGGATATACATGACGAGAATCTTACTGCATATTGAATTATTTATCAAGAATTAGGTGTCCATCTTAGATAGAGGAAAAGCAAAATCTTACTCGTTGTTTTCCAATTACACTGATTATATACTCTTTTATTTCCTCGTTACAATGCTTAGTACGCAACTTAATATTTTCCCCGCTAACAATGCTAAAGAGTTCAGTAAATGTTCAGTTTATAAAGATTACATAGACCATCGATTACGGACACAAGATGATCATACCGCGTGGCGTACTGTTTGCATATTACTTTAGAGTATACTTCATATATTATTGTATAGAGTTTGCATATTAAATAGAAAATAGTATTTAATTTGTGTACCGTGGTTGACGTAACAACTTACAAGTCAAGATACACTTGTAATCGTACATGTATTTTCCTCGTAACATCGTAATTCCGCATACATTGATACAGAGCTAGTATCAACTTCCCAAACAAATAGTCTTTAAAATAATATTTGAACAGTCATAAAATGACACGTAATTGACACGCACAAGGAGTATCTGGGCTGTTAAATCCGTAACTAGGATTTTTCTAAAGCTACGATTTTATCTTCTGCTCGTATTTCTATGTAACTATGTTAAGTCACGGTAAATACGGTTTGACGACCGATGTGGCGCGGTGGGCGAAGGTCCGCTTGCGCCGCAGGAGGTTGCGGGTTCGATTCCCGCCTTGGGACAAATGTTTGTGCGATCTGCAAGCATTTCTTCAGGGTGTTCTGGGTATTTGCTTTGTATAAAAAAAAACTATCTATGTAATGTATTGTATTAATTATATCAGTCATCTAGTACCCATAACACAAGCTCTGCTTAGCTTGGGGCTAGATGATGCTGTGTGGATTGTCCAACATTATTTATTTTTTTATTTTAAATACCAGTGTACTGCTACGAACCGGTCACTATTTGGCTTCTTAAAACTGGTATTCATATTCCTAATTCTTTGCAGTAATTTATTTAGCAGTTTGACAGTGTTCATAAATTAGTTGTAGTTAGACTGGCTACATATACCTACAATTATATTAATTTACCAATATTATTATTACTTTCTCTACATCAATGTCAATGTTTATCACATCATCAATCACATCAATGTTTTTAGATACTATATTGATGGTTTCATAATATGTAACCGTAATTTATTTCATTAATTTGTTATTCTGTTATTTATTATACTTTAAAAACAAAAAATTTTTTCATCAAAATTCGAAACTCACACGAACTGTACCTAAATAGGTAACTAAATCCAATAGCAAAAGCCCTGGCACCCCAAACACAAGTTAATTCTTACCTTGCTTGCTCTGGAATTCAAGAAATAAGAATGTAACTTATTATTACATTATTTACCTATTGTTCCAAATTTTATTTGGCAAAAGCCCAGAATGCTATAATAAAAGATTTACTGGTAATGACGTTAAACTCAGCTTTCAGCAAAAAAAATGCAGCAATAGTTTTGTATGCGACTAATTGTGCCCCGTGGTTCTGCTCCTAAGACTCGTAGTGTGATGTTAAATACCCTATAACCTTCTTCAAGAATAATATTTTTCAAACATTATATTTGTAAAGAAAAGTGCGTTCAAACACTTGTTTTATATCATTATATATATATATATATATATATATAAAGCAGATGTTTTATTATATTAGCTTAGAGAAATCAGTGCAGATAAATAATCTGTACCATACCTTAAGGATTAGTAAAGTAACAATTTAAAGTATCAGTCTGTAGCAGTATATTAATATGTTTTCGTATATTTTTCCCCCACAGGTGGCCACTCAACTTTCTTCGGAATGTTGAACACCTTCGTACACATTGTGATGTACTCATACTACTTGCTGGCTGCCCTTGGACCTAAGGTGCAGAGGTACCTCTGGTGGAAGAAATACCTCACAGCGCTGCAGATGGTAAGTTTTGTTTTGGACTAAACCTCTTTGGTAAAACTCACTGGCTGGTTGTAGAAGGACAAACCCAATACGTCAGTAGCTTGAATTAAGTTTTAAAGTTAATACGCAAATAAACTCTAATCTGAATGAATTATTCAAACACAATTCTATCTTTGTCATGGCAATGTCATTGGAGTTTGTAAAAGCTGTTTATCTTAATCTGAATTCGGATATGAGGCAAGAGACAGACTCGCCTTGACATTTTAATTATTAGAAGTTTATAAACGCCTTACACAAATTCGATATTCCAAACTAATGTTATAAATACGAAAGTATTTCTGTTTGTTTGTCTACCTTTTATCTTCATACGCCTTAGCGGCTGAAAATATTTACATGAAATTTGGTACACGAATAGAACATGATCTGGATTTGGACATAAGATACTTTATGTCCCAATAGTACTGTTCCGTGGGATCATTTCCGAACTACAGGCGAAGCCGCGGGCAAAATCTAATAAATGTTTATTTATAATTTATGATACAATTTTGACAAGTCGGTGATGGTCGAATAGCCTCAGGTATCATATAACGTTGTGCTCCAATGTCAATGTTTTGCAATCAGTTGAACTGGGCGAGCGTCTATCCTTGAACGTAGCCGTCGCGTCGGCACGGATGGCCCATTACATGACGTCACTAGTTCCAAGCAGGTCCAATGAATAGGACATAAATGTCACCCTTCTCTTCCTGTTTGTGACGTAGGGTACGACTAATTATAAGATGGGCAGCCTCCTTTCATAATCTAGATGTATACAAGTACTGCGTTTACCTAGACAACAATTTAAGGTTGATACCACAGCTAGAGACCACATTCTAAACTATAAATGGACATAGCTTGATGCTTATAAGGATAGTAATATATGAGTATGTATAAATAGAGTTTTACTAACACTTACAAATAGATGGAATGCCATTACCATAGGTCTACTTGTATATAGTTACTAATGTAACGTAATATGTCCACAGGTTCAGTTCGTGCTGGTGTTCCTTCACGCCTTCCAGCTGTTGTTCATCGACTGCGATTACCCTCGAGCCTTCGTCTGGTGGATTGGCATGCACGCCGTGCTCTTCTACCATCTATTCTCAGACTTCTACAAACAGGCCTACCTCAAGAAAGCCGCCAGAGTAAGTTTAATCATTCACCATCCCACCTCCAGATAGTCGTAATATACTCGAAGCTGCCATATCTTCTCAAAAACTCGTTTGAATAGCCATAATAATACAAAATCTGGGGTCTTTTTAGAAATACTAAGTGTACGTTCTAAACAAGTAATACAACTACACGTTATATTTTCTCTTATATAAGATAATGTCTTGGACGACCGATGTGGCGCGGTGGGCGAAGGTCCGCCTGCGACGCAAGAGGTTGCGGGTTCGATTCCCGCCTTGGGACAAATGTTTGTACGATCTACAAATATTTGTTCCGGGTGTTCTGGGTATTTACTATGTATAATAAAAATATATATCTATGTAATGTACTGTATTAAGTATATCAGTCATCTAGTACCCATAACACAAGCTCTGTTTAGCTTGGGGCTAGATGATGCTGTGTGGATTGTCCAGCAATATTTATTTATTTATTTATCACGTCTCATGTTTCACAATGATAAATTAATTCTTAACGGCAACATATAAAATCAATTTACATAATCCTCCCATCAGTTTTAATGCATTGACTATAACAAATTCTTTACTTGCAGAGAGAAAAAGCCAAAGTGAAGGTGGAGGCGGAGGCCTTGAAGGAGACGAAAGAGTTGGAGACGAAAGAATTAGAAACGAAAGACAGGATGCTGCCGCTACTGAACGGATTCGGGAACGGATCAGCGCTCGGAGATGTTCGGCAAAGGATGGCAGGTGCCGTCGCCTCGCAGTGATCGCCTACGCCTTACCCTTAGAATAAGAATCTCATCGCACCGAGTGAATACACTATGTGTACTCACATAAATTCCTTTAATTACAGAGTACAGACTAACCTTGTTACGGGTGACGTGGCAATTCTGCCACAAAGCCCTTACAAATTGCAGTTGGCACGGAACGTGCATTATATTGATCATAGATTACTTGTTATTATTAATACCTACCAACCATGAGTCAGTTATTATCCACGATGTACACTGTCACTCATTATAATTGTACCCAAGTAGCATCCAAGAGGACTAAGAGTATCAATTAATTGGTTGAAGTATAAAAAGGGAAGCTCATAAATTGCCCGCACGCAGCCGACGTACTCGACGAGACTATAAGCTCAATTAGATATAATTTAATTGTATACGTAGCTCATTAGTGATAGTAGTTTTAATTTATTCAAACCGAATATTGTAAGCCCGTAGGATTCTTAACAATAATGATTCCTGACTATTTATTCGGGCGTAGATATGGTAGGACCAAGATAGGGCCAGTACTTATTGTCATTCGTAAAATGTTACTAGAATTATTACATTCATGTTTCGCTCGGTGCCAATTTATAAGTACGGCTATGTACTGTTACTATTGCCATGCCTATAAAATTGGCAACGTACTGCTTAACATCTTAGTACCTATGTTTTTGAGCAGTTCGTTCCAATCGATTGAGTACAAATTTGAAGTACACAGCTGACCAACTATATAGATAAATACGCTGATGGTACTCTTACTAACATGAGGGACGCCAAAAAATGGTAGGTGTAAGAGCTGTAACATTGGAGCCATCTGTCATGAGATGGTGTTAATAAGTAAAACACAATATGCAAATAGTTTGAAAACAAGACAATGATCAAAATCGTTGTGTTGCCGATGTTTTCTCCACGAACTTAGGCACTTCGATAACAACATTTGTTTGCTCAATATTTCAATGTGGCTCTATTTTCACAGCCCTATAGAGTAAAAAGGTTTTATTGTAAAGAGTAGGTAAGCAAATATAAGGCAATGCATGCAACATAGCATCGGGCCTACAGTTGAGTTTTATTCAACTACGCTGAGCAATCCTATCAGTATACCAGATGTCAATGCCGATATAGTTGGTATCAAATTATTGTTATGCTAATCGATGCTATAAGGAAGTTTACTATAAAAAAAATGTCATTGTTTGCGAAGTGGCCTGACCTGACTACATTGTGAAATAGATACGTCCTTATCTATCTGTGAAACTATGTAATTATAATGCACATAATTCTTCTCAAAGATCGATGGGACATGTTAAAACTTCGATTTAACGAACTCTGTTTTAACCAGCACGTTTTTGGCGGCGCACGGTTGACGTAGTGGCTGAGCGATTGGCTGCTGCGCTGCGTGTCGCGGGTTCGATCCCCGGACGGAACATATGTTTGTATGACCTACAGGTACTTGTTCCGGGTCTGGCTGTTTATGTATGTGAGTTAAAAATTTTGTAAACGCGGGTCACGAAACAGGAGAAATTCTATTTCTAGAATCTAGAATAAAGGCTATTTCACTTTGTATTCATGACCAAACAATGACATGCTGTAAATATGTTATTGGGTAATCGTACATTTATACTTTGTGATACTTAAGTTTATACAAATTATTTAATACTTATTACCCTTGTTTTTTTACCCATCTCATTTCCCTCATCAAATCCCGTTATTTTCTTCGTCAAATGCGTCTTCTACGAAGGAAAAAGTGTATCTACCTATTTATGTATGATGCAGTAGATGTAACCGACGCAAATTATGAAGGGGATGGAAAATGGGCAATTAATCTAGGCATCTCAAAGGGAAAATAATGTTTGTCACATAAAACTCTAAAAATATATCGAAACCAGTGATCGATCGAGCAATTGATGATTTTGTAAAAAACGATTTTATCTCATGTTTTTTGAAGGTATGAACTAAAGTGGAAACTGTTCGGTTTCTCATAGATGACGAAATGTCTCTAATTAAATGGTCTCAATATTCTGGATCACCCAAAAATGAAACTGACGATGACTTTTGCGTATACATTAATAGATGGGGTTTCCCACATACTATTATAAGAGATGTGATTTTGATGGTATTTCTCTAGCAAAATATCAACAGACAAACGCTTAGAATATGAATCATATAGCGGATTTTCCCCAAATGGCTTGCCCTTTTTGAAAATGCAAATCATTTCTAATCAATACATAGCATTTACCAACACCGCCATTTATTAATTAAGCATGTACATACTTGTGATGTTGTTTATCTCTACATGGTATAAAACAAAGTCTAACCGCGTCTGTCTGTATATCCGTTAACTCCTAAACCACGCAAACGAATTTGATGCGGTTTTCACCAATGGACGGAGTGATTCATGACGCAGGTTTAAGTGAAGGTATTGTCTAAATTATGCTGATACATAACCAAGATTCTTGAAGCTCTAGGAAAAATCATCCCTTCTGAGAACTCACGTGTCTTGCGGTGGGTAAATATGTAGTTAAAGTTACACGAAGATAATGTATGGTAGAAATGTTCCTCTTAAAAAGTTCTACAAAAATAAAACTACAGCATATGTATGTATGTTTATTTTGAAGGTTGACCTACAATAACCAACTTTATGATTTCCAAATGTGGTCTAAAATAATGCTTTATTTCAGAAAGTTTTGTATTTCTTTACACAGTATTAATCCTTATTCAGATATATATGTAAGTAACCTTGGGTATGAAATCAGATTACACAGTCAGACAGTCTTTTATACGATATCATTCTAACGTATAATCGAGACGTTTTTAAAGATTAAAAATTTCGCGCTGACGAAAAAAATACTCTATAAGTATAATCTTTTAAGACCATTATTAGAAACGGTACACTAATCCGTATTAACATAAATTATGAAGAGCAATGGTCCAAGGTCTGGCCCTTGGGGTGCTCCAAAAATTACAGAAAGGAGCGTGGAATATTTTATTTTAAAAGCAACATTCTGACTACGATCCCCTAAAAAGCCGTCAGTCGCAAAACCTGGTCATTAAAAGGAATTAGTTTGTACCAAACCAGTTGTTCTATAAAGATACTTTTATTTTGCAAATATGGGTATAATCAAATGATGAAAAAAAAACATATAATAGTACAGCCATATTTATATTACCACGTAGGCATGCAAAAGATTTAAAATATCAACTTATAACTATGTACATACAGTTTTAAAATAATACACACTAAAATACACACACTAAATACAATTTTAAAATATTACTATTGACTATACATAATCTTTTTCAATTAGGTACTCCTCAACATTATAATATGATTTTGCTACCAAAAAACTTCGGAGTCTCTTTTTAAATAATGAAAGCGGTCTCTCAGTAGAGTTAAAAATATTATCCCATACCGTAAATGTGATTCGGTTATCCCATGATAAGCAGTCAGAAGAGCATACGTGTTCAAAATAGGTGATAATTAGTGTAGCATTTTCTTGCATAGAGTATCAACGTGTGATTTTCAATTTAGTTTTTTATCTATTTCGAGACCCAGGACTTTCGTAGTTTCAACTTCGTCTATAGTATCATTATTATAGCGTATATTTGTTGTCCAAAATGGATAACTTTAGTTTTACACAAATTCATTTTTAAATTGTTTGCGTCTAGCCAATTTACCATCTATCTGATAGATGGTAATTTTACTTGTTATAGTTGGTAAACTATACACCATTGTGTATACTTTAGTTATAGATTCTATCATCATGTATAGTTAATCCAAGGCATTTTTTAAATACTTGCCAGCGGTTTATTACAAATCTATCAATCATCAAATACATTTTATGGTGAATTAAATTATAATGTATTTTTACTGAATAAAATGGTGACATTCTGGAATTGTCATGACCAATAATGTTGTGATTAAAATGGATCATTACTATGATTTTTGTATCCACTGTTTTTAAGTTCACCGTTGATGTGGAACAAAAGACTACTAGCGACATCTGTCGATGAAATTATGTACAAATTGCAAAATGTTGCCTACTTGATAAGCAGACGACTAAAGAAAGGTACGATAAGTTAGATTTTATTAATTTCCCTTTTTAGTTTTATTTACATAATGTATTTTTACGCCTCTTGCCATAACATAGCGCTCTGTCTGCCTTACCTAAGATCTGTAATTATTTTTCTACGTATGTTACACAAATGATAAAAGAGTTGATTTGATTTGATATTAGAAAAAAACTGACGACCAATTCATCAGTTTTTTATATATTTTTCCTACCAAATATATTCATTATTATTATTTCAAACAACTGTTTTCATTGAACTTTTATTTAGTTTAAACTTCAGCTACTCGACAATAGATGGCAGTGTCCATAAATCGGTTAGGCATACTATTGGGAAAAACAGTGAAAATCTTATATGTAGATATATAGCTAGATAAATAAGTGAGTATGGTAAGCCTTCAGCTGTCGTGCTTGTAATGGTAACCTATAGGTTCAACCAGTCTAAGTTCAACATGATAGGTGGCGCTGTTATGCGTTTTACAATAAATAGTATCTAATACTTTTAGAGCATTTTTGATATTCATATTCGTTTTTTGCTTAAAGTTTCTTCAGCTCCAGAATATAATAGTAATCCACGAGAATTTCAACAAAATCTTGCCAAGGTATAACTAAACTCAGCATCACCATGTGAAAACAATAAAAGACATAAATAAAACAAAAAAAGAGGATGTCACCACGTCTGAATGAGTAATCGGTAAAAGCAAATGGTTGAAAAGAGGTTAACCTATCCTTGTTATATACTTTGTCTATCGACCATTTTGATAATATTTTATTTAGATCTTTTCAATGTATTTTCGTTAGGTACTTATATGGCGGAATTCTGGGGTCGCGTGTGCTCAGAGTGGGGACTCTGTTCGCCCACCGAATGACCTCAGGTAAGACGGTTACATAGTGATCACGTGTCGCCGTGCACAGCGAGGTTCAGGGGAGACCTCTTTACCGTCTCCTCTGGGATGTGCCCTAACAGGCGTTGCACTGAGGGGGTCCCGGACTGGTCTCTTAAGAGGTAACGGGGCCTCTTCCATATGCTGATGGTGATCACCGGGGTGGTTTTAGTGAGGTAAGAATCCCACACTCTCAGGTCTTTTCCTCAATATTCCATGCGCCTTTTGAAGGTTTCTCCCCGTCAGGTACCTACTTACATGACCACTGAACTTGAAGACAGCTGAGGTAAAATATGTGCTGGCCTGGTGCTATTATGGTTATGATAGCACTTAGAAGTCACTAATAAATCGTCTAGGTCATACGCATTATCTATAAATCTTATAAACTTTAAAACATGTTTTAGGGAATTATTACTCCTAGCTTTATTTTAACAGGTCCGCCCCAAGTTTATTTATAATAAAATATAATTGGATGTTGTACCACTAGGTACAACGTCCACGTATCCGTAGGTCAACGACATACTAATGTCGTTGTAAGTGTTACCCCTCTGCTGGTACTCCTTACCTACCTAATTACTTTTAAGGAACCAATACAATATTCGAAATGAAGATAAGACGGTCTACTCTGTAAAAACCTCCCGTGAAATGTTAGTTGAATTGAAGAGAATTTTCAATCCCAAGCATTAGTATGGGATGGCAGCTCACATCGCATTGACTTCACCTACATTATCACAGGGAGATTTTGACAGAATAGCACTGCTAAAAACTATAAGTGCATCAGCTGGATTGAGTTTAAAATATGTGTTAGATGTGATGATTCACATTTTAGTGACTGCTGTCATTCATAGCAATCACAACATCGTTGAAAATAATAACGAGAGAGGTTAGCGGTTCGTACTGGCATTTGCAAAATCCATAAAACTACTGGGTTCATATCTGATATTAATCTTGAAGATACATCCGTTACCTCGAAAATTAGGCGAAAACAAGTAAGATACCTAATACTTCTACTGTGTAAATATATTTGAGTACAATATGTTAACATTCTTCTTGATGACCAGCGTTTTCGCACTGCGAAATATGCGAAAACGCTTGTCCATATACCTTAACAACTGTTTAAATAGTTGTTATATTGTAAAGCGGCAGATAGTTATCTGCGTCACAGTATAGTGTTGAAAGCGTTCTTTTGTTTGTCTGCATATGTGCAGTGCTCGGCTAAACGTCTAAATTGTTCACTGGTTCTCACGTGCTTTGAGAAGTGACACAAATTGCACAAGCCATTGTTTATCAAGAAAACTTTATTTACAATGAAATATTTTACAATCTATCGTCATAACTTACTTTCTATTGTACATAGATAATACATAAATCTACATCGGTATACACATTGGTGTACAATGTCAGCAAGTGAGAGTACAACTTCTACTTGCACAAATTCGTAATCGATTGTTTGTAAATTCATACACAATAACAAACGACTTATACCAATAGAAACATCAATAATAATATCACAAATAATTTAGGGTAACTACGGATAAGCCTCTTTAGATATAAATATAACTGGTATTTGTTACATTCAATCTGACGAATCTGAGATTTTAATAAATTATATTTTCAAGATTTATTTACATACGTTGTACTTTGATGGTCGTTTTTGAGATATACAATTCTCCGCTGCTTTTTTGTGCGTATTACGAATTAGCAGTCTTAAAACTATATCCCTGCGTATAAACTAGGCTAAATTAGGTTCTTTTTAGTGCCAATCACGCAGTCAAACATATCCAACATCGCAAGACTACTGTTCAATTAGTTACTTGTTCTAAAGAGGCGACTAATTTAATGGCAGTGATTTAACATTTACACAGTATATAAAAATTACGCCCTTGTTTTAGTTCTACCAAATTCTTCTATATGGTCATATTCTGCGAACCCTGGGTCGGAGTCGTAGTACGCATAGTCGTAACTGTTGTCTTCTTTGTTGTTGGGGGGGTTTGCGAATTGTGGCGGACGAGTGGTGGGTCGCGCCGCGGGTGCCGGTGGCGGCGTCGGCGGACTCGGTGGCACGGGCACGCGGCTCGGCGGGCGAGGCGGCCGGGTCTCCGGCACTCTCGGAGCAACTGTCGTCGATGGTCCAGCGGGTTCATTAGCAGGTTGGAAGTTCTGATTTATTGCTTGAAAGTCAACAGGCCTTGATGTGGTAGTATAGGTTTGGAAGTAATCAAAGGCGCGCTGCGTGTTCACTGTCTGTGGCTGAGGCGTCGTCGTGTAGGTTGTTTCCGGTGCTCTCGTGATCGGAGCTGCAGTCTGTGAAGGTGCAGGTCTAAATGGTCTCGGAGCTGAGGTTTGAGCCGAAGGTTTAGGCGGAGGTTGTGTTTTGGCATATTTCTTGCGGTCTTCTGGCAGCCTGTTGCCGCTTGCAGCTATATTGAGTGAATGCGCGCCGGCCAGCAGCTCACGGTCTCCGTATAAGTCGGGACGGTACTGTCCATCGTCTTCGCCCTGGGGAGGATGATATTGGCCGTCATCTTCATCATTGTCTTCAGCAAAGTTTTCAGATTGAGTATTAAAGGCGAGGTTAGTGTTATACGCTACCGTGTTTAAGTTGAGCGGAGGTTCGGGGCGCGAGGTCGAGTAGATCGTAGTGGACGGAGCGAAAGTGGTCGTAGGATTGTTAAAATAGGCTTGTTTCGAGTAAGGTACAAAGTTGTTCTTTTCTGGTTCATATGAAACACTATTGAAATTTTTATATGCGGGCGTGGTTGTGGGGAAAGTTCTTGCGGAAACGCTGTAGTCAACAGTTGTTGGAGCCTCCCTGAAATTCTCTCTGTTGTTGTTCTCCACTCTATTGTTGTAATTTTGGAAGTTCTTGGCACGCACGAAGTCAGGGTCTCTAGGGACGTCTGCTACATTGAAATTATTTCTAACTTTGAAGGGTCGATTCTCGTTCTGTACATTAAGTCCTGGAGTTGACTGTGCGTCATAATTGTACAACTCCACGAGGCCTTCCTTTTTGTTGAATCGTGGGGCCGCAGTCGACTGGGACTGTGGGAAAGTGGAAGGTGCACTACTGGGGTAGAACCTATTGCTCTGTTTGGGAGTGACTCGGGGAACTTCAACGTATTCATCCTTGTATTGTTTGTATTGAGGAGGTACGTTAGGAGATGGAGAGAAAGATTGTTTGTTTTGTGCGTTGAAGCGACGGTTAAAGTTTTGCTGAGGGGGCTCTGAATATTGCTGTTGGGGCTGAGTGTTAGGTTGGAAGGTAGTGGGAGGTGCTTTCGTGGACACATATATGGGACGTTTTCTAACAAGCTTGCGTTTAGAGGGTGCGTCATACTGTTGCTGTGGGACGGGAGGTTGAGTGTTCGGGGGTGGCGCAGGTGTAGTGTACTGTGTTGTGGGGAATGTGCGTTGGGTGGTAGGGTAAGTACGTTGGGTAGTAGGATATGGGCGTTGGGTAGAAGCTCTACGGAAGGATTGACGTTGATAAGGCTGTTGGGATGAGACAGGAGATGGAGAGGACGCAGGAGGGGACTGCTCGTCACGGCCACGGTCTCGCTGTCCACTGAAGAAGTCAGAAGAGTGTGCTGCACGTAGGTCGGTGTCAGGTCGATTCGGGGTGACGCTGTTCTGTGAAAGCCGACGGTCACCGGTCTCAGCGCGCTGGAGACCGAATTCAGCTTCATCATCGCGATTTCCATTAGACGACAACTTCTTGGTGTCAAATCCTGTTGTGGTAGGGCAAAAATATGTTAATATTTCATTTATAATATCCATGGAAGAAAAATACGCTTACAGTCGATCATGAAGCCCCAGCTTGCACATTTATTTCTGAAACAGGCGTTATATAATTTGCATTGCCTTGTAAAACAAGATCTACGTCTCTAAAAGCTTTAAAGCTTTAAAATGCAAGCGTTCGGCAAAGCTTAAATGTTTTGCAATTCATTACCAATAAATCTCCCATTGCAGGAGTCGCAATCATCTAGGTAAGTGTCTGTCTGTTGATCACAGGTACATTATTATACCAATAAGTCTCATTAGGTATAATTACCTACTCATCACTGCATGTTGACCTTGTAAAGCTTATTATGTACTTCTACTGTAATTTACAAAGAAGTTGCGCAAATATTTAAAACATTAGTTATTATAACTGATTACCACCTACTGCCTCATACATATAATCGTTTATCTATACAAACTATTTCAAGAGATGAAAATTGCCTTTCAAATTACATTCATACATAAACAACTGCCTGCTTCTAATCAAAGATTGATTGCTCTAAGCGGAGTTTAATTACAAGTTATATGGCTCTAATTAATTATCTAGCAGCACTCACAAATATTGTACATCACCAATCGATTGCAATGATATCGTTTTTCACATTTGTTTGTAAAGTCAGATTGCGATAATTTCCTCCTTTTTTTGTTTGTTACTCGTTATCAGGAAATATATGTATAATTTGTTACTTATATCATCTCATGAGCTGCCTAGCTTTTCCCCAACTATGTTGGGGTCGGCTTGCAGTGTAACCGGATGCAGCTGAATACCTGTGCTTTCCGGGGCATTTTATGAACGGTCACCCATCCATAGACTAACCTCGGCGGGTGTGCAGCTGTTTTTTTTTCCACGCCATTTACCCACGTGCCTCCTCCTTTTTTTATTTTGTTACTAATGTATCCAAAAATATTAATCTCACACAGAGCCCCAGACGGGACTGGATCGGAAAGTTTTAAATAGTCGAGGCCAAGCCTGCTTCCGTCCAGATGTTTAGTGCATAGAAAAATCCTTCCTTAAACTTCACATTCATCATAGTCCTAGGCAAATCATTAAATTGTGATATTTGTGAGCGTTTTGTTAGTTGCAAAGCTGGCTCACCGGATCCGATCCTGTAGAGATCGAACTGACCGTCGTAGATATCTGCGGGGCAGGCCAAGGGGTCGTCGTCACCCCAGTCCGTGCAGGTCTGTGCCTCTTGGTGGAACAGCGTGCCCGGCGGACAGAAGAACCTGAAGTCTCGGACGCCTCCACCAGCGACCCTCACGCACACGTGGAAAGCTTTGCATCCTGACTTCGCGTCTGCGTAGTACGCGCCTAAGATTCGACTTTTACAGTTGAACCTTTCGGCGCTCCCTGTGTGGTTGAAATTAGATATAATTAATATAATGCCTCTCCTCCGTCAAATCTAAAATCAATACGATTTATTGTTTTTTTTTACTTTCATTATACGGAAATAAGGTAAATGTTAAACATTGTTGTAATTGGAATGTTTTACAGATACTGTACTTCTCACTTGAGAAGTTAATTCTACATAAGAAGGTATATTTGCCTTTGAACCTGGTCGCCCTATTTGTGAGGCTAGCTGCAGAATAAACCATACAAAAAGAAATACTCCGAACCTTCTTATGCTTTAGCATTGAACATTCGAAAATAGACAACAAACACGTAGACCAAGTGTAAGTGTGTAACTTTTTACATTGTTTTTAATTAACGATTTATGGCCTATGGCTTAATTAATGACTTATGGCCTTTGGGTATTAATTAACAACGAATGGCCTATAAATCTTGAATATTTAATTGACGGGATTGCTACAAAACCACATTATTTATTCAACTATGCAAGGGTAATAACTGACACGGTTTTATAATAACTCCAGATTCTCAAAAGCACTACTGATTTCTAATTACCTTTGATTTACGTCATCGAGAAAAAGTTTGATATGTTAAATGAGTTTCACTGGTACAAAATCGTTACATAATGAGTTATAAATCATGATTTTGAGTTTAAATCTTACGTGTATGTAAGTATTATGTTATAAATGGCCATTATTACACCGTTTTGTTTCTAATTATTACCCAACGGTCGCATAATGCGGTTTTAGAAACATGAACGCCAGACCAGTCTGTAGTTAGTTACAACGGTATTAGATTTCGTCTGAATACCTATCCTTGCTCAAGTTTTAAAACCTGAAATAAAGTCTGTATTCATCAGATCAGGTTCGTTTTTTGAAAACAATGAGTTGCCGTGTCAATTTGGATTTGGTCGCGATTTGATGGCAATGATAGAGATTTCTCATCGTCCAAGGCGACTATTGTACTAAGAGCGACACTTGAAGTAAAACCTGCAATAAGTAGGTGGAGAGGTAAACACGTCTAATGAGACGAGTATATTGCGACATGGCAACTTCAAGCACGCTTATCCCAGTGAATGTCGAATGTTGCCACTTTAGATCTGCGAAAGAGCGGCGACCCAAACTGCATTGACTGCACTATTAAAGCTCCAATAAAGTGTTATTCGTTGTAATTAAATTAAATTAATATCCACCGATCGCAACAGCATGTCTTTATGTCTCAATGAATCGAATCCGTTATTGTGTAGTTTCGCAAGACGATGTAGAAAATGAAATGTGTTACGGCTGATGATCGATGAGCTGGTTATTAGAAACAAGTTAAAAAAAAATCGTCTAGCCGCCTCAATAATCGGTCTAACTAACCGTCGCCGTCGGAAGCGTGACTGTTTTAAGCTTCCCTATGTTATACGATTTACATGACGATTCAAATACTTGTTATATTTTTTTGGGAATTGATTAGGTGTGCATATAGAAACAAAGTAATGATTGAGGGTGCGCTCAACACCATTTAGAAATACTCTTCTTTTTCCTTTTTTTTTGTTTTTCCCGACACTAGGAAGTCCTCCTGTATCTTGGGTGCGTTTTCAGACATTTTAAACTCAATAACACAAACATTCTTATGCCTGAGAATTCCTAGTTTTTTCTATTAGCAGGTTCAATAATGGAGAATTGTATAATAGCTCAGTACTACCTCAAACCCTTCAAAGATTACAAGCGTTTCATTTAGAAAATAGTATCGTAGATCTCGCTTCACGCATGTCCGCTGTAGTTCTAGCTTTGTTCTACGAATTGGGGACAATATGGTTCCGGCGTATTGTCTCAAACGTCGCTTGGGTGAAACGCGTTTAAACCGATTCGATACGACCACGACAACATACGAGGATAATATGCATGTAAGCGGGTTATTTATCAGGTGGTAATATCAGTACTTCATTTGTACCAATCAAATCAGGGTTAAAACTTATTAACGTTTATGTCAGAAGGTCATTGCGCTAACCATGATCTTCAACAATGAGAAATATCACTGAAATGAAAGAAAATATGTCACACATTACATTTTCAACATAATTTCTATACTACTAAATCTTTTTTACTACATTAAACTAAAATCTTAAAATACTCAGTCAAATTAGGGTTAAATAGCAGTCCGGTAAAGATCAAGTAACAACGCTAGATTCCCATGCGTGTGGTGTATGTGCAAGCCGCGAGAGGGCAGCGGGGTGAGCGATAAGATCGCGGGCGGTTGCGCAACCGCGCTCGCTCTAAGGTGCCATAGCATCCTCCGCGAAAGGTCACAGCGTACCTTATGTAAGTATAATAACGTCTAACTGAGGTACGCTCACAATCAAATTTTGATCGTTTTTTCTTTTGAACCATTAAAAGGTCATACGATATATCATTATGCCGTCGTGTATGTCGAACTAAATCTTCGGGTTACTTCCTCTTTCTTGCCTCTGAAATTTGATGAGGGCGATACCTACTGAAACCGCTTATTGGCATTTTTCTCCATAAGAAACGATTTTCATGTAAGGGTGAAATTAATACAAGGGTTAACTCAAAAACGTTATGTTTTGCGGCAATATTGGCAAAGACAAAGTTGGTCGCCAATGTTGATACCAACAAACGATCGAAATTTAAGAGTAAACTCTAGTCCCGCGTTTGAACTTACACGCACCTTTTTTTAATTAATTTCAGATGAAGGGCGTATGGCATACGTTATGTGAACTTTGATTATAGAAACATTCAAAGTAGACTGCAAGCTTGAAGACATCTTGAAAAATATTATACTGCGATAGACTGATTGATAAAGACAATCAAGGTTATGCTTGAATACCGACGGAAATCTTACTTTTAGCAAATGGAAGTTCAGTTAGAGTAAGCGTTACTAAACACTACAAATGACAATATGTAATAGAAACTGGTAACAGCTAGTCCACTAATCTTTTTAACTTTCGCAAACATACGTAGGCTGTTAGTTGATGTACCGTGAAATTAAGTGGCGTAATCACGTACCTATCAACTTTTATTGCTACAGCAGATGCTATCAATGTCACAATAATATGCAAAAACGTTGCAACACCGGAATAGTTTTCGTTTATTTGTTTACAGTTCCACTTCTATGAGTAGTCTATAAAGTGATTTGTGCTAATGTATGCAGTGACGCAGCACATTGTTGTGATGAGTCAGTCAAATATCGGTGCTCGCCCATTCATTGGCGATCAATGAAACATGCAACGAACTCACAAATAACATCGATATATGCATCTACTTTTGCTTTCATTCATACTAACGCAAGGTAAACATAATTTTTCTCACGCTTTGATTGTTACGGTTCAATACATTAGATTTTCCACACAATAATAATGTTATGAGGCAAAAACGTTATTGGTTCACATTGTTGCAAAATATTCGAGCAACGTTCATTTTAAATGCGTTAATAACCACGGCATCTACAATTATGTGCAGTTACCAAAACTCAAATATGTAATGAATTTCATTTTAATTACGAGTTTTCGCAAATGCGGCTCCGTTACGTGCGAAGTGTCTTAGGACGTTTGTTGCACGACGTATCAAATCCTTGTTACTAACATCAGCCTGGTTTCGCGTCTCGAAAGGAAGGGATTATATGTCAAACACAAATGTCTAACCACAAACCGGGCCACCAATTGCCTAACTGCATTTGTAGGTGAACTGCAAGGGACCCTTCAACCACAATACACACATACAAGCAAAGCAGTGTGCTGCCAGGTAAATGCCCAAATAAACCTTGAGGCTACCCATCCGTTCGCTGGCCGTCACGCCGCCCTAGTTCTTACGGAGAGCGGAGCGTGGGAAAATCACTTATGCAAATCCGGGGAATCGATTATCGTGGCGATGCGCGATCGGCGCGGGCGCCGCGCAAATGGAAAGTGCATCGGTTGCGCAATGACGTGCATGCGCTCAAACATACCTTACCGTCACACGGGGAACATCTCTAATGTGCAACCTGCTGTGTGGTGGGTGTAAGGTGTTACAAAATATTGAGTTTACTGGCTTGACAAACTTTATGCCAGAATGTTTTCAATTTAGGTTAACGCGCTATATTGTACGTTATACTTATATGATGTTAATTAACAACTGCGGAACATTCGTTTTCCAAATTACTTATGCTGATTTTAAACATTAGCAGGGCCTAATTATCGTTGTTTTTTTTTGCTAGGCTTGCAAATTATTAATTTCAGGACAATGCATTTGTTTCAGTAGGTACTGTAAAATACTCTGAAATGACATTTCCCAATAAAAAGCTGGTAATGTTAAGTTCCCACGCGCCCGGACGTCCTGCACATTAGGAGCACACGAATAACAAATACTTTCACAGAAATGCGCTTGCGCACCCTGCTGCACTAACACCATCATTTCCTCACTACTCAAACGCAGCATCAAAACACACTAGAGTATTGAGACTGTAAGGAAAATCACACAATTGACTGTCAAGTAAATCACGCAATTTTTCTTCAACATTACCAAATCGAGGCACCTCGAAAGAAAATTTACACGGGAAAAAATCCGGTCACTTCCGATATGTCACAGTGTATTTGTTTGGCAGCAGGTGCACACGCGATGTGGTCGACTTACCCAAGACGGGGAGCAATGTAATCAAGATCCACAGAGGGGACATGTTGTCGCGAGGTGCGTCGCGAAGGGACTGGCGCCGGCTGCGCGCGCGCCGCCCGCCCGGTCAAAAGAGGGGAGATCTGAAAGCTCGCCCGCCCGCCCCGTAACCGACCACTGCGTAGACACAGTGTAGTACAATAGCAGTTTATCAATTCAATATTTTTGTTGATCAATTCAATGTTTTGTAAACGGTTATCAGCACTTGGCAGTGGCTACCGGCACGCGTCGCTAATGTCGACTTCTGCTTCACAGTCATGTAGTCATGACTTGATAAAAAGGAACAAATTTCAGATTGCGTAAATTGTGTTATTTGTTTTAGCATATTTCGGTATTTGGATATATTTTAAGGTCTAAGTGCGAAAAATGCTTGAGTATTGAGTGTTCGACACTCATCGAATTATGCTATTTATCGCTTGCCTAGATTCGATACCTGCTCAAAACAATGAAATAGCCGATTTTTATTTTTTTTATTACATACAAAATGTTATGAAGTCTGAATTGAATAGTACAAAAACCCAAAAGATTTTCGGAAAAGATACCAAAAAATAACCTGTATATTTTACCATCTTTAGTTAAATTTTGTACATTAAATGAATGCTCGTGAGTGGTTGTACTCGACTTTTATTACACTGTGGTGTTTGCCAGTGAAACAGACGCGTGATTTATTAGACATACGCGATGTCTATCTCGACGAACTATTGTTTTGTTAGTCATACGTTTTATTGCATTACGTCATGAACATCGACACCGCCGAATCCATTACACTGGCGTGCCGATCTATTCAGAAAATCATCAATTATGTGACTACACTGGGAGTCGTCCCTAATTACACACAATTTTATATTATACAAGATAATGTGCACTTGCATGAATCAGATTAAATAATAGCCATGTTATATGTATACATGTTGTACTACTATGTTGCACATAATAGGCGTGAGATACTCAACTTTTTACTTCTGGAACGATTTGCTACGTTCATTATTTTGTTTTCTGTTTTTGATATAATGAATTATGTAAACGTAGCAATAAAACGCAGTTTAGATCTTGATAAGTCTCATTAAGTACAGGGAGAAAGCGAAGTTCGAAAATGGTTTAAATGATTGATGAAACTTGTGCATATCTAAAGAAGAATGTGATATGACAATGGAGTGTTGTCCCCACCAGGATTTTACCAGTCAATAATGTTACTTTTACTTTCAGATAGGCACATAAAGTGTCTATGAAAAAAATTGCATCTCCCTCACGCGTATTAGATCGATTATGTTACAGCCGCACTCACGCGCACATAACTTGACATTATGTAAATAAATGCTTACAATAAAGGCATAACACAGTGATTGCTGTTTGAATCAACTCCATACACCGTTAAAAGAAGGAAGTGCCTATTTGTATGAAACGGACAATCGAACTACTTTATTGAATTGAAAGTTATTGAATGGTTTATAAGTTGGCTATAAGAAATGCAGTGACTTTATTTGTAGGTGACGTAGCGGTTTAAATATTACATATACATACATATGTAACTCCATTTTCTTCCGTATTCGAATGAAAATGGTTCACTTCTTCGTTTATCATTGGTGATGGCAGTTTATAAAATGCCATAAATAAGTTATGATTGTATTGAGTGAGAGGCTCGTGGCTTAGAAGTCGCAACCAAAGGGATTGATCGGAGGTTAAGCCGCGTTTGTCAAGGGGTGACATTCCAATATACTACGTGTAATGCAGAATAAACGCAATATCTCTCAAGGAATTATTGTTCTCATTACTGTGAACTAGTTTTTCTATGGGACCAACACTGAAATCGCGAAAAAAACACCGACTATCCCATACGCGGAAAAATATAGTGAACAGCTGAGTTTTTTCCGCGATTTTGGGGTGGCTCCATAGTAAAAAATGTTGATAATGATGAGAACAATTACCCTTTATGAGGTATTGCCTTTATCCTGTTACATGTTGTATATGAGGACCTCTCTGTGTCTCGAAAAGCACCATAGGCCGTTGGCCTCGTCTGTAGTACGAAGATCTTCGACAGTTTTTCGGGTAGTCAGAAGCCCAAAAGTCTATTTACTATTCTTACTAAAGGATTTCGCGCTACCCACGGGTATCGGGTTATGGAGTCCAGATAAGCAGTCGCTCCATGTGATACACTGGTATCCATCTGCATATTTTTTTATTTGGTTAGACTGGAAGCCTACCCTAAGATATTTGTGTAAAATGAGAAATAGGTACCCACGCCATAAGAAGTACCTAAGAACACAACCTACACTGTAAAATGTGGAATTAATGGGTCATGCAGGTCAAATAGTAGTCGCTTCCTGTTAGCTTAGAAGCATGTGAATGAAGCAATTCGCGAAGACGCAGACGAATGATTAAGCAATGTAGTTAAACGCAAGTCGTGGAAATACTAAGCGAAACCAGTTGGAGTTAGATAAATTCCATTCATGTAAAGTTAGGAACCTCTTGCAATACAGAGAGATGTCAGTGAACTATGTATGTTACCTTATTTGTGGTGCACTACCCTGGCTTCTGGGCACTGGGCTAACAACCTAGCAGCCTGGCAAGTATTTCTTCCGCAGCTATTAGCAATAGCTAATCCCGTAAAGTAATGAGACGAGAGAACAAGATATTACAGTAGACAAACAGGGTGGAAGGGACCTCGACATAATTCAAAACATTAAAGTCTAGTCTCTACGTTATCTCAGCGCGACTAGAATGTCAAAAGCTTATCAAAATTGGAGGTAAATTACACGTATTTTTGACAGATTCAGACAGATTCGAATGCAAACTCGTCGAGAACTATGTGTTGTACTCATGGTATTTCAGATACATGGGTACGGCATATGGTTCTTCACCCCCAGCATTTAAATTTATATCAGGTTTTCCTAATTTGTAGCTTTTTTTCGATGTTTTTACTTTAAACCTTAAAAAACCATGATAAGTGAATTATTTACTTTATAGTTAAAAATCTCACTGGGTATGATTAAAATGAGGGATTTCTTGTGAATTTTTACAGTTTAGATAGGTATCTAAACTGTAAAAATTCACAAGAAAAAGTAGCAACAGTGTCTTTAAAACATAGGAATGTTTTAAAGACACTGTTGTTACTTACCCAAATCGCTTACACCTCCAATCTCTGTCTTCCACACAATGTGTGATACTATGTAATACACTATTTTATTTTTAATCATTTCCCTCATGGGTACAAAGACTAGAGATATAATCCGTGGCGTGGGACACCATACCAATTGTGCCTACACTCAATTCCTTACATCCCACTATTTAGATGCAAACAGATGTAATTAAACAGCGCATTGTTTTGATGATTCACGGCTAGAAGTTGCCATTGAGATAAACAAACATTGCCGAAGTGCTTTATCTAAGAAGGCGTATGTTTTAGGAACACAATAAGTATTTAGATAGTCACAAGGATACTGATTATCTATTAACATCTTCACATTATATCTACCTAATTACAATTTCCTACTTGGCAGTACGTAGGTAGGTACCTACCTATCACACTGTTTAAAGGTTCCAGTAATATTAAGCGTCTTGATGGCTCTCTAAATTGAGTCAATCCAGAACTTATCCACGAGATTGGAGACATCAGTATCGTCTATATATTGTGTGCGGGTATGAAGTGTGTGATAAATATGTAACGCAACAGTTTTTAGTTTTTTACAGCTTAAGGTTGATAATTTTTCGGACTCTTATAACCTACATAATTTCTGTTGAGTTCTCCCAAAATGTTAAAGTATATCTTACCCGCAGATAGTATTATCCACAATAGGCCGTCTGTGGTATACATACAGTCACTAAATTGACAATGTGTGTAAACACACACATTATAATATATGGGGTAAACACCTCAGATAGACTGGTAGAAAATGCATAAAACATTAAATCCGATTTTGTATGGTTATTTTAAACTTTTGTAAATATAAAATAATTCAAATTACAACCAGCACTTGTTCAAGCAGAATCTAAAATAATTATATCTGATAGTTACATATACACAATGGCATTGATTGAAAATTATTGACATTTATTTGTATTCTGACATTTTAATAGATACTCACTAAAACGACATTTTTATTGTCCATTAAATTGTTATATTCATTCGTCGGTTGTAATGGTTAAACGTTTGTATTGCCCATGTGACGGCAGAACCTGGAAAACAATGAACTCATATGAAAAAATAGATTTGATTTGAAGAAATGAAAATGAATTGATTGTGAAAGTCAGTGCACGCATAAACTAGAGTGCATTTGATAGAAGCACGAGCCGGCGCGCGTCGGCGCTAAGTCGTGAAAGATTCCCATGAGGTGTCCCGAGTTGCCTCACTCGTGCCTCGTTCCGTGTTCACGCGAGACACCTACCATCGTGCACTTACTCATCACTGTTAGACGGTAATGTAATAATTTCCTTTATAATTGGGTTTTTACTTTATGTGGCTGTGCTTTGACAAAGTTATCGGATTAATAAAAAGTACTGTCATTGCATAGATTTACAGGATTTTTTATTGCATATTAAAAAAAAAATGTACTATAACCTAATTTCTTTTACGTTTCTTTGTAACATTATAGCATGTAATGAAATAATCTACCGGGTCAAACTGAAATAATACCTTTTTAACTTAAATATTGTCTTTAATTGCTTTGCCGGACCAAATTGTGTAAATGGTTTGCCATTTAACTAATATTCTGCTGTAACATGCACCCTGAGTAAACCCACTTTATTACATAAAAGGTTAACAGAAGACTGATGTATTAAGTCGAGATTGAGGACGGTTCCCATGGTAACGAGGCACCCACCACGACACGGCACGACGCCACGACGCGACGCAACGCCCTACTACTGATAAACTGTCGCAAGTCGTTCCTAAATTCTAATTACCTCACTTACACTCGCCTATATTGAACTCAGATTACTTTTAAGGATTCCTACTACATAATCTAGTTACATTGTGAGTGTTTTCTCCGAAGGATAAAACAAATTCGTTACTGTATCTACTTACTATATCAAATCTCATATCCAGAACTACGGCTACTGACAACGTTCTTATGAAATAGTCTCGCAAACACTAGGAATCAAACCCTGGTTTCCATACTTATATTATATCTAACAATAAGGAAACATTTACATTCTGCAGTTTCATCATAAGGGATTTCTCTCATATCTTTTTACTACGGAACTCTAACAAAGTACTTTAGAAACTAATATTAAGTACGGAAATATAAAACTTTATGTTTCTATTCTATTCAGTTTCGTTGCTTTAACGATGACATAAATAATACTTTTAATACCTCTTTGTTTAGGCGATGCAATGGACGTCGTTAATATTTTCACGCAAGATATTTACGAGGAAATTTACTCTTCTGCCCGCTGTACTGTTATTTCCTGGATTATTTTAAAGCTGTTATGTCTTTTCATTTCAAAGTTAACGCAGTAATGAAAGTATCGGTCACTATAAAATGTGTAAATTAATATTTACTGAAAATATTTGAAACAAAGAATCAGCCATCAGAAAGTGAAATTAAATTCGCAATCCACAAGCTTCATTTGAGACATAAGAAAATCAGAAACTACAATAGTCTTTTCACCACATTCATACTCATATTTCCCATCTACTATACTTTTTTATTTTATTTTCCGGTTTAGGTCACATTTTAAACTCAAAACACTGTCCAGTTAAAAACATTAATGAAGCTCGGAGGTCAGCTTTGAAGCATCAACTGTCCATCGGTCACGATTACTGCTCATTTATCACCACTCCGTCTTTTGTTTGCCGACTGCTGATGACGGGAAATTCATTAATACATAATGAACTTTATGCCATTGTGTTAAGAGCTTGAGTTTGTCACCAGATTGCTTCATGAGCGTGTATTGTCTTGCGTTGGCCGGCCGTCTGGGGTTATAACAATCAAGACAATGGAGTGAGGAGATGAAGCAAACAGAAATAACTTCTAGTCTGTAAGTACATGTGTGATACGTTTAGCCGCTTCGTTTGTTTTGTGGAGTAAGATTTATTTGCCTTTTGCAGTGATCGTTGCGCTAGCTCAGCTTTACAAATACTAGCTGGTTAAAATGCGTGTGGAAATCTGACATCTGTAGCTTAGTGTATCCAAGAAGGTAAATATGAAGTATGCGTCTAGGTGGCATACATTTTACACTTATGTTAATGTAAAATGTAGTGGTTATGAAAAGACACGTTTCCAAGGAACCTTGCACAAGGAAATTAAAAAGTCAGAGATACTTATCTCAGTGTTCTCGTCAACAGTAACTTCGTGTTAAACAAAACGAGATAAACCGCAAAGAGCACACGAGCCACCCCATTAATGTTTATTTTTGCATATTCATAACGATTTCGCGAGAGAAATCGCTGAAGAGAAATGTTTCTGATATACTTACACGTACTTACACTTCTAACTATCACTTTCATCTTTAACTAATTTAACAAGCAGACGTGAAATATTACCACAGTTACGAACTAACAATAATGTCATAACCGCGTGTTATATGTGTGCCAACATCAGGAACAGTTCATCTCTAAATATGCACATACATAAACATAACATCGGTAATTAACCTTTTTGTAGGGACTAATTAAAAAAAATTAACAACATGGAAACGCTTCTGACCTAGTTGCATAATAAACGTAATAAATAATCGGACTCTAGTAAGATCAAAGAATGTTATATGGCGGATAGGCGTACATCAAACGGGTTTAAGCGGCATCGTTTAAGGACGCAATCGTGTGCGCCGCCTTATGTCGCAAACTGCTGAGCATCTGACCCGTATTACATTTCCATAGCTCTGCTAGACGACCTGCATACGAAGAGGCTGTACATATACCTGTCTGCTACAGGATCAGCTGCCAACTTTCGTTTTCTTAAGTAAACGTGTACCCTTACGATATATTGCTTTATTTACAAGCAGTATCAGTTGAAACCTTCTAGTATGTATTATGTAAAGGCCAAATTAATAATTGTTAGGTATCTGTTTTAATTATTTCAATCCATCAATTGCCTATCGTTCGCCATGACTCTGACATGATTGATTGATAAGCATCATAATCATAAGCTATGGAGATAACTAATGTGTTACGCGCGTTGATGTCTTTTCCTAGAGCTACGGGGGCTACGGATTTGTTGTAGTAAACTAAAATAATATCACACAAAAACTTATTTAAGTAAGTTGATGCCTTAATTGATATTTTTTGGGTTATTGTTTATTTAATTATCTATTTCATTTCATTCAAAATAATAGCATAGTTATTCAACGTGGCAATACTGCCAGCATTTTGGGCAATTTTCCCATTGACAGCGGCGACGAATATACTGATGCCCTACGATTATTTTCAATCTTTCATACATTTTCATATTAATATCATTATTATAAGTCTATTTCCTACAATTATTCGAAATTATTGGAAGCCCTTGAATAATGAAGTTGTTAACGCCGCATGAAAGTGCGCCGAAAAAAAAAATGTTATTATTTTGTTTTAATTATTATTTTCTACAAACTTTTAACACAATCGAAGGTCGTTGCTTTATTAACCATTCACTCGTCTTTAATCACGTTTCCCACGTACGTATAGTGCGGTTTTTATCGCCCTTCCGAACTTTTAATCTACCCAGTTGACATGATAATTATAATAAAATTATTGTGTCCTTCAGAGTAATAATAATAATAATGCTGGACAATCCACACAGCATCATCTAGCCCAAGCTAAGCAGAGCTTGTGTTATGGGTACTAGATGACTGATATACTTAATACAATACATTACATAGATAGATATTTTTTATTATACATAGCAAATACCCAGAACACCCGAACAAATCATTGTAGATCGTACAAACATTTGTCCTAAAGAGGGAATTGAACCCGCAACCTCCTGCTTCGCAGGCGAACCTTTGCCCGCCGCGTCACATAAGTCGTCGTAATATTTAGTAGTAGTTCGTCAGAAAATTGATAATGTATATAGTCAAAATATTAATTTTGACTAAATACATTATCAATTTTCGAAGGGTTTTCATTAATATGAAAACCCTTCGCTTTTAAAAGCTCCAATGTAATGCTATGTATGCAATATTATGAGTAACATAAAACATGTAAATTAAAGACCATTTAAAACCAGTCAATAAAATTATAATAAGCAGGCCCTTTAAAACTTCACAAATCTCAACGAAATGTAATTCAAATTATGTGTCATACTTTTATCGGAATAATTGTTGAAGCAACATATATTCATGAATAATTATACAATATGGGAGTCATAAAACGAGCCACACGTTTCTAAAGGGGGCTATTAAGCTAAACGCGTGATTGTGAAAATACGTGCGGCACGGTACGCTGCAGGTCGGTGCGATGCGGGCCGCTGTGGTGCGGATAAGAACCGGCCAATTAATTCACGAGAGCTGACCACGCTGGCTGACATACGTGAGCGCTCGCGGTAATGACAAAGAATTTGACACTAATTTTTCATGTAAGAAATATACCATCTGTAAATAAGGAGTATTTTTATCGAGTCATTCTCAAATTATTCAATAGACAGTTTAAATTTTATATACTTTAGGTATGTAACAACGTGTCTATAATATCAGTGACTAGTCTACATAAATACCTTAATAAAGTCTGTCACTGACAAACAATTGGATGTTTACCAACCAATGTCGAGTAACATCCAGTGAGTTTTTTTTATTTTAGAATTCTCAATAAATTCTAGCATGTATTTTCTCTGACAATAGCAGTATGCAATTAAATACCACGTAGTTCTCAAACTTTGCGGCAATAAGACGATGTTAAACATTCATCTAGTGACACACTGTTTAATGCCCCTGCTTTCCCATAAAATATCTAAGTACCTAAGACTAAATATTTCACGAATACTCAAAGATGCTTAGAGCAGACAGCTAAAACAAGTAACAAACACTTTCACTAGAACAGCAATTATATTCGAGTATGATGGGTGGATTTTTAATTATCCGTTGAATCGTTGAATGCTAGTAAATACAGCAGAAAGCCGTCTGCCAATGGCTGCAATCTCCACACTTCCTCTTCCATATAATTCTTCACGCAAACACGCCAGTTTCGAGGCTCATGCATCGCCTTCGCTAATTGTTGTGAATACTTATGTAAACAAATATTTACAGACATAAACAAATGGTATTATGTATGTGGAGTCACGAATTGTATCAAGCCTACGTAAATATGAAACAAAAATGACATCGACATGTCGATATAATAGATGGTCGATCGATAAACGTAATGCAACTGCCATGCACTACACTGAAT
Organism: Phlogophora meticulosa; assembly: GCA_905147745.2. Lineage (NCBI taxonomy): Eukaryota > Metazoa > Arthropoda > Insecta > Lepidoptera > Noctuidae > Phlogophora > Phlogophora meticulosa. Next base: position 11,610,260 of record LR990520.1, on the reverse strand, counting down.
TGATATGAATCTGTTGACTAAAAAAGTTAAAGGAACAATTATTTTCAATGAGTAGTCAACTCTCTTGCCTTACCGCGAGTTGTTCTAACAAAGATGGGCCTTTCGACGCTATGTTCGGTTGCATCAAATCGCCGCGGGCAGAGCCTGAGGTCATCTCGCGGGCGTCCGTGGTTTACCACCGCACCGTGCCGTACCATCAACCCGGGGTCGCGATGATAGCGGAATATGCGACACACGCTAAATCAAGATAACCTCACTGTTGTAACGTCTTTTATTATACCGAGCTATTAGTGAGGAATGCCAAACAGTAAGCACTTAAGTAATTGAATGATTTCTCACAACATCTTTAAGTGCGTTTAACATTTATTTATTTGATTTTATTAAATAGTTACTTCGAGGAATATATGTCTAGTTTGACAACGGTTTTCAATGATTTGGATGTCCTGTTAGAATAGATATCGGAAGATAAATGATGTAGTTTTTACCTTTCTAGTTCTGTTACCGGTTGCATTGAATTCAGAACTAGGCAAACGATTCTTGAAATAATATTATTTTTAATTATTTGCCTTATCTGTTTTGAAATACTTTTTAACTCATAAAAAAGTTGAAAAGTGAGTAATTCTTATCTAAGTTTCATTGTGAAAGTTTCGAAAATGTGCTTGCCACAAAGTAAAGGAGTAGGTAATCAGTATTTATGTGTGTGACGACCCTATGGTGTTGTAATGCTGTAGTCATCTTACCCCACCCATGTAACGTTATATGTTGATCCTAATCGTTGCCACACGGGAAATTTGTCATACGTGGAGCTCAAGTGTGTGGCTTGTTGCCAACACAACGACATTCCAAGGAGTCTTCAACAACTTCGCAAGTTTACAAATATCCTTTATTTAGACTATTTTCGAGGCCGTCTCGTTTTGTAAATGATCAAGTAAGAGGCAGAACTTAGTACATGCAGATTACTTAAATTGGTCGCAATTATTTCGAAATATTTAGGCATTATGAAATGCATTTAGAATATTTACGTCTCCGTCGGATTACTGGCAGATTATCGAGATGAGAACGTGAATTGTTTGAAATTATTTCGATCAATCATGATGGCTGGTCCTTGGCAAAAGATCGTTATTGTTTTCCAAAGTATACTTATATACAGTAAAACGGGGTGAATCGAAACGCCAGGGTGAATCGAAACAAAACTTTATTTGAGATTTTAACGTTGATTCAATATTATTTAGTACCGACAAGATGTTGAAGATGATTCATTACAATCCTTAAAAAAATAAGAGTACTTATAGTAGCAAACAATGTTAAACTAACGCGAAAATCCATTTCAAAGTTTTGTTTCTATTCACCCCTGCGTTTTTATTCACCCCGTTTGACGGTACATATTTTTCATGTTAATTTTGATTGTATTATAAGTACTTTTATCTAGCTAATGAATTTATTTTCCGTTTTCTTGTAGTAAATGTATGTATATAATTTTGCATCATTACCTGTTTACAAATAATTGTAAAATTGGATCAAATTAAAATAATTAAGTTAAATTCCGTGGTTCACCTTCTACTAAATTGTAACGTTCCTATTGTGTTCAGTTTAAAGTACGTTCCAGTATCTTCATTACGAGCGGTGACCTTTAGCTTAGAGGATGCTCACATTCCGACCCGACAAACGCTTCAAAGGGTATATTTATGTGGAAACTCAACCATTGTTTCGTTCTTTATTTAAAAACTATTATTATAAATACGTAATGATTCAACGTTATGTACGTGAACTAGCAACCTAGTTGTTTTCGATTTTTGTGTACATTTCAGTTTTTATTTTGAAAATATGGTAGTAACGTACGTACATTATTTGGTGTTAAGGATTATAGGTATTAAGGGAGCTTGATCAATTCTTATGATCTAGAATAACTATTACATATATTTCGATCACACGATTAATTTAATGAATCCCTCGACTATATGTATAGTCATAATTATGAGTATCACAAGTATCCGGTAGGTACGTAGAAATAGCAAAAAACAATTTAATAGTTGACTTACCCATTTGAGTAACATACTTGCCTAATAGTTTGAGACTATGAAATCTACAATACAGTTATCAAAAGACACTACCTAAGTTAAAGGTTCGCTAACTTGCTTACACCATTCAAAAAATATATATAAAGAACTATACAAGACATCATCATCATCTGCCTAGCCTTTTCCCAACTACGTTGGGGTCGGCTTCCAGTCTAACCGGATGCAGCTGAATACCAGTGTTTTACATGGAGCGACTGCCTATCTGACCTCCACAACCCAGTTACTGGGCACCACGGCACCCCTTCGTAAGACTGGTTGTCAGACTTTCGGGGTTCTGCCTACCCGTAACGACTATCAAATATCTACAAATGACAACCGGGATCAACGGCTTAACGTGCTTTCCGAGGCACGGAGGAGTCTCGACATGTTGCGAACGGTCACCCATCCACAGACAGACCTCGGCAAGCGTAGCTTAACCTTCGATTAACCCGTGCGGCTGTTTTTTATTTAGCCTCTTCTTTCATTCCTCTATAACAAGTAAAAACTATACATATTACAACAAGTCACGAACCCTAAATCACTTCAAATGCTAAACAAGATAATGAAGTAATTACAGTTACACATGAAAAAGGTTTATCACGTATGTGGTGCAACATTAATTCTCACGCCCACACAGATGAGCATAAAATTAGCGGTCATCATTAATCACGCTGTTCGAAAATTAATCGCCGCATCCGGACGTTCGCAGCATCGCGTCGTGATGCGCCCGCGCAAGGTTCTAGCCTCCGTTCTCTATTGTTATGTCGAGAGTCGAGGGATGTACTACAACGTATTTATTGTTCACCATCAATTTTGTACGGTTTTGCTCGCACCTACTTACTTAGACTGTTTGTTATTCATAGATGAATAATTACAATGAGCGGTAGTGAAGAGCGAAATTATTCGAAGATTATCAAATATTATGTTTAATGGTGTAATAATTATATAAACATAATAATTTGACGACCTATGTGGCGCAGTGGGCGAAGGTCCGCCTGTGACGCAGCAGGTTGCGGGTTCGATTCCCGCCTTGGGACAAATATTTGTACGATCTACAAATATTTGTTCCAGGTGTTCTGGGTATTTGCTATGTATAATAAAAAATATATATCTATGTAATGTATTGTATTAAGTATTTCAGTCATCTAGTACCCATAACACAAGCTCTGCTTAGCTTGGGGCTAGATGATGCTGTGTGGATTGTCCAGCATTATTTATTTTATTTAATACTAATAAAATAATAATGCTGGACAATCCAGACAGCATCATCTAGCTACAATCTAAGCATAGCTTGTGTTATAGGTACTATATGACTGATATATTTAATACAATACAATACATAGATAGATATTTTTTATTATGCATAGCAAGTACCCGGAACACCCGGAACAAATCATTGTAGATCGTACAAACATTTGTCCCAAGGCGGGAATCGAACCCGCGCCACATAGGTCGTCTTAGCATCATATGTGTCTTAGCATTCCAATTGTGTCTTAGAAATTGAACATACCAAAAACTCAGAGTCATTCTTGGATGTAAGAGAGATAACGAAAACATTAAAATAATAAATTAATTAAATTGGAATATTTGCATTGTATAGGTACTAAGATGTCATGATGGCCCAGTGGTTTAGGCCTCGCCCCTTGTGCACGAGGTTGTGATTTCAAACCTGGGCAAGTACCAATGTGTTTTTCAATTCATATGTACTTTCTAAGTTTATCTTGGACATCACTGACATCGGTGAAGGAAAACATCGTGAGGAAACCTGGACTTATATAATTAATACTAGCTGACCCAGAAAACGTTGTTGTGCCATATAAAATGTTTGGGGTTGCACCACCGTTAAAATTTAGAGGGATGAAAAATAGATGTTGGCCAATTCTCAGACCTACCCGAAATTCACACCAAATTTCATACAAATCGGTCCAGCCGTTTCGGAGGAGTTTGGTAACTAACATTGTGACACGAGAATTTTATATATAAGATAAGTATGAAATCGTCAACCCGTCTTGAACAAGCGTGTTGATTAATGCTCGTGCCTTCTCTTTATGAGAAGAGGCCTTTGCCCTGCAGTGGGACAATAATAGGCTGGTACTACTACTACTATAGGTACTTTGAAGTCCAAGAAACGCACAGACAAACATAAATTAATAGAGACTATGATTACTAAGTTACCAATAGCAATTTTGTGGTTGCATCGCTACCAAACAAAATTAATTATATATGTGTAAGGTCACGCATGTGATTGGAAGAGACTGTTATTGAGTGTTTATTCGTTGTTACTATGGTCTCGGTATTTGTAATCAAACACATCCATTGTACCTCTCATTAGGACAAACAAAAAGTGTTTAATATTATCTATCTGCTATTCTTAAATTGTTATAACAATGCGCTTTGTTACTATGTACACAAGGGCTGTGATAGACAAAGATGGGATAATCTTGAATATACCTGTTAATTGATGCTTTATGTGTGAAACAGCTAGAAAAATACAAGCAGAAGAAGGATGGAAATGGTGACAACTACAATGCTTAGCACTAGCAAAACCACAACATATTTCAACCAATGAGGTAGATTGAAGGTTAAACTAAGCTTGCCGAGGATAGTCTGTGGATAGGTGACCGTTCGTAACATATCGAGACTCCTTCGTACCTTGGAAAGCACACTTAGCCGTTGGTTCCGGCTGTCATTAGTAGATCTTTGCACAAGCCCGAAAGTCTGACAACCTGTATAACTGTGTTGCCCAGTTACTGGATTGTGGAAGTCAGATAAGCAGTCGCTCCATGTAAATTACTGGTATTCAGCTGCATCCAGTTAGATTGGAAGCCGACTCCAACATAATTGGGACAAGGCAGATGATGATCGATCGCGGTTGATGACCGCAAAAAAACTCAACATAGAGCCGAACTTTAAACTTCCCGTAACATTTAAAGATCTAAGGCATCACGCTATTGTGATTTAAAGATTTTTTGCAAAACAATATTAGATAAAAGAGCCGATTGTATGTAAATGTAAAGCGTGCAACATCCCGCCCATAGAATTGACTAATTCAAACAGGCGTGTCTACTACCTATGCTTATGTTCAACATTAATTCGACATAGATATCTACCTACCGATGATTCATTTGAGATGGTTATCCAGGTATTCATATTAATAAGCAAGCTCGTTTTTAATATTTGTGGTTTTATTTTAAGTTTTCAATATGTGTCTAGTAGTCGCATGCGCTTCTGGTAAGCAAGAGGTCGTGAGTTCGATTTCCGGGCTGAGCAAAGTGTTATTGGGTTTGGCATCTGGAATTTCTCAGTAGCAGCACGGAATATGGATTTGTGCCCGGTTGATGGCAAAGAGTACCTTTGCCTAACCCTTTGTTGACTATAGGCGTGATGTTATGTTATTTTGCATGCAGCACACGGTATATCAAGCAGTTAAAACATTGCAGTTTTTAATGTTTCGATACGGTTAGTTAAAACATTTTTTTAGTCGAAACAAAGAATCGATTAACCGTAGATTGTTTTAAGGATTTTGTTTAAAACCTTGACAGAAACAAAACTATTCTGATGCACTTCACTTCCTAAAACAATTACATACAGTATGTTCAAAATTAACTGAGAGGTATACAGTTTTTGCAGTATAATACCTACGAAGGGTCTTAAATATTCAAATTACAAATAAACACTTAACATAATGCGTTTCTTCTCAAAGTATTGCCTATTTGCCTACTAGAAGGCATATTTTCCAAGGTAGTCTTAAAATAGTACTGTGTGTAGGTAATACCTGTACCGCAAATAACTGCATATTAAAGCCACGGCTACGTGTATTGGGAAACTTATTTAACTTGTGTACTTAAGTACTAGGTCCATCTTACGCACTGCGTCCGACTACGAACTCAAGAAATAGTGAGTCTCGACTCTATCATTAAGTATAACTCGAATGTGGTGGGTATTTATGCCAAAGAAGCTTATAATTTCAATAGATTCCGAGTCAGATATAGTTCACATTCACAAATACTCTTCGAAGGCAATAACAATATTAAAAAGTATTTCGACCTCTTTACACATTAGGCAGAACCACAGATTATCTTTGGCCACGACCAAAGTATTTATGGCACCGGAAGTAATGCAGATAAACCACTAATGTTTGTAGCGGTGAGAGGGGGCAAATGGGCATCATCATTTAAAAGTCAAATGTCAGTGGAAATAAGCACCTACACACGTGACACAGAGGCCACGGTATGAGCTTTTAACATATTTTCCTATGTAACTGTTTTGATCATATTGAAAAGACCTTATTATACATTCCGCATAAGATATAGTATGTTGGCTAGACTTATAAATTAACATCACCCACATGCGTGAATCACCTTTTGTTGTGTGGAATTCCGCCTTCTGAGCAGGAGAGGTTTGTCGGACTGATCGACTAACGCCCAATTTCAACAACAGATATCAATTCCAATCTAGAGATTGATATACTCGTATGTTTGTTACCAATCAGTGGCCAAGTTTGCAATCTGAAACCTTGAGAGTTCAACACGGTTCTTACCAATACTATAAGTCTATAATCAGGGTAATACTCGTACATTTTACCCTGCGATTGGTATCATCCTGCCGTGCCTAGCGGTTTTCTTTACTAAATGCGGGTGCCACGCATCCTCCAATAAAGGTGCGCATGGAACACTCAGCGTCGCCTCTTCGGGCCTGGCTGGTCGAGCGAAGACTCCCCTATCATAATAAATCTTAAATTAATACGTAAATTAAGAATTTGGTTCCTCAAGAGGAGTAAGATTCTTACAGTATCTACATTCCAGGATGTACAAAGTAGTACTAAATTTAACGCTTTAGTGAATTAGCAAAAGGAAAAGCATTAAAAAATATTACCGATGACCTCGCCGTGTCAGGTAGGCAATCATACAATGTGATCTCTGACATAAATATGATGATGCGTAGAAATGACCTTTTGCCATACAAATTGACCGAACACTTACGTCATAGATTTAAAAATAGGCTGCTTTTATTTTTGAAATAACGTTGCCCCTAGGATTTTCTCCTACACTAGGATTTTCTCCTAGTGTTGCCCAAATGCAAGAACAAGACGAGACTTAGCCAGTCTTGGTCTTGGTCTTGCGCCAATACACCTGGTCTTGGTCTTGGTCTTGGTCTTGCGCTCCCAGTCTTGGTCTTGGTCTTGGTCTTGCAGCAAGAGTCTTGCAAGTCTTGCAATTACCTATTAGTCTATTACTATTTATTAAAGTTTACTTTAAATCTTAGAAAAACGTATTAGAATTGGAACATTGTGAGCTTGAATTAACATAGCCATAGTAAAGATCAAGCAGATTAATAAATAACTGAAGATTTGATAAGAAATTCGAAAAATCAACTGACCTATATGTCGTTTTCCATGGAAGTAACTGTTTCTTAATAAACATTTATGATTTATAAGCTTACATTTGCTAAAACATGTAAAAAAACAAATTAATTACAATAACTTGACTGTATTTTAAAGAACAATACTTATCTGTCTAGAAAGAGATTGAACCCTCAACTTATAAGAAATTTAATAAAAGAGTTTTACGATTTATCATTTATTTGAATAAAAAATTCGGTAAAATTCCTCGTGGACGAAGTCGCGGGCACAGCTAGTAAATACTTACTCTCATCATCTCTCTCAGAGATATTCGGGCTGGTAAGTAATACAAAACTCTTATCGCAGGCTTTTTATTTTATTAGTAGGTAAGTACCTACGCTTTTTATACTATTTTATTAGTTTTGTAGAATTTTTTTACACGTTTCAAGTATATTTAAAAGTGGCTACACTATTTATTAAACGGGTGATATTTGAACACTTTTTTGCTACTTATTTTTTCTTGTAAAAACTTAAGAAATATAATGACTAAATGTACAATAATAGTACCTAAGTAATTAGTTTAAAACCATATAAGTAATCAATATTATAATATATACTTACTAGAATGAATTAATATGACATCTACTACCTATCCTTACCATTTCATCCTAATCATAATACTACTTGCGTGATCAGTATAATGTATTCATTTTCATTCTAAGCACTCTGAAACTTATTTATTCTTTGGAACACCTGTAGGTACTCTTAAAAAAATTCGAAATTATTTTGCATGAGTATACCTACGCCCTATGGCGGCAATCAAATAGTGTCACAAATGTTATGATTTCGGCGTGGCGGCAACGATTGTTTTAGATTTCAAAAGAAGCCGCCGGCGCGTGTATCATAACCATGTACTTCCGAAAAGCGGCAAATTTCTTTGAGAAGTAAGTACAAAACCTTTGATGCCGCATTATCAAAGTGCCGATGGTTAAAACATAACTATGCATGCACTCAGTTTGATTTTAATAGATATTTTTTTATTCGCTATGTTTATGGTATTAGTCGTAATGCGCATAGGTCCAGTTTTTCATATTCTTTGATACAGTTTTTTGCGTCTCATAGAATTCCTAAGCGTACCTACCTATACACCGAACTGTTACACCTAACTACTCAGTGAAATAGCGCTAAGTCCTAGCTGCAAGACGCAAGAGTCTTGCAGGCTATGTCTTGTTCTTGCTCAAGTCTTGCACGGTCAGTCTTGGTCTTGGTCTTGCTAAAAATACGCGGTCTTGTTCTTGGTCTTGGTCTTGCAAAAACGCAAGAACAAGACCAAGACTGCAAGACCAAGACTGAATTTGGGCAACACTATTTTCTCCTGTATCGTGGGTGCGTTTACAAACATTTAAATTCACATACACAAACAGCCAGACCCGGAGCAACTATCTGTAGACCATACAAATAATTGTTCCGTGCGGGAATCGAACCCAGCGCAGCAGCCGACCTCTCAGTCACTGCACCAACTGTGTCGCTTAGCTTTATACAGTCCTTGATCTGTCAAGTCAAGCAACAGCATCAATGTGGACCAACTATAACTGCTCTATTTGTTCGCTTAGATTATATTTTAAACAAACTGTAACCTCCGAAGAAGTATTAAATAGTCGTGCCATAAATTTTAACATAACAGCCTCTTTGTTTTAGTGGTCGCAGCGCTACAGCTGAGCTTGAGGTCTTGGCATATCATTCTCGAGTTTTTATCCTCGTATTTCTCAGTAGCAGTCCAAGTCTGGATTTGTGCCCGGTGAATAGCAATATGGTCGCTCCTATTACATGAAACTCTTAACATAATTGGGGAAATATGGGTGTACTATACTATAGGTCTCCTTACCCTTTGGTAAATACAGTCCCGATGTTATTTATTTATTTATTTATTTATTAATAAAGGTATACCAACAGCTTCTGTATATAAAATATCGAATTAAATAGTAATGAGTAATAGACTTATACAGTTGCCAATAACAGGTGAACCAACATTCAAACACTATACAGAGAAATAACAAAAATTGCAATTATGCTTAATTAAACAAATTATTAAATTAACAATCATGAGAATAAATGAATGAAGAATAAAGAAAAAAAAAAAAAAACGAATAACACTAATAAGTAAAAGTTACAAAGAAAAAGGTTGCAAGATAATTATATACTAACACAGTTAATTCAATTAATCTTATGTTGTATCCTTTGGGACTTTAGAATTTAATATGTGGGTTCTAAAGATATTCATGGAGTCATGATATATGTTATGTTAGGTACATAAAGTTAAGAAACGAATTCGAAATAGAAGCTTGAGGGGGCAAAGAAAGACAATTTCCAATCCAGACATTTATTATTTCTGTAAAAAGGGACGCTGTACATACTGATTGATACTGCGCAAGCGTACAAAAACATTTAGACATTACATTTAAATGGTGTAACTTAAATGTAATGCCTGAATTTTAGTGTTGGTGAAAACGGACATCAATAATGTATGCTTACTTAAGCCTGCATTGGCCAACTCCCAATTCAGGTCAAAGATTTCTTTTCTTTATCAACTTTCAGCTATTACGAGTAAAGTATTTGAGTACTAGACGAAGTGATAATTTTGGACATTAACCTTTAAAACAAACGGGTGTTGATTTACTTTTTATATCGTATGACATTACAGTTCCCATAACCAGCCTGAACGTGAAACAGAGCCATTACAATCCAAATAATTAAACTCCAATTACGCACACGAACATTTAGAGGTACTTCAGTTAGATTATACAACTAATAATGTTCCACTCCAGATACTGTATGTTCAATAGTTAATATTTATGTACTCTAGCAGAACAGCCGGTTTCCTTCCGTTCATTTATACTTCCTATTGCTCGAAGTACTGTCTGAGGTACTATTTTGTAGGATTCGTGTCTCAGATATCCCCAAAAGAATTGGTAAAAGGGTAGGCAGATGTTTATGTCTCAGGTGGACTGATAAGTTAAGATCGTTGTACAGAGACCAGCACATCAAGCTACCCCAATGTGTGAAATTTCTTTGATAGTTTTTCAACTTTATTGCAAAAAAATAATGTTCATGTTCAATTGGAAAAAATTGACAGTTTGGGGTAGCTTTATGTGCTGGTGTCTGTACGTAGATCTTATATCTGTGAGATGAATATACGCTATTATATAGGTAATATACATAGTTAAGACGTTTAAAATACTCATACAAAGTTTATTGTACATAAACATGTTGAGTTTTATGTTGTGTTATTATGTCCCATGTAAAAGGGGGCGAGCCGGTTGCCATCAACTGGTTACAAATCCAGACTCCGGGCTACTACTGTGAAATTCCAGGTGGAAAAACCCAATATCGCTTGGCCCGACCCGGGAATCGAACCCAGAACCTCTTGCTCAGCGGTAGCGCTTTCAACCACTACGTCAACGGGGAATTCGGTATACTTAAAGGTATAACCAACTTTAAGTAACCCACTCAGGAAAATTACTTTCAATTCAGTTTGAACGGTTTCATTATTGCATATTAAATCTGATTAAAGTTCAAAAGTTAAACATGTAAACTTCTTTTTCAAACGCTATGGTGTGAAGACTTTTCCGTCCATACATCTCTCGTAATTAAACGACTCGCTTCCCTGCAAGCAGCAACATTAGAATGCTTGCCCTTCACAAAACACAAACACCTAAACAAAACAGCATCTAATCACGGATCTTAATACCAATAATTTAACCAAAAATGGCGTCCTTAGCGACACATATCTAACCTTGGTTGATTAGTAACCATGTTTAGAAGATCCTCCCCTATAGTTGGTCATAGAAGGTCGGTCTGCTCAGCTCATGTCAAAGGTCACACCGAATTTTGGCCAAAAGTTGAAGGCTTACGAAACAATGCATTGCAGGTAATGGATATTATGAAAACGCGAAGTCGCGTGCTGCATTCGTATTGCAACATTTTTTTTTGGCTCTTGTGATACCGGCTGAATTCTCCGAAGTGTTCGATAGTGGACTACTTAATTAGATGAAGAAATTTTTGCTTCACTAAGTTCCTGATAGAATAAACGTCATCTGGTTTTGCATCATACAGTCAGACAAACAAAACTCGACAGAAGACTAATGCAAGTGGCATTAGTCTTGGGACAGTGGGATACTTATTGGCGTACATTTTCTCACCGTAAATTGAATAAAGATTTCATTTTTCTGTTACGGCTAACTATTTATTCATATAAGACAAACAATCAAAGACCCTAAATGGCCTTCAGTTAGAAAAGATTGTAGCCAGTCGTAGGGTAGCACCAATTGTAGCCCTATACGGCACGTAAAATAAGCTCAAAATATATTCAAAACATATTTCTTTTGCATTACAACACCGATACTTTCATTTAATCTACATAAGTACAGGTATTATAGGATTTGCAAAACTCATTATTTTGTAACAAAGTCGTAGCGCAGTGGGAGCGATCGCCCCTCACTCACGTACGCGTTACGTACGGGGAGGCTTCCACTGCTTGCTGGTGGCCGTGAACCAAATGTTCTTCACGCTGTGTGACCGGGGATCGCCACTGCTGCCCACTGACGAACAGACCATGGCGAACTGAGGCAACCTGTTGAGGAATCTTTGATGATCTATTGTTATTTTTTCATTAGTTACGACACACGTATCGACTTTTGTTTTAGACTCGTAAAGTTCACGAAACATATTGCAACCGATACTACTATACTACGCACAAAGAGTTTTTTTTTTAAATATCTTCAAAGCTTCTCGTGTTGTACGCATATAAATTATTATAAAGATTATCTATCTAAACACACATGGTTGCGAAATTACAATTTAGATTAACAACTGCGACAAAATTATGGTTGTCCACAGGTTCCCATAACACGCATTGTTTTAAAATGAATATGCACTACACTTGTGTAAAACCTCATTTGTTTTGCAACGAGTTGGTGAGCGCTGAGCAGCACCTCCGTTAGCTTTACATTTACAAGATTAACTGTCTCTAATCGAGTATTGCACGTCTAGACTGTAGGAAATGACCATACTTACTGTACAATTAAGGATTCCTCCGTCTACATCTTTCCGTGTCTATTGCACTTTACTTACATAAGCAGATGTTGTGAGCATCGCGAGTAGGCTTTGTAATGATCATCACACAATAAGCATGCGCCATAATGATGCCTAACTACAGCCGTAAACACATTCGGAAGTGGATGGATAAAAATCTATGTCAATTTCGCGGTAGGAAGCACCGTATTACAAGATTTATTATTATTACGATAAATTGCCTTCATTGCCATCAAGATCGGCATTTGAATATTTCGTAATATGTAAATTTTCATTTTCATTAAATTTTAAAAGTAGGCAAGCATGCTTAAATGTTCCACTGAAATATAAAGCCGTGAACATAATATTCAATTACAAATTGTCAATGTCAGTCAGAATTCAGACAACTTCATCAGATAACAATAGAATCGTATTGTCAAAAGATGTGCTTTGACGTTTGAAACATTCGTTGCGAAGTCACCTTGGATGACGGCGGGGTGCGCGCCGGATCCTGCGCCCGCGACTGATGCGCGCTTGATAACAAGCGTGAGAACCACGACCGGAGATCACTCATATATCATGACCGCCGTTAATTAACTAAGCCTGTAATCTAGAACATTGCCACTAGCTATATAAAAAATAGTTTTATTACATGTTTTCGACGATTTATGGCTGACGCACAAATAAAGCGTGAACGATTTAAAATTACAGTACCGAGAAGCTTAATTGCAATATTTATTCAAATTACCAATAACCGATCTATCACGTATTTGTTTTAACCGTGACATCATATCCTTGAAGTGCATCTTTTGTATTGTTTTGCTCCAAATTGTTATGACTCAGCAATAATTTATAAATAAACGGACAATTTAGTGGTCAGGAAGTTATTGTTGAAGAAGCATCCTTATTGTACTGTCGACCTTAACACGGAACTAGAGTTACTCAGAGATCTTAATCGTACAGGATCTCGTTATTATAGTTATTATATCCAAACTGTTAAAACTGGGCCTAAAGTGTTCCGCATTTTCGACAATTCTTAACAATTATTTCAAGGTAAAATGCCAATTTGAGTGTTTTAAAAAGAAAACCACCAAGATTACTAATAGTAAGGTAAATTAGTTTCAGTTCAAATGCGAAGCTTGCGGTCTTGCCAATGCTTTACAGTAATCAATCGTTCATAAGTCGTGATGAAAATAAATCAAATCAGCGGAATCTTTCTTTTCAATCGCAAATTCGCAACTAATGAAGCTGATAAAAATTGGATGAACAATCGCTAATTGAATGCAAATAAGTCGGCGCACAGTGTTACGTCTCTGTGATTACACACCCGGAGGCGAGGACCGACAGCCATCTTACTTTCGTTCCGCTTGTCTATTCTTAGAGTTTTCCCACAATTTGCTCCATTCGATCGCCGAGATAAATAACTGTTTCTGTTTTAGTGGCTCACACACATTGAATGTAATTGGTTTGGAATATCACCTATTTCTTGTAGTCATATAAGGTGCGTGGACTCGGCAACACGTTTTCCTGCTGAAGTTACCAACTGGCCAACTTTTTTGACAGCTGACTTAAATATTTTTGTTATATTTACGACGTATTGATGCACGCGACTATCAAAAACTATGATTGTTAGTGTCAGTTGCAACACGCGCGCGGTTGTTGTCGATTATTTAACGAGAAACAATGCCGAGTCGCACGCGCACCGCGCCGATGCTTCTCACGGCTGCCGAAGGTCGCGGATAACTCCGTTCTTACAACACGCTTTAAATTATTTGATTTCATAATTTTTGGCGCTCCGATGTGTGCCCCTAAACGATAGGCCATAGTGTAAACATTCTCGGTATGACCAATTCGTTACATTTACCTAGAATGTAAACTCATAGCGAATCAATTAGTCATGTACCGTACATTAATACCCTTACGAAACTTTTGCAAACTTGTTCGTAGGCTGTGCAAGCGCCCAGATGAATAGTTACTGAAATTCTAACGTAAACTCATACGTGTTAACATGTTATGGCATGTGGCCAATTGCTAGGAATGTCCTCTACGATTAGATTACTAACTAATAATCACTTCCTGTTAGATCACCGTAGTACTGCGTGGTTGCCAATAGTTTCTGCAAGATAGATACTTCATAAAATGAGGTTGACCTAAAACCTACCTCAATAAAAGGTTTATCAATTAACTTGAGCATAACAAACAGCAGACTAAAACTAGTACGATTTAAGAAGTGCAATTCTACAAGTTGCTGTACCGGAGCTGAGAAACAACATAATCAAAAATAAAGGTATCTTAGACTTTTGACGGCACGGTTGGCACAGTGGCTGAGCGATCGACTGCTGTGCCGCATGACGTGGGTTCGATTCCCGCACGGAACAAATATTTGTATGGCCTGCAGGTAGTTGTTCCGGGTCTGGCTGTTTGTGTATGTGACTTTAAATGTTTGTAAACGCACCTACGACACAGGAGACATTCCTAGTGTGGGGCAACGTTTCTTTTTAAATAAAAAAATAATAAAAAAAGACATTGTCAATGCTTTTGCCGAGGTGTCTGTATCCATACTGCTGCAGAGGCGCTTCCGCGACTCCCTAGCGTCGAAATAACATTGACAACCTCACTGTCGGGTTGCCCCATGGTAGGGTGCTGGGACCTACGGTGTCCCGTATAATGTTAGTCAGCTTTGTGAACTCTCAAAACCAGTAGAATTCTTGTTTATGCAGATGATACAGCACTCAGTGTCAGCGGTAACTCTGCTCATCGTCGTGTTGAAAAAACCTTCACATATTGGGCTGAACTGTTTGGCTTCGAACTTGGACGCATTAAATGTGTCTAGATCTATTTCATTGTCTTCTCAGCAAATAACGCAACACAACCAAACTCTTGGCTAAGAGTTGCATTTTCCCTAAACGTGGTGTTTACGGGTGCTTTAATGTCCAAAAAGTCAATTTCGTCCAATACGGTAAGTATTGGACGAAATTGACTTTTTGGTAGGGTCAGTGTCATCAACTATATACCCCATTTTCTACATTTTCTTCATCAACTATTTTGATGAGGTAGGGTAAGTAAGTACCACTCACGTATTAGAATACCATATAATTTAACTCTCAAGTATTGGACGAAAATGGCGATTTTTTTTATTTAATAGTGATAAAATAAAAATTTCCACTGCTTGCGTCATAACAAATTCTAAAGGTAGTCTAAGGTATTCTCTCAAATTCACCCAATGAGCAACAGAATATGTCGACGTCATCATATTGGAAACCTTACTAATTTTCCACAACATATAGGTACCAGTAAAGTAATCTAATATTGCTCATAACTTATGTAACCCATATTTATATAGGCGAGACTTTAATTGCCTACTTATCTAATATCCTCCTAGCACCTATTGCAACAGACCACTTGACTTGAACAACTCACATCTATTAGTATTAATTACAGCTGCTGATTGGTGCCATACAATGTTGTCAATATTGTGATCATTTTGTGAAAGATAATTAGAGTTTGATTGATTGATTGATACGTTATTAGCTACTGATATGTGAGGATTTCTAATTGAGCTTCGTTACTTCGTATTGCTTTCTAATTGCATTGTTTCAGAACCGTTATAGAATAGACGGAACCTACAGTCATTCAATTCACGGCAAAATAGATTTCAATTCTATGAGTTGGTTAATAATTATTTTGAAGGCTGGTTTTACGTCCACACAACATGGAACAGAAAGAGGTGAGACATCTTTGCAGTGGGTATTAAAGCCATGTATTTAAGACAAACATAAAGGTCAACTTATCTCTAAATGTACTGCCAGAAATTTTCCCAGTAGACCCTTAAGGAGAGGTTAGATAACCGAGTGCTGTGTTCTGCGCTTTCACCTACGGTATATCACGAGCCGGCGGCCTGCCCCCCCTCTCTGGTTCCACCGTGTCGCCCGCTTCCGCGAGCCTCAGACCTCGAGCTACGAGGGCGCATCGCGACCCGCACCTGACCTGCTAGGGCTGTCAGAATAGAAAAACATGGACTTCTTTCTCGTATTAGCTCTGATGGTCTATCGTAATTCTCGTTTCAAATCCTTAAAAGTGCAGGTGTTTGTGCATAGCGAGCAAAAGAAAAGCTATACCTTGCATAGCATTGAATAATTTGAATACTTAATAATTAGGTACTCAATGGTGGGGAACGGACGAGGCTTATTCACATATCTCTTTTTGGATAAATTTCATCACATCCTCTTAAAAATACTGTTACCTCATCCCACGTGCTTCACACATCGCCCTATCACGTTTTTCAATACGAAAGTTTTGCCATAGTTTTTGATTAAGGTACATTGCATAAAATTTCTCAACAATACAAGAAATTTCCAGTAAACCTTTCAACCCTGCATGCCGTAAGTATACTATGTTGCTGGCACTAAGCGAAACCAATGTTACCTAATTCAATTTCTTTAAGTTCCATTTCATCTTCGATAAATCCGAGCGCATTATTTTAAATGAAATCACTGTAATGCAATATTTTGCAACTTTGATCAAGATAAAAATTAACATTTTAAATGCAAGATCATGTAGAAAGCTCAAGCGGCATATTATTTACAAATCGATTTCAATGTGTATACGCATTAATGTTTGCAATTCCGCAACTTTTGAAAAGGTTTCTCCAATACCTTCATTTTTAATTCAAAAATTTTAATTAAACTTTTTCATGGGCTTTCAAAAAGAGACGATCTCAACTCACTCACATCACTTTTGACATCAATTTGTGAGAACTTGTCATGTATTTCTACAATAATCAGCTTACCATTTTCCCAATTATGTCGGGGTCAGCTCCCAGTCTAACTGGATGCAGCTGAAAACCAATATTAACCTGAAGTGACTCCATATTATATCTCCAGAACCCAGTAACTGGGCAAACACAATAATCCCTGGTAAAACTAGTTCAATGGTATTTCTAATGAAGATTTATTTTCAAATAAAGCTTACTTATTTATTGCTATGTTGAGGAACGATAACTAAAAGGGCAACTCAAATTTGAAAATAGTGTACCCGACATTTCCATTTAGAGACATCCGCAACTTCGAGGTCTCCATCGATGAACTGTTCGGATACACAATAGAATAGTCTAGTAACCTACAAGTGACGCAAACAGACTGCCAATATTCACACCAATATTCTGAGGGTAATGTGCAAACATAACATAAACAGTACGGGGACAGTTTTGCAAAATTTCTGAAGCCTAAAGTATGAAATTTCAATGTTATTTATATAAAGTCCTTAATTGTAAGCATTAATTAGCTTACAAACTATGTTGGTAGCCAATTAGTGCATTAATGGTACACACCTCGGCTCTGCTTCACGTATACTGAGCGGCTAGCCCACCCCGGAAATACCTGACCCGTTGCACCGTTATGCGCACGGGCCAGAGACCATTTCGTTCAAATCCAGGACAGCCAGTCTAAATTATCTCACCAGAACCCGAACGAGAGCCTTCTAGATTGCCGAATTCTTCTCAGCAATCACTTGCAGGATGCTGTAACTAACCACACAGTTCTTAGCAGGGAGGCGTTTCGAATCCGCATTTTACCATGGAAGCCATATCCTCTATGTATATATATATTTTAATGTGTTTGACATTAAAAGCGCTAGAAAAACGGAGCAGCCCCAGCTACATCCTTAGTCCATTTATTTTACTTATAAAATTAACCGTCAAAATCCGATACCAAAATTAATTTCGATATTAGAGGTCAATAGGTTGAAGATGCTATCTCTCAAAATGTCAAACGAAGCACTCGACACGCAATGTTGGAAATGCGTTCAATTTCAACAATGTGGTAATAGTCTTCGCTCGTTTATGAACCTCCTATTGAGGTCGACATTTTTATTGGTGCAATGCAATGAAGCGATATGAGACTATGACGGCAAAACGTGGCGTGTGAAACATTAGCGTCTGTGACAGTATCGAGACACCTCCAGTCGTTAATTAAGGTTACGGAGCTTAGCTACAAATTGTAAGTGCATTGACAGACCAGGCGCTCTTTAATTGGCGGTTTTGAAAATCATACGAACTAAGCGATTCTACCTACAAACGCCCCGGGCAATGGTTGGTCTGGTCGATTCATTTAAAAGAAAGCAATGGGTCGGGAACACAGAATTGACTTGTCCCCTTAATTTGATGGAATGCGGGATTTGTGAAATGGATATCCCTCAGCAGCAATTGGACATCATCCAACTATCGAATTGAATGGAACGCCACTGGCCTTCAGAAAACATTAAGTTTTACACCAACTCTGCATACATATTACCTACCTATTAGGTACTAGCGGCACAAAAACACATTCCACAACAGTCAGTGTGTTTATCAGCCCGATGTGAAGTGTCTTGAATTTCCTGCGATGATAAAAAGATAACAATTTCTTCGGTAGTTGCATCGGGGACTTTGCGTGCTATTGTGTTAATATCACGCACGCAAGATTGGTATGCATTACATTACCGACTAAAGACGACTTCCCTGTACACTACAAATATAAAATTTGCTTCAAGATGTGCACAATTCTTGAGACACATCCAATCCCATATAAAACCAATATCAATATCCAGTCTTGTAACACTTACGTTAAGTATGGTAATTCAAATTAATTCGATCTGAATGCTAATTAGGGTTTACATAAAAAAACTTTGTCGCTATTAAGGCGCCTTACTCATTACTCCTGATTGAATTAAGTTTTTCGAACTTTCGTCTTGGTTTATAATTAAATGGTAGATTCATATAGGTTTACTTAATTTGTTAATTTGATAAAGCCTTTAGGCTTTAAGCACCACATCACATACATTTAAGACTATTATTACTAATATATTCAGAATCAAGAAAGTTTATTTACGCACACCTAAGTACTATTTAAAAAAATAATAAAAAGAAACAAATGTGGACACTTGTCTTGGTGTCACGGCATCTCGGCACGGCTCTGGCCATCGAAAAATAAGAACATCGAGAAGATGCCGTATTTATAAGTGATGTTCCAAAATCTTTGGTCAAATGATAAGTTTTTATTTTTCATTTTACCATGACTTGGTCAACCGCCGTCTATAAACTTTTATGACGCCCATATACAATTTAGGGTATGAAATTGAAGCAGCAGCATTTGGCAACATCCACAGATTAGGCAACACCAATAACCTAAGCTCCCAATTATGTACGGCGATCCTAACATAACTGTTCGTTTCCGTTACACCCATATTTGCATGATCTGCATCAATCTGCGAGAAGTGACGGAATCCGAACCATCGGATATTTCGGAATACGGTGGTACAGTCTACAGGAAGACAGTGGTAGCACTTGGACGGCGAAAGCCGCCTTCAATACTACAAGATAAATATGCGGTTGACTGTATCTATGCGCTATTACACAAACATTTAAACCGATCGCAATGGTAAAGTAAACCAATGTGTTAGTGTAACGATCGATACCGATGTACACGAAGACTACATTCTCACAGACTTATGATGACTCTGTTGGCTTATAAATGGTTCTTGCGTAATGAGCATCGAATGTGAATGGATATTTTAATTTAATAATGTAGATAGAGTGCCTTACGGTTCGTTACTCATGGAATCGTGTCTAAGAAGTGACACGGCGACGTTGTTAACCAGGAGGTTGGCGAGATCTATTAATCTTGAGCTTAAAAATGTCTATGAGAAGCAAACAACGAACCATAGGAAAATATGGTAAGCTACCGAAGGTATCGAACGATCACTAGTGCAGTTATATTTGGTTTCGTTTATGGATTTGGCGTTTGACCCAAAGAAAATGTGAAAACGGGCAGATGGCATCCAAAGGGTCACATAGATCGATGTTGATTGGCTTACTCAATCTCCACCCACAATAGGCGCTAATTAACAAATATGGCGTTACGTAGTAAAGCTTTGGGTTTCCTATTGGTATTGATTTTATCTTCACTTTCTCACTCACCCACGTTTATTTTGCATTAATTTATTTGTTAATCGCAAATAGAAACAGGTGTAAAAGATTTGTAAAAGTATCATCAATGTTATATGACGCTCTCCGAAACAAAGGTACTATTGACGACCGATGTGGCGCGGCGGGCGACGGTCCGCCTGCAACGCAGGAGGTTGCGGGTTCGACTCCCGCCCTGGGACAAATGTTTGTACGATCTACAAAGATTTATTAACACAAGCTCTGCTTAGCTTGGCGCTAGATGATGCTATGTGGATTGTCCAGCATTATTTATTTATTTATTTATTACTGCTAATCGTTAAAAATTGGCGTATAATGACCGAAAATAATCATACACACGTGCGCTGCAGCGTTACAAAACGAAGTTTCAAGAACCATAATCGCCCAAACTTTAAAAGTAACAGGTTAGATTTTGATTGCTATCTTCAAGCGTTATTTTATGGTATTTAATTGCTGAAGTCGGAAGAACAATAGCGCGTCTATGATACCGCAACTTATCGTCTATCTTGCAAATCAATCAGAGTCACAATAGAATTGCGCGAGCACTTTCACTGCGCCCGCGCCTCCTCACCTTTTGAACGTCATTTGTCTGTGATTTTGACCCCATCAATTTAACCGTGCGAGACTGGTAGGTATTGTTGATGACCCGCAGTGCGGAGCGGTATGGCAACTACTTTAGAATAAAGCGGATGAACTGATTTTCTCACAGCCTTTTGAACTGTCAGTCAGTCCATACGGTAGATCTCTAATGATCAAATCGAATGACATCACTGAATATACTCGTATATCGATAACTGTGGCTAGGAGAGAACGTGGATTTCATTCCAATCTATCATGTTGACTGGTTTTCAAGATCTCGATTTTCTGCTTTACCTAATTAAACTTAATGTCAGGCTACTCTATTAAATTGTATCCTGTGCTGTGTATAACTATGATTAAATTACCCGAAGAACTACAGGGTACGGAATAGATATTATATGAGTGTGCTTTCCAATTCGTCGCCCTTATAGAAACTGTCATGAATTCAATTTTCCCATTATTGTACCGTAGCAAGTTCCGCATGCTTCGCCGCTGGCATTTACCTGACCTCTGCAGTCAAAACGGCTGGGAAATAAGTACCATTTGAAAGATGACACAATCCTATGGATACCTGCTACAAGCAAGAGGTTGTACTGACTACTTACAATAAAATATTCAATGGTAAGAAGTAACCTGCCATTTCAAAGTTTACCAAGCAATTATTGTTATATAAAAACTCATTCAGAATGTAAGTAAGCTTGACATGGGAATTATTTTATTGTGTATGTTTATTTTTAACGACATGTCAGTTGATGATTTAGTTCTATTAAGTATAAGGGTTACCTCTCATTAAAACCGGAAAACAACCGATCTTACTGTACCACTAAGTAACGTAGGCAAAATGTTTGGGAAACTTTCAGCAAGTTTTATTTTATTTTAAAAACTAATCTAAATAAAAACAATTACTCTATTAAGGACAAGGTCCGAAATGAGACTATGAGACTGCTCTGTTATTCTTTTAAATTGTTTCTGAATGTACCTACTCGCATTTTCCCGTGTTTATTGCACAGAAGGTCAGCGACGCAAATGAATATCGTCTTAAAATGTGATGTGAAAATAGTGTCAATGTTAAATGTAGGTACCTATCCCAAAAATTCGCTCACATTGTTGTCAGTCGGCATAGCATACTTAGGTACGTACAGTGGCCACCACATCAAGCTTACCCAATCTGTTATTTTTTTTTTTGTTTTCAACTTTGTTACAAAAGTATGAGGTTCATGTTCATACATAAACTCACGTCTTTTTCCCATGGGGGTAGGCAGAAATTACATAACGCCACCTGCTACGACCCTCACATACTCCTTTTGCTTCGTGTACGATCATACATCTGATCACACACGCACGCCATGTTCAATTGGGAAAATTTGACAGTTTGGTATAGCTTGATGTGCTTTCGTCTGTACCTATTTTAAATTCTCCCTCCCATCGTCATCGATTGCGACAATCTGACAGTTTTGAATCGAGGATCAAACATCATCTGGAATACAGACTTAAGGCGCTGCTCATACGTAGCAATTACAGTTGTTCAGTTGCAGCAACTACCACTTCAGAGCCATTTATTGAAATTGTATGAAGATCATCATAAACCTTAGTTATAGGTTGCCATTTGTCGAAAATTGAGAGTCAAATTTGCACCGCCTGCGCAGTGCCTAAGTGCGATAAACATTTGCACCTAAATATTTTAATATTTGCTCACTTTAGTAATAGTCCTATGACAATGTCTGTACACTATTCCAAGGACTACAGCGAGCTGGCAACCTCGGCACATCCTTTCACGACCTACAATAAAGCCCGTTTTCGTTAACACTAGGCGCAACTAAATTAATGCCTAAGTTTATAAAAGTGCGCTGTTGGATTTTCAACTCTAAACGCTTATATGACTACTACCAACCTCTATGATATTTAGGCATTCACTTAAGTGTCGCCTTGCAAAAGTGAATACGAGGTAAGGCATTTATGAATGGGCGCTTAAACGAGCGATTGCCTACTCACCTCACAGCTATTTTACTCAGGTAACACAAAAGGATCTTGCTAGATTGGCGTGTTACTGCAATAAACATCGTATTCTTTTAATGGGGTACAGGCACCGGCACGGATCTTGAGCGCTAGATGCAGTAGTGAGGCTAAATTTGCACATATCCACTTTATACTAAAATTGACTACTACGCAGATAAAGGTCAGAGTTCAAGATCCATGATAAGCGGACCAAGAGAAAAGGAAACAAATGTAGGCATATATGCATTTCTTTTCTACAATTTCCTACCTCCAAGGTTTTTATATCTCTACTAGCGAACCGAACTGACTTCGTCCTGCCCAGGGGTCCAATTGTACATCTAAACCATCTATGGCGTCACCCAAACGCATACAAAAAAAATCATTCAAATCGGTCCAGCCGTTTAGGAAGAGTTCAGTGACATACACACGTACAGTACAATTATATACATATGTAAAGAAGATATGAAAACATTCTTCTAAAAAAAGTGTTTTTTTTTTACCACAAAGTGATTTTATTGTAGATACTTAATGCAAAATATGTTACTCATCGATCTGTCAGCACTCAACTGTGAAACATGTTAAGACTATGCTGTTAGGAAGTTTGATTCGATTAACCTACAAAAAATGCACCTTGAACTTTATGCACTGACAATGAGAAAAACGATAATGACCATCTTCGGCAACCCTTCACTTCGCATGTAATGAAGTGTTGATGACACCATTCCTCTGTACGCAAAGATTGCCTACCTACGACTTTGTTGTTTGACCCTTTGTAGATATATAGTAATAAAAATATGATTTTCTTCCACTAATAACACTTATAATATTTATTATTACTGTGACACAGATTGTTGTTGTACACTCGTAGTTGTATATTTGTGGCAGACTGGTGCCTAAACTGAGGCACAGGCCTGTTGTTCAGGTCACCAGGAAAGAAAACAATAAATAAAAATAATAAATGGGTCGGATATTTAACCTAGGTAGAGTTAGTAGTAGTTTACCTAGGTTAAATAATAAATGTGTTGGATATTTACTATTTTTTTTCCTTCCAAAAATAACCTAAGTAGCTCACGTTTAGGTTGCTAGAGATAACCAAATGCTTCATTAGGGATCTAAAGTGCCAGAACTCCAGAGAGTTCTGGTTAGAGTTATTTCGTGCGACGTCAGGTCAAAAAAACTCTTGGCTCGGAACATCTCACAAAACCTTAGATTAAGAAATTTGGGACTTGGGGTGAAACTTTCGGGAGGGAATTTTTTAGACGATTTCTGTGTTACAGTTTTAGTGTGCTCACACAACGCTTGGGAAATAACTAGTCTCGACGGTTTACCTTCCTAGTAGTCCGGTCATCGATTACTTAAGTATTAGCAAGCCTCTTCTGGAAACCCGATTGAACTGCCATAAATAGTGATGATTAACATTCCTTTTCAGTTTAGAAACACACTCCGGGAACATCGTTTGGAAATCCTACGTTTTAGAATAAATAAGATGATTGTCTTGTACATGCTTATATAGGGTAGCGAATACAAATCTTCTCTATTTTAAGAAATAACTGCAACAATGTCCATTACCTGTATTTTGGCTACCGCCAAGCGGATAAAACCCACAATAAAATAGATTTTAGCAAAAAAGAGTTCAAGAAAAATAGCTCGCAGATTTTGTTTTATGCGCCGGGCGTTTGAATTTTAAATACGGAACGATAACTCAAAGCCGCCAAAAATACCAATCTAAGATCTGCATATATTTATTTACGGACTAATTCGATATGTGTTACTAATTTATTGTAAATTATTTGATGTAGGTGGTGGTGGTGTTTCTGAAATAAGTAGTAGCACCATGTAAAATACTGATATTCAGCAGGGATAAGGCTAGGCAGTTTATGAAGACGGCCGTTTTATCGACCGGTAACGGGATCGAAAACTAGACGAGAGTAGACTTAACAGTAAACAAAAATTAGCAATTCCACATTTTTTTCGCCCAATAAGTAGTTCACTCGTCAGAAATAATGTAGGTAACGGTCAACCGATGCATACCAGCAGATAAACATAACCAACCTGTTCTAGCCAAGTGCTCCAATTAGGTATATTAGGACCTGATATAGCGGAAGGCGGCGCGGCGTTGTGGCAACGCACCGGCCACTTCCGCGCATTGTGGCTGCGAATGGGGTCGCAAGACAGGCGTGGGCTTATGGCCCCCATGCTTACGACATAGCAATTCACACCATATAGGTAACGCACTTACCCATGAGTGAGCAGGTCTTTGAGCGGTAATCGCTTAGCCGGTGAGTACCCGTTTATGTTGTGTGGATGGTACAGTGCGTTTCAGAGTATTTATCTAACAAGTCACCACAGAGCCTCGTTGGTCTAGTGGTTATAAGGTCTACTGATGAGCATGAGGTTCGATTCCCAGATTGGGCTAAGTGTTTCCATCTGGATTGTATCAGTAGCAGCCCAGTGTCGCTCTCTATTATATAGGGCTTAAATGTAACAGACGAAATGAGTACCTACAAAAAGTGCACTTCTGCCTAAACCTTCGCGGAGAACCTTCACACAGTTCGGAGACGCTTCAGCGGCCACTGTCAGAGGGGGTGTGGGGGGGGGGGGAATTGTCAACAGTGACCATACAGACCAAGTGTGGCACCGTTTACTCACACTACGATACAAATGATGTAGAGAACGACGGCTTTGAATGGTTAAGTTGACAGTCTGTAGTTGTGAGCTCAAAGCTCTTTCAGACCCATGAACTTTATTAATAGGTACTGCCGTGTCAACTCGGTGCCACACCATGTCAGTCAAACTTATCTTATGAATCCTGTGCTATCGACACAGGATTCAAAAGATAAGTTTAACTACCTACCAAGGTACCTCCTACTATAAATATCGAAGTTTAGGGGAGGCTCCTCTACCGTCTCCCTAGGGATGTGCTCTCACAGGTGTCGCATCAAGGGCGTGCGTTCATCCACGTGCTCTTACCACAGTTTATCAGAATATTTTACATCTTCTCTGAACTTAATTTAGCGAAATCAGTAGCAGTCAACACCATCATTTATTGGTGCAAGCTTATAATCGTTGTGACCTGCCTGTTTAGGCTAGCTTTGCGGTCACAGACCTCACTACACGTCATATAGCGCCTAAGCCTTTCCTCCGTAACACCGTAGGCGATATTGCTCAAGCTATTTTAAAGAGCGACGCGACGAATATTTCCGCTCAGCTCTATAGGTGTAAAGATGTCAACCTGATTAGCTCCGCTTGTCCGCAAATGATTTTGTAGTGCGCTAACTTCTGGCAAAAAACTGTTCATTAGCGAATATCAGGCACGAATGAATAAGAAGGATAATTTACACGATATAATGATTAACAGATTAGTCGAATAGGTTCCCATGTGAACAGAATTTAAGTGTAATAGACATACTGGTAATTTGAACGCCCACATTCGCTTCGGTGATTAGATTGTAAAACTAATTAGATCAAAATTTGTTTACTTATTCTGATAGAAAATGTAATTTGACTTTAAATTACTATTCAGCATACATAATTGAGCACTGGGGCATGCTTTGTTGTACACATATCCATCAATCAAACCCTGCAGCTAAGCCCATGATCAGCGATAGGTGTCGTTAACTATGTGAGGATCCCCTGGTGATTACTCGTCAGCTTGCTATCTTTCAATCTCAAGTCTTGGTAGAGGATCATCAAAATACTTTGACGTTACGAGCAATCGGCCCAAGTAAAGTGCTTCGAAAGTTTGTTCTGTAATAAATAAAAGGTGTATTGTGGGCTTATTTTTCAGTTTAATTATAAATAAAAAAATAATGCACATTACTTTGACTTTTATTTACAATATATTAATATTCTCTTTAATTTTTTTTCAGTTTTTTTACGTTATTTTTCATTTCAGGCACTAAACATACATCCTTTCATTTTATTTAAGCGTAAACACACGTTTTATCAGTTATATGTAAGACCTCACTTTTCAAATACAAGTGCAACATAAGTGGGCACAAAGTATTACAGTTAAATTAAATACTTTTAGCAAAAACCGCCTTTGGCGTGAAGAGATCACCTGCGCAATAATCTCATTACAATATGGCTTAAGTAAGCTTTAACCTAAACTACGTACTAGAACAGCATTTTATCAAGTTATAACAGTTATTGCACAACTAAGTAACATTACAATTATGTGAACAAACAATTTAGCGCAGAAATAAAGTGACAAAATGTTTGCATTACGTCTAGACCTAACGCAACATTGATCGTGAGTCCAGAAATACAAATTACACAGCAACAATCCAAATAGAAAATACAAAAAAAATCATGCGTTGTTTACCTAATTATACCTAAATACTAACATAATTTTATTTCAATATAAATAAGTTATAAAAAGTGAGGTCCGTCAGAGGTGTTGAGATGGGAAAAGAGATTATTAGGAAGTAGGTACACAGAATGCTGAAGTGTGTACAAGCCGTGTCCTTTTAAAATATCCAATCCATGCAAAAATTTGTTCGCATCCTATAACATTCTTCTTTTAATAAATTCCAATCGATGACATTTAACGATATTACACAAACTATTTAATGTATGTATAATAATCGCCATAATAACTTGTACTTTACATCTATCAACTAAAATAAGAAAATCGATCACTCCCAAAACCATTCACAGAAACATTTCATGCTAACAGTAAGTAGTCACGATCAGCAACGCATTCGTCCGTCAATCAACCAGTGAGAAAGCGTTGGATTCAATCATCCAGATGAGAATCACAATTCTGCTGATCGACAATAACATGCACAACAATGCAAAAAACCAAAATGAACTTCAAAATAACTAAAATTGATAATATAGTTGGTGCTTCTCTCTTGGCAAGAACTCTATTATAATTTGGTTTTATAGCGATATTTTTTTTTATAAAAATATTATCTTTTTATTGCCACGTTAAAATTTGAGATCTACTAATAATTACACTAAATACATGTCCACTTTACATCATACATCTCGAAAGACAAACAGAACAGGTACTATTTTACATTTATGATATTTTTTGTCATTGCATGAACTCCTTGATATCTAATTTAATATACATACATGTCTATGGTAATATTAGCTTTAACAGACCTATGTGATTGAATGACATATCAGATAATTTACTAAAAATAATTGGTCTCTCAATATTCAATTCA
Organism: Phlogophora meticulosa; assembly: GCA_905147745.2. NCBI lineage: Eukaryota > Metazoa > Arthropoda > Insecta > Lepidoptera > Noctuidae > Phlogophora > Phlogophora meticulosa. The sequence continues at coordinate 11,582,081 of LR990520.1, read as the reverse complement.
GACACATATTTCTATTGAAGCTATAAATTGCTTTAATATATTGAGGAGTATACAGAAAACTACATGTAACAACCATATACAAACAATTCAATGGCAACATTGAGTATATCCATGCCAATTTTGTTCAGGGCGAATGCTGACCAAACAACGATCAAAAACGTCTAGGTGCATTTTGTATTTTAGCAATAAACTGGTGAGACGAGGAGTTTTAGGCATTAACTATCCGGCAACAACAGAGGTGGCAAAGTTTAGTTAGTACTAGGTGGAGGAACAAGTAACAGGGGATAGGTCGGAACATGTATAGCAGGCGGGACGCATCACGTGAGGCGGCACGACGGCAGGCGCCCGCACGACGAGTGCCAGCGCCGCTTGCGCCGCGACTCCGCGTCCGACAGCTCCGCCGTGGACAGCGTGCGCGAGCCGCCGTCGCCCAGCTCTGCAACACACGCACGCGATATACGTCGCATACTACGACCACCATTACATACTATTCAGATACTCTTCTAATCAAAGTAGTTAAAAAAAAATGTACAGTCAGGGGTTGTTGATCAGCCGTGTTTAAGTTAATTCATAAAATTGACTAAAAATGACAGATTCGAATTTACGGACAATTAAAGTCAATTTGGTTATCAATCAAGTTCCCTGTCTCTACATTTACGCTTGAATTTTGTGCAAAGCGTTGTGGCCGAATTATACTTGGTCGATCACCCAATTAATATTCCTATAGAATTTGGACATACGAATAAAAAAAATGTAAGAGCGATGTCGATTATTTGGACAAGTTCATCCGGCTTCATTATCCAACTAACATAGACACCCATGATTTTGAAAGCCGTTCTTTGTCCATTCAGTGGGGAATGCGGGCCAACGACCAAGTAACATTGTGACTACGCTTTTACGAATATTGGACGGTCGAGCGAAAAATAAGTAAGTCAAGTATCTGTGTATGTAATCTGAGTCTCATTCCCATATGCAATACAGGATGGCGATTTAATCACATGCGGGACTCAAATGGTATTGACCGCATACAAAAAATAGATAAGGTTTTTAAACTTGTGTATAAAAATTAACGCTGTTATGTTAGTATTTCTCCAAAACAACGGCAGCTTGTAAGCGCAGCCCTGTGTACATTGACCCGCCCGGGATGGGGCAACAAACACACCGGAATTAAAACCTACTAGAAGATTGTCGTATACAATCATTGGAAAGAACTGTATTTACAATAGTAAACAATCAACTTATGTACAACCTACTTACGTGTATACTTTAATGAATGTTCAAAATGTGAACCACTCTGTGCAAGACACAAGACACGTCGGAGATTTTCAGTTTACCGTTATAATACCACTTCATTGTTTTTATCCGTCTGTGACGTGGACAAATATTGTGCCGTCAGAAAATGATAGGGGAAGAGCGTATGCGGAAATTGGTCAAACGTAACGTAAAAGAAGTAATAATATTATTAACGCGTCCGTCGTGTTTTGAAGAACCATTTAGTGTTTTTGTTCATATAGGCCAAGTCTACACTCGACCAAAGGTTTTATTTAACTGCAAGGTTAGCTTTGTCCTTCAATTCAAGGGTGAGTGAAGCCACGAGCAACCAGGTACAGCTTTAAGACAGAACCCTCTAGGCGCAAGTCATACTCAGTCTTGTCCGGTTTTTCACATTAAAAACAGTGTCTCCAAAACAGTAGTCGTTTATTTAAGGAATTAATTGTTCATATAAAATATGACTATCATAAAACATTTAATGGGTTAGTTTTTGCTACTGCAATGGGGAACTTTTTTCACAAGACGGTCTATTTTTCGTTACAGTGGATGGTTAACTAAGACCTTGATTAATAAGGTTGCACTGACAGCAGTGATCTACCTCTAGACTCGTTAAAGTAACGCGTGGACAATTAGACATAACCAACTGACATCATTCATTATTTTTGCGGATTTGTGGGAATGCGTAGCAGGATAGGACCAAAGGGAAAGCGCGCACGCGCGCGCGACTTTGTGATGCGAAGGACAGCGGGTGGAGCGCGGGTGACCGCATGTCCTTGACGTGGTTTTCACCTGAACGAGTGCACATCATCTGATCAATGCATTTCATTGAAGAAAAACTAAGGTACTGTTTTTTTTATTGATTAGGGTAAGGTATCGTGGGTTGAAACAACCTTCTTAAATCCTGCAGGTGATTAAATCGCCATTCCGTATAATTCAGTCAAATAGGTACTATGTTATTAGTCAAGTACTACGTACACGCAAACAAACAGTTTGTATATTTAAAAATATATTTGTACTGCACATATTTATCGGTTATCTTGTTCGAATCATAAATACGTTTTATTTTGGGACAATTAGTCTTTATAAGTTATTATAAGCCTGATATTGTTTTAGCTTATTTATGTAGGTATATGGCTGTTCACATAGATAGATAAGATTGGTGATATAAAAACCAAAAAACGCTCCGTCACTCGCATGCAACGAACCTAACTCAAGGAACAAACGCGTGCGCGCACGAGGCTGGCTATGCGCAACTCTTCTGGCTCTGAAAATTGTACGAGTCTATTTACCTCTTGTATATTCACATAGATATTGAGATTCTGTTTATAAACATAGGATACACTAACATTAATTTAGACGCTACAAGCGCCAGTTATTCAAAACACCGCGAAATTTCGTACACGAATCGCGCTAAAATTTGCACAGTAACCAAACAGTGTGAAGTTTACAATGCATTATAAGATTTATAATAGCAAAATTATGTAACCACTGATATCACTAACACAGCCATCCGGAGATATGACGCGAATCAACAGTGCGTGTTACAGTCACGTACCTAATACATACAAATCTAAATATTTACAAATTACCTGGCACTTCAACAGCCTTGCCACAAGTCTAATACTTCAAATTAATGCGAAATGAACCATGGCTGCTGAAATGATCTCACACTGAGTTATAATACATTTTATTGGTTGCCAACCTGACAGCCGTCAGAATTAAAGCTAACTGTTAAGCACAACGCTCACTCAGGCACAACATGATTATTCAATTTTCAAATATATTCCTTTCCCGCATACCACGCATAAATTTCACATTTCCGAACGGTCATTTTCATCAATAATGTTGACTGCTGGATGTTGGCTAAAGAAATTTTACCAGCTTTACTATTGTGCGACTGTACACTAAAACCTCACTGCCTATACAGCAAGTCAGTAACCTCATAAATAAAGTCATCATCAGTGTCAGACTGACCGTGCCTGTAGTCCCTCTCGGTGAAGTACTCCTGCGCCGAGGGGTAGTGTCGCTCCACTAAGTACGGGATGACGGTGGAGGTGTGCAGCTCGTCCGAGCGACGCGACCGAGGAGTCACCATGCGCTCGCCGGCCTCGAGCGGCGGGCGGGCTTGCACCCAGCTGGAAGAGGAAACGGTGGTTTGAAGATAATTACAATTCATTAGTATGCTCATATTTAGCTTTTGAAACATTGAATCGACTATAACTGCCCCATTATTCTAGACGTCTACAGTTTTCTAGCGGAGTAAGCTTGAGTTTAGGTTTAAAAAATACTCAGTAGCAGCCCGGAATGGGAAAGAATGGGGTGTGTCCTAGGTAAAAATATATGAAGTCTATTTAGTCCATCAGTAAGATTACCAAAAAATATTGGAAACGTATTTTTTGATTACTCAAAACAATAAAAATTGACAACGATATAGCAGTTCAGGAGAAGGGGGCTTGTGACGTCACTGTTACTTTAAAAGTGTAGCACGGCGTGACGTCACGCGCAATTTCAACGCACTACATCGTCGTCATTTTTGGTATACGTGACAAAAGCAAAAATACGTGTCCAGTTTTTTGAGTAATCCAACTTTCGGACCAATCAGAATATTTAAGGGCACTACCCCATTGTTTTACCAAGAGGATGTGGGTGTGCACCTCTGCCTGCCCTACAAAAACAGCAGACATAAGTAGTATGTGTGTTAATTATAAATAAACATTCAGATGATAACAGGGCTATCAGCAACTTATTATATTATTGAAATAAACAAAGTACTTAATTCTTTCCTTTGTTAATAACAACAATTGACAACATAAAGGTTATTTTCCTGTTACTAGAATTGGCTGGATTTAATGTGTGACTGGGATAGCCATCATATATTATAATTAATGAGCGGAATAGAGAAAGTAATAGAGTCGCAACGCGTGTGGTTTAGAAACCACATAACACAAAGGCTAAAATTAGAAAAATCGATTTTCACAATAACGCTAAAGGTAACACGACGGACTGACTATCAAATGAGTCTTCACTTGACAGTCAGTCCGTCTGTCATGCATGTCTATGCAGAAGTATACCTATACATATATAAGATATAGCAAATAAATAAATAAAACCAGCAAATGATAATTTCCTGAACTTGAAAGTTACACAGCCGTGGAAACAAACTCTGAGTAGGTACAAACTTCAATGACCCATTAAAAGATAAGTACCACAAGTACACTTGGTTCACATAAACGTTATTTATAGTTTTGCACATTATCCTTGATGTTAACATTTTCTTCACCTAAGTGCAAAGTCGAATAAATAGAATGGTTATTTATGCGTAAACATCATAATCTCGACAATCACTAAGTGGGTGCTATTAAAATGTTCACCTCTAACTTAACCCCCGTAAAAGTCGTTTTGCATGCTATTTTGTAGACACCAAAGGTATTTATGAAGACATCAAAATCTAAGATTAGCATTAGAAGACCACCATGAAGTACATACATAAAGTACATGTATATACATAAAGTCAAGCCTTTTTTCCTTGGGGGAAGACAGAAACCACAGAACGCCACCCGCGACGATCCTTACATACTCCTTTCGCTTCTCACACGTTCATACATCTGGTCATACACGCACGCCGGTTGCGAGTACTACGCACCTGACCTTTTTGAAGAACATCACCAATATGGTCAGTGCGTGAGTGGTTCTAGGGCATCCCGGCGTTTCCGTTTTCACTATTGCAAATATATTGTATAATTGTATAGGGATTGGAAACTCCGTCTGTAGTGATAAAGTGACTAAACGAATTCGATTAGTCACCGTATTTTGTACAAATACTTTTCTTGCACCACAAAAATGGTGCAATAATGTCAATTTACTAATACGAAATATTTATTTTTGATGTGTAGCGTAATTTTAGGGGTCCGTGTAAAAAGGTAAAAAAATAACCCTGATGGCGCGATTCTGTCACGGAATAAGTGACCAGGACTAGTAAGTACTAACGCTTAAGTCAAAATTGTATACTAAGATAATAAAGGTAAGTTTATTTGATTGTTTGTTTGAACGCATTTTTTCGAGAATATTTAAAGTAGATTTTTGATCGGGTATATAATCCTGCCTCCTTTCACGTAGGACTAAATAACTTAGTGATGTGTGCACGCATGCCGATCACCAGCGCTTGATTAACGCTAGTGAATGTAAACCGGAAATAAGTTATCACATTGAAATTCCTTTGGTATAAAAGTAGTATTAAGTATTACCTACGTAACGCAATTTTTGGAGATTTTTGACTACCTCCATGTAACGCGCCGTAACGTTTTTCTTTACACCTTCAAATTATTCACTATCTTGTAACGCATCGTAACGTTTCAGAAGACCGGGGGGGTCTTGTTCGTTACATAATACTTGAACAGGGAGCGTTCGTTTCACGTGCTTCTTTTGCTTCATCCACGTGCAAAAATGCGGGCAGGTTGCGAGTACAATCACCTTACTGAAGCCTTTGAACTTTGTCACCCTGTATCTACTTTACATTTGATGTGGTCGTCATTAATTCTGGTGTAATCATTGATTTGTCATTCATAACGATAAAATTTGCATCGTATATGATGGCACGGTTCAAACTATGGTCAAGGTCTTATAGGCCAATAAAACACTTGCCTTTTTGAAAGGTCAGTTTTAACACTGTCTAAGGCTGCCATCAGACGTAGCACACTAACTGTATGCGGTTAGCAATAGACAGCGTGTGTCGACACTACACGACTGTAGCCCACTGCGTGAACTTGACGTCACGAAAGTACAACTGCATGCAGTCCGTCTGATGGCAGCCTAACTACTCTGTAATGTTCGACTGCAGTAGTATCCTATGTCACGGTCGGGAATAGTGTAGCTTTCTATGATAATAATAATTTTAATATTCGAATCAGTATTTTCCGAGATAACCCACTTTAGTTATTGGCAATATTAAAAGCATTAAAGTAAAGATTGTTTAATATAATACATACGAGTGCCTCCTGATCTCGTGCACGGTGGGCCTGAGGTCAGGGTCTCTCTTCAGCATGTTGGTGAGCAGCAGGCCGAGCGTGGGCCCCAGCGAGGCCGGCGGCGGGGCCGGCTCGCCGCGCCCGATGGACTCCAGCAGTCGGTACACGTTGTCTCCCTCGAACGGATACCGACCCGTTGTCATGTTGAATCTAGGAACCATTTGAGGAATGAAGGGTTGCATCTTCCTACAATTCGCGGCTGTCATATTGCCATGCTATTCACGCGATTGTCGCACAAATGCCTAATAGTTTGGTATTATAGTTTTAGGGTTAATTTGGTGTATACTAGCAATCCGACCCGGCTTCGCCATTGGCAAATTAAAAACAAGATCCTTTCTTGTTTCTCACTCTTTCTACAGGTGAAAACCGCATGAGAATACGATCAGTAGTTTTTGAGTTCATCGTGTACAGACGCGGCGAGGGAAATTGTTTTATATAATGTAGTGATTTCAAACATAGGAACTGTTTTTACTAATGATAAGGTCAATAAACCTAACTCACACTCAAATTATACATTATTAATTATTAATAAATAAACCGTTTTAATAACAAAACAATTTATTATGCTGGTAAAACAGGTAAATCTGGGTAATTTATCCCAACCACATAATTATAGCAATGAACTGGAAGGAAATTCTAAATGATTTTAAAATACAATAATTATTCTGATTTATGTAAGTTATATATGTATATGCAAAGTGACAAACAAGTAAGTCATGGATAGTGGGACGATGATGATTAATAGTTTTTAATTAAGCATGAATCACTGTGTTTAATAACAAAGTGAAAGTAAGGGGCACTAGGTGCGTAATTGAATTGTGAACCGTGATAAGGATTTTTTTTTTTAAATATTGTAATAGAAATATTCAGATTAAAACATTTCATTGACAGTAACCAACTGCATTTTAACTTCTAAAATCTCAATAATGCAATAATTTTGTTTTCTTTTCCTTTTTAAAATACTAACAGTAAAAAGTAGAAAAAAATTACATTTGACTTTTGAACATAAAATAAAACGATAATCAGACAATCCTGTATGTAAAGTCACAAAGATAAATTCGCCCTTTGTGAAGGAAACAATGCTATAACAAAAGGTCAGTGTTAGTGGGTAATGTTCTATTTTCGTACACTTACAATGTGACGCCGCTGCTCCATATATCGACTTTGACGCCTGAAAACTGTTCAGCGCCGTTCGCGATCTCTGGCGGTTGAAACGCTGGGGAACCCTGCCCAGTGTAACAAGTGTCTTCAGGAGAAAACATGTCCAAAGCCTGGAAATAAAATTATAAGGAAGTTAACACAATATTGACTATTGCTATTGTGATGTACTTTAAAACTCTGATCTGCTCCTGAGACACAGGCGTGATGATAGTTACTACTAGCTGTACTTGTCAAGCCTAACACCCTGCGGTGTTAGCCCAGTCAAGTACAGCTCAAGCTAAGCTCAGCTACAAGCTCAAGCTACAACATGAGACAATTTAACATTCCCATAGGAATAGTACTTCAGTTTCCCCTACTTCAGTAATTTGGGATAAAAAGTAGCCTAATCTGAATGGCTTAATCTAGGGTATGAGCTATCTTCATAACAAATTCCATTCAAATCCATTTATTTGTTTCGGCATGAAGCAGTAATACACATACACACATACCGACAAAATTTTGCATTTACTATATTAATGTGATTTACAAATTAATCAAGGTTACATTATAGTTAGGTAAACATTATAAAAGTGTAGTAATATTAAGTTAGGCTAAAATAAATACTTTATAAATAGCAGCACACTTGCAAGGTTTATTTCTAATTGATTGTTATCAGAATCCCGTTTTAAATTCTTTGTTTTTTTTTTTAAATGGCATGTACCTAAAAATTTATTTTGAATTCTTCAGCAAATTTACTTATCTAATTATTTTTCATGTATGCATAAAGTACTGACACTTAAATCAATTAACTACCTAGATTAACAGAAAACTGAGCTAATTAGATCTTCGAGTGTGAATGCATTTCAGTATAGGTCTTAGTTACATTAATGGTAATGTAAAATACACCTTATTCACTAACACTTATAATCCAAAATTATAAACATATAAGTGATCCAGTTCATTTTATAATTACCTCAGCAACACCAAAATCTGTAATTTTGAGTGTCTGATCCAATGTCAGCAACAAATTCCCTGGCTTGATATCCTTGTGTACCACACCCTGGCCGTGCAAGTACTCTAGCCCATCTAGGAGTTGAGTGAAGTAGTCATGTGCTTGCCGCTGAGGGAACTTCTTGCCAGGGCTTCCTTCCAACATGTCCTAAACAGTAAACAAGATATTATATTAAAGGAATTAAGACTTGCTTTAACTGGATTAATATACTAGCAAATGTAGGGTAATTCAATATTATTTACAACTAAAATCTTGTGCATTATGTTATGATTTAGTCAAATTTATGGTTGCCTACAATTTTCATCTTTGTAGACAGTGTATCCCACAATATTAATAATCTAAATGCTCTAGACCTTGAAAGGTCACAGTAATCTTAGTAAACTATCCCGTCTAGTAGAGATAACTGTCAAATAAAATTAACATAAACAGTGCAATGCAACTATGTTGCCTGAATCCACTTATATATTAAGTATGTTTCAAATCTTTCAAAAAGCTTTATAAGTCTAGTATATGTTGTTTTATTTTCAAGTGAGTTAATTGGATTGAGTTAATAGTACGGCAAACAAATAAAAAAATGTAGAATTTATTGAACAAATAACAGCGCTATTATAATATTTCTTTTAGGATTTTAAATAGTGAACACATACCTGAAGCACACCAACACAGAACTCCATCACAAGGTACATCTTCTGTTTCTCATCATTATACATAACATCGACTAGTTCTATCACATTTTTGTGTCTAAGAATTCGCAACAGCTGTATCTCTCTCTGTACATTCTGTTCACCATTTGGTATTCTTCTTAGTTTCCTCTTTTTCAATATTTTCACAGCTCTCCTGCATAGCGACTCGGAGTCCAGCATCTCTTTAACTTTACCATACGAGCCTTCCCCTAATACATCCCCCATCACATACTTTCCTACCATTTTGCATTTTTTCTTTTTGCTTCTATAAATTATATCTGCGCTATCGACTCTATGAAAACATAGATTAGTTTGGTCTAAATTAAGATCTAATTCATCTATTTGATCGTTGTCTAGCCATGTAACGGACTGCGGCTCTGGACTACCGTCCAACATGAAATTATCGTCGCTCTCCTGCGGTGCAATGATATTTGATACCTCATATTCCAAATTGTCCGCATCTGGAAGACTTTCACTACTACTGATTTTTCTACACATTCTTGGATCCATTATCTATCAAAACAACACATTTGTAAATCTATGCGTACTGCAAGGCCTTTTGTCATGAGATCATGAAGGCTATATCAAAATAAATTTACTTATTTAAATTACACATATCTCAAAATTTACACCATTGATGTGGACAAATAACCTTATAAAAATTATACTCTTTTTGTTTGTATTGTATTACAATATGATGGTAAATAAAATTATGAACGATCGCGCAAATGCTCCATTAGACAAGAACCACAGATAACAAAAATATTTGTACAAAATTGTTTATGGAATTTGATATTCATGTGGGTGGTGCCACAATACTACAAATCGACTAAGTTTTTTTAAAATTGTATTTAATTATGGAACAGGGAACAATGTAGCATTTTATTTTGATTACTTAGAGAGTTGGCTTGCCCATACAAGCGAACTCGATATTCTCTTTTTTCTAGTACACGTAGTATCCTTTGATTTAAGCGATTTATAAGCGAAAAGAAGACAAATAAAACATCCTAGTGGTGAGCACCACTAGGATGTTTTATTTGTTTTCTTTCAAATAAATTCAAAAGCCTAGGTGTCGATATAACCTCATTGAATGTCCACTTAAAAAAAAACTCTTTGTGTGGCGGTAACTTCAAATGGTGTTGTATTAAGAACTTTTTATGTTTCCTGTGAAATATTTAACAGTTTGTCAGTGGTTCTTTTTGTAACATAGAATATTACCTGGTATCGAAGCAGGTAATGCCTGGGCCCAGGGACGTGTCCTAACAGACGTTGCACAGAGGGGGCACCGGGGTGGATTTATAAGAGGACACGGTGCCTCCTTCCGCGTACTGATGGTGACCACCGGGGTCGTTTTAGTGAGGTAATGCGTGGGATTGGTGCGTATGGATTTTATTTGAATTAGTAAGTTGTAGTTAGGACTATTATTGCTTGTCGCATTTGCTAGATTAGTGATATATTTCAAAACTATGTTTCAGTGATATTTAGATTTCCATAGGAATGAAATACGGACATAAATAAAACGCATTGTGGATTGGTAAATAGTTTAAACACATCAAAGAAAATAATTATTATTTGGTACATAATACATAACAAAGATATAAAGTCATATTCATTTGTTACATGACGGGATACATTTCATGCACTCGTAGATATTTTAAACATTAAATAATGCATGATAATCGCTATCGTTGGATACATCATCATAGAATAAGTATAAATAATCATTTTTCAGTTCTAGTACTTAATTTTTTGTTCATTCATCTCTTTCTTGAGAAGAGCGAGACGTGTGAGGCATGCGTCACGCCAGGCACGTCTTTCCTGCAGTTTTTCCAAAGGCACCATCTTGTTCAATTGTTCGCAGATTGTGTCGGCGCTCTTGCTTGTGGTCATTCGTGGAATATCTCCCATTGTGCCGCTGACTTTGTAGATGGTCTCTCCATATCTAAATAGTTCAAACATATTTAAGTTATTTGTGTAGGTATACAAAAAAAGCCTGACTGACAAACGAAATTAATTTCTAAATAAGAACTGCTAAGTCATGCACAAAGGTCATAGAACACATGTCAACTTGGGAAGGAATCGTTACCGTATCGCCTTTCGCCTCGCCGTCAAACAGGCGTCAACCTAACGTAAGTACGTAACCAAAGCGGACTAGCAGCTCCAATACATCGTCTTGGCTACAGCTAGGTGACGCCGCGCTTACGGCTTGCCGACCGTTGGTTGACCTGGCTTACACGAGAATGACAGCACGTCTGCAGTGTGACCGACTTGATATGTGGCGGGCAGGCGTAGAAAACATGCAGAGTAATCCTCTGTTCATTTGTTTCACTGTTATGGAAAAATTGCTACTCTTCTTAATATAGCTTTATTTTTACTAACCGTTCGATGTATGACTTCATGCCTTCTGCGTTCAAGTGCGCAGTTTCCAGAGATCCCAGGAAAGCGTATCTCATTCCGAGACCCTCAGACATAACTTTGTCGATGTCTTCTACATTTACTATTTTGTTATCGACTAGGCGCCAAACTTCATCCAGAATCGCGTACCTATAAAATTTAATTTAGAATTTAGTTAATGATGGGATTTTTGTAATTTTAGGCAAGTTGTTATTGTTGCTTAGGAGTGCCTACCTGGCATGTTATACAAGCTTCAAATGAAATAATTATTTAAGAAAAATAGCACAAACAATGTTCTCTTGTGCTGTGTGCAAGAATAATTTTAATGGCTTTTTATACTCGTAGGTGTACAGTGCTTTCGAAACAAAGTAGAATGTTCGTTAACATTGAGTGTCTTTAAAATTAGGAGAAAATAATTATGTCATCGCACCAGAAATCTAGGCAACTACAAAAATCTTTGGATCTTTGTAATGACTTGAGATGAAAATACTCACTGGATACGATTGAGCACAAATCCGTCAATCTCGCGGCTCAGGGACACGGGCTCCTGTCCGATCTCCAGCATTATTTCTCTCGTCTTCTCACACACGTCCTTCCTGGTCCAGGGGGCAGGGACGATCTCCACAAGAGGAACGTAGTACGGTGGGTTGACTGGGTGAGAAACGATAACCTGGGAAAATAAATATCATCACGTTGTGTTTTTGGCGTAAGTACTGTATTACATCATATTGTGTAGGCAAGCTGTTATCTGATGAAGCTTCTCACGATACAAATTCTAGATTCTAGGTACCTATTAATCATAAGAGAAAAAAATACCTATACACTATTCAGTGTCAAGTTAAATTAGATAGCGAAACTTCGCTGATACCGATAACCAAACAAGTGAAAACAATAAAAACTCATACCTAACTCACTTATAGTTACTACTATCAGTAGTCGTTGACCCCGTAGTTAGTCGAAGTCTGAATTTAGAAATTTGTTTCATAACATGAAGAAAACAGTCACACAAGTAGGTAAGTATATATAGGTATTCTGGTTAGTCTGGTTTCTCCAGGTATTTTCCTCGTCGTGTTGTTTTTTGCTGACTTTGTGTTTACCTATTCCTTGTTTGGCATACAAATGCGTACCGTAACTCATTTGTTATCATAGTAAACAAATATTGTGAGTAGATAGTATTGTAATATCAATGTAATATCAACAATTTTTTCAGTATATTTTCTATATTCTGCGGTAGAAATACGAAGATCTTTTCTCATCGGTTCTGGTTCTGAACCATGGAAACTTATCTCCCAATACCTTCCACACTTCACACACACAAAACCTTCTTGATCTAACTTACTACCACTCTTAATTCCTCACACCTGTCTTCTGACAGTTTTGGCTCGCTTACAAGTTTACAACTACATTCATTAGAAGTATGTATATCGCCCATATATCGATATTTACCTACTTATTGACTTAGATTATGAAATTACTGCATTTCAATTTATATGCAAATTTGTCCTAAATATCGTAAATAGCATTTCGCTATAAGTATTGGTTGTTAAATAACACAGGATAATAAACACTGATTTCGAAATAACGACAGCATTATAGAGATATTTTCTTATGTTAGGTATAATGAATACACTTATATAGTCACCAGCACGTAAGTTGGCAAGGTTTTGGCGTAGTGGGGGTAAGTTCGCGCATCGTGCACTTAGTGGAACAAAAAAGTGGTGACTTTTATTGATCGTCATTATTTTATGGTTATTGCCATCATTTATATTTAATAATATCTGATTAGAAGAAAGTTGAAGAAGGGAGTGGAATTCGTAAAGTTTATTGGGAGTTATAAATAATATGCATACGAGGAAAGTATGCGAAAAAAGGCATACCTTTTTTTGCCTTAATTTTTTAATTTAAAACCACAACAACAAAAAATTGACGTACCTCATAGCCCGCGTCCCGTTTGACTACCAAAGAGACCTAAAAAACGACTTGTGCGCATCCAACGACTCTTGCCAAGTTACTTGCCGATAATTATAGCAGGGATAAGTTTGCAAGCATGCTTGGGAACCAATAATTATGACGAGTACGTTGTTAGTCCAATTACCTGTGCCTTATGTTTCATTTGCTCAGAAAACAATGATGGTAAAGTGGTGCTCGTAGAACTTGACAAAATAGTTTTGTCATCGACCACTTTGTCGAGGTCTGAGTAAACCTTTTTTTTCAAGTCAAGGCTCTCCGGAACACATTCTTGTACGAAAAGGGCGCCTTTGACTACCGTTGCCAGATCCGAAGTTCCTGCAATGAAAATAATAAAAATAAATGTTTTACATAACAACAAAACATCACGCCCTGGATTTCCCGAAGATTTGGCAGAGGTGCAGTTTTAGTAACCCCCACATTTCGCCAGTTATGCCATCAACCGGACATAAAGCCAGACTCCAGGCTGCAAATGAGAAAATTCAAAAAATGGTAAAACTCAATATCGTTGAGCTCAACCTAGGAATCAAACCCAAGACCTCATTCTTGGGACCACTAGACCATCGAGATAGTAAAACATTTTTTAATCCAACAATTTGTTAACACAATGGCGTCTAATCTGTAGCAGTATCGACTAAAAAAGTTCGGTTAATAATAAACAGAAAACATTGACACTCCTATCTGCTTTCTTGATTAACTTCTTAAATAGCCATTTAACTTCTAACTCATAATTCACTTCTATCCATGACCCAATGACCCTTGTTTAGTAAAGCTGCAATAATTTCATTTTCATATTGCATATTGATGTTATCGAAACCTCTTTACATAAGTAAATAATACATAGTACACAGGCTCTTAAAACAATCAAGTACCTACAACTAGAATAAGGTCCCATCATTCCGATAAGCATTCCGAATCAAAATGATAATAATCGATAATATTCTGGAATCGATTAACCGTTCCCATGTTTTGTTATCTGGTACTCCAGCTTGCAAAATGAAACAGGAAAAAGATAATATTACAAATAGTACAATACTCATTCTGATCGATTGACTTAATTAAGTAAATATGATAATTTCCTGGTTCTGATAACTTATATCAATGATAAAACTATGGGACTGTCTGTTATACTTATAACAGACAGTCCCATAGTTTTATAACAAACGTCTCAAATAGAAGTTATCTATCATGAGTTGATTACGTAATCTGATTGCGTATATGCATTGTATGTTGTTTGCAGAACTAACAAATCATTGTTTAAAAAATATCGTGTTTTTAGACTAGCATTCCTAAGGCGTAGGTAGTAGATTTAGAAACGTGCATTGTAGAAACTGCGTAGGTGTTGCCCACGTTTCATAGCAGCCGCAACGTAGAGGCCGTTGCGTAGTAAACGCAGCGTAGGCGCTGCGTAGCAAACGCCGCGTAGCCGCAACGTAAGCGACGATGCATAGCTGCATAGGCGCAATACTAACGCCTAGACATTACCTAGTTGTTTTATTCTAACTTGCCAAATTCATAAAACATGTTCACTCTGGTAAAGAAGTGATAAGTGATGATTACCTACATAACGAACAATTAATAATATCACTTGAGTTAAATGAAATCAAACATTACATAACATGTCATGCCACTCGTAAAATTAAAACAAAACATTATTTTATCTATTAAACTAACATCTTATTGATCAAATTGTTACCAAATGTTTTACTCTTAAGTACTTACTTCAAAAACAGATTGGTTACTGTTTATGTATTGAACTATGCGGAAGAAAATTAAATGTAGCCTCGTAAACATTTAATACAACATACAGAATGTAGAAAGACTGTCATTTTCGAATTCTATGCGTAAAAATAAGTAATATTATACAGAATAATTGCTAAGAGATGACTTTTAATTTTGTGTGAAAAATCGCTGTTTACGGTTCATGAGTGCACGCAACGATATAGAGGTCGTTGGGTACACTTATATATAACATTCTCCGTAGACTCACATCGAATTGTATTACGACTTTAGAACATTTATCAACAGCAAGAGTTACCTTTGATACACTTGAACTGCTGTTCAGCATTCAGCTTGCCGCGCAGCAGACCATCCTTCTCGAGGGTCTTCAGCTGCACCTTGATATCGGCAAGGGCATCGGTGACCTGCTGTGCCAAGATGTCGTAGACCGTCACTTGGTAGCCCACAGACGCGAACAGCATGGCCCATGATCGCCCAATCAGGCCGCTGGAAAAATTATGAATAAATGTCATCAGGATTAATGCACACATAGAACGACTATTACTGCTACTACTTATGCATACTAGAAAGCTGCAACATGTTTTGCAATTAAAACGTTCAATGTCGACAAGTGTAGTGTAGGGTAAGTAGGTATTCGTCGATAGTAAATCAGTAACAAATGTTTATCGACAATTACATACATTTAATTGAAAGTATTTAGCATTCTTAAAGATTGTTTTGACGAAAGAGCATATAGGCCATTGTCACTTTCAAATTCTTTCCTTTATCAATTCATTCATCACGCCTGTATTCCACGATGGTTTGGGCAGAGGTGCACTTATAGTAACACTCACATCTCGCTAGTTATCAAGTCAGGACACAATACTTTTTAAAGCTACGGTACTGAGCGGACTACCACAGAAAACCTTTTACAAAAATAAAATAACCGGCTTATGTTACATCGAGTCCGAAATTAAAGTGATTTTATACTTTTTAGTGTTTTCTTTATAAATCTATAATTTTTTTGTAAAAAGTTTTGTTTCTCGCCTTTCAGTGGGTCGATGACGTTGATGCGTTATAAAGTTAAAAAAATGCGTTTCGAATTGAGAACCTCCTCCTTTTTATATCGTCGTTTAAATAACTATATTAAATCACTTAAAATAAACCTCAAAATAGCATAATTCCCTTTCTCTATTGTGCAGTTGATAAGAAGCAAACAAAATTAAATCTAAAGGTGACAAACGAACCTATTTTTACTGGGACTGTAGTACACACCTACTTGTAGATTCTATGCATGTATGCGCACGATTTCCAAGTTGCTCGAAAACTATAAGTCGCTAGATAAATGTAGGTACTTTTTAAATATTGAACTAAACACTATCATTTGATTGTTCTGGATATTTGATATGTATAGTAAAAAAAATCTAAATACGTAATGTACCTATTGTATTAAGCATATCAGTCATCTAGTACCCATAACACAAGCTCTGCTTAGCTTGGGGCTAGATGATGCTGTGAGGATTGTCCAGTATTATTTAATTATCATTCATACATCATTGCGGTGATTTTAATCTAAAATTTCTTTGTTTGTCTTGAACACACATCAAGGTTTTGTTTACGAAAATAACTGTTATTTATCTAAAGCAATAATTAACCCCTGTGAACTGTATGATAACGTTCCATGTAGTTTTAAATAACAGATAAAACTCGATCGAGAGTGATCGACAATCGAAGTTTGATGTTTTTATTCTGTGTCTATCACTACAAGCAATACTGACACTGACCTTCCATAATCTAACAATTAAACATCATTGAGATCGTATGATTTGCAGCCCACGAAATTGACAGTATATACAGTATTGTAGTAGTGTATACAGTATTCTAAAATTAATGTAATTGATATTACTTAATCTCAATTACATTAATTTTAGAATAATATAATAATTGAAATCATAACAACTTTCAAAACTATATTTCTGTAACGCTACAACTTTGATACTTACCTAAACTTAATTAAGTTATAAACTGTAAATCATAATAAATACGATGAAATCATTATTATCAAAGTTTTAACGGTATGATCTTGTCGTGTACTAGACTCTTTAGATATAAAACCTTGCTATGTGACCTATTCTGTTTTTGATTAATTATAATTAATCAAAAACAGAATAGGTCACATCCACTTCAATTTAGGTAAAGAAACGTACAATCATTATTGTACGTTTCTTTACCTAAATTGAAGTAGATTTCAATGAAATAGAGAAACTGTTGCCTTCACTAATAGACGTATCTAATATTACCGGTAAAGGAATTCATCTACCGTGTGTATAGATATTTACGATCTATTGTTATTGACAGGGACTAAATCAATGTAAAGAGATATTGTTACTTTCTTTTTATACGTATCTCAGTTTAGGTCCAGACCTAAATTATATCCTATTAAGATGTGAATTTTATTAATAAAGTAGAAAACAACCATTCAATAAACTTAAAACGATTAATATTTCAGAAACATAAATTTGATCAATGAGTTATATTGAGATAAACAGTAAGTACCTAAGTGTTACATTACAAAGCTTGTTTGTTGTGTTCAAACAAGCAACTCGCATAAAATCCAACTACATTAAATTAACAACTTAAAATTCGGTTCAAAATACTGCAAGGAATGCAAAGTGATCGATTAATTACCTGCCAACAATGCCGACTTTTTCAGTTTTGACGGAGGCCATAGCGCTGTGAGTTTGTTTCAACACGTCCGATACACGACTAGTGAATGACACGGACAAGCAACGCGCGGCACTTAAAAACACCACAGCTAAATAAACTAGTTATCGCCGCTACTACAAGGTTGGCTCTCAATTCGCGTGACAAAAAACTATGCCTAAAGAACGCTATCGGGCATGTAACTTATGTAAATGAGCTTACTACAGTTATGTCATTTTATTACTGTAACTTGAACATCGCTGTTGTAGTAGGTAACTGGTAGTGGTACGATCACCTACAAATATCAACTGACGTAATATGAGGAGTGTAAAATCCGCGCGCGCGCTGAGTTTCTTCAGTAAGGCTGGTCTTATGCCACAGTCAGGGTAACTTAGATGAAAGGAAATTATTACTTTCAAATCATTGGCAATAAAACATCTTTGACAACCCTATTTAATCAGTGTTTGCCGGCTTTTATCCCTAACTTCGTTCAGATGGATACGGCAAATAGCACAAATTATTATTAAAATTAATAAATAAATAACAACACACTTAATTCTTATTATTACACCATGAAAGGCACTTTTCCTTCTAGGACGTCGTTTCTGCTTACATCTGCCGTTTGTTAGTTGTCTTTTATTCATCTCCTCAACGTTAAATCTACGCATACCTACCCTTTTTCAATTATGTTGTTCTTTTCGACCACAAAAATACTTCTTAACTTAATCAACACATAACTTGAATTAAAAAAAAACCTATTATGTTCCTAAATGAAAATATTAAACATCAAAAATACGAATCTTAGGGCATCTATCATGCATAGTTACCCTATTAATATAATTACCTGTGAAATATCTACATATCGACTTGAGTGATTAAAATGGACATTAGTCACCTGTAACAACTGTTTTTTTTTTTTTGTGTCTTCTAATTAGTAGGTACTTGATCGGTTAAAGGGCTAATTCTTGGTCAAATAATCAAGAACAAAAAAATCTGAGATATGTACCTATGTTTGTAAAATAAATATAATAAAGTTAACCATTCATAATCAAAAAACTCTTATCTTGAACCAATTAGGAATACGTTGTTATACCTATTTAATACTGGTACATATACCAGTATTCGAATTATAACAACACCCATACATACTATTTAGTATGATTATAGTAGTGCATCATTTCATTTAAATAGACGAGCGAAATCAATCGACGCAAATTGAATGTACTTCATGGTTACTGAAGTAAGGCCGTTGAGATACACAACCACCTGCAATTGTTTTGTTACATAAATACCATAATACAATATAATATTATTTATTGGGGATTAATTTAGTGTAAGTACCTGTTTCATAATATACGTATGTTTGTATTCATTTTCCAAATGAAATGTTTGCTTTAATATTATCTTAGCTCAGTCTGTGTAATTAATTTTGCTCATTTTGTTGATGGTGGTCAGTATGACGTTAAGTCATTACTACTGGTACCTACATTAAATCAATCGTATGAAGCTTTTTGGCTGTTCAGCACATCGGTTTGTTTTTGTTCTGGTTTCTCAAGTTAAAACGACTCTAAGGCATAGGGCGAATTTTACTATCGAAATGGAATGCGACCAAAATATCTAAACCGCGTTCAAGAGTCGGTGTCCATACTCCAGAACTATGATGACACTAACAAGCTCTTGACCCTGGCCTAGACCGAGACGTGCTTATCGCGTTGAATTTCACTTGTAAAATTCTCCCTTTTTGCCTTACAAAAAAACCTTTTATTTTAAGTTGCGCTGAAAGCCTCTCTATGTAGATTGGATGCCTTTTCTCAATTTGACTAAATACTTGTATTTTAATTGTTAGTATATTAGTAATAACATACATCTATGCTTCTCATCGTTTTTGTCAAGAAAAAATATGTCAAAAAAACCTCTTTGCATCTCGAAAGTATCCAAAGGAAGGAAGATAGGAAGTCTGTTCGTGTATTCAACCAGAGAACTCAACCTGAATTGGTGGTGAATTAGTAATGTGATCATACTTCGTGTGGAAGTAGTTAAGTAATCATAATAATTATGATACATTATATCCACACAGTAATCCTGAAAACGCAAAATAACACTCGTTATTGAATAATACACGTCATAATTATTAGATTTAATTACTTTATTGCTAGTGACCTTAGGAGTTACATAATTTGTACTCTTATCGTACTATAACTAATAAAAACAATAGCAACCTTTTTATAGTCCATATCAGATACAGAATGTTTATATTTTAAGCGACAAACGAACAAAATTATGTATTGGTAGGACGTAATTTTGTAACTTATATCCCGGGTTGCACTTATTTGAAAGGAATGTGCAAATGGAATTACGGACCTTGTAAAACTTTCGAAAAAGCTTTCTCTCTAGCCAAAGTGTTAAAGATTTTGCTTGTGTGTTCACTCTTAAAAAGATCTAAGTAAATATCAAATTATTTAAATACAAGGACCAAACAAAATAGACAATTAAAACACCATGCGTCATTATTGGCCTCTCACTGTTCAGCAACGTTTAGATAACGAGATAGTTTAGTCGTTAAAGTTAAACCTGTCAAGGAACATAAAAAACAGTAATAATAAAGACAGTAAATGGATCGTGTTTTTTTTCTTAAATTACTGCTTGAGATCAGGCAGATATTGTGTTGCTGAGACCGAATTACCAACCTATCACATTATTCAAAAGTATCTACATACTCATGTATTGGCTTTTAACAAAATCGTTGTTTGCTAAGTTTTATCATGGTGCAAAAACAAAAAATAAGTATTGAGACAACAAAGCTTACGTAGCGTAATTTACATGTTATCATCATTACATAATTATAACTATACCTACCATGAAGTGTTTATCGATGCCATAGTTCATTAAATAGGAAAGGAGGTTCTTGAACATATAGAATATTATCTAAATTATCAGTAACATTACAAACAAACGGTGCAGTTAGTAACATAACATAAGTACATTGCAGTAGGTAAACAAAATAATATTAAATACTATCACGTTGCGAAAACAATCTATTATAAGGTAGATATAACAATACTAATATGATACTTGTGGAATATTATATTCTCATTGAACAAAAATGATGACAACTCTAGTTATTGTTAGAACATATAATACCATAACACATCATAGCATCATCTACGGAAACCCTAGCGTAGGTGAACTGTGTTTCTCCAGTCTACAACAGTAAGGATTTTCCAAGATAATAAATTTTAGTAGAAAACAATATAAAGCATTATCGTTATACATTTGAACATGAATAAGCTCTACATGCTATCTGGTAATATAAATATTTTAGGACACGTAGTTACCTAAATATACTGAACAAAAAAGAAAACACATTTTGTAACCAATATTGTCAAGCTGTTAAATTTATTGACAAGTAGTGCCTTCAATAGCCTGAGCCGTGTCGACGCTTAATATTCTGTAGTTGACCACATCAGGGTCCATCTTTCTGTAGAGGAAGCGAGCCAGCTTGTCTGTGAGTACCCACAAGGTTCCTTCATCGTCCACCTGAAATTCAAACACAGAAAATGTATCTGAAAATCTTACTTCGTACATTATTGTAAAAGTCTAAAATAAGTCGGAAATCAGTTTACTTGTAAAAACATTTACAACTTGATCTTACCTTCATATCGTTAGGGAATTCGAAAAGTACGGGATCGCTGATGATGAGTGGGTTGTTGTCAATGGTGTACGGCTTGTTGGAGTTCCAGCACGCCACTCCGTCACGGTTCACCTGAAGAAAAAATCGACAATACTTTACGCGAGTGTCTTTACAAATAGTGCTTTTTCCTCCCGTATGCCGAATTCCTCACCAGCCGCTATGAAAATAATGGCCGTGGTAAAAATATAAGCCAGCTAGGTCGCGAATCTGGCGGCTCAAGGTGCCCCGGACGTAATATTTTATTTATTAAAACTATATATATATATGCAATAGTAAAAAAAAACGCTCAAACGCGGACTTAATGCCTTAGGCATTTTCTTGTGCCACTGTCTTTTAAATACGCTGGAGATTTATTATATTATAATGATGAATAGACATGCTTAATAAGCTTATTTACCTATAAACGGATAAACTTCGTTTTTCTATGCTCCTTTTTTATCAATAGACTCCATTGTTGGGCGAAGGTTGTGGGCAGCGTGCCTCATTGTATAGCAGGATAAAGTAAATATAGAAAGAATGTCAACCGTGGTGAAGGTTCACCATTCGGTATTATTGTAACCACGAAGGTTATAATTAAATGCATTTATTGTGTATTTATATTGGTGCTAAGCGAACGAATTCCTTCAGATCCCCATTTACTGTATTTTATGGCATAGTGGCTTTATATTATTTATGGTTTAGTTCATCACTAAAAGTTATTAATTTGTTTACCTGTGTATAGAACAGAACATGTGTCTTGGGATCGTAATAGCTGGCAGCCGATTGTGTACGTTCACCTCTGTCACCCAGGAGCTGTAATCCGAGAAAAAATAGGCTTTAACATGCTTGAGTGACCGAAAAAACAAAGTATTTATCATTCAGGATCCTGAGTTTAAGACAACCCTTATCAAACATTAGCAAAACAATGCAAGATGTGAATAAACTTTCTATGTACACACTCGTGGGTATCAGCAAAATTGTAGATCTGACATGATTTAATTGTTTCGTTGTTACTGACAAATAATTCAACGTAGGCGTGGGACAT
Source organism: Phlogophora meticulosa (assembly GCA_905147745.2). Classification (NCBI taxonomy): domain Eukaryota; kingdom Metazoa; phylum Arthropoda; class Insecta; order Lepidoptera; family Noctuidae; genus Phlogophora; species Phlogophora meticulosa. The sequence goes on along the minus strand of LR990520.1, from coordinate 11,559,451 downwards.
ATAGTTAACATGCAAACCTTGAAGTCGTGGAACGCTTCGATCTTGTCAATACTCTTGTAATTGCGTAGTAACTCCGTGGACACACAGAACTCCTTGGTGCTCGAGAATGCGTGGAAGAACATTGTCCTATATCTGCAATTATAACAATTTTGTGAACGAAAATATCGCAACTTCGACAGACAATGCTAAAAATCATAATTAGGCACTAGATAAATTAACGGAGTACCGTCTCTTGACCTTGGTTGCAAGAGCTTTTATTTTTTTTGGGGTCATTGTCGAACGTCACATATTATGGTGTACTTTGTACGTTACTAATGTTATTGGCACGGGTTTTAACGATAATGGATAATAATTATGGCTCATAATGACTGCAATACAAATACGTTAGCATTAAAAACTCTTTTTTTCCTAACTGCAATCCAGTTTTGTAAAATAATGTGCATATCCAGTTTTTATACAATATAACAAGGACATCATGTTAATATAAAAATGTAATTTTACAATTAAGTTTTTCAAACTTGCAGAGCAATTCATTGGCCTTTGTGAGCAAAGGTCACTCGATTGCTCTGCATTTTTGAAAATCTTGCCTAATGAGGAAAAATTTGGCAAGGTGAGCCTTGCCTAAGCGTTCGTAGAGGGCCTACGCTACTGCTACGAAAATCGTAATAGCCATCAATGGCCCTAATTATCCCATATAGTGTTACCAAATCTTGAAAAGTATCATAGAAATGACTTACCCATCCTCTCTAGGTTCCGAAAGTGCCAGTCCAAACACACCGTCGGTCCACTGGAACTCGATACCGCTAACGTTGTAAGAACCAGCAAGGGGTTCAAAGTGGAAGTAATGATGTGAAATACGCCAGGAGTCGTCTTGTTTGAGACTGTACACCACTACTCCGTAGGCACCCAAGTCAGGGATATATGCGTATGCGTCATCGCAAGTATCTTTGTTTACGTCAACAATCTGAAATAGTCATTAAATTATATGGAATAAACAAAGACCACAAAACAAAGCAGTTGTCCCCATGTTAGGAACTGGTTAGACTGGTATTTATCAGGGATAGGTAATATTTAATAATTTATAGGGTATTACAAGTTATTTATTAAAAAAGGTTGTCGAAGTCAATGCATCCATGGACAGCGGTCATGACAGACGTGACCGTGACCGCTGTCGATAGCTGCATTCACTATTGTTATTTGTAGTTCTAAAATAGTTTTGATAGTTAAAAAGACGATTGTCAACTTACAATGTTAGCGAAGAAAGAGTCTTCCTTCATATCATCAGCCTTGCATTGGTAGCGATGGATCAGCTGATCAGTCTTCAAGTCGAAGATTGCGATCGAAGGTCCATTGACTTGATTACCAGCTCCTGTGGTTATAAAAAATAAACAAATTAATTCCTCTTCGTCATCCTGTGCCAAAGGCGCGTAACACAAGTTAATCTGTAAGGTAGGTTGATGAGTGACAGCTGAGTTAGTTCAACGTTCGATTATATAAAATGTCAGGAAAAGTATAATTCTCTAATTAAGTCTAGGTAACTGGTACTATGTGGAATATATTTGCTTATTTAATCAATATTTATGTAACTTTGTTAATATGTAGATTATTGAATGTTGTTTTGTGACCATGGTAGGAGATCACGATATAATCTAGACTGTTTATTTTATAAAACGATATCTTTAACTTTTGCGTGATTTTACTGGCAAATAACCTTTACTTATAAGTAAGTTATTTATTCAGTTTAAAACCATAAGAAAAATACTAGCATTTGCTAATTGTCAAAGTTTACATTTTAAATGATTTGCATACAAAAAAGATTAAGTATTTCTTTTTTGCAAAGTCTAATTATAAAGAGGTTATTGCAAAAAAAGTTGCACAATTGAACGTAAGTAGGTATCTTCAGTCTGACATAGGGGCTAACTTAAAACTGTAGCAAATCGTTTTGTTTTATCAAAACAAAGTAATTAATGGCTATTCTTTAAATGTATGTTTTTGGTCTGACTCCGGGGCACTCCGGGCAGTTTTTGGGGAAGCACGCGTCTCGTGAGGTATTCGCTGTAAATAATAAACCGACTAGGGTTATCTAATTTAATAACACAGGGTAAGGTTACGGTTACACTAGAGTGTAACCTTAACCTTCTCTAATCCAAAACTAGTAGAATATAAAGTGAACTTATTTCAAACCGAAAGTGTGATTCGCAACGGGCGACGACGAACCAGACTGTGAGTGCCTTGGGAAGAGTCCCTTCGTAATCCCTATATGTGTTGCCACTTGACAGCGCGTTGATATTTATATTAGACGTGACGCCACGTATACTCATGATACGTGACGCCACAAGTTCATTGACATTACATACTAACAGAGCCCAACGACATGTTACTACGTTGGCCTAACCCTCACCTCACCGGTGAATAGGCAGGAACTTAATAGTACCTTACCATTGTTGCCTAACTGCTGTCAACATCATGCAGACACGGATTGTTTTATCTAATAGTCGGTTTTGTTCTAAGCGATTGAATCTTTCACTTCTGTTTATAATTATAAGAACAGAAATGACCCACGGACTCGATCTCCCGGGGATATCTTATTGTTCCTCATCGTTCTTGCTTTTATTAACTGGCCAGATTGAACACTAACGAGGAATGGAGATAGCACCTCCTTCTTGCCTTGATTGGTCAGCTTGAGTAGTGATTTGGAAGAGCAAATGCTCAGAGGAAAGAAGTATTCCACTAAGTTGTTGATAACTCTTGCATCCAAACCCATAGTGCAATATCTTTTGTTTCTATGATCTGCAATATTATAGTTCTGCACCAACTGGAGGTTGCTCTTGGGTGCACTTGCATAGTGCATACAGAGTTAATAATGATATGGAGTCTCAAACAAAGTTTAAATTAGTAATAATAATAAATCCATGCTCTTTAAATCTGCTATCGCTCTACATACTCGTAAGACATGAATAGTTTGTGTGAGTGACCAGGAGATAGGTCAAATTATTGCATGTTGCATTGTATTAGATCCTTGACCAATTATAATCCTTTAAAAAATCTCCCCTTTTTTGAACTACTTTAAGAAATAATTAGTGAATTATTATTTCTTCCTCTATCCAAGGCAAAAGGAAAATGAAAACACTTAAATGTGTTTAAATCTATGTCAACTACCGGCGGAGTACACATTAAGTGTCCGAGAAAAAAAGACTTGATTGATGCATATCACATAAACATACTAAGATTCAGTACCTATGTAGTAGATAGTGCAATGTGAACTTTTATGTAAACTCAGTCGCTCTGGTTATCGTAATATGCATTGTGTTAATATCTATAAGTAGGTACTTATATTAAAAATTAAAAACATATTCACGGGTACCTAGGGCAAAAGGTGCTTTAAAATTAACAATACCGGTCCTTTTCACGCTTGTTAATTAAGTCAGTGGAACTTACCAAAAATGTCAGCCATTCCCGAATCAATGACCCAAAGCCGGTCGCATTCGTCAACATACACTCGGAACACCGAGATCATTGAGCTGTTTGAAGGTAGCTCCTTCGCAGTATCAGGTACAAAGTTGTCTTTGAAAGATGGGTAGGGTTTTAGTAATTGGTCTTGTGGCCCGTCCACGTCAATGTAGTTCAACGTTGAAGCGACACCCGCCTTCCATCTTGGAATGGTGACGAACATTTTGTTCTTCCACCGTGCTAATCCTAATGGGAGGTTATTCTCAGGTATAAACATTTTTTCACTGATAGCGTTTGCTCTACTTTCGGGCGTCTCCCAAGTAAAATCCATTTGTTTCCATGCAAACCGCACTTGTGGTGTTGCGGCTTGGCATACTGTCACAACCGCAAGGGCTACGACGAAGCTGATTCCCCTCATATTTGATCTAAAATAAAAAACAGCTTTTAAATAAATAAATAAATAAATAAATATTGCTGGACAATCCACACAGCATCATCTAGCCCCAAGCTAAGCAGAGCTTGTGTTATGGGTACTAGATGACTGATATACTTAATACAGTACATTACATAGATAGATATTTTTATTATATATAGCAAATACCCAGAACACCCGGAACAAATATTTGTAGATCGTACAAACATTTGTCCCAAGGCGGGAATCGAACCCGCAACCTCTTGCGTCGCAGGCGGACCTTCGCCCGCCGCGCCACATCGGTCGTCAAAATGTCAAAATGACATGCAGGATTTAATGTCAGTTCTATATAATAGGTATACGAGGATTTCCGGTTACACATTGCTCATTAGAATTCATGACGGACAATTAAAATAAATGTGATTTATTATTTAGCTTTTGCAAGACCTATGCCAGCTTTAACTGCGAGCTATTAAGCTAGGTAAAGGGTTTGATTGATGCATAAATTATTAAGAATTTGTGAAAGTTGTAATGAATGTCAAAAACTTCCCTTAGGCGTTCATAAATGAACCAATTATAACTAAACCATTCGGAATTACGTAATTAATGTCATAGAGTGAATTTTTCGTAATTAATTCTCGCAAGTGGTATTTTTGAATGGTGACAATTGTATTCATCCTAGCAAGATGTTGTAACTTGGTAATGACAGTATTGTGAAGCGGAGCATCTCTCAAACTCCAACATAACTGTTGGCTCACGTTTTTGCAGATGACTTGATCTTATTATTGAGAAACGACAAGTTAGCTGTATTCTTCCTTATCGAGTAGATCGAGCTTGTTATGTATTCTGATAGCTTGGGAACTGTGACGTTGTTACGTAAAACTAAATAAAAGGAACATCCAGTTGTTAATAAAGCGATACAAACTTGTACCGGTGGTTTTGTCGAGTGCGACACACATAACTACACTTTACAATGTACATGTAACTATATGTTCACTTCCGATGCAGTGAGACGTACTCATGCAGGAACAAGTCATAAGGTAAGAGAATGTGGCGAGTCACTAGTTTTTGCGACTGCTCTCTCAAGGCCCTCCAGTAGCTCGTGATGGAATAATACCACGTTTCACGATCATAAGATAACACATTAAAAGGTTCATCAAATGTGAACAAGCTTGTGATCGTATTTAATGATACCTGTATAATTGCGCAAGTGTAATCAATCTTTATACCTAAGACTCGTAAGTGCCTGGTAACTTAGTTTACTTCATTTTACATAACACTTCCATTGTTGTATCTTTGTCAGACACTTCCTGTACGACGGATTTTTTATTCAACCTGCAATAATATACAGTATTGATCTAGGTAAGATTTGAATAAAAAAGTAGATAAATATTATTGAAAATAAACGCGGAGCTTTCTCTTAGAGCTTTTAAAACATATAAAGCCTAGTCAGTGCTAAGTAGGCCCTAACGGAAAGAGGTGCGCACTAATATGGGGGTGCCCGGGACCCATCAGGTTCTAGTCGATAAGAGTCCATCCAGATAGAGGGTATCCATAAGTTCCCCATGACCAAAAAGGCCAAACGGAAGTTCTATGACGAAATCTTTGAATTATAATTAATTAACCCGGTGACTCCACATCTAAGTTCAGTCGACGAGATGACGTCTGAACTTAGGTGTAATATCACCGTTGACTACCTTAACAAAAAAAACGGGAAATACCTACTTAATAATAGGTAATTTTCTTAGAGTTCAAACATTTATGTTTTAATTCCCCGAAAAACCCGTAAGTTGATAAAACCGCAAACTTTGTGTCACGATAATTACACGCAGATTAAAGGCAAAAAAACAACAGCTTCACGTCCGAAGCTAATAAAATTAGCTAACTGGCCTATAGGAATGTCAAACTTCGTAAACCTATCAATAAATATGTCCAATAATGTCATGAACCTACTTTCTTAATTCTATATATAACGAAAGCTAAGGCTTTCTAAATCCACACAAAATCATAAATGTCTATAATAAAATACAAAGTTTTCCAAAAAGAGCGAATAAGGTTACTGGGCTGTTTCTTGAAATTTTTAAAACTCTTTTTGACTTTGTTACGGAACAGTGGAAAATTGAGCCGCTTGAAATCTCAACATTTCTTATTCTGGACTTCGTATTCGTTACTCTAAAATGTTTATTGAAAAACACAACGCACACAAACTTTAATGTTTTCGTTTCCTTGTATGTTGATGATGATGCACCTCCAATTTGCATACAGGTAGGATTGACGTTGTACCATGACGGTTACCCGTTCTGTCACAGCTAATTTTTTTTTTTCAATACTGGTTATTTTTCGTGACAGTAAACAAATCGATAACAAATGCATCTGCAGCACATTTTCGTATTATTCAGCTCATATTTACAAAGGATATGTTCGATCCAATATCCAAAATAAAGACTAAATCATTGGTAAAAAGGAACTTTAAAATGTGTGAGAATTTGCAAGCTTTCATAATCGAGTAATTAGATAACAAAAACTTGGGTATAATGAATCTGGAGCATGCACTTAATAGATTATAATGTTGATAAACTTACATGTGATAAAGGTGAGAAGTAGTGAAGTAAAGCGGCCAAAGGTAGTGGGGGTCAATCAGGCCGCGACCGGTTCAACGGGACCGCGTAGACAGACTAAACAGTTCGAGGTCTCACCAGCCTTTATATATTCATAACAACTTCTCGATACAATGGCTTGTTTTCATACATACACCATTTCGGGTTTAATACTGCAGCAGAGATAGATGGAAGTAATAGCTTTGAAGCTTTTGATTGGAATAATTTGCCCAAATCACGGTTAACCATCAACCAAAAAAAGATTTAAAGGCGCGTTTACGCTTTGCCAATTGCTGTACAGCACCTATTACTATGTCATGTTTAAACACTCAACGATTGCGCGAGCGCAATGTTGTGAATTCGACTCGGATAGGTAATTCAAGGCCCATCCCCGTGACCAGCACATCCGCTGACCATTCAGACAGACCAATTACATTTTTACCCACGAATGATTGACACGGGTGCGCTAATTTGCAAAAATGTCGTACTGAATTGAATACTAAGTACTCAGATTTGTATTATAACGCGTATGCTATGACACTACTCGACAGCATAACAACAGTCACAATAAAAATCAAAAATAATCGGTCTAACATTAACATTAGAATACAAAAACCTTCATAAAATAATACCAATACAGGTTTTGCATGGTACCTAAATAAATAACAATAGCTGTGGCATCAAAAGGCCTGCTTTGTTCTCGAAGAATCCATAGGAAAACTCAGAATTATAACGTTCCTTTACCGTATCGACCACGAATATATGATATATAAATAGTAATAGGTAGTCTTTGCTCTCATCCTTCATAGCTGCCAATATCCTACGGCAGTTATTGATTTGATAACATAATCAAGAAAAAAAGGAAATTCTTAATTCAAATTCGTCAGGTATCGGAGACATTAAAATTTAAACTAAGTAGGTACTTTACTTTTCTTTGAAATCTTGCATTGGTTAAAACGTTTGGAAACCCACATACAACTATCGCCGAATTCATGACTCACCTGAATATTTATGTGTTTACTAAATGGCTAATTATTGGATATAATAAATAGTTTAAATATTAATAAACAGTTGCTTGTAGCCAGGGTTACTACAGCATAGGTTCAATTCAATTTGTATCATTTAATTCTCTCTTTAAAATTACAAGGTACAAGAGTAGAGGAAGACCAATGAAAAGATGGATGAATTGTGTGAAAGATGATATGGCTAGAAATGGGGGGAAACTGGGTGACTTGTGGAGAAAGGTGACTTATGAGTTGGCGGCATTTAGAGATGTATGGAAGAAGAAGACATACTGCGCCGACCCCAAATAAATTGGGATAAGGGTAGGATGATGTTGATTCTCTCTTCGTAATAATTGAATCTTAAGATTAATGAAGGGTTAAACTATATATCAATTTCCACCTTTGTGAAAGAGTAGTGCCTGGAGTAGGTTTTGGGAATAAAGACTGTGTTACATGTCACCAGACATTAGAGAGAGTCCACGTGTTCATGTAGTTAAGCATACTTAATTTATTGTAAATAGATAAACCCAGTCACAGTCTAATAAAAAATCTGACTATGTTGCTGGTGTACCTGCTATACAGTTTCAAAATAACATTTTTGAAATCAAATTATAGTCCAATGATGCTAACATCATAAAAGTTTTGAGCAGAAGCTTCTCCACTGACACTTTATCACAGTTCAACATAACTGTGCTATGCACACGATTATTCGTCTCCACATAAAGTTCACCACTAGACCACGATAGGATAGCTTTGGTGAAGAGTACTCTATATGGAGAAACTCTATATGGAGTACCTACCCTGTTCATTCAGCTGGATGTCTTTTCACGGCGTTTGCGAAATTATTTCTTGTCTTTTCATTAGTAAGTGATACGATATTGTTATTTGTCTCTCACAGTAAACAATACGTTTTTACATAGTGAAGTCAGAGTTCAAAAACAATTAAATATAATTGTACCTATATCTTAAATATACCGTTATAAGATACCTACTGCTACCGCGTAGCTTCTCAGAAAATATGTATCCCTAAAATATAAGCAGCTAACTCTAAAATCGCGGCCATTTTAGGAACAATTTTAGTCGTGACCACCAACCGCTGTCCCTGAATAGCGCGGTGTTGAGTGTTATTAAATTACTGCTTTGTCCTAATCAAGCGCACTTTACGTCATCCCCTGCCGTAATTATAAGAGCAATTACACGTGCACGCCATAACTATTGGCAGAAAAGGCAGCCTGAATAAATTTTCCCACACCAAGGTAACTCCAACTTTTGGTATTAAACTTTATACGTTAAAACACTTATGTGTTTACTTATTATACCTTTAAAGTAAGTAAATACATAAGTGTTTGGTTCATTTTCAACATTCTTTAAGTACTTCGAGAAAATTTACTGCGCTGCAGTTTCTTAAACACGTATTTTTGTACAATAAATGGTGTATAAGGAAAATTTCCGAATACCTATCCACTGTCCCAGTTAACTAGTAGGTACTTACCTATAGACAAACTGAAAGTGTTAAAGTTAAAGCACCTGTGGGTAAACCAAAAATCTTTATTTTCATTTCTATGATCCTGGAACTGCCAGGGATAGGGTGGAAGATGGAGACTCTTATTGTAAATGTGTCTCCTCTAGAGACCTCTGCTCATAAATTCTCCCTAAAATCGTAATCTCAAATAATTTACGTTAAGGATTAAGTTCTAGTTCATAATAGAAAGTATCCTAAGGGACATATTATAGTAGATGCAGATCCGGTAACTGAATACGTTGTCGCTTTTTGATGGTTTCTCTCGTTGTTTGATTTACTTTTTCAATAAGTACCTCCCTACTTGTTAGTCTGTAGGGCTCGCAGCAACCGACATCAAATGTAAATACGAACTTATTGCGAATCGGGTTTTGCAATAAGTATTTATCTGTTGTGAAATGATCCGTAGAAATGTGAGAACCATGGGAAGATGAATCTTCGAGAGTCTACACAGATTATAATCCCTCTTTAGGTAGTTATTTCTATTTGTATAAATAGGATCGCATAGGAACGAGAAATCAATACTTTTCATTTTTTTTAACCATGCCCATTGACTACGCCTCTTTTACATTTACTGCAATGCTGTGTCCAAACCAATAAGAAATCGCACGCCATTCAATCATACGCACATTCAGAGCTCACTTATTAGTCTGGGTTTTCGTATGTTTACACAGTTTGGTGTTGGTTTTTTTTTTAACTTTGGCAACGTTTATAAAACAAACTAGGAATTTCTCCCGTGTCGTGAGTCATGTGTCGTCATTTTAAGTGACATACACGAACAGCCAGATCCGAAAACATACAAATATTTGTTCCGTGCGGGAATCGAACCCACGACACGTGGCGCAGCAGTCGATCGCTCAGCCACTGCGCCAACCGAATGTTTACCATAAGGGCACACCTACATATGTGGCAAGGGCCTAACAGTTATATATTTTAACGGTTATATATATCCGTTGACACGAAAAGAGAGAAACACAATTTTAATACTTACGTATATTTTTTACTCGAAATTGCCGTTATAATGAGAAGACAGGCCAGATTTTTTAATATTTTCGAAACAGTTTACTAACAAACATAATATAGCATTACGCCTGTATCCTCCGAAAGGTTAGGCAGAAGAGTACCTCATAATACACGCATATGTCCCCAGTTATGTTTTAAGTCCCACGTAATAATTAGGAGGAGAGCTTACTATGCCATCAGCTGGGCATAAATCTAAACAACGGGCTGCTACTAATCAAATCCAGATGGAAAAACGTAATAAGAATTTGCCCTACCCAGGAATCGAACCCAGGACCTCTCGCTCAGTAAGTGCTTGGAACCACAAGACCAACCAGGCAGTAAAAAGACGACTGAAAAAAGAAGTACGTTTGACCCAATAATTGTTAAATTATGAAGCTGCTGAAGCTTATAGTTCTGAAAGCTTTTAAATCAATTGCCTGAAACATTGATCAACCGGGAATTGATAAAATAATCGAAAAATTGGAAACCTCTACTATCTATCGCAAATGATATGGAAATTATATCTTTTGGAAAACATCCGGGAAACATGCATAAATTTCAACGATAATATCATGACGTTGCAATAAAACTTTTTGCATCTCTGCACTGGTCGACGATATGAGTAGGGCACGCAGTAAATTCGATCAGTACAAATCGCCTGCTAAATAAAAAAAAGACTACTAGTACTTATCCTAATACCCGATAATATAATAGCCGACAAAATAGAAGGGACTTTCCCGAATAGGAATATTATAATAAACGTTCGTTTTTGCAGCTAAAAATAAATAAAAAATGATTACTAACTACTATGTAACAAGAACGACTCGCTAATTGGCCAATCATGTAGGCACACAGAAAACGATATCCTTTAATAATATCACTGAGGATAAGACAAGTAAATTATAAGATTTTGCAGAATAGATATCGGGGATAAAACCAATATCCTAATTAACTCAAAGAAATAATAAGTAAGTCGTGGTTGTAAAATGAAACTACAAAGCATCGCATTTATTCATGCAAGTTTCAGTTTTTAAACAGTTACATCACTTTTTTTTCATTTGTTTTAAGTTACCTAACCAGTAAACATTTTTTGTATCATGAGCTATATTGAAACTTTGTAAAGGAAGGGTAGCTTGCGAGATTCTTGGGTTGGTGCTTACCTTTATCATGTGCTGTTCATCCAGTTGTCAGAAGCTATGAATGATTCTATCGTTTACATAACAAAACGAAGGATGGCACACCGTCTGCTCAACAAAAATTTGTAAGCATTCTGACTGAAGTTTCATGCTGTTTGTATAAAATCTATGTTCGTTCCAGTGTTCCCACTGACTCTCAATTAAAGCTTCCAGAGAAGATGAACAGCTAGTCAGACTAGCAAGCGGAACCACAAACTCTAGTTACAAAACACTTACTTGTTTCCTATAAGTACTCGTAGCATATTTACCTAGCTGTAGGTAAGGTTTCAACTTGACGGCACGGTTGGCGAAATGGCTGAGCGATTGGCTGCTACGTGTCGCGGGTTTGATTCCCGCACGGAACAAATATTTGTATGGACTACAGATAGTTCTTCCCGGTCTAGCTGTTTGTGTATGTGAGTTTAAATGTTTGTAAATGTATCCACGATACAGGAGAAATTCCGAGTGTGGGGCAACGGTAAAAAGTAAACTTCATACCTCACCACTCTTTACAACAATTATGGTTTTGAATAGCATTATTAAATTGTTATTGAAAAGTGGTTGACGAAAATTCTGGTAGATAATGAAATTAACCCCTATTGTCAAATAAAACAAAGCAGTTCATTTTATTTACCTAGCGATTCTCCGACGAGAGTACGAGGCTTAAACACGTAATTATGACACGTTATACGTTGCGAAAAAACCAGATTCAAAGAGTAAAATACAGATAACTTTTGAACGGCTAAACCGATTCTCAACAAACATAGCTAAGAACACTCCCGACTAATTCACCTTTCAAACAAAAAGAAACGAAATCAAAATCGGTTCATTCGTTCGCGAGCTACGATGCCACGCACAGATACACACAAGCACACAGACACATCAAACTTATATTACACCCCGTCGTTTTTGCGTCGGGTATTAATAATGAAGCTTATTGTCAATTGAAAACTTCCTTGTTACGGGCTTAAATATATTCAAATAATTAAATCAAAGCACTCAACTTGCAAGTAGCACTTCAAATTGGCATTTACACCTTCATCAAACAGTTTTGGAACAGGATAAAAAACCAATCTCTGTTCAAGGTTACAAGTGATGAGCTTATCCAACGAAAATCTGACATCTAAAAAAATAATCTAAAATACATCCTGCGCGTAGATTTCGGTTTTCCCCAAAAAACTTCGTCATCTTACTTCGTTTTTTTCATAACCTTATGTCATTCCTCAGCCTTCTTCATTGTTTTCTCGGCGGGTTCCTGTTTGATCAAAATCGGTTGGGCGGTGTTATCGTAAAAATTAAAAAAAAAACTTTCCATTGGCATACAGTACCTACGGAATATGAACGAACAGAATCAGATCGATTCTGCATAGCCGTAGTTAGATTGGTTAGTTCGTCACAAAGTGAAATCAAGACCCTCTCCTTCTGGTAGCACCCTAACTACTTCATCGGCGCTAGGATGATGATGATGATTGATGTTATACCGCCAGAAAGTGTTCATTAAATAAACATAAACAGATTATTCATCTTACTACGTTAACGACTTGTGATAGTACTTGTAACATCTGATGTGCGCTGACAATAAACTGTGAGTCAGGAACGTCGGGCGTCGCATTATTTCACTCTGTTAGCGCGTAAGACGCATTCTGCTTATCGAAGCGTTGGTAAAAGCGAGCGCCCATGCGAAACTGACTGATCTCCTCAACTAAACACGTATTCCACATAAAAAAACATTGAAATAATTACCAATAATATAATTGCCAATTGAAACTATCATTACAGTATCCGTAACCATAGTTTTCAGGTAGATGATCATACTTACGTAATTGTCAATTTACCTACGAAAAAAAAAACAATTAGTGTTCTTTCGATATTAATTTACTGGCTAATCGATAAATAATTACAAAACTACCTATACAAAATAAGACGAATTAACAATGGGTTTAAACTATGTATTGTGTACTTAGTTTAAACTAAGTAAGTACAACCATATAAAAATAGAAAAAGGTACATACATATAATATAAGAGCAATAAAGATTATTTGGCACAGTGGCTTTTAACACCAATCATAAAACTTACTCTACGATTATCTAACACAGAGTTCAACTGATCAACAAGTATCCACATGCTCAAATTGAATACTTTGACATTTTACAAGTTCCCTAAAATGTGGAACATAAAACGCAAAATATAAGAAACGATCTACAAATGCAATGATTAGAACTTAATTAAAATAATTTGGGGTTTATGATACGTAAGCAGTCTTTTATCACTGTGTTAGGGAGGGTTTTTAAATGATCAGCAGTTCCCTGTTCTCCTACAATACAGGGCATAATCACTGTGTTCTTCGTCTTCTTCATGTTCGTAGTCGCGATGCTTGTATGGCGGAGAGTGGAACTCCGAGGGTCTGGCGTGATGTCTGTACTCAGTGTTGTGAGGCGAAGGTCGGCGGCGGTCGGGCCACCGCCTCCTGTTGCGGTCCTGGTAACTTGCGCGAGAAGGCCTTCGTGATCTGTTTCGGGTACTGCAATACACAAAATGTTACTTTAATTTCCGAATTAGACTCTTCAGGGCACGATGTGTCCATCGTCACTGATAGTGACGGAATGGAAAGACTGTTAAGACTAAGTACTTGTTTAGCAAATGCATAGTGCATTTGCATCAAAAGAATTGACTATGTGTCAGTCTGAACGCCTATAATGATGACTATTGGTACAAAAGTTTGTTTTATTGAAATCGGAATAAGAACTTTTAATCCATGGATTGCTAAAGAGTTAGAGAGCTATATTAGGTCAACTGTCAATCTATAAAATCCAATAATACTCGTATACATAGGTGTAGCATCTACTTCCAGAATCGACAGCTACGTAGGAAACAAATACTAGTGTGCGTTTCCCTTTGAAAATTACTGGTTTGATGGTATTGAACAAGTCTATGAACTTCAGTCGCAATCGTGTGTTACCGACACGCGTAGCTGATCACAAGTTTGCATAATTATGTAAAACATGATTTAATCTTTACGCGTGTTTATTTTTTGACAAACGATTGTTAACTGTCTCAAAATGTAGAAAGGAGGTAGGTTGTAGAAATTGCAGCCCCAATCGGTTACTGTAAACTATAAACTTTCTAATATTACTAAGATCAATGTGTAGTTGTGTAGCAGAGTAGAACCGGTTTATGTCCAATGCTGGACATAAACCTCCCCCAAAGATTTCTACAACGATCGGTCCTGCGCTGACCTCAACCATCGGCTTCCTACGATCTTCACCAGAACATATCTATCCTGTCTTAAATTTAACCTCTCTACATTTGGAGACCTAATCTATTATTTGTAACATATTATAGTTGCCAAAGGATTTTTGCGACGCGTTATGTTAGAAGATGTCCAAAGTAGAAAGTTTAGAAGACATTGTATTTACCCGTAGGGTCTCTTCTTATACTGCGAAGGTTTCTTTATTTCGGGGCGGCGCATATAGTCATCCTCTTCTATGTTCTCTGGGTCCTCATGCACCGGTTTTGTGTGGTGGAATACTGGCCTCACGTAGGGAATATGTACTGGATAGGGTTTCTCCACCGGTACTGACACCTGAACCACACGTTTCAAGTACAAATATCAATATCAAGACACAAAAACAATTGTCCAAGTAAAGTCACACGCACTCTAGTTCAAGGTGCTAAACATTTCAATTTGCTTCTGTAATGCCAAGTAATTTGCATGCTCTACTACGAAGGAAATAATTATAAAGTCTTCATGCAACAAGCTAAATGAGGGGAAAATTAAAATCATTAACCGTGTAAAAGAAATAATTTTCATAGATTTCCGTGAAAGATTCTCGATAGATACAAACAACATGCTAGTAAACACAAGTAAGCGGTCTTGGAGGCACCCTGCCTACTAAACAAATGTGGGATGTGTTTCCTTAAGGTCCACGTAGTCAGTTCTGCTTCTAAATGCTAAGTAAACGTAGTCGACCGCGAAATCATTGCGGTACCGTTGCGTAAACTGTAGCGCTATGTTTCATTGGCACGTACACATAGATACGTGCACATCACGGCCCTGTACAACATCGAGGACACTAACCTCTTTTTCAACAGGCACAGGGACTAGCTTCTCTACCGGGTAGGGAACCTTTTTGTAGACGGGGTAAGGCACCGGCTTGAGGATAGGCACGGTGATCTCGCGCACCACGGGCACCGCGACCGGCCTAGACACCGGCACCCGCACCGGGAACGGACGCGGCACCGGAACTATTACCGGGTGAGGGACTTCTATCTGCAAGTTCATGTTTGGTCTACACAACCCGCTCATTACTATTTTAAGAACTTTATCATAATCTAATATCTAAAGTATCGTTAATAAGCCGAGTATTTATACTGTCGTTAATCAAGATGTTCTAATAAGTTCATCGACTGAAGTGTGTTGTAACATTTTTCATTACGAAATATATTTTCGGCGTAAATTTTACACGTCCAAAGTCACCGCGTAGGTGCATTAGACATTCTTCAAGTTATAATAGATGTCTTCAAAACATTTGGTAGAAAGTAACACAACACGCGAACACTTAAATCAGTTCCAATTAAAAATATTTTCCTAATCCTTGTCTACAAAACAATTTTATCGATGCACCAATCATATGAGTGATTCTTTATATATTATTTATTATGTTACTACTTACTTATTGCCTAGTAAAAGTAAGGACATATTTTATTTATCACGAACGCTAACACTTTCTTTTGTCCTTCTAACAATGCATACAAACTATCTGTTACTGCTCTACTTGCACCGAAATCGAAGGAATGGTAAAAAGTGAAATTGGAAGTACTACGCATAATGCATGCCATGCAACAGCTACAAGGTAAAGTACATTGTTATGGTGAACGACCACATGCTTGTGTACAGTTTCGTTAGGGTTACATAAGTAAGGAATGATCGTTTTGTTAGATCCACAGTTAGACCCTAAACCAGATTAATACCCAACAATATTTCACGAGCTTTCAAGTATTAAATCGTGTTTGCCTTTATCAAATTTTCATGTCGTTTTTACTAAATTGACTTCTATTTGGAGAAGTCAGGAGGAGGAGATTGTCAATACGTCAATTTATATTTTTTTAGGGTTTCATAGCCAAATGACATCAAAAATCTTTTACACCAAAAAAGCCAATTTGCCAAACGCCACGAACTCCAAAATAACTTTAGTTTCGGAAGTCGGTGTCTTTAATTGTATTTTTGTGTTTTACATCGACACCCGAAACTAAAGTTATTTTGCACTTCGTAATTTTTTGGGACGCCGGCTTTTTTCGTAAAAATGAGTCTCATTCTTTAGAGCACATACCTACGAAACCCTCGTCTGCAATGTGATGCCCGCCTGCCTTTTCATTAACAAGTTCAGCGCAGCGTGTACGCAGATAAACAGCTATTGTTTTTTAACTTTCATGTGCGTTTTGATACGATCACTTAGGCACTTGGGTACACATTGGCGCCTCAACTTGGATTATATAATATATGATGCTTATCTCTGTATTTTTAGTTTTGTATGATTATCAACCATCACATTGATCAAATTCGAGTTAAACACCTTGTATTTGTTTTTGAGAAAATATTACCACTATTCGATTTTAAAGGGCACCGGGCTTGATCCCAGTCTATCATAATAATCTAGTATTCAAAGTTTTTCTACGAGTCACTCCTAAGCTCTATCTTTATTGAACAGAAGATAAGCTGACCAGTTATTGCTTTCACTACTTACAATAACAGCTAATGTAGCGTGACACCAGGGGGGTCGTCGAGCTCATTATCGACGCCCAACTACTCGTTAAGCCATCGATCTAGGTGCACTTACACAATTTCCATATTTTGATTTCTTTTTGCTTCACTTTCCAAGTACATTTATTATATTTCAACATGTACACCTAAGCCCTACTTCTATCACATGTATGGTTTATAATCCCGATGAAGTGTTGTATTACATGATTTCTCCTGGGCGCATGAGCGCGCATCATTTTACTGACCAAGAGCGAGGAAATTAGTGCGCGACGTGAGTTGTCTGCTTTTCCGATCCGCATTCCATCATATCATAGGCTTTTTGCTCAATTATACACATAAATAGTTAAACAGACATTGTTAACAGCATGAAAATTTACATTATTAGGAACATTTAGAAATGTATCACTTACCGGGTACGGTTTCGGTAACGGCACATGCATCGGCTTCATTTCAGACCCGTAACTTTCATAATCTCGGACTGGTACATCTTTATATTTCATCTTCAAATACGACTGTCTCCAATTTTCAACTAAGTTTTTGAACTCGTTATCGTTATCAAAAACGTTATTACTTGGCTTAAATGTCGGTAGGTATGTTGGGTGCGACGTATCGTGTGTTCTCAGACCCAGCAAATCCTCTTCAGATTTATATCTTGTGTCAAACAAATCTTTAGACCAATCGTTCGTTGGTTTGTTCAGTTTATGAGGTCTACTGTGATGCGCGTGCGGCCAATCAGACAATTTGGTTTCCGTAGGTTTCTGATAGCTTAATTTATGTGGTCTTTTCGGTATATTAACCACGGTATCGCTGTTAATTTCGCTGTAATGGGTTTTTTTAGGATGGTCTCTAAATGATGAATAATCTGTGGACTTAAAACCAGTCCCCCAATGTGACGTGGTGGTCGGAATAGTACTGAAGGAATTCTTGAATTGATTCAAATATTCGCTTGCTTTAGTTTTATCTTTGAATGAAACGCTGTAATCATCATCTTCATTAAATTCTGGTAATTTCTTGAAATTCGAATAATCCGTTTCCGGATATTGATAATTTGTCAAATCTACTATATTACTACTTGCTGGTACTATCTCATCGTGGTTAAATGGTTTTTTGGGTTCACTGACATCATATTTAAAATTCATACTACTAAAGTTAGTGGAATATCCGTAGCCTTTTACAGAGGAATCCTTCCAGTTTGTAAAGTCATTACTATAATTTCCCGAAGACCATGGCTTATGCTTGATTTTCTTTTTTTGTTCTGAAGTTTTAGTAGCGTGTGCATTATTTTTATGGCGTGTGGTAACATGGTTGTAAGTATTATCATTATCAAATAACGAATTTGGTTTTACAACAGACTTATCACTAGATTCTTCATTGTTTTTCATATTGTAATGTTCTACTAATTTTGGTGACGAATCCATAAACTTGTTATTGTTATTATTATAATTAAAGTTATTTGAAAAAGTATTTTCCATTTGAATGTTTTTCATGGAGTTTTGTGGACTCTGAAATTGATTGTTTCCCGAGAATAACTTACTCGTATCTAATTCGGTCGGATAGTGCGGTTTTAAATTCGTAAAATCCACTACTCTTGGAAACTTTAGTACGTTATTATGTACACTGTAAGATGATGGTTTTCCAAAGTCCTCATTTTCTGATTGTTCATAATTTTGAACATTGTTGTTGGGGTTTTGATAATTTCCACTGGACTCACTATACGCCGGTTTATTTTCATGAGTTGACTCTACATCAGGAAAATTTAAATACTTCTCATCCGCTATATTTGTATAGCCATTATTAAACACATTGAATTCAGTATTATTAAAGGGATTGATGGCTCTGTACTTATTTTGAGAATTAATTTTTGTGCCGTACACTGGTGTGTCTGCATCTTCTGCATTTTGCCCATGTGTGTCTTCAGATTCAATGTTTTTATTTTGTTCGCCAGTCGTACCAAAATTAGGATTGTTAAAAAAGTTCATTGAACTAGATGAATACTGTAACATACCGGGTTGCCCCATGTTGTCTTCGTTTCCGCCGAAGGGGTGACCGTCAAACGTCTGAGGACCATAATTCCCGCCAAATCCTGTTGAATCCAAGGAACTGGGAAATGCTGGAGCGTATAATCTTGTAGTCGATTCTTGATTCTGATTGCCACTACTCAAGAATGTGGCATAATCCGGGGAAGTCGGAACAAACCCATCATAGGAACCAACATCATTAAATCCGAAAGTTGAATATGCGACCACGTTAGGCTGTATGGTGGTCGTATCCTCTTGAACCTTAGGCCGTTTACTTTTTTTAGTTTTCTTCCCGCAGACAACATTACTAATAACTAATAATGCTATTAACGCAAAATAAAGTTTCTTGTTAAACATATTGGATTAATCACTGTTACGGGTAACAACGTGTTACGCACTATTTACATTGTACGTGAACGTGGGACACGAAAGGAGTTCGATTGCCGACTGAACGAGGGCGCGTTACGGCACGATCATGAAGCCGCGAGCCACCGGGGTGGAGTCTCCACTCGCTGACCGCCGGTGGACGTGTCTCCCGTGCCCTAAGAAAACGAAAGTGTTTTACGCTTCAACAACTCTACAAATTTCCCCAACTAATTATTCGCTAATAATACGTTCGATGCATTCAATAATAGCTGATGATATTAATGCAACGCAGGTAATTGGCTGCTCGTGCCATTTGAAAAGTCGTCTTCCGTCACAATATTTTTTAAGGCTGCATACACATTAGCGGCATCATAAATCATGTTATCGTGGAATCGCCAGGATTTACCGATGAAACTGCCTCGTATACCGACCGGTGTCCGTGAAAGGGGCGACGAACACAAGCATGGCTTTGGTGGCATGTTAACGTACATAGGTAAATGGAGTATAATAGGTATCTATTCAAAATCCACATGGATCATTATATACTAATCAGGTCAGTACATATAATATATTGAACATACCATCGTATACCACACACCTAGAACGCTTGACTAAAATCCATTTCAATGGTCATTTAAGTGTCGTACGTTTGATATTCTCAATGTGTGACATGCCATAGATTTCTATGGACTAGTTGCATTTTGTTCACAACTTTTAGAAACTGTTCGCTGGTAAAAGCAAACACAGCGTATATTCGTTAAACAAATTCCATTGGCCCAGAGTCAAATAGACCATTGCTGTACTTAGCTCGCCATACTGCTAAGTAAATATCATCTATAGGTATCTACCTACATTATATTTTGTTAATGCCCGGCTTTAAAATTCAAGATGATGGTTAGTTAGGGACGTTGGTAATAAGAGTGAGCCGCATTTTTGACAAATTATGACCACCATCCGTACTACCAAATTACTAAATAGTAGATGACGGCACGGTTTTGGCGCAGTGGCTGAGCAATTGGCGGGTGCGTTGCGTGTCGTGGGTTCAATTCCCGCACGGAACAAATATTTGTATGGGCTACATAACAGGTATTTTTCCGGGGTTCCTGTTTGTGTAGATAGATATGTGAGTTTTAATCTTTGTAAACGCACCCGCGACACAGGAGAAATTCCTAGCGTGGGGTAAAATTTACTAAAATATTACCAACAATTCGCCATAATTTAATCTGGGAAAACTGCGCTTCGACTGAATATCGAACAAAAAAACAACAATGGAAAGTTACTACAGTCTTGGGACTTATAAATGCACTAGTATTACTGCCTTAACACTATATTGAGCTCTACTATTGCTGACAAACGTTAGCACTGTCTAGACAAATCCACCCATATCTATGTGGTGCTTTCTTCAAAATACCATCTCAGACAGTAAACTGCATGGTCCTCACATGATCTGACCAAGATAATGTCTGGTCTTTAAAAGAGACTGTGACCTCTGAGTTGGTTTTCGTGTTTCTTCTCAGAATAGTCATGTAGGGAAACACAGACCTATTCTAAATTATTTATTCCTTTTTATAACAGAAATAAATATAATTTCATCATATCAATATCACCCATGTGACCGCAGCTTATGACAATTTACTACACAATGGCGGAAATTATGTTAAGTCTCATTCACTAGCACAATTAAATATAATGTCAAAATACCTGTTCACGCTATTGGCTCCTCATTTTATTATAACGGGAAGTGTTACCGAGACAATGATTTCTATAGATTTTAACTCGTCCTTATTGATTGGGAGTGACCAGTGGAGGTCTGAGGGGGGTCATGGGGGTTGTGAGCCCCCCCCCCCCCCCAGTCGTCACGTCCAATTAAATAACCTCCTAAAACTAGTCAATTATTTACTAAAACCCCAATCGTCGGTCAAAATTCGTCTGTTTGCTGGCCCAGCTCCATGAATAAGCTAAGATAATTTTATTTTGTTTCATTACCTGAAATGATGTGTGGCATACGTACAAGGTTCCGTTGTTTTTTTTGGGGTTGAATAAAAACAAAGAAATATTCTAAAACATTTTTATTTGACTATGCAAATAATTTTCATACAGGTTCCATGTCATACTATCAATACAAAGAGTAAGTTTACTTAAACACTACTTTCGTAAATAATGTCGCACTTTAGATGGCCACGATGCAGCTTCCGAAGCCTATAACTAGCCTTCATTCATGAAGGAGCCATTTTGTACTAAGTTACAATAACTTAACAATAATCTTAACAGAAAATGAAAACATTTTGACAAGGAAAATCATAGCAAGTGAAAGAATAACAAGTGGAATGATAGTTAACTACATATTTTTTTTGTAATTTTGGTATTTTTGTGAGAATCGTCATCCTACTACAATCTAACTTATTAAGATAAATAATGAATACTCTGAAAGTAAATAACAAGTTTATATAAATAGGCACACTAGAGAACGTAGTACATAAATGTTAAATGATGTTTACATAGCGAAAATGAATGTCTGGTGAATATGAGATAATTGCAATAAAAATAACCAGAAGGTCGAACATTACTCAGAGATTCATCAAAATGTATAAATAGCAAGCTTCAAATCATTCGGCAGATGGCGACTGAATCACTACTAACTTCTAGGTATTTTAAATAACTCTATCTTAAATACAAAGTAAATGTTACTCGTTATTATTGTAATAATTTAACACCTACTATTGTGGTGATCATTAAAATGTATCTCGGGGTACACTACAAATATCGATTAAACTTTGAAAACCTGCAGTCACCTCCAGGCATCTCAAATATATAAAAATACTTTTCTATCACTTTCATGAACACTTCAAATTCTAATAAACTGGTCAACTATTAATTGGAGTAATTATTAAGGAAGGCCGATGAGGTGCAAGGATCTGTAGAAAATTAGACATTTTACCTATACTATATTATGTGCCCATAAAGCTATTTGTTAAATTCACAATTATTATAGATTAGGCTTGTAATGTATCAGAATATAATATAATTTTCAACTTTAATATGTAGGTAGTTACTACGGGTAGTATCTATTTAGGATCCACTCTACTTTTCATAAGATTTCTACTCTGACAATAAAATATGTATTATATTTTAATATTTCTAATCCATACATCTGTAAATTGCAAACATCTATCTACTCTCTATAATAATAATTAATGTCATAAAATAGTTATTACATTTATTACTTTGACAGTTATCTCTAAATCATATTAGGTATAGCGAAAGATAAGTTATAGAGTACAACAAGAACAGTAAATGTTTACGAATGAACGCTACGAATTGTTAAGATTTGTGACGTCAAAAAGTTTAGAAAAATATTTGTAATCTCTTGGTTGTAGTCGACATTACCCCTATTTATTATTACAACACACGCAGTCGATTCCTCAGTCATTTAGTTGTTCGATATATTACGTATTAGTAAATGAATTAATTGTGTGCATAAATAGAAATAATAATGTTCGAAGCAATACCATGAGTTGTTAGTGACAGTATTACTAACACTCATTATGTTAATAATAGTAAATAACAAATTAATCGCTACCGTTTATAATTTTGTGACACTTTAAGTGAACTTTTTCGTTGAAAAAAAGATTAAAGCATAGCTGTTCGACTTATTAAATAAAATAACCGATTATTATAATCAATCAAGCTTTGGCAATCAAAGCGTATCACTTACACTATCAGCAACACTCGCCCAATGCTTATAATTACAGTGCATTTCCGATTCCTCAATCCCGTTTTTTATATCATTATTTTAACCCTTGAAATGTTTCACTTCAATATAGTTCCACCTAGGCCCCGGACCAAGTATCTCAATGTTTCCATCACCCTCAACTAGTGTGATACTATGTTAGTAATAATTACGTAGGAGTACACAGAGATGGCGCTAATCACAGACAACATTCATGATGTGCGACTACTTGATCTAACAATAAATAAGTTTTTTAAATACTTATAGCTGTTTTGAGTACCAAAGGGGTTTACTGAATATCAACGCAGTAAAAGCTCTTGCACAAAACTAGCCAATCTTAAAGGTTGGTTGTTTGCCGATGTCCCATCAGCAGAACTATACAGTTTGTGGAGGAGCGGATCAACAAAAAGGTTTCCAAATATTCAAAATTCAAGTTGGCAGGTGAGGTGATGTGGGGTGTAAGAAGGGCGCGCGGAATAGGATTAGGACTAGCCCCTAACGAGGGCTTACCTACTAGCTACACACGTACAATCCGGGAAAACTATTGTTTAGCTAATTTATTATTATTCTCAACTGTCCGTATTTTGAAATCACAACGTACTTTAACAGTCGGTTGAAATGGCTATCGTTTTGTGCCAATCTGCTAAATAATATATTTCCCTGGCTGCATAACTGACATAATTGACGTAACTTAGACAGTTAAAACGTCACAATATGGCGGGAACGGTAATCGTGTTCTAATTTTGAGAGTGGTATAGGTACGTTTGGTACGTTTGGTAGGAATGGGGTAACGCTCAGTGCGCGGAGGTGGCGGGAGCGGGCGCGGCGTGTCGCAGGCGCGCGCGGATCTGCTGCAGCGTGGGGTTGGCCCCAGTCTCTGGTTCCTCGGGCACTTGTTCCGCTTGCTCCAGCCGACGAGCTCGTTCTGCTATCGCACGTTCTAGCTCTGAAACGAAAACAGGGATCTGTGAGGTTCTCTATCTACTAAGACTATGGAAGTGTGCCTCATACCATTACCTCGGAGTTTCATCAAGTTTTTCTCCATAGGAATATAAGCTTTGAAACGGCCTACACTTTTATTTATTTTTATTTCTAACAACCTGACTTCTTGATGATTCACGTAGCTAGGCTTTTCCTTTCAGCCATGTGCTTAGTACAAAGGTGGCACCGTTTCTTTACGCTAGATATCCCGGATCTTACATGTGCTCGCGAGGGTCACCTTGTGGTTTTATAACTCTAGACTGACTAAGCATTTATACTATAACCAGAATGTTGTCATCAATTTAATTGAAAGTGCAAGGTAAAGGTAGACCGGTCTATGCAAGTACAAATCTAGAATAGGTACCTAAAGGATGTCAGCTTCGGTCAACGGGAAAATTAAACGTTGATGCTCTCTAACTTAAAGTTGATATTAATGTACATTTTTCAGCATTACTACCTAAAAAAATCCTTTTAACGAGAAAGCCCAGTGTTCTATCATCCGCGTCTTATGCCTTAGATCAGTGAAATTATTGTTCTTCATAACTAGATTATCAAACGGGGTTTATGAACAGTGTAAAGAACAAAAGCTTCCCGGGTGATGTAACAGTACTCTGCGGCTATTGAGCTAACGTTACAGCGATTTCCGAGTATGCTGGACACACACGTTTAATGACATATTTAATTAAATGCAACACAAACGATACTTAATGAGTCTATAAGGAAATCACCGCAAGTTGTAAGCTTTTATCTATTGCAGTAATTTCTCCCACGCTCAACCAATCGGAGTTCGGACGGACGGGAAGTAACCAGATGCAGTTTCACTTTCATCCAACCTTGGTCATCAACATCCGCACAAAACAAATTAGAGAAAATTGTTATAAATGCACACTAGTATGCACAAACTCGATGCCATTGAGTTAGAATTCATTTACATTGTGTGCTTACAAGGAATGTGTCCACAATTATTGGCCTTCGGGGTGAACGGCCGCTGAGTGCACCTGCGCCTCATATCGAACTGCACCGGATAAAGAGCTTGCGTCCAAATATGTGAGCAAAAAAACGCCATACGGGTTTTGTGGAATCCCGATTTAATCGTCGACGAATATTTGAGATGCATAGTAAGCCGAGCAAATAAAAATACACATTATATTTAACTATCTTATGGTTCGTAGTAGGCAATGTCCATTTATCGGAAGGCAGTTATTAAGATTTGAAGATCGAGCGACGTAACCATAGGCCTCTACCGGATACAGCACGTGCTTACCGATCAGTTAAATGATTCAGTTACCTAATGTTATATCAAATACGTTATAATGCGACTCTGACGTAATAAGTAAAACTACGCGCTTTTGTATCCTGACCGACTGACACCGTTGCCTACTTAATACATCAAACTTTTACAACTTAAACCTCCTTGTATGTTAATTTCCCAACCTGCGAACTCTAATCTGCCTTATGAACGCGAATAAGCTATACATATTCAAATATTGAGTATTAATTAGCAAACATTCGCCGGATGTTTCTGATAAGCACTGTTATCACAAAGGTCCTGTAGCTTTGAACTATTGTTATAAACTGGGCTATAGTTGCGTAAATACTATTATATATATTTTTTTATATTATACCTGTTAATCAATAAATGTTATCGCAATTGTAACTGATTGTGATAGTATAACAACATTGTGAATCCACATAATTTCGGCACACTCTTTCGACAAGGCCACTGTATAGACGCCAGCACACCATCTACCTCAAACTGTCAGATTTTCTCAATTGAACATAAACCTTATTCTTTCGTAATAAAGTTGGAAACCTATCAAAGAAATTTGGCACATTGGGGTAGCTTGACGTGCTGGCCTTTGTACAATAAACTTTTTTAGATTCATATTTTACATGGTGAGAGCGACCACTGCTGGTCCGTAATATATTTACCTGGAGTCTCCTTGTGTTCCTTTACTTGGTTCATTATTTGCTTCTCTTTGTGTTTCGACAGAGCCTTTTCTAGTTCACTTTTTTGGTTCAGGACATTTTTACCTCTGAAATAGAAAAATACAAACCATTAGCCAAAACGAACTAATTATGAAAGGTTTTGGAATTGATGTGCAGGTTTGAGCCGGAAATTATATAATTATAAACATTTGCACCATTTATATTCGTTGCTTACCTAACAAGGAATTCAGCGTAGCGTAGCTCGATAAGATAATGTAACGTAAGTTAAGATAAGTACCATAATCTTATCATGAATGACAAAATTGAAGCTTTCATGACCAAATATGGTAATGTATTCGGTAGGCAAAATATCATTGACGATATGCATGTTACGTATAAAAATTGATAAGAATTCGACTAATAAACAAAAGCTGGGTTTAACGTATCACTATCTACAACATAATTCCTACGAACAGACGATAATGATTATACAACAATGGTTTTCCTAGTAAAAAAAATATCGTTCTTTTAAATAAAATATAATGTGACACATTTACCTAACACGTAGTTTTCTAGCTGTTCTGAGAGAATCTCGATTCAAATTGTTATTACCAACAGATGGGCATTATGATGTATAGATATTAAAATTCAATTAAAATTCCACCTTCATATATCTAAATGTCGAAAATTAATGCAATTTGTGTTGCACATTAACAATGTTAATAATGTTGAAATATCCTTGAATGCAGAATTTCAACAGAAATTCTACAACTTCGTTACATAGTAAAATAATAGACAATGTAGAGTACTGAATGGCTTCTGTTCTTTATTGAGACAGTTCCCTTGCGGCATTCCCACGCACAATACCTGCATGTGTGGACTATTTTGTACGTATGACGTCACAAGTTACTGCATTGTTTTATTTGTTTTGCTGCACATCTGTGTTGAAATACATCGGCAGTATTGTTTTCATATGCTCTTAGTTAGTGGTTCACTTCTCCTATCTTCATGTTATTTTGTAAACCCCGTTTTTTAACAAAAAGCTATCGCAGTATTCTATCTAAGATAGCTAATACAGATAACGTTTTGAAATATATTTCTACATACGTACATTACTTAATTTAAGTCTATGCGCAAGTATAAACAGATTTGTAATCATAGAGTTATTTAGAGCATTAATATTTTTGATTAGTTTCCAGGCGCGCCGCAAGGAGTTTACATCAAGTTGCCGAGATGAGGAGATCGTCAGCGTGATTTAATCCCAACTAATTACTGCCACCGGCACAGTATATTGCCGCGCAGTCTGCCTTTTAGCACTCTTGACTCAAGCTGACAACAATAAATAAATTACGAATTTCTCCAGTCTATTTACTCTGTAATTTAGACCAAATATACCTTAAACAATCTAAATCAATCGATATCGAATCATCTGATATCTTGGACTCTACTGTGTATAAAATGCACCGGTAAGTAAATGGAATGCAATGAAGTGGTTTGTCGTTCGGAAATGCATCTTGATTCCGATCTGTATCAGTTGGAAAATGCCATGTTTTATTGCGTTTGTTTAAGCGATATCGCCGAGGAATTTCTTCAATGAGTACTAGTATAATGCGAAACAAATTACGGTTGATAACAATCACTGTTACATGTACCTGATTTAACAGTATTTGTTTTAATTTATCAACCTGATTTTCTGATAACTTGGGTAAGTCAATGTTTATTGCATTTTCACATTGTAGTTTATAGATACGAGCACATAGAATTCCCGTTTGCGAGCTGGGAATTGCTTCCTTCCGTCGAGCGGCACTCGTTGCCGTGCACGGAAATAACAGGACGAGACTGCTCCGACAATCACATTGACGGGGAAATGGACTGAATCAACAGGTCTTTAACATCTGTGACGCTATTCTGTTCAATATAATGCCTTCGACGTTCCACATTTGTTGAATTCACAAAGATGGTTTGAGCGTCTCTATACAATGCGATTGGCGCAGTTCGGGCGACAGATGTTCAATAATTATAGCGGGTGCGCACTCGGGACAGGATGCGGTGCACCTGTGCGCTAGAGACGAACCAAACTTAGACTTAGCAAAAACTAAACGGGCCGCGTTCCGCGCACCACCCTTCACTGTATTATTAAAACTAAACGCAGTTTTTACGCATTGTTTTCAATTAAAACGTGGAATGGGGCTCCAGCATAATGATAACGTAGTACTTAGTTTTTATCTTCCATTCATAAGAAAATTATACGTTTATGTAGGTAGGTATGTCGCAGGATGATATTCGCAAATCGCTTTTTTTTTGCGAAAATCTAGGATTTAAGTATGACGACTGAATTTTTGAAAAATATAAACGATTTTCGTTATAATACTAGCTAATATCAGGATTTTTGGACCAAAACTTAATCTGTTTAGGACGATTGGAAACTTTAATTCTGGTTGGCTAATCTAAGAGTCAATTCATAACATCTTTATTCTGGTTGGTCAGAACATGGCGCGTATGCAGCTGTGAACCAATCAACGCATCCGTCAACGCATTATGTTCCTGTCAGTCAATCGGCGTCTATACTCATCGACGATCCCGATTTACATGAAATATTGTGTTTTTCGCACAAATCTAACTTCTTTATTTTAAGTGTTCCAGCAAGCATTCTAGGATTTATGCAAAAATATTTTTTAAATTATCCTTCGACATATATACCTACCCTGTATAATGTCTTTCCTATACTAGATAAGCTATCTGTAGAGGTAATTCAATTACCTTTTGTAATGTTTTAGATTACAAATAACAGGTTTTAAATGGTCAAGGATAAGATAAGGTTAAAGTTTAATTTACCTAGAAAAGTGCTTACAAAAAGGGGTTTGTTGACGTTCCTTTGATGTAGTAATACACTAAAACCCGAATGAGTAAAACACAGAAAAGGTCTTGGCCAACATTTGCCTGTGGCATCCTTATCGGAAGAGACACTTGTCGGCTCCACAAAGTGCTTTTGAGAGCATTCCCTATTATAACAACGGACAAAGGCGATGTGATACCAAGCTCTGGACTAAAAGTAAAGAGTACTTCTCGAAAGGTGTTTCTTGAGTCACTTAAAATTATGAAATACTCCGGTTATACTATCTCGTCGCTCAAGCGTCACAGTTCCGTTGAAATAAATAGCTAAAAACATCTGAGTCAGATCCGATGAAGACATTTTTGGGAAGTGACCAATGAATCCGATCGCTCGTTAATAAACCTAAAATAAACATGGCTATTATATTCGGCTGTGATGGGCTTTCGTCGAGCGTACGCGCAGAGTCGTCGCCATTAAATCAATAGGTTTATTTTTTTAACTCTTTCCGTGTTCGTAGTAAATTGTATTTAGATATACAGGTAACAGTTTAGTAGAATCCATTTTGTTTGAAGCAAAGTGGCAAAGTATTTTAATAATTTAGTACTGACAAGGTGCCACTACGTAGAACCTAAGCGACTACAACGTAACGTAAACGTATGGCCGCAACGATTACGTTTTGTAGAAATTTTTACGCTAGGCCTATGCCACGATAATATTACGCGGCACTGCTACTACGCCACCGCTACGCTCCTGCTATACTCCCGCTACGACTATGCTACATGGCATCTCTGGTACGGACCTACTACGCAACTCCATCGCAGCGTCTACGACTACGCCTACGCGTCGTAGTGGTCTTGTTGACGTATGTAGTGTGTAATAATCTTTTGGCTGATTCCATGCGTCCCGTTGGTGATATTCGGTATTTCACAAAGATTACCTATCAATACATTACTCAAGATTTGAAACTCTCCTAACTTAGGAGAAGCTGGTGGAATGACAATGAATACTTACATTTTCTGATTGAAGAGCAACTCCCTATGAAGGTCCATTCTTTGGGGGCTCTCTAGGCAGGGGTTGGGCACGCGGCGCGGCGCGATGAGGTGTGCATGGCCCTCGCCCGCCGCACCGCCGCCTTCCTGCACCATGTCCACGTCCGCACCCAGCGCAGACTGTGACACCAGCGTGGGGACCGGGCCCACGCCGCCGCCTGGGCTCAACGCGCTCACCGATAACACTGCAAATATAACAAAAGTAGTGTTATTCTTAATCATAACATAACATTATACTGCCTGTGAAGATGGTGGTTTGTAGGTCATTCTGGCGATAGCGACAGCATTGTGCCTTTCATACTTAAGGTGTTTTTTTGATTTTTTGTTGACCACGTTACATAATTTGGGCCTTAAAAACTCTGAGCAAGAGCGTTATACACAATATACACCCTGAAAATCTAATCTAGAACACAACGTTCAGAAACTGCGCTTAGTACCACTTAATGCCTAGACTACTAGACCAACAAGGAAGTTCACTGTTCACAACTAGTACGTCATCATTATCCTTGTCCTGTGTTCATTACACATAGGAACCGCCACCACGTGCTCCTCACAATAACAAGGTCGTTTAATTAATATTAACTACGCCAAATCTCACACTCCTCCATGCGCGCAATATACTTAAAAATGGGCAAAAAATTTACTCGTCACGTATGAATATATAGATATAAGTAGCTCAAATAGCTCATGAAACACGCCCAGGTACTTCGTGCCCTGAGAAGTTTTATGTCTCCACTGGATACCTACTTACATATACGCCATGCAGATCGTGTTTATAATTTTTATTTCAAGCTGATTTTAAGATCATTAAACGTGTTTTTCCACGAGATAATTAGCCAAGAGTCAAGTACACATACACGGGTGGCGGGCCCACTATACAAATCTCATGATTCACTGATGATGTCATTATATTCAAGTATTACCTACACATTAAGCATACTAATACAACAATGTGACCATAAGCGCAATTTGTTAAAAAATATTAGCATACGGCGTCCACATGAAATGTTACATTGCCTAATAATATTACACGGATGCACGTACCTCGGCGTTTACGAGTATATCTATATAAGAAGAGTTCAAAGGTCGTTCTTTAATAATTTATGCATTGTATAGTCAGTAAGAATAACACTTGAATATAATATTTCTAGTTAGGAAACCGGTCGCACTCACAAAGAAGTCAAACTTTAAAATTGGCAAACATTCCATCACACATTGCGAGATAATCCATTATGCATATTCCGAAAAGTTTTTGACAGGATTCGTGTTGTAAAGCAATTAATTAGAATTCAAGTTTCCTGCGGTATTGCTTAGTAAGTTATTTATAATAAACTTATAATATGAGCGGAGCCATCTACTTGAACAAAATCTTCATCATCAAGTATTTAAATTTGACCCCTGTCTCACCTGTTTGTAAATTTCTATCACAAGCCACGATTTGCTACCTACTTGATACTACCTATTTGCGACCTACTTATTTTCGAACCTATAACTCATGTTTTTTTTTATAGATCTGTGGCAGTATTGTTTCATGGTTGTGACCTGGTTTACGTCCTGAATTCGTCTGAGGCATGATTGCGATCCCTCGGGTTAATAAGACCTTCGAGTGCCGAGACGTCACTTCCTTCCCGGGGAAATAACAGAGCATTGCATGATGATTTTTTTTTCTGCGGGAACGCAATCCCAACTCGACTTTTTAAAACGTTTCAGCTCTCGTTCCTGCTCGTTATCTCACGCCACGGCCTCATTTCAGGCACTTTAGACAAACGGAAACTGTATAGTTATCTTTATGAGTTTACACATTCACCCGGTTTATAATTCTGCAAGGTTTTTAATTAAATTCAGATTGAAAGCTGAAAGGCACGCCTTGTTACTAACACTACATTGTGTTACAGCAGAGCAAATACCTTCATTCTCGAACAACGCGGTCCAAAATAGAACACTTGTAGTGGTTTTGGGCGCATGTTAGTGTTCCAAAGACCTGGATATATTTATCGGAGCTGGTTTTCTCTCAAGTAACTTCGAACATAACTGAAAATACACGCCTACCAGTAAATCACTAGTCGGGAATAGATTTATGATTTGGTTATAGAATGCTTTTATGTGAAGGTATAACTATAAATAGTTATAGAAATCGTAGAATCTCGGTTTTAATATACTGACGTCTTGCAAATTACAAATGAGAAAAAAAAGATAATTGTAAAAATTACTATTGTTATCGAGACTTAAGATAATTTAATCATATTTTATGCGCAGTAGAAATAAAGCAAGAAATAAACAAAATAAAGATTATTAAAACACAGACACAGCTCAAAGTTTATTACCCGGCGAAGATAACAATGAAGACCATTTCGTGTTTTTATTCTAAAACAAGACAAATAAATTATCATTTTTATTTAAGAATGATGACCAAAACAATACGGTCTGCTTAAGTACGTGATTCTAAAAATTTAGCCCTGGTATTCTCCTTATCTCTGATATTTCATAAGTACAACGTATTCTCGTATTGATTCGTTGGCATATGAATAGAGAATTTTCCTACAAAGCATTGATGCCAACTCAAGAAAAATGTTATGTTCGGTCATGTTTTGCTCTGAGTAAATAGTAAAGTTGAGCAAATGATTGATTGATATGAGAGTTTGTGTTATTACCGAATACCTCTATTGAAAACATCAAGAGCGCAAAACATTAAAGGCAGGTACTAATTATAAAATGTTTTTCCGTTTTCGAAACAATAAAGTTCATTGTAACAAACGCGTAGAAATATCTACGCGTTTGTTACAATGAATTGAATATATTTCTCAATCAAGGCGGCAAAAATAATAAAATGACGATTATAATATTCAATTGACTGATTATCAAGGATCACACAGACAACAAAATTGATCCGGCTGGTTGGGTGGGACATCGCAAGGTGAAACAAAAATGAAAAAACCCTTATTATTAGACAAAAAAAATAAGACCGACAATTCAAATATTAACAAATGATAATGACATGAAGTGACATTGAAGGAATCTGCTGCGCTAAGTAAGATTATTATCTGTGCAATAGCGATTGTCCGATAATGGCTCATTGACGGTGTTATTCTATCTGGTAGCTGTTTAAGCAGGTAGGTAAGTTGAATTATTATTTTGTCTGTTTCGACTTTGGAAGGTAAGACTAGGCTACTAATCCTATTACATAATAGACTATATCTTAAACATCCATGAATAAATTATTAGTATGTAGGTATCATGACTATTATTAAGTAGGTAAGTACATAATATAAATTTAACTAAAAGTATTGAGGAGTCGTATAATACAACAACGGTAACTCTCAATGATGTATAGTGCAAAGGCGTTCAATTGCACAACTACAGCAATTATATTTATTATTTTCTGTCGAAATTGTGGAAGGTAACTGTGGAGCAATACCAAAGAACGTTAGCCACTTATAGATAACCGTTATCGAATCAGCTGAATATTAAAGTGAAGAGAATATCAGGACGCAAAAAAATTACGAATATAGAGAACATAATATTTTTATATGTCTTGTAGTGCATTTGCATTTTTTCAACAATACAATGCACTAGCAGACTTTCAATTATATCTCAATTAATGTAGTAATTAAGTACTAATCAAAAGCGAAACATAGAATAAAAATTAAATCCTCATTTGTGGTCATTATTACAATTTAATTTGATAACTTATACTTAATGGCATGTGCGGTTATATTGCGTTTATGCTTTAGCCCCTTCCTTGTTGTGACGAAATAAATAATTTGTATGTGGAAACAAGTTCTAGGTATCATAAACTACCTAGGTAC
The DNA here is from genome assembly GCA_905147745.2 of Phlogophora meticulosa. NCBI lineage: Eukaryota > Metazoa > Arthropoda > Insecta > Lepidoptera > Noctuidae > Phlogophora > Phlogophora meticulosa. The sequence continues at coordinate 11,525,818 of LR990520.1, read as the reverse complement.
AGCTGGGTATATATGTATGTACATCTCAGTTTGTTCCTACGTCTTAATAACTTGCCAGACAAGGTGCGCCTGTGACTTCTAGTAGTAAAAGAAAGCCATGACATAAGTCTAGATAGTTGAACCATGAATTTATTGCTTAATTTTCTAGTTTTAGTTTCTAGTCATTAACAATTTTATGTTTACAATTTACATAGAGTCAACTTTTATTTATTACACTGTGTTAGTCGATGGAGATAATTTAAATCTTGATATATTGTTGCTTTTTCTTGGTATTTAATTATACATTTATTAATGGTTAAATTATTTTTATTTTAAGTAAGAGCAGCGCAGATTAAAGAGAATTGGCACAAAGGAGAAGAGGTTTATGCCCAAAAACCTAGCAAAGGATCGGTATGTGCTGAAAATGATAATATAATTAATTATCTTACCGTCGTTTTCACAGCGTTGGCCCTCAGGCATCTCAAATACCTTCTCTATATGAATGTAGAGCAGCTGTAAGGGCAGTCACTATTCAGCTTCCTACGTTTGTAAACAATGACTCATACAAAGTAAACATTTTGCTACATATTTATACAATTTAAAGCAATAAATCATTCGTATTTCTAAAACATCATTTGAAAAGAGGCGAATGTTTTACATCTTTTACAGTTTATCGGCAATGGTAAGTACCAGTTGTTATACCTATAGGTACTCCTTCGTACGAGTAGGTACGCAACCGTGGCGTATGTGTGTCTTTGTCACATCACAGCAGGTGTCACCATGACTGGCATTCTGTGATCAACTGGCTTAAAATTTCACTTGGGAGACTATAGTATACGGTCATACTAACGGGAGCCCTACCAAGTTGTTATCTTTTTGTAATGGGGTTAAGCTATATGATAGTTATTCAAAAAGCAATGCACGCAAAGAATACTTTCACTTTGTTATAATTTAACACCTCATTAACTAGTGGTTGCATTACCATTATAAAGTAAGTAGAAGTCGTTAGCACGCAGCACAACGCAATAATCCGGGAAATGTCATACTAACACGGACCCGGATGTCAGCGGATATACGAAATAACTACACTAAATACATGTATAGAGCGCAATGAAGCTAAATATTTACAGCAATAAAAGTATTTTCCCTTTATACCATCTTAGCTACCACAAGCCGTGGCGCAGCACGAACTAAACGTAAACAAACTGGCTTTAGATTGGATATTGGCTATTTGTAGGCAGAGCCAATAATTACTACCATAAAGTAAGAGTTGCCGGGATAGTAAAATTGAAGTTGGACGTTAAAATTATGTTCGGTAGGTGTACTGCCAATAAACCGCCCGCAAGGAGTGCCCTTGGAAAGGATATCTACTGTGCCCGTGTTCGTGTATCGAACCAGCCGTCTATGAAGGCCAAAGCTACACGCAGGGAATGTTTCAAGGTTATTTATGAAACCGAAACAAAATCTCCTTTTGAGACTCGATCTAATGAAGCGCGTGATCCGTTATCTTAGTTTTTCAAAGATAATTAGATTAACTGTTTTGAAATGGGATTAACCCGTCAAATATCACCGACGATAAGAGAGGCGCTCTATGGTAATGACTGTTAGAAATAGAGAGAGATATTTGTTTTAATGTGTATTACACAAATTAAAACAAATGTTTATGACATTATGATGTGCCCATGAATACTAATAACTTCTTTAATTTACATCATATAATCACCAATTTAGAGCTGTGTTTTGCAAGGTCAAGGTGTGATCTGATAATCTGAAACGTCTTTGAATAAATCAATATTTTGTTAGCAATATCGTTCACTGTAAAGGTCACTCGCACACCATTAACTGACCCCTGACCTATGGTTATTTTTAGTATCCCATCAGTGCCATCTAGCCATACGCTGCTACAAGGTTGTTTCAGCACTTATTTGCTGAAACAATTGACGTCACTACGTCTGAAGGCTACCACATTGTTCATTCTACTTCGTTAAACAGATAATAATACGACATCCGCGGAAACTGCGCTGTTTGAGACTAATTAATTACTTACTAAAAATGTGTAGATAGACTAGCTGAAGGCTATTGTATGTGCAATGTTGTTGAAAACGTTTTCATTAGAATGCTCGGCGTTCTTCATCATATGAAAAATGCTTTTGACTGAGTTCTTTCTTTTTTTATTTCGCTTCCCCGAGATTCTTAGCTCACAATGAGTTATTTCTCAATCTTGGGCCATCACAATTAATGTGTATGTAATGTTGTAGGAATTAAATTAAACCTAATTCTTATGAACTTATCACACAACTATATGTATTACCTAGATACTCATATTCGATAGTATTATGACACAGATCTTGCAAATTACAATTTCAGGTTTATGAGTTTTGGACAGGAAGACAAAGAAAACTCTGGAAAGATTCAACAATTTGTGAATATGAATACCAATAGTAGGTACTTTGAACATTTAACTTTTACTGATATTTTAGAGAACCTCTTGAGTGCAGCCATAAATGAGATAATGATGACAGAAAACAATAGGCTTAGTATGTGTATCATGTCATTAACTATGCTAAATAATGTTTTACTCAACTCTAACCAGAACATTTCACACATAAACAAAAGAATAATACTCAATCAATCAATCTAAGAAACTCGACACAAAAGTGACGTGTCATAGTAACATTAAAACTTCGCAATAGAAAAAGAATTGATGTCAAACAAACCGCATCATGTACCAATGTAGCCACATTAATGATTCATCAAAATCAATCATGATGCCTTATAGTACTCGTAAGTAATATGGTCGTCCTTTTAGGTCAAGTTACACTTTGTCATATCTATAAGCAGTAATAAGGTCCTGTTATACTGTGTATATAAATAAATTTCTAGCAACGTTTAAACCAAGTACTTTTGAAGCAGAATTATTTATAACTGTATACCAATTTCGATACAATTTCAGAGCTAATTAATTAAATTGCAATCCTGCTGGAGCTCGTTTCCGAGTCGAGCGAAGTTAAATGACTGTTAACTAAAGGCAATTACAGTAACCAACAAAATACTAAAATAGCAAAACTGGCGTTGCAAAATTTTAACCTCGTTGCAAATAACCGAGCTACGTTAAATATTTCTGATGCATTTTAATGTTAAAATACACATTTCTCTATATTTTTATTTTCCTCACGTTGTCTTAAACCGTTCCATAGTTTTATAGCAATCTATATCATAATGAATGTTAATAGATTTCCAATAACGAGCATGACGCATTTGTGTCGGACGAACCATCTAATTAATGTTATGTTACCCATACACGTACAGTCACGGGCACAACATACATCTAACTGTGTCAATAGAATGGGTGGAACTACAAAGCAGCTAAGTGCAGGCAGATAACGTAACATGCACAATCTAAACTAGCTATACGTATACATAATTTTCCTAAAACGTAATCTTATCAATGTACTTTTAGACTCAACTCCTCAATTTCCTTAAGCCGATGAAACAAAAATCTAAATGATTACTTAGTGCTAAAACCAATGAGATGTATATTCTTCCAAAGAATTACTCATCAAAATATCGTGGCATAAATATGCAAGCTATTGCTCTTATTGCCTTCACCGTTACTACATCGAATCTGGCAAAAATTCAAATGAATCCAAAAAGGGGTCAAACTTCAATCGCATAGTGCACGTTTTATTGCGCCATTTTAAATGGGAATTCTTGTATCTAGTTTATGTTTTGGGCAATCATTATGAAACAGGCGTGACCATTAGACAAAGCAGTAGGGTTATTTTTGCTATCGGTAATGGTACGGAAGATATTATTGCTTCAGATATATGATTCCCAAGACACGTGCACTAGTGGGGCGGCCGCAGCGTGTTTACAACCCATAAACTATAACGGAAAGTGCTAGCACATTTCTGAGCAACATAAAATAATATTTTATTTAAACTGTTTATATTGAACACCGCACCGATCAAGGTAAAACACACCAAATAAATAAGATAGGTACGAGTAAAATATGTTTGATCCACCAAATACACAAGCTCTCTATCTAAATAAATATCCATAAAACAGCCGCTGCACTGACGTGCGCGTCAGATCGAAGTAATAAAGGTGAGTAAAAATAAACAATTCACCGAGTTAAATTGACCTAACATAAATATGATGAAGACCAACGCGGTCCGCCTACCGTCGGAGCATTTAAAATTCTTAACCGTCGCGATGACGTCGACCAATCAACAACGAATGTATGATCCCTCCGTGACACGATCAATAAGCCACTTCCTCATGCGGGCGCACACGAATCAGTTATTACAGTTGATGACAGTTATAACTACGATACAACATTTTCCCGTGTGCCTCAATGGGAGAGGTTAACTGATTCGACCAAAGAAGATGCAGCACACATATACCCGTTCTCTTAATAAGTCCAATAAAACTAATAGAACTTCATTGTTTTAATAGGTGACCGCTCTGAATTATTTTAGGAGACTTTAGATAGAATAGAAAGTTGCCTAATGTATTTGGCTTAATATTTTAAGGAGCGATAATCCTTTTTATGATGCAAATGACACAACTGACCATTTTGTCGGCACAAACGATGGGCTGTCATTACAGATTATTGTTCATTTTAAATAAGAAGGGTGTGACTAGTAAAGGGTTCACGATTTAGGGGACGACCCCTTGTTTGATCACAAGGACAGTATTTAGTCATTACTGAATAATAACGATATACCACAACCATACATGACGCCGCAAAATTTTAAAATACAGTCAGAATTTTTTAAACGAACTCTTTTAAAATATTTTATACGTAATAATATATAAACTTATGTATACTGTAAGCTTTTCAAATGACGTAGTTCACCTATGTGGATCCTAGATCATCAAGATCCTACACATTTAAACGCGAACATTTAATCTCCTTTAAAATACCTTTTCGGTACTTGTTCAAGAAAACAGAAATACAGTTTTATAACATAGTTTTATAGATGTTAAACTTTTGCCTTTGTCTTGATGTAAAACATTTTGCCTTTGTCAGGCAGCTCCTATTCAAAAGAAATATAATAATCTCCTGAAAATGTACCTATAGTAAATTTACAATACCTACCAACATTTTTATAATTATAAAATATTTACGAATTAGTTATAAAAATATTATCGTTCTTTTTAACGACCTCATAATGATTATAGTGTGATGCAAACATGTCGTCTCACGCGAAATATTTATAAACATGACGAATAACAAACTACAAATCAGCAATTTTATTTGTGTATTCAAATACAAGAGCGACCAAATACACACATACCTAAACCCATAATGGAGCTGCTATATCATTTTAAGAAGTGCAGTACCCACCTGCCCTGTAAATCTATGTCGGCCATGCCATGATAAGCACGTTATCAATACAACCATAGCACGTTTTCAGCATTCATCATGCTCAGCAGTTACCTTGACCGCTCCCTTACCATTATTTATCAAGACCTTCGTTCCAACACGAAAACACTTGAGATTTTATAGGAACTATTGAGTTATTACTTCATTACCGAATATAACTAAAATAGCTACGACTGCTAGCCATCAAAGCACTTTGCAAATGAAACTGATATAGCAAGTGACGGCACAAAGTAACAAGACGCTACTTTATGGAGATAATATTTTGTCTTCCACTTTTCAGGCTGCATTACCTACAAGCTTTAGTTGTTGTGAAACTTACTGTGACTGCATCCATTCATTCGCTCCTGCTTTGCATCATTTGCATTCTGTCATGCTTCTGTAAAGGCTCTGTTATTCTTAAATAGCAGTAACGCTAATACATTGATAGAGCTCTCTGTAGATAATTAAAAGGTAAGTATTCAGGAGGTAAGTTTTAAGAGATGAGATGAGATAAGGTCTACCTTATCTCCAAAACAATTAAGACTGAGCACACCAAAATCTTTTTTGAAAATACAATTCGACATAAGAGCATTTAAGGCTAGGTATAAACATAACTTTGTCAATCGTAGGAACATTCGTTTTGATTTTACATATAATAGTCAAAAGTATAAAGCAATTAAGTTTTTCAGAAAGAAAATTATCCTGCTGTAACAGTTGCCTCTGATTACAATACATATTCGTATTAATACATGACTCTCCTTGTACATTTTACGAAATTACTTCTATTTTGTATGGTGTTATACATTATACACATGTGTGTTACATTATAGGTACAAGAAGCATAACTTTAGTTCACAAATCGGAGGTGTGCAAGGATCAAATTATGTTTCTCTCATACGCAGTCTTATCATAAATCCGATAAAATATAACTGTCAGCAGGCCCTTGACTCCCCAAATACAAGGTCTTATTTCAAAAGATAATTCAATGACCCCACAACTGAAATTTAAAGTTATTATTTTTCATAGACTTATTTTCGGCGAATACTTAGTATCGATAACAATAGTGCAGAGCATCCCTCGCTTTTGCGTTCATGGGCAGGGCTCGGAGGGCGTTGACCCCTAGAAGCAGACGGAGCTTTTCGCATCTCGCCCTACTTGCCCGCCCGCCCAACACAATCCCATACGTACGCGCGAGTATTTTTCAAGAAAATATTGCAACTACACTGAAGGAAAAAAAATATACGAGACTAAAAACCTATCAGTCTAATATTCTATTATTTTCTTGGCTTCTACTCAGATAAAAAACTGCCAAAAAATCCGTGCTCAAGGACTCCACGGCAGAATACACACTTGAATTTGAGTGTTGTTACACCCACTTATAAATGACAAAAAATGCTTATGAGAATATTTTGAAGTGGCGACAAAAAATAACAATGAGGCTGCCATGTAGAGGTTCTTTCAAATTTTATATTTTAACTCCGTCGTATTTATTTTCTTCATTATTACACGCAATTAACACGTCTTTAAATCAAAATCCTATCGGAAAAGACCTTGCATCACAATGATAGAGCATTGTTATAAGACTGCGAATCCATTGTTACTGTAAATCAGAGGCAGCGTCGGACTTCCTTTGTCCTTTTAAGCGTAGGCAGTGTGATGCACTAGTTGGAGTCAGCGGCACGCCAAGCGCCGCACTTGATTGCACTTTCGCTTTCAATGCATCGACCAGGCAGCGAACTGTTTGTCTGTTTGATGTCGTTTCTAGTTCCACTTTACACTACCTGATACATTTTCCTACATCTTGTAACCGACAGATACGAATGTTTAATGTGACTGCTTATTGACTTTCATTGACAAATAAATGTCCAATTTGTTAATGAGAGTTAATTCCTTCTGCAGTCTCACGCACCAAATGTCTATGACGATATTATCAATCGTTAATTTTTCAGATTACGAGTTTCCACTCACATTTGTATGTAATCAAATATTTCTCAAAGTGGAACACCTAATTTTGTAAACACGAAATGTAATTACTTGCATAAGTTAACGACTTAACGTCATAAGCAACATAAAACTAAAAGTGAAAAATGCGTTTACCTCGAATAGTGGGTTCGCTCCGCTCTCGTAAGAAATTACGACAAATGCGTAATGGCCGTGTCGTAAGTCGACAATTCCGCCACTTTCTTATGAAGACGAAGATGCCATTTGCGGATATTATCTCTTATGACAAATATAATGCAGGTAGCTTTCAAATATGTCATCTATCTCTCGGACGAAAGCTTTATTGATGGATGGGAATGGATCAAAAATTAGATAGAGGCATGTAATATTTCAGTTTTCTCACTTTACTCAATCCATTAGCTTAAATAACCATAAATGATTAATAACTTGTCCCTTCCTCGCGCGATTTTTACGACTTGACACAAACCTTACGGAATAATTACGAGTATAAGTAATAAAAATCCTTAGGTTAGTTTAGAAGATCTAAGCGGTCACACTTTAACAAACAGGAAAAGCGATTTTGTTTTATACGATTTACAGATTCTTCTTTAACTACAATGCTAATATAAATACAAAAAATATATTACACTAAGCTACATAGTTTTCCAAGGAAGGAAGTAGAACTGAACATAAAAATGTATCAATAAGTTTGGGCGGCATAATTTGCCGGGAGGAAATGGCTTATTGTGGCTATCAGCATGTTTTATATGTATAAAGATCGCTGTTTACTGGGATAAGCAAGCAAACAGTATTGAATATTTGCGAGAGCTCCCACTGTGCGCTGCCAGCGTTAGCCCCGCGCGGAGAAAATAAGGAAACAGATAATAATTAAGTAGCATTTACAATTCTTGCTAATTCCATATACGGTACGCCTATTCATGTTACTGAAACATTTTAACCACGCGATAGTTTATTTATTTCGACGTTCGACTCCTTCATTGTTTGAACATGTTTGTTTATTATTTCGATACTTTAAGCATTCGTACAATTGCATACACTGTGATTATTTTCGTATGAACAACTACTTCTTCGTTCACTGAGGGCAAGAAATCTAAACAAAAGGATCTATGAACATAAACCAGTCATTGTTTTAATTGCGTTGAAATCACATTGATCACAATCGATTGATTCTGAGCACACGCTTGGTCTACTATGCCTAAGATACATAAATATTTGATAGGGGACAATAGGCACATGTAAACGCTTTTGCAACCCGCCTTAATAGTTACATGACATCTCTTGAAAATAAATGCTCATCAATATGCACATAAATTGGTGACCCGTAACACAGAGACTATACCTATCTCGGGAACCAGTCTCTTACAAATGTCTTAGGTTTTAAATTAGGCTAAGCACTTCATTTTATGTAATTTGTGTTGAGAAAATAAATGAAATTATTAGTATTATTATATGGTTCGGATAGGTAGCCTAGCAACGCATTTTAATCTGTACAAAGGTTAAACAGATTCAAATACGTTGTAGCGTAATAGCTGCTATAATATTTATTCATAAATGACTATGCCATGTTCAGTCGTATTTTTTTTTATTAGAATTGGCATGTATTTTATTACGTAGTTTTATTTTATCAATCAATAAAATAGAGCCACAGTCTATAAATATTTAAAATTTATCACAATTCACAGTACTATGAGATCCCCTACACTACACTACTAGAAAGAAGAGCGCACGTCGTTATTTATTACAGACTCACACAATAAAGCTGGTGGCATTTCATAATCTACTTCAATAAGGAAGATAATACAGAAACCACCCATTGCGTTGGATCCTTATCCAGAATTCCCAGTCCCCCTTATCCTGCACCCGTGCCAAATGTCTCACGCTAGCTGCATACATAATGTTAATGCACCGCCCACACAATACACACCTACTTGACCATGCGGTGCACAAAAATGTAACTGTGTTCTGTTCATACTGTCCGCATTCCATACTTTATCATAAACCACCACATCACGTACGAAATTCATGGTTGCCTTTATTATCTTCCGTCGAGCATTATGCAAGTTTTATCAAAGTGTTACGAATTTACGATATTAAAGTAGGTAGGCACTGTAGCCAGTTCTGCTGTATCCGCGACATTTGCTAAATTGTTGCCGAATGAAATAGGCTCTATGTATTCAAACATTTAAACGTCTTTTATGGCTTTTTGCATGTGGCTCTAAGCGTTACACGTTAAATCTTCGCATTTCATGACATCATTTTACACAAAACAATACTTTTGTGTTATGGAAGTCTTTACTCCTTATGGAAATGTATGGTGCATCATAATAGTGAAGTATCTCTAACACGTGTGTTCTTTGAATGATAAACGGTTGCAAGATAAAACAGTCGGTCACCTCTGAAGTTACTTTATCAAAGCGAAGCTAATCTCTGGTTCATATTCATGTGAGGACGTGTTAACAAAGTGTTATTGTACTCTGCATGACTGACGGCGTATAAAGCTAAGGATCATGAATTCATGACGCAGTGTCGACTATGGTTGCAGCGTTTTGGAAGCGATAAGAACCACAAAGGAACACTATTTAATTTCCCGTTTTAATCAGGGTACAACACAACACAAATTCTCCAACAACTGCACGAGATTAAACGTTCAACACAGTGTAAAATGTGACGAGTTGATAGCAATGAAATAATGAGTTCAGTATTCTACGCAAAAAATGTTAACTGTATGATTGCACTGGATGTTGTAAACATTATTATAAAAAAGATAGATAGAACAAAAGATATTCGGTGGCCAAGCACTGGTACATTATGTCATCGTGGTCAGATATCATAACCAGGCGGCGTGAAAGCGCGGGACATGTGCTTTTGTTTAGCCCGCGTATATTAGTACCTACGTGTGCCAAATAACAACTAGCCGTGGTGAAACACTACCTCGGTCAAATGCAAATGCGACGTAGTAATAACAGGACAGGGTTTTGTATGTATGATACTTTCGATCGTAAATTGTAAGCGTAGCCTAATCGGGAGCCTACGATGAGATATGGATATGATATGAATACCGTTTTCATAAATGGCGAGTTTCTCTTGTATGGCAGGTGCAGTTTTACGTGGTCTGGCGTCGCACATTGCGAGGACGGATGCGGGCCGAGCAGCGACGACTAAATGCCTCAATACAGAAGCCGGGCAACGTGTCACGGCCACCTAACAGGATTAACTTACCTGCCCTACTACTACGCAGGTAGAATGAACTGAACTACTCGTACTAACCACAATATCTTATAACTTAACCGGCTTATGACTATTGGTTTGATTTCGAACAGGGCCGAGCATCGTTTACATTTAAACAAGATTAAGTTGTAGTTAGGGCTAGTAGAACAATGGATTTTGTTGCGTTTCACACGTAATCGCAGTGGTTATGGTACTTAAGCGTAATACAAAATATTAAATGCAGTATACACTACTAGAGTCAGCTATTTCAATGCATACCTCTGGATTTGGGACTGGTTTCGACTCCGTCGCAATTCATTCAAAACCATAGAATTACTAGGTTCATTCACTAAGAGGATTAGCGATATGTGTGTAGTCCACTACACACCTAGTCGTTTTTCGTAAAACGTAATACCTGGCTTGAACTAGTAATCTGCGCTTGAACTTTGACTTTAGTAACAACTATTCCTCGTTGTCGCTACGGCGAATATTTGCCTCGTTTCACCTCGTCGTGTTTACGCCAGATGCTTCTAAATTGGTGGCACCAAACTGGTAGGTATTTGAGGTACCTGTATCTATGTATCGTATCTTGTAATACATACATTTCAATTATCTACTTTCGTGCTACAGGTTTACTATTTGTTATGGTTAGGTAACCTGTAATCTGAGCCTTTTTGCTCAATGAATAACGTGGGTAAGAAATGTGAGAATGGTGCCTAGGTGTAGAATAATACCAGTAGCACTTACCCAGATGAATCAGGTCCCAAGAGTAACGGTTCCTTGGTATATGAGATCATTTAAATTGCACTTACTATGATTTTAAGATTTTCTTAAAATGTTGGTAGAACAGTTAGACTAAGTAACTTTGGTAACCAAATGCTGCAAAAGCTGCTGTGATTTGTTGACTGAAATATCAACGGCTAATCAGGTTACTTGACATGAGTTTAATTTTCGCACGGGGAGTCTGGGTAAGTACAAGTAGATACCCTTAGATAAATTTATACCAAAGTACTTAATAATAGAGTCGTGGCTGTAGGCACACAAGAATGTGTGAAGTAACGAAAGCAGCAATTTCACGTTAACGCAGAAAGAATATCACTTTTAGCCTGAAACTATGACACCTCCACAGACGATTGACTATTTCCGGTTCCTGATCGTTTTCAATGAATAGTTTGATAATTAATTAAATCGTCGTCATTCGTGTTTCAATATTGCAGGATTGTGATTTGAAGAATAAGAAAATAGCCCCAAAAACAGGGACTGACGAAACCAGGATAGCGCTAAGACAGCAAGGATACAATTTCTAACAAGTTTATTATTACTTTCTGCGGTTTTCCTGTAATAGTTATGTGCCCGTGCAAGAAACTTTAATCATTATCTATTTAAGACTAGGACTTCGCCCGCGACTTCGTCCGCTTATATTTCGTACTTTAATATTCTTCACCCCCTTTCAAGCGTAGTTTTGAACCTTATTTATAATGATAATTGTGATATTCAATTATGATGATAACTTAATTGATAATTTAATTGCAGTATTAATTCATCTTTAAATACCTATTTGTATGCCGAATGGTAAAATATATCTGAATGATTTATGTACTATAACAACTATTGTGTAACCATATTTGCAAATAAAGTCATATACTATTCTATAGCCTGTGTTACTCGCTGATAATGTAGCTTTTATTAATGTCAAAGAATTTTTTTAAATCGGTTAAATAGTTTTCCGAGTTTATCCATTACAAACAAACAAATATTTCCTCTTTTATTATTTTAGTGTAGAAGTGTATATTAGTACTGATTAAAAAAAACATAACGATTAGATTACTGGCCGTCTGATCTGTAGTCTTTAGAATGATATTAGATATTTATAATAATAATACTTATTATAATGCATCAAGTAAATCAAGGTTATCTAGGCTAAAATACAAGGTTCAGTAATCCTATGTAAGGTATACCTATACTATATTTAATGTTTATGATTGTTTGGCTCTATAAAAATGTTAAAAAAAACAATTCATCAAAATCATATAAGTACCTACCTGAGAGGATAATACAGGCACAAAGTAAATTATGTTACATTATCCTACTACATTGTGGTACCTACGGTAAAAAGAAATAGTAAGTAAGAGATGAAATATGTTATGGCTTTTTTTGTGGTTACAAACTGAAAACATCTGTAAATATGTACGTCGTACGAAATCAAAATTGAACATATAAATCTTACCTTGGTAATAAAAATTGCACAGCACTGTTGATTTTTATATTTAATTAGTTCACGGATTAATGTTAACAAGTTTTATAATTTAATAGCAAACGTATTCTGAAATCGATTTACGTAAGAAACGTTCGCACGTTTATAGGCACCACCAGACACCGTCCTTCGCTTGATTTGATTGATAAACAAACTTCGCATTCCAGCAGCGCGCGCATTTTGGTATTGCTAGTTTCAAAAATTATTAAACCATATAGTACGTTTATATTTTTATTTTTATAGGTGGTGTAAAAAAGAAGTGTAATCCCGGGATTACAAGATCACTTTCAAAATGACCGCGGTTTTGTTCTATATTTTGGACAATACAAAATTAAGTTATAAATCTCGCAAAATGTAATAAGAGTTTTGTAATTAGGTAGCGATTTTGTTTATATACATAAATGACACTGTCAAAGAAACGTAACATGCGACTCTGATGCAAATTATTTTCGTCAGCTTAAAAAAGGATTTCCAGGATGAGAGTCCAATGAAGAATAAAACCAAAATTTTAATTAAAACCACACTAATAGTTGAGTGAAATTCTGTCGCACAAAACCATTTTTTTTAAACCTGCATTATTATGGCTGTCGTCAAATATTTTAATAAAATACTCCATATTCATAATTTTGAAAGCTAACAAAAACTTAACCCATTACATTTATTATTTATCATTTAAAATTGTGAGAAAAATCTAACCTTTTGCATGGTTCCATAGAAGCTATTTTTGCATTGGTATCCCCCTTTCAACAATCAATTTTTCAACCGCCTGAAGTCTCAATACCAACATTGGTGGAATTTTAGATATATACAATGGCAGCACTGTTTTAGGAGAAGCGTTGCAATTTAAATGTTCTGTATGTTTAGCATATCTTTTTTACGCCATCTCTTTTTCTTGAACAGGAATTTGTTCCACGAGTAAGCAGGATCACGATAAACTTTCTTACGCTAAATTGACACGACTTGATTTAAAAAATTTGGAAACTCAATAAACTCATTTTATGACGTTTGTTCGTTCTGTCGGCCGCCAGGGTACCGAATATCGAGTTCTTATTATAACAAGCAAACTTATTAGGATATTTTCCCCTATTAAGAATGGGTTATACATGTCTTAAAATTGCCTCTTCGGCTATCAGGGTAAGCTTGTATTTTTTTTACTTTTAAATGTTTCATCCAGTAATGAGGTTTTCGAAAAGCTGTCAAATGTTATGCAATGGCTCATTGCACGACTTTTACAAGGGTTTCTTACCATTTGGCTGCCCAGACTAATATTTTAAGTTACCCACAATAGTAAACATAAGATTTCAATGGTGTTATATTTTTCCGTCTTAAAAAACCTGCACTGACCTTCAACATGTGACCGATTGTCACATACATATTTCTTATCAATTTTATTAGAAAAACAAGAAATCTTTGATTTACATGACTTTGATTTGTAATGTTATCTAACTGGATTAATATTATCACTATAGCTAATGTAGGCTATCTATATTGATCTCTTATCATGCTTGCAGTCTCGCAATTAAATAATAATAATATGTATTTCCTTTAAAACCACGAAACAAAAAGGTGGTACGGCCAGCATCCCCATTAAATTTTGTATGGTTGGTAATTAGGCTGAGCTCCTGGAAAAAAATAATATATGATGCCTTTTTAACATTAAGCAATATTGATTGAATGAACCCACTATATAAAACATATATTTATCATGGTGTCTCAATGACGTAAATGGATATATTTGGTGAGAACCTGGTTTCAAGATGCATATGATGCATTTATTCAATAAAAGTGCAACATTAATAAATTGGTTAAAGTTTTAAGCTGAACCTATTTATGGCTGTAACTATAACATCCTCACTGTTATTTTGCTGTTAATGTTGCCTAAGTCTAAGAAATGTTAATTAATTACAGTTTTAGCTAATCATGCACCATTTAAGGAACAGCAATGTACTGGAAATTAACCCGTCAACCAGGTGTATTAAACTCTTTAAATATTGCTGAAACATGGTAAAGATTATTGGCCAACTTCTGAACTAGTTACATTACAAAACTGAAACAAATCAAGAGATCAAAAATTTTGTCTCATTGTCTTAAGTACTGCACGAGTATCACATTGTGAAAAATATGAATCTAACTTCCTTATTTACAAAATGATTTTCAATTATAGAAAGGTGCTCCTGTAAGGAATGCAACTAGACACTACGCAACCACACATGACGCGGACTTAGTAGTGATTGGTTCGGGCCCTGGCGGCTATGTTGCTGCTATCAAAGCTGCACAGTTAGGGTTTAAGGTAAAGCAGACTAAAGAAATAAATTTATTAATAAACCTAAAAAAATATTAATCATAATTGTTAAAATAATTAAATTGAATACTATAACTACGCAGGATTCTCAAATATATACATATTTTTTTAAACTTTAATTTGTAATCTTGAGCTGGATGCTCACCATATTTGTACACCTCCTGGCAATACATAGCGCTCTCTTCATCAACTATAAGATCTGTATTTCTGTACCTGTGTTAACAAATAAAAGTGATTTGATTTGAAAACATTAATTAAACATTACACTGAGACTGACTATTTTTTTTCTAGACAGTGTCTGTGGAAAAGGATCCAACTCTTGGTGGAACATGCTTAAATGTTGGTTGTATTCCATCCAAGGCACTGCTCCACAATTCACATTTATACCATATGGCTCAGCATGACTTCAAAAACCGAGGCATTGAAGTAGGTCAGGTCAACATGAACTTTGCTAAACTGATGGAATACAAAGTTAATGCTGTGAAAGCTCTGACTGGTGGAATAGCCATGCTTTTCCAAAAAAACAAGGTATGAATTTGAACATTCATAAAATTCCATTATTAATCTCACTCATTTTCTCTTTTAAAAAAAAAAAACTTTGTTCCACACTAGGAATTTCTCCTGTATCGTGGGTGCGTTTACAAACATTTAAACTCACATACACAAACAGCCAGACTCGGAACAACTACCTGTAGGTCATAGAAATATTTGTTCCGTGCGGGGATCGAACCCACAACTCGCGGCGCAGCAGCCGATGGCTCAACCACTGCGCCAACCGTGTCGACGTGTCACTAGAATACAAATACAACTTTTAAATGCTCAATATTGTTTCATTCTTTTCTACTTTAGAGGAGTGGTTTTTTTTCAATTGAATTTAACTAACCTGATTAAGTTTGTTTAATTCTTATTGAATTATTGTTAACAGTCATGAAAAGGTAGTGCTTATAATGGATGTTATACAGTATTATCCTGAAGATGATTTTTTTGTGTGGCAGTATGTCCTGATGTTTGTAGGCATACTGATTAGGGACATATCAAGCTATGTTTACATTTCCAGTATTAGCTGACCTTAATTGTACTGAAAACCCATACAATGCAACATCAGCTTGGACTGGGAATGTATAGTTTGAAATATTTTTGTGTACATTCTAGGCTGATTTAATTTTAAGCATAAAACACAATTATGTGAAGATGTCTAACAGATATATCTATTTTAGGTGAAATTAGTCCGTGGAGTGGGAACAATTATAGACCCAAAAAAGGTGCAAGTAAAGGGAGACAAAGGTGTAGAAACAATTAACACTAAGAACATTTTAATTGCTACTGGTTCTGAGGTGACACCCTTCCCAGGTGTGACGGTCAGTATAACAATTTACTACAAACAATTAACTAAATGTAAGGCTGTTGTAAGAATAGTATATTAATGGTTGTTTGTTTATTTTGTTAACAGTTTGATGAGAAACAAATTGTTACATCAACTGGAGCTCTTTCACTTAGCTCATGTCCCAAAAAAATGTTAGTCATTGGTGCAGGAGTCATTGGCTTGGAACTTGGATCTGTGTACCAAAGGCTTGGTGCTGAAGTCATTGCCATTGAATACCTTACGACTATTGGAGGTAAGAGATCCAATTATTTCCTGCAAGACACTGCAACACACAATCGAAGTTTAACTATCACAGTAATTAAAATTATATTATTTGTTGGTACTTATTTTGAACTATAAGTATCATGGTCT
Organism: Phlogophora meticulosa; assembly: GCA_905147745.2. Lineage (NCBI taxonomy): Eukaryota > Metazoa > Arthropoda > Insecta > Lepidoptera > Noctuidae > Phlogophora > Phlogophora meticulosa. Next base: position 11,509,008 of record LR990520.1, on the reverse strand, counting down.
GCCTGGCATTGCCCAACTATGTTGGGTTCGGCTTCCAGTCTAACCGAATACAGCTGAATATATAAATATTTATTATTATCATTTTTAGGTGTTGGTATTGATGGTGAAGTAGCTAAGACATTGCATAAGATCCTTGCAAAACAGGGAATGAAGTTCAAGCTAGGTACTAAAGTAACTGGAGTGAAGAAGGAGGGTAATCAAGTCAAAGTTGAAGTCGAGCCAGCCAAGGGTGGTGCTAAAGAAACTGTAAGTTATTTTACAAATTCATTATAAACAATATTCTTGATGTCACAGTGCAGTATTATTATTTATTTAATTCAACCATCCATTTTAGTTTTCTTGCTTTTTTTCGAAGCTTTAGTTAATTATTGGTCATTGTGTGACCGATAATTATGTAGAATTAATTATGATACAAATGGAAATTCCTTGTGGCTTCTATCATATAACTATTGTAACTTTTTTTCAGTTGGCCTGTGATGTTGTACTCATTTCGATAGGCCGTCGCCCTTACACCACCGATCTCGGTCTAAAGAACGTCAATATTGCCCTGGATGACAGGGGCAGAGTCCCTGTTAACAACAAGTTCGCCACAAGTGTTCCCGGGTTAGTATTATAGCAATATAGTTGTAGCCCACCATTTGCTCATGGTGAACTTCAACTTCACTAACAATTTTCTGCTTGTTTTAGTTCCACAAATGTTTACTTCATCCATTCTCTCCTGGCACATTCAGCATAATATTGGTGTAATTTTTTTTTTTCAGAATTTACGCTATTGGTGATGTCATTCACGGACCCATGTTGGCTCACAAGGCCGAAGATGAAGGAATCGTATGTGTCGAAGGAATTAAGGTAAGAAAAATACTGCAATGAGAAGATATGCATGCACTATTAATACAGGTGGCAGAATTGTACTATTCTTCTACAAATGTTTTACCATCTTTTGACTTTCGCGGCACATTTATTGCATTTATATAAATTTTAGTGTTGATTGCTGCCAAAGCACATGTAAAATGTAACAAATGAATATTTATATTCAATTTCTATTTTCAGGGTATGTCTACACACTTTAATTACGACGCAATCCCATCTGTCATTTACACGACACCTGAAGTCGGTTGGGTTGGCAAATCGGAGGAAGATCTCAAGAAAGAGGTATGTTATTGCTATAGTGTCTTATAATACTTATGTTAACTAATAAGTTATAAACATATTACCTACCCACCCCTGATTCGCACAGTTGCAATGCATTGATGTGGCGAGATGTCAAAACAGATTTCTGTGTTTTATATTAAGTGAAATATGAAGGTAATACATAAATCTAGCAGAATATATATGTATTGTAAAAACCATCAAAATCCTATTCAAAAGATCTAAGCGGTCACACAGACTGACAAAAAAGACGATTTTGTTTTATAATGTGTATACATGAATAATTAATATGTATTTTACAGGGTAAAGCATACAAAGTGGGCAAGTTCCCATTCTTGGCTAACTCAAGAGCTAAAACAAATGGCGAGCCAGATGGCTTCGTCAAAGTTTTAGCTGACAAAGCGACTGACGTCATCCTCGGCACCCACATCATTGGCCCTGTGAGTTATTAATTCATACCTTCGAGCTATAGGAAAATGGTCATGTCTGATCTTACATTCTTACTGACTTGAACCTTGAATAACTTACTTTATGATCTGACATGAAAAACTAAAATAAAAATAAAAACACAGGGTGGCGGTGAGCTGATCAATGAAGCTGTGTTGGCACAAGAATACGGAGCGGCAGCTGAGGACGTCGCCAGAGTGTGCCATGCTCATCCCGTAAGTTTACTTGAATACATTTAAAATCGATTTGGCAAGAAATAATGATTGTATGTACATTTTAATAACACTAACCTTAATTGTTTTAGACATGCGCGGAAGCTCTTCGTGAAGCAAACATGGCGGCATATTTTGGAAAATCCATCAACTTCTAGCTCTAGACTTAGATGTATTTGTGAAATTATTTTTCCCTCCCACAACATCAGGGCTTTGAATAAGTTAGTTATTATTAAAGACCGGATTATATGCATATATTTTTGCATACTTTGGCTTATTTATTCAGGTTATTGCATATTTGAGCTTGTTTTCTAACATTTTAACTGTTTAGTTAGAAAAACACAAATGTAATACACCTAGGTCAAGTAATTTTGTAGGGTTCTTCCATCTGGAATATCTTAGTAACAGCTCGAAGTCCGGATTTTTCCTTGTTCGGCGGTGGCTGTGGTGAAATATGTAGTCATTACAAAAAAATGCATAATGTCACCAAAAAGCATTTCAACAGTACTTGATTATCAACGTTTTTAAGAACAAAAATGATAATGCTTCATTGAAAAATGTTGTATGATAAGGATTAATTGTGTAATGAATACTGTTTTTTTGGCCATGATGCATATTTTGACCATTTTAAGGTGCAAATAATCCGGCCTTTATTTATTATAGATTCGCTTTAAGCAATCGTGTGTGAATCTGATTCGAATGTACTTTGGGTATAGATTTATATATGCCATAGATTCTATCCCATTCGTCCTGTGATCGTCACTCATCTCAGTGCAATGTTTATTTAAGAACGAGCAGCGCCTATATACAATATTATTTATAGAATTCTTTTATTTATTTTATTATTTATTTACTTCTGAAGTATTTATTTTTTATTTGAGTGTAATTCATTCCGTTTTGTTTTCTGCTTAGTGATGATTACTTTGACGTGCTCAGCATTTGGAAGTTAATAATTTGTATGTACCTTGTATATTTATTTCTTTTGTAAATATAGTTTTACAAAAATACATTCTTCTATTAATAACAAGTTGTTTACATCATTTTATTTACATGTTTTGGGAATAGATCTCACAGATTCCTGAAAAAGAGGCTATTTTGAATCTAGATATGTGACTTCAGTTTATAACTAAGTGCAGGATTTAAAAAAAATGATTTGACTGTGATTTGCGTGGCTGTAACCGTGTGACACCCGATTTTATACAAGGAGGGTACACACGTAATTGCAAGCATCAGTCTACCTTAACTCTTATGAACTGATGCGGTTCATACGATATTTTAGAGATAGATTTGTGTATGCTTCAAAATCACACGTTCCATCATGCATGCACGAACGTGGCTTTTTCAATCCGCTTAAACAAATTACTATGAGTTTTTAAATCATCACACACGCTCAAGCACGTTTGAAAAAAATGATTGTTCATACAGGATTGTCGTCGTGCACACTGCAGTTACGTGTGTACTAGAGATGCGCAAAACAGTGCGTTATAAAGTGATGAAACATGACATTACATAAATGTAGTGTACCGTGATGTTTCATTACACCCTGACTCCAGACATGTAGCATAATGAAGCGCCAACGATATGGTTATTGTAATAAAATGTATAAGTACATCATAACATGAGATGAGATACGAGCGCTCGAAGGCGCCGCCACCGCGCGTTGTTTGAGTGTCATGCGCCATGTTAAGTTGGTAGTCATCAGTGAAGGACTAACAGAGCGAAAGGGGCAGCCCGCCCCGGGCCTCCGGTCTTGGGGGACCCCCAAATGCCTCCGCATTCCCCTGATCAAATCCTAAACAAAACTTTAAAAATGTGCTAAGTACCTAACCTACATAATTTCATCAAGATCAAAACACTACAGCCATTTAGAATTCCGTCTTTGTAGCGGGTACTTTGAGATTAATTTCTCTTGCCAGATATTAACGAAATAAACAAACACCACATACAAATGTAACTGAATAAAAAGCTTGTAAAACTACATTTTTTTTTAAAGCTGGGGGGGCCTCATTCAGCTTTGCCGCCCCGGGCCTCTGACGGGCTTAGTCCGCCATTGAGACGACGCGCCATGCAACAATCGCTTTTACTTACACAAGTCTAGTGTGTACCGTTCTTTACGAGCTATGCTCATCTCACATTCGGAATTACTCAAATATATTATGATGAAAATGTTTGAGCTCCATGCTGACCTCAGCGCCGATCTTAAAATGAAAGACGTAAATAAAACTATATTTATTTATTAGGCATTTAATCTCAACAAACTACAGTTTATAAAATGTAATGTAAATATTTAGGAGATAAAATAAAACCCATAATATTGCGCGCAAATAGTAGATAAATATAGTTGGCTAGCACTCGAAAGTAGCCGGAGTGGTTTGGTTAATAAATAAAGCACAGTGATTCAATCACAATAATTGTACAAAAAATAACTTATCTATTACAATCAGTTTCCTACGATAAAAATATCAACAATTAAAAAAATTAAGTAACGACTAGATGAATACAACACATTACAAAATTATCTATAAAATGTCACAACTATGGCTTTGGCCCTAAAAAACCGAACTTTTCCTAAAACTCTCACATTACGATTTCCACCCATATCGTGCACGCGATACTTAATACAATCGCAACCCAAATATAAAGTAAATTCTGACGAACTGGTCAAAATCTAAAAACAATGATCATCATTATTAGCCCTAGAACGAAATGCCTGGAATTTATGAGGCATGGTGCACACTGACAGAAACCTGTAACTGTATCTTGTGCATGCATGGGTGAAAAATAATTATAATTAATATAACAGAGACACACGAGATTCAAAGCTGCATATAAAAACAACATCTTTCCTGTAACAGAAAACTTATAACTGAAGATTCTACTAATGGTAGAATAATTTCCTACAATGAAGCTACCCGAGACATATCAGTACAAGTATATAAAAATATTCGCTATGTACCTATAATTTATCATTTATACTCTATGGCCGACTGAGTTAACATACTACTTCCTAATTTGCAGCTAACACTCGTTTAATATGATCGCGTTGGTTACTGTGCTGCATGAGAAGCCGAGATTTTCTAGAGTATCAGCCCCAAGTATCCAAAACTTGACTGCACATGTTCAAGTAAAATTTCGGTGACAATATTTTACTGTATTGTGTACAATCATTTGAATACATAATCGCTGCCGCCATTGTTGTAGCGTCAGCCTCCATATACTTACGTAACACTACTTCCAGTTTCGATATGGATAAATGATTTTCTATAAAGAAATTCTTAGAAAGCCTGAAACATAATTCCCATAACTCAGTATCCACAGGGAAAATACTCATACATTTGTCTATTATCTGAGCTGCTTTTACAGAAACGTCACACTCTGTAATGTTAACGGTCGTTTTCGAAGATACTCCTTTTTTGCGGTATTTTGATTCATCGCAGCAACAAGGCAGAGCGCTGTAGATAGATGGATCTATGTCAGGATATGGTTCTTCATTGAGAATAGACAAAGAAACCTCTTTGATGCGCTTTGACATAATGTTTTTAATTATTAATTTGAGTTCTTCTTTCTTTGGGAAAGTTTTTGTCTCATTTAATTCTTCATCTACTGCAGTGTGTGTCATGTAAGTAGGATCATTTTGTAATTCGTATTTTAAATTGATTAATAACAATCTTAAACACTCTGAATATATTTTGTTATGGTACGCGAACTTAGCAGCCAAGTTGCAATTTCCTTTAAAGTTTTCCTCGATTAGCCATGGTTTTAGTATTAGAATCATATCGTCAGCCCATGATTTCTTTTTAAAATCATTCATAGAAGCCAGTGGGTTTAATCTGGCTTCGATTGGTTTTCTTTGCAGATGATCGACGTCGAAAGGAAACATGATATCGATTCTATCGACTTGTTGAAATTGAAACTTATTATTGCTCCGACTTGCTGGTATTTTAATAACGCGCTTGGTTGTCTTCATCATAATAACGCGGCTACCGCCTCTGTCCTTTTCGGGGTGGAACTAAAAGAAAAAAAAAACCATTATTAAGTGGAACTAAAAGAAAAAAAACCATTATTGGGTGCATATACAAGGTGTAACATAATAAACGCAATACCTCTGAAGGGGTCATTGACAATACCCCTTAAGAGGTTTTGCGTTTATTCTGTTACGTACGTTACGTTAAAATTCCTTTAATTTACCTGTACATGTATGTTACCAGAGACATATACTCTTCCATCGTCATCGATATAAACTGTGAAGTCTCCTCCACATTCTACCATAGCAGTTGTTTTAAGTTCTTTTGTTTCAACTTCTGGTGTTTTCGCGTCACTACTTGCAATGTTCGTCTGTGAATCGGTACGTATTTTTATTTCAGTTGGATTCGAAATCAGTTTTCGATCTCCGCTCCCTGTAATATATAATTTTATTTTATTATTATTATTTGAACATGCATTTTCGATACCAGTATCATAGTCTACTGACCTATTTGCCCATCGAAGTTGAGGCCCCAACCGTAGAGGGTGCCAGCGTTGTTGAGTATAAATGAGTGATGCCAACCCGCCGATAACTGAAAATTCAATCTTAATTATTATACCTAATGGACCCGGCAGGCAGAATAAGTAAAAAAAATAAAAATATATTCCTTGCCGCAAGACTTACAGCACGCGTATCATGAGCATTTCTATATCTATTCTATCAAGAATAGACGTTCTTTTTTTACAACTTTTTTTACAACTTTTACATCTCTTCTACCCTAGCACGGAGCGCTGACTGTTGAGCACATAAAACTTTCTTGTATTCAGTTTTAACATCGCCGTGCTTCGGATGGTAGAAATATTTCAACAATCTGTCATGTTATCTATTCTTCCGTCGACAAAACCAGTTTCTATGTAGGTCATGCTACGCGTACTGCTAGTCGTAGAACACGAAATGTAGATAGCTATGCACACATGCCCTACATGTTACCTGAACGATCTCCCCGCGCACGTGCTGCGTGTCCACGCGCTCCGGCAGCAGGTGCGGGTCCGGGGGCGCGGTGCCGTGCGGGGGCGCGGTGCCGTGCGGGGGCGCGGTGCCGTGCGGGGGCGCAGTGCCCGGCGGGGGCGCACTGCCCGGCGGGGGCGCGGGCGCACTGCCCGGCGACTCGGCAGCGCGCCGCGCCGTTGCCGCGCGGACTTGTTGTGGACTAGCTCCCCATATCCATACGTCGCCTTTGCTTGTTAACGCTAACTGTAACATCAAAAGGTGGTTACACTCATATCAGTACTTATGACGTCACAAAGACTATTTCCGCATCTATGCTAAAAAAATGCGAATAACTCTTAAGGAAGGTGCGCTTTACATATTTTGTATGACGCGAATAACTTTTTTATTACGAGTACCATACTACATAATACGGAGCTGTAAATTGCAAATACCGACGAAATTTAGAATTTCGCGGGCTAGCCTGGCGGTTTTGATTTATCTTTAATACTTAACTTTACTTAACTAAATCGTACAAGATAAACAAAGTACTAAATAATAAAAAAAGGATGTTATGCATGGAATCCAATCAATTTAGAATAGCCCAGTCCAGTCAGAAAATCAAAATAAGGGTATAAAACTATTGATGAAGATACAAAGAGTGGTAGATCTCACATTGTGGAAGTAGCCGACGGCGATGGCCTTGGCTGGGTCTTGCAGTCGCACGCGCACGGGTACTGAACTCTTGTGCCTCGCTCCGCTGGCCAGCTGGCCGAACACTCCCGCGCCGCTCGCCCACACCTCGCCATTCTTCATGAGGACCACTGAGTGACAAGCTCCAAGGCCTACGCTCAACACCTGGCAAAAAACGACATATTTTTTTCGTTATTGATTCAAGTAAAAGAACCAAAGAAAACACTTTATACAGAAGTGCAGACTAATTTATATATAAAAAGCAGCACCCATACCTTTCTGCCCTGAAATTTGGTGACCAACTTTGGCGACCACTCGTCATCTATGGTGCCGTGACACAGTTGACCATGGACGCCCCATCTGAACCAAAATAAGACAACAATAAGTTGGTATGTGACTTGGAAGGCCTTGCGAGATATCTCGACATAATAACACGCATGATGTACCTATATTATTTATAGATATCCTGCGTGCGCGCCTCCCACTTCAGAATAATAAATAACACAGAAATCGTCGTTATCTGCTTATGTCAACTGTTGACACGTTGGTAAACAGCTTAGTCCTGGAACCGTCTAAACAACTTCTGCAAGTTTTGTTGCTAATCTAAACTTCGCTTACATTTTCACTAGGTTAGTTAGTCTAATAAATGGAGGCCATACACGCTAAGGCATGAAGGCCAGAAAGTGTATTGGAATAGATCTGTGCAGTTTTTGGAACTTGCGACATGTGGGTCGACTTGCGCTGTGCACCTGCAATGATCTCGATCTTCTGATCCATACAAGACCTGCTGTCTTGTATGGATCAGAATGTTGGGCCACAAAAGGGACGAAGGAAAGGCAGTTGAATTCAGTTGAGATGAGAATGTTGAGGGGGATGTGTGGTGTGACTCGAGAATAAGAAATGAGTATGTAAAAGAAAGTCTGAAAATGAAGCCGGTGACCGAGAAGTTGTGTGGAAATCGGTTGTCATTTTATGGGCATGTGATGCGAAGGAATGAGGCCCATGTTGTGAGGAAAGTTCTGAGTATAAATGTGCAGGGTTACAGGAGTAGAGGGAGATCAAAGTAAAGATGGATGGATTGTGTAAAAGATGATATGGCTGGAAATGAGGTGATTTTTGAGATGACGGCAAATAGAGATGTATGGAAGAAGACATGCTGCGCCGACCCCAAATAAATTGGGATAAGGGCAAAAGGATGTATACCTGCAATGGTGGACCGTATAGTATAAGACTCACCCCCAAGTATAGAGTCGTCCGCCGACATCAATGACGGCGGAGTGGTAGTGTCCGGCAGAGATCGCCGCAAGCGGCGCCGTGAAGTGTCCGGCCACGTGCCGCAAGGCGCCGGCCGCCACCGCGCCCTCGCCCACGCCGCCCACCCACGACGCGCCCACGCCCAGCTGACCGAACGAGTTGTCGCCAGTTGCATATATCTATACCAGATTAATATTGTGAACATCAACAAATCATCATCATAGCATGACGCCTGTTTTCCCCAAAGAGCTAGACAGAGGCGTACCTGTGGTAAACCCACATTTCGCCAATTATGTTTTAATTCCAGAATTATCCTGATGGGTAAACCCAGCAGCTCTTTGCCCTACCCAGTAACCGAACTCAGGATCTAATGCTCAGTAGAATATTTTCATCTTTTAGGGTTCCGTAACAAAATGGCAAAAAAGGAACCCTTATGGTGCACCACAAGAATAATATAATATGGATGACATCCAACATATAAATAGAACAATACCCCATTTTCCGTCAACACAAGCGTATGATGTCTTCCACACGCTACATCGACTACTCTCCCGATGAGCTCAGTATTGATCGGCGTGTTTGTCATCTTTATTTTGGCGTTCCCATCGTCGACAATCCCCCAGTGCGCGAGCCCAGAGCTCACTGTCCTCTTGGGCGTGAACTGGTTCTTCCAAGTCTCAGGAGTTTGTGTCACTTCTAGATGTATCTCTGGACACGGATCCCTCGTGTCTATTATACATGCAATGTGGACGAATGTCGCTATCAATTGCTGTAATCTAGTCGTCTGAAAAGAAGATTTGTTACGGTTAATAATGGCTACATAAACTTGGTCCTTGTATTCTTTGACCAAAAATCAAGCGCGGATAACCGGTGACGGTGCGCGCATTATGAACATTGACACCAAGTTTCAATTACAATACATGAAAAGGCTCGTGAAATGCCTGTCTTTACTTACATAAACGGATGTTATTCCTTGCTTCAAATCACGCATAACTGGACGTAACTGGTCTTGCAATGGGTTTAACCATAAACATAAGCACTGTAACAAAATCAATCATTACTTAGACCATTCTTCTCGTAGCATACAAGGTGGGACATTGACGCGCAAAAAGACGTAAAGTATTAACTTTTTAATTAAAAATCTCATTCGGTTAGATAGAAATCATGATTTTTACAGTTTAAATTAAGACAAACATCAGATAAAGACGTACAAATTTGAAAAGGCCGACGAATAATTTCAACTTTTGGGGGGATCACAATTAGAAGTATTCAACTCACCTTCAAAATCTTAGTATCGAATTTATCACACTTTTCGATGATGTAGTCGAACAACCACTGTCCATTTTTTTCTAACAAAAGAGGTACCAAGCATCTTTCACTCAGCAGGCAGTCGATAGCGCCGCGACAAATATCACTTCGGGATTTCAATGCAGATAGCATCAAGTTGGGGCGCCCTCGATGGACACTGAATACGGGTACCAAGTCCCAAAGGCCCACTGCAGCCGCGAAAGATGACAACTCCAGCAATTCAGCTGGTTTCAATATTGTTAACTTGGCGTCGCTGAAATGGGAAAAAATTTAAAAATTACCTCTAAGGCGCAAACTAAAACCAATCCCCGATGTCTTAAAGTGCAAATGTAAACACGCGACGTCGTTTTATATACTTAAATCTCTTATCTGTGTGTACAAAATTGCCAAAACTTACGGTTCAAATGTGTTTTCAGTACCGGTGCTCATGTTAAGCAATGTAGCGAGCAGTTTAACAGCTATAGCGGAGTCCCCCAAGCTGCCAAGGTTTCCTGTTTGTTTGTACGATGACAACTCGCTAAGTTTACCGAACACGCCCAGACGTGCCACCCATCCGTCTGGCTGACTCTGCAATATATTTACAGTAAATTAGAATAAGAATTATTGCTGTTCAAAAGAACGTGCTGAGCAAAATAAGTCGTATGGTTCAAAGTCGTATTGTTTACAAAGATAAAATTAAACAATTGGGTGGAATGGTTCCTTCGAAACCACTTACAGTCTCAGGGGGGCAGTGTTTGTTATGACCGTGATATCTGCAGATTACGTCACGGATGTCAGTTGGTTTAATCTTGATCGGCTAAAGGCAATAAACGCCTGGACTCATACGATACGAATAGGGTAGTATCCTTAAAAATTCTGATTAATCCGAAAGTTGGATTACTCAAAAATACTGGACACGTATTTTTTCTTTTGTCACGTAAATCAAAAATGACGACGATATAGTGCGTTGAAATTTCGCGTGATTTCACGCCGTGCTACACTTTTAACATAACAGTGACGTCACAAGGCCCTTCTCCTGAACTTTGATGTGCTAATATAATTGTCACTTTTTATTGATTTGAGTAAGCAAAAAAACAGGAGTCCAATATTTTATGGAAATCTTACTGACGGACTGAATAGACTTCCCTATTCATAAAACGTTGGCATTTAAATTTTCGTGTAAGACGAAACGAAAATTTATCTCGAGCATTATATTACGATAACGTTGGTGTGTTGCCCCTAGGTTGCTACCTAGGACGTTCGTGGATAATAACTACATATGTATGTATCAGGATACATATGTATATCTCAGATACCAATGAACCAAGTATTTATTTATTTTATTTTAATAATTTTAGGAAAACTTACAGCTAGTCATTTACAATAGTTCGGGTTTAGATACCATTAAAAAGGCCAATTATAAGTTTTCACAGGTAAGAAAGTAAACATAGTTCACCATCTTGCCGCGCGACAGCAGCATGTCCGCGGCGGCGCGCAGCAGCGCGGGCCGCGCACGTCCCATCTGTGAACACATACCTGTGACAAGGAGTACAAGTACTGCGCCGGCACCATCTTGCCGCGCGACAGCAGCATGTCCGCGGCGGCGCGCAGCAGCGCGGGCCGCGCACGTCCCATCTGTGAACACATACCTGTGACAAGGAGTACAAGTACTGCGCCGGCACCATCTTGCCGCGCGACAGCAGCATGTCCGCGGCGGCGCGCAGCAGCGCGGGCCGCGCACGTCCCATCTGTGAACACATACCTGTGACAAGGAGTACAAGTACTGCGCCGGCACCATCTTGCCGCGCGACAGCAGCATGTCCGCGGCGGCGCGCAGCAGCGCGGGCCGCGCACGTCCCATCTGTGAACACATACCTGTGACAAGGAGTACAAGTACTGCGCCGGCACCATCTTGCCGCGCGACAGCAGCATGTCCGCGGCGGCGCGCAGCAGCGCGGGCCGCGCACGTCCCATCTGTGAACACATACCTGTGACAAGGAGTACAAGTACTGCGCCGGCACCATCTTGCCGCGCGACAGCAGCATGTCCGCGGCGGCGCGCAGCAGCGCGGGCCGCGCACGTCCCATCTGTGAACACATACCTGTGACAAGGAGTACAAGTACTGCGCCGGCACCATCTTGCCGCGCGACAGCAGCATGTCCGCGGCGGCGCGCAGCAGCGCGGGCCGCGCACGTCCCATCTGTGAACACATACCTGTGACAAGGAGTACAAGTACTGCGCCGGCACCATCTTGCCGCGCGACAGCAGCATGTCCGCGGCGGCGCGCAGCAGCGCGGGCCGCGCACGTCCCATCTGTGAACACATACCTGTGACAAGGAGTACAAGTACTGCGCCGGCACCATCTTGCCGCGCGACAGCAGCATGTCCGCGGCGGCGCGCAGCAGCGCGGGCCGCGCACGTCCCATCTGTGAACACATACCTGTGACAAGGAGTACAAGTACTGCGCCGGCACCATCTTGCCGCGCGACAGCAGCATGTCCGCGGCGGCGCGCAGCAGCGCGGGCCGCGCACGTCCCATCTGTGAACACATACCTGTGACAAGGAGTACAAGTACTGCGCCGGCACCATCTTGCCGCGCGACAGCAGCATGTCCGCGGCGGCGCGCAGCAGCGCGGGCCGCGCACGTCCCATCTGTGAACACATACCTGTGACAAGGAGTACAAGTACTGCGCCGGCACCATCTTGCCGCGCGACAGCAGCATGTCCGCGGCGGCGCGCAGCAGCGCGGGCCGCGCACGTCCCATCTGTGAACACATACCTGTGACAAGGAGTACAAGTACTGCGCCGGCACCATCTTGCCGCGCGACAGCAGCATGTCCGCGGCGGCGCGCAGCAGCGCGGGCCGCGCACGTCCCATCTGTGAACACATACCTGTGACAAGGAGTACAAGTACTGCGCCGGCACCATCTTGCCGCGCGACAGCAGCATGTCCGCGGCGGCGCGCAGCAGCGCGGGCCGCGCACGTCCCATCTGTGAACACATACCTGTGACAAGGAGTACAAGTACTGCGCCGGCACCATCTTGCCGCGCGACAGCAGCATGTCCGCGGCGGCGCGCAGCAGCGCGGGCCGCGCACGTCCCATCTGTGAACACATACCTGTGACAAGGAGTACAAGTACTGCGCCGGCACCATCTTGCCGCGCGACAGCAGCATGTCCGCGGCGGCGCGCAGCAGCGCGGGCCGCGCACGTCCCATCTGTGAACACATACCTGTGACAAGGAGTACAAGTACTGCGCCGGCACCATCTTGCCGCGCGACAGCAGCATGTCCGCGGCGGCGCGCAGCAGCGCGGGCAGCGGCGCGCCCAGGGCCGCGCACGACTGCTCCGCGCCCACGCCGCCGCGCATGATCACACCCACCAGCCACTCGCATGCTTCGCTCCTGGGGAGAAGCGTACCAAATTACAGCCTGTACTGTCTTCCTGAATGTGTGAATTTAGACCGCAAGTGAGTGTTGCCCAGTTAACATAAAGGAAACATGTGAATTGAAATGTAAATATTGAGTTTTAGCTCACAGCATAATTGACTGCTTTGATGCAGTTATGACAACTGCAAAAAAATCCCACCAATCATGATATTGTTAGGGTTCTATAAATCAAACGAAGACATCGTTTTATTTTTTAACTAACTAGCCAAGCTTTTTAGAAATCGAGGCAAAACCTTTACAAACAATCTAAGTTATGCTGTCACAATTTAACTTGAAAATGGAAACATGATTTTCCTAGAAAGGTCCCAACAGTACAACCTACCTCTAGTTAGTCTAAAAAATGTATTTTCCACCAAGGTTCCGAAGCCGTGGATACTGATACATACTCTTCACTACATACTATTTGCTAACAATAATATCTTACACAGTATTAAGAATGTAAGCTCCCTTGTTGGTGACTACCAAGCAGGACTCGAGCCCGAAGCGCGGCAGCTGCAGGTCGCACATGAAGGTGGGCTCGCGCCAGCCGCCCGCCGCGCTGGAGGGCTCGCGGCCCGACATCAGGTGAGCTCGCCGCACGTCGCCGATCAGCTCCGCGCGCCATAGCTCTGAGTACTCTCTTTTAGCGCCTAGTAATGCCTCTCCCTGTAATATTCACTATGATAATAATCCTTAACTGATATAGGGTCGTATAAGTAGGTTTAATAGCGAAGAGTTTCGACCAATATCTAGAGAAACTATCGCTAAACAGCTGGATCAAGAGTCAGATGTAGAAGGCGGATATCTTGGACACGGCACGCCTTGTGAGGAGGTTCCTCACTCAGAACCCCAATCACCATTTGCTATACTTCTGAACATTTAATTAGCAAGATCGGACAGGACGGGTACCTTGACAGGATCGACACCTAAGACACTAAAACATGGAAAGGGCTGGTTTTCCGTAAATAAAATAACCTACGAAATAGATGCTGGTATAGTTAAGTACAGTACATAGCCGGTTATTTTATTAATGCACCCCTAAAGGGCATTTTTCAATGTTTTATGTGACATTAATTATCTCAACTCACTGCATCGAATTAAATTAGAAAGAAAATCGAAGAAAACTATTTTTATCCGACTGTGCGACGCAGAAGAGGAGAGCGTTTATACATAATTATTCAAAAAACAATTTTCTCATATAATTTCTTTAACATGTTAAAATAAAAAATACAGGCAAAAAATGATCATTTTAACCATAGTGTTTCTAGTTAATTGAGGTCAAATATAAGAGGCGATTTATAGTTATGGTATGTTAAAGAGAGATGTCACTAAAGCAGGGATAGAGAGACACTGATGTGTCGACATGGATGTGCTCAAGACGGGAAAGTAATCACTAAGAATAGAACTGAATAGGTATAAAATTGTACTGTTAATATAAATACCTGAATAACAGAAAAACTTGCAGAATGCACTTCTAGCTCCTTCTTCCTTAACAGGTAAACCAACCTCTGGGACCATAACCCTTGGATGTATTGACCATCTTTCTTAATATGAGGTCTTAGAGTTCTTGATGGAGTATCTTCTTCAGGGCTTTCTAACTGAAAAGTTGTAAAACTATTTATATAGAAAAATCTACAAAACTGCATATAACAGTGCTATTAAGTTTATTTCAACTAAGACCAATTGCTGAAATTACTTACAATCAGAGTTCCTTCATTTAATTCAAATGCAGTGAGAAAATGTCTTCCATTCACATACTGTGCTGTCAGTGCCCAGTTGTTAGAGCCTTTGCGAAATAATGGCAAATACTCTGTAGGTTTCAAAACATACTCCACAGTTTGTCCTTTACTGTCATCTAAAAAAAACAAAAAACCGATCTCTCTCTGAAAAACCACTCCAAAACAGTATAAAATATATTACTGAAGAAGTTACAGCAGATAAATGAATTTAGATAGTAACTTTGGTGTATTTAGTTATACATTATTATAGAGAGAGAAATAATATGATGAGATTTTGTCTAGCAAAACAAAAGTAGAAAAAAATCCTTACCTTTAGAACCACCCTGTATAAAGAAAGTAATTTTATCCTTAGATAATTGCTTGATGTAAGACATGAAGCCGTCCCTTTTGTCCTTATCATTTTGTGCTCGTGTTTGCTGCAGCCAGTTGTAGCCAAAAGACCGGTGCTCCAAAACTAGCTTACATTGTTGTGACTGGCTTACAGATATCTGGAATCAATAGTTAAATAATTATAACATCATTGCTCAAAGTAGCCCAGGAGCACAGATTAGAAAGATAGACCTTTGCCAACTGGCAAACAGATACTCACAAAAAAAAAAAAACCTATTTATGTAAGCATTTAAAATTATTATGTAACCACTGTCTGCATTAAACTCTTGTACAGACGCCAGCACATCAAGCTACCCCAAACTGTCAGATTTTCCCAATTCAACATGAACCTTACTCTCTCATAATTAAGTTAAAAACCTATCAAAGAAATTCAACACATTGGGCTAGCATGATGTGCTGCCTTCTATACTTATTGTACTATATTCATCAGCATCATCATTTCACTACTAGCAAATATTAAATACAAGTAGGAAGTACCCTTCATAAATTTTTCTAATTACCCTTACTTAATATGTTATGTTACATAACTTTTATTTATATTTTTGGAGAGCCTGCAGTTATATTTATATAACTGCCACAAGGGACATTTGAAAGTTAATCTATGCATGCATTGGTTGGTTTTCATTTATTGAATCAAGTGAAATATGCTACAATAAAATTGTTACACAATAGAATGACCTACAAGACATGTTTCAATGTAAATAGACATCCAACTTAACTTTATTATTACTAAGCTGCCAAGTTCAATGCACTCTTTCTACAAGCAACATATTTATGTTTTAAATTGATACTTACCAAAAGTGTTAATAAATCCAGTGAATCGTCGAAACAGATTTGTAAATCCGTTATTTCTCCTGGCACTTTACACTCTCCCACAATACTTTGTGAGTCCAGAGAATAAAATGTAATTGTTCCCGTCTGAAATTAGGGCAATTTATGAGCATAAATCCAGCATTATTTATTTAATTTTACAATATAAAATTAAAACAAAGATTTACTTGTAATGCTTTTAAACAAACTATAGCTAGACTCATTCAAGGTGGTACACAAAGGTTGGCTTAAAATTTGTTTGTTTGCTTTATGCAATTAGCTGCTAATAATTCATTCAACACATAGTAGCACTTAATGCCTGTTTGACATGTTCTTTTTGTAATTCATTTTCTATCTAGGAATTGGGTGTCAGTGAATTATTATTTCAATTTTAATGATACCAAAAAAATCTTATTACTGAATACACACAAAATTAACATAACAATGATTTATATTATAACATGTACATAAAATGTGCAGCAAAAAAAACATAATCATTTCTTTAATGGCATTTTTGCAATATGCAATACCTGTAATAATTGGATAACCATCACACATAGCTTTGATAGGAACCCAGTAGAATGAAGACGCTATATAATATTACTGTCTAATACAGCAAAATATTGAGTGAAAAAATTGTTGTAGACATAAGATTAATTCTTATTAAAACATATTATAATAACAATACCTTTGATCCAATAATTAGAACATTCTCTGATTCTTTAGTTAGCCAACATACCAGAGATGTTGGTTTTAATATATGTCCTAGTGGCAAAACAGTAACTCTTGAGAGTGACCATTTGTAATCAAACATATTCTGAGGGATAAACAATGGTAAAAATGGCACTAACAGGACCTTCTGTTCACTAACAATGATCACCCATGTTCCACTTGGTTCGAAACACATACAATAAATAGGATTATCCAGAAAATCCCAGTCATAATTTTTCTCAAATCGTTCTGACTGAGAATCAATATAAATAAAAATTAATTCTTTATCACTTGTAAAGGCAAAGAACTTTTTATGCCCCACTTCGTAAAAACTGTACGCAGTAATATCCAGATGTAGCAATACATCTAATTTAAATAGACCCGAAAAATCCAAATTTTCACTTGGCTGGGCCATTTTTACTAAAATAATTACTTCTCATCCAACCAATACAAAAAAATAAATCCAGTGAGTATGAGTGATGTTTTTTTCCCTTGTTTGTGTCCGTCACAGTCACTGTCAAATTGACAGTAACACAGCAAGTACCAAATAGTTGTCAACTGTGAATATAGCTATAATAGTAGGTACTGGGATAAGGGCAAGAGGATGATGATGATGAGTACTAGTTTGTCTGTGGTGAATAATAATAATGATAATTTATTTTAGACCTATATTTAATATTCTAAGTTCAGACTATGTCCATAATAATTACAACTAGCGTAATAAAATTTGAGCACGAATGTTTTCATGATATTTGAGCTCTATGTATCCGCAATGACCTCAAGGATGCTGTTAGTGCTACCCCAGACTTTGCTTAATAACGACGCACCCTGCTTGCCCAAGATGGCATAAAAGCCATCTACCCTGGTTTCCGCAAACATACCGTAAACGTATGAGGCAATACAAAAGAGGGCAGCCCTAACAACATCCTAATCCATTGTTATATTGGACACATAGGTCACGAAGCGGTCTCTGCTTAAACTTGAACCACAGACTGCACGTGTAGAAAGTCTGACAGAAGGCTCTTAATAGTGTGACTTTAACTTGGTCGCTACAACGTGCAAACCTGTGGGCCAACCGCCAATGCCCTACGTTACCTTTCTATGTCCCCTTGGTTGTCAAGGCCTTCAGTAACGTAATGACCGAGGTTTTTGAACTGTTGAAAACGCTTCAGCTCGGTACCATTCAGTTTCACTTTCACTTACCATTGGCCACGAAGACCATGTACTCACTCTACTTAGAATTGCATATTAAACCATGCTTATGGGTATATGTGTCACATAAGGCTAGCAATTGTCTCATTGCACCTACAGTAAACTTTGCACGAGTGAATGCCGAAAGTCGGAGCAGACCGGAAGAAGCACGCAACCAAGATCTATGTACTTGTTCACGTTGACTCGCGGGCGCGGTGGCGGGCGCGGTCACGAAATATCAAACATATAGCGTAATATCTAAGTGTTCACGTACGAAACGCACGTGCGGTGTAAGTATAATCACCGGCAAATAAGATGGCAAAAGTCGTTAGATGCGCACAAGTCGTTTTTTAGGTGTCTTTGGTGGTCAAGCGGGACGCGGGGTATGAGGTAGCGTCGATCCGAGCGCGCGATTGGTGCATCAGTCGACCCTTGCCTCCCGCACCGCGCCTTCGTCCCGTTCACTCCCGATTACATTTCAGTGCACGAAAATTGAACCCTTTGTTTTTGTTGTGTTAAACTTAAGTGTTGTTATTGTTTTTAAATTTAGGATAGAGTTCCTGAAAAGGCATAGCATACGAGGAAAGTATGCTCAAACCAGAGTTATACAAATTAATAAAATTGGAAAAAGAACAATTTAAAACATACAGCATTGACCAAACACTTGCAGAACACAACCATAGTGTTCTGCGATTGCGACTTTCAATATGATGCCAAGGGTAGTTTTATTAACGGATAGTGACGACGACTAGTTATTTTTTTTATTTTTTATATAAACTTTTTTGAATTTTAAATGCACGTTATTTATAACTCCTAATAAACTTGAATTCCTCTCCCTTCTTTAACTTTGTTCTATACAGACATGATTAAATATAAATGATGGCAATAACAATAGAATAATGACGATCAATAAAAGTTACCACTTTTTTGTGCCACTAAGTGTACGATGCGCGAACTTACCCCCACTACGCCAAAATCTTGCCATCTTATTTGCCGGTGACTTTTTTTATAGCGGGCAAGCTAGCGACTGGCGCGCGCGCGCCGCTCGCGTCAATATCAAACGCGTGAGATGTTTGTGTGTGTTCACGTCGAACTAGCGGCGGAGCGCGCGATTCACTCGCGACGTCAGGTAAGTTCAACCAGTATGAACTTGTCGCTAGAAACGTTAGCGCGTCTTCATCATGTCTTTCAATACAGAAGAGTTTATTAGTGCTGTTCAGATCGTCGTCCATGGTTACAATCTCTGACAACACGTCACACCCGCGCAAACGCCTGGCGGCCAATGTGAACACGATCCCGCCACGTCTTCGCGACCGCACCCGCCACCGCGCCCGCGCGTTCCAACGTGAACAAGTACTATGGCTTCAAAGCTGGAGAGACCGCTGAAATTTCAGAACATATATTCTGATTTTCAAGAATACACTCTTTAACTTCTGCTGTCATTTCTCCAATCTGCGTTGAATCTCAGGTCCATCGTCATCACAAGACAATGTCTTCGTAAATATGATGCACCAGGGTACTTCTTCGTGCATGTCCGAAGGGCTTAAAGCCGACCCTTAGTGCAATCCTACAGCCACACTGAACTTGTCGGTGTTGCCAGCAGATGACCAAACATAATGTATTTGATTGGCTGTACATTGCACTAATTAACTCAACATACTTCCCAGGCACACCTTTCTCATTCAATGCCCACCACAGCACCTCCTGGCCTCCCAAAGAACTCTATCATACGCTTTTTCTATATCAATGACCAGCATGTGCAAGTTCTTATGTGCACGTCTGTACTCCTCGCACAACTTGCGGAGTCCAAAAGTGGCGTACATTCTTCGTGAAATTGACATAAGCCCAAACTGATTTTGGGTAATTTCACTCTCTTCGCAATCTTTTTTCTATCACCTTCTCCCATACTTTCATATTATGTGACAGGAGCTTTATCCCTCGATAGGGTCGATCCCTTGCAGTCCTGTATATTCCCTTCATTCTTGAAGATGAGCACTAGTAAACTATTGCATCTTATGGGGTCAGTTCCTCATGCAACTACTTATTGAAGAATTAATTGTACTCAACTCAACAACCTTCAAAATTACTGTATAAGGACGTTTTCAACGTTCATTGACAATAAAGTTAAGAATTCCACGTTTTATGTATGTTCTACGCTCTTCCCCTTTATAATAATAATAATAATTCATTTATTTCAGATTAAAATCCATAATGTCCACAATAAAAAAAAAAATAATAATAATAAAACAATCAAATAAAAATTAATTACAAATTAAACACAAACAAATTAAATTAAAAATAAATACAGATAGACACACAGAATACACAAATACACATGAAAACAATTTCTGACAAATCAATACAGACAATACACTACAATAATAACATACAATTCCCATTATGGAAGCAGCCACAACTCTTGGAAAAAATTGATGAAACTGTCAATGCGTCGAAGCAGACGATTGCCTCGGACACCATGGCTTATCCTGCAGTAAGAGTGCAGGTCGTATAGCCCGTCACGCCAGTATTAATGACATCATCCGTTGTGCTCTTGCTACCGCCGGGGTACCAGCTATTTTAGAACCCAGTGGCTTGGCACGCCACGATGGTAAGAAACCAGATGGAAAGACCATAATACCTTGGAAGATGGGTAGGCCTTTGGTGTGGGATGCAACATGTGTCGATACCCTTGCGCCATCCCATCTTCCTAGTACGGTGGACTGTGCAGGTGCGGCTGCTGCAGGTGCAGAAAACCTCAAACGGAGAAAATACAACAACCTAACTGGAAGTTATATGTTTGAGCCGTTTGGGGTTGAAACACTAGGGCCATGGGGTCCGTGTGCCCATTTAGTTTTTAGAGAAATCGTGAAGCGTTTGGTTGACTCTTCACGTGACCAGAGGGCTGGCCTTTTTTTGGCCAAAGAATTAGCATTGCCATTCAACGTCTCAATGCTGCCATCCTTCTGGGCACTTTTCCCGTTAAATGCGATGCGGATGAATTTTTCGATGTTTGTGCGATTATTTATTTTATTTTATTTCTTCATATATTCATAATTGTACCATTTTAAAGAAATAAAACGATATATTTATACTCAACATCACGGGATATCACTATTACGTCAATCATTATAATTATCTTTTCGTCAGAGTACTACTTATTAGTCTGTGCTTGTCAGTGTCAGCATGTGACATTTATGTCATATATTTTGATTCTAGCAATTTTCATTTTGCCTGAAATATTTATAGTAATCTGTGAATTTGCCATAAGACAGGACATGGATAGGACAAAGGCGCAATATTTAATTTAAAATTCAATAGTTTTTTGTTGCCTCCATGATTTCCAGGTAAACCCTAGCTCATGATTAAAAACTATTTCTAAAACTGATAAATGACCGTTACGTACACACTCTATTTTAATACTTAAACAGCAGTAAAATTATTTTTCTATAATTAATTATAGAAAAATAATTTCATCATTTTCAGGATCTTCGTCTATATTTGTCTTCTATTGCAGGTTGTAGCATGTTATCTATCCGCTGTGCAGTTTCTATGTGTATAATACAACAGGGAACTCCATTTAAATTACAAATGAGGAAAGAATCAATATTAAACCGAGGTGTGAAATTCCTCTTTAAGAAAAACCTATTATTGACAAACAGTATAACATCCGGAATATTCATGGCTGTTGGTGATCTAGTACAGCAAGAATTTGAATTTCAAACAAAAGTTTTACCACACAGATATGACTGGGCAAGATCAGGTTGTTATATTTTTAAATAATATTTTAATGTTCAATATTGTGTCTAATTACATTCTTGATACAGTGCCATAGCAAACATTCCTCTTTAGAAGCGGAAGTCTTATAAACTATCTTCATACTAAAATATAATACAGTAGGTAACTTCACTTATATATTTCTATACTGCACTTAATCAGGCTTTCAGTGCCCTTTATAGTATATCATTATAATTTTGTTTTTCTTTATTATTCAGGGGTTTTTATCCACACAGATATGTCAACCCCTTTGTACCTTAATATTTCTTTTTTTAGCTTGGTTGGTAAAGTATATTGCATAAGATTGACTATATTTTTGTTCACTGTATTGTAGATTTGAGAAGAACAGTTTTATCCTTGTAATTGGCTTGATTTTTTTTACAATTCCAACTAGTGTTCGTTACGCTATTTCCCCTTAATACTCAACCAATCATCATGAAACCTTTCAGATAAGGGAAGAGGGGATACCCATTTAACCTCCGAAATAGTACCTATGTTTAAAAAAAAAATACTTTTACCATAAAACAATGAAATTATAAAATAGGAATGTAAACATTAATCACAGATTTATGATAAGTGAAATCTTAATGATTTTTATAATATTACCTATACCAATAATACCAATAATAAAAATATTTTTTTATTATTGATGAGTCCTAATAAATTTAATACAATTTATTCGTCTAAAAACTACAGATGAAACGGATAACCGGTATCCAGTGCTTAAATGCTCCGGCCGAATACCGCATAACTAGCACCTTAGTAATCATACTGCACTAAGGGCAAATTATGGTGAAGGAATACTAATTTATGTATGCATTAAGAGATAGCAAGTGGTTTCGCTTGTTTTCGTAAATAAAGCGAGCTTCAGAAAAAAGTCTGTCGCTGCACACACACACTTCTGCAAGGCGCTGAAAGATAGATTTTGGCAAACTTTGATAAGGGGCATTGTTGAAACTCAAACGATCACGCACGTGTCTGCACCGTCGGATTATGACGTAAATCTAAATTATATGACAGCTCTCACTGCTTTATGCGAGAAATTTGAAAAATTACTAGACTCACGCCTTTTTCCCATGGAGGTAGGCGGAAGATACAGAACGCCATCTGCTACGATCCTTACATACTCCTTTTGCTTCGTCTAGAATAGTCTAGATGTAGAGGGATTTTTTTTGTGTTACTTAATTAGGTGAATTTTATTAAAATTAAAAAGCAATATTTTCAACATCCCTACTGTCTAAAATGTGTTTATTTTGTGCATAAACCATTACGGAAATTAATAAAGTACGGCTACTTATTTTGCAAGGTATGTAATTACGTTTTGTAAAAAACTTGTTATTCTAAAAAAGAAATTGGAAGTCACGATTTAATATCTAATAGTAACTACCTATTGTAAGGCAGCTTTCCAAGCTGAAGCAGGCCTTCGAGGGAAAATGAGTACCTACCTACCTGAAATCTTTAAAAGTTTTTAGATTTTTTAAAGTTAGTAAAAAAGCAATGTTAATGTTGACGACACGGTTGGCGCGGTGGTTGAGCCATCGGCTGCTGCGCCGCGTGTTGTGGGTTCGATCCCCACACGGAACAAATATTTGTATGGCCTACAGGTAGTTGTTCCGGGTCTGGCTGTTTGTGTATGTGAGTTTAAATGTTTATAAACGCACCCACGATACAGGAGAAATTCCTAGTGTGGGGCAACGTTTTTCTTAAAAAAAATAAAAAAAAAAAAAACAAAAAAATAAATAAAATGAAAAGTCATTTGCTTCAACAGTACTTAGTATTTTTAAATTAGTGTGAAACTATGTATGTATTTAAAATTATAAAAATATTCCAGACCCTAACAACAATCCCCTCAACAACATTTGATATGACCGCACGGTTACGGTACACTTAGCAAACTTTTTCTCAATGTCCCCCCATATTCAAAACTAATTTATTTACGGTTTACGTTCATGTTGAATGTGACAGGCAGACGGACAGACACATAAGTGATCCTATAAGGATTCCGTATTTCCGAACTCTAAATGGTAGCATCAGTAGGTACTTGTATTTAAGGCAGGTTCTTCCCCTACAAGTCCCGCTTCAACTTTCCATCCGTTATAATGCATGCAACCATTTGTTTCAGTTCGAATGTTTACGGTGGGAGTGGCGATGGGCCCTATGCATCACTATTATTATATTAATTTAGACAAAATGTTACCAAAAGCTGACCTCAAAACAGTGATTACAAAAATATTATGTGACCAAGCAATTGCTTCACCATTAACTCTTATATGTTTTTTCTTTGCCATGGGAACTCTAGAACAAAAATCATTCCCAGATATTATATCAGAAATAAAAAAAAAGCTATTATATGCGTACATGGTAAGTTATCTGATTCAACACTTTTACATAAAACTTGTAATGTTGCTTTATTCCCGATTTCTGAATCGAGAATCAACACAGAAATTAGATAATAAATTGCCAAACATATATGTCAACTACCTACTCTAATATTATTGTCAACAGCCAATCAGATTACTTTTTTTTTCCCTCAGCCAATATTGCCTCACTGCTGGGCTAAGGCCTCCCCCATAGCCTTCCAGTCCTCTCTCTGTACGTTTTTCTCCGGCTAATCTTTTGCAAACGCGATTTAGTCGTCACGCCAGCGTTTTCTAGGCCTCCCTCGGCGACGACGCCTGTCTTCTGGCACTCACTGCGTGACGACTACTTCAATTTATTTTGATTTTCGTTTCTAAAACCGGGTGCTATTCTTGTGTGTTTAATGACTGATTATTATTTCTTTGTTTCAGGGTGATTGTATGTATTGGCCACCAGTGCAATTTATCAATTTCTATTTTTTACCAACACAGTACAGGGTTATATACATAAATGGAGCAACTATGGTGTTTAACATCTTTCTATCATTTGTGAAACATTATGATCAACGGAAATGATCTTCAGTTTGTGGTTTTGTTGTTATATTTATAATGTAGGTATTAATAGATATTTGTTTTTAGAGAAATATTACTTAATTTGGAAGAATTTAATCATTTATAGTAAGACAACTGTTAACTTGAGCTTTCCATAGTCGTAGTTGGAGAACTCGTTATCAAATAAATAATAGCTATACCTAATGTAAATGTCACCAGATACACACCGTAAATTTATATAACAAATCTCGCGAGATTATAAGCTGTCGATGATTTGAATTCTGAACAACCATATATTTACATTGGCAGTGCGTTCCGAATACTATAATACAGTACCTACGGTAAAACCGAATGGGATTGACGCCTTTCGGTGCTGAGAGTGCGACAACACACGCTAATGGACCGGGTGTTCACTGTTTTCCCTGTTTGCTTGTAATGGAACACACTTTGCACATCCAAATTCGATAGTTTATAATCATGCGTTTCTTCCAGTGTTTAAAATGTTTGGATGTGCTCGTCAAATTGCTTTGTGAAACAGTCTGGGGTAGTCTGCAAGCCAAAACCAAACATAGTTTCACATATAATTGCAAGAAGAGCTTGATTGAGCCCCAAACAATATATAGTAAAGTTTACAGTTGTTTTCCTATAGACGCTGCTTAGTTAAGTATAAGACAATAAATGAGGTTCATTGTAGTTGAGAAGAAACTCTAACCCTACGCACTCTGATCAACAAACTGTAAAATTATTTACCGTAAAACGGCATTAGATTAAATAATTTTAAAATAAAAACACACAAGTACTTATATTTTATACCATTGTAAAATTTAGAACAAATAAAAACAGTGAACGACTCTTTTGTATATATATTTATGACTAAATAACGATACCTACTGTAATCAAAAATTATATATAGTTCAAAAACGAAATTTAAAACCGTGAAACAAATTGATATTAGACATAAGCTTGCCTTGATAACACGTAATTATATGATTGTCATTCTAAGTCAACTCTATCTAGAACGTATTTTCAACTAACAATGTTGTTTTGTCGACTCTGAACTGAACTAGGTAATTGTAACAGCGAACACATTGGAAAATATAGCCTAACGACCTTGAATTCTCAGTGAGAGAATAAATATTTGCCTGCGTTCATTTTACGGGCAAATTTAAATAATCATCAAATAGCCCAACTCGTTAAACCAGTACATTTTTCCTCACTTAAAATAGATAGGTATGCTGAACAATAGCAAATTAACAACCAATCGAAACACATCGATAATGGTTGTGAAGGTCAGATACATCTGCTTCCTAGAAAAAAATAAAAATGTTTACTCGTTATTTGTCCACATCTTGTAATATTTAAGGAGTGGATAGATAGGTAGGTATGTTAAAATTTGCATTACAAAATACAAGTTTTCCCCACGCTAGCAAAATGTTTGATAAGAACATTTCACGAGGACTATAAAGTAATTAGTTTACAAATTGTCTCGCAATGTTTTTACAACTATGTGAAAACTTGCTTTTGATATTTACGTTGAGGTCAACTCTTATTTAAAATACTTAGGTACCTACGAGGTTGCAAGAATTAACCTATTACAACACCGTATGTAAGATTTTATTAAAAGGGGATCTCGACGCAGAAGTTAACCAGAGAATGTGTCCTGCAGCAGCAGCTTTTGGCAAATTGCAACCTAAGGTTTTCAGTTCGCAAGATCTGAAACTGTCTACCAAAATATCAGTGTACATGGCAATAATTCTACCAAATTTTCTGTACTCGTCAGAAACGTGGTGTCTCTATCGTAGACGTATACGGACCTTGGACAAATTTCATCTTAAATGCTTCCGAAGCATCATGAACATCAGATGGTCGGACCGTATTATCCTATTCTGAACTCCAAAAAGGTAAACGGAAACGTGGCGGACACTTTTTACGTTTCAAGGATGTTCAGAATAGACACTTCAAAAGATGCGAAATTGACCCCCTATTATGGGAAAAGCTGGCACAAAATCGGCCCAAGTGGAGGTGTCGTGTGCATCGACGGGTCAACACCTTTGAAGAGAGAAGAATGTCGCACTTAGATAATAAGCGTGATGACCTTGAAGCTAGGCCACCTGCAAGTAGGTATAACTTACAATATAGTAAATGGTGTTCTGACATGTCCGTTCTGTGCTTGGAGTTTTTTAATGTTAATATGCTAGCCACATGAGAGCAGCACACCAAAGCTCTCAACAACCACCCTAGGAAGCCATCGAATGCAGTCGCTGTGGCCGAAATCGGCTAGATAGAATCATCATAAGTTTTTAGGGTTTCGTTAGACAAATTCGAAACGGAAACTCCAAAAAGGTGTTTCTTATTCACCGCTAAACATTTGTCTGCAGAAACATAACTTTCTTTATCAGTGTATTTGAGAAATATACGACATAAAGTTTATTTTTAAAATCGGCAAAATCAGTAGATACAGTGCATGCGTTAATATATATCCCGACCACGGAACTCTAAGGCTGCCACCAGAGCGGAGCGAGGCTGCGGAGCGGAGCAACGGAGAAATTTTAACCAATAGGATTGCATAAAGTCTCCGCTTCCCTCCAGTGGGCAGGGACTATTGGTTAATATTTCTCCGTAGTCTCGTTCCGCTCCGGTGTACAAGCAGCCTTGATTGTCAATACGCACTAGGCCAGTTTGTTGGTTTGTTTAAATAAAAATTTTGTGGCGCGCAATGAAGAGTAAGTATATTATCTTATCACATATTCACCGTGTAAAGCTAATATAATGGGGACAACCTCTGACGTGCAAACGCAAATGTTGGTAAGGTAATTGCTCACACGTGTGTACCGATAAAAGTGGATAAACTGGCGCACAACTTATGAGAACTCTTGTGACTCAAAATGCCCCATCGTTCGGGCATGCTCTTACCTGTGTGAAGTGAATTAAATCACTAATGAAATAGGTAAGCCGTTCCTAAATTAAGTTTCAAAATGCTGAAGGTATCAACACCATTAGCATTTTTACCGCATCTCCGGATTTAGATACACTTACGATTTCTGACAAATCGTAAGCGTAATAATATGTTGCTTTATTAGGTACATATTATTTATTTCAAACTTTAAATTATAAAAGACAATATCCTTATTTATATCGCTATATGAACATCATACAACACCTAGTGACGTAAG
This sequence comes from Phlogophora meticulosa, assembly GCA_905147745.2. Classification (NCBI taxonomy): domain Eukaryota; kingdom Metazoa; phylum Arthropoda; class Insecta; order Lepidoptera; family Noctuidae; genus Phlogophora; species Phlogophora meticulosa. Next base: position 11,480,891 of record LR990520.1, on the reverse strand, counting down.
TTATGTACGTTAACCCCAGCACATAGTCCAGTCATCTTTTCTCGTTTGTAATTTGACAATGATGCGATATAGTGCTAAAGCTGGTCCTAGAGGGAGTCCCAAACCTCTAACTATATCGGCACGCCGCGCCATGCCCAACGCTTGACCATCGAATTCCTGAAAATATAGTTTCTTATAATGTGTAATCCAATTGATGTGACGGCACGGTTGGCGCAGTAGCTGAGCGATTGGCTGCTTCGCTGCGTGTCGCAGATTCGATTCTCACACAGAACAAATATTTGTATGGCCTACAGGTATACAGCTAGTTCTTTCGGGTCTGGCTGTTTGTGTATGTGAGTTTAAACGTTTGTAAACGAACCCGTTTTCCTTTTCAAAACGCATCCTATCCAAAATCATGGCACAGAATATAAAAGATGCAGGCCGATGATTCTGACACTAAACTAATATTACTATATTTATCTTTAAGAAGGTAGTAATAAAAAAATAAAATAAAAATAATGTAGGTACTATCTTATTGCTACTTAACTTAAGTTAGGATATTTATTTATTGTTATTACCTGTTCTTTAAGAATTGGAGCAGCTTCGGGCAAGTACTTTGAAAAATATTCAAAGGTTTCATCAGTTGACCAATTAGTTATATCTGGTATACTTGGATCAATGGGCAAGTCCTCTAGTTTTGAAGGAGCCCTGTCGAGTTCATGCGGTTTCAGGAATGGGTCCACAGAAGGCGAACTGTTAGCATTATATTCCATACTACGACGTATAGCAGGGGATCCTACTACAGCGGGTCGAGATTCCAGGCAATTATTACATTCCCATTGGTCCCAAGCTTTCAGTCTTTCTGGTATCCGTGGACTATGGCAAAGGGCATGATAAGCATCGGAACAAATACTACACACCGTTAAAATACCCTGTAACAAAAATATTGGGTAAATACTTTCTCTATACTAATATGAAGAGATAAAATTTGTTTGTAAGTTTTCATCTAGGGGGTAATCTCCGGCACTAATGATCCAATTCTATTTATTTTTCACCGTTAGAAAGCAGTGCTAGTTTAAATATACCTAGAGATAATCGATGAAAAGATTATGTAATACTTACAGCGTCATTGGTTTCACAGCATACCACACAAGTTTTACAATGTGGACATTGCCAAGTGTTGTCAGGTCGAGGCTTTAGAATACCAGACCCAGATTGGAGACAACTTAAATGTGCCTTGTTGTTGCAATCTCGACATTCAACTAGTCTGTCATTAGACCCGCGAGGTTTTTGCACAAGGCAAACTGAACATACCCCCCCTGATGTTTCATGTGGTAAAGAATCTTCTTGTTCCATTTCATCGCCACTCCCATCAAGAGATAATTGGCTTTCAGATAGTGGTGTTCCCTCAACATCCGACTTTTGGAGTCCAGCAGAAATAAGTCTTTTTTTAATTGTACTTTTATTCAGGGACCCTACTGGGCGACCTCTTTTCCGTTTGCTTGGTACATTGTTATCAGATGGGTCGAACACTTTTTTAGCCATTTTACGTCTTTCGCCGACTCGCACGGCAGCATTTCGAGAGGTGCTCCCGCTAAGTCCATTGCTAGATGATCCACCACCACGTTTCTTTGGCCTACCTCGCATTCTTTGAGGCGAAGACCTGCATGAAGAATTTGCTGATGAAGTCATCTGGAATAAGGAGCAATAAGTTAATTATTTATTTATCTCAATGAAATTTAAAACACATTTTTGGCAGCTAAAAGTCATCCACAATAAAAAAAAAACTGATATGTCTACCTAGGCCAATCATATACAAAAAGTACGAAATACGAAAATTTGCTTGTCTATAGTATCACCTGTTTTTAGAAAAATTAACTTTCATGTAAAAAGAAAATGAGGCACTTGGACAGTGACACATCTTTGAAAGGTATGCGTATGGTTGACTGGTAGAAAATGCCTATGGCATTAAGTCCGCCTCTGTACATTGGTGTGCTTAAAGTATTAACACGTTGAACGCCAAATGACCGACAAGCAACACATTTTCTATTGTGTCTCGTTGTTTGGCAGTCAAGGTGTTAAATAAATAGATACATAGAGATAAATGCTGAAAGAAACTGGGACAAATTTTAAGGAAAATGAAAGATAGATCAAAAACTAACAAAAAATACCAGTCAAGTGCAAGTTAAACTCGTGTAGAGGGGGTTCTGTACGACGAATATGCTATCTACCATTTTTTTCTAAATCGAGAAACAAGCTTAACATTGATATGTTCCAACCTAAAATGTAAGTTTGTACTCACAAAAAATCATTTAAAGGTATACCCAAACCATCTTTAATCTAGGTGTACAGATACCTCTGCCTAACCCTACAGGAAAAACAAGAGTCATGATGTCTTATTTTCTAGTATATAATTTTTAATCCTAAATTTGTCCAGTTTGTTCAATTGAAAAGTGTGTTTGTTTTTTAATGTACTTTATAGAAGCCGTTGCTGATTTTAGGATATCAAAATAATAATTTAAATGGAGTTGGGTGATCAAGGGATACTAAGAAGTCACCTTTGATCACCCAGGTGTTGTGCATGTTATGCTTAAGTGGGGCAGATTGCTTGCTTTAGAGCTACTACACCCACCAGTAAATATTAAATGCCTAAACAGATGGATTTTACTGGATATGGTTCAATTAATGAAATGTTGCCTAAAACTTCAAGACCCAGGAACACATCTGATTATGGCTAGAAAGCCAATTGCTGATTAAAAAGGAACAAAAAATAATAATATGCCCATTAGTTTTACACTTGTGTTAAAAGTCTGTAACAATACTTCTTTGTTGACAGAAAGTATAGTATGCCACCTGATATAATTCTTACCTCCTTCTAGGTAAATATTACAGGCATAGTAAAACAATGTCTGCCCTAACAAGCACAGTTATTTTTAGTTATCTGCAGCTAACTTAACTTAACTCTTAACAAATAAAGGGAATTGTGCAGTCTCATTTATATATAACTTATAAATTGGTTATCATTTTTGTCTACCACGGCATTGAACCTTTGGTGAGCAAGTCTGATTAGCTATTTGCCAGTTTTTTATAATAAGTTGAAGTACTTTTACAAATATTAAGATAGATAAGTACATAAATGTGTAGACACAGAAGTCAGAAAATGGATTTAAATTAAATCTATGTTATAAAAAGTGTTCTATAACATAGATTTAATTTAAATGATGTCTGTGTCTTAACAAGTGTGATAAGTCATGAAGATGTGTAAACTAGGGCTATTTATACACCAATCCAAAACCATAAACAATCTTAAAGTTTTGTTTCTAACAACAATTGAAATAGTTTAGACATTGAACTAAAATAAAACATACCTTTGTATTATTAAAATCAGCGTTGTACTCAAATTTGAAGCTATCTGAGCTATCACCATCATGATCAGCAGGGCCCAATGCCAAGTTACCATTTTGTAATTTAACTAAACTTCCTGATGATAATTCCTTGTTGACAATAGTTTCCAGTTGTTTCTTGGTATACCTTGTTCCCTGCGAACCTGCTGCTGACACAAGATCATCAAAAGCAATGCCATTTTCCAAATAGCTCTGATCCTGATAAATAAGTGTAGCAATTGCAGAAGTTATCACTCTTCGCTCACTTGTTGCAACTGATGAAGACATTTCTAAAAACAAAAGAAGCAAATTAAACGTGTTACTGAGTTTAATTTATTTTAAAATCCACAATTGTATGATGTGGCCATGGACAGAAGTGACTGGACACTTATTGGAATATTTTGCTCTCATAAAATATGAGAAACTTAATAAGCTGAATAGAGTCATACATGTTCAACTCACTGTTGTTTTGATTTGATTTTTTTCGCCACTTTGCAGCGTTCCTATAGCTTACATTATCTTTATAATCAACTTTAAAAATACTTTTTTCCTTCAAGCAACGTTTGAGATCTGCTTTAGTGTCTTTAGGCAGAACTTTGTAACACTTTAACATAAACTTGCAAATTCTATTTATATCAGGGCGTGATTTACGTGAACGCAAGTGATCAATAGCGGCCAAAATCTGATTTTTATACTTTATCTCTGACATTTCTGGAAAATAAAAAAAAATAAAACAGGTAAGTAGTAGGAAAAATAATAAGTAGAGGGACATAAAAAAATAAAATAAAACAAAAATGAATACAATTGGTGGTAGCAGTGAAAAACTTATTCCAAAAAAATCAAAACTCATATGAACGGGATAAGGAAAGTATTTTTACTGAGTGTTTGAAAACTTTACCTGAACAAAATCATGCCGGCGAATTTCGAACCAAGCATACAGCTTCCTTTGATTGCAATAACAAATTGAGATCAAACTGCCTATCACGTAACTTTAAAGGTTCAGTTGATTGAAGCAAGCAAACCTTTTTATTTATGTTTTCTCGCTTTTACGCTTACTATCCAAATAATTACTGACCCACTCACACAGTTACACTCATATCAGTCGTAATACTACATAGACGTCAGATAGTGACAGACACACAGCGTACAGAGCATAAAGTGCCTGATACACGTTTGCTAACCGTGTCCCCAACCCCGACAGAGGTGAGTGACCATGGTTCGCGACCAAAACTGTTTCAACTATATGTTAGTATAGACTTCGTGCGAAAAAGAAAAGTAGCCTATCAATGGAGTGGTGGCTGATGGAAAGAAAAATACTGAGTTTCGGAAATATAAAGAATTCAATTAAAATTGAACAATATTGTAATATGTACATATATTTAACTAAAAAAAGAAACAATCGCGCCATTATGCACTTCTACACTACAAGATTATGTATTGTACATAAACTTGTAAAACTCGCGCTCGTAAATTGTGTGCTTCTCGCGACTAGTGACAGCGAGTGATTGACTCGCGACGCGATTGACAACGGCCGTCAACAAGGGCGGCGGCCGATTCAGCTTCCTCTATTCAACCTTGATCGCTATCGCAGCTCTTTAAACTAAGGTCTTTACAAGGTCAAAAAAAATATCTTTTTAAACCACTATCTACATTACATGGTTGTAAACCAGCAAGGTCACCTCTGTCTGGACGTGGTTGGCGACCGTGTAGCAGGCGCTTTATTGTTACTTCCATAGAGGGCAGTAGCGGTACGGAAAATCACTACGTTCTACATTAAAGTACGACTTTTAATTGAATGCAGTAAGTTGACAGAACTAATGTCACTTATAACATTGAAAAATGAATTATAACACTGAAGAATTCATTTATGCATCACCAAGGCAAAAATTCCCATCTCACTCGCGTCTCACACCGCCACATCAAATTAAATTGAGTTATGATATACCAACCCAATATTCAATACTTTATTACATACCATATTGTGTAAATGTTTTACATAGGTGTTACATAATAATATAGTAGATATCAGTTAGGGACCCTGTTGGGCATAGCACGAGAGAGATGAGGAAATGACTAAACTTATATCACAATATAACAGTTATTTTAAATTGTGTGTTTTAGTGATTGTAATACATTTTAATTACGTTCGTGAATACATATTTTAGCAAAATGTAACCTTATATTGAGTCCCAAAATTGCAAAAAACTTAGAAATCATAATTTTCTTCATCTTATTGAAATATTTAATTCTAAGCAGGTGTGAAAAAGTTTATCTTGGACGTCAGTGACATCGGTGAAGGAAAACATCGTGAGGAAACCTGGACTTATATAATTAATATAAGTCTGAAATCGCCAACCCGTCTTGAGCAAGCGTGGTGATTAATGCTCATGCCTTCTCTGTATGAGAAGAGGCCTATGCCGTGCAGTGGGACAGTAATAGGCTGGTACACAGGTGTGAAAACAGACTCCTTCGTCTACCACATCATAGATGGAAAGCAGCACGTCGATTGTATGAAATCTAGTATAAGCTGGACTCTAGGTATATTGAAACTCCGTAGTAGGCTACGTCAACTAAAGGCCAAAGTTTTATCACTGACTTGTGGTCAACTATCGACGACGAATTACCAATATCTTCTATCTAAAAAATTGCAACTGTATACCGTACCGTTTTAGTGTTTTATGGGATAAACAGTTAAATATGGTGTAAGAAGGTATTGCTAGTATACGTATTTTACGTCGATTGGTGGAAAACTAAAAATCGAAAAATAAGGCACTTATTAGGTTTTGGTACTTCATTGTCGCTATACTACAAAGTCCTGGCTGGCTTTTTACCACTAGGCCAGTTCTATGGTAAGGGTAAGATCATAAGATAGCGGTCAAACGCGAGTTCCGCCAGCCCCTCAAAATTAATAATAGAACACAAGAGGCGAATAGCAGCACTGCTATTGACTATCCGTAAGTAATGTCACTAATGCCAGTGTCAGTACTGTCAGTTGCGTGTTGTTGAAATTTGCAACAAATAGTCATAATTACTTAGTGTTTCAAATTTGTCTAGCTAAAATAAGTGCGTTTGTCCCAAAACCAGCTGAATGTAATAATACTGCGGCAATATGACGACATTTGTATTGTGTGCCTTACGATTAACGTACAGAAATCATAATTTCAAAGCAGCATTTTATTCATCACAACCTGAATGTGCGAGTGAAAGAAATCTTAGCAAAGTTGTAAATGTAGCTATTATTGGATCTCCTAATTCTGGAAAAAGTACACTCATTAATAAAGTCACGGAAAGAAAGGTATGGCGAACCTTTGTTTTGATATTGAATTTATAACCTGTAAATGTATGGATAAACCGGATGAACTGTAATAAAATAAATAAATAAATAAATAATGCTGGACAATCCACACAGCATCATCTAGCCCCAAGCTAAGCAGAGCTTGTGTTATGGGTACTAGATGACTGATATACTTAATACTATACATTACATAGATAGATATTTTTATTATACATAGGAAATACCCAGAACACTCGGAACAGATATTTGTAGATCGTACAAACATTTGTCCCAAGGCGGGAATCGAACCCGCAACCTCTTGCGTCGCAGGCGGACCTTCGCCCGCCGCGCCACATCGGTCGTCAAAATGTATAGTAATTTATAGATGATATGAAACTAAAACCAAACATTAAAGGATATGATGTTATGATTACAGATATGTGCCGCGTCCAACAAAGTACACACGACAACAAAGTTAGTAAGAGCTATGTGTTATCAAAATGATACACAGATTATATTCTTGGACACTCCTGGAGTGGTTACTGCAAAAGAACAAAAGAAGTAAGTGATAAATCGATGAGTGAAAATATATACTAAAACGCCTGAATAGTTTTAGTATTTATTTTTCACTTTCTCATTTTATTTTCCAATTCTTTTTTCTAGCCAACATGAGTAAGTTTGAATCTCTATGTCATAGAGAAAAATGCTGTAAAGAACCATGAGACAAATTAAATGTATTTAAAGAAATTTATATTTCCAAAGACCTATTTATCCATTGCACTACAAAATACACTATGTAACAATCATTGGTTTTGAGTTGGCAGAAGTTATCTAATATAATAATTTACTATGATCAGATAAACTGTTTGAAATAGTCACTATTTAATTCTGAGCTGAAAAATGAAAATGTACTGTTAAATTTTCTTACAAAGATATATGTTTTGATGCAACTTTAATGTTGCTTACCTATAATTAAGAACATACAACCACAGTTCACACTCTTTACCTAAATCATTATTTCACAACAAACTTAGCTTGTTCAGTGTGCCATTCTGATTTGCAATATTGAGATAATATGGCTGATGTTGATGAAACTATGTTTCATTAATCAAGTTATCAAAGGTCATCATCATCATCATCATCATCAGGCTATACTAGTCCACTGCTGGACATAGCCCTCTCCTAATGAGCGCCATAGCGCCCTGTCTTCAGCTTGCCGCATCCAGCATCTGCCTGCAGTCTTTCGCAGATCGTCATCCCACCTGGTCAGAGGGCGTCCTACACTACGTTTGCCGAGTCGCGGTCTCCACTCAAGAACACGTTTACCCCAGCGGTTGTCGGTTCTTCGCGAGATATGGCCAGCCCACTGCCACTTCAACTTGCTAATTCTTTGAGCTATGTCGGTGACTTTGGTTCTATGTCGGATGTATTCGTTTCGAATCCTATCCTTCAGGGAAACTCCGAGCATAGCTCTCTCCATAGCTCGCTGAGCGACTTTGAATTGGTGGACCAACCTTACCGTAAGTGTCCATGTCTCGGCTCCGTAGGTCATGACGGGTAGGACGCACTGATTAAAAACTTTCGTTTTCAAGCATTGCGGTATGGATGACGAGAAGACTCGGCGCAGTTTCCCAAAAGCTGCCCAGCCCAGCTGGATCCTCCTCTTGGCCTCCTTCTCGAAATTGTTTTTACCTAACTGCAGAATCTGCCCGAGGTAAGTGTATTCGGAAACGATTTCGAGAAGGTGGCCATGTACGACGACCGGTATTGGATCAATGTGGCCATTGATCATGACTTTGGTTTTATCCAAATTCATGCCAAGACCGATACGTCGCGAGGCTGAAGCTAGGCCGTCCAGCATCTGGTTCAGCTCCTCTAGCGACTCCGCCATTAAAACTATGTCATCTGCGAATCGTAGGTGTGAGATGTAGTCGCCGTTTATGTTTATGCCCTTTCCTTTCCAGTCCAGCATCTTAAACATATCTTCCAACGCGCTTGTGAACAGTTTCGGGGATATAACATCCCCCTGTCTCACTCCTCTGCGCAATTGGATCAGTTTAGACTGCTGGCCCTGTACTTAGACACTCATGGTCGCGGCTTCGTACAGACATCTCAACACCTCGATATAACGATAGTCTACTTGGCATCGCTGTAAGGATTCCAGAACAGCCCAGGTTTCGACAGAGTCAAAGGCCTTCTCATAGTCCACAAAGGCCAGACACAGGGGCTGATTATACTCTTCGGACTTCTGTATAATCTGCCTCACCGTGTGAATGTGGTCTATGGTGCCATATCCTCCTCGAAACCCGGCCTGTTCCGGCGGCTGAAACTCGTCGAGTCTCCTGGCGAGACGATTCGTGACCACTCGTGAGAACAACTTATAGACATGGCTCAGGAGCGAGATGGGTCTATAATTTTTAAGAAGGGTTATCAAAGGTAGTTTTAATTAAATAAATTCAATTCTATTCCAGATACAATTTGCCAGATTCAATGATTGGAGCGTGTCACAAAAGTTTGAGGTGTGCAGACGTGGTTGGTGTGGTCCATGATGTCTCTAACAGACACACAAAGGACTTCCTTCATTCTGATATCATTAATATGTTGAACATTTTAGCGGAAACACCAAGTTTTTTAATACTTAATAAAGTAAGTGAATAGAATACTCTTTGTTGTACACCATGAATACCTACAAATAATGAGTTTATGAGCTGAATGTTATTATTTCTCAAGTTAATTAACTATTACATCTCATAGTAAATAAATGGGATAGGCAGTTGCTCTATGTAAAATTCAACTAGAAGCCAACCCCAACATAGTTGGGGTAAAGCTAGGCAGATCATTTTGTTTGATGATCTAACAATTTTTTTTTTAAAGTAGTTCAATACTGTTTTTTTATTTTTGTTTTTCTCCACAGGTTGATAAATTGAAATCCAAACATCAATTGTTGTCAATAATAAGAAACCTTACCAATGGTATCATCGCTGGCAGCCCCATCCCTGCGAATGATAAGAGTAAAAGTAAAATAGACAAGAATTTACAAAAAGGATATAGTAAATTTTCTGATGTCTTTCTTATATCGGCTTTGAATGGTGATGGGGTTCAAGATATTAAGGTAAAAACTCAAAGTATACATTAATGTACAGAATTCTTATAAATGGACCCTTCCATTTATAAGAATACCTATTTGCCAGGATTTACTGTTAAGTATTCTTTTGTTTTACAGGAATATCTCATGAGCAATGCCAAAACTGCTAACTTCCAGTACTCTCCCACTGAATGGACTGACCAGAAACCAGAGTCTTTGATAGAAGAAGCAGTAAGAGCTAAGTTCTTAGACTTTTTAGCGCAGGAGATTCCATACAAACTACATGTGCAGCTTGAGTACTATGAAGAGATTGAAGAGCAAGATAAGATTCTATGCTCAGTATCAGTGGAGTGCCCCAATGAAAGACTATCAAGATTGATAGCAGGCGCTGGTGGTGGAAGACTACAGCAAATCAAGTCGCACATTCGAAGTGATTTAATTGATTTGTTTAAGAAAACCGTAGTCATTGAAATTGTTTTAAAAATAAAAAATAAAAGTGATACCTAAAGATTAACTTTAAATTACAGAAGTCTATTTATTGTATGTACAGTTTTTGTATTTGTTGTTATTTAGAGGAAGCTAATTCAAATTATACTGAACAAACGTTAAATTATGTGGTTTTAATAGTTACAGACAATCGTAGCAATAAACGTACAATACTAGACCAGTCCTGCGTTTTTTTTTTGCACTAAATTAGGATTTAGCTGAAAGCTTCTTAACCACAAGTGCTACATTAGAACTGACAGCTCAGGTGTACAGTTGCACAGCTAACTATATTGGGCTCTGTCTGAAGCGAATCTCGCGCGATCCGGGACGGAATTTGCTCGCGCTAATTGTGTCAACTAACTTGTGTTAAAACTGTCGCTTCGTGACGTCAGGTAATCGCGCCCAGCATGGGGTTGATTTCAGTATGCCCAGAGTCTTGTTGTTGAGTACCTCGTACCTATTTCTAGTGGTCGCAATCGTGACGCCTGTCGAGTCGAGTCGTCGACTCGTCGAGTTACTTTTGTAGATAATTCTCAGTAGGCAGCCGTAGTGTGGACCTGGTTTCCGGTCGATGTCAACAGGCTCGCATCCATGGGATTTTTACAATTCTTTACAAAATAAAGCTCTTTCTCTACATTCCGTGACTGATAATCAATCTTATGAAACGAAAAAGCGGAAGAAAAAGAGACACACACAAATTCATAAGATTTAACGTGGGAGAAAATGAGATAGGAAGCATTATACAGTGTTTCTTATGCCGTGGAAATTTTATAAAATAATTATAAAACTTTGTATCACTATGATCATTACTAAAACCTACAATTATCCTCTTCACAAAATATTACATTTGTCTCATTATCATGAAGCCAAAATTTTTGAAGGTTTCACTTCTACCACGTGTGAATTGCACACGTTTTATTTTATTTAAGAGTAGGCACTGGTGCAATATATGTACTTACAATGGATATGAGTCGCTGTCAGTAACAATGCGATCTATGTATAGGTAGGTAAAGTGGTTTAGGGGCCGCGACCCTTAGCTTAGAAAAGCCCCAGCAAGTAGGTAATCAAATTCTTGCTACACGGCTACGGGCTACGCGCTACGTGCGTGTTACCGTAGTCGCGTAACTGCGTAGTAAGCATTGACTTTTTTAGGGTTCCATAGTCGTCAAGTGGCTAAAACGGAACTCCTATAAATTAATACTGTCAGTCCGAAAGTTGCAAAAACATTGCTATTTTCGTCAAAGACGGCTTAACAATGGTGTAGTGAATTTACGAAAACAAAATATTATTTAAGTCAAAATTATGTTTATAAGTGAGTTTTTTATTTAAGTCAAAGTTTTTGAGATATTTTCAGTAACAACCGCAGACGTAACTTTGTGTTTCAGTTTCTCTAAACGAAAAATACCGAAGGAAAAAATGTTCAAAAGTCAGGTCACACGCGTCAGGTGGTCCTACACCTGACGCGTGTGACCTGACTTTTGTTGTCCTCATTCTACACCTGACGTTATTAGACACTGAGACAAAAAATACTTATATCTCTTTTGACTGCATCAAAATATTGTTAATAACGAAACTATGTTTATTGAAACGGTTCAATTCTATAATGTAAGTAGCAAATGAAGTTGGAACGTTAATAGCCAATAAATAACGGTGGCCACATTATCTTCCCGCTTAGTTATTCATACTAAACAATAGAATTGTACGAAACACTAAGAGACCGTACAACTTAACCACAAAACTTTGTTAAGACTTGTTTACAGTTACAGTTTATGTGATGGTGGTCCCTAACTTGCTGTGTAGACGGTAGGTACGTACGTTCACAGCAAGTTCACACATACACGGTTTAAACGATCTTAGTTTGAAACAAAACTAGTTTAATTGAGATTACCTACCTATTCGCATGTAATAAATTGGATATCGTATACATCGTTCTTCTGAAGTTCCGTTGTGTACGCAAGTAAAGAACTTATCTCTGCACAGTTCAAAGTTTAAGCCGGAATTCGCGTTGGTAGGTAGTACCTCTACACTACATGCTTGTATTAATAGTTAAGGGGGAAATAGTTTTTGTTGCTGGACTTGCAGTATAATATAGTTTCAGCTGGAGTAAGATGAATTGAAATTGATTAGAATACTTTTTATTGTACTCCATAAAAGCCAACAAACAATAACTTTAAAAGCTACACGGGCTGTTACAATGGACGGCTTTATTGCTGAAAGCGATCAGAAAGAATGAGTATCCTATTCTATTTTAGTGATTTTGCTTGTAGGTAGGTATTCACTTTGTAATACCTACTCTTACCACTCTTTCGTAATTGTGACATAAATATATATCAAAATTAATTTATATCGCACCCTGTGATATTTTTTTATCTCCAGTTTTATGTTACTAAGATACTAAGTCATAAGGCGGCATGGCTTTTTAAGTTGTAGTCATTTTTACATGCATTTACTTAACTATCTTTAGTCGGCGTTTGCAAAATCAGATTTATCTACACGTTTATAGGTAACCGTAGATACGCACAGTTGTGTAGGTATCTACGACTTAAGAAAATAGCATTATGGTGCAGTGTTCGACATTTTCTACTAATAGAGCTTCCCATTACCGCCATTGCTGGCAACTTGGCAAGTATCAGCCATGCGATTATATCGAGAGGATGGTCATCAGCGGTAACCTGTCCCGGTGCTAATAACGTCGTGCTCTAAGCGTCCTGCGGACGTCAGCAACGCTTTTCCTTAGTGTTTCAATTACGGTGTTAGTGCCTTTGATTTTATCTTGATTTGAGATAAGCTGATGACTACCAGAAATCTTTGCTGTATACGTAGCGTGTGTCGGTAAGGTATCAGAAATAATAATAAATAATAAAATAGGTTATTAGTAAAATAAGTATAAACAAATTTTTGGTTGGATCCTCCTTTTAGGCAGATAGTGCCTGTATTAGGACAGTCCGCTCTTGAATAACAAGACGTATCACACAGACAGCAAAACGTATAATTTTATACTAGAACTATCTGTTTTAACACTAACTTAAATAAATCAAATTTGTGTAACATAAAGTTTCCTTACTGAGAGCAAGTTACGTAGTCGATAAAGGTATACAATAGGAAAGTACTGACTGGACTAGCGCAATATAAATCTTCTTAAGGAAGTCACCTTTTTGATAACCTGAATGATTATCGGCAGCCTTGGGAACAACGTATCTGAGAGTCCTGAACATCCAGCTTAATTTCCTGACTCTATTAGCCACCTGCTCAATGTGTGTGTACCATGATAGTTTCTGGTCCACGATTACACCTAGGTTCTTAATATGGGGTACTTTGTTGATTGTTGAGCAGCCACAGCTATTGCGATTACCGTTATTACAATTATGAATTTTAACATTAAAATCTTCCCCTAGCTGTGTATTTTGGCAAACTCTGAAGCAAATATTATTTGTTTTTGTGATGTTTAATGTAAGCAAATTAATTGTTAACCACTTGGCAATTTTAGTCCAACCTATCTCCGTACTAAGTTTAACACTGCCAAGTATCTATCACCAGTGAAGAATACAGCAGTATCATCCGCGTAAAAGACTTGTGCGTTGGGTGGTCATATTTAAGGGTGAAGTTATGTGTCTGATAAACAGTCTATATACGGTTGTATATAGACTGTTTATCAGACGCACACTCCACAGCGAAATAAGCTACCTACTTACTCGTAAGACTCCTGCAGACAGGCGCGACGCTACAATGTGACACATAGTGTGGCGCGCGTTTTGATATAAAATTATCAAGGAGTATTTATCGCAAAATTGTGTCGCTTCGACTCTTAGAGGCTGTCTTTTTGCTCCATGAAAATAAGACGTAAACTCAGTATGTTTACGTCTTATTTTCGGTAATTTCGTGATCAAATTTTAATATGTGAACAAAAATCCGGACAAGAGGGAGTCGGACTCACCGCAGCGCACCGAGGTACCATTTTCTGAAAAAGTGTACTATTTAGAGACATCGTTTTATTTGAGAATGTGCAAATAGCGCTCTTTCATATGATACCCCCACATGCCCTGCCCATGCCCCCTTTCGGATTTTGAAGACCTCCTTTCAGTCCCTGCTCCAAAAAATTATATATTTTTTTCTTATTGGCAAAATACTCGTAGTTGGGTCATCAAAACTATTCCAAATTTCAAGTTGATAGCATTAGTAGTTCTTGAAAAATCCAGATGTTACAGACGGACAGAGAGACTGAGTTGCACTATAAGGGTCCTTTTTTACCATTTTAGCACGGAACCCCAAAAAGGAAAACCACTTTCTAGAAGACCTACCTACCTAATTTTTTGAACGTTCACAATTAAGCACAGATCAGTGGTGGCCCGTCCGCCCGACTTTCGTCTCTTATGTAGTGAGTTCGAACATAGGGTGGCACTTTACTTTATGTTAATTATCAACACCGCTGCTCACAAACGTGACCAGAAAAACTTTGGGAGGAAACCAGCATGTCCTACAATCAAAGCCGTTAATTGTTAGAATTTAGAATACGAACCAATGTGTCTAGCTGAAATGTATTGCTATAGTATATAATATCTATTACTAGCACTTCGTACGCGTGGATTTTGTACCTTTCCCCCCGAACTTTAATACCCCCCCCCCCCCCTTAAGGTGTAGTTTCTTTTTTCACGTTGCCCCACACTAGCAATTTCTCCTGTTTCGTGGGTGCGTTTACAAACATTTTAACTCACATACACAAACAGCCAGACCCGAAATAACTACCTGTAGGCTTTACAAATATTTCTTCCGTGTGGGAATCAAACCTACACCTACTTGCAGCGCAGCAGCCGATTGCTCAACCACTGCGCCTTTCTATAGGTGAAAGAATGTTCAAAATCGGAAAACATCGGCAAAAACAGTACTGTAGGAATACCTACGGTACTGTACTCTTTTTGCCGCTGTTTGCCATGAATAAATATGTATAATATTTTACACATCGTTGGCACATGAATTCAGACATTTTGTTTTAAGTTCCTCTCACACCCTCTACAGGAAACGTTCGGCAGTGAGGGCGTGTCGACAACAATCCCTATACCCGTCGATAGCTCTCACAGTGCGATTGAATTGTAAGTGTTAGTACCTATCAACAAGGAGACCCTTCAATACTCAGCGGGCCCCACGATGTGTGGAGAGGCTTTAAAATTTTACCTACTAAAATGGGTCCATAACAGGAATAATTTTGTGGGTACCTACTTTATTGGTTATATGGGGTTTATCCTATAATTTCTAAATTATCGTGCTAAGTATGTAACCATAAAAAGTAAGACGGTAAGAAACCTACTAAAAACAAATTACTGTAGCTAGTCCCCTGATGCCATGGAGCTCAGAGGATAGGGAATCAAACAGAACAATTTTTAAATTAATTTCTTCAGATCATGTTTATCTCCGAGAACCCATTTTTCTAGAGGTAGGTACGTAGTGATCCCTGGAGAAATTTCGAGTTTTGTTGTAAACTGCATAATTCCATACTGTGTTTTCAACAACGTTTGAAAATTACGTTACAAAAACTGTATAAACGTTCATTCACCTGCGTTAAACATCTAAATTAAAAATAAATAGCCGATGCCAATTGTTTACATAGTTAAGATAAAATCAAGTGCCAAACCTCCGATTTAGATACTTTTGTCTCAAACTCACCTATCAAATACCAAAGTATCACTTGATCGATTCGTGAAGAAATGTTATCTTTAATGTAAAATCAAAGTTCGACTTTTGCGCACGTGTCGAGATTTTTTCCAAGAAAAGCTTTTAAGCTCTCGAACTCAAATCACAATTACAACGGCGCGTTCTTCTAAAAATTCGCACCGACCGCATTTTGGCGGGATGGACTTCAATCGAACAAAAGTTTCAACGATGTATGTAAATGAGGCGCCACGTCGACCTAAGCTGCTCGATTGGAAAATGGAAAATGGCTGTGTATTTTTAGAAGAAGGGAAAAGGTGTATTTGTTTTTGTGTAGAACATGGTATTAGTCTAATGGACCCTTTTACTAGGTACGAAAACGAACTTGGTAAAAGTTAGGCGACTGAAGTTTTGGAACGTTTAAGCCTAAGCTTTAATATGTGGAGTACGGAGCCCTAAAACAGCCGCTACGATTAAGATTAATGGAAAATCATGATTTGCAAAAAAACGACAGTTTTGTAACCCCCAATAAAAGATAGGTCTAAATATCATTTTGGTTTTCTTCCGTAACATATACCTACCTGTTTTCTGCACCAGCTACCTAAGTACAAATATGAATATTATTCCACATAGCTCCAAGCAAAACAATGTGTAGTAATGTCTCAAAACTCATGAAATGTGATCCCTCGTTCCAATTAATTGTAATTTTAGCATCAAGAGCCTGTTGTGTATTATTTAAATCTAAATTAATATAGATACGCAGCGTTGGTACAATCGGCGAATTTCGAACACCCGGGGCGTTACGACTAGAACTTCTAAACACGAACTTTGGCCGTGGTAGTGCATATGTGTTAGATTGCTAGAAAGTGGAGGTAAGACGATACTGCTCATAGGTGCCGAGTTTCTATGCATTGCACTTAGGCAAGCGGGGCGAAAATTCGGCCACATGTGCGCAAGCACGCCTGGCAACTTGCGATGTGCTTAGTTTCGCGCTAAAACGCTACTCAACTTTATATCGCTTCCCGGTAAGCGTGGATCTTTGCTTGTTTTGTTCTTTGCATTCCTAGGTACATTTAAACCACGAATAAGCGTGGGTTCTACAAGTTAGTGTTGTTTACTACGAATGTCTTCCCTATTTTTTTTGTAATCTTGAATTAACCATATAATGTTTAATGAGTTTAATCAAGGGTGTTGTAGCGCAACTTAGGCGAGCCCTATAATAAGCGATGGACTGCGATAAGCTGAATTGCTCAATAAAGATTATTTTCAAACATGCAATCTTTATTTGGTTCAAGAAATCCAGTAGGTACTTATAAGGTACGTATTTTGTAACTCATTTAAAATTCTAGCCGAAGTTTGCTTCCTTCACAAGCGTGTGTTAATATTTCCGCATATAGATACTTCTAAAACTTATATACATGAGTACATTGTGAGTTCATAAAATGAGTTCAAAAGTTTCATTCCTTACTTTTCAAGATGTTGCGGAAAGTGCACAAAACTCACATGCTCAATACTTTTGTGATATTCAGGAATATGCAGACTTGAACTACAAGAATGTCTAGGACTTGGAATAGAGCAAGTGTAACGCTTCACATTTAAAAATGCTACGTGTGCACATCACTATTTTTGATTAACGATTGACAATCGTAATAAGCTTCTTTTAAAAATCTACTCACCATCTGCCTAGCCTTTTCCCAACTGTGGTGAGGTTGCTTCCGATTAAATCGGATGCGGATGAATGCCAGTATTTTTCATGAAGAGATTGCCTATCTGATAAGACGCCAGTCTTACAATCACCAGTTTGTCATAAACCTTACAAAGGTATATCTATCATACAAAGATGGTCGTACATCAGTGGTTCCAGTACCTACCTATATGCTAGATTAATGGAACCAACTCAGTCAGTCGCAATAATATCGTCTGTGTTTATCTGACTCACTGGCCATTCCTTTGAAATTTGCTTTGACTGTGAGTTTGGCATACCTTACCTCGTCATGTCATTTCATCCCATCTATTTGCTCCGTCCACGTCCGTATGCTATCTGTAATGATACTATTAGCTAAATTTAGAATACATAGCTTAAAATCCGAATATAACTTGATTCATCCTCGCTAAACCTGTTTTTTTCACAGGGTTTTTATTTATTTGAATGAAGTGAAACTTCTTTATCGACCAATGGGAGAAATGTGTTGCAATATTTAAAAAATATAGTCATATTTTCCGTGTTTGACATACATTGACCGATAGATACCGTGTATATATATGAATATTACTACCACCACCCTTGCGTGCGTTAATTGTGTGTTCTTTATTTCTCAAGCATCTTCAATACCAATACCTAAGTAAAATTAGGTGTGTTTTCCTCAATAATCTTATTTGTAAACCTGGTAATCCCGTTGTTTCCGCAGGTGTCAAGATGGCGGCAGTCTCCATTTTCTATAGGGAGTGCCTCTGCGCCAAATTGTGCGATACAAATTAAGTTTTTTTGTGTCAAATCAAATGTTGTTCTATTTGCATTTAAATAAATTGATATTCACCAAAAAAACAATTAGAATTAACTGCTCTTTGTTCACTCCCCGTAAATTCAAAATATTGGGTCAGCTCACTAAAATACTACCTTTTATATAATGAAAACTTTGGATTTAATCGTCGCGAATAAAAACTCTTTCGGCGACGATAGTAATAACTGTACAATAGTAATCATAAAAATGAGAAATAGATGCGAAGCGCGGCCAAAATAATAATCGCTTGCCGTTCAGAGTTCAAAAGTTTTGTAAGACCAAGACCACTATTATTGTACTTGAGACTTTTGCACTGAATCTTAGGTATTGGCACCCAGATGTAAGAAAAGGCACCAACATCTACACTACATAGATCAGATACAAATTTGAGAAAAGTAAAATTCAATAAAAAGGCACCTCTTATACACAGACAGAAATATATCATAGGGCAATCAAAAAATAAATGGCCATTATGAATATAATAAAATAATAATTTATTTGTGAGTGCCGTGACATTAATATATTTTTCTAAACCGAGTCCCTGTTTTTGACACAGGCCATTAACATAATTACCTACGTACATCTTTAATGTTACCTACTTATTTAAATGTTCTAACTTAATATCTTTTGTAACCCAAATGCCTAATTTTACATAAAGCGCCATAAACGTTAATTCTGTAATTATGTCGACGTGAACAATGCCAAGGCATTAATTAAGAACATGATTATGTTTTATAAAACGTCTACCCAGGTGGTACAGAGGCCAGCACATCAAGCTACCCCAATCTGTCAATTTTTCCTAATTGAACATGAACTTTATTCTTTCGTGATAAAGTTGAGAACCGATCAAAGAAATTTGTCAGATTGGGGTAGCTTGATGTGCTGGCCTCTGTACGTGGTTCAATTTCATCAGGAATGACGATTGAAATCTCACTAGTTATAAATAACGTTTCCCTACTGAAACACACGAGTTCATTTTCGCCATCGCCCGCCGATATTTTCACATAATGTTCTCGAGGGTCGCTATCTTATAGATTTATCTAGATGGCAAAGGAAGTTCTGGAAAAATGTTGTTGCAATTTCGACTGGAATTCTCGAACTAACATTTTGTTTTAGATCTATACGTTCATTATTCACCTACGTCAGGAGACAGGCAAATAATTTGTGTCACTTTACACTTTGCCTTTGTTTTTCAGTAACGTATCGAGCAGCCAAGCATCTCATGATTGGTATAGAAAACAATATCACGCATATAATAGAAGATTAGGCAGAGTTTTATAAAATAGTACAGCCAAATTTCGCCAATGATAGGTTAAGTTCCATGTATTAGGGGCAGAGCTTATTGCAATTAACCGAGCAGAAATCCAATCTCCGGGCTAAAGCTACGACCAAATTCTTAATGGAAAAACCCAGTAATACTTTTCCTGACCTGGGAATCAAGCAGAGGACCTCATGCTCAGCAGTAGCACTGCCAACCACGAGACCAACAAGGCAGTTTTATATTGTTCTCAAGATTTAATAATTATGAGTGAGTGAGTAATATTTGAAGCTTACTTCTAACATAATATTCACATAGCAATTATGTAGGGTAAAGATTATAGCAACTATAATACACAAGGGAGTGTTGCTCGCCAGTGGCGACATAATTACGGGACAATAGACCGCTGCCCGAAGCGATGATTGACTTGAGTTGAAATCCTGCCCCAATGAGCTAACTATTGCAAGGGTTCATGTACAAGTGTGCTCGGTTGATTATATTAGATAGTTGTTTGAAACATAATAATAAACATTGGTGGGACACAGTCTGATGCGGACAATACCTACCTACTGTATCTTGTAAGGACTAAGTGGCCGTCATTAGACCGTAAAGATTATTAAAATAAATAATGCTGGACAATCCACACAGCTTCATCTAGCCCCAAGCTAAGCAGAGCTTCTGTTATGGGTACTAGATGACTGATATACTTAATACTATATATTACATAGATAGTTTTTTTTTATTATACATAGCAAATAAACAGAACACCTGGAACAAATCATTGTAGATCGTACAAGCATTTGTCCCAAGGCGGGAATCGAACCCGCAACCTTCTGCGTCGCAGGCGGACCTTCGCCCTCCGCGCCACATCGGTCGTCATCGATTGTGCAAATAATGTAATGTTTTTTTATGTGAATCATCTATAGGCACACCTCGTGCGTTTGTTGCGTCACGCCACCGCTGTCGATACTGTTGGTTGTGTGCGCGTGCAAACTATACCTACAACTGACCGACCGACCGAGCGACTGACCGACCGACCGACCGACCGACCCATGACCGATACTAATGTGGCATTTAGTACTAGCATTACAGAAGACATGCTGTGCTCAGCGCCCACCCTGTATCAATTGGGATAAGGGCTGGAGGATGATAAGTACTACTATCATTATGTAAATGATAAAAAAATATTTATTTCCGTAGATAAATTGATTTTAACGAGCACGTCAGACAAGTAAAATATTTATATGAGGTCGGTGTTTCCTATCTGAGACGAAACACCGAAATAAACTCAGAGGTCAAATTAGTGTTTGATATCGTATTTATTATTCATGTATGTATATAATTGGAACGAAGTTCCTTATCGCACGTTGCGAAAGGGGGCTAGTCAGAAAAAATAAGACAAAAAGTTGTAACGACACTTTTTGCTATAGTTGTAAGCCGTGCGGCGTACGCGTGTTTGTCTGTCTGTCTCTTTCTCTCTCTCTTTCTCATAGAAAGCAGGCCAGTTATTTTCGTTTCGTCTTTCTATTTCGCATTGAACAATGTGTACAAAATAAATAATAAAAATAATTACAAAAGGAACTTCGTTCGATCCCACCCGGATCGAACGAAGTTCCTTTTGTAATTATTTTTTATTATTTATTTTGTATTTATTATTATATTTTGTATTCCCTTGACACCTCTCAAGTTTTTTAATTTCTTTGATTTGTTTTTATTATTTCTATCATTTAAGCTTATTTGTTAAGGTAGTGTTTTTGAAAGATTACACAAAGTGACATATTTATCTCCTGTATAATCTACATATGTCAAACCTTCATAAAATAATTTCAACGTGGTTTTTTAACTGAATATCAAGAGCCAAAGAGTCAGACTCAATTAATTGTGGGGGTGAATGAAACAATTTATATGTTCAACAGCCTCCACGTGTAAGTAACGGGAGTGGTTTATTTTTGTGTGCAAATGGGATAAGAGTAGGAGGATGATAATTTCGTACCAGCATTAGATAAAAGATAAATCATATTTTTTTCTCTAAAAAGGTCAAATACTTACAAGTCAAACAAGCAAACAATGTTTAAAAGTACACAAAAGACATCAGAGTTTCCTATATGACTACTCTGAGAAGAAACACCGAACCAAACCCAGAGGTCACTTATTAGTGTAAAAAACTGTATTTATACATTATGTGTCTAATTGAATCTGAGTTTTTTTGTGATCATTATATATCTATCAAATAAGTTACCTTCATGTTTTTTACGGGCTTTGTTTGTTACGGAGAATCACTGACTCCTAAGTTACAGGCGTCAGACTACCTAACTATATATTTTTGACTTTGTAATAAGCCTATATGTACATAGCTTTCTGATGTAAATCCTGTTTCTTGTGTGAAATAAATTTATTATTTATTTGTTTATATCAAATACATGTTTATCTCCTGTTTCAACTTATCTTTTGATAAATGGCCGTATATCTTGATAAATGGCACATTTTTAATCATATGAATTCACCTACATGGTTTTTTAACTGAATTTCAGGAGTCAAAGCGTCGGAGTTAATTGTGCGGAAGCGTGTAATTGGGGTTTAAGAGACTTCTCAAGAGTGAAATAATTTGTATGTTCAACAGCATCCACGTGTAAGCAACGGGTGTGGTTTATTTTTGTGAAGAACTTTTGATTATTACGACCCTCACCAAGTTACTTGAAGCCATCATTAGTGGAGCTGGAGATCTACATTCAACAGAAACGTTTACAGAATACAAATCTGTAGTACAGACACGCGTGCCTTCTTTGTCTTACATAACAAAATAAATACTAACACTTAGTCTGAATCAGAATCAGAATCAGAATCAGAATGCTTTATTTGTAAACATAGGTCAACTTATAATAGTGGTGTTACAGATAGGTAGGTCCTCTATGTTTTGCCCAGAGGCGTACAAATATATTTAATTACATTGTCTTTATTTCTAGCAACAATTTAACTTTTAAAATAATTATCATAAAGTGGTAGAATAATATAAAATTATGTCACATTGGTAATAAAATCAATTAATAGATAGGTACATGCATATCAATTTCAATAAAGATGTCAAATAGATTAATCAGTATAGGTAAATAGAGAATATAATCGATTTCAATAAATGTCAAATATATTAGGTTACATGTCTTAATATTTCTAACAATTTTATACAAATACATTAACATAATCAATTTAATAATGTCCACTACACGAAAAAAAAACAAAAAACACACAAGAAGATCATAACAAAAGAACATGCGAGAAATTATTCGTCCGTTACATTAATAATATGAATTAATACAATTACAGAATTTAATCAAATAGTCATCCAAAATTAAAATAGTCAACATTAATAATATAGATTTATAAAATTACATAATCTCATAATTCATCATATCATAATTTAATCAAATAGTATTATCATTAAAATAGTCATTCAAGGTATAATAACATTTCTCAACTAGTAACTTGTGAAGACACTTTTTGAATTTCTTTAATGGCATACATTTTATAGCATCAGGTATTTTATTAAAAATCTTTGGTGCAACACCAAAGAAGCTCTTTTTCATTAACGCAGTATTACATTTCAACGTACATAGTTGATTTTCATATTGACTCCGAATGGGGGTCTTCTTAACTGTTGAAAATTTTGCAAATAAATGTGAATTTGATTTTATAAATAATGCAGTTTCTAATATATATATAGCTGGTAACGTTAATATTTTTAATTTCTTGAAGTAGGGAACGCAACTATCTGTTGACTTTAAATTACACATGGATCTTACACACCTTCTTTGCATCCTAAATACCAGTTCTCTATTTGTTGATTGTCCCCAGAAAACAACAGCATAACGGAGAATAGAGACTACAAGTCCATGATAGGCTGTAAACAGTGTCTCAGAATTTACTCTCTTAGATAATTGAAACAATAGATACGCAGATTTACTCAGGCGTTTACAAACCACTTCCAGGTGAGGTTTCCAAGTTAACTTATGGTCTACAGTTATGCCTAAGAATTTTGCACTCGTAACTTCTTCTATTTTACACTCATCGTAGGTAATATTATTAAGGGGTGGATTCTCACGTCGTTGATGAAACTGTATAATTTTAGTTTTATTCAAATTGATCACAAGATTATTATTATTTAGCCAATTAATAATGTTATTTAGCGAGTTATTGATCTCATTTCGATATTCGTTTGGATCAGTGCATTCTATGATAGCCGTACTGTCATCTGCAAAAAGTACCATTTTATTTCTCAAATTTCTTGGGAGATCATTAATATATATTAAGAAAAGTGGGGGCCCGAGTACAGTGCTCTGGTTTTAGTATTTACTTTGTTACGTAAGTCTACAGTAACTTAAGAACGCTGACGGACAGCTAAATAGCTAAAACATAAGTATACTTACTTGAGATAATTATTAATTGTAAATGTCTCGAAGACAGTAAAGAGCAGGTACCTTTCTATATCCGTCAGTCGAAGTTTGCGCTTACAATTTGAAGGTTCTGCATATTCATACAATCTCTAAAACTTTCTGCGGTGCACTGCTGTGTGAGTTTCATTGAGGTTAAGTATATGAAATTGTTAAATTTGAGGATGTGGTGAAAGCTTTCACCTAGTCTACTTATTTCTTAGTGACTAGCAAACTTTGACAACTACAGCAAAGATGGTAAGGGGCGGTGAAATACAGTCGATATTCATATCAGCGATCGCTCTCAAATCAACTTATCGAGAAGGATGGTCTTACGAAAACTGAAACATTACTGGCGTGATCCCGTCTTGGTGAACTGTTGTCTGCTCGAACGTAGTTCATATTTTAACCGTCTTTTTTACTAAACGCTGGCCTTACTTGGGGCCAAAAACGAACCTCGTTACTCGTTCATTAGTAGCAAATTTTGTCATTACCGCTTTGAGTAACGGTGGCCTTTTATCTCTTCTCTGAGTATTGCGTTCACTTAAAGTCTAGTGCAGATCTACTAGCAAAGTTTAAAAAAAAAACGTTTCCCCACACTAGGAATTTACAAACATTTAAATTCACATACACGAACAACCAGACCTGGAACATCTACCTGTAGGCTATATAAATATTTTTTACGTGTGGGATTCGAACGCACAACACGCGGCGCAGCAGTCGATCGCTCAGCCACTGCGCCAACCGTGCTTAAAAGTCTGTTATTTAAAACATCTTTCGTGCTAAAAATAAAATTAATATCGTATTTCTTCATGAGATCAAAGTTTTAACCGCCCAGTAAAATCGATGCAACCCGACCCAGTCATGGGACTCCCGAAACTTAAGAACAAATGGATATGAGAAAGTTTAAGCATGAGTAAAGGGTATTCAATTTCTTTAACGACCATCATTTTTGCCGGGGCTCGCCATGAATCTCCAAGATAAGCGTTTAATGGAAATAACAGCTCGCCGAAGAACATTATGGTCATACGCGAACTATCGCCAGGCCATAACCTTAAAAGGGTAATATTTCTGCATAAACAAACTATTTGTTTCTTCTGCGTGTTTTTATGAAATCCATTACGACTATGTTTATGACTTGTCCTTGTACCTTGCAGTGTACTTGGGTTGTATGAAGTAGATAAGCATTGCGATGCTTGGACTGTTGGAAAGGGTTTGATTTAGTAGCTAATTTACAAAAAAAATTGTCAAATGTTTATGCTCAATCATTGTCTACAATCTTACATCGTACGTTTTATTTGTTCTTGAATTAGTATTAGTATTTATGTTATTCCTGTAACACACCGATAACGGGAACAAGGTCCAAGCTATATCCAGAGCTCTTGAGAGGAGATCCTCACAACTAAGTGCGCCGTGTTCCGGATTACCGCTTTCTAGATTAAAGCTCTGATCAGCTACCAAACGAGAGCTTCCTTAGGTGTCGGTCGAGGCTCTTGGCTATTACGCCGTTGCCCGTGACCACTATCGTCGCAAAGATTGCTGTATTCACATCCCACATGTCGATAACCTCGGGAGACAGATCACGATGCTTCTTATTCTTATTAATTTTAGCTCATGTTGTCCAACTGCTAGGCCAAGGTCTCCCTTTCTCCTTTCAACTCTTCTCTGTTTAAGACAGTGTCTACACTGTCTTAAACAGAGAAGAGTTGAAAGGAGAAAAGGAGAAAGGTTGGTGGTACCTACAGAAGCCATTAGTCTACTAATGGCTTCTGTAGGTACCACCATATTCACCATATTCCAGATCGTACCACCATATTCACTTGGGTCAGCAATGATATCACCGAACGTTGCGTGGGACCAACATTGTGGTAGATTTAGCTCATGACTCGTTCGACATGCGGCTGACGTGTCCGGTTCCGTGCCATTTAAGCTTGATAGCATTTTGGGTGAAGTCGGCGATTCGCGTTTTGGAGCGCACCACTGTGCAAAATTATATGGAATAGTTTAAATTTTCTCTGAAAAAGTGGTTTGTATATTTCCGTTTAAAAATCTATTTATAGGTTACACTCATGGAGTCTCGGGTAGCCAATCATCTATACGAGTAATCAGCACTACGAGAATTGGCAAAAATAGAACACCTACATGTTTACTGTTCTACGAACGATCCCATATTGCAAAAAAACGTTGGTATCGCCAACAGGTATTTGTCGAAAGCTTTGGTGCATGTGGGATTTGTTTGCTAAACGGACCCACAGAAAAGATTGGTATTGCAGATTGCGTCATCGACAAAGGTTGGACTATGAATGCTACTGTGGTAACTCGTCAACCTTCCAATGTTTTCGTTACATATCCATTTTTAAGTAACTTTAACAATTTTAAGTATTTTTTTCACATATTACTTTGGAATCACATATTACTTTAAATACCAACTAGTACAAATAAGCGTTTAAAATGCTTATATTGATTCTAAAAAACCACAGATAAGAGTAAATCTATCGCATAACAGAAAGAAGCAGGTAATGTCCCATTAAAGCAGTTCAGTTTTAGTATCTGGTTGGTATTAACGTCTGTTTACAAACAAACAAACTTAAAGGGAGCCCAAGCAGAAGAAATAATAATAAATATCAACGTTTATTTATAAACACTCGGGATAGCATTGAAACTTGCTTGAAACAAAGGTTCCGTAATCTTTTACATTTTTAAGGTTCACCTGCATATATATTTAATACTCAATACTCAATACTCAATACTTTATTGCATTCCACATGTAGTACTTAGGTGGTAAAACTTAAAATTAGATCACATGGACCCTGTCGGGCACAGCAAATAAGTGAGTTAGGAGAGAGGAAGCACTTGTAAATTATAATTATTATACAGTAGGTAGGTAATTTCTAAGATAAACTAATAGTAGGTATTTATAATATAGAATATAAATAGGTATCTATTCTCTTGTAATAATTAATAAATATAATATAAATATTAATTTCGACTACTAAAATTATAACTTGATATGTATATCACTTAAATATTCATTTAATGAGTAGTAGCTTTTCTTTAACAAAAAATTTCTTAGTTTTTTTAGAAATGTGTGAGTTTTTTCTTCGTTTTTTATTGATCCGGGTAGTTTATTATATACTTTAATAGACATTACATAGGGACTTTTTGAGTGCATTTTTAGTCGAGAACTTGGTATGTTTAGCCTAGATCGGTGTCTGAGTAGATAGCGCGACTGGATGTCTTCACGTTTTGAGTAGAACTCGTGATGTTTTCGCACAAATTTGCATGTTTCTAAGATATATATACACGGAAGGGTTAACATATTGTGTTTTTGAAAGAAAGGTTTACAACTATCGGTTTGCTCAATGTTTACCAGGATTCTGACCAATTTCTTTTGCAGCGTGAACAGTATTTGTGCATCTGTACTGTTTCCCCAAAGAGTGACACCATAGCTAAGCCATGCATAGGCATAAGCATAGTAGGTGGTGAGGGCTGTCTGAAAATTGGTGGTCTTTTTTATTTCACGGAGGGCGTATGAGAATTTAGAAATCTTTGAGTGAGTTTTCTGTATGTGTGATTTCCAGTTTACGTGTGTGTCTATAACTAGTCCGAGTAATGTAAATTCGTTAACAGTTTCTAATTTTGAGCCATTGAACGTAAAATCTAAAGTTAAAGGAGTTTTTTGGTAAGGGTGAAAAGTTATTAATTTTGTTTTGGAGTAGTTTATCTCGAGGTTATGCTCGTTCATCCAATTGCAAGTTTTTGTAAGAATTGAATTAAGGGTTTTTTCTATATTTACATTGTCTTGGCATGAGACTAATTTGGATATATCGTCGGCGAATCTGAACCAATTTAGTAAAAACGGAACACTTACGGTACGACTCCGTTTGTCTGTTTGTCTGTCACAGCTGCTTATGTCAAAATCTGCCAATTCTATTGCCTTGAAATTAAGAGTAGTTATAAACAATGGTTGTGCACTTTTAGAAAAAGTGAAAGAATAGAAAAAATGATATTTTCGTTGAAATAGGAACCGAAAGGGGGGGTAGAAATTTTAAAGTGGGATAACTACGTCAAGTAGGGTATCGTAAGAAATCGTAAAAAAAACTAATACATTTTGAAATTGTATGATAATAGGTTATTTTTATTACGGGATCATTTGCGATCTATCTTCGAAATAAAACGGCACAAATATGGTGTCGTAAATTGTAAAACTTAAAAAGCAGTTTGTTTATATTAAAAGTAAAATGAACCTATTCGATAATATACTGAAAATTAAAACAATGAAATAGTTGGCGCAGTGGCTGAGCGATCAACTGCTGCACCGCGTGTCGTGGGTGCGATTCCCGTACAGAAAAAATATTTGTATGGCTTACAGGCAATTGTTCGTGTCTGTGACTTTAAATGTTTAACGACACAGGAGATATTACTAGTGAGGAACGAAGTTTAAAAAAAAAAAAAAAACTGACTGTCGCGTAGACAGCTGTGACGCCTTATGCTACGGCGTAGCCGCGCACGCTACGCCGTAGCATAAGGCGTGTGGGTAGCGTAGAGCCCTTATGAGCATGGTGACAGTAATGGTCCTAGCGGGAGAAGGGGGACGCGGGTGAAAATAAATGATGCGTACCTGACCGTTTTTTTTTATTGCGTTATGAAAAACAAGTCTACAGATTACTTTCTGATATATTTCGTTATTTACTTTCACTGAATGTTTTTTTTTTTACTTAGTAGTTCTTCATAACGTTGTAGGTAATATTTGGTTATTTTATGTTCAAATAATCTTTATTCAAAATTGTATTTACCGATAACTATTATAATTTCTTATTGACCTTCAATATTTTTTCATCTTTGGAAATGTAATATTGTGTCCGTTTTGATATGCGTAGCCGTATCATAGAGCACTTAGATTGACGCAAAAATTATGGCGTGAAATCTAAAAAATCTATAAAACAGTATTAATCCGAAAACAAAAAATAGGGACAATAATTTCAACGCCGAGCCAACAGAATAATATATTTGTGTTGTAACTGATGATGATGTAGAGCTATATTCCTGGCTAGGTGTAAATCATTGTCTTGGGCTAAACGAGGTGAACGAGGGCTTTATACTAGACAAAGGCCTCTTTCACCTCGTTTAGCAGAAGTGCTCCACAAGAGCAGGACAAGCAGCGTTTGGCCAAGCATTTTTGTCAGCGATGTAATCCCCCAAAGTATAATATGCTCGGCTGCATTCGTTTCATTCAGTTGCAGTATGTGCTGAGGTATTTTATTGTAACAATTACACACTTGACAACAGTAATCACCACACTTGCTTGATGGCTTTGCTTCTCGCCAGATGTTCAACGAGCGTGTGGTCTAGGATCAAGTGCGCTTGCCTCGAACAAACCGATTCACTCTCACCTTGTAGACCGTCAGATTATTGTTCGTTTGGGGAAAATGAATTTTGGCAGTTTAGTCGTCCTTGGTTGGCGATTTCAGACTTATATCAATTATCTCTTCTTCTGTTTCAATCGGTCCCTCATTACTGAGGATCGTGGTCGCGGGACCCCTTCTAGCGGACAGTCAGTGGAGGCACCATTGGCTCTAGTCCTGACCTGCAGAAATCAAATATCAATTATGAGTACTGGTTTACCCGCAATATACGTATATTTGCTTCACCAATATAATATGTGCCAAAAAAAACCGGTGTAATATGCAGATGTAAGCGGAAAAGCTGGGAGGGGACGCCCTAGAAGGACATACTTTGACCTTATTGGCGACGTTCTTCAAAAAGGTCAGGTGCGTAGTACTCGCAATCAGCGTGCGTGTATGACCTGATGTATGAACGTTGACGAAGCGAAAGGAGTATGTAAGGATCGTAGCAAATGGTGTTCTGTAGTTTCTGCCTACCCCTATGGAAAAAAGGCGTCAATTTATGTATGTATGTACATATGTAATATTCACGAAATGATCAAATGCTAACGAAATTATTAATTCTACGATCATGTTACGAAATACATGCGTGTAAATTTCCGACCAACAAGCAATTCATTATTTTTATCTCCAATATTTATTTTTAAAGTAAAAACATTAAAATATTTATAGACGAGGCGTAATCTGTTGACACGTATTTCGTAAAAATATACATTTTAAGTTTCCATCATCAGTTTGTTGCCTCACAAACAAGTTCAAACGCAACTAAAAGGATTCCAATGTAAACAATGTCGAATCAACACGATGAATTTATCTAAAGGGAAATCTCTTCAGCGAAAAGCAAACACGTCTCGAGCAAAAGACTACGGAGGGATGAGTGATTCAGTGGGCTAGAAAATGTTAGTTGATTTTTGAATTTCACACTTCAATACCCGCTTTAACGTGGGGACGGCGCGGTTGTGTTTACATGTTTTCGAGTGATCATCCACAGTAAAAAAATGTTTGCGGAATATATTTTTAACAATACTACGAAACAACCCTTTTATTCAGGTAAATGCGTTCAAATGTGTAGATACGAAACAAATGCTGGAATGATCAAACGTTTTGTGAACAAGCGGCGCGCACGTAATGATACCTTTAATGTTTACTCAAATATAAGTAGCATTTTCCTACTTATGTTTCAGTAAGTACGCAGACGGGATTTTTATGTTAATATTATATTTCATGCAAAAGGAAAGTGTTCAATGTGTTTGTTTTACATAAGTTATTTTTGCATTCAAAGTATTTTTAAGAATCTAAAGTATGTTTTATTCATTTTGTCATAAATATCAAACAGTATAATTTTACTAAACCAATGCGATACTTAATGCTGACATTAATATTCATTTTGTTTCTCTAAACATGGTAAGTGTTACGCCAGCATGTAACAAATCTCACTGCACTTTGGCATCTCACCAAAAAACTTAGTATTTTGTGTTAAAGACGGCGTATTATTACTGAGAGCTCATAAACATAACGGGCAAAGTGGAGTTTTAACAAAGGCTAAATGCCTACATTGTTGTTACAGTTAGCACCCGCTATTAAAGGCGGTGAGAAAAAAGCGGATAATTGGAGTAAAGCCAATTTCTGTGGATGACAGGAAACTTTGTTAAATGTTATAACAGCGGAATTTATGATTAGAAGTTGGAGAAGTGCAGCAGGCTCTCAACAGTTCCAACTTCGGAATTCAATTAGGTACCGACGATTATGGAAACTCTTTTTTTTTCATGCCGACATTGTTCTAAAACTTTGTTTCTGTCATGTCTTTATCTGAAAGCTCCGTTATCCTTTACCGCATTTTTTTGATTGCTTAATTAAATTTATGGTCATTTTATTTAATCTAGAAGCGCTGTTAGTAGGTACTGTCTTATAAAATTATAGTGAAAATGATTGGCAGTTGTTTCTCGGTTTGTTCGGGAAAGTTAGTTAGTTTATACGCCTAGGAAAGTATTGAATATATGTTTTTTATTCTTTTTCGGATACTTTGTTAACTATATTGAATATGGATTTAATAAATTGAATACGGTCTACTGTCTAGTAACATGCTCAAGGAATACACGATACAATCATATTTTCTGGATACAAAGTAATTGCAAAGTTCGATATTAATATTCTTTGCTTTTTCGATTTTTAGAGTCTGATTTTTAGATTTTCAAATATATCTTTATAAGAGAATAATTAGTTTCGTTTTTGCACATACATATTTTATTCCGACCGTACACTATCACCATCTTGTATTAGTTTCTAGATTTGTAGTATTCATAATCATTTGGGTACATTTAAAATTGGGAAATATCGTACTGACTGTCAAGGATAATTTCTATATTTAAAAACGTTGTTTCCGAGGGTACCAACATAATTATATGTAATGATATTCCGAGAGAAGTAATTAATGAAGTTTGCGTTCGGGCAACACTGAATAAATTGGCGGTTGGATTGAGTTTGACATTTTGGTACTGTATTCGATTTTTCGAACCCTCGAGGTGCAATCATTTTCTCATTGTTTATACATTTTGATTAACTATTAATTAAGATTAACAGAGGTATGTGTAGTGGTCAGTCAGTGGCATCGAGATTTAGCTTGTCAGCAACGCGTAGTATATCTGATAAGTCCATTTTATTTTTGTCTCTTTCTTAGTTGTGTATTCACTTGACCACATTGCTTTTAGTGTACGTAAAAAAACGCAAGATAATATTTTCCCAATAACTCAGCAGCTTTTCTCTACATAAACCATGTTCTTGAACATACGAAGGTCAAAGCAAGTTATTCAAACTGCAATCAACATGCCCATTAGGATATTTGGTAGCGGTCAAGTCGAGCACTTGACCGCTACCAAATATCCTAAAGATTGAGGTAGGAAACCCTAAATTGAAGTGAAGTTTTCTCATTAATTTGATTACGTCGATCCCAGGGCCCGACCCGTGTCACAAGTTACTTCATTAGTTACGCAACTTGCTGAAAGTAATCCAACCGAATTAGGTTTTGTAAGACACGAATCATCAGAATTATACCGACGTTAGCATACTTTTTATGCGTCATATATCGTAACGAACGTTCACTGCCCCGGGCGCACATGCGAGATTTGTTTATTATAAATTAGCAGCCATTAATAAGGGAGGGGCTACACATTCGTGTTGTTTTAACCAAAATATGCTGCGATATGCAAACTAGACGATTCATAAAATTAGAATTTAAAATCAAAGCTCCGTTTCAGAGGTGTTTTTGTCTGTGAACAGCGCGACACAGCGCACATAAGTTACGCCGAATATTTATGTTGGGTGATGCCACCTACAGGCCCACGCTCATATTTACCGCCAAAATCTCGTTTACTGCACTCTCATATTTGCATTTTACATGTATTATTTTTGTTAACATTATTTTATGTTTCAAACAATTCAAGTGGAACGTTTCCCGAATTATCTTCATAGGTTTATCGTTCTTGACATTAAAATATGTGAATTATAACTGAATATTTACAGGTACATGACAGATCAGCTGGCATAGGGACGGTAAGCTCGTGTAACTTAAGGTAAACAGAGGTCAGTTTATAAAGGCGTTATCTTTTCCACGTGATTTATTTGCCTATAATACTTAATTACAGTCAGAGGGCTCGTAGAACGCGATGAAGATTGCATTAGACGTGTTATCCTCGCGCAAGGAACATTACGTGGCAGGCCAAGCCCGGGTTTAATTGATCTAGGCAGGATGATGGATTGTTGCCTGTAGATGCGGTGGGTTACGGGTGGGCTATGGGTGGGTTACGGGTGGTTTGCGGTGGATAGAGACGAATCTGAGTGCCGCTTCCGCCAAGACGCTTTTGGTTTACCTATCTAACTACACTATGTAGATATAATTTGTAAAGTTACTGCAACAATAATGATCGGTACTTTTTCTCGTGGCTACACAAAACAACACAGACACACAACGAACAGCAGCACGGGTTGATCTGAGGTTAAGCTGCGCTTGCAAAGGTCAGTTTGTGGATAGGTGACCGTTTCTAATATATCGAGACTCCTCCGTGCCTCGGAAAGCACGTTAAGCCGTTGGTCCCGGTTGTCATTTGTAGATCTTTGACAATCGTCACGGGTCTTCAGAAGCCCGAAAGTCTGACATCCAGTCTTACCAAGAGGCATCGTGTTGCCCAGTAACTAGGTTGTGGAGGTCCGACAGGCAGTGGCTCGTAAAATATTTTATTTATATATTAATATTCAGTTACATCCGGTTAGACTGGAAGCCGACCCCAACATAGCTGGTTAAAAGCTAGGCAGGTGCTAACTTTTTGTTCTCGCAATATAGGTAAGAACTTCATAGACTGTACTTAAGCATGTAAAAAGTGCCAGCCTATTACTGTCCCACTGCAGGGCAAAGGCCTCTTCTCATACAGAGAATGCACGAGCATTAATCACCACGCTTGCTCAAGACGGGTTGGCGATTTCAGACTTATATTAATTATATAAGTCCAGGTTTCTCCACGATCCTTTTTTATATTATTCCTTCACCGATGTCAGTGATGTCCAAGATAAACTTAGAAAGTACATATGAATTGAAAAATTCACATTGGTACTTGCCCAGGTTTGAAGTCACAACTTCGTGCACAAAAGGCGAGGTCTAAACCAATGGGCTATCATGACATTATGTGTAAGCATGTCATTAGATAAGTTTGAAACTGTAATCTAACATAAATTTGAAGTTGGTTATTACAGAAATATGATACATGTCAATTCGGTTGGTGCTCCATTATGTTTGCAACGAATTAGTTTTCATTTGGGTTAACGAGCCCAAGTCTCAGTAATAGGCAGTTATAAATGTTCTCATAGTTTAGAGTCTCGTGCCTATTTGTTACTTGTACTACATGTCTATTGAACATGTCTATTCCATTAGCATTTGTTTATACTTTAATTTACCTACACAAAATATGTTAATCAATCAGTAAAATTGACAGGCTTCTCAACAATGAGTACATTATAACATATTTTTTACATTGCAAACTTAATTCTTAGCACCTCATCACTTACAGAAAAGCACAGAATGTTTGAATGTTTGAATCTAATATGGGTCAATGACCTGAAATAAATGAATTTTATATATTATTTAAAATAACCAAATACAGTACATTTATAAAAAAGTGTACAAATTCTTAAAAATGTGTACAGTGAATAAAAAAGTGTACAAATCTTACCGCACAGAACGATTGCACAAATATTTGTATGGACGGAAAAAAAGGGGGTAGATTTTGGGCTGTCAGTGTACAAAAACATCATACACAGTTTCAAAGGATATAAAATCCATCCTAACTTCTATCCGTCTGTCTCTCGCTTCTTTATATATGTATATTTGTTTCTTATTTGCACTTTTCTTAATCCAAATTTATTAAATTTTATTTTCTATTATTTAGTTGGATTTTCTATAAAAGTGTGTTTTTTTTTGTTTTTTTAAACTATTATTTCTAATCTAGCTTGTCTGGATCCGCAAAACTGACATTCAAATCGCGGGCTAGTAAATACAAATATATAATATAATTCATATTTATAGTCGCTAGTAATAATTAAAGTACATATATCAACAAATAACAAATGTTTCATATTGAAGTACTACTACTAAATACCATAAAACCTAGGTAAAATAAAAGATATCAAAATAGGTGTAAGTCGCGTGGCTTTTAATCCCCGTCTAAAGTTGTTTCTCATTCATAAAATATTGTCTCTAAATTTAATTAATGTTAATAACTGGGACGGGGTTTTTACTGAATCGCCATTAATTAAATTTGGAGTAAGCCCTCTAAAAGAGCTCGTTAAGAGGATATAATACAGAGTGTAGTGTTGTAGTTTGCGTTTTAAGAGCTTAAAGTATTAAGCAACGGGGCTGCGTTGCCGGTGACAAGCGACTTAATTAACTCAGTACAAACATAATAAAATAGTGTCAAAAAGTGGTCCGTGCACTGACGTGCAAGTCGGCGACTGTAAACACAGCTGATTGCTGTTAATTAAAGGTAAATTAAAGGAGCACGACGTCTAATCAGCACGCTCTGTTTTTTAGGGTTCCATACTTCAAAAGGAAAAAAAGGGAACCCTTCTAGGATCACTTCACTGTCCGTCTGTCAAGTTGAAATATAATATCAAACATACGTGTTTGATATAATTTTAAACTCTCAGCTTCAAAGCTTTTTCAGCTCCTAAAGGACCGTAGACCGTAGTTTACGGTCCTTTAGAGCTTTAACCAAATCAAGATTCTACAACGATGCAATAAAAAATACGGCCATTTATGGGACATATTATATACTCCCAAAAAAATCGAATTCTGTAGGGTACTTAACGTTGACCTAGAATCATAGAATTTGGCGCTTCTTGCCAAATTCTATGATTTTAGGTCAACGGGAAGTACCATACAGGATTCTATTTTTTTCTAATAAAGTCTCAAAGCAAAGGAAAAAGTCCGAAAAAGTGTAGTTTGACAAAGCCAAGGTTGTCCTTCAATTCTACATAAATTCTTGACAGAAATATATAAGAAGCCTCCTTGTCGGAACCAGTGCGGTACTGCGCTGGCAGGACCCAGCATGCTGCTACAACCAGCAGTACCGACAACGCTGCTCTACGTGTCCAGATTGCACTACTCTACGAAGGTTGAGGAGATCGTGGAGTACGTGCGCGTCAAGACCAACTGGACTTTGAGGGTCGAGAGGTTGGAGCCGCGTCATAACACGAACTTCAAGTCGTTCGTGGTGCGAGTTCCGACATACCATCTCGAGAAGTTCCTCAAGGAAGAGTTCTGGCCGAAAGGTGTTGTGTATCGCCGGTTTCGTGGCCGCCTACATGACACTAGTCAGCGAAACATGACGCCGACACTTCGTGTGCACTAGTTTTAGTTATTATGTAATATATATTTATAGTATTTTTAAGTTTTATTTAATATAGTATTGTTTATATTTATATGGGCCTCGATGCCTGAAATAAATGGATAAATAAATAAATAAATAGTGTGTGAACTTCGTCAAAGTACACAATTACCTTACGTTTGTGCAGAACCCTCGATGCACAAAGTAAACTCGCACTTGTCCGGTTTTTAACCCTAAAAGTTTCATGAACCCTCTACTACAAATCTTCATATTTAATAAATTATTCTTCATCAGCTGAGTCTATAATTTTAAAATGAAGCTTTTGAATTCGTAGAACTTTTACATTCAAATCAAAAGAGCGTCGATTTTGAAAGATTGACGTGTCTCAGGTGAATGACTTTTTAAATTTCTACCTAACCACCAACCTCGTTTGTGGGGCTGGGAAGCTAGTCGATAATAAAAGGTTGCTCTACAATTTAGTTTCAGCCGTCGCTTCGCTGCAACGTCTAAGGAATTTAAATTCTTCCTTTGCGCTCCATCGAAGATAATCAAACAGCTGGCGGGCACTGCATGTTTTGAATATTAACGATATTAATCACGCTCCGTGTATTATTACTGTCCTACCACAAACACAGCATAATAGGTTTTCTTAAATCGCTTCTATCCGCGTCCTTCGTACAACTTTGTTAGTTTAAATTATATCTCTTAAGTGTATTGAGTTATTCAAACTTGATTTTCTTAAATTAGTTGAACTGAATTCACCCTTTTATTTTGTCATGTTATGGTTTGTACCATTATTCTAAAAATCTAATTGGGAGTTAAATATTCGAGCCGTTTGGGGTTGAAACACTAGAGCCATGGGGTCCACGTGATCATTATTTTTTCGGGACATCGCGAAGCGTTTGGTTGAGTCTTCTTTGGTTTTTTGGCCAAAGAATCAGCATTGTCATTCAGCGTGGCAATTCTGCCAGCCTGTTGGGCACTTTTCCCGTTGACAGCGATGCGGATGATTTTTTAGATCCCCTATGATTCAATTTTTTTTCTTTTCTTGTAAGTACATAACAGTTCTTTTTTAAATAAAATAATAAAGACTTAGAGAAATACTTTTATTCTAATTCTAAAATAAGAAGTAAGAACTTTAGTTAACATTGGTTTACATAAACATCACTGTATTTACCACAATATTGTACAGTTGAACCGCTAACACTGAACTACGCCTGTAATAAATTAGTTGTTTTAGCGGAAATGGCATCGTCTTAGCGTGGGCCATAAAGACATTTAGGATTGAGTTCTACTGTGGCTGAGCGGGGCCCGTGGGTACGTAAACCGTTATAATAATGCGCATAAAATTCTCCACCGAGAGCAGTGAGCGAGCGAAGTTGCCGGTATTACAGCTGTGAGTTATTCAACGTCACGTACCCCGGGACTGGTCGCAGTTGCGCCCGTGTCCTCGTCGCTACTCTGTGTAAAGTCAGGCGTTCCAGCGAAACCACTACACCCTACAACTCGCTACCATTTCGAAACTTATGACAGAAACAATCGAACGTCGCGAACAGTTTTGCTGACTTGTTTTTCCCACTAGCCTATTGAAGGTTATACTGTCTGTATCGGTATTAACATTTTGCCACCCTGGTTTACGCGTGTTTTCGAAATCGAACCTTATCCTAAGTAACTGTTGATAGATATATTGTCCAATTTTAGAAAACCACTTTTCGCACAGTTTTGACATAATTTTCGATTTACGTGTTATATCTAAATTTATGAAATGGAGTTTGTGTTAGCAAATATTCGTACTTACTTATATTTGCAGAAAAAATTTGCAGCAAATACTTATATTTTTGTGCGGAATAAAATTTGACGGGGTTTTTACTCAAAATAAGTGAATGAAACTTTATTTGAAAAGTTCTTTTATTTCACGACATTTTTATTTTCAGTACAGTCAAAACTCGTTGAAAAGAGGGGTGTGGTTGCGGTTCCGACAACGTGTTGCTTGTTGATTTTTTATGTATTTCGCTTTTGGGTCACATATGTTACCTACCCTTATGACGTTGAAGTTTTTGACTGCACTGTTGGTTTGTATAATGAGCATGGTGAATATTTGATTAAAATATTTCTTTGAAGTCTAATTTTGTATTTATGTCGTATAATTGAATTAATATTCTTGTATATTGCACTGTATTTCAAGCGAAGTAAGTGGCAAAGTATTGCACCGTTTTCTAATATGTGTTATTTGTGCTTTGACGCGGGGGTCGCAGCGCGCTAACGCGGGCCGTGCTCGATATTTCAGTTGGGACACTAGTATGCGTAGACACGTACTTACACATTGTTCTCGTTGCAGTTATAAGCTAGTTGACACAGTAGATTCGCTTCCTCGCTCTTCTTTAATTACTGCATCAAGCAAACCCTGCCTTAATTGAAATTTTCTCGTTTCAACAAGTTTTACGTGCAGCTCTTTACATAACAAGACGGTAAGGTCGAGTGGGCAATTTTGATACGAAATTAATAAAATGATGACAGCTCCATGTGTTTTCGGAAGCTCGTCACAATAAACATGAAAAAAGGTAGGACGATGTTTAAAAATAACCTGAAGAAATGAGCGAAACATCAGCATTGTTCTCTGTAAATTTCTAAACGCCAATTACCTTTACCGTCACCCGCTGGGCGTCACACCCACTTCCAGCTAGCGTTGGCTCGAGGGTAATGGCTAACAGGGAAACAATACAAAGGAGATCAGATGAAACCTACCTGAAACCAAGTCCCCGACTTCGAACATAAAGGAACTACATGTTAATTCGTCAATGTTACTTTCTCTTTCATAATGTGCACCAATGCGAAACAAGTGACTGTGGCGGCACGCACATGTCAAACTGCTCTTCAACAGCAAGACTAATCCAGCATTAGACTGTATATAAAATAAAATAAATAAATATAACCTTTATTGCTGTTTCTTTTTACAATAACTTAATACATGCCTACTTGCTAAAAACTAAATGTACATTCTAGTTATAATTTGCCAGCCAAAACCAGTTGCCGATAATTTTAATATAAATTATAACTAGACTGTATATACTGCAGTATGTATATTCCCAAAGGCCGATCAGGATTCAATTAATTTTTCAAAACAAATTAAAAGCAACTTAGTTGAATACGATTAAAATAAGGTACTAAAGTTTGTAAGAACATTTTATTGACAGCTTAATGTAGGAAGGTAGACAGTACTACGCAAATGCTATTATAAGTTAGTGCTATTTATAAGATTGTCTTAGACTTTGCTGATATCGGTGGAGGGGTTCTGGTCTGATCAATACTATTATAAAGTAACGTGCTCGCTCATCTCTAGAATTAATAGTCGGATTAAAAAAAATCTTTGGATTTGAAAGCCCAATTCCTGAGGAAGATTGTAGGCTATTTAGCAACACGCAACGGCTAAATTGCGTGGCACAACTAATTATTATTAATTTATTTAGAGCATGGGAGACTTGCACTAAGAATAAAAGAATAAATATGAACACAGTCAAAAGAAAGAAGTCTGACAAAGTCATATCAGTCAGTCAGTCAGTACTTGAGATTAAAATTTAGATAATAAAGTTTTTTTTTTCTTTATAATTTACCCCACACTAGGAATTTCTCCTGTGTCGTGGCTGCGCTTACAAAAATTTAAACTCACATACGCAAACAGCCAGACCCGGAACAATTACCTGTAGGCCATACATATATTTGTTCCGTGTGGGAATCGAACCCACGACACGCGTCGCAGCAGAAGATCGCTCAGCCACTGCGCCAACCGTGCCGACAATATTAAAGTTGATAGTCAAATTGGCATCAAATTATCAATCAAGATCCCTGACTTGCCACAATCCGTACATAGGCATGTTTTACACAACAAAATAACATTGTAAAACATACACGGTATACGTACATGTGTGCGTATCCACAAAGCCATGCTCTGTTTGAATGCGTCGTTTGTTTTACTATACGAGGAAAGTTTGAATGTGCCACATCTTCTAATTACGTCCGATCATTTCTGAACCCTTGTGGGTAAGCCGAGGCTTAAAAGTTGTGTTTGTTATATATACGACCCGAATTTGCTGCGACATTGACGTTAAGGCGCCACCACACTTGCTCCCTACCCAAGTTTGATACGTTAATTTTATATAGTGAAACTTCACTGTATGAAATGAACACACGAAAGTTCGGTCTTAAAATAACGGTGTGAAGGTGTATGTAATGTAGATTTAAGGAATTGGATTTGAAGTAGGCTTGTTAAATTATTCATTTCTCTAGACTAAAATTTACAATTTCATGAATTGATTACGCAGTTCAAAAACCTTGTAGTCTTGATTGCAATCCCCCATTCTTTTATCGAGGGAGGAAAGAAAATTAGTCTTTGTTTGATTAATGCTTTTGCAACTTTTTACCTACTAAGTTATTTACAACTGCACTTACTTTCTTTTTCTTCATAATTGTCCCCACTATTGAAAATTCAGCTAATCCCGCTGGGAGGCATAAGCGCGAACGCTAGCACTTGGGGGTTATACAAATCCTTAGCTATTATCATCTTTATAGTACCTGATCCTATGGGATCGTAATGTTTAATAATGGCTGTAATATCGCGTCTATAACCTGGCACATTCGCACTTTTCAGTGAACTTGTTACTACACCTGGATTTGCTCGGGTATCGGGAATTATTTAGAAAAGAAATAGACGGGAAAAATTTCGTCTGTCGAAAATTAATAAATCTAATACTAATACTGATTAGCTATATCTATCGTAATAAATTCTTGATTTTTTAAATAAAAATGATAAATGTATACATTTATCATTTTTATTTGCTTTAGACTGCATTTGATTTGCAATTTTTGAAAGCATTAAATCTAATGTTTTATTATTTTAAAAGAATACTTTGGCTTTTAAATAAAAATCCAAAAAACTTGTTGCTTTCATGTTTTGCCTATTTTTAATTTTCATTATAAGAAATGTTTTCGAATAGAACACACTTGCCTTACAGACATGACAATTTAAAGCATTTTCAAAGAGACGAAGGCATTTTTGTCGTGTCTTTGATGACGTCCCTGAATATGAAATAAAGATCAATCGTTTTCCTCAAATGATAATTCTATTTGTGATTTTGTGATGTTTGACATTTAACTACATAGAATAAAATACGAAATAATTCTATCCTTTTAAACGGTTAACCTTAATTAAAAAAGTTTTTGGGAAATGGATATTCCTCGTTACTACGTATTGGAAAACAACACACTGGAAAGTGCTTGTTTTGCTTTTGTCAGTTCGAATATTAGTTTACTGAACTTGTGTTTGAACTCTTTGGTTGTTAGTTAATGAATAGACATGACTACCTTTTGTTCGTGTACTGGAATGTGTGCAAATAGGTTTCAGCTAGGAATAAGCCTTTCGCTGTCAAGGATGGACTGAAAATGTATTTTCGTATCAAAAACACGGACAGATTGTTGAGGCAGGTTGTTGTTATAAGTAGACAGAATTACTCAAAAAACATTTTCTATTTTGTATAGCTGTAAGTCTTCCACAGTAAATATAAATAAATAAATATGTATTTAACGGTATTGTGCTTCTATCTTATTATGAGACATTCTTATCAACTTTGAAGAGACGCATTACTATGTCAGGCAGCAGATTTTTCATCAAAAACTGAAAAAAAACACACAGTCAAGGAAAAACCCATTCATCTTCATCACGTCAGTCCCACTTGTGGGAAAACTCTTCACTCCCTTACAAAATAAAAGGACAAATTAGCTCAAATCATTGACAATATTGACGGCACGTTTAGCGCAGTGTAACAGTGACTGGCTGCTGCGCTACGTGTTCGGGTTCGATTCCAGCACGAAACAAATATTTGTATGGCCTACAGGTAGTTGTTCCGGGAATGGCTGTTTGTGTGGGTGAGTTTAAATGTTTGTGAACGCACCCACGATACAGGAGAAATTCCTTTCGGTTTTATACACTTAGCCTTACCATGAAGGCTATCTGTTACATATCTAGTCTGTTCTGCAGTATTCTGATAACTGTACGCAAGTTCTATTCGATAGTATTCAAGTAGCTATGAGCTCATTACACATGAAATCGTCTATAACAAGATTGAGTTGCATTGTGTTTAGTCGGTATTATGTTAACGTAGACGTTTCTTAGCAAATCGGACAGTTGAGCGAGTGTAATTTAATCGAAGTGTGAGTTGTATTCGAGCGTGACGACCGCTAACATTGTGAAGGTCGACGATTCAGAGAGAGAGAGAGAGATACTCATTTACGTTGTACGCATACTGGCACTTACTGCCGAGATTCTGTGATCATTCTTCTACTACCAGATCGGTTCTTTTCTACAAGAATTTACGCAGGCTGCGGTGTCTGTACGCCTATCGTCCTTTAAAACAAAATTAATAATAATCTTTATTGCATAAACAATTGACAACCATTCAAAGTTTTTTTTCAAATATACGTCAACACAAGGTCAACATGTTGTGACAAGATGGATTATAGGCATCAGCTATCATCAATGCTTTAAACGAGCAATTCTTGTATATGTTCAATGATATTATTGAAATTTAGTATGCAGGGGTTTTCGGGGTGAGAAATCGATCTAGCTTTTTAGAAAACGTTGTTTTATCCGACCAAAGCTCGGTCATCCAGGTACTTAGACTAATTCGCCCTCCTACTATTAAAAACTTAATCACGAGCGGTTCGGTTAAATGCTCTGTTCTTAGAATGCCCAAGCCTACGGCTAAACATACCCTTGTGTTATGATACACTCTGAAACAATTATGATGTAATCGGCTTCCCCATAAAATCTCCCTCACCTCGTATAACTCAGGTTCTACAGGCAGAAACCTTTGTCAGAGAGTCAATATGGCTTCTATAATGAGTATTTAATTTTCTCAAAGAGCATCTATTCATTTGTGTAACCATTCACCCGTCTAGTTATAGACAGAAGCAAGCGCAGCTAAATCGCGTAAATTAATACCACTTCATGAATAGATCTTCATCATCAAGTTCATTGAAAGGCGAGTAAGGAGAATGTAATTGAATCGAAGTATGAGTTGAATTCGTGTTTAAACTCGATAGTGGAGTTAAACTTGATGAAGCGGTCACGTCGGCTAATTCTTCGAAATATTAATGTAGTTCACGTGGGTGTAATCTGGAGTCGCGGCACGTTGCGGGCATTCCGCCTTTGAAATCACTTCCCGGCCCCACTCTCCACTCTGACAGTGACGTATTGTTGCTCTTCTTTAACATTAATGTAATGGATTTTGTTTCATGTTGCGGAAGTTATCGCATATTTTACGATCTGCTTAATTTATCCATTAAATTTTTGTTGTTC
Source organism: Phlogophora meticulosa (assembly GCA_905147745.2). NCBI lineage: Eukaryota > Metazoa > Arthropoda > Insecta > Lepidoptera > Noctuidae > Phlogophora > Phlogophora meticulosa. The sequence continues at coordinate 11,437,230 of LR990520.1, read as the reverse complement.
TATCCCCTCGGTTTGATTACTCGTTTTTGATGGACCGCGAAGTGCTCGTGCATATTGAATGGGTAATCAGCTAACCTTTTGGCTTTATTATATATTACATTAATAGAATGTTAATTTTAAGGGTTTCGTATTCTAAAACAAAAGTATTAACAGGGTTAGCCGCAAGGGAAATGTGAGTCGGAAGGGTGTTAAAGTATAACTAGCGAAATAATCTACTTAACATATGACGTTGTTACGCGATGTCCCTTTACCTCAGCTTTCCTGCCATAATCCAAACACATTGTAATGATTAAGTTGGTTCGAATACCCAGCTATAATATAGAGTACCTTAGTGGGGCCGCAAACAGTGTAGGAGGCAATAAAGCGCTTAATATTACCGGCAACCACGTCGCACTTGACGTAGCAGCGCTACGCCGTAGTACATCCGTAGCACATTCGTAGCACACTGGCGGTAATGTGCCAAATTCGTGTATAGAATTATGTTAATGGTTTGGAAGAGCACATTGCAATATGTATTGAGACTGCCTACATAGTAATGTGTCTATTGATTACGGTTTATTGTGTCAATTACATTTTTTTTATCCATATTCCATTTTATCGACTAAAACTAAGTCAGTAAAAAATACAAGCTACATTTCGTAATTTCTTCTACGTTGCCATAATAATAACGTCATTCTGAATAAGTACAGTTCTCTAGAAAATGCGAGGTTGAGGTCTCTATAAACACAAAGCTTCAGAGTAAAACTTTAAATTCACGTGTTTCCTGAAACATCTCAACATAATAGCTTGGGTGCTTGTACAGTAATTCCATTGTGAAGTTACGTTGTGTGCAGGTGGACGTCAGATGCTTCTTGCTTTGTGTAACACACAACCTGAAAATCTTAAACTGAGTGTTTCTAAGAGGTGCCTTGTGAACATACTGGCTAATGCCTTATATACATGTATGGGCTTTCATGTACTCAAAGGCTTATGCATGCCTTTACTTGCATATTTTGCATAGTAATATTGTCCAAGACAGCGCATTTTAAGTTTAAAATATGCTTTCGCAAATTTATGTACAGTACAGAAACACTTTCAAAGCTTCTTTCGTGTCATTATAAACAACCTCAACACGCAATGACAACAAAAATCACATCAGCTTCCCTCACAATTTACTTTAATAAGCGAGGAAGGCAAATTACACTCCTTGAACGTGTGTACAAATTGTGCGGAGGGGAAATGAGAGGTAAATCCGTTTTAAACCACAGTAGACGGGCAGGACGCGCAGAGCTCTCGATCCGTCACGCGTCGCGCAAACTTAATCCCTCATCAAATCCAGATTAATTAAAGTGGAGCCGACCACGATCCCGGCAAGCTACTCACGCATATTGTGACACATGTGTAACCGAGCCACCGAGCCCCGTCGCCGGCACCGGCGCCCGCGTCTCGGCATTCTTGCCGCACTCATTATGTACTGCCTACGCTGTATTGTCTTGTTAGCACACTCCATCATGAAGGTGTTTGACTACTGAGTGACAGAGTGGACTTGAATTCGTTTTATGGAGATGTTTTGACATAAAATAAGTGTGTAACATTAAGTAAATATGTGCAATATAATTTGTACCTTTATCGTTGTTTTCACGTTGATATGATCTGACCAAGTGACCACTTCATTCATATTTCATAAATGTCTTTAAAATATTGCTAACCGTTCTCCAAGTTTGTTGAGCGACTGTCACGTCAAGAGTTTGTATAAAAAAGGATACACCAAAAGCGGCACCGAAAGATTAACAAGCATTCGGGGCGGAGTGTACGTAATACAATCAAAAGTTTTGATGAATTTCTCGAAAACTGTCTTTGTTTCCCCTTTCTGTCCAAGTTAAATAATAAAATCCACGGACTCTCCATCTGAGTCTTGTAAGAACTGAGTCTGGAAAAGTGAAGCGAAGAAAAAGTTATATTTTTAAGCACCGAACCTGGTTCGAACGACATGTTAGCTGATCCCTACATCGAATTTTACTTAGCCAATACCTGCGTTGTCTAGACTGTCAAAGATCTTTTAAGCGTCATTTTATTATATAGATACGTACGAGTAGGTCGTCATAAAACTTTTAAGACCTATTTTTAATTTAATGGCAACGGCACTGGACCAGAAAGCCAATACTAGAACTGAATAACACATAGTATGACTAAAGTTATCTTGCTTAGCAGTCATTCATAAGCGATTGGAGCAATTGTCATACAAATGTCATAAATGTTACAAACCTACATTTTTTAAATATTGACATCCCTTTATGACATTCCATAAAAATAATCAGCATTCTTTAAACTTGTCCAAAATATCGTTGTACAGATATATCGAAAATTAGTCTATTATAATATTTTATTACAGAAATATATTTATATTTTATCATTACTTATATTCTATAAAAAGCGTTTCGAGGATTTTCAAAAAATAATTTCAAATTTTGTAATAAAGATCCTGTGAAGTATTTTCGAAAAGCGTTAAAATATCGTTTTGTATATGCTTTCAATACTCAGTATTTTCTTTTCTTTCCTTTTTTCTTTTTAACATTCGGGATCGAACCCGCGACACATAGCCAATAGCTCAGCCACTGCGACTACCGTGTCGTATTTTGATTACGATACATCCAACAATTAAACTATCGATTAATTATTAAGATATCTATAAATCAATATTTTTTTTTTTTTTTTTTTAAACGTTGCCCCAAACTAGGAATTTCTCCTGCATCGTGGGTGCGTTTACAAACATTTAAACTCACATACACAAACAGCCAGACCCGGAACAACTACCTGTAGGTCATACAAAATATTTGTTCCGTGCGGGGATCGAACCCACAACACGCGGCGCAGCAGCCGATGGCTCAACCACTGCGCCAACCGTGTCGTCAATTGTTATTAACTTATCGATATCTCCATATATACTTTCTCGACGAGCCTTATTGTCTTGAATTAGTTTAATTTGAACAAATAAAAGCCACAAGATCGATGAACCAGCAACCAACTTTGACAGCGGTAACCTAAACTGAATTAGTTATTAGTTTCATACGTCAAAGTAAGAGTAAAATACTATTAAGGGTTGTTTATTCAAGGATTTATCTCAGTTATTTTTTTAGGTTGCAATAAAATGAAGTTCATGTCTGGAGATTTATACGGTGGCAGTGAGCGATGCTGCGACCGTCTGCGGAGACAGCGGGCGGCCGTGATGACGCCCGCCGCCGGCCGGCCGCCGCGCGCCGCCGCGCCGCCCGCGCCGGCCACCCAGCGAGAACGAATCACGGATCCTTCCCGAGCACACGACACGTACTCTAACCCCCTATTTTCATACGTTACAAGGGTTCATCCTCGGATCAACGTGAAGAATTTATTGAGACTGTTTACGCAAGAAAGGAAATAAGCGTTGTCGGATTCTTTTCTATATTTCATTTTTGAATTCACTTCGTGATACATTGGACATTATGACAGTTTCGCTTTGAGGCGGATGGTTATCGGATTTACAGATTAAATTGTAATTGAGTTGAACTTTTCATTCCTCGACGTGTTGACCTTTACTTTGAGTTTTCATTTATCTTAGTAACTTTTGCTCACGAACGATATAAATGCCAGTTATAAAAGGCTTTATAATTTTATGTTTCAAGAACTGTGTAGGTAAGTTCTAATAACACATTTATGAAATCTTTCCCTACCCTCAATATACTAAGTACATTTACGAACTCGAACAGATTTAGTTATAAACATAGAAAAGTTATTATAATAACTAATATCAATCTACATACATATGTAGATAGCTACCTCACTGATCGTGCAATCAAACCTTATGGAAGATGCCTCATAAAATTTTACGAGGAGCATTATAGAGCTGGAATAAGCTGAATGTTACGTACTGTAACAAACCATAATATCTGTAATTCTACGATGTACTCGTATTACGTACGTAGATATGAATAATAATATCGATACTTAGTATTTTGTCGTAATCGTAAAGATGTTAGTGCTTGCGTATGTAGAATTGTTAATACTGAAGTCGGATTGATCGTGAATTCGTATTTAGAGTTTTAACAGAGCAAACAAAGATAATTGAGCTAAGTTTTGGTTGGAGTCGGGAGTAGACTAACATAATCTTAGAACTTATGTGGCGTTCTCGTGAAAGTGTAGTATCAGCTGAATGGCGGCCAGCGGGGATCCGGGGATCCTTCTAGAGAACAAATTAAACCCTATTCAGTCGCTCGCCTTCTTAGGTAAAGATGTTAGGTACGATCGTACGTATAGTGAACATGAACAACCAGGGGGTTAGCTAAACCTATAACAAATAATATTTTTGAACTTCACTAGTATACCGAAATCACTGCTATACTGTTAAAATCATCAGATAGGTTTTTGTGGAGTTTTACAACAATTACGTAAATAATATTTGTATTACTTAGTAAGTAACCGTTTTAAATAAATATGTTCGTTTACTTAATATCATATTATAGTTAGTACAATTTAGACTTTATTGCCTACATGAAGTGAATTTTGGTTTATTATTTGCAATAGAAAATCGAATACAAAAAAAAACATTTCTTTAAAAAAAAGTCAAAGTACATTGTATAAGCGTTGATACTGTAGTTTCTCAGATTTCATTTATAAACCACATTTCATAAATAATATAAAAGTGGTTTTCAAAAAACATAAACTTTCGTCTTTTTCCTTAGAAACCACATTAAGCGATACTGAAATAAATATTTAAAAAGAACATTAACAGTGCGATTGTGTTGAACTTTTAACAGAATTTGATTTATTCATAACTATCACGGAAGGTGTAGAAAACACGAAAGGATTTGATTGATGGAACGCAAGTAATCTACTTCGTATGTATTTCAAAAATGCCAAATGCTATTCTTGGCGATTAACCACAACTTGCGTGGTCAAAACAAAGTCTGAAATTAATTGAATGCAAGTAGAACACGAAGAAAAACCTTGCGCCATTCTAGATGTATTAACGGAACGGTGAGAATTGAGTTAGCTTGTAGATTCTTACCACGTTCGTTCGCCTTCATTCACGCGACTCTAACGGCGTAGATAATAGAGACTTACTGCGCACTTTACTTCGCCATACCTACAGCAATAACTCTCCCCGAGTAGTTTTCACGCGAAAAGTAAAAGATGAGATGGAGGGAATCGACCTGTGGACGATACCAAAAAAGTTTTGACGGGGCTTTTTATGAACTTTCATAACGGAACATTTAACGAGGGCAGGCGATGACGACAGACCTTTGCCCCGCCATCCCTAAAGACGTAAAAAGTTAAACTTTGCGATTATTGTTTAAGTTGGGCGCACTGTCCATTGAGCCGTGTCCTCATAGACCGCGTTATAACAAACGCTTGAACGCGGAAGCCGAGCCACTCCTTCATTTCTTCTTTGTTTACATGTTTTATGATTTTCTCCTTTAAAAAAGTATTCTTTTCACATAATACTTTTGTGTAGAAATCCAATTTTATTCAGACTATTAGTGTTTCTCTTGTACTCAGTATTTTAAAGAAATAGCTTGGCCTTTTATTTCTACCAACATTTCAAATTGTGGTTTGTATAATTTCTGTACTTTTGTATACCCAAATAAGAAACGGTTAGATCAGTTTATGAATACGGCCTTGATTACTTTGAGCAGGAAAGACTGTTCCGTCAATTGAAAAATCGATAAAAAAACGTAAATTCCAAAAAAAACAAGAGGAACCTTTTAACCTTTCGTAGATATATTTAGCACTAAACGTAATCAAAACGGAGGCGGACTTGAGAAATGATCCGGAACCTCTATTTCCCGAGAAGGTATTTATAATGGTTATATAATACGTTTCAGTAGGTAAGTGACTGCTCCCGCCTCTATCTGCGCCACGAACAGCATACCGAGATCCATCACCAAACCGCCGCACAGATTGGCCTGTCAATTACGTCACTGCTTTCCCACCCTTAATCTGTCATCTAGACACCAATTAAGGGGAAAACTGCCACTACGAGGAGTAGTAATAATTTGTCTTTCAGAATAATAACCCTCAATGCGGAAAATATAAGTGCCCCACACCAAAAATATTATTGAATACAAAATTCATAGGCGGATATGCAATATACCACAAATACTGGCAATTATTGTTCACACATAATTCTTATAGTGCGTTTGTTACAACCACATTATAGTTGCCAGTATTACTACTAAATCATGGCCAATATTTATGATATTCTTCTGATTTTCTTTGTAACACGAGACACGAGTATGAACCGGTATGTATGTATGTATAGAGCATTTGTTACTGTCATAGTAAATATAACGTAAATAAAGAGATATGTTACCTTTCCTCAGTCGTTTGGGATTAAGCCAAGTCGAGTCCGTTGACAAAGACACGACTGTTGTGTTGTCACGCAGCGCTCGCGTTCACGAATAACGGTAGCTATTGGTAGGTAGGGAAGCGTGAAACTCTGGAATCGAATGTACGTCGTGTTCCAGAGAGGGAAGGGACTTCACTCTATGCCCGTCTTCGGAGAAGATTGCACTTATTCTTTAGATGTCCTTCTAAAATCACATGTAATGTAAATCGTTTGTGATATTTTTAACCGACTTTATGAAAGGAAGAGGGTCTATATGTTCGACTTTATGTATGTATTTTTTTAATGTATGTTCACCGATGTCAGTTTAACGCATTCTAGAGTGATTGTTTTTAAGCGCTTGCTAAAGTAGATGCGGCGCATCGCCAATCTCTCTCTCTCACGTATTTATTCTCTAACCGTTTACTGTGGCAATTACCAACTGTTTATGTATTTTTTATCATTTTAGGCATAATTGTAACCACTCTATTTACCTACTAGTACTACAGCAATTTTACCATAGTTTAAAATCGAAGAGTCTCCGGAGTGTATAATGAGATAAATAATTAAAAGTAATTGACATTTACAAAACATGAATGATTGGTTTTGATTACATTTAATGTAAAATACGTATATTAATACAAGAAAAGCAAATATTTTTGGAATGCTTCACCGAGCGTTTGTATAACTAACAGATTACACGCGGAAGTATAAATCACATGTTAAGCTTTATGGATATTTACAAAAAGTACAGGAATATGTACAGATCTGTTTATAATGCAGCTCTGTACGGGTTGATTGGATGGTGAGCGAAACAAAAGTTCCCCAGCTTTGTTTTGTTTGCTTTTTAACTTAATTAATTCGCTTGCTCCCAACAGCACAGCGCCGGCAATATTATTATATTATAATAACTTTAAAATATCAAGCGGCGGACACATTTGCATGATTTAATCAGCCATTGTTTTAATAAAGCGTAGATTTCATTGACTTCAAATGTTAATTCGATTTCCATTTTGCGTTCACCTGTTAACATCAAAACACGGTCGGTTTGTACCAACGAAAGGGACGTGTATTGGCAATATAATCATAGTACCCGCAGCTTTTCTTTTTTTAGTGTCTAATAAAACTCGGACAACGTTTACGAAGACAATACCATAAAAATTGGCATAAAATCACGGCGCCGAAAATTTTATATCGCGATACTATAACGTTCATAAACCGTGTAGAGGAAATGATTGGATGAATGCGGCGATTTTAACGAACATCTGTCTTCGTTGAAGTTAAAATTTATTATTCAAATGAATTTAACTGTAATGGCATTGAACGATGTTTATATTTACAGACAGAACAAAAAAGAAATGGAATTTTGCGCAGCAATTCAAAGGAGTTTTATTTCAAATTCATATTTCTCGTGTAACCAAACAAATCGGCATACCTGTTTGTTTTAAAATAATGTTTCTTATTATTTACGGTATCCAAGCAATCGTAAGCCTGCTTGAATATACGAACACCAACATATACAATCATAAAAATCCCATAGAAACACCAAAACGCAACCGAAAGTTGTCGTTGGAAAGGAAAAATATATCCGTAAATCATATGTTTATTTGTACGTGAAAGGCGGTACCTGGCAATACCGGCTCCAGGTGGTTTTATTGAAAACTCCGGACAATTCTATGACACAAAGACCTTAATTTATTCTTGAATTGGATTTATTCTTTCCATGTGTTGGGAGCTGGTGACAGAGGACCCTTAAGGTTAATGTAGGTCTTGTCATCGGAAATTGGAGCGGCCAAAACCGTGCGATTTGTCAGCTGTCATGTGGAATTGAATCCTAAAGGTGTGTATAGGAAAATGTACTCGTAGCCGAGGGTGCGAAATTAATTTTTAAGCGATATGCTATATAAACCTTTACCATCTCATTACAAAAGAGGTTTTTTCATTGTACAGGTTTTAAAGTTTCGAGCCGGTTTTGTTATACGTAACGCAATTGTGTTTGAAATAAACATTTGAAACAAAACTCACAAATACATGAAGAAATTAGTTTCAAATTCAAAAATGGCTGTGTGATATAGACCTGGCTCTAAAGAGTTATATTGTTTTATAATAAGATGGATGGAGTTTGTTTATGTAAGTAAATATTAGATTAAACGGAAGCTTGAAAAAGTCATGAGCGGCAAAAGTTAGTCCACCGTCTTCATTCGCGACTTTTAGAAGTTATAAAGAAGGCGATTGTGCAGGGTAGGATATTATTTTCTCCAATAAAAGGCGTAAGCAATATCAAAGATAGCTGTGTGACACTTTGTCTTAAACGAGTCCTTTGATGCTTCGACTTCCTCAACAATTTTCATTTCCCCCGTTGAAGTCCTCAGCTCAAGTAAAGTTCTCAGCATGCCAATTTTAACTCGAAATCTGTTTCTAAGACTGTTTCAAATGAGTTCACATCATACAATTCCATCGTATTTTGTTATGGATAACCTTTTGTTAGAATCCACTTGATCTTAATTAAACTTTAGGTACTGTTTAAATAAACTTCAGAACATTTAAGACAATCTATTTGAGGAAGTTTGAGTTTACTTTGAATTAGTGTGTTTTTTCTAGTTCCAGCTGGTTTACGGCAGCGGTTAACCGAAGAAAATAAGAAAAATACAGTCAGTAATTAATATTCGTAGCAACTAAAAGTGTTCAAGTCTCGACGGTTCACGCCCGCTTCGGAAAACATTCACAGCCAGAGAGTTCACTAGCAAAATAACAACGTCCATTTGTAACAAAAAGTCCATTCATCAAACGAGATAACAATGTCACGGCGTTATCAAAACATGACCCGTGAAGCGATCACAATGTTTTGCTACGCGAATTCCGGCCCGCAGCAAAAAGTTAACACAATGGAAAAGTTCGCGCTTCCCAAATAAATCGTTTCATTTATACGTATTTATTATTACCTCCGTTTGTTTTATTATGACCACATTTGGGACAATTTATAGATATTTAGAAATTCATATTTGATCAATAAAGTTTTGCAATGTACATTCGTGTGGTCTCTGGGTAATTAACACCTTAACTGCCAAACAACGACAGGCAATAGAAAATGTATTGTTTGTCGGTCATTTGGCGTTCAACGTGTTAAGAAAATGTTAACCCATTTTTATCGAGGGTTATGTAAGAGGCTAGATATGGGATAAAATCGATGAATGCATTGAAGCAAATCTGCCAAAATATGGTTTCCTAGAGAATTGAGAAGGTGAGTACAGAAAAGTGAAGAAGTAAATATTCTGGTTATAGAAAAAATCTACCATGAAGAGGAGACGTTCACATCACAGCAGCAGGTATTGTAGGTTGGTAAACACTATGAAAATATAATAAATTACGTTCAGCGGTACACCAATCATAGGTTATTGAAACGTAAAGCACAATCGAACGCAACATTTGCCGTGGTGCCACGTCGCAATAAGGCGGTCGCGTGTGTACTCTATAAATCCGTGCAAAGTTCAGCAGCGTGGCAGCGCAGCGCTGCAGCGCGGCCAGAGCGAGCGGTGTCGGGGACTGTAACAAGTGCAATACAGAACAATATTCCGGAGTAATTTCCTCAGAGGAGGCAGGGACCGCCCGCCGTTCGACGCTCGACGCTAGACGCCACCCGCTTTCTGTTGCACTCACAGACAACGCTTTGTCATTTTCTTTCCTTCAACCACTTTGAGGTCATTAATCCTTTGCAATTTATCGTCAATTTTTAATATGTAACCGCATGCCAAAATAGAATTCTCGGTTCCATCCAATGTAAAAAGACAAAATATTTCAATTATTCCATTGGTATGAATGCATTACGAAAATTTAAAGAAGATGAAAATCAAAACGCGCAGCAAGAATCCTTGCCAGATCATACTTTCATTAAACAGAAATCTATGAATGAATATGCAGCACAAGCTTCTAATAAGTGTAAGTAGGGTAAACAAATCAAAGCTGAACGCGCGTTCAATTTTTTAAAGTGTTTGAATTAAGGTGCCTTTTCCTGTGACTACTAGTTGGCACAGTTCCAAGTGCACGACTGCAATTAGCCAAAATTATGCTCAAAAACAAGTTCCGAAGCAATTAGCAGAAGTAGACTCAACTTAAGGACCAGCTAAACCAGTTTACTGAAGTCCGACACCGGATGAGATTTGTTTTACTAGTTTATCGGTTTGAAAAAAAAGTTTCTTGTACTTTTGGACTGCGTATTTTCCGAGAGAATCCTACAATGGTAAATTTCTAGGAAAGCTTCAAGTTTAAATAATTGACAGGACAGGAAGTTATTTATTGGCCTACATGTATCGTTGTTTCATAAACACTCTTCCTTCATTGGTGCCTCTAACATCGATTTAAGTATGCGATATCTAAATGTGGAAGTAAACAGAGCAGTAAATATCTATTGTCTGCACCATTAGGGCGAGTAAATAAATGAGCCGGACCGGACGCGCAGGCGACGCGCGACGCGACTAGACAGAGTATGAGTCCTTAAATATGCCTACACAAGCCTACATAACAAATGCTTTCTATAAAAACTTGTCCCCGAAGACACTAAACATGCCGAATTCCTAGAGGGTAATCAATACTAACGTCAAAGGCAACACCTGAGAATATTTGTGATGAAAACGGCATCATTACATTCATGTCAGTTTCGAAGCGTCCATTGCGGTAAATAAATATCAGAAGGTACCAACAGCAGAATTCTCAATAATATCTACATAGCTGTGTGATGAAAACGTTCGTGTTCTAAAGGGGCTTCAATTCTGAACACGATTTATCAAACACAATCAATATTCACGAACAATCTGATGTGACGAAACCATTCGAATGCCTAATCCAAGCAGCATGTGTAGAACTCAAAGCCAGTGTGTAACAATACAGTGTTCCTAAACGTACACACACTGCACATACAGAAGGTATATGTATATAGTGACCTGCTTAAGACTATCCACAGCACGCTGTCCTTAGGTCCTTACTAGAGCGATGGCCCGTGACTGCCACATTAACCCGTTTTCCTAGTCGATACTTACAAGTAGAGATGGATGACAAACAACAGTTATACACATGAATAATATGCGTAATATATTGTACTATATTCGCTGTATATTACATAATGTTACTTACCCACCTATAGCTTATATTATATAAGTTTTGAAACTCTTTTTATCTTTAGGTTGGCTAAATGAAAGATTTTTTCGCTCTGAACTTCCAACTATTGTTGAGGGACATTTTTACGTCAAAACTTGCACGCTCTCGTTTGAATATTTTTATTTTATGCTTTTTTCGCATTCAGCTTTGAACTTACTTTTTATTTATTTATGCAATATGCATTCTTTACAAGCCCTATGCCCGTTTTTGCTACACTAGGCGACACGTTTTTCATTTAGGTGTCTAGTTTAAGTGAGAACAGACTAATCTTTGAAATGTGAAATGTAATAAAACAAGGTGGGTGCAACAATAAAATCTTACTTTACCCTGTATTAGCGAATATTACATTCTATTAATATCCAGTTAAAAAAGAGCAATTTGTAAGAGAAACTACTCGACACATGGTGTATTATTAAATAACGGTATAAATATATACGTGAACTGACAATCGACAGCGCTAGAATATCAAGCACTAGAACTAACGCCAACCACTCTGCTTCATAATATATTTGTTTGTATGTTGTTTATTTAATTCATCTGCGTAGCCTTTTCCCAACTATGTTAGGGTCAACTTCCAGCCTAACCGGGATACAGCTGAATATCAGTTTTGCATGGAGCGACTGCGTATCTGACCTCCACAACCCAGTTATTGGGCAACACGACACCCCTTGGTAAGACTGGTTGTCAGTCGGTCGGTTTCTGACTACCCGTAACGACTGTCAAAGATCTACAAATGACAACCGGGCTTAAAGTGTTTTCCGAGGCAGGGAGGAGTCTCGATATGTTACGGACGGTCACCCATCCACAGACTGACTTCGGCAAGCGTAGCTTAACCTTCGATCAACCCGTCCGGCTGTTTTTATTTAGCCACAAGCTTCTGTTTACATGTTAATTTAATTATATGTATCAATTCGAAAACCCTTGATTTACACAGTATGAATATGATATAAGATATGATATATTTATATTTACGATATACATATATCTATCTTATCGATCTATAATATTATAATAAAAAACAAATATTTGTTTGTTTGTAATGTATAAACTCAAAAACTTTTTTGAAAATATACCTGATTTAAAAAAAAAAAAACACCAAAATAACTATAATTTCGGAGTTCAGTAACTTTGGTTGTTCCATTTGATTCATTTTTTGCCACCGACTTCCAAAATCATAGTTACCTTACACTTTACGTTATTCTTTTTTGCGAAATACATAGTTACAATAGCCAAATGTCAACTGCTCATCACCTTCTACAACAGTTCAATAGGTGAATGAATAAATCTTCCTCTTTTTCTACACTTAGGGTTGGAATCCTTTTTTAAAAGTTCAATGGGACTACTTTGAAGTATACTCTATCCAGTAAAAAAATTGTTTAACTCGTAAAAAGCTATGCGTGGTCATAGTGCACAAAAAATATGTGTTTGAATTGAGACCCTCCTTTTTTTTCGCCGATTACAAACCGCTTAACCGATTCCAAAATCCATAGAAAGTTTCACTATCAGGGAGTAACAAAGGCTACATTTACATTTTTTTTACTATTGCATACTTACCATTGATGTGAATTGACCATACCGTATTGCGCCGTGATTTATTCGGCATTTTTTGCTCGATATGGTACGGGCGTGCGTGAGTTTGACTCGCACTACAATAGACACGGTCGGTTTTTACACGCTTTATATTAGTTTCACCTGTATGTATGTCTGTATGTTTGTAACCGACTCCTTTTGACGCTATTTTGACACACTTTAAACGGTCAGATTTCATTCAAATTTTGCACACCTGGCAAAGACCGCTGACAATGCAATAATTCGAAAAAAAATTACATAGTTCAAAAAAAAAAAAACTAAAAATCATGCTTTTATAAAAAATTCAACTAAAAATTGATAAATAAATTATAGTTTTTTTGTGACTTAATATATTATATGTTGATATCTTCTTTGTATAAAAGTACAGGTGAGGTGAAGTATCAACACCGAACGGGACCATTAGCCTAAATTTCCGTAGTCTCCTTTTATGTTTCTTAGTCACCTGAAAGTGGGTTATAATTTTGATGAGTAAGTCAGTGAATCAGTTTATTAGTAAAAAAATTAAAATAGTGATTAATGGATCAACAATCGATATTATTCGTTGCAAATGAAATATTCACAATTTATATTATATTATGTTTTTTACAGATGTATAATTAGTATTAATCGTCACATTTTTAGGTTAACAGATTCTGATGTATGGGGTGGCCGAAGTAGCTCGATTTTTTACACGCTTTATATTAGCTTCACTTATATGTTTGTATGTTTGTAACCGACTCCTTTGGACGCTATTTTGACCCACTTTAAACGGTCAGATTTCATTCAAATTTTGCACACCTGTCAAAGACCGCTGACAATGCAATAATTCGAAAAAAAAATATATAGTTCAAAAAAAAAAAACTAAAAATCACGCTTTTATAAAAAAAATCAGCTAAAAATTGAAAAATAAATTATAGTTTAAAAAAACTATAAATTATAGTTTTTTTGTGAATAAATATATTATATGTTGATATCTTCCGCGTGTATTCTTCAATAATAACACTATGCACCCCACGCTTTATTCCATTACTTTACATTTTTTTCTAAGATCGGTAGCATGTGTATTATAACAACAACACATGCGATCACAAATCCGTCTGCTACGCAATCACTGTAAAAAGTTTACTACAAAGTATCGGATACAGTGTAAAAAAAAATTGTTTCTTAACATAGGTACTGACACTAAAAAATAAAACAAACAGTTTCTTTAAAGCAGTTCGAAAGAAAGACATCTGGGATAAACCAGAAGCCTTTACTTGTATGTTCACGTCTATGTATGTACGTGTGTTCCTTGATTGCGTCTGTTCCTAGATCGATATGAGGAACAAGTTGACTGTAGAATAACTGCGACACACGAAGAGAACATCACCGTCTAGATTGGATAGGTGTTACGGGCCTCATTAATTCTGAACTGAATTTGCTGTATCTAGCTTCCGATATCTTAGGGTTTAAGGTATTATTATTATAATATAGTTTTTTGATGACCCCACCCCTACGGTCGGGTTGGCATTGGTAATTACGGTCATTATCTACAATGCCCACTTGCATTTATACCTGATCTCCTGATTGCCTTCCTCTTGACCGCATCAGTCTAAGCACTTTTAGAAGTTCAAATTTGATTTTCCCTACTTACATCTTTTTTGCATCAGCATTTAACAGCGAGATATTTACATTAAATGAATACTTTCGACAATCGTACTACGAGTATACGGATACATGCTGTAAACACATATATCCCACAATTCATGTGCGTGGCCGATCCGTAATTGTGTTAATTATAAATGCACAAGTGAACAATATAATATTTACGTCAAAAATATCACATAATGAGTCGCAGGCCCATTCATGCGAGTGAGCTTTAAAATGCACAAGTATTTTGAAATTCTGTTGTGAAAGTTCATTGATAAGCGCGCGGGCATTAGGTTCATTGACTTATTTACGTCATTCATGATCGTTGGAGTGAAATAAATCATTTTGACCGTTTAGAAGATAAAACAATAATTAATCACGGTTAGATAAGTGTGTCTGGCTGGAGGAGGCATAATGTGAGGTCGGAGTGGCCTGCCTCCGGGGATACATCCTGTACCTCCGAGTTGCCTATAAAATTTTACGAGCACGTCGTATGAGCCATTATAGCTCTTGTCGATGTCACTTATGAGTGTCTGACGTGGTATGTTACTCGAATTTAGTTTTAAAATGAAAATTCAAACCCGAACCGATTTCACGTATGAATTTCGAATTGAAAACGTAATAACAATAATTTGTTGCACGGTCGAGCGTTGAAACCCGACATTTTCATAAAATAAAATACCCGCCGATATGTATTGTAGGCATTGGATTAAATATATATTCCGAGAGAGAGTTCAATTATAAAGATACATTAATTTAATTTTTTTTTTCCACAATTTGAATTTACAATCACACAACACAGATTAACATAATATATTCTGGTAACCTATCAATTAAACTTTACAACAAGGGAAAACAATCTGGAATTTCGCCAAACTAATGTTGAATATTAGTTTGTAGGTAGGTACTATTACCATAATTGAGTAATAATGTACGACATTCGTATTACTAACAATATAAGGTAGCTACATCACATACATGTTCGTTTCTGAAACGCGTTTGCCTCAGGGTAATCATTGCGAGCAGAGTTAACGAACTCTGAATACAAATCGAATGTAGGTGACATGTAGTATTACTACATATACATATATACATACGTATCTACCCGTCTTCGAAGACGTCGTCTGATACATACCATCTAGATATACAACAATGTTTATTGATATTCAATATGCGTTGCTTTAGTATATTACTCTCATAGTAAAATGTGTACCCAAAGTATGTGTTTAAAGGGTTGTTTATTAGCGTGGGCTCAGTTTTTCGTCAAGGTGTGTGTTTATGTGGGTACGGTAACATAATAGGCTGCTCACACATAAAACACCCTTGTTTCAGTCTTCATGACACCTTCGTGAACAGTCAGTTTTATTATTTCTTTGTTGCGGGGTATTTTATGACAAGATCATAATTACAGTTTATTTAGGATGTGATGAGGAAAGAGTGTTAGGTTTTGTTCTTATTTTTTATTTAATGATGTTGTGTGGCCTTTGAGAGGAGCTTGTGGCTAAGTAAAAACAGCCGCACGGGTTGATCGAAGGTTAAGCTACGCTTACCGAGGTCAGCCTGTTGATGCGCGACCATTCGTAACATATCGAGACTCCTCCGAGCCTCGGATAGCACGTTAAGCCGTTGGTCCCGGTTGTCGTTTGTAGATCTTTACCAGTCGTTACGGGTAGCCAATAATCCGAAAGTCTAACAAGCAGTCTAACCAAGGGGTATCGTGTTGCCCAGTAACTTGGTTGTGGAGGTTAGACAGGCAGTAGCTCCATGTTAAACACTGGTATTCAGTTGCATCCGGTTAGACTGGAAGGCGACTTCAACATAGTAGGGAAATGTCTATGCAGATGATATGATAATGTTGTGTGGCCTTCAATAATTCTTTTATTACCCCTTTTTATCATAAAGGCGAGTAAGATGAAGTTGGATGGTTTAAACTAACCAAGTTGAAGACACCCAACGGCGTCAACTGTCTTCTTTTTAAAATACATTTGTAAAAAAAAAAGAAATTAGCAGTCATCGTTCGACTTTCGCTCTCTGTACTAATACCAATTAGAGGTCAAAGGAAGTATTGACCGCAAAATACAAGGCAGTCTTAATTATCACTCCGTTCTAAGTGTCACGGTTTTGTTTTCATAAAATATGTTCTAGCAAATTATTTCCTCTGTACGAATAAAATGCTTGCAAAATGAACTCCGTCGGGGCACACTGGAAATGCCGTTCAGTAGCAATTAAAACTTTCTTACTGATCAAACTTTTACAGTCACATCTTCACGAGGACAAGTTGTTCGTGAGAGTCTGAAGGAGCGTAAATGTGACTACAGTTACCTAGCGAAATGGTTGCAGCACTAACATAACTTGCCTGATGTATCGGCTCTTACGACTGTAGACTTACAAAGCTATGGGATCCTGGTACCGTATTGTAACGTGAGAAGTAAATAAGCTTACGGTTTTATGTACTGTAATTTGGGTAAAGAGAGCGTACCAAACAAGTTGTAAACTTATAAATAATATGGCTGTAACTATTCCTTTATATTTTCCGTTACTTAATTTTTAACCACTTAAACAATTTTTATTTTTTGTGGAAATACTACTAAAATTACGCCATGAATTACTTACCCAAAATGTTAAGTGATGCAGAAGAGGGCCATGTACTGAAATAACGAACAGAACATTTAATTTAATCTAACGATTACTAAGCAATTATTATTACTAATAATTTATGTATTATTACAAATTATAAGTTTTAAACACATATTTTTTTAATGATCGGCTGACTGATTATGATAATGATTGTTTTTTGTAAAACTATTTGCTATACGGATTATTCAGCGAGGAATAATATAGTTTCAAAAACTATTTTATAACAGGCACGGAATCCTGATTTATTGATTTATGAGAGATCTTTAAAGCTAAAGTGATAAAATGTCGGCGACACAACTACGGGAACTAGAAGACGAAGTTCAGTTTTATGAACTTCTTTATGTTTTATACATACGTGAATTTTGAAGACATACACTAGACTCATGCGTGTATTCCAGTGAAAATAAACACTTCTTCATGCATGAGAATTCACTGAAGATAATGGAGTCGCATAAAATGCTCGGATTTTACGGCTGCGTTGTTTTCAAATCATGTTTTATTTGCTGATACGTGAGCTCGTTAAAACTTTATATAGAATGTTTGAATTATATCCTTTGAGGTAAGAAATTGTTATGAATGTTGAAAGGATATACTTGACTGTATTATATTCTTGGGATGACCGCGCGGTTTCAATATGAAATATGGCTACTTATTTTTGATGTCAAAAAGATATAACGTTCCCTGGTATTGAGTTTGAGATGATTACTTTTCAGAATCTAACTATTTTTTTTGTAACAATCTGTATAAGAAGGTTTGAATGCGTAAAAAGTCATAATCATACGTCCATTCGATTAATTTAAAATTAAAGTATACATATCAAGATCGAACTTCTAATTTAGTGCTCAAAGCCATATAAGTGGATACATAATACATCCGAGTCTTACAAAAAATAAAGCATTAGTAATTTAACACCAGCTTCTTTCAGTTAAGTCCTTGAGGTAAAGCCGCCAAAAGATCTTAGCACATTGTTACTGTTAAAAAGTGTAGGTAATATCGTGAAAGAAAGAGCATCACGTTAATCGGCAAGTCACCGACTTAATTAAACGGTAGAAAAAATGTGGCCGAGGATAGCGCATCAGTCAAGTGAGCTGGAGACGGTTACCCCCTCAAATCCGTGTAAGCCCGACGTCCCTCGTAAGACAGGGCGGCAGCCACTGACAGATCACTAGTCACTGTCCCTGTATACTCGCTGCAATAACAATCCCATCTTTTATGCAGTCGTTTTGATTATTTTCTGCATTATTCATTGTTATTACCACTGATAGAATAGAGCTTGTTTCATAAGACGGACCAATTCAACGGATATTCAGATTTTTATTGGTTCCTTGGAGAGGTTTCCAATCAAGCCAATATTCGTTGTACGAAAGCAAAACTAAAATCAACATAAGGCGCTAATATTC
The DNA here is from genome assembly GCA_905147745.2 of Phlogophora meticulosa. Classification (NCBI taxonomy): domain Eukaryota; kingdom Metazoa; phylum Arthropoda; class Insecta; order Lepidoptera; family Noctuidae; genus Phlogophora; species Phlogophora meticulosa. The sequence continues at coordinate 11,418,507 of LR990520.1, read as the reverse complement.
TCAAATTAATAACATATATAATAACCAAAATGCAATGGTGCTCGCTATCGGTTCAGCTTATGCAGTATCTAGGCTGTTAATTAAGCAGTCTGCATGCAATTTGCATCTAGGCGGATTGGAGTCGCGAACTTCTGATTATTTGAATAAGATTTCGCAGAGCAATATTAAGGAAATTATTCGTGCCACGGAGCACCAAGTGGAGACGGCGCGGATAAAGTAAGGTGCCTACTGTAGGAACGATTTAACAAAGACGTTAAGTGCTCCGTTGTCGGAAATGTATTAAGGAAATATGTTTAATTGCATATAATCACATTTCACGGAATTACATTTCCAGCGAAGTTTCTGAATGTCTCTGAATGGTAGTCGTTGTTCGAATAGTAAGGCATTTCATTTTCTACGTTGCTATCATATTCGTTGAGAAATGTTATTCTGTATGAATAATAAGCAACATAAATATTGGAGATGTAATCCAAAACCCGCTCAAAACAAAATATATATTATCCGCCTACAATCAAACGCTTATCTTTGTGTTACGAGTGGTCCCCGCCCGTACCACCATCGCGGTTGTTGCTATGTTTCATGTGTGATGTGAGGTCTCGTCTCATTTCGCTTAGCCTGACATGTTGAGTGCCCCTGACCACCCTCTCCTTAGATATAGGTCGTCATAAATATAATCTTACTTAGGGTGACATTGTGTGTTCTTTTTTCACTTAATATTTTTCCTGCTAAAGGTCCCCGGCGGCGATTACATAAACAGGATTCAACCGCGACCTTAATGCGCCTAATAAAGTTTTACGACGGACCCTTGGCAAAAACGTGAACGTTTCAAGGCGACAATGCTTTTATCTTTTCTGTTTTACTGATTGTTTTGTTCTTTACAATTAGGATTAGACATTGTGTATTAAACTTATAACTTAATGTAGACAGTCAAGAACGTTGACTTGCCAATGAATAACAAAAAATACACAACTTTGTTTGTTCTGTGTGGTAAGGCCCTTATAGCGCTCCTTTTTTCAAAAGTTTATAGGAACGTTTTATTTATTGTGAGTCGCACCAAGCCTTAATTTAATCTCAACCAAAATTATGAACAGAAGTCTTACTTACCACTTTGTAATTGTGTCACGAAATCTCCCAACATTCTTCATATTAATTATTATACTCACTCCCCATTATTAGCCCTCTTTTTTGGCGAGACGGAAAGTTCTGATTTGTTAGGGCTTTGAAGACGCATATGAAAGACTTCAGCAATGGAGCAATTCATGGTCATCTTATAACCTAAAAACAGCAGTGTTTAGATAAAGTTTTTAGTCTCTATCCTTCTGTTTTACAACACGAATTCTTCTTAAGTGTTGAACTGCGTGAAGGATGTAATAGGAAGATAAATTACGAAAAAAATGTTAATGGTATTCTCCCTTCTGTAGTAGATACTCTAATAATGTAAAACGTTACAGAAGCAATTTTGCAGTTTTACGTTCCCAGCAGTAATTAGCTGGAACCTCTTCGATGTTAGCTCGCACGAAGTCTCTCGTGGAATCGCTTAACATTCCTGAACGTCGAGGTTCGTTTAGAAATCACTTCTTAGCTTCGGCGAGACCCTGACGTTGATGTATCGTCTGCTTCTTTAGACAATTTTAATGCTGTCGACTGACTTATGACTTATTCTTTTTAAATCTCAATAATTTTTTTCGCATACCAAGGGTGCATAATTTGTTCTTACGTATGTAAAAGTAGGTATTTACAACTTAGCGGTCTTTTGTAGGTAGTGCACGTTTTAGTGCTGGCATATATTGAGAACGACATACTTACCGATTAATTTATTTGTGAGAAAAAAGTATTATTTTCTATTTAGCTTTAAATCCAACACTTTCGTAAAAAAACCGCGCTGAAAGAGTAACCAGTATATTATACAGAAGCAAATAACAACCTAAACAATCTCGTAGTGTAACAAAATACTAATAATACGCGCTTAAAAAGTAAAATGAAATAATTTGATCCCATAATTTCTGAGTTAATATGAAACTTACAGCCTTGCTGAAATACTCTTTGCAAATGAGACGTCTACGCATTTTATAAACATTTGTTACAGTTTATACCTTGTTTATACAATACACAGCGGTAAACAATTTTATTTACTTAAGTGATTTATGTAAACACTTGTTTCTAAATGATTATGGCCTGGAGTCTGGAATTAATGCAATAAATCAATGTCAGGACATGTTTACGAGCTAACAGAGTTAATTCCAGTGTGACATGACATTTATATTCGTGAATAATTGTTGATTGCTTGCACCGTGAGTCCGCATCTAATGCAATAAACTTAATATAATTGTCATAATAACGTTTATCAGTGCACTGCCAGCAATGTTGGCCTTATTATTAATACTGCGATTTATAGGCTTAATCTGGGTATACAATATTTAAAAAATATAAAAAATCTGGCTATAGAAACTCTTCAGAGTGTGCTTAATTATCTCGAGAACTTAAACCACCCATTTTGACCTGTGGACGATTTAAGGGGTTATGTCCATAATAAAGTGTCTTGCTTCAAATTTTATGAAAGAAAACTTAAACAAATAGATGCTATAACTAATCAGTTTCTCCAACGTGGTGATTATGCGCTTTTCCTGTTTTTTTTTACTTTTAATTTTACCAGCTTATGAAATGTGATTGCGTAAATATATGCGTGTTTCCTCATTAAATGTTTACATCACAAATATAATAAACTTAAATATTAATAAAACTTCTGCATGTTATAATATTTAATCGAATGACTGTCATCGATATGGATTGAAATTAAATTAATTATGGTGATTACTGAACGGGGAATGGCTACAGACGCGAGGGACTCGGAAGCGCTGGATACAAATGAAAATGTAATATTGTTATGTTAAATAAACCGCGATACGATTACTCTTAAAAATGGTGCAATTTTAATACATTTATTTTCTTGGATCAGAGCACTGTAAGTATTTGTGTTTTTGGTTATTGAGGTTTTATTTAGGATTAAATTATTCTGAAATTCTATCAATTGTGCCCCTACTTACATGGGACTTAAACATAACTACTGTAATGTGGGTGAATTGTACTGCCCAGCCCGTCAGGGTATACAGGCGTGATGTTATCTTATGTTAAATTATTCTGAACAACTATCGCGCTTGCGTAGCGGTTACACTTTGGTTCCTTAAAAGTTTAAAGATAGCTCTTGTTACCTACATGAATGAACGAAAAATATCGTTCTGTGCCCTTTACTAGTTCCTCAGTTAAAGTGATAAACATTTAGGTACCTACCGTCCGATCTAAGGTTTCAACGGTCAGTCAGTTACTCAGTTTTTCCTTCTTAAATGGTAAACTACATTACCGAATACAAGCCATTCACGCAAACGTTGTGAATTAAAGTATAAAACTACTTACCAACAAAAGAAAAACTTTCTCTGCAGGATTATTGAAAATTGCTGGGATTTCAGGGATAGCAAAGTCTTGTTCACAGGTTTCACCGACTTACTGGTTTTAGTTTTCTAGTACAAAGACCTTAATCCAGTTTTTATTGAGTATGTGAAAAAGTACCTTAACTTTAAGTAGGCTATCTTTGACAAAATGGCCGTATGGCTAGGTAATTTAAGTAAAAACATGAAGTAATTATGCCTATGTATACATTGCCTAGATACGGGTTTGTTACGTGCAATTTGGTTTGCAGTTGCCGCAGTGGCTGAGCGATCGACTGCTGCGCCGCGTGTCGTGGGTTCGATTCCCGTACGGAACAAATATTTGTATTGCTTACAAGTATTTGTGCCGGGTCTGGATGTTCGTGTATGCGACTTAAATGTTTGTAAAAGCACTCGCGATACAGGAGTAATTCCTAATGTGGGGCAACGTTTTTTTGAAAAGAAGAAGAAGAAATTATAAAATATCCTTATTAGGGGCCCCTTAATTATTACTTTATTGAAGTACGCTCCGTTACTAACTACGCAAAAAGTATGAAAAGATCAAGAAGCCACCAAACCAAGATAGTGCTCAAAGATAAAAAAACATAAATGAAGTTTAAACTCAAGCATGAATTTCTTTCTCGAAAGCAATTATTGTTAAGGTTCCACCTATTGTTATGAAATAATTTTAATGCCATCCATCTGTATTAGCTATAATATTATGTATAACCATACATATTTCTTGTGGTGTTAGCTCGCAAGAAATTGTGGTATTTTAAATGTGTGATTAATTAAAGGTATTAGATATACAAAATTTTGGTCTATCCAAAAAATAAACAAAGCTACGATAATAGAATTACCTGGGCTAAAACTCCACAGAAATTCAGTTTAATAGCTACATGTAAACGGTAATTTGGGCTACATCGCTAAGTTGTCGGTTAACATTTTGCGAGATAATGAAGACTCACTATTGTGTTACCGTCTGACCTCCGCAACCCTTAGCAAAACCGGATTATGGTAGGAAGACGTTTTAAGATGTTATCAGCTAAATGCCCGTATTAATACAAGTTAGCTTTTTAGCTGTTGTTTAAAATGGTTATGTTTTAAAGTAGGTAGGTAGAGGACGATTATGTGCATTAACAAATATCATAGACAGCTTTTTAGGACTTAATGTGATTTTTATTGGTAGGTATTAAAAAATCACCTATGTCGTCATTTGCGGCGTATGTATATACGTTCGTTTTGAGAAAATACTGAGAATGTTTCTCGATGTAAAAATCCTTATGTAAGATAGGCAGGTTATCTTTTATCTTTGAAATAATTTTATGTAGTATGTATACAGTAATAATTTAATTAAGTAGACTTAATTTAATTTATTAGTGTACATTCCACTTTCCCTTTTAAAAAAGGCCTGAAAACGTCGCTTTTTGTTTGTAGATACAAAATGAGATTTCAGTGATGTTTAAAGGTACCGTTTAATTAATGTAATAAACGTTGTACCTAACGGTTCTGTTGAAGATTCAATTAAGTTTTAAACTTAAATACTTAAATTGAATTAATACAATCTAATTACACGGTGTTAGGGCTGAGACACATTCATCTAACGATACTTTAGTTGTCTTTTGACTTTTAACAAGTTACTTTATATTAAATAAATATATTTCTTTGTAGTATCCCAAACTGTCAAATTTCCCAATTGAATTTGAACCTTATGGTTTTGTAATAAAGTTAAAACTATCAAAGAATTTAGACAGATTGGGGTAGCTTGATGTGCTGGCCTCTGTACATGGAATCTAAATAAAACTGGGACTACTTTCATATTACCAAAAATTCTGGGAATTGAAACCTAAATTAAATTTACCCAATTTTTCATCAAGTACAGGTTAAGTAGGTAGATACATAGATAGTCGTTGTAGATGCTGAAAAATGTAACATAGGTCCTCTATTATATACAGCTACAAAGATGATCTGTAATGACCTTGATTTATAAGAACGTACCCATTTTAATCTCTGTCTGAGTCTATCAAAAATACGTCAAATTTACCTTTTTTATTTTGTCATCTTTGTTGAGATGAGATTGTGACTAGATTTTAATTATGGGAATTGGACTTCTGATTAAAACTTGGAAGGCCTGTTGACTGAAATGGTAAATACGTTCACTGCTACACATAGGTCTCCCGAAAGATACCCACAACAATCGGTACTGCGCTGCCTTCATCCATCGGCTTCTTGTGATATTCACCAGATCATCGGTCCACCTTGTGGGGGCCTAACCTAACCTAACCACGTTGCGGCTTCCATCACGTGGTCGTCATACTAGACCTTTCCCGTGCCCCATCCCTTTGGCAGCTCGTGGGGCTATGGAGGTTACTTTTGTTCTTCATATTACAAGCCTTGCCCGCGGCTCAGTTTCTAAACTTACACTCGCTTTTTATCCATCCCTGTTACGTAACAGTTTAATAAACTACTAATATTAATTAGTTATTATTATGATGACAAAACTATTGTTCGTGTAGAAAAAATGACCATTGTTGCTTTCCGTTCTAAAGGCCTGGATGACATCCATTTACCATTATTGTTTCGTGATTAAAATTATTGAATATTTGAGTTGCAATAGTGAACATGTTTTGTTTGCTATCCAATTCAGAAATTGTAATTGGTAGTTTGTTAACGTGTTTATTTGAAATATCATCTAATTATTGTTACCAGCATTGTTACGCAAAAGTTAGTTGCATGTTCAAAATATACAATTTAATTTGGCCATTATTTTTTATACCAACACGACATTGTATTCTGTATTGGTATTAACAATATTTATGACCTAATTTACACAGCAACCAGATAAATAATATTACATAAAAGATTCACAAAACAAAGGTTATCAAGACAGAAAATATAAGGCCATTGTTTTTAGTTAGAAAATACTTAAGTTAAAAGGTATTTCGTTGTGTAATTGATCTGGTATAATCCAGCCTAATCCACAACAAAGCTGACATTATTATCAATAATTTAAGTAGTGTAACCATACCTTAATCGGCACAAACACTCGATTACGGCGCGAACCTATTTTCGTAGGGTAAAACAGTTACTGGATAATCCCGTTTTCTAGGCGCTCCGTCTAATTCGTTTGTAGAAGTTTACGTAGCGCCGCCCCGGGCTTGGTAGGGATCAGGTGCTTCTTAAGGCCCAGTCTTGATCCTCCCGAGGCGGCCGCTGTCACGATTACCAGTCTCGTTATTGCCTCGCATATAAAACTATCCGCAGACTTTATAATTTAATTATCTATGGCATTTTGTCTTTTTTCCGCCGCTCCTCTTGGGTTCACTTTTTGACTTGTTTATTCGTAATTTAAAATAACTTTTAAATTACGAATAAACAAGTTAAGTAATTTAAAAAGCATGGTTGTTTACTTTTTATTTTTTATAATACCTTGTTTTAAAGCTAAGCATAAACAATAAGTATTTACCTTGTAAATATGTAGTACGTATATACCTCGCATCTAAAACTTGCACGTAATTGAATCACAAAGTAAGAGTCTCTAATACCATAAACAAACTTAATACAATAATGTCTGTTGCAGAACTTTAACGGCATGATACGTTGAGAAATTGAAAACTAAACAAGTCAATAGCATCGAAAGCTATGAAAGAATTTTATCGAATCATGAATGTTAGAAAGAACTCTTAAACAGTTTGATTGCTATTTAAAGTGAGCGACTCTAGTTTTATGTTACTGAATGCATTTTACTGACCACTACGTACACATCAATTCATGACGTTATCCAGAATGTCCTTACGGATATTCTTGTGTTTGTGTGTGTGTGGACAAACAAACCAATAGCATAAATATCTATATATTGATTCTATTTCGTCTGTTTGTCCATAATAAGTAGAAACATGTACAAACTACGTACAAAACTGCTACATTTTAAAATAGTTATACAGCTTCACGTACAAAAAACTATTTTATTTCTCTTACACTGCTCCTGAAACTTCAGTGGCGCTGTATACGAGCATTTTCTCAATTTCAGTTTGCAACAAAATCAGTTTATTTTCCAACTGACAAATTGCATTGAAGTAACAAAGTACAATTTTCCTTTGAGAATAACCTGACAAAGTTTGGGAGTATACAATAAATAATATTTGGATGTGTAACTGAAGGTTGGGCTGTCCTGACAGGGTTGTTGGAAATTATTCGCGTAATAAGTATTTAAGTAAATTTCCGTTGTACGTAATCGTTTTCCGTGCAGTAATTTAGGCGTGCTCGCCGGGCCGCGGTGTTTCAATTGCGGAGGCGGCCGCCGGATGTCATTATTTCCTGCACATGCTGAACCCTGTACTGGCCACCAGCAAACATGCACTGCTATTTTCTACATAGGTAGTATACCTACTCACACGGATTCACCGTCGTTGTATAAAAAATGGACACAGGATTAACATTTTATGTCAAAATTCCAAGTTAGAGACTTGTTTTAGAATGTAATATTTCTAAAGCAGCTCTCTTTCAATTTAAAAAAACGTAAATTAAGAAATCATGAGTCTAAAGACTAAACAATAAATAACTGCTGTACATTGAACATAATTTTGTGTGAACATAAGTTGTCAGATAATTTAGAAAATACGTAATATTTTGCCGTCTGTCATAATTTTATCCAATGCTTATTCTTGAAATTAATGTCTAAGTACGAGCTTGCAGTTTGCTTTCAAACAAACACGTAGACATTAATGCTTTAAACGAAAAATTGGTGAGCAGTAATGAAGTTCTTCAAGTCACGTTTAAAATACCAAACCGTAAAAGCATTTCAAATTTTGAGCTACTTACTTATTCTTTTCAGTCGTTCAAAATTTTCTAACATTTATAAAGTTTTTGATACTTCTAGTACCTACCTAAGTGTTGAAAAAAGGGGAAAGTATTCTCTTTGTAACCTAGAGAAAATTATATATTAAAATGGAAGTACACTTTGCCTTACAAAACAGCTTCAAACAATTAAAGTGGGTACCTACTTTTGTCCGGAAAAATTAAAAAATAAAAGGGCCGGCAAAGGCAGTGACGAGTGACTAGCTAAAATGCGCCGGCCCGTTCCAATTACAGAGCGGCAGTCATTATTTCCGGTGCCATGCGATGCCTTCTCCGTAGGCCCTCGGCGCTGCTTCGCTGACCTGCCGAAATTCACCGCCAACAAAACCATCATAACATGACCCCTTCACGATTGCTCCTCTCTAAAATAATCTAGTGGCCCTCTCTAGCCACTAGAGCTCTACATCATTTTGTATGGCCTGGTATATTCTTATTATTGAGTACTGCGTTGGATATGACGGAAATAGATTTTATGATTTTATCTATTTTGAGTAGGCGAGTTATGTATTTCAAATTGGATTTTAATTTCTTTAGTCCTGCGACATGACTTGTTAAACTATGATGAGTGCTTCTAAATAACTTCAGTTTTCGGACTTGTTTTGTTTTTGTTCTGGGTTTTATGTTATAATTGACAGCACGGTTGGCGCAGTGGCTGAGCGATCGACTGCTGCGCCGCGTGTCGTGGGTTCGATTCCCGCACGGAACAAATATTTGTTGTGTTCGTGTATGTGAGTTTTAAATGTTTGTAAACGCACCCACGACACAGGAGAAATTCCTAGTGTGGGGCAAAGTTTTAAAAAAAAAAAAGAAAAAAAAAAAAAAATATTTTTATGGCAAGGCGTATGGACCTACTTCATGTGCTGATTAATATATAAATAACCCACGGAACAGAATGGACTCGGTAATCAAAAATAATACTTAATGTATTATTTTTGATTACCGAGTCCATTCCGTTATTCAATAATTGGTGCACAAACCACACGTAATGTGGCAAACTAAAGTTATGACGTACATATCCGAAAACAAAATAAATAAAGGTATTTTAAATGTGAATAGGTAGGTACCGCAAGCGCGGTTGGTGCAAGCATGCATAATATAAATACACATTTATATAGCGTTACTCATTAGACAGCTGCGGTGAAAAATTTATAATGACGTCGCTGGCGTAAAACAAAAGAGTCACAATACGAGTTCATGACGAGTTCACACACGCCATTGTTGCTGCTTTTATTGAATTCGATGCTCATTAAAAACTTTATTTTCGAATTTTATGATTTTAACGCTCATCTGGTTTTCAGAGACAGACTCTACGGTTGAATGGTCAAAATGAATATAAGTAAATGAGCTACTGTATAATGGATGCGTCACATATCAAGTATATTTTGTTACGGAAAATGGGCTCAAATTACTGAACCCTAATTGTGCTACAGGTACAACATTATTGAAATATTGAACTCGACCGTGAGAGGATCAGTTCTGGGACTGAATTTGAAAATGGTCATGAATACTGTGTATTATCCATTGCAAACCAATCACAAGAATAATAGGAATCCGTGTATACAAAATGAATAGGGATTTTCGTTTGTAAAACGCAAACATTTAACTATGTTGTTATACAGTGTTAGTCGCTGAAGAAGGATACAAAAAAAAATAGAATAGAAGATACAATTGTCGCCTGCCAATTGTTAATTAAAACTAAAAAATATTTACGACGCGTTCGAAAAAGAAAAACTGCGATTGTGTTCTGTTTCTTTTTCGGAAAAGCTAAGCTCGTGGAAGATGAATGTTTGAACGTGCTTCCTTTTTTTATTGAGACAGAGATTTAAAAGTGTGATTTAATTATTTATTAACTACAATTTCCATGTCATTCTTTACTTACAATGCCCATTTATCAGTGAAGTGTTTAAGTTTCCCTATCCTGGACATGATACCTAGCGGTTTAAAACAATCCTACTCCCACATATTGTCTAAGCAGGTAAGTTCAGTTGAGGTCACATACATTTAGCAGAGGTACGCGTGAGGTGGGGTCGTTATGCGGTCATGAGCCACCATGAGCGGTGCACATCGACACTCGTTCCGGCTGCTATGCTCCCCACGGCTCATTAGACCGACCACGGCCCCAGATCCAAGAACATTTGACGTTGGCACAATAATGTCAACAACTAACCCGTGAAATTGCGACCTTTGTACTTTATAAAAATAAATAGGCCAAATTGTGAAATCCACCATGTAATTGCGCCAAATAGAAGCTACGCCACCATATTTTATTCAATTCGCTTGTCATCGGAAAGTAATTTCAGTTTTGTGCGGTACATTATTATAGTAACATGACTTGTTTGTGGTATCTGTTGTAATAAATGTTCAATAATTAGTAGTATCAGCCTGAATAATTGATATTTTCAGATAAAGGTATTACATATTTTAATAAGACCGTGTTCGTGTTTAGATGTTAGACTCCTACATGTCTACCATAACAACTTCTAGTTAGTTTTAACATATACCTTTGTTACTTTTCATAACAGAAATAGGGCACATTATCCAAAGTCTTCCACGAGGCGAGGGTGGAAAAAGTTGCATCGTGAAGGGTCCAGACGGGTATTATAAGCTGTTTCTCGTCGCCTCACAGTATTAACCCCTGATGCGTCGCACACTTCTCAAATACTTTGACGTGTTACGCCTACGTAATTAGAGCTCACTTCTTTTCAAATGTTCCACTTTAAAAGTGCGCAAAGGTCGCGTCGTTGTGTGGCTTGTAGCGTGTCGACGCGACCGTAAAGCGTCTATTCGATTTTATTTCCTTACGACGCGAGGTCTTGATAAGACTTTACAATTCACCTCATAAGTGGGTTTATGGAGGTTTCTACCTATTTTCTATGGTTAAATTTAAACTTGTTTAAATGTATCCGTATTATGTAAACATTGTTTTGTACTCTGCAGTGATTAATAAAACCTGTCGGAAGTTCTGATTGCCGCCTTTGCTTGTTTAAAAGACCTTGATTTTCAGTTAACGATATCCGGAAAAATATTTAATTTGTACAGTAAACAGTACATTCAGCGCTACAATGAGATTATAAGCAACGTCGATATCTTTTTTTTACAAATTAATGACATTCGGCCATGTGCGTGCATTGTCATTGCCAGTACAGCTATTAACTATCAGCCTTTCATTAACAGATACATATTTTAAGCTTATTGTTTTCCACATATATTATTTCTTTTTCTTCTTTTATCTTTCTTTCTTAAAAAAACCGTTGCGCCACACTAAGAATGTCTCCTGTATCGTGGGTGCGCTTACAAACATTCGAAGTTACATACACAAACAACCAGACCCAGAACAAGTACCTGTAGGCCATACAAATATTTGTTCCGTGCGGGAATCGAACCCGTGACATGCAGCCGTCAATTGCTCAGCCACTGCGCCAACCGTTGTGCAAGGAAACATTCGACAACACGATGAGTACACACTCTCAGGGGTGCGACCCTTATTTATAAAAAAAAGCTCATTTTATTACGTTGTAAATGTTAGAAGGTAAAAATTAAGCTTAGTTGTACTTACCTATTAAAAACGTTTTCCTTCAAGGGAAAAAGCTGCGAGGGAACATATAGATGAACATGATAACTTTTTTTGAGAGTTCTTCTGTTTGATAACGGCACCATTAAAATTATAAGTTTTTCGCTGCAGAAAGCATGTTAGGTTAAGGAAAGGAAAAGAGTATGTTAAGATCGTAGCGGGTGACGCTCTGTGGTTATGTATATAATAAATAAAAATAAAAATAAAAAGCCTTGTATTTCTTACAGCTTATAAAACAAGACGTTACATTAGATTAAGTTCGTTTTCTTTACATATTTACAATTATTAGTTTTGTTAGTAACTAAGTTTGGTTCCTAAATTTATTTGCGTTAGTTTTTCCTTAATCCTATACTATTATTCTTCATTCTGTAAGAACTCCTCTGTAGGTGAAGGCCTCCTCCAAAGATAGCCTGTCCTCTAATATGCTTTATATGATTGTATCTTGTAAATCATCACCAAATCTATTCGGTCAAACATACAGTTACATAAGAAGAATATAACATACAACGTTAGGAATAAAAACAAAATCCAGTTACAACCAGCGCACGCTCGCACTAATTATGGCAAAAAAACAATATTGGTTGAAGGAGCACGACTGTTCAATAGTTTACCGGAGGATATGAAAAAATGTGACAATATAAACTTATTCAAACGTAGATTAATACAATACATTACAACACTTGAAATAACATAAAACAGAATATTACTACTATGCTAGTATAATGTCTCCAACACTCTAGAGGTAACTATTAAAATAATACTAGATATAAACACCTACATGTATCTCATTATAAGCGAACTGTAAGTTCTTATGAGAAATAAAGTTCTTTAAACCTATATAAAGCATGTTAATGCACACAACCGATAACCTACACGACAATAGGTACATAGATTATCAGTTAACACAATACCACAAAGATTAAGTTTCCAAAGGAATTAAACATGCATGCGACAGCAGCGTTTACGCTTGCTGCCAAACGGTGGCCCATTTCTGTTGCAAGCTCTTCTATAGTTAACAAAGTCAGAAACGCATAAAGGGGCGTTGAATTTAATGACGAAGGCTTTGGGGTACGGTAGACATGTGCAGCTAAACACAGGGCTGGCTTTGTTCTTTGCTCTGCGCTCGTTAAATATTTTAGCTTTAAAATGCTACGCGGATGCGAGAGCTCTCTCCCGTAACCACTGTAGGCACCGCCGGCTGATAGTTCATGTATTTTATAAATAAACTGAAAATAATGACGTTTCTTCACATTTTAGACAGCGGTTTAACTAACCGAGATATTTATAAGTTTACTATCGTTAGTGGTTTGGATTCTCTTGTTGCACGGTTACTGATTGATGGGTTGAGGGGCTCTCATCCCTCTCCTAATCTCTCTTATCTTATTAAGGTACAATTTTGCTATAACAGTAGAAAGGTATGGCAGTTTCGCGTTCTGTGGACTCTCCGTATCTTTTCATTGATCTTGTGAGGGGTGATGTTTTCCTGTTTAAATATCTGTTTGTATGAGCGCAGAAGAATACTGAGCAAACATCAATGTAAAAGAAGCATTGATGACGGCATTTAAAATATGAGTCCATCGTTCGAAACATGTCACGAACAAAGAATCTTCGCTTAGGCCAACAATAATTACTAATTTTGTTATACGAAATCACAAATCAAGTTAATTTTGCAAAGATTATGCTCGTATATTTTTGGGGTTCAATTCAGTTCGGTATTACATGCGTTGTTTGTATTGTCGTTGTATGGTAAACCAATTTAAGGTTTACAAAAAAGCGGTTCAGATTGTGACCAGTGACGTGTACATCGGACTGGTGTCCAGTATAATCGGCATGCGGGCGCGCTGCTGGCGGCGACGGCGCCCTACTCACTCAGCTCGCGACGGACAGATTATATTTTTCATCTCCGTGGCATTTCGTTACCCTTAATGAAATCCAGCCAAAGGAAAGAAAGAATTTAATTTAAGACGAATCAGAAAATATTCAGCTGCCGCTCGCTAGTTATAAATCATTTGAATGCTAATAAATTCGACTAGCCCTCGAGCCCCAGGTGGGAACAGACTTTCTTCCTGCTCCATCTTTGTTTTCAAGAAAAATTGAATAATATTCTGCTCCTTATTATTAAATTCTTTCATAAAGCCACCGACGGCTTTTGGGATTTTCTTTAATATCGTAATGGAATTTCATTTGTCTTGCGGTTCAACCTCACGACGAAGATGAACATAGTCATATTTCCATTTGTTCGAAGTTATTACCTTTACATCCCTTCATAATTGCCTATCGCTCTTGTGTAAGCATTGTGACAGCGGCTCAAATTCTATGGGGAATCGATTCGGCTTTTATCGAAAACGCAAAATCTGTTTACTTAAATAGTGAATGGACGAAACGTAAAATTGTTGCATACGGCCGACGTAAAGCGGATTTGTTAAATTCGTTAATCTCCTGATTCCGTATCGATTGTTTTAAATCTCTCGATTCATCGTCTGTACATGCAAAAACAATTTATGATTTTAAGTTCGACAGGTGGGAGATGAACGTACAAAAAACGAGTAACACTGTTGTATAGAAGGAAGTTAACATTCAGAGTCAACAATACATAGACTTCTAAGCATAAGCCAAATATTGGTTTGATCAAAAACGTAGTGATTGAAACAACAACTTAAAAAACTATGGCGAAAAGATAATAAAATACCGCATACATAAACGTACTAGTTAGTAAGAATCAAAAAGGATATCGGAGCACGCTTGCATCCGGGCGCCGACCGAGCGGTGCAGCGGCCGCGCTCAGTTGTTCTCGGGACCTCGCTACGCTCGCCCGTCTACGCAGTACGCCGGCTACGCCGTAGCGCGAGTGCTACGAGCCACACTAGTGTTTATTGAACTTGCTACTTAACAAATAAGTGCCTCGACTGTTGCGTGCGTAATAAAAGTCATTGTGCAAATAAAGTACTAAATAAGTATATTGTGTTTACGTACACTATAGTTTTATTGGATTATTTACGTTCGAGGTAAGTTTTTTATTTATTGATCCACAACGTAAATTTTTGTAAAGTTTTCCATTGACATATTTTGTTTTATTAGATTGGACTTAGAAATTTGTTTTACTTTTGTTATCTGCATTGTTTTGTATTATTTTTACGAGCGACCTTTCTACGCGGTCCGCTTGATATCATCACATATGGGAAACGTAATCTAAACCGACCTATTCACGAGTGTAAAATAAGCATAAGTTATTTTTATAAGCAACCCTTTATTGTGTATTTAAACCTAAATCTGAGAACATCCATTATACGGTGAAATTAAGCGGTTTTGTTAAAAAAGATTGAAGGTTTATACCCTAATATTTCTTTATTACCGAGTGGGAGAAAGTTCTACCCATTCATAATATAAATGGGGCTTGTTATATTGTAAGTAATATGAACGAATGAATATGAAGTGCGGTATTGTGCGTAGGTACTCTTCTACACATTCAAATTAGAAAAATGTCGGGATGGAGCGCGTTAATATTCGGGAATTCTCCTACATAATATTATGACGTAGATATGTAGACTTATGTAAAGATTTTTTTATTAAGGTTTTATTACAATGACTACACGAACATCAGAGATAAACTTTAATCTTACTACTGCTTTAAGTCATATTACTATTACTATTTCAATTTAAGTAAAAGGACTTAAAATCAAATTATCAATAAATTTTATATATTTACTTTATAGCCCGCCCACACACAACATAAATATCTCCCATACTTTCACTTGTATCCCAATGCATAAGTGGTTAATTGGCACACCCAACAGGTAATCAAGTTAATGGTGCGTATACGTCAAGCTGGGCCAAGTTGGGCCAGGCTGGGCCTTCCCGGGACCCTTACAGGAGGAACTTCGCTCGAGAGTAATGCCCATTAATTGAGATAAAAATAGACCTCACGCCGAGGTGGAATTACTCGTATTGGGCACCAATTATATCCCTAATGTTTTAGATGAAGCATTGAGTTAAATAAGGGAATGTTGCTATGGATGATTTGCGATAATTAGAAATGAAACGAATGGTAGTCTTGGTTTCAATTTTGGTGAGTGACACTTAAAAAGTTGTTATAAAGCAATGAATACTTGTATAAATGAACGCAATTTAAATGCAACAGCCTCACATGTTTTCCTAAAGAATACTAACAAAGGTGTGTTAGTCCCATGTAGAGAGAGCGACCTCATTGGAATGTATCGGGTTCAGTTCCAAAACTACGGTCTGTTCTTAAAAACCTTAATAACCTTAATAGGAAAAGAAAAACTCATGGATAAAGTAAGACTCTTTGATTCATTACCCCTTGGTCTACGTCATGCTTTGTGGCTGTGGTATGCATGCATTGGTGGTCTTCAAGTATGTATTTTACGAGGTGATCCTACTAAGTAGTTACTATTCCTAGAAATAATAAAGCTAAAATTTACAAGATATACTAAAGTTAAAATTTCTAAGAAATAATCAACCGTTCGAATTCTCCGAAATGTTCTGGTAAATAATATTTTTGTACTAAATTTGAAAATGTTTATCAGCGCGCTTCCTTTTGTAATAAAGTAAATAATTATAATTTTAATTAGCACTTACGCTGGGCTTGTGTATTCAGTAATTATGTATATTATTATAGTATTTCATTTAAGAGGCTTCTTTAATATTTAAAATATACTCGTAAGGTGTCTTAAAACCCATTACTTACATTATTTATTTATTAACATTAAAGTATGGTCTTACAATAATTATAGTAATATATACATGTAAAAACCGACCAAGTGCGTGTTAGATCATGGAAAGGGAAGGGTTCGGTAGCCAGGATAAATACACATGCACAGTATTGATCACCAACTATTGACCTTAACAAAAACAACTTCATCGAAGTAATTTTCAGTAACTGCATATAGGTACGTCCGGTTTTACTTGGGTAGTGTCTTCACACTGACTTACAATCCCAAGAAGTTATCTTATATCTATATTCTTATTTATAATATGCCATGATTTTGTAAATACACGTGCTATGTAGTAGCACAAATATGAACAGATGCTATAAAATTAAATTATGTTTACTTCTGTAAATTTTGTAAGTTTTCAAAATCACTTTTAAATGTCATAAAAAGGATAAATAAATAAAAATAGCATTAGATTGGGTCGGTGCTTTGCTATCTAACTTCTCTGAAAAGAAACAACTAAACAAACTCAGAGGTCACCGTCTCTTTTAAAGTACAGACATTATCTTGGTCAGATCATATGATCATGCTATCAAGGAAGATTCCATATTAATATGGAATCTTCCTTGATAGCATGATAGCTTGATAACTTGTTGTTTTAAAACAACAAGTTTAAATAAGGAATAGTCATTCATAAAATTTCTTTTGAATACCGAAGGTGTCAAAAGTATCATTTTACTTTTGGTGGCCAGTCACCAACGCCGTGTCGTCACAAAACTGTTATTAAAATCAGCATTTATAAAGCCTAATATATTGCAAATGGATCCCTGTATTAAAAAAAATGGTTTTCCCACCCCCACCATCGTTTTGAGAGACCTATATAAAGACACTCTACACAATGGGATTGACAAGCCTTTAAGATTAGGAAAGCTACCCTAAAAAAAACTGTTTTTAAGATTTGATTTAACCACTTTATTGGCATATTAACCATACGTCTACCTATGTGAAATTACAAATACTAACAGTTTACGGTTCCTCGTTGACTACAGAACCCTAAAATAGAAAAGGAAGGTGTCAAAGGGCTTCGAAAATTGGAATTAAAACAAATACACGATGTTGTTGCCCAGAAAACATAATTTTACTAGCTAACAACTGGTTTACACCCTAGGAAAAATACTACCAAGATAAAAAGTATTATTTATGCTATATTCAGCTGTTGATGGAAATATAAACATCTATACTCAAAAAGTCATAGTATAACAAACTTCGGAAAAGCTCACAAATATCGAAACTTTTTAACTTTAGTAGTTTATGTATGAAATACGTACATCGTGGCTTCCACCAAATAAATAACACAACACAACACCCAGTATTAATTGAATAACAATACATATTATATTGAAGCAGGAAATTCAAAATTAAACACTCCACCAACATCATCAACAGTCGAGTTAAATGACCTCCATGTAAATAGTTGCACTTTGTTTACGAAATAAGCAAATTTACACTTAAATAAAGCAATTTACATTTATTGCATTAAATGTAAGAATGCAATATAATTGTAGAGTTGTGTCGAATGCAGAATTCAGTAACTATGTTGAAAACATGAGTATTCGCTAACATTATGACGCATTTATATGTTTTGAGTATTTTCTTTGTACAGTGTATTTAATAACATCATCCCAATTATCCCAATTTATTGGGGATCGGCGCAGCATATTTTCTTCTTCCATACATCGTCACCTCTTTTCTAGCCATATCATCTTTTACACAATCCATCCATCTTTTCTTTCGTCTCCCTCTACTCTTGTAACCCTGCATTCATAATCAAAACTTTCTCACAAAATGGTATGGTCATTCCTTCGCATTACATGCCCATACCGTAACAACTGATTTCCACACAACTTCTCGGTCATAGGCACCACTTTCAGACTTCCTCTTACATACTCATCTCTTATTCTATCCATTCGTGTATATCAGCTGCATGTAACTGCCTTTCATGAACCCCTTTTGAACACTTTATTAAATAGATTTACTTAATTATTCTTTACGTGCTTATAGCTTTCTCTAAAAAATTCTTCCTCTTCTTGTGGAGTTGACTTTTGAAACGATCAAGGCGTGTTCAGTTCTCGTAGCAACAAAATACCCTTTAGTATGGAAAACCTATAAATGAATAGACATGGGTAAAAGCAAACAAGTCCCCTGTTGGAAAATAAATCACTGACAGGCTTGAAAGTAAATGGAGAACAGCCATTTGATTAGTGCACTTCTAAGGGCTCCCGACCTCTCACCCGCACAAGCAATGAGTTTAAATGTCATGCATCTTACTCAAAGGAATGCCTTCACATGATGGAACCTTAATAAAATCGGTTCACTGGCTCCCTCGATTAGCTGGCATACCGTAAAGACAGTGAGTAACGATTATTTCCTTATATTTTGTAACATTTTTTGCTGTTGGCATTTTATTTCTGTTTAATTTACCGCAACATGAACGTACCTGCATGTTCAATTTAGAACTTTATGTACCTATTTACCAATTTGCGGGTAGATTAACTGTAATTTTGGGTTTTGGATGGCCACACAATGAATGCGTTTTACGCTTGTGTACGATCACATTGAACATTTAGTAAACTAGGCATTAGAATTTTAAATCGTAGATTCTTTTTTACAGTTAGGTGCTTTTATGCATACGCATCAAAATGCATATAAATTAACCATTAAAAATTCGAAGGTACAGACAACCTACCCCAATGTGTCAAATTTTACCAATTGAGCATGAACTTAATACTTTTGTTTTAAAGTTGAAACTGTATTAAATAAATTTGACACATTGGGGTAGCTTGATGTGCTAGCCTCTGTACTTTAAAATGGTTCATACGAGTATTATCTGTCACGGCAATATCCTTTGATGCCAAATTGCAGTGACAAGACTTGACAAAGCAGTGCAGGCTAGAGATATAAATCACGTTATCAAGGTTCTTTGAACCAATCTCAGGTCTTGTGCAATCATGGATTAACTACAATGACGATACAACGTACCTCTATTCACGATAGCTCGTAATAATAGCGGACAGCACGCCACTCGCCATTGTGATCTATTTCACTTAGCTGATCCTTTACTTTGTGGCATGATAAACAGATATAGTACATTCTAAATTTAACTCGCACTTTCCGATCAATAATATAAGTTGTTCAATAGGAGCAAGTTTATGCTGAAGTGTACTAATACGAGTAGTTCAGCTGTGCAATGAACTCGTGGATGTAATACGTTAGAGCGGAAACTTAAGAGCATCTTAACTAGAAGTACAAGGGTTATGCCACAAAATAGTTCTTTACAAAACATGGTTCCATCAGTGTAGAACAACAGACGGCGATTCTTGTGTTTATTACCAGCCCTGAGTGCCCCAGAAAGATGGTAATGTTTTTCAAGCGTTTGTATGTACATATGTCTAGTTCATCGGCACGTCGTTTAGCCTAAACAATGGATTTTATTCAATAAGCTATCGTTAGGTTTGTCTTGAGACCCGGCCGAATGACACGAGCTTTGTGTAGTAAAGAAAACTAACACTGCTTAGGTGTAAAAAAATAAAGAGTTATAAGAAGGTGACACCAAACATATTCAGCTAAAATTGAAATGAAGCAAAAACAAAAATTTCACCTATAAAAACTTCAAAATAAGAAGTTGACTATTCAAGCAGTCAAATGCATCTAGTGGCATCAAATCTAAGATTTAACTTAAATAATGGCTACCACACTGCATCGGACTGCTTTCTTGTTCTGACCTAATCTTATTAGTTGCTTTTTACACTCGAACTTCAAAATTCTTATTTATTATATTTGGTATATTATACTGATCCCCTGGTGGTAGTTATCTGCCGGCAATTAGTTATTCGAGAAATTTGCTCATGTGGCTAAAATTTAAGACCAAACCAAGTTAGGCTAAGGAAAAGCAGATTTAGATATTTGCGAATGAAAATTATGCAATTTTCCAAGTCTGACAAAAGATATATAAGATATGTATCCATAGCGTGTTAGATACACTACTGACCTCAGTAGTGTATCTAAGACGCTATGGATACAACGCACAGTTCATTTGAAAATTGTGGACATCCGTCCACTTCGCGGCACTAATCAACCTCTGACGCGTGCCATCCGTTATCTACGAGAAAGTATGTCAGCCTGTCCCCATTGCATTAAGCTGCGTTGGCGCAACGGCTGAGTGATTGGTCGTAGTTTCGATCCCATAGTTAAAACAACTATTTTATGGCCAAAGACAGTTGTGATCTGGGTATTTGTACATATTATATTAGATTCAAGAGTTCTGGGAAGGACTTGCAATGGCCTTTGCCCAGCAGCGGGACAGTAAATGATAAATAAAAAAAATAAAAATAAACTAAGTAGAAGCAATCACTGTAGAGGTAGACCAGCACCGCTTTATTCAAATATTAAATACAAATTAAATATTATTATTATTCATATTAAGAAGTCTTGGTTTTTAAGTATCTATGTAAATTACTTTTGTTGAATTTCATTTAGTTAACTTCTGAAGATATTTGTGGGTACAGCGTGTTGGTACAAAAACTTGGACGGTAGGTAACAAACAGTGTTACCTTCATCTTTTAAAAGAAAAAACAAATCATGGGACCCTGATTTACTCTTTTAAATAAATAAAAATACCTATGTTACCCAATGTTTATTTCATGAATGTTTTCTCACAAAACCATTAGGAAAAAAAACTATTTTAGGTAAGTAGGTAATAATATCCAGATACACAAATTTAAACTGGGTGAACACTAAAATCAGATCAGTAGCACGAATTTCTTGCGAGAAGTTTAGCAACCGAAAACGTCAAATTACCAATTTGTACTTAGATTGAAACCTCTATATAACGTAATTGGCACTAATTTCGTTTCACTAATTACTAAGTAATTAGTCTTCCAACAAGAAATTCGTGCTAGGGCTACGGTTATGTTTATCATAGACAGGGCAGTTAAATAAATAAAGAAAAAAAATGTTTATTTGCCACAGAGGTGCATATTGTTAGCAAAATAAAACTTAATACAAGGAATATCTAAAGATAGTGTTAGAAAATATTTTGCTTAAATAATGGTAGTGAAGACAAACTAAAGGTAGCTTCTATCTTGTGTCAAAACTGCGCCAATACAAATTTCTGACTCACTCTGCGCATCACGAAGTACATGACATATCATCATCATCATCATCCTCCTGCCCTTATCTCAATTTATTTAGGGTCGGCGCAGCATGTTTTCTTCTTCCATACATCTCTATTTGCCATCATCTCAAGAGTCACCTCTTTTCTAGCCATATCATCTTTCACACAATCCATCCATCTTTTCTTTGGTCTCCCTCTACTCTTGTAACCCTCCCTGCACATTCATAGTACCTGACATAGTTACGTAAAATAAATGAATGCTCAAAATGATTGTAGCATAAGCTCTAAATCTCAATGTTAAGCAAGTAAATACGCTTACAATAGCATAGCATAGTTCGAATCAATCTAAACTCTGATGTAGTAATATAGTAGCATATTTCGGTGGCCTGAAACTTGAGTAATGCCTGGGTCTAACTAAACTATCGCGGTAACTAGGGACTAAGTGGACTTAGGAGTAACATACGAGTACAGTCGACGAATCTCTTGCTCCTACTGGATTCGTACAAGTTTGATTACTGTATTAGAGAATATTTGTTATATCTTTTGATTTAGGTGTTATTACCTTCGTCTAATACAAAGGTTTGTTTACGTTCCTTTACCTTACGTTCAGGCTCACGCTTGTGAGTAAGTAAGTTTAAACGTATATTTAATAAAATGAT
This sequence comes from Phlogophora meticulosa, assembly GCA_905147745.2. Classification (NCBI taxonomy): domain Eukaryota; kingdom Metazoa; phylum Arthropoda; class Insecta; order Lepidoptera; family Noctuidae; genus Phlogophora; species Phlogophora meticulosa. Next base: position 11,396,155 of record LR990520.1, on the reverse strand, counting down.
ATAAACGTGTTCAATATTTGGTTTTCGACCCGTGGTATTTGTTAATTATTTGTTTTCAACATTTTTAACAAAATAAAGTTTTAATCTAAAGCGAGGCAAGGCAAGCTCAGTAGGTTTATAAAAAAAATGTTGACAAATACAAGGCCAAAAATATGATTACACCAAAACGAATCGCAAGCGCGCTCCCTGGCGACGATCTGGCACAACTATAGTTTGGCGCACTTCTACACGAGTCGTGCTGTTGGACTTGCTTAGATTAAATCAGGAAGAACCTGATCGCCTCGGATTCCGACATCGCGAAATTGTACTTGATTCATATTATACGTTAGCGAGCGATTTATTGTGTGCGATCAACTTTGATTATTTAATAAACACGGCGGCGTGTAGAACGAAGTCTGTTGCCATTGCACGTAAGTCATAATGTTGGCCTTGGATGTTTGATGTTTATTGAATGAATCCTGATCAACAAACAAATATCATCATCTGTCTGATCTTTTAATAACTGGGCATCTCGATACCCCTTGGTAAGACTGGTCGTCAGACGGACTACCTGTAAAGACTGTCAAAGATCTATAAATGACAATGGGACCAACGGATAAACGTGCTTTCCGAGGCACGGAAGAGTCTCGATATGTAATGAACGGTCATCTATGTACAGACCAGCCTCGGCAAGCGCTGCTTAACCTCCGATAAAACCGTGCGGCTTTTTTTTATTTCCCACGAGCAGTAACTGACAAACATATTTTTAAATAACAGCAGTTTAGATTATACTAAAGTTAACATCAGTTTGGCATACGGTTAGCATAGTTATCACAGAGAACTACTCTCCGATAGCTATGCTGACCTTATTCTTTGCGTCATATGAGAGACAAACGTTATGACTGTGTTTAAATAGAGTTCGAGCATTTTAGGTAGATGAATAATTCAAAGGAAGTGAAGCGTAAGACGTGTAAATGCTCATTTTCCCCATGAGTTGTGTAAGTACGAGTCAGCTGACCGAAATGAGGGCACTGACGTTGCAATCTTTAATACCAATACGGTTTACGTAACTTGAGCTTGCTTTAAGGTTTCAGTGACATCGGTACGGTCTGCCATACTAGTCGCTTGAAACAATGTGCTACAAAATTCTTTGGTTTCGTTGGCACTTTGGTTTTTAACAAAAATCCTACACCTAAAATATAGTACGTTCATGTAGATTTCATGGCTAAGTATCATCATCATCTGTCTAGCCTTTTCCCAACTATGTTGGGGTCGTCTTAAAATCTTACCAGATGCAGCCGAATCCCAGTATTTTATACATGGAGGGACTGCCTATCTGACCTCCACAACCCAGTTACTGGGTAACACGATACCCCTTGGTAAGACTGGTTGTCAAATTTTCGGGTTGCTGGCTACCCGTAAAGACTGTTAAAGATCAATAAATAACGGCCGGGACCAACGGCTTAGCGTGCTTTCCGAGGCACGGACGAGTCTAGGCAGCATAGGAAAAGGCGTAGCACAGGAAAAGTTTAGAAAGTTGAACAAATTTAAACACACTCATACTTATAGTCTAACATCAGCTTGGTACTAAATAAAAAACTTCGCGATAAATACGCGTAAATACCTAAACTAAACCATTAAAAGGGACCTTTCCAGGAGCTGTAGTATCGTCCTGTCCGGGACACATATATCAGACTTAGTAATTGGAACTAGTAAGTAGAATTTATAGCTGTGACCAAGTATGCCTAGACTTTGCGTTAAGAACTCTTCAACATACATTCAAGGCAGCTCTAGCAACAACGATAGTTTTAGTTCAAGGAGTCTGCGATGTAATGTAAGGAGTTTTCCTCGTATTTGAGTTTCGATATTATTTCTGATAAGCAACGTAAGCGTTAGTTAATGTTACGTTTTTATTTGTTTCACAGCCTACTATTGTGCTACTGGATGAGCAAACGTGGTTATGCCTTCTCAGTCGGTGGGTTGTCGATTCGAAGTCCAGCTTACCTTACAATGTTTTCCTTTAACAATGTCAGGAATGACAAAGATCATCAACTCAACAAACTCAACAACAATCCTCCTGCCCTTATCCCAATTTATATGGGGTCGGCGCAGCATCTTTTCTTCTTCCATACATCTCTATTTGCCGTCATCTCAAGAGTTACCTCTTTTCTAGCCATATTATCTTTCCCACAATCCTAAAGAAAAGATGGATATCTTTTCTTTAGTCTCCCTCTACTCACAAGAGTGAAGAGATGTGCAGGGTTTTGTAACCCTGCACATCTCTTCACTCTTTAATATTCATACTCAAAACTTTCCTCACAACATGGTTTTATTATTATTATCTACATGTATTTATGTTACCAACAACTTACGTCTAAATTAGTTACAGCCTGTGGTAATACTTCCAATTAATAATAGTAATAGTGCCACTTGTAAACACCTAATGTCGTGAAACGAACTTTTTCATCGGATACCGGAAAAATAATAACCAAAAAACCGAGAGTGTATTTACTTACTTTTCATACTTAGTCACATAGTAAGAATGTGTTAGGGCGTGTACACATTTACGACCACGCTTCGAACGCAAACGCTCGTATTTTTGTAAGGACTGTCAACAAAATACGACTGTGCCCCAGTGCATACCCTTTGGAGTAACAAACATAGAAAACTGGTAGAAATAACTGAACTCAATTTCTACGAAACGATAACGGCCAGAGTAACTAATGGAATTCTCCACTCTAAAAAAAAGTGTTTTTGTCGGTCGGTCGGATCGCAACGCCTTGAAGCGACGAGTGACAGTGTGTCCTGTGGACTAAAAAGTATTGTTCGGTGTCGTGTCCGACTGTATGATAGACGATATATGCATTTTGATCTATTAATTCATATTTTTCATCAAACAGCAAAATGTGTGTGTAGGTGCACTACGAAGCTATGGATAGCAAAGCTTTAGTTTTACATGGTATAAACAAACACTGACAATGTGAGTGAATGAAATAAAAAAACCCAAAATATTTTATTTTGCTTTCCTTGATTTCATATAGATTATAAGTCCAGCCATATATTTTCACAAGATCGACTTATTTCAGCTGCAAGGAATTTTATTTTCATTATTTTAATAACTGGTCGAATCTGTTTACGATCTAGTATTGTACAGCAAATTTCTGCCATACATAGTCGTACATCTTTTGTTTGATTAAATCCATTTAAAAATATTGAGAGTGCACTTGGAATATTTTGTCACAACATGGGTACAGTAGGCTGCCCGTAATTAGTAACACTGTAAACCTAAGCTGGCCTTGCATAGAACGGAGTCTCAATAGAATGAGAATCCAGCTTATACTGGGTTTGTCACCACTGACGTGCGGCCCACCGTCCTCTATTGAAACACGGGAAATTGGAACGGCTCGAAAATTGCGATACGTTTTCACTCCATCACAGTGGGACCTAATACTATTACTGGCACACGAAAGGGTGTAAACAGAGATTGAAATGTAGTGTAGGTACGTGTTTCTATCATACTAGGCGAAAAGTGTCCATGGACATACTCGTAATTGACGTACTTTTACTCTTGTCTTTGACTTCTTTTAGTTTTTAATGCACCAACATGTTCATTTTGTATTGACAGACTGGCGTATCAACTTGTGGAAACATGTCCAACATGTTCCAAAAGTTCGAAGAAACGTGGCATGAAATTCCAGGCACGGGCGAGGCGCGTGAACTTGTAATAAAATAAAGTTAACCGCTGACGTCGACGGCGCGCGGAGGAGTCGTTTCGCGCCTCGACGTCACACCCCCAACCTTATGACCCACTGATGACTCGCTTTTTACCTGTAAATAACCTAGTTTGACAAGAGTACCCACCACTCTTACAACGGCGTAATCCTTTCAGAAGTTTTCCCTAACTAACGCTAACTTCACAATTTATTTTATCTTTGTTTCCTCGGTCGCTCGCTGGAGATCGAATAAGGCCTGCTTAAAAGTTTCCGAATTCATCTCTTATCCGGACCTCGGTAGTCAGCGTGGAGATTAAGTTAGTTGGTATTGATTTTTGCAATTAATGGTTTTGGTAAACTTGGAGGCATTTCTATTTTTTTATTTACTGGAAATCTATTAACACCTTAACTGCCAGAAAACGAGACACTATAGAAAGTGTACTGTTGGTCGGTCACTTGTCGTTAAAGGTGTTAAATGACCAATTTAACGATTAGGACGTTATTTATGAAATAGATCGATTTAGAAATTAGAAAACTAGTGGAGTTCGTGGCTAAATAAAAATTGCCGCACGGGTTGATCGAAGGGTAAACTACGCTTGCCGAGATCAGTCTGTGGGTGGGCGACAGTTCGTAACATATCGAGATTCCTCCGTGCTTTGGAAAGCACGTTAAGCCGCTGGTCCCGGCTGTCATTTGTAGATCTGACAATCTTTACGGGTAGTCAGAAGCCCGAAAGTCTCGCAACCAGTCTTACCAAGTGGTATCGTGGGTTGGGGAGGTCAGAGAGGGTGCCGCTCCATGTAAAATACTGGTTTTCAGTTGCATCCGGTTAGACTGGAAGACGACCCCAACATAATTGGGAAAAGGCTTGGCACATGATGATCAATTTAGTCAAACTACTAGGTTTAGCTTAAGAAACAAACAGTCCAAGTATCTAGTGTTTACTACGTTACTTTGTGCTATCTTAGCTAAACCCAGTCGAACACGAGCAACATCAAACAGTAATGGTCATTAAACAAATATGTCCTACCTACCTACCTACTAAATATATGGCACCTCATACAATCATATCTAATTGAAATTTGGCAACCCTAAAATATCTGGGAACGCTTGCATTTTTCAAGACAATCACCTATTCGCTGAGCCATGAATGGACCAATAAAATGAAGTGTCAAAAGAAAGGCGCGGTGTCGTGCCTGACGTATCGGCGCCGAGTGAGAGGTCGCACTCCCGAGCTATTTCTCGAACGCTGACAATCGAACTATTGCGACATACCACGGAAAAGGAGACCATTAATATTAGCCTCTCATACCGCCGACGAACACTTCGTGATTTACCGCCTCCGAGCTTACTACCGGCTTACTCGGCTAAATGTTACAAACACGTCTATTACCGTTTTACATATATTATTACTAAGTTTATGTCGTGGGAAGCCAGTTCCGCCTACATGCGTAATTCCTAAGAAATACAAACACTTTATGTACTCTAAATGTTAAACATTTCGAACCTATATTTACTGAATCATTTAGGAGTAGGTAAATAGTAAAATAAACTTTAACAGTGAAATAAGATGAACAGTAAAAGTTCGAACGAAATGTTGACGGAACCTCAACTGGTTTTGAAGACGATAGTACAATTTTTAATTATAAAGCTAAGTTAATTATAAAATGAACTGTTTAATCAAAATTCTGGCCTAGTCAGAAAACCTGACAGTAAAATTCAACAGAGGCTCCATTGGGGTTTATTTAAAACTTCTACAATAGATTCAGTAACATTTGTGGGAATATTCTGTGGCATTGAAAATCTGTCATTTATTCTACATATCGAACAACATGCTGCGGCCGCGACATAGTCTGCGTGGAATTTAACAAAACATGGGTTTTCATTTTTGCCGACATGCTCAGAAAGGGAATGACTTCTGAGATGACGGCTAATTTATATGATGTAAGGAGTCATGCTGGTGACTTTTCTTTGGTTCAGAACCAAAGAAAAAGTAATAGGAAATGTTATGCTACTCGTAAAAGAAAGAAAGAAAAAGCATTTACTCAGCACAGGCTCAGGCACGCAACGACAATACTAAACATAGAAAATATAAGAAAACGAGTAACAAGAAATACATTAAAAACATATACAAGTATATAGGTATTATTAAGTATGTGCCTTAAGGCTGCGCTAAAAGGGTACAGTTCAGCAAAAATGCCAGACAACTAGTGCCTGACGCTGGTTTTTAAATGGACCTGAGATTGTGAGATTTCACAGACGTAAAACAGTTCTATAGTATGATGTGAGTATGCGAAGTAAATAATGATGTAATTTACATAGGTACAGCGTGATGTCAGTGAAAACGTGAAGTGTATGTGTGTGATGATCAAAGAAAAATAATATATATTTTGGTAACGGGCGCATGCGAACAGATTAATAAGTGTCAGATCGAATAAAAAACCTATTTCCAACGCAAAACATACACACGTCCAAGATATATTTAACTACTTACACACTTTACACAAGTTTCAAACGTTACCAACCTGGATCCCATAAACAACGGGGCGTAGTGTAGCGCCGGTAACGTGGCAATTAGTTAGACAGCTTGCCAAACAAGCCCGGGCTTCCAGCCTGCCGCTTGGATGTTTGCCTGCATCTCACACGGTGCCCGCAACCTATGAATCTAGGTGACTCGAATTGCAGCCGTTTATAACTTCACCTACATTTAATTCGATAATAAGATCGAGTGAGACGGGTTAAGAAGGTCAGATGCGATGTTTTTTTTGTGTGATGATTTATTTACTATTTATTATTATTTATTATATAATAATAATACAATTATGTATTCAAGTAACAAAACTCATAGTATTATTAACAATTTTACTTAAAGCCTATGTTAGTAAAACATGAAAAATAATAGGTCTTTACCTATGAAATTGCCGTTTTGTATGAAAAAATTTAAATGAATTTTTTTCATGTATTTTTTATTTGTATTAATCGAAGTAATCACCCATGCAATCAATGCATCTTTGCCAACGCAGTGGCAGTTTATTGATGCCCTTCTTAAAGAAATCAGCTGGACGGGAGGCAACAAATTCTTCAAAGGCATTTTGTACTGCCTCTCGGGTATTGAATTTTTTTCCCGCCAAGAAGTTATCCAAATTCTGGAAAAAGTAGTAGTCTGTAGGCGCAAGGTCTGGTGAGTAGGGCGGATGACGGAGAGCTTCCAACCCCAGTTCTTGCAACTTGGAGACCGTCTGCTGTGCAGTATGAGGTCGCGCGTTGTCGTGCAGGAGCAGCGGAGACGAGCGATTGACCAATGCTGGTTGGAGATGTGCCAGCTTCTCCATCATTGTGTTCAATTCTTCACAGTACACATCTGCAGTAATGCTCACCCCGTTTGGTAAGAAGCTGTGTTGAATCACACCGGCGCTAGACCACCAAACAGTGACCATCACTTTTCTTGGGGTAAGTTTTCGTTTAGGGCATTGTTTAGGTGCTGAACCAGGATCCAACCAACTTGCTGAGCGCTTGCGGTTATCAAACAGAATCCATTTTTCATCGCAGGTAACAATGCGGTTCAAAATTCCTTCATTTGTGTGTCTGTTGAGCAGTGCAAGGCACGTCTCGACGCGTACTTCGCGCTGGCGATCATTGAGTTCGTGGGGCACCCATTTGTCAAGCTTTTTTACCTTGCCAATTTGACGCAAATGGACTAATATTGTTTTGACGCTAACGTCGAAAGCTGCTGCTAATTCAGCCGTAGATTGTGTATCATCAGCTTCCACAATCGCCTTTAATTCGTCATTGTCGACCAAAGTCTTCGGACGACCGCGAGGTTCATTTTTCAGGTCGAAATTTCCAGAACGGAAGCGAGCAAACCAATAACAGGTAGTGCGTTGGTTTGTAGTGTTAGCTCCGTAAACGTCGTTGATGTTGCGTGCCGCTTGTGCCGTGTTGCTGCCACGACGGTACTCATATTCCATAATTACTCGAATTTTTAACGTATCCATGATGACGAAAAAGATTTAAATGCGATGAAAATGTAACACTAATCAATAAACAAATGACTACTTTTGGAAAAAAAAATCCATGATTTTTAAATAAAATTAATTTGAAATTAGAATTCTTAGCCAAACAAAAAATATTTTGATTTGAAATGGCCAGTACTGCAGAACGGCAATTTCATAGGTAAAGACCTAATATTTAATATAAATTAATTACCTATATTTCATAACGCTATAAGACCAGCAGAACTTTTGCAGCACCAAATTTTTGTAATGGATACAGTTTGAAAGAATGGTATATATGCCATATATGCTGCCAAACAATGTCGCCGTGAAATTTAAAAAAATAATAATTAGGGTTGACACTTGAAACCAAGAGGTGGAAAAAAAAGTGTTAAGAATATTCTGAAAATAAATGTATTTTTGCAGTCAATAAAATCTATATCTTTTACTGTTTTAACAGCAAGTAATAAATATATACAATCTAAAATCAAGATGAGCCCTCATACAAGAAACGTGATATATTCGGCGTGTTATGTTAACTCGACCTTAACAATTGATTTCTCTTTATCCGTAATAGGTACAGACATTAAATTTCAAAACGAGTGTAGTACCTACTAGTACTATGCTTTAACATCAAATAAATTAATAGAAAATAAAGGTAAATAAAAAGTACAACCTTAAATCTTGTACGATGATACGGAACCTTTCGTGTAGGATTCCGGAGTCCGGCTCGCCCTTGGCCGAATTTTAATAGGTTTTTACTTTTACTTGTTTGAATGTCAACATATTATTTTTTGGAATGTTTTTCATCACCATGAGAAATGTTTTTATTGATATCGTTTTATGTATGTTGGTTAAGTTAGTTAACACATTAAGTTTGAACAGCAAAACAAGTGAACAACCTATAGAATTTTACTATATCTTTGTTTCAAAATCATCGTCCTCCTACCCTTATCCCAATTTATTTTGGGTCGGCGCGACATGTTTTCTTCTTCCATGCATCTCTATTTGCCGTCATCTCAAAAGTCAACTTCTTTCTAGCCATATCACCTTTCACACAATCCGTCCATCTTTTCTTTGGTCTCCCTCTACTCTTGTAACCCTGCACATTCATACTCAGAATATTTATCTATTAGTTGTTTTAGTAAATACACTTTGATATATTGTCTAACGATCTGCTAATACAATAGTTGTTTCCATCACCCACTTCGTAGCTTTAAATTTTCATATATTTATCGCAAATCCTTGATAATATATTCCTTAACACGTGTAAGTAGCTCTTTCAATTTATTGGAGCCCCTGAATAATGTGTAAAGCATAATTGGAATAGTAGCATGTTACTTAGTAGATTAATAACCTACCTACTAGTAAATTTGCTTAGTGCTTAGGAATCTCCAATCTAGAATAAAATATTAACTTTTCCTACTGGGATATAATACATTATGATCTACATTATTGACAATTCAGGCGCGAAATTACATGTTTGAGTCAAGTTTGACAATGAATTTATGCTAAAACAAAATCAATAAAATAATCCTCCTTTTGAAAGACCAATCCCATTTTGATTTCATTTCAAATCATCAGAACGTCAAAGGCCTTAACCGACTCAAATGTTTGATCGACCAAAATCCGAGTATGTTGCTGGGTCTTTTTATCAAATTACATGTGGAATTGAAAACGCAAAAGAAAATATATTATGAGGGGAATAGATTAGGCATTTTGGTGGCGCGAGCGGGTGCGGGTGGGCCCTGCCTCGCCGCCGTCGACGGCGGGCGCACGCGGGCCGACCATTTATTGAAAGTCGGAGGCCAGCGCGTGAAGCCATTAGTCCTCTACACGCCTGAAAAAGTGTCGCTTTCGCTGAAACATTGCGCCGGGGCGCGCTATTCAATTGGCGAATGTATTTTATTCGGAGCCAATCGATCTCTAGACAACAAAACGCATACCGTGAATGGAGTGTCTCGCGAGGCGATAAATCACCGACGTCTACGATACGTTTAATGAAAAGATCTTTCTGCTATCGCCCTGTTTTATTACTATCGAACGGCACTTTGTTCGTTTCTCAAAGAAATGTATCTTTATATTATTGTGTAAGTAGATACATACATAATAACGCCTGCAGTAGTGCCGATTCCCTTGCGCTGAAACTGCAAAAGTTGGCCACGAACATGTCATTTGATTTGTAGTTTGTGGTTGAGTTCTCAAGCAAGTACATATATTGTAAATAATGAACAAAATTTGGACAATTGCGAGTCTGTTAGGTAATTTTTTAACAACTTTCATCAAAATTATTAACATAACAAAAAAATAATGCTTAAACCACAAATTAGCAACTTTCGTACTTTTCCCTTTACTTGTGCTGTGAGATCTTCATGATTGTAGGTCAAAGGGATACCCTTAAGATTTTGATTTACTTGTGAGTATCAAAATATGTCACTGTATTTATATATATGCCTGTATTTTTCTATTGCGCTGGCTAAGAAGCTTGATTTTTTAGTGCTCCAAGGGGCCATAGACCTAGGTAGTAAATGTTAATTTGAACATAATACATCCTTGCGTTCCTGAGAAAAATGGCTTGTCAGACAGACAGACAGACGGACAACGAAGTGATCTTATAAGAGTTCCGTTCTTTCCTTTTGACGTACAAATCCCTAAAAATATGGTTGGTATTAGTGTCGAATACGTATTTAATACGACTATTATTTTGTACAGCTACCGTCTTCTCCGTCATCATTTCGTGTACATTTTTGCAGCAAGAATTTAACATAAACTATGTTTTGTTCCAGAATACTTAATGGTCACTCGTAAGGATGAACTCTACGTTAGAAAATGGCTACCACGTTTCATAGGTAACTCAATTTAGCCGAGTCAAGAAGAGTACAATATTTGGACAGCCTGTTTAAAAATGAAAGAGAATATGCGGAAGGCGCGCAAGAGTCGTCTGGAGGCGGTGGTGACATGACGTGTGGGCGCGTCGCTTGTTACAACATGGCTAGACAGCTCACCACCATCATACTGTGGCTGGGAGGAAGTGAGTACCGACTTTTTACATCACACATAGAGATTAAATATGTATTAAAACTATGTATACCAATACCCCCTAAGTATTTTTTTTTAGATATTTAGTTTTCAATGCCAACCGATTTTATTTCCATGTATCCCATAAAACACTAATACGGTACGATATACTTCTAATTGCTAAAGGAAAAATGTGACGTTCCTTTTGTCTCTTGTAAAGTTTTCAATTTTAAAGATATTGGTAATTCCTCGTCGATATATGCATACACGCAATTGCCCCTAATGAGGTTACCAGGATTCTTTCGCGACCGACACGGCACGCATGTCATCATCATCTGCCTAGCCTTTTTCCAACTATGTTGGGGTCAGCTTTCAGTCTAACCGGATACATACATATTTTACATGGAGCGACTGCCTATCTGACCTCCACAACCCAGTTTACTGGGCAACACGATACCCCTTGGTAATACTGGCTATCAGACTTGCAGGCTTCTGACTACCCGTAATGACTGCCAGAGATCTACAAATGACAGCCGGGACCAACGGCTTAACGTGCTTTCCGAGTCACGGAGGAGTCTCGAAATGTTATAAATGGTCACCCATCCACAGACTGACCTCGGCTATCGTAGCTTAACCTTCGATCAACCCGTGCGGCTGTTTTTATTTAGCCACGAGCTCACGGAACGCATGTACGACATATAAATCTGGACAAAGTTAAGGAAATGCAAGGATTTTTTTTATTGTAGTCATAGGTCAAGATGTGTAGGTTCTGCATTCCGAAGCACTATATCTTAGTAATCGCCATTTGTTATTCACTGAATTTAGCCACCCTTATCCCCTAATAATACCTTTAAAAGTAACATCGCCAACATAATTAAAACTAGAAGACTTAAAAGGAAACCAAACATTTCCACGAGTATTATTTCGCGAACACTTGAACATGTTTACATGTCTGTATTTAAATCCACGTCAGTCACCAGCTTCTCGCACTTACAGATAATATCGCGAGGAGAGCGAACATTAAATAATGAATTCTAAACGCGTGTATTGCACCGAGGACGTGGATTGTGCCTCTTGTCACTAGATATGAAACGTAATATGAATCGGATAATAAGATTAAATACTTGGCTTGTGACGTCAGTTTTGTGGTATAGCTTGCTTCATGTGATTAAGTATTTTGGTGGAAACGTTGCCGGTTTGTTAACACATTAAGTGCCAGACTGCGAGTTATTCGTTATTCGTGTTAATAGTTTTTCTATTGTGTTAATGGCGTGGCGTAAATCTGAGATACTTTTTAATTGACATCTGAGAATACGGGTAACAAAATTATAAATTGTTGAATAAAACAGCTCTACTTCTTTGCAGTCTTTTGTTTCTTGGAGACACCTACTTGATGTTTACACAGAATAGATTATAAAGAAGGAAATATACAACGCGCGCGCCCTCGAAGAAAGTGCTGAAAGCGTTTTATCGTAATAAATTAAGAATTTCTTGAAACGTAAGTAATTTCTTAGAAAGCCGATTGAATGCTCTTCGATGTGTAATAATGAATACAAACAAATAATTATCTAATTTATATCCTAAAAGTCACGAATGTTTTCTCCGAAGGGGTGGTCAGATGTGTACGTACAGTACACCCACATTTCACCAGTTATGTAATTAAATCTCAATAGGGGGTGAGCCTATTGTCATTAACCGGGCACACTTCCAGAGTCTGGGCTGCTACTGAGAAAATTCGAATGAAAAATCGCAATATCCCATTGCTAGCCCCGGGAATTGAACCCAGGACCTCATGCTTAGCAGTCACGTTTACAACCACTAGACCAACTAGGCAGTCAATCCTATACGTCATTTTGATAATCGAAAATGCATTAAATGTTAAGGTAACTTCATGATGTCTTTCTATCAAGGATATTTTATCAACTTATATGCTCTTAGCTCATATAATTTAAATTGTATGTATTGGTCTTGCCTATTTCATGTAAAATCAAATTTACGATGGGCAATTATGGTATAAACCTACTCCCCTTAAAAGAGTAGTCCCTGGGAAAATTAAAGGGATGTCTTATCTGTTGTAGGTCCTACAAGCCGATTATTAATCGACTCTCTGCATTTTTTCTATTTATTCCCGTCTCCCTCGAAACATGGAACAATCAAAATGAACTTTATAAGTATATATAATATACCAACCTTACTATAATCCCCAATAAGCCGTTGTCACGGTGATCGTTGACCTTGACAATACCCACTTTTCTTTTAGCGCCGTTTTTTATTACTCAAGCCATTCTTTGGACTTATGAATTTCCTCGTCGTAAATATTATTGCTATGGCCGATACTTTTTTCCCTTGTATTCTTTTATTCTTCCTTTATCCTTTACTGAGATAGTCATTTAATTAAAGCAGCAGTTTTATTCACGCGTGCAAATTGAACGTTCTGGAGATATCCGTTAAGTATGTAAAATATAAGACTTGTAAATTATTCAATAGCTTCAAGATTTCCGCATTCATCAAGTAAGTATATGTATTCAATAAAATCTTTCATCTCCTAACATGGAATAACTGTGCAGAATGATGAATTATTAAAATCACTTCGGATACAATCGAGTTTGGAATCCAATCCCTTAAGTAAAGCTGATTATCGAGATCCTCTGTAGACCGGGCGATCCTCGAAAAATTCTGGAAAGTGCCAATCTCTCTCGGCGTAGATGTTGGGTAAAATTATTGGTTTGGAACACGCAGCATTCATATATTATGTTTATACCTAGGCAGGCGAGCGGGTCCGGCGCACGGCACTAGCGCGTCACTAACGTACCCAACTTTGCAAAACTTTTACTGAATTATTCACCTCCTTGACATTTATGGCCAACTAAGAGAAATGTATTTGGAAATTAAGTAACCAGATTACGACATGGGCATTGTTGATGAGACGGGAAGTTCCGCCCCATAACCCTATTTTTTTGGATTAAATTTATGTAGATGTGGTTGGAATAAGAAGTTTATAACTTCACCGCCAACACTTTATTATCATGACAATGAATTTGTTTATTCATAGCAATTGTAAAGAAAATAGGGCGAGCGCTTTCACAAAATGAAAGTATAGAGGGAATGTAAACAATATGTTATGATAAACTTAACAGGGAACCGTGGTATTGTTTTAGTTTTCCTGCATGCGGGCTTGTAATACATTGCGCGAGTTATATTACTAAATGTGCAGAGTTGAAATCAATCTGTTCGTTTTAATTAGAGCAATAACAAAAGATTAACAATCAAATGTTTTGGGGAACACAGAATATTTTAGGAACAAATTAATAGTTTTTTTTGTTAATGGTCAACTCTCGGATATTTTCGACGTATGTTCAGTATGCAATTCGAAATAGAGTAAATAGCGAAGAGAACGCTCGTTAACTTAAACAAATGAATACTGTTTAATTTAATATTGGAACATATGTGTTATAAAATTGGCACAATTATTAAAACATGTGAGTGTTTATTCCCTTGTGTAAAAATATTATTCATAATTTTGTATTCACAGCGCCCTCAGTCGTGCAAACACTTATTTTAGATTTGCGAACCAACAAGTACAGTTTAACACACTCCAGTAAATCGAAAATTAAGCCCTTGTTTACCGCAAAAAACGTACGGGAACCAAACCCCTAAATACACATTTTATTCTTATTTAAACAGAGGACAACGTTGAAATAAATTCATTTCAAATAAATATTAAACTCGCACCGAGATGAAATATTATGATGTGGCTGGTACCGTAAATTGAATTTGGTTACATTGTAATGAGTTCATGTCGACGGGAATTGTGTATTCGCTTGATCTTGAATTCGATCACGTAGCGTTCACTTGATTTATGTATTCCGACCACCTTTACTATAGCTGAAGGCCAAGATTTGATTACTTACGTCGAGCTGAAATTCTGCTCAGCGAACCGCTAACGGATCGACCGCAAACTTACCTACTTATAAGAAATAGGGACCGTGGAAATAAAATTGCTTTAAGGTGCACGTTTCACAAATAAATGGTTCCTTTCGTGCTGCAATTAATGACGTCGAGAAGGGTGAAATAAGGCCAGCTTCAAGCCTTTTTCTCAGGCGCCTCTGTGTTTTCCACGTACTTCTTGAAATTAGTTTACTTTTGTAAAATACGAGTGTGTACAGTTTGCAAAATGTTATTTTCAGTCATTTGGGATCCTTTGGCGTACCAGTTTTACAAACAGCAATTGTTTTCTCAAATAATAACAAAATCTGTGATATTGTATTAATGTAATTGTGTAGAGAATATCAACATACAGATATGTAATTGCACCGCATGCTCCCATGAGACTGCGGTCCAACGAAATTGTACAGATAGATATCTACCAGAAACAGATGGCATTTGGTGAATCTCTCGAATACCTCAATGGAGAATGTTGCTGATGATAATCCTCGTTTATATAGGTTTAATTAGAATCATATTTAACCATAATATAGCTTATTATCATATCAATTTAATCCGTGCACTGCAAGTCGCCTTAATGTCATAAATTGTACTCGAGATAGTCTTGAATAAATCAACAAACTGTGACACTAACCTTAAAGAGGTTACAGCTGACCATTCTCCCAATACAACTCTCTCCTGGCACTTATCCTACCCTCGAAAAGCGATCCGGTGTTGTATTCATAGCTGATACAGCACTATGTTACAGGTAGTCGAAATAAACGTGTGATCCAACCCAAAGTACTACTAAATACTTCAAAAGTGGATACAGTTGACCATCCTCTTAACATAACCCTCTAACCACTTACACCATCCACGGGAAGCGATCGGGGCTTCATAGCTGATACCGCACTATATTACAGCTACTCGGAATACATGTGTGATCGTTATCCTACGTCAAACTGCGGTGGCTTTGATCGTTAAACTGCGACCTCTATAAGCTTGATAAGTAAAAATAGAGGTGCGATGACACGGTCGTTTAGATATCTAGTATTTATCGAGACTTAAATGTCGAACGTGTGTGTAGGTACGACATTGTTTCTTGTTGGATGTGGGATGACGTGTTCTTTAACGACCGATATGGCGAGAAGGGCGAAGGTCCGCCTGCGACGCAGGAAGTTACGGGTTCGATTCCTGCCCTGGGACAAATGTCTGTACGATCTACAAAGATTTGTTCCGGATGTTCTGTGTATATGTATAATAAAAGATATCTATGTAATGTATTGTATTAAGTATATCAGTCATCTAGTAGGTACCCATAACACAAGCTCTGCTTAGCTTGGGGCTAGATGAAGCTGTGTGGATTGTCCAGCATTATTTGTTTACTTATTTATTTATTCTTAAATTGCTGTCATTATCTTTTTCAGGAGTTTGAAGTACCGTATTATTAAAGAGTTTTGACTGAGTTAACATACTCAAAGCAACAAAAGCAGACTTAAAAAGTAAAAAAGTCACATATTTTCAACATCACATGTCTAAAATAAACAACACACAGTATTCGTATCACTCAACAAAAACTTAAATTAATAAGTTGCATACCATAGATGAAATCATTGAATTAATAAAATGTAATTTGAATAACAATAACATATATGGTATTAAATTGTTCGAAGTCCCAATCTAATCGTACTAATTACATTATTGTTACCTACAGTTCAGATAATATATTTGTAGGTTCAACCCATGTACCTATTTCTAATAATTGTTAGGACGCATTCAATTAATCTCGTTGAATTAAATTAAATTTTAGGTATTCCCGGTCTAGGAACTTTAACCTCACTGAAGGAATTAGTATGCTTGCTATGAAATCTTCACATTGGAACAGGTAGCAAACTTTCAAACTGTCCGACTTCTTGACAATTCCAAAGTTGGTACCCGGGGCCATATTATGAAATATTAATGCCGTCATGATTCTGTCCAAAAAAGGGATGGAGCTATCGGCCATGTTTTTCCCTCTCTCTCAAACGACAATCCTTAAAGTTGAAATTGTGTGTTGTACCTTAAAAACAAGTGAGACTGTCGGTTCTTATTTCAAGTGTTGATATTAACTGGGCCAGGATACGAGGCCTGAGTACTGTGACTGTAACTGTGAGTAAATTAGTCCGTCTTCAAGTTATTTTTACTTGTGTATAAAGTTTTTTTTCCACCAGACTGCCTAACTACTGAGCAAAGAAGTTCCCCAAAGTTTTATTTAATTAATTTTAATTTTTATGATGTTATTTCGGTATACAGGCGTGTTAGGTCTCCGCGACATCCAGCTGAGCGTGCCGGAGGCCGTGGGCGTCGGCTCCAGCGCCACCCTGGGCTGTCGGTGGGCACTGGACGTGGGTGAAACGCTGTACACCGTCAAGTGGTACCACGGCGCCCAGGAGTTCTTCCGCTTCGTGCCCAAAGAGCTGCCCAATACGAGGGTCTTCTCACAAACAGGGATCAGTGTTGATGTAAGTGCACCTTTTGTTTTAACCACAAAAATATTAGGTACCTTTGATGACATGAAATGATTGGAACCATAATTTGTATTGACTGAGCAATGCGATTAAGCGACGCTAAGTCGATTTTATCATAGTCGATAGCATGACTTAATCCTTGCTGTGAATAAGACTGATAAATAAAATCTTTTTTATTTTATAGAGCGAGCGTCAGTCCCGCGAACAAATCAAGCGGCATAATCGCACTACTTACTATAGCAGCCCAATAGGAAACCAGTCTTCATTCCTAATATCTCGGAATCGGTCTGATGCAAATTTAATTTAATTAATCAATCACATTGCCTGGATCAAGTCAAATTACAGCTCGAACGAATTACCAAATCGAACAAAGAGAAGATTGTGAGAGCAAGATTAAAGGCAATTCTCGATGCGATGATAAATACGCAGAGTCTAACGTTTAACTACAGCTTCTTTTGTAATACTACTGAGTTATATGTTAATCAAAGGGGCCCAAAACTCAGTAAAATATTCGATGAAACTGTTAAATCACCTTTAACTTGATTCACGATGTCAAAAAAAGAGAAAAAGAAACACTATTATTTACGCAAATGGCTTACTTACGGTGAAACAATAAACAACGTCATAACAGTGATTATATATGGGTCAATGGCTCTGCGACATCTTGCTAGTTCGTTAAACTGCTCCGTAAAGAGGGTTGAAAAAATCACTTAAGAATCTCGTCGAGCGGCCGCCACGTTAAACCTTTTGCGGCTGGCACGTCGCCATATCCGAACTACATTGTGCCAAAATAATGCATTAAAAACCCTTTCGGGTAATAACGTATAGTCAAAGTTTACGTCGAGGCGTCATCGGACGTACGCCGCAACACTCGCGCCTTAAAACGCCACGCAGCCCTTCAAAATCGGGTCAGACGTCTCTTAAGCGCGGGACGGGCATGATTTAGTTCGGCGGTTTCTCAAAGTGGACCGACTTTCCGAAAGATGGATCGAGGCTTTTAGCTCTATTTGAGTCGCTAGCAGCTGCGTACGGCAAAGTGCACACGGCTCCTTGTAATGGGATTACTAGCTGATTCACGTATAAATTACGCATGAGCACATTCCCGCGACCACCACCTGAAATCAATGATACATAGCTTCGGCCAAACTTTACCGCACGAATCGATCCTGTTTACAGAAGGACCATATTCGAACGTGTTAGAGAGTATTTTGCAACCACTGGCTCTGCACATAAAATATTATACGGTCTCTGTAATCCTTGTCATAAAAGATAGCTTGAGTATAAACGCGCACCTGCTTACATATTAATGTTTGTTCTTGCATGTCCTTTGTTTACTCTTTATTACATTATTTACAAGTTTGTCAATGTATCTTGTGAACAGGGAGGACTAATAAGATTCCACGGAAGAGTTTGTGCGTGTTTAAAAGCTTCTGAAATAAGGGAATCGAACTCCTCAAACTTTGTTAAGAAAGTAAAGTATCACGGGTTTATAAAACATTTTCCGCGACAAGACATCCTTATCGTGAGCTTATTTGAAAATCTCATATTCGTATCAGAGAGCGCTCACCTTCATTTTACCATATTTTAGTGTTTCGTTCAAAAAGGGTGAACACAGATTCTGGGAAGCATTTCGGTTCACGGGTGACTGTCAATTTTGGGCAAACTTATCATACTTGTGAGAATGTTTCGATTATAATTTGTGTGTAGTTTATGAAAAAAAATTACTCATGAACTTTAGTTCTTTTGTTATATTCAAAATTAAAATCAATAGGTAGCACACATTATTATAAAATACTTTATTTTTAATAAATTAGTCTGGAAATATATACCGATTACCATTTACTAAAAAAGGATATTCATGAAATGTTTATCCAAATGATTGTACCTAATAGATGAACAAATTATCTACGGCGGGGTTACCGCCAACGTTGTAAATTATTTGAATATGATAATCTTTCTGTGTATTTTTGGTAAGCTACTAACGAATGTATTATTTATATAGAGTTTATTAGAAAATTGGCCAGCAATTTTTGATGTTCTTCTAAAAGGTCAGGTGCGTAGTACTACAGAATAAAGCTGGGTTTATTTTGTCCTACCACGACCTGATGGTCCAACATCAGCAACAGTTCAAGCCCCAGAGAGAGGAATCTCCTCATAATACGCGCTGTGTTCAGGAGTACCCCTATCATTATCAAGGCCAAACGAGAGCCTCCTAGTGTAAGGTTCTTGACTACTATGTTAATCGGGCGGATATTATAAACAACATATTCTTTACGTGCAGGTGTCACGTTCAGGCGCGCAGCAGGTGGTACTGCGCGGCGTGTCGCGGGGGCTCAGCGGCCGCTACCGCTGCGAGGTGTCCGCCGACGCGCCCTTCTTCCACACCGTCTACAAGAGCGCCAACATGAGAGTCGTCGGTACGTATACATTTATTACTCTACTCCTTGTAGCATACGCAAGTTTTAAAGCAAAATGATGAAAATAAAATTTAAGAGCACGGGTCCAGTGACTTTCAACGTGTCCCGCGCGAGTTGTCCAAGAATGCCGCACCTTTAAACATGCTCAGGGTACTAGCATCCTGTACAAGTGCCTTTAGTAACTAGTAGTTTCCCTCCCACTGTTGAGCTTGGGTGGCTTAGTAAACTCAACAAAGTACAAACTCCATAAATGTGACTCGACGCGTAGCGCATCGTTTATCAGCTACGACAGCGTAGCAGGTGTTGTCGTGGCTACGTCGTAGCAATAGGGGCGCCCATTATTCTAACAATGCAAAGTATACGGTTATAATTTCGAGTTAGCCAAAGAGCACGAATGTCTGCTCAAACTCCAATCAGGGAGGTTCGCAAGAGCTCACGTGTACCGTCCACGTGAGCTTCTGCGTAGTCATGCATATTTTGATCGTCGGGTGAGGGCCCACGCCAACACCATCCTCTTTATAGTAGCGAGCAAGCTAGATTGCGTATTTGTGCACCACTGTTAGTTTCGGTTATGCATTTGGTCTTATGGAACTGTCTTTGTAATTATAATTTATTTAGAAGCACAGTTTGTCAATAAATTGTAATATGTTATTTATTGTAATGATTAAATATGCTCTGGTTGGCTTTAAACCCTGCATCACGGTAAGTAAATAAGCTGTAATTTGTAAACCTACATGATCATATAACTTAGGACATAAATTTATGGTTGCCGTAAAGGGCTAAAAGGTTTTTAGATCCTTAAATTCAGGTAAAGCTTTCAATTTAACGATGGGTATCGATAAATATTTCTTAATTATAAGCTGTAAATGTAATAAGTTGAGATTTAGGGCATGGACCAAACAGGCTTTTGTGTGATTACTAGGGTATTGGTAGTGGCTCTACCTGTTGTTAAAGGTTTGAGTCGCACTGTTTCCGGGTATACTCATAAGTCACTTTCTAAATATTGTATGTGATGGTACTGTGTGGAGCACACTAAAGTAAGCAAAAGGGTATTCTGTTTCACTGGTCATCAAAACCCCGTTACAATGGTATTGTAACATGTATCACAAAAACATTTGTTTCTGAAGCCCATTGAATTTTGAAGCTGAACTAATGTAATATATTTTGTCTTTTTTTCGTGGTGACACACAAATTCTATAAAAAGCTTTGACCGAGGTTTCAAATCGAGTTTGGAGTCGGTGTTGTGACCATATTCCATTAAATTTATTACAACTATGGCATGCAAAAACGACAAACCAGAGTGACTGAATACGCATGACATGTTACAAAAAAAAATGGAGCCTTTGTACGTAGATTGAGTTC
This sequence comes from Phlogophora meticulosa, assembly GCA_905147745.2. Classification (NCBI taxonomy): domain Eukaryota; kingdom Metazoa; phylum Arthropoda; class Insecta; order Lepidoptera; family Noctuidae; genus Phlogophora; species Phlogophora meticulosa. The sequence continues at coordinate 11,375,243 of LR990520.1, read as the reverse complement.
CATGGCCGTTTTGAAAAAAATCTGTATTGTATAAAAAGTTTCCATTACGGTATTACAATATGTATGTATGCTTATCTATTTTCTGTCTCTTTGCGCGTCTCCAGTGTTAAATTCAGATGTTTTACGTGAGGATATTGAGAATTTTCTTACCTACCCATTTTTGTATCGACGATCGCGTTTTGTTATCACTGGGTTATCTAAAATATATTCTTGACATCTTCACTTTGTTTGTAGTTAACTATTAAAAGGTTTGTACATGAATAAGGAGACAAGGATTGCAATGGAAATATGTGGAAAGCACTGGAGTAGGAACACCTTTGAATATCGTTATGCGGGTACTAGGAAGTACGAAAGTCAAACGGTCTAACGTTAGGATTGCTCAGTAATTGGATTGCTGAGTCCAGATAGCAGTGCCAATGGTTCCGTGCAAAATACTAAAATTTAGCTGAATCAGTCACCCGAATCATATCTGACTTAACCGAATGGCATACATGAAATTGTCATAGTATATTCTTCATATTTTACCGATTTATTTATTTATTTATTCACAAAATCAGCACAGCTCTTTAACAATTTTAATTAAAATAAATAAAGTAACGTTACAGCCAATTAAAGATTTACAATTTACTTACGGAACTTAATATATGCATCAGAAACAAACAATGATATGCTAGCACCATCTAAGCAAATTAATGTGTGTGGTGTCGGTGGGTGTGTATGAATGGGTTTGTAAAGTTGACTAGACATCAACGAAAAAGATTTATCAATTCAAGTAGTTTTATTTCAAAGGTAAATAATGATACACTATCCTGAGAAGAAACACCGAAACAAACTCTGAAGTGACAGTCTGTTCTAAAATTCAGACATTATCTTGGTCAAATCGTGTGAGACCCATACAGATTATTAACTGAGATTATATTTTAAGGAAAGAAACACACATATATAACCAGAAACCATGCTAAAATAAGAACATTTGGGTAGGCCGTATAAAGTACTAAAACTGCTAGCAAAATAAACAAAATACCTCACAATCACAATAATAATCATAATATTTTTCAAAGTAACTCATGTCATCAGTACATTAAATTCAAGAAATGCACAAGTGTAAAATTATTTGATTCTACTATTTGATAAAAATAGTTTCAGCTAAAAAGAGATAACATATTTTTAGTACATGAATGCGCAGAATGAATTAACACGCTTAATAATACACTTATTTATCGGAGTGATGGCTGTAAAATCAAAGATGTATGTATGGTTTGGATTAAATAATCTTCATCATCAGGTTCGACCTTAAAAGGAAAACCTTCATTTGATCACTACTGGCCCGTCTGTCACAAAGGCTTTTCTCAAGAACTAAGCGACTTAGGAATTTAAACTTTGGCATACTGTTAGGTCTCACAAAGATGAACACAAAAATGGTGATTTGTTACTTTTTTTTCTTTTCGATGGAAATTTAAAAAATAGGAACCATTTTGAGTAGTATGGTTCCCAAGCCTAATTTTGCGAGGTTGATTCGCTCTTGGCCGCTTTTCATGAGTTCATGAATTGATGAAACCTTCATTTAGTAAAGAAACATTTAATTCACAATTGAGATTTGAACTATATTTAAAAAGCACTCGTTTATTATATACAGTATTCTAATTATCTTTCTTAAATTAAAGTAGCCTAAGTTCTCCGCATCAGCTATCTGCAGTGAAAGTCCCGTCAAACAAACAGATAGACAGACATATAGACACACAGATAGACGGGTAGACAGATAGTCAAACAGATTTTTTTTTTTAATTTTTAGGTCGGACCGCCGTATAAAATTTCATAAAAACTGTTGTTTTGCAAACAGACAATTCAATTATATTTATAAAAAAAAAACATTTATTCAAATTAGGCTGAGAATTAGCACTTTTTGGACGTGAAAACGTTAACAAAAGACAGTCGTCCCCCAAAACTCCCACCCTTCACCACTTCCTTAGTGTTTTTGCTGGGAAGACGAAGTGGCGGACCAAACTCCCCAGAAGATAAAGATGTATAGATAACCACTTTTCCCTCAACAGTTCTCATGCACATTAGGAGTTAAGACCTTTTTAAAGTTCTATCAACCCTAAATAAGAATACGTATTTAATGTATTGGTTGAATAGCTGTAAAAAAAAAATGTTTAAGATGAATATTTTTCTATTATGCCTTAGCGTGTTATTATTTATTTAAGTGGCTAAAGGCATGCATTCAAGAGGCACAATAACCTCTCAAAATCATGTCTATGGCCTACTAAAGATTTTCCAATTGCTTCAGTTATACTACAGTTTTTTCAATAATAGTGGAGTATCGTCGTTAAAAAAGATAGACTGGTCGCTTTTTTCAAAATTATTGTATAATAGTTATTCAATATAACAGTGTATCTTAGTTCATTTTACAATCGTATAAATAACAGGAACAATCCCGGCGCGGCGCCGTGCAATACTAAATCGTAAATCAGAACTATTGTTGGACAATAAATGCTAGGAATCGAACACAAGGGATGTTTGATTAAGGTTTATCTTGGTTAATTTACGGTTATGGAGGAGCTTGTTTGCTCGAATGTGTATCTGTCTGTTGGTACAAAGACTTGCGATCTGAACTTATATAGTCAACCTTTTATTTGACTCTTTCTTTTCTTATATCTTAAAAAAAACGTTGCCCCACACTAGGAATCTCTCCTGTATCGTGGGTGCGTTTACAAATATTTAAGCTGACATGCACAAACAGCCAGAACCAGAACAACTACCTGTGGACCATACAAATATTTGTTCGGTGCGGAAATCGAACCCACGACATGCGGCGCAGCAGTCAACCGCTCGGCCACTGCGCCAACCGTGGAGTCAACTCTATGAAGTTGCTCCTATTTATTCGCCCGACAAGAATGTCCATGCTAGTCCCGTTTGTGATTTTCTAACCCGCTTGTTTACACTGAAGCGAGAAAGAAAAACTTGCCTACGATTAAGTCATACGGTACTCACCGATGATCACCTTACGACATGCGAGTGTCGTACGTACTGTTTATATGAGTCAACTTTTATATTGCCTTTTAAACATCGCCTATTCGAAGCGAGAAACTCTCCTTGTGTAAATGAGCTTTTAATGAACACAGATGAATATTCGGAGCTCTGTTGATTTGAAAAAGAGAAAAAAATACATAAAGCTCATAACCTATTTTTAATACGACGCTGCCTCGAGCTAAATAAATATGACTGAAAAATAAACTTCATAAGGCGGTTTCGTCGCTTTGTTGTTTGGGTGAAATCAAAAAAGGCTTCATTGCTTCTTATAACATTTGACTACACAATTATTTTCTGTTCAAATATTACAATTTTAATGGCTACTATTAATTCGCGTTTTAGGGTTCCATAGCCGAATGGCGAAAACACTGAACGGATGCCACTCAGCCATTGTTTTTGAGACTTCAAATTAAGGTCTATAAACCATACTTCCAAATTTCATCGATTTCTAGTAAGTAAGTAGAGTATTGTTGGATCCCATAATTTAAAAATATTGTGATGTTACTAAGTGATTCTATAAATAGGAAGTCAATAGCATTACCATATATGTGATATTTTGGGCTACAACCGCAATAATAACTTCGATATTTACGGTTTCCATGAAAAACAACACAATAGGTACTATATTTGCTGTCGAAATAAGCAAACTTCAAACACATTTCTATATTGGTACTAATGTCGACATACTGTGTTCAATAATAATCCCCATCAACGGAACTCCGGGGCAGACATGCTCGGATATGTTATACAATCATGACACCACGAGCAAATTGAAACACAATTCGGCTAACTACTCTCCCTGGTCCATCCTGAGAACAACGAATGTATGGAATAAATTTCCACGTACTCGAGGCTTGCATAAATAAACCATGGGACACAATACCGCTGACAAGTGTGAGCGAGCAATATGCGTGTTGATACATTTTCGATGAGTTCGTCTCGAGAGTCTGCAGGCACAATGACGAAATGAGTGCAGTTATTGCAGCATTATTGGCGTATGCATGTATCCAGTATATCTCGAAGTGTCATCTACAAATCTGTACTTCGAAAATCGTTTACCATTGTGAAACACGGGTAGTTTTGTCTGTTGTTTCTACAATAGGGATGTGTCCTAGGTAAAAATATATTAAGTCTATTTAGTCCGTCAGTAAGATTACCAAAAAATATTGGGCACGTATTTTTTGCTTACTTAATTCAATAAAAAGTGACAATGATATAGCACATCAAAGTTCAGGAGAAGGGGCTTGTGACGTCACGCCGTGCTACACTTTTAACGAAAAGTGTAGCACGGCGTGACGTCACGCGCAATTTCAACGCACTATACCGTCGTCATTTTTGGTTTACGTGACAAAAGAAAAAATACATGTCCAGTATTTTTGAGTAATCCAACTTTCGGACCAATCAGATTTTTTAAGGACACTACCCTATTCTATTTTGTATAAGTTTTCAATAAATGACTTGGGATAAATGAGTGCAGATTGCAGCATTAGTGGAAAAGTACGCATGTTTCCAATATACGAGTATGTATGTCGAAGTGTCATCTAGAAATCTGTGTTTAGAAATATCGTTTATTATTGTGAAACACGGGTACTTTTGTCTGTATTTTCTACAATTCTATTTTGTATTAGTTTTCAATATATGACTTGGGATAAATGAGTGCAGTTATTGCAGTATTAGCGGCGGTGTACGCATGTTTCCAGTATATGTCGAAGTGTTATCTACAAATCTGTGCTTTGAAATATCGTTTAAGATTGTGAAAAACGGGTACTTTTGCCCGTTGTTTCTTTGATTCTATTTTGTACAAATAATGATAAATAAATAATGATGGACAATCCACACAGCATCATCTAGTCCCAAGCCATCTAGTCCCAAGCTAAGCAGAGCTTGTATTGTGGGTACTAGATGACTGATATTAATAAAAAACATTACATAGAAAGATATTTTTTATTATACATAGCAAATACCCAGAACACCCGGAACAAATCTTTGTAGATCGTACAAACAGTTGTCCCAAGGCGGGAATCGAACCCGCAACCTCCTGCGTCGCAGGCGGGCCTTCGCCCGCTGCGCCACATAGGTCGTCAAATAATCAATATATGACGTGGGATAAATAATTTAAATATTCACTAAACTTTTAGCTGTAATAATATAAACGGTTTTGGCACTTGTTGACGTCATCCCCTAGATAGATTAATCGCTCACAAATAAAATGTGCCAAACAAAACAACGTTCTATTTATTGTACGTAAAATTGGTACAGAGGCTGTGTTAAAGGTTTGTGTTTTATTTTCACTTTAAAAGGGTTGATCGTTCGTGTATTAAAGTTTACATGCATTTGTAGGCTCATTAAGATCGCGTATACACTCGTTGGAGTATTTAAAAATGTTCTGACTGTCTTACAATTCAATAAACTGTCACTAGTCAGATCAAACAAATAGCTGTTAATATATATTTCGACGTATTATAAATAAGTCAAGTATAAAGCCGAAATAAAAACTCTGCGTAAAAGTTTAATATTTCACACAAAGCTAGTTCTTGTTTTGTTTTCATCGTCGCGGGTTACTTGGCACGACTTCGTAAGTCTACGATTTAAGAATTTAGTACGTGCACACGTAGGATCGGATGCTGTCGACTGTCGCTCTATTGGATGTCCTGCTGACAGGATCTTGGATGGCAGCCACATTTTGTTCAAGTCATTGACTAATTCCATGGGATGTTTCATACATCTAGTTTAAAGTTTGTTACATATGATATATTTCTAAAGCTTTTAAGGCTAGCCCGATGTTTTAAGAAAGAACATTGCCGAAAACGACTCGTGTGCAACCCATACCATATTTACTTACTACTACTTGAACTTAGTATCTGGTGCTATATTTGGACGAATAACAAAATAATCAATAGTTTAACACTTTCAGCGCTAACGCATATTACGCTAAAGCGCACGAAAGCACTGGCTAGGAACACTAACGTGACAGTTTATACCGGCAACCATGGTGCCGGACAATAACGGTGGCGGAGGATGTTTTGTTTGTCAACTCGCACGCTCTCGCGTTTATTTGTTCGTGTTGTTACAATTTATAAATATCTAAACCATTATAGTAATATACTATCTGTCAATATATATTTATATACTGTCATCATCATCATCACCTGCCAAGCCTTTTCCTAACTATATTGGGGTCGGCTTCCAGTCTAACCGGATGCAGCTGAATTCCAGTATTTTACATGGAGCGACTGCCTGTCGGACCTTTTCATTTAAAGGACAGTTAAAGCTATCCCAATTACATAAAATCATACGGTAGGAAACTTTTAAACATATTTCTGAATATATTTACAGAGAAGAAAAAGAAATGCGAAAAATCAGTTAGTAATGTTACGCACGAGTAGACCGCTACACGCGTAGTAACCAGGGTAGACGGTCTATAAAATTTCTTCGTACAATAAACTGAACAGCGAATAACATACGAAACGAAAGCAACATTTGTTTGTTCAATAAAGTAAGTCAGCTTTTAGTGAGATCTTGACGAATTAAATAAACACTAAAATATACCCACGGAGGCCAAATTAAACGAGGTGCTGGAAAACTCCCTGCGTTCCCATTAAGTAGAATTGGCAAAAAGCGACAGAACAGGAATGTAAACACTTAAAACTTTGCTCGGCGCGGAGTTCCACCGCTTCGTCGTAATAGAGGGCGCTGCTGGCAAACAAAAGCACGCCGAGTTTTAGTTTGGGCCGCCATTTTGTCTGTTCGGCGTTTTAACCGCTTTCTACGAAATTCGTGGGCAAAATGGAACCGCGCGTATGGAAGATGAATATGCAACGTCGACTGCGACGTACATTCAAACGCGTGCTACCGCGACCTATGTGATTTATTGCCATCTATTTACTCTGCCTTCACTGTCTGCAGTATCTTTGTGTACAAGCCTGGTTCAGTGAACAAACAAACAATAATTCTGTTCAATTTTCATGTTGGACTGGCAATGTAATTAGTCTGTAGAGTCAGCTGCTACGTAAATCACCTTGTGCAGTAGCGGAGCTCTCAGGATATACAGTAACAACCGGCAGGGCAAAATTTGTGTGTGTCGTTGTACCGGGGCGCATAAAGACGGTAACAGCATTTATAATGACTTCGTTGAATAGAATTAGCGACCGTACAAAAGCTAACGAAGAACATAATTAGTAAGTTATCAAGTTGGTACCTTTTCGTACCGGAAACTGGCATTTTTATAATTAGTAAAAATAGTCGCAAAATTTTACATTTCCTAATTTGCATTATAACTTTTCACACAGTTTGTATACTTTCGTGTAACTTTAAATGGATTTTTTTAATAATGTCGGACTCGTTTATTTGTTTTTGTGTCTCATTTGTTTACTAGGTACTCGCAACTTATTAATTGTACTCCTATGTCTGACCTCTTAATATAAGTAAGATCCATTAATAGGAACTGAGACAGTTTGTAAGCAAATTATGTTGATGAGTCTTTCAGAAGCCGAATGAATGTGCCTATCAGAAAACCGTTCTAGCAGTTCATTGACTTTGCTATTGTTGAATTTATTTTGTAGGAACGCACTAGATCAACAACAAGATGTTAAATAGTGTATTGTTTCCAGAACTGCCGGAGACCGGCCCCAGTGTGCGGGCACAGAAGAGCTGGTACTCCATAGGGGACATGCTTCGAGCAAACTGCACGTCGCCGCCGGCTGACCCACCAGCTAACCTCACGTGGCTTCTAAATGGCCAGGAGGTAAAATCCCTGAGAATTAACTTTAAAATACTTTTGGACATACGAAAATTAATACACATATTTTCGAACAATTTACTTTTTAAATTTTAAGTATTTACATATATACAAATACTCCATGAAACTAACTATATACATATTTACAAAAACAAAATGAAATAAAAAGCCAACCAAGACACTCAGGCGTCAAAGTACTCCTCCGCATCGCTGTCATCTGGAAAAGTGCATAAAAGACTGGCAGCATAAAGCATTGCCACGTTGGATGGCAATACTAATTCTTTGGGCATATACACATTGTGTATTATATAATTATACAACTAACTATTAACTGTAGGTACTACATTACATAAATAACTAGATACGTGCATGCAAAATAGATGTTCTTTTTTGTTTCACATCCTATAAAATTAGAAAAATCGAATAACTTATAAGAAGGATATTGACTACAATGAACCTAAGCGGCCTGTTTTTTTTTTTAAATAAACCATGGTCTAAAGTGTGTTCAATTCTTAATTTATCTAATGGACAATTCCGTTCCGGACCCTGTGGAACAGGCCCTGAATGTGCTTAATAGGCTGTGAATTGTAAGGCAAATAATTAATTCGGCGTTTATTGGACAACATTGAAATTTCGAGTTCCGCTTCGTTTTTCGAACCCTCTCTTTTGTAAATAGAAAAGTGCTTCGAAAGATGAGAGGGGTATTTGTACTCCAACAGTGCTTGATTAATATACTAATAGCTTTAATGGAAAGACGTTATCATCGATTCCATGGCAATAGTTTTTTTTTTTTTTTTTTTTTTTTTTTTTTTTTTTTTTTTTTTTTTTTTTTTTTTTTTTTATAAAATAGGTACGCCATTATGAACATTGTAATAGCGTGAAACGTCAAACGTGCATAGCAAACTTTCTTTTCCGTGACTTGAAATAGATATAAAAAATCTAATATCATGTTCCATCGCAGGTGAAAGGGCTGGATATTCCGCTGCACGACACATCATACGCGCGAAGAAAACCTGTGATAACCGACACGTCGCTGGAAGATGCAAATAGAATTATATTCAGTCCGTGGGACGCAATCTCGGGTTACGAGGAACCGGTGACCGACAATGTAATAGACATTCCCGGCAATATCGACGGCGTAGTGGGCATTCCCCAAGCTGATAGCAATCGGAAAAACAAAGAGGAAAGCACCACCCGCCTTGCACCGAGACTAGAGCAAATAGCAAATAAATTGAACATAAGTATTGAAGAAGAGAAATCCAATAAATCATCGTCGTTCAGCCAGCTTGTTATAAGAGTACAGTCGGTACACTTTCGAAAAGTAAGTTCCGCTCTTTAGTAGTGTTTATCTGTCTTGTCGCTTATTCAAACATCAGTTAGGGTTGAAAACTGCTTTGATTTCGTCTTATATTATTTTAGTAGTGAGTGGCCAAGTTTTGTTCAAGGTAAATTGGTATATAATCGTGTTATGTTTTGAATGTAAATGTATGACATACTGACCACCAGTCGTACCGTTTGGATTTTCAAAATTTTGGTTTTCGCATTGCAGTCACGTTTCAGCATGCAATATTTCAGAGGCATTTGATAGACAAAAGCCTTTGTTCACAAAAGGTATATAACACTAACAACATTAGGTTATGAAACTACTGTAGTTTGGGGACGGATCGTATGCCGTGAGCCAGATTGTTGTTCGCACTACATACAGTTCAAAATTTCAAACTCGTACGTGAATTTGTTATGAAATGTTTAATATTTTATGATTGAATATAAAATCTGTTTCGTGAAATTCAACCCAGCGAATATTGGAAAGTTCATTGTTTCAACTTTTCTGTAAAGCTGTTCAATTGACATTACGCAATTATTGAGGCAATTGTACCAATTTTAAGTTATTTGTTTTCGTTAAAATGTATTATTTTATATTCCCCTAGCTTTGCCACGCGGTTTCACGCGCTGCCAAGGGTCGTAGCGTAATGTTAAATAGATTGCTCAAGAATCAAATGCGAAAAGATTTTTTCAAATCCAACTGGAACTTCCAGAGATTGGCATTTTCGAACAAAAAAACTTACACCTTTATTATATTAGTACAGATAACCAATAAACATATTGATTTTACTTTCTAAGAACAAGAAAAGATATATGAAGTAACTGCCTACCTTTGAACTGTTGCATTAATTGGCTTGCAAACATGATACAGTTAATAGTGTATCGCTTGATAATGGTGTCCAGTAATTAGCGTTGTCTGACACGAGCGCTCATCTTGGGACTTTTACACCATTGATGTAAGGTTTAAATTACAATGGCCGAACTTTAATTAGTGTTGTTTGTCACAGGGGCGGGTGAACGTGACGTGTGTGGCACACGTGCTGACGGTGTGGTCGAATAGCGGTGTGCTCATCCTAGACGAGGAGAGGCCGCAGATCGCACCCGTTATGGGCAGCCGGGACTCGAATTCAGGTATTGTGACTTATGTTCTAGGTTTATAATCTTGATAAACTTTGGCCTAAAACTATGATTACGTGAATTGAATGCCATGTTCTTATTGCCCTTCTCAACAAAGAAAAGTTGGCTAGTTTGCCCTGCAGCGGGAAGATTAGTTACAGATTAGTTATTAATACAAATACCGTTTTTAACCTTGTATTACAAGGGTTTTAAAAACGGTATTTTATTATTATTTATTATAATTTTTTTTCGCAAAAACTTTATAATTAATGCTTTTTTATGGTTTTCAGAAATCTTGTATATTTCAATGTAATCATTTAAAAAATTATTGAACTGTGGTTTGCACTGTGACAGCTTAATGTGAAGTTTCGAAAATATTCACGAATTATTTTCACTAAATTCTTGTGGCTATCGGAAATCTGTTAATAAGGGTACTTACTATTAAATTTCAGTGTGAATATTTCCATTTAACAAAATTAATGTTATTCAATAATCAAATAACATAAATATCGAATTCTGTTGAACATGAAACTATCCCTTAAGGCTTTTGTAAAGTAGTAACCGAAGTTGTCCGAAGTAAGAGTTCAAAGTCTCATGAAAAATACTGATAAGGGCGTCAAAGACACAGAGTTGTCAGACCTTTGCGACTTGAGTCATTTATCGGAATCCCTTACCCATTTGAGACTTCTAAGTACCTATGTAGGTACTATGCTCTTAAGGAAAGGTTGCTCTAGAGCCCGCAACGTTCGCATGTTGGAAATAATTAATACGAAAGTTAAAGGCGAAGTTTGTTTTCCTAGTACGAAAGGCCACACTGTGAAGTATGCAAAAAAATGCGAGTTAATTATAACATTTTAGACGTAGGACTCATTCAACATATTTTGGCAAACCCTGATTCATCATTTGCAATCCAGCTATGTAGCCTCGTGATGATGCCTAATCAATAATTAGTTTTCGTAAGGAAGTATGTCTGTACATGAGGTATGAATACCTACCTCGTTGGGCTGATGGCCGCAAACGTTACTGCTGAGCGTGGGGTCCTGGGTTCACTTCCCTGGTCGGGCAAATTGTTATTGGGCTTTTTTCGGAATTTCTCAGTAGCAGCCCGTAGTCTAAATGTGTACCCAATTGATGGCAACAGGCACGCTCTCTATTACATGGGACTTGAACTGGCAAAATGTGGGTGTTGTAGGTACAACTCTGCTTAAACCTTCGGAGAATATAGGCGTGATACTATGTAAACAGTGTTGGGTAATATGAACTGATTACACAGCTTCAATTGCTTCCAATCTAAATTGTTTCTAAGGTGTCTTCTACTTTTTTCTGTATTAAATTTTTTGATGAAATAAGAAGATTTATAATCAGTAGAAGATTCATCAGTAGATACTGATTGCATACATCTCACGGAAACAACTGTGAAACTTGTAAACTACACCAAAGGAAATATAAATAATAAAGGAATAAAAAATACCCGACGACTTTTAAAAATACGAAAAGGATGGTGTAGTCTTTTATCGTTATTTTTTATGTGTGGCAAGGATTTTTGCTTTTGATTGGGCATCCAGATTTTATATTAAAATGGATAGGGGCGGAAGCTTTTTTTTAAAAGTGGAACTTGGATCACCACTCTAATTAAATTGATTAAAAAACAAACGCGAGACTATATTGCAATTCCATTGTGACTGAATTGACATCGATACACGTTCCGAGGCATTTTATCAATTGGCCGGCGGCAATGCAGTGGCATGTTTCTGAATAACGTGAGATTAGAGGGCGTGGAAGGGCCCTGAGGGACACATACTATTTGGGAGCTTTTATGCTATTAGACGTTTGTACGGCACAATTTAGAAGTTCGATCGTCAAAAACGATAACTTTCATCTTGTGCCAGACTGGAATTGACGGATTCAGTAACGTTTAATAACAGGAGTATCAATCGAAGCAATTGCTACTACTAGTTTCGATCTGGCCATTAAGTAAAACGATCAATCCTTTGAGTGTTGTCGTGCTGTGGAGATGCACACCGCACTTTGTACTTTCGCTGTGATAGCCTATAGTATCATCATTTTATAGGGAGTTAGTTAGCGTTGTCTATTTCCTAAATGTATTTTTATTTTGTATACGTGTTTTTTATGCTCGTGGCTAAATAAAAACAGCCGCACGGATTGATCGAAGGTTAAGCTACGCTTGCCGAGGTCAGTCTGTGGATGGGTGACCGTTTGTAACATATGGAGACTCTAACGTGCTTTCCGAGGCAAGGACGTTAAGCCGTTTGTCCCGGCTGTCATTTGTGGATCTTTGACAGTCGTTACGGGTAGTCAGAAACCCGAAAGTCTGACAACCGGTCTTACTAAGGGGTATCGTGTTGGCCAGTAACTGGGTTGTGGAGGTCAGATAGGCAGTCGCTCCATGTCAAACACTGGTATTCAGCTCATCCGGTTAGACTGAATGCCGACCCCAATATAGTTGGGAAAAGGCTAGTCAGATGATGTTTTTTATGTGATGATATGTCTTTTGCGTGCACCAAATAAACGAATTATCTGTCTATCTATATATCTACTGAACAACATGGTCACTTTGTTATGCAGTTTCACATGAATCGCCCTTAAAATACATTAAATGCACGCTGCGTTACACTGTTAGATTTAATTGTTTCGGATGCGGTCTGCTTACATGCAGGGAGATGAAATTCAAATTCATTTAACTGCACATATACTGTTTGTGCCTTCTCATGGCTCCAGCAATTTATGAAGCGGTTTATTGTCGCGTCACGATGACTCAGCAAAGTGTCGCAATCGACTTATCATACTTTTAGAGGACAGAGGATGCTACATACGATACGGTATGAGCAACGTCGCAATGACATTATGGTTTCACACTGCAGACCATTACAGTCTACTATTTAAGACCGGTTTCTTACTCCATCACTAGACAATTGTAACCATCTCTAAATCAACTAGGAGACCAATTGAATTAGCCAAAACATATTACACTTATGTACTTTCCTAACTGCAGCATGAGGTTGATGTTATCATACTAAGTTGTATAAAGTACTCATTTAGACCAATCTAACGAGTCCAAAATTGGTGGGCTGACGATTTATTAGGACGAGGTCCTGTGACTGCCTTCTTTCTCCACCTTCATGTGCTTTCCAAAACTGTGAAATGTTCATCATCTCCGAGACAACTACACGTTCAGCACGCGTAACATGACTACCATAGAAACGGGTTTTGTCGACGGAAGAATAGACAACATGACAGATTGTTGAAAGATTTCTACCGTCCTAAGCATGGCGATGTTAAAACTGAAGAAATGTTTATATTCTCTACAGTCTATGGGGCGCCCCGTGCTCGGGTAGAAGAGATGCCAAGTTGAAAATACAGAACGTTGTCTATTATTGGTAGTATAGATAAAGAATTGGTCATGGTACGCGTTCAGACCAATTGAATGAGCTCATATACGATATGTCTGCTGTAAGTTGTTGAGGAGTTGGTTGGTCTGAAGACTTTTCTTGCTACAGTAACAGGTCAAGGTAACTACATTATTACAGTGCCAACATATAATCATTTTCATTATTATTTATTTATATTACTACTTTATTAATTATTTAATTATGGTTCTCTTCTTTTTTATTCCAAATTCCGAGTCGATGTGCGAGTCAAAGTGAAGTATTAGTGTTCGGCAGAAATCCCTACACTTATCACAAAAGAGCTTATTAACAGATTTTCATGAAATATAGCTAAGAACTAACCATCCCAATGAAAATAGATTTCTAATATAAAAAAACGGCATAGTAATCAGCTCATCCGTTTCCGAGTAACGATGCTTCAGGCAGATTTAGACGTCAAGCTTATGACACCCTATGTTTACGTGGGGTGTTTAGAAATACGTGTTACTAAAAATAATCATCGTGCAACATATCACTTTTCATATGCGGACGAAACCGATCCGTGGTAAAGAGATAAATCGATGAGATCCTACCAATGAATATTCATTTCGCGTATTCTCTATGACCAACGACAGTGCGAGAAATCGCATACGTGCCAGTACTTTAGCCCCCACTATTGTTATGAATCATAGTCTAGATTAGAGGATGCAGAGTGATACATGGTACTTAGAAAACTTACATACGTATGTGCTAATTTAATGGTAGTTTTGAGTTTGTTCGCCATAAACTGCGCTTATGCAAATAGGTTGTTATACTGTCGCCAGCGGTAGGCTGTGGCCTAAGCTGTCACTTCTTATTAACTAGTCTTGAGTTTTTGCGTTTGCTGTCTGGAAGTGATTATGTCTGGGGCTCAGTGAGTTAGTAACTTATTATCTATTCATTTATGTTGATTTGTGTGTCACATTTAACATTTTAGAACAAATTGAAAATTGGTGTTTCAGTTACCGTTTTATTTGTAGAAGGAATTATTTTTAATAGCAATTTAAAGGTACCTAAGTAAGGTACAATAAGAGTAAGACATCTTTTTAAATATATCACTCAAAAGATCGTGAAACAGATCATAGTTTCAAATCATTTATGTTGTTGAGATGACCTATTTGAACCCGGTAGCATCATTTACCAAAATTCCATTGTAATTGAGACACAAAACGGGTTATTACAGGGTTATGTAAACAAACTTGAAAACAATGTAACGATAATTAAGTTAGAAGTTCCCTCAATGTTTATTTTGTTACCGCCATGGTCATCGTTAACCCATTGCTTTCGGGCATCGTTTCCTTGTTGACTTACTAAACTTACACAAGTAGGTAGATAGATAACAGGCCCCTATTGTTTTGTTTTTGTTTAGATAACAGTACATTTACATAAATCTTGTTGTATATTCTGGCATATCTTACAACAAAAAATAGTGATTTACGTATGAAAGTTATTAAAGTGCTTTTATTCGATGACGCAAAAATAAACTACTCCAATGTAAACTCATCTGGCCATTAAGAGTCCGTGTCATGCACATAATTTTGACGTTCTGAAGTAGGTGCCAATGATGGCGAAGTTCTCAACCGATCATCATAAAATTTTGTGTGTGTATACAAATTTCGAGGCCTGTCACCTAGAAAAGAGTCTTGAACCATATAAAAAGTTAGATTAGTCGCTGGAAAAATCTGATGGCATTATAAAAAAACGACTGAAAGGATTTTGATAAAAGTTTACAGATTATAGTTTAGAATAACACAAGTGCTATAATTTATAAAGATACATACGCAGACGCGTGGGTGGCTGCTAGTCTATACTAAAACAACAGCGCGCCATACCTTGCGCATCAGAAAGTCCGATTTCAAAGCGGCAATCTAACATGACACGAACTATACGTACTTGTTCAGAAAATGATATAAAGATTAACTGGAATAAAAATCAGCTACGACCTAAGTATCTTGATTTACCAAGGTATAATCACCAACAAAACGTTTTGCGTAATAGAGTAACTTTATTTAGTCATCGGGCCACCAGAATTATGAGAGCGTAGCCATAAAACGGAGGTTATTGCCTACTCTGACATTCTCATAGGCATTCTTCAGAATATCCGTCACAGTACAGTAACAATGTTTCTTATAAATAGGGTAATATTTCGTGGAAATGTTAAGGGTAAACTTGAGACGCAGTACTTGGATTCAATGTCTCGCGCGAAAGCGTATTGGATAATGGCATGCGTTATAAAAACCCATGAAAGGCTTTCTGCAATGAATAAGCGTAAGTACTAGTAATCCTTGAAATAGAAATTGGAGGAGAATTTCACGCATTTCAAAGCTCTGAAGGTCTCAGTAATGACTAAACATTTTGGATATTTCACTTCCCACGCCGCCTGTCACCTCTAGGGATGTCACCGGTCGCTAAGGGCGTGTGTTCAAAAGAAAATTATAATTTCATAATATTAATATAATAAGTGTTGCAAGGAATGTTTTAATCCAGAGGCTTTATCAAAACTATGAAGCCCAACAATTCAGAAAATAATAAAATATTTTCTAGTGACTGTTGATTTACACGTTTGTAGTATCTATATCTGTCTTAGCTTACATTTGTCGTAACATAACATAACATCACGCCTATATTCCCTGATGGCCTATGCAACGGTGTTCTTATAGTACCTACACCCATATTTTGCAGTTACGTTTAAGTCCTATGTAAAAAAGGCTAGTCTTTTAACATCAACCGGGTACGAAAACAGACTGCTACTGAGAAATTCTAGATGGAAAAATCCTCATGCTTGACTATTTTAGACTTATATTAATTACTAGCATAGGTTTCTTCACGCTGTTCTCCTTCATCGATGTCAGTGATGTCTAAGATCAACTTAGAAAGTAGCAAAATTGAAAAAGTTACATTGGTGCCCGGCTTTGAACCCATCTCAGCTAACTTCAAAACATCGAGACTTTAACCACTGGGCCATCAATAGTAAACTATATTTTCCCAGAATGCAGTTGACACGTCCTAACATAATAAGTTAATAATTACGGACAGTATCCCCAGACATCCAATTGGCGCAGTTCTTGGAATTCTAAGGACGTCCCTCTAATAGGAAATACTTTATTGTACTAGTCCTCTATTGACTTAAGCACTCTACTTGAACCGTTTCCTGGAAGACCCAGTGGGGAAACCGCAGTAATCACCGCGCTATGTGACATTATTAGCAGACAAGAGAATACTGTTGTTCGCGTACTTGACATAATACTTATGTATGGGACATACATAATTTTTATGTCAAGTTTGTGACAGCCATAGGCAGGAGAAGAACATTCAGAGGCGGGAAAAACGGATCGTATTTTACACGTACTTGTATATTAAATCACTATCGCGTTACCACGTCAGCTGGCCGAAACGTAATATTCGTACGTTTTTCTATCAGTGTTCCTAGCACGAATGCTTAATGTAAACGTAACGTCAATTCGAAAATCAAATTTTAAATTGGAAATAATCGTTTCAAATAAAGTAAATTATTTATTTTTAAGATTTTATTCACATTCATATTTATGTTCTTATTGCGTTTGCTTGACCTATTGAAACCTAAGTGCTACGATAGTTGTATTTTTAATTTTTAAATCGTTCGAATTGACGTTACGTCCACCTCATGATTCCGTGTTAGGCATACAGGTTACAACATAGCAATTTGGTCTCAAACTTTTAATTGGAATGAATTCTAAAACATTTTGGAGATAGTTAATGTCACCGAAAGCCTGTGTATGAATATGCGGGTAGCTACTTGACTTGCTGACATTTATCCTTTTGTGGCTAAATCAAAAACACATTGGTTTACAAAATGTTCACCTTTACTGTTATGTTTGCATAGTAAGCCTCAGGCTTGACAGCTGGGCACTGTAGAAGTTATATGCTTATATAGGACAGGGTGGGAAGCTTACTGCTACTAATGATAGGGCTCCGCTGATTAATCCACATTTATTTAATATTTCTTTATATAAACACGTCACTAAGATAAGTCTGCTCGTCCGTAGACAAGAGGCACGTTCTATCTTTAAACAATTCTAAAATTTCTTGAATGTCATATAATAAAACCAGCCAGAACTAATATAATATTCTCCTGCCTGTATGCAATAAGATTCCCTTTTACATACAACCTTCACAGTACCTACCCCAATTTTGATAACATTTAACTGGTTTTTGTGAAATTTAATCGTTTTTATTGCGACTCCCAAAGTTAAACAGTTGACCTAACGGTGTTACAACACTTTGGCTTCAGTTGGCCTAGTATAGTACAGAGACTCAGTAGAATAAGAGGTCAGCTTATACGAGTTTTGTTAGCACTGTACGTGCTTGGGATAGATAAACAGAACAAAACTTAATTGTGTTTTATCATCAGAGCTAACAACGCTCCTAAAATCTAATTGAACGTCATGCAATGTATTTAATTAATTAGTCATCGTTACCTCAAATATAAAAACAATTTCGGGCCGCAGGCAACATTAATGCCACAGATTGCAGTATCCCAACTTTATGATGACTATAAAACGGGCATGATGACGTTAATTTGGAGCTGGTATGGCTGTAACGCGTTGCTTATTGTTCCAGGGCTGCGTCGCTCTACGTCGCACGTCGGCGTCATGGCGATACTCAACTGCTTGTTGTACAGGCACTGGTAAGCAATCTCAATTATTTATCTGATAGTGGGCGTACCTTTGTATCTTGAATTGATTGTCATAATATTGACGCAGGTTTAGCGTCCCGCTAGCGCAAAGTATAAGTACCTTTGTTCAAAGAACGGCCACGCTAGATGCGAAGGTTGTCTTACTGAAGCGCTCTATGCGCCAACGCTCAAAGCCGCTTAGCAAGGATGTATGATTGTGCTTTTGTTAATTTTCTTGCGTCGAAGGATGGAAACAAAAGCATTACGAAAGCACTGTGCTACTGGATTGCACTCGGTGTGTATATAATCCATTCTTGTTCGACGAATCACTTATCCCCTAAGCATGTAGTAAGGTAATGATAAACTTAAACCTCGTAAATGTAGAGATTTGGAGATTATAAACAGGTTATCAGTTTATAACGCGTATATTAGGTACAAAGTAATAAGAGCCGCTTTGTTATGTTTGCAATTTTCATGTCTTTTGTATAAGACGTGAATATTTGGACCGAAAAAAAAATAGAATTCAAATTACTGTTCTCACGTTCATGTTAGACCCAACTCGTTGGGGGGAATGTGAACTTTTAATTGTCAAACACTTAAATAAAATAAAAATTATTAAAAACAAATCTATCAAATGAATTGTATACCTCACAACATTTTGTGAGGTATACAATTGCCTTTGCCTTATTTCAATATTCGAATTTCATGTAAAATAAATACCAACGTAAACGTATTTTTTGTTACTATTTTTTGCCGTCGCATGCTTCGCATTTTTATTCACAATATGAGTTACGAGATAAATTCATTTATTTTACACACATACATATAATATATATCTCAACCAATCATGTACTATCCATGCAGGGAGTAATTGGAAATGGATTGAAAATGTATCGCATCGTGGTTTAACATTGTGAACATTTTTATAGCGAAATATGAATGATGAATGTGATTGTGTTTGGTCTAAATTCGCCTTTGTTAATGTTGTATGATGTGACATGTTCCAATAAACAAAAGCTTTATTTTGAATAAAACTACGATGAATTTCCAGAAAGTTGAAATAGTAACAATAACTGTTGATTTTAATCAACTAATTGTATTGTTCCCGCGATTTTGTCCGCGTGAATGTCGGTTATCGCTAATGCAGACAAAAATCTATCCTATGTCCTTTAAAGGGTCTCACACTACAACAAAATTTCACATAATTCGATCCAGCAGATTAGGTGGGAAACAGAAACAGATAGATAGACAGAGTTACTTTCACATATATAATATTAGACATCCTCCTGCCCTTATCCCAATTTTTGTGGTCGCATGTTTTCTTCTTCTATACATCTCTAATTGCCGTCATCTCAATAGTCACCTCTTTTCTAGCCGTATTATCTTTCACACAGTCCATCCATCTTTCTCTACTCTTGTAACCTTGCACATGCAAACTCAAAACTTTCCTCACAACATGGTCCTCATTCCTTCGCATTATAACAAGTCCATACATGAAAACCGATATCATATTATTCAACATTTATAATTTCATTATATAATTAATATCATTTAAGGAAATTAACTGTATATTTTTGTTCACAGGACTGTCCGATGATCAGAAGACTATAAAACACGAACTCGTCATTTTCTCATCTAAAATCAGTGTTAGACTTTAGTGATTGAAAAATTACATGAAAATGATGCAGGTAAAGTTATTTTATCAACAACGTGAGTTGGAGCGTAGTGATTTTTATACTTGTATATAATAAACTTGTAGGACTTTTAAGATGATAGTGATGTTTCGCTTCGACGAACCTTATGTACGTAACTGTTACTTTAAATAAGAACTTTAAAATAAAGGAGATCCCTGTTTTTATATCGTTCTGTTATTTCAATTTGAATAATTTAGTGTAATAAAGTAGAGCGCGGGGCCGTAACTGTAGCGCCGAGTATTCAATACCCAGTTTATAAATAGTTTGCAAATAAATACTGAAATATTATTCCAGTAAAGTACAACAACCTTTTCCATTCCCGATACTGTCCAGCAGCCATAACTAAAGTTTGAATATGAAAACTTGTTATTACTACGATCCTTGAGTTTGAACCGATGAAATTGATGAAAACATAAAATAAGCGTAGAATTTATAGCGAAACTAACATTCAGCAGAAACGTATATTAATCCTTAAAGTGCTGAACTGAACACACGTTGTTTTAGACGAGATGTGCTAATAATCTACTTAATTCCAAAGACACGAAACAGTTACCGTCTGTATGAAACAGGAAGTGTTTCCGTCGCATCAAATAATTGTTCCAGTTGCGCCGTAAAATGAAAATGCACATAGAGATGACATTAAAAATTCTATGAGATAATTAATTAAGGGAGGACAGTGGGGAGACGGCGAGATGAGACCGCTGTGTATTCTGTTAGCACCTTTTATTTAGCTGCAGGAAATAAAACTGTAATCCTACTTTATCATTATATATTCGAAAGTGTGTTTGTTGGTCTGCCCTTCTTCTTGCAGCAATAGAGCAACAGATTAACGTGGTTGTTGTGTTTAGATAATTCACGGACCGGAGAGTGACATAGTCTATTGAAATCTCCAGGTGGGTAAATCCGCGAAGCACAGCTAGGCGATAACAATCAGACGGCTACTGGGATTTTGTCTGTTTCAAACATCTTAGCGGCTTTCTATATTATTAATGTTGAAGCTTAATTCATCAAATTCTCAAAGAGATACTTAACTCAATTATATTTTTTGACATGTAATTAAATATATTAACAGAAATTCCAGAAGGTAGACAGCTCTGGAACTATTTAAACCCAGAGGTTTAGTTTTATAATCATTGTGTCTTTAATTAATAAGCAGGTTTCCATTATCGTAATCACCATAGTCAGGAAAGGGATTGGTGATCGCATTAACTTACAAATAATTGTTATTGTCTACAATTTACAACACTTTCAAAGGCTATTGTGATAATTATTATGAAGTAATTATACCTTTGTGCGACACCGATTCGGAGAAGTGGAAGAGAAGCGGTTGTCAACGTTGTGTTGAAAACTAAACGGAGAACTGAGGTCACAAAGCTTGTATTTACTTGTATTTACAAACTTTATATTTACAATTGAAATGGTTTCAAATATTATCTACAGGTTTTTTTAAAGTAGGTATTGATTGATTGTAGTGTTTCGATGAGGCAGGCGATTGACTTATATACATCTCAATTCGTGTTAAGCACACCTACTAGACATTCTCTATACCTAAATACGATGTTACTTATAACGCGACTAAATTGAAATCTGCATACCTACATATGCGATTTAGATGGTAGATTGAAGAAATAACAATTACGGTTGTATTTTTACTAAGAACTCTTAATTCCAAAGAATGTAATTTGTAAAATGGTATAAACATTTTATTAATCAATTTAGAAAAGAAAATGCTCAAAAAAAGTATTTCAACATTCAGAAAATGTTCTCAACTCCATAAGCTTTTGAAACGTACCTCGTTATGAAAGTTAAAATATATTAGCATTTCTAGAATATACATAGTTAATATATTTTCATTCTTCGAGGTGGCTAAGTAAGATATGTTAATGTAAAGTGAGATAGCACTGCAGGGACGGGATCCGCGTCTCGCCAACCTTGTTTGGATGCTTCGTACTACACGGAGATACAACTCGCTGGAACAACTTTTAATAATATTTATTTATAATTATAAGTAGGCAGTTGTCTAGAAGCGACTGCAGATCAGTAGATTACTTAGGACCACCTGGGTTCTAGGTAATCTTGATAATAGACGGAGATACTTATTTTCAGAATTTATCATTATTTTTAGCTAAAGTGTTTTTCTGATTTGCAACCCTCACCCCCACTTAAAAATCACCATATGTAGCATCAAAGTTTTATTCAAAAATAAAAATAAATACCAGCCTGTTACTGTCCTTATGGCAAAGGCTCTTCTCATTTAGTTTAAGTGGATTGGCGATTTCAGACTTATATTACACTAGCTTCCATCCGCGGCTTTGCCCGCGTGGTTTGCTGATAAAAAGTAGCCTATGTCCTTTCTCGGGATGCTATCTCTCTGCCAAATTTTATCCAAATCCGTTCAGTGGTTTTGCCGTCAAAGACGGACGAACAGACACACACTTTCCCATTTTTAATATTAGTCTAGGTTTCCTCACCGATGTTTTCCTTTACCAATGTCACTCATGTCTTAGATACACTTTAGAAAATAATTATGCATTCTAAAAATCACACTACGTATTAGGCATTTATAAATGTAATTTTAAGCACACGAAGGAACACCGTGGACCTTATGCCAAAGACCTTTTTCCTTTGGGTGAAGCAGAGACTAACAGTAGTAGTTGCAATTAGTAACAGTGGAGCTACCTGTGAACAAAATGCATGCATAAAGCCAAAATATACATTCTCAAATTGCATGATCGCCGAGATTCCTTTGTAACCATTCCCGCAGTCCATTATTACCACTGTGTAGAAAATAACGAGGGGAGGGGCTAATAAAGAAACAAAAGACAACTAGAGTCTATTTACATTATGCGGATGTTGAAACGTCGAAGTAATACAATATCGACTCTTCTCAAAGACATCGTATATACACGTTTTAATAAAACCATCATTAGAATACATAACATCCCATAATTTCCAGTTTCTCTATACGTTAACGTCGTGCATTAACTCAGCGAGAGACACCTAATTTGTTAATCAACATCCACTTGTGTCTTCGACTTGCATCAACAATATGTATCGCTAACTACAAACTCTAGTAGGAATAACGAGACGACCCAATATGAGTTACTCGGACGTGTACCTATACAAAAGTAGAGCGATGAATTGAATAGCTCGTTTGAACCAAACAAAACAAGATTTGTGAAACAGCGTTGTTTTCGGTAGCCCTTCCTGGAATACGTCTCACAAAACCATATAAAAGATGATTTATTTGTAAAGCATGAGTATATAAATTGAAATGAGATTTTGGAGTGTAAGGTATTGTGTTTTAGACAATTACCATACATGTTTTTTTCCATAGATAATGGCGCACACAGTAAACATAACATACTTGATAGGTAACTGAATTATCTACACAGAACTAAAAAAAAAAATCTGCCTTCCATACAAATTAACAACATAGTAGATACCTAACTGCATTGAAAAGAAAATAATCTATCTACCGAATGAGCTAATGAACATAATAATTATAAAAATCTATGCATAAAAAACAAGTAATAAACAAATCGAACCAAATGTTCGAAATGTCATGTGCCTTTTCCTAACTATTGGGGTCGGCTTCCAGTCTAACCGGATGAAGCTGAATATTAATATTTTACATGGAGCAACTGCCTATCTGACCTCCATAACCCAGTTACTGGATAACACGATACGTCCCCTTGGTACGACAGGTTGTCAAACTTTCGGGCCTCTGACTACCCGTAACGACTGTCGACGATCTACAAATGACAGCCGGGACCAACGGCTTAATCTGCTTTCCGAAGCACGGTGGAGTATCGGTATGTAATGGATGGTCACCTACCCACGTATCAACCTCAGCAAGCGTTGCTTAACCGTTTAACAGTAATAACATCCGAATGATCGTTAAATTCGGATGTTATTACTGTTATTGTTATTATTGGAACCAAATGTTAATAATGTGACTTAACAAAATGACCAGAAGGCTGGCTCATTCTTTACCCAAAGAATTCGTTTTGCCATCCAACGTGGCAATACTACCAGTCTTTTGGGCACTTTTCCAGATGACTTTGACGCCTGAGTGTCTTGGTCGGCTTTTTATTTTATTTTGTTTTTTTTATATATGTATATAGTTAGTTTTATGTCATAATTGTATGTTATATATGTATATTGGTATTTATTTATTTACTTTTTATAGTTAAATAAACTATAATAAGAAAATAAATAGATAACAACTTAATAAAATAAAATAATATTTGCTGAATAATGATTAATGATATTTATTTCTGTAAATAGGTTTTTACAAACTCTTTTACACGTCAACAAGTAAAATATACTTTTTAAACTTGTTTAATACATATAAAAATTGTGTACTTTGTACTTACCTACTTAGTAATTGAAAGGTTTGCGTAAATGTCAATCGGTACTTAACAGAGTTATCTTATCCATAACTCTGTTAAACAGACGCTGCAAAGAAATTTCAGCATTTGTAATACGTAAACAATGATTTTGTAAGATAATAAAATAAGAGGAAATGTAAAAAGAATTTTTGGGCGACTTGAAACTCGCCTTAAAAAGAAAATAAACGGCGCTCGGCGGGTTCATCATGCCTCGACCTTTCACGAAACAAATCCTGATCACACAGACAGTTTGATATATTAATTTTGTTTTAGGATACTTTTGTTTAATGTTGAACAAAATTGATCTAATTAAGATTAATGTAATTAACTCACCGAGTTTCATTACAAAACACAAACAACTTTTAATAGCCGCAAACTGTCATCGGGATTTACGACTTTAAAGTATAATTCTATGTAAGTCCAATGTTACTGTGGCACGCTAAAATACAATAACGTTAACATTTTAACCAGAGTGTTAGGTCTCATGGGTACTGTAATAGGCGTAGGTACACACAACTGTGGTCAAATAAAAGGTCTTGCTTACGATCAATGCCGGCACGGTTGGCGCAATGGTTGAGCGATTGACTGCTGCGCTACGCGTCGTGGGTGCGATTCCCGCACGGAAGAAATATTTCTATGGCCTACAGGTAGTTGTTCCGGGTCTGGGTGTTTGTGTATTTGAGTTTAATGTTGGTAAACGCACAACGTTGATACTGGAGATATTCCTAGTGTAGGGCAACATTTAAAAAATAATAGACGTGTTTGTCATAATTAGTAATCTCACTCCATATCTTAATACTTCACGTCCATTTCTTTTTTTTTAAACTTGTATACACCTAAAACAACTGCATAGACCGTAACGCGATTAAAAACTTGCACTGGTGCGAATCCCCCTCTGGAATTGCTAGTAGTAAATTGGAAAAATCGGAGATGAGAAACATGAGCGGTAAACGATCGCAACCTACCAGGATGCTAGAATGATGATGGAGTGTATCTTCTTAGAATGCTGTATTACTTACTATACAGCGTGCGACAGTTCAGACAAACAAAGGATTGTATATCATAGTGGAAAGGTCGCATGAACTATAAGGAAATCACAATCATAAAGTTAAAAATTAAGGAAGTTACTTTAAATTGTAAATAGAAACAAACTTTATGCATCACAGATAAATTACAATACACAATTATCTGCAAACATGTATACAAAATCGAAAAGAAACAAAAAAGGTACGATATTAAATTAAACCAAGAACACTTAGGCGTCACCTTTTCTCTTATTTCTATGGGCGTCATTGTACTCCTCCGCATAGCTCCGCTGTCATCTATGTCAATAGCAATTCTATGATCAAAGAATGAGCCAGCCTTCTGGAGACGTGAAGTGTCGACCAGTCGGCGAGAAATCTCCTTGAAAGGAAATAGAAAAAACGAATGAAATTTGAAACTTCATGTCAGCATAAAGTTTGCTTTTAGGCGATGTTTTTCATAACTATATCTATAGATATCAACACATCGCCCTAGATGACTTATAGATTACTCCTCTGTAAGAGTAATCTGTAAGTCATCCAACCATCGTTCCTTGTGGTAGACCCAATTCTCAGCCATATGCAATTAGTACTGTTGGGACATAACTACGTTATGATAGTCCTAGGCAATAGGACCAGAAGATAATTGAAACAATTTTATGTTTGTAGGTACCACTTGTAAAATAAATGGCAAGAATCAAGTTTCCTTATAAGATTTGTGTAGGTCAAACGACAGTGTAAAACTAGAAACTTCCAATTCGAAGCCTGAAAGAATCGTTGCACCTGGTAAAGCGCACGAACAATTTCTTTAACAAACGGTCGCTGGCATTAGTCCAGGTGAAACTAGGATTAAGACGAAGCGAACACATTTTCACAACGAGGGTAAAACATCGATCTTTTTCCTACAGGATCATAAAATGTGTGTGAAAAGTGGAGATGCGATCTTACTAGATAAGTAAGTTTATATCCGCCGAGGCTTCTGCATGCGTCTCGTGAAATTGAAAATGTTGAAATTTCCTCGTAAGGCGCTCTTTCTATCCATATGAATCTAAATGACGGCAAAATATTTTATAATGCAGTACCTACTTCAATTCTATTACGTTTTCGCAAAATGAAACGAATATTCGAGACGATTGCAATAAAATTACTAGTGTGTATATCCCCTGAGAACCGGGTTTTGTTTCCGATCAATTTTAACTGCATTGTGTTTGTTATACGGTGTTTTTTTGTATAAAAATTGCTGCTGTAATGCTCTAGGGATTGTATATTGTACAACTGTGTTCTTTTAACAAATAATCGTGTGTTTTTTGTTGTTTTCAAATACAATGTTTATTCTGAAGTCGTCATATGTGAAGCTCTTAACTCTACTTCTCAGAATTTAGTAAATGGGTAAATACTTCGTCTGGAGCAAAGGATTTGTTGATATATAAGAACTAAGATAAGTAGACTACGCAGTAATACATTTCTAGGAAGGTCTTAAATGTCGCGGTGTAGATCAGACGCGTTCCGACTGCTAGTCTTTGCTAGATTTGATTTCACTGTGCCTGAGGTACCGACGTGCACCAGTTTCTTCTCACATGGGTACATAGATATATTTACTTGACCTAAATCTAAATACTCTGAGCAGAGCACACCGTTACTAGGGCAACTTTAATTAAGGCAAAATAACAATTAATTTGTAACTAGAACATAATACTAGCAAAATACTTAAAACTATTATGTAGGTTGAGGTTTAAGTATGATGGGGAATCAGTAAAATAAGCCCAGTTAAATAATTATGTACTTGTCGGTAAAATTCAAATGCTTGACGTAATTTTCGGTAAAATGTGTTTATGCCTGGTGGTGGGTGATCGTGACTGCTCAGCTCACTCGCTCGGTCCAGATGCCAGGTGCAGGCGGTGTGGGTAGCGTTAGCCACGCTAGCAAGATGGAGGGACGCAAACTAGGATAATGTTCTTATATATAAAATTCTCGGGTCATAATGTTAGTTACCAAACTCCTCCGAAACGGCTGGACCGATTTGTATGAAATTTTGTGTGAATATCGGGTAGGTCTGAAAATCGGCCAACATCTATTTTTCATCCCCCTAAATTTTAAGGGTGGTGCACCCCCAAACATTTTATATGGCAAAACAACGTTTGCTGGGTCAGCTAGTAGAATATAAAGGTTATAAAAAAACCGGTCAAGTGCGAGTCTGACTCGCGCACCGAGTTTCCATACAAACGTCAGGTTCAGCGACTTAAATAACTGACAAGATGATTAAATTCGGTAAACTTTGCCTAAACTTGGTTATTATTATTTCGTTTATGGTTTGATTATTGATTAACACCTTAAACGCCAGGTGACCGACATACAATACATCTTCTATTGTGTCTCGTTGTCTGGCAGTTAAGGTGTTAAATAGTAATAAGGTTGTCTGAAGTGGAAAAGGATTCATTTATCATTCATTCATTGAAAAATACTCCCATTTCAATAAAAACGGACTTCTTAAAACACTGGCTTCTGCCTGTGATTTTGTTCAAGTGATATTTTTTCTAATAACTTGAAACATATTCCATGGCATTTGGCAATAGTGTGATTTCCTATCAGAGAAAGAATGTTTGAAGTATTATCAACTTCCAAAGATTACCTCTTAAATCATACAATTCTACATCTCTGTAATAATAGTTTAGAAGGTAAATGAGTACAAAATATCTTGATGCTTTAGCATTTTATTGACTAAACTAAAGAAAAAAATACTCTTGCCACCACATTATTTCCATTACAGGGTTTGATCTGTTTGTAAGTTAGCTTACAAGAAACTTGAAAATCACGATGAGTTTATTGCCAACGGTACTTCATAATTGAATCGATGCGAAGCAGTTCCGGGATCTGTTACGACCGCGTAGCTGGCGTAGCGGTGACGTCAGCCACACGCTACGCCGTAGCACCGCATATGAAACTTTTATGTTCGTTACAACAAATTATTTAATGAATTTTATTGAAATCTCATTTTTTTATAAAGTACCTAACTTTCATTATCTCCTTTCTAGTGATACTTTACGTTTCAATAACATTAACATAGTTACAAAACTGAGTTGCACTTACACAACGTTCATAGATTTAAATCTGCGATTTACGTAATCAATCACATTTTCTATTATGTCATCAGTATAAAAATGGCTGCCGTTATTCGGACACGTTACATAATCATCTCATAACTTATTTAATTTAAAGAGAAGCAGACAGTTATTACTATTCTTAAAACAAAATGCACTGCCATGTCTTTATAGTAAGTTAGATGCTTACATACAACAATGCTGCACAACAACAACTAGTTCAGATCCTCTCTATTTGTAGGGTTCCGTACCTTAAAAGGAAAAAACGGAACCCTTATAGGATCTCTTCGATGTCCGTCTGTCTGTCTGTCTGTCCGTCTGTCTGTCAAAGGAACGCGTGATAGTATCCAGTTGAAATTAATATCAAATACGTAAGTCTACAGTCCTTTGGAGCTCTTAAAAATATTTTAGCTTTAAGTCAACGCAATGAAAAAACATGGGCACTTATTTTGATACTTGCTAGTAAATTAAAACCTACAAACTACTTTTTATTGACCTAGAATCATCAATTTTGGTAACAAGCAAGGTTTCACAGCACAAATAAAGGAAAAGGTCCGAAATTGTTAATTAATTTATTATTAATTTTTACTATTTAATGCTATTACAAACTTATGTTTGCAGTTGGAGAATTTACCGTGACGTATAATGATGTTTAGGACGACATTTTTTCAAAAGTTAAGTTTGTCCTTTTCCAGTCCTACTTATAGTTTTTCGCTACTTATCCTATTCGTCAGAGTGTAGTGATGATGATATAGTTTATGATTTTCCGTCGTACTACCTGACGTTTGTACGGAATCATCGGTGTGCAAGCCAGACTTGCACTTGTCCGATTTTTTTTTTGTCTTTTCTATTTCTAACAAAAAGATATAGTCTCGCCTCATATCGTTTATTTATTAAGTCTGCTTAACACTTCTGACCTTTAAAGAACGACTACGTCAGAAAACTCAGTAGGTATCCTTTCAGTAAGTAGGTAAATGTTTTGCCCTCTCTTATCTAAACTATCTAGACCTCACTAAAGCAAACGTCTAAACGTAAAAAGTTCATTTAGATGTTTGCTCCATCGTCACACAGGCTCAGTAAATAAAGTCTCTTTACTGAAGTTTTTTTTTTTCGTAAAATCGTAGAAAAATATGACATCTGCGCACTTGAGTACATTTTAAATTCAATGTTCCAAGTCGTGGCGAAGTTTCGAATGTATGTTGATAAAGCACTCTCGCACATACGGTTTAGGTAAGCTTGAGAAATGTGTTTGTATTAACCTAGGCTTTCAGAATGTTATGAGATGTGAAACTCTGGATCGGGAGATTTACTGAGATTTAGTTTGCATCCTTGCTAATGGATCTTTAACGCAAATACTCTACGTTACTAATATTAGTCTACTAATTAATATACTCAGATACCCCTTTACAAAAGAGCCACTTTGACACAAACGAATATTAAAGAAGTAGCTTCCGACCGCGTCTTCGCCCTTATGGTTTGTTGATAAAAGGTAGCGTATGTCCTTTCCGGGGGTGCTATCTATTTTTCTGCCAAATTTTATCGAAATCCGTTCAGTGGTTTAGACGTGAAAGGGTAACAAACAAACTTACTTTCGCGTTTATCACATTAAGATAGGATGTTCAAAAAAATAATGTATAATGTGTAACTGTCTACACACACTGGCCAGTGACGTACAAAGATAATGGACCTTGCGTCAAACTAGTTCAAGCAACCAAACATAATGTTTCGTATTTTCTAAAAAAGTGTTATTCATTACTTAAGGGCGTTATTTTAAGTTATGGAAGTAAGGTCTATCATGTGAAAGTAACTCTGTCTGCCTTTTCAGGCTTAATCCGCTGAACCGATTTCTATAACGTTTGGAATGGAGATAGTGTAAAAACTATCCTATGTCTTCTCCAGGGTCTCAAGTTCTCAACCCTGGAAAAGACATAGGATAGTTTTTAATCCACGTCTTTATCTGCATCCGCGATAACTGATATTAACGCGGATGAAGTCGCGGCAAAGGCTAGTTGAATATAAAACAAAGCAATGTCAAATTTGTTACACAAATAACACATTTATACATTGTTAAAATAAAACAATTAAGGGGTATTGTTAAAATATGTACAAAAATACATCAAAACATGTATTTTTGGTACATCTTTTGTAAAAAAATCTATCGTCTTCTTTTTTTATTACATAATACACTCAATCATAATAATGTCGTCCTCTTTGTCCACTGATGCTAACACTAATATACCTAGTCGGTACAATGACCACTCATTTACGTTTATGTGCTCAATCCTAGATTGAACTAATTAATTTAGGCTTTTCGTATACTTACAGGCAATTAACCACAGAACGTAATTACTTATGAACGTAATGTGAGCACAGAAAGCTCCAACAATAATAATATGAAAACACAACATAAAATTAAATCATGTATTCTTCGTAAATCATAATAATTTTAATCTTAATTTGAAAGTTATAAATTACATTGGATATAGGCAGCTACTCATATAAATCGAGTTTTATATAAAAGTCAGACGAACAAAGCAGCGAAAGAGCTTGAAACTTTAATTGTAGATTTAATTTACTCAATGTTTAACTAGCGCAATGGAAGACAGATGATGAAATATATAATAAATTATTTGCCAACAACAAATAGGAATGGTTCTAAATAGTTTTAGTTTTGTGCTAGTTATCTGCAGCTCTCATGCCTCATACCTCTGCAAGTGTTAGAATGGCAAACACGATAACATTAATGAATTTGGGTTCGGTTGGCTTTCATTTCCTAAGTCTGGCGGTGAGTTGTGTCGGTGAGGATTACCTCCTGCCATCTCTCTCACACTTGCCGCATGCCCAACATCTGTCCTTATCCCTCTTACACCTTATTCTGCTCCTCTTTGGTAGCAGCTGTATCTGTTTTAGCCAACAGGATTGAACTAGATTACACACCTTTACAAATAAATACCTACCTTTAATACTCATTGCACACAATGCACATACTTTCAAACATAAAACCACGCATAATGTGAATGTGACTCGCAGGTAATAAAATTGCAAATGAAAAGAGGTATCCTTTGTTTTATTCACACAAATAAGACGGAAAATCTTTTATAAGGTCATTGAAATACACATTTGAATTTTTATAAATTTTAACGGTTTTAATATCGTGAATTTATGAATCGTCATCTCCTTTAACGAAATTCAGAATAAAAGCTTCATTTTTCTATGTAAATGAAATGTTTGATTGCGGCGGAGCGCACGACAAAAATCTTGAATAAACGACACTCGCTCTATCTGTATAAAAAGGTTTCCTCGTTTTAGGGTTTTGTAGACACTATAATTGTATGATGTCGTGAACCCTTATAATTTCGTCAAGTCCGTCCGGTCGCGGCTCGCAGCAGCCACGTCAATTTGCCACTGATTTAATGTAATTTCACGCGAGTTGCCCTATCCACATCCAAAGGCAGCAAACGACAGAGTATCGATACCAAATATTACGACAGAAAACATTTTTGAAAACAGAGTTGTATTTTTTTTTAATAATATTTTTTTTAATCAGCCATGCTTCATCGACGTAATTTCTTTTTAATACAGGAGATGATCCATAAGGATAATCTGAACTTATTAATTTTCAGGAGCTTTATATATATCAATTTTATATTATAGCAGTTAAGAATATCTTGTGTCTGCGGTAGATACGTACCTACTAAAAAACTTCAGAATGTATCAATACGAAGAAACACTTCCATTCGGGACATAAAATTAGTGCAGATGTTATAAATAACTGGCGAAGCGTGCTATTCAACACACGCCGATACTCATAAGGCTATCTGTAAGTAAAACGAGACTCTGAACATAATTGCCTTAGCGATAACATATCGGTACAAATATACCATAGATACGGTAACGGGGGCTAAGTGAGAACGCTCTTGGTAAAATCGTTCAATATTCATCAACAAACGACATGTATAAACGCTTCTAAAGGTGATTTATTATAACTAGTTATAAACCAGGCTTTATTAAAATTAATACCTAGAGGTAACTTGACTATTTTGCTCATTCGCAAAAATATTTTTACTGCAATCGATCATAAAAGTAATGTGTGGTTATAACGTGTGATTTATCATAGAGTTGCTATATACACTCAAGGCATAGACGAATATTGAGGTTACGCCGGGCGTAGACATGCGGACTATAACGATATTATTAGAATATATATTTCATTTTTATTTGTTACTGTTCTACACATCTATTTGTTTTATTTATTTCCGTATTCTGCTCGTGACATCACGGGACCTCTGTTTGTTAGCTCAGGGTGAAATGAAAGAGTGGCCTGTATAAAAGGCTTGGTATATTGCTGTATATTACTATAAAATGAAGTCTTCCAGGAAAATAAATTATATACATGATACATACATCTTAAACTTACGCATTTTTCCCATGCGGTTAGACAGAAACTATAGACGGGTTTCCATTCTGTAGTCTTGGCAGTTTTGCTACGATCCTTGCATGCATACTCCTTTTAAGTTTATACATGTGTTCACACACGAGCGCCAGTTGCTACACACAACACCAATTATATAGGTCAGTGTATGTCCTTCTAGGGCGTCCACTACCGGCGTTTCCACTTACACCTGTCCAAAGCAATTAATACTAAACAGAGCAATAGCATTTGTCGTGGTGGTATTCGTGGAAGCGAGAGGGCATCAGGCCGAGGCTTGACGGTCGCGTGTGTGACCGTGTTGATCGTGTCGCCTGCGCATGCAGTGCAGACAACGCGCAAGGCAGTTGATTCCCAAAACTATTCAATTACCACACATGGTACATGTATTTTTAATTGTCGTTTTGGTCTTCTATCAGATTTTATATTTTTGATTGTTTTTATACGGTCGTTTTGTATGTTTGTATCATAGTTATTTTATTTAGTTCGTATTCTCCTAAGCAAGTCGAAAAAAAATACTTTTAATTTCTTTCTTGATTTGAAATAATATCTAAAACTGACATATTTTTATTTATTTATCTAGTTTAATTCGTACTACTGCATATTTAGGTTACAAGAAAAAAAATACCAATTCTATATAAAGATCCGTTTAGTGGTTTAGGCTTGAAAAAGTAACAGACAGACTTCTATATTACTACCTCATTCTTTGCTGGATTTACCTTTTAACGCGTTTAAAGCTAAAGTTAAATCAAACCTTTGTTCTAAAGCATATTATTCGATCATTGTATGTATAAATAGTCGTTATTTAGAAAACAAGAATAGTTGGTCGCTTTGTTGAACGCAGGACAATGTTACTATGTTCTTTTACTGTTGAATAGTTCTTTATTTTTGTGTATATTTCTTCCACTGTCCTTATTTTTTTGTTATTGACATGATCCTCTCATTACATTGTATGAATGAGTTGTATTGATAGAATTCAGCATTGCACATGTCAGCGGGCACACCCTTTGAATGCCTTGGAGGCTTTTTATGTATTCAGTTTAGCAGGCTTTGTTTGAGTTAATTGTCGATTTTGGTATATATAACTTTTTATTTATTTATTTTGGCATATTGGTGTGTGCTAGCTAACATGTAGCAAATTATTTAATTGAATGATGTATAAAGATGACTGACATAATTATTATTTTTTGACATAATATGTTGTATAGCTTCAAGTTCTTCAAACCTATCAGACAGACGTGTTGCTGGGGAGTTTGTTCCTCCACTTCTTCTTCCCAGCAAAAATACTAGCAAGTGGTCTTCACCACTTCCTAGTATTTTTTAGAGTCCCCCAAAACGCCCACCGAATGGTGGGCGTTTCGACTCTTTGGGGTCTTATGTAAACGTTTTTGACGTTCAAAAAGTGCTGATTCTCAGCCTAATTTGAATAAATGAATTTTGTTTTGATTTGATTTGATTATTAAAAGATATTTACAACAAAAACGAAACGAATACCTAGTAGACCCAGTTTCACCTAGTTTTTGTTACAAACACCTGCAGGTTTCCTAGAGTAGGTTTTACTTCTAAACTTTTAATGACGCTACCTCATTTTACTTTTGGACATTTTGAGGCAGGCCTTTACTTTTCCTGATTCGAAACTTGAAACTGGTACATTTAAATAAGAATTACGAATATTTTGTTTGTTTGCAACTTGTTGATCCAGCAAATAGCATATGCTTTTATTATTTTTCCCACCCCCTTTAAAGCATAGTATTGAAAGTAAAATGCCTTGCCTAGTTGGGGTCTGCCTTCTGACTTCCACAACTCACTTACTGGGCAACACGATTCCCCTTGGTAAGACTGGTTGCCAGATTTTCGGGCTTCCGACTACCCGTAACTACTATCAAAGATCTACAAATGACAGCTGGGACCAACGGTTTAAGGTGCAGGCACGGAGGAGTCTCAATATTTAATGAACAGTCACCCATCCACAGACTGACCTGGCCAAGCGTAGCTGAACCTTCAATCGACCTGTGCGGCTAGTGGCCTGCACTCCATACTCGCAAATAAGCACTGCATGCCCTGTGATCACATGCACGTACATGCCCCTCTAAATGAAAACATGATAAATCAGCCTAGATACTTGCTTGTTCTACCTATCGTAGGTACAACCAGCCCAAACTAGCAAGTTTATTTTTTGTGCATATCCTGTCTGAAATCTCTGTGCATGCCACTGCGTGCGGTTTTAACCACGCATTGACTCATAAACTCCTCACTATTGAAATTAAAATCAAATGAATATATTAGAACCGCAACGATATTCAAAACTATTCATCACCTTAACAAAAGGGAAATGATAAATCGAGAGCGTCATCAATACGCGGAAATTCTTAACACCGCTATTCAGAAAATTATGTATAAATATATGTATGCACAACGCCGTCTATGGGTAAATAGCTAGAACGACCGCACTGCATGAGCTATACGCGAGTGGTATGAATTTTTTTTAATTTTATATTATGTCCGAAACTGTACCACGAACTAACATGGAGGGCAATAATTTTATCTCTATGATGTCTTTGTGACAATGCAATCAATTTTTTTTTTTAATAAGGATTGTTCTTTTGTTGTTTAAATAATCATCCAAAAGTAAGTATGTCAAAAATATACTTTTAAAAACATAAAAAAGCAATATGAAAGATAGCTATATGGTGTCGCGGAGTTATTGTAGAAATATTTAAGATGGACTAGGATGCCATACATTATTTTCCATTTTATACAACTGTTAAGGCAGCGCATGCAAATATTTCGGTTTTAAGAGGTATTTCTTTCCGACTTGCTAGACTAACATTGTGATAGTGCGGATAATATACATCAAATAAATATATATATATAGCCTATAGCACTCAGGACTAATGCAGCTTTCTAACAGTGATAATTGTTTTAGAATTGGATCTTTAGTTCCAGAGATTACCCCTACATACAAACTTACAAACATATACACTTACATACAAATTTTACCTTTTAATAATATGAGTATAGATATATGTAGATTGGTGTATCGAGCTAACAAATCTGAAGGCATTACCGAAAATATGTAGGTAAAACTGATTCACGGAAGTCCCAAAAATGATTCCCAAAATTACTTACTATTTGCCTTCGTAAGTACAACCAGCGAAGTGCGAGTCGTATTCACGGACTGAAGGTTTCGTACGGTACCTCGTTAGATTGTTCGTTTGCACTTAATTATAGCAGTGCAACCTTCGTTCCAAATTCGTTAATTTACTAAACCTATGTGAGTGTAGTACAAACTTACTAAATTTATACATAATTCACTCGCATTTAACTCAATGAGCCAGAATTACTGGAGTTGGAACATCCATAGAATTCAACTTTTTCTTACTTCATTTCATCAAATTGACAATCTGTGAAATCTCACGGAGACTGAGCCAAGTGTCGTGACGGGCAGACAAACATGTTTATTTATTTACTGCATGTTTGTTGCGTGACAAACATATTAAACTTAGTTGTAAGGACCCGTTCGCTCCCTCTCGATACAAAACCCAAAAAAAAAACACAACATCGACAATAATATCACTTACAAAGCTTCCTCACCAAATTGATAACGTCACAATAGGCGTAGGTTAAATAGGGACTCGTTTCAAATAGCTATAGTAAACTCACGTTAGTCGTGACTATCGCTAAATAGAGATAAAGAACAATAAAGGTACAGGTGCTGGGTAGCGGGCGGCCTTTGTGCGTGGCTTTGAAGTGGAACGACTAACGAGGCCGCTGACTGTACAAAGGGCAGGCCGCGAGACTATCATTGCCATTCGTTCAAACGAAAACTATTCACGTAGGACAACGCGCGACCTATTAATTAGATACCTTTACGACCCCTAACCGTGTGCGAGCTTTGTATGAAACGAAATCGATCACTGTGAACACGTTTGTGTTGCTCGACAGTTGGCTAGTGTGATTGTTACAGGATTTATGACTTTCTGTATCGTGTTAATGAGCTTGGGTAAATATGAAATGGTTTCAGGAAAAGGAAATTAATTTCACTGAAAGTAAAATTCCGCGCAAATAAAATAAAAAACACTATAGTTTCGGAAGTCCGTGGCTTAGATTCATGTTTGTATGCTTCATTTTTTATCACCGACTTCCTAAGTTATAGTTATTTTACACAGTTTCAAGTGATTTTTTGAAGACGGTTACATTTTTTGCATGAATGTTTTAATTTTTCGCTTTATAGTGGGTTAGTTAATCATTTATTTAAGTTACAATAGCCTAATCTCAACAGCTCATCACCTTGTACATCAGTAGTTGAAAAATCAATCATCCCAACGAAACAAAAAAAGAATCATCATCATCATCCTCCTGCCCTTATCCCGATTTATTTGGGGTCGGCGCAGTATGTTTTCTTCTTCCATACACTATTTGCCGTCATCTCATGGGTCACCTCTTTTCTTGCCATATCCTCTTTCACACAATCCATCCATCTTTTCTTTGGTCTTCCTCTACTCATGTAACCCTGCACATTCATACTCAAAACTTTCCTCACAACATGGTCCTCATTCCTTCGCATCCCATGCCCATACCATGACAACCGATTTCCACACAACTTCTCGGTCACAGGCGCAACTTTAAGACTTCCTCTTACATACTCATTTCTTATTCTATCCATTCGCGTAACACCACACATCCCCCTCAGCATTCTCATCTTAGCTGCATGTAACTGCCTTTCATTCATGCCTTTTGCGGCCCAACATTCTGATCCATATGAAACAAAAAAAGAATCATCAGAGTCAATTGAATTAGTCGCGTAACAAACATACAAAAAAAAACGATAAAAAAGACACACATTTGAATTGCGCACCTCCTTTTTTGAAGTCGGTCAAAAATAATGATCGTAGTCTCTGTGAAGCTTGAGCACTTCTCTATTAATTGAGTGGATATAAGAAGAAGAATACTGAAACTATTAAAAAAAAAAGTATATATTAATATTGCTGGACAATCCACACAGCATCATCTAGCCCCAAGTTAAGCAGAGTTGTGATATGGGTACTAGATGACTGATATACTTAATACAATACATTACATAGATAGATATTTTTATTATATATAGCAAATACCCAGAACACCCGGAACAAATATTTGTAGATCGTACAAACATTTGTCCCAAGGCGGGAATCGAACCCGCAACCTCTTGCGTCGCAGGCGGAATTTCGCCCGCCGCGCCACATCGGTCGTCATATATTTCAATTACAAATTATATTAATCTTCGTTAAACATGATTTCTAACATGTTTTGCTTAAAATTAAAGCATGAAACTTAAGCCTACAATTTACAGTCGAGGAATTCTTTAATGGCATAGAAATTGTTGTAAAAATCCCGCTATTGAGTGTTTTAATGAATGGTGTAACTTACTGTAGATACTTATCTACAGTAACACATAGCCAGGCAGCTTTTATTTTATTTTGTTAATGGGTCACGCTGACTTCGAGAATGTATTTCTTCTGCGGTTTTGAGATAAGAGGTAAGATATGTATCATCATCATCCTCTTGCCCTTATCCCAATTTCATTTGGGGTCGGCGCAGCATGTCTTCTTCTTCCATACATCTCTATTTCCCGTCATCTCAGAAGTCACCTCCTTCTTAGCCATATCAACCTTCACACAATCCATCCATCGTTTCCTGGGTCTCCCTCTACTCTTGTAACCCTCTACATTCATACTCAAAACTTTCCTCACAACATGATCCTCATTCCTTCGCATCACGTGTCCATACCATGATAGCCGATTTCCACATAACTTCTCTGTCACAGGCGCCACTTTCAGACTTCCTCTTATATACTCATTTCTTATTCTATCCGTTCGCGTAACACCACACATCACGTATACCGTTCGTATATAAACGTTATTTTTTTGGACCCTTAACTCCTTGGTACTGAGTTGAGCTCTACAATTACTGACAAATGCTTGCACTGACTGGATAGGTCCACCCATATCTTTATTACTATACTACTAGTCTGCATGGTCCACTTATGATCTGACTAAGATAATGACTGGACTTTTAAAGAGACTGTGATCTCTGAGTTTCTTTCGGTGATTCTTCTCAGAGTGGTCAGATACGGAAACACCACCCTTGTTTAAAAAATACATGTTACCTGTTGACATGTAAAAATGTTTATTAAAACTTGAAACCTTAAATTTCATTTATCATTAATACCTTGGTCATGTCATCCTCCTGCCCTTATCCCAATTTATTTGGGGTCGGCGCAGCATGTTTTCTTCTTCCATACATCTCTATTTGCCGTCATCTCAAGGGTCACCTCTTTTCTTGCCATATCATCTTTCACACAATCCATCCATCTTTTCTTTGGTCTTCCTCTACTCATGTAATAGTGCACATTTATACTCAAAACTTTCCTCACAACATGTTCCTCATTCCTTCGCATCACATATAAAGAGAACCGGTCAGTTCAATTAAAATATTAATTGAAAAAACACAGTTTACAATTCTGGCAAAAGCTAATCGCGATAAGTCAGATGTTGTAGACCAACAAGCCGACCTTATGAGCTAAGGGGAATTAAACGTAGTTCAGACTACTGTGCCGACCGATGCGGCGCGGCCGGCGAAGATCCGTCTGCGACGCAGTACGTTGCGGGTTCGATTCCCGCCTTGGGACAATTGTTTGTACGATATACAAAAATTTGTTCCGGGTGTTCTGGGTATTTGCTATGTATAATAAAAAATATCTATCTATGTAATGTATTGTATTAAGTATATCAGTCATCTAGTACCCATAACACAATTATTTATT
This sequence comes from Phlogophora meticulosa, assembly GCA_905147745.2. NCBI lineage: Eukaryota > Metazoa > Arthropoda > Insecta > Lepidoptera > Noctuidae > Phlogophora > Phlogophora meticulosa. The sequence continues at coordinate 11,335,515 of LR990520.1, read as the reverse complement.
TATTATTTATTATGTATCGCATATTGGGAGAGTTCTGTATTATGCAATACTTTATAGCATAGCGATGTGAAGGTATCCTTATAAAATGTATGTTAGGCGATATAATCGTGCTAGTATAGTTTGAACTGATCTTTACGCAACGTACTTCGCTACGCGACGACCGATGTGCCGCGGCGCGCGAAGGTCCGCCTGCGACGCAAGAGGTTGCGGGTTCGATTCCCGCCTTGGGACAAATGTTTGTACGATCTACAAATATTTGTTCCGGGTGTTCTGGGTATTTCCTTTGTATAATAAAAATATCTATCATGTAATGTATTGTATTAAGTATATCAGTCATCTAGTACCCATAACACAAGCTCTGCTTAGCTTGGGGCTAGATGATGCTGTGTGGATTGTCCAGCATTATTTATTTATTTTTATTTTACTTTGTGGCAACAATTAATTTCAACGCTTCTTAAATTTGCCATACTTAATTAAACAATGGTTTATATTTTGTGTCATGAATTTAAAAACTTCCCTGTACCTTGTTATTGCTTTCTACAGAACATGTTTCAATTGCACGGTGAAAATGGTTCGATAATTGGATTTTTTGATTAAGTGGATGCGAAAAATCATTCCTGTTAAGTAAATTTCTTATGACACAACATAGCCCTTCTTAATTTGAATTTGGATACCCGAATGAGGCTTAGAGACCAAGTGTTGTCGCACCTTTAAAACCAAGATTGACAGCAGCAGTATCTGTAGGTAGGTTACTACTTCATGATAACAAACCTAAACATTTTTTCTTTGCCACGTAACAGTTTAACTTAGTGAACATTCAGATTGCTCTCCTTACCTAAGACAACACTAGTTAAGGTGCATTTGCGGGGAAAGTTGTGAGCATCGGGCGCAAGTTGCGAGGACTCTTGTCACCCGCGCACTTGTTATCTCAAACACTTGGAGAACTGTGCCGCGCGCGACTTGCGACAAACGTTGCGCGCTCAGGCGACAGCGGGCCAAAGGAAAAATATGAGTAATTGAGTTCTCATAAATTTAAACTTCGAAGAATCGTAGAAATTTAAATTTCGAAAGAAAAAGTTCGAGAGTGTGGTTTAAAAGTGGACATGCCAATAAATTCAAAATAAATGATCAAATAATGCTTAATAACACATTTTGAGCGTTGATTAATGATATAATGCTTCTAAGTTTGAATTAAATCGATACCGACCCACGTAAACCCACGAACCACATCGCCGTAGATATCTTAGCTGTTATCCATGTCATTTGTCAAGTTCATAATCTGATCTAGCTAACCGCACTATCTATTAGATGTATATCTTAATCTGCCGCTAAAGCGCTTTACTTGTAGTTGGGAGTTGGTCGGCTGTCTCGTACCTTGTCTGACGTCGAACTGCCTCCACCCGCCGTCTCCACGGCTACTTGCTCATTCTCATAGTTTTGATAGTTATTGCAAACTGTAGCCATGTTTCCGCTCGATATAAACAGTTACCAAATTAACACACTATCTTATGAAAATATCGAATTTCTAATTTAGATAGTCAGAGGAAGGATCGAGTCATTAGCGGCGGGGGTCTATACGTAATCCCAGGATATTTCATTGCTATAAATTATTATCGATTCACGACCCATTTTCGCTGCATATGTACTTTGGTTGAAGAAGTTTGTGGTGAAATTTTAAGAGTTTTCGGCCGGGCCAAAAACTTTTATCCGCATGTCAGTCTACGTAAAGATTAGCGAATCATTAATTACAAAGTTTTCGGTAACATTAATCCAGTTAACTTCTTGTTTTCACGAACTTGGACTGAATAAATGCATTTTATATTTCAGTTGACGTTCAAAATGAGAGAGGAACTAGAATTATTCGCGGGATTTAATAATTATGTAACTCGTTATAAACTTTGATTACTTTGGTGCTCGTGACTCTGATTGACGGAGTGGGATGTCCCATACAACAAAAGGCTTTTCATGAACCGAATATAACTTACATTTTGCTCAGTAGAGGTTTGAGATATACGAATTTGTAAATTATATCTACAAGTCCAAAACATTAATTAAGTTTAGGGTTCCATTTTGAATAAATCGATATCAGTCAATGGAGGAATATTCATTTGTTTCAAAACAATGGTCATCATTTAATCACATTTGCGCGTTTCACATTGATCAATTCAATTTTCTGTCGGTAGATATATATTTTTCTTGCCAAAGTAAATGCTCTTAAATCGTGGGTTGTTCACAGAATCCTTTTATCCCCGCCCTAATGTAGGTGGGATTAGTATTTCGTCTCTTGCTTTTATTGTATTTTAGAGACGAAGACAAAACAAAGTTCAACTTAATCCATCAATTAGAGACGTACTGCATTCTACTTAAATGTTTAAGGCTTCGATTGTAAAACAACTCGGCCGTAAACTTGAGGAAATGTGCGACACAGTAAAAGAATTAACTATTTAATTAATGTCTCCACATCTAACAGTAAATAAACTTACTTATCCCCTGTCAAATGTCATGTTAACTGTCATAGGTTAATATAAACAACTCCCCGATAACTATGTCTGTGTGTATATTACGTATACCATACTATAACATTTGAACGATTATAATATTAGTTCTTGTATTTTTTGTTTGTTTCAGTCCCATACTAATCCATCAAGATCTACATTGAGTGCAACTGTATCAATCGACGTTCTTTTGTTTTTCTTTGTTTCTACCTACAGTGGTTTTTTTTATGTTTCCACTTATTATACACAATTGCTTTTCCAATACACTTTAGATATTGGCAGAATGGTCGATATCGGCTTTGGTTGCTATAATAAGAAATAGAATAGAATAGACCTAAACGACATAACCTATTATTTATCTTTACATCAGATTTGACAACAAATTAAATCAATATGATTTGAGAAGCAGTCAGTGTCCATAACGTAGGTACAGGCAATCTAAACGTCAAAACGTATGTTGGTTACGTAATATTCGTCGTATTTTACCTATATTAATTCCTTTCGTCAGAATTCAGTAATCATTGAGTTGTCTAGCACGATCCTCCATTAACCGAAAACCTTTGATATGGCCCCACGTCAGCACCTCTGTCAATCATACAATTGTCAATTTACAACATCCACAAGTGTTTTCAATTACAGGATGAAAGCCCTGGGGTAGACCGGGGATTATAAAGGCAGGAACTCAAGGCCGGGCGCTATTACGGGCTAAACCGAAATTGTTTTTAAATGCCCGTACAATAATGTCGATGTTTTAGGTTCTGAAGAAGATGAGGATAAACTTTTGTAATTTGGAAGCTTTGGCTTATTTTTGTGGGAAGTAAAGACGATCCCTAGACATATTATGATTGTTCATAATCAATAAATTCGTATGATTTATCAAACTTAATCTTGTAGAATTTGCGAAGTAGGACTTTTGGCTGAACAAGTTATCTTACAAATGACAAGTAGTACTGTAAAACCTTCATAGATAAGTTCATGACATTTTATGAGATGTATATTAATTCATATTTCGAATATGAATTAAAAGAAAAAGGAAAAAGATAGTTGGCCGTTGGCTGACAGGAGAAAATATACAAGTAATTGTGTTGCAATAAATCATCAACCGATATATCCGAAACATTAGGTTACTATAGTACCTACCACCAACAAACCATAGCCCGTTTAGATTCAAAAGCATTTCTTTTGGCGTTGCCGTCATCCGTTCAATAGGTAGAGTGAGGAATTCCGCACTCCACAGGTTTGTCGCAAAAACTGAAGAACTGAGATATAGTCGGATTCAGGACAAGGGCGTCAGTACGCCGGCTGTCAGTCAAGTCATAAAGTAGAGAGGCGACGTTGATTCATCGAGTGTCAACTGTCCACAACGACTGACAGTCGATTAAGTATCTGTGTTGAAACCTCTAATCTATTGCCAGTGCCATCTTGAGATTGATCGCCGTAAAAAATAAAAAACCAGGCACGTTGCATACAAATTCGTTCATGGATAAAATTATAAAATTCTGAACATGTCGTTAAAGATACGGCAAAGTTTCCTGACCAGTTTTTTTATCATCAGCTTACACAAAGAGGAAGAGAGACAAAGGGACACAGAGAGAGAGAGAAAGAGATTGTAATGGAGCCACGAAAGTTGAACCAGGAAATCGCGGAAAGTTAAAAAAAAATTGTACATTTACTTGTGATTTTCAGCCTGTCAGATTTTAGCCCAATGCTTGTATTAATGCGCAATCGTACCATTAAAATTTATAATTATTAATATAAAAAATGGAAAAAAAAACGTTGCCCACAGGAATTTCTCCTGTATCGTGGGTGCGTTTACAAACATTCAAACTCCATACACAAACAGCCAGACCCGAAACAACCACCTGTATGCCGTACAAACTACTACTAAAAACACTACTACTACTTAACTACTACTTAAAACATTTGATTGCTGTTGTAACCTTAATTATACAGAATAGTTGTATTTTATATTTTTAAAATCGTTCGAATTGACGATACATTTAGGCTAAGCATTCACGTCGAGGCACGCTGTGAATTCAACAAATATAATGAAAATTGTGCTTAACATATCAGATTTTTTAAATGAAAATACATAAATAAAATGTTATTTTATACATTTTTAATATAACACACCGTTAGTAGCGACTTAAACATTAATACTTTAAATACCCATAAATCAAAAGTTGGACTTAGGAGTCCTTTGATTTAACATACATAGATCCTAAGCTATGAAGTATATAATCTAATTTTCTTTTTCTTTTTTAGTCTACCCAAGAGAACCGTATCTAAACTTACAGTATTATAAAACTCTTTCAGTATAAATACATTCAGAAACTACTTGAAGACACTAATTAGAACATATTTAACAGTGAAAAACAAAAATAGTTTTAGGGGTAGGATTATAACAATGAGCATATGAAAATAAAGATATTATTACCTGATATTTCAGACGCCATAGTTTAATATTGATTTACACTACACTATATCAGGGTTGAAAACACTTTATAAGTTATTTTTGCACACAAAGAACAAATCAAAACCGATACTCGGAATATCGTGAAATCACGTGTCGTAGTGATCTATTAACAGTGGAGTAGCATAAATAAACTACCTACCCTCAATAACAAGCCGTTACTTTTAAACTGGTTGTAGTTCTAGAAAATCGTTATTTGGCCAGCTATATTGATTAAATGAAACGTTTGTCGCATAACATATAAAAATGAGAGAAAATAAAATAAAATTTAAAATTGCACGTACTTGTTGACGACTAATACAATAGACTAACACATTTATATAGACTAACACTACAGTTCTGGTGACATTCATTTGACATATTTAGAATGTAGCCGCGTAAAAAGGCTCCATTAAAAACAGGCTCAATTTTCGTGTGCAACAATGCTGCCTGGCAGTATCGTAGGCATTGATATTTTACCACATATTTTTCACCTTTTCTTTCTGCAGAACTTAAAATAGTAAACTATTATATTATCGTATTTCTGGACTAAACCACCATCATTGACTATGTTTAATCTATTAAATTATAATAGGTCATTACTGCAGGAACAAAAAAAGGGTTCTCATGTTCAAAATTACGTGTTGATATTTTTAAATTACTCTGTTAATTCTTACGATTTTATAGAAAAAAATAGGCGACATGGTTGATAGCTCTCAAAACAGGCACAAAAATTCAAATCTTAAGAAGTTAATAATACTTCTACAACTACGGTGTTTTCTTTTAATTCCGAGGAAAACAAACACAAGATGGCGTAGCAACTAATAAGAATAACATCCTAACTGTCAGGTTTTATTTATAAAATAAATACTCGTACTAAAACAAAAGAACATACAACATTTCTAACGACGAACAAATGACAAATATTTTTTTACAAAGACAGAGATACCAATTATATCTAAAAGAGAAAACATCCTTCATGCCCAAAATGATAAAACAAATGAAGCGACCCTTTATCTTAGTTACTTAATACGGGTTGCCTAAGTACCACAACTCCGCAGCAAAATAAGTAGGCAACTCAAACCACAAGTCATTCTTTAATCACACGGTAGGTTAAAGTTCGCCTGGAAACATCCAAAGTGGTTTCTCCTTTTACTAATTCACGGTCGGTTACTACCTATACACATTCAGGCATATTTAATACACGCTTCACTTCGTTTCAATTATGGCAACATAATAAAATATTTACTACGGAAAACGTTTTTTTAACACGACTTCAAGGTTCATTGAACTATTGCAGATATACCTACTTGTGTTTCATATAATGGAACATGACAAGTATAGTAGAGCACGTTCTGCAACAATATAATGTAAAATATTGCACAGTGTTCTTGAAGTGAAGAATATGGACGATGCTGCTTGAGCGAGCATAAGCTTGCCCATGGTGTTTGATCTCCGGCGGGAAAAACATTTTCCGACCCAGTTGCTTCAATAATAAATAATGTATTTAATTCAAACGTAATTAGAGAAAAATATAAGACTTATCACGTTATAAGACTCTTTGATGTTCGGTTTAAAAAAAAAAAACATTTTAAACAATTTATCCGATCAACAACAAACACGGTCTACCAAAGATGTTAAGTAATAAGAGACCTACTAATTCCAATTCCGTATATTAGAACAATTTACATAGTTAATTTACATAGTTACTATCACCCACTACACACAAGACCTCTTCATGATCCTGTTCGCTGTTCAAATACCCTTGTAAACAAACATAATCTCTAGTTACCAATCCGCTAAGCTTTGACGGCGACACGTCACTCCTAACGGACCATCAAAAAAGGATTTAAGCTAACAACTCGTATGTCAAAGTTTATCGCGATCCGATCGGTAGTTAGCGCACAGAATGCTGCAAGTTGTGCTTGATAATGTGCTATGAAGCTGCTCTGTGCTCTAACTTCGATGGCATAACTAAAGTGAAGGTAATCAAGATATCTGAAGTAGGAAGCATTCAAAAACGACGTGTACGTTTGGCGCAGTGGCTGAGCGAATAACTGCTGCGCTCTGTGTCGTGGGTTCGATTCCCACACGGAACAAATATCTGTATGGCCTACAGTTAGTTGTTCCGGGTCTGGCTGTTTGTGTATGTGAGTTTAAATGTTTGTGAACGCACCCACGATACAAGAGAAATTCCTAGTGTAGGGCAACGTTTTTACAAAAAAAAAAATCGTTTTGGGGGCCAACCAGTTTTAGTTTTCCGTACCCAATTATTAAGCCTATTATTAAGCCTTCGCTGTCTATTCGTCAGTCCGTCCGTTCGTTTGTCTGATAGCGGGCTGTATCTTATAAGCCGTAATAGGCAGACAGTTGCAATTTTCACAGAGTGTATATTTCTATTGACGCTTAAAATATTCAAAAACGAACTAAATTAAAAACTAAAGGAAAGGAAAACAAACAGGTAAAAAATCACTTATATTGTTTGGGACCCCCCATACAAGATATGTGTTTTTTGCCAAGCCTATTTTAAGGTTATATCTTCATTTTCTGTTTTTTTTCTGTTTCATTAATGTAGCGACGTATCAAGATTACTGTGATAGAAGCCTGCATTAACTTACAATACGTTCTCTTCCAGTAAAGTTGAGCTTATTAGATACGGTATGTGCAATCGCGATTTGATAAAGCTTTTTGGGTCAAACTCAAATGCATTTTCGGCGTAACAGGAAACTGAGGCGTACGTCTGAACATTGAACACCAGGGTTATATCCTGTGCCCCGATATTCCAGGCTTCGGTTACCCGCAATAAATATTCATAGACAAACACTGAAATTAATCTTTTCTAACACCGACCGTGGTGGGACCATCGGAAACCCAAATCGGTTTACGGTTATACCTTCACCGCGTATAGGGAGGTACTCTATTTGCAATAGAGAGGACATGAATTATTGGCGTTGTTGCCCTTGAATAATTCGGTCGATCGTCGTCACAGCGTCGTATCCTCGATATGAATTTCATACAAGCCGCGAATATTACGTACAATGGGCTCTGAGGCGGCGCGATTGTCGGTAACATTTCTTATCTCACGCTACGTATTGGCGCACTTACCGATCTCCACGGCTGAATGTAAAACGTTATTGAGCCTTCACGACGCTGATATTGGACTTCGAACGTCGATATTCCGTGTGGAACCGCCGGTGTCCGGAACACGTCAGTAATTTAATATTCACATCTAGATCCCAATATTGACTCGGCTGGATAATGGCTTGAACGAGCCAGCTCAATAACCGACGCTGAGCTGTGACGAGACGAGCGTTTTATGATTTAATTTTATTAATTAACTTTATGACGTTGTAAGGGGGATTTTTATCGCTGATTGAGAACTTTAAAGCTTTCGATTAATCTGTAATATCCCTGGAATCATACACCTATGCAGAACCAGTCGTATTTCGAGATTATAATAGTTCTTGATTTGGACCGAAAGTAGGATCATGATGACCCTTATACAAGCTACCTTAGATTAGACATTCGTAATTGATTTATGTTATCTAAAAACATATCAAGATAAATTTCAGTACATCAGTTCGAATTAGTCAAATTATCATCCTCCTATTCTATTTGCCGTCATCGCACTAATACCTTGGTCATGTCATCCTCCTGCCCTTATCCCAATTTATTTGGGGTCGGCGCAGCATGTTTTCTTCTTCCATACACCTATTTGCCGTCATCTCAAGGGTCACCTCCTTCCTAGCCATATCATCTTCCACACAATCCAACCATCGTTTCTTTGGTCTCCCGTTACTAAGGTCACCCTCTAAATTCATACTCAACACTTTCTTCACAACATGATCCTCATTCCTTCGCATCACATGTCCATACCATGACAACCGATTTCCAAAAAAAATCTCGATCACAGGCACTTTCAGACTTCCTCTTATATATTAATTTCTTATTCTATCTAATCGCGTAACACCGCACATCCCCCTTAGCATTCTCAACTCAGCAGCATGTAACTGCCTTAAATTCTTCATTCATCCCTTTTGTCCGTATTACTCAAATAGAGTTCAGAAAACCATTCCATCAAAAAATAATAATGTTAATTAAGACAGAAGGTATGTCATTAAATTAAGTAACAGAAATTATATATCAAAATGAATCATTTAAGTATTATAAATAAAGATATCGAGATTAATAAAAGTTTTTATCATTCAAGAATTCATAACGTAATAACATTTATTAATTTCGAGAATAGAAGTTACGTATTTCAATTATTTTTTCAGATTATTACAACAAGGTATTTAAGTACGGGTAACACTAAATAATACAGTGAACGTAGCTCTAGAATTTAAAAATAATAAAACAAAAAAGTCATAAAGCTGTTCGTGATGAATGGTTTTTGATTAAAAGTTTATAAATCCCAACACGTCTACAAATAAATTGACAATAAATTCAGTCGGAAAAATAAACAGAACACACATTAATACACTCTACGTAAAGGCTGTTCCGCAACCAGGGACATTTTAAATTACGTTTGAAGTCGTGTGAAAATGGTTGGTGGTGTACTCGGCGGGTTTATCTAAACGAGGTGGTGGCACCGCCAGCGCTCAGCCCACTTCCTAGACCCCGTCACACCTTACTGACCTAACTCTGTGTTAGGTCTTGATAAATGTTATTCAATTTATTTATCTATACACATTTTATGCCAAATAAATACCGTGCTCAATTTGCAAGAAAAACGCTTTATGAAAGCACTTTAACCTGTAAATAAATCTCATTACATTGTATGTACCTGCTGTTGGACGTAGATTTAACCTCTATCACGTCACTCGTTTCAGTCCTGGACCAATGCCATGAAATCATTTCGGCAGAAGGCTTCAAAACATTCTACTGCAGCTATATGCAGGTACTATATATGTAGGTCAACAAATGGAACGAAAATTGTGGATATTTTATACATTTACCCCTTTTTCTATTTATCCCACTCTGTCTGCTTGAAGTATTTAGTTGCACAATAAAATATTTCAATTTATATCCCGTAGCCTGTTACAATTTAGAAGGATTATCCCAAAGTCAAAATTTGTCCCAGATTTAAATAAAATTTTGCATTATGTGACATCGTTTTATTAGCTTTTGAACCCCGAGAGCCTCTGGGAGCTCAGAGGAAGTCATAAATATCTCGCGCGTCCCCGATTCCTACCAAAGTTTGCTTGCAATATACCCACTCTACATTTTCACTGAACTCGTATCTTTATTGTTAGAGTAGCGCACAATGGGCGAGTTTTAAACACCTACAGAGTACAGTTCAGTAGGCACTCGGTGTAAACATTCACATTTAGCAGTGAGCCGTAAGACTTAAAGAAAAGTTACATGAATATTATTTCAATGAAAGCCTTAAATTGAAATTATTTCCTGAGAAGGGAAGGAAGTGAGAACGACAGTGAAGTCACTTAGACGGGGGTGGGCGAAAGAATAATGAGCCGGGCCCGCGGGCCGCGAGCGCGACCTGTGTTACTTACCTACCCTCGCCGAGATTATTTCAACTTATTTGTCTCCGAATGAACATTCTAAAGAGACATTAGGCGTGGTTCCGACTTTTTTATTTTCCTTCCTGTAACAAAAATGAAACGGCATAACTTAAAAGCCACAGGTAACATAACGATCACGGGAGAATTCGTTGCAAAATTCTATTAATATTCCTTAATTAGAATAATTGTAACAGACGCTTCATAATGATTTATTAACGTTTATGAGTTGAATGATTTATGATTAAGTTAAATTGTAAATTAAGAAAAATATTTTCAATCTGTGGCCAATTAATTATAAGGGTGTTAATTAAAAAATATGCGGCAACAGTAAAATCAAGAAACAGTTTGCAGTTATTTTGAACAGGATTTACGAGAAAGCTCACATTTGTAATGAAATTATAATGATTTTGATACCGTTTCCCTGGCCAGGAGCCAGCAGGTTCAATTCTGCTTACAGGGATTGCTCGTGCGCGGGTTAATGGGAGCACAAACGGTTCCTTCATTCAAGATACGGTAAGTTTATTGTCTTTTCGCGGAGCAATTGATTCGATAATATGCTTTCAAACGTGTTCACAGTACGATGCTCAAATATTCACTTATTTAATATGACTACCACCTGATTTAATTTAAAGTCGACTTTAAATATGACTGGGTGTAAATTTAAAACAAGAAATTCTGAAAATTTTAATACAAGAACGTGTTACCACGCTCTTGTATGCTTCTAGGCTAGAAAAGACCTATAATTCCCACTATGTTTCTCGATCTTGTGAAATGTCTGATAGTGTCTGCTCTGCATGCATTTCAGATCGTCACGCCACCTGCGTTGCGGTCGACCTCTACAGCGGTGTCCTCTGCAGGGATGCCTGCAGTGAGTGACAATCTTAACCCATGAGTCCTAGATACGATAGAATGAGTACTCTTTATAGCACACAGTAATTCGAAAAATATACAAATAGATATCTATAAATTCCTTTAAGATCAACTGCTCTATTGCTTCGACATGGCATTTAGTAACTTACGATAATAAATCATTTGAAATGATTCCAGTAACTCTTCTTAGCCTACAATACCTATTACCAAAACTGAATTCAGATCTACTACATTATTTACTTTGTACTTTAGTAACATTTATGTAAAATTATATAATATATTTTTAATATTTTCTAGTGCATATAACCTCACACTAGACTTCATTTAGGTCCGCTCGCGGGACCGTGACAATGTGAGAGTCTTTATCACTTTAAACCTTCTTCATTATTTGAAAACTTGCTCCTCCACAGGAAAAGTTTTCAAATAATAAGACCGAACTGAATAAGGAGTCCATCATGTCCATTTTACATTATACGAGAAGATAGGTACATAGACTAGGATGGAATCGAAGTTATTTTATAGAACGCAAGCGTAATAAAGAGATTTCATTGCCAACAAACAAAAACACCATAGTTCTTTTGTGCATGGACACGTGATACGAAGGAATGAGGATCATGTTGTGAGGAAAGTTTTGAGTATGAATGTATAGGGTTACAAGAGTAGAGGGAGACCCAGGAAACGATGGATGGATTGTGTGAAAGATGATATGGGTAAGAAGGAGGTGACTTCTGAGATGACGGCAAATAGGGATGCATGGAAGAAGAAGCCATGATGCGCCGACCCCAAATAAATTGGGATAAGGCAAGAGGATGATGGTGAGTTTTTTGGCAAGGGATTGAGGTGGATTACCTACTGCCGCAAACACACCTCTCCATTTTGTCTTTTACCATACATCAACATTAAGTTGAAGCATGAAGTCGAGAAACGCGTCCAGTTTACGAACAGCTGGTTACTTGTTATGTCGCACACTTACGTGCAACATATTTCACCGCACCACAGCCATTAGTCACCGCACGCTCGACCCGGACTCGAACCCGCACTACTCGAGGACCTAAGTAACGACCGCACCTAATGCGCGCACATTCCTCTCGTATTTTTCAAGTCAAGCTACTGTGAGAAATAAGATGTTTCCCTGGCTTTGGCCTGTTGAAATGGCGCGATCATTTAGTTGCCGGGTTAGGTAACGTACGGTTCTGTTAGTGAAGTATTGCTTGAAACCGAGCGCATAATACGTGCCTACTTTATATCAATACAAACGCCGTATTGGACATTTAAATTCCTTCAGTGTTCCGTGCTGAAACTGAAAATACGGGACGTTTTAGCAACGTTACGGTGTTTATTGAAATGTTCGATAGTTATAGCGATGATAGTAAACGAATATGTTCATCAAATCAAAAGGATGGCTATTAAATCTTTAAATTAGCTATCTAATTTTTATTAACCTTAATTAAATTATAAGTATTTTTAAATTTTCTGTAAAATTAACGCATGCATTCAACTATTTTCATACCATTTTTCGCGGAAATTCATGTGGAATTTCCGCGAAAAATGGTTAAGTACCCCACAAACAGAAGTTTTTAATTGATTGTTTTATACTTTAATTGTAATGTTAAATGTCCCAATAAAATATGAGAAAATGAAATAACATCATTAGTATGGTTACACAGCTACCCAACCCAACTTAAGAGGAAACTACGTTATTACAACACATTCACAAAACATCATTCACTTATAATATTACCTTATATTTTTACCGCAGCGGTCTCCATTTAGGAAGCAAAAAATAAATAAAAAGTTTTCATCGCTAAAGCCAAAAAGGACATTAGGAGGAAAAATGTTGCCGCAATATAGTAATTGAGGTGCATTTATCCGCCAATTGGCCGCGTCCCCTGCGTTTCCGTTCGTTAGCCCGCTCGGAAATGTTCCGGAAAATTGTTGCGATTCTCACAGAGAGTTGCTCGGCACTATGTAAAGCAGAACTAAGGCGCACCTAGCGGCCATTGCCAGTCTCCACAGCTCCACAGGAAGCCTGCCATTAACTTCAAACATTCTGTAATTCAAGCCGCTACTAATGGCTTTATTTAATATTTCTATTCGGATCGCTATGTTAATTTATTTTAATCTCCATGAATTTCGCCAAGATTTGTTACAAAAATGTTTTATTATTAAACCGCTCGCTACAAATTAATTTTCCCGCATTACGGTTTTGTAAGTTGCTGTTAGATACTTATACAAAAAAACGCCTGCTCTTAAAGTAAAGTAAGGCTGAAAATAACATCTATAAATTTATTAAGACGGGATTTAGGCGTGTCCGAGGCTTACCTCCGAGGCATGTAGTAGACATTCCTAGATTTTTTTATCGTCACCATTTTTTTTTTATTACCTAACTATTCAGAAGGTACAGAAAATTAGCCATTTATACTAAATCAAGTTAATCCTTCCATTCTGTCGTCTAACAGAACTGCAAACATTCTAGCATTATCGTCTTCCATTCATCAGCAAACAAGTCTAATCCAGGGTTGGCATCCGCGAGCGCGTCGTGGATCGTCAACATACGCAGTATAGGTGAGGTGGATCAAGCTAAAGTGCTGCGTCAAACTGGGACTCTCGAAAATGTATGCTTTCTAGAGCGATTAGGAACAAATAATTGACGTGTTGATTAATATAGCTCCGAATGCAAATCAGATGCATTAAAGACCAAAAAGGTAAAAATACTATTCACGAATCTGTTACCTGAAATAAAAAAAAAACAATGACAGTTGGCAGTACCTACGTACTGTAAAACAATAACAGTAAATACAAACTATCGTTTCCCGAATAATGTGTTTGTGTGTTCTCGTAACAATAATTGTCGTGTAACGAGGCTCCCAGATGTTGGTGTTTAATTAAAACTTTGAGCAACGTTATCCAACCCTTCGACATTACGTATTTGACCTTCCCATAGCTCTCACTCGTAAGGGCTCTATAAACTTTTCGAATTACTTCGATTTCATGGTTGCAATTTACGATTTTCAATAATACAGGTCGTATCCCCGTTTAGGTAGCTCGTAACTCGTTACTGTGTTCAATTAACAAGTATCTGTGAAGATCGGTGGTACGTCGGCAGCGAGGTTTACAACTCACCTCAATTCATCTGTTTGGCGGTGAATGTTTACGTCAGCGGCAGACTTTGGGCGGCGGAAGCGACCCAACTATTATGGATAACAATTACGGAGGGATCTGCCGACCCTCGTTACAAAGATCACTTGGAAACGACTGCGATTCTTTTCTCGTTGTGGTCACACCGAACTCTCTAATTTGAATACATTTATTGTGTTTTGCGTAAAAAAACAGTAAAAGTGACCCTTCTCCGTGGTCCTTCCACACATGTGTATGTATTTACATTTAGTAAAACCTTCTGCTCACAGCAATATGAACGTAATGAAAAATGCCTCCAGTAAAGTGGAAGTGCAAGGTTTTACCAAATTAAATTCTTTTTATTTACGGAAATATTTTATAAAAATAATTTTTTTAACGTATTGTACAATACCATATCTGGTTTGTACGTATATACTGAGACATGACTTGAACATTATTATATACATTTTTGTTCGCGTTCATATCATTTTACAGAGTGTAAATGTAATGTTTCAGTTTGTACCGACACACAGGTCGAGTGTTACGACCGGGCTAGTGTATGACTTCGTTTGAACGAGCATCCATTGTTGCTCAATGAAATAGCAAGCATCCCGCATATTATACTTACGTGAAGCGATGCTGAAATGCAATACACACACAATTTTATACAAAATGAAAACCTACAACACAAGGATTTGCTCCGATAGCAGTTAAGGCAATAACATCTAAATTTGTTGTTATTCAAAAGATTCTGAGATCATGCCAACGTTAGAAAGTGTAACTATACGCTGAAATGCCAAGTTTGAAATTTATACTTATTTGTTTATAAGGGTTGTTTGTGAAGCTATGATATATATTATTGTGGTTATTACCGCAATAATAACAGCATATCTATTGTATCTTATGTGCACAATTAATAACAGGGTGAAACAAAAGAGAACAAGTCTGAAACAAAGGCTAGATGTAGGATTATTAATCTGAATGAGTTTTAATTTCACACATCTTGCATCTTTAAAGTAATGGAAACAACTGTTCACATTAGACTAAGCTAGGTTATTAAAAACTTAAATGCTCACTCACTCTAATAGGCACGATAATTTGTTTCTAAGTTTGAAACTGAAAAGAAAATAATTTGTTTCTACAATTTGGGAGCAGCATCATTTAAATCTAAGGACTTGGATGCCGTTGGCTATCATTAAAAACTTTTATGACATTGTTGTAAATCGTATCTATGTTTCGAAAATTGACGTCGGTATTCGAATAACTTAACCACGTTGGTTGGTTGGGTGGTGGTAATAGGGTAGTGTCCTTACAAATTCTGATATATCCGAAAGTTGGATTACTCAAAAATACTGGACACGTATTTTTTCTTTTGTCACGTAAACCAAATATGGCGAAGATATAGTGTGTTGAAATTACGCGTGACGTCACGCCGCGCTACACTTTTAACGTAACAGTAACGTCACAAGCCCCTTCTCCTGACCTTTGATATGCTATATCATTGATTTGAGTAAGCAAAAAATACGTGTCCAATATTTTTTGGTAATCTTACTGACGGACTAAATAGACTTAATTTATTTTTACCTAGGACACATCCCTACTGTTCCAAGATTTATGAAACTTGAATCTTCCTCCTGCAGCAAATCAAATATCTTGTTACATCAATTACGGCGAATCTATCAGAGGTTTCCCATGTAAACTAGACAATTAGGTATACTGAACAATATTTCAAACTATTCTTGTGAACAAAACCTTTCCAGTAACTTCAACAAAGTACCAAGCTTATACCTACTATTTTCTTTGTGTTCAGCGCATCAGATAACTTTAAAATCTTAGGTATTTTATAGGGAGCAGCAGTGCTATTCTGTTAAAAATCTCCTCGTAAAAACTAAAGTGAAGTGAGCGGTGAAGTGAGCTCTCAGTGCCACTGCCACTGTTCTAGAAAGACTCTGTTATGGAAATAAATGTTTTAGGTACAAAATAACTTTCAAACATTATATTGATATAGGTATATACCTCTCACACTAGACCTGACAGACAGCAACATATTTAACTCATTACTTACCTAGTTTAAATGTAAGATTTAAAGAAAGAATATTCTTATTTCTCTATTTTAAAGGGTGAATATTCCACTCTTGATAAATAATAAGACACCAAAATGAGGAAGCTATACATAGAACTCTCTGTATAGTAATTTAATGCAAACGTAATTAAATTTACGGTAGGTACCTATCATGGTATCTAGGTGTTCGTAATATGCCGTAAATCTCTAAGGTGCCATCTCCCTCAGTGTTTCGTCGCGTCGAATTTGATTTTATTTGCATAAATAAATTAACTTTTTTGCATTGACGGTGTTTTTAGTCGCTAAGGTTATTTGAGCTGGCAATATTATGGTCCCGTGACTCCATTAATCGCGTTGAAGCGATCATTCAAATATAAAATGAAAAAACAAGGTTTTTCTAAAGTAGCACGTATAATGCTTTCGTGGTAATAATACATTTCAGGTGTACGAAAAGTACTCCTACGTGCCTCGGAAAGCATGTTAAGAAGTTGGTCCCGGCTGTCATTTGTAGAGTTTTGACAGTCGTTATGGGTAGTCAGAAACACGAAAGTCTGAAAACCAGTCTTAACAAGTGGTATCGTCTTGCCTAGTTACTGGGTTGTGGAGGCCAGATAGGCAGTTACTCCATGTAAATTACTGGTATTCAGCTGCATCCAGTTAGACTGGAAGCCGACCCCAATATATTTGGTAAAAGGCTAGGCAAATGATGGAGGTGTACGGAGAATGTTGCAAACGCGTAATCTCTAGTGAGCTATGATAGCGGGCACAACCCTTGAATAAATCATGTCCGAAATTAAAACAAATTATTCGATGCCATAATTTATTTATTTATTTATTTATTTATTTAATTACGGCACTCCAACGACTTATTCACTTGAACATTTTAGGGGTACAATATCAAACTTAAACTCTAGGGTGAATTTGCCACTTAAAGGTGTGCACAGCACTTGCAATATTTTCAAGTTTTGTGATGTTACTATATAAAAAAAAAAACATACATGAAAACAGATTTGTAACATAAGCGCAAAAGAACACACAAATATAATTAGTTACTTAAATAAAAAAAGAAAAAAAATCAACAAAAGAAGATTCAAATAGCATAATTGATAATAAATAATATAAAAACTATAAGTAATAATAGCATAAATCTATTATACATTATAAACTAGCCATGATAATCTGCAGCTTAATATTTTGTTTGTTATTCATATCCCGTTTGCGATGCGGTCCAATATTTTATCGGAAGCCAGGCAGCGAATTAAGAGCAATTCACATCGGCCGATTTTCCGTCGGTGGACTGTGTACGTGGTACGACAATCCAATTAATAAGCAAACCTTTCGTATTCACAGTGAATATCAAATGTTTGCACGACAGGACAGCCAATTGGTCGTTCAAATAAAATATTCATATTCGTACATTGTCGGCCATGATTGCAACACGTCGATCCAGGACTTGTGTTGTAAATGCTTTTCGATGGCCCACCAATCGACTGTCATCAACAAAAAGTTTGAATTGCCTGCAACAATTTTGTTTCATAAAACACTTGTACGGTTTGTTTTGTTAGTTCCTAGATATAGATACTATATACTCTTTACTGACGTTGAAAACCTTGATCCATCCGTTGCTGAGAAGAGGCTTTTGGTGCTAAGCTTCCCTGATCCGTGCGAGCCACTTCCAGACCTTACCCACTGTTATTTGTAGAATATTTATTTTACAAGAGTAATAGAAATATTCTCAGACATTCTTTATTCAGAATTGGAAAGTAAGAAAGGCTGCCATAAATAACTGCTAACTTTGCTATGAAACCATTCACCATTAACCGCTACTTACTACATGGTGACTACTTACTAATTATATACTATTATTACTTAACCGCTCAACATTCAACATGATATTAACAGATCCCTAATATAGCTTTAAACATAATCATACCCATTGCGTGAACATTATTAGGCATTCACTAAATTCAGTTCAACAAGCATTCGCCGCATAACGCAAATGTAGCTGAATTGTCTCTGTATTGCTTCCGATATCGAATAATGTCCCCGTCATATTATTATCATTCGCTGACATACACAGTATTGCATAGCCATTCGTATGACTACATCGACTTATTTCATCATATGTGACCATTTAGCGCCGGTTTTCATCTGTATCTACGACATAATATATAATGTACATCAGTATTCTAACCACAACGTTGTGAGCTGCGGCCTAAGACAAGATCTGCGGGCAATCATGACAATTGTGGGGTCTCATTCGCTCGGTTTTGTCGGAGAAATAACAAATTGCTCGGTCGCGGTTGCCTTGATTTCCCACAAGATTACCTCAATGAGGGTAAGAAGTCAACCGCACTCTCGCGATGTTTCTCCTCCTGTTTATAATTTTGTGTCTCGGCTCATCAATCTCGTAATGTATGGCTTGAATATTTTATCAGCTGTGCTTTGTTTTTCTGCAACAGTGATGCGTAGAATGGGGAATGATCCGTATTTTCAGGTTTGTCGGTGACGTTTTTCTTGGATGTAACGTAATCATACGGTTGGGTAACCCTAGACGTCATAAATGAACCTTTGAGACAGCTAAGAACAAAGTTACGTTAGTTCACTATCGGCAAAAATTATGTTATATTTAAAGGTTTGAACCTTCGTGTTTCTTACAGCGTTCAAATCAACAAACTTTAAACTACATCCGTAAACCATAACTATCTACCTACGGGTTTGTTTAAGCTTGGGAATCAAACAAACATCAACAGTATCGTATGAATGTAAATACGCATACCCAATATGCATACCCTTTGACACTGTCCGTTATACCAGTATTGCAATTTAAATGGATCTATTTGCTGGCATTAATCAGTTGAAATGAAATCCTATTCGAATATGTACATCAAATGCATGCTAGGTTTATTCATCTATTTGTTTAGTGATTTTCACGATTAGTCTTATGTATTCCCTAGAGGATGTTCGGTACACTAATTATACTAGTAATCACCATTAACTACACGTTTCCTTTTCGGTGAATTCGGGTACGTAGGAGTGCCGAATCGGTACAAATTGAATAAAGAAATAGACCATCCCTTATTACATACTCACACTGTAGGTTGTAATCTGACTAACTAGTTCCCGCGACTTAGTTTGCTAAATAACTTTTACCCTCATTCAAGTTTTCAGAGGGTATTATAAAATCATGTTTCGACTAAAAAACATATCTTCGAAATGTCATGTATCTATATTCATTGGTTTAGCTAGAGCGAGATCTATATATCGAGGAGTCATCGAGTTGCTTGTATCAATTATGCACTACAGGCAACAATTGTCGCGCAACACGTGCCGCCTGACACGTTTGGCAAAGTATAATAAATAATAATAAATAAATAAATATTGCTGGACAATCCACACAGCATCATCTAGCCCCAAGTTAAGCAGAGCTTGTGTTATGGGTACTAGATGACTGATATACTTAATACAATACATTACATAGATATATATTTTTATTATACATAGCAAATACCCAGAACACCCGGAACAAATATTTGTAGATCGTACAAACATTTGTCCCAAGGCGGGAATCGAACCCGCAACCTCTTGCGTCGCAGGTGGACCTTCGCCCGCCGCGCCACATCGGTCGTCTATAATAGCGTCTGACATTGTCACATTGCTAGCTGACGGAACGGTACTAAACAAAATACGAGTATGATCGTTGTTTTGTGCCGACTCGTCACGATGCTAAATCTTTTGTTTCGCAAATGAATACACCCTCAATTTAAAAACAAAACTTACACTTTTTTTTTAATTCTATATTTTTTTATATAGGACTTTTATATAAAATACATGTCAGTCCCATCGTTCCTTTTCACAAACATTCAAACACAAAAAAAAACGAAACAAACTTAAACTTACACTTAAGATTTTTTTTTAATGTAGGTTTGTCGTATTTTTGAGGGGATATTAGCAAGTAGATTAATTGTGAATTTGGGGTGGTACCCACATCTTCGCCCACGTGAAAGAGGATTAAAACGGGAGTGGTCGATGTTAATATAATTTACTCTACGATACAGGAGAAATTCCTAGTGTGGGGCAACGTTTTATTTTTATTTTAAAAACAAAACCAAAACAAAACAAACAAACTCCAGAGATTTACTTTTCTTCAAATAGCTGTTCTTCTACTATCATGCGTGTGTTCACTGTGTTTCCAATGTTATAGTCTTTTGACAGAATCAAGAACATCATCATCTGCCTAACCTTTTTCCCAACTATGTTGGGGTCAGCTTCCAGTCTAACCGGATGCAGCTGAATATAAGTATTTTGAATGAAGCGACTGCCCACCTGACCTCCACAACCCAGTTACTGGCAACCCGATACCCCTTGGTTAGACTGGTTGTCAGACTTTCGGGCTTCTGACTACCCGTAACGACTGTCAAAGATCTACAAATAAAAGCCAGGACCAACGGCTTAACGTGCTTTCCGAGGCACGGAGAAGTCTTGATATGTTACGAACGGTCACCCATTGACAGACTGACCTCGGCAAGCGTAGCTTAACCTTCGATCGACCCGTGCGGCTGTTTTTATTTAGCTCCTCAACCGACCGAATCAAGAACATCAAATATAACTTTGACAACAGTTCAAGTTAGACCTGCAGCTCGTTTACAAGCCAGTAACTTACGCATACGGGTAGCTCAAGAATTTAGCTACGGCTGCCGGGATCAGTCCGTGGATGGGTGACCATTCATTACACACCAATACCCCTCCGTGCCTCGGAAAATCTATCTATGTATCATAAAAATCTATCTGTCGTTACGCGTAGTTAGATATCTGGAAGTATCCAGTAACTGTTGTGTAATAAAATACTGGTTTTCAATTGCATCTGGGTAGGCTGGAAGCTGACTCTAACATAGTTGGGAAAAGGCTAGGCCGATGATAACCGCTAACGGTGAATAGGCGGTACTATGACTGTACGATACGTGAAAAGAGTGAAAAGAGTACCAATCAGAAAATCCAAGGATACAATCCAAAAATAAACCGTTTCAAAATCAAAATTCATTTATTCAAATTAGGCCGAAAATCAGCACTTTTTGAACGTCAAAACGTTTACATAAGGCATTCACCCAAAACGCCCACCCTTCACATTATAATCATCGCACACACCACACCACACACTTTATAATCATCGTCCTTACAAACAAACGACGACCGATGTGGCGCGGAGGGCGAAGGTCCGCCTGCGACGCAAGAGGTTGCGGGTTCGATTCCCGCCTTGGGACAAATGTTTGTACGATCTACAAATATTATTTCAGGGTGTTCTGGGTATTTCCTATGTATAATAAAAAAAATATCTATATATGTAATGTATTGTATTAAGTATATCAGTCATCTAGTACCCATAACACAAGCTCAGCTTAGCTTGGGGCTAGATGATGCTGTGTGGATTGTCCAGCATTATTATTATTATATTATTATATTAATATATTTTGTATTATATTTTGTAGTTTCATATTACTTACTCTTCGTACTAGCGTATAAAAAATACCTATGAGATAAAATGGATAATTGCTCAAGGTCCAAAATTAAACTTCGAAATATTCTATAATATTTCAATAATATTTTCTCTTCTTTCTATTTACGTTCCGAACTTTATATTTAATCTGTTTTGGTAGTCATTCCCAGAAAATTTAATAAACATACTTATCTTAGTATATTTATTACATTTTCTAGGAATCTCTGCCCTTTGGGCACGATAAGTAGATGAAAATAGACTTCCGAGCAACCGAGATATTAATTAAGGTGAAATAAAAGAAAAGTCTTCTCTGCTATACCGTTATTAATTATCTGTAGCCGCTGTTAACCTCACATCAAGGGTAACATTGTAATCACTTCAAGGGTAGCCGGGCTACGAGGATAATATGTCTTCATCTGTTAGTCCTGGGTAGAATGCTTACGCAATAAAAATTCCATGTTGACGCGTCTCCCTACTAAATTACTTTTATTAACGTCTACACACTTTAATCTCGATCCTTTTCGATGTTGCCCTCGTTATTCGCAACCGGTCATTGGAACTTTAAATTTCATATTGGGTAACCACCAATATATTAGTTTGGTATCGGCTTAAAACCGGGACGTTGCCGCGTTGCGTTGGTTATCCTATTTACCCCCTAAATGAGTTTTCCTAAGCCCGAGACTTAGTTAAATCGCTGTCCCTCGAAAAATCTAACTTCATTTTTTGATAAGTTTTTTATACAATTACCAGAAACCTATTTTTTGTTGGGTAGGTCCTATATATTAACATAAAGTAGGTACCTGTATAAGGCCCCTATAGAATGTGTAGTGAGAAGGGAGGATCGTGACAAATTACTATTACGACACTTATTTTTCGCTTCACACGCGTGCAAAAGTTGCTGAGAATAATGATGCCAGTCATAGTGTCACATTGAGGAAGGAATTCATTTTATTTAAGTATCGTTTTATTTACTACACAACGTCCGCACGGGTGTCCAAAGTTGTGGGTGTTTGTACTATACCTTCATATGTATGTGTTTTGTCAGATAGAGATACGACAGTACTAGGTTTTATTTTGCCACGATAAATTGTCAAGCACTGCTAAGATTCATTGAATGAATTATGAACAGCTGATTGCATCACTTAGGTGTGAGTAGATGTTATATGTCTCATTTTGGTGAAGTTTTTAAAACACTTAGGTTGAAATAGTAAAAAGTCGAAACGTTTTTTAACCAAAACAATAATCCGTTGCTAACCCATAACGTCCACTGCTGAACTTGTTTAGAAATCGAAATTCAAATCAACAGAAGGATTGCTGGCAAAGGGATTCGTGCATGACCGAGTGCTTGTACTGCTGCCTACGCCCGTTTGATCCCCACAACGTCCACAACTATCATCTTGTTTCCCTGCCTGCTTCCTTCTTCTTGTTGGAACGAAGTTCCTTATCACGCTTTGCGAAAGGGGGCTAGACGCCAAAAATTAAGACGAAAAGTTGTAACGACACTTTTTGCTATAGTTGAAAGCCGTGCGGCGTGCGCGTGTTTCTGTCTGTCTCTCTATCTCTCTCTCATAGAAAGCAAGCCAGTTATTTTCGTTTCGTCTTTCTATTTCGCATTGAACATTGTCGCGACTACTATTTTTGTTGAGTGTATACAGGTTTTTTGTACATAATAAACAATATTCTTTATTTTTATATTAACTTACTAATAAAATACATAACTAAAAATACAATTCCTTCACTAATTAATCGAAAGGAACTTCGTTCCATCCGGGTGTCCCTTGACACCTCTCAAGATTTTTTTAATATAATATCACTTAGTTATGGGTCTTTCACATACAAAACAAGGTTAATCAATCTTCAGGATTAAAATTATGTTTCTTGCACACCTATACGTAAAGCAACTGCCTTGTCCATGAACGGGACATAATTACATTATACCTTCATACGACGCTCCAAGGATTTATCCGTATGGTCTACAAAAGCTATTCGAGAAAAAATAATGCCCGTAGAAATTCCCACACAGTTTCTCAAATAATAGTTTTTTTTCGATAGCATATCCATTATCTGATTTGTGTAGCCATAAATAAAAGTAAGAGTATCCGATCATTACTCTCTACTTACCTAATTAACGCTGTAACCATTACATCAGTATTCGAGAAGGCCGCATTTTTCTCAATTCATTAGAAAAACTTTTCCATTAGTAATTTGGCATTCTTTGTGGGGTAGATCAGAATTGATACGAGTAACATTTACTGCTGAATCAGTTACATTTCGTTGTGTAGTAACAACGGGTCACCCCTCTTCGCATCTAAATAGAACATCTCTTTGTGAAACTAGTCTATAAATCAAAAACAATTGGCTCGTTCTTTGCAGTTTTTTTTTTATTTTTCTTTTTTGTGAGAACGCTGGTACGTATGATAAGCAGTCATCCACAAAATTAGGTCTGGTGTTTACAGAGATATGGCAATAAAATGCAGACGAGTACGCAATCCCATGTAAGTAAGTATTTATGTGCGGCGTATTGGAAATAATGGATGCTTACGTCGATCCTGTGTCTCTACTTAATTATTCAATCGGAATACTAATATCTACTCGCCCCAGCTCCGCACATCCTCAGGAAAAGCGATCTTTTCTGCTCTTTCGTAACGGTGCACATAAATTAACGGTTCCTCGATTAAGCACCTTTGGATGGTGCAATAAAATAAATTCACCCTTCCAGCATCCGCTCACTAAGATGAGAATTGATTTTGATCCTTCTGCGCGTCCAATTTATTCAAAAATACAAAACAGATCCGTATTTGGACACCTCTTTTGCTTTAATTATATTTGTTAACGCATGTTTCTAATCACCCACATGACATAGTGAATTTTCAACATTAAGGTCATAGCACACATCAACTCGGAGAGGGGACGTCACCGTATCACCTCGACCTGTGCATTATTCTTTGTATGGAAGTCCCTACTGCAACGCACACTAATCGGAAACGTAACGTAAACGCCTCACCTCGGGACAATCTCTAGGCGAACGGCGATACGGTGACGATACCGGTCCGAGTTGATATGTGTGCTATGATCTTAACCAGGTGATTACACCTCCTCTTTGGTAATTTTAGTTGATACTTAAACGTGGATTACCAAAATGAGGTGAAAGAACGGCTCCGAGTAAGCTACAGTCACTATAGGTGAATAGCTCGCGCTTGCAATTCAAGATTTTTGCAAATAGAACAAACAGCTTAGCGTTTGTGAAAACGGTTCTATAAATATTTAAAAATCCTCTGCTCCGTAGCGAGTCGTAAGACGATTTGGCGTCTCTCTATCGGACAGCTCCGAGGCGGTGCACTGTTCGTACTTTGTTGGAACGTACTCGGGTAACAAACGTTTAGCGTTCAGATAATGAGCGGTTTGATTAAGTGCACAAATTCACGCCTGTAATCCCCTAAGGGTTAGGTAGAGGTGTACCCCATGGTACACCCACGTTTCTCCCTCCCATGTAATAGGGGGCGAGCGAGCCTATTGCAATCAGTCGGGCACAAATCCAGTCTCCGGACTGGTACTCTGATAGAAAAACCCTAGAAGGAAAACAACAATATAACACTTCGTCTTATCTGGAAATCAATCCCAGGTAAATAAGAGTAGGTAATACATAATAGTCATATTTTGCAGGAAATTTTATATTAAAACTGGCAATATTCTGTTGGAAAATATCATTAAGGTGCGTAGTGGCATCCTGCGAAATTTAATTTGTCATCGATTTTTTGCAATTTGGAGCTCAGTTACCAGATTGTTTGTTATTAAAAAACCAATCGCGGTCGTAAAAAATGAAGAATGAAATTTAAATAATTATACAACTTTTTAAGGTCAAATTGTGCGATTGAATGACTATATTTCATGAAATCATGATCATGACTACTTTAGAGAGTTGTAATGGTGATTTAAATTACTTTATTTCAATAAATGTATGTTTCTTACGGTCGTGAATAACTATTTCAATAACATACCAATACTAAGTTAAAAACCTCATAAAAAATAATTACGTGAGCTGTCACTACGCATAATCCTTAACTTATTATGAAAATAACATGATGATAAATGCAAGGCCTAAAATTTACAGATTTAAAGAGCCCCTTAATATTTTATTTATTTAGTAAGTCCGTAAGCACCGTTAATGTAGCCCCAGAGTTGCACTGAGTAACTTAAAGTACTCTCCTCCGCTTGTCGCCATCCTGTTGGTACAAGTCTCGGCAACTTTTTAATTGGCCAGCCTTACAGATTGAAAAAAACTCAAGAGCCCTTTTGACTTAATTAAATTTACTCTTTAGCCAGTGAAACAAAATGGAGCCAGTTTGAGCCAGTCTCATTGAATGTTGTCTATTCGAAACGGATATAAACAAAAATCTAATTAGACGGATGACAACTGGTGCACTTTGTTATGTCTATGAATAGAACATCTCTATGATTCATTCTCAAAACCACTCTTCAATAGAACTTTTAAAGTTTTTGTTTCAGTTATTAATTGCCTCTCAAGCGAAATAATTAGTTTAAAAGCTAATATTATAAAGCCGACGAGACGCCGCCAATCCGCCTTTGCAATGTCCGCGTTCATTTAATTTCTAAAAACGTATTCAAGCTTCTATTCACAGGCACTCAAACTAGAATTTCGTTAAGTTAAATATCACGAATTTAATCCGTGGTGAGGCACTCTCCCGGGGGCGCATAAAATGTTGAAATGAAAAGCTTATTTGTATTAAATCCTTTTGATACAAGCTTCCGATTCAGTACTGTAATGAACTTTGATGAGAAATGCGGTTCAGCTAGATAACAATTATGATAATTGGTCGTTTAATCAACGTCTTGTGATATTGATAGGACGCGGAGATTGACTTTAATAGCTTTGGAGATTACTGATTCGTATCGAATTGACTTTTTCTAGAAGGGTACTTATTTTTAGTAAAATCCATAAAACTGGTTTTATCTCTTTAATTTAGGTTGGTAGTAAAATCGATTAAAACTTGTTTGGAGTAGAGAGTAGTTACGGTGTGTATTCGTTCGATAGCAGACTGTTGAATCGCTGAGCAGACTATTACGACACAGGAAGCACGTTGTTTGCGTATGACAAGCTGATTTTGTTCGGTAATCCGATTCGTGGTCGACTAGAAATCGTCGGTGTTGCGTAAACCGTTGAACAAAAGAGTATTCATTGCCTAAAACTTTATGAATCAGGTGTGTTATGAAAATATTACAGTTGATTGAGCTAACCTTAAATGACTTTGAGAATAAAATAATGTCACTCTCACCTTGGACTTAACAAAATAGCAGGCATTTTGGCAGGTCCCAGTTTTCTGACTATTTAGAGGTAACTGACTAGTTAAATAATGCTAAATAAATAGTTCTACATCTAAATAGTTTATTGAATATGAAGTATATAATAGAAAATGAAGATTTCCAATACAAAGATAATGTCATTTGCAAGTTGTTAGACAGAGAAAGATAATTATTACAGAAAAGGATATATTAACAATTCCCTTGTAAATAAATGTCAACGAAATACTACTCCGACATTTTGACGGAGATACCTTTCAAGAGTTGATGTTATTAAAAATGCTTGCAGCCCGCCCTGAGGTCACGAAAACTAAACCAAAGTAAAATTTAATGTTACCAGTAATAATAGAGAACTGACTTAGAATGAAAACTAACTGGCTACCTGACCCAAAGTAAAATATTCGTGTTTCAAGTGAATTTTCCGCTAAAGCAATAAATATTTTCTCGTGACATCCTTTCTTCTATAATAGAAAGTTCATTCAGGTAATGGTTTAGGTAATGGTTTATTAAATCATTTGTTTTGATGAGACGAATAGCTGGGAATAAGTCACATAATAGTCTATCAATATGATTTAATTGATGCCTCCTTGGTTTTTTGATAGCAAGCCTAGCAGATGAGTATGGGGTTCGATTAAGTTGAGATGAAGAATTTCTGTAATACAAAAATACAACAACCAACAGTCCAAAAGATACAGGATTGCTTGTTCCAGTAGTATCAAAATACTAAGACAAAATGGTGTCTCTTGTAGGAACAGACACTTAGTCTACTATCTTTAAATATTTAATTTACTTGCTCAAAGTGAGTCAGTCTATTTGCAAATTCTAAAACTTCACAAAAGGTAAGAATTTCTACGAAAAAATCCTTTATAAATTGTCATCCAACCTCAAAAGGCTCGGTCATGCGATAAACAAAATAAGAACACTTTTACGACATTAATTTTGTTAAGAATATCATAATTCATTTAACTACCCTGTCTCATAGCTATTCCGGTGTCATTTTGTTGAGGTGTATAAACGCGCCGAAACTCTCCGCGGAGAAGCAAAGTGAAATAATATGAAAATCCTATTCTTTTATGAATTATTTATGTATGCTACGAGATAATATTATAAGGGAATAAAGGGCAGATCCCTTTCGAAGAATATTAAGTCTTTACAGCTCATAACTACGGCCGCGTAACCTTGAGTTTATACACCAAGTTATAACATCATTATGCCGCTACTTGATTTGTGTCAAAGTTAATCTTGATTTAAATAACATTAGTTCCGTTCGATCGATACTTTTCTTACAAAAAACCTTTTCAATCTCAAACAATGAGGTTCTAATAACAAAAGATTTATGCGGAAACTGGCTACTCTGCATTATAATTAATATGACAGGTTTGAGGTTTATCACGATCCACGGATCTGCCTTCCGGCTTAGGCCTAATATCCGGTTGGTGGTCCTCGATCTGACAACTGGTTCTATTGAAAATACTTAGAGGTACATGGTCTTAATCACCGTGATTAACTTATGATGCCAAGAAGGCATGGCTCCACCACAGATATGATTTTGTTTTCGTTTAAAATTATTTTGAAATAATATTATATTTGGAAGGTGAGTTGGATGCAGATAATGCGCCCTTCATAGGTATTTTTATAACGATGCATTTTAAAGCATACTACTGGAGGTGCTTACTTGACTACTAGAACTCCTTTAACAAATATATTTCAAATTGCATAAAATCCAACAGACGGTACAATAGCGTTATTATACGATAGAAAGGTACGCGCACCGCTCGAGCGGTTGCATAAAATGTATTCCACTTGCTACCAACAAAGACAACCCTTTTATTCTTTTCTGTCGTCGCGGTTGTAATTCTCGTCTTTTAACAAATGGAAGACATTATCGCTGTGTCTGGCTTTTGTATAAATTCATGTAGAAACAAAGTTCGTAAAAAAGTTAAAGCGCTTACGTGGCGCTCGCATTTCAAACGTAACGGATATTTTTAAAACGGACAAAAACTCCATGGCTTACTATATGTGTGCGCTGGAAACTTTTTCTATGTGGAACTGTGAGTTTTTGTCGTAATAAAGCGCTGAAAACATGCAGGCCGGGAGTGTTCGTTTGAAGCGTGGTGTAAACGGGGACATCATAATACGATGTGGTAAGGACTAGGCTCTCGAGAACGAACCTGCGCTATCGACATCTCGGAGGCGCGCGTTCATCACGCCCTCTTCGAAAGTCATCGGCTCCTCTTCATGCGGGCCACTCGAACCGGCTAATAGTTCACAGGCGCTCATTAAAATTACACGAGTGGCTGGAATAATGTGATTCCTGTTAAGAGCTAACTGACGAGAAGGAGACTGAAGGTAAGCTCTGTAGATGCTTGGCGTGCACAGTGCAGGCTGTCACATTGGTGACAGCCGACCACGAAGGTTTGTAAGACAAAAGAGTTCGTATACGCGCTATAAACTTTATAATATACAGGCAATACTAGCTGTGGTCACGACTTTATATTTTTTAAGGTTTTATAATATATTTTTTTCCGCTGAATTCCAATTTCTTTTGATAACATAAAAGTAAGTTATGACTCAACACATTAGCTATCTGCCAGTGTCCTGTCAATTGGTCCAGCTGTTCCGGAGATTACCTCAAATAAACAGACAGACAAAAAAAAATTGATTTATTCTAACTAAAAAAATATATTTTTAGTACCATGTAAACTTTTGTAAGCATTTAGTAAAAAGCTATTCTTATGACATTACAAACTGACATTAAGTACAAACAGATACTTCGTTTTGTTTATTTTTTAAAGATTTTGTGTTGTTTTTTTATACTGTTGTTGAAGACAGAGGAAAAGGAATCGGAAGTATCTCCATCCCAGCACAAGTTTCCAGCAACTCGGGCCGACCCGCGTCCGATAACGCAGCCCTCTCAGTGCGTAGTTTTCCGGTGTTCAATTATAACAAAGCATAAAAGTTGCTAACAAAGAGAGAGAGGCTGCAACTTCTGACGTTCCTGAATACGGCCCTTATTTATCGCTTCCCGTGAGATTACCATACTACCACATAAACAACGACACAGATTACCTATAATACTTTTGGACGCGTAAAATTTCACGCTTTGCCCATCCTTATCGGGATGAAAAGTGTACAGAGAGATGTTTGGTAGTAAAAAAATATATATTAAGGTGTATAAAATAAGGCAGAGAGGTAGGTTGGTATTTTATAGGGGTTTACTAATAGCACTGAGATAAGTAGGTATAAAATTTCACCAAACATATTTGTGAAAGTGTTTTTATACTGTTTCATGTAGCTAATTTATTTCAGGTTGTAACCCGTCTACATTTTTTCCATGTCAGAATTGTATTTCAAATAGAAATTGATCTCAAAGAGACACATTGAATATTCATGATAAATATTCAAATAACTGATGCGGAACTCAATATTGTTTCCTTTTCTCCACTCACCAGTCTTTGTTCATATCTAATAGAGAAAGTATCATCAAAGTGTTCAGTAAATCAAAGGAAATACAAGTAGGGGACACACGAGCAAGCAACACGACGAACAGGGAAACGGAACCTGCACTGGATGTCGTGTATAACTGTCCTATATCTGTGCTTCTGAACTTATCGAGCACATTAAAGCAACGAACTTTGGTTATGAATGTTTTCGCCGCCATATTCAGGAAATCGTGAATTTTATGGTAAAAATCGAATGTGGTTTTCAAACTTCTACTTTTTAGGTTAATCAATGTGTGTCTATAAAGCTCCTGGCTAAACAAGAACAGTCAGACGGGTCTATTAAAGGTTAAGCTACGCTCTGGGGGGTCAGTCTTTGGATGGGTGACAATTCAATGCCTATCCTCCTTCATGCCTCGGAAAGCACATTAAGTCGTTGTCTGCCATTTGTAGATCTTTGACAGTCATTACAGCTAGTCAGAATCCCGGAAGTTTGACCAACCAGTCTTACCAAGTGGTATGGTGTTGCCCTATAATTGGGTATGGAGACCAGATAGGCAGTCGCTCCATGTAAAACTGACTGGTATTTAGCTGCATCTGGTTAGACTGGAAGCCAACTCCAATATAGTTGGGAAAAGGCTAGGTAGATGATGATCAATGTGTGTCAAAAGGCACCCATACACGCAGTACTGACTGTGTATAAAAAACCACCATTAATAATTCAGTTTTAGAAGCATGAGCGCCATCAAGCCACCAACTTATTGTGCACTTGTTATCGCAGGGAATTCTGAACACAAAGGCCTACAGTAAAATTGACTTAATGTTACTACATTAAGTCAATTTTACTGTAGGCCTTTGTCAGAGCTTGAAAATTAACGCTCGTTTCCTCTCCGTGTAAGAAAGGCCTTTGCCTCGGAGTGGGCTGTTTAAGTCTAAGCATAGGTATGCTTAGACTAAAACAGCCCACTCATATTCAGCCCATATTCAAGAAAACAAGAAACTGAATGAAAACAAACCCAACGTGAACGTGGGAAGTTGCGTGTTTGCTTTTCTGAAAAGTGGTTACAAGATGATGCCTCTGGTTTCAATCATACAAAACACCAACGCTTATGTGTTAATGAGAAGAATTATATTTTCGTTCTCTTCTCTTTCGCTCTGAACAAGGTTGTAAAGTTGTTATAATTTCCATCTGGGATTTCTTAGTAGCAACCCGGAGTTGTGCCCGGCTCATAACAATAGGCTCGCCCCCTACTACATGGGACTTAAACATAACTTGCGAAATGTGGGTACAAATGTGGGTACACCACTGCCTAACCCTTCTGGGATAAAAGGCATGATGTTACGTAAGGTTGTATAATCTTTGAAGCACTTTCCTAGAGTTCGCTTTCCCACAAAGCCTGTTTCTACTTGGCTTGTTCCAGAGAATCCTTGACGACGAGTTTGTGAGCTCAGTTATCTACATATGTATAGTCCAGTCCTAATTTAATCTGCTTTATCTACGTACATATATGTAATCTGTTTGGCCAATTAGATTATCTGTGGTAGGAACATCGTATGCAAAATCAATCACGGGATTTGAACTTATCTGGGTATAATGTACCTTTATGTATTCTGTTATTCGGTACCAGTATTAATTACCCAGAATATGAACATGTTCATACATATTAATTGTAGGTGGGAACATTATAGTTGCTTAGAATTCTGAGAAATTATATGTAAAGGTAAAACTAGATCTCTGTCAAATTATTAGGTTTTGGTAGTATGAAAATTGAGATTACACAATTAAAACAAGCATAAACCGAGCTTGGTTGGGGTCGTTTAATAAAGTAAACAGTTTCCATTTTAAAAATTGTGTATTTTATTCAGAATTATCCACTACAATCATTTTCCGTTTCTGCACGAAAATAATATTACTAGGTATTTTTTTTAAACGAAAATTTGGTACCAAATGTTGCTATTTGGCTCACCGCAATAAAAGGCTTGCCAGTGTTTTTTCAATAACCTTATATTTCAGACGTTGATGGAACCGCAACAGGGCCATAATATGAAAGTTGTGAACGGCTTGCGGCGCCCCGCGGCGATGCCCGAAAAAACATTGTCCATTTTGTCGTTAGATTCAATTTCAGCATCACAACTCACATTCTTGTGAAAATGGATCTATATTTTCTGTAATAAAATAAGAAACTTCATCTATCTATGAGGAAAAGAGCGACATCAGTGAAGGTATCTTTGGATCTCTATTTATTTTATAGATCAAGGAAACAATCGGGACAGCCTGTTCATTTGTTTGGTAAGTCTAGGTATATGACTAAATAAGTAAGTACCCTCATTTTAATGGGCAGATATAACTTGACAGTTTTAAAAAGACAATATTCAACTAAGGTTATTAATACATAAAAAGAAAAATATAAAATAAAAAATCACAGGGCATTGAAAAATTCATCCGAATCACTGTCAACGGGAAAAGTGCTCATGAGGCAGGCAGCAATGCTGATTTTTGGCCAAAAAAAGGCCAGCTCTCTGGTCATTTTTTAAGGTTTTTTTTTACGAAGGTTCTATTTTCCAGCTCGCTAAGCAGTAAGACACATTTACTCAAAAATAAAAGATTTACCTATACAGCTTAAACGCATCTTTCATTCTTTTACGAACGTCTGAAACATTAAGCTGGGACGAAAATCCAAAATATAAATAAAGCACTTATAAAGTGCTTTATTTATATTTTGGATGCACAACATTTTGCTTAAAATTAAGTAGCTAATGAATGTTCGCAGCATTGCTGAAAGGTTTCAACAAGCCATGTAAGTAGGAAATTTGCCTCGTTTAAGCATTAAAACTATAAGCTGGGATTTTTATCCCATAGCGGGGCTTTTATTAGCGAACTGGGGCTTACAGAACGTACCGAATAGGGGTAGCCATAGGTACACTCGTGAAAATTGTTTAAATAATATTACAATCATAATGCCATCCAACGTGGCAATGCTGCCAGTCTTTTGGGCACGTTTCCAGATGACAGCAATGCGGAGGAGTACTTTGACGCCTGAGTGTCTTGGTCGGCTTTTTTTTTTGTAAATACATATGTAGATAGTTAGTTATATGGCATCATAATTATATCTGTGTAGTTCTTTCCTCAAAATACCATCTCGGACACTAATTTTTATGGTCTTCACAAGATCTAAACAAGATAATGTCTGGACTTTAAAAGAGACTCTGATCTCTAAGTTTCTTTCGGTGATCCTAACACACACCAACCTAGTTTAAAAAAATATTTTAGTTTTTGAAGTGTAAAGTTGTTTGTAAAAACCTATTTGCGGAGAAATAAATATCATTTATCCCTCAGACCGATTTGTAGTCACGGCGGCCAATCTCAACGAACATCATCGCCAAATACGCAGGAGATATTACAGTGCACAAGTTTGTATCTTTTCTCTTTTTGAGCCCAATGACGACACGGTTGGCGCAGTGGTTGAGCCATCGGCTGCTGCGCCGCGTGTTGTGGGTTCGATCCCCGCACGGAACAAATATTTGTATGACCTACAGGTAGTTGTTCCGGGTCTGGCTGTTTGTGTATATGAGTTTAAATGTTTGTTAACGCACCCACGATACAGGAGAAATTCCTAGTGTGGGGCAACGTTTAAATGGGACGGCAATCCGACATGACTGGGAGATATAGGTCCTGCGTCTTTTTACCACGTGCTTTGCGTGCCATGTAGGTGTCACTCCACCACCTTTCAAACGCTATACTGCTACTGAGAAATTCCTAATGAAGAAATCCAATAACACTTTACCCGATCTGGGAATAAAATTTAAAACCCCCAAGCTCAGCAGTCGCGCTTGTGACTGTAGTCAGCTTGATAGTGAGTTTATTGAATAAGGTTTTATTTGTCAGTATTTTAATATAAATAATATAATGCTGGAAAATCCACACAGCATCATCCAGCCCAAAGGTAAGCAGAGCTTGTGTTATGGGTACTAGATGACTGATATACTTAATACAATACATTACATAGATAGTTATTTTTATTATACATAGCAAATACCCAGAACACCCGGAACAAATGTTTGTAGATCTTACAAACATTTGTCGCAAGGCGGGAATCGAACCCGCAACCTCCTGCGTCGCAGGCGGACCTTCGCCCGCCGCGCCACACCGGTCGTCAAAATTACAAATAAAAAATCGTCGTTAAATTTACAGATAGATTTGGTGAATCTATGAGAAAGTTAATATTATTAACAACTGTTTCTTATACCCGGTTGGCGCTGCGGTGGGTAGGGCAGCTGTAGAACCGTTTATATTTCTGGATCCAGAGAGGCCATTTATAAAGATTTATTGTTAAATTGGACCAGATTAAGTTGAATAACATTGAAAGTAGCAAAGGCAGACACATACATATTTCTTAATCTAGTTATTGGGTGGAGTATTGGTGCTCTCCTAGATAGGCTACAGGGTATAATCACCGGCACATAACTTGGCAAGAGTCGTTAGATGCGCACAAGTCGTTTTTTAGGTCTCTTTGGTAGTCAAGCGGGACGCGGGGTATGAGGTACGTCAATCCGAGCGCGCGATTGGTGCAACAGTCGACTGTTGCCTCCCGAACTCCCGATTACACTTGCGTGCACGAAAGTTTGCACCTTTGTTGTGTTTATGTTAAAGAGTTATTGTTATTGTTATTGTTTTTAAATTTAGTTTTTGTTACGAGTTGATATTATTGTTGTTGTTTTAAATTACAAAATTAAAGCGAAAAAAGGTATTCCTTTTTTCGCATACTTTTTGAGCATAATTTCCTCGTATGCATATTATTTATAACTCCCAATAAACTTTACGAATTCCACTCCCTTCTTCAACTTTCTTCTAATCAGATATTATTAAATATAAATGATGGCAATAACCATAAAATAATGACGATCAATAAAAGTCACCACTTTTTTGTTCCACTAATTGCACGATGCGCGAACTAACCCCCACTACGCCAAAACCTTGCCAACTTACTTGCCGGTGACTATAGCCTGTGTTAAAGAGATACAGTTCCGATCCCCTGTTTTTAGGGTTGAATATGTGAAGGTACGTGTTAGAGATGAGTAACAATACTAAGTAGTAGGTAGTATAGAAAAGAATAAATGTAACAATAACTACAGTAAAAAAAGTAAAGTATAAATAAAATGTGCGTGTTTGTGTGTGTATTTGTCATTTATCTTTTGAGTCTTTGTCGCAGCCGTGCGCTAATATTTCTGCCCGTTCAATCCCCCAGTAACAAATAACAAAGCAGATTTGGAGAGATTGTGTTAAACAGAAGCCCTTACCACCTGCCAATGAACGCGTGACGACTTGTCGAGTATGTTATTTAAAACATGGAACTTAATGAACATCAAGTATCGGTTGGAGAGTCGGGGCACGAGTAAATTTAAACATAAACTTGCAGGCGAGCCCTTACCTACATATTTGAACAGCGCCAGTAGTTATTACGCGTGTTAAGTGTGTACCGTATATGTCGCGATATAGGTACGTACGTTTGTATATGTATGTAGTAGGTTTGTAACTAATTGGGGTGTAATCCATCCCGTTTCTGAAGTCATTGGAGGGTCAACGGCCCATCCCCTAATTTGTAACTTAACCCGAAGACGATATAAACTTTACCTATATCAAACGTTTGCTTAGTTTCGTTATGTTCACGCCTTGCTTGCTTTTGAGGGGGTAACAGAATCACTTGGAGCCAGTTGATTATACCAGACACCATTTTGATCAAAAAGATGAATATTATGTTTTTACTACTTTACTTAGATTTTGAAATGATGATGATGTAACATTTCTGGATGAGTTATAAGTTGGTTTTCGTGGAATAGATCTCGCCATATTTCCTGCAATTAAAGGGAGAACAACAGTAAATGGCAACTGTTTCAGAAATATATAAAACAAAAAAACATAAACAAACTCTCAAGCTACGCCAATGTGGGTATTTCCTATGTATAGTAAAAATATCTATCTATATTAAGTGTATCAGTCATTTAATACCCATAACACAAGCTCTGCTTAGCTTGGGTCTAGATGATGCTGTGTGGATTGTCCAGCAATATTTATATTTATATTATATATATTATTTATAATATATCATATTTAAATATTATATTAATGTGTGAAATTTCTTTGATAGGTTTTCAACTTTAACACGAAGACATAGGTTCATGTTTAATTGGAAAAATCTGACAGTTTGAGATAGTTTAATGTGCTGGCCTCTGTACCTACTCTAATATTAACAGGCTGGAGAGTTTACTTATGTTTTTTTGTTTGACCTTATCTCGTCGCATTTGAAAAAATATGTTCGCACTTGATAGCCCAATTCTTTTTTTTTTTTAAACTTTGCCCCACACTTGAAATTTCTCCTGTATCGTGGGTGCGTTTACACACATTCAAACTCACATACACAAACAGCCAGACCCGGAACAACTATTTGTAGGCCATACAAACCATACATCGAACCCACGACACGCAGCGCAGCAGTCAATCGCTCAGCCATTTTTTTTTTTTTTTTTTTAATACGTTGCCCCACACTAGGAATTCTTTTTTCATTGCGCCAACCGTGTCGTTTTTAGGAAGGTAATAGGCTACTTAGCACCATGCTACGAACGAGTAGAACCGTGGGTCACAGCTAGTTTAAAAACAATATACGTGAAAAATTTACAGACACCAGCATATCAAGCTATCCCATACTGTCAAACTTTCCCGATACAACATGAACCTATATATTCTTTTATACTAAAGTTAAACAAGCATCTATGCAGTTTGGCAGTTTGGGGTAGGTTGATATGCTGGCCTTTGTACTTACCTACCCACACGCAACATAGTAAAATATATTTAACTATGTCGCGTGAATAGCATGTGTCATGTAACCGCATGTTCCAGATTTAATCGGCGCGGTCTCATATCGTCCATAAACAAAACGTCCCGCTGAAACGACGACTCGTTAAACTTTTAAGCGACTCCTAACTTCCGCGCTATAATCGCGAGCACTTTTGTTACATACATCCGCATCGTTATGTAACTCTCTAATACAATTTGAAGGAATTCGCCGTTTTACATGAAAGCGGATGCCTCGTTGGGCTAGTGGTTGCAATCGCTACTGCTAAGCATGTGATCCTGGGTTTGATTCCCAGCTCAGGCAAAGAGTTGCTGGGGAGTTTGATGCGCCACTTCTTCTTCCAAGCAAAAACACAAGGAAGTGGTGAAGGGTGGGCGTTTTGGGGGACTGTCTTTTGTAAACGTTTTTTACGTTCAAAAAGTGCTGATTCTCAGCCTAATTTTAATAAATGAATTATAATTTGATTTGTTACTGGGTTTTTATATTTGGAATTTCTTAGTAGCAGCCCGGAGTCTGGATTTGTGCCCGTTTGAAGGCGATAGGCTCGCACTCTATTACATGGGACTTAAACATGATAGGCTAACTGTGGGTGTGCTGTATGTACCCCTCTACCTAAACTTTCAGGAAACATAGGCGTAATGTTATAATGTTATATCTTCTAATATATAAAATTCTCGTGTCACGGTGTTTGTTATTAAACTCCTCCGAAACGGCTCAACCGATTTGTATGAAATTTTGTGTGCATGTCGGTTAGGTCTGAGAATCGGCCAACATCTATTTTTCATACCCCCAATGATAAGGATGACCCACCCCTAAATATTGTTTATTTTTTATTTTTTGGCTTAAAATGGCAAAACAACGTTTGCCGGGTCAGCTAGTATGTCTATATGAACGCTGCAGCTGTCGAGATTTTTTCGGACCTATTTTTGAATTTTCATGTCATTCTTTTTATTACTCTTAGACTGGGATTACGGATTTTATGGAAAGCTTATTCCATAGAGAGAGACCTAACCACCACGGTCTCCCACGCAATAAGTACCTCAATCGTGCGTAATAAAAACGTTACATCATATTGTTTGTGATATACAATTGAAATGTACAATTGTACATCATAAGTCACTAAAAAGCCTTTGAAGGAAATTTCGATGTCCTGAGAGATTTCTGAAAAGACGTCATCATCTGTCTAGCCATATCCCAACTACGTTGGGTCGTCGGCTTCCAGTCTAACTGGGTGCAGCTGAATACCAGTATTTTGCGAAGAGCGACTGCCTATCTGACCTCCATAACACAGTTACTGGGCAACACGATACCCCATGGTTAGACTGGTATTTCTAAAAGACGTAAATTAAAAAATAAGATTGTGAATTAATCGTTCTCAGACCAAAATTCCAGGCAAAATAAATTGTTCGCAAATGTTTTCTTACCTGTTGTTCTTATCTAGACTACCAAAGTGGACTCAGCCGGGCAAAGGTCAGATGTCCAATCTTCCTAGCACTTAATTTATTTAATTACAATTCCAGGTAGGAGGTTCTTCGAAGCCTCCGGAATATAATTCAGCGTTAGTGAATAACTTTATTTATTATGTTTTGTATGTTAAGGAATTCGAAAATGAAGTTGGAATAAAACCCAGTGGATAGGGAGAATTATAAAAAAAAAACACAATATGGTGGGTACAAGTACATCTATCCTAATCAAAACACAGTATTGACATGCAAAACATATTTTTTTTAAGGTAGAGTAAACGACGGAAGTCATGATGGCCCACTGGTTTAGGCCTCGCCTCTTGTGCACGAGGTTGTGGGTTCAAACCTGGGCAAGTACCAATGTGAGTTTTTCAATTCATATGTACTTTCTAAGTTTATCTTGGACATCACTGACATCGGTGAAGGAAAACATCGTGAGGAAACCTGGACTTATATAATTAATATAAGTCTGAAATCGCCAACCCGTCTTGAGCAAGCGTGGTGATTAATGCTCATGCCTTCTCTGTATGAGAAGAGGCCTTTGCCCTGCAGTGGGACATTAATAGGCTGGTACATTACATTACAAACGACGGAAATTAAAAGACACACTTAATTTGTATTCGCATTACGTTACTCCTCACCATTTCGCATAGCACAATATACCGAATGATTACACATATTTTTCTTCCCATAATTACTGACGTCATTATACAATCCTGTAGGTATACAGTACGAGTATATATGTATGTACTTTCAAACAAATGCAAGTAGCTACTTCATCGGCCCAGCCTTTCCCGACTATGTTGGAGCCGGCTTCCAGTCTAACTGGATGCATCTATATACCAGTAAAAATACTGTTATACGGATGTTAGACGGCATATGGGCAGTCACTCCATCTAAAAAGATGGACTGCCCATTTGCCGTCTACAAACCAGTTATTGGGTAACAGAACCAATTCTGATTACCCGCAACGACTGTCAAAGATCTACGAGTGCCAAGGGTAACTGCTTAACGTGCTTTTCAAGGCACGGGGTGTAATGGATATCACCCATCCACTAACCGACGTCGGAAAGCGATTATTTAGCCACAAAAACCTAAATAAATACAAGTAAGAAATAAATATAAAAACCCTAAGCCAGGTGCATTAAGAGATAAGGTAAGGTTAAAGGTAACGGTGTTTGCCTTTTCAACGCAGAGTCAACGGAGCTCGTCGCTGGGCCCCTATTTACGTCCGCAAGGTTTAAAGAAACCTAATGCTGGACAATCCACTCAGCATCATCTAGCCCCAAGCAGAGCTTGTGTTATGGGTACTAGATGACTGATATACTTAATACAAGACATTACATACATAGATATTGTTTATTATACATAGCAAATACCCAGAACACCCGGAACAAACCTTTGTAGATCGTATAAACATTTGTCCCAAGGCGGGAATCGAACCCGCAACCTCATGCGTCGCAGGCGGACCTTCGCCCGCTGCGCCACATAGGTCGTCAAATGTATAATGTCGTAATTAATTATGCCGGAGGGTCTATGGAGGACCCTATGGAGGAATCCTACCAATGTGACTTTGTATGTTAACCTAGATTTTGGACATCGGTAAAGTATACCATCGTGAGTAAACCTGGACTGGAAGTACATAAAGATAAGTCTCTCAATTGCCAAGTCACCTTGAATAAGCGTAATTAGTGGTCGTGCCTTTTCTATATAAGAGACTTTTGCCCTACAGTGGGACAGTAACAAGCTGGGTGGCTACTCCGAAGTGAAAAGTCTGAAATATCGGTCAAATATTACAAACTTCATTCTATTCGTTTGGTTGTTTCGGATTCGACCGAACTTCATTTTGACGTTTGTTGTATGGTAAACCTTACTCTGACAGAGAAACTCCGACCGATAATTCGTGCTTGACAGGAGTTCCATCGTGAAAGGGGAATGCCCACCGTCCATAGACACTTCGGCCTCGAGTGCACACATTTTAAAGTGTATGGATAGGATAATATGCAATTTAAATAATGTACTGGTCAAGGAATTGGTTTAAAAAAAAGTCCGGGTTTTTCAGTTAAAGTCGTTTTCATTCTTCACAAACGATTTGTTTAAAAATCATTTTAATCTTATATTTTTATGATCTTATACATCATTAATTGTATCATATACTATTAGTACATCGTCGGAGTCCATTTAAAGCTTATTCGTTGGTTAAAATAACAAATTCGCAAGAAAATAAACAAAGCGATGCAAATGCAAACAAAGTCGATTTGTGATTTGACAGTCACTTGACAGCCGGCCGGCATAACTCAATGTTGCCACAGAAAAATTGATAGATCGATATCGATTATTTATTCGAATCCAATACAAAATTATAATCGCCACTCACCACAAAGACGTACATAGCTTCTTAAAGAGTCCCCTCTAAAAATCTATGTACATCTTTGTAAATATATTTTCTTTAAGATATTTTGCCTTCATTCTGCTGAACAGTTAAATAGTGATAGGTAATAAAAATGTGTAGTAGCGTTTTTGCTATGATCCTATACATTCATTATTATATCAACTATCAATTCACTTGTTCATTTAATATCAATAGTAAAAATAAAACAGTATTTATTTGAATAGATCGAATAATAAGCATTACGGATCTGATATTGTCAATAAAAAACCCATGAAAACAGAATCGATTATTTCGTGAATTAAATTGATAATTATTGGCAACACTGCTGATTTTATCCACAAAAGTGAATTATTTTCATTTATTTATCTTTTCATTACTTTTTATTTGTGCAAAACTGTTGCAATCTTGTTCGGATAAACGAATATTCTGTTAGATAAATAAAAATAACGATGTTTTTTTTACATAAATGTAAATTGTTGTGCCTTGAGGGCCAAAAACGGGCATCCCCCTTTATATCAAAATTCACGACAGCAAAATAGGTGTCTTTTGAGTATCGTATGTATCGAATTTAATTAATTTAGGTGGCCGATTAATTTAGGCACCTAATTCTATTACTAAAGTTAAAATTATCAAAATATATTTACAAACAAAAATCACATTTTCAAACTACGTAATTATATGACGGTCATATTCTGTTCTAAAATTCCCCCACAAATTTAATTTTATCCGTCGTGTTAGATTTAAATAAGAAACTAATACGGATACAAAGCTAATTAGAATAGGATAATAACAACTACATTCAAGTCCTTCCTTGAATGTAGTTGATGACTTAGAACATTCTTCTAACTTACTATTTAATACATGAGATCACTCGTCATGACACTGGTAGCAAGCACCACGGTGCTTAAATAGGGTCTCATCACCGACTGGACAGTTATCACGTGTAAAGTAAACAATTCATGCAGTTTAATTTTTTTTAGCTTTGTTATTGTTGACATCTCATAACTTAACTTAAACACTGTACAGTTCAGTCAGCAATTGACGATTATCGACCGAAATACGGTTATTTCTATAACGCTAGCCACAACTGTTATTTAGTTTCATTTAAGTAAGTAAGTAAGTTTTTCCTGAATTTTGCAATACTGCAAAACTCAAGTACCATTCGTTTGTTTACTTGTAATCATTTTGACCATAATTGGCAGAGGCAATCTGTATGTCGGCTTCAAATATGTTGTTTTTTTTTAAATATTACATTGTTTTTAAGAATAAAACTGGATTAAAAGCATACTTCAATTTCCTTTTTATTAAAAATAATATAACTATGTAATTCAATAGCTTTACATTATATCAAAATTAATATTAAAGACTAATATGACTTTTTTTTTTGCCACTCGCAGTTCAGCACTAGACGGCTGTTTACTGCTCAACCGGACGAACCTGTGGTGACTTTACAATGAAGGCCCCCAGCCAGGGCACTGATATAACATATCGAAAAAAACGTTAAAATCTAGCACTCTTCCGAATATTAACTATGGTGCCGATGGAACATATCCAATCCGAATTTTAATCGTAGTAGGACAACAATGCCAACTTCGGTTGGTCCCGAACATTCGGATAGTCACTTCAGAGTAGATACCCTGGTATTATAATTATTTTAAACAATTATAGGACTTGAAAGTATGTTTTAATTTGACCAAGTTGGAAATGCTGCAATATGTCAGCGTATCATCATTACATAATGTCTCACTCTCAAGCTCTTATAACTTTCACACGATTTATGACACAAACTTTTGATGCAATCGATCGGAAAAAGTGTACTCATTAAAGAAAAACAACAAAACTTGTGGCCAAGAGCGAAGAATTAAATACAAAAGTCACGAACAAGAAAAGTACCTAGTAAAATTTTAGATGGTAACAAAGTTATTGATAAGAACCTTGAAAGTTAGGATCGTCAACTTAAAAAAGTTGATATCAAATAGAATCATCATTCTCCTGCCCTTATACCAGTTTATTTGGGGTCGGCGCAGCAAGCCTTCTTCTTCCATACATCTCTATTTCCCGTTACCTCAAAATCACCTCCTTTCTAACCATATTATCTTTCACACAATCCATCCATATTTTATTTGGTCTCCCTCTACTCTTGTAACCCTGCACATTCGTACTCAAAAGTTTCCTTACAACATGGTCCTCATTCCTTCGCACCACATGCCCATACCATGATTACCTAATATCAAATAGAAGATGAACATTAATTGGAAAAACCCTAGACAGCCTTAGCAATATAAGTTTCCCAGAATCGTTCTCACAGACAAAGTTAGTGAACTATTTCAATGAAACGAGCAATCAAGCTTCACGGATCTGAAAATAATTATTTATTCAAAACAGTCAAATAACAACCAACCAACCACAAAATACTTGCTAGCTTAATAGTATGACGAAGAATATTTTATGATGATTTTTATGTCTGGCCGTAATAACGGCAGATTAGTTTTAGAAAAAGTTGAGTAGAGCTTCGTCTTTATGACACATAACTGTGTCTCTTTCTCTTTCTAAAGCTTGTTAAAGGACTAGGTATGTATTTAACACACTGTAGATACCCTATACAATGTTAGGGATGACTAAGTATCCATAACAGAGCTTTAAGCTTATACCTAAAAAATCCAAACAAAAAAAATCCTTGACAGTGCAGAGTCAAATAAATACCCACCATTGCAATTAAGAAGACCATTTATTCATTCATTGATTCGTTCACTCATTTGAG
This sequence comes from Phlogophora meticulosa, assembly GCA_905147745.2. Taxonomy (NCBI): domain Eukaryota; kingdom Metazoa; phylum Arthropoda; class Insecta; order Lepidoptera; family Noctuidae; genus Phlogophora; species Phlogophora meticulosa. The sequence continues at coordinate 11,291,277 of LR990520.1, read as the reverse complement.
GTGTGTGTGCTGTGGCCTGATGTCCCACAAAGTCTAGTCGTTAACGGGCACCACAACATTTTAGTCCACAATTAAACATTATTACTGACCATCACAGTAAAATAACAGTCTCTTTAACTCGGTCACTAAATCGTGGTACTGGTCTTTCACACAGCACTGTGTCATCCTATTTTCTTTCGTTTTCGGGGGGAAACTTTCAAAAGGCGCAAGGGCTTTGGGTAGTGTGGGATTCGTACCTCACTACTAAAACCACCCTGAGGTCACCATCAGCACGCGGAAGGAGGCACCGTGTCCTTTTATAAGACCACCCGGTGCCCCCTCTGTGCAACGCATGTCAGGACACATCCCTTTGACGGCACTGTACCTTCTTACACACGTTTTTGGTAGTACAAGGGCTGTAACATTTAAAAGCGTTGTGACAGGGCGTCGCGGCGTCGCTACAATCGGCGACGTCACCAGAAAAGTTTCTGTGACCGAAGTATTTGTGTTGCGATGACGCACAGCTTTTATGCAAGAATATCGGCACTAAACAGCTTAGTTTGCATCCAGCGGGATGTTATTGTGTGAACTCTGCCTTTATACTGCAAAAAACGTGCAGCAGGTATAACGCCATGTGAACGTAGTCTTACGCCGCCGTTTCCAACTTTTATGAGCCTTCAAACGTATCCCGGAAGCACCTACAAATGTTTTCGTCTTGTATTCCTGAAGGAAGCGAGTGCGGCGAGTTTACTTTCTTAATATCAACAAGCACTCCCGCTGTTTTAACTAAAGAGATATTTCCAAATTGAACGTGTAAGCAAGCAAATGTTCGTGTTGTTGAGATTTATTTATAACAATAGTTTACTCATGTAACCTTGAGATGACGGCAAATAGAGATGTATGGAAGAAGAAAACATGCTGCGCCGACCCCAAATAAATTGGGATAAGGGCAGGAGGATGATATATAAATAAATAAATAATAAATAAAGGCTCCTAACTACCAGAGAGAAATTCCAGCTAGACAAACCTTACAACAGTTTTCCCGACCCGAGAATCAAACCCAGGACCTCATGTTCAAACCCGCTACCATAGATATCCGTGCCCGCCACATTATTCCCAACCACTGCAACTCCTGAAAGCCAGAATCAGACAAAAAGTTGAGACCACCCGAAAAGCGTCGAGTCAGTAATGCTTGACGAGTCCCGGAGAATTGTTTCATTTATTTTGGATCCTGCAACGAAATTAATCAGAAAAGATCAGCGGTGGAGTTGGAAAAATACATAATTTCCATATCTTCTCTCCATATCAAGCAGGAGACAGGACAGAGCTAGGTCAATAGGCACAAAGGGACGTTTACAACTGGGTTAAGCCCAGTTGCCAACAGCACCACGAATTAAAATCATGCTCAGTAGGTATTGGTCTAGTGGTCTAGACCACTAGCCCAACAAAGCAGTATGTAAGTAAGTAGGTACTGTGTCTTTTAAATGGTTTCGGAAACAGGCAATAAGGCATACCAGACACGTGTGAACCCTATGCTATGAATATTTCTAACAGATTATTATAATATCGAAAATAAATAAGTACGAATAATGGAGTCAAATAAATCTTTATAATCTTTTTATAGTCCCATAATTCAGCTAATAACATTTTTATGTGAGTCATATTATATCTGGGGATGACTTGTATGTAATTCTAAGGCGGTTGACAAAGGCGATGTCAAAATAACCCGCAGGCTGTACGGATATTGATGAGGGAGGACCACTCACTGGCGACTGGTCACCACTGTGAATAGAATACCGTCCGTATATATTTTATTTTTAATAATATAATATTGACAGATATCGGTTTTTGGTATTATTATTTTTTATTTACATCTTCATCGTGTGAAAGGAGCTCGTGGCTAAATAAAAACGGCCACACCGTTTGATCGAAGGTTATGCTACGCTTTCCGAGGTCACTCTGTGAATGGGTGACTGTTTGTAACATATAGAGTCTCCTCCATGCCTTGGAAAGCACCTTAAGCCGTTGGTTCTGGCTGTAATTTGTAAATTTTTGACAGTCGTTACGGGTAGTTACAAGTCCGAAAGTCTGACCACCAGTCTTACCAAGAGAGATCGTGTTGCCCAGTGACTGGATTGTGGAGGTCAGATAGACAGTCACTCCATGTAAAATACTGGTATTTACCTGCATCCAGTTAGACTAGAAGTCGACCCCAACTTAGTTGGGAAAAGGCTAGGCAGATGTTGAGTGTGTAATTTGGAAGTCGTAGCTGCTCTATTATTTCGTTTGAAGTTGTTGCCGACGATGCCACCTGAAAATAAATCTTGCTTGTGGAGGTGCACCCGACCGCACGCCATTGGTAACACTTTGAGCTTGATCTGGCTTAGTATCTGCTTATACTAGTTTTGTAACAACTAACTAAAATTAACACAAGGCGTACATAATATGTTTTTTTTCCTGTCTCATTAATCATTCAGTTCTTCCCACTAAGACACGACCAAACAGAATATAAATACAAAGCTACTTGGGCAAAAATCATAATATAAATCTAGAATAAGTTTGAGAGAAGTCCTGTAACTTCTTAACGATAACATTCTTATAAAAACTTGGAGTTTCAAGTAGAATGGTTCGAGCAAGTTTTACTTTTGTTACTCCACTCAAATCTTTTGTGACTATTTTTATATGAAATGCTTAAAGATTAACCGATGTGGCGTGGCGTGCGAAGGTCCGCCTGCGACGCAGGACGTTGCGGGTTCGATTCCCGCCCTGGGACAAATGTTTGTACCATCCACAAAGATTTGTTCCGGGTGTTCGGAGTATTTGCTATGTATAATAAAAAATATCTATCTATGTAATGTATTGTATTAAGTATATCAGTCATCTAGTACCCATAACACAAGCTCTGCTTAGCTTGGGGCTAGATGATGCTCCGTGGATTGTCCAGCATTATTTATTTCTTTATTTTATTTAATGAAGAGAGTGCCCTTTTTTATTACAACCACTGTACACGGTGACTCCACGTAGTGACATAACTGGCATGTTGCTAGTTTAATTAATCCAGTTTACGTTTCTTCTTAGACACTTGCTTTGGCACCGCTAAGAGAGTGTAGTAAAAATTATTAATACAGTTTAAGTGGATGTGTTTTCGTTTAGTCGTCAGGCTCGAAAAATCCTTTCCTCCTAGGATCCTTTGTTATCCGGGTTGAACGGCAGTAGGTACTTGGGTGACTTTTTATAAAAGGCGTATACCTACAAAGTGCTCGAAACGGCTGCTCTGTTTTTTACTGTAAAGAATTTCAGTCATGTTACACCAAAAAAATCGACTGTGCACAGAATTTCACTGCTATTTTGTAGTTTTCAACTGCAACAACTGCACACTGCTGCCCTGTCTGCTGTTTGTGTGGAACTTTTTACTGAGCCCTTGTACCATGCAAGCCGACATTCATATCGATGTTTAGAGTAATGTTTGATATCGATGTTGACATTCTGTACATAACTATGTAATAATTCAAATCGTCCTGTCCGGTTTATTTTGGCCATCGCGGCCGGATCATGATCGTGTAACAGTGTGGAGAGGTGTCCTCCTGATGGTGTCATGTTCCCGCACGGCCGCGCCGCTGTCCGGCTGACACGACAAATTGCCGGCTAGTAATTGGCGGCCGCCTGTCGCGATGTAAAGCCGCTGAATTGGGCTATATTACTTTTATAGTGAAAAATTGCACGTGCTTCACATCCAGCCTATTGTGGTGTGTCGTTATTACTGAAAAGCGTTTTAAATTTTTCCCAGAGTGACGGCAAATGGTACGCACGCAGTGCATGTAATTGTGTACATATTTTGTTGAACATTTCGCGAGCAGTTTTTGGGAACACTTTGTAAAATTAAAAATAAACAGAGCACATGCTGTATTTTAGCGAAATGAAACAACAGTAGAACTGAAAATTCGGTACATACCTAATATTTTTCCTAAAGTACGAAGGATGAAATCTAAATTAAAATTACAGTCAGTCAACATAGGCACTAAGTCTGATTAACATTCATATTTACTTCCACTGGCACATACCGAACACATCTAATTAAAAAACCGAGTAGGTGCACGCCACAGAGTAAACAAAATTTACTCCAGCAAAATGTTTGAGAGTGTCTGACATGTTTAACCTAGATCGTACGTACGTTTTATTTACCTCGCACAAATCTGGGAAAAGACGACGCTAAGAAATTGAAACCACATTGAAAATCTGCAGCAAGCATCTGCGCTCCAAGTGTTTCGGCCATATTATGTAGAAGTGAGCGGAATAAGCCGTACTTTGTTACAAATCCGGGACTTGGGTTGGATTTGCCGGTGTCCGTTTTGTGCTTGTTATTCCAACGCTGCCAGACCGGGCGCAAGCTTAAGTGTAGCTCATACACTGGAGAGAAACTCTCTCCCTACTGAATGAACCAAATCGAGTTCGAAGGGATATAATATTTTGTATGCTTAAATAGATCCCCCCTCCTTCCGAACCTTTGAATCCGGGCCTATTGAAACATATTTTCTTAAATCATTTTACCTACGAAAAAAATCAAAGATATCGCCAAAAGCAAACGCTGTTTCGAGATCCGATTTCCTTATCATGCCTGAACACTGGTCCTTGCCTAAAGACGGAAATCGGATCTCATCTTTTGGATATTGTAAGAAACGATTATGGAACTGTTACGGACGAATAGACAGCACTCTCCATGTCAACAGGACGCTGATGCTGTTGACTCCATAAATGAAAACTTAGAAAAAAACGTACTTCCGCTTAACTAGACGTGATCAGGCGTTAGGCTCTCCGTATAAACTAAACTTGATCTTGATTTGCAGTCCAGGTCCAAGAGATCAAACTGTAACACAGCATTAAAAAGACAAATTTTATAATTTAGAAACGGGATTCCTACCTTTATACACCTTTGACTAGCTTCTTATCCGTTTCAAAGCAATTCCTTGAAACAATGCTGGAGATACTATAGCTTTTGTCTTAACGACGTTGTGCACACATCGTTCTCGGAAGTTCTCAGCTACATCAAAGTGAAATGCAATCCTTGTGGAGGGAAGGTGGATCTGACGGGTGCAAGATTAAGGAGGAAGAAACATTACCTCTTACATTGTCGAGATAAGGAGCTTAAATAGCTAGTGAGCTCGCACACTCGACGAAAACTATGACTAATCAAGTCAAGCGAGGTCTGTTGTTCCGGTATTAGAAAAAAACCTTCTAAAACTTTAGTATAGTAAAGTGCATTTCTCTGTAAAATAAAAATTCACAATCATCCAAGTAAATTATATGCCAACTCAACAAAATAGTTTATAAAAAATATCTTAATTTTATTGCGCAAAATTTTCAGTAGTTTCCTGAAAACGAAACCGTTGAAAAAGGAAACTCGCTGACTTAGTCACTCAAGGGAAAAAATAAAACGAGGAGCCGGCCTTAACGACCGTCAGGGGATGTCATTAGCTGATGTCCACTGCCGCATGATTCGAATTAGACTCATCTCGAATGTAAGTGGGGGTATCTTCAGCACGACTGCGTGGGTCACTGACTTAGGTATGCTCAACTGTCTATAATGGCATTTTTATGGAAGGGCTATTGCTGGAGGCGTGTTTGTTTTTTTTTATATCAATGGTGAACCTCCTGAAGGTAACTCATTGCCGCCGCCTCTACACCTTTTGCAAATCTCACCGATACTATGGGCATCATAGGAGCGTTGCCGCTTCTAGAGACAATGCCTGTGCCTGAAATCATTTGTGCTTGGTGCAAAAAATAGCGGGGCACTTAGTTATGTATTTTCGTGAAATCATGACAAGTGCAAGAGAGGCCTATGTCCACTCTGTCCAGCAGTTGACTGCATAGGTTAAGTTTATTGATTGGATCCGTCTGTTAAGAGACACATTTGACTGCCAACCAGAACCAACTCAGAACACAATCACAATGATGCAACAAATAATGTTATATTCGTCGGCATTATTTTGATACCAAGACCAAAAAATGTTCGACTAGGTACTACATTCGTGAATTTGAAAGTGTATCTACCCACTACAAATTCCAAAAAAATACATTCGTTTCTAGACTAAATTATGTCTATAATTGAATAAATACCTCTGGACGCCATGAGAACTTATTCACCTAACAGACTAACATATTCATTAATGCACGGTATTCGCTCTGTGCAAAAAGAAAGTTAGAGAGGTATCAATCCATTACGGTCCGTCTTTTTACTGCGGTTCTACATCAGGAATTCATTACCTTCCACAACCTAAAGTTTTTCATGCCCGCACACTATGAAAGAACAAATTATATTGTTAGAGTATTCTTATCACGGACAGCAATTTATTACAGAAGTATTTGGCTCAATTCCAATTGCGGCAGCCCTTGCAAACTTTTAATTGGCTACTCTAACAAACAATTACTGAGAGGGTGTAACTCTGTCATTGCACTTTTACAAATAAAAAAAACATCTAAATTGAAGAGCGGGACAAAAATATAGGGACAAAGGCGTCTAGGTTGTATCTAGAAAAAAGAAAACAGCATATTACCGTAGGCCTCTATCTTATTTTATTTATTGAGACTTTAAGCCTTTTGGATACTGAAACTGAACAGAATGATAAACATCAGACTCTCTTAGATATTTACTTTACAAAATTAGACACCAAAACAGGGGTGTGAAAGCTTTTCACAAAGTAAGAAATTCCATAGAAACGGAGGTAAGCTGCTGCACATTAATTATACTAACATACATACTTACTAATTCGTGGGAAGGTGTCGGCTATCTATGAATGGTTCACACATCTCAACAACTGAAAACCATTTTTATTTTAGTTCTGTACTTCAAAAGGAAAAAGCGGAACCCTAATACTCTTTTAGGGTCACTTTGTTGTTCATCTGTCCATCTATCTGTCAAGGCCTTTATTCTCAGTAACGCAGGAAAGTATCAAGTTAAAATTAATACCAAATACGTAGGGTTATGGTATCTTTGATTTCTAGAATAATCAAGCTTCTAAGTCAACGCAATAAAAATTACGGCCGCGACGTATTCTGATATTCTCAAACAAATTAAAACCCATAGAGTAGGGACTTTCCTTTGACCTACAATCATGAAAATTGGCAAGAAGCGAGATCTCACAGCACAAGTAAAGGAAAACGTCAGAATATCGTATTATGTAGTTTTATATGTAGTTCTATCACATAGTTTTTTTACGATTACAAAGCCTCATTTGCAGTGAACTGACCGTGACATACATATATCGGTGTGTACATTTTTTGATATACCCTTTGTGTGCGTGTTCGATTCGCACTAGGGCCGGTTTTTTTTTAAATAGGTAGCTTGATGTGCTGGCCTCTGTACTCAAATATACGAATCTGCAGAAACTTCTACAATTTATTGTTTTACTTACTTCACGTAAGCAAAATATTCCTAGGTAGGTACGAGTATGTCGCGTATGGAAGAGGAATGTTCCATACTGTAATAAAGTGCATGGAACATCCATTCCGCATAAGTCACGTAAGGCAAATAACGTATTGGGTTTAGATAGGTACGTAATAGTGCAAAATAGCCCATTACATTAGCGCACTTTCAACTCACACGGGAGAATAGATAGCCCGTTCCGGAGTTAAATCCGCCTTCCCCTTTTTAGACGGAGAGTAATTCATTTCACGCCGAATTAATTACCTTTCTGTAAGTTTTGCTTAGACTATTACTTTTTTACTTTAGGGAACTTATTTGTTATAAGGAATGTACTCGTAAATACAAGTAGGTACTGTAGACCGGGGTATTTTAGTGTTATAAAATAATAGCGTTTCGCTGATTTAATTGTATTTATTAACTTTATCCAATAAATTTACAATCAAGAATCTTCTCTTAGATGGGCGACATATTTCATCTTCTAAACTATTCTCATCTTTCTTAAGTGGTTGAAACCAGGCTGGTAGAACCTTGGGCAATACAATAAGGGCTATTATTTAATTGAAACTCTTCAATACCTACCAATGTAGGTATTTCGTTATATTCAGAGAACAGTAAAAACTGTGCTGTGGTTAAATTTATATATAGTACCTACATACCAACCAACCCATTTCTAGCGTACTGCGTACCTGAACGGTCAAATCGGTTGGTGGCCACTAAGTATTCAATTTACTGTACCAATATTACAAGTCATGTTCAATTTGTACCTTTGCACACAATATCTATCACGTAAGGTAAGCGCCAGTTTAATTGCAATCTTCCGAGGAACAAGCCCGTCTCCAGGTTGGTATTGAAAAAAAAAACAAATGAAAGAACCCTATGATACTGGCCAAAATTTGAGATCAAACCCAGGCCCCATGCTCTGCGATCGCACTAGCAGGCACTAGACCAGAAGGCTGCGTTTCCATTGAGGCGGAGCTGTGCGGAGCTGAGTTTATGGTGCGTGCATTAACCAATCGCATTTCTCGAAATCTCCGCTCCGCTTCAGTGTAGACATTGTGGTTGGTTAACTCATGCACCGCTAAGCTCCGCTCCGCTTCAGTGTAGACATTGTGGTTGGTTAACTCATGCACCGCTAAGCTCCGCTCCGCACAGCTCCGCCTCAGTGGAAACGCAGCCGAATAGAGGCTGTTAACCGTCCTAATAAATCCAGGTTTAAAGAACCATCTTAAATAAGAGGTATAGGTAGATAACACAATCGTGTTATCTATCCTACCTTTTATTACCTTGTAGATCGGCCATTGGCTGCATAAGTGACATTTTGAGTTTTGGGTCATCCAATCCGGGCTTAATAATTTAAAGTTCACTGCCCGATAAGAATCTAATCATTATACCCGTGTGCGCATCGTAACTTGCACTACTTAAATACTTAAAACTTTGCACCTGTGCTAATGATGGATATATAATTAGGTTGATGTAGCATATTGGAACTTTTTACCATAGTTCCAAAGTTCATTCATGCGACGACAGACGAAGTTGTACATGCAGCGACATCTAGTAGTAACAATTTGATTTATAATTATTTTAAACGGCTGACCCTCCGTATTGTAGTCATTTAACAATGTCGTAGTTACACAATTGATACGACTATATTTTAATGGAATTCAAATGCTTGATGTAAACAAAATTTATTTCAATAAGAGACATCTGTCGTAGATGGTCTAAATTACTAAGCAGCTGGACTCGAGACGGGATAGGTGGTGTCATCAAAACTCTACCCGTAGTTCCAAAAAGTACCGTTATTTCGTAATTTTGAATACCCCACAATTAAACAAGATGAATATGAAAATGTTGAATTAAATAATGTTTACCAATTTTGGATGCGAGTCCAGGTTAAATCGTCAAACTTTTGGAAACACGTGTTGCCCGCGCGCGCACATGCCACCGCGCCTTCCCGGCCGGCTAGCCTCGCCAGCCTGTCGCTCGTTGATTACGTAACGACAGTAGGTACTATGTAGGTATCATAAAATTACTTAACAGCTTGTTATTACGCCCAGTTACATAACCACGACCTCGACTCATTTATTTTACGTAACGATGAATTAAAACGTATCTAGCCTGAGAATGAGTAGGTGGAACACATTGTTAAAGAAACCAAAGAATACTTCACATGTATATTTAATATGGGTTTATAATAATTTATGAAAAAAGTTAGGTATAAGACAAATTTTGGTATAAGAGTTGGTATCGAAGTTCTAGGTACAACCTAGAAATTTAATAGGACTACAAATACATTAAGTAGAGTAGAAATATAAGATAAGGACTTAACATTAATGGTCAGCTTATGTATAACCTGAGTTACAGTATTACAATAACATTTAAATTAACTAAGTCACTTCTAAGTTGATGACTTCAGTGTCATTGATGTCTTCAGCTGGGGTGGCCACATTGCCCTTAAACTTCTTAGCTTGAGTACCCTCAGTATCATTTGATGCTTCGTCTTTAGACAGCTCATTCAAATTGTATTTCTTATATGTAAAGTAATTGTCCACAATGCTTAACAAGCAAATACCCTTTATAATTTCCACTATTATACAGAGTGCAGGATTTTTCAAATCAGCTTTGTTGTTTGCATTCTTCAGGACAACCATCTCCGCCAGCTCCTTGATGATTAAGTCTCTGCAGACGCTGCTGTTGAAGCGTTTGTTGAAGATGATGGCAAATGAAGATGACTGTTTCAAGAAATACTTATCGAACAGCTTACCAGCACACTCCATTATGTCTGGTAGGTTGGCTTTGCAGGTTGCCATTATTGGCAGCAGACGTAACACATGCCGTGTCTTTGAAAGTCTTGTGGTAACCAAATCTTTGATTATGGCTGTGGTCAGCTCTTCTGGACTAGGTAAATTTGTTTTGACAAAAATGCAGTTAGTTGCACCTGTTTCCACCACCTGGAATCTTTTATGCCTTAAGGATTTCTGAGAATCTTTTTTCAAGGAATCCACTTCGCGCCTCAGCATGTCTCCGATGTCGGTCTCATCCTCGGACTCACTGTCTGACCTGTCTTCCGGCGCGGCGGATTCCAGGACTGCCGGCTGTGGCTCCAGCCCGAGGTCCGGATACAGCTTCCCAGCATACTCGTTCAGCAGATTGTAAACTTCCTTGACGCAGTCTTTTTCTCTGAAGTTACACGTGCAGAAGAAGCCCCTGAAGCCGGGTTCCAAGAAATATTGGTTTCTGCGTTTACGAAAGTAAAACTTTTTCTTCTTCCGAGTATCGCCCATAGTGTAGACTGATAAGCACAAAGTGCAGTTACAATATGGTTATGATGGCGGACTGTGATGATATAACGAAATATTATGTGTTACGTATTGAGTCGAATTATGATTAAGAATTCAATAACACAACAGCATCAACATCCGTAGCGTAATGTCACTAAAGTGTCAGCGAAATGTCAAATGGAAATAAATAGTGTCGCTATTATGAATGCAAAAACTATTTAGTATTTGTACCTCTAAAGAAATCGACTAAAACCCAAAAGCCTTTAACCGTTGTATCACTGCAGGACAATGGCCTCTCTTTTCCTTAAGCCTTTAGTCAAAAGCCCTACAGAGAAGCTTGAGGGGCAATCTGTTACAAAGATTAATAAAACTTCAATGCCTCAAAATTTTAATATATTGATACTTTTTATTTTATATTTTGAAATGATCTACGTTAGTGTAAAAAGGTACCATAAAACGAGGTTAAATCGATTAATTTTGAAATGAAATCCCATGTATCTTTTAAGGTTGCTAAGTTGGAAAAGTAAAACGGTTGAAGACTCTTTAAATGATAACTAATTAACGATTCTTTAATAAAATAATATTAATAGTTCCAGGGGAAAAAAAAAACTTATTAATTTAATTGAGATTAAAAATTGAAAATAGAGATGTATGGAAGAAGAAAACATGCTGCGCCGACCCCAAATAAATTGGGATAAGGGCAGGAGGATGATGAAAAGATTGAAAATGAGGCTTCTATGATAACATTTAATCAGTTCATTGCCGTTTAGTCACCCCTATCTAAAATGCCTTTTCGACCAACATTCAGGGTAAATTTTACAATGAATTTCGTCTACTAAACTTAGAACTAACTCTAATAGCTAACTCATTGGAAAAATATAGCCTAACGACTTGAGTTTCGAATAGACGAATAAATGATCGAGTGCGTTTTACGGGTGAATTGGACAAAATGCCCTAAGGATTCCTGAACAATTATCAAAATCGCCCCACTTCTCAAAGTAACCTCGTTTTACCTACCTAAATTCATCTAAGATTAGACCCCGAGGAAGAGATTATTCTGGACCTAGGTATACGATAAGTTTCACATAAGTATTTTTTTTTTTACTTTTCACTTTTTGTCAAAGCTGGTTTTTAAAGTTTTTTTAATAATGTAATTTACTATTTATTCGTGATTTATCCTTAAGGGTATCAGTAGCCTTACAGTTTTTAAGAATTGTGTAGGTATATAAAAAGACATTTAGAATTTTTTCGAAGAACCTCGACTATACTATAAAATTAATATGAATCGGACTAGCTTATTTATGACTGAGGGACCGGACAGTAAAAGTACGAAAAAGTTTTGATACATGATTTAACAGAAAAAAATACGATGTGAGAAAGAATTATGAATACCATAAAAAAGGGATTGTAAAAAAGATTTAGAAGTGGTGGAGTCGTCACGGGTGTGACGCGCGTCCTTGGCGCGCGAAACTCATATGTATTGTAAAACTATGGCGGTCATACAGATAACTTAAACTGTATGAGGCGTCCTCTTTTCTATTTTACCACTTGGTAGCCAATTGATTTTAAATCAGTTATAAATAAAGCCATTTTTAGTTATTACATAATTTATTTTCTTCTTTTCCATGTTTTTATTTACGTTTGCCTATCTTTTTACTTACTGTACCTAGAGCACTACTAAAACATTCCTGTGAACAACATGAGATGTAAATATGAATAGTAAATATAAATATATGCAAATACTGTGGTATTTAGGATTCTTTAAAAATTTCGACTTTGCCTCTGTCACCTCTTATCTAGACAAGAGTCAAGAGCGAAAAAATCAAATTAAAAAAAAGTTTTCTTAAAAAATGTAACCTCTTTGTTCTACAATGACTCTGGATCTCGGCATTCCGGAGACTATTATCCGTTACATGGTCGTTGCAGCTGAATCCCAAGGTGGATTTCGGCTTTGTCTCAGGGATACATACAATTAAAATAATATAATTGCGAATAATATATTTTATTTACACTAAATCCATTTTATAAAAAAAATAGTACTTATTCCCTATGTACACTGTACAGCTGCAATACAATACTAAAATTACTTTAGCACCTTATTTGAATATCCTTACATATTTTATACTAGAATAACAGTAAACATTAAAATACTAATAAAATACTTTTTGTAGACGTTTTGCAATGTCTTAAGTGCATTGTCCGAATTGTTCTCATTCGAAGTCAAACATGTTAATTCAGTTATTATCTGAATTTACAATATTTCGGCTTCATTATCGTAGGCAGATTGGCGACGACCGGCTTGTTTCGTTTTGGGCACACTGTGATACTGGAAAAAGAAAACCATTAAATTAATTTATAGGGATCGAACAATTAATATTCTTCACATCGAGTTGTTTCCGTATACTTGCATACAACTTTAAAGTAATGTGGACTATAGGTCTGAAAAGGCGGCTTGCAAACTATGCGTGATGGTATACAGTGCTCAGGTGGTGTGTTTATTTAGGTGTTGTAATAGGATACAAATCAAATAGAAACTTACTCAGTATTATATTCAATCGATGACAACTTCATATACTCGACATAAATGCTGGGACTCTTTAACAGCCTCCAAGTCATGGGGTTGAACAAATTCGTCTCATACTTCCACTCGACGATTACGAAAATAGGCGGATGACCGGTATCCTTCACTGCCACCATTTTAGTCTCTAACACACCTGGTTTGTAGAACTTCCTGTAATAGAAAAGGAACATGAAAATAGTAGCAGTGGTGAAGGGTGGGCGTTTTGGGGGACTGTCTTATGTAAACGTTTTTGACGTTCAAAAAGTGCTGATTCTCAGCCTAATTTGAATAAAGGAATTTTGATTTTGATTTTTGAGTAGTTAATCATATATTATGTTACATAGCAGGAATAATTAAAATACCGAGTGTGGCATATTGTATAGTACGAGTGGTTTAATGCCTAGTGATGGCGGTTTCATAGATTACCTAATCTAAACTCATGGATTTTCATCAAAAACACAATAAAAAATATCGTAAATATAAATAAATAAATAATGCTGGACAATCCACACAGCATCATCTAGCCCCAAGCTAAGCAGAGCTTGAGTTATAGGTACTAGAAGACTGATATACTTAATACAAAACATTACATGTATATATATTTTTATTATACATAGCAAGTACCCAGAACACCCGGAACAAGTCTTTGTATATCGTACAAACATGAGTCCGAGGGCGGGAATCGAACCCGCAACCTCCTACGTCGCAGGCGGACCTTCGTCCGCCGCGCCACATCGATCGTCATATGACCTATATCTAGAGTAATAAATAGTATATTAGTTTACATAGAAACTCTTCAGGTTTATTAAAATAGAACTGAAGTGTTATTTGTACTTGAACGCGCTAGCATTTGGAGGTAACTACCATTCGAATATAAAAAGTTGATTTTGAGTTTGATAACTCAATTCTTGGGTAAGGTTTTTGCAGGCTGTTTTGAATATACCGTAACAAAAGCGAGTTTTTTTTTTAATTTTACGCTAACACAGTTTTTCACTAGCTTTCATTTTAATTGTACTCAACAATCAATTACTATGTTCACTACTACTCATATTTACAACGTATTCTTTTTCGGAACATGACTGACGCAGTTCATGAAATAAAAAAATGACCTACTGCCATTATGCTTATATTGTTTTCATTGTAAGATAAAAAAAAAAAACAAGTCTCATGATTAAATTGTTTCTTAAATATAAACATTATGATTATCAACTTTATCTCAAAAATCAAATGACCCGAATCGCACGATATGAAATTACATAAATGCGGGAATACCGACTACTATGTTTATTCTTTACCGACAATATCAACCCGCTGCTGCGTATACTTTGCATCGGTAATACAATTATTATTTTTCTCAAATATGCACCAACATACACGACATTTACGTGTAATAGTATCATTTTAAACTAATAATCTAAACTTATTTGACATTGACAGGCCTTTATAGCAGTAATGGCTATTTTCATAATTGAAGACGTGATACCACAGATGGGCGGATGGCTGTAACATACAGGGAAGTCGTTTTAGATTTATTACAGATCCAAACCACCCCCTATTATAGAGGTTTAGTTACCGTCTGAGGTTTTAGGCCAATCGGTTGACATCAATTAATCATCAACTATGGAAGCTGACTGCTTTATCTACTTACTATTTTCTACCATCCAGTCTGATGGAATAACAGTTTACTCGAATTTCGCTAAAAAGTGATGATTAAGATTTCCAACTTACTGTTCATCTTCCAAAAACATATGCTCGCTCTTATTGTTGTTTCTGTCGACTAGTGTCATGGACAGCCTCCCTGATTCTGGTCCGTGAGTTATGCTTGCTGTTGTGTTCGCCACTTTCAGTACCACTTCATAATGTACTCCTGTAAAATTTAATAGGTGAATTATTAGTACAACAGAAGAAAGTAATATCATAAAGAGAACGTGAAGGAATACTGAATGGTCCAGGACATCAACTGTTGAAGGACATCACACAGTTCAAGGAAAAGTTCGGTAAAGGAACTGAGAATCCACAAACAAGATATTTAATTTTGAGTTTTCCTTAAACTTAACATGATAGTCAGTGTTTTCATTGTCATAAAACAGCCAGCTCTATTGAAATACGTAATCAAAAAATTACTTACTACAATAAGGCTTAGAATTGCCTGTCAGAGCATAGAGCGCTATATTGGAGTTGGTATCAACGAGACCGCCCACTTGTAGCCGATTGTAGATATTGAACGAGTGGTAGCCCATCGGTATACAATAATGATGCTTATCACAGCTTGGACAGTTCCCAGCTACGAAAGCCTGAAAGAAAATAAAAATGAGATGATGATAAGACTAAGTTAAAATAGGAAAAATAATAATAATATTGGAACGTTATTGACCAAGTTTATTTAGCTTTATAAGCAAGTAAAATAATATCATATCTGCATTCCCAGAAATGATAGATGCGACTTATTAGTACACCTACATATCGCCAGTTATATTTTCGGGTTCAAACCTATTTTTTGCAACTAGGTCTTATCACAATGAATATTTTTATTGCACCATTTAATTAATGATGTATGAAGTGATATCCGGTTTACTCAAAAAAAATGTGACGTCAAATAACAACGTGACATAACTACGTTTTTTTTCTTTTGTTGTGATAACACTTGATTAAGGCGTATTTTTTTTCATTTGATCCCAATAATTGGCCTTACATATTCATTTATCGACCGTAGGTTGACCAAGACGACCTCACATGTGCAAAAAAATATTTGAGTATGGATGGTACCGTCAAATAAAGAGTTAGGTATGCAGGGAAATGTAATATGTTTCTTGCCTAAATCACCAATAGGCATTTTAATTGTGTGCTTTTATTCTAACGGTACACTCATTAGAGTAACGCAAAAGACTTAAGTACCTACTCAGCAACTCTCAACATTGTCCAATAGTAGTTACAAATTGTAAATGTATAATGTTTCTCAATCTCTTTATTCGACTGTGCCAGTAGCCGTCAGCTTATGTGAGAAACTCGTCAAATGGCGCCGTTGCATATCCAAAGCGTACAACATTGCAACGCTAAACTTTGGGGCTTCAGGTAGCTTCGCCAATGGTATTCTGTTATAACAACGCATCTTATTGGCCGGTCAAAAAAACAAATGAATAATGTTGTTGTTGACGGCACAGTTGGCGCAGTGGCTGAGCGATCGACCGGGTCTGGTTGTTCGTGTATGTGACTTTAAATGTTTGTAAACGCACCCACGACACAGGACAAATTCCTAGTGGAACGTTTAAAAAAAAATGTACTTACATCATAAGACTCGCACTGTACGGCCATAAAAGGACAAGATGGCGCCACACTTTCAGTAAAGTACTCGTAACTCCTCTCGTGGTTACAGCCCACGTATTTCACCACTTGTTGGTACGACAGATCGTTTGACCCACCGTTAGGCGAGCTTGCTTGCTTACAGCCCGGTTGTGTTGACCCACCGTTAGGGTAAAAGTCCACGTGGCCAATAGGCTCGGATATACCGAAACCTGCAATAGTAAATGATTAAAAAATTAATGATGAAAAAACACAGATAAGGTCAATAATAATATATACAAGTTTTTAGGGTCCCGTAACGGTAACGGTCCAAGGGAAAAAAACGGAGGCGTCATAATTTCGTCCTGTCCGTCTGTTACCCATGTTATATAACTAATTTTCGCGGAGACTATTGGTGCGAAAAGTTCGGTTAAGCAGTAGATATCCCTAAAGGATAAACTGCGAGATGCTCATTCCAAAAAAAAAACTATTGGCGATATTTCGATGAATTATAGAAGAAAGGTCTATTCTATGTATGTATGTACAATACTATATATTCTACCACTACACAATGGTTTAGTGAGATTACAAAAAAATTGCAGTGGCAGTGCCCATGGCTGTGTAACAGGGGGAGTCGTTATTTCACTACACTATTGTATATGTCACTATATGGTGAAAACAATGTGGTAACTAAACCACACTGTTTTCGCCATTGCGTTACAGAACGCCCGGTATGCACAAAAAAGGAAGGCGTACGAAATACACTGCATTGTCAAAGCGGTGCATTAAAAGCCACTCTTCGTGTCATCATGGATTTCCATACTACAATAGGGTAGTGTCCTTAAAAATTCTGATTGGTCCGAAAGTTGGATTACTCAAAAATATTGGACACGTATTTTTTCTTTTGTCACGTAAACCAAAAACGACGACGATATAGTGCGTTGAAATTGCGCGTGACGTCACGCCGTGCTACACTTTTAACGTAACAGTGACGTCACAAGCCCCTACTCCTGAACTTTGATGTGCTATATCATTCTCACTTTTTATTAATTTGAGTAAGCAAAAAATACGTGTCCAATATTTTTTGGTAATCTTACTGACGGACTAAATAGACTTAATATATTTTTACCTAGGACACATCCCTATTATTGCTTATAATATAAGATTCCATTTTTGTTTCAGGAAATAACTGCCTGGCTGCGTTTGCTCAACTTGGACAGGGGTTCAAATATGATGCTAAGATACCGACTGCAGTATAGTTCGTTTTGGTACTCGGCTAAACAACAAGAGACAATTTTATAACAACCTATATGAATAATTACCTGAGAAATACAGCGGCATTGCATTACTGTGAATGATGTCCACATACTTAGCGTCTGACCGATCGAGACGCACTAAAGTGACTGTTTTAGAAAAGTAAGGGGCTGCAGGATCCAAGCCTGTTATCCTTCCTAGCTTCAAGTAGAACCTCTGAAATAACAAGATACCTAATATTAATATTAATAATTAAAAACCGCAAAGAGGTTTTAAAAAAATAGACGCATGTCTTACCTTTTGTAATGCATGACCACAGTAACCACCTAAATGAGCTCCCAAAGAGTGTCCAATGAAGTGAAAGTTGTCGATATGTTGCAACCCTAACACATCCTGCAATAGAAACAAAGATTTTTTTTAGAAGGGTTTTCGTTGACAATAGGCTAACTTGAGTGAGATTATATTATCCATGTGTCCATCCATGACCTCGTTGATCTAGTGGTTGCAAGCACTACTGCTGAGCCCGAGGTCCTGGGATTACGGGTAGGGCAAAGTGTTTTTAGGTTTTTCCATGAGGAAGTCCATAGTAGCAGCTCGAAGTCTGGATTTGTGCCAGGTTGATGGCAAAAGGTTCGCCCGTAGGGTTCGTGGAACTCGAACAAAACTGGTGAAATGTGGTTGTAATAACCCATAACACACTGACTAACCCATTTTTTTTAAACGTTGCCCCACACTAGGAATTTCTCCTGTATCGTGGGTGCGTTTACAAACATTTAAAGTCCCATACACAAACAGCCAGACCCGGAACAACTACCTGTAGGCCATACAAATATTTGTTCCGTGCGGGGATCGAACCCGCAACACGCAGCGTTGCAGCCAATCGCTCAGTCACTGCGCCAACCGTGTCGTCCATTAGGGAAGGGGCGTGGTGTAATACGGGCCTTAGTATACTTACATAGATATTATGTATAAGATGTGCAGTCATCACACCAATAAGCCTGATATTGGCCACAGCTTGGCCGTAAGGAGGTTGAGAGCCTCCTCGCCAGTCCACCACGATCACAGTCGCCGCTTCGTTGCCTTGTAGGTTAAGAAGAGCGTCCGCCATATTTTGAATCTGAAATTTTGGCAATAAAAGTTTAGCTTAGACATTATTGACGTCCATGAAGGAAAACATCGTTAAGCCGTTACCAACTAATCTATACTACTATTATAAAGAGGTAATATTTGTTTGTATGAGTTGAATTAAATTGTAAGAAAAGAATTGAATCATTCGTTCCGGAGATTATACCCCAGGATAATCTATGGAACGAATGATTCAATTCTAAAATTTCACTGTTAGAAAGCTACATTATTTCTAAGGGCTATTATTATTTTCAAAACTAAGCTTTATCGGCGGTAGAGGGGCTGTTTAACTTCGAAGGGAAAAAAGTACGAAATCAACGCGGACGAAGACGCGGTCGAAATACTAGTAATATCTGAAAGCGGCAACCGCCTTAAGCAAGCGTATTGATGAATGCTCGTGGCTTCTCTATTAGAAGAGGCCATTGCCTTGCAGTAAAACAGTAACATGCTGGTATTATTAAGTAAGTACAAATTTTCTATAACTGTAAGAAAAATTATCTGTAAGTAAAATTTCTATAATTATCTTGTCAGATACAATTTAAACAAATTAAAAACGTTTTAACATTTTAACCCCGGATCTTGTTATTTTTAGTGCAAACTTTAGATAAGAATTTGGTAGGTACCTACGGTAAAGAAGCTTTGATAAGTTTTTAATAACAAGTCTGTTTGCAAAAAAAATGCATTAGGTATTTATTTACCTAATTTTAATTTTGTAACTACCATACTCTGCATTAACCTAAGTGGCGGGTAAAAAAATGGCAATTATTTTGCTTTTTTACACTTTACTGGGGCATAAAGATTATTGATGTGCAAAAACGCCTTGAAAAGATCTGATTACAGAAATCAATATAATTTCATTTGGAAGCATGCAATTATTTAAAAAACCCGACTGTCTGTAAAACGAACTAAAAATATGTAAATAAGAGACAGTCTTCTATTCTGTTTGCTAGTTCTGTCATGTTTTTTTTTTAACTTTATTTATTTTTAGCATTTTATTATATTCAATACGTAGTCAAAGTTATATTATGCCACTCCGGGGAAGGATACCAATCTAATGACACCTCTCTCTTCAAAATCAGTCGACCCGATAAGGCTATCCGTAGCCTTAGGTCCCAATGGAAAGGACATGCATATATACGGGCAAAAAGCATAACAGTCCTGGGTCAGTCGGGTACAAAAGTGTAATGCACAGATTTACAAGTTTCTTACCCATAGTTTATGTCCACCTTCCAAGAATCCGTGAGATATAAAGTAGAATGGTCCTCTAGGATCTAGATTAGCATTTGCTATTTTTTCTTTATTATCTGCTTCAAACAAGACTGGTATTTTTCGATTTCTTCTCGTGAATGCAGGATAACTGTAATGAAAACACAACTGAGTTTGTCAAGCGATCTAGCGAGAAACAGCTTTTATTTAATTTTGACTTTTTAGTTAGAATCTTGCAAGCTAATTTTGCCCAACTTCCTCTTAGCTTATCAAGCAGATTTTTTAAATATTTGTGTAATTCAGATGACAATACAATTTTTTGGTAGAAATTATCAGATTCGTTAAGGATCGTCTTCGCATGAGAGAATTCTTTAACTGTTACTGGGATTGTTTCCAAATTGGGTATGCTTGTCGAAATAAGTAACTTAATTGATCGTAACGATGACAAGAACCATTTTAACTATAGCTTGTTTTCCAAAAGCTTTTCTTATCACAAATTGATGTGAGAACTGACCCAACATTATCAATACAATTATAATTAATGAATAGTCTACGTTCAACGTTCAAAGGTCAATAGACCTCGAATAAACGGTGCACTCGATAAAAGTACATTGCAACAAAAATAAAAACACATTGTTTAAAACAATTGATAAACACGTCACTATGCAATTATGGGACGTAAACATTTGTTTTGTCTCCGTTCATGATTGATTGATGTCACGGACGAGCCCCCGGCCTTATCGCGCCGAGACTTGTACTACAAATAAGATAGTAAATAACGAAGCGGATCTTGTATACCAAGTTTATGTATTAGTAATGAGGCATTTGGATTTAGACTTTATCGATGCATGCTTCTGCGAGGATAAACAACTCTTATCAGTTGGATTTTGTGACATAATTCATTAGTGATTTACGCTTACAATCTGACCTTTAGTTTAATTAGAAGAATAATTATAATCTCTTAAGGTTAGAAAGGTGTCAACAAAGTTCATAGAATTACTTATGCCAAGCAATCGTTAAGATGTCCAAAGGTTTTCAGAGTGAGTGCCAATGATTACATGGTGATGGACCGGATTGTATCTACTGTTGAGAATGTCTGGTTCTAAATCTGTAGGACCAATTCTTTCTGAAGACGGTACTAAAGCATTTCCTACTCACCATCAAAACTAGGACGTCTAATCGGCTTACCCGAGAGCATGATAAAGCCTAGCTTACCGAGCAGGCGCAGCCTATATTTGTCCACTAACCATATCCACACGGTTAGAAGTACTAAGAATATAGCTGGCCCCATACATATGTATGGGGCCAGCTATATCAGCTATACCAGCAAGAGGTCTTTTCCTAATCGATTAGGAAAAGACCGATGACAGTGTTGAGCAAACGGCCATCCGCGCCATCATCGACTCCCGTTATGTAGCTGTGAAGCGGAAAGTCCCTATACACCTCGACCACTGTTCAGGTCTGCAAGAATACCTATCTAAACGCATATCGATCAAGCGAGGAGTGAGACAGGGTGACAAAATTTAATCGTAACCTTTCACACAATCGTCCAAGAAAGCGTGACGCAGACTGTGTACAGGCTAAGCGTTTCACAGAGAGCCATGAAGTGTTCCGTGCTCAGTATAAAGCTGGTAGATGGAGTTCATTGAGATCCGAACACAGATAAAGATCTTCGAAATCGAAGTATGAGTCGGAAATAAATCGAGTTATGTGACTCAAATGAAGTTGCGTAGTCCAACTCAGTTTGTGTGCCGTAACTCGATTTCTAGGCAGGGCTTCTAGCAAAGCGCGGATATCATTGGTTGACTAAGCCTGTGACCGAGTCAGTTTTTCTTTCGAGTGGCTTCCAAGGACTAGAAAAAGAAGTCGTTGTTAGTCGTCCGGCGGTGAGACGACATTGTTAGCACCGCGGTGAGACGACATTGTTAGAACCGCGGCGAAAACCTGGTTGGTGCAGAAATGTGGGCATTGGCACAAACAAAAAAATACGTATTGAGTGAAGTCGGGCAATGCTGATGAGCTAAGACATGGTTTTCTGATTTATCAAAAACTAAGCAAATTCAAGGTGTTCTTGACAAACATCTTGAATTTATTGACATTACTATTCAATATTAATAATAATAATTAAATCGATAATTCACGTTATTTCACTTTGTTTCCTCAAAAATTACTGCAAAGTACGTACTTATATATACTTAATTGAATTGACTTGTTCCCTGCAAATACCCATGACGGCACACATTTAGATATTTCCTCGTATAAATATCGGAAGGACAGTTATTAAGCAATGACATAAGTTTCTGAATCAGTATGTTAGTTTAAATAAATCTCATCATCAGGCTATACTAGTCCACTGCTGGACATAGCCTTCTCCTAATGAGCGCCATAGCGCCCTGTCTTTAGCTTGCCGCATCCATCCATAAATAAATCTATTTTCTATGATTAAACATTGCTTTAATTTATTGTTTTCTATTTTGCATCGCAAATAAAAGGATACGCTAGATTGGTTCGATTTTTAGAAGCCCTCAAAAAAAACGTACGATAAGCTTTTGGTTGGATTCAAGCACATCTTTATTAAGCTCCAAAGCGAGGAAAGAGGGACAGCTGGATATATCGCAATTAGTTTTAAATAAGTACAAAATCATTGCGAAATAAACACAAAAAGGTGTTGTATACATAAACGTTTTTATCGCTTTAAATCATTTATTCCGCAAACGGGTACGCAGAGGTGTAAAGTTCGTGTACATTTCGCCAGTATCAGTTAAATAAAATTGTCAGTATCATTAAAAACTGGGGGGGAACCCAGACAGTACCTCTGAATTGTCTGAGTTTTTCCTAGTAGAAAAACCCAATAGCCCTTATAAGTGATAGCGAAGTGTCTCACATATGACACAAACAACTTTACTACTTTTTACTTTAGCTTTATTTTTGGATGTCCGTTTAGCTTTGTAAAAGGTTTATCGAAGCCTATGGTGGTTACGGAAATAGAACTTGACGCCAGTTTTGTGAACATGCTAACACACACAAATAGAGATGCGAAATAGGAATCGGGCCAGTCCGGAGATCAGCATTTAGCCTATTGTTGGACATACCCGGCCATTTAACAAGGGGAAACAACGCGGGGTGTAATAAATTAGCTTTTGCGGTGACGATACTATGTCTTCCACACTAAGCACAGTAGTTAGTCAGCCCTGCCGTCATCTTGCCTAATACGATGAGTTTTTGATTACGATACGATTCGGGTAAAGAAACCACGTTGAGCAAGCTGAGGTTTGGTGACGTTGTTGGATTTCATATCTTACCACACTCTTGGCCAATCGCAACTTTATTAAATATGAAATTTAGGTACTCGTAACAGTGAACTTTTAGCACACATCCCGAATCTGAACGTAAAACTCCTTCAGATTAGGAGTTTGTGCAAGTGTTTCCCCCTCAGCCAGCCTCTGGTTCATGATGATTTTCTAGATACAGCAGTAGTATAGTCATAACTCACCGTACAGCCATGGCTTCGGGTGGTACAGGGAAATAGTTATCAGGCCGGTATTCCGTCCATGGATACGCCTTTGAGAAGCACCCGTAAGTGCCGTAGCAACGCTCCAACTCCGCGTCATCTTTAAAACAAACAAATGATTTAGATTGTTGAATACTTTATTAAATTACAATCTTACAGCAACACGAAAATTTAGCCAGACGAAATGAAAAGTCATACATAATACAAAATATATAATACAATGAGTAATTGATAATGAATATAAAGCTATTGGAAGTTATCAGCGTAATTGAATAGTTTCAAATTTGCGCGCACATGTCCTTGTCCTTTTACGCCGGATTTATCACATTTATTTATATAAAATATTCGACATGCAAAAAGAGCGTATACTTTTAACTTTTAACATGAATTTATTGAGGTTTTCCGTTGTCTTACTAGTGTTTGGAAACATACACCGAATGACACGTAAGTACAGGTGCAGATAAAATTGCAAAAATCACAAGACAATTTTGAAAGCTGGTACCGAAATTAAAATGATACCTGAGCTTTATATCGGAGTCTAGTCATATAGAAAGTAATGAACTAATAACTTTTAGTAAACAAAACAACAAACCGCTGAAAGAGCCCGGGAAGTTGGTGACATCAGTCGAATTCTGTTTATCCATTAACACCATTATCGTCTGCAGCATCAGCGTCGCACTTGTCTTGTTATACATTTCGGCGACGGTGCACAATATCCACGAAAACAAGATTTACAAAAAGTGTAATTTAACCGCAGCGCACGTGCATACGTCACTGCGTACGTTATCAATAATATCCGAGCGACGTGAAATATGATCTGTCCGAGCAGTAGTTTACAATACGACGTTGCTAATTGTCACCAGCAAAGTGTATTGTGAAATGACATGTACGGAGCTGGACGGTGGTTTATATAGAGAGTGGTAAATGCACCGAACAGTATCCGCCGTTGTTACCTAACGTATCCCCAGCGCTCGTGGTTCGCAGACGTTCCGGGATACGGCGATAACAGAGGTTACAACGTTATCGTTCGGTTATTTGTTAAAAACGATTGACGCACGAACAGTCTCGACGGTTGTGTGTATACGTGTAGTAAAAGCTACTGATGTATGCAGCACTCTTGTTTATAAATGCACATTAAGATGAACATTAATTTACTGATTTGTAAATAATGATAATTGACTTCATTAGTGACTTTCGCTATCTCATTTTAGAGCAGTTTATGTAGTTGTGATATGGATCAGTTCATAAATAAACAAAGACTTAGGAACAATGTATGTCCATCAAAAAATTAACCCAAATTGAATAAAAATTCGAATTTATTATAGAGGTGATAAACTATTTATGTTAAAAAAATACACCCCAGGATAAAAGAAATAAGATAAAATAACATTAAAAATAAGAATAAACAAAACACGGACTTTGGAGCGGTCGAGCGGTCGTATTGATAATGCCCTCTAATTAACGAAATTAACTATTGAGTAAACATTTACATTCCAAGAATAAGTATGTTGTTAATTGCACACGATACATTGAAGGATACACCAGAGCTAAATTTAAAATAGCAAACATTATCTTGGCATATATTGTTGCCTATTAATTAAAGAGGTCATAAGACAAATAGTACAGACTCGTGATGGACACTTGTTCGTACAACGCGCAATTCCCCGTGAGAGTATTGTTACATACAAACCAATCAAGTCAAGGATAATACACATATTATATTTTATCATTTCAGTCTTGAAACTTTATTGAACAATTTTACTTGACCCCAAGTAAACACACGTCATCTCAAAAGTCACAAAAATAATTAATTCATGCAAAAATGTTACTCCTTAGTCGTATCTCCTACAAAATCAATTCATCATAATTCTATAAATAATCCACAATAATGGAGCAACGTCAAAAACAGTATAGTAATTATATATCTAGCGTTGTAAATGCATATAAATTCATATTAGCTAACAAAAAAATCTTACAATGAACTAAATTACGAAAGAACTTTGCGTGACTTATTTTTAGATGGAGTTGATGAGAAATTACAGTTAAAAGTCATGTCATCAGTGAATATATCAGACATTGACATAGTTTCACTTTTGTTGGTGGACTGAACCAGGAACTTGTCAAAGTCCTCGGTAGCCAAGTTCTCTTTATCCTCTAACTTTGCTTCGGAAAAATGGAACGTCGTGATTTTTTTCACGGAGTTCTCGTGCGAAGGATAAAACTGCGTACCGTCGGCAGAATTTTCATCCTTAAATCCACTATCAACTCTCATCCAATTAATGTTAGAGATCTCTTTCAAAGCATTCTTATTATTAGTCTTTGATACATTCGTCACGGTCAGTTCTGACGGTTTTATGGCACTTTCATAGTAACTAGAAGCGTTTGCATAGAATGTGTTCTCATTAAATCCACTATCTACTCTCTTAAAACTAGTTGAGCTATCTCCACCCATTTTGGTCATGTTGTTGGCAGCATAATCAAATTGAGATATATTTTCAGTCAATAATTTGAGATCAACTTTGTTAAAGTCTATCTTTTTATCTTCCAAGCTGAGTGGATTATCTGAATTATCTAAACTATTATCTAGTGACATGTGTAACGGGCTCAAAAGCATCGGTGCACGAATTTTACTAATTTCATGAGTGCGTATGCCGCTCCTTGATTTGCCTTTAATAGGCGTGTCGTCTAAATTAATGTTAATGCTATGAATTTTGGTAGACGACTGTATGTCGGCTGATGGACATTTCGCTGATTCCACTTTCACTAAATGATGAATGCTGGATTCTTCTACGAGTGACCAAGCTGTTCCTTTTCTCTGCGGCGAACTCGATTCTGAATCAGCTGAAAATAGTTTAGAAATATTACATTTCTTGTTTATCAAAATTCAGTAAGTATAAATACGATTCGACATTATACATTATGTACCTTGTGAATAGTTATGTAAGGAGCCATCAACACTCATGTCCATACTGAAGTCCAACTTCTGTACCGAGCGACTTCGATGCAGACTCGACATACTAAGACTGCGTTTCTCAGAGAATGAGAAGGAACTCTTCCTGTTCTTTTGCGGGGACTCCTTGAGGGACTTGCTTCGTTTTATTTTGTTTGGAGTTAGTTTACAGAAGCAAGGACCCTTCTTCTCGCTTTTCGGTTCTGTTATTTGTCCAATACAATCCAAGCAGGTAGCCATTGTTTCGGATTCAGGTGATGTAAAGTTGTTTTTCTAAAAGTGAAATAAAACTGTCAAGTTGTGCTGCTTTTGTGTAATTTGTCAGCTATATGAAGTGCTTCTTAATATAGGCAAATTTTTACCAAGAGATAGTAGCACATTACATTATATTGGTGAAAGATTATTTTGAAAAAATCGAAACAGGAATCTAAAAATTTAAGTCAAGAGCAGGCCCATTCAATAATAATAATAAAAAAGAACGAAGTAAACTATGTAAACCATCGCTTCAAAAAAAAAGAATCAATAACAATACAGAATTGAAATAAAAATCAGAATATAGTACCTCTTCATCACTCGACATCACTTTTAAAACCGGCGAGATAGACGCCAAGGACGATGAAGTGGCCGACCCATGTCCTTGCGCGAGTTCCGTACGGCGCGGAGTCCGGAACTCTATGGGACTGAAGCACGGCTCCCCAAAGTCCACCACATCTAGGATCTTGTTACGATAGCATGGCTTACTATTGCTTGTTTGTCCCTTCTTCAGAGGGGTGCCGAAAGTACGCTTCATGCCTTTTGTTACGTAGTCTCGGCTCTGAAGAAGAGAGAAAACATATTTCAAATGTGCTGGTTAGGAAACTTTACACAACATGTTTTGTTGTTCACATCACGCTTAAATTAGATGTTTGTACAATTGCTTTAATAATTTCGTACATTTTCTTACAGAAAAACAACACTCAAAACAACGCAGAGTCCTCTTGGCTCAGTGGTTAATACTACGCCTGTCTTGCACGAAGTATAGTTCCGGCACGGATCATGAGCGCTGACTTTGAGTTGAGCAATAGTCGAATTTAGTATAAAGTGACTTTGCGCGATCTTACCCCCGCCAGCGTCCAGGTAGGTGCTTATAGTAGATTCTACTACGGGCAAGTACCATGTGACTTTTTCAATTCATATGAACTTTCTAAGTTAAGCAGGTCTGACATTGGTGATCGAAAACCACTTATAATATTAATGTAAGTCTCAAATCGACTACCCGCTACCATTGAGCAAGTGTGATGATTAATGATTGTGGCTTCTCTGTATAAGGAGACTGCACTGCAGTGGGACAGTAACAGGCTGGTATCATAACCAAGTCCTCATTAATCAAACAAATTGTGATGTGTTCACAGAACGAGAGCTAAAACCACATCCATAAAGTATTTTCGTAAGCAACTATGCCCCTATCTGATCTACCTCCATTTCATACTGTTAATATTATTGAAAATCTATGTGGCGCAGCGGGTGAAGGTCCGGCTGCGACGCAGGAGGTTGCGGATCGATCCTTTGGACAAATGTTTGTACGATCTACAAATGTTTGTTCCGGATGTTCTGGGTATTTGTTATGTATAATAAAAAGATGAAGCTGGATGATGCTGTGTGGATTGTCCAGCATTATTTATTTTATTTATTTATTTTAATCCTGGTGACCTATAATACAGTTTCTATTAGAAACCTTCTTCAGGCACCAGTCTCTAACAAAGTTAATTCCTTGTTTGTGAACATTAAGTAACTTGTGTACAGAAAATATTTATTTTTATCATTTACTATAACAATACTCACAAGATCAGGACTGAACACAACAGGCGTGTGGGCCTCATAGCTGGAAGGAGGTCGTTGTTCCACATGGACCTCATCATCAGTCTGCTCAGAGTCATAATGCTCCATATCACTGTGCTCTTCAAAGAATAGCTTTCGGCGCAGAGACCCATTCGCCGTGATCTCATATTCACCTGACATATTTTGTTCCTGTAAACAGTAACAGAATATTACAGAGAAGAACTTCTATAATATAATCATAAATGTGTGTGTATGTTTGTTCCTTTGTGACGCTCTAGAGACGAAACGCGTGGGCCGATTTTGACGAGATATACGTCGTTAGATTTGTCTTGATATAGCGAGTATTAAATTAATAAAAAAAAACGTAGTGGCGTATTTTAGGCGCAAACATATTTTATTTCATACTAATCGATGTTCAAATAAGGGGCATAAATAAAGGGTAAAAAATTAAAAAGGCTTGAGGAGATAATTCCAAAAATATAATCGAAAATCAGTCTGCAAAAAACGTGGCAGTGATTTTGATTCAAGATCAGATCTGATGCCTCCAAATTTAAAATATTAGTTGTTTTTAGCAGTTCAGTTTTTTTATACTTAATCTCAATTTCTTTTAGTTTCAAGAAAAGATTTAGTTTATTCTTTAGAATCAAATAATAAAATCATGTGAATACAATGAATTGATGATGTGCAGAGAACTGATTCACTAATAAGTATTAAAAAGGAAGGACTGCATTCAAAGTCAAAGAATGAATACTTACTCGAACATTTCCTCCTGAATTTTAGATGAATGATTAATATTAGTTGTTGTGATGATGAAATGTTTATTTGCCACAGAGGACACGTGCATAAAACCTAAATATGAGGAAATTGTAATGGTTTGATTAACACCTTAAACGCCAAGTGACCAACAAATAATACATTTTCTATTGTGTCTCCTTTTCTGGCAGTTAAGGTGTTACATTACGTTCATGAAGACTTAACACAAAGCAAAGGTAATGCAGACAATTTTATTGTCGGCAGTTGCCTGTTGTTCATGACTGTGGCAAGAAGGATACCCCTCAGCATGATGCTGTGCCATGGGGGGCCCACAGCACAGCGCTGATTAAAGACCTAGAGATGTTTAAATTTACCTGTGTAAAGGTACAAAATGGCTGAAGCAGAAGCTCAAGCTCTGGAGGTAGTTCAGGTGGAAGAGTGAGAACTGTTTGTGCTGAAACTAAAATTTTGTTGTCACACAACCATTTTTATAATACTGATTAGTAACATAAATAATATCTTCACATTTAAGTTGTTTGTTAAGGCAAAGTTGTAGCAAATCTTGTGATATTTTGAATGGGCAAACCATTCAAAATATCACAATATTTGCTTTTTACAAATAAAATAAAATATAGGACCTTATGGTAAGTATATTAAAAATGTTAGGAAGTAAGTTGCACTCCAAGAATGGACAAGCAATGTTACCATTATCTGCAAAGATATACAAATAAATATGCTACAATTTATCGTAACACATAATTATATTACTAGTCATTTGCTGCTCTGTTAGAAAACACCAACACTCTCATTCAGTCTAGTTGTCACCTTGTGCATAATAATGTCTATTGAAGCACAAATGATTTTATAAATAATACTACATTAGCATGGTGTTTGTATGGTTGATGTTTAGACTACCTACAATACATACAAGTAAGTAATATACTTTTCTCAGTAGTTGCTCAGAGTCTAGAGGCGTGCCTGGTTGAACTCTATATTACAAAGGACCTCTGCTTACTCCTACAGAAATGCAGCTGTGATGTTGAGTAAATTTTAATCAGTTTAAATACAACCTAAAATTATTGCTTTCATTGTTTTGAATCAACAAAGCAAATGACTTGAAATTAAAACATGAATAACAAAAACATGTTGTTTCAATTAAGAACTTACCTTCTTTTGTCACCACGATTTTTTCTTCTATTATACTGTTAATTTTTATACTGGTTTCAACAGATGTTTTCAGCAGTGGCTTCACCTTTTTTGAAGATTCTATCAATGGACTGGGCATAACCATTTCTTGTGAAAAGAATCTGGAAATTATTCAGAAATACTTAAGTGCATACAAGTTGCAAGTTAAGAATAATTTAACTGCTTTATTGCAGGTGAGAATCATTCCTTAATATCTTTAATTATTTATTTGTTTGACACAAATGTACAGAGATGCCAGAAGCATTTTCTACCAGTCAATGTTTTTCAAAACTACACTTCAAGCAGTAAAAGAACACAATTGTTCTATGAGTATTATCTTAGTCCTTTTACCATGTTCCATGTTCTTTATTCAGAGTATTATGAGGAACTAAATGAAAAAAACACTGCTACCAGTGGTGTTAGGTTCTGCCATTATCAACATTTAGGGAATAAGGTCACAATGAAAGTTTAGAAAAAAAAACTTACTATTATAAAGTTACAATAAATGACTATCGCAATGATTGTCATGTAATGTTGTTTATTCATGTGCTTGTTTAAAGCGAAAGTGGGTTATAAATGTTAAGTGGAGTTAAAAATGTCTTAGGTAGATACGTTATTGCGAAACATCAAGGTACGTAGGTAGCTGCTAAGTGCATTCACTTTCACATTTTATGATGTTCCATTTCATTTGATATTGGTGTGGTAATTATGTTAATTTACTGGAATAAAAGCTTTGTAATTACCTATCAGTAGCCTCTTCGGCAATCTTTTCTAACGCGGGATCGGGCGTAGGCTCAAACTGACTGTTGCACGCCACAATGTCTGCAGGCACCAGGGTGCATGCCTGGTCAATATCCC
This sequence comes from Phlogophora meticulosa, assembly GCA_905147745.2. Lineage (NCBI taxonomy): Eukaryota > Metazoa > Arthropoda > Insecta > Lepidoptera > Noctuidae > Phlogophora > Phlogophora meticulosa. The sequence continues at coordinate 11,260,101 of LR990520.1, read as the reverse complement.
AGCGAAAAGAACCATTGTTTTTCTTCTTATAAATCTTGCACATACCCGGACTGAAATGAAGTAAAAAACACTTAAAAAATTCACAATCTAGTCCTGTAGATTTTAAACTCGCCAGATGAATAGGTACCGAATGCGTACTTACCTGCATATTGGCTTGTGTAGCTTGTCAATCAAGGCTTTATCAAAAGGATTTCGTACTTTTCTATTTGTTGGCGGAGGGGTTGATTTGTAAATATTATTTTGGCAATCCTTTTTATCGCCCATTTCGAAATTAACGTTATTTTTGTTGATGCTGTTCCGTGACAGGCATGGCACAATGACCTCTCCCCAGCCCTCTTCACTCTTGTCGGAATGGAATAGAGATGTCTGATCAGTCGCAACGTGAGATAATTTTAGTCGATTTTGGCATAGGTAAGTTAAAAGTTATTTTCAGTATTTTTTTTTAAAACAGCTCTATGAAAGGGCGCCCAAAGACAATTCGGAACAAATTTACAAATATTTATACAAAAAAATAACTAAACACATAATCAAAAGAATATAAAAAATCAAGAACGTTTAGGCGTCAAAGAACTCCTTCGCATCGCTTTCACCCGGAGACCCAGAAGACGTTCGATAAAGCCATTGCAATGTTGAATGACAATGCATTTCTTCGGCCTAAGCATAAGGCGGCTCTTTGGTCACGCGAAGTGTCGACTAATCGGCGAGAAATCTCCATGAAAAGTAAACGCGCACTCGGGCCCCATTATCCAAGAGTTTCAACACCAACAAAAACTTCGTGCCGTCTAGTATTTTTTAATCATCGCCGTAATCGATCATAACGGTGGTGGCAAAAGCACAACTAAATGTCGATTGCGTATCGAATGGTTATGATTGTGTATTCAAACTTGACCTCCCGCAGGACAATAAAATGGGCTATGCTCGGAATTGAACTGCGTTAGGAATGAAATCCGCAAGTTGCAGGAAAGCCGAGGGTGCGGCATAAGAAGGTCCCATATGCTGGACCGATGACCTTGTGAAAGTCACGGTAAACCGCTGTATGCGGGTATGTATGGACAGGATCAGTTGATTTGATGAAGCTTGGAGAGGGCTGAAGTCCAGTAGGTAGTAGACGTCTTTCCACCGAAATGATAATTCATTTATTCTAAACGTACAAACAAAATTGAGTCCATATTATAGATATAGAAAAAATATCTTTAACTTTAATGAAAAGGCCCGGAGCGGATGCTCTAGAAAAACATAAACTGACCATATTGGTAATGTTCTTCAGAAAGGCCAAGTACATAGTACTCGCACCCGGCGTGCGTGTATGACCGTAAACGAAGCAAAAGGAGTATGTAAGGAGGTGGCATTCTGTAGTGTCTACCTACAAATTGCGTGAGCGTAAAACTAATGTATAAATTTTAGTTTGCACAATAATTTTAATGTTTTAATGACTATGTCATAACTTTACTACAAAAAAAATCTCATTTTGAAATCAACTTTAGATTGGTTTGATGAATGTCTTGTTAGTGTACTACAAAAATAACAACATTTCTATTTCCTTTCGAATGTTCATATTCTTTTCAAAGAAACCTACAAATATTTCGTTGATGCTCCCTGTAGACTTGCACTTAAGGCCTAGCCTGTATTTTGACCAGGGGCTCAGAATGAGGCCTATCGCGGTCAAATTCGCCGTTCGAGGCGCAAGTGATACACTTGCGCCTCGGACGTAAGGTTTCCGAAATGTCAAATGTCAGAAAGTAGAAGAGTAAGTCAGTTTTTTTGCATTTTTTCCGAACCAAACGGGACTTTGCAACACTGCGGCATGCTCGATCTTTTTACGGTACGGCTTTAATTACTTTGAAGGTTTTCAACATGATTTAAATGTAAACTTTGTTGTCACGGCCGTAGTAACAAAATTTGGCAGCTATACTTCTGCACCTCACTCGAAAGTGGTGCCAGCTGGTGAGACCGCACAAAAACGGTTGCCCTCATTGCCATTCAATAGGGTTGTGTCCTTTGACTTTTTTCGTGACATCACGCCGTGTTACACTTTTTATGTAAAAGTGACGTCACAAGCCCCTACTGAACTGTGATCTTTATCACTTTTTATTTATTTGACCAAGCATAAAATACGTGTCCAACATTTTTTAGTTTTTTTTTTCGGACCAATTATACTTATTATATTTTTACCTAGGACACATCCCTATAACCATCAATTTCGATATTTTCGATCTTCTACATCTTCCTAAAAATGTACATAATATGTAGATTTCCTTCGTCATCATTTTTCATCATCATTATGACGTAGTCTGTGTCATTAACTCAGCTCGACATTCAGTCTGTCAAGTCCTCTGTCATTACTGTCAAATTGTCTGTCATCCTTGTGGTGGTTAAATTCGAAAAGCTACAATAATAGATTCAACCATACAAAATATCGATGTTTCATACTATTGATTCTTATCACTAATCCCCGCAGAGGTTATGTGAGTGTGCCTAAATATAATAGATGATGGAGAGTCATGATATAAGTTGGGAGCCAATGGACATTGATACCAGTGGTCATTCTGTTGCAGCAATGGATATTTCGTTCAATGAATCATTTCCCGTAAAGATAAAGACTGAGAAAGAGGAGGATCCCACAGAAGTTCAACTAACCAATAATAATAAAATGCAAGATATTCAGCCTGTTGTGAAGAAGTATCACATTAATATGCGGAAACCAACAAAAACTCATAAGACTGTAGTGTTTCAGGCTCTGTCCTTCGGAATAATTATATTAATGTCAATATTTGCACTCCATATCTATAGTTTAAAGTGCTTTGACGATTTCGATATAGAAGACCTAAGACACACACTTTCAAACAAACTATTTGGTCAGACAGAAGCAGTCAATAATATTATGCACGTATTTGAACTACAAGAAAGAAGTAAACTTTTACTTTTCACAGGAGGGACTGGTGTAGGAAAATCTTTTGTCTCCTCTATCCTCTTAGATTCTGCTGGACCTTGCTCAAATGTGTATCATTATACCATGCCCAGTTTCACAAACACATTTTCGACAGACTTTATGTATGGTTTGACTATGTGCAAAAAGTCATTAATAATAGTGGATGATTTGACTGCAGATGATTTGCATATCAAGACACAAATAAAGGAAGTTACAGAGAAGAGTGAAAACTTAGATAAATACATCACTGTGATATTAATATACAACTGTTACGAATCAACCAAAGAGTTTATAAAAAATTGTGATGAGTCATTTCATAAAAGACTATTACAGAACTTTGCTGAGATAAAGGCATACAAAAAGTTGGTGGAATTTAGACCTTTGACTGAAACACATATAAAGGAATGTATAAAGCAAGAACTGGGTGACAGAACACTCACTGATAAAGAACTAGAGGAGATATTGAAGAACTTCAATGTGACCGTTGATGGCTGTAAAGGTGTACACTCTAAGATGAAGTATCTGAATATTGTTTGAGGTACGTCTTTAGTTTAGTAAACAATAATGACATCATTTGTATTGTATAGTATTTGTATGAGTAGTTGGCAGAGTAGTAGTATTATACTTTGTATGCATATTGAATTAAAGTAGTGTTATGTAAAATAAATAGAGTACAGGGTAATTAGTGCTGTTTTATTATTCCATAGATGTAAATTATTGTGAGCGGTGCTAAATAAAATAAAAATACGACATGTTATTGTAGATCAAAAGAACTTTATTTTAGAGAATTTTACATGATAATCGGCAATGCAGAGGTCCAAGAAAGTATGTTGAATACAAATATACTGACAATTCTTTAATACACCTATACTCCACATTTGGATATTATTCTACAACAAACTTAGCCTTTTCATGATAAAACAGAGCAAAATCCTAAATGAAATTTGTGGTGCATTAAAATAAAAATACTTTGGTAATATTCTAACTATAAAACATCTCATATAATAATCTCAACCACATACCTAGGCAAGGGTGCAATTTGTTTGCAATTTTGACTAAACACATTGTTTATATTCACTTATTCAACACCCTAATAACGATTTCAAGATAATGCTGATATAGCCTTACAAATATTTACTTTGCAATATTATGTTTGGCCTCAAAACATTAAACACAATTCTAGCTGAATATAGATAATGTTAATCTATTGAGGATTATCAGCAATTTTACTACACAAGTAATTATTAATTGAAAATTATGACACAAAAACGATTTTATTCTAGTAAGTATATTTAAAAAATGTAGGTACCCCTATTGCAATGCACCCATATTATGTATATAATTTAAATGTCATGAAACCATTTGTATCTGGCCTCACAGGCATATCATTATAGCATGATTGTGTTAGCATCTATACCACCGACGTGTTGGTACAAATGGTCACATGAAGTGGTAAAGTTTAAGTACATCTTTAATGTAAAATAATTTATTATTATATATTATTATAAGTATTGTAAATGTACATAATAAAAAGCAGCCAATGGTAAAAGTTAAATGTCATTTTAAAAGCCCCCCTAAATGTATAAGCCAGTGAGATAAATGCATGCAAACAGGTAAAAGTGCATTATTAACAATTTGCGGAGAGCAGATTAAATTTTTGAAAAAGTTAAACTATTGAAGTTAAGCTGATCATAACTGTGTGTAGATATCCCTTTAATTTGGTGTTCGGACCACTGTCCAGGGAAGACTAAAGTATTCATAAAGACAAAATATTCTTGTCCATAAGAGATTTGTGAAACATTCTGGAAGATACAATCATGATGATAGATTTGTGCATCATACTGAATTAAGTAGGTATATACATCACATTTTCACATAAGTGTTTGATTAAATTCTGAGAAAAATTTAACAGTTCAATAGTAAATATTGTATTTCACTGAAAGTCATATTATTATGTAACATATTAATCTATTTTAATAAAATATTATATGATTTAATACCAGTAATAATATTGGTGTTTGATTTGGAGATTTATTAATATTAATACTTTAAATATGTATATATACCCGAGTAGGTACCCAAAATGGATTTTATTGGGAAAAGGGATTCAATAGACCCAATGCAAACCGAGCTATAGTTATACATTATACAAAGGCAAACATAAAGCGAATTTACAATACGTTAGCTGTTAGGCTTCTGTATAACAAATGAAAAATAAAATTCAAAAAATTATAACTTAGTATATAAAAACATTTAAATTACAAACTGTGATGTTTACAGACTGAGCTTAAAAAACTAACGAGCTGTGTTGCCTATGTAACGCTACTTTCCAACGAAGTATTAGCACAACAGATGTTTCTAAGTAGGAATATCTATCTTATGCCTTCTGGGGTCCGGCGAGCTCCGTGAGCGAGTTCTAGTCTCTTAACATTAACGGAGAGCCACTATTTACGTAGAAGTAAATAATTAAATAAATTCAACATGATCTAGATAACAAACCCTCATTAAATATTTTCAAAGAAAATATTTTATTTAGCTAATGACGAAGACGACACTTTTAAACATGAAATGTGCAAATCAATATCTATGTACACAATGTAAGTTTATGTACCTATATTTGTAAATATATATGTTCAAAATTAATTTAAAAATGTTGATTAAGTAATAATTACTAAATATGCGTAGGTAACAATAGAGACTAGAATACATTTTTAGTTTTTACAGTTATTGGCACTAATTTCAATGATAATGGCACAACTATGTACTCTGTATACAGTGAAAATACCAACATGAAAAGTTGATTAACAATGTAGGTTTTTTTATTATGCATTTCGTATTACAATTCTGACTCCCTTTGATGTTCGTAAATTAAGCTTTGCTAACTATACTAAAATATATTACAAAATTGTAAAAAACGTGGGTAAATGTCATTTATATCTAATTATATTCATAGGAAATACTGAATTTACTGCAGACATACAGTTATAGATCCAATATTAAAGCACGTTTCTTAAGTGAAACTGTGCAAAAAACACTTTACATTTATTACATTAATATCACTGTTGACAAAGCTCCTCTTAGTTCATACAAATACCAACAAGCAGACCATTCTCTTGCACAGTTATCACTTTAAAGTTTTAAGCTATCTCAAAAAGGTACGATGTTTCTGATTATCAGGTAAGTACTACAGAACCAATAGGAACAGCAAACAATCAGTTTAGCTCAATTAAATGGTAATTAAATAAAATATCACATCATACTAATGCTATGGTGAGAAAAGCCAAAAGCAGAATAATTTCATTAATATTAGAATCTAAAATTGACGAAATTGATATAATCCACTTAAAATATAATATGCACATTGATGCTGCACTAGCTAATACATGCATGAGGTTCTAAGTATTTGAAGAAAATGTTACGCAAATGAAGTATTCTACAAATAGGTTCACAAGTAGGTGAAAGTTAATTTTAATAAACTACGACCTCACTGTTCTGATAACTCTAAGTGCATAGTGCCAATAACTGCATGATTTATTAGTTACTTAAATCTTATTAACTAGGTATTTGATAACAAATAGAACACCATTTTAAGCACGACAAAACATTCATAGTTAAAAATTGTAGAGAGACTTACTGAGAAATGTGCTAAATATTCTAAATCTTGAAAATTTTTGCTGATTTACGTACTTATAATATAGATTCATTAGTATCAGATCTGTTGTAATGTTGAGATTTCATTATAGATGTTGATAAACAACATTTTGCTTTGATATTCGTTGACATATCTTCGATTTTGTTTGTCAGAGATCAGATTGTTTGTACACTCTACTATAACTAGCACAAAGCATTGAATTTAACGGTATCACATTTTAGTCACATCGTAAATTTTTATTTAGTGACTAACGGATAAGAATCAACTTCCGAATCGCTTACACCGGTGTCAATAACATTTACCTATAAGTAATTAACTTAATTTTTTGGATTACAAAGAATTCTAAGAAAATTCGTGTAAGTTTTATAGCAGAATTGGATAATAAATTTTTATATTGTACGACGAAGAGGATCGTAGTTTCGTGGTCTCATTCAATACTTTGAAAAGTTATGATTGTGGGTAACGGCATCACCATTACAGGTAATCTGATTTGAGAGACCGTTGTCCTCTACCGTACAGGAGTGGGTTGTAGAAGAGACTAGTTAGGAGCGATGGAAATGTATTGCCGTCCACTTGTTGTGGCGTTTGTGCCATATGCGAGTCTCTTGCGACTGGTGTGTGCCTCGTCGGCCTTCGGCGTCCACGCTTTGTGTTACGCATACGTATGCGATTACAGCTACATCATCACCGAGCAGATGCACTCTTGGGTTTAAGATCGTCGTGTTGGTTTTCACAAGTGTTGGCGTGTTATCAATAAAGAACTTATGAAATTCAACGCCTTCCACTAGGTTACCCAGTGCATCAGGATCAAACGCTGTCACGTTAGGATCACATAATTTGGAATAGGTTTCGTAGTCACCATTATTTATTGCGTCTATGAGCACTTCGGTAACTTTGATTACTTCAGCTCGACGCAAAGAAGCGTTGCTATCGCCACGAGCTTTTCCAAACGAATCAGCTTTCGTTAACGCTTCATCATCATGTTCTTTGGAAATTACAGTACATGCTCTATCTACGCCCTTCTTATCCTTGTCCAGATCATCATCTTCCAATGTCGTGCTGCTGTCGGTCGACTCTTTTACTTGTGAGCCATCTCCTTTCTTGTTCACCATAGATTTTCCGGAGAAATTGCGTGTAGCAAGCATAGTAGTCAAGATGGCACCCTTCAGTTTGCGCCTGGCATTGAATTTCTTCAAGCAGTCCACGGTCTCTTGCCTGTGCATAACAGAAGCAACACGTTCGCGGTGGCAAATCCATGGGTGTTTAAGGGCTTCGGAAGCCGTTATTCTTTTGCTTGGGTTTACAGTTAACATCTGGTTGATGAGGCTTTTAGCTTCAGGTGTCACCGTGTCCCATTCTGGAGATGGGTAATCATAAGCGCCCGCTTTAATTTGTCCATACAGTCGATGCTGATCTTCATCCCAAAATGGAGGATATCCAACAAGCAAAATGTATAAGATAACACCACACGCCCAGATATCTACGGGCTTACCATACGGCTCCTTTTTAAGTACTTCAGGTGATAAATAGCCAGGAGTACCGGCAAAACCAAACCATGCTTGCTGGTCGCCTTGTACTTCAATGGCTAATCCAAAATCAGCTAGTTTCACAGCAGCTCCTTTAGCTTTGCTGGCTAGCAGCAAATTTTCTGGTTTTAAGTCTCTATGCACAACTCCATTATGGTGGCAATGGTGAACAGATTCAAGAATTTGTTGTATACAGTGCGATGCATCAGCTTCAGAGTAAAATTCTCTGGCAACGATATCTTCAAACAATTCACCGCCCGTTACCAAGTCGAATACCAGGTAGTGAAAATGCTCCTCTTGAATAGAATCATGAAGTCTTACGATATTAGGATGCTGAAGTTTTCGGCAAATTCTCGCCTCTCTCTCCAATTTTTGGAAGTCTCTAGCCGAGAGTTTTTTAGTATTTATAATTTTGGCCGCAAATTCATAACCGGTTGATTTTTGCACAGCGCGTCGTACGATCGAAAAGGCTCCTTTTCCCAGTTCTTCTTTCAGATCATAATTATCAGAAAACCGCGTACTCACACTTTCACGGTTCGGATTGGCCATTTTAACACAGAATACCTTCACCAAGTCGTAATTGTTAACTTACTGCGTAAACTTTGAGCACGAACTTCAATATCTGAGTGTGTAACTGCAACAAAAAAAAGATACGTGAGTGTTATTGAAAGAAACTAGTTTTATTTTAATGTCATGTCATGATTGCGTAGTGTAGTGTGCTATAATTGGATTATTTTAAAAGATGTCAAAAATTCATAACCGTGGTCGGAAGACTACTAGGATACCTACGTTTAATTAATATTCTACACAAATTCATATTTTTCTTGACAAACATCAGTGCATCAGATTTTAGAATTTATTTTTGTTATAAAAACAAATGAAATGGTGTGATGGTACAACTGCATAAACCACGTACAATGTTACTCCTTTAGTCATCATTTATAAAATAAGTTTTACGAACGCACATCGATCTTATGTTATTTTTTTGTAAAGTTTATCGTTCCTGAATATGAAATGTTTTATAAAGTCATGAGTCGGTAGGTAGTTACATTAAGAACTATAAGTGCTATTTATATTTTCTGTTATATATCTTGCTGTTCTTATTCCACTCACGACATAGAAAATAGATATTGTCAAGGAGCGGATGAATTTATCCGAATGAAAAACGTCGGCACTATTTTGGTAACTCAAGCTAAATTGAAGTTCTGCATGCTTAATATAAAACGCGTAGATGCCTAGACAATAGTAATCGTGGTCACAAACATAGACTTCTAATATTAACACTACGGCACCGGGATGACATTTAGTTAGCGCAAAATAATCGATACACCATTGTCTCAACACATTCACCAAAATCCCGAGGACATTATAATGTGACGAATTTTATATATCTACTCCGATCACGAGAGAAATCCCGAACACAAATCCACAAATAGTTAAAAATATCACTGATGATTATTAATTTTTTTACTAATAAAATTATCATTACGCGACTTTGGACGATATTCTTAGCGTTAAGAACTCGTACGTATGGCTCGCGATATATTTTTAATTGTACAAATTATATTCGAGATAAAAGGAGAAAATGCGTACGAACTGCGTTTAAAAATATCTTATTTACCTATTATGTGCCCATTTTACACAATATTCGACAAGATGAAGATCAAAAACGAAGGGCCTGGCCCTACACCACACTCTCCTTCTGCTCCGGACACGAGCTTCGGGGTCAAATTCATAGATATCTGTGTGTTGCCAGGATGGTTCACTTAAAATTATCCATTATCAGATATTTCAAAGAAGCATTTATATTAGAAAAAAGTGTATGTGCAGCTGTACGTGTCCATTATAAAGTTAATAGCTGCTTATGTTTTAGAAATACACCCCGGATTCTTGCGATAAAATTGTTTCCCATAATAACATTTTTCCTTGTGTCCATACTGAGTGTTGTTCGTAAAATCGATATACTAGCGCAAAGCCAAACCAAAGAGAAATGATGAAACTGTGGTCTGCGCCATCTTGTAGGAACTAAATACAACAAAATTATTCGTCCGGGAACAACTTAAAGCTAACTTATTTAACTGTTGGAATAGTAGTTTTTGATATATTATAATATATTTAGGTATCCAATTTATGACGTAAAGTGAGGATACGCCACAAGCTGCTGCAATGTTTTTCTGAATATGATTAATATGATAACAAATGAATGTCATAGTTTTATTTTTATAACAAAGATTGTGGTTGCGGTATTTATTTAACTTTTGCTCAATTTTGTTGACTTTTTTGTCAATATTCGATAGAATTAATCGGAGAATTCACCATATACGTACCTTAAACATGTGTAATATTCATGTAGGTAATGAATTAAATAAGGATCTAGCGTAAATCAGCATTGTTAAATGTTATATTTTTCTCTCTTTTAATAGAAACTATCATTATGATCTCATTTCACTGTTTGTGTCGAATCAATTTGATAGATTATGGCTGCTGTTGCTGATAGGTTGTTTTTTTTTAGATTTACGATTATTATTGAATCTGTATCCTTGAAATGAGAGTGCAATGGGAAATTTAAAATATATTGTTGTAATATACTAATTTTCTTTAGGCATAACTTAATCATTGTTAATTAGGCCAGAGTATTCCAAAATTGTTCATCCGAGTATAAGTCCTACAACTATCTTTCTCGAAATGTGTTTGTGTGTGTTTTCCGAAAAGCTGTATAAGAGACGCTTCGATTGCTAATTTAATTCATTGTAAGTGAAATAGTGGAAAATTCTGACCGGGGAATCGTGCCGAAGCACGATATAACTTATAGATGAAAAAACACAGCCTTTTATTGTTTAATTTAATATTTATATATTATACCATAACATATAATCACGCCTGTATTCCCCGAAGTGTTGGGCAGACGCCTACAGTAACTCTCACATTTCGCCAGTAATGTTTAAGTCCCATGTAATAGGGGCGAGCCTATTGCCATCAACCAGGCACAGATCCAAATTGTATATTGTACTAAATACCGCCGCACAGGTTGATCGAAGGTTAAGCTACGCTTGCCCAGGTCAGTCTGTGGATGGGTGACCGTTCGTAACGTATCGAAACTCCTCCGTGCCTCCTAAAGCTCATTAATCCGTTGGTCCCAGCTGTCATTTGTAGCTCTTTAACTGTCGTTACGGGTAGTCAGAAGCCCGAAAGTCTGACAACCAGTCTTACCAAGGGGTATCGGGTTGCCCGGAACTGGGTTGTGGAGGTCAGGTAGGCAGTCGTTTCATTCAAAATACTGATATTCAGCTGCACCCGGTTAGACTGGAAGCCGACCCCAACATAGTTGGGAAATAGGCTAGGCAGATGAAGATGATATCATACTAAATAAATAATTATGTTAAAAACGAATCATAATGATGTACCTACTTATGTAAAGATTGTAGCAGGCATTCTGTAGTATATGCCTACCCCCGTGGGAAAAAAGGCATGGGTTCATATATGTTTGTATTTTTATAATGTGTAAATGTATTTTTTAATTTAAAATGATGATAATAATATCGTATTAATATATTTTTTTAGTTTCACACGCACAAAACAATGTACCTGCTATGTTATCACTCTACCAGCCTTGGTGGACTGGAAAAGAATTCCTGAGGCATTAAATCAGCCTTTATACCTTTCATGATGAATAATCATGGTCAAGGATAACTCTACCCCTATATCTTCTAATTACGGGCGGAAGTCTACTTATGGCGAATACCAATTTATAATAACTACAATGGGGCAAGGATAGGCTGTTCAGTGTACACTTAATTAATTGGTAATTCTTTGAGTCGATGGTTTTTTTTTAGATTAGTTGGGACTAGTAAGTAGTCTTGGAGATACTATTGAGAGGGAGAATTAAATGTATGATCACTGAACACACACAAAATAGGCGTTTTGTATTTCTAATTTCGTAGGAATATGCTCAGTTACAAACTGAAATAAGAAGGTCCTTTTTGTTTAGTTCAAACGTTTTCCTACGTCTTTTTCCTAAAAGCCTTTTTTCCGTCTGTTCTTTGATCTCTGAGACCAAGAAAATAAGAGTTGATAAGTTCACGTCTATAAGTAATATAAGTTTCCTGCGCGTATCTTTAATACCTATTTCGGGACATATTTCCATTATTTTTTTTGCAACTTGTAGCGATTTGTGAAATCATTTTAGTATCGGATGTTATCATAGCAAGATCTTGTACTTTATTCGATACCGAAGTACCTTTTAAAGTAATTGGTAATCCGTCATAGATGTTGCAGGATATAAACTAAGTTCATGGAAAAGTCTAATCAATCATTACTTTATAGGTGGATCAATCGATCATCAGAACATACAATTCTTACCTGTGTTTGCTATGTTTCATCGCTATACGACTTTATTGTCATCACATCTATTTTTGGATGACTAAACAGTTAACACTAAATCCGTTTTCTCTTTACATTTTGTCACAGAAGGCACTTGAGTTAAATTTTCATAGATAGAATACTTCGTAATGCTAGCTGTAGGCACCGTAAAGGTTTTGTTTTCGATGTGATAGATATACTAATAACTCAACAACAACAAATCCATGTTTGAAAGCAACATGGCCGTGACTGTATGTTATACCCTAGTCGGGTTTAGAATTCAGTCACGGTTTAGGACTTTGGTGGGTAGTAATGGTCAAAAACGTCACTGATTTGCGAAGACGGGGGCAGATATCTTCTTCTTTTATTGTTAAAAATAGTCAAATGTATTATCAAATTGTCGCATTATAAGCATAATACTTCTGTTCAAAATGTACAGAGGCGTACATCAGGCTACCTCAATCTGACAAATTTCTTTGATCGTTATTGAACATTATTACAAAAGGTTCAAGTTCAATTGGGAAAAAAATACAGTTTGTGGTAGCTTGATGTGCTGGTATCTGTGCATACCTTTACCTCCCTACATTTGTCATTTCATTACGATAACTGCTTCCAGTCTGAGCATTTTTTTAAATGTAAATCGTAAATTTTCTGGTTATGTACTGCACTTATTTTTTTGTAACCTTCTTCACCTTTTTTCCCGCACCTGGGTAATTTTAATATCATGTTCAACAGTTGGCTGAAGAGATATATTATTAGCGACCGCGCAATCAGTCATTCAAATTTTCAAAACGCTCTCGGATTTCTTTCTAAATGTTTTTTTCACGTTGGATGATTTAAAAATATGATGATAACAGACTTTCAGACGGTTTGCTATGGATATTCTTTTGGTTAATTTTGTATTGTTTGAATACTTTCAAAGGTTTCCTGGATATGCGCCACGAAGGTTTCGTAGATCTGTCTTTCACCTACATTCCAAAAATCAGAAGTATCGTTATGAGACAGCTCAGTAAAATTGTATGCAAAATTTTCAAATTCGTATAAATCAGACTTGTCGCGAAAAAATCTTTTTAAAATATATTTTTGTGGTTTAGAGTTATCGAATGTATCAATTTTTGCCGTACTGCTACCATGTAAAAATATTGGGCGTCAGCTCTCATGCCAATAAGGATTAACAATGAATTGGTCAACATTTTTAAATATTCAGTAGTAACGTACTGCCTTTTATTATCCTTCGTGTGTCGGACCCTTCACATCAGAATTGTATAGCAAGCTTGTTTTATGAATTGACGGGAAAGTAGGTAGGTATGGACCCCTAATAATTTACCCTTTTATTATAAAGCTTTTAGTTGTTAGGAGCACAAAAGTAAATTTTAATATTCAAATTCGTATTTTGCACAGTAACCGGTTTCCATGTACTTGGGACACTTCATTAATTGACGACTTAAAAACCTTAGTAAAGGTAGAGCAGATTTCTTGATAGGAATTTTAGACTTGAACATTCTACTGTGTAGATATAGACGCCATGTGCTGGCGTCTATATCTACACAGTAGAATACAAGTACAAGCTATCCCTAGCCGTAAAATTTTCCCAATTGAACATGAACCTTATTGATATGCAATAAAGTTGTAAAACTATCAAAGAATTTTGACAAATGGGGTAGCTTGATGTCCTAGCCTCTGAACCTATTGATGATACATAATTTTCACTGCTTTACTGGCAATATTCGTCAATATAAACCAGCAGAAGAACGCATGTTTGCCCTGCCAAATCATTGAATATTATTATTATTATTCTGTTCTTTGAATAACGTGTTTATATTAAAATTAGGGTTGCTTTTGTGAGAGTTTTTACATTATTTCGGATAAGATCTTAAAATTAGTTTCGAGTTTAGATTATACGCATATTGTAATCAGCCACAAACGGTGTGCTTATGACAAAAGTTCAACACCGGTCTGTAACGGCGAATTTTGTTGAAAGACCCCCTTGTGAACGGGCTAACTCTGTGAGTTGATTCACAAAAATCAAAACTGGTTCGCATCTTGCGCAAGTGCAGGGGGGAGCAAACAAGGGCTTTCGGAACGGGCCCTTCCAAAATTCGCCGGTGCACAATGCACCCTTCGTACCATCCCCACGCAAGCACTCTTATTATTACGCGACTCCGGTTCCTGTCCCCATATTGTTCATATTATTTTGGTATTCGTCAGACGCGATACGAAGTTTACGTATCTCTGTGCCGTTACTTTTGAAAATTTAACAATTTTGTAGATTTTAGTGTAAATTCTTAGTAAAGACCGTCGTTTGAAATCTTAGTTGAAGAATGTTGTTATCTTGGGTTCGAAGCAGTGCAAATTATTCGCTCGAAGGTATTCGATTGGCTCCGTCTTCGATTCTGTCACCTAATATTTGCAGCGAAGGGAAGTATTAAGGTTTCGAACGCTGCGGTCGTCTCAAGTTGCTTTTCTCATGAGTGGACGTGCGTGTAAAATAATAACTTGAGAATAATATGTGTGGTAGAAGCGTCGGACGCACGGCGTGCCGCGTGCAGCGCCCGCACGCCTTTGTAGTGAACGAGTATTATCGATCGTGGACTACTTCGCTATCCGTGAAATGCGTTCTGTGTATTCGGTGATCGCTTCAATTTGGCGGGAGTCGGGTCACGCGCTCATCTGTATGAGGAGAATTTGGTAAGTTCACGAACATCATCATATTACTTTTATTCTTTCATGGTCTTCATATGGATTACTGAGATACTTATTCTTTCCGTAATGTCATTAGGTAAATTAATTATTATTTTGGTTAACTGGTTGTTGTTGGCTTCAATGTTCTTCGCAAGGGGTAGTTAATCTTGGGTACGTTTTACATCGAATTTAAGTATTTATAAACTATTTAATTAATCAATGCTGCAACTGGCAAATTAAATGGCAGTGAGTGGACTGGGTTTGTTGAACCACAAATTTTGGGCGGTAGCTCTAAGTACTTCAATATGCATAGTCCTACATAACTGAAGTTTTAGCTGACAATCTATCTAGGCATGACTATAAAATCCGACTCAGTGAAATAATGTGGGAAGCAAATTTTACAACGGTTTTTATATAAGCTCGCTTGAAACAGGTCAATGAACTTTTGATGCCAAAATTGTTTCGCCAAATATGTATAAGTATGGCAAGCACGAGCGATGTAAAATATCTTTCAAAATACAAAAGTAAGCTTCGTTTTCTTTGTTTCTCGTCTGAGCTTATAGCAACTAAAGGTTATTTTAACTTATTACCCACTGGTGACTCTCAGGGGATCCAAACACAAACACGTACCTAGTTTTTCATACATGAAAAGTAGTCCTAAATGAGGTCGATTCAAATAGGTTGCCTTGCCTTCACGTGCAATAATGAAAGCTGACGTAATAAATCAAGATCATATTAATTTTACATCGTTTGTTACCTTTTTATCTAAAATCGGTACATTGAGTACACCTAATAAATAAACGGGACGATTTCGTCAACTTATTATTTCTATTAACTTGTACCTAGTATGTTAATAGAAAAAACGTAAAAAAATGGTATTTTTAAAACACCCGATTTTAATGTAGTTAGTGGCAACAAATATGAACTAAAATAACTGACAATAATTGCAATAGACTGCTTGTAAAGTGGTATTGTTGGATATTTTAGTATTGTTACTGTTTATTCATACTTAAAATTTTGTTTCGTAGGTACGTTAAGCATTATATTTTTTGAATTGTCTCTTCATATTTCGATACCCGACCATGTCTCAGTTGGCGGCCACCATGTATTTTTCAAAATCCAAGTAAGTAGCCAGTCTCAGTCAGTGTATCAAGACAGATTTAATGAAATCTCTTTTGTTTTAAACTATAAAGCCATGTAGGCTAGTGTTAAAGAAATACACATACCTACATACGAAAAACTACCTGCCCTTAAAAAATAATTAATAGGCATACAGTTTATTATTATTTCAAGACGTGGCGCTTCACAACGCAGGAAAATGTATAGTTAATGCAACTAGGATCAGTTTTACCGTTTCTATTATACTTCTCTCTAATAATAAATTCAAATTAATGAGGACTATAAACAAGCTTCAAGTTAATTATGCAGCCAAGGTAATGCAAGTCGACTGGAATATTTTAAGGCACACCCACTTGGGCGTTACGTTAACCTACAGGAATTATTGTGAAGAATATATTCATAAGGGAAATTTCTTAGAAAGTGCGATGTTTGTTTTCTACTATGTACGTTCACTCCACTTAGTTCAGAAGAATATACGTAATATCTTTCATAAGAACTTCGATCGATAGCAAACCTTTATATAAATTCTTGTATGTTTAAGGAAACATGTTTACCTAGCAGACCGGCTTTATCGATCTCAGACTGGAACAAATTGTTAGGTAACATTTTTGGACCTACAAATGTCGGGAAATCTATTAGGGCTTGCGTAGCGTCAACCCGCAAAATTCAAGTATAGGTTTTTTGCAATTTGTAGCTCAGTATTAGGTAACATGTTAATGGTATATTTATTCGCGACCTTACATAACATACATTTCTCGAAATATAATCATAAAAATCATCAATACCACTCTCTAAATTAGAATTGTGCTTAAATGTACTTAAACATTTCATGAAATAGTCATTAAATCGTATAATTTGAACTTAAAAAACCTAAAAGCCGAACCATTACCTTAATCTTTCAAAATGGCTTCAAGAAAACTGGGCATTTATAATCGCTTTACATGAAAATGAAGATTGCAAAACGAGTGGATGCATTTCAGAAATCGTATTTATGGTCATATCAGCCAAATATGTTTAGGATTTCTGTTCACACATTAAATATTTATTTTGGTTACTGCCATCCCAAAGCATCTCAGCCAGAGCGACGCGCGAAATTCAGATATAATATTTTAGACACGGTAGGTATCCTCATACGTTTTCACGGCATCTTGACGACCATGTTTTCATGGCAAATTGATATTTATGTACCAAGGTGACTTTAGTACACGGTAAAATATCGAAAGTTGGAGCCTTTTACTGCCACTATTATAATATTTGTTAAAGTTCGAGTTTCCCAAACTATCCATCATTCGCCTAATTCACTTTCCTAATCTCCGCACAAATATACCTTAGGCAATGTGCTTATGTATTTTCATATCGGCTTTCTGAAT
Organism: Phlogophora meticulosa; assembly: GCA_905147745.2. NCBI lineage: Eukaryota > Metazoa > Arthropoda > Insecta > Lepidoptera > Noctuidae > Phlogophora > Phlogophora meticulosa. The sequence continues at coordinate 11,242,464 of LR990520.1, read as the reverse complement.
TTTTCTGTGTAACTGGGCAAAATTTATGTAACCTAATCACGTTTCCAAGCCGACTGTGTAGGTACTGGTCGTTAGGGTTAGTTTAGATTTGCGGGTGTTTGATAAATAATTATAGTTATTTAACTTATTGATATTTATTGCTATTTTTGAGAGCAGCAATTCGATATAGGTAGAACTTTAGTCATTTTGTCACCAAACATGATATTAGGATGGTAAGCGTTGACATGAAAACCAAGGGTCACGCCGCAGGGCCTTACACAAGTGTGTTTGTAAAAGCTGACCGCTGAAACCATGTGGAAAACGGAAACCGTGCGGACGGCGGCAAGCTTACCGAGACGCGTAGATAGCCTGTATCTGTGTGCGTATAGCACAAAGTGTGCGGAAGCCGCGTGATCGTGGGGTAGCGCGGCCAACGTCTGCCATCACTGACGTCATCACCCGCGCTGTGTACTTAACCGTCATTCAAGTCCATGAAGAATCACTTCTATCTAGAGATTTAGATCACATGGTTATTTATTTTGCTTTCCATTTTTACTTTGCTTTATATCTACGCAAGTGGCCAATAGCAACACATTTGCATATTTATTGAGATCATAATGGAAGTTGCTATTTAAATAACACATACGCATGAAATTATAGCGGGTGTCCGAATTGTTAAACCAGCAACGCAGAACCAGGATAACTCAATGTCACACAGATATGGAATAACATACAGTTGCAGGACAAGACTGGTTCAATATAAATGCTAATTCCTAGATAAGATGTTTGCTATGTTTGTATCATCAGTTTAACGACATCACATGAAATAAATGTTTTGAATGGCGATTCAGTCTATGCTTGTAATACATATATAATTCCAGGCATTAAAAAAAGCAATAACTAAGCTGGTAATCTTATTAAAGTACCTACTGGTGATATTTAAGATGTTCCAGTTATATCATATTCCACGCCTACGAGAAACTTGCGCCAGCTTTAGATCTAGGCAGATTTATGTTGAAAACATTTCTGTATTTCTACAATATATTGGTCACTTGATATTCTATAGTTGTGTTAGTACTTGGAACATAGTTGTATGCGTAGGGCGGTTGGTCGACATCCGATACTGCTGTATCTCCGGTTACACACAATTCCTTGCTTATTATTGCGCGCGATAGAACAGTTGATTGCAACTACGTTTAATACCGATTACCAAATGAAAGAAAATGGACGAATGCCTTTGTAGATGTAACAGAGCTCGTTTTCTGTATTCTAGTACGTTTCTCAGAAATTACCAAAATGCTTTAATAATGAAGATAGAAATAAAATTGAAAGTTTCCCTTACGTGATCAAAATCCGAATACGATAAAACAAGCCCGGAGCAGCGTAGACGTTCGACTAGCTCTGCATGCGGATCTTACCATCAGATGGGTGTTTGAATTATTCATCTATTGTTTCCATGTTCTCTGTTTGAGTTGCATATTCTTTTGAATATAAGTAAAATCTTCGCCCAAATGAGTTACTCCTATTATTTGATGTTTCTTCAATCTTTTTTGTATGATAAAAGGCTCTAACTTTTATGAAAAGCTCATCATTATCTAGTGCTATCTACCTACTGCTGAATATAACAGCTATTACGTGCTACGATGGTTAATTGGGAAATACAGTTAGGTACTATAAAATAATAAAATAAACTCTTAGAACAATCAGTTACCTTTGGTTCTGCCTGAACCCTCTAATTCTGTAGAATTATGTAAATGCGTCATGATTTACGTAGATTGCGGACGATTGCAGGATTTGGGACGAGGTTCGCACACCTAATTTGTGATCTCTCTCTTATGTACAGGCACAATCTATTGAGATTGGATCATAGGATCCAGAACATTGCCTTATTAAAAAAAAAAGAAATTGGTATGTATTGTCGACAATATTGAATCCCAATAGGCATACGAAAGAAATTCTATTATCGAAGTGTATGTGCCTTTGGATTCGTAAAAATCTAGACCCAGTTTCTTTTATATTGAGGAATTCGTCGTTCACGTTATTGTCCCATATACAAATCGTTCACGGTATTCCAGACGGGCCTTGGGATTTATTGTTTTATTTGCGACAGACCTTCATAAAGTTTATATTCAGAATAAGTAATACGTGTAAGCACTAAGCAAAGATATATTATTTTATGTACGGTAGTATTACGTACCTACCTAGATATTGTTTTAAGAAATGAGTTGGAAATAGGTAATGATGATAATGGTGAGGATTTAATTAACTAAAAACCTACCTTCAAACATGAAGCTGTGTAGAGCTTTTGACTTCCGCCGTCTGCGCTTTACCTTTTTACTGATCCCGCTTGGCAGACGTTAATCCTTATTTTAGACGGGTTTCACAGGAGCGGATGGAGAGTAACTTGTAAAAAAAAATTATAACGTTTTACATCGTGATCATTGGGTCCGAAGCGAATATAAACGGTAATGTGATCAATGCCTCTTCACATTTTCCTCAAAGTTAAAATTAATGTCAATCCCGGCTTCGCGGGGTCGGAACCCTCCGGCAACGATACACGAGTTTTTAGGAAAGACGTTATTTGAAGGCTGTATAAAAAAGGTTTGTGAAAAAGTTTGGATGTTTTGGGGATTTAGAATTTGTGTAAAAATCTTTGCAAATCACGTAGTCGAAGATAGTGATGACATATTGACAAGGCTCGTCATAAATTTAAATGAAAACCGTGCAAAACATTCGTTCATGTTGTTTTATTACGTTTACTTATTAGATAAGGATATTATAAAAAAAGCGAACGTGCTGTAACAGTGTTTTTATTTTCCAAGTAAATAAAGACGCAAACAAGGAGGGTCGTGATGAAATTCGCAGTGCCGTCCGTGCGTGCCTTATCTACCAATGTGGAGGCTTTTACCTCCTCAGTGCCTACCCTTTCCAACGAGCTTAGATGTACGTCAGGCCGCACATCAGGGGCAACAAAACCAGTATGAGCTGGTCTCTTTTATATTGTAACTACGTATTACACTAGGCCAGATCAAAGTCAAAGTGTAACCATCGACGTGCAGCCTACTGTTCACCTATCATTATAATTATTTTTATATTGCTTTTAATGGCATTGTTGGAGTTAGTTGATATTACTATAACGTAGATTTCATCGTAATGTAGTTATAAAAACAGCTTTATGGCTAGTAACGTACTCGTATTTTAAGTACATACCTAAAAAACAAAGGATAATGTGCAAAAAATAAAACTCGCTTATTGCTGTTTTTTTGTTACATCAAGTGATTACAATTTCAAAGGGAAATGTGAAACGAAGGGGCCATGACCCGCATAGGGACTTCCATGGAGGATAGATGCGGAATTGCTTAATATTGGAGATTCCGTCCTCTCTACGAGATCATGTTCACTTTAGTCTCAAAAGAAGGATCGGGGTGTTGAATTTTAGGTATTCACATATTTTATTATTTCGACTCTAAGCAAATAAAAGTGAGTGTCACATTTACTTAACATAGGATACCTTCCCATAAATGTTCATACCTAATGGAAAATTTACGTTCCAACGTAAATAAACTGAGTATTCGTTTGTTTTGACTTAGAAAAATACGATGCCAAGGAGCGTTCAGTGCCCGATTAATGTCGCACAAATGCGACGTCTAATCTTCAGCAAAGTCTCAGAGTTCATTCGTTTTGCACAAAACTAATATCTACACCACATTTATGAGTCTAGCTTTAATATAGGATTAAATACGCCACTGCCCTGTGAATGTGTAATACTAACTCCGGAATGTCGTAAGTTGTTTTATGTAGATCGAATGTCGAATGTTAGGGTCGCAGACAGCGTGCCGCCAACTACTGACCTCTTCATCTTACGATCGAGACCACTTTAATAACACCGAATTATTATACAAAGCACGTACATCTATTTTGGCATACGAGACATAGAGGCGAATAAAAAGTCCAAAATATTGTCAAATAATATAAATTCATGTCCCCTACCAAAGGAAAACCTAAAAGAAAAAAAGTACTACTTCGTTTATTTGAAAAAAGAAAACCTTCTTTGCCAACTTAATCGTTTTCCGAAGTCCTTTGAATCGGGGAGATGCTGGGGTATAGATAGTATAGATGTATTTGTAAAACACCACCAATTTGACTTAAACCCGAGCCAATGATTGCTTAATCGCGCCGATCAAATACCTCCATCAAGACGATCTTTGATTCCTTGTGTTTGAGAACGCCTGTATTTTTTGTATGTGTGTAGATTTATTAGAATTTAAGTCCCGTTTCAGTTCAAAATGGGAGTTTTAGAACCTAGGATTCATTCAAATTAGGTTTTCCTTTCAAGATTCGTTTTCCTTTATACAATCCTGTCTGTATTTTTGAAACTACATGTAATATGTAGTTCTGATTATGTATTCTTAGCCAAATAGTAGCTAGTTTTATAAAACATTAATGTACTGTAGTTCTAAATTAAATGGCAAGAAATTTTTCAACGTTATATATTCTCATTTTCATGCGGCTTCAGTATCATAATAATAGCCCGTAAATTGTAGCGTTAGTAGCCTTTGTTATTTGTTTTTGCTTATGTAATACAGTGAGTGTGGCTATATACTTGCTTATGCTACCTATATGTTAACAATAAGAGGTTTTGGTGCTTATATTTAAGACACCATAAAGTGCAGATCAATATTACGTCTGTAGCCGGTCGTAAAAGCAAAGCAATCATGCCAAGTGTAACGTATCAAACGTTTGTTGAACTATGTGTAGGGCTTCGGCAAGGGAAATAGTTTGTGTATCGAATGTACGAGTAATATCGTTTAGTTCCGTTTAATCCTTGGCAAGTCACGTGAACTATCGTTAAGTAGTTGGTATTCGATTAAATTTTCAGGAATCATATCGGTGCAATTACCATAAAAATCAACAAAGGCACCTACTATATACTCCATACATGAATTTGTGAAAGTTCATACCGATAGATTTATATAGGTATCGAGCAACCAAAAAAAGCAAAATATCCTATTATGATTTCATTTGCTTTAGAGATGGCTTAGTTTGTGGATCTTTTCTTGTTATAAGTTTCCCGGTTGGGGCTTGGTCGGTAGCGAGAACGCAAAGCGGCGGGGCGTAGGTCGATAAAAGTTATTTAATAACAAGGAACACCCAGCCTTTGCAATGTAGTTCACCACCACGTGACCTGCCTAGTTAATGTCTATTATTGTCATTATTCATTGTGTAAGTTGATTTATCGAACGATTTGCGCTTGAATGCTCGATAGATTGTGCCTACATCGTACTAAGATAATGTTTGAATGGTGTCATCTGAAATCGTTAAAACCCGTTTCAATATTTTTAGCTGACACACAGATAGATACAGTCCTAAGCCTTGGTATATTTTCATGAAGAAAGTATAAAAAATTGTGCTCGCTTTTTCCTTTTCAACGTTCCACGACTTGAAAAAAGAAACAGTGGCTCTTCTAGTTTCTCAAGTATAATTGAGTTGAACCCTTATAAAAGAATTATTTTCCGTTTTCGTTTTAAGTGAAATCGAAAACACTCATTTAGTCGTTCATATTTTGCCAGGAACGATCGCAAACGGATGTTATTTACTTTATTGATGGATTTCGAATGTTTGGTGGGATCCTATTTATAATTGGGGCGTGTTTACGAGATGGCTGTAGAAATCACCCAATGTTGACAATTCATCAAAATTTTCGAGTTTCCTATTGGGTTTCAGTGGTTTTAACAACGTCTTCGTAATTGTTGAAATAACTTTAAACAAATCTAACCACAGTTTGACACCGACAGTACCTAGTATGCTTTCAGCGTTGTGTTTTCGTATAAATACAGATGTTTTTTCGCCAAATAGTCCACGCCCTTTGGCTCAAGTAGCACATACAAATAAACCATGTCATAACTGCTAACACAAGTGTACTTGCGGATTCCTTTGTTCTTATTGTCGTTTTTTCATGTCTTGGAAATGTCAAAGTAGCTTTTAGGGAAAATGTTCTGTCAAAATTCATTTAGATTTCGTAGCTTTTCCTTTGTATAAAGCTAAGAACGTTTGACTTTGGAAACGAACTGTCTTCTATCCCTTTTATTGGTGATCTTCACAAACTTATAGATATTAAAATCGACAAAGTTCGCGTAAGTATCTTTTTTTAGAACATTTTCTTTGTTAATTATTCAAAACTCGTAATGGTTAAATCTTTTTTATTCTATCCTCAACAGTGATTGTAACTCACCTTAGTACAACAAGATTTATGGCATTGGTAAACATTGGTAGGTTACGCCCCTATAGTCAAGGTTTTCCAACAATTATCGTGACGCCAAAGAAAAGACTTTATAAATGATTAAGCTTTTATTAGAAAAAGGGAATGTCTTCAGTAAAATAAGTAATCGAATTACTGAACGAAATATAGTAAGCACGAGTTGGTACCGACACCAATGATAATAAGTTACGCCATTTTTATTTGTGACAGATAAAATTAGGGTGCCTACAATATTCAGCAATCGAATAAAGTAAATAACTGTCATGAACATTACGTTATCCATAAAACAGCATAGGTAATTTACTAATCAAACACATTTCGTATCATTAGGTGACTCACTTACCTGATACACGGCCAGTTAATAGCTTTCATTTATGTAATTTATTCTGGGTTCCTACATTAAATTGTAATGAAATCTTGATTAATTGAATTCAAAACAAATATAGCAACTAAACGATTGAAGTGATATCGACTCTTCTAGCTCGTGTGATGATTAGGATTTGTTTTCAAAATGGCAGCCGTGCAATACTAAAATAAGGTCAGAAAGGTAAAAAAAAGTGTTTATCGAAACTAAAAATTCCTCATGTTTAGAAGGCACATGCAAGTGATTGCAGAAGAATTATAATCGGTTACTATCGACTTTCAAATTAACGATACAAAAAGTAATAAAAACATAAGTACCTATGCTAGGTGATGCCAGCGATTTCATTTGCATACAAAATTTTACCAATGATATATCCACTCATTCCGTTGCCTACGTTCTATCATGAAGGAAGTTATGTATGGGACATATCTTCCAGATGTTATGTTTCTTCTATATTCATTGATTTAGGTGGACGTTATCTGGCAGCCAGTCACTCACCGACATGTATTACAAATATTTTAAGAAATATTTTTTTTGCGATCAAACTGGAATCAGAAAACCCTGATAATGAAACAGCCAACGAGTCTTTAATCAGCAATAAAAGCGGATGTTTATTGCCAAACTCTTAAAACAATCGCCAAAGTACTCATTACTCTTATTGTAGCCAATAAATTGTCAGTAACATGAACACAAAGCAACACGTTTCCTTTAGGAAATGATACTCTATAAGGTTTATTGAAGCTTGAATCAACGTGGAAAGAAAATAAAGTACAACATTTGTCCGGCGCATTCTTATTTTGTACACAGAATGCATTGAGTAAAATTTCTATCGTAGTCGATTTTATTGCTTGTGTTTTAGTTATTTTTCGGTATCCCTTGACCATTATGTAGGTTGTGTTATTAAAATCTGCAATTTTATAAAAATAATTCAATTTTTTTATGTCTAACCGACTCTGGCGGCTTTAATAGTGTTATTTCTTTAATTATTTATAATGTTTGATGATGGATTGAATTATTCTAGTTAGCGTCCCAATGTGGACAGTTCTATTCTTTTAGCAGTTCTGGCTCGCTAGTGACGACGTGATTAAAGAGAAGAGAAACATTCTCGAAATATTATTTCTCTTAATCGCAAAAAAAGCGTAAAATGTGCTGGCCACATTGATGCGAATCCCGCGCGGGACGCGTCTGCAAGCGTCTTTGATAATGATAAGGAATTCGTGCGACTATTCGCGTTAGTTTGAACTCATCCATACGAGTTAGTCGGCGCGAACCAATTTCGTCGCGCATCCCGCTCGGGATATGCTTTAGTTTGGCCAGAGCTTAAAAGTTTTTGCAACGTTAAAATAACCTAACTAAGGCTTATGCCACACAGTAACGAGATAAAACGGTGCGGTTAACGGAATTTGTGCATCAGGCATGAGCACGGCGCCGCGCCGCACAGTGGGTCGAAACTATGATTTTAGTGACTTAGGGCTCAACTTTGCTTTTTCACTTTTTTTTTTATGCGGATGGGTAGAGCTCATTAACCTCAATAATAATTGTTCTGATGTATTTTTTCCTAAACTTTATACTTTGGGTAGAAAAATGTGTTTTGTTATTTTTTTGTATGGAGCGGCTCAAATAAACTTAAATTCCTGCTAAGTAGCGTGTGATCCCGCGTTGAAACTTTATTTTTCACATACCTTGTCTGGTCTATTATCATTTGATGCTATAAACAAATGCATAAAGTTGCAACTCTGCCAAATAAATGGATCGAAAAAAATGAAAAAATACATAGAATAAAAAGCTTCATTTTTTACTTTCGTAAGTTATTTTAAGTTAAATTTGATATGGAATAGTAAGTAAAAGCACGTAATAATACACATAATTACTTAGCAACTAACAACAATACATTTAAAAGGTCCCTAATTAGCTTAAATTTACTAATACTACATATATTAGTAAATTTAAGCTAATTAGGGACCTTTATTTAAAAATGTGGATATGAAATCAATTAATTTCTATTTGTGTGTTTAATTACTGTAATTAGCTTAACCTTTTACCTTATAAAAAAACAATGTTTTTCACTTTTAGTCATTACTGTAATATTAATTAGGATAATTAGTTAATGAGGGTAGTAGAAAAATTAGTAAACATTGTTTGTCACTGGATTCTGGAAGTATAAAATGACCATAATTTATTATATACTAACTAGTGTTCGTTTATTCGTACTACTACTAACATCTCGTGATTCTGATCGTCCCTTTTTCGTTATAATGGATAATTTAGTTAACAATTTAGATTTATTTATGATTTTAAGAGAGCAGGTCAAGTCACTGTCGGATAGTCAAAAATTCTTTCAATTCCTACAACATAAAATAAACGTGACCGAAGAGAACAGTGTTGAGCTCCAAAAATTCTGTACGCGCTTTTGTTCAAATATAAGTGCAAGATGGGAACGAAGTAGTCGCACGTTAGCACAGTTTGTAAGAAAAAATGGTGATTGGTTGGAACGTGCAATAAACTGGCCCGAAGGAATGATACCTGAAGCTGTGAACACTGAACAGGAAAGGCTCGAGATTTGTAATACTGAAGATGTCGAAAATCTACCACCATCTACTACAGAAGCTTCGACATCTACATTTACACCTCGAAAACCTTTCGAGGAATTGGGCTCCAGGCAAAAACGAAGACGCGTTGATCAAATTAACCAATCGCTTTCGTTATCCCCGGATGAACTTAAAGCTACTACAATTGCTAGTTTAAGAAACACCGGAAATGAGGATGTAGGAAAAATTATGAACCATTTACTAAATCACCCCGAAGATCTAGAAAAAGTTAAAGAGTGTTTAAGTACAAGTAAACCGAAAAGTAGTACATATTCACCCGATAAGGCACTGTCTTTATTAGTTTCACTTAAATTAAGTAAGTGGCAGTATATTAAATTGAAATTCATAGATCCCTAATTAGCTTAAATTTACTACTACTACATATATTAGTAAATTTAAGCTAATTAGGGACCTTTTAAATGTATTATGATTAGTGTGATTAGCTTTAAATTTACTAATACTACATATATTAGTAAATTTGAGCTAATTAGGGACCTTTTAAATGTATTATGATTAGTGTGATTAGCTTTAAATTTACTAATACTACATATATTAGTAAATTTGAGCTAATTAGGGACCTTTTAAATGTATTATGATTAGTGTGATTAGCTTAAATTTACAAATTTACTAATACTACATATATTAGTAAATTTAAGCTAATTAGGGACCTTTTAAATGTATTGTTGTTAGTTGTTAAGTAACTATGTGTATTATTACGTGCTTTTACTTACTATTCCATATCAAATTTAACTTAAAAGAACTTACGAAAGTAAAAAATGTAGCTTTTTATTCGATATATTTTTTCATTTTTTTCGATCCATTTATTTGGCAGAGTTGCAACTTTATGCACACGTTAATAGCATCAAATGATAATAGACTAGACAAGGTATATGAAAAATAAAGTTTCAACGCGGGATCACACGCTACTTAGCAGGAATTTAAGGTTATTTGATCCGCTCCATACAAAAAAATAACAAAACACATTTTTCTACCCAAAGTATAAAGTTTAGGAAAAAATACATCAGAACAATTATTGTTGAGGTTAATGAGTTCTATCCATCCACATTAAGAAAAAAGTAAAAAAGCAAAGTTGAGCCCTAAGTCACTAAAATCATAGTTTCGACCCACTGTGCGCCGGCTGGTACCGCTGTGTTTGCATTAAGCCATTTACCTTTATTAGTATTAATTTAGCAGAAGCGAGTTGCAACTCGGCGCCTGTCTGCCTCACAGAACTGGGTCAATGACAAGCCCGCCGAGAATAGAACCGACGCTTTAGGGGTGGATGAGCTCTATTGTTGCCCCGGCGCTGCTGAGAACTAGAGATGCCTCGTTCCACCAATATAATTATCATTTCCTCTCGTAGTCACACTTCGTCTAGCCTACAATGGGTTCGCGTAGCGACTGTAAAATAAACAGGGACTGAGATTGTTGATTTTCTTAAATTAAACCTGATACAAGCCGTTTAGGTTCCGTACCCTACCCGCTTTGAACAATCGTACTGTCAATGCTGCGTCTTCTCCGTATAAAAAGACGCCTTTGCCCTGCAGTAAAACAGTAACAGGCTGCTAGTATTATCTTGTATCTATATTAATTGTATGAACGTATATTTTTTTTAGTATTTGAATATTAAATATAATAAATAATAATCCACCGATGTCAGGAACGGAGTTGAAGCTACCAGCGGTAAGGGCTCCAGAGACAGGAACCTCCTCTCATTGCGAATGCCTTCTGAATCAGGCTTTTGTTACAGCCTCCTATCGAGAGTCTCGCAATAGATGTTCGTCGGAGCTCTTGGGGCTTTCATTTAAAATCTCATTGGGCTGGATAGAAATCAGGATTATTTACATTTTAAATCATGTTTAAAGTAAAAAAAAACATCAGAAAAAAACGTACAAGTTAGGAAAATCCGTCAAAAAATACAAATTTGGGTAGCCCAGAATCTTGTACTGAATTAATGGTACCAGGTTCTGCGTCTGTGTTCCTTCCACCCTGTATATAACTATGTTTTTGACAGTATTTTTTTGGGAAATACAATGAAATACAAAATTACTTTGCTGTCGATAAAATCAATATAGTGCTCGCGTAAATACTCATGCCGCCTACGGAACTCTTCACCGTGTTTTGCCGGTTTTTTAACAACCGAGCCCGTCGAGCTTACTTGCGTATAATAATATTCTTTTAGCGGAGGGGTGTCGATGTGGAAAGAGTTATCGCCTATTTAAAGCATGACCTCAGCTAGACACCTAGTAGCCGTAGAACAATCGATCTGCGCAGTAGCCACATGTTACTTAATACCTAGTTACTTAGTAGCCAATTAGCCAGCAGCAACCTTCTATGGGTAACTCGTAGGTAGTCCCACTATAAATAGTTGTTGCTACATGGGTAAACACTATCTTCCACAAGGTCAGTCCCATAAATATCTAGTTATGCTCGTGTCGCATTTTCCACTACAAAGGTGCGCCGAAATGGAGTTGGTCAAATTAAAACGAAGCACGACGCCGAAATGTATCTACTTTCCTTTTGGGACCAGACCCAGCTCCTTTTATTATCTAGACATAATTTTATTTATTATGACAGCTTTCTTTTGTACTGTAAATATAACTTAAGTTATTGTAGAACATAAACATTTAGCGTTAATGTAACAAAATAGCTTTGTAGATGGGTACCTGCCTACTTACTTTTTAAGCAGGCACATTTTTATCTCTTAGAATTGCCGATACACCGCCAATCTTTAGAAGCTTCTGTCCTTCGGCTTCTGTAAAGTAAATTAATTAAAAACTTCATTAATAAGTATTCCTTAGATCTTACAAGAAATTTTTAATGAATAACGCCTTGGAACAAGGATATTTGTTTATTAAGGGCTTTTATAATTAAGGAAAAGTGTAAAATAAAGTAAGGTTAAATAGGCAATTTAAAACTAGTTGGTAGCTATAACGTTGTCGTAAAAAAAACTAGGCGTTCCTACAAAGAAATGATACGTACAAAATAACAACCACCATATTTTCGTCTTATTATCTTCAATTTGCTCTTTTTCCTACCTACGCAATATCTCATGGGAAAACATACGAGTAGGTATAACTACAAATAAAGAAAGCAGCCCTAAGACCTTGATGACAAATAAATGCTCAAAATGATTGTCGACAACAGCTGGCTTGTGGGAGGTAATTATATTTGTGAGCTTAATGAGATGTAAGCAACGATGTTATGATAACCTTTTAACAGAAAATGAAGCTCAGTATTTTGCTTGTCTACATGATAAACTGTTCTAAGCGAGCTCAAGTTATATTTTCCTTTCAATGTGTTAACCCTCACCGTGAGTACTTAATTTAATTTTCATACAGAGAAGGAACGAGCACTGATCAAGTTTGCTTACTCCGTGTTTTCTACCGTAAAAAGCTTCTCTATTCTCTCGGTGATATATTTATAAAAGGTACCTAAGCTACCTACTAAAAACATGTTACACTGTTTTCGCAGTAAGGTCGTACCGATAAAAAGGAGAATATGTTTATGTTAGTACGCATTTAAGTAACAAACCTTGTCTTACAATGAATATTGTACTTACCTATACCTACAGATAAGTAATATTCCAGTAATTATTATATTTTCATATTATTTACTAGTTGTTCAGCGTAACATTCGCCAAGGACGTTTCATAAACACGTAGATGTTACAAAAGGACTACGAACGGGCTACTTGGCATATTAATTTTATTGCTACAAAGCCATTTCGCTGCAGTATTTCAGGGGCGTAAAATTTTATATACGCTACTTTGGTCTTAGAAAAAAACCTAGTCTGCAAGAATGGGTTTTTGTAAGTTTTGGGTTCAGTGCAAAATATCTAGTAGGTAGTAGCTATATAATATATCTATGTATTACTTAATCAATTATTATGTATTAATCTTAATCTTATATATAAAATTCTCGTGTCACAATGTTAGTTACCATACTGCTACGCCCGCGACGCAAGGGGTTGCGGGTTCGATTCCCGCCTTGGGACAAATGTTTGTACGATCTACAAATATTTGTTCCGGGTGTTCTGGGTATTTGCTATACATAATAAAAATATATATCTATGTAATGTATTGTATTAAGTATATCAGTCATCTAGTACCCATAAGACAAGCTCTGCTTAGCTTGGGGCTAGATGATGCTGTGTGGATTGTCCAGCAATATTTACTTACTATTTATTTATACTCCTCCGAAACGGCTTAACCGATTTGTATGAAATTTTGTGTGCATATCGGGTAGGTCTGAGAATAGGCCAACATCTATTTTTCATCCCCCTAAATGATAAGGGTGGTCCAACCCAAACATTGTATGTAGCAAAACAACGTTTGCTGGGTCAGCTAGTCTCTCTATATTAATTAGGATCGTATAGTCGGACAAAATATCATAATGTGCGCACAAATAAATCATCTACACGAGTTTGATCCGGCCTTTAATTCAGATTAGTTCGTATTACCCAATAAGTCTTTGGTAAAGGTCGTGTCAATCGAGAGGTGTTTGTAGTTGACAAAGGACTTGCGTTTCCCAGTCTATTATAATTATAATCGAATAGTAGGAAAGGAATTATTTGTGCCCTACAATTACTAAGCTGCCAATTTTAACGAAACTCACGGACGCTGTCGTAGCCCTCTGTAAAGCTATGACGAGAAAAGGTATCATCGATATTATTTAAAACAAAGACGTGATCTATGTCTAATAAATTCTAACAAGGACTAAATCAAGACGGTATTCTATAGAAAACCGACTTGATTCAATATATATAATAATAATAGGTCTTTACCTATGAAATTGCCGTTTTGTATGAAAAAATTTAAATGAATTTTTTTCATGTATTTTTTATTTGTATTAATCGAAGTAATCACCCATGCAATCAATGCATCTTTGCCAACGCAGTGGCAGTTTATTGATGCCCTTCTTAAAGAAATCAGCTGGACGGGAGGCAACAAATTCTTCAAAGGCATTTTGTACTGCCTCTCGGGTATTGAATTTTTTTCCCGCCAAGAAGTTATCCAAATTCTGGAAAAAGTAGTAGTCTGTAGGCGCAAAGTCTGGTGAGTAGGGCGGATGACGGAGAGCTTCCAACCCCAGTTCTTGCAACTTGGAGACCGTCTGCTGTGCAGTATGAGGTCGCGCGTTGTCGTGCAGGAGCAGCGGAGACGAGCGATTGACCAATGCTGGTTGGAGATGTGCCAGCATCTCCATCATTGTGTTCAATTCTTCACAGTACACATCTGCAGTGATGCTCACCCCGTTTGGTAAGAAGCTGTGTTGAATCACACCGGCGCTAGACCACCAAACAGTGACCATCACTTTTCTTGGGGTAAGTTTTCGTTTAGGGCATTGTTTAGGTGCTGAACCAGGATCCAACCAACTTGCTGAGCGCTTGCGGTTATCAAACAGAATCCATTTTTCATCGCAGGTAACAATGCGGTTCAAAATTCCTTCATTTGTGTGTCTGTTGAGCAGTGCAAGGCACGTCTCGACGCGTACTTCGCGCTGGCGATCATTGAGTTCGTGGGGCACCCATTTGTCAAGCTTTTTTACCTTGCCAATTTGACGCAAATGGACCAATATTGTTTTGACGCTAACGTCGAAAGCTGCTGCTAATTCAGCCGTAGATTGTGTATCATCAGCTTCCACAATCGCCTTTAATTCGTCATTGTCGACCAAAGTCTTCGGACGACCGCGAGGTTCATTTTTCAGGTCGAAATTTCCAGAACGGAAGCGAGCAAACCAATAACAGGTAGTGCGTTGGTTTGTAGTGTTAGCTCCGTAAACGTCGTTGATGTTGCGTGCCGCTTGTGCCGCGTTGCTGCCACGACGGTACTCATATTCCATAATTACTCGAATTTTTAACGTATCCATGATGACGAAAAAGATTTAAATGCGATGAAAATGTAACACTAATCAATAAACAAATGACTACTTTTGGAAAAAAAAATCCATGTTTTTAAAATAAAATAAATTTGAAATTAGAATTCTTAGCCAAACAAAAAATATTTTGATTTGAAATGGCCAGTACTGCAGAACGGCAATTTCATAGGTAAAGACCTAATATGTTCAGTAATAAAATACTAAAGAAGAATATCTGTAGTAGGTACCGGCGACTTCAGCTTCAGCTATTTCATTGAACAACTGCAATTAAAAAAGTTTGATAACTAGAAAAGTTAAGCTATCTAGTATTTCAGTCCGTATAGTTATCTAATTAGTTTCTATTTCGCGATACTATCACATAGAGCATTTCTCAGAGACTTCGACTAGTCATTAAAAACAAACGGGAATTATTATTTGGTAGGTATAGAATATTCGCTTCCAAATCCATTTGTAGGATTTTATCTATCTAATAACTGATACTAATTTCAGAGCTAGCTATCATAATGAATAAATCATGCAATGTGTGGGGAATGATGGATTTATCAGAAGCTTTAATTTCCAATATTCTGCTTTAACGCACGATAGAATATTCCAACCAAACAAAAGTTTTTGAACTCGTAATTAGAATTGTGTTTGTCGGTCCTCCATAACATTTATTTTAACGTGGTCTTTAACATTGATCGGCTACATTGCGCAATCTACTGTGAAATTAAACCTGTAAACGTGTGTTTGCTTTATGTATTTTTTATCTGCCATATAAAGTCGCTTTCAGGCACTATTTCAATTTTCCCTTTATTGAAAAACTGATGTTATCAATATACCTGTTAAATCAGATACATTATCTTTTTGCAGTCGGTCAGACATGGATATGACAATGACGGCTGTGCACGCTATTGAATTTGCATCGTTTGAATAAATTCCAAATAACATCAGTATTTTTTTAATGTAAGGTAATCCCTACCTCAATAACCTTTCCTCAAAATTGCCGATTTCCTAACATGAAAAATTGGCTCTTAAATCTTCGTTCACTCTTCTATTTGTGCATAAAACTTAAATAATTATTCTTCAGAACACACACAAAGTCGCTTTTCTCGTCTGTGTGTCTGTTTTTATATCCGCTAACTCCTTAACCACGCAACGGATTTTGATGCGGTTTTCACCATCAGTAATATATATAAAACAAAGATAATCATTCGTTTCAGAATTCAAGCATTCAAGGCTTTCAAATAAATATAAGAAAATCTGATCAAGTTTTTATGTAAGTAGAAAAACAATATTTTGCAACCAAGTCGTCGAACAATAAATTTAAATGGCTTGGGTAGGCTAAAGAGATACATAAAAATGATGTACTGTATATTTTCTAAAACCCTATAGAAAACTCCGCGATGGCATAACTCTTTCTGTTACGGTAACCTCATATAAACCGTTTCATTCACTAAAACTCTAATTAAAAATTGCGATATATGCGACCTATATATTCTTATACAAAGCACTCAGAAATCCATAAGTAATTAAAACTAACAACACTCTTTTTTATTAATTACACCGTGCGAAGCCGGGGCGGGTAGCGAGTGTATAATGTTTATGAAACTGTATTAAGTTCCAATGCCGTCAGTTACACCGCCGTCCTTCGGCTCGCCATCAGCCCCTTTATCCGCCCTCGTCAAATCTGTCATTGACAGAACAGGGTTGAAAGCAAATTATTTAACTATTACTTTAAATCTCTGATCACCTACTCCATTTAGTTAAATTCACTGTTTGCTCTTATTCAGCAATGAGAAAAGGTATTGTTTACGATCTCAGTTATACAATTCAACTGAAATGAAGGCAAATGGATCCCTGTCCGCTATAAAGGTATGCTACGGAATTGCAGACTTATTTCGCTTTCATAGGTAACCTGTAACAATTCCGTTACTTTGCAGATTGCTTTTGCAAGAATTCGTGAAACTCCTAAATTTGTGAGTCAAACAAGCTCCGTGTTTAGTTATGAATTGATGTTGGACCATTTCGCAGCCGTCGACACGAGGTGAGAACGTGGTCGAAGTGTGAAAGTTTAACGACATCAAATATTTACAAATTTCCGCTCCGAACTGGGGAGCAGACGCACTCGCTCCGTTCCTCCTTAATTTATACTGCAATTTGCTATATTACCATATCCACCGTAGCCTTGCCAGGCTTCTAACCAAAATTGAATTTTTGTTATGTTGTTTATTTTCTATACACAGGTACTCAAACATAGATACCTATAGTTCTCATCGTAAAAATAACAAGCCGATTGTAATCAAGGAAAGTTTTGTATCTGCCTCTCACAAGTTTTATAAAATGGCGTCGCATGAACTTCTCAGATCTCGTAAGCTTGGCAGTCGGAGGACTTGGCTAAGTAGTTTTCGGTAAAGTTCCACAGTAAAATACTGGGTAATAAATGAAGTTCTGGACGAACGTAAATGTCAATTAGGTTGCTATTAAGAGTAATAAGTAGGCCGGTACTGTATTACGTCGGTAATTATCGATATTCGTCGCTCATTTAAGTGCCTGCTGGAGTGGATAGATATGAATTTAAAAATATCTATGGAATTAAAAAAAGAAATGATTTAGTTTTTAAGTTAGGTATAATAAGTGTCAAATCTTGAATAGAAAATGTTAATTATTGTTATTAATTTTGTTGTACTACAATTACCAACCTATTTTATGAGCTGCCTAATAAAATTTATCCAACTTAGTACAGGCATCTAACACACAGATTTTTATTTTCATATTTAAGCTATTTTATGTTGAATAAATATTTATTATCATTTCATGATGTTTTCAGTAAACAAAATTTGAAAAGGTTGACTGGTAGAAAATGCCTACGGCATTAAGTCCGCCTCTGTACATTTGTGTGCTTAAAGTATTAAATAAAAATAAAAAAAATAAAAGTAATTCTTGTCCGAATTGGTTTAGGTAGGTAGGAGATCCAAATTTGTGAGATAAATTATCTCTCTTCTTTAACAGCTTCATACTTCAGTAATACCTAATGATTGACTCTTGCAAGTAGGAAAATGTATAAACTAGTGAAAGAATATAAACATAATGTTATTTTTATTGCAAAATAAGTGGAAATGGGGAGTTGAAATTTCATAATGGGATAATTAGGTCAAATGAGGTACCATATAAAAAGGCGTCATTTTCACATTATAAATCGTACTTTTATGTTTTTTATGCCGCCTAGTTGGTCACTTATGATGAAAAATGTCCGTAAAAATATCAACATCTCCGAAGTTTGGAAGCGAAATATTTTGAATAAATCTACGTAGCATGAAACGATATCTCTAACTCCCACATTTTTTCAGTAATCATCTAAAACCCACTATAAAAAAACTTAATTATGCGGTCCCTGAAACTTTAAATTTAATTTTGAAAATGGAGAAATACTTTTCCTACCAAAGTTCCTTGCGATTCTTTTATGAACTCTAGGTACGATACGAACCTGAAAATGATATAGTGAAATTAGAAGTTTTCTTAATTGCTGATACAAACAAGTGCAGGTACATATGAAGCAGTAATCCTCTCCAATTTCAGTGAATTAGCTTTCTCGGCTGAAGAATGAAAGTTAAAAAACATCTTTGTACAATGAGATACGTTCACAATTATAATGAAATGCTAATGTCTCTGTGAAATACATTAGTAGTGAGTACCTTTGTTTGTTTAATTAAGGCTGTACGTAGCAGTAACTTTGTTAGCGGAGGATCGCGGTGAAACATACTTGTGTTTGTGGTTTGTCAAAGGTAAACTTTCGAAAACCCTTACGTAACTCTACCACCGAATCGTAAAAATGTTTCTTTTCTAAACCTAATGAACTGTGCCAGCGTAATGTTATTTATTACTGAAAGGAAAAATAACGAGTGGAAGAATCGAGTTTTTTGTGGGTTGGGTTTTATTTTGTACTGTGTCGGTAGAGCTGTATTAGGATTTGCCGAAAAACTTAATGCGGCTGATAAACACTATTTCCTTCATAGAAATTAACTGACACTTGTAAAATTTTCCATTTAATTACATACGATAAACAAATAGACAGACGACTATCGTTAACGAGTGTTATTTCCAATAAGAATTTTCTCATTCGTAGCCCAGAGTCTGGATTTATGCCCGGCTGATGGCAATAGGCTCGCCTCTTATTGCATGGGACTTAAACATAACTGGAGAAATGTGGGTGTTACTATAGGTGAACCCCTGCCCAACCCTTCGGGGAATATAGGCGTGATGTTATGATATGTTGTGTTAAACAGGTGGTGCCATTTTTATTGTTTCTACCAATTCCTTGAACACAAGCCTTCTTGAAACAGGAAGGCTATCTCGTGGTTTAAGAGTACCTACTTCAGACAGACGATCGAGATCGACATTTTCCATTTTAGAATTCTAGAGATAAGAGCGAGGCAGAGTTATGAAATGACGCAGTGTTAGAGCGAGATATAAAACGTAGCCACAGCTCTGGAGCCGCGTTGCGGTCTGACCGGAGATTAGTGTGAATTGTCAGTCGTTAGGCGTATTATTTTATCTTTCAGTGATAGCAATATTGAACTATTATAGACAAAGAATGGCCATGATTATATTCAAATTCACAGATTGTAGAGATAGGGATTGGCAGCCCAAAACTTTTGTTACGTGCGTTATATTCTCTTTCAACTTTTCTTTACCAAACTTTCAGTCAAGGGCCAAGGGCGCCATTTGCATATTCTAATGCTTTAAGACATTTTGGGCCCCTTTTTACGGTTAAGCACAAATACTTACTCAATTCGGTAGGCAATTTTCCTCGCAGTTATAGTGTTAACTGTTTACGTGAGCAAACTTCGTTATTATTGATTTATTCGACGTGGCTTAGTTTGAAGGAGTGATAAAATAAATGAACTTGGTTTATGACAGTATCTGTCTAAAGGGCCTGTCGGAAATGTTTCGAAATGTATGAATATTTCATTACTAAGGGACATTTAAAATGTATTTAACTTTACTGAAAAGCTCTCGGTGAAGGAAAAGGGAATTCAGCGACAAAATTATTTCGGTCTCTACAGAGTTTCTTTTTTATGTTTCACAGTAGCTTGCCTAACATTTCTAAAACTTTTTCATTATGATATTTCAAAACGTGTCGTTTTTAGGTATTTCAGTGACTTCGCTCACATTATCCATGCTCTCTAAACTCTGTATGACCGATTTATGATCCAGACATTTTTAAAGTCACACGTTGAACTTCGTGGCAGTCACCTGTGCCTGCCACGGCCTTTGCGGAAAGCTTTTTGTAGTTTTATGGCGGGGAGCCGTGTCTCTGACTGACTCTGTCGGTCACCTCCCCGAGCTGTCAATTTTAAGACGAGTCAATTTTTTTACTTCCTTTCTGATTATAAATGTTTCCTAACTCTGCAAACCGTAATTTCGTTGTAAACTGGCGTTTAATTAGTCGTGTCACATCGTAACATTTCTATTTTAGGTACACCACGTGAATATTAATCAGTTTATCCCCGCGGGTCGTAACCGATATAAATTTTGTTCAAATGTGTGACTGGTCCACTACAGAAATTTATTTCTTTATTTATATATTGATTTAGACTCTCCAAAAAAAGATATACAAAATACATGACACATTTAATAAATAAATAAATAATAATAAATAAATAATGCTGGACAATCCACTCAGCATCATCTAGCCCCAAGCTAAGCAGAGCTTGTGTTATGGGTACTACATGACTGATATACTTAATACAATACATTACATAGATAGATATTTTTATTATACATATACAGGGCAATATGCGGTACTCATTCACTTATAGGGGACCACAGCATTCGATTTACGTTAATTTAAACGCATTTGCGCAAGTCCTGCGCGTGGTCACCACTCCACCCGTGTCTGCCATTTGCCACGACCTGTAGGTACGACCTAACTACATGTCGGACACACTTTGTCTACCACGGTAAAACTGCTAGTTTTACCGTGGTAGACAAAGTGTGTCCGATTTTTGTTACGAATTTTCAACTTAAAGAACATTGGAAACATGACGAAAAAAGGGAAAATGTGTATCGACAATTTACAAAGATCTTGTCCAATTTACTAACTTGAAGTTGACAACATTATTATCTCCAATAGTCTAGACAAAAGATAGTTGATACTAGTTATACAGGCTTTTTATTTGTGTCAGCGACCTACCATGTGTCGTGAGGGGCTACCGAGAACGTTCCTAAATAAATAACGTTATCGAACTGTGGATACAGCGCACTAGACCGAACCAAATACATCCCGGGGTATGCCGCCTGTTTTTCTTATCTGTTGTACGTGTACACCTAGTATAACACATATGTTTTAATTAAAAAATCGTAAAAAAGACAGAACATAAACATGATTAGATAAGTTAAAAACTCGTATGTTTAAAATTTGCATCGTTAATCCGAATTTAAAATATAGTTTCTCATAACTATAGATACTTAACCAAATACAGTGAAACAAGAAATTGTAGCAAAAAGGGTTATAGGAGAATGCAGAATCCGGCTAGCGACTATTTCAGTACTTAGGTATAATGATGGCCTACCCCGCTTATTACTTGCGTCAATTTTCTCTCTTGACATTCCACTTGGCTCTGTGCCAATATGCTTCGCTGTCTCTCTAACTTACGCGACTATAACTTTAAAATAGTCAACTGGCTAAGAAAGCATCATTCGCAATACTAAACCAACGACTTAGTTATTATTTTTCATTAAGTTAAAAACTTGTCGCGTAATGGCCGTAGTCTCATGGCAATTGCACGCCGCGCCGGAGACACTTATGACCGTTTTCAGTAACAGTAACACTACCGCTGTATCAGCCGTATCTATCTATATAACAGCCGCCGCCCGTGTGCGGTGTCCACTGCGCACAGGATGGTTGGAAAGCAGCAAATGAAGTTATGTTGCTCCGTTGGTGTAATTGCTGAATGGCGTTCCAGTATATCAATAAAAGCTAGAGAGGCCCGACGTGACGTGCAAAAGCCAACATTTGTAAAATATTATCCACAACCTAATATGTAATAGGCGTCTAATTAAAATATGACAGCTAAGTATGACATATTTGAGTCAGAATTTTCTAGCTTTCTTCCCTCGCTCTTCAATGAAAACATAAACTGTCCAAGTCGGGTTGCTCTGAAGTATTGTAGATCGCTTCGCTCGCTCTCGCATTAGCTTACTATAATCACAATGACATCGTAAGCTAACCCAGTCAGGTTTTTATTAATTTTATACAAAATGTTACCCAACTACTTTTGGACTTCGCCGCAATCGGATAAAAAGAGCTCCCAACAAATTTTGATACAAGGCCTCTTTACACCTTAGCTACTCCACTGCTAATACTAGACGACACCTACACACATCATACCTGAGTGTTAGATTTTCAACGCTCGGTACAGCGCTGAGAGTTTAAAATCCAAACTCCAAAAATAATTTAGGGGTTTTCTAGTGTTGGTGGAAAGGTACATAATATTATAGCTAATTAAGCTATTAAGCTTAGAATGACTGTTCGTACCCTATCGATAACATCAGTACCTATCTAAATTCATTTGCTGCTAATTTCATAAGAGAACCTTTTCGTAAAAAAGGTTCCTTTTTGTAAAGCTTATTTCGTGTAATCGACACTCTTCTAACGTTTTATGTGAATATGTAACGACTCCTCAGAGGCCGATGGTAACTTCCAGAAAGAACTTTCAAACGTTTCTATTATGAAAGCTTAAATTGCACTAAAGTCGACGCGAACCGTGAAGCGAAAAGTTTCAGTTAAATAGAGTGCCGCGTTCTTCTTTTGCACTTATTTCCTAGTCAGAAGTAAAAACTGTTTTTTAAGAAATATTATGAGCACGGAATGCTTCGTGCTTCGTTGTGGCGCGGTTCGTTGTGGCTCGGCTCTTCTGTCTGTTTAATGCAGGTAAATTAATTTTTGTCGTGTATGTTTTTCAGCCGGTTACTTTATTGGGTCACACACTGGTCGGTGTCGTGTGGACAAGTCGATAAAGGGTAGGCGTGTACCACACGTTAGTAGCGACCGTTATACCTCTCTGTTATGTTTATTTTGTTTACATTGTCCCATTACTCCCGCTTATGATCCGGTCGACTGTTTTAATACTTCCCCGCTAAAAATAGCTGCTTTTATTCAATAAAGGTGTCGCTTTAACGTAAAATCCAATCACCTACAATACAGAGTCACCTAGGCAAGATTAATCTACCGTTTATCAATTTGTATCCATTATCTTGGAGCCTGGATTGTCGTTCTAGTAATGTCGCTACATTGTAATTGTGACAGACCTTTGTTTAGGTTTGTAATATAATTAAATCAAGGATTCTGTCTTCTCTCTCTGCGATCGATTTGGCTCTTCCATGGTGTAAGTATTAAAGGGAAGAGCAAATAAATTATTATTAGGTATTATTATAATAAAATGTTAAGATAAATTTTCTGATCTTCTTATTGTTTCGCGATCTTTAACAAATGAGTGGACCTTATGTTAAAAATATCTACATTATCAATCAAAAGTACAAGAGTGTGTCGGTACTTTTAATACAGGCAGCGAAGCCAAAGAAAATTCCTACTTGGAAAGTAGGTAAGTTAGTTAATGTGCGCATATATCTAAGCCACGGGTAAGAAGAGGTCAACGTTCGATTTGGGGAGTATTTATCTACCTTTTTACTTCAGTAAACATTTTATTTTGCTTAGTAGGAAAACCTGCGACATATTCTAGGATCTACGCGTGTAGACCGTGAAAACGAACGTAATAGGGGAGACCAGGGTTGGAAGTCACATTTTGTTTGTTTAGAATTTTTGTGCCTATAATCTTTGTATATGTATATCATTTAAGTATCAATGAGTAGCGTATCTAATGGTGTTTAAAATTGGATAATAATCCATTGAAAACTTAGATTATTGAGAAAAAAATGGCTTTAACCCCATGCCTGGGATGGTTGTCATAGTATATCAAAGGGATAAAAATATGATCATAGTCAGTCAATAATCAATAGTCAAAGTCAAAAGTCAATAAAAATATAATATAAGTTAACTCAGTCTAAAAAATCAGTCGGAGACATGTTTGAGAATATAAATTAAAATAACTTATTAAATAATAAAAAAATATAAAACTATGTAGCGATATCATGGCCCATATATTAATTAACATAATACATATATTAAAAGGTATACTACAATGCAAAATTTAAGCATACTTTCTAGAATGGACATAGATGTACCAAAAGTTACTTTTATTGTGCGAAAAAATCGAACGTGACGGCGTTTCTGAGCGGACTGAAGTGAAGTGGAGAGGGAGGGTGTTGCCTTCGCGATTCTTCGACGCCGAGCAATGTTCGTGTTCGTACGTAAAATTTTCTGTTATGAACCGCTGTGACAACCAACCCGTGAGGCAACCATACCCAGTCTCCCCTAAGAGCTTGAGACGTTTTATCGTAATAAATCTAGCACTACTTAAAATGCCCAATTAAATCTCTTCCTCTTGAAACAATGAATTATAAAATAATCTTATGAGTCATTAGCATATCAAAAATAATTAAATCGAAAATGCATTGAAATTAGAGGTAGATATTTATGATTTTCTATTTCATGTTTTTGTCTTATGAGTGGAAAATCTAATACATCTTCTTATATATAAAATTCTCGTGTCACAATGTTCGTTCCCATACTCCTCCGAAACGGCTGGACCGATTTGTATGAAATTTTGTGTGAAAATCGGGTAGGTCTGAGAATCGGCCAACATCTATTTTTCATCCCCCTAAATTTTAAGGGTGGTGCACCCCCAAACATTTTATATGGCAAAACAACGTTTGCTGGGTCAGCTAATATAAATATAATAGTTGTCACTCAAACAGTTTAAAATGTATAAATGTCATTTTTAATCAAATTTATGTGAAATATTTGAGTACTCTTAATAAGAGACTCGCGAGACTTCGCGCATATCACCTACAAAGTGATAAACTATACCTGACTAGGTACTACAATGTGCATTCATAAGATGTCCTGGATACCTTTCACACGCTCCAGGCAGCGCTAAACGAAGCAGGCATGAGTAGCTTACCGCTTTGTGTTAACAGGTCGGTAGTTTCGCTGTTTGCCATGTCGACGATCAACGTGAAGCCTGTAGCTCGCCTGTCAATACAGGTTACGTCTCAGATAGTACTCAAAATGCTCTACAAATATCACCTACCTTGCTGACATTATCTAGGATTGTTACACCAATTTAGTTTTACATTTAGTTAGTTACCATTTTCATAAATAAGTCTCGTATATAACAGATGTATGCCGCTATCGTTAACTGTGAGCCAAACTGAAACTCGTATATTGTAATATTTTTTGCCAAATAAATGTTGGAACTGCAATATACTGAATTTATATTTTACTACGCCGCTTGGCTTGCTCAGTTCGTAGATATGTTCCAGTATATGTTTTTTTTTTGCGATTATATGTGTAGGATTCTGGGGCATTTCGGCTTTCTAAATAGTACGCTTTCAATACCAACTTTGGGGTCCAACAGCTCTCTTGATGTATGTAAATTTACCGACTTAGGTATTTGTAGTCTTCGTAACTAAATTCCTACCTCAAAGTTATGAGAGAGATCCTAGCCATATTTCGGGATATTCTTATTATTAACGGGTAACTGCTTACTCGATCAAGACTCTGGTTTAAAGAGTTCAGCCAAGCAACGTTAAGCGGGTAAAGTCGTCAAACATTGCAAGCCGGCAGTCGAGTAGGCTCGGGCGAGGATGCGGAAGCAAGACAGATAATAAAAGATATTTACGAAGGGTCTCATTGTTCCAGCTCTTTGTCCCCACTTTAGTGAGATTCATTTACCCATCGAGATTTTACAAAGACTTGTGTAGAACTTGTTTGGTCTTCTGTTCGACATATGGAGTTTGGAATGACGAATAAAATAAAGCTCTGTCTTAATAAGATTCTTGATGAAACAATCTCCCAAACTTCTCAAGTTTACCTAACCTTTTGTTCCTGCTGTTAGAAGTATTTGATGTTATGTTAACAGAAGTTTTTGTTTTTATTAACAAAACGTGTGTTGGTAGTTAGGTAGGAAGGTAGTTTCCCAAAGTAAATTATTTCGCCTGAAGGCTTCAGGAATAACCAAGAGTTGTAAAGTAGGTAAGTGTGTAGGTACGGTGACGCGAGTTGTAGCATTTAGAAAATTTGAATTACATTCTACAAATCTGAGCATAATATGAAATGTTTGTTTCTTAGCAATCATCGTACATGCGTAGGTACTTTATACTAATGGTAGACGCGTGATTGACTGACTCTTTACAAATAAATGCTAACACTAAAATAGCTCGTGGTGAACACCAAATAAAATATAACGATAATAGTTCTGAACGCGCTTGGTTATTTTCCTATGGGACGAAAACCGGTAGGTAAAATTTGGTGTGTTTTTATACGGTTGCTATTGGCTCTCAGATTATATAAAGGTGCTATGCAGTATGATAGCAATACTATGCGTTAGATAATAAGAAGCAGAGACCAGCGCTTAGGTAAACCGTCGCTGTCGCCGGCCGTCGCGAAATGAGAACATTTTATATCTTGACTGTATCGCGGAATAACTTCAGCCCCCTTCAACAGCCCACCCACTTTCGCCGACTTGGACGTACACTTACTTTATTAAATAGCCATTCAACTTGGTGGAGCTTCAGCGACCTATATTCCAGTGTATTTACAGCTATGAATGTCGTAATTCCTACAATTCCAACTGCAGTCTTGAGTGCCTTTATAGTGACATTATATCTACTTATTCCTTCCTTCGGAGTAACTTTTAATTTGTTCACCAGGTGTACGCCGTTCTTGGCACCTGTATACGTTCGCTTTATAGTTCTTGGCTACCGCAAATAAAACTATAGGTAAATGTTGCTTTCTTCAATGTTAACTGAGTCGTAGCTCAAAGGAAAATTTTCATTACAAGATATTTGACACTTTGGGATGTTTTCTGAGTGATAATTTGTCATAAATGTCTCAGCCTTATCCTAGGGCACAAATGTTTGCATTTGCAGCATTTGCATTTGCGGTAGTGATATTGTGTGAAATTTTCACCATAAAATTCGAATAAATTTATGTATGAAAGTAAGTTTCTTAGATACATTTTGTACACGAACTGTAAAATTTCTTAAATACTCGTAAAGTTATGTTAATATTTATCCAGTTAAGTTTAAATTTCTTCAATAAAGGGTCTTCTGGTTCTCTGTAACTCCACAAGATAAGCAATGTTTAAAACATCCCCTTGAGAAACGCCCCAAGCGGTCATGGTGGAAACCTTTTCAAAATTAATCCAGCCTTCTTTGTGATTAGAAAGTCAGTTTCAGTAAGAGCTCAGGGGTCGGTGCTAACACTTTTTATTTTTAAGTTGTAAGCGTAAACTCGTTTATACACTTAAGTTTATTAACCTTATTTCCTTAAGTAACCACCTTATGTACAATACTATCAAAAAAGGAACAGAATATTAACTGGACTTAAATAGAAAATATGATGCCTCACAATTTCTATTCATAACGGTAGATCCCAACGTAAGGCGATCTGTAGCATCAAGTGACAAAGCCTGGCGCCTCCATGGTCCGCCCACAATGGGGCATCGTTATTTTAACCATGCAACAATTTTAAATGTAGGTAAAGTTGCTTCAAAGGGCTATCTTTTAAATTTTCTATAGTTTGTTAATGCGTGAACAATCCGAAAATTGTCTGAACATTATGAAACTTCCTCTATAGGTACCTACGTATTCCCAAATGCTTTATAAATCTACCGAGTGTTACAAGTAATTGATTAGGGTTTCTTTTGCAAATTACTGGTAGCGTTAATGCTCGTAGGTACCTATAGTAAACAGGCACGATACCAATACCAATCCCAATTGTGTAGTACGTATCTCCATTAGACAGTGGACACCAAATAACACCTGCCTTTGAGACTCGTCAATCAAGAATTAATTACTTGTACCACGTGATCTTCTATTCACGTGTAATGGATCTTGTTGATAATTACAGAGGGATTACGTTAGGTACAGAAGCCACCACATCAAGCTACCCTAATGTGTCTAATTTCTTTGATGGGTTTTCAATTCTATTACAAAAGCATAAGGTTCATGTTCAATTGGGAGAATCTGACAGTTTGGGGTAGCTTGATGTGCTGTCGTCTGTACCTACAAAATAAATCGCTTCATCACACAACTATCCGATAGGCTGCCAAAACGACATGTAGGTAAGTTTCGTTTAGGGGGAACGATACTTAATTATTATTTCGATATTTCGCAACATAACTTAATTGCTTTGGGTTTTCGGACACAAAAATAGAACTGAAGAAAAGTACATTAATAATATGTTGGGATTGGACCTTTTAACTATTGGTTGATCTAAGAAATGTCGCGTCAGGGGGCCGCTAAGTAATTAAAATGAAATTTAGGAAATGAGCTGCGCCAATGCGCTGCGTCAGCTTTCATATTGAAATCAAAATCGGTCCATTTGTTTGGGAGCTACGACGCCACAGACATACTGTTGTAATGTTTTATGAAATAATATCGAGTTTGAGGCTTTCAATTTTCTAGCGACAGCCAATATAGCGCTCTGACATTTTTCGGTTTTCGATTCTTAAATAAGTACCGTTTAGAGAATTCTTCAAAATACGTTTACATACCAAGATTATTTGAGGTAAAAAAAGGATTATAATTATGCTATCTTATAAAAACGTTACCTATAATTAATGGTTTAGTTTTTTTATTCCATTAATTAATAAAGATTTTATTGGCACTCGTTAAGTTATGTTGCGTGTGTATGAAATATTTACAATAATTGATTCACCACTAATTACTTATTACTTGATTCACCACTACTTATGAACATTCCCCCCTAAACGAATCTTACGTGTCAATTCGGTAGTGTATCGAATGTTTGTGAATAGGTGCGCTGAACACGAGCCATCGACGAACAAATCAAAAAGATCAACGAACTTTCTTGGTTTTTTTTTGAGATACTATTAACTAACGAGACGGGTCTAGTGTGGTTATTGTGGAGGGTCTCTCTATTCATGTTAGCGACGGACTAGAACGTCCCTAGGACCGACAGAAACCTTTGTTAGAGGAAGTATCCCCTTACAGGCTTTGTGTGCAGGCCGGTAGCTCGCGACGCCGGGCGCCCACCTAATTGTCCTGGACCTCTCGCGCGGAACATCTCCCCGCTTTAAATAACTATCCCTGGACAAGCAGCATCAGTATCATCTCAGCAGCGAACAAGCATCAAGCATCAGCACAAGGATTGCCTCACAATCCCATCGCGAGTGATCAAAGTTGAAACAGTGTAAAAACGAAAAAAGTCATATCCTCAAAAAATCTTATTTTACTCGGCTATAAATTAGTTTATACTATCTCAACATTACTTACAGCTCATAGCTCGAGAAGTTTTGAGTACGGAATATGAGTTGTAAAACCGTCGCGTAAAGCACAGTTCGCCCAGTTCATTTAATCACGGTATCCCCATAATATTGTTAGTAGTATAGCGTGCAAGTATTTAACGTGTTAAAGGTATTCTACAATCCGCGATACTAACAAAACTCACACGAGACGTTAACACAATACATAGTTGTCCCGCACTCTATAATCGAGATCGTGAGAAACTAAACGCGATGAACGACTCTCGCTAATTGCTTTTACTTTATTCACCCATTTTCTTTACTTTCGTGTTTCCCTCATAAGAAATAACCCAGGGTAAAGTGCCGGCAAAAATACTTAGGTAAGGGAAATTTTATTAAAAGTTTCTACAATGAAAATTCTACAATGAAAAGAAAGCAAAACACAGTCCTTCGCGTTTCGGCCCTGAATACATAAACAGGGATTGTACCACTCATCGAGTAGCGGATCACGTTTAGTGACTCTACCTATTTTAGACTTAGCTCTGAGTGGGTGTGTACCTACTCCCCGTGCCTTGCGATTTATAAATAACCTTACTACATACCCCAACGGTTTTTCAATTCATACCTCTTTTAAATTTAAAATGTTCATGAATAATCAATCTCTACGTCGTTCTACATTGACCTTACTTTAAAAATTCAGTACAGAGGGTACACTGATTAAGAGATTTTTAATGCATACTTAATTCATCGTTTTCTAAGTGTGGCAGTTATTCATGAGTTCGTCGTTGATATTGAGAAATAAGGCTACATCATGATCGAACTGCTCGCGTCAGAATATTGACCCAATTTGCCGTGCGACACTCAAAACTCAATTCTGATCCAAAATTAATCGTGGGCGAATCGCGTGTTTGCCGCTTTGATGATATCGAAAGAAGCTAAATCAAGTGACATTATTAAACGCAAACAATTTTATGTAGGTTAACTCCCACTAATTGTAATGTAACCTAGAAATCGGTCGTTCTATTGAAACAATAACCTAGACAAAATTGTAATCGATTGTGAAGCGTTCAAGTTCAGTTCACACTCGTGTCATAATCATATTAGGCACACGTGAACCAATTATTTTCATAATTTAGTCAGTTGTGAGGGGATGTGGCGGTGCGGGGTGCGGGGGCGGGGCGGCGCGCGCGATCGATACCTCGCCGGACAGGTACACTACACGTAAATAATGAAAGCGTTCAGCGTAGCCCTCTGAGGACGCCTCGTGTCAAATGTCAATAGCAATCAGATGCGACGTGGCACGTGGCTCAACATGTCTCTTTTTATAGCTATTCACCGATATCACGATACCTTTCAAGGAAAAGTATCTCTATTATTCATTGGCTGAGTCCAATTATGGTTTTTATATATCTCACCTTGAGGAAACGTTGCATTAATAATAACTACGCTGAACTTTGCTGCTGTAAATTGATTAAAATGCAGGGCTTTTGGGTCATAATCGATATACCTACGCGATTCTTAATTTATTAAAGTCACAATTCTGCAAAATTAAATTGATACAAAACTTGTCCGACATCTGTAGCCAAGTTATTTCTTGCCTACATGGCTGTTTCGTAGGTTGATATTGGCGGGCGAGGGTGGGTTGTTCTACGATACATAGCACATGGTAGGCATGTAATCTCCAATCAAGAAATAGTTTCCGTCTCCGGATATTAGTTTAGCGACATTTTCTAAAATAATGTTATTAGTGGCTGGCAGACTTTGAGTTATTTGCTTTGCAAATTGCTGTGTCAGGTTTATTTGAGCTTGATTGAAGAGTACGAACTTATTATAAGAAACAGGTATTGAATAATAAAACATTATTTTTTTACAGGGTTGAGGAAGAGTGATTTAGATAAGAAGAATATGGTCTCGATAAGAAGAATATGGTCTCCATAAGAAAATTGAATATCCGAAACTTGATTGTAAAAGTTATCGATTTTTATGGGTATACAAAAATTTAAACCCCCTTTTCTCTTCGTTAATATTTCACAACAGGAAAATACAGCCAATAAATACCTACTGTAATTATAATTACAGATCTTTGTATGTAGGAAGGTACCGCTCCCCATGACTCGGTTTCCCCATTTCTTCTCCGTATAATTCAGAAGGAGTATGACTCTTGAAGGAGACGTACACGTTTACCTGCAAAAGATCGATAGCTCTCACACTACCGAAGATTTTGACGTCGCAGAAGACCGCAGAAGAATGTAACTAGAAGATAGACGTTGAATACATCAAAGATCCATAATTTGACAACTGTATTCGAGTGTGTGGATAGAGTGTTGCCATTCTCTAGCACCATTCGAATTCAGTGCTCGAATGTGGATTCTCGTCGATACAGAAGAAAAGAAAATTGGAAAAATATATATTTTGAGCTCTCTTCTTATCTTTTTTGCTTTTTTGTGTATGTTGATTTAACTGCCTATGTAACTTTTTATTTTACAGGTTCGTCGTAGGAGAAATATTTATGTTAACTTGTACTTTCTAGATATAGCGTGATAGACTATTGTTATGTTGTTATTTTTACCTTGAATAAACGATGTACGTATTAAAAATCGATAGTCGCTGTAGTTTTTGTTCTGTATATTTCCTAAATCCTACATGCAACCTTATCTGTGTGCGAAAATAAAATGTTTTAGTATTAGAAGGAAAATCAATTTATTTTACAAAGATGTGGTGTAGGTACAAAGGCCAGCAGATCAAGCTACCCCAATCTGTCAAATTTATTTGATATGTTTTCAACTTTATTGCAAGAGGATAAGGTTCATGTTCAATTGGGAAAATTAACAACTTGGGATAGCTCGATGTTGGCGTCTGTACTTAATTTTTACTAATAGTGAAGACCGTCTCGTTAAGTTGGTTACAAGAATCTAACAATAATCCCGCTCGCACCCTATGTAAGTAGATGTTTCATGTGCTCTGCCAAATTTTCCTGAAACATTTCTCTACAAACAGGAGTTACTTCCTATAGACCCAATATGTCATACATATACAGCTAACAGCCAGGTTCTAGGTGCTCTTCAAGACATACAGGGTGACTTAATGCATTAGCAATATTTCAAAGGTGAAATTAGGTAGTCTGGCTGTTCTCAATAGTGCGCTAGTGCCTACACTGTTGTATGGAAGTAAATGTTGGGTGTGGCAAAAGAGATATGAAAGCAGAATAAATGCGGTAGAAATGCGTTCCTTACGAAGTATGTGTGGTGTAACGTTGAATGATAGATTGAGGAATGATGTTATAAAACAATGTTGTGGTTTAAAAGAAGTTGTAGTGATACGAGTATAAACTGAAAAAAGTATGCTTAGATGGTTTGGTCAAGTTGAGAGGATGAATGTAAGACGATTGACGAAAAGTATTTATAAAGCTGATGTAAGCGGAAACGCCGGAAGGGGACGCCCTAGGACATCACCTATAAGGTCACCGCCTGTCCTAGACGCCGACCTTATACGTGATGTTCTTCAAAAAGGTCAGTAGTACTCGCAACCGCCGTTCATGTATGACTAGATGTATGATCGTTAACGAAGCAAAAGGAGTATTTAATGATCCTAGCTGGTGGCGTGCTGTAGTTTCTGCCTATCCCCATAGGAAAAAGGCGTGAGTTTATGTTTGTAAATTAGGTACCTACTTGTGTTCATATATGCCTAAACAACTTTTGATTGATCAACTCAGCTGTTTAGTCTAGGTTCATTCGCAAAAGGCGACTAAATGTAGAAGCAGCTAAAGCTTTTTTGTAATGTCACTGAAATTACACACTTAAATACCATTATTTCAGTGTGCGATTTCAGTTTGGTACCATAGTAAACTTGTTCAACATCCATCTTGAAAGATTGCCGATGTATCAAAACTCACCCTGTATACATCGTGACGTGTGCACGACATTCATACCGCACTTGTACGATTGTGATACAAACGCTACGATATTGGGAACATATTGAACAAGGCTTCACCTTTTACCTTAGATACCGTTTTTCTATTACATAACATTTACATCGTATTTTATTAGGAATAAGGTTTCGTTCACGCAACGATGTCGGTTGTCTTTTCAGTGATACATTTTGTGGCTGAGTTTACTTGGGAAGGATGCTTCTTTGGATATTTTTTTGACTATGATGTATCGTTCACCATAAATGATTTTTAAAACTCCATTCAAAATTATATGACTAAAAACCTAACCTTATAAACCAAAGCCATAATAAACCAAAGTAAAGTACCTAAATCATCCTTTAAACCCCGAAAGGTTAGACAGAGGTATACTATAGTACTCCCACATTTTGCTAGTAATGTTTTAAAGTCCCATGTAATCGTGGCTAGCCTATTGCCATCAACCGGGCACAGATGCAGAATCCGGGCTGCTACTTCGAAATTCTAGATGGACAAATCTAATGCCACTTTTTCCGATCAAGGAATCGCACCCAGAACCTCAAGCTTATTACAGAAATCATGTTAAAACAGAAGAGGCGGATGCCTCTTCTGTTTTGCACACGCTGCTGATGAGATGATTAATAACACGGTACATTACAGTGTCGAGATAATAATCACATAATTGCTACATCTGTAATGCTCGCTAATGATCGCTTTTAATGTAATGAATCCGTGTGTAATTTGTGTTAAAATTGGTCTGTTATCAAACTTTAACATAGCTCACGTATTTTGTTTTGTTTTAACTCACATAATACGCAAAATATCAAAATGAAAGTCAGAGTCAAATCATTTATTTCAATTAGACCATTAAAAAGGCACTTTAATGAGTTTGCACGTACGCACACCTAGTAATACCTAGTAGGAACAGAGGCCACACCTACCCCCTATCCTACATACCACCTCAATCTGTCAAATTGATTTGATAGTTTTTAACTTTATTACAAAAGAATAAAGTTCATGTTCAATTGGGAAAATTTTACACTTTGGGATAGCCTGATGTGCTGGCGTCTGTAGGTACTAAGTTTTGCTTTTACATTTGCATTGTGCTCGTCTTGTGGCAAATCAATATACCTTGTCTTTCTTCTTTATCCGAAAATACATATTACATAGGCATTTTCTTCATATTAACAAATTTGAATAAATTGTTGGATTTTTCCAAATATAAAAAGTAAAGTACGATTTAACTCTTACTTAGATCTAAAGACTTAGTCTTTAGATGGGATCAGGGACAAGAACCACCTCACAATGTGCATCATTTCTAGGCGAACTACCTACTTCTAAGCGTTACGTAAAGCTTATCTATTAGCAAACAAATACTAAGTTCAGGGTTAGTTATAAAGAAAAAATATATCATAAAGATATTACGCGACATAATCACGTAACACACGTTGTTAGCAAATAATGCTGCTTGACAGTTTATTTACGCTATTAGCATACACGGCCGGTAATGAGCGCGAGTGATTTATTATATGTCTAGATAAGTATTTGAAGTATGTATGTAGTAGTGAAGTAGGTAAATTAATACGGAAAACACCTTCACATTTTAATGATATGTTTCGATAAGCAATTGCATAATGGTGAGGGTGGGTCAGCTGGGTGCTGGCTGAAGAAGATTATAATAAGAATTTAGAAGACAGCAAAGTTAATGAGAAAAATGGAATTCTTCGTCTTCAGAAAACTTTGAAAACCCATTGTTAGCTGTCACTTTGGTTATTTTAATTAAATACAATCAATATGTATCGCGCTTTCAAAAGCAGCATTTTTCTATTCATGGACTGCCTAAGTATAGCGAATATACATACGTACACATAACATCACGCCTATATTCCCCGAAGGGGTGAGCAGAGGTGCACGTATAGTAACACCCACATTTCGCCTATATAAGAATACATACCTTACCTTTAACATGTTTTGAGATTAATCATTGTTCGTTAGAGCAAAAGGATCCACAGTTTTACAAACGTGTGACAGAGCTTCAACTGAAACAATTCAAGCAGGGGTATGGTGAATCTGGACGGAACTTATAACATTAAGAATATGAACTTATTCCTTTCAGTGAGGAAGCTATGTATCAAACTTCAAAATGCCACACACTTCACTAGTGATGGTCGATCGCATAAGCGTACATTTCCTTTCCTTGTCCAATTCGAGACACTCTTTTGTAAAAACCGAACGAATATATCTACTACGATTGTTAAACAGTGTTTACTTTACGCAAACTAAACACGGTTTTGGTGGGCATGTAGATAATTATAAAAATAAAAAATAAAATAAAAATACATTTATTTCTCTTCCACAAATAAATACAAAGAAAACTTAATACTTAAAATAAAAATATTAACAATTATTTATTTGTGGGAGACTGGTGCCTAAATTAAGCTGGAGCCTGCATTTTTGGACACCAGGACCCCGACATGAAAGTTTTCAGTGTCAAGTGCATAAATGAAGAGTGAAAGAGTGAGTGAACATTGTGACAGTGTTTGTGTTGTGTGATGAGTATTTTTTATGTGTAATGTGTGTGTGTGGTGAATGTGCGGTGTGTGGTGAATGTTTGTTGTGAGTGATATGTCAGATGTTATAATTACTACTAAACGTTTTGTATGATTTTATTTACAATTTTATTTCTTTATTTCGAGGAGTTCTTCAGTTTTTTGATAGTCTAATCCTGATAGCCATGAAGTCACCTTCCTCTTACATTCTAAGGTGCTGTCATTGAACATATTCTTAATTTTATTTATATGATTGTATAATTTAGGTCCAATAAAGTAATAGATTTTTTGTGCAAATCTAGATAATTACTTATAAATCATAACACACACACTACGTATCTGAAATTAAACACGGAAAGGCGTAATACGAGGCACCACACAATTGACAAGGGCAAGACGTAATTCATCAGTCAGATAAGCAATAAGGAAAACTACATTTAAACCAATGAAATGGAAAACGGGTGAGATAGAGATAGTTCCATTGGAGATATTGTAGGGATAGGCGATAATGACACCAAAGACACTGTGCCTACGTGCCAAGCACGAATGCTTAGCGTAAACGTAACGTCAAATGGACCGATTTTAATATTAAAAATACTGGTTTCTAATATAATAAGTATTAATTTATTTTTAAAACTCTTGTATAACTATAATAGTGATACTAATTGTGCCTCCCTCATACATTAAAATCCTGTACAGGATTTTCTATGTTGAAATAGTTGGAATTGCAAATCCTAAGCAACTCCGATAGAAACTGTGTTTCGATACATAATATGGACTCATAGTCTAAATATTTTTGCAGATTACCTACCACATCTAGAAATAAAAACTAAAAAATACCTTCAAATTTCAATGTCTTCTAGGATAGTTTACTAACATAATGATAAGTTAATGAGTAACCATATTGTGATTTATTTAAACGTACCGTTCCGATACTCGTTCCGAGAAACATTTATATGTATGCAACCAGTGTTTCTCATTCTAAGTGAATTATTGTATTCAGTTTTTGAGAAATAAATGTCTTAAACCTTAACCTAGTCAGTGGATCTTCGCAAGACGTGACCAAAGTGGTTCATATTTCGGTTAAGTAGGTACTGTGGATGGTACTTGGTAGGCGTTCCTTAATGTTCAATTCCTCGAGTATGGAGTACGGTAACTGCAACACACCGCGAGCACCACACTTATTTTCCACACTTTTTGCAGTTGCGACATAGCGTTCTTATACATGGCAACACGTCAACGGATTTCAGGTTTACATTATGCGTTGATGTTGAATACCTTAACATAAAATCGCGTCTGTATTCCCTGAAGGGTGGATAACGATCCTAAATAATTGTACTTACTTCTGTAGTTAAACTTTTTGTATATTACTAGGGCACTGTTACAATTTGTCCAGTCCTGTCTAAAAATACAATTTTGGCAATAGGTATTTCAATTAATTAGTAGCCAGTTCCAATTCCAACAAATTTCTAACAATTTTATCCCGGCTAAGAAGTTCTATTGCTTCAGCACTCTCCACGAACAGAGCGGTGTCTACAATCCGGAGATTGAATTACCTAATCCAGCCTGAATCTACCTATTCCTAGGCACCAAAAACAAATAAAAATAAGATCGTAGACTCATTTGTAATGTACCTACACGATAATACTTACTTAGCTGTATTTTGTTTACAAAAGTAGAAAATTAAATTATAATATCCCCAGGTGGTTGAGGAAAAGTAATGAATAAAACATGTTGTGTGTATTACATTTATTTTTTTTCAACAAATTAACCTACGATTATATTCTAACGGGGTCACCCTAAAAATGCTGCCTTATCTTTCTCAGGAATTCAAGTTACAATTCGCTTTAGTAACTGGCGACAAACTCACACGGTAAATTGGTATAAAGAAGGTAATTTTAATAAATTCTCTACTTTGGGTTTGCTTTTTTCGCTTGATTATACAAACGAATACGGATTTTGCTAGGCGGCGTGAAGTAGGTCGCCTAACTTGGGACTATTTATGCGCAAAATATTTTCTAGAACAGCAAAAAGCTTCTTAGTTCTAACATAAATTAAGGTAAGACCTGTGTTTCATGTAGTTTTCCTATCGAGGTAAGATTGAACATACATTTTGTAAGGGATAGGCCATACATCATTATTTAAACACATGGTTTATCTAACCAAATTGTCACCACACGTTTGACAGCTCGTAAAACTGAAAACGGCCTGCCATTTAGCCTATTTTCGTAACTATCTTAAACGTATAGTTCGGTATCATTAAGATTGCCATAATTATCACGAATAGCAGACATAGGTATATGTTTTATGTTTTGTATGTGTGCCTCCTCAGTTTGAACAGAATGGAGTAGGTATATCACTACCTTTAGATATATTGAATAACGTACATGTTAAATGGCCAACTTTAACACGTTGAATGGCAAATGACCGACAAACAATACATTTTCTATTGTGCCTCTAGTTAAGTGGTTAACAAAATATTGGATGTGTTATGGCCCAAGTGATATATGGTTAAGTTATGGATAAGTGGTTATAATCACAATGCCCGCTCTTATTGGGCATTATTCATATTGCCCGATTAATCACTTAGCCCATAACAGATACACCAATTGAACAAATAATACTGATACTGTTAGCCTGCGTCATCCCACTGCTGGGCAAAGGCTCTCCCCATGACTTCCAGTGTAATGTAGGCCAATGGTCGTTGGTTTTGTCCAGCTCGTCCTGCCATCTTCTACGAGGTCTGCCACGACGACTTCTGGCTGTGTCAGGGCTCCAGAAAGTGGTAGTAGTAGTACTAGTAAAGTATTTTGGCTCACTGCTCATTGGGCATGCGGCAGACGTGGCCAGTCCAAAATGAGAGTTAAAAAAATCCTGCCATTACGCCAAAATCAGCCTATGATATTCCCGCTGGTAATTAATAAAGAAAATGTTGACACAGCCGTTACTAGACACTGTACCTACTTAAGAGCATGACTTCAAGCTAAATTCCATTTGTTTCCCCTTGTCTGTCTTGTTGCCTGCAATTATGTTAATTCGTGTAACTGAATTAGAACTCCCACTTAAAGAAGGACGGTTACTCTTTAAGACAGTTTCTTTAAGTAAATTAGCTATTGTTAAAAGAAAGGAAGATGAGGAAAGGGGACATTTTATTGCGTGTATTTTAATTGTGAATGTTCTTCTTACCTACGTACCTGTTTTAATGTTTCAAGCAAGAATACGAATATTTATATGTCGGTAATAATCTACGTTTGAATTTGAAGGTCTTAATTTTATTTTTTATTTTCTTATAAGGAATTAAAATATTACTGCCTCGTTGGTCTATGAGTGGTCGCTAGCGTAGCGCTACTTTCTGGTCCTGGGTTCGATTCGCGAATCGGTCAGTGTTTTTGAGTTTTTTCACATCG
The DNA here is from genome assembly GCA_905147745.2 of Phlogophora meticulosa. NCBI lineage: Eukaryota > Metazoa > Arthropoda > Insecta > Lepidoptera > Noctuidae > Phlogophora > Phlogophora meticulosa. The sequence goes on along the minus strand of LR990520.1, from coordinate 11,203,163 downwards.
AATTTTTCAGTACTAGCACGAGTATGGATTTTTGCCTGGTTATGGCATTAGGCTCGCCTCCTATTACATAACTGGTGACATATGAATGTACCAACTACAGGTTTAACCCTTCGGGGAACAGAGGCGTGATGTTAAGTAATTACAATATTAATACAATTCCTCAATGGGTGCTTATGTAAGTTAATTTCATTACTATCCGTCTAATATTTAGTTTGTACATGCGTTTTAGGTATAAATACATGTCTTATCTTTGAAATATCAAATAACAACAAAAAAGGGTGTCTGTAAGAGATTGTTTTTAGCGCTAAGTCCGCCCATTGTATGTTTTTTGTAACACCCTATGCAGCTCTTAAAGTTATTTTATTAAAGTTATGTTATTTATAAGTAAGTTTGTATGGTGAACAATAAATAGTACCTAAGTAATCCGTTATTATAAATCGGTGATAAGATTTTGACGTAGGAGTTTATCGAAATACAATATCGAACTATGTAAATTGCGTCGGTCTTTCGAGCTTCGCAGTATCGAAGCGTGAGGAAACTTTCGGAATAACGTAATTCGAACAAAGAAGTTTCGCACTAGAATAGGACACTCACTTATGGAGTTTTTATTTCAGGGTTTATCAAGAGTGTTCTTGAAGAAATAAATAAAATAAAACGCATAATTTTAGAGGCTACGTGTATTTGCTCGTCTTTAACGACATTATACTTAAATTACAGTGCATAAATAGGAAAACGTTATTTACATACATCAAACCGAAGTATATTTATATTACTAAGTCGTAGGACACGAGGAGACAGCCAGCTGCTCCTCGATATATTAAAATAAAAGGAGCTTGGTGAGAAAAAAAAAATAATCACATTAATTATTTTTGTTACAATTTGGATTAAGTGTCTGAAAAACACGCGTAGTTATAATCTTTCAATAAAATTAACGTGTATTATTGAGATTACTGAATTAGTTCACGAGACTCGTATATCACTTTATGAAAACATATCGCTTTATTAAAAATATTACAAGTCGGTAACTCGGTAATATAGTTATTAACACCTATTTTCAGGAAGCTGTAGGTTATCATCGCCATCTATGTAAGCGACGGACTTGGAGACAACGTAAAAGAATTGTAGTTATCATTTTTCTCAGCAAGCTTTATAAATTATTTTTCCGTGTTATTTAACTCGACGTACTCATACAGTTTCTAATCAAATATAAAAAATAAAATATTTTACACTTTGACACAACATCTGACGTAAAATTTCGATGGGCATTTCGTTACATTCGAAGTTTTACTTGCACATACACACATTTTACACGAGGAACATTTAATGTTGAAATGAAACACAGTTAGTCAAACATATCTAAATATCTCCTTTCATAATATTCATACTATCGCTCCTAACCATACAATGACTATTATTTACAACATTATTACTTAACCTATTAGTGAATTGTGCAAAAGCGCTCATATTGAGGTAATAACTTACAATGTGTAACTGGTGACTAATTGACTATTTATATATCATTTACAATTAAATAACAATACAAAATATTACCCAAAACCTAAGGTAACAGAATTGTCATGGATCTCGATTTTATTAATCATAAAGGTGCCTTTTCAACCCGCGAGTAACTTTGTTATCTACTGTTAACATTGCTTCTAACAATTTTATACTATCTGTTATATCGTGTTATTGACATTTTGCTATCGGAAACATTGAAAACATTTTATGATAAACAGTGGCGAGTCCCAAAAAGCTAGCATCCATGTACTAAACATGCCGTGTAAGTCTGTGTAACAAAAATATGGAGAAATAAATCTTTAGGTAACACACAGGTGTAAAGGCACCGTAAGAACTGGCACACGCTACGTACCCATTATCAAAATAATAGCTTTATTTATGTAAAACAAGTGGGAATTTATTGATACTCCAGTTAGTATCATGAAAATGCCTCGTAAATTTTACAAGGCCGTAAACCGAACCACCCAGCGGCTTAACAACCGTTATTATATTACCACTCCGCTCCTTGAAATAATTTTCGTCGTTCGATCTTTAGGTTTCTCGTTATCTGTGTCTAAGTTCAGTTTGGACGATTGAATTTGTTTCCACGTCTCGCCGAGGGCTTTACTGAAGTGGTCGTCGACTCCGCCTTTGCTCGCTGGCTGTACTTTTTCGTTATCTTTTAACCTTGATGTCTGTATTTGCCTCCAGGTGTCACCTAAAGCCTTTGCAAAGTGATCGTCTACTGACATACTTGCGTCATCGACTTCCATAGCAATTATTTTCGCTGGTTTCGGGAGCTCTTCAGTTTTGAACTGTATCGGGCTGCTGGCGCGGTCTTTCATGTTGGGTTTTGGTGCGGGCTGCGGAATTTCTGGATTGTTTTTCTTAAATAAGTTCATGTAATCATCGCCCAGTGAGCGCCGGAAATGTTCGTCGATGACGGGGTCGCACATCGACATTGAGCCTGGTGAAAAAAACATTTGTTACTATGGTGCTTATTTTAATGGTATCTGAAGAAAAATGCTACTTCGGAGATTGGAAGCTATCGTGGTTAAGTCTATATGAAAGCGTATTTAAAATTTTCAGGGTACGAAATGATTTTGGAACGTTTCTTGAATAGTTACACTGGCTCCTGTAACACAGGTCTCACCTAGCTCAGGAGCCAGGACTTCCAATATAATTGTGATGACAATAAAACTCATTTTTATGACAATAAAACATTATTATTATAGTTAGGTTTAGAATGTATGACGGCTTACCAGGCGGCGTGTCACTCTTGGTGATGACTGAGGGCCTCGTGTAGGGTGGGGGCGCCGGCCGTGATCGCAAACGCATATCTATCGGTGCCTCGTGCTTACCGGCCGGATACTCTGGGGGCGCTCCTGTAACAAACATGACATCTATTCAGTATTTCGCACGCTACAATTTTTGTACCAACATTAGGGTTGATCAACAATAGCAGTAAGGCGTGCTACAAACTTGTTCTTGTCAGCACATTCGGTTTGGCAGTATCTATTGATTGAACAACAAAGTCGTCCGAAGGAATTACTTTATATTTAATTTTGCCTGTTAATGCGGACCAAAAAAATTTGTATAGCCCAACAGACGGTAGCCTATTCTTAATTATTGTACAACTGATAGTAGACACGATCGGTGCAAAAACCAGTTGAGGAAACACAACGAAAATAGTTGTCAAGATGCTTGGTACCTACAAATCAAATATATAATTTTTCCTTCACCGAAGTCAGTGATGTCCAAGATAAACTTAGAAAGTACATATGAATTGAAAAAACTCACATGGGTACTTGCCCAGGTTTGAACCCACAACCTCATGCACAAGAGGCGAGGCCTAAACCACTGGGCCATCATGACATTTCGTAATAAGTAACCACACAATATAGAGCTAAGAGCTAACCCCTTCATTACAGTGCCAAAACAAACCGCCAGTAAGTACGTAGCAGATATATTCGCAGTCACGGTAATTAATGCATCGTGCATGTATTAAATAAATTTATCATGTCCACCCGCAGCAAGCGGAAATCATACTGAATACCATAAATAACTGAGTGATTAGCAACAATTCTAAATGCGTCAATTTCAAACTTATCTGTTACTCACAATTGCTCTGATAAGCACAACAATGATTTGGGAAACTATACCTACGAGCTCACTAATTTCAGATCTAGAATATTGATAAAAATATAGGTACACAAAATAATAACTATGAAAGACCTACGTTTAATCTTGTGAAACCCAATATCAGCCCAATTATGTCGGAATACATAATTCTTAGTCAGAAATGTGTTAATCCGCTAATCCTAACTTGAGCAAACCTCAAGGGATTCCACCATCTTAGTTCCTACGCCAATCAAAATGGAAACTCCCAAGTGGCATCCATAATAGAACACAATAAAGTAATTCTTGAAAGAAGGTAGGACTAAGCACTTAAGACGGTTCATCTTTTAAAGAAAGGTCTGCTCTTTTGTTTGTACACGTTATACATCAAAGGAGTCTTATAGTAAATATACTTATGTGAGATTGCCAACCGCCCGGATTCGCACGTAACTTGATTTCGCCTCGCCTTACACCGAATTATGGATATCAAAGACGAACAACAAACCTAATACTCGGTATAATACACGTTTTGGAAGAGATTAAGACGGCAAATTTCATTAGTTAGGATTTGTAGGGAATCGGATTTGCTAAGAAGTTTTATATTGGCTTCGTCTCGTGTCCTTGGCTTAGTTTCACATTTTGCCAAAGTTGTTTGAAAATCCAATCAAGGTTGTTGAACAACGTCTTGCTTGCTTAGCTAGCAAAATTGTTTACTAAGCAAATCCTTATAAATTTATATTTCGTTAAATAAACTTCCACGGCCGTGTCATCGAGCTTTTATTTGATATCCGCAATCGTCGTGAAGGACACGACTGAAATGGGATTGCTTTGGAAGCAATTCAGTTTTTTTTTCCATTACGGTAAACTAATTTAAAGTCTTTTACTTATTTCCAATCCCGTCGTAGGACTTATTGATTACGTCATCATCGACAAGGAGTAGACAAATTATTTCTCTGAACATTTTCGAACTGATAATTGCTGAACAAAACCCAAAACAAATGATCTTCAGAAAGAATTACCTATCCTAAGAAAACAACTTCCTTCAGATTAAATCGCATGCGTAATCGTGAGTTAGACTTTAATTAGAGTGTAACTTCTTACGTTTCCCATTAATAGCTAAGTTAGCGGGTCCCTCATCTGTCTCGTCGGATAGTTCTCCGTCGCTGTGCGGTTGCGCGCGCGCAACAGACGCCACGCAGCGCCGCTCGTTGAACGACTGCGACCGAAGCGCCATCTTGCCGTTCTCCCTGGAAACAAATTTAATTTATGGAAATTAAATCGGAAGATGCAATCTGTTTTATTTTTGTGTTTCACTGGAATGTCGTCCGAAACGGCTACTGTATTTAGAAGTGAATTTACTTAGTTATTTTAGAAACGATCGGAAACAAGCTTCCGGGATTTTGAGTAAATTCGCGCGTTAACATTTTTAATGGTATCAATTAAATAAATAAAAAAGAATCTAATTAAAATGCAAATCTGTTGCAGCACTTAAGATGAATAAAATATTGTTATCCTTTTTTATGTTGTCTGGCAATTAGAGCAGACAGCTAGGATAATGTGAAATAAATTGCCGTGATTAATCAAATATTGACGTACTGTTATTTGTAATCAAGTTACAGAATAAATATAATTTTTCATTTAAATTATCCAACTTCATAAAATAAGGATAATTCTTTCCAAAAAAAAAAACAATACTAAGCACGAATGTAAGCTCTTTCAAACTTAATAATAGTTTACCTAGGTCTATAATCGGGCAGCCGCGTGTTCCGTCTCTCCCTACGCCATTTGCCAGTGAGCTCCTTAGACGGCGCGCGCGGCGTTTCTGGAGACAAGGTGCGGTCGCCTTCTGACTCGCCACTGGACGCAGTACTTGGTGTTTCTGTAAATAAAGGTTCCATTAGTAAAGCTGATCTAACTTAGTTGAAGAGAGCGATGAAGGGATGTAATCATAATGTTTTATTTCTAGAAGACTATTTAAGGTCTGACACACTAGTTCATGCGTCTATCGATAAAGTGTTTACAGTCCCACAATTAAAAATAAAAAGTATTTCTATTACTTTCTGAGAAAACCTAACAACTACAGAAATACGAGTAACGCAGGAATGAAGAGTAAAATAATTGGGTGCCGTCGAGGCAGGGGCATTAGGTACAATTTCAGGTCTTAGTTAACTAATAGCTCGCCTTCCTACGGAATTAATTGGTATTCGGTTTCAGGCTTTTGCTCACAAGTGAGTTTACAATCCGATACTATATTTGAACCTGATACTTCTGTAGGTAACAGAAGCTGCTAATAAATTTCACAAATTGGAAAGTATGTCTGATTAATGTTAGTATTAGAATCTAGAATTGATTATTGACACGTTGTAATTTAAATAGATAACTCGTAACGTATCAAGACAAAACAATCATAACAACAATTTCTTATAGGGACCTATAACAATATTTAAATCAAAGCAAACAAATAAATGCTAGATACCTTTCTGAGGAGAAGAAACCCACGGCTGCCAAAGAGGCATATTAAACTTAGGCGACTGAGGAGGTTCCATCGAGAGGAGATTCAAGGTACTCAGGGAATTCCGAGCCAAGAGAAACAGATAGTGCGGAAGTTCCATCATCACAGCACACAAGATCAGCACTAGATATCAACAGACACTAGTCACATGTCCACAAAATCACAACCAAAACTGATTCAAATGTCACTAATATTCGCAGTAATAACAAACACAACTCCAAAAAATATGGTCAAAACGATCCTTTAGCAAATGTGCTAAGACAATAATATAGACAAGGCTTTGGCGTCCCGGCAAAGGTAACACTGAAGGCCGACTGAATAAAAAATGAACTGGAAGAGATTACATTGGAATAAATAAATGAGATGAACAAAAAACAAACCGAAAAGGAAAAAGAGCATCACGCTACATCCACGCGGCCGGACGTTGCGGCGCTTCCTTCGAACCTTCCATGCACAGGATGTTAGTGGAACGACCTGTTTGGCCACATAGCACACACGCCAACATTAATGCAGACTGCGGTGTGCTCACTCACAGATAAATCTTTATGGACTTGGAAAGTTAAGAAAAGAGAGCTTTTGAATAGCAAGAATGAAAGCCAGATTAGAAGACACAGTAACGAAATGTTTTTTATGAGATCATAAAATGGTTCAAACCCAAGACGTCAATTGATTTTGACAACACTACGACGATTGTCACCAGAGGCAAAGGTGAAAGAATTGAGAGCAAATACGGTCATCTGAGCTCACTATCTGAACACAAAGGAACTGATGACATCACACAATTTGGAAGTCAGTGAAGACTTCGCGATATCACACAAAACATTGTTTTGTAATTTTGATCAGTGACCTTATTATCTCTGTTAGTCGACACGAATAAATGCATTCAAATGTGCCTACGTGATAAATTCGTATAAACAAATATTCAAATTTATCTTTTGGTCTCTCACATCTTACTCATGAGCGTATAAATTGACATACAAAAATAAGTCTTCTAATTAATTACTGAGCTTATAAGAATCATCCTGTAGTTGAAACACATCAACCTGTTCGGTCCATTCATGAAAGTGCGTGCGCGCAGGGCGCGGGGATTAATGAACCCCCTTTACTCTTCTCCCTGCTTTGCGTCTACAACCTTATTTGCTTAACTTTCTTGCAATACTGAACTGTATTCTTAAGACACTAAAGTTTTGATTAGGTTGTGCTTTAAGATGGTTTAGGAGCTGAAGGAGGAATCAAGAAATTGAGCGTTGTTACTTTAAGTGTAGTGTTGAATATCGCTTGTAAATTCGGTGTCGTTACGTTAAATTCAAAATTACGGTGGTTGTATCCTTGGAAGGTTGTGTTTTATTTTTGTTGGAGGTGCGCGGGGAGGGGCGAGGGTGGGGGACTGTGAGAAGTTGCCGCATCTCTGCAGGCCCGTATAGGCATTAACTTTTTTATTGTCTAATAGAGCGGCGGGCAAAGGTACACCGACAGGTAGACTTTGGCGCCGTGCTTTAATTATGTCTGAGGATTTTGCCGAAAAGAAATGGTAAATTAATAAGGGAATTAACACGGCTATTAGAGACGATGATCAGAGAAAACAATTATTTTTTCTCTGAATAACTTGAAGCATTGTACGACAAAACTGGGTTCACAATTGAATTTAATTCTATATAATATGTAGGTATGATAACATAGTAAGAGATTTATAGCTAAGACTAAGTATTATTTATGTTAAGTTATCAATAAATCCAGCAATACAATATTATGCCTGTAAGGTTAGATAAACGAGTTCATTAACTAAAGGTTTACGCGAGGTTTAACCTCTGCAGATGACGTTTATAAACGTATATGGATTAGTTGGATAAAATTAATAGGTTAAGTTTAAATCTTTATAAAGAGCTCCTATTTTATTTATTGCAGTAACGGGCTAACGTGTGATTAAACCAAATGATCTAATCTATCTTTTGATATTCCCTCGTCTGAGGACTCTACGAGTGCAAAAAAAATAACGTATAAAAAGAAACAGTAATATGTACTGTTCACCAACAGATGACATTGACGGTTAGGTAATAGCTAATACCTAGTGATGATCCACCAAGTAATGATTGGAGAGTCCTGAAACCGTTTCTTAAGTCATATCTGTCGAAGCAAAGACATCTTGCTCAGGTGGAATTTTATAGACAGATCATCAGACAGTAAATTTGGTGCATCAAATCACGAAGCCAAACCACGACCCATCTCACAAGTTCTCAACTAATGAATGTTGACAAAATGGCCGTCCATCTTGCATCATATGGGGCTATTGAAAAAACAGGAACATCGACACTACAGAAGATGAAGAACCAACGCCATGTTGAGGAACAGATGTCGTAGTAGTAACTTAAGATTTATACAGCATTATTTGAGCAGTCCTTAATTAACCTTTCTGTCGATAAGTACGAGAAATGTTTGCTTTTAGGAGCTATAATAATATTTCGTTACCACACCAAATTACACTAAAGTTGGTCATCAAACGATATCAACAAAGTTTCTACTTGCTGCCTAGTGAAGCAGGAATAATATGAACATTTTTTGGTGTAGTTAAGTTCCATATAGGTCGCTCCTTAAACATAGGTCCTACATCTTATATATAAAATTCTCGTGTCACAATGTTCGTTCCCATACTCCTCCGAAACGGCTTGACCGATTCTTATGATATTTTTATGCATATTCAGTAAGTCTGAGATATACTATCTATTTTTCAAACCCCTAAGTGATAAGGACCCAACCCAAAATTATTTTTTAATTTTTTTGTATATTTTTATTTTTTTATGTGGCATTAAAATATTTTCAATCTTTTATCACCAACTTCTATATGGCAAAACAAAGTTTGCTGGGTCAGCTAGTATACCTATATATACGAGTTTATCTATTGGGCAGGTGTATTGTAAAGTAGATGTTTTTTTTTCCAAATAGTTTATTTGTGACTTGGCTTCAGTGAAGCGGATCATTTGTCGGTCATTGTTGCTCGGGATTTGATTTCTATGCCACGCTGCTGGCCTAGTATTGGGCGACAAACGTGTAAAAGTTGATTAAACGAAAATATATAACATGAAGAGAGTCTATACTATATTTACCGCAGAAGAGGAAACTGACTTCTGTAGAGACAACTAAGGTCTTTCTACGGGATCTCTTATGAAAGATCATCGATTTCATCTGGTGGTTCCTACTTCAAAATATAATTAAAGATACACATATTGGACATTACTGTTAAGGACATATCTTATATATAAAATTCTCGTGTCACAATGTTCGTTCCCATACTCCTCCGAAACGGCTTGACCGATTCTTATAAAATTTTGTGTGCATATCGGGCAGGTCTGAGAATCGGCCAACATCTATTTTTCATACCCCTAAATGATAAGGGTGGTCCACCCCAAACATTTTATATGGCAAAACAACGTTTGCTGGGTCAGCTAGTTTCCATGTAAATATAGAAGGCTGCTTTATAATCCTTCCTTATTTAACAAACCATTAATATCTATCTCCTTATCGCAAACTTGTTGTTTTTGCCAATTAGTTAGCATTTTTATCTGGCCTTACCACGCGTCGTAGTGAAGCTCCTTGACACTAAATAAATAGGTAGCAATGAAAGCAACCTAGACGTTCATGTCTATTTTTACAGTAGCAAGCAGGTACTTGTATCAGCGTCATATTATGGGCCTTGCAAACACTTTCCTATATGGAATTACTTCTCGATCTTTCCTATCTTTTCCTTCAATAACCATTATGGCTCTAAAAGGGAGCGAAAAGACTTAAACGGAAACGCATCAAATCATTTTGTAACGATAAAACGGATATAAAATATTAAGATAAAATTAGCAGCAATTTGCGGGTTGTTTTCAATATAAACGGGATAATATTTTGGTAGGGAGGGAGGTGTAATTCGGTGGGCGCATGCGCGGTGCGGCCGCCCGGGGCGCCCATCCATTCTCCCGCAGTATAATGCTCTGCTTAAGGCCCTGCTTATTTGCACGCATATCGATCATTCAAAAGAGAGGGTACGCAGACGGCTGAGTAACATCTGCGGGATCGTAAAATCCTGCACGTCCATAAATATTCGTTTGAAGTATTCGGGGGTCCCTTTTGAGCAAAGGTTAAGTGACTCTACGTTCGCGTAATAATACCTCTACTTTGTGCCGACATGATTTAATACCTGCTGAGGGGAATCGACGTCAGTTACCCTACTAAGTAGGCCTATCGTATGGATTCGGGAAACTCATGCTTTTTAAGTATACAGCTTCATTTAACAGTAGGAATCTCAGTATCAGTAGGATAGGCTAGAATTGAAACGCTTTGCAACTATGCTGAGGTCACCTTCGAGTCTTATAAGTTCGTACACCGAGTGCCTGCTTCCCGACCTCGGCAATCCAATTACTGAGAGAGCTAAACCTAATATTGGAGCGCTTGTCTTTGCGGGCTATGGACTACCCGCTACGACCGGTGTGCATGTCAAAGGTTTAGTGTAACAACAAGAGGAGATCCAGTAGGTACATATAGAGGCACTTTGAAATTCATCGATCATAATTATACATACTTATATGATAGTTTAAAAGCCCCCTAAGTCATGCAGGTAGAACCAAAGCTTACCTCTATAGTGGAAAAACCACTGCACGTCCAAGAAAAGCAAAACAGTAATTTAATTTATTCATCAAACAAGATTTCTCAACACCACAAAATATTATAGGTCAGTCAATGGAAAGTCGAAAATCAAGTAGGCAGCTAAAAATGCGAATGATTCCATATAAACAAATGCCATTCATTAGCTGCTACGAAAATAATCCACATATAATATTCGACAACGTGTGAGACATTTGCATAATTTGCTATCGGATTCATATTTATGTAATCACGCATGTATACCTATTACATGAAAACCTTAGTGATTCCGCGTTGCTGGCTTGCGCTTCCCTCAGTACATTTATGTAGGTATAACTATTCACTGGTTAAAGGCGTCAGTTCCGCATGCCTTAAGCATTTGTGATTACATTTATTTATAACTGGAAAATGATAACTTATTATTTTGTTGTAAAATTAGCTGCCATGTTTGCTACGCTTGTTTTTGTTGAGATTCGATCTTGTAATTCTAGATCTAATGGCTTTTGAATTGCCAGTATTGGTAGTCTAAAAAACGAATGAAAAAGTGGGATTGTTGTACAAATTATAAACAAAATATATTGCTTGAATGAAGTTTATGAATAAAATATTTATATATGCATACCTACGCAACTAAAACAGAATACAACTTTTCGTGCAACAAATCGCTACCGCAGAAGCCGGAAAGCCTTCCTTAGGTCTTTAATTTTATTTCAAATCTCGTTTTCGTTTGCATGAAGCCGGTAGCAGCGTCCGTGTCTTCGGGCAGAACCATCGACTTGTTATATTATGCATAAGAGGCATTTAAATATTTCGTTTATCGAGGAAGCGCGCGCGCAGCTCGGAGGCACATTTTACAACACGAAGATTCGGTAGCCGGTAGCCAGGAATAATATTATTTATATTATGTATAGATAGTGCCTTTATTACAGCATTCACGAAAGGTTTTGGATTCCAAAACAATTTAGTAAGTTATGATGTTGTGTGTATGAACGGGTAACTACGGTTACTGTACCGTAGTACCGTACCATAGGGTAAAGTAGCTCATACAATGCAATGTAATGTAGCTGTGGTGTTATCTATCAATTATATAGGTTTCTCCATCTTATACTGTGTGTGTGTTGTCGAAAGATACTTGTGTTATTTTAACAGTTCACGTTCAATTTACTCATGTTTCTAGGGACACGTTACCAAAGTTATAATTAAAAGCGATGTGTCTATTTTCGTAGTTTTCGGACGATTTGCGGCCATTAACATTTATGAAGACCGATCGTTGATAACGAACAGTATAAATCAGTTGAATATTCATGAATTTCCACGTTTGGCGTGTGCCTAATGCCTACCTAATCGAGTAGTTTCCACCGTTCAGTAGACACCCAAACACAACTGAATTTATCGGCCTGTTTGTTATACTTAACTATAAAGATGATATAACTCCCAAATAATTCAATAGTTTTGCATTCCTGATTTCATTTATAATACACAAATCAGAATATAACAATGCCAGTGACGAGCTCATGAAATGGGCTCCCAATAATTCGGTTAGTCAAAACAGATTCGTCTATCGATGGCTGACATAACACGACATTAAAGACTGTTTACAAAACATGGCTTATTGTCTGAAGACGGCTGTAAAGATGTGTCGAATGATTTGTTTACATAACAAACGAAGTTAAGCCCGTTACTGCTGGGAAGGCGGATGTATAAAGCGAAAGTACGGGAAGCGCCACCAATCATTCCGCATTCCACAGTAACACTACATACAGACTTGTATGTTGCACTATTATGATTGGCGATAGCGATACGTGAAGTTCTATAACTACACCTATCAACTAAATTGGATGTAATTAGAATTTATATTATGTCCCTATCATTTGAAGCTGATGCTAATTAGCATAACTTTTATCGTCGCATCGTCTGCTGGCTAGTGTAATGTTCTATTATTTTTATGCGTTTAAAACACCAAAGTACGCATCATATTTACGACTGAGTTCCTGCTGAGATAAATGGATACTTATACTTACATAAAGAAGCTATGCCATGACAAGGGGTTTCAATTAATACTCATTGCCATATTTCTTCAATCGGTATGTTACATATTGCATTCATTCGTTGCGTTCTTGTTACGCATTTCGATAACGTATTACGTGTATATTCGATTCTAATTGAATTGAAATCGTGACTCTTTGCATTTGTTTCGAATTGATTTAAAGAATTCGCGGGTTTTAAGTGGTTGATTAATGCGCACGTTTCTAGATGTTCACGAGAAGATTAATTTGAATCGGTAATCAGGCTGTAAGTACCTACCCACCTATGTAATACCAAGAACTTTGAAACTTGTCTAACAATGAGATCAAGAGACGAACGTGCGAACGTGAATCTAGTAGGTATGTGAACGTAGATACTGTTATGTAGGTTAGATGTAAAATGGAAACTTCTCTCCGACACGGGTAGATTTCTGGGAAAATATTTCCTTCATTTGACACTGAATAAATTTACAAAGGTTATAGCCGTTGTATAAATCAAGTCTCGCATAATAAGGCAGTTCTATCTAACCAACCCTAATACACCAAAAAAAATCAATAGCAAGAGGTTGCTTGCAGACGACTAGCGCCCTCTGTCGCATAACAAAAATACAACCTTAAACCACATTTCGGGTAAGCGCCATCTAGTTTCACGGTAAGAAGAGTTGATCAGGCTGTAGGGGCAAGTTGAAACATGCCTCCGAACATTTAGTTCGCATAGTTTCAAAAAGATGGAAGCACTATCGATGTAGGACCTAAAAACAACAGTGGGAAACTGTTTTCGTGTACTCATTCTACTCATCGACTGATAAGCGTTATTGTATGCATATAGCAGTAAAACGGGTTGTTGTAATGTACAGCTGCTGTCAAATTACTTTACAAACAATTCCCTTCAATGTTTTAGTTCTTAAGGAACTATTCAGCCAAGAATTAGCACGTCACGTTAAGTCGTTAGTATATAAATACATGTATGACCTTTCAACAGAAAACATGATTAAATATTAATAAGATAATGGAAAATCAATTAATTACGGAGGAATATCTTGACTTCTTGGGTCCGAATAAAAACTTAACAGCTTGACGCAATGCAAAAGGAATGCTAGAATGTTAATAATTTACTCATATCGCTGTCACGTTTTCCTCACAAGTTGAACAGAACTAGGGACCATGCCAAGACAATGTCAACTCAACAACGAAATTACAATAGTTTTGAACTTATTTATAGGAAAATAAGAAGAAGGAGGCAAGGCGTAACCAAACGTTGCTAAAATGATTACACAACATAGACGTAGATCAAGAATTTCAGTGGCAAGGCGAACCTTGACAGAATGTAGGAAAGAACATGACTAGCAAAAAAAGTGCCCACATCATCACAAACAAATGATATTATTATAGGTTATAGTTTACGATTGGAGTTAGCCTGCTAGATATGGCAACGAAGCTACAATCAGAGAGGGAGGTACTTAGAAATACGTAATTAACAGCACATACCGTACTTACCTGCCAACATTGTTATTAATTCCTGGCTAATCAAGATTACTCGAGATTAGCTCAGTAACAGTAATTTAATAAACACATGAGTAATGTAAGTACTAGTTAGTAATTAACGTAGCCACCCTGGGGTTTCAGCCGGACCGTGACGGACACGTCCGTGCTTGGTTGCGTAACGAACATTTCGCCCATGACCTTCCGAGATGAATAAAGGTATAGTGTATGGACTTTTATTGTTTCATTTAATCACAATATCCCTTATATTGTCATTAAATCACCCTGTGGATGGACTGCAAGCCAACTTTGAGGTATAAACTAAAAGTTAATAAAATCCTGTCGTGTAAGATTGATTCCTAAAAGGGGATTAGGGATTGTTCTCAACGTACTTAAAGGTAAAAAAGTTACACTAGATGAAGTTTTTAATGACACATTGGAGATTACAGACTAAATGATCTTGAAGGGAGAGCCAAATTTTAAGAGAGGATAGTCCATTAAGTGCATGATGGCTTTCACTAAAAGAAGGCAATGAAATGATATCTATCAGTCAAAAAATCTGTCAAAACTCAAATATCTAGTAAATGCAACGAAGAATTAAATAAGGTACATATCGCTGACAATGAGTCTAGATTGTTATTGTTTGTTTTAGTGGGATCCAGTATGTTAATGTCATCCGTAATTAAATAGAGATTAGTATAGACATAACATCATCATTATTGGTTCAGATCACATTAATTGGGCTTATTAATTGATGGGAAATATTTGACTAACAAACAATACTGCGTTTAAAAATCAACTTAACCTGAAATGATGACCGCCCATTTCAAATTAATCTTTTTATTTCGTATTTTTGATAAATTTAACCGCTTTAGTTGGCCAGCGGCAAAATCCCATTGTGATCATTTATTACAGGGTTCTAATTTCTATTAATTCTTCTGATTTCCAATTGATTTTCTGATAAATTGTGTAAGCTTTCTTAAAACTTTCTTTACCTCTTATACATCAAATCTGCCTTATAATATGCATCTCCTGTCATTTCCTATTGCAAGTATATGTACAATAAGATTTTACCAAATTCCATTTAATCAAAAGCTTTAAAAAAATCAGTAGATATCACATGGAGATCAGTTAGATCATATTCATATCTTTATTTGCATTCCATAATGTGTGAGGATCTTACGATAGGCTTAAAGCTAATATTTACGGACCCTGTTAATTAAAATTAATACTTCTAATAAATCTCAATGTCATAGTTTTAGAGTTTATAAAGGTCTGTCTGTAGATGGCTGATGTTGTCTTCGGATACACGTTTCAATTGTCAAATTGAGCAAACGAGACTAAAACAAAGCTGTTTTTTTTTAGGCTCACATAATGAGGCTCAAGTAATTGTTATTTTAGCGTGTCCAGTCATTTAAAAAATTAATAATAAGTGTATATATTTTGGGTCCCATACATGCCTTATTTCATTGGTCTAATTTGAATTATTAAGTTAAGAGTAGCATTAAAGAAACCTATTTTATTTCATAAATCGCTGACGAAAAGACAGGATTCTTTTCTTTCTCATCCAACTACGATCCATTTATCAGAGTTAGGTTAACATTAAAATTCAATCATAATTAACATTGTCGCCGTTCAAGGTAGATTGTACTTTTTAAATGGAAGCCTTAGTGATCAGTCACTGTATTAAGTGCCACGCATACCTATCATGATTACTGGCTTACAGCTACTGACAATACAATGGAACATCAACTCTGATGATTGTGCGACAGAGTATAAAAAAGCCGACTAACTGCACATCAATTACTGTTACGCGGTTCAAATCATTGTTTGATGTAGTCTTGCAGTAGGTAGTTAGGTTGGTACCTACTACCATGCAGTTTCTATGAACATATAGAAGACTTTTAAGATTGCGCGCGCAAGTCGAAGGAAGCGACTGAGGAAAAATTGGAAAACTCTCTCGGATAAAATCTGAAGCTTGTACTGGTCATACCTTTACCCTACGTTTGTTAATAATGAGGTTGATGTTTGTGTCAAAATTGTTGGTGGCATTTTTGTCGAGGTGAAAATGTTTGAATTGGTTAAATATTGACTACCTTCGTATCTTCAGAAAAATATTTTTAACGGTCTACCTGTATGTAGATAAGTTTATAGGTACCACAGTAGTTTATTATAACCTGACAGAAATACTTAATTCAACGTTTCACAAAGCCTTGGATCAAAATGGTATAATCCTCGCTTATGTAGAGAAGACCGATTTCTAAGTTAATTCGTTTGAATCTCAATAGATAAGAATAATCATGTCATTATTTAGAAAATCCCAATTTAAAAAAAAACTATTCTTATTTAATCGAATCAATTTAGAATAGATGTACGACTTTATAAAAGTTCACACGTGCGTTATCTACTGTTTTCTTGGAAGGCTTACTACCTACCCGAGGTTTTATTGAGAGAACAGTAAGTTAATAAATTGTGAGCGAAGTATTCATTGATTCAGGGGATTTACCAATACATAGATAACTAATAGTTTTCAACGATGGTTTAAATTAAACTGTGAACAAAAAACGTTAAAAACCTAAATAGGTGAAGCGGTCAAATACGAATGCCGTATTGATTTTCCTCTGTGTTATAATATGATACCTGTTAAATCGTACAAAAACAGAGAGTTTTGATAATAGTACTTAGATTTCTCTTTGTATGTAGGTACAAATGAAATAAATGCAGATGATGGCATAGACTATGTCTTCCTTATTCTTAAACAAGGCAGCATAATATGAGAGACAGCCCTAAATATAACCCAGTTGCAAAATATTATTCGTTGCAAGAGGCGGTCGACTCCAGCCGGGCAGGTAGTCTCCCAACCCCGCTATGTATGCGGCGAACTTATTATTACATAATATAACATAGCACCACGTACATTCGTGTATCAGTACAGTACGTGGTAGCCCTGACATGCTTCGATCAATTCAATCGTAACTATAAGGAGATCCCTTATGTGGATTCAAATGTTGGCCTAATGTTTAATACAACGTCCAACCACGCATACGAATGGAATTCGGATAAAAAAATATATTATCATAACGCCTAATGGACCGGAGAAAAACGTCTCAATTCATAAACGTCGAGCATAATCCGGCGAACTCACTAGATTAATCATTCTAAAAGAACTTTCTACGATTTATTATCGCCCATGGTATATAAAAAATACTATTTAGTGTAAAAAATTACGTAGTTCCGGCGTCACGACATTGCACATTGCATCACCGCGGCCACGGGCGTTGCCTGGAATCCATGCATGTTTAGTGTCTGTCTACTTACTGTTTATTGAGAATTTTATTATCTACAACGAGTACGAACTGTGCATTCCTGATGGCGTAAACAGTCAAGTATTCGAAGACACGATAACATGACTCTAAGAGAGGTCAAGTGAAAAATCAAACGCCACCGAAGGCTATTAACATTCCTTACTTATTAATAAGTACGAGTCGATGCGAGCATCAAGTCATGTCGCAGGAATCGCGGAACGAATCTGTAATGGGCATCACGCTTAATGAATGCAGCTCTTAAATTCGTTAATAAACACAAGAATACGTGCATAACTGATGTAAAGTTTACTGAAGGACCATCAAATTGTTCTCTTGCTCAAGTCACGGACGGTTTTGTAACAAGTGTTCAAAGATTTGGAAGTGTTTTCCATGGAAATAGTAATTTTATACGTTTACAAATCCCTGTAGACTCTGTATTCGTCCTTTGTTGACGTCCAACACGATTCACGAATGAATATTACAATAAAGTGTCTTCAACCAAAGCGTCATAAAATATCAATTCGCGTTCAATGTCACTCAAACGGGTCAGTTTGGCGTACAATAATGTTGTGTATGATATTTTCGAAATATTCCTCTTTATATACTCGTACATATCTAAATTTTAAATGTTATCGTGCTACGTAGTTGAATTGTGTGATAATAATACAAAAAGATTGTAGAAATATCATTGGCGTCTAGTTAGTAGCCTCTATTAGATCATTGTAACAATATGCGAGACGGCCCGAATAGCTGGAATAGCTGCACTCTCGCTTCGCTGCCAACGAAATGGAATCCGTTGCCATTAGAAATTCTACTGTACATGATGACTTCATTGCTATCGGGATTCCTTCAGCGCGTGCCGTGTCCACCCGCCTCAGGTGTCACTGTAACACGCATTCGCATTTTTTCCCAACCACTAACTGTTGGAATTTATTAACTATAAAAGCTTTCATATTTTAATTGGGTATCGGTATGTGGTATCAGTATCATAGCATATTACGCAGATACTAATCATTGTTATTTATTGTTTTGTTGTTCGCACTTCGCAAGTCCGCAGTGCTATCGGGCGGACGTAAACAGCTATGCAAAATTTTAATTTACGATGTCCGAAAATAATATTTGTACTTACAACAATAGTGATCAGTGATTGCATACCGTCCTAAGAATGCTCGTAACTGTAGTCCGCAACGCAACCTACATTCAGCATTCTTTTCGAAACCGTAACACGCCGCCTCTGCGTTCCGGATATACTCGTTCATGCCACATTCACCCCAATATCTTTCGCAATAAAACCTATTTCAATTCGATACATGTGATAGAATGCCAGGTATTGCATTTCTAGAGAGCTGTAAAACTACATACACAAAGTAATGTGCGATTGATATGATAAATTGATAAGTGACTGTAGATTTTGAAGTGCTAAATTATTCGTAGTTTTTAAGTAAGTACTGGGCGTAACCATTATGTAATTATTTGAATACTCAAACTAAGTAAACTTGAAGTGTTGTGGTGCGGCCAAGATAACTCAATGGTTGCCTAATTTTTCTAGACTTTTTAGAGCCTTAAAGATTTTGGGCCTTCTGTAAATACTTTGCTACTCTTAAGAAACAGTACCTATTTATCTACTTTTTTGTAAGCTGCACTGCGCAGCACTTTGCGGGCGCAGCGAGGTCGTAGTTTACGGGGCAGCCCTAAAACATGAGCCGTGCCAATTTCTTGGTCGGTAGAGAGCATGGTCCGACCAAATTCCTGAACGCTTTCTCTGGTGCTGGTGGTGGCCGGGGCGCACGCACGCGCCGTGCTCGTCGCCTGCGCACGCAGACCAACGAAAGTGAGCGCCAAGCCGCGTGCGCCCGCGCCGCTGTCATCGTGTTGCATAATTATCCACGATCCGACCATTGTTTGTAAACACTCAATAAACAAGAACACATCACTTAAATTGCGTGACCGTATTTTGATTAGATAGGTAGGTACGCGTATCAAATCTGCATCTTTAAGTGGAATTAAAATTACGTATTTTTATCTGTGAAATTCCACAGACTAATTGTCGACATGATAATGTTAACAATAGCACTAGTAAATCCTTGTGTTTAATACATTATTTATTTCTTAAGTAGGTATCAATTTCGATAAATTGTCTGTCTGATTTGAATGGCTTCGAAGTTCAAAGCGTAATTAGGTAGCTATAGTTTTAAAAATCCGTGTTGGTATCGCTATGTGTGTGATATTTGTCAGAGGGATGCAAGGTAAGCCGGATGGGCTGCCCGATTGTGGGTCGGCGAAATTTGCGCGGGCCACGTTCCATGTCACCAAGGTATACTCTCGCGGTGGCTCTCAGAAAGCTCTGCTTTCTCATCGGGGTTTACTCCATTGTTAAGTTATTCTTAGAGAGAAAGGCTTATTAATGGTTAATCGTTCACGACTTCATAATAATTACGGCAAACGTATGCGAAATTCGTATTTATCCACATTTAACCCGGATGTGACGCTCGAGTGCGTGTAACCAAGAAAAAAATTGTTCGGCGTGACCGTCTGAATATGACGGTCATCGGCGAGGAAGCGAGGTTTAATCGTCAATGAAGCCTTTCATCGCGAAACCAGTCCAAGTAGATAAACAATAGTATCCTTTGTGAAACGATTGTCGGTCCGAATCCGCTTGAAGCAACAGTTCCGACAAAAAGTCGAATTGTTTGCTATTGGGTAGAGTTGAACGACACGGAGCATGGAAAGCAATGACGATTATTAAAATTGATTTAGCAGAGCAAAAACCGAAATGCAGTCAAAAAGATCGATTGAACTGTGCAAGTTTCTAAATATAAGTAGATAAGTAGGTATAGGTAATGTGTGAGGAGTGAGGACTGTGGAGCTATAGATTCCTTTTCTTATAGAGCGACTAGCGCGCGACGGTCTCGTTGGATATCTATTAAACAATGTCAGGTGGAATCTGGAATGCGACCCGCCTACAAGGCCGCGTGCCATCTCGCGTATAGGTAGTCGATATTCAGCGGTCGCTTTATCAACTTTTATCATTATTCGTTTTGTTTGCTTTTTATTAAGTGACAACTATTTTCGTTCGTTTGTAGAGATGTATCGTCATCGTTAGTGTAAATCAACCGCTTCGCATTCCTGTAATTTTATCGTCCTCGTTTTTTTAGGGTACGGTAGTTGAACAAATACATGCTTTACGAGCGGAGTTATGAAATCTAACCAAAAGTGTCCGTTCAAATTTAAAGATAAGGAATATTTAATGTAAATATGTATTTACCGAAGCTGTCTGAATCGCTGGCAGGGTACGCAGGACACGGCTGCACCATTGTCGCAGCGCGCGATAGCACGTCCAGTGCTGATTCCACCTTCTCCATATTTACCTGATACAAAAAACAACACAGTTAAACGTCGTGTACAGTTATAATTGGAGTTAAAAATACATTGGTAGATTATATCATAGACATATCACTGATTTAAACTACTACGTGAATTTTCTGACAGCGTACATGAAAATTAAACGTTATCTTATAAATGACAATCCAATATCATCCAAAGATATTTTGGTTCAGAAACGAGATGTCGACATCATTCATTTAGTCTAAATATTTGAAGGAATTTATGTCTGGCAGCGCAGAGCTGTTTGGCTTGGAATTAAATATCGCAGACTAAAAGTCATAAAAGCATGCGAATACCAAAGCGGCGGAAATTCCTCACGGCACGTAAACGGCTAGACGGTGGACAGACGTGCGCCGAGTCGTACGAACACCACGTAAATAAGAGGGAGGAATCAGATGATCAAACAAAGAGTTGTGAAACGTGGCAATCGGCCGCATACCGCGACCGCGCCGGGAACGAAGCCAATGGACCACTGTATCGCAGATCAGACACTAACGCTACGCCAAAATATTAGCATTTCATCTTTAATTAACTTGCAACCACTGGTATTTTTTTGCACGGGTTAAAAATGAGCTTGCATGTGTGGAGCGCGAAGTGGGACGCTTAATAAGAGAAGACGAAGAACCAAGAGATGATGGTTGAGTTGTGGAAAAGATCCATCATTCCAGTCCTAGCCACTTAATCCAGACAGTTATTTGAGAAGACACATTGGGATCAGGTCAGTAATATGATGAATGAAGGTGATGATAAGTGTTGCAAAAATTCTAACAAAACCAATCAAAAGATTCTTGTACGCTTGGAACCCATACAAATCTCATCATCTCTTAAGGTGATAAAATAAGTAAATTAAATGGATACTTTCTGATAACACCACAAATCAACTTTTAATACTAAGTTCCGAGTACTGACCACCACCAGAGCTTTTGAGTTGATGACTACAGATAACGAGGAACACTCAAGTGGTTTAAGCGGGAAACTAGTAAATACTTAATCATCAGAAGAACTAAAGATATAACAACAGTATTATCAGTAGCTTTAATGGGCATCTTCACTAATGAACTTGATCTTCTTAAGCTCATAGCAAACACCGTCTATTTTAATGTAATGGAAGCGCCCGAACATTATTACACCTTTTGTAATGTATTTTGGTCTTGTAGTGCGCTATACAGACATTAATGATTAACGAGATATTCATGACCGTGTGTGACTTCAATCTTTTTAAATTATTTTCCTTATTTATGGGACGCATATTTTGGACCAGATTGAGACAAACCCATCATTAGAATAATTATAACTTGGCCACCCTAAGAACATTGCGTATTATTGGACAACGCAGACCAAAATATTGTGTTAATAATAAACGAGATTCGCATAGTTAAATCTGCATACCAAGCAACATATTTTTGTGACGGTCATGCCAACCAAAACAAATAGACAACAATGTCATTCCTTAATTTGTCCTTAAAAAATATTTTTTGACTGTTTTTTTGGCTACTTTGGTATGTATTCATTTTAAGTTCATCGTGCGTTTAATTTTGTGCAAAATAAACTATTTTTCTTTCTTCAATTAACTGAATACCTGTCATTCAGTAGCAATATAATAAAAAGCAGTAAACTGGCTGTAATTAATGATACTAAAGACACAATAAAGCGAATGAAGCGAAGACGCGCATTCCCTCACTGGCGAGTATATAATTTATAAACAAATGCCACTAACGAATCTAAATGGAGGTTAGATTCCTGGAACGTGAAAATAATGACATTACATTTATAAGTAACGTAGCTTGCTGTTATTCTCGAATAAGGTAGAGAGGTGTGGAAGAAGGGAAGGGTAAACAAGACATTGGAATGACGAGTGATGCGATGACTACGTTAATGATGAGGAATTTGGTACATTAACCACAATAGAATTTTTCTGGCCGGAGGCGGAGTCACGAGTACGGTCAGTGTTGGTATGTCGGCATACACACGTCGAATAGATCATTCGACACATATTCAGATGGTCACGAACCCATTCAACGGAACATGGAAGTTGTAATGGAATTTGACACGTAAATTCCATTATAAAGTTACTTGAACATAATTTTCTCGGTAAAAATGTTAATCCCGAGCTTGAATTCTTGAAGCATTACTTGCATCAAGTGAATCAGAACTGGATAAGTGGATACATTACAAGTTGTAACATATGAAAGTAGAAACACAAATTCATGGAATGCTTATTTTGTCATTAACATTCCCTGTTCCTAACCACTTTGTGGTAAAAAAAGGAATTTGAATAATTAACAGAAAGTTTGCATTAAATCATTATTTCAAGGAAAACCAAATTTGCATTCCGGTCATACTTAGGTTAGTGTAATATGTTAGTGTACACGTGCACCATGCCATACGTCCGGTACCAACCCTCAAAAGTAACTAACAAGACATAGAATACATCAAATTGAAGCTTATGACGAGTTTGATCTTCATTTTGTTCTTTGGCAGCTTACAGCAACTCTCACAGTGCTATGGCCTATCATGAAAACCAAAACATCATAATGATTGCCTGATTGACTTCAGGTATTATTTTGAAGTAAAGAACAAGCTTGTTGCTTGTTCGTTCTGTTTGAAATTGCCCGGATTATTATTTAATAGATAATGTGCCAAAACGTCATTTTCTCGTCAATTTAACTTAAGAAGTAATGCAGTGAAATGAGTGAGGAGCACATAATACGCTATCTAATGATATACGTGTAAACACTTTTGGAATGGTCGCTCTATACAAAAATAGTGGTTCAAATATTTTCTTTAAATTGCACCAAAATATGTTTGAGCTGGATTTGAACTACTCGTAGCTGCCATTTAATTTATTAAAATATTTTTAGTTCTGGTCCGAAAACCTTTTGGTCCTTGAACTTCAAGAATCACAAGGGGATCACCAAAGACACGGTGGATTGTGTGTAAGATCATGAGCCTAAAAAGGGGTGACTGCTGATGATACGCATGGACAAAGACGAGCTATGTCGACCCCAACTGAATTGCGATAAGGGCAGGATGATGATATAGGAATGTTGTTAATCTAGATAAAATGAATACTGGTTCTAATTACAATATGTTCAGGCTGAAGTACCTATAAAGAACTATGGATGGCTGTGTTTACATTTACCACAGCAGCTGTACAACATCTGCGGAGAATTATTAACTAGAATATAAACCCTTTTATATGGTAAATAAATAACAAATAACGCCGCCGCTGCACAGAAAACAATTATAGACAACATTTATTTGAATAAAACGTAGAAATACATATTATAAGTATTGTGTTGTTTATTACAATATTCTATTCCATTGTAAGTTAACAGACGTGTGACGAAAGCAAGGAAGCTTTGATATGAAGACAAATTGATATGTTATACTCATTCAGAATTACACGTAGCGGCTGAAAGCAACAAGTTACAATGTGAGGTGGCAATACCAATTAATATAACCTAAATTGTTATCACCTGCCAGTTTTCAAACGTAAACCACATGGTGGTCGAACCTTGACATTCCAAATGTTAAAAATAATAATCTATTTCAGTATAAACGTAAAACTTTTGAAACTATGCCTTAAGACTAGGGGTTAGAGTTATGTATGGACGGTTTTAAGTATTCTTTTGTCAGTTGGCCCGCATTTAGGGTGAGGCGGATTCTTTTACGACGGTCGCTACCCCTGCTGTGTTCGAGCGCACGTGGCTCGAGGCCGGGACACCGGCAGATGTTACTATTGTAGGGTTGCCGAGCCCCCCTCGTTTATTGTCGTCGCTCCCAAAAAGTAACGCTGCCGCTTCGAGTTTGGAATCATTACGCGTAAAAATACCGTTAGCGATTTTAACTAGGTATTCAATTACGTTAACTATGTTAATTTGTCTTGCAGTCTCTTCTGTCTAATTAGGTAGGATAACTGAACTCAGAAACTGTTAAATGAGTTACGTGTATTTATGAACAGTTATCTTTTCAATTTAAGTTTTCCTGGATATAAAATTCTTTGTGTGTAAGTTCCAGGCAATCGTTAATGTAAATATTTGGCTGACTCGTCACATGGTCTGTTAGGGAAATTGATTTGATATTCACAGTCACATTTAGCCGTAACGATTACTCACAATACGATACATTCGAGAGTATTTTAAAAAGTCTACCGTCGAGTCTGCTTGGTTTTGTAGTTCTAATACAATTGACGGAATCCGTACGGGGTCACCGTCAACATTGGCTAATCGGGCGTCGTTTATCGTGCTCTTATCACGAAGTACGGCCGCTACATGCGCTTGTGTGGGAATAGAGCGTTTGTACGCCGCGTACGGTCGCATTCCACACTATTATGTTCGCGAGATTCCATGCCATGTAGCTTCGCTGAATACCTTGTTGCCTTCTCTCCGTATAGCGGCGAAATTTTTTGCATGGCGCGCTCGCAAATCAAACCGGTAGGTAACTAGTCATTACATTACTTATAGCATAGCAGTGTTAAGTAGGCACTTCGATTATGGTGGATTGTGTAGTATGATAGCCAATGTAAGCATATCACTGCCTTTTTGTCGCATATGCACTAACATGCATATGGCTAGTCAATTGTTATCTGCATTCCATTTGTTTACAAAGCAGGTTTAATTAAGTTACGTTGAGGTTGCCATACTTAATTCGTTTCAAATATTCTGTGAACACTGCCTACTCGTATTTAGTTTATCTACCACTGAAAAAAATATTTAAAACCTGCTGAAACTACGTTATTGCTACGCACACAGGATTTGTACCTAATTAATTTTTAATTCTAACACTACAAAAAAATAATAAGTGTACTTACACAATGTATGTTTTTCCCACGAAGTTCTTCAATGAGACCAAGGGAAAAGATTTTTCACACAATATTTATAATTTTAATCAATGAGCACAATGATACGTTAAAGTTTGTAAAGTTGATAGCGTTCTAAACAACTGAAACCTTCATGACAGTCTTACAAAACCGGCGAAGAACAAAAATCAATAGGTAAGTATCGAAATCGCAACCAACTCTGTATACATTCGTCAGATTAACACGACACGCTGGTTACCTCTGCGACGCAAAAAAATATACTGACTTCTACCGTATATTATCCATTGTCCGTCAAACGCACTGTGTAGAAGTATTTGTTGTTATTTCATAAAATCCAACTATCGCGCCACGACTCTGTTGACGAAATAGTCGCGTTTGACATTTGAGCCGAGCCCACTGCGATTGGAATCCAAGGAATGTCAAATATTTTTACTGCTGCCATCTATGTGAAAGAATGTTAAGTCGCTGAGAGGCGGCACACTGGAGCAGCACAGACTTTATTTCCCCTAGCTTTATTATATAACATTTTGCTTTACAGATGACAAAAAACTTTTAGTAACGGTCGACTTTTGTTATAATGTGCGAATAAGTCTTTATTGCAGAGTTTCTTTGGATCTTAGAGAGAATAAGAAAGTGTCGCGGCGCGTTCGCGAATTCATTGGAATGTGTCCAGTCTAGTGCCGCCGCTGGGAGACGTCACCGGCGCGGCGCAGGCGTGATGTTGGTAAGCCGCGTCTGCTGCAGGGTTATCGACACATGGCGTGGAGGCGAGGAGTAGGGTCGGCAGCGACTTGCCGCCATGCCGGCCTGCGCATGTAGCATAACACACTGTTTCGGTTCGATACTTTCGTTGGAATTTATAATTTAAGATTATGAAATTTCTCAACCATGACGTAAGATAATTAAGTACATTTCTTATTAGCAGGTATGGAGGCAACCAAAAAATAGGGAACTAACCGTCTCATTGTTGCATAGAAGTGCTTTTATACAAGGCTATTTTTTATCTACCTAGCTATCCATTGCCTGCTGATAAACATCTGTGCATCTGTCGACGGCTCTCTTTGTATCTCTCATCACTAGAATGTGTTGTAAACGCAACGCATGCATGCATACTATGAAACGTTTACTACACAGCTACCGCCATCTATCGACTACTAGCGGCATATGCACCTTCATTTGTTAATTGACATTCCTAACACTAGATGACATTGTTTTACTGATTAATTTGGCTGTTTTTCATAAGAGATGGGCGAAAACATTTTACGGTGACGATACGATATGTTCTTGATTATTGTTTGGTAAATAGTTCCTCGATATGAGAGGTAACTACGTACAGGACCTATCAATTCGTTGGCTAGGGTAGGCCTAGGGTTCCCGGACATACTTTTGAAAACAGGAGTATATATATTTTTTTAATATATAAAATATTGTTCTATGACCGCTGGGATTCGGAGCCATATAACCTTAAAAAATAAACGAAGATATTAAATTGTTAAATTATTCAAGAAGCTCCAAAATATATGTACCTACCTAAGGTTACTAAAACTTGTAGATAAATAGTGTTCATTTTATTTCACCGGCTTTAATTTTCCTACCTTATTTCTCATACAAAAAGTTGGGAACAATAGACGGAACCCAAAAGGGGTTGCAGATCAGTTAGCGCTTAACCTTCGCATTTTGCACAATATGCTGAGAGACTAGATTCTATTTCAGCGATAAGTTACTTTTATTGGATATACATAAAACTCACACCTTTTTCCCTAGGGGTAAGCAGAAACTACAGAACGCCATCTGCTACGATTCATACATACTCCTTTGGCTTCGTTTACGTTCATACATCTTTTTTGGGATACAGGTAGGTAATATAGAGGCTGGTGGTTGCTTAAACTATTGAAGAAGGTTTTAGTTAAACTACAGTTTCAAGACACAATCTTTATTTCTAACACAACATTCTCAATAAACCTCGGAATTAAATCAACGCATCGTCAACATAAAGTAAGCGACAATTACTTTTTTTTTCTAAACAATCATTATCTTTAGGACTTTGCCTAGACTAAACGATAAGTCACATAAAATGCATGTTAGCTAATTAAACCTAGGTCGGTGTTACTTACAATAATAGCTCATTGGATAATTCGTGTTCACGATTTTAACATTTAAGTGTGGCCATTTCTAACTACAAGTATAATTACTCCGTCCAAAACTTTACAACAATTTGATATTTCAGTCTTCACACTTAAATTGCATAGGGATTAAATTAGAATATTATAATTACACAATTAGGGAATATTTAGGTATTATAAATTTATTTGAAACAATTGAATACAATTTTCTTATTTATATAATTTTAAAGTTCATTTAAGTATTTGGATTAAATAGAATTGATTCAATAAATAGGTATTGGGTAAAGTAGTATATTCAGTGGAAGATTTAAGAAATTAAGTAGTTCGTAGTTGCTATCTAATAAGATTATGTTTCCTTTAGAAAAAGTCAAGAAAATGCACCGAACGAGCATCATGATTTTGTTAGTAGTTGTTATACTTTATAGTTAGAGATAGACCGAAACATCAATAATAATTTAATGTAATATAATCATCATTTGTATATTACTAAAATATCCATTTAATTATTATACAAACATCTCACTTGGGATTTGTCGCAGGTATCTAGGGCCTATGCTAATACATAATATTTAATAATTTGGTTCCGTTTCTCGTGTTTTTTTTTAATTAGGTATAGATACTTATAACGAATATTTATATGGATTAAGGGTCAAGATGTAAGTTTAAGGTGGAACATCATCTAAGTATTTGATATCTTAGTACATTTAGTAGATACGAACACCTAACTAGACTAAGGTTTTTACACTTCGTAGCACGGTGCTACGCCTACGAACGTGTCTATACGGACACTAGATAAACTTCGTATATAGTCTAAGAACAAGATAAACAACGAATCTTCAATCTGTAACATATCACTATAAGTTTATTATTTAACTTCTACTACGTCGTCAGTATTTTGGGTAAATATAACGAACTCCATCTGAATTTTTTGACTTAAAACAACCAACTTAACAAGAAAATACATAGGATTGGTAATACATGATGTTTTGACAGATAACTTTAGCTTTTTACCAACCTTTATATGATAATTTATATATGTCTCTGTCATCTTAATAAGATTAAATGAGACGGCAATTATATATAGATCATTGTAGTCTAAGGATGTTTATTATCTCAAAGAATGGAAATAGGAGAGGAAGGCGGAGGTATATAAATACATAATATTATAAGAGTATTAATAAACTTTGGCTAGTTAATGTCCCACTTTTATCAAAGATGGATAAAGTATACAGAGTATCTTAATATTTACTAGGTATCTAGGTAACTGTAGATATTAGTTGGTGCAACAAACACTGTCTATATGATATATTATTATTCAGAATCATTGTTAATTGGGTGCATTTTTTGGAATATTAAAACTAAGTTGCAATAATTTTTACCCCGTTAACATGGGGTACAAACTGTGTTGTGTACTTGTGTCTGAGTGAAGAACTTCTGAACTGCTAATTGTGAGAAATCTATACAAGATTGTACGCAAATCTAGCGATCAATCAACATTCAAGTTTCCAATCGTCCTAAACAAACTAGGGTTTTATGTAAAATCTTGATATTAACTCGTATGATTACGAAAATCTTTCTTAGTTTTCAATAATTCAGTCCTTTGCAAAAATCTCTGGATTATCGCAAAAAACGACTTGACGACACGGTTGGCGCAGTAGTTAAGCGATTGGCTGTTGCGCTGCGTGTCGCGGGTTCGATCCCCGCACGGAACAAATATTTGTATGGCCTACAGATAGTTGTTCCGGGTCTGGTTGTTTGTGTATGTGACTTTAAATGTTTGTAAACGCACCCACGATACAGGAGAAATTCCTAGTGTGGGGCAACGTTTTTGTTAAAAAAAAAAAAAAAAAAAAAAAAAAGTTTCCAATCGTCCTAAACAAACTAGGGTTTTATGTAAAATCTTGATATTAACTCGTATGATTACGAAAATCTTTCTTAGTTTTCAATAATTCAGTCCTTTGCAAAAATCTCTGGATTATCGCAAAAAACGACTTTTCGAAAACGACATATATTTCTCCAGAAGCATTTTTCTTCTTTGGGGAATTGAATATGAAAATACAGAAAATTCAGAAATGGAACAGATTTTAATTTTGTAAACCTACATAAATAATTATAGTTTACAATGGAAGATATTAAAGGAGATTTGAATTGGAGAAGCATTTTACTATGCTGAACCTTGGTACAGTGCCCTAGTAACATTATCTTATACAAAGATAAACAGACTGTGTATCTAGCACTAAAAATGGTAGATAAGTAATTGGTGAATAATGCATAGGCGTACCTACAATAACATGAATATATACGGCCATAAGAA
Organism: Phlogophora meticulosa; assembly: GCA_905147745.2. Classification (NCBI taxonomy): domain Eukaryota; kingdom Metazoa; phylum Arthropoda; class Insecta; order Lepidoptera; family Noctuidae; genus Phlogophora; species Phlogophora meticulosa. The sequence goes on along the minus strand of LR990520.1, from coordinate 11,172,959 downwards.
TACGGAATCCATTCTGTTGGCATCATTAATTTTGATTTATTTAAGAGGTTTCTAGTTTTTTTTGTCCGAAAAATATTGATCCAGCTAATCGACTGACTAGTCAGCTTCTGGGTATATATATATATTATTATTTTTTATCACTATTCCGTCATAGATTACAGGTCCATGTATCGATCACAAAAGGTGTTTTCAATAAATTAACTTTTATAAAGCTTCCTTTAAGACAAAATATAGACAAGACTAGAGCATTATATGCAAAATATTCGCAAGGAACCTGAATCATTATCTAAAGCTAAAATAATAAATAGTTCACTTTGAAAAATACCTTCTACCTACTATAAAATATACGAAACTTAACTTTGGCGCCAACTTTTCTAACAAAAGCACGTTCACAAGGTTATTTTACGTTTTAGCGGTGGTTTCATGAAGGTCGAACATTCGAGCAACCACGTAAATTGTTCTCAAGTAATTGCTATCGCCTTCCGTGTCCCGCAAAAAAACTATTGTTCATTAGTTGTGGCGACTAAAAAGATATAATTCATTTAGAACAAGCAGGTCGCGCCATTTTGTCGTTCTGGGTGTAAATCAGTGCAGTGGATGGCCTACCAACATTTGACTTGAGATCGATTCTCAATCTAGTATGTTTACCAAGCAGCTAGTTGGAATCGCCACTAAATCAGTAAATCTGATATTAACTCTCAACGTTCACCCCTACGTTACGTTTTACGTACTACGCTATGTTCTATATGTTATGTGCCTCTTATCATATTGGTATCATGTATATATTTTATATATTCATATACGTATATATTCTTAAAACTTCAGGGGACGGCTTAACGTGTTAACTAAAACAATGCGTTAACATTAATAAAGTTATCGATAATTTAGGATATTTTCATGATGAATCTATTTTTGGAAATCTGTGAAATTAATACATAGTTATTCTTTTTTATCAAGAAATTAGGAATAGAGAATATTGTAAATATAATATTTAAATGGAAAATATAAGGGGTATAGATACATTCTTTGTAAGGTTATGAAAAATAGTTTTAAGAAATATTTAGAATTTCTTTTGGATCTAAACATGAAAAAATAAATGAATAGTCAACACTTTAATGCGTTTCTAAATCTCGTATTAAGTCCTATTTTAATTAATCTAAGATTAAATCTATAATAATCAATATAAAAACAAATGTTAGTAATACATAAATATGACAACATACCTACAGTTATTTTAATGTATATATGTATGATACGACAGGCTATGAGTCGGCTAAGACAATTATGGCCGTTTTCACTATCGCTAGGAAGCAACTAAATATTAACACTCTGTCAGAATTTCAACTCTCGAAGCTGAACCGAGCGTTGAAACCCAACAGCGCGTTTTTAGTTAGGTGTCACCTAGTGTTGGTAAAAACGGGCAATAATGAATAAATAAATCATAATTAATTACATATAATTATGTCAAGGTGATAAAAACTTCACTTCATTAAAACTAATTGGCTGTCACATTAATTTAGTTATTTATACTGTGAGAGGTTACTTATAGGTACAATTACTATTGGAAATTATCTACGCAGTCCAATTTATTGGACATTGTACTAAGATAGAAGGCAGAAATTGTGACACCAAATATAGATATAAGTATAATATAAATTAAGATGTATTCGGAGTTATAAAGATTCACTCAGTAGTAAATTAACATGATTGATTGTATTTTTTTTGTTTATATTTTTTATTTGAACGCAGTAGTATATTTTAGTATAAGAAACTATTTGTCATAATACTAATTAGTGAACTAATTCGCCACGTCTCAACTAACCTATATTTATTTATTTATTTCTTCTACGAATTTGATATTATTCTGATACTACCCTATATTTAGAATTAATATGGTTATTGTTGATACTTAATTAAATAAATAAATTGGGTATTATTGGAAGAGCTAGATCTTCAGCAATTACCAGGTTACCTAAGCTGCAGTGGTAACAAAACCAGTCTAGATTAGCATTCTATTGTACAATTTATCCGGCCTTTATCTTGAGCCCTGATCTTTGATTACTTTCAGCGATTTTGGACCTTAAGCCTGAGACAATACGACGCGCATACAAACCCCCACCACTCCGCCGAGAGCTCAAGTTAAATGCGGGCAACTTTAAACCGGAGTAACAATAGATTGCTATGTATACTAAGCTAGGCCAGCTCAAGTTCATATTGTTACTACTAACGTGTGGCCTACTGTACCTATACAGCAGTCTTGAATCTTCAAGAAGAAATAAAGGCCATTGGACATCTGCTAATATACGGTGATATTTGTTTTCATTGTTTACTTGAAGGATGAAAGTATTAGACATTTTATACCTAAACGATTTACCAAAAAGGTTAACCCGTTGACCCGTTGACACGGGTTAACCTTTTTGGTAAATCAAAAAATAAATTAAAAGTAAATTAAGTTCTCTTCAGCGTAATCGCCGAAGAGAACTTAACGTACATTTTTCAAATTGTGTTCTTTGTCTGCGTGTGGCATCCAAACGGTTAAGACTGCTAATTAATTTGGCATACACCAAAAATAATACACAAGCAAAAAATTGCATGAATTACGCTATTAAAGACTGAGCAATATTTTGGCGGCGGCGATCTCAAGTTAGAAATAATTGCTTAGTGGAAGGATTCGGACATTGCCCTGAGACGGAACGATGACGACAGAGAATAGTTTTTTATGTATCCATTAAATAATTATAATTATGCTAAAGAACGAGTGGATACTATTCCCGTTAGATAATTTTAATGGTAAGTATTACTTATTAAGAATGCACGTGGCTTGTTCAAACTACGATGTAAAGCTGAAATCTAAACTAAACATTCCTGCAAACTAACTATAATGATACCTATACATTTTATCATATTTAACTTAAACAACGTGCGGTTCTAATCTATCTAAATTTTGATACACTATTTTTTTTTTTTACTATCTGTTCACTACCTACGAATATTCTCTTATTACTATTTTCTCATACTTCGTGTTTTTTTTTCTGTCAGCTTAAGAATTGGGCATATTTTTCAATTTAATTTACACCTGAATAACATATCGGCAAATGCGCAAAGAATTTCCGTTTGTAGATCACACTTTTACTATTTTTACATAAGTCTTATTGTATACAATAGTACATATTTATATTCCAATTAAATTAATTTAAGTTTTAATCACATTGTTCGAAAAATGATATGTAGCCAAGTAATTTTCGTAAATGGACTTATTATAATGTGTATAATATATATAATTATATAATATTATAAAATCATGTAAATTGGGAGATTACGAAATTCACCAAAAGCAATGTCACCGTAGGCCGTGTGTTTATAAGTACATACCTAGTCGTTATTGACTTAGCCCAATTAGGTAAAACAAACATTTAACACGTATAAATAATATTACTTCAAGTACTTAAGTTATCAAAACGACAAATATTGTAAAATTTAAAGGCAATTTTTGAAGCTGAAGTAAATAAATAAAAATACAAACATATTACCGAAAAGTATAAATAAGTATGACACACATTATATTTGCGAAATACATAATTTATAAAAATTACAAAAACAGTTGCTTTACGAAATGCAGTGGCCGGTCACGTGACACGGTGGGCCTGCGCGCGCGCTCCGGCCCGGCCGGCCCGGCGCCGGCGCGCGCTGCGGCCGGCCCGGCGCCGGCGTGCGGCCCGGCGCCGGCGTGCGGCCCGGCGCCGGCGTGCGGCCCGGCGCCGGCGAGCGAGCCGCCCGGCGGCGGCCCGGAGCCGGCACGCGAGCCGGCCGCGGCCCCGCCGGCACCGGCGCACGGCGACAGCCGCAGCGGCCGCGTGGCGGACGACGCGCCGCAGCGCCTACACGAGGCACGCCGCACGCCCAGCGGCCGACGCCACCACCACATACCCTCAGACTCATAACTGTGCTTAAAATCCGACTCGTTCGAATTCCCCTTATCGTACCCTGTAGACCCTTCGTAAGTCCTATACGAGCCTTCGTATCCCGCCTTATATGGCGAATCGTAACTCTTTGCATATGCCCCCGATTCATAATTGTCTTTTGTTTGCGACCCCGACGCTGTTGACGTAGAAGCTTCGTAGCTAGGTTCGTAGCCTGATTTGTCGTAGCTGTAGCTAGACTTCTCGTAGTCGCCGTAGCTAGTGGCGTATCCTGCCCCAGAGGATAAGTCGTAGCCGGTCTTGCTACGGTTTCGATCTGACCATGTGGACGTTTCGCTGTCGCATGGCGTCACTGGAGCACTTCGGATTGATTTTGGTATAGAGCGTATTGGTATCGTTTGATCAGTAAGGGAGCCGCGTTTCTGAAAAGTTTCATAAAATTATGTCAATAAGATAATGGTAACAAAGTTTTATATTAATTTGATCTTCAATATCATTGCATGCCAGTCACTGCCACGCCGTTATAGCCAATAAAGTGTCTATTTGTCTCGCACACACATCCAACCCGAGTCGAACTAAACGGAATGCCATAAATTCAGTCGTTATTTGTGTGTGGCACGTGAATGATGATACAGGTCTAGCTTAAGTTATAACTTGTCAATAACACGCGTACTTATCAAGATTTAATGCTATAGCTTTATTGTGTGGGTATTTTAATTACCTACTCATTTCTAATTGCCACTTGTTGGCAATTTTTCAAGTACCTACGTATGGTTATATCAGGTTATACTTAGGTATCATAATTGTAATGGGATTGGCTCCCAGACTGAGATAGCAGGATATTAGTACATGACAGAGATAGAGTATCTTGTATAGCGTGAGCTAAAATGATATTTTATTCCACAGTGCGCGTTCGAAAAACGCGTCATTTCTATTGAAGTTCTGGAAAAACGATACATTTTTTGTAAAATAAGAGGCATTCGTTTTGCAGTCTATAACACAGTTACAGGCAGAGGCGTAACTATATAATTGAGGGCCTGTGGCAAATTCTTTTGATAGGGCCCTATTAAATAAATTCTTAAATGGATTTTAAGCTATAAATTGATTTTTTTTTTTAAGTCAAGAAACAGATAGAATAATACTCGTATAACTTAGGTGCAATTTTAAAAATGTATTTCTGCGCTTGCGGCCTTCTGGGCCGGGGCCCTCTTGGGTCCGGGGCCCGTGGCATTTTGCCAGGCCTGCCACCCTATAGTTACGCCACTGGTTACGGACTGAATATTAAAAGTTAATAATTTCATAAACTTACTCTCATAAAATCGAAACTGGGCAGCTTGAAGCGTCACACTTCCTGTAGAAACTTCACCGGACACACGGCCTGGCGGTTATCACCGGAGCGGATCAACATCATGCCGTCGACCTCCTCTCCCACTTGGATCACGATTTGATCACGGAGCAGCATCATGCCACATTCGCCGTCTGATACCTGGAATTTAATATTTGTGTAAGTAAATGTGGGGTGGTGGATTATCGTAGTTCCCTGCTGGGCATAAGCCTTCCTAGCTCATGTTTCTCGATAAAAATGTAGCTTTGTATATGTGAAAGAAGTTTTTGAATTTAACCATACAAACAATCAAAATGTTCTCTCTTTATTTATAGTAAAAGTTTAAATGTGCAAAAAAAAAACGTCAATTATTATGTTTTTCCCATTATGTCGCATAATTATGTGAAAAAAAAATACTTTTACCACTTTTACAGTGTTATTATTAAAAACAAGATGTCGGTTATCAAGTAGAAATAGAATTATTCACTGCAGGCCAGCAGCTGTCAAGAATGCTATATAACTGTCGGCAGCAAACAATGCACCAAGAATAACCTTGAATTTTCATCGCTCAGACTTCCGGTCACTACAAACACAATACAATAGACTTGAATTGAATACATTATTAAGTACTTGAATTCACTTGGATTTATACGTTTTGTTCTTAGCTAAGGAAAGGATAACCGTTACTTCCCTGTTTTTAACGTCAATTACTTAGAAGCATTCTTTATACAATTTTACGAAGCGCAATTTTGTACTTTGACGAAATTGTATACAAGTGTAGAATCTTTTAGAAATCTGGAAACCTAAGGACCATGTTGAGATATGAACTTATACTTCTTGGTAAGTAGTACGAAACAACTTAAAACTATCGTAAGTACGTACTTACCTTGGTATTCAAAAATAAGTTAGTCATCTGCCTAGCCTTTTCCCAACCTTGTTGGGGTCGGCTTCCAGTCTAACCGGATGCAGCTGAATTCCAGTGCTTTACATGGAGCGACTGCCTATCTGACCGCCACAACCCAGTTACTGGGCAACACGATACCCCTTGGTAAGACTGGTTGTCAGACTTTCGGTTTTCTGACTACCCGCAACGACTGTCAAAGATCTACACATGACAACCGGGACTAACGGCTTAATGTGCTTTCCGAGATATGTAGAAGTCTCGATATGATAAGAACGGTCACCCATCCACAGACTGACTTCGGCAAGCGTAGCTTAACCTTAGATCAACCCGTGCGGCTGTTTTTATTTAGCCACGAGCTCCTCGAAAAGAATTTAGTATTATGCCCTAATAGAAATGGAGTATGTTTTTGATCTTTGAAGGGTTATTGGCTAAATCATTTCATAACACCAAGTTTTTATACAGAAAACTTTCGTCTACAGTACGGTAGTAACAATGGGAAACCGTGTGAAGAAAAAGATTATTGCTTCAAGACAATTCATAGCTACCTGAAGATTATGCGTGACTTGCAGTGCCCTCTCGCCAGCTTGCAGCTTGGTGCAGTATTTTGAGGGGAAGTATCCAATCTTGCCGAGACATTTGCCCTTCCACCAATCGGGATCTGAGGTGTCGATCACGGTGACCTTGTAGCCGGCCTTAAGATCAAGCTCGTCGGCATGACGTGACTTGAAGTTGTACAGAACCACGTACAGGTTTGTGGGTAAAAGGCGCTGGTGCTTCTGGGGGAAAACAATGCTTGTGTTAATGACTTCGTACCTATCTATGACGACCGATGTGGCGCGGCGGAAGAAGGTCCGCCTGCGACGCAGGAGGTTGCGGGTTTCGATTCCTGCCCTGGGATAAATGTTTGTACGATCCACAAAGGTTTTTTCCGGGTGTTCTGGGTATTTGCCTATTACTTAATATCTATCTATTTAATGTATTTTATTAAGTATATCAGTCATCTAGTACCCATAACACAAGCTCTGCTTAGCTTGGGGCTAGATGGCTAGTATGGCTTGTCCATCATTATTTTAAAAAGAAAATCTATTACTTAAACACACTAGGCTATTACATAAGGAGGGTATAATTAACACAAATATGAAGTTTCTCGCATTCAGATGAGGAAAATTGTGAAAAGGTTTCTTTTTATTTTGGGTCATATTTTTACCATTCATATTAATAAACAAATTAAGAAAAATCTTGAATAAAACGTGTACTTTTGACACTGTGCTACGTAGAGTGGAATAGGTCTTCATAAAATATGCACTAGACATTCAAGGCCTCTATAAATAAACTCGTCTCTGTGTTCTACAATCACAACTCCACTTTTCATATTTACTTTCAAATTACTCTACGTAAGTCTACTGCATATTCAAAGAATGTGCGCAATGCTAGAATTTCCAACAATAACTACTTACTTGCATTAAATAGAAGATTTTCTTTGCATAAAATCCAAGCGGTATTCTCACTATAAATTCATGAAGCAGATAGCTAGCTCATATATTACGCTAGTGGATTGGAAAAAATATGTTTCAGAATCCATGCGCAAATTCATTCATTCATTGTCTTTGGAGTCTTAGGAGCATTCTTTACAAAGTACGATGACCCGAAACGTACCAAAACCGGGAGATTAATCTCTTTTAAGGTACAGATACACTGTTCGGTTTTCCCTTCATGACATAAACATTTCTTTTTGCATGTATTTCAGGAATTTTACCACTTTAGATGGTAATAAAAGTGCTATCTTGTTTAGATGTGTTGCACGTTGTTTGTTACCCCGATTCAGTGTTTTGTGAGCTATGTCCTGCTTTACCGCCACCTAGTAAGTTACGGTTAACTCGCAATGGCAGATTTTTGAACAACATACATAGATGTTGCCATTTTTAATTTATCTGATAGTTGTGTATGAATCTGGCCCTTTAATGCCTATATACGTCTTACTAGGCGCAAAGAACATATTTTGTTTTGTGTCTATTAATTAAAGTTTGAACACACGTAGGTAATTCTCTCTTGCGTAGCAGTACCTACATACGAGTCATAACTATAAAACAAAAACTCAGCCATTCAGAGCGTTTGTTTGCGTTCCTATGTATTGTGCCCGGTTGCTAGCCCAACATATAATATATATTTATAGCCCAATATATATTTCCGTACCTAACTGAGGTGTGGCTAGGAAGGAATGATGTGTGCCAGTTCCCGATTCAGGAAATGTAAGAGATATTGTGGATAGATAGACATAACATTATTATTATTGCAACAGAAAATATTACATTAAGGAATATGGCCGAACAACATACGATCGGTACCATGAGCAAATAGTGGTCCATTGAGGGAAAACGGTCCAAAGTCGTTACAAAAAGAGACGGCAAGTTCTTCCATTCATCCAGACATTTCATCTTCTGAATATAGTCGGAGGAAGTCTAACATAACCCTCCGGTTATCTATAACCAGTAGGTAATTCCACACGGAAAAAAAGTTAAAATAGTTGCCTATAAGTAACACTTACGCTCATCTGCTTAACCGGCGAAGGGCACGGGCTGGCACTATTGGAAGACAGGCTCTTATCCGGTTCATCAGGCAGTTCCACGCTGCTCATGCGACCGACTCGTGCAGTCAGCATCCTTCGGCTGTGCACCGGTGACGATGGCGCTGTACATGGGCATAGACTGATATAGTATATTTATTAAGCAGCTAGGCTTGTTAGTACACCAAAGGACGTTGACTTTAGCCAACTGTGAAGCGATGATAGAGCCTGCTTTGGTTTGACTAAGCTTTTGAAATATATGGTAATCATCCTTAGTTGGGTTTGTATAAAAGCGAATCTGCTTGATAATACAGTAAATTTATTATCTAAGTCTTTGTTGCCAACGCAACGAATCAGACCCGACCTAATTTACCAATTTAAATATAATCGTTTTTCACAGTTGGCCAATGCCTTTGACAAATAGCGTTAGTGTCAGCGAATCCCATTGAACTAAGGACATCCATTTATAACTCAGACCTATTTTTTCATCGATTCCTGCGGATTAATAGAAATGCTGTCACTTTGTAACATTTCGTATTCAAATGGGTTCTTTCAGATCATTTCACGCATAAATCTTTAGTTATAAAGGGTAGCCCTTGCAAAATTATATTGTCTTCGAGTTGAAATCGTGTTAGACAATTTGCGTTGCATTCGACAACATAATAACAGGAACTGAATCTTCAGTGGTGATCACTTGCCTTGCGGTAGCTGGTTACATAGTGGTACTAATTAAAAATCCAGTAAAACATAAGTGTTAGTTACTCATAGATAGGTGGCATAGTTCGTCACAATATAACAAGGGTCATAAGTACTCAAGTGACTTATTAGATTAAGGCAACTTATCTATTAAATAACGCTGAAAAACAATGTTGTATCAGTAAATCGATAAAACTACTAATGAATATGCGATCTTTACACAGGGTATTATGTTATCTGTTATCTTTGACAACAATACCAATCGCTTGTAATTGGATCCTTCATAGAAGCTCTATTATTTTATTATTCTGAACTTTGTACGCTTTGCTGTTACAGCCATTGTTTACTGTTTCGCGATAATTCAAAATAAAATAGTAACGTACATGAACGTGTATAACTATGAATCGAGTAGTTATTTATTCTATTAAAACCATGCCTCATGCAAACTGCTCTGCAGTTACCTAGAAAAAAACAAAAGAAATAAACATAAGTTACATGCTCAAGACATTACTTACGGTCTGATCGTGGAAGAAATCTAATAATTTGGCAATGAGTGTACAGAATTTTAATGACCAATTGATTTAATATTAAGGTGATTTTTCCTGACAATAGACGAATAAATTTTCGATTACGAAAATCCTTCTTTAAATGCCAATATTACTTGGGAATTCTGTTCACGTCGTAGCAGAATAACAGAAAGACGTACAAGGCGAAATATCCACAGCCAGCAGTACTTTTTTCATTTCAGAACGACGTCGAATACTGTAAAATGTCTAGACAGAATAAATAACCAGTGGGTACCAACGTACTAACACACACAAGCTAAGCCGGAGGGATAGACATTGGAGGTGAACATTGCTTGTGCTTACAACACAGCTCGACATCAAGTACCTACCGGAGTCCAAAGAACCAAAAAAAAACAGCCAAATTATAGACTTCTTTCGTCATCCAGCGTTTGTATAGCGACTCCGTAGGTATGGCTTCAAAGCGGGGCTCTTTGCACAGTGGAGACGTCCAATTAATCTAACTAACTGTCCCTCTTGTTAGTCATAATAATCTAGGTTTCTATCTCCAGCTCGTTAAAATTATGTGGAGCCCTGGACACACGACATGCGGCAAAAACAATCATTCATGGTTATATTGGGCTATCTTAAAAAGTACTAGATAAACAATGGCGTTTCTACTTAGGACAGTTGTTAGAGGTCAAGTGGACGGCTCCTAAAAAGCAGTAAATAGAAGCGAGAGGTTATTTGGACCCAGGCGTGTATATTACTGTCAGGTCGTACATAGCACGCGGCTGCTCTGTGCGGTCTGGTCGCGCGTCGGTCGCCGCCTCAGCTCACCACACTCCGGCGAATCCAGCGATAAACTCTTCATCCTAAGGTTCAACTTTTGACGTCTCGGAGAATGCGGCGCTATAAAATTGATGTAGTATGAGCTTACAGCCTAATACTCACCCACACCATTTGTTATGATTTCAGTTCTGAACATTTGTGTCTGATTGTATGTTTACTGTTCATGAATTTTGTAATGAAAGGACAAAATCACTTGTAAACTGTATGTTATTGTATGTAAGTCTCTAGCTTAATTGGTGAAACGATAACAAATTTTGTTACGTGGGGGCAAGTATTCAAGTTTACTGAACTTTAATGACTTTATACAGTAAATTTTGATATTACTAAGACGGTCTTATTCACAATCTTCGACTTAAAACTGCATGCACTTGTGAATCACACTCCGGCTTTAGATGGCAAGGTTGCAAGTTAAACAAAGAAAGTTGGTGGAGACTGCGAATAAGGTCTTAGTTATATGTATGTTAACAACCAGAACGAGAATACAGGCAAACTATAGTAATTTAAAAATAAAAACAATATAAAAATTCAATGTGCGTAAGCAGTGCGAACAAAAGTAAAGTTAGAAAGAGAGAAGAATAGAGATGCAAAAAGTAAGACGATAGTAAAAAACCCATCAGCTACAAATAGAGTCGTAAGTAGAGACTACTATAGTGAAAGCTACTCTTTGGTTGTGGCGCTTATCTCGTGACAACTAGTGGCTCATTAATCTATTATCAGATACAGCTTGTCATCAGCAGCTTTCAGATAGTAACAGATATGTGGCATCATGAATGAGGTTTGTTGTCAAAATACTCATCGATGCAATGTATGTCGTAACCAACAACGTGGAAGTTTTCTACGGGGATTCGCTTATATACGATGTCAATATCGGTACCAGGTAAGGGACTGGTGCGGTCTGCTTGCCTCAACATTTGGGCACTCTTGGAGTTCTTCATTGAACCTGTGTGGACAAGTAAACAGGAGCCAGTCTATAAATATTTTAATACTAAATCTACTTTTTCCTTTTGCGGGTGATGCCCTGCGGAAATCTAAATTCAAACGCTGGGTAAGTTCTAAAGAAAGCCAAACCAATCAAAACCTCAGTCATTTAGCGGTTAGGTGGGGTCAGTAGAGAGTTGCGTGTTTTGTGATGTTTGCTCGGCGTGTTAGTTACGGGTTAACGTGAGCTTTGATACATCGTGAAACGATAGAAGTTGAGTTCGAATTATGAAAGGCAAGTGACAGGTTGTGAGTGCAGTAAGAGAAGAGAGGCTCCGTGTCAAGTGTGTATCGCCGATGTTAAAACGCATGCAAACATCGGCACGCCGCCTTAAGCCATGCACCACTTACATCAAAACGCACTCGCAGATATATGAATGTACAGACGACTCCAAATCAAGAGTAAAAGAGAGTGCTCGAGGGTAATCAGAGAAAAGAAAGCTTATTCTTGACGTTTATTGTAACAGTAACAATATAATTATATATATCACAGTACGCGGGGCGCTTTGGGGTAGTTATAACAAAGACATCCGAGAAGCGGTTATTGAGGACATGCCAAACTGCCGCGCTGAGTCAGTGCTCTTGCCTACAAGGCGATATGATCATTGTCTCGATCCCTTGGGGTCGCGCTATGTCGCTAATCATTTCTTGCGGACGCTCGCTGTGGACTTGAGAATCGAAGGCGGTGGATCGCCGTTTTCGTTAACTAAACATAAGGGCTGTCCGAAAGGTCGCGTGGTCGTCACCTCCGTCTCTGTAAAGACAACGTGCGGACAAAACAAAATAAATAAAAGCAACACATAACATAAATAATATAGTAACATAAATAAAAACAAAAAAATAGGAAAACAAAGGAAATGTTCGGGTCGAATATGTCATTTGGTCGAGTTCGTCAGTAGTAAATGCCTGTTCAGGAAAGGTAGATGAGCCCTGCAGGGACGGGATAAAGCAACTAAGGTGCTTGCCGAGCTTCGACTATTGTTTAGTCCTATTGTCTAATCTAACACTGCAATCGCGAAATAAAAATAAATGAACATAAAATACTGAACACACAACGATAACGTGGCACCGTAACCCAGAAGACGGGACAAACAAAGCTGTGAGACTGAGAGAGCGATGCGCTACGGCAGCCGTGGGCGCGTACTTTCTGGCAGGGAAATGGACCGGTGCTGCGGCGAGCCGCGGCGCGACCGCGAACCCCACATGGACAAACTCTTGACGCCGGCGAACAGCTTCCGCCGCACCCCGCCGTCGGGCCGCGTCGCCCCGCCTACCGACAAGCAGCGTCAGTACCGACCGCACCCCGCCCCCGCCCTGCGCCCGCGACTATACAATGCGTGCAAAAAACAACTCGACACTACTGAAAACGAGTGAATTTGAGTGAAGCTGCCGTTCAGCCGCCGCACGTCGTGACGCGACGTGGGCGGCCCCCGGCCTACGGCGCGACTCGAGCGGAGAAGCGAGCGAGCTCGGGTGCGGCGCCAGACCTGAGCTAGAGGAGACGGGCTGCGGCGCCACGGCCAGGCCGGCGGTCGGCCGCGCCGGCGAGCGCGCGGGCGGCGTCTCCTCCGGGGCCGACACGCGCACTACCGGGCCCCCACGCGCTTCCCCGCCGCCGCCCGGCTTCCCAATTTCGTTGGCACGCTTCAGAACTTGGTAGGTCTGATCCACTTCCTCCTCTGAGCATCGAGCGAAATGCGATTAGATTCAGGTCCACGATACGACGATTGTTTAGTGATACTCGAACTGTTATTGTGTGCGAGATGGCTTATAATGTCTGGAACTCGCTTGTTAGTAGGTAAACCGTTTATGTACAGTATTTGTAGTTGGGCAGAGGATCGTTGAGTGTTAGTCATATCGAAGGCTCGGCTTCGGGAGGGTGCACAGGGGTCACTCCTGTCTGATACCGTACCCGAGTCACAGTAGCTATCGAAATCATCATCGAATTCGACTCCCTTGAACGAGATCTTGGTGAGTCTCTGTCCCGGCAGCCACCCGTCTTGCACCCCTGGACAACGTGAGGTTAGCTTCCGACTGTGTTCATAGCTTTACGTGAATATGATCATTGTGTGTTTTTGCAAGCTCGATGACGCTGTGTATTATGTTCTCACTTCCAAAGTGATTCATTCATCTATCGTATCATTGTGTTCAATCAACATTCCCAACAGTACATCATTGTAATTATTAAGGTTTTGTAAAATGTTCCAATTAATGTTGTCGAGAATCAAAATTTCAAAATTCATAACACCTTAACAGAACTTACCATTACTTCTGAAACATGGTCTAATAAGTAAAGTAAATGTTACAAATATTAAAATATTCTTTAAATCGTTTTTAAGTTGACATTAGAATCTTATAACTTACTACAATGTGATTTGGCATGATTAGTAAGCAGTTCAATATTAATTTCTTTGAATTCAACGTAGCATTTAACTTTTATTTATGCTGGAAAGTGACCAATAATTAATTATTTTAAAACAAAAGCTTCAATAAAGGCTTACTTTCATCGTCGAAGGCTGTTTCTAGTACTCTGTGGGACTCTATCTCGGAGGTGCTCTTCTGCCTGCGCAGGAGTCGGGACTTGGTCTGACACCTGCCCACTTGAGGCATGCAATCGGTGTGCACGTTTAGCTTACATAGTCGACAGCGCAACCCTTGACGTGTATGCCCTGTACAAACAAAAATACAAAATGTTAGGATTCCAAATTCATGCACAACATTGAGATGTTGAGGTCAGATGATAGTTGCTCCATGTAAGATACTGGTATGCAGCTGCACCCGGTTAGACTGGAAGCCGACCCCAATATAATAAAACCAGGCATCCCAAAATTGTTTGTGAGAAAATGTATTTATACGGTTTGTGTGTGCTTTATTATAAATTATTATGTTTTCAATATCTGACACTTCGTATTTGAATTCCGATTTCGTAATGAAAAATTAGAACGTAAGTTAAACCAATGCAATGGAAAATATCAAAGCGTTGCCAAAGTTTCCATAACGTTCGTGTATTACGACCATAATCCCCAAGCCATACTTTACAACTTTATTAAGTAAACATGTTGCGAACGAAGAAAAGTAAGTGATGGATGGCAAGCACGCCCTCTCTATGAGTTGAAACAAAGTTTAAACAAGAAACTGATTGTCAGCTCCCCTATTATTGCGCATCAATCAAATTATATAGGTTAGTTAAACTTGCTACGCTTAACTTATCTAAGTAGTCACTGACCCAAAAAAATGTGTAAACGGAACGACATAAGTTTAGGGTTGAATGAATGGCAAAACGAAAGGCCGTAATTTTTGAGGCAGAAAGGTTTATTAAAATACAAAAAAAAATGTTAAGGTCAGCTACAAATATAATAAATTCATAGACCATTTAATAAACAAATATAAAGTACTTGTGCTTAAGTTTCAAATGTAGGTACAGGCGTACGTAAATATTGTTTTTACCAAAATCCATTCAGACTTTTTTAATAAGACACTGAAATTACTTCGACCCAAAACACGAATTTATTACCCTGTAATTAGGTAACAGAAATTAATGTTTCTTCTAACAAAAATAGTTACGATATCAATCAAACGCTGTGTTTCCTGAATTTTTCATAAAAGTTTATTCATAGTACAAGAAAATGGCAGCACGCATGGTGTTTTTAATCTAAGTTACTCCTGATTTTCGACCTCTGATTAGCTAAATCGTAAACAACACGCTATTGTGAATTCTATACAGATATACGTAACTAGGACTGGTTTACGTGGGTTGATCGTTAACATCTTAATCAAATACGTAATAAGGTTATTATATTTCATGTTACATAACACCAAAATATCTTAAAAGAGTCTTCAAATAACCATATCACAGACAAAACAATTTTGTTGTCATGTGAGCAGTGATAATGTCCAAAAAGCGAGTAAGGCTGACAACCAGCTTTCCCAAGGAGTATCGAAATCATCGTATTAGTTATTTACTGGGCTGTGGTCAGATAGGTACTTGGTTGTTCCATGTAAACTTAAAACTACTATATAGCTGCATCCAGTTAGTCTGGAAGGTGACCCAAACACCGTTGCAAGTAGGCTGAGTAGATAATAAACATAGTGTGAGCGACAGGAATATTCCCATCTGACATGGAAGTTAAAACCAGCATGTTACTGTCTTAGTCCAGAGCAAAAGGCACGAGTACGAATCAATTATGCTTGCTAACTTTCGCTCCGACCCCTCAGCTAAATGCTTAAGAAGTTAGTTCGCTAAACTTCGGGCACCACGACGTACCTACTGAATAATACGCGTATACAAATCTTACGTAGATTGTTTGTTTTTGTTATTCCAAAGGGTTTGTAGCACGTTTGTGCAATATGGCATAAGCATATGTTCGTAGCTTGTGTAAGTTGCCCGTACTTAGGCCTGCCTTGGAGCTCCGTGGATTCTATCGGGTGGAAGAGAGATAAGATCCACCTCCATATAGATAGCATAACACCATCTTAGAGATTGAAGCACGACTGAACACGAAACACCCAGTAGTAGGTCAGAAAACAAAATAATATGGATGATCAAGAAGAAGCACTGCAACAAGTATCCAAGTAGTTTCATATTTGACGACCGATGTGGCGTGGCGGGCGAAGGTCCGCCTGCGACGCAAGAGGTTGCGGGTTCGATTCCCGCCTTGGGACAAATGTTTGTACGATCTGTAAATATTTGTTCCGAGTGTTCTGGGTATTTCCTATGTATAATAAAAATATCTATCTATGTAATGTATAGTATTAAGTATATCAGTCATCTAGTACCCATAACACAAGCTCTGCTTAGCTTGGGGCTAGATGATGCTGTGTGGATTGTCCAGCAATATTTATTTTATTTATTTATATAAATAACATACTAATTTTCTTTTTATTCATTACTAGCACTTCGTCCGCGATGGATAAAATACGCTTTGAAGGGGTTGGAGGGGATATTAAAGTTCGAAGGGAAAGTACGAATCCCTTCGAACTTTAATATCCCCTCCAACCCCTTCAAAGCGTATTTTTTTAAATAATAATAATAGCACTCAGGAACAATGTAGCTTACTAAAAATGTTTATTTTTTTATAATTGGATTATTCGTTCTGGAGGTTACCCCTACATACAAACTTACAAACAAATTTTTCCTCTTTATAATATTAGTACATGGTATATTATCAATAAACAATGGGGCAGGTTTTTTTTTCGTGCAGTGTTTAAAGAGGGAAACCCACGCGAAAATGTAATCAGCATAATAGGTTCGAAGTTACAGTCACAGTCTTGTACCTTTCTGATTGAGTCATGGCAAGCAGTTTTAGTTCCGCTGAAACTGCTTACTCATATTGATTCAACATTCAATGTCATGAGACTGTAAACTGAAGCAGTTTATTTCGCAGTTACAAACTCGCAATGCAAGGGTAATAAAGTAAAAACAATGTCAAGTCTGACACTTTCTATAAAGAGAGTGGAGTTGGCAGTGGTTTCGTCACAGCGCTAATGTTTTCCCATTAACTGTGTTAATTGTTTATGTAGTCGTGTATGTATGTTTATTTGTGTATATATATTCTATGTAGGTATTATATTATGACGGCACGGTTGGTGAAGTGGCTGAGCGATCGGCTGCTGCGCTGCGTGTCGTGGGTTCGATTCCCGCACGGAACAAATATTTGTATGGCCTACAGGTAGTTGTTCCGGGTCTGGCTGTTTGTGTATGTGAAATTAAATGTTTGTAAACGCACCCACGACACAGGATAAATTCCTAGTGTGCGGCAATGTTTAAAAAAAAAAGTTTTTTTTTATAGTTTATAATCTATATATATATTTTTTTAAGAAATTGCACCTACCACTGTTTGTCTCTGCATCACCCAAAGGTTGACTGATAGAAAATGCCTATGGCATTAAGTCCGCCTCTGTACATTTGTGTGCTTAAAGTATTAAATAAATAAAGAGGTCTTTCAATTTAAGGGCGAATAAATTTGTTGTTTAAGGCTAAATTGTTACTGTCGAGAATAACTCTTTTAGTAACATACCTAAAACCTAATCCTGAGCTGCAAATGGCAAAAATCTAAGTAAAGTTGAATTTTGCGGATACCATTACGCATTCACCTTAAATGTTCAAATTCTTGTCATTGTTATTTCTATACATTTTGTTATATTGTTAGTTGCAAAGAAAGGTTAAGAACGCGTGTTAAGAGTTTGCTTCAGATCAATACTTATGATGTAAGTTGTTTGACGTCATACTGTCCCAAATATCATGTGGGCAGGTACTGGATTCAAGGTCTTCTCTGAGATTCTGAATGGACACATATTATTTATAAAACCACCCACATACAACTACAGGCTAAGTGAATGGGTATTATAGGATCACAACCTCCATGGAGATTTCCACACGCTAAAAACAAAGAATGCGTGGTGTATCTTTTTGTTAGCTTCAGCCGTCATGTTATGAGACGTCCCATCCCTCCATCAGCTTTCATCTCTTATCAATAATCTTCCTCATTTTTTGTGCAAAATACTGCGCGATTGTGTCGAACTTAAGAAGTATGAGGAACTGGTCGGAGAATTTTCTATCCTCCATTGAAAAGGGAGGATATTTCTACCGGACAGGTGCTGTGTCTGATGTGCCCTAGGTTTTTTTTATGCTTTACAGGCTTATGATTGACCACGACTAAGTTCTAGAACTGAGCACGCTTCTCTAGTAAAAACCGATTCACTCTTGCCTGGAAGACCGTTAGAATGTAGTTCGTGGGGAACATGGGGTTCCAGAGTTTGGCCATCCGGACTATAAACGTGGAAACGAAACGCTTGGTTTCTGTATATTAATCACGCGGAAAATTTCTCTTCCGCGATTTGTGGTTTGCGTGACGTCACATGTCGTTGGTATGTGGCGTTATCGATGTCGCCACAGACCTAACGTGTTTGGAAACACTTGTAAAGTTACCTACCTACCTTTTTCCATTTCAGAAACACCTGCCAAACAGACAGGGTGTGTGCCTAGATAATAAAACCTTCATTCAGATTTAACGAAGTCGTGGCAGATGATAACAGTGAAGTTGAATAAGCTATTGTTGTTTTATATCGAAACTTATTCAAATGTTTTGGAAATATTCTATGGAATACCTAATATTGGTATAAATATAAGTATATAAATCCATTATTGCTTCATCATCGAAATGTGATGTTTGTAAAACTCTACAAGAATATTAAAAAAAAAACGGATAAGCGCGAGTCCGACTTGCGGACCGAGGGTTCCGTAAAATTGTAACTACAGCAACTTACACCAAAATAATGACCATTATGTTGTTCATAAACTATGAAAGCACCGAAAATTACTCTGAAGAAAAGACAAGAATTAGTACTTAAGAGTAGTATTGGTCAGAGGGCGTCCTACACTACGTTTGCCGAGTCGCGGTCTCCACTCAAGAACACGTTTACCCCAGCGGTTGTCGGTTCTTCTGACCAGGTGGGATGACGATCTGCGAAAGACTGCAGGCAGATGCTGGATGCGGCAACCTGAAGACAGGCCGCTATGGCGCTCATTAGGAGAGGGCTATGTCCAGCAGTGGACTAGTATAGCCTGATGATGATGATGATGAGTAGTATTGAGTAGGAGTAGTATTGAAGGCAACTTTAAGGTAACGTTAAGCAAACTTAACTTAATTGTTAAAAAACATGTTCATCTAAACATCTATGTACTGCAAATGTAAGTTTGCAATGGGAAAAAAATAACTATTATGAAGTTTCTGAGTAACACTTTTTGGACTTATTCCTTTACTTGGCAAGGTCTCACAGCACAACTGCTTCTTGCCAATTTTCATGGTTTTAGGTCAGCGGGAAGTACTGGTTTTAATATATTTGGGAGTATCACAATATGTCGCATAAATATCCGTATGTATTTATTGCGTTGACATACAAGCTTCATTTTTTTAGAGCTTCAAGGAACCTGTATTTTTTATATTAAATTCAACGAACTAGTTATTATGAACTAATTAGTAAGTATAACTAATACTAAGTATACGCGTTCCTGAGAACAAGGGTCTTGACAGACAGACGGACAAGGTAGGGAACTGAGATACTGAACTGAGGTACGGAACGTTAAAATCAAAAACAGGTAATAAGTAGAAAAAAAAATGTTTTATAACTGTTTTTAAGTCAAGCCATTAATTTTCTTCCACAAAGCTACGTTTATAACAAGAATGTACCCACACACTAATGGCTTTGCTTTCTCGTAATTGGGTCCACATTCACTGTGGTTTACCGACTCAATTAATGAACCCAATAAAAAACAATTTGCAATATGGCTCTGGTCTTATAGACATAATACAGTGGTTCCCATTATTTGGCTATAAAGTAGTAAAAAAGAAGAACAGCATAGTGATAAGGTGTGTCCTTCTAATTACCCTAGAGACTATATCCGACCATTTACTGTCCACATCAACTGGTTTTAATTAGTGGAATTGTTTTAGCATTTTATAACATAAAATAAGTACTTATAGTAAAACAATTGCCTGCTCTATTTGGATAATGAACGAGGCCAAAATGTAATTGAGGTTTATTTAGGATGCCAAAAGGAATTGTGTAGGAATACAATATTGTACTCGTAGTTCTTAATACAAATGATTGGGCATTTTCTTTTGTATTATTTTACTTCTTACCTCTAAGAACTTGTGAGCAGACATCGCAAGGCGTTATTTTCTTGTACGTGTATTCTTGAAAGTTATGTGCCTCGGAATCTCCGCCTGCGCGCATTGCGTCTCTCGCCGCTCCATTCCTCCTACAAAACAGTCAACAACATTTACACACCAATGTTCCAATCTTATTGTACAATTAAGAAGTCAGCATCAAGTCAGCTAAAGATTCAGTCTCAAATTCAAACACAGATTTTAGCTTTTCTACATGCTTACTGCTATCTAATAGATCAGTAGATAGCCTAAGAGTATTTATTTATCTTTTTATTATAGCTGTGACGAGTTTTCTATGTTTTTCTACAAAGGTACACAACAATGAAATTTATTAATTTGGTACAACTATGTAGGCTCTGTCACATTATAATATTTGTACGTCATGGATATCGACCGATGACGTTCAAGGTCAAGGGGAGACAGTTCGTGGATCGGTCTACGAGGTGGTAGGTAATCAGTCCCCAGTCGACACCGACACAGCACCAAACGAACTCTCAGGTAATGACCACCCTTCGCCTTGAGGTTTGTTCCAAACACGAACTGTCTCCAACACAAATTACATTATCAATTGAATCAATTAACATTGAATCAGACAGGAAACAAAGCAAGCACACTGATTTTTTTTTCATTGCGAACTGAATTCAAAGCCGAAAGGATTGAGTACAACTTTATTACAACTGAAGGATTCCAAGCGCATTACTTGGCAGAAGTGTGTATTGTAAATCTAAAAGCTGGTGAAAAGTTATCGCATAAAATATTGTGTGTGTACACAAGCATAAACAATATAAACATGCTATTCGGGATTGTTTCTACGTGTCAAAGGATGAGCGGTACAGTTCCAATATCTGGATAAAATGAAACATTTACAAACATAGGCTCACACCTACGGGGCACAGTTACCTCATTGCCATTACCGTCGACACCGCGTGGTACATTTGATTTTTTCTTTATTGATGCAAAAAGAGAGAAACACCAAGATGAACATAACACGAAATAAACGTGATCAAATACAATTAGTGCAGAAACCTGTGAGATATTATATAGCGATGTGTTTGATAACAAACAAATGGTTTTTGACAAAGGTTTCTGGTTTATTATTATCTTTTGACGAGTATTAACATCATCACAGATTACAGTTAGAAAGTGTAAGTGATTCAATCCTTACAGTATTAAATGCTATACAAGATACGCTAGTTATCAGATATGTGGTTTTCAATTAAATGACTTACACTAAACGCATTTGCTGTCACTAGACACGAGGCATGATTAGTTATTAAAAATCAGCTTCAAAATGGATGTGAAACCATAACTTAAAATATAAAACAGAGAATTATTAAACTGTTGGTGTAGTGAGAATATAAGCATCGATAACAATGTTTTGGGCCTAGACTTAAAACGCGTGTGATGATAAAGCTTGAAAAATTATTTCAGCAATTTACAGCAAGTGAACACATACATATTAACAGGACGAAATGATAACGATGTCGCGCCCACTCACTCCAAATTCAACACGAAAATTGAAGTAAGAGAATAAGAATGGTATTCGGAGAAGTAGCACTCCTCATGTATTGTGTCAACAGTCTAGTTCGTAGTTCTGTGACTATTGTGTGCATCTCGTTATCTTGAGTTCCATTATTTGTATAGAGCGCTCGAAATATCGTCGGCAGCGGAATTTGTGAGAAT
Source organism: Phlogophora meticulosa (assembly GCA_905147745.2). Taxonomy (NCBI): domain Eukaryota; kingdom Metazoa; phylum Arthropoda; class Insecta; order Lepidoptera; family Noctuidae; genus Phlogophora; species Phlogophora meticulosa. Next base: position 11,150,867 of record LR990520.1, on the reverse strand, counting down.
CTCAACACCCTCGTTAAAGATTCAGTGTTACGCTTGAAATAGTTTATTTACTTGATACCGCTAATAACTTTAACGTAAATATTATACATTTATATAACAGTTATTTGAAACTATCTTCATAGCTTCCTTTCTTATTCCTAGTTTGAAAACCCGTGATTAACCCAGTTACTACATGAAAATTCAAGTTTCTAGTTTTTTAATTTTAATTGCCATTCAACGTGGCAATGCTGCCAGCCTTCTGGGCACTTTTCCCGTTGACAGCGATGCGGATGAATTTTTTGATGCCCTATGATTATTTATTTTGTTTTGTTTCTTCATATATTAATAATTGTATCATTTTAATGAAATAAGTTTCTAGTTCATTTCATATCTGGCTTCCATTTTTATCCTTCTGCCCCATAAGGAGCGTACTCTTATAGTGCTTATGTATGAATGTATGTGTGTGAATATTATACATACACAAATACTTGTACGCAAAATACGCGGTTAGACGTGGAGTTGCGGACACCAGCCCTATATATAACACAATGTACATATTTGTCTTTATTTTCTTGGCACTCCCTAGAGCACAAACGTTCATGGCAGTGATGTGTGTGCCGATGCAGTTCGTAGCAGTTAATTTAGTTCCACCTCAGATTTAATGTTACAAATTACATCAGACTGCTTGAAATGTTATTTTATTTGTTGTTTTGTTTGTTGTTACAAGCTTTTGTTTAGTTTCATCTGGCCTGGTATGTCTGTAATCGAATCTCGCAAGGTAAGTTTCACCCACTTCATCATATCCTACGGCGGTGAATATTATTTACACGTTGATTCAGTTCCAAGGGCAAGAGATTTTGAAGGTAAGCGTGAAGTGATTCCACACCCAGTATTGGCTTCAGAAGAAAGTACTCTTTAACAGTTACCAGCACAAACACGAAATGATGTATGCGCATTTAATAATGATAGCCCGTTTTAACTATAAAAGCTTGTATTTGTTGATAAATATTTTTTCAAATTGGGACTGAATTATTTACCATTCATAATCTTATTATAGTACTTATAACTGGAAGTTTTCCACTTTCTTGGAAGGAGACCAGTTAAACTTTTTATTTCAATCGACCTCAATCAAAACCATTAATCATTGCAGTTGACAGCTTCAATATCATGTGGGTGGGTTTTTAGTTGTAGCTTAATGAGCTAGAGCCGTGTAACAGTTTTTCATAGCTCTTTCAAATAATAAAATAATTAACTTTGTTAAACACATTTAGAAGCCCTACATTGTAAAGCGGATACTTGCGTTAGTAATCTTGTTTGCAACGAGACATAAGGCTCTTACACAATGCTTGTGATCAATTTGTAATCTGATTTCTATAACAAACGTGACTCTGGATCGACTGAGTGTATCTTAGATTTTCCTATTGAAAGTTTTTGACCACGTATAGAGCGAGTACTTTGTAGGTATAGGTAGAGTTAACTCTGGCTTGTTCAATTTAGCGTACATGGCAGGGTTTAATGGAACTTGCCACAGCGAGGTAGCTCATAAGAAAATGAATTTTGTGCTTTGTACTTAATTGTTGTAAGGCCGGAGGCTGCCTGGGAGTTTTTCGCGTTTACCACAACGCCAGTAAAGTGATAAAATTATTCAAAAGTACACAACTTATGAAGTTTATCCCATTTTATTTTATAATCGATTTATTTGAAAATCTTTAAGAACTTTTCCCTAAATGTATTAAATTATATAACGTCCATATTAATTTAGGTACAGAGCAGTTAGCAATTATTTTCATAACAAAGTTCTTCCGTCATAACGTATAGCTATTAAAATTATAATTAAGATAGACTTGGCACACGTGTGTGTCAGCCATTACGATCTGTTATTTCCCCTCCTCGGTTATTGCTTGCTGGCATAATTTCCTCTCACAGTCTTTGGAGGAATCTTCCTGAGTGCTTAGTCGTTTACAAGAGATCTTTATCAAACGATAAAGAAAGTTCTTTATTTTATGCATATTATTATTTGCTTTATGATTACACTTTTCTCTACGAAATATAATATTATATTAACTAGAACAAACATATAATTAAGGCTGCAGGTGCTATAAATTACCTACTACGTATTCAACAAGACACAATCTTAATTCAGTTTCAGCATCCATTTTGATGAAAAATACAGCAATATTGTAACCTGTGATGGTAATTGAATTCCCATGCTTTTATTTATGAATTTTTGTGTTTAATTATTCAATGTTTATAATAAAGGAATTAAAGATTTTATCTTACTTGTCTGGGGGTGCTGCGTGGGGTGGAGGGGCGCTGGGGGGCTTAAGGCTTCGGAAAGCCTTAAGCCACTTATTCTTCATGCTACCAGCCGACGATGATGACAGTTTACGATCAACTGCTGCGGATCCGCTGTCTGCTTTCGCCGCGAACAACTCTCTCTGTTGGCAAAGACAACAATTTTTGTTATGGAAAGTGTACAAAAAAGGAAACTTGAAAATGGGATACAATAACAGCAATGCCAGAATAATACACCAGCTATCGAAGAAGGTATGAAGAAATAAAATGATAAGTAAATGATTCCACGGGCAAGTAAATGAAACAAAATCTTATGTCATCGTTTATACCTAATAATGTTTACCTTGCTATATTATACAACCCTGTCAAGTCTCACGCGGCGCTAAGTGCCTTTTCCAGGTGATCGTTCAATAAGAAAAGACGTAGGCACCTTATGTAATCATTTCTCTTGGAGAGGGTGAAATTTATTTTCTAAATAACCCTCAATGAAAATGATACGAAGTGTGTTGGGATTTTTTCGTTTAATGTGTCTTATAGTGAAAACATCCATTAGTATTGATTTAAACATGAAATTGATTGCGTTGATACTAAGATAGAGCTAAAACAACAGAAACTTACATCAAACTATGTGACTAGATCTGCTCTATTAGTAAGTTGCAGTGTTGATTGACATTATTGATTGACCAGACTTGTCCACGAGAGCAGAATTTAGGATTAGGAACGTACAAGACGGATGTAGATATATGCTCTTCAGTCGAGACAAGCACTTATGAGGAACAAAACCTATGTGCTCTACAATTTTAGATCTACTTACTATTGAATGGAATAGCTTTATAGCTTTCAACAATGAGAGAGAAATTCTTTAGTTTGAGAATTCGTAGGTTTTGTTTATTTTCTTATGAAAGTATATATTTTGCCAAAACTAGGAGGTAGTTGCTTTTATTCCATTTGTTATCTTGACGTATAGCTTCACACATGCCAGGATTTAGTTTGTGTAAGCCAACAATGTTTGCCAACCATTTTTCTGCTATTCTGCTGTCGAGTTTCCTTATTTTATCGAGTTTAATAAATAAAATAAATGTGGTTTTGTACCTTATACTTATGGCCAGAGGTCGGAATTAAGTAAAGTTATTTATGTACTTGCATCGAAATGTTGATATTAATATGGATCTTCCCGGGATTTCCCGGGATTTATAATACAGTCCCGTGTGGCCAACAATATAACAAATAAATAATAATAAAAACCTCAGAGATGTCGGATGGTTTAAATTGTGTAATAGTAAACAACTTTTTTTTTTAATAAATCTCGGGATTTCTGATCCTTATAATTAAGGCGCGGGCCCACCGCGGTGCACGGAGAGTCTAAGCACGTGTATTATGCTTCGCTTTGGAAGAAAATGTATGTGGTTGTGTCCACTGCAACCCACGGAGAGGCTACGCATGAATTGACGTCATTGATACATACGTGGCTTGCTCGAATAGGCGGTTACATAGCTCAACGCTGTCGACGTGGGTCTACGTTTCCACTGGAGTACACGAATTTGACCGTCGACTATGTACAGCTCACTTATCGCAGCGCAGTTTTCAGTCATACACCTTGTGGAACGGACGCATTTCATGTTTCTCGTATATATCGTATCGAGGTACTGATAGAATGGCATTGACACTGACTTTTCTGCTAGACAGTTCTTCTGACGATGAAAAAATGGCGCAGGCGTCGCCTTTCCCGCCCGTCTCACCTCCCCACACCTCCCGCAGTGAAGCCCGTGTCCATGGATTGCAGTGGCACGTACGTAGCCTCTCCGTGCGCCGTGCCACGCAATACATAGTCGTGGGTCATATTCGTGTACTCCAGTGGAAACGTAGACCCACGTTGTCAAACAAATTAATACACGCAGCTAAAATGCGCCGCGTGCCCGTGCACAGCATGCGCCGCGGTGGGCCCGCGCCTTTAATCCTGGGATTTGAGGCATATCCACTTTTTTATTTCGCTGTGTGAATCGACCTCTGCTTATGGCTCCTTGAAATGTGTTTCATGGTTCGATATTACTATTTTATGAATTTTGTTGATTCTTTTAGGAAGAATAGGTACTTTAATAAAATGAATAAAACGTTGAACTTATATAAATGGTTCCACAGGTACATATATACGTGCCTTAGTAAGCTACTTATGTCTATTGTAAGAGAGTAGGTAGGAGGTATCTATTTTATTTCGTCTATAGTGGAAATATTTCTAAAACGAAATGTACAAGTAATATTAGAATGGATGGATGGATATCCATCCATTCTAATATTATAAATGTGAAAGTAACCATGTCTGTCTGTCTGTTACTTTTCCACGTTTAATCCACTGAATCGATTTATTTGTTAGGTAAAAAGATCATTTGAGACTTTGGTAAAGACATATGACAGTTTCAGTAACTGACATTCTCGCGGACGAAATCGCGAATAAATTGGAATTGTATTAGTTATTATTTTATTATGTTGAAGTATTTTCAAAAGACACCCGTTATCTATGTATGTAAGTCGGAAAACTCCTTGATTCTTGAAATTATTTAAAGGGAAGTTGTCAAGGACCTCTTCGACTCGAGGAGATTAATACTAAGTACGAAGAAACGCCGTTCGGCTGAACGACGGGTTCCGCATCTTATCCAAAGTGGTGTTTCCTTCCTTTGGACAAAAGCTGAATTCAGCTTAATAAGTGTAGCTAGTCCCCTAGGCGGGCTAAGTTGAGTTTTCGTCATCATAATCTTCATCATCTGCCTAGCCTTTTCCCAACTGTGTTGGGGTTGGCTTCCAGTCTAATCAGATGCAGCTCAATACCAGTATTTTACATATATTATCTATATCTTAGGTACTTTTAAAATGTAAGAACAAACGAATAATATCTTACATTAAGAAGTAAGAATAACCTTTTATGATTAAATTACAAATAATTGACATATTGGCAAATCCTTCTAACTTTAGCAAATATTACCTCAAAGTATTTCTTGTCTAGAGTAGCATATATAGCCTTAGTGCCTACATTAGTGGTAAAACCTCTTCCGTTTTAATATAGAGGTAGGTACACCCACTTTCGATGAATCACCGAATGATAGGGAGCAGAAAATTTAGCTTCGCAAAGTAATGTAGGTACTTACTTACTTACCTTTTCATACTCCGTAGACCGATTTGCAAAAAGAGTCACGCAAAATATTACCTACTCTTTTTTTCCTGTTTCATCGAACTGAACCTACTTTGTTATATGAACAGTTATTATTTCTCAAAAATTCAATCGTATCAAAGCGCTTGGTCGTCATGCTGCGCATGTTGTGGCACGTGTCAATGTAATCGATAATCTAGCTTGTTGAACATCGAAGGGTTGTCTAAGAAATCACGTTATTGGCGTTTGTTGCAAAATATTATTTATTTGATCCCTTGCCTATTTATTACACAATTGTTTGATTTGATTTTAATACCCAATACCTGGGGGCTTGTTGATAAATAATATCACCTGCAGGGGCGATGAAAGGTTAAGCTACGCTTGCACAGGTTGATCGTGGATAGCTATCACTTGTAGATCCTTGGCAGTCTTTACGGATAATCTAATCTCAAAAATAAAGCCCGAAAGTCTGAAAACCAGTTAAATCGAGGAGCATCATATTACCCAGTTACCGGGTCATGGGGATGAGATCAGCAGTTGCTCCATGTAAAATACTGGTGTTCAGCTGCATCCAGTTAGACTGGAAAGCGAATCCAACATAGTCGGGAAAAGGCTCAACAGATGATGTCCTGTGAACTTTTACCCCCTTCTTCATAATAAACGCGGAGTAAAGTTATGCCAAACTAAGACCTCGATAAATGTCAGAAGATTAAATATCTGAAGGTTAAACTCTTTGTTACTTTACTCCTTTATTATTATGGGGGTTATCGTTTTATAGTGGGTGGCTCCATAAGCTGGCTATAAATCCGATTAGATTTTTTTTAAATCCGTACTAACAAGCAAAGTCTTTTAATAACTTAATCTATAGGTGCTAGAAATATATGGTAGGTAGGTACACTACTAATCTTGTTAATAAAAGCATAGTTACTTGTACAGATTGGCTTCTTTATGTGAAACTCAGACTTTACTAGGAAGGAAAGCTTACAACATGCATCTCCATGACTGTTTTAAATAATTTAATCAAGGGAAATTGGATGTTAATTGCTAACATTCCTAGAACTAATTATGATTATAAGGTCGAGCTACTGAACACCTGCCTACAAGAGGTACTTCAAACTAACGCATTGATTAACACTGTATGCCGTAGGGAAGCTTACAGCATACAAGTCGGTAGAATTTGATTTCTGACTGGATGAACAATCAAACATTTTTAGAAACGTTCAATATAACGAACCTTTTGTACATTAAGCGTGGAGTAAATTTCTTTAGGACGCGATAGTGTAAAGACAATCAGAGGAGCCCTACTATTAACATCAGTTCGATCTTGACCCTTGGCTGTAAGGCAGTGCTGTAAAGCGTGCTACCTTACAGAACCAACTTTCATGAAAGGATTACGAATTTATGCGTTTCTAAAACTATTTGCTTATGTACTTAAGAAGTTTGTCTCCAAATTTTGTTCTTTATCGAAACGTAATATACCATCCTATGTCGAGAACAAGGTTCTTGCCATTGAAATAGGCAGACATATACACATAGACATACGAGTATACAGCGAGGGATTTCATGTGTTTTGTTTACCTAATGATGGTAGGGCCAGCTGAGAAAAACGGCCAACCGGTATTCAAAAGATTTTTCTTTTCTTTTATTTCGAAACCCTTTTTGTAGCTTTCATGTGCCAGGCATTTCTTTTGTATGAGAAGTAGAGGGAAGTTCTCACAGAGATGCCTTTATGTATGACTTTAATAGGTATCACAACTGTAGCGGTAACGACGCTTTGTCGAATAAGATCCGACAAGTAAAAACATACAATTATTTTTTAATGTATTCGAACTATCCAACATTATGTAGATGTAAAACACAAGTTAATCGATGAAATAATAATCTTTCATAATAATATTTTCATTCTGTAACATTAATTATTTATTTGAGTAGGTTCGTAAGTAATAAGTTAAAAAATAACTCAACGTGAAAGGGATGAAATTACATTTATCGGAAGTGTATTGCTCGTCTTGTAAGTAAGTACTACATAAGTATACCCACGTAGACAGTCCCTCGAGGGGTAAAGTACTCGCAGTTTAGAACAAGCAACGTAGTAAAGTGCCATTTAATCAAAAGTCAATGAACGTGTTGCGTATCGTAGGTACTTAGAGACCTACTACTTAACTCTTGACACAAAAGGTAAAGGTACCTATATCGCCTTCTTACCGTTAATAGGTTTTTCAGTAGATATCAGTAGTAGTAAAATATTTTGAGAAATATTCAGCTAAAACAGGAACGAAGGTTCAGGCTTCCCTATGAATTTTATATCTCTACTTATTATAAACCATGGACTTCAAAGTTTTGGAATAGAGGTTTAACCTTATCCGCGTACTATGTGATGCAAATTCAGTCATTTACATCCCTTTCATTCTTCAAGCCTTTCTCAACTTTTTGCGGAGAAATTTTAAAATTTTCGCTTAAATTTGTACGTCGGTCCTGTCGACCGACTAAAATATTTATTTATTAGATCTACGACAACGGAATAAATCACGTTCCTCAGAGGAATAACTGAGTTTCATTTGTGTAATTTGCATTCAGTGAAATCAAATTTAGAGTAGAATTCTAACAATACTTTAGTCAAGTGCAGTGTTATCTCCAAATAGATAAACAGTGAAGTTACAAACACAAAACCGTATTTTTTTTGTGTACAAGAGCCAAGAGATAAGATAAGATTTTGGAAAATTCATTCCCTTAAGGGGCGAGAAAGGGAAATTTGATGAATCCTCATCTTTTATAAAAATCTCACTCCTTGGGGTACAAATTTGTATACCAATCACGTACCGATTTTGAACCAACCATAGTCAGTTAAAGCGCTTAAAAAAAATAAAGGTATAACAAGCCCTGTCCATAATTCCCTATTTTTCTTACTTGTTTTTGCAGCGAGCTATTTAATCTAAATGTGATGTGATGTTCCTAGGGTAGAACGTAGTTGGATAATGGTAGGGTGAGTGTGATGTTCTTCCCACAACCTATATTTCACCTTAAAAGCCTGAACTGTTCCAACTCTTTAAGTCTACCCGGGGCTGTTGTGTATTCTAAGAGGGGATGTTGCGGAATCAATTTTGGTTATGTTTCTCAACCAAATATGATACTTCCTTCCGCACGGTAGGTGGTACGATATCAGCTAACGGGTAGAACTTATTGTGTTGGGTTGGTTATTGGTAGCCCGATAATATTCGGCACGTTTTGGTCCAGCGATTTGGTTTTGCTTCGCGCAAGCAGATCTATGTAACAGGTGCGCAAATCCACCAGCTAAGAAACATCGGGTGCTGCTCCCCAGTTGTTAGTTAAAGGTTTCGTAGTAGGTTTTCCGACCATCTGTTTTTTTTATTGCACTGTTATTTGACTGGATATGGATCAATTAATATTTGAGAAACTATTGAATTCTCTGTTACTCTATATATACCCATTCAAGCGAAGCTGGTGTGGGAAATCAGTGTTAACATAATTCTGAATTAAGACTGTAATATTTGAAATATAATATTTATTTGCAGTGATTCTAGAGTGGTATCGGTAGTGGTGGCTCGGGTTAAAGGACGAAAATAACAAGATAAAAGACTACGTAATACCTGAAAACTTAAAGGGCAGCACATGCTATACCTGTGTATAACTGGCAAATCTGAAACTGTAATTATTAAGGTTTTGTATTGATTCTCTAGCCAATTAACTTGTGTTTCTGAACACAAGGTCAATAGTGAACCTCCAAGGTTGCAACTTTTGCAACAGTAAAAAATATCATCAGAAACACGAATTTATTAAATTGTACAAAAACAAAGGAAATTGAATTGTAAAAACAACTTGTAGAAATCACAGAATAGGTATTCATACTTTAATAAAACTTCAGTAAAGTTCTAAATAATATGATAATTTAGGTAAATTAAGGAACGTTCCAGATTCCTGGAGGTTGTCCGGCGGCATTTATTATCGCCAACAAGCCAATTAGGGGTGGGTAAGCTTGTATAAAAGTTTCTATCGATTAAGTTGCGCACAAAACATTAGCCCTTTGACTTTGAAACACTAAAAGCAGTACGTTATTAGTCATGCGATGCGAACACGATGTCGTGCGTTCACTGCCCGAAAACTATTGCGTGAGCTACTATTTTTCTGATAGGTATTTAGTAAGTGATTTTTGTTAAAGCTGCCGCATTGCTCTACTAATATCAAAGTTTTAAGTTTGATTGCCAAACCGAGCAAAGTGCTGTTATTGGATTTTTCAGTTGGAAAAGTCTCAACAGCAGTCGAAGTTTGGAATGTCGCGCAATATATGGCAATTTGTTGGTCCTTAAGACTGAAAAGTGAAATGTGTGTAGATATAGGTATACCTACTTTAGACTTTCAGATCCATATAGTTTTAATGTAGGTTAACCAATGTTTTGTTTGTATTCCAAAGTAAATGTCTGTCCACCAAGATTTTTTTTACTTAGACATCAACAAAAGCACTTTTATGTCTTTGAAAGTTTAACTGCATCAAGATAGACAACAGAATCGTGTCAAGTTCAAATAAAGGCCGGGACCATAAAGCGCCTTATCGCGGCGGATGGACGATGACGTGAAGCGACTTATCTACTATACCCTTTATATCCTCTTTTATTCAAGCCGGCTCCAGAATCTACTCCTTTACCTTGAAATTTTTAAAGTGGGTGTCTATCTCTGATTGTTGATTGTTTAAAGGAGAAATTTCCACAACAGGGTACCTACCGCTATGTTATTACGATATTTCTTTAGTTTAAATGACTTGCATGGAACTTAAAATGTATATGTTTGTGCTAAATATTACTTAATATTGGATCACGGTTACACACAGGTGATAAAACTCAAAAATGCCTGAAATGGTTTTAGTTGGAGAACATAGGGGCGTGGCAAAGGCTACTCTCATCTTAGTCTGGGTCATACTTAGTCGTGCGATCTCTAGCCGACCACCAGCTCCAGTTACACCTAGTAGCCGTAATAACATAACGTTAATAACAGCCAGCTGTGTTAAGGTAATTACTACTATATTGATTAATTATGGATGTAACGTGAATACATTATTACAAGTAGGTAAAGCATTACCCACGGGTGGATCTATATAAGAGCTTTTTGGGTTGCAGCCCAGAGGCACGTGGATATAAACCCCCCGCCCACATATACAACAAAAGATACTATTGTGGAATATGGAGCACTAAAATGCAGAAAGGTAAGTTTATAATTTCTATAAAATGGACTCTTAATGCTAATATGCTGTAATTCGGGAATACACAAATACAATAACATATTCATCTCACCGATAAAGTGGGAAAATAAAATCCTCACTGCGCGAATCTGACATGAACTTGATTACTATACAGTACCTTGTACGTAATAAATGGCAACAAGTTTATTAATTAGACAGGTTCCAAGTAGTTTTAGCCCATGGGTCTACAAACTGTCGGCCGGCCCCTGGCATTACCAAATATCAAAACACCATAAACAATACGACGTTGTCATAAACCATATTTATAACCGTATTTATTTGTAGTACCTAAGCTTATCTCAGGTGATAAACTATAACCTTTCAGAGGTACGATATAGGGCGAGACATGAAATATTATACATTGATAAAAGGATTGAATCCTCTGGGAAACTGAAACAGCGCTAGAGGCAGGTACTCACAACAGGAGAATTTGGTGAGATACCGTTCTTTGGTATCAGAAACCATACGTACATTGCATATTAACAATAAACAGCTAGATACCTCCAATGAGGTCACCTGCACTATCTTATCAACTATTTTTTTTTAAATTATTTTCATGATGAAGTAAGACATTTTCATAGATTTCACTTACAGCATTAAGGCTGGAAAAACCCCTACCAGCCTACGAACCGTACCGTACTATTGCACGAAGACAGCACTCGTGAATTAAGTATTACAAATGTTGACTACTACCTTTCCCTGAAAGATAGAACGAAGCCGTCGGACTGGCTTCAATGAAAAGAACATAACAACGGTAATATTTTACCGTGGCATAACTGTTCTTAGACTCAAAAATTCAACAGATTAGACATGTCTACACTATTTGTCTACCCTCTGTTTAGATAAACACAGTTTAAAAGCCGAACCTAGCAACACAACACTTAAGTGTAGATCTAAAAGGGTATACCTACCTTAAAAAGAAAAGACTAGCCGTAGAGGCCCTTTTTTATGAGCATAACCATTACCTTAAGTACCTACTGTAAGCCGCAAAAATCAACAGATGAGATGGCACAAGACTTCTATACTACGTTGTGTATCTACCTACTGTTTACCAGAACTCAGGACTGAAGCAGACCCTAGCAACACAACATTTAAGATTAAAGCTACGAGGCTACGAATGTGGATCACCAAGACACTCACATCATTGAAATAAACTTGTTCCAACCGCTGACGAGTCCTGTTGGCTTTGGTGTATTCTGGGAGGCTGGACTGCCTCCGCACACGCATCCTTTGTTCTCGATCCATAGTCATCAGATCAGATTTCTGCGATAACACTAAATAGTGTAATCGATGAATAATATCCATTGTTTAAAAATGGAACTTTCGTTTTATTAATCCCAAATGATAATATCGTTTGTATTCATGAAAACGTCCGCCTTTTCGGACAAAAGGATGTAAAAACAGTGTAAAAGTTATATTTTTCTTATAAGTTATTCCAAAAGTTTTTGAAAGAGCAATGAGTTATTTTTTCAGTTATTTGATTTACACTGTAAATAAAAGAGACTTTATTTTCACATATATAATAATAATAAGAAGATTATAGTTACAACCGGTCGAGATTGTTACAAACTTAAATTAAATGTGAACACGATCGCGCGATGTGTCGCCCGCTAGTTAGGGCGGGCGCGGAGTGACTGTGGGCTGGGCGCCGGATGTAGCGTGGCGGCGGCGATCCGACGTAACCCGGCAACCGTTTGCAAACAACACGCAATCCTAAGATGTCTAGAGGTATAGACGAAATACACGGCCTAATTAGACTTTCATTTATGCGGAATGTAGACGGGAAACAACAGCAACAAATGCTAAGGTACTCGTAGTTAGGAACATTACTGGGGATAATTTTGCCATACAGATTTCCGCTCAAGCATGAAAAAACCTTATTTGACATCTATAAGGTGGGTAGTTAGAATTACATATTTCACCTGTATCGCAACTGTTATCTTTCTTTAGTCATTTCAAGTTAGAGTCGAATCCGAAGTCTAATTATAGGTAGGTACTAACGCAGGTAGGTGTTCATAATTTCTTTCCACTCAATATCTTTAATGCTTGTGGTAAAGTCGTGAGCTAAGTAAAACACGTTCAGACAAGTACAAGTAAGATAGCGAACCTCTTGAAATCGCGGTTAAATTATCCATACACGAATCGCAAGTTTGTGGTTACATTGCAAAAAGGGCCAAGTTCATGTACCTATTTCTAACTATGTATATCTGCATAAAACTTGAATTTATTCTTCGCGCAATGTGAAAAATGCAAAATGTTTTTCAAATAACTTAATCGGGTTCAGAACCAATTTCAATTCTGCAGGTAGAACTTGCAAATTTAAGAAACCGCATCGGAGTGACGCCACGGTCTAGAGCTCTAGACAGTTTTACAAATTTACAGACAGGTAGGTACCTTGGCAGTCTTCTATCTCATAGGATAATAAGTGGTTTAGGGAATGCATTCTTAACTGACTTAAAAAAACGAGGACGTTCTATTCTAGCTATTTGGATATTTTTTATGAATTAATGTCATCTACATGCCATCGGAACTACTCAATAACTAGTAGGTATTTCATGGGTCGCGATTCGATTACCTACTTTAATATGGTAGCAAGCAATCTCGCTCGACACAATTTTGAATTGGAGCTGATGATGAAGTACCAGACGAACTACTTAACAATTAACTTCCCTGCACGCGAAAAAGCAATAGGTATTTTGTAAAAGTTATGAGCAGTTGACATACCTAAGGGTATTGTAACTATGTAGGTACTAAAAGCGAGACAGATTTTTTTTTAACAAAATATAATCAACCGATACCAAAAAAACACTAGGTGTAAATAGCCAGTGGATGGGATAAAATATACAGTTACACAACACAACCAAACTCCCGAAAGTACCTATGGTTATTTTACACCTTTAAGTGTTTTTTTAATAACTAACTTGTCATCTCGTTCGAAAAGGTGACCAAGAATTTGATAAGATCCCGTTGTTTGTCTAAATCTAGACCTATGTCTCTTCTAGTCAGGTTACCTAATCTCCAAAGCATTAGCAATGCCTGAAGCCACACACCTAATAGTGACTAATTGTAAGCCGAACGCTGCCAGACAACAATCTATCCATATTAGTACCTACTGCTTCTGTCTGGCAACACTGCCTGCATAAACAGTAAACACAAACATATTACTTAATTTTATAATTATCTATGAGATGAACTTCCTCGTTGCTCTAGTGCTCGAAAAAGCGACTGTTGAGATTACGCTCACTATTCCTGGCTCAAGAATCGAACCCAAGGCTTGGATTCGAATCTTGGATCGGGTCGTTATTGAGTTTTTTTCCAGTCTAGATTGAAACATAACTAGCGAAATATTATTTTATTTAACTACATGTACACTGGGTGTTCTGGGTATTTGCTATGTATAATAAAAAAATATCTATCTATGTAATGTGTTGTATTAAGTATATCAGTCATCTAGTACCCATAACACAAGCTCTGCTTAGCTTGGGGCTAGATGATGCTGTGTGGATTGTCCAGCATTATTTATTTATTGTAATCTATCAGGGAATAAGGGGCGTGATGTAATGTATCTAATATGTGAGATGACAGATAACGAGTCTTGCCAATAAGTGCCTACCCACGGCACCTACCATTCACTACGGCCATAGCGAACCATCAGTAATTTACGTATATCTTTGTTTTTATCAGGTTAGAACAAAAATGTTTGATTTTGATAGGAAACTGATAACAATAATTCCAAAATTATTATCCATTTAAAATGGTGTCTGAACTGAACAGTTGATATAGGTGGTTGGTGGAGAAAATATGTAGCCGATATACCAAGCTGGTCCTACAAAGATAGAGGCACGAATATTACCCCTATGAAGGGAAGAATGGGCCCACTTTTATTGTGAGCACCAATGAGGTCACTGTACAACATATCTCTTTGGTACATTAACTATCTTATTGTTTCTCTCATCAGTTTGAAAACTAATGGATTCATTAACTAGTAGGTGTCAATACCTATTTCAAATTATATACTTTGGTTAATAGGATAAAATAAATTAAACAATCAAGTAATAACTATAAATACTTTATTAGTTTAAGGCAGACAATTACACCTTAAGAAGTCTCACAAATTGAGACAAACATGTTCAAAGTCAAAAGACAATACAAACTGCTCTACACTCCTACTCTTTAGTCTGTTTAAATATACAACAATCAATAAATACATGTGTAAATATTTTATCTGGTAAAATTATACCAACAAATTGCCAAGATTATAGCATTTAAACTTTATGCTTTATAACAGTTGTGCAGACATTTTGTTTACAGTCATCACAGACATAATTGGCAAAGTGATATGTTTTAAACTAACAAAATATAGTTCTTATAGAAGAAAAACTTAATAACCTTAGTTTTTTTAGACTTGAATAAGTTATACTTAACACGATTGTTGTTAAAGTTAAATATTTTATAGTTATAACACCTGACATTAACATAGCCTGAGTTAATAATTTTTGTTAAATTATTCACTTTTATCCTTATTTTTACTATGAACATGATTTCCTATTTGCATTGAACTGTGATAAAATATTATGTATTGGTTCAACAATGAGGCGCCATGGGGATGCAATAGAAAAATTATAGTTCTAAAATAAATAAAAATCACCTTCATCAATTGATTATGAACCTCATTGTCGCAACAATATATTATTGTATTGGCTGCAATTTGTTTGAAAAATAAGAAATTTTACATAAAGGGTTAAAGCTATGGAGGGAAACATGGAAGTGATTAAATAAGTGGTAACAATTTTACATATTCAAGTATGAACAAAAAATAATAAAAGATGCTTTAGCTGTTAATGAAACAAGTTTGTGCAACTGCATCTCTCTGTCAACAATTGATACATACATTCTCTTAACACATAGTTCTGATAGTGACATGGCATTATATTAATATCCCAATAATCTTATTTACTTAACATTCTGTACTTGTCAATTCGTTGTACTTATTATGGAACTTTTACTTTACCAAATATATTAACAAAATTTAAAAACAATTGTTTTAAGTAACTCCATAAGAGGCAAACATATAAGTGCCATAATTTAGAAGACGATTTTGTCATTTAATGTCCTTCAGCATGATTGATGTCTTTGTGAATGGTTCTAGTCCTTGATAATTACATCAATTATTATCAAAAGATATTATGCTTATCTAGTAACTTCATTTAACTAATAAACAACTGCTTTAAAATATTATGATTCTGTTATCTTTGATTTACCACTCAATGTGCCGAGTTGACCTAACATAAGGACAGTATTAATTAAATTTTCAGAGTAGATACGCTGGTTTGTTTCCATTTTTCTCAGCTTTTGGACAACATATTTAGAGAAAAATTCCAGTTCATTATTAGCACCATGAGTTTTTGGATCATCCTCTAAACTTCGTTTACGTTTAGCCTCCCGAAGGTTGGTCAGATTTGCATTTTTAGATTTTCTTTTTGGTGAATAATTAGCCTTATTGTTACTACTGCCACTGTTAACAAATGCCAGATTCAAATCTTCAGCCAGATCATTAGCTTCTTCCTCATTTAACTGTATAGTTAAATCATCAGGCACTGTTACCATGGGTACATGATTTTCAGAAAATATGGGGGATGGCAGAAATGATACCTGTTTTCTAACTTTCACAGAGGAGCGTTTTGATTGAGAAGCACTTGTGTCTTCAGCCGTAGCTCCTACGGTATGTCTACGGTTTGTCTTCAGCTTAGTTGATTCTGAGTTATGAAGACGGCTCACCAAATTTTTGTTGCTCCAGAAATTAACCTTAATCTTCTGTTTAGGTTTGGGTTTCTGTTCAGCAGGCTTTGGTTTGTTTGTAGGAAACTGTACAACTGTAGGAAATTTATAACGTATGTTGTCATCTTCATCTTTTACCTTTTCATTCTTCTTCAGTTTGGGAGATTTGCCAGCATTGTTGAAGAATTTGGTGTTTAACTTGTACCTTACATTTTCATCATCTGATTGGTAACCATTCTTCTTAGATGACGACTTATCGACAGATACAGGTTTCATTGTCTTGATATGATTATGCAGTATCAGTATTAGATTATAAGCAGTCTGTCAGTGCACCTGAAATGACAAAAACAAAGATGATTTAGTAAAATGTGTTGACTAAATTATAACAGTAACAGATACTCAACGAAAACCTATGTTATAAGGGGAATCCAGTTTGCCGAGAGATATATCGCGTTTACTAGTACTTTCCCGCCCAAACGCTTGTCAACAATATTGTGTAAATAAAGCTGTTATCGTAACAATAATGTCAGTAATCAAAATAATCAAGAGCATATTTACGCATGGCGAGTAAATTATTAACGACATTTCCACCAAACGGGATCCATTAGCGAGGAAATTGAAGATAATAATATTTTGAGGTTATGAGACTTATACTTTCAATAAAATCGTAGAATTATACGAAGTGATATATAAATATGCTGTAAAACATACCCCACAGCGGAATATTAGATATAATTGTTACACTTGAGTAAGCTAAATATTGCTTTGCTTAGAATAATGTCTCGTCATCATTAAGATTTGATAGGCAATTACTATTACATAATCATAATATTTTATCAAATAAAACTTACCTTTATTAAGTTTCATTATTATTCACCAAGTATTCACTCACTGTGTTGGTTACAAGAGTCAAAAATAAATAAATATTATCCACGAATGCAAACACGACACGCACGATTTGGAGTGTTCTATGATGACGCAAAGAGTTTACAAGATTATCCGCTAGAGGCGTAATAGTCGCGCGCGGGAAAACTACGGGAGCGTTCATCATTAGAAAGTGGAAAAACTAAATGAATCAATGATAAATGAGACAATTTTGCTGTAACAATTTAAAGTGACTTGATATTTGCATGGTTTTAAATCATAGTTCTTGATCAGAAATATACGATAAGTCGATAATAAATTGGATTATTTGTTTGAACGCAATCTATCTAAATGTTCGGTGATTCGGTGTAGCACCTAGTGTAATGTATATATTTATATAAATATATATTATATTTAAATGTTTACTATCTAGGTGTTTTAGAGAAGCAATTAAATAGTTTTAAGCGTTTAATTAGATTACACTGGGACTGTAATGCAATGACAAAATAAAATAAATGTACCTAGATATCTACAAATAGGTTAAGGACTATTTAAGAAAGCTGTGTGAGTCTCCTAGAATTCCCAGGTTGCCATCAGTCATTGGTAGTTTCAGCCAATAGTTTTAGTGTTCCGTTTAAATGAATGATTTAAAAAATTGAATAAGTATATTAACCTCACCATAGAACTAATTTTTCCGTGAAACTTTAAAAATAAAACAATAATTTTACCAATAAAACGTATTTTTCCTCATACAAAATAATAATAATATTTATCTACACTTCTAGTGTAAACATACGTTAATGGTAATCTATGCCTCAACAGTGTAAGTGCATAACTGTTGGTACTAGGTGTACTAGCCTGGCAGCTAGCTGGGCGTCTAGAATGGGGGTACGTTATGTCAATAGTACCTATTCAAAGGCTGCGCTAAACACAGCTTTTGAAATGAATATCGTGTCTTTAGTAAAGTACCTATCTCTTTTTGCAGATTTTGACCTTAATAATAAATTGAAAGCATGAAAATACGAGTATCATTTATCTGTAAAATTACTTGGCGGCTTTATTATTAAAATACTTCGCTTACCATATGATTTTTCATGGAAATCCACCCCATCTTAGCACGGAACTTCAGTTTACGTTTCGGATTATCCGTGGTTAATAATTTTAATACAACACTGTTTCAAATGTCCAGTAATAGCGAAATAAAACGCTATTGTTGTTAAAGCCGAGGCTCTACGCGACGCGAATTGGGAGGTTATGACGGTCTACGAGATTCTGCTCTCGAACTGAGTGGGAGGCTGTGCGCAATGCGGCAACGCGGCTGTCTACAAAACATTAAGCTTTAACAAAGTGCTCACGTATGCAGAGAAAACAAACATTGCTGCAAAATAAAACTGAATACAAAAGATAAAAAGAAATCCAGATGATATTTTTAGCCAAGTTTGGAGTGTGTGAAAAAGTAATTAACTTCAAACACAAAATTAACGATGTTTCCATCCGTAGCATTTTTTATTTCAGATATTACGTACAGCCTACCAATGACAAACTACGACAACAAAATATAAAAACAAAAAATAAAACAAAATATTAAGTCTTTTGTTTTCGACTTAACCGCGGGAACATTTGAACGTATTGATTTGAATTGCGAACGTCATTTCGCATGTGCCTAGAGCTAGGCGTGCGCACTAGAGGGATTGCTATTAATGGTTTAGGTATTCATCTACAAGGGTCGCGTGCTAGAAAAGTAAAATGTTGTCCATTATCTTTAATGGGAACGCTTTGTCTTGGTCGTTTCGTATGCATTCCGTCAGCAGGGTTGGGTATCTTTTCAGATCCCAAGTTCGTTTGAAAGATGTAGGATATTTCACTACTCATTATTTAAAAATTCGGAAAATTTTAGTTCCTTATATATTTTAGTTTGTACCTAAGCAAACATTTAGGCAGCCTAGTTAATCATTCTCAATAGAATTTTAGTTCACTTTTATCAACAACTTAGGTAGGTAGGTAAGTACACCAACAACAAAGTAGGCACAGTGGCCTGCACGTCTGTGGTGGAGGTAACAGTTTTCACCTTTAGCTGGCCTAGCGTAGTTTCAATAGACGTGCAGGGGCAACTCACGCTGGTTTTGTTACCGCGTTCTGACGAGCAGCTTACTGTACCGAATAGACGGAATTTTGTTGCACAACGATGCTGCAGCTGCATGTAATGCGTCAATGTTCTATTGTTGCTGAGTAGAATCGTAAAGGCTCGTGCGTAGCGGTAGCCCGCGGAATTCAATTTCTCTTGAGTTTTTTTTGTAATTTGCAGCTCAGTATGAGTTAGTATGTTATTGAAAAAGTTATTCGCAGCCGGTCGCTCACGATTTTTTTTAAAACACAAAAAATATGACTGAGCTGCAAATTGCAAAAAAAAACTTTAAATATATAGTATATGTCGAGGGCTAACTAATAATTAACACCCAGTTTTAAACAAAAAATAAAATAAATGTGACAAGCGCGTCAGCGCGCGTTACTTAACAACTGTGATTGGTTAAACTAATTATGAGCGGCCAATCGTATCAGTTGACTGTCATTTTATTTCATAATGATTAACGATTACAATGATTTGAGTAATTTAAGACATTAAGGTGTGTATCTATGACAGTTTGTTTGTTTTTTTTTTACGTTTTAAGATTCGATCAACTTTCCAACACACTACGAATCAGATGTAAATTCAGCTATTAGGTGGCAAGTAGATAATTATAAAAGACTAAACAGTAAGGAATAAATTAAACTTACCTGAGCTCTAACGGCAGCTAGATGCAATTGCGTTGCTCTGTAGTCGTATTTTTTCACAGAAATGTCCTCCTGTTATGTAAAAATGTGTGTTAAAAAAGGTACTTCCTTGGAAAAGTAGAATACATAATATGTGTAATAAATAAAGGTAGGTATTAATTACTGAAAGAGAAACGGAAGAAAAATATCAAACGAAAATAGATCCTCAATATATAAATAAAATCATAACATTTAAAAGTTTAATTTTACCTTTTACTTTTTCATTCTTTTTCGGCCAGCTATGTTATAATCTGCTGTGATTTAAAAATTAGCCGCACCACGACATCTATTGCCAGATCCGATGAGCTCGTAAGTAGGACATTCAGTTTCATCGTCTCGGATTTATGAAAATACTTTTCATTCATGTTAGATGTCGCTGTTTAATTTTGACTGTGATCACGAGGTGTCACTAGTAGTTCCATTGCAAAAGTTTTTACTTCTTTACTTTACCTACCTAATTATGAGACTTAGTCTTCTTGTCAATTTATAGTACTAAATGTATACTAAACTAGAGAAATACGTTTATATATAAAAAAACAAGACCCACACACGACCATCATTTTTGGAATACTGAGTCATTTGTATTTTCTTTTAGGGAAAAATTATAAAGTTTACTTGTACATTAAGGTCTCAAATTAATTAGCTAGGCATATTAGTGTAGGTAAGCAATAGCTGTAAAGTATTGCCACTTGTAGCTCTATTGTGCTTTATTCTTCAATAACAGGCTGAGCGTGAAATTTTAATGATGTCGGAATCATGCCGATTTTGTTTTCGCTCCAAAAATGTTTTCGATATAACTTTATGGGCGACTTCACTTTTCCAGGTTTTCCTCTAATATTTCTCAACTTTGAAATAACCAAAAACAACCTAAGCCATTGGACAGAATCCTTATAACTGTAAGTATAGTTACAAGATATTGTTACTTTCCGAAGGCTTTTGACGTTTTTTTATTTCGATCAAAGTAAGATACATATTCACAACCTACATGGCCTATCATGTACTTACCATCCTATATTTTCGTTTTGTAGGCAGAAGTACTTTTTTTTTGTAACAGACTGAATTCTTTGACGTCACTAAGTAACGCACTTCTTTTATTTTATTTTGCTGCCCCAGCTTTTTTATTTTGTTCTTTTTTTAACTTACCTAGACTCATTAACTCACCTGTATTTCATTAACTTTGTTGTAAAGATTACTTTCAAGACCTCTGCTTTGATGACGACCTAACGCATCGAGGCCTTCCTGTAAAAGAAAATGTTAAATTAACACCTTGATTCCGGAAGTATTTTATAAGATCACTTGTTATTTACAATTTTATGTGTAGGTGATGATTTTATTTGAAATTATAGGTACATAACTTAACCATACTAATAATTCGTTTCCAATCTTCGCAGCTAATAATCGGAAAAGTGGATTAGGAAATCACCTTCCTTTTTATGTTGTTAATTCTTGGCATTTTTTTCTTATCTTATTTAAGTAGGTACGGTCTATTGATGAGACCTCTTAAGTCCATATAGTACCTACATATCCCTGGTGGTCTTACCATAGCCAGTCCGTCATCAACGCTCTTTAACATGAATTACCATCTTTTGGGGGCTTGGGGGATATGATAGGAAAGGTTAGGTATTTTACTAACTTGTAGCTGTTTGATTTGTATTTCCAGTTCCATTGCGTCTTTCTTCAGTTGTTCGTAGTTGACGCGCGCTTGGGGGCCCATCCGGTCTAGCAGGATTTCACCACGAAGTATTGGAGGCATGCTTTCCTGTTGAAAACAAATGGAAACGGTCAGTTGTGATAGTTTCCGTACAAATATGCTCATTTTGAGGAGATTGTTATTAACATAAGGGGAAAGTGGGTATTAAACAGTGTGAATGTGTGATACAGAGGCGGATGACAGTTTCTAGTGTTCAATATCCACAGGTCTCAAATAACCATATCGTACCTCCTTATCGACATTTTGTTTGAGAGTGATTATCGGCAGTCCGAGAGTGAAATTGCAAGAAATGTGTCTTAAGGCTGAATAGTAGCAAAGGACGACCCAGCTTTTTTTTACAATACATTTTCTATTGTGTCTCGTTGTTTGGCAGTTAAGGTCTTAATGTTGTGTATGTCGCAGACATCATCATCTGTCTAGCCTTTTCCTAACTTTGTTGGGTCGGCTCCCAGTCCAGCGGATGCAGCTGAATACCAGTATTTTACATAAAGCTACTGACTATCTGACCTCCACAACCCAGTACCTAAGCAACCCGATACCCTTTGTTAGGACTGATTGTCAGACTTTCGGGCTTCGGACTACCCGTAATGACTGTCAAAGATCTACAAATGACAGCCGGGACCAACGTGCTTTCTGAGGCAAAGACGATTCTCGATATGTTATCAATGTTCACCCATACACAGACTGACCTCGGCAGGCGTAACTTTACCTTCTATCAACACGTGCGGCTCTTTTTATTCAGCCGCTGTGTATGTCAACTTCGACACAGCCAGAAGAATCTTATTTATTATTGTTAAGGTAGGTATGATGTTAAGTAAGATGACCAACACAAATCGATAGACACAACATTTTGTAAAATCGATCAGCTGCGATCCCCACCGTCTCCAGACATGCATAATTCCTCATTTTTCTTTCGCCACTACCGGACGGAATCTATTAAAATGTAAGTAGGTAATCAATTATGCCAACAGCTCCTGATAAAATAAAACAAGTTGAAGTAACAAAGGAATACTGGAGTCGTTTATTATTTCTATTATCTCAGTATTTTTTTTAAATAAATTATAGTAGAGTCGTCGGAGAAAACTGCGTCATTTTGATGCAGATTTGGTAAAGAATTACGCGGCAATTAGATTGTGGGAATGTTTTTTTTATTGGGTATAAAAATACCCCCATGTATTATCCACAATTCAACTGTTTTTACTGTGTTAAGTGTGAAATTTGTCATAGTTAGAGCGCACGGGCGCGCAATATTATTAAAAAGGGATGTAAATTTTTATTCATTGTTACGGTTCCGCAGCCAAATGAAAAAATATGGAACCCTTATAATAATTAAGGTCCTGGCCGTCTCTAATACACTTGACTCGGAGAATATTGGCACATAAAATCCAGGTGTATGTATTATCCATTAGACAATGGGATGATTGAACATGATGGTGGGGTGAATATTTTTTTATGTTTGCCTGGGCCTGTGTTGAATAAATGTTTTTTCTTTCTTTCTTTTTGTCTTTCTTTGTTTCTTTCTTTATTTTTATAGAGTTCAGAAAAAAAACAGGGATGTTACTCCCAATAAAGTATGGTAATCGAGACACGAATTAAGAAATAATATACCTACCTAGAGAATATTGTTGGATTCCATAATTTAAAAAAACACATTGGCCAAGTTTGACAAAATGGGATATTTTCAGTTACAACCACAAAAATAACTTTATTTTTCACCGTTTCTTTGAGGAAAATAACTCATTTTTACAGTCGACAAAATTAATATTGTGAATAAGTAAATATTGTTCCCTACAACGGAACTATTCTCTGCGCGTGGTCGATTTTTGTTTGTTTGAGATCATCAGAGTTCCCTCTAGTTGTTTTTAGATTGTATCACATTGTATCACGAACGAAACTTTGTTCGTACAGGCGCAAAAAGCTTGATTGAGCAGTTAATTATGCCCGTTGGCGTTAAGCTCGCGTTGATACTGATACTTCAAAAGTTCGATGTTACCTGATCTCGTGCACTAATTTTCGGAACCGCCGTTTAGGAATTCTTACATAGGTATTGCCTAGTAGTGGCAAAGTTGGTTAAGACGTAATTTGTGGCTAGCCTAATCCTCAAGGACTCGTGTGCCTGACGTATGACAGGACTCCACCTCGACATGACATGTACTAATATACTACCTGCAATAGGCATGCAACTACTAAATCTAGATTCCTACTTCAACCCCCAAAGGGTTAGTAACGTACAAGACATATAGCTGGTGCTGCGAGGTTCGTAAATTTAAGGAAACCTAAAATAATAATACAGGCTGGTAAAACATTAGTTCTGGCTGGCTGGATTCGGACGCTCAAGAGATTTTAAAATCCTTTCAAATATAGAACATGTCGTTTGTTTAGGCCCTGGCAGATTTGTTTTGGATACTCTAGTGAAAAGACGTACGGCTTATATTGTATTAACTGTAAGCTCTTGACCCGGGGCTGTAAGGCAGTGGTGGCTTATTTTAAATGGAAGAAGTTATCATTAGGTATCATAAAGGTTGCAGTTAGTTAGTTCGGCAGCAGAACGTGAACTTTTGATTTCGATGCCAGTTTGGACAAAGTCATGTTAGGTATTCTAATTATTTCTTAGTAGCAACTAGATTATTAGTCTATCTAGATTTATGTCCGGTTGCACGCTCCTTTTCAAATCCGGGTATGTACCGATGTGACTTTATCAATTTATAATATTACATACTTTCTAAGTTAATTTAAAACATCATTAACATCAATGAAGGAAAACATCAATAGGAAACCTGGACTTCTCTGGGATGGTGGTTAATGTTTTTGCCTTCTTTGTATGACAAGATGTCTTTGCCTTTATTATTAATATAGGAATGTGCATTGACTACGCATCTCAACCTACGACTACGGGAAATACAGGTGTAATTTTTTAAGTTGAATTGCCCCTTCATCCCCTTTACAAGTGCAGTTTCGAAAATAATAATATTCCATAACACTCAAGAATAATGGAGGAGCTCGTGGCTAAATAAAAAGAGCCGCACGGGTCGATCGAAGGTTAAGCTATGCTTGCCGAAGCCAGTCTGTGGATGGGTGACCGTTCATTGCATATCGAGACTCCTCCGTGCTTCGGAAAGCACGTTAAGCCGTTGGTCTCGGCTGCCATTTGTAGATCTTTGACAGTCGTTACGGGTTGTCAGTCTTACCAAGGGGTATCGTGTTCCCCAGTGACGGGGTTGTGGAGGTCAGATAGGCAATCGCTCCATATAAAATACTGGTATTCAGCTGCATCCAGTCAAACTGGAAGCCGACCCCAACATGGTTGGGAAAAGGCTAGGCAGATGATGAGCACTCACGAATAATGGATCAGTTGGATCATTAGTTCTGGAAATGACCCCCTACATACAAACTTAATAAAATTTACCTCTTTACAAAATTGGCTCTTTATATTTTATAGATAGGTCCATATAATAACTAAACATAATCACTTCAGTCTTGTATGACAATACCAACATGCAGTTTACGTACTTAGGTCATGTATATCAATTAAAACCGAAGAACAATAGGTAGATATCTCAGAATACCCGCATCCCTGACTACGATAAGCTTCGTGTCATATGCACTGTCACCGGTAATCTGTCTTACTTAATTACGAGTACATATAGACCATGACAAGATGGTGGATTTCCCTTTAATTAACAGCATTACTATACCTAATACATGTACGTAGTATTGGCATGTGGATGTATCTAGTAGGATAAAGCTCGAGGGATTAATTTAGATTAGTCTGTTCTAATCCAATGTATCAGCTATTTGGAAAAAGGGACTATTGAGGGATTTATCTTAAGGTGCCTCACCCGGAGCATTCGCCTGTAATGTTACGTTAAATGAAATTAGGAGTTAAGAGAATCGAGAATTTTAGCGTGCAACCTGTAAAGGGGGTTACGACGGCAATACGTGGTTAATATTTTTTTATCATCTTATTGACATACTGAATATAGTCCTTTTTTTTGTTAACTTGCAACATCAGTAATATCAATAATGTCCGTATTAATGATATTACTGATGTTGAAGTTGTATCAAAATGTTACAGATAGGTGAGTAAAAAAAGGACTATATTTAGTCTGTATTTCACCGATTTCAAATAATCCGTGACACCAATATATATTTTCTTTATCTTTATGTTACATTATATGCGAACATTCCTGGTGAGGGAGCAACTTATGAGAGTTTCTTTTTGTATTAACTATTCTGAATGTTCTATTGAAATTGTGTTTTGATGTTTAGCGTGTCCATATTTTCGCTAACGAAATGGTCACGAGCGTTACGCCCGGTTTGTGGAAGAAAGTTATCAAAATAAAAATTTAACTAAGTATTCAAGCGATGCGATGGGCTATTTATTTATGGCATAATTCATTCAACTAATCACAGTAGATAACGCCCGCTTGACTGTTTGCCAGAAGATCACTCGAGACTCAGACATTACTTGATACTGGTTTCTATTAATCAAATGGGTACACATAGGTACGCACAAAACACTTTGACAACAATCTTGTAGCGTGAACAGCTAAGGAGTGGAATTCTCTGCCAGACTCGGTTGCCCGATAGCTATTACCTGGAGGTCTAACGAATCTTAATCCCTATCACGGCAGGTTGCACACGGGAGGAAGCAATGAAATCAATAAATGATCAAGGATATTTACGAGTACAAATAGATAGAAAACAGAACACAAGGGTGTTAATTTGTGCTTACTACTCCTGCCGGCAACTACTTTGAGGCAAGCATGCTCCGTAATCGACCACATATCCCTTGCCATCAGGGGGCCTAGACCAAATCCCTTTTCTGTAAGCGTTTACGCCAACGGAAAGATCCAATTGTATGGAGTTGACATTCGCTTTAGAGAGGTCACGTGACTACTTTCCACATTTTTTGTAATTGCCATTTGACGTTAGCGTCTGGCGTCAACGCTACAAATAAGTTGATAAGTGGCAAACAAATCTATTATAAGTTTTAAGTCATGCTTGGGTCTTCTTTTTTAATACGGGCCTTTATCTAGGTATTCAATGCGAAGCCAGTTTCTATTGTTTTCAAATTAGATTTCGTCACTGTTTTATGTAACTAAAATGTTTGCTAAAGCTTGTTCAGAAATATTGTTGTAAGTAATTAAAACATTAAAAATACCATTATAAAATATTGAAGGCCTAGTTTTAAATTAAATAAGTTATTCCCTATTGTTGATGTCTGTCAGTATTATATAAGGAACTTGGCCTTACATGATCACTGTAATGCCACTATTGGTTCATGAACAAGGTCAAACAACTGCTTACAAACATTATTAGGTAAGGTACTTTCTATAAGTCCTTAGGGATACCATCCCTGAAAGTTCTTAATAAGGAAGCGACCTCATTAATCTGCACACGTTGACTACGAAACTGAATTGTATAGACCTACATACCGTATGTATAATTGTATATATGCGTACAGGTAAGGCAAGTCTTAACGCTTACTAGAATTACTAGCAGGTAGTTAGAATCGTGCTGTGAAGATCTTAATACGATTCAAACACATTTTTTACAATATTCACAGGACGCATTTTTACATCTTCCCAACCAGCGTGTTCGCACTTTTCTGGTTACAAAGGATAACGTGAGGCATCACTGCGAGGCCGAGACACTTAAGAACTAGATATAATGTCCAGCCACGGGTATTAAAACCTTAACATGGAAAGAAATGTCGTATGACTGGCCGAAATGAAGTTTTTTTTTGTATACTAAAATCGCTTTCAGTGTGGCTGGCCACACAAATTCCAGCCTGGCCTGCGAGCTGCAGTTGGCCGACCCCAGATTTAAATAAATCACTGCGGCAACCATTAAAAATCTATCTGAATGAAACAACATTGCAACAGGTAATATATTATTGGTGCAATCATTACGTTAACTAATAGGGCCTCCTTATACCTGATACCGTTTACAAGTATCTATTCTATGTAGCTGTCTAGCTATCTACTCACTGCCAACCTAATTTTAATTTAAGTTGTGGTAAACTCATTAAAACACAAAACAACGGCAACGATTAAAAATCTTTCTGAATAAAATATTGCAACAGGTGAAATAATTATGTTCGGTCAAATGGAATCGATTTATTATGATAATGACCCCACAGTCATATTTTATCAATCAGTTAAGTAAATTAATAAACTACAAAATGGAAATTACCTGAAACAAATTGTTGGAATGGCGGTAAAATCGTTGATTCGCTATTAAAATAAAGATGGCATAATAATTTAATCGCGTCCGTTTCGAAGTTGTACGTTTAATCCCCTAAGCAATTTGTAGTAATCCCTCTCCATGGCAGCTTCGGGTTAGAAACGATAAATAAATAATGGAACTTGATATTGCAGGGTACTTGGACTTCACGGACTTACAGAACTATTTGAAATGTGGAATATTAATGAACATCTACCTATTCCTATTAAAAATGGAACTGACGAAATGATCTACATCTGCCTCTACCTAGCACTTACCTTACAGGTGATGTTCTTGAGAACAGTCAGGTGGGTACTCGCAACCGGCGTGCGTGTATGGCGAGATGTATGAATGCCAATGGAGCAAAAGAAGTACCTATGTATGGATTGTAATAGCTGGCTTTTGTTGTTTTTGCCTAAACCCATGGCAAAAAGTTGTGAGTAAACAATGCAGGCATAATGCAGGTAATGGTGCTTATGGATTGAAAAATAAATTTCTTCAAAGTAGGTCTCTACCAATCCCTTGATTCAAAATAATTTGTCTAAGCGAAGGATTCCTTACTTATCCTAGCTACATTAAATTGGAAATATTATATGCATATTAAATTCGAACAACCTGCAAAAGATGGCTCCAATGATAAAACAATTTTCAGAACAGCGAGATCAATAACACTTTGGACAGGGAACCTCAACCCTCGTCATTCCTTACTCCTTATTTATTCAAACATTACCGCAGCAACATCCAGGGGTGGATCATCGTTGTCTGGTGGGTATGGTGGCAGGAAGGCCCTCCTCGGTGGTCGCATGGGAGGCGTGGCAGTTAGCAGGGTTCTTGCTAGATGTGCCAGATCAGCCGTGCTGGAGACTGCGCGTGCCTGCGCGCACAGTGACTCGTAGCGTCGAAGTTGGTTGTTACTCTGGTGAAGAGAGAAGTTAATTACTTTACAATTTTCAGGCTTAATTCTCATCTATCATTAATATAACCTGTAGTTGCTTGGAGAAGGGTATGTTCCTACTACTAAACACAACGGTTCTGTTAATAATAAAAGTGTGGGTTTTAAGGTATTGGCGTTTTACAAAAAACATTCTAAGTGTCTATGAATAACGTCGTAATGTAATAGTAAGAAAAATATCTTCAAGTTACTCATAATTTATTTCAATAAGGCCGATATAAAGCACTCAGTGCGATCTATGTCGTACAAGACATTGATGCCGATTCCCTTTTACCAAATACATTTTGAGTATTTCCATGTTTTTCCCTCTTATGAAACAAGTAAGAGACAGATAAACCATACAAATATAAGAATCCACTGATCACGGCGCAGTTCTAGGCATAAATTTATTTGACATCTCTAACTTATTCAATATGTGTCGCCGTTCTTTTCTCGAGCTGTTTGTCAGACAGAGGTGTACATTCTCAATTTAAGTTAAGTTTTTGAACAAGGCTGCTTATTCGTCTCATGTAAAATCTTTTAAAATGCTTACCATGAATTTCATTCAGTTCCATTTTGCAGTACCATTGTCGTGACAATTTTAAAAGTTACGTACAAAGATTTTTAAAGGAAATTGATTATTTCTAGTTTTTAAATTTTTCAACCTTTCATAAAAAAATAAGAAAATTCAATTTTTCTATAGTTACCTAAGCAGTTTTTTAAATGATGAACAGTTTATTTTTAAGGACTATATTTGAACAAGCCTATATTGACTATAAATCCAAACGTTGATTTCATATTTTTCCTAACGTCAAACGACATTCCAACGACCATTTTTTCCATTGACCATTCGTGGAAATGGAAAAATGTAATTCATATCTCCATGTGATTTACGACCCTTGGGTACATCGAAAGTCATTCTGATATTTATGTGTTATATAATTCTGATAAATACATGTAAAAGACAGCTTTGACTAACATACCTTTACTCAACGCGCTTGAAGTGACAACCAGTGTAAACTTGCTACGGACTATACGTATATATTTTTCGAGTTAACGTCACTATACGAATTATAATAAGACCTATAATGTATATACGAATAGCAGTACCTACTGTATTATTCGGATATCGGTAAACCTAACTAACAAAGATCAAAACTTGGGCAGCTGAACACACCAAATAACTTGCAAGTCGGGAACAACTGTTGTGCAAATCCCGATATAATATCAGTACTGTATTGTGTAAACAGGATATTTTAATTGCCTTATTTGAATAAGAAGTGCCTGTAAGCAACCACAATGAGCTCGATATAACAGACGTTTACGAGAATTCCCTTTATTGTTGGTTTAGCGTGTTGAATATTGCTAACGGTTGTAACTTGTAGTACCCATTCTGTGTTACGATTAATAAAAATTGTGATTTTGAGAGTATTGTTATTTTGTCTCCATTGTGAAATGTACTATGGCTAAATACTGGATTTGATTTATAAAACAGACGTACAAAACTGGCCAAACTTACCTACTAATTAAACTTACTGGATGGATACAGTAATTATAGTGACCGTATAAAGACAGTTTTTATAGACAAATGCCATTGTTTTGGGTAGGTGTTTAGTTAGTTGGTCGACAAAACCAGCAGTAAGTATTAAAAATATACATTTTGGCACAAATCGTCAAACATTAATGTTTCAACAACAAACACAGTCCGACAAACTATCACTATTTCATCCGCTATAAGTCTATAACCTTTAATCTCTTAAATCTCAAGAGTTTCCTTACGACCGCTCACCCCCTTGAGGGATAAAAGATACAGGCCAATCCACTTTATCCGCGGAAGTTATCTAATGGATCCATATAATAACTGTCTAACTTCATCAGCCAGGCCGAGTTGAAGAGGCAACTAATACGGACACAAGATGGATGACTCCCAAACTGTCATTTTGACGTGACTTGGTATTTACTAAAGTTTTGGAGAATTTCGGGGTATCGTTAGAGGACACAAAAAGGGTAATTTGGAAATGTAACCTAAGTATCACTATTTGCCAGTGTGAAACACTCTTTATGATGTAAGTACTATGTATTATTCAATCTGATAAATTCATATACATAGTACCTAACTGAAAGCTTTCCATATTAAGTAAGTTTTTATTGCCGGTAGGTACACTTGACGATTTTAAATATTTGAATTCGTTTTCTTATGTGAGCATTAGGAGCTGCATTTATAGGAGTTCGATTGCGAAATATGGTTGAAAGAAAATGTTACATTCTTTTAGGGCTTCAGTTTTTAACTCCGCTACCGGAAAGCAAGAGGTT
Organism: Phlogophora meticulosa; assembly: GCA_905147745.2. Classification (NCBI taxonomy): domain Eukaryota; kingdom Metazoa; phylum Arthropoda; class Insecta; order Lepidoptera; family Noctuidae; genus Phlogophora; species Phlogophora meticulosa. Next base: position 11,119,564 of record LR990520.1, on the reverse strand, counting down.
AAAGGTTACATTACCGCATTACGTAAAAGTTATAAAAATAAAAAGTTAAGAAACTTTTCCTTTTCAAAGAATTTACTTCCCCCAAGAACTATTACGTTTTCGCCGTTGGGCAATCGATCTACCAAAAAACAGTATTTACCTTATCCGTAACAATTTCTCCTTCTTGACAAATTGCTTCACTGACTGCCGAGGTCACGTCGGTCAGTATCTCTTCCAATTCCTGAAACATAAATAAAAACAGTAAACAAACTGATAAGGTATACCCACGATGAGGTTGGTACGTAAGTAATTGATATCTTCAAATACCCTGTTTGCACGATTTCGGATCAAAAAAGGTTTCGCCATCTTAGTATTACGCCTGCATTCCCCGCAAGGACTCCGGGCCCTTACTAAAAAAATCCAGATGGAAAAACACAATAACACTTTGTCCGACCCGGGAATCGAACTCAGGAGCTCATGCTCCGCAGTAGCTATCTGAATGCAGCACACAAATGCCTTTACCAGATACCATACCATGATAGATTTCAGGTATGAACCAGGCTGTTTAAATACTTTTTTTGCTGCACAACACTACCGAGGAAATAATTAATTTATACAACAATAAAATCGGCCACTGACATCTGAAGCTACGTGAGCGTCAGTTTAATTAAAACTGGAGTTAGTTCAAGTCTGTTTGGAGCCCGAAGCTCCTTCAACTACCGGTGCCGTGCAGGGCTGTCAAACGCCGCTTATTCGATCTACGTACGAATACCGACCCATTCGCTATCACATGTCAATACCAATTGTCTTGGGATTCGACCTACTTCTTTTTCGATTTCATCAGGCAATTTTGGACTACAACCGATTTTCGAATTTCAAACAGTATTCGAACTTCGAGTTCGTAACTTCAGCACTAGTGTGACTAGTGGTGTTTTGTTTCGTTCCAAAGATTCCCGCGAGGGTAAGTTCTTGGTAACGGCACTTACATTATAATACGTGTATAATATGGACTATCGAGTTCTGAAGCAAGCGCTGAGTGAGTACCGACATGGTAGTATCAAGAATGTGATTGGAGTCACCCATTAATAAAATTTGATTTTCTCTAGAGTTATTACATAAATACTAAGTAATACGTTAAGTGATTGAAATGTTTATTGCAACATAAAAAGGCTGGGCCGTCTATAAATGTACTAAAAATTATTGCTCCTATTGCCCGTGAAGGATTAGACATATTTATTGTTTCATAACTTCGGAAAATGGCTTTCACTTTATATCGTTTTAACAGATCGAATTTCCGAAATTTACTTAAGGATGAGTTGTAGTATGATGAGCACAAACATTTATGTGATCGTAAACGTTTCGTTTGAAAACAAATTTAGTGTAGGTATTATGTAGTAATAATAATATAGTAATAAAGAAAATAATTTATTGACATGAAACATTGGATAGATAACCGAAATTGAGACCAAATGTATTACACAAGCACAAGATCCTGATAATCTTTCACAAACAAAAACAACACGAAATAAAAGACTTGTGCTTCGGACAGACGTAACGTGTTTATTCGAAAACAAAGTACTCGGTACTTAAGTTGTGTTTATTTTATGTAACCCCCGAATGTTTGCATAAACAAGGGTAGCCCTGGTTCCCAGAAGCAGACAATGTCTACGTCTGCTCGTCTACGTAAGCTTTCAAAGATTCAAAAGTTTTATTCAAGTTAACTACTTAGTTTCATATATAAGCTACTTTTGAAAGTCAGAATTTACGGACTAAGTTCTTGCTATAAGTAACAAATTAACAGGTTAAGTCGAAAACAATTTTAGCAGATACTCAAAAAAATGATAAAAGGAGCGGTGTAGCATCAAGTCAGTCCAGTGTCAAACAGTTGGGCAAGAACCAGCATCAAAACTCAACCCTTTCAGACTGAGTATACTGACAAGGGGCTTGAAAGACATCTAATGTGTGTGCGGACAAAGTAAAGTCCTGTTTAAAAAACACCGCAAGATTAGGTATCAAGGTGGTCCCAAAAGCGTAAATAACAATCTTGTCCACGATTGCTTACCTGCAGTATGGTCGGCAGTGTATGCTTGTGGTACTGATCCAACATCGCGTTAGTGGCCGTCAGCTGTTGCACGTACGTATTGTGGGAATCATAGTACGTGGCTAAGCTGGCTGGTGTCGGGTTGTTGCAGTATATCATGAAAGCCCCTCTGTAGTCTTGACGAGTCTGAAATTAGTAAAGAAATAACTTATTAGCATTAAAGTATGTTGTTGCGATAGGTAATAAAAGCCCTTACAGTAACCCTCCGTTAGTGATAGATGGAGGGCTCTCTACGGAGCCTGCATTCAGTATTCGGTGAATCGGGTTTAAGTAATAGGCTGGCCGTCCTCTTGGTCACGTGGGATGCAATAACAATAAGTGCAGACATACATAGAAGCTCTGCGATGTCGTCAAGCAAAATCTACGGGCTTTTGCATGTGGTAGTATTTGGGCGACATCGCCGATTCTTATAACCCAACGGCTTTATGTGTGTTGGCCACAAATCATAAGGCTCCTGCCAGTCTGCGATCAGTCTTGATTCGCCTTTTGCCTTTTGAGTGTAGCCCGTTTGCATGCCGAGTATTCAACAAAAATGTTTTATAACGTCAACCCGTAATTGTAACATAAACAATAAAGAAGAATTGTACTGCCAACTATTTTCATACCGCATCGCATTGTGCTTCGAAGCAACTCGCGATGAATGCTTCCGCAGAAGTGGCTAAAGTGGACGGAGAAATGGGCAATTTTATGTACCTTCCTGCTTTACGTTACTGCGCTAGCATTGTCTCGTGTTTTATATTGTCAATTTAGGACAGCACGCGGTTTGTGAGTCAATACGAGGCGAATAGAAACGCAGGGGTGAAAATAAACAAAACTTTGTAGGAGATTTATAAACGTTGCTTAAACATCGTTTCTAGCATATGAGGACTCATTTTTTATAACTGAATTGAAATGAACCATTTTGGTACTTTGTTAATGACACGTAAAATTAAATCTTATTGCAAGTTTTGTTTCAACTCACCCCAGCGTTTCTATTCACCCCGTATTACAGGTATGTCCCGTCATGTGTAGTAGGTCGTAAACATATTGTAGGGCAATGGCGTAGATGACGTAATTATAAGTAATTAATATTGATCCTACAAGTATAATAAATGCTTAGGGAAAATTATTAATTACGCTAGAGTAGGAATGAGCTCAGTTTTTTGCACATAGATATTTTAATTAATTAACTATCTAGGAATGCGAAAAGGTACTCGCATAGATAGATAATTAATTAAAATATCTACCTACCTATCTTTCGAGTTCGTAAAGAAATGTTTGTAATTTTTGCTTCTTTAATATTTTCATTTCATTTTGAACAAGTATCAAAATTTTTCACATGAAATGATTCAAAATGTTGCTAATACTTTTTGGTATCTTTACGAGCTCACATTTCAAGACTAAACGGTTTCTGAATGCTTTTCCAATTAGATCGGGCTGTGAAAATTCAACTCAAATTGTTTGATTTACTGTCGTTATTTTTCCTAACATAAGATTTTATAGCAGTTTTATTTGAACAGAGAACAGAAAGAGACGATGCAGGTTAAACAATCTTCAGTTCAGGTATTTACGTATACAGAACCGTCCGATCACAATACCAATCCGTATTTTCAATATCGTCTGTATGATTTTAGCTCTTCTTCTATAACCTATTGCGTTTCTTTCATCAGAATATTTCATACAAAAGATGCACAATACGGAGAGGAGCTTTGGGTAAATAAAAACAGCCTTACGGGTCGACCGAAGGTTAAGCTACGCTCACCGAGGTTAGTCTGTGGATGGGTGACCATTAGTAACATGTCGTAACTCCTCCGTGCGTCGGAAAGCACCTTAAGCCGTTGCTCCCGGCTGTTATTTCAGGTACTCAGAAGCCCGAAAGTCTGATAACCAGTCCTACCAAGCGGTATCGTGTAGCCTAGTAATTGGGTTTTGGAGGTCAGATAGGCAATTGTTGTTTCTGGTTTTCAGGAATTGAAGTGGTTTGGGAATAGTGTGTATCCTTAAAATCGTTCCATGTAAAATAGTGGTATTAAGCTGCATCCGGTTAGACTGGAAGCCGACCCAAACATAGTTTCCCAACAATACACTGTACATCAACACATGTATCATCATCACCACCAACTGTACATCATGATGGCTAGGCAGATGATGATGTACAATACGGAATGGAATAATATTTTCGTATTTATTGGCAGATCGTTTCATTTTCAACTTAAGCCGCTTATGCTTTCACATTACAGTATTCACAATGGCGCCGTACAGCGAACAACCAAGTTAAACGCAGTTATTAAAATGTCGTATTCCATTAATGCTCGCTACGAAAATTTGGCTCTGCAATACATTCTCACACGGAAATTAACAATGCTTGAGTTGTTTCAAAACGGCTACACAATAACACCGTCATTGTGTATCTATTTGTGTATTTATGACACTTGAAATTAGTTTTGCTTCATAAAATTGTAACAACCGTGACTTTGTACTATTTATTGCGGTATTGCATCCCACAGCGAATTGACTATTGTATTCTGCGATGGAAATGGAGATATGAAATACCTGCGTATGTACACGAATATGCTTTGAGTGCAGGGATCGATTTTATAGATACTCTACAATCTATATAGGGTCATACGACCGCACGGCTGATTGGCTTCCAGAGTACTCCGGCGAGGCACACACGGATCACAATTAATTTCGCAATAGTGATTGTTGCATAGTGCCACCTGAATAAGCTTTCATGTGTTATGCTGTCGGAACTGAACTCACTTTGATCTCGCGGGCTGAATACATTTAAATGAGTAAAGCGATTGCATCAATAATATCGGTCAATGAAGCGGACACTTTTGCTTCTGTTGAAGATATTAAACTTATTTTATGGTTAAAGGTAATTGAGTTGCAAATATCAAACGAGTCGTTTGCTAAGTTTAAATTACAAGGTCATAAGAGTAGAGGAAGATTAAAGAAACGATGAATGAATTGTGTGAAAGGTGTTATGGCTAAAAGAGAGGTGACTATTGAAATAACTGGAAATAGAGATGTAAGAAAGAAGAAGACATCGTGCATCGACCCCATATAAATTGGTATAAAGGAAGGTAGATGACTATGATGCCAAGTTAAATTACCTAAGTGAAATAATAAAACAAAAGAAATTAAAATACTTAATTTACAAATCGGAGAGTAAACACCAAGTCGTCAAAAGAAAAATATTCAAAGCGAGTGATTACTTGTGTACCTATCGAATGGGAAAATAAAATGAAAAAATGGTGGAAGCACGCGGTTTACCGACATCAAATTATGTAAAGAGTTTAGCTTGGAATTTATGTCCCGTTAAGTGTTTGACTGTCGTTTCAAAAACGTTAGTCGATGATAAAAATATTCGATCGTACAATATGGTTTTTGCTTTGTGAGAGATGTATTGTTGGCATATTTAGAGCATATATCGTCGTCACATACGTTTAAGTAAGAGTTATAGATGTCTCGATGCCAAAGATATTCAAATGCATTATTAAATGGTAAGGTGTGCTCGGTTTCAGGCTTCAATTATTTATAGGCACTTACATAATGAGTTTCTTTTGTGAATTTACAGGATCGTCACGTTACGCTTTCAAAGTTGAGGAAAATGTGGTACAAGAACATTTTTCTCAAGTAATTCTTACATAAAACGTTCTAGACCGAGGACCCAGAGTTTCTAAGCGATGTTGAAAGAAATTAGTCCTCCAAAATGATTTAAGGGAACGGCCGAGTAATCTCGTTTAAACACATCTCGGTGTCCTTTTGGGAGCGTGAAATAGATTCGGACACTCTCACTTCGCTCCGGGATTGGACGGATGCTTAAATCCAATTTCTTTTGGTATTTCCGGATAGATTCCCTGCTATTTCCACGCTATAGTTTTTAGAGGCTAAGATAAAATCAATGTTCTGTCAAACGAATGTGAGTTTTATATATTTTGTGTGTTTTTCAGTTTGTGTTTTAGATTAATTTGCGTAATAATAATCTACACTAATACTTAAATTATTGCAAATTTTCCATGCTTTTGGACATGCTTATCTCCTGGACTACATCATTTGGATATAACATCGCGGATGTTCAGATTGTAATCATATCATGTCTATTATAACAATGATGTGATGTGATTCCAACACGATTTAAACGTGACATCGCTATTGGTCAGAATGCTATCATATCATGTGTTTTTTACAATACCATTTCGTTCTGATGTAGCAAAAATTTCAAGCCGAAACGCACTTTAAAAAGCACTCCATTGTTGAAAATTGTGCTAAAATTTTTGGTCGAGATACATAATGTGGCCGATAAGAGCCGATAGTTCGATAAAAGCACTATACATTATCAGGTTAGGAGCTTTTACGGCCTCGACGTTCGACAGAACTTTGCGTTCTCACTCTCGCCTACCCAGGGCTACAAGTTGCTAGGTTGGTATTATGTTCCTTAATTAATTTTAAATATTAGCGTAATTATTACCGTCAAAATAAGTGTAGTTCCTATCAAATTAGGTCAGTAGATTTATCTACTGGGCCCATATCAATACATAAACTGTTTAAGTGCCTAAACGTGACTTTGTTGAAAGTTCATAAAATATTGTTATTAGTAAAGGGCTGCACCTTGTTGTTGAAGTTGGTCAACTTTAATACTTATTCGTTTCAACATCTGCTTAGCCATCCTTTCTAACCGTATGCAGCTTAATACCAGTATTTTACATGGAGCTATTGCCTATCTGACCTCCACAATAACTGGGCAACACGATACCCCTTGGTAAGACTGGATGTCAGACTTTCGGGCTTCTGACTACCCGTAATGACTGTCAAAGATCTATAAATGTCTATTAACGTGCTTTCTGATTCACGGATAGCACGTTAAAACGATTCGTCTAACTAACATAAACGGCTATCATAGATAGTTTCCAAAGAAAAATGCTTGAAAAGTTTCTCAACCTTCTACTTTTGTAGATCATAAATACCTTGGTCAGTTGATCGTCAGCCTTCCCGAGGATAACTTCGCATCCGTCCCGATGGGCGAACAGCTTCCGAGCTTGGACTTTCATGTGGAAGGTTCGCTCTATGAGTGGTGTGGAGACCAGCCTCTCCAACGATTGAGCTGCGTTGTTGAACCCTAGTACATCTGCTTCCACCTCCTGAAGTAACGTCTCCCACGTGTGGAACAGTGATGATGGACATGAAGCTCTGAAAAGAAAAAAAAAATTAGAACGGTCATACTACTTAAATATACCTACTCTACTCTCTTAGTAGACGGTGGCGTCCTCCTGTCTACTAAATACAGTGAAATTCGGTCACCCATGCGTGTGCCAAGTAGGGTTATTGAGCTTTTTTGTGGTATTTGAGTTGCCAAGTTCGGATGTACCTACTATGGTAATTGAGGACTGTCAAACGGTAACGAAAACATGACGTTTTTGCTCATAATTCACTTTATTTGCAAGTTGTGTTCATCCGCATGGCTTTTATTTTAGTTTTTTGCGCAAACCCTTTTTTTTCGCGGAATCTTAATTATTTTACTAAAATAAAAGTAGTCTTAGTCCATATAACGTGCAAGTATCGTCAAAATCACTCCAGCCGTTTCGGAGATAACGGTACAAACAAACAGACAAAAATTGGATACTTTGGTATAACTAAGGAATGCAATTTAATATGCATTGAGTAAAAAGCTGTTATTTTGACATTTAAATTTTATGAATTTATACATATCTTACAATCTATTATACATATTATTTGTCATAATTTTTGTAAATTACACCTGTCTCTGAATCTTCACTTCCTCTCATACTATTACTGATCTATGTTGCTCTTATGAAGTTCGCAATTCACAGATGACGTCAGCTGTCGTTCAATCAAAGATCTGACTATCTAAAGTGTCTGGTATCATCCTAAATTCAGTTATGTTTTAACGCTCTATTCCAATAGCGATGTGTCCTAAATGCAATTTCAACGATAGCGCGTTGCAATTTTAAAATCATCGTCATTTTTGGTTTACGTGACAAAAGAAAAAATACGTGTCCAGTATTTTTGAGTAATCCAACTTTCGGACCAATCAAATTTTTTAAGGACACTACCCTATTCTCTAAAATTCGCTTCAAACTGACATCATAAATCATCATGAATTCACATTGCAACACCCACCAAGTTTAAGAGTAATTAGAATTCCAATACAGAATCGACTTTCAGAATTAGCATGCCATTGGATTTACGTCCATATTCCTTGACTGTGGTGATCAATAGTGATCTATCATTGGGTGACAAAGTAATTTGCTTCCAACAGCTCATCGTACCATAGGTACTGTGGTACCCATCCATATACTCAGCATGTCATCGATCTTATTGGAGCCGTTGTGTGTGCTAAGTATATGATGGAATTCAGTTGGCTGGCATATTGACAGCTTACGAAATTAGCCCGTTGTTGTAATACCATTGTGCAATATCGACTAGTAATTTATTGTTGTGATCCATTTTCAAATTGGTTCTTAATTAGTTTTCTTTGGTTTGTGTTTTGTATTGCATAACCATATGATGTCATCACCTTGAGCCGTTGGTCCCGGCTGTAGATCTGGGGCTCTAGGCTGTCATTTGTAGATCTTTGATAGTTGAGAGTTGGGTAGTCTGACAGCCAGTCTTACAAAGGGATATTGTGTTGCCCAGTTACTGGGCTGTGGAGGTCAGATATGTAGTCGCTTCATGTAAAATACTGGTATTAAGCAGCATCCGGTTAGACTGGAAGCCTGGACTGGAATGATGATGAAGATGTCATCACCTCGATTTAGTTTGTCGCCCCATCCGTCTTTATTTATTTTTACCCATGGTTTATACCATCGACCACTTAAGGTTATAATGATACATTTAGTAGAATCTTAAGATGTATGTATGTATAATGAATAACATAATAGCATAACATCACGCCTGTTTTCCCCGAGGGTTAAGCAGAAGTGAACCAATAAGTGTACACACTTTTCGCCAGTTATATAGTATACATAGTGTGTATTAAGGGGCCAGGGCCACCAACCGGTTACAAATTGAGATTCCAGACTGCTACTGAGAAATTCTATGTGATAAAAACCTATAACACTATACTAGGAATCGGACCCGTACCCATAGGACCAAGGAGACAGTCTTTTATCATTTTTTTTTCAAAAAACATACGTTTGGTGCCATCAACATAATCTGACAGTATTTTAGTTTGATCCAATTTAGCTTTCAGCCGAAGTAATAAAATAGTCCATATGAAACTGCATGCAACCGTTTCAATCGCGTAGTGACTTGTGACGTCATTTTCCACAAGAGAAAAAATGCGCAAAAGTAATTGAAAACTCAATACTGATGAGTAACAAAGACAATTAAGGTTGAAGATCTAATTATTTTTAGACATATAAACCAATAATTTAATAAAATGACGTTGCGTCTGTTTCCCTATAGGATTAGGCAGAGGTGTTTCTATAGTCTATAAGTACACACACGTTTCATCAGATATGTTTAAACCCATGTAAAAGGGGTTTACTGCCATCAACCGGGCACAAAACCAGACTCCGAGCTACTTAAAACTCTTTAACCAACCTGGGGATGGACTACAGGAGCTCGTGTTAAGTAGGCTACTATTGGCACAAGGAGTAGCTTGTGACCACTGCACCAACGAGGCAGTCAGAATTTGATATTCCGAAAAGGAATAATAACACTCGCTTCGTTTTAATTAAATTGCTTAAACATACAACTATGCAAGGTAATTATTTCAGTATCAAGCATGTTTGTAGTATGAGTTTGTGAAACAGGTCCCCGCTATAGCGCCTGCAAATGAAACATCAATAAGGTTAAAAGCATCCAGTTTAATTATATGACCGCATTTCTAGTTTATTATTATTTCATAAAGTGTTTGTTTCATAGGAGCTTTTTGCTCTTTACGGCTTTAAGATAGCAATTTTAGTAAAATTAAACTTGAAACGTTACTATTAATTGGTTTTGTAAGTTATTATTTACAAGAAATAGGTTTAGCCTTGTAAAGGTTAGGAGAAAAGCAATTTGTTATTATTTCAATATATAATCTTGACAATTACCTATTACGATGACGGTTTATAAACCTGAACTTGTCAAGAACAGATAAAAGAGTCAAACAATTTTGAAGCAAGAAGAAGCACTGTTTATTTTGAAATGGTACTTACTATATTTCCCAAACCACTAATGGTTTTGCCCTCACTGTTATATGTGAATACGTGTTAGAAAAAATGAAAAAATGTAATCAATTCAGCTCTTGAACAGAGTCATCACCTGCCTATTCTCAATCTTCTTAGAGTCAGCTTCCATTCTAACCAGTTGCCTCCGCAAAACAATTACATTTTTTCATTTTTTCTAACACGTATTCACATATAACAGTGAGGGACTGTTATATGTGAATACGTGTTAGAAAAAATGAAAAAATGTAATCAATTCAGCTCTTGAACAGAGTCATCACCTGCCTATTCTCAATCTTCTTAGAGTCAGCTTCCATTCTAACCAGTTGCCTCCGCAAAACCAGTTCTTTAAATGGAACGACTGCCTGTCTGACCTCCACAATACTTGGTGATACGATACCCTTGGTTGAAGACTTTGTTAGCCTATAATGATTAAATATCTACAAATGGCAGCCAGTACCAACTCCTTGACAAGCTATACGAGGCATGGATAGGTCTCGATATGTAATGGACAATCACCCATCCACGAACCAACCTCGGTAACCGCGGCCTAACCTTCAATCGACCCGTGCGGCTGATTAATTTGGCCACAAGCGCAGCTCATGTACACAGTATGATTAAAATTTCATCAAACCACGCACAAACAAGTGATATCAGGACTATCAGTCCTTAATGGCAAGGGACTAATTGCTTTTCGATGGCGATGCAAAATATTGTATGATAATCCAAAAAGTAATAAGAAAACTTATTTTAAAGAGTTTGGATTGATACCTTAGTAGGTAAAGTTTTCTCATAGCAGATTCAAATTAGGATTACCACATCATGTCCTAAAAGTTGTAAGCTAAACAAAACACTCTGTATAATTTTCTAGACTCTTGAAAATCAACACAGTGGGCAACCCTCGTTAAGCTTCTATATTCAAAAATTCAAAATAAGGTTGGTAACACACTGTAAAACTTTTATCAATATCCGATTGCCAATAAGTGCAGCGACTTCTCTCTTGACGTGGTCTGAACTGACGTTCGCTAAGTGGGGAGATAGCAGCTATTGCCGCGGGAAACCGGGTCACAGGCTTTTTGATATGCACGATTTAGGGCACGTACTTGATGCAAAAATATTGGTATCACATATTTTTTATCATAGGTAATCCTCGGTACCTGAAAATGTGTGTCAATGTTTCCGCAAATAATCTTTTAATATTGGCTAAAATTTTTTAAACTGATTTAATTGCCTTCTTACAATTTTTACAGTTGGTCGGATAATAGACCCCTAAACTATTTCTAATACCTCTTTAATCATTTGACTTTAATCCAATTAATCTCCAAGTTGGTTTATATAATAAAAATACTTTCAAACCTTTTCTATTTTGCACAGTGGACAACGAGCTTAGCAATAACATAGTTTTAATTTGAATTTCAAATCCGCCAAATTAGGTCGAGCCTAGGTAAAAGCTCACCACTAGCAGCGGTGGAGATTAATCATATATTAGAGTTATATTTAATATAATTTTATATGAGTATCATTGGGTTCTATTTACAGTTTTATTTGCAGACTTTTATTGTGATTGTTATGTCTCACTTTAACTCTTGGGTGGTTTAGTGAAACACAGTTATAGTTCCGGTAGAGTGTGTGCGACACGTCAGCGTAATGCCGAGCGGGCGGGTTGCAAGAGCACATATTAATTTAATAATTTTTAAGTACATCACAATGATGTAAAACATATAAGACGTTGCAGGTCAGCAGTTCTCAACCATAATCACAAATCAAGTATCCAATAACAACAATCATCTGAAACTTATGAAATATATAAGATTCAAATTATAATTATTCTTGACTAAATGATACTCTATTTATAGGATGTTAAAGAATACAATTTATCGTGACTTAAAAGACCTGTGCAGCATTTCATTAAATAAAACTAAACTAAAGTTCTAAGTCTATGAACTAAAAAAAATACAACTAAAGGTTGTTTTGGTCTCGTAAACTTCACTTAAAACTGGATTTTTAAATGCAAAGCATTACATTTACAAAGATAAATTAGGGAAAAGCAACATAACTCTGTCCAAAAGTTCCACTGTGCAGTTGACCTTATTTCGCCTTTTATTTTGCTTTGGATGATTTTTTAGAGCTTGGTTTACATGACACAGCGGATAACGACACGACATGGAGGGCCCTCAGTCAGTCACAGACGTGCTGGAGTGGATATTGTGAACCCCGCTCAACACTTGGAATTATTGGAAAAGCGAGGCATCGCTTAAAGATTAGTTTCAATTATCTTTTGTTGCTTCGAGCTCTTCAAAGGCAGTTTTTTCAAGGCTAGGCATTAAGTTATTCTTTAGTCAGCCTAAATGGCTTTTCGTGTCAATTGATACATTGGAATGGTAAATGCTTGTTGATTTGAGAAAATGCTTGAGAATTTATCTACGTCCTCGCAATCAAGATTTATTTTTTTTGTTTTTCATTAGGCCTTTATCCAATATATTATATATTATATAATTGAGGACAGTTGTGGATTCATTTAAAAGTAATTAAAACTTTCTTATTTATGTTTTTTTAATGTGGTATATTAATCCTGCAAGGCACAACTGTTTGACAAAGGTTTTCCAATATTTTTTTGTCCTTTGCCCTCACCAGCTAATCGCTGTTCGACAAAGGTCTCCCCCTTATTTTTCCAATATTTTTTGTGCTTTGCCCTGTCCTGTCAATGGGTTATGCACAAGACCTAAAAGTAATAATCAAGCCAGCGTTTCCTTTTTTGAACGGTTCACATATTCAGGGCACCCATTCTATGGCGATCCCGTCCCATTTATCTTGTTGCATTCTATAAGTGTAACCTACCGAGTAAACATTTACATTTAATATATTCCGAACCAACTTAAATCATGTTACATTTGTTCTACCAAAATATAAACCCACAACTTGAAAGAAAATCCAGTAAAACAATTATAAAAATGGAATGAACAAGAATATGAAAATTAGGTTTTAAATACGGCTTTCCACAATAAGTGGATTTCGAATTTCAAAAACCCATTTACTGCTTGGCTAACCGAAATCCTATTTTATCCAGTTTTAGAAGCTAAATGTCATTTACAAAAAGCGTTGACAAATATTTGTGGAGTATCAGGGCTCAGATTTAGCCTCTACATTTTATGAAGTACACTAGTTTTATTATTTTTGGGGTTCTGTAGCTAAAATGAAACGGAACCCTTGTAAGTGTGATTATAATGATAGGCACGCGTTTATCAACTATCTCACCTGAAACAGATCCCATTGGTCACACAGGTACTTACAATATTTTAGTCCATTCGATGGTTTTTTATACGCTTTATATTAGCTTCACTTGTATGTTTGTAACCAACTCCTTTGGACGCTATTTCGACCCACTTTAAACGGTCAGATTTCATTCAAATTTTGCACACCTGTCAAAGACCGATGACAATGCAATAATTCGAAAAAAAAATAGTTTAAAAAACTAAAAAATAAAGGAAAAAAGCGTGGGGTGCATAATGTCAATAGTTATAAACATTTTCTATTTTTCCATGGTTACTGTCATTCACAGTAGGCTCCATGTATCGGCGTGTATTCTTCAATATTAATACTATGCACCCCACGCTTTTTTCCATTATAATACATTTGTTTCTTTTTTACACTTTTCTTAATCCAAATTTATTAAATTTTATTTTCTATTTTTTAGTTGGATTTTCTATAAAAGCGTGTTTTTTTTTGTTTTTTTAAACTATTATTTATTTGCAGTCAATTGATTAAAAAATAACATAAGCACCAACCTATTTCGTCTTGTAAATCACTTGAAATTTGCTTTAGAAATCTTACATAAGGCTTTGATTGTATAAGCTTTTACGTAAGTACTTCACTGTGTACACATTCTGCTCAGTAACTTTATTTTCCTACGAACAACACTGCCAGTATTGACACGAACAACACCTAAGTCTTCTGTCGCCTCGAGTTCTTACAGTGAAAAGAAAACAACTGCTAATCTGTTAACACGAATTGCAAATTCTTCTTTGCGAACACTTACTAACATAAATGGAATCTAATTGGAGTTTTTCTCTTTTTTGATATTTCAGATTTAATTAAAAAGAAATCGATTATTGAAATTGGAACTTCGAATGCAGCTACATAAATCAACAAAGAAGAAAGAAAAAAAAGGTTATTCCAGTAACCACTTACTCAATAGTCGGCCAGTGACTAATAAAATATTAACAACTAATCATGTATTCTATTAAGAATTCTTAGATGTTATAATCCACTTTCCAACAAAGGCTTAACAAACAACTGTAAATATTAAATTCCAATTTACTCTAGTGTTTCACTACATGTCATAAAGTTTACGCTTAACTATAGGAGTAGTAGTTTCGTAACCCATTTTATCTTTCTAGAAACACTTTGATGGCCATTTGTCTTCTCAACTGTCCGTCATTTAGACGGAGGTCCACTTTTTACACTCTCGACTGTGTGACTGACGTAAATAGCACTTAATTTTCCAAGTTAGAAAAACGAATCTATGAATCGATCTTGTATTACGGAGTTTCCCCACTTTGCACCAATGAATATTCATCACGTTAAAGGATTTGTTCACTGGTTATAAGAGTTTTTTATTATTCACCCCAAGAAAAGAGTCTTAATTTACTTTAGAACTTCGGAAACGCTTATATTTAAATCAAACTAAAAGTTCTTCCACTTGGAAACGGTTTGTAACAAATTAGTGTCAATCTGATTAAAGTTTACTGCATCTCAGGTCTCCAGGTTGTTTAAAGTTTGTTTTTTCTTGTGTTTAACAAACATTTGTTAAGTAAACTGTTACCTGTTACCTACAGCTCTTCTATTATTGAGCTATTAGCATGGATAACACAACTCAATTTCCAACTAGTACGGAAGTCATCTATCAACGTTTGACAGCTACAGGGCTTACAGGACGACACGTCAGTTAAGAGGCCCTGAAACTAATCACCGTCGTCTACCACTAAAAGGGCATGTCGAGAATATACCCCAAGGAACTAAATTAAGTCATGCTTGGTAACTGCCGACGAAATGGAACTTTCGAACCCTCAAGTGGACCCAAGCTTTGATAGCGGACATACCGATAATTGTTTCATGTATCCGTAAGCGTTTCTGTTTGTAATGAAGCGATTGTCTCACCTGTTAATTTGCGGACTGTACTTTTATACCTGAATGCTTTTGAGCGTGATGGTTTTTTACAGCTTTTGCTATATTGCCTAGTGTTATATAGCACAAAGCAGTTTTCTCTAAGTTTTTAAAAGGTACGTTTTCTGCCAGGTAAAATAATGAAGGAAGAATACAAAAAAGCATGCAGGAAAGAAAATGTGTTGGAAAAGTATTCAAACGACAAAAACCTTTGAAGAATCGGGCTCTTGGGTTCTATTCTTTGCGGACAAAGAATATTATTTTGTATGGGAGTACTAAGTGATAAGTAATAAAACACGTTGTGATTTAATGTTTTTACACAGTCAAATCGTATTATTTTATGATTCACACTCAATTAACAGATCTATGTACGCAAACAGTTGTAAATGGATTGAACATTCGCGTGTAGCCCGTGTAGTAGGAGTGTTTGTTTAGGATCAAAACTCACAGATATCATATCAATAACGAGAGCAATTTTAAGGCAAATAAATAATACTTCTCTCAGTATGAAACAAATGAAGGGCAATAACATTATGTGTTTGTTTCAATAGGAAACAATATTGTAAAGTAATTAGTAAATTATCTACTCCCGCTCAAATGTTCAAAATGGCGGAGTTTTGACTTGTCAATGTCACTTTTCACGTTACATTTCGTTTCAGTATTGAATTTGGCTTGTGAAACATGAGATGAAATATTAAACGAGCTGAATGTATTTGAGTTCGTATCTTAATGGAGTTTCGCCACAACTGACAGAGCGAAGAGCGGAGCGAGCGAAGCTTACTCTACTGTGGTGAGCCCGATGTCAACATTAACTTTGTATCGCTTTTTACATTCACCACCACAGTTACTGCTTTGAAGTATTTTTTTTAAACAACATAACGCCTGTATTCCCCGAAGAGTTAGACAGAGGTGTACCCATAGCACACTCACATTTCTACAGTTATGTTTAAGTCCCACGTAAAGGGGCAGTCCGGAATCTGGATTTGTGCCCGGCTGATGGCAATAGGCTCACCCTACATGGGGCTTTAATACAACTGGCAAAATGTGGGTGTTAGTGTAATTGCAACTCTGCCCATACCTTCGAGGAATGCAAGAGTGATTTTATTTCAAGTTTTTCCAACTATCCGCCATATAAACTCAGATGCTCCGTTTCTTCTTCCCAGCAATAGCACTAGCAATTGGTGAAGGGTGGGTGTTTTAGGACCGTCCGAGGGACCGTCTTATGTCATTTGTGACGAGTAAAGCTGCTGATTCTCAGCCGTATTTGAATGAATAAATATTGATTCTGTTGATCATACACAAAAATATTTGATTGAACGAAGAAAAACGGCTCCTTGTTATTCATTTTCATCAGCAGTGGATTAAATAATAAATTAAAAATCTAAGATCATTAACGTTTTCCCAGCTCTAGTTACCGGTGTACGATTTTTTACCTATTAAAATTCGATCATAATATTGGAAATTGGAAGCGCGCTTCGTTTATTCAACGAAACGATTTTTATACTTGATTGATGGTTCTTTCGAGTAAAAATATTGCCGCGAATTGACAAATTTGGTTTACTCGTATAATAGGGTTTTTCTTGACTGTATATTTTAAATTGTATTTTATTCATCGGAAATGTGTTATTTGTTGTTATTTAATAGTAGGTACCTTATAACAGGCGTGCGTATATGACCAGATGTATGAACGTAAACGAAGCAAAAAGAGTATGTAAGGATCGTAGCAGGTAGCGTTCTGTGTATTCTACCCCTATGGGAAAAAGATGTGAGTTTACGCATGTAGGTAAGTATATATATTGTTATTACAATGTTTACTTCAATGGGCGGTTTATCTATCAATTTTAATAAGGATCAATTTGCTGTAATTAAATTATTTGTTTATCCAGTCATACGCTACATATTTTCATGGACCACATTCTCTAATTATCAGTAATTAATTAATGATAACAAACTCGTCATACCTACACTATTTCGACAGCTGTCAAGTTAAATGAAAATTGCGTTTGCGTGTTTAAACTGTTGTTCAATCATTTAAGCTTGTTTTAACAGTTCACAATATTAAAATACATAATTAACTGCCTAGTTGGTGGTTTGCAACCACTAGGTTGAAAACGCGACTCTTAAGCATAAAGTCCTGGGTTCGATTCCCCAGTCGAGCAATGTGTTATTAGATTTTTCAATAGGAATTTCTCAGTAGCAGCCAGCAGTTTGGATGTGTGCCCAGTTCATGGCGTTAGGCTTACCCCTTTTACATGGGACCTCTTACATAATTATTAAAAAGTGGGTGTACTGGTGTACACCTCTGCCCCCAATCCTTCGGGAATACGGGCGTTATGTTGTGTTGTGAATATTATAATACAAAAAACATAATATAATTTAAAATGTTCGCTAACAAAAAGGTATCTGTTAGTGTTTGATAATTTACATTTATAATTGCCATAGGATCGTCAAAGGAAAAATTGCCGTAATCATAACGGTTGACAGAATAATTGGTCTCACAATTTGTTGTTACTATTTTATAGACAGGTTGAAACCTGTGCCGATTGTCTCGATAGTTAATTGAAAACGAAAATCATGATCGGAAAATGTTTGTTAAAATCTATACTAATATAATTAAGCTGAAGTTTTTGTTTGTTTTAAGCATCTCTGGTCTCTGGAACCACCAGACGAAAATTAAGAAAAAACGTTTGCATTTCATAGGTGTAATTATCTTTAGGCGTTAACGTCACCCTGGAACCACACCACTGGAAGTATTGCTGTACTATAACTCATAACTCTCAGTCAGGGTAGATAAAAGAAAAATAGACATAAAAATGTTGTCCTTTAGGTAGATTAAGTATTAAATAATTATAAAGGACACGTATTTTTCTTATTTGCGTATTCAAAAGATCGTCGATTGGGTAAAAATATGGCATGACAATGATGTGTGAATCACGTCAAGCCTAAGTAGATTATATACTGAGTTGTGACCACACCCCAACTTTAAGGGGTTTTTTTTTAACCTGGCATACATAACCGATTATGAACATTATGTCAAACAGCATGGAAGGAAAATCGGCGCACAACCTAATACCATAAGTTCGGTAGGTACATGATTCTACCCCCCCCCCCCCCCCTTATTGTTGAAATTTTTCGTCGGCTGCTACTGTACGATTTCCTTGATGTTTTTTTTTGCTTTAAACTGTAAATATCTTGGTTTATACTTAATGAAACAAGTGATTTTTTTTATTGCAATAGACAGAAATGAAAATTTTCTCACCATGCATATTTTGCAGTTTTTAAAAACATACGTAAAATTTTTGAAAGAGCCGACGTTATCTTTTAATGCTCAGAATTCCATACATCCCTTCCATCCTTAATAGAAATGACATTTTGTAATCGCTTTTAAAGGAATTAGCTTTTAATGGCGTAGCGGGCGAAGGTCCGCCTAGGACGCAAGAGGTTGCGGGTACGATTCCCGCTTTGGGACAAATGTTTGTACGATCTACAAAGATTTGTTCCGGGTGGTCATGTAATGTATTGTATTAAGTCATCTAGTACCCATAACACAAGGCTCTGCTTAGCTCGGGGCTAGATGATGCTGTGTGGATTGTCCAGCATTATTCATTATTATTATTATCTATAACTCCACATTTACTTCGGTCTGCCCTACTCATGGAAGTTAATGCATTCACTTGGAATTGTATTAGGATTCAATTTAAAGTTTTTATTCTAAAATGTATTCCGCAATACAAATTCTTTTTTTCCTGGAATGCTACATCGAATTGAAGCACGATTTTATTGGATTCAGGGCAAATCACTGTTTCATTGTTGTTACTGAACATAACATCACGCCTGTATTTACCGCAGGGTTGGGCAGAGGTGAACTTATAGTAACACTCACATTTTGACAGTTAGGTATGTTTAAGTCCCACGTAAAGGGTCCATTACGAATGTTTTACTTAACTTCGTAAATGTGTCATTTAGATGTAGGTAATATTTACTTTTTTTTGGTGTGATTGAGTTATTCCAATAGGATTTTTTTCATTAACAGCCCGGAGTCTAGATTTGTGGTTGGTTGATGACAATAGGCTAGGTAGCCAAATATTACCTACATCTAAATGACACATTTACGAAGTTAAGTAGAACATTCGTAATGGAATTGGCATATTAAAGGCCCCAAAGTTCGTTAAAACGGAGCCATGATGTCATTGAACATTTCAATAATTTATTCAGTTATTAACACAATTCGGTTCGCGCAACTTGCTTAGTAAATTAATATCCATTCTCCGTTTCAGAGGGGTTTGATGAAATTTAAAACTTTTCAGCAGTTGCCCAACAAACGGGCTTATTTGTGCAAAAACGGTTTAACTTTACTTCACCAGAAATTGGGCTTTGTAAAGGTGCCTACGAACTTTTCTTTTTTTACGATTGATGTTTTTGCTGTCGAATAGTTTTTTGTTTTTTTAGGGCTCCGCAGCTAAATGTCAAAAACGGAACCCCGTAATA
Source organism: Phlogophora meticulosa (assembly GCA_905147745.2). Taxonomy (NCBI): domain Eukaryota; kingdom Metazoa; phylum Arthropoda; class Insecta; order Lepidoptera; family Noctuidae; genus Phlogophora; species Phlogophora meticulosa. The sequence continues at coordinate 11,099,674 of LR990520.1, read as the reverse complement.
ATTTCGGTTTGTCTAACCGTCTGCCGTCCAAATGTTATACAGCTATCTTAGTCGAAGTTGCCACTATATTCATTACATTTTGAAGAGTATGTGAAGTCTATGCGGTGCTAAACTATGCGATAATTTAATTTGAGAAATAGTATGAAATATGAAGTTATGAATACAGGCGGTAAAATCAATACCCAACTAACGAACCCTTCACTATGCGTGAATCAACACGCACTTGACCGGTATTTTCTAAAAATTAAAATTCTACGTAGGAGATAGAGGTAAAAGGCAGAGGTAAGGAGGTAGAGCTAAGGGGGTAGAGGGAAGGAGGAAAAGGTAAGGAGGTAGAGCTAAGGGGGAAGAGGGAAGGAGTAACAGGTAAGGAGGTAGAGGTAAGGAGGTAGAGCTAAGGGGGTAGAGGGAAGGAGGAAGAGGTAAGCAGGTAGAGGTAAGGAGGTAGAGCTAAGGGGGTAGAGGGAAGGAGGAAAAGGTACGGAGGTAGAGGTAAGTAGGTAGAGCTAAGGGGGTAGAGGGAAGGAGGTAAGGAAGTATAGTAGGTAGATATATGAGGCTCAATGTATTTCGTATCTAGCTATAACTGCATTCCTTCTCTGAAAGATCTCAAAAGTATGAAACCACGTACGATCAAAGTAATATTGGTTCGCATGTTACCGTACGAGAACTTAAATTAATATTTTAATGGAATGACTTTGTTACACCAAGCAGGCTTCTAATTACTTAAGTTGCATGAACTTAACTCTTGTCGTGTTTATGTGAAAAATTACACCAACAACAGTCGTGTAAGTTGAAAAAGTAAATTGCGTGTTTTATTTTCATGTCCACATTGTTATACGAAAACTTATTACATTTACGAAAAATATAGCAGGTTCCAGTAAGGCCCCTGTGGTTCAAAGCTGACATAATGTTTCTGTGAAGATATTAGGTCCATATTTATAGCGGCATCTAGGGATTTGAGGCTGGGTAAACGGTGTATTTTTTGCAATACGAAAATGGGATTAAAGGTTTCGTAAAAAAATAAGAATTTTCATTTGCATTTGGCTTTTACTAAATATTACCAGCCTGTATATTTTGCGGTGTCTAGGTATATAATAATAAAACCAGACTTTAACTGTCTCACTGCAGTATAAGCAACTTCTTATATGGAAAAGGCACGAGCATTAATCACCACGCTTGCTCAAGGTCGGTTGGCGATTTCAGACTAAGATAAGTCCAGGTTTCCTCATGATATTTTCCTTCACTTATCATAGTGATGTGTAAGTTAAATTGATTAATATATCACCAGTATAACCGGATGCAGCTGAATATTAGTACTTTACATAGAATGACTGCTTACCCGACCTCCATAACCCAGTACTGTGCAACATGAAACCCTTGGTAAGACTGGTTGACAGACTTTCGGGCTTCTGACTACCCGTAACGACTATCAAACATCTACAAATGACAGCTGGGATCAACAGCTTTACGTGTTTTCCGAGTCACGGAGGAGTCTCGATATGTTACGAACGGTCACCCATCCACAGGCTGACCTCGGCAAGCGTAACTTAATCTTCGATCAACCAGTGCGGTTGATTTTATTTAGCCACAAGCTTCTAATTATAATAACCAAAGCTCTGGACAAAATAATGCCACAAAAATTGGTATGCTCTAGTTTCCTTGCATAGTGAATTGTAAAGTAGTAAAGGTTTCCGCATAATTACATGAGAGCAGTAGTTTCAGAGAGGCTTCGCGAAGTCGACGTCGCATCGTCTAGTGCCTAAACTACCTACCCCCCTAGTATCACTTATGCAGGAGTCATCCAATTAAGCATGTGCCGACGTGTGTGCCTGCCTGATAGCGCCATGCTTGTGATCTATCTACATAATATATAATATGCTACGCTAATTAACCTCGTTCCTTGGATATGCATACCAAAATATGAATCTTGCGAGTTTTGACCTCTTTTGAAAACGCTCCTTTTAAAACCGTCAGGTCATTTCAGTGAGTGTTTTCTTTTAAGGAAGAGTACCTGAGACGTAATGAGGTCAATGACTTCTAAGTTTTGCGCCTTAAATAAGTAATGGACGGACATAAAGTGGTGAAGGAACTACTTAAATAAAGTCTGTAAATAGATCAATAACATTCATAGAATTAAAAAAATAAGTAATGTTTTTGCTGCATATCAAAAAATCTATAAGTAACTTCAACATAGTAAAGCTATATTTTTGAGGTAAATAAAAATAATAGATGCATTTTCACCGTATCAATAATTTTCCTTTCGTGTTAACGTAGCGATTGTGGCCAGAACCCGATATTTACATATTCATAACATTTTATTCGTTGTGAACGAAATTTTTGTTACGTGAAAGAGTTGGTAACATTGTTATTTAATATTGTGAGGTTGGATTTTTAACATGTGAATTATCAAACGAGATATTATTGGAAACAAACAACTAGCTACGCCCCACATTAAGGTAATAAATTACTGTAAAGGTTTGGTCATGAATATTACATATATTAAGTTCCAAAGTCTTGTCTACATTGATATAATGATAGATTCGTCCTTGGCCAACCCCATAGACAAAGAAGAAGAATTTTAGTTGTTTGACCTCACTGTTATTTTAAATTTTATTTCCATTGCATATGTTAAAGTTAAATACTATTGTTATTTGTATCTACTAGGGAAGTAGAGATGGCTGTGTTCTTAAAGTATTAGATGAAGCTAAATTTCACACCAATTCTGTAGGTGGATACTTTTCAATTAGAGATTGGCAACATCTTTAGAAAAGGTGTCTACTGCACAGGGAACAAAAATTGAGCCTCATTTATTTTTTAAACTGGCTTGAAAACATCGTCCTGTGTACCTTAGTACTTAAATCATTGTAGACTTTGTAGAGGCAAAGTGAAAATTACACAAAGTTCAATGAAATATAAATAATGAATAGGTCGCTTTACGACCTTTTTAATTAAATATGAACAAGAATGATTAGACCGACCTTAATTACTTTACCGTCATTATTGTAGTGTTGGAACATAGCCTAGCGTAGCTTTACGTCATTTTGTAGACTGATCATGATCAGACACCCTTACGCCTGCATAAATGACCTATTTAATAAAAACCAGAATGTGGCAATCGGACAATCTCGGACAAAAACTTTGCAAGTATTTTCTACTTAATTAAACATGAGTTGTCACGAATATATATCAATAATGTAATTTTCTTACAATTATGTCGCATCAGCAAATTTATTTAAAGATGGAACACATTAACCGTTAGAATGCGACTGCCACGACGCCCCACAAATTCGATTTTTAAATAAAACTCGACTTTCTGTTTTTATTCTCCTATTCTGTACCTATTACAATTATGTAGATACTGTACATTACCGCGACGACTCGAGTACATCCTCACACCGCATGAAACCCTTTACATGGGAGGGTGACTTAATTGGGGATTAAGAATTATATCCCTTTTGTTACTCATGGATAATTGAAAAATACGTTGTGGAAATTACAATGGCGCATTTGTTTTAGGTGTGGCTACAAATATTTATGTTTCCTAAATCAGGTGGATTAAGATGAAATTTTCAAATCAAATTAAATCAATATTCATTTATTAAAATTAGGCTGAAAAAGAGCACTTTTGAATGGCATGAGAGTGTTCCCCAAAATGGCCGCACTATAGGGCCACTTCCTTGTGTTTTTGCTGGGATGAAGAAGTGCAGCAACAAACTCCTCATCAATAAGTTGGAAGAACTTGAATCTATACAGTAAACGCAGTTGAAATATAGCTGTTAACTGGCCATTCAGAGTTGATAACCAGGTATGGAATCTTCTTCTTATAATATATAAAATTCTCGTTTGTAATTAAACTCGTCCGAAATGGCTCGCCCGATTTTCGTGAAATTTTGCGTGCATATCGGTTAGGTCTACGAATCAGACAACTTCTATTTTTCATCCCCCTAAATGTTGAGGGTGGTCCACCACAAAAAATTTTACTTTATGTTTTAGTTTTTTTTTTATTTATATTTTTTTTATGATACAACATACAAGTACACATACAACTTAAAGTTTTCACCCTTCTATCATCAACTTCTATATGGCAAAACAACGTTTTCTGGGTCAGCTAGTATTTACATATAAAAAACAAACCGCATTTAATGATGATTTTATGATCGTGTGTCAGAGTGCTACTGTTTTCCCACCCTTAACCACAACCTCTAGAACTTCCAAGAGAATGTTTAGGAGTCAGGAGGAATTCCGCATCTATTTGCACCAAATCTGGGAGTAATAATATGCGAACTTGTTCCAATCCCCCCTCCAATATGATGCTCCAATTATGCACGCAACTAAGACTAAGAGCAATTTTGGACACTTCAACGTCCTCTGTTGGCTACCAACTAGTTTGGTGAATCTCATCCACCTGAATAGAGTTGTGAATGTTTAATCCTGTACTTAATCAACATCGATAATTGGCCGCGAAAAGTTTGTTGTTTGTTACCAATCAAGTTGATGACAGTCACTTTACGATAGCGTTAGTCGCTCTTGGCATCGCTTTTTAAATTTCTGGTCACTTTACCGCTTTATATGTATCAAAGCTGATATATCGATATTTTCAATACTGGTATCGCTAATTTGAAGAAAACTTTATCCATTAGGTTTGGTGTTATATGATATAGTCTTATTATTTTTTTGATGCTATAATATTTATATACTACATGTGGATACTTGTAACTGGCCATATTTTGTCTAAACTATTCCTCATTGTCTGTTTAGCTGTAAGTTTTCCTAAAAATGTAGTAAATAAATAAATAAAGTCAAAGTCAAATAATTTATTTCAAATAGACCATTAAAGAGGCACTTTTGAACTTATAATATAAAATAGAATAAAATACTAAAATGATTCTTGTTGCCCCTTCCAAAAGGTAGTTTCGTGTGGAGAAGAATAGTTCAGAAACTCAACACTTACTCTTTTAAATAAGATTTTAACAATATTTTGTAGGTAAATAAGATAATTATCATGTGAGACGATGTACCTACCTAGAATAAAGATCACTATACCAAAATAGGTACAAATTATTACAATTAAACAATAAACAGCTGTGCCCCGCGGTACCTTCGTCAAGAATCATCCAAATGAAGTCCACTGCTGGACATAGGCCCACCTCCCCCAAAGATGTCCACAACGATTATTCGTCAAGAATAGGGGTATCAAATGCACAGATAACTTTCAAATCCGACTGGTCCTTCGAGAGATCGCGTAGGGCGCGTTGGGACAAACAAACTCTTCAGCTTTGTAAGTATAGATTACACACATACGTATATAAACTCATGCCTTTTCCCCATGGGGGTAGGCAGAAACTACAGAACGCCACCTGCTTCGATCCTTACATACTCCTTTTGAATTCGTTTACGTTCATACGTTCGCGACGTTCGTGGAGATTACATCGTCAAAATATCTTATTATGACAAATTTCCAAGTACTTATGGTCAAGTTTTCCGATGGCTGGTGCCTTCTGTTGTCTTTCATCATCATGCTAAGTATAGGCTTTTCCTTTTTGTGCTTCTGTTACCTTAAACTTATCGACACATAAATAAACATATTTCTAATTTCAAATAATATCCAATGCGCTTTGACTCAAAGATCAGTTCGTAAGCCATTAAGCCGAGCAATTTAAAAAGGAAAATGTCGCTGTTGGTTCTTAAAAAAAGCCTGAGATTGCGAATACCGTCCCATTTCCTTAGGAACTAGGTGACTTGCAATGGCTTCGGGCGAAACAACCACATAGCGGGTCTGATAATGCTAAATCTTTGCCGTAAACGCTGAGTTACAATAAAATTCAAGTTTGATTTATGCTGAATTCATTCCTAAGTATTTGATTTTTGGAATATATTCGTTCGTTTTGAAAACAGTGAAATGGTTTGATGTGAAAAGAAACGGCAGTTTCGAAAATAGTTTTTAATTGAAAATTTCTCGTATTTCGATAAATTCTTGGACAGCAATTAAAACTCACACAGGTTGATTGGCAAACGATATTACAGTTCCATATCACAAACGATCTACTATTGTAGCTTTATTGTAATATTTGTTAACAATAGTACTTTTTTTTTACTTTGTTAATTTATTCAGAGAAGTCTTTGTCGATTTGCACGCGAAAGGGTTTGCGCGATTTCTTTCGCACCATTCGTTACCAATAAAATTTCTGTTTTATTTCAGCAAACAGATATAATGATACATACCTACATATACAGGTTCATACACACATTTTGTGTAATGTTTCTAAGGCAGTGCAAACTAGTAAAGAAATAATAAGTGCTCTTTAATATACTTTTAATTAATAACTAACCAAGTATTTTAGACTACTAACAGTAAACTCTAGGTACTGTTACAAAATGTTGATGGCAGGGAAACACAATTAAGAGTCTATGATGTCCATTTATTATTTTTATTCTTTGACATTATTAAAATTTGACATTAATTGTGTTTCTGTGTTGGTCCAAGACGTCCTATAATTCTTGACTTGTAGTAGACCCATCGTGTCGCCCTACACCACGTATATTTGAAGCTAAGTTAAAAAATGAAACGCTTCTTACGTAGACTGGAACGCGCCCAAACTCATCTGTCATTCGACTTATTCGTGCGCGCCAAAAATCCACGTTTTTGCTTCTTGCTCCTATAAAAAGTTATTACAGGTAAATTTTACTACTAAAAATACATTATTTACAATGGGAAAACATAAGAGAAAAAGGAGGAATGAAGATGAAGAATTATATTCGTTATTTAAAAAGTTTAAGAAACGAATGAGAGAAAGACACTCGTCCACTTCGAGTGAAATCGAAATACAGGACGATATTCAAGGTAAATACAAATAATTAACATACCGTACTCTTATTTGGTGATCATAGTTATCACTTATGTGCCTATCCGTTATTCTCACGCACGCGGTGCTTGTGGTGAAAAAACAAGTCCATACTTGTTTAAAATTCGGTGTTTGCTCTAATTAGAATCATAATTACGCAATATGTGGCTAATTCTATAAAGAAATATAACAATGGTACGAGGATATACTCGTGTGGTAGCACTGCGTGTGCTATTCGTGAGGTATATCCCGACCGGAAATAAAGGTTAGAGGTTATGCCCGTGTGGTGGTACTGCGAGTACCATTCGTGTGGCACATCCCGACCGTAACCCCTTAAGGTTTGCGGATATACTCGTGTGATGGCACTGCTGGTGCTATTCGTGTGGTATATCTCTCACCTCAATAAAAGGCTCCTATATTAAGAGTAATATCATAAAAATATTTTTAAGGCCCAAAGAGTGTAGAAGAGTTTCAAGAGGAAACAAATTTAGCCAGACAGTCTACAGTTGAGTTGGCTCCTGAGAATCAGCTTCCTGAGCTTCCTGCCACTGAAATTTTACCAGAAAATTCCTCAGAGTCCTTGCCGTTAGATGAGGACATACTCAGTATTCTAGGAGAGGACCCTAATAAAAAGACTTATGCAGAAGCAATTCACAAAGACATCACCATGAGATGGAATCATATAATTACCAATGGATTGGAGAAGGACAGCAAAACAGAACTCCTGAAGTTGTATCCAATCCCTGACAATTGCATTTTCTTGGAGGCCCCCAAAATAAATCCGGAGATTAAGGCAGCTATCTCAGAGCAGGTCCTAAAAAGAGACCGGGCAATGGAGCAGCAACAAAACTACCTGGGCCAAGCTACGGCTTGCATCGGGAAGGCACTTGATATTTTAATTAAAAGTAAAGAGTGCAAGGAAGTTACAAAAATTGTAAGCGACACCGGACGTATGCTGTGTGATTTATTCCATTCTGAATCAATATCTCGCAGATACCTTTTACAATTTGCACTCAATAAAGATACAAAGGATATTGTTATTCAAACAAAAGTGGGAAAATACATATTCGGTGAAAACCTTCATGAGGATTTAAAAGCTGGAAAAGCTATTAACAAGACTGGATCAGAAATCAAATATAATCAACCACAATCATCAAAAAAAAAAAAAACAAGCAAATCCAACAAATTTAAACTCACGGGACCCGCCTCGGAAGTATCACCATCACCACACACCGAGCGCGGGCAAACAGCACAACCCCAGGCCTCGACCAGCAGCTCAGAGGTGGCCAGCACCTCAGCGGTGGCCAGCTCCACAGCGGTGGCCAGATCCTCAACAGAGAAGTGGCCCACCACACAGAAAAACTTAGAGGTAAAACTCCTTTTCATCTCACTATAATAACTGGTTAGCCATTACCAAAGATATGACCGTTTTGTCCTGGGCTGCAGGTTATAAATTGCCATTTTTAAATATACATAATCAAACACTTGCACCAGCAAATAAATTAAAAGGTAAAGAGGCCCAAGAAATGCAAAAATCAATATCCCATCTTATTACCATAAAGGCTATAAGGGAATGTGAGCCATGTAATAATCAGTTTCTTTCACATATTTTTTTGGCCCCAAAACCTAATGGTGAAAAAAGATTCATTTTAAACTTAAAGAAGCTGAATAAGTTTATGAGTACATCCCATTTCAAACTCGAAGACATTAGAACTGCCACAAAATTACTTTCAGCTGGTTCCCTAATGGCAAAAATCGATCTTAAAGAGGCATACTACTCTGTGCAGATACATGAGCATTATAGAAAATACCTCCGTTTTCAATGGCAGGATAAGCTGTATGAGTTTAATGTATTACTGTTTGGTCTCTGCACAGCACCCTATGTGTTCACTAAAATTATGAAACCTGTCATAGAACACCTCCGGTCTCAAGGAATTTTGTGTTCTGTTTATCTCGATGATATACTTTTAATTTTTGACAACATGTTAGAGGCAAAAGATGGTATTGAAAAAGTGGGTAGACTTTTAGAACACCTAGGTTTTACAATTAATTATGACAAGTGTATACTTTTACCCCAACAGAAATGCAATTTTTTAGGTTTTGTGTTAAATTCACTAGACATGACAATAGAATTACCACCTGAAAAATGCTTAAAGATTCGGCAAGAATTATTATTTTTTTATAATAAGAAAAACTGCAAAATAAGAGAGTTTGCCCATTTGTTAGGTTTACTGACTTCCATTTGCCCCGCTGTTAAATATGGCTGGGTATATACCAAAGCTTTTGAAAGACTGAAATACCTGAGTTTGCTTAATAATAATCAAAATTACAATAAAACTATGAAATTACCCAGCTATTTAAAATCAGATTTTGATTGGTGGTTTAAAAACATAAAAGCAGGCCGCATCCTCTTCACGAGCGGCTTACCCTGGTTGCAGGGGTCTTATCAGGAAAGCTCTAGAGAGCCGAGGTGTTCCTGATATGTCAATTGACGTCATGCTAGCTTCCTTAGCAGATAATACTGTGTCACAGTATAACACATGTTTAAAATCATGGTGGACTTATTGTTTAGATAATTCAATAGATTGTTACAGTGCTGGCATCCCAGATATATTAAAGTTTTTAACCAAAATGTACAACAATGGCTCAAAATATGGAAGTCTGAACTCATGTCGATCTGCAATTTCGCTATTAGTAGGTCCACAAGTTGGTACCAACGAGCTAATAAAAAGGTTCTTTAAAGGAGTATTTCGGCTAAGACCAAATAACCCAAAGTACGATGTTACCTGGGATACCAACACTGTGTTGAATTACTTAAGTAATTTATATCCTAATAATAACATATCATTGGAAATGTTATCAAAAAAAAAAAAAAATTAGTAACTATTTTAGCTTTAATAACTGCACACAGGGTCCAAACCTTAAGTCTGATTAGATTAGAAAATATTAAATGTTGTAAAGAAAAAATTATCATAAAAATTACTGATCTCATTAAAACATCTCGAGTAGGTGCAACTCAACCTGCCCTAATCATTCCATTTTTCTCGAAAGGCCCGAAATCTGCCCTGCGCAGTCACTAATTGACTACATCAAAATAACTGAAAAATTACGACTCAGTAATTCAGGACGGCTTCTTTTAAGTTTCAAAAAACCATATAAAGTTATAGGATCACAAACTATAAGCCGTTGGATCAAAGATATGATGACCAAGAGCGGCATAGACACCGACATGTTCACAGCACATAGCACGCGACATGCATCTTCATCGAAGGCAAAAGCTCTAGGAGTTAACCTAGATATCATTCGAAAAACGGCAGGTTGGGGTGAAACCTCTTCAGTGTTTGCCAGGTTCTACAACAGACCTATTGTACAATCAGAAACTTTATTCGCAGAAACTATTTTTAATTCAAGTGCTTAACGTTATCCATTAACGATTATATGAATCTCAATTTTAGATTTAATTAAGATTGATTAGTTGATTGTTATAAATAATTATTAAAATCTAAGTTTTTATTGTTACTCATTAATGAGTCCTTTGTTTTTTATTAATACACTATATAAAAAAGAAATTATTTGTTGTATTTCACGACTCTTTGAACATCCTACAAGTCAAGAATTATAGGACGTCTTGGACCAACACAGAAACACAATTAGAAATCAAACGAACTTACCAAGTGAAGTTCGATGTTAATTGTGTGAAGGTGTTGGTCCAAGACGTCCAAGACTCCCACCCGGACCCTAATGCTAGTGCATGAGTACCCTAAGTTACAGGTCGTGAAATAGGAACTTCAAACTAAATGACAGATGAGTTTGGGCGCGTTCCAGTCTACGTAAGAAGCGTTTCATTTTTTAACTTAGCTTCAAATATACGTGGTGTAGGGCGACACGATGGGTCTACTACAAGTCAAGAATTATAGGACGTCTTGGACCAACACCTTCACACAATTAACATCGAACTTCACTTGGTAAGTTCGTTTGATTTCTAATAAAATAGCACGTTCATTCCAATAATGGACATTAAGAACACCTAGACGAGTCTACTAGCTCTCTATGCTTACCTATAAATGTTAAAATATTACATGACTTAGTTACTTTCTTTCTGTACAAAACATTATTATTCATAAACGGCCACCAGTTGTCATATTATATTACACAAAAGATAAAATCAAAACCAAAAACTACAACGAACAAGTCCATTAAAAATCCATTTACAAATTCGAAATTAGAATAACCCACCTCTATGATTTTATGACAATTTCATTAATTATTGTGAATACCAGTACTGGCCGTTATTACGAGCAATCGATACCGTACTTAGTTTAAAAACGGTGCCGGTCATTCAACTCGGTGGTATGTCGTGTCTGTTGCGCTGGACAAATATTCATATCATCGTGAAATCGTTTACATAACTCGTTATTGATCTAATGCCGTGGTTACTTTGCTATGTCGCTTCAATGAATTAAAAGTTATTTCTTGTTTGTCGGAGGGTTTTAGAGTCGCATTACTGCCACAAGAAAAAAGTACTTATTTTTTCGAATATGCTATAAATAGGTTACAAGCCGTGTGATTCCCCATCGTCAAAACGCATGACCGTCCTTTAATTAAGGGATGATTTTATAAACATGCATTTTATAGAGTGCTCATCTTTGTTATATAGGGAACCCTTATCTTAAAATGACTAACTTCTAGATTCGGCGATGTTAGCTGTGCGTTTAAGTAAGTTTTAGTTTTCTCTAAGTTAAATATAATGACAACTTTATTCCTGTTTTGACAATGTTTCTGATTTGATTTTGGATTGCCATTAAAATTGGACTGTAAATATAATTTACGTCAATTTACCCAGAAAAAACAAGTCTGCTGTGTTTTGTTTTATTTATTTCAAATATTTTATAGAAGCTTGCTCATATAACGTTTGATACAAAATATTGAATAACTTACAAAGCTATTTCCTACTGAAATCTTCATATATTATGAAGACAATGAATACAATTGTAATGCATTACCGATGTAATAACACATACTTAAAGGTTGTATCTGCAATACCTAAATCTCACCTAACATGCGTCTTATTGCATATAAGCCGATTTTAGGCCGATCAGTCTATGACGGGGTCAGGCGATCTCATCAAATAGAATAAAGGGACCGCAAATTAATTTCTCCTAGTGCCACCCACAGACTGTAATCGAAGCGACAATGGCGAATGGCCTGACAGTTAATTACTATGTACACGTAATTTTAAGCTCATACCTACTGGTTCGTGTATGATGGAAACGGTGTTTAGAATAGATAAAATAGAATACTGTTTTACCCCATGAAAATTTACAAATCATGACTTAAAAAGGTACATAGGGTGATACAATGAGCGGCCTTATCGCTAAAAGTGATCTCTTCCAGATAACCTTTGGATAGAATTGATACAGAAGGAGAAAATATATGTTGGGAGTCCGTAATGTACCATTAAAATATACAATACATAGCTATTAGAAGACATAATCTTGTAATACAAAAAAATAAGATATAAAAAAATAAAATAGCACATAGACACTGTTTGTGTTTGTGATTAATAGTAATAATACTAGCCTCTTACTGTCCCACTGCAGGGCAAAAGCCTCTTTTCATACAGAAAAGGCACGAGCATTAATCAAATCATTAATGTAAGTAATATGTTTAGTTTTAATATTATTTAGATAAATAGTTTTGATATTGAAGATGATAAACCGTTGTGTAGCTGGGGAGTTTGTCCCGCAAATTCTTATTCCCAATAAAACCAGTGGGAATTGGTTTTTGGTGGTGGTTAAGGGTGGGCGGGGTGTATTTTGGGAGACTGTCTTATGTAATTTTTGACGATGTTTTTTTTTTTTTGACTTTGAATGCTGATTCTCGGCGTATTTGATTTTTGATTTTGGAACGTTGTATAATAAGTCATTGTCTTCTAGTCTTATTTGATTGTCAGAATTTTGCTGTTTAACGTAATTCGAATAGAGTCGCAGCAAATAAATGGGAATTTAAATAATAGGTACCTTTTACAATTATTTTAACCAACCAATATTTTTTACTGAATGAAATATACAAATACATCGCGTATTAACCCAGATTTTACGGGAACTTTTAAGTTGAAGCATATAGTAACTATTTTTCACAGGTAGCTCATAGTGCTGAAATAAAACAATGAACGAATACCCCGTAAAATATAAGCTTCTGAAAAATCATTAAAATACTACAGTAAAGCGACACGGTTAGCGCAGTGGCTGAGCGATCGACTGCTGCACCGCGTGTCGTGGGTTCGATTCCCGCACGGAACAAATATCTGTTTGGCTTACGGGTAGTTGTTCCGGGTCTGGCTGTTTGTGTATGTGAATTTAAATGTATGTAAACGCACCCACGACACAGGAGAAATTCCCTAGTGTGGGGCAAGGTTTTTTAAAAAAAAGCTGTAGTAACAAATGTACGTGTAATACTAAAATGAAAGTACAATTTGAACAAACGTTAGTCAACGGCGAAATGTGAAATAGAATTTACTTTTCAGAGCTTTTGTTTGATTTCCGCAAAGTATCCGGACAAACCAGCCTGACCTAGTGAGATACATCATTCCAACGATTTTATCACTGAAATGAGTTTTTGTCAGTTCTTGTAACAAAAAAGAGCCGCGTTATAAGTATGAAATACTAAAGATTTTTTTATTTAATGCCTTTTTATTTACTTCATCACTATGAACACCTACCTATCTCATCAACATCTGCCTAGCCTTTTCCCAACTATGTTGGGGTTGGATTCAAGTCTAACCGGATTCAGCTGAATACCAGTGTTTTACATGGAGCTATACTATCTGACCTCCACAACCCAGTTACTGGGCAACACGATACCCCTTCGTAAGACTGGCTTAAATTAATACAGTCATTTAAAAACAGTTTTTTTTTTTGGGCGAGAAAGCTTACTATAAATTCAATGAGTATATGGAATACAAATTATAAGCTAATGCAGTTTATTTCCATTTTTCATATTTTGTCATTAATTAATTGGTAATCATGTAATTGTTTTATTTAATCTAATTTAATGTTAATGTTGAGGCTTTAATTTTCGTAAAGAAGAAAACCAAAAAAGAAGTGGGCGTTTGTAGTCCTTTATTTGTGCTGATTATTTATTAGAAATAATAATTAGTATATTTTTATGCCGTGGACGGCAAGACATAGCGTTCATTTTGTTAATATTGACATCTCTAGCTTTTGTTTACCCATGTTCTACAAATAAAAATATAAAGTGAATCGAGTTGCAATCAATGTGTTCTCCAAGTTCAGGTAGGCGTGTATAATCGGGTAAGAAGGCAGTATTTCAATGAAATAACACTTTGTACACTCACATCACCTATGTGAGGATAAGAAGAGAAGGCAGTGGACTAGTATAGCCTGATGATGATGTGCACAATTCTGAGAAAATATACACATGTAGTAGTATATATTAGTTTGCCAATATGTCCACTGTTGAATCATACGTGTACGATTTTATTTTTTTTATATTATAAGCGTCTCTACTTCTAAACAGTTACCTGTTTAGAAGTAGAGACGCTTACTACCCTGGACCCTTCTTATATAAATATGAGAGCAGCATTGATATGACCGCCTCGTTGGTCTAGTGGTTGCCACCGCTACTGCTGAACATGAGGTCTTGGTTTCGATTTACAGGTCGGACGAAGTGTTATTGAGTTTTTCCATCTAGCTTTTCTGAGTAGCATTCCGGAGTCTGGATTTGTGCCCGCTTGGTGGCAATAGGCTCGCCCCCTATTGCATAGGATTTAAATAAAACTGGCGATATATGGGTGTAGGTACTGTAGGATACACCTCTGCCTAACTCTTTCGAGATTACAGGCGTCATCTTATGTCATTAACATATAAAATACTAAAATACACAGATGCTAAAATCTTAAGTACTTTGCAGTTTCACATACTAATTTCTTACAAAGAGCAATTACAGACACCTGGGCCAATTCAAATAAACAAAAGAATGAACGACGCATGCATTTCATTTCGTATGGAAAACTTACAAGTAGGTAACTTGAAAGATTCGTAAAAAAACAAAATTGCCATCCACAAGTTTAGTAGCCAAATATATTACGTAAGTAGTTTTCTTCGTAAAAACTATATATTTTATTATTATCTTTCTATATTTTACGAGCACAAACAGCTATCAAAATTGTTTGGTCTCCCGAGACACACAATCACTCCCGCTCCCAAAGTAAATAAGATAGCAGATTGATATAGACAATTCGTCTTACACATGTGGGATATAGGGAAAGACTTCGTTTAGTGATAGGGAAAATGGAAAAACTTGGTAACGAACAATAAGATTTGAATTCGTTAATTATTTTTTTGAAATGGGAATGATCTGTACTTGGCTAGGTATACCTAGTATTCCTAGGACCTATGTACCATCTAGAGGTAGTGCTGACGCCAGCACATCAAACTATCCCAAACTGTCTAATGTTTCCAATTGAACATGAATCTTATTTATTTGTAATAAAGTTGAAAAACTATCGAAGAAATTTGCCAGATTGGGGTAGCTTGATGTGCGGGCCTCTGTACCTAGGTATAATAAGTACACACTCTTACCTTCTAAGCTAGTGCCTAAAAGGAAAGAGCGTGAGAAAAATAAAGCTTAAGCTAGTACAAGTAAGTACCATTTACTATTATTAATTAACTTAGTTTGTATAACCAATTAATTATAAAAAACACAAATATATTTAAACTTAATTCAGCGTTTACGTGCCATAAAGGAGTTTATCAAAGTAAATCGTCGGTACATTTAAAATTTACTTAATACTTATTTATTTTACTCAATTAATGAATTGTTCTATTATACAAACTGTAGTAAACACGAACACGAAAAGCAATGGGTACTTATTGTTGTTTTACCGAAATAGCAACGCTAAAATAGGAAGACGAAATTGATTTGATATTCCGTATCCACACGGGAGATTTGATCTGTGAGCGTTTCTCTCTAGATAATCCACGTCGAGTAAATGCCTACTGTCAAAGCTTGCTTCTACGTCGGAAGTCTATAAATAAGACTTGAGGTAACTAACTAATAAAGAGCCGGAGGTTCCTTTAAGCATGGAACCGCTCAGACAGACAAGTTTCCAACAAAGGCACTGAAAAAAAGTTAAGACGCATTTCTTCAGAAGTTGCTGACTTTCCAGCGGACGAGAATACAATAGATCAATAATAAACGGTTTTAATTAACTAAGTTTCTTGAAATTCCTTTTCTAAAATGGACCTTTGATGACTACGACATTGTTTCAGAGCGATTACAGTAATTGCTTGTAACTGTAACGTCACAAATCCAACGTTACAAAGGGTTTAGTGGACGGAAATTAATAGTCCAGTCCCAGCTATCCAGGTTTAATCTAACAAGTCAAACATCTAGCTCAGTGTTGTAGTGAGGTGAAAACGGTCATATTACGTTCCGAGCGGCCATAATTAATTGGTCTTATTAGGTTCTCGGCTGTTGCCCTATTAACTTCCTAGGTCGTTAACGGGTTAAACTGTACAAGAAGTGTTTGGTTTCTTGCGGAATTCGAATACTTTTAATGTTACCTACCCTTTTAAAGCTTACAATGCCTTTTATTTTTCCGAAATCTTTAAGTTGTGTACGACATATACCACTATTACGAAATTCCTTGCTGGTTTTTATACACTAAACTTTACTTAAGGGGTATAATAGTGTAGTTTCAAAAATTCTGTTGGATTACTCAAAAATACTGGACACGTATTTTTTCTTTTGCATTACGAAGATATTACTCGTAGTGCGTTTAAATTACGCGTGACGTCTTTTATACTTTTTACGTAGAAGAGACGTCACCTTCTACTGAACTTTGATGTGCTATATCTTTGTCACTTTTATTGATTTGAGTAATCAAAAGATAAGTGTTCAATATTTTTTGGTAATCTAACTGGCGGACCAAATAGACTTATTATATTTTTACCTAGGAGACATCCCTATAACTACATACACAATACAACGTACATAATACAACATACGCTGCCTATAAATCCAATCAGTCTTCGCTCGAGAATAGAATTCCCACACTAGAATATTTGCCCACATGCGATATGTTAGGGAGTTTGTGTTACTCTGTTAGTTTGTGTAACTCTGGTATTGATAGGTACACGAGAAGATTAGGTAGATCGCACACCTGAGCCAAAATAGTTTTGTTTGGCGCAGATAGAACATTGTCGCCTTGAGTCGAAACAACTTTTGTTGTAGGTTTTGGCAAATTGTTATTATAGTTATTAGTTAAAAGGTCACAAGTTAGCTGCACTATGTACTGTGGTCATGATGGCTCAACAATACCTAAATCTGTTTGTGAATTATCGCGGTTCTCTGAATAAACCACAGTAATCTTTACCACAGGTTTACGGCTGACCCCAAAAGCAGGCGCTAAAGCTCACTTGAACCAAAAATCGCTAGTTAAATTTGCTTACTTACTTAATTCTTTATTGCATTCCATTATGTTAAATAAAACAGTTGGTATGTTAAAACATTGAATCAATTAAGGACCCGCTATACCCCCCATATACCCCCTATAGCTAGCTAGCAAGGTTATAGGAGAAAGGACGAAGGCGCTTTTTTGTTTAAAAAAAATGTAAGAAATATTAAATTAAAATTGTAAAATGGCTTTTGTGGTTACATTATAGATCATTATTATATTCAAATGAGTACTAATTAATTTGTATGTAAACCAAATATCATATTTAAGACAATATGATATTTGGTTTTAGTTTATTTTATTGCACCATTATATACTAAAATTATAAATTTAGCGCTAAACATGTTCAAAACGCTTTGCAGAAATAGAGTGATGTTTTAGTTTCGTTTAGTGCTAAATCTAATTCGTTGTATATGTCGGTGTAAAGAGCGGCAGTTCCTCTAACAATAGTCTTTACTCAGTGGACCACAGCCCTACTCTGTTACTGATGGGTACACAAATATGAGCAGATTATAGTTCGAAGTTCAAACATGTCTATCCTTTGTTTGCCAGTTTGGTCTGATCTACAAATAGAATAGTTTAGTCTACAAACTTGGGAATGGTCAAAATCTGTCTAACATTGAAGGAGTATTCCGGCCGAATGTTTGACAGTGACGTTGACGTGATTGGTAGGATTAATACAATTTACGGGAGTATATGCGAGCGTGAGAATGGCCGCACTTGGTGATGGGGCCCGCTAGGCATGGCGGGCTGGGACAAGTGGGGGGTGTTCGGGAATATACGAGAACCTCGTGGTCTCTCGAGTCATGGTAGTTGTACGGAAAAGGCGCGGGGGGGGGGGAGGGGGGGCGGGAGTTGGTCGGAGTCTTACATACCCCCTCGTTTTAACCAGACGAGAGCTCTCCATGGGGATTTCCTAGTAGCCGAAAAAATTGGTTATTTAATTTCAAAATAATGATAAGTTGAGACATACGACAGTTAACACAAGTCTTACATTGATCTATGTAAGTCCAATATCTATGTAGCTTTAAATAAATCAATGTAATGGAACGGTAGCTGTAATTGAGCGGCAGTTAACAGCTGTGAAATTCCCACAATACAATTTATAATAAAGAAATCGATAAATCGTTCCTTTTGCAACAGGTGTTTGGGGAACACGGAACACACCACTACCACTTAGATGTTGTATGTAATAAAAGAAGGTGCCTAAAGAGGAATACAAAAACTATGGAAAGTTGATTGATAGGTGAGTAGAAGTTTTGACTAATTAAACAAAGATATGAGTACAATGGGAAGCAAACCAGTAGGAAATGTTTATTGAAAGTTTGTTACACGGTGCTCTATTCTTTTCAGATTCTTTAAATCATCATTTGCCTAGTCTCCTCCTTTGTTGGTTTCCAGATATGGTTTATCATCATTTTATGGAGCCTTACCATAATTTAGCAATACCAGTATTTTACATGAAACGACTGCCTATCTGACCACCATAACGCAGGTAGTGGGTAAAACGGTACACTTTGGTCAGACTGATTGTCAGACTTTTGGGTTTCTGACTAACCGTAAGAAACTTGGTGTATCGTGAACCATCAACTGACCGCCCTCGCAAGCGTAGCTTAACCTTCGATCGACCTGTGCGGCTGGTATTATGTAGTCGCAAGTCCTTCATAAGATTTTGTAAACCGATCTGTCAAAATTAGAATTTGCTCTAAAAATTGAATCCACGTTTATCCAGATTATTCCAGATAGATAAACCTCTTGACTGGAATTAATGTAGGTATTTAAGAGGTTTTTTTATGTTTTCCTCAAACGAAATAAATGTGTCCCGAGAGGAAATAGCATCTTTCAACTCGTAGCACTGAGTGACACAGCATCAGATAGCTGAAATTATTTCCAGGTATCTTGTCACAGATAACAAAATAGAAAATAACTTTGTTTAACAGTCTACTTTTAATTTTAGGGTTAGAATTATTAAGATCATATTTTTGGTCTTTCTCGTTGTATTATGTTTTCTGTGGGTTTACTGATATAGTCTGGACTTAGGACAAGGTGTAAGATATAATCGAAAAATTTGTTACATGCAGGTGCTCGTGGTTAAGTAATACGAGCCATGTATTCAAGGTGAAGCAGTGCTTGCCGATCGATCCGTGGATGGGTTGCAGATAATTCATGAAATACCTATAACGAGTAAACTTGATTTCTGAGCCATGGAGGGGGCCTCGGAAAGCACGTTAACTCCTTGGTTCCATCTGTCGTTTGTAGATCTTTGAGAGTCGTTGCTGGTTGTCAGAAGCCCAAGAGACTGACAACCAGTCTTACCCGGTGGCCCTGTGTTACCTAGTTACTAGGTTATGGAGCTCAAAAATCCCACTTAGTCGGGAGAGGCTACGCAGATGATGATGATGATGATGCAGGAATAGAATCGTAGCCTTAGTTGATCGTCAATCGTGCATTAATAATAATAAGTAACTTACAGTTAACAACATTAAATGGTGCATCCATTTAACTATAAGATGCAATTATGCAATTACCATTTCAGCAAATGACGCTGCTTTGTGAAGCTATTAAATGTTTTCGAATGGCGTTTTGCTCTTGTTTCCGATGCTAAAAAAGTGCAACTTTTTACGCTCTTTAGAGTAGGGAAAAACTTGTTACTAATACTAAAAAGTTTGTAATGATGTATGGATGTTTGTTACTCTTTTACGCTTAAACTTCTTATCTGAATTTGATGAATCAACATCATCTGCCTAGCTTTTTCCCTAATATGTTGGGGTCAGCATCCAGTTTACCCGGATGCAGCAGAATACCAGTATTTGACATGGAGCGACTGCCTATCTGACCCTACTGGCCATCATTTATTAAGATACACAGATGAATTCGTTGGTGGCTGCTAGTTTAAATTATTACTGTGTAATATCATCCGAGTTTATCAAAGTACTGCTAAGGGATTAGGATTATTAAGAAAAAAAAAACTAAGTAAATATAATACAATTATCAAAATTAAATACGAGTGACATTATTAGCACTGGGCTTGGTTATGATTTTTGACCCCAATATAAAAACTAAATAACGGCAAATTTCTAGAACCATAATAACAAGTAACTTCTTCAATCACCATCCTTCCTCCTGGCCTTATCCTAATTTAATTAGGGCTGACGCAGCCTGTCTGCTTCCTCCATACATCACTCTTCACCCCCCTTCTAGCCATATCACTTTTCACACAATCCATTCATCGTTCCTTTGGTCTTCTACTCTTGTGACCCTCCACATTCATACTCAAAACTGAATTTCCACTAACTCTTGAATTGTATCGGTAACTAAGACTTTTGCTTATTATTTATTTATATTAAGTAAACTTTGAATTTAAAACGAACAAAACTTAAAACGTAAATCAAATTCGGGAAATAATTAATCACAGAATTGAGTACTTCGGATCCAGAAAGAAGAGTACTTAATCCCTGAAAGAAAATGGTTTATCCCATTTCTCTTTGATTCTTGATGCCCCAGTTCGGAATAATTTTCTAATGTATTACATCCTGTAACGAGCCCTTTATGTGGCGGAGCCCAAAATCCCCATTCTATCAAGCTCTAAAATCTCTTGACTTATTGAAAGAAGTCCGCACTTCGGTAAATCAATTTTTGTCAATTTTAACAAAAAGGATTTCTCTCTGTCATCAACAAAATAAATATCAAAAAAATTACTGGTAATTTATAATAATAATTTATAAATCTATGAAAAACATCATTTTAATAAATAGTTCGATAACTCCACGTTATACCCCATACTTCTAGAGATAACTAATTAATTATTCTCTATAGATTAAAAGTTAACAAAAAAAATAAGCAATTTAAAAAACAAATACTTTGGACCATTTCTACCTTTACAATAGAATAGAATACGAGTACTCTTTATACTTTTTGCTTTCTAATTATACGAAGAATGGAATCTGAAAATAAAACTAAATCTCAACAGTTCCATTAATACGACACTACCTATTTCTCTTTGTTTCCGTTACAAAAAGTAAAAACAATCCGTTCCTGATCTGAATTAGTATTTATAAAAGAGAGTCTTCCTGGAAACAAGCTCCGTTGTTACCATGGGAAAGCGTAAATTATTTTAATTCCTGTCTGAAATTCATTAAGCGAGATTTCACTAATTATTTAGAGTGGATACTGCTGTTCGTTTGTCCGTTATAATGAGGTGAGAGCCTTTATCCGGCACCAACAGTCCATAGCTATCACTGTCAGGAATCCGAAATTACCTCTCGACCCTCTACGCCAAATGTCATAATCCCATAGATATTACGAATAATCCTTTTAATATGAAAGAGAGAGAGAGAGAGAGAAAACTTTCAATTCCACAAACTGAATATATTTTTATCCCTCAGTGTGTTATAAAGGAAAATATTGCTTATGAAATAGAATTTTATAGTACAGTTCGCGCCTAAAGTTGCTCTTCGTTTTTGGGTACGTAATCTCAGTTTATATGGCTCACGTAGGTAGTGAAAAAATGCTAGATTAGTTTTATTAACAATTCTTTAATATGTTCCCAAGGGTGAAAGCAAAATAAGGTTAGTTGTACCTTTACTTTTATATTTACCAATGAAATTATTTAGGACTTGAAAGTAATGTGGAACCAGACCAATTACTATTCGTGATTTGAATTTCGAATCCCCGATTCCCTCTCCGATAGTATTTCAATTACTTTGACTAACCTGTAATGTTTTTCCAAGAAGCAATTAATCATGTTATTTATTAGGGTTTACTAATACTTAGTACGCAAAAAAATATAGACGTTAGTTAGTATTTCGACAGTAAATTTAAGAAAATTGAAGTGAAATTCATAAATACTGGATACATTTATATTACAATAGAAACCCTCTACGTAAATCCTTATGCTATATTGTGACATGTGTACGTTTTGTAGCTAAATCCTAAGTGCTAGATCAGAATAAGTTAACAATAGACTTTGTACGTGAATAAGAAATGGGGGTACTTTAAAGATAAACGAAAGGCGGAGTTTACGATGTTCACATAATGTGTATCGCATACTTTACATCCCGGACTGACAGGGAAACATCACAGGGTACCCGTAGGTAGAGGGAACATACCCAGTTCTATTAAAACATGAAGTTGAGTATTTTTATTAAAAAATCACTTTCCTTTGTACAGTTTATGTTGACGGAAAGCTTTCAGCGTCCTATGAGAGCGGGAAATACTAAGCGATGCTATGATAAACGCCTCAAGTATATTTTGTTACTACATGTGTTGGTACACTGTGGATGTCCATTTTTGGGATTGTAATAGACCCGATTCTCGGTTTGCTACGAGATGTATTATAGCTTCTGTACTATTAAACTTCAAATATCATAAACATGGTAATGTCCCCGTGGTTTAGGCCTCGCCTCTTGTGCACGTGGTCATGGGTTCAAATCTGGGCAAGTACCAATGTGTCTATTTCAATTCATATTTATTTTCTAAGTTTACCTTGGACATCACTGACATCGGTGAAGAAAAACATCGTGAGGAAAACTGGGCTCATAATTAATATAAGTCTAATAGAAATCACCAACCCGTTTTGAGCAAGCGCGGTGATTTAGCCTTCTCTGTATGAGATGATTCCTTTACCCTGCATTGGGACAGTAACGGGCTGGTATTATTTATTTATTTTATTATCATGAAAATATTATGTAGGTCCGTGTTAATATACAAAGTTTAAATCTTGCAAAATTTGTTTATATGTACATTTACCAAAACAACACATAGAACATGATGCCAATGTTCTCCGAAGAGTTGGCCAAAGATATACTTATTGAACACACATAACACATCACGACTGTATTCCCTGAAGGGTTAGGCTGATATGCTCATGTAATAGGGGGCGAGCCTATAACGATCAACCGGGCACAGATCCAGAATCGGGGTGGCTACTTAGAAAATCCAGATGGAAAATTCCAATAACAGCTCATCGGTAGCGCTTAAAACCACTACACCTTATGATAATGGTATTTATTTTAAGGATCACCAACGAGAAATACATTACAATTATATATTACAAAATTATATCTTATACAGTGTATACACTATCCTGTGTAATGCACACTCAATTACAGGCAACCACAGCTTACAGCATTATTTGCTCTAGAAGAACGATTCGCAAAGTAATACACATACAATGTTACTTTCGTCCTTTAAATCTCTCAAAGCAACAACCACCTTTGTGACACCATTATTCTAAGAGAGTACTGTGTTTTGTTAGCCTATTTGTCACCTCCGTCCACCACTGAAGTCTTTATTGTACGAGTAATGCCTGCTACAAAAGAATATGTAGAACCCATTACTGGAAAAAGTGTGTGTATTGAAAAAGTATGAATTAACCAATTCTGTTTCCACTTACGACTGTTCTATACCTACATAATTATTCTACTCTTCTTCTACATCAAAGAATCTACTTATTTCTTTAACATTTTCTCGTTCAATGTCAGTTCATTTAAATAAATTGCGCGAAGTGTTTCTTGTGTATTTATTATTTTGTGCGACGTCCTCTAGACATTGTGCTTGTTTCGTAATTTCCAATTTATTTGAAAATAAAAAAAGAAAACGCAAGATGTCATGTGACGTTAACGTAGGTCTCACATTAGATAGAAAATACAAGTGATACATAAAAATAATGTAGGCGTGTCTGCACTCCTACGTCATTTGCAGTTATTATTAAAAGATATTATCTCTATGAACATTCAACCGACTTTGAGGTAATAAAACACATTTTGTGACATTTTGAGTCACCCATTGTATTTTTTTGGTGTACATTTTTCATTAGTGGGGACTCTGATCGCCCAACGAATGACCTTAGGGAAGACGGCGGCATAGTGAGCACGTGTCTGGGATGTGCCCTAACAGGCGTTGCACAGAAGGGGTCCCGGAGTGGTCTCTTAATAGGTAACGGGGCCCCTTCCATTTCCTGATGGTGATCATCGGGTTGGTTTTAGTGAGGTAAGAATCCGACACTCCCTGGTCTTTTCCCCAAAAGTCCAGGCGCCTTTTGAAGGTTTCCCCCCGTTAGCAAAAAAAAAACAGGTATCTATTTACAGCTGTCTAAGGTCATGGATAAATCAAATGGCAAAGTTGTTCTCATTACATTTTGATTTTCTTATCTTTGCATAGTGGAAAGTAAAGTCAGTTTTCGTATCTGTTTGACTTTAATGGAGTTTTCAACATCATTTAAAAAAGTATTTCGGAAGATAGGTGTAAGAATATTAAAATAAAACTTACAAAGCTATTCAAATAAGTAAAATTGTAGTGTCTGTTGGTAATATCCAAATAACAGCTTTTTACTAAATGTTTATATGAAAGTTTATACGGTAGTTATCTATACCAAAAATCTATTTTTTTTCTCTTACTGTCTGATTGTCTGTCTGATTATTTGAGGTAATCTCTGAAATAGCTAGAATGATTTTGACGGGACTTTCACTGGCAGATAGCTGGGTATATAAGGAGTAAGTAAGGCTTAACTTTCCTTTATTTTAGAATAAAAAATTGACTTATGCACGAAAGAAAATCCGTTTCATTTTTTACACGGCTAGGAATTTTTTTAAACTTCGATGTTTTGTCAAGTTGTAAAAAACTGTGTGAAGATGGGACAGAACGTTGTCCTATTTTGCACTCAGCTTTATATACCTACTAGGAAAAGTTTAAAAGTTTAAAGTAATTGCTGAGCACTGCTGCGGACGAACTTCACAAACTTTACATATTACGAATTGATCATAATGAGTGTGAAGTTGGAGTATCTCCCAAAACTTAGTTATTACGCGGCCCAGGGGATGAATAGACTTTTTGTTGCAACATCTATTATTTCCAGGGAAAGTTGATACAAATCAGTTATGGTGGTTGAATCTGAAATTTTGATTTCGACTTATTATTAATTATTATTTTACTAATCAAAATTTAGCAATCAGTTAGACTCACCTAATGTGTCCGCTTTGTTTTGTATTTTCCCACTTACATCTGCCTTTTAAATCCTTTGTTAGTCACCTTTCATTCATTCTCTCAACGTGAACCTTTATATTAAAATTAGTATTTCTAATAGTATTTCAATCAGTCTTTACTGCTAACCCTTGTAGCATTAGGTACATTTATAAGCCGCCTGTCAGGCTGTCACTAAGTAAACAAAAATACCTACAGTCTGAAATTGTTTCGATCCTTAATTTCCTTCTTGTTAATACTTTGTTTCGTAAAACCCATTATTGTTATACCAGTTATAATTAATTGCGTGACTGACATTTGGCAGATTAATTATATCGACCTGTGGCTGATATTTCCCAAAAGGTTGAAATTGTCGGTAGCCACTGGTAAAAGATTTACTGTTATTGTTTGTACTTTTTGACTCTTATGAAGTAAAACCTGAAAGTGTTAAGTGTTTTTCGTAGGTAGCTAGACTAATTACTATTTAAAAAGATGATTTTATGTGAAGATAGTAATGATATACTGGACAATGGAACTTTGGTTCGACTTCTACTATTGCATCATCTTCATATGTCATTTCCCAAGTATATTGTGGTCGGCTTTTATTTTAACCGCATGTCGCTGAATGCCTTTATTTTACCCACTGCCACTAGCAGATAGGCATCTGACCTACACAACCCAGTAACTGGGTATCACGATACCCATTGGCAAGACTGGTTGTCAGATTACGGGTTTCTGAGTACTCGCAATTACTGTGAAGAATTTAGGAATGACAGCAGTGCTTTTGGAGACTCGGACCACCCATCCGCGAACCGACGCGACGCCGTCAGCAAGCGATGCTTAACGACAGCCCGTGGGGCTGTTATTCCTTAGCAATATGAAAAGTAATTTTTGATCTGAATTCGTTAAGTTTTTAAGTAAAAATCAATAGCTAACTAATATCAGAAGCTAACTCTTTCCTATTTTCGGTATCATGGTATCATTAATCGGTAATTTAAGACGTAGCGTTACCGAACCGTCTGATTCGATATTTAAACTCGATACGTTATTGGCGTGCGTGACATGGCATGGTACCATTTGGTGTCGAATGTTGAAACTTTGCCTTAAGAAAATAAACGTCTCATATGTTAGCTATTTTAGGCCTCCTAAACAAACTTACTTACGAGCCAACCAAACAAGAATTACGATATGGACCTAGTAGCTACAGTCCATAGCCCCATAACACACAAACCACCATACGGATTTCCCGAAAACCATTCTTAGCGGAGTATTCGGAATCCACAATTATGTTTTAAACATTTTTAGTTAACCTTACTAGTTTAAGATAGCGTGATGAGTGAGAGTAATAAACTAGATAATCTATCGACAATTTATCTAAAATAGCGAAACAATAAATAAAATATCACTTATCACTCGTATATAACCGGACTCATATAACATTCTTCGCTTTGTCCTCGAGATACAAATAGCCGCTGCTATTATTCAAACGTACTAAAGACGTTTGTTCCGCATCAAACACACAGAATGACTACAAGTCTACAATTAAAATCAGAATGCTTGCACTTGTCAAAACATACTTTGCTTTTAAATTCTTTGTATCGCCCATTTGTGGCCAGTAAGATTGACTGCCTCGTTGGTCTTGAGGTCGCACGCGCTACTGCTGAGATGAGGTCCTGGCCTCGATTACCGGGCCGGCCAAGTATTATTTACTATCTGAAATTTATCTAGTGGCCTGAAGCCTGGATATGTAATCGGTTAATGGCAATAGGCTCACCCCTAGTAACATAACATTAGTGGCAAAATGTGGGTGTACTGTCCGTACCCCTTCGTGGTATACAGGGAGATACTGCTCCGTTATATTTTGTCAGTGGTGTAAGGAAAAGTTACTAAACGGAAGGGCTAAATGTAAGTGACCTTGAATTCGGATATGTACAGCAAAACAATACTAGTCGCGACACATCAGGGCACGGCCTAAACGTCTGGTGACCGTACCTAAATAGTATCTAGGTAAATAAAGCTTAACTATTCAATGTCGCCAACAGTTTACAATGCATGAATGCCCGTTCGTCTGTCATCTGGTCTCAATCTGGGACATTGCCAACGGCTGGCGTTCGTCCCCGTATCGTAGTACCGAAGCCAATCGTACTAGCGCTGTCACGTGGACACGCAATCATTCTACCATTAAATTTTGTACTGGAAGGTGTTTGCACATGACTTTTGTGTACAGTAATTTATTATTATAACCTGGAATGATTATTAAATGTTTAAGCATGATTTATAGTTAACACCGTGTACGACAAATTCTTGACGACTTGTTCCTAGTAATTAAATGCTATTCATATTTATGGTGACGTTGGCTTGATGATGTAAAAGTCATGATCTTACGCTACACTACAGGCTGTTCAACAACGTAGGTACGTCAGTACCTATACCTAATAAAGTACACTGCGAAAGTTTTTGTTAAAAACCTAAAACGTTTTCGTGAAACAAAATTGCTCTTCCAGTGATGTTATTTATTGTGATTGCGACTGTACTGTCAAGATCAAGAGCGTTCCGTAGACAAGGTTAATTATGACGGGCGTGCGGTACCGGCACTCCGGCAGCGTCTATAAAGCTGCGCTTACACGGGCAATTAATTTTAACAGTAAGTGCTCGACAATAGTTATTGTGTATGATGTCATGGTGGCCCAGTGGTTTAGGCCTCGCCCCTTGTGCACGAGATTATGGGTTCAAACCTGGGCAAGTACCAATGTGACTTTTTCAAAAGTCAGTTTCAGTTTTTCATATGTACTTTCTAAGTTTATCTTGGACATCACTGACATCGGTGAAAGAAAACAACGTGAGGAAAATAACCTGGACTTATACTTGATATAAGTCTGAAATCGCCAACCCGCCTTGAGCAAGCGTGGTGATTAATGCTCGTGCCTTCTCTGTATGAGAAGAGGCCTTTCCCTGCAGTGGGGCAGTAATAGGCTGGTATTATTTATTATTATAATAGTTACTGGATAGCAATCTGGTTTAATTTCCAAAAATTGATTTGTTTGTTTCAATATTATTATTATTAGTAGTATTCCCAATGCATTACCTAGTTTATTAAGTGGTTTCATATTGCTAGAGTATGATACGGTCTGGCGGTAAGGCAACCTGTTGGTATCGCAATAGGAAAATGAGTCCATTAATGCCGAGTTTTTTTTTTGTTGAAAAAAACGTTGCCCACACAAGGCATTTCTCCTGTGTCGTGGGTGCGTTTACAAACATTTAAAGTCACATACACAAACAGCCAGACCCGAAACAACTACCTGTAGGCAATACAAATATTTGTTCCGTGTGGGAATCGAACATACGACACGCGGCGCGGCAGTCGATCGCTCAGCCACTGCGCCAACCGTGCCGTCAAAAATAGTAATAAGTTATAATTAATTAATTATAATTTAGTAAAAAGTTGCCTGTGTAAACTCACCTTAACAAATTACGTGTTCGCTTCGCATCGCTTACTAGTGATTTATTAACTAGACACTGAAACAGCTGAAATCATCGAACGCGATTGTACATCTTTTAAGTGTTAATGATGTCATAGATTCTGTTGAATACAGATGTTATCTCCTGTATCGTGGGTGCGTTTACAAACATTTAAAGTCACATACACAAACAACCAGACCCGGAACAACTATCTGTAGGCCATACAAATATTTGTTCCGTGCGGGGATCGAACCCGCGACACGCAGCGCAACAGCCAATCGCTTAACTACTGCGCCAACCGTGTCGTCGAATATTTTTTCACCATTAATCAGATTACGTAAAATCTTCTGTTGACTGAAATGAATAAGCTTTTTTATTTACGATATATCAGATAAAGAGTATTTGTTTTAAAATATCTAGATAGAATATTTTTACAATCGTTTTTTATTTACTAAAATTTTCTTCACACGCGAGTGACAAAACCTTGTAGACTTTTCGTGCATTATAGTAATTTAAATCTTGAATAATGACTGCATGTCAGAAGTGTTCTATGATTTATTTGAATTAAAACGAGTAAAAAATCAAAGTCAATGTAAATCCGGTGTATTAACGTTCCTACCTATTACTGAGGCGTAATCGTCATTTTTTTTTCAAGGATATACAAATGAAACTTCAAAGCCGACCTTTCGCTGATATACCACACAATATATACGGACGGCTGATGCTCTGAACAGCTGTCGAAATGTACCTAATTACCAAGGCCGTGAGTTTAACCTTAATCACAGTTAAATGGGATATGGAGCAGAGGGGAAATAATCGGCATAATTATGTAAATGTTGGTTGATTTGATTTTTTTCTTCAGTTAAATGTTAGTACTTTACCGCCTGTTAAAAGATAAAGTCACGAAAAAATTAAAAAAATATTTTCTTGTGAAATTACAATTACAACTTTGAGTAAATACCTATTTCATATATACACATATATATACATAAACTCACGCCTTTTCTCCATGGGGGTAGGCAGAGACTACAGTACGTCAGCGGTTACGATCATTACATACTCCTTTTGCTTCGTCTACGTTTATAAATCTGTTCATACACGCACGCCGATTGCGAGCACTACGCACCTGACCTTTTTGAAGAACATCACCAATAAGGTCAGTGTAACTCCGTCTAGGGCGTCCCCTGGCAATGTAAGCGAAAGCGCCGGGCTTCCGCTTACATCTGCCTTATAGGTCGCACCTTTTGTTAGTCGCCTGTCGTTGATCCTCTCAACATGACCAAACCATGTAAACAGTGTCTGTATTCTTTTCTCTCTTGCCTAATAATACAATGTATTACTTAACGCGATATTTTTTCTATACCTAATACTTAACTAGGAAATAGCGTTTGAGTGTAGCATAAGTGTAATGTGTGTAGGCACAAGGATTTTTGAATAACATCATGCTTTATTTTTAAAGATCTATTTATTAAACCTCCATGTTCTAAAGTTTACTCGTGATCGCAGCCCAATTTTTAATAAAGCAATGTGGTTCCAATCGCGTCAATAGTGCAACTGTTAATGAAAACTTAAATATACTTACAGCACACATTCTACTTTTCCCAAGCCGAAATAATTTCACAAAATACAATTGCTCGTTTTCTTATGACACAGAAAGAAATGGAACACAGCCCTATAATTAAATTTGTGGCAAAGGAAAATTGTAATTTTCATGAAAGTTAACTCGATTACAGTTCAAGAAAAACTCTTGTAAAAAGAAAAATCCAAATGACTACACACGGTAAAGTCCTCCGACGACACTTGTGAACATTCTCCAAATGTTGAACATTTACACGACATTTACAATTCAGAATACAAAAAAAAACTAGCATTTTATTACATTTATACATTGAATTAACACTTAAAACACATTTATGGCTTAAAAACTACCAAGTTTTATTAACATACGTAACTGTAGTTAATAAGCAGCTTTTTAGCCGCGATATACAATATGTTTCGACACAATTGGGAATTGTTACCTTCTATCAAAAAGCTGGTTACGAAGTGGCGTGTTTCCACGTGGCGTATATCCAGGGAATACGGCTGCGCTGTATCAAAACCCAGAGAGAGAGATAACACACATAAATTTATGCACGCTTCAGAAAGCACTTATGTTTACTTAAAAAAATGATAAAAATACAAAGACTTCTTTTTCTCAGCGTGTCGATTGTAATCCATATACTATTGACCCAGAAATTGGCGAGTTGGGCACCATCAGTAGCTTCCATTAAATCCTGCAGCGTGTCAGGTGTCAGGGCACGCAGGACATGTTATCAGTTGTGCCATCATTTGTGGAGCAGTACCACACTTGCACACCAGACTGGAATCGTCTATTAACTTCCACCTGAGCAGGTTTTCCCTTCTTAGACCAAACTGTGTCCGGAGACTGTTAAGAAATTCCAGGTGAGTCAAGGCAACTCATGACCAGGGGAAGTTTTTCATTCAGCAGGTAGAACGAATGGGGTGGGTAGGGAACCACCATCTCGCCATAGCTTGAGTCTTCGGACTGTTCGTCTGTGAGAGAGAAGAATCTCCGAAACAAACTCAGAGGACAGTCTCTTTATAGCTTCTTTCTAATTTTCAAAGTAATTTTTTTTTGCAATAAACGCACGTAGTTTTTTTTCCATAGTAATATTATAAATAATTACCCTTTGTCGATTTCGTAGGTTTCTAAAACCTAGTGATGCAAAAAAAGACGACAATTTAACCATTTCATAACCTAGTAAGTTCCGTACACTTGGAAGTTTTTGAAATGGTCATAGCGACTTACTTTGTTTCTAATGGGTTTGAGAGAATTCTGGAACACTTAGGTACTAGGTTTAGTAGTATTAACATCAGCGTCTTTCGCTAGGATTTTATTACAGGCGTCTTAAAAAAAAAATGGGATTTACTATAAAAGTAACACTAATGTAAGAAAACGATTAAACACAAAACGCCTCTTAGATACTGGAATTTCATCTGGGACAGCCGACCGAAAGGTACAAGGGAAATATCAGATGGATTTTTATAATTCTTTCTTGTCGGTGGCTAAGCTGGTACCGAAAGAATTCTGCTAAATGCTTTTGAATAAACGGACACCTACGTATTTAATTCATAAATTGCTCGAAGTATTTGATGCTGCTTTCAATGATATTTATAAAACAAGCGACAGTAAAATGAGATTCCTATCACGTTTAGGGTCCAGTACATTATACCCTGATTCCGTCTTCATTTCAGTCTATCCGTAAGTATAATTGTCAATATAATAGAACCAATAATTAGAATTGGTTTGGAGCCCGCACTGCGACTATATTCGAATTTAGGCGTTGACCTCATCCATAATGCAGAACGCAAGTCGGCGACCCCATACGTCTGAATACCTTTATACAGAATAGAACAATGAGGTTCATATTTAACCATTATTCAACGGTTTTCGTTACGCGTTTTATTTTAATATTTGCACATCGATATTTTTATGGACTTCATGGCCTTTTTCTAACCTTGAATTGTAAAGATACCTTATAATTTGGAATATTGTACTACTTGTTCGAGAATACATTATTTGCTTTCACTACAAAACATTTTCTGTACCAACAAAATTTGGTTCATGTCTCTTAAAAATTCTTTACGCAACGCGTTGTAAGACATGTCACCAGGATATTGCATTATTTCAAATTAACTTCTATGTATTGTAAGTAGAAGAATTTTCAATACATGTTATTAAGTTTCGATAGTTAATTATAAATTTTCGCGTGTCTTACCAAGAATTATTAAACGGATATGAATTGCACCTCTGTAAGTGCACAGTTTTACAATCTATCTGATTGGCTGTGTACGGCATCGGCACGTTAAATTGTGAACATGTCCCTGATTGGTTGGTGTTGTCGGTGGTATGGCGGCTCTTGCACAGCTGTTTTATGAAGCACATATTCGATTATTTGGAATGAAAGTAAAGTTATGTTATGGATATGAGGAGTATAACTAAATCATATTAACATACTATTCGATCAAAATCCAACAAAAGCATAACAAATCACCAAATATATTGATACACAAAGTTAAGTATTTAACGTGGCAGTTTCCCGCGTGAAATTCAACTAAGGGAGGTCACGGGTGGGTAAAGTTCAAAGGTGCTCCGAGACGATGCAATTGTGCAGGGTTAAATCGTACGAGAAGGCAGGTTGAAATGTTACGATCGATTAAAGTAGGTGTTTTGGAAAAGAACAAAAAACAAATGAGTGAGGTTTTATACCTACTATTAACGAAGCAGGAGATTGGTTGAGTAAAATACTAAAACACCAATATACAGAATAAAATTCTTTAGTACACTATTTTCCTGTCTAGATAATCTTGCTCCAAAACACATCTTGTTCATAAGAAAGTCCATAAATTACATTAATCAACTATTTAAATGTGGTTGTTAAAATAATCTAATTAACACCTTAAACGCCAGGTGACCGACAAACAATACATTTTCGATTGTGTCTCGTTTTCTGGCAGTTAAGGTGTTACATATGTTAAATTGTAGGTATGTAGTGCATTTTTTCTATTGATCAAAATATCAAAATCAAAGCAATTAAGTACTGCATCACACGTCATACCCTGCGGTTGTTTATTTGGATTTGTTAACACTACTGTTAATACCTACTTATTTTGATGTACCTATTGTAAGCTAAATTATGTGGTTCGATAGCAATTTCGAAGTTTATAAACCATCATAAATAGGAAGCCGTTAAGCTAAGAATAACGTTCACGGTTCTCAAATAATCGTAGCCGATTGCCGATCTAGTGCAGCATCCGATTGTAATAAACGACATGCAAATATTATGAATCATTCATAGTTTGCTTGAACGTAAATGTCAATTTGCTTTATAAAATTGTAAAATGTCGTTCATCCCGTGGCGATGCGCTTCTAACGCGTTCCTGTTAGATCTGCCACTGTGAATTGCAACAATGCATACTATTAGGTAGCTCTCATTGATGTTACACGAAATGGTTTGAGTATATCAGTTTTATTTAAGTAACTAAAATGTCTACGAACTTCTTTTCTTTTAATGTGTCCAAACTGGGTAAAGTGTGTTTCACACTAATTAACGGTTAAAAAACGGGTTAATAGAAACAATATTTTGAAGGGGATTTTCGCGTTAGTTACACATTGTTTGTTACTACAAGAACTATTATTTTTGTTAAGGAATTGTTATGAATCATTTCAACAAATTGTCAGTTATCAATAATATTGAATCAACGTTAAAGTCTCATTTAAAGTTTTGTTTCGATTCACCCCGTTTTACCGATATATCTACAATCAGTTATGTAAATAATATCAAACCTATGTTCACGAGATATATTTTAAATACTTACAACGCTAGAATTCTCGGGCGTCGACATGCTTCAATGAGCTGTATCATGAAAGTGAAGAAATCACTGAACTATGTAAAGACCGTACGCTTCGAAGCCTAGCACTCACACATGTTAAATAACGTGTTCGAATTACATATACGTGCAAAAGTATTTTAGGAAGCAAGATTACAAGGCAGGATTTCCATTCAGTAGGGAATGATATTAAAACCGTTTAGGCACAAGGGTCTAATTATCCGAATTAGAAACTGTATTCTCTTTGTGATTAGGTTTTGCTCGAATTCGCAGATATGAATAAGAGGGCCTACATTCAAATGTTTGTTTATTATTTTTTGAGTAGCTCGTGGCTAAATAAAAATAGCTGCACGGGTTGATCGAAGGTACGTTGCTACGCTTGCTGACGTCAGTGTGTGGATGGGTGACTGTTCGTAACATATGTATGCTCGTAACAGCGACTCCTCCATGCCTCGGAAAACACGTTAAGCCGTTTGTCCCGTCGGTAATTTGTATATCTTTGATAGTCGTTACGGGTAGTCAGAAGCCTGAACGTCTGACAACCAGTCTTAAAAAGGGGGAACGTGTTGACCAGTAATAAGTTGTGGAGGCCAGTCGCTTCATGTAAAATACTGGTATTCAGCTGTATCCAGCTGGACTGGAAGCCGACCCTAACACACTTGGGAATAGGCTAGGCAGATTATGATCTATTATTTGTTGTCAAATTTTTCTTCTAAAGGGAACCCCCTTACGCACGGATTGATTTTTTTAATAACTTTTACTACACCGTTTTTTGGTTCGATATTCAGAATTAAAATACTGCGAATTTGCAGTTTCTTTTAACCCATCATTTACTTTTGACAGGAAAAATGCTCTCGAGTTATGACGCCATGTTAAAAAAGTGACGTTGACAGACAGCGCAGTTTTTGCGGTTTGTAATTAAAATGTTTGGAACAGTGACGTATAAAGTTGCAGTTTAAATATTTTCTATTTACTAAGTGTAATAAAACTAGCACGTTTATAAATAAATACATTCTAATATTCAGAAATCTATTTGTTACCGTCACTTCTGCTATTTCCATTTCGCTTCGCAGGATTCTCAGTTTACTGTACGAACACCTGTACGAGTAATAAGTTGGTTATTCATCGGAATCTACTAATACCGATTATTATTAAATAACGGTCTTAAGAATAGATATATATACAGTCGAGTATTAATTTAATTAAAACACAACAAAATTCAGCAGATAGTTTGCTCCTTCCACTAAATTTATAATGGACTTTTTTTGCAAAGCGACTTGAAATTCTTTCAGAAATGTAGGACTGTTCTGTGTTCATGAACCGTATGCGAACAGGTAGGTACCAACAGCTTGCGCTAGAGACTTCAGGGATTACTGTGCTGTGGCATAGAGACGAAGCTTATAGGATTTAGTTTGGCGCCCCGGGGTTATAACATACACAGTGCATACAAATACATCCTGTTAACCTAGTATGTATTCAGATTTTAAGATATGACTTGAAATTACAAACAGCATTATATTGATTCGTTGGTCTATTGGCTGCAAGCGCTACTGCTGTGCAAGAGGACCTGAGTTCGATTCCTGGGTCGGGCAACGTATTATTGGGTTACTCTATCTGGAATTATTCCGTAGCTGTCCCAGAGTCTGGATTTTTGCCCGGTTGATGTCAATAGGCACGCCCTTTACAACATGGGACTTAAACATAACTGACGAAATATGTGTGCTTATAAGAGGTAGGTAGTCGCGCTAAAAAAAAAGGTACACCTCTACATAATCCTTTGGTGAATAGATGCGTGATGTTATATAATGTTATACCAATTTTATTGTGGCAGAGAGCTTTGGTTCCATGTGAAGCTGTAAAAAAACTCATGTAAAATGCGTTGAAACGAAAAGGAAAAAGCGGAGTTTTCAATAGAATATGGGATGTGGAATATGGCATATTAATTGAAAAAGAATCCATCGTTCATTTAGATTTCAGGAACGTGGTTCTATTTGGAATGTTTCAGTAGTTGAGATTTTTTTGCTGACCATAGATTTTTGCAAAACATTCAGTTTTATTTACCTACGGTACTTTTACAGCGGCGGTCACAAAACCAGTATAAACAGGCCTTGCGTTCTATTGAAACGCGGCACTACACAAAGGCAGCTCACGGTCTTACTTTTACTACTAAACTAACCTTTATGCTTGATTTTGTGTTTGTACCAATTTGTAGCCCAGCTCGTACCTAAGGTTGATTCAGATTCTGGTATAGAATCATAAACACGGCCTTAGTACTAAGGCCGTGTTTACCTGGTACCTTACTAGGTATCATTTATTTTTGGTACAGAAGCACTCCCGGTAGTAATCATTCTAAAAATAAGGCTTTTGAACCGCGGAGCCGCAGCTGATATAAAATTCAATTGTGAAAAGAGGTTAAGTGAAGTTTTCTGTTGTACACCGTAATCTTTAAATCCATTATCCCGATGCCAGAAGTATAAAAGGTTCTAATACATTTTGTATCGGTACCGCTCAGTATAAGGGCACAATACGTTCCCTCATACATACAATATTTAAGAAATAAGAAAAAGTGTTGGGTCTAACAAAGCCACAAAAAGCGAGATACCTAAATTATCCCATTGGCTGACGAGAAACGATTCTTGATTTCAAATGAATCATTGTAAAGCGCGGTTATTAGCAGAAATACGACAAATGACCCTTGATTGTTCGTGCATTTTATGATTGATGATTTATCGTTCAGCGTTTCATAATTCGTTGCTGAATTAAAAATAATGATAACGCTTTTCAAACGATTGCATTAACCGAAGAGATTAAGGTAAAGGTATATTTAGAATGACCCCTTTCACTTAGTTCTGGTGTTATGCACATTATTTGATAACATTAAATCTTTAAAGGTCATGTTAATTTATCCTAGCTTTATAGGCATATCAGATTTATGAAAGCCAGTCGTAGGTATGACCTATTCTTGTTCACCATCACTATCAAGGTCATCACTGAAGTAATTACTGTCATATTAAATTATGACCACAGATTGACCGCCATTTGATTAGGTGTATTTTCCAGAAAATACCCTTGAAATCTGCCTAGCAACTGAAGTTTCAATATTAGACCTCGTACTTGTAAATACCCGAAAATCAAATCTGTTGGAGTCGAAGATTATATTTACAGAAATTCAATTAGGTACTCGCTGCCTGGTGCGAAGATTGGCACCAATGTATAAACGCAATTATAATCAGTAAGAGCCTATTGAGTACAATTTCTGAAAACATAAGTCGGGAAATCTCGGGAGTCTGCCTTCGTCAGGAAAGGCGTATCCGCCCATTGATTGGTTATGTGACCACAATATTAATCGAAAACAGCCCTTGATGTTTATTATTGCAATTATTTATGTAACCCACATTTATGTATACTTCTGGGGATGGCCATTGATAAAAAAAGATTAAATAACCTCACATTCTGCTCACTCCTGATTACTGAGATATAAATATGCTTGCACTTACCGCAACGTGCAATGGAAGATGACTTCTTCCTTGGAATAAGTACCTTCTTAGTACGTGTTAAAAGCGTTTAATCCTTCAAAATAGAAGGAATTTTCAAACATCTTTAATTATCTTATTTTTATGTATCGAAAATGAATTGAAACTAAAGGTAAATACGAGTAATTTTGCCGTATTAGGACCCTTGAAAGTATCTTGTAGTATCTTGTGTAATTAAAATTGTATACATTGGTGTTACCTATTTAATGCAAAATCAAATTTAAGATTGGCAGATTTGGGTTATACCCTGTCTTAAATAGTTTGAGTAACTCTAACCTAAAAGCAGAAAGTTATACTTACATAAGTTATGAACACCGAATAAATACCGACTTTCTATAGAAAGCCAGTAAAATCTTTGAGAACACGAACAATCAAAATACCTAACTTAGAACTGCAATTACTTATTCAGTACGGTTCAAGTCTTGTGTAGTCTGATTTCTATTGTTTCTGCATTGAATAAAAGAGCGAATCACTGCAGCAGTGGGTTCAAAAATTTTCCAACAATAGGAAGTGAATTACGTAGAAACTACACTACGTACCTATATACAAAACTTTGCATTTTTGATATAATTGTCTTTTGTCTGTGTGTGAGTTCCCTTATTCTCATGGCTAGCGCCACCTAGCGTTGAATAAAATATGGGCTAACTTTTGGTACCATGTTCGCAGTATTTGAATATTTCTGTTTATAGTGCCTATTCATAGCTAGTTCTTTATTGCAGCATATGTTTACAATAGTCTTGGAACCGGCGTGTGTTTGCGAACATCGGTGTTTTGTTTATAGTGTAGTGTTGGCGTAGTATTAAAAACTATCTGGCTGTATTCCTACTTCGATTCCTTTATTTGTGGGTGAATTGGTGGTATTTTGTTACTGCCAATCTGTAATTTGGTCATACTATGTTAATTATCCGTTTCAGCCTGGGGTTTATTAAATAAAACTCATAGATGACAACGGGTGACAAGCGACCAACTGGCATTCCAACAATCTGGCATTCCGACAATCTGGCAATCCGACAATCTGGCATTCCGACATCTGGCATTCCGACAATTTTGTAAGTTCCTTTCATATATTTTATGTTTTTTTTTATAAAACAGCATCTATCGCAAAAATTTGAAAATGATGTATTATTTTGTCAAATATTGCTATTTTTAAACAGATCCCTGATGTTATAATCATTTTTAAAGTAATTAAGTTAATATAGTTCGTAGGATGTGAAAATAATGATATTGATTAATTACATACTTATTAACAATCATAAACACCTCTTCATAACATTCGCACGCCATGTATTGGTCAAACGTTTATTTTGTTCTATATTATCCTCTATACTCGTTTTTATTCTTGTATGTGTACACAAACACATTTTCAACGGGCTGTTAATAATTACTTATCTTATCTTATCTTATCTTATTTTGTAGCACCCCACCAGTGTATTGTTAGGTCTCCGTTAGCATATTTCAAGCGTTACCCTAAGGAACCACTGACATGATATTGACATAATAATATATAGGTACTAGTATGTAGGTACCACTTATGTATGTTTCGGTATTAATTAGTTCAGTGTGAAGGGACACGCGGCCTAGTAGCAGCTATTCCCAAGGTGCGTAGCGTTACTTTACAAGGACACTTTTCGTACCTAAGCCTAATTGAGTCACGTTCCCCGTGAATTTGACAAATTAAATATTAACCTACTTAAAAATAAGTTACAACTACAACCGGCAATTGAGAAGATAAAAAATATTTTAATCCATCTATATACAAAGTGAAGATATTAGGTTTCCGATGAATAAATTTAGCCATCCAGAGGAAATTAAACAA
Organism: Phlogophora meticulosa; assembly: GCA_905147745.2. Classification (NCBI taxonomy): domain Eukaryota; kingdom Metazoa; phylum Arthropoda; class Insecta; order Lepidoptera; family Noctuidae; genus Phlogophora; species Phlogophora meticulosa. The sequence goes on along the minus strand of LR990520.1, from coordinate 11,060,191 downwards.
ACATAATTTATTAATACTCTGTTCCTGTCTTACGATGTCTCTTTTCACTCATTATCCCAGATCTCAGAACAACAAGTTGGCGGTTTTATCTACAACTGTCAAGAAACAAAGTTTTAGCACGAACTTAAAGAGTTATCTCAAAAATTACTTTTCAAAAATTTACACCTTAAAGTTACACCGGAAAGTTTGAAGGAATAAAGATGGCGACCGTATTTCTGGACAGTTTGGGACGGCCCCTGGAGACGCGGTAAGTAAATTTTATTGGGACAAGTACATATAGATAGTGTAGGCAACTCTCACAACAACGTTTGTTCATATTCTTACTCATAAATAGATAAAGAAGGCCCCAGTACAGACCCCAGTTGAGACACGTGTTGAAACCTTTTTTGGCAGCCTGAATTAAGGACACCTAATGATTAGACGGCCTCCTTAGAGGGTTACGGAAAAAACTCTCTTGATCTTAATGGAAGTCCGTTTTAGGGCAAGTCTTACAGTACTTTATCGCTAGCATGAATATTTTATAAGGAGATTATTCGGGCTCTGTACTAAAACGTTTTGGTGAAGGAAACGGTGTAAAAAGACATCGATTGTTTTGAAACCTATTGTTTTAACAACTGGTCATAAATTATTCTGCAGCAAAAAGCCCATCCGAAGATAAAGAAAATGGACATTGGAATAGACAATACAATATCAATAAAGTTCATTTTACTACATCAGTCCCGCTGGGATTTATTTTATCTTTGCGGCTAACGAGTAACTTCCCTCAACAGTCGCCCACTGCATCGGCCGAGGGAATCGAGCATTCCTTTTATTTGCCTGTAATGTCAGAGTTAAGTGCCTTTGGATTTGATTCCTTGAGAATAATTGGATTGTCTCGTTTCAATTAAAGAAGGACTTGTTTGAAGGCAGTCGTCTCCGATAGACGTCAGTGCACAATTCTTCACTGATGAATAAATTATGAGTTGATTTACTGCCGCCATTTGTGATTCACAAAGGCTTGGCACGTTGTTTCAAAGGTATTCCATAAATATTTCTTACAGGAAGCTTGAACCATGTGAGTCTGCTATTTTTTTACTTTATTTCATGTTTTCCACCTGCGTATTTTATTAGATTAATTACACCTACCCCTACCACTAGAAAGGCACTGACTTAAATGGTGATGTACTTCAGAAAGACAAGGTACTAGTGCTCGCAACCGGCGTCCGTGTATGACCAGATGTATGAACGTTAAAGAAGCAAAAGGAGGTCGTGTTCTCTAGTTTCAACCTTTCTCCATGTAAAAAAGGCCTGAGCTTATGTATATACATTGGTTTTTTCACTGACACATGTATTTCTTTTCAAAAAATTAAAATTGCTTTAAAAGTACCCGTATTTTGTACACTTTTCCTAAGCGTCGTGTTTTTATTTTTATCTTTGTTTATAAAGGATCGCCGTTAAACGCAATTTGAACAAAACGTTCTCCTTTTTCTGTTACGTTTGGGTAACAAAACGAATTTTATATTTATTCAATTTTAAGGGTGATGGAAACAGCTTTTGTGTTGAGAATGCGATGCATATATAATATTTTTTGAAGAAAATACCAATTTCTGAACTTTTTATAGGTAACACGCTATATTTTATGAGCACCTAATGTAGCATGCTCATACAAAATGGCGTCTAATATTAATAATTCGGTTTAAAATAAACTAGCAATGTCCCGCAGTTTCAAAATGCAAAAATATTTTATCAAATCTGACTGCTGCTTCCATTGATTGCCATTTTCAAACAAACAAACTCTTCAGCGTTATTTTATTGAGTGGTAGAGGGTACTAGTGGTTATAGGGAACTGAATAAAAGTATGTTTTGCAAAATCTACGGTTCTAAAAATATCCGTGTTTTTCTATTGAAATTGCGTCAATATCACAGGAAGATTTGCCTGTTATTCAATATATAAGCTAAGTGTATGAAATAAGACGCAGGTATCGAATATGTAACTAGTGAAGGAAACTATCGCGAGATGAGAACGCAGATGCGCTGACACGGCACCGACGGATAAACTGATTACTTGAACTCATTGGAGCGAAATGTCTGTATGCTTGTTACCTTTGCTATGATATTTATATCTTTTATTGAAGATCACATTGATATTTTATTATTTTCCCCACAGTTACCTAGAAATGTGATATTAAAAGCGACTTTTCCTTCCCAACGTGACATTTTAAAACAAAACAATACCGAGAAAATAAGAGAACGAGAGTATTAAATGTAATTCACGAACTTTATTACTTTCGTTTCGAAGTTTTTCTATCTTACTGTCAATAACTGTTTGAAGAGAATGGAAAGAGATACTGAGGCACTGAAAAATATAAATATTAAACTTTCCATAGAAACAATCATATAAATGTTCCTTGTACCCATATTACCGACAGTCATGCAAAATATTACGTCGAGACAGCAAACGATAATACAAAAAGGTTGACGCAGGTACGGATATCAAACTGTTCTTTGTTTGCTAAAGGTTTTAGCTTTTATTTATCTGTCTGTCACGGTGAGGATTTTCAAACGTCGATTCTTCAATGATGGAAGTGGGAAATAATGTATGCGTATGTTATGATGCAAAGAGCGAAGGGGGATAAAGAACCTATCGAAAACAAGACAGGTATTGCTTGTTTAGAACAGAAGGATCATGTAAGGATTGAAACTCTTACGAGGTGCAAATACGTAAAGCTTCGAAGAAACTGGTGGATTTATTGTACAAATAATGGTTACAGTGGTTAACAGAATCTCTGCGATCGAAAAATAATCTATGATTGAATATGTCAGATCGATCACTCTTGCAGACCATTGGGATACAAAGGCTCACTCCAAACGAATTGATTACCTTTGGGTAGCTTATTGACTAATGTACCTGAATGTAATGTTCCTAATAAGAGTGTGTGAGCGGCCTTTTGTGAGAGCCAAAAGGCATTGTGTATTATGTCCTAGATACTGAAGTCAGTAACTGATTAGTTTGATAAGTTACTGCCGGCGTAGATTCATGAGGGTGCAGTTTGAAGTTATGAACATCCTTCAACTAGTTGAAGCTGAAACTTTCAGACTTGCTAACTCTATTTCTTTCTTATATTTTGCTGGTCAAGTATAGGCCAACAGTATCTTTAAGTGGTCGTTACAATAGGCACTTTAATGGATGACCTGCATATATTTGGGTAACGGAAGTTAGGTCCTTAAATCAAAGCCTAAGTCTAGCCTTAAGTGGGCCAAGTCACTATATGAAAACCTATCAAAGAAAGTAGAAGAAAAAGTTCTATAAAGTTTCAGCTTACAAAAGGGAAACGGCAAAAGATCTAATCTTTCCACGGAATTTAGGTATCACATTATCAAGATGGCAACATTTTTCTTTACTTGTATCGTGTATTTACGAGCTTGGGTCAGGTACCTGAGTGACGTCACTGGTAGAGTTATGGCGGACCTCTGGGTAAATATGGCTTTCATTTATCTAGGCCTTCATTTAATTAAACACTAATGTTATTAACCCTTGGGGGTACGAAGACTGTGAAAGGACTTTGTGGACATTGGATGTTAGAATTTAATATGATTTTTATTGAGGTTGTTATTAGCAGGACCTTTGTAAATAAAGAAGGACCACTGGCTCTAAGTTTACCTTTTAGTTTTTTTCTTGATACGCAAATGCTGTTTGCCGTTTTGATTTCGCTTAAATATTTTCTTGTAAACAAAGGCGAAGTGTGCCTTATTGTTTCAAACAGATGGTTATTTATGCTAACATATTGCTTATAGGTAATTAGATACAAATAATAGAATATAATCAAGGTGACATTTACTTCATTGGCTATCTTTAAAACTAACTATATTACAACATATTTACAAAAACAAAATAAAATACCGACCAGGACACTCAGGCGTCACATTGTAATTTATATAGAAGTTTGACTTTCGTAATATATCCTCTTTTAAAATTCGAACAAACGATCCGCAGCTTTATAGTATTTTTCAAATCCACCAGTTTGATTGAGCGCATGACAAACACTACATTCTTTGTTTGTGCCAAAGGCTTACGTACGATCGATATTACCTGACAATTTAATGTCCTCCCTCAATGCACACTGCGGTAATGCAGTCAGGGCAAGGACGGTTTGTAGGACACATGCAAAAATGACGTTGCACGATGTGTGCTAAATCAACATTAAGGCGATTGGCACACTGCACCGCATCATGGAGCGGGGTGCGTAGCGACGAACGACGAACCACTGCGCGTGAATGCGTTTTCTCCGTGTTGCACTACGCGCGTTTTCTATACAACCATAGATACTTGCAAACAACGTAAGAACACGCACTCCCGCGCTACACTGCGTGATGTGGTGCAGTGTGCCAATCGCCTCAGTACCTATACCAATTTCTTTTTGAAATAGGAAAAACTCTGTGTAGTTGGGTTTCCTGTTGAAAGAGTTCACGAATGCACGACTTTAGAGTCTCCAGGAGGCAATTCCCGTATAATGAAGAACGTTCGTATTCTAATCTTAGTCTCAATCTTAAAAAAAAAACGTCTAATCTACCTACATTTTTGACAAGTTCTTGACATTGATTGTCGCTGAGATGAGATTGCGACTAGATTAAAGTTTTTAATTACGAGGATTGGTTTTCTAAAAAAAGAATTAGTGAAATTTTTCACAACACTTTCCATTATTGAATTTGCACATATCATGCAAAGTTGGTATGTGAAATAAATGTATTGTATGTAAAATTTTGGTATCTTGATAAGAATAACTGTAAGATTCATACCTACTCAATATACGTGAACTATTACCCGTGAATAACCAAAGCTCAGTATGTACTGTATTGATGGCTATCGTAAACCATCAAAGGGATGTCACTCTTGGTTTAAACATTCCTAGTACATGATGAAAGCAGCACTATGTTTGATGTAGCCAGTGTGAACTCTGCCTTAATATGCCATTAACGACCAAATCTTCGAAATGAAATTCTGATTTTGAATTTGACGAACTTATGTCGAAATTAATTATTATTATCGCGACGCCTTCCATTTGAAAATCGAATCGACGTAGACGAGAGAATTTCAAGTAGCATTTTAAAATAATATATGTATAATAATATTATATTTAAAAGTAATCATGATCTGTTTTTTTTTCTTAATAGGTATTTCGCTTGAGGAACCTGTTATGACATATTAAGGAGTTTGTATTAATAAATAAATCGGGTTTTAGTGTTTGTATTTCGTGAAGTTTAGTTACAAAGCAGCTAATCGGATCTCGTCACTTCGGTTATCATTTAGAGCGTAGATTTAGATTTGTGTGGTGTTTTTGCGGTACAGTAAAGGTCAACCAATTTTGCAAACTGAGTCGGATAAGGTTAGTCAGTTTATACTAGGATAATCTAGTTTCCTCTGAATGGAAGCTTTTTGGATTGCAAAAAATGCTCAAATTGAAAGAGATGGTCTGATGGGTCTGAATACGTTGCCATCGTAATTTGTCAACTGCACAGATTGTTTTTGCCAAATCCTGTGTCGGTTTCATATGGATTACTAAATATAAAGATTTATCTACCTAATCCAAACAGTATACAAAGTCATTATTATAAAAAAAATATTATGTTAGAAAAATTAATAAATTCTATAAAATTTAGAAAGGTCAAACAACATATATTTTTATTAAGTATATAAAACAATGCATTTTATTGTATAGTTAGACGGGCCGATATCCGCAGCTCCACGAGTCTGCGCGTATTTTGCGTGAAAAAATAACAATGCAAACGAAAATCTATATTATTTTCACTTATCCCATACAATATCAAATGAATATCGGAATATTCATAAGGTAGTGAAATCTTTTCCTATTTCTTAACTATATCTATGCTTACCTTTCCTTCCTGAGGTCACTGCTTCGCTTGCGGAAGTTGGCAACGAGGACCTGCAGCTCCGAGGAGTGGTGCTCGTACAGCTGGGACAGCTGCGTCGTGAAGTCAGCCACTGGAACAAAAGAAAACTTATTTTAAATCATCCATAGTTGTGATGTTCACTTACTATCCTAATTATTAACAGTAAACTCAAAATCTCAATTTGATCGAATTATTTTACTAGTGTTTGGAGACACCAAGATTATATACTTTATTATTTGTTTAATTTTCATTTTTGGTGTCTTTCAAATAAATGTGTATCCCAAATAAATTATTTTCTTTCTTTTCTTTAGGTCACAAGGTCGTAGTCAAAAGAGATCGTCACAATACTTAGAAACGTAGTCTGTAAAAAGACCCTGTAAAGATGGTTTATCTATAAAGGAGCTCGTGGCTAAATAAAAACAGCTGCACTGGTTGACCGAAGGTTAAGCTACGCTTGCCGAGGTCAGTCTGTGGATGGATGACCGTCCGTAACATATTGAGACTCCTCCGTGCCTCGGAAAGCACGTTCAGCCGTTGGTCCCGGTTGTCATTTATAGATCTTTGACAGTCGTTACGGGTAGTCAGAAAACCGAAAGTCTGACTAACAGTATTACCAAGGGATATCGTGTTGCCCACTAACTGAGTTGTGGAGGTCAGCTAGGCAGTCGCTCCATGTGAACATGGTATACAGCTGCATTCGGTTAGACTGGAAGCCGACCCCAACATAGTTGGGAAAAGGCCTAGGCAGATGATGAAAGATGGCTAATCAGAAACTTCCCACATGAACGCTGGAGGTAAAAACAATCCAACACATAAACTTAACCAAAACACAACAATATTTGTTCCGGAAACTTCTTGATCATGTTAATCTAAAACTTGTACTTCAAACATACTCTGAATACTCATGGTTTTACAACTCATTATAAGTTTAAAAAGCACGTGTATTGTTCGAGAAGGTTCAATACATTGGTTCATTACAGGAGAAACCAGGAGGTAAATTAAGCACTTTTACTTAACCTACCGTGGGAAGCTAAGTATAACTTTGTAAGTGAACTTTTCCTTGATGTTAAGCTACCCGTGCTATGTTCTACCGGTTGGTACTCGCGCTAAAGTTGTGTCTACGAAACACGCGGGCGCAAGATACGCAGAGGCATTCCGATCGTCTAGTTTTAGTTGTTTGATCTGAAAACTTTAATATACTCTGGTTCAAGTTTCTGAAAAGTCTTCTGAGGATTAAATTACTGGAGTATGTACGGATTTACCCACGTGCATTTTATCATATCTTTTCGCTTAGTTTTTAGTTAAATAGTACATTATAAATAAATAAATAATAATAAATAATGCTGGACAATCCACACAGCATCATCTAGTCCCGAGCTAAGCAGAGCTTGTGTTATGGGTACTAATTGACTGATATACTTAATACAATACATTATATATATAGATTTTTTTTATTATACATAGCAAATACCCAGAACACCCGGAACAAATCTTTGTAGATCGTACAAACATTTGTCCCAAGGCGGGAATCGAACCCGCATTCTCCTGCGTCGCAGGCGGACCTTCACCCGCTGCGCCACATACTCGTAGGTCGTCAACATTATATGTTAGGTTGGGCAGAGGTTCATTTATAGTAACACCCACATTTGGCCTGTTAAGTTAAAGTCCTATGTAATAGGGGGCGAACCTATTGCCATTTACCGGGCATAAATCCTGCCTCCGGATTGTTAATGAGAAAATTCTATTAGAAAAACTCAATAACACTTTGCCCGACCTGGGAATCGAACCCAGGAACTCACGCTCCACAATTGCGCTTGGGACCAACAAGGCAGAGGCAATAGTTAAATAATATCTAAGAAAATAGTAACATGAACAGTATGCTTAATCGATCTATTCGTTAACTAAAGTCCAAGACGAAAGTTGTTATTTTTTCTAGAAAGATACATAGTTGCATTAAATAAACCTATGTATTTCTTAACAAACGACATTTTCCCTTATCCAATAAGAATCTCTTGCTTGCGTAATTTTTATATCATAAAACGGTATTCTTGTAACGTGTAGCAACCGGTGAAAATCTACCCTTTTTAAGTAACATATAGGTATGATATAATGTAACCTAATTTGATTACTTTCAGTCCAGCGAGCGAGTAAATGCAGGTAGAATTTCGTTTGTTTTCGCTTCACTGACACTGTAAAATACTGAAAATCGTAACCAGAAATTACTTTGATCATATTTTCCAATTAAGTACTAAAACGTACTAGTATATACAAGTAGAATCCAATCATTCATTGCAAATACATTAGAAAACTTAATGATTTATTACCCCAGCGGGATTAGACTCGCGCGACATTCTTTCAAAGAAATATGATCGGCGCATTTCGCCGCTATGTAGTCGCAAACAGCTTTTCTATTAGCCCAGTTGGTAGGTACTTTGTAGTTGGTATCTGAGCTCCTATTAAACCGAACTTCACTTACACAGCTACTTTAGTAATTTACTTAACCGTAAAAGGGAGATAGCGTTAAACCGTCTCTGAAAGTTAATACATATTTTTGGAAAAAATGTTCGTCGAAAAATCATATTCAGCAAATTGAATATGAGGGAACATTTTGCGATGTTATGTTAAAAAGAACGTTTTCATGAATTATGTAAAAAATATGTTAAAACGTCAAGATGTTACAATGGTGAGATCAATATTCCAATGCAGTGAATCGAACCTTTTTTGTCAATTACGGTTTATTTTTGAGTTTAGCTGCCGCTGCTGAAGCGAACATTATAAATTACTCTTCCATAATTTTGTACCCACTAGTGCCATTTAATGAGGCATACATTAATATTATTATTTACTAACAATATCATTAAAATTTTCTTTTTTTAAGTTATTGTTTTGCAATATGCACTTCCTGTGTGGCAAATAAACCTGTTTTCTTTCTTCATTTTATATTACCTTTATTTTTAATATAACTTAAATATTCACTACTTTATTATATCTGCAAAATAACGTTCCTGTGAACGTCATCATAAGGAAAATAAATATTACCCGTGGTCCCCATTACATTTTCATGACTGTGAGAAAACTTAAACTCCAGTTAGGCCGGCATAAAAATAAAGTTAAAAGTTAGCCCAACTTTTGAGACGCCCGGCCCTGACCAACCAAAGTCTTTCGATTCTGAATATTCTTCGAAAGCAAGAGCGGACCCACAAACTTTTTAAATATAAAATCATGCATGGAAACAGGGAAAGTTTTTAGAGGAGATTCGTAAATAAATCAATCCTATGTTTCATGATTTATGTACCTATATATTATAACGGGTATGTTTTTTTTAATATTCTACACTAGCCCATTGTTGGTAATATGCTGAACACATTGCTTCAGTCTAGGATAATCTAGTGCTAGTGTGCCGGGATCATTATTTACATGACTATACATCACATCATTTTGTGCCTAGTAATTATCCTAATGATGTTTAAGTTACGAAGGATATCAATCTACTGATTACTGCGTATAATGATCACATACACCAAATTATCTTAATGAATACATCAATTTACCGGATACACATTACAACATTGGAAATACTGATGATCATTTGATAGGCAGCCAGTGCTTCAAGGACTATGAAACGTGAAAAAAAATCAGCTGTTGAAAGAAACATCGGTTCTTAATCATGATTACATTCATCCCCTAAAATATTAGATTACACATAAGTACGTGAACAGAACGTAAACTGATATTTTTGGTTATGTTGTTGAAAAAGGTTATGTGCGTTGTAATTAAAGCCCGATATATGGATGTGGACGAAGTAAAACGAGTAGCCTCGGAAGTTACACAGCGCGTAGCCTTTTGAATTTTCTGTTCGATCATACATGGACTCGAGTTTACCCATCTCTGCAAGTTACAGCATGCCAACTACAGAAATAACCCAGTTTGATATAATTTGATATAAAATGTACGTAATGATTAGTTTTCATTGAAACGTAGCTCGGTTTTGAGAAGTTGTATATTCCGAAACTATTGCAAACGTATTTTAGTTTCGACGGAGAGAGCTTAATTGCAGTTACAGAAAATGAACTTGTTTGCAGCAAATATAACTTCGAGAGCTATATTGATGTTATAATGGATTCCTAATAAACTAATAGTTATTTAATAAAAGAATACGGATTTTTTTAATAATAATACATTTTCAATGGAAAGCAAAAATATAAGATATTTTGCTTTTCTCGGACTAGGTTGACAGATCCTCCATAAAGCACAGCACAAAGGCTGCTATAAATATACCGGTGTTCTCGATCCCGCCATAAAACAAGTCACTAAAATTCTTCTCTCTCTCTTTGGAACAATTCGATTTCCGTCAGCTATCCTATAGTGACTTTTAAAACAATTCACAAAGGGATCCCGAGTAAATCGACAATACCTTCTGTATAAAGTAACCCACGAAACAGATGGCAGGCAAAGCTTGAATAATAGAGTTCATAAGTCGGAGCAGACTGTTAGGGCATTATCACAGCCGCGAGTGAGAAGCGTGTCTGTAGCGATGCGTGAGATCAACGCAGTCAAAGCGTGTACGCAGCGTGATCGTCGCGTGTACGTAACGGGAACGAAGGTATGATTTTATAAAACAACCGGAAAATACCTAGAAAGTGTACCTACGGTGGGAGAGGCAAACCTCACGCCCCAGCCACCGCAGGAGACGTCCTGGACGTCGGGCTTCGCAGGCAGACTCCCGGCAACTGAAGGTGCGGACCTGCGGGCGACGAGCACTGGCAGCTCGCCGTCCAATCAGAGACCACGCCTAAGTCAACGGCGCGTCTCCGCGTCGTGTTTCACGCGCGTTAAGAAGACGTTTCAGCAGAATTGGCGGGGCCCTAAATGGGGGATGAAGCCTGCCGGGGTTGGGGATGTTTGAAACACTTACTCTGACCCCAGAGCGTGAAGGGAAAGGACGGAACGTCAGTAAAAGTCTGACACGCCCTCCTATTCGACCCAGATGGGAAGAAGTCATTGGATGATTTCCCATTCATAGAAAAGTGTACCTACGGTGAATTATTTTCTCGCTGAAAGCACGCTCTCAAAGCGCCAGTGTGATAACGGTCTAAGGTCAATCACTCCGCTTGTTTAGACAATCTGGACGTAAAATTAATCTGACGCCGCGAGACTATCTAATAAGGTAATACATTATGCCGTTAAGGGTTAACCTGACAGTAGATGGGGTGAGTCAGTTGATTGCATTTTTTTTAATCAACAGCTTTCTCTGTTTATCTTTAAATTGTTTATTTTGTTTGAGATAAAAAAAACAAAAACGTTTCCCCACTTTAGGAATTTCTCCTGTATCGTGGGTGCGTTTACAAACATTAAAACTCACATACACAGCCAAACCCGAACTACCTATAGGCTATACAAATATTGGTTCCGTGCCGGAACCAAACCCACGACATGCAGCGCAGCAGCCAATCGCTCAGCCACTGCGCCAATAAATAAATAAATAAATAAATAATTCAATCAAAAATTCTGAGAGCTAAGACAACACTGTCTATTTTTTATCATCTGTTGCATGTTTGATCATAGTACAACGCCTAAAAGTGTGATTAGGAAATAAAAGTGTTTTCTGTTAGCTTTCTACTGAGTAGCTTAACAATATAATATAGGGGATTACAAAGGTCTACGAAAGTCGCGTATCTCCTAGAACCTTATATTATTTTTTATATTAATAGACATTTTAATCTACTTCACTATGCTTTATTCCATATAACTTACCGTCTCAGTATATGATACCGTCTCTTACAACTAACAACGAAACAACAACAACACCAATTTCAAAGTGTAGTTTCCAAAGGAGTCTATTTCATCGTTTTAAAGCGTTTACGGGTTAAATTGCCGATAGAATTTGGTTGTAGGTAACTCGATCAGTTTACAAACTACGAACTGTACTTTGTATGAAAATGTAACCGGAATCTACCAACAATTTTACAAAATAGATATGCTCATACATCCGGCAGTGAAATCTAAAATGGAAATAATTATGAGGGATCAGCAAAAATATACTAAAACGGTATTTTAATGATACCCTTATCAAATTCTAAAATAACAATTAATTAATTTGGAAATGTTTGATTTGTTTATCATTATATTGGGGTTGGAGAATAATTACGGAAATCCTCGGGAAATACCTCAGAACTTGAGCAATATTATACCCTGGTTATTATTATATTTCATAGATAGTAATTATGATGATTATAGATATTATCGGGTTGAGTTTGTAAAAGTTGTGTAAAGTCACGATATTTTTGGCTATGTAGGTACCTACATAATATGATAGTGGTCAAATTATACCTAGTTATTATTTTATTTCATAGATAGTAATTATGATGATTATAGACATTTTCGGCTTTGATTTTGTAAAAGTTGTATGAAGTCACGATATTTTTAGCTATGTATGTACCTACATACTCGTATGATGGTGGTAAGTATATGCTATATTTGGTTTAAAGGTATTATTTCTTTAAAAAAGGAACATTATAGTTCGGTTACATAATGAGAAAAGTACAATACAATTTCATAAAGTAAGTTACAATCTCTGTGACCAAAATAAAAAACGAAAACATTATTTTGTAATTGTTGTTAGCTTTGTTTTCGGCGTGTTTTTATACGGCTTTCTTGAAAGTATACATGCTTTTGCTGCTGTTAGTTACATCATCAGGTATTTCATGTTAGCATATAGAAGATAGTGGCTGTGGGTTCAAACCTGGGCAAGTACCAATGTGTTTTTCAATTCATATGTACTTTCTAAGTTTATCTTGGAGATCACTGACATTGGTGGAGGAAAACATCGTGAGGAAACCTGGACTTATATATAATTAATATAAGTCTGAAATCGCCATCCCGTCTTGAGCAAGCGTGGTGATTAATGCTCATGCCTTCTCTGTATGAGAAGAGGTCTTTGCCCTGCAGTGGGACAGTAATAGGCTGGTACTATACTATACTATATAGAAGTTTACCCTACTAGATTTTGTTCTACTATTTCTTAATTCTATTTTGTCGCAACGTCTTGCCTTGTTTGTGTAAGTTTTCTTTTTAAAGTTTAGTTGCGAGTGTGTACATTGTGTTATAATTTTATGTATTAGAGTGCATGTTTTAAGTATGTTTAGCTGGTTAAATTGTAATATATTATCTCCTAATTCAAAGGTGTCTTTGAACTTTCACAGTCTAAAAGCATAACTTTTAACTACATTAGCAGATGCTACAGAGGATCAAAGTTTTAATATTTCGGCGATGTTTTCAGCTTTCAGTGCGTAATTAAGATAAATTGTCTCAATTATGATAGGCTGTTAAAATGTCGGTCCACCTAGATAGCCGACCTCCTATTAAATAAACCGACACTCCAGTTTAGTTTCAGATACATTCAAGTTAATAGTTATGAAGTTTGATAATTGTTTAGATCCTATTAGGCGGCCTGACTAGTGTTGGTGACCATAGAGACCTTTTTTGCAATAAGGGGTGACTTACGTAGGCATGCGACATATATTTTATGTAATAGAGTTGCGGCGGGCTGAAGTCACTATCACTTAAGTCATTGGTAGAGTAGTCGACATCGGTTTTGCTTGCTATAATAAGAAATAGAGTAGACTAGTGTCAGTTATAAGTATGGCCTTTATGTCACAGTAATAAGGGCGGGTTTTTTTCATTATATTCTGTCTACAATGTTGTTCGTTTTTAGACAGATGGAACTAGTGATTGCTGCAATGTTACATTTCGAATATAGATTCATTATGGTCTTACTGCTGCATATAGGTACTGATTTGCATTAGACCGTAAATACTCGTACTGTATGTTGTGGCAGTCGTTTTGTGCATTGTTACTTCGTCTATTTGTTATTTAGTTAAGTTCATGTATGGGTGGTTTAAAGTGAAAATTAACCTGAAGGTGTATGACGACCGATATGGCGCGGCGGGCGAAGGTCCGCCTGCGCCGCAGGAGGTTGCGGGTTCGATTCCCGCCTTGGGACAAATTTTTGTACGATCTACAAAGATTTGTTCTGCGTGTTCTGGGTATTTGCTATGTATAATAAAAATATCTATCTATATAATGTATTGTATTAAGTATATCAGTCATCTAGTACCCACAACACAAACTCTGCTTAGTTTGGGGCTAGGTGATGCTGAGTGAATTGTCCAGCATTATTTATTTATTTATTTTATATTCCTTAATTATGCATACTAATGGGACCAGAATAATTATTTTGAAAAAGAACACAGTAGTACTACTTAGCAACAGTGCCTAATAAATAAGATGGTTCTGAGTACTTCGAAGACCATATTAATTTAACAGCTAATCAACTGGTATTTTCACCTTATACCTCAAGCTTGCTCAAATAATTTGAAATGTCTCTCTCTTGATATTTACACAAATAGCTCACTGATCCTGAATAACAAGATTGTTCGTCATTCAATTTGGGAGATAAGTTTAATTCTGATAACTCCGGCTAAACTTACTTGGTCAATACTTCGTTATTCAGATATCTGTCACAAAAAAATTGGGGTCCCGAAGTAAGAAATCGTCGCGTCAAAACTGACCCTTCGCATATTGTCCCGAAAATTTGTTACGAGAGCAAAAAGTTCTCGGTGCTATGGATGAAAATTGGAAACTACGTTGACCGATATGTCTATTGGATTCTATGAATTCGAATGGAACCAAAGATATGAGAAAATGTGTCACGGGAATAATCCCGTGGCTTTAATAATAAAGCCAGGCTTTTGTTTCAGGGACATATGAGTCAGAATGAAAATGGAGAAATAATGGAATGCATTCACCGGTTTTTTTTCTGAGAATACATACAGGAATTTAATCCAACAAAGGCAATATAGGACATGTAGAACTATTCAGTATTGGTTCCATTTGCATTCGTTGTATTGATTTAAATAAAACTATAATCATTCGATTACAGTTTTTTACCTGATAATTATATTTAAGCCTTTACTTATGTCACATTTCACCCTTTCCTTTGACATGATGTAACCAAATTTAGCCACGGCTTGCCCGGATGATAAAACAAATATGACTTTTCATCAATCTTATAAAATCCTCACGGAAATTGAATTGCTGATGGCATTTTTTGCTCACTGAACATTTGAATATCTTTATTTTAATTGCTTTGTTAAAAAGCGAATTTTTGATGGGAAAAAACAATACATTTTGAAACAAGTGAGCAAAGGTTTTCGGCTCTCAAATACGCCCTCGCATGCATAGTAATGTATGTAGTCACACTTTTATTACCCTGTTTTAAGTCTAAAACAGGGTAATAAAAGTGAGTATTCAAGTGTGTTGAAGAAATATTGATGTAGAAAATAATAATGTACAATGTAGAATGAAAGACAATATCACCTCTTATTTACAAAGGGGTAAAACTAGAGCCGTCAACTGCAGTTATGTGGTTTGTTTGATGCAACTTTTTATAAAGACATGACAAGAACTTTTTTTATTTTTATTGAACATAATTTTATTTAACATACTGACGTAGAAATGTAAGTTAATTTTCTATAAAAAAAAGCCGACAAGGACACTCAGGCGTCAAAGTATAGTCAGCCACCATAGGTACTATGATGGATGACACATCGTTTCGGCTCGCTACTTGTCTTCGCTTGGGTGCCCCTTGTGTTGCTCCGCATCGGTGTCATTGTGGTGAAGCGGTCGACAGCTTCGGGCGCCATGGCCTGTCCTGTTACAGCAGCGCAGGACGCATAGCACGGCACGCCAGCATCAATGATATTATTCGTCGAGCTCTTGGTACCGCCGGCGTACCAGCGGTATTAGAACCTAGTCTTGGTACGAGACGATGGTAAGAGACCAGACGGCATGAATTTGTTGCCTTGGAAGATGGGTAGGCCTTTGGTGTGGGACGCAACCTGCGTCGATACCCTTGCGCCATCGCAGGTTTCAAGCACGGCAGGCTGTGCTGGCGCAAATACTGTAACCTTATTGGTAACTGCAGTTTTGAGCCGTTTGGGGTTGAAACGCTCGGGTCATGGCGTCCGAGTGCACGTCATCTTTATAAAGAAATTTCTCGACGTCTGATCGACACTTCGCGTGACCAGAGGGCTGGCTCATTCTTTGCCCAAAGAATTAGTATTGCCATCCAACGTGGCAATGCTGCCAGTCTTTTGGGCACGTTTCCAGATGATAGCGATGCGGAAGAATACTTTGACGCCTGAGTGTCCTTGTCGGCTTTTTTTTTATATTTTTTTTGTTTTTGTAAATATGTATATAGTCAGTTTTATAGTATAATTGTATAAATGTGAATATCTAATTTATGAAATAAATTAATTGAAAAATTTCTATTGTTTACAAGGCTAGATTTAAATGTCAGTAAAGCATCATCGTGGGAAGGTACAGTCAATAAAAAGCTTATCGTCAATTCAAGTTTATTAGAATGTGCAGAAAAACAGTACGCAACACAGTCACAGTCAATTAATTAATAATAAAAGTTGGAAATAGATAGTGCCGTGGTATTCTTTGAATCTAGTATGGGACTTCGTAGCCCGTACACGCTGCGTGTACGCGACGCTAACGCCGCGCTTACTCGTGTGATACGCTATCAAAACATCTGTTAATCCGACGACAAATAACACCGAATCTCTTAACTAAAAATTTTATTTTTAAAATTACATTTACTTCTTTTTTTTAATAAAACATTTCGACTACCACAATGCATTTTTTTTCAGTATAAAGCATGTCACAAAAATGTAACTGTTTTGTGATTACGATTATTTAACATAATATTAGGATCCCGACAAAGTGATAAACAGCCGGAAAATGGAACAGCTAAATCCTTAGTATTTTAAACATGTTTACATTTCGGGCCATTTTTCTTTTCAAGTGTTCATTAAGGGTCTTTTGTCTAAATGAATATTCATTGTACTCTTTGTGAATTAATTTTATAATAACTCTTTTAAGTTGACAGATTTTGCTCAACGTGCACAGTACCTATGCAGTAAAGGATTACTACGCAAGAGTCACATTACAAACAAAAAAAACCCAAGATTGGTTCAGTTACTATTTTTTATATCTTTATAGAGATCTCGTAGTACCTTTTTTTACCTTTTTGAATCTACATGCCAAATAAACAAATACCCATGATACCGATATATCCTACCACTTCCTGGTTGTGGGCCGATCGGATTTACCTACAGTTTGATATTATTAGAAAGTACAAATCCTCTACATGGACAATGTGGAACAAGAAAATGTGATCGCACTCTAACCATCTAAATAATACACGCGGAGTTAAGATATGCCAATTCAAATCCTCAAAGAATGCATGGGTAATCTGAAGGTAATAACTATTTGTAACTTTTCTCGGCGTTTATCAATAACGGTGTAAGGAAACAGTTACTAGTATAACAGCTGTGGTAGGTACTTTCAAACAACAGAAAGACAGAAAAACTAATAATAACAAACATCATCTACAAACTATTTCTGTTGCTAATATTAGCGCTAACGTAGAACTTCTCTCTTTGGGAAACTTATTTACCGACTTTGTCTGCGCCGAGTTTCGGACGAATAGACTTAGCAGGGATGTGCTAGCAGCTGGTACATTACATCCTTCACGCGTGTTTGCATTTGTATGAGAAAAACGTCGTGCATATAAAACCCTTATTTTACATTGTTTTCTATTCGTAAGTTCTAAATGTGCTTTGAAACATCTTTATTTTTAAAGAGCCATGAGTAACATAGGTGAAGCAAAACGTTGTATACTTGCTCGAAAAGGTTTTATGCAAACTTCCACCTTTTGAAAAAAAGATAGTATATTATTTCGACGATCGAAAGCAAGGAACCTCCGAAACAAAGGCCAAAACAGTTCCCTATTGCCACGACTAAATCCAGCGTAGTGCGTGCGACCTGCCGTGTCACTCTCTGGTATGGTCTGTTGTTCAGAATAAACTTGGCAGGCTTAACTTTTAACTCCTTTTCAGGGTCCAGCACTTTCTTCGACACCACGTTGTAATCCGGCTCTGTACACGATGGCAGACATTCGCAATTTAAGCCCGTCTCGTTCGCTCCCGGAACTTGCAGCTTTCTTAGTGTTTGGTAGTATTTCGTTAAACACTTTAATCCCTCCAAACCGCAATATCTATCTTTATATTGGACCGGAGATAAGTGATGTGTACAGTTACAGAGCTGCAGTTGAGCCTCGATGCGACATTGAATAATACAAACAGAGTAGCTGTATTGTCGGAAAGCAATGTAGCTCTCTGGGACCTCGTCAGGGAATCTACATTGACGTACCTCGGGAGCGATTAAAGATACTTCCGGCTCGTTCACCACATCCATAATTGAAAACCTCACTGTGGCTTCTGCTCCGTATAGTGTCTTTATTCTGCGATCATATTCCATATTCCAAAAGGGTATGTCTTCGGGCGAATGAATGAATGACTCGTAATCTTGTGAAAGAGTTATTTCCAAAACGCCCGCCTCTGGGTTTTTTGAGAGTGCAGACGTGGAAAAAAAATTGTGATTTCCACCAACGTGTTTGTTGTTAATAGTATAACATTTGCCGTACTCTGTTTGCAGAGGTTTGAAGTATTTACAACAGTTAATCTCTTGGCCGTTCCACTTACATGAAATAAATAGGTATTTGCAGGAGGTACGGAATTTCGATACAATATTAGAATAATCACGTGAGCACAAGGTTGTATTTTGGCACGTTGACGTGCAACTGTAGCATGTTCCACTGAAGAATATAATTTCGGCGAGGAAACGATCATACTTTTCTCCGTCGCGAATGTCGAATAACTTGCTGAGTGTCCAAAGTTTTTCGATGTTGGCAATCTCGCAGACGGTGACCGACGCAAACGTAGTGTTCCAGTCAAGGTAATCAGTGCGCGTCGTGAACCGTATGGTGTTCTCCTGGTAATGATCGTAGTACTTGCGAATTGTATACACGGCGATAATCCACACGTTCACGTATATGACGAAGTAAATTAATCTGTACACGAAGTGGACATCTTTGCGAACAAGATAGCTGGGCCCGTGAACAGTGAGATTTGCACAAGTGTATTTCATTCTATTGTAAAACAACAATATGTGTTCCTTGATTTTATTGAATATTTTCATTTTGTGGAGCTTTTATTGCGTTTAAACAGAAGTGTAATCACAGTCAGAATGGAAGGTTGGAAACCGAGGGCCGTTATTTATATACCTAATGCATGGATTTAACGATCACATGAAAGGAATCCATTTGCTTAATGCTTTAGATGTGGTATAATACACATACCGTTAATTAATGTTGTATAATAGCACGTAATAGAAGTAAGGGTCCGAACACAAACAAGTAAAATATCAACGATAAAAAATATTTAAACGTAATCGTTTAGTAAATTTAAACAGTACAATATAATTATTGTACTGTTTGTAACTTGTTCATAGAGTAAAAAAATTAATGACAGCCAAGTATAGACCCACTGCGAGCAAAGGCCTCTTCTTATATAAAGAAGGCATGATCATTGATCACCGCGGGGAGGGGGCAAATTGAGAAGTCCAGGTTTCCTCACGATATTTTTCTTCATCGGTATCAGTAATATCTAAGACAAACTAAGAAAATCATACAGTATGTTGAAATTATCATATTTGGCACTGTTTCCATAAATTTACACTTTTTGTTACAAGTTCAGAACACCAGTAAAAATCACCATAGTTACAAGTATTCTGCTTTGCTGGCTTTAGAAATCTCTGATACTCTGATAACTCCAATTGGTCCTGTTATAATGTTGGCACGCGCCCTGGGGAGCTGTAAGTCGGAAGGTTACTCTTCCACATCCATAATATATAAACAAGGGAACCTTTCTTTTAATCTGTATTAACACCAATTGTCTTTTCAGTCTCACGTAATAACAAACGATTTTCTCAGAACATTAAGCTCTGGAAATAACTTTCCATCTTACAATAGTCGCTTAGTTAGTGATGAAAATAAAACGTTAGTCTGGAATCGACCCAAGCAAGATAAAAGGTTGGACACAAAGTGGACATTTAGGTAAAATGTTTCAACCGAGCCTAATGGATCTTGATTATATATTGTCTTTTAATATAAAAAACCTAGATTGTAGAATTGAATAGAGTACTTTGATCATTGGGGTTCATTCACATTTATACCACGGCATTTCTTCATTCACATTTATTAATACCTACAACTTAGGCTCCCCTGGTGATCCCGGATTCATGAACCCACCGGTACCCCGCGTACTTTTAATCGATGAGATTCACCCCGGTTCAATATTACACACGAAAAATGAAAGAGTACTCGTATTAAACTTCGAATGGTGAGGAAAGATGTTGGCTTTCCGCCATTCGAAATTATCTACGACTACAGGAATTGCATACATTCTCACCTACTCTTTTTCATAAAAAAACTAATTACGTGGTTATATAAAGCACATATTTGCGTGCTACAACAGTGCAGATTTAAAACACTAATGTACTAACGTTGTGTAGTGAGAGATTAATTTTAAAAGGAATCCTGAATGCATTGTTGAGAGAATTAATTTAAGAGAATTATGGGTAGTGGAGCGAGCTTAATCCTGAACTAGTTCTGCGCCAGATTATGATAGGATTGGAACTCGTATAGTTCCAGCTCCAATGTCACCGTAGTAATTAGATTTCCTCGCTCGAATCAGTCGGTTTTAGTTAGACTTAGAGACGAACCTTCATGATTTATGGATGAGTTTTGGAGACTAACTTTGAGATTCTAAACGATTCATAATTGATGAAAGAAAATACTTGAGTTTTCTTTGAATGACGTCGGCGACGCGTACATGTGTAATCGGACATAAAGTATCGGCTTCAATAATGCTTACACCCACTATCACGGTAACAAATAACTACACCCACATTGACACTAGAAATAGCAGTGAATGGAAGGTCAAAAATCTGACGCAAAATGGAAAAGTATATAAATTATGGGTATAAGCGCTATACATATAAAAAATATTTGATCCCACAATGCGGGAACGTGAGGTTGTGAGGAGTCAATGTGTGTTCACAAAATATTTATACGAAATATTAAACATTGTCAAGCGTGTTCACAAAATTCTGTCATGATATCCAATTATTGTAGGATTTCCCGGCTTAGTCTCTTGCCATCCCATGTGAAGAGACATTTGGGTAGCTCAAATTTTGAATAGTTGAAGGATATAATATTGTTTTATTTTTTATTCCTTCCTCGTTTATTTATTTAACCAGTTTCTTATTAATCTATAGTTCCGTACTAATATTAAAGAGGCAAAATTGTTTGTTTGCTAATTTCACTGTAAAAGCTAATCTCTGGACGTATGGAACCGATTTTGAAAATTCTATCACTGAGTGCTCGAAATTGAATAATTATTCCCAGAATTTTTTTCTTAGTGTGTTATCACTTATCTTTATAAATAAATTCAAGCAAAAGGCGGCTATGCCAGCGGCGCTGTGTGATTTGACAGAATGCCTTGCAAAAATATTGGTCGTAAGTAGTTCTACAAACCTTACAGGATAGTATATTGGATTATTTGCAGTACACAGTGACACCTGACGTTACATATTGGACATAGCCATTAATAAAAAATATTTGTACGCCGTTAAGGAAAAAAATAACTGTGCTAAGTATAATAATTTTATTTAACATCTTGCATGCCATGTGTGTATACTTATGTTTAAGAAATAAATGATTCTTATTCTTACATTAACAACCTTTCAAGGGGGTGAGAGTCATCATGAATATACATATATGTGTATGTGAGTTTAAATGTTTGTAAACGCACCCACGATACAGGAGAAATTCCTAGTGTGGGGCAACGTTTTTCCAAATAAATAAAAAAATATATATAACTTTTATCATGAAACCAACCCTAAAATATCAACAAAATCTCATAGTAAAAGTAATCTTAATCATGGGTACTTTTACCCCTCTGAAAGTTTTTGAGGGATTAACTAATAATCTTCGATATCTTACTTTCATAGTTAAGACACAGTAATTAGCTTATAGAATATTTAAAAGGCTTTTTTATTCCTATTTTACAACTTAATCATGGAATTAAGAAGTAAAATAAAAATTCATGTAAAAATAAAAGCATTGGCATCTTGAACATTTAATGGAGATATAGTTTGATAGTATGTAAATTAGTCTTGCGATTTAGAAGATAACATAAAATACTCAAAAAATAAAGATTAATTAATGACCAGCGATGTATCATCCTTATGTAGGTACTTAGTAAGATGCGTTGCGGGATGGATACTTTTCTAGATACCTAAGTGATTTATTTTTAATTTCAGTGGGTGGTGCAGTGTTCCGACGTCTACGAGGACGATGGGGGCAATAAAGCTAGTTCCAAGTATAAATTAATAGAAAACCTTAAGAATTTTTAACTTATTGGAGTTACTAGAATACTGCAATTGACTTCCTAATAAATTATGATAGGTATACCTACTTGACAAAATACGTAAATATTTTTGCTTACAAATTAATTTTCCCAGTCTGATGTCACTTACACAAAAATATACAATTTCAGTGATGAAAGACACCTATAATTACATTTCCCATGGGTTTTATGAATTACAAATTCCCACGGTTTACAAAGTAGGTCAGAGCGAAGTTGGCATTCGTTTGAACATACAGACAAATAAGCGCCAAGTATTTATAAAGAATTAAACTTTAACTTGGACGCGGAACTCCTCGTGACAAAACGTTGTGGGTATTTAATGAACCAAATTCGTAACTTAAAAAATCCAACGTTGAGCTATTTATACCGGGTGGAAGGTACATCAACGCTCAGACTGATACCATGAATTCAGTATATGATTCTGATCCCCAAAAATTTGAAAAATATCCGTCAGATTTTTCATCATTTTTACGTATTTATCTGTTGTTTAATATACACTGAAAAAAAAAATCCATGTAATCCAATGAGAATTTTAATTAAAAAGTAAATAATTCACGTTTTTATGTAATATCTCGTTGGTTTGGGTAAAATCATGATTTTTATAATTTACAGTAAAAATAACATCAGAAAAAATGTAGCCATTGGGAAAAGGATCTTGTTCTGAACTTATGGCATCAGTTTGTCCTTCCAGCCTGCATATACCTAATATTGCCAAGGGCACGCATCACCTACGAAGCATATACTCATTTAAGATATTAGTATTTTCGTCATATTATATGTTAGGTTTATCGACACGATTTAAGTCATAAAGCTAATGAACCCATTGCCAGAGGCAGACTTTTTTCAAGAGGCAATATCCGCTAAGCCCAACGTCTAACCGACTTGTAAACAGGATGGCAGTCAATTAAAAAGTCATGTCTAACCTTAAGATTCAAGAGCAGGTTTACTGATCAGAGACTAAGTTTTAATGTACTTGCCATAACGTGCCACTTCCCTGCTTTGTTGTTATTATCGATTTTGATATATAAACGTGTCCCTATTTTGATCACCCACATGACGATAATGAAGAGCCATTCGTCTAATTGGTACAGTGCATTATGCGGTTTCACACCTAATGATTCCCTGATGTGATGTGTGTCTAATGATTATTGAGAGTTTGCATCATATTTATTCAAATAACATCTGTTTACCATAGGGTTTTCAAATAACAGGTGTTATTTAGATATTCAAAGAAAAATGCCATTTTTTAATATAAATGATCGGATGTTGATTTCATTATAAAGAAGAAAGTATGCCGTTTGTAGTGGAAAATAATATGAGGCAAATGACCACCAACGACCACGCTTACAGGACCATATCCTTTTTATGAAATTTTCCATAACCAAATCGCAAAGTGGCTGCCCCATGTCCTCGATAGCGTTACGAATTGCATCTTTGAGGTCTTGAATCGACGCTGGGCTGTTGGCGTAGACCTTATTGGAAAACCCTGTATTAAAATAGAGCTAGGAAAAGTTAACTGACTCTCTTCTCTGCAAGGAGCTTATCGCACAGAAACAGTTCTTATTCACGACTAGGAGTTCCATGATTGTAACCTGTTGTATGTATGAAAGTCCTGGTTTTCTGTGGTACGGTGGTTGCGCTTTTATTTTTTAGATTTAATGGCGACACGGTGACTGCTCTTAGGTATTTCGTCTCTGTACATTGGAAAAAAAAAGTACGACCGCTTAACACACTGCGTCTGATGCAAACAACTGCTAAATCCTTGTAAATGTAAGGCGCTTTATGCGAGTTCGTTTTTGAAATTTTCAGTTACACTAGAGGTAGGTAGTATAGGTACATGGTACAGTTCCGACCCAGTCCTTT
The DNA here is from genome assembly GCA_905147745.2 of Phlogophora meticulosa. NCBI lineage: Eukaryota > Metazoa > Arthropoda > Insecta > Lepidoptera > Noctuidae > Phlogophora > Phlogophora meticulosa. The sequence goes on along the minus strand of LR990520.1, from coordinate 11,036,039 downwards.
TAGAGAACGTTGTTTCGTTCAGCACAAGCGCGTATATTTTTAACGGTCTTTAAAAATGGAGTAGGTTCTGTGTGCAACTATATGAATGTTCCATTTTATGTAATATGTATGTCAATTGCGAACTGATTTTGAGAAATCTTTTTGTTTGGTTTGAAAGGGTATACTCTGAAAGTGATTCCATTGTCTCTGAGTCAGGATTCGATGATGGAGTCCTGAAGATATCGAGGGAACTCTTCAAATATTATAAGCATACCTATAGTGGTTTAGGTATTTTTTATAGTAATTTCTGTCTGGACGTGACCTTAGCATGAAACATATTGTGTGCGGTTGCGTCAACTCGTACGGCCTTACGTTTCTACCCGTTTGTGGTAGAAATAAGCATGATTGATATTTATCCCCCTGTTTGTCATACCATTGTTGGTTAGTACAAAGCTTAATGTATTCTGATTCGTACGTTGCTTGCTGAATATGTAATACGATATAGGTTGAAATGTTCACTGTCCTTATCGAGAATATTTTTTGGTGCCAGTTCATAGTAATACATTAAATTTGAGTCGTTTTTATTGTAGGAAATCAATAAGTTTAAACATTTCATTTTCCATTATTTTAATTTGTTAATGCATCTCTTTGTGAGCTTAATTCACCGTCGACAACTGTTGAAACGTTCATTTCGTAATTAAATGTGTTACCTACCGACCTACTAATTAATCTGCCAACATTTACTTAAAGACAGGACGTGGAAAGTACTTATAGCAATCACACTTTGAAATTCCGATGAAACTTTGAACGATTTGGGGCTGAGATAGAATTATATTTCCATCTAATAACAAACGAGCAATTATCACAATGGTGTTGGATTTAATGCTAATCCTACTGCTGTCTCTTTCACTCGTACGTGAAGCTCCTTAGAAACCTCAACGTCGGTGTTAAGGTGTCAACCGCATCTCCGCACTGACTGTAAACCGAAACGTGTACGATATACATCACGCTGTATAAGGATTACCATACAAAGACATGTTGTGACGTATGCGTATGAAAGATAACCACAACAACTAGCTGTCAGTTACACCGCGTTACACGAATTTGTGACATTGTAAACATAGTTGTGGTTAAAAATAGAGGTGATTTTCCTAAACGACAAAAAAGCAGATTAAAAAATGCTACGAAATACATTTTATTAGATTTATATTTCTTTAAAACGATACAATTATTTATATAGAAGAAATAAAATAAATAATCACAGAGTAGCGAAAAATTCATTCATTAATTGCATTGCTGTCAACGGGAAAAGTGCCCAGAAGGCTGGCAGCATTGCGTCGTTGAATGGCAATGCTGATTCTTTGGCCAAAAAATTGCTGATTCTTTCGCGATTTCTCGAAAAATTAAATGGGTACACGGACCCCATGGCCCTAGTGTTTCAACCCCAAACGGCTCAAACATATAACTTCCAGTTAGGTTGTTCTATGTTATATTATTCAGTAATAAATCTAACTATACTTACTTCGCTCACCTATACACCTACAGATAACATCTCTAGTTATCATAAAAAATGTTAACTGCTTTCAAGAATAGTCAATTAGTCATATACTAGAGCCATGTGTGCACAATTAAAAATACATAAAGAGAGCTGTGCATAAAAGAGAACGCAGTCGGTGTCCTGAACCATGGTGACCTACTTCCAGATGGCATACTGGGTAAACAAAATGGTTTTTTATCTTCATTTAATTCACCACGACAAAAATGTTTATTTTGAAACATCTAGTCATGAGGAAATTATCTACCATCTACGTATACTGAAAATATAATGCCTGCATAAATCAATTACAAAAGGCAATTAATAAATTCACTATACCAACTCTGCATGCTAGACAATTAGGGTTTATTAAAATATAGTATAACCCGGTCGCAACTCGAAACAATATTTTGATGAAAGTTTGCTCGATTAAAAGTTCATTACGGTTCATTCATCATCATTATCATATCAGGTAGATAACGTTTACTTCCCCATCAATTACGGCGTGATTGAACAATATAGGACGGTATTATGTTTGAATTATATTCTTATAATCCTAAATGTTGGCCCCCCAGGTCTAACTATTTCTAAATTTCGTAGTAATCGCAATAGAGTTATTGACGATTTAAATATTAAGCTTAAAAAATAATTGGCATTGCGAAGCATGAACTTGTTTAAAGGTTTTTACAAACAAATTTAGTATTGCGGACTCAATAAAATTAAATTGTAACTTTGAAAGTGGAAAAATAATTTTCCAACCCTCGATCCGACTCGCTCTTTGTCGATTCTTAATGACATGATTATATTATGTATAAATTCGAGCTTTACGAAAGGTGAAAATCATATAAAAGAACGTCACGAGAACTAACGCATACGTTGTAGAGTTTTACTTGATTGAGACAACAATGGCTTTCCGATTCATTTCAGACTCATGAAATCCCGACACAAATCTGCAAGTTAAGCCCTTATTAAAAATTGGTTCATTTCACAGTTAGCAATTCATTATTCAACCGCGATGCTAAACTGGCAACTTTATTACTAGTTCGCGGCGGCTGAGCACTGCATTATTAAGGCATGGCCGACTCCATTTACCTATGTAATGTTCCGTCGAAAATGTTTGTGTACGTTAAAATAGCTCCGTTATTCTGTTGTTCCAGTGTTATAGCAAACTGTGTAATAAATTAAACAAAACACCAATCGTCAGAATTTCGAACGTTTTCATTAAAACAATGGAATCTCTTGTTTCCAGTGTACACATTCCTACACAATCTGGTTGAAATAAAGCGCATACAGCGGGTTTTAAACAAGTTATGTCTCCAGTTGCAATCTACGTATGTCTGCTCTTTGGACGGCTTGTTAATTTATTCAGCGCTTTTTTCGCTTCCCGTGCATACTCATTGTATATAATCAGTCGGTTGGACATATCAATGCTCTGTTGAATAAGTGCATATGGTGCTTGGTTTTTAAAATGCCAGTAATTGTTGGTTTTATAGGAACGGTTTGTCATTTTCAGCATATTTTGTATTTGCTCTGGCATTTTTGCATTCTGGCATCCCACAATGTTTAACTAACATTGCGGGATCAAATGCGAAATCTCAAAGTACTTACGTGTCTCGTCGGATAATGTTCGTGATAATTATCTTTTGTTTTACTTTAGGAAAGTTGTCTCCTAATTTCATTATTCACTTACGCTTAATACTGAACAAATGGAAAGTTGCGTTAGACAGAGGTTACAAAGGTCAAAATACATGTCCAAAGTTTTGTGTCCGGGGATTCATTCGACAGCAGTTTTCAACAAAGTAAACATTCACCAAACATTTATTAGGCGTCCAGGGAAACTCTTTAAACGCATTAAAGTGGATCAGAAAAATAATAAATTCGTATTAGGTGTGTTTTTAATAGTTAATTGCGAGAGTTTGTACGTTCACCCTAATTTATGAAGGCTGTATCGCTGTCTCTGTTATTTATGAGACACTTAAACTTCTAGATAGCAATATAAGTTGAGGGTGTGCTAGCCGGGAGGATGTGCTAGTAAAAGTAACAAGTGGGCCTGCTTGATTGTTAATATGATTTGCAAACGGCGCTCGCAGCCATTTTGTGTGAGAAGGAAAATCCATTTCGTTTTACTTTTAGCTTGATATAATTTTCGTACCAAGCCATGTATATGTATGTGGTACATTTGGATAATTCAATCTCAAACATTTTGTGAGCTGACGTTTACAAATGATCCGTTTACAAGTGGTGATAAACGGCTACATTTCGGAAACCTCGTAAAAGTTTTTCACCTCGCGCAGGATAGAGCACTCCGTGTAACATCACCGCAGAGGCTTTTATTCCCATCGCCGGAAATGAATGGATGGCATCATCAAACGGGAAATACGTCCCGAAAAGCGCTAGCGGAACAAAGTGTTCTGCTCTTTGCAGTAACGGAGGTAATCCCGCGTCGAGACCGCCGCTGCGGCCGACCTACAAATTGCATTGCTAGACCGAGCAACGAGATTCGACCAGCAAATTGAGACGGCCGTATTCAGCTCATAAAATGAATATGCTAACTCAGTAGCCATGTGGCTGTCAATATGGCACATCCAGGTTTATAAAATTCTCTGTCACTCACACCTCCGTGAAGGCCTCTGTCTACAGCCCGGGTGTGTCAAGTTGCTGCTCGGTTGATATCCCTACTTAATTTTCTCTTATTTCGATTCTGATTTATGGAAATACTTCCACATCAACCTTGTAAATACGAAATGTTGCTATTAACGTGCCTTCCTTTACCAACGTTTATTTATCGTTAGCGTCTTTGGAAGTCAAGGCACGATTTCTCACCGGAAGCGTAAACGTATTTTAGCTTGGAAAGTCCTCGGCAAAGGACAGAATCAAAGACTTTTGTGTTTGCTTAATTATCTTGAGCATTTTGTGTTGTGTTAAGTTTTCAAACTTAATCATAATAACTTAGAAAATTATGAAAACTTAGTAATTATCGTTGACGCCGTTCAACGTAAACTTAAACTATAATTTAGAAGTTAATTGTAACCTGTGGTGTTTTATAAAAGTTTCGTGTTTGACTTTCCACGAAAATCCAAACAATGCGTCGAAAATTCATTGTGGCCTCGGTTTGATGTCACCTGCCAGCCCTGGGGCAGTTGCGTGAGTCGGTAACATGGAACCCACGAAAAAAAAGAACGTACACAAAGGGAGTAAGCCTGCGAATAATTCTAGTTTGAGGGTGGAACGTGTTGCGATGTGACGATTTCACACTATACAGGAGAACTCAAATAATAAGCCTTCCTTTGTGTAACTGACGTGGCTCGTGAAATACTGACATTGTTCCACTTTGAAGTGCGAAGTAAAAAGGAAACGAGTTGAAAATTCCAAGTACGGAACTACTTTTATGGCAGACTACTTCTCTTAAGCTGCGTTCGAACGGTGATTGTTTTCTCGTGTTTCGCGTACTGAATTTAATCTAATATAATTATGTAAGTGAGTTTTTCGCGAAAATCTGTATCACTTCTAGTAATAGTTTTCGTGAATTCTTTTTTTTCTTTGAAAGGTGACATGTTATTTGGTGCCCCGTTTGCATGACTTTCCTCATAATATTTTTCATCTTTTTTTTCTTTTCTAACGATTGCATCTTGCCAACTTACATATGCCCAGTTTGTCATATACCTTTTTATGTAATCATACGTCGTATATGTTCCATTACGCAGTGAAAACCAAAATGTTTGCCCAGCATCCGTATTTTCTATCCGAAACATGTTTCGGATTCAGCGTTCGATGTTTTATTGGTGAAACGAATGACAACTTCCTGTCACCGGAATAGGTGCTTACATAAACTGGTAGTTCCCTTGTGGCCAGGCCCAGGCCACAATATAGCAAGTTTATAGCTTACTGTTACCACGTAAGGCTTTATCAAAACACATTTAATAGATAATCAAATATTCATGGTACGGCAGGGCCGGGCCATGTATTATTCAACTCAGCACTACGGTATTATCTAGTTCACGTTGCATGAGAATTATCCAATGTGTATTCAACATATCCCAAAGTCAAACTGACGGCTTCTGCAGTGGATTTCAATTCATCATCTGCCTAGCCTTTTCCTAACTATGTTAGGGTCGGCACCCAGTCCAACCGGATGCAGCTGAATATAAGTATTTTACATTGAGTCTGACCTCCACTAAACTGGTGTCAGACTTTCTGGCTTCTGACTACCCATAACGATTGTCAAAGAACTACAAATGACAGCCGTGACCAATGGCATAACGTGCTTTTCGAGGCCCGGAGGAGTCTCTATATGTTACGAATGGTCCTTCATTCACAGACTGACCTCGGTAAGCATAGCACCTTCGATTAGCCCGTGGGCTGTTTTTATTTGGCCACGATTTCAATTAACAGATCTAATTGATTCAATGTGTTGGAGTATATTTAATTGTGGAACAATTAATTGTTTTACGCATTTTTGTACTTTGCGTTTAACCTAGATCGTAATAGAAAAGAATTTAGCTAAACAAATATGAATTGGTGTGAATTATTTTATTCACTCACCTGTCTTGACCAGTTTGAATGTCACTTGCTGTTGGTTCTTGAGCTGTTCGTTATGTGTAGGGTGCGTCAGCTCGCGCAAGGCCATCTCGACAGACGGTTGTTGCTGCATGGTGGAAGAACGCGGCAGCGTCGCCTCTCTCGCTCGACTCAACCTCCGGAAGAAACTTACTTTCTTCGACTTAGAATGCGGACCTGTGAAAAACAGAGTAAATTCAGAGTTAAATCACATGCAAGCTTCTTAAAGACATTCATTAATCAATTCAACAACCCTCACACAGTTATGTAAAACTTCATGGTCGTGATACGTGCCTATGGAAGCATTAATGCTGTTATTTCGCCAAGTAACCATGCTAAATTAATATGACGAATCGGGTTAGTCGGATGATCACGCGCTTTCAAACTCAAACCGCACTCTCATTCAGAACCTTCAGTTGACGAACGTTGTTGTGTTGGCGTCGAAGGCGTGGAGGTACGAGCGGAGTTGGCGGGCGAGCTCGGCTCGGAGTGAGGCCGCGGTGGGAGGAGGCTCAACGTGGACGCTGTTGGTGTCGGGAAGTGCGCAGCCGACAGGTCCGACTGGCGGTCCGGTTCCGGAGTCGTGACTCGAATGTGAGCACCAAACTGCGGTGAGTTCGCCACTTCGAACAGTGCATCGAAGTCGCGGTCGAAAATGTTTTTTCTTGAGAACGCTGGAGTAGGAAGGGGAGCGGGCAGTTCGAATTCATCGGGAGCGGGGGTTCTAACAATTTTGCCGAATTCATTGTCCTCATGGCGGCCGAGCTTTTTGAGCAGTTTCGCTTTAGTGCGCTCGCGCAGCTTTGGGCGCTCGAGCGACGGCGTCGGCGATGCCGGCGCGCGCTCTGGAGGCTCCGGAGGCGCCGTTTTGAGGTGGGTTTTATCGCTGGGTTTATTGAGGGTGGGAGTGCGGGGTGGGGGTATCGAGCTGAACGGCGCTCGCGGCGGCGGCCCGAAGATCAAGTCAAGCGTAGGCCGCTGCCGTGGCCGAGGCAGCGATTGCGAGCGGTATGTCAGGGAAACTACTTCGTCCGCAGGATATATTACGTACATCCCTGGCGAGACCGCATCGCGCAGGCCCCTCGCGCCCTCCGAAGAGGTTTACGCGCGTCGATTGAGCTACTAGTAAGATCTAGTGTCAATGAACTCTGTTTGGTACTTTATTCTCCGTTACAAGTGAATTAAGGAACTACACAGGAATAAGTTACAAAGTTTATGTCGATTGGAATGTTTTTAAATGTTAAGTTGCCTTTTGCGTACTACAATGTAAGTTGAAGAACGATTAAGGAATGTTTTATGGAAGGGATCTTGAGCCATAGTCGGTAGGGTAGGAGGGTTTCTTCGTGTAATGTCTGCCAATTCCGTACAACGAATCTTCAACCTAGAGAAACAAAAAGTAATGCTTATTACCAGGTGAACAAAAGTCATGGGCGTTGTGAAAGAAGAGAGGAAAATGTGAGGCAAATAAAGTCGCCGCAAGATCATTTTGTTTCGTACAGTACTATTTGCAGCACATATAACAAAAACACAAACAGTGTCTGTACACGCAGGGGTGACATATGTTGACACGCACACGTACATAAGTACGTAATGTATGCAGGAAACGGTAAAGTTTAAATTGTGATCCGTTTAGTCCACATAACTGTGTACATTTTGTGGAACATATCTACGAGTAGCACCGATTCGTGAAATTGAAATACTCAAATAGTTTGGATTAAATCAAACATTCCTCTAAAATAATATTCCACTTATTTTTATAGCAAATACCAACAAACTGGTATTGCTGTGAAAGGTATTGGCTTTAACAAATCAAATGGATGTTTACATACATTCCGATTTTTACAGTACAACGAATTTATAAAATATTGAAAATTCAACATCCATTTATTTATCCAGAGTGTTAGGCAGAACGAGGGACATATTTTAAGGAAAGCTAGTAATCATCAGAACGAACCAATTTTACAGTGGGTTCGACACTGAAATCGCGAAATTAAAATGCTGTTTCTCACATTTTGTTAAGTTATGTCAACGTATGTATGGAGTAGCTGATTATTTTTTCGTGATTAGGGACAAACAACTTTGATGATGGAACAACCATTGTCAAAGTAGTTCATTTTTACGTACTTAAATTTATTATTATTATAAATAAATGGATTAATGGATGTTGTTGTTGTTGTTACATCCTTTCGGATGAACAGTTTTGATAAAATAATAAAACTATTTTTGCCTTTAACACTGACATTTCTAGTTATGTAAATCCCTAAGTGCAAAACACACTATGTTCTTCATAAATTCTTTCACTACAACAGAGCCTAAAATGAAGACCGAACTAAATTCGTTCAGCGCTTCTGCCAAGCATAACAATTATGAATGATTTGTTCTTTTGAACTTTTCTTACAAACAACGGAGCATATAAAATGTAGCTATAAGTATGGTTTAGCTAAAGTGTAAACTAGGCGGAAACTTAGACAAACGGGTCAAGTATCACCACAATAGGCGAGGGGAGCAAAGTGGAGGAGCTCTCCAAATTTTTCACGAACGTTGCGATTCTTCACAGATTCATTTAAATTTTCCTTTGCTAACGCTAATAAGAGAATGCTTTGTAACCACACGTTTTAATGAGGTCTGAATATGCATGTACATCTAGGACTTTTATTTAAATTTAAAACATGGACATTTTGGTTGTTGTTTGTAGTACGAGAATACCACGGGAGTTTTTAGTCTAGCCCTGTTATTAATAAGCACCGAGTAAGTTATGGCAACACTAATCCTCGTAAAATGTATGATTAATGTGAAAGTTACACTAGTTGCATCTTTAGTTCGCATCTTTTGGTACGAAGATATACATACATACATATATGGTGCAGGCGGAAAGAGTATTTTTTATTAACGGTAAATTGAATATTTTTGTTCACTAATAATACGTCTAGTTAATATTTGTAAACCAGTCCAGTCTTACCTACTGTTTTTTTTAAAAAAACTTCACATTCTATAACTTCAGTATTTGTAACAATATCATCCATTAAATTTTCTCTAAATAGCATTTCAGGATACAAGTCTATCAAAAATTAGAGCTATTTCTAAACACTTTCCTTCTACGAGTCAGTCGTTAATTGACCCATTTACTGTCAAATCACGTAACGCAATTAGACGTACGAGATCTATATGAGACTCACACTGTTAGAAGCATTTTAATGGCCGCTTCAGTTTTGTCAGCAATCCTGAGTGGAGTTGTTACTCCACGTAAATAAATATCAGTATACAGGGTTCAACGAATGGCTTGGCGAATTGCCTACCAGACATATTTGCAAAAACTAAATAACGGATACAATATACTGCTATTTATAATTGTTGTTTTTTTAGATAACTCGCTAGATCGGGTTACTACATAACCTTGGTTCTAAATATTGTGGAGAGATGCACTGGTTGAAATGTTGAAATTTTATTTGCACGTGACAGTTTTTCTTGTTAATAAGTAGGTTTCTAGAACATGTCAGAGAAATTACGAGAAATAAATTGGTGTTTTTCACCAGAAAATGTACCTACGTGCGTTTAAACTGCTTTACTGTCAAATTTCTTTGATTGGTTTTCAAATTTATTATGAAAGGATAAGGTGCATTTTCAATTGACACTTTGGAGTAGGTTAATGTGCTGGCGTCTGTACCTATACGTTGTCGAAGGTCATAAAGCTCAGTATCAGCATTCCGATAAGGATCCCTTGTATCCTTTTATCAGAATGCGAAATACTGTGTGAGTATTGAGTAATGAAGATAATATGAGATACTATGATATTGACGTCATTCTGACGTAATTAAATGACGTCTACCTACGTATTTCATGAGTTTGATTTTTGTACGAAAATACGTGGGTACAGCTTAAACATAATTCATAATAACATAATATTTAGTGTATACTGAAACCATGAAACACACGTGCGGAAATATTTCTGTCTTGTTTCGAAATAAATCATTTTAGTGGCAGTATTTTGTTGTTATAACTCCTGTAGGTACCTCACTGCACGGCTAAAGTTGGGAAAATTTCAAGGTCCCTTAATGGATTACTTACAACTTTATTCATCTTCAACGTTCTTAGAGATGATTAAAGTGAATATAATACTTTTATGTAGGTACTTCCTCATTGTAACAGGTCATCATTAAGGACCCATTAATATCAGTGTTAATTTTAAACCGTGGTGCTAGGCAACTGGGCCTAACCCAGTTGTAAACGTCCTTTTGTGCCTATTGGCCTAACTCTGTTCGGTCTCCTGCTTGATATGGAGGGAAGTGGAAATGAAGTTTGTTTTTAACTCCTCCGCCATTCTTTTCTGATTAATTTCGTTGCGGGATCCAGACAGTTGAATCGTTTCTCCGGGACTCGTCGAGCTTCATTGTCTCGACGTTTTTCTGGTGGTCGCCACTGTTTATTCTGGTTTCAGGTGTTGCAGTGGTTTGGGAATAGTTTGGCGGGCTTGTCCCAAAAAAAGGTACTTCCTCTGAATATTTGGAATACATAATAGATGCACTACTATACTGAACTGAAATAGGTACCTAGTTAGGTAGTTCGATAATTCTGGTAAATGACGCTGGATTTACTTGTATTTTGTTAAGTCACGTACGTAATACTTCAGCCTCATAATAACATGACGTGTTTTATGCATAAGTAGAATTCAAATTATGAACGTAATAATGTTCCATGTAAAACATATTTCAAAGAGTAATGCGTACCTATTTGGCTTCAGACGTCTTGTATTCATCTTATTTCAATATAACATTTTACATTTACAAGCATATTCAAGTTCATTGTCGAAATATTAATTACGCATCCATTAATCGGCAATTTCTCAAGTTACAGTAATAATTACAAAACTTCATACTTCCATTCAAAGAATCGTTATGGAAGTTGTGTACCGACAGAATACCTAATCATTAAATCATTAGTTCGGTACAAATTTAATGTCCAACCAACTTTCTAAGGAAACTTAGACGTTTAACCATGGGATTAAAACTAAAGTTAAAGTTTGTTTCATTATAAAAAACAATTTGATTTTTACAAGACGCTACATTATGCTTAAGCCCCGTCGTAATAGGGGGTGAGCCTATTGCCATCAACTGGGCACACATCCAGATTCCTTGCTGCTAATGAGAAATTCCTAAAGAAAAATCCTACTAACTCATTGCTTTGAACCCAGAGCCTCATGCTTAGCAGTCGCGTTCGCAACCTCATAACCAACGAGGCAGTCTTATAAAAGACTTAGTATAAAATAACAATACGGTCCATCAAGGTAGTTTCTTTTGTATAGAACGGCATTGCGAAAAATCGTACAATACCATTCCAATAGACAATGTCTACGTAAGCTTTTTGTAAAACTACAAAAATGATCAGGATGAAATTCATAGCAAACATCTCATAACGTACTATTTGATAGATGTAAACAAGTGGCATTTCCTGAAGACTATCCCGAAATAAATATCATATTCAACTGAAATAAACATTTATTTTGAGTCAGAAATCGAAATAAACTCGGTTCCGAAATAAAATCGTTGACCGCACGAAATTAAAATTTCAGAAGTGGATCGAAGTAGGTCATTGTGTGAATGTAAGCAAACGGATTGAGGGCTATACAAAGAGATGAATGAATTTGCAAATTTTTACTTGAGTAAACAGTTTCAGTGTTTTGGCGAATAACAAGGGAAGGGGTGGAAGATATGAAAGCATCGGGAGTGTTCGATGATCATCATCGAAACCATTCGGAAGTGTGCAAGAAAAAGAAAATGATTTATTTCGGCTCTTTGCGTCGTAAGAAATTTTAAAGATTACTTTCTAAACGAAGATTGTTGTGAAGAAAGAGCTGTATTTGTAAAAAGGAAAACACTCGACAAAACGCAGGGACACTTAACATCCGCTGAGAGTAATTCCGGCGCACTTGAGGACAAAAGAAATGTCAAAAATTCAAAACACATTCTGTATAACGGAGTGAGAGTTACAATTTTTACTGTGTGAATATTGTTGACGAAGCAAAAAGTGCACTAGTGGAGCGGGATCCGGTTGCGGATGAAAAGGTCGAGCGCTCCTCCACAATGGAACCTCGCGGTCACGAGACCACCCTTTCCTCATTAGTATTGTGAAAAAATTCGAGCACGAAACCAAGTCTCTGTAAAAACTTTTCTATTGCTAAAGTTTGGAGCGCTTATTGAGCCGAATGGAATTTTAAGTAAAATGATACAAAAAATCCTTTAGGTAAATGTTACACCTATTCTTTTGTTCTCTAAGCTTAATTTAGTGTTGTTTTTGTTTTATAAAGACTTGATGTTTATCAAAGCTGTTGGTCTCCCTAACGGTTAGGGACAGTTACTTATTTATTCTCGGGACTTATAAGTTTTTTTAAATAAATTATGCACTAAAATAATATAACTGCCTCGTTGGTCTAGTGGTCGAAAGCGCTACTGATGAGCACGAGGTCTTGGGTTCAATTCCCGGGTCGGGAAAAGTGTTAATGGTTTCCATCTGGAATTTCTCAGTAACAGCTCACCTCTGCTTAACACTTCGGGGATTACAGACGTGATATTATGTGTAAAAATACTTGTACTTTGAATATTAAATGTGGTCTTTACATTGGTTATATGTCAAAATGCAATGAATTCCAATTATAAGCTTATTGTTGCTCAGGTGTAGAATTCCATCACCACAATAGAAACGGTGGTACAGACCAAAAAAGCTTTTGCAAAACAATCTTCCCAATCAGAATACACAACCTAACTTCAATGTTTTTTTTGGGATTTTCCACTCGTTGAAGTAAAAGTTGTGAGCTAACAAGTTTTACTTTTCATGTAAATGTGTCTCATAACTCAATCTTCGATGCTAAAAGATCAAAAGTATTGCCTATTGAGGATAATATTTTCTCAACAGATAGTTTTGATTTCAACATGTAAGCTACAGAATTCTTGAAGGTTTATTTTTTATGCTTCAGTTAAGTTATCAATATAGGCGCATTTTCATTTCTTTTGTAAAATTTTAATCAAAATTCATTTATTCAAATTAGGCTGAGAATCAACACTTTTCAAACGTCAAAAAGTTTACAAAAGACAGTCCCCCAAAAAGCCCACCCTTCTCTTTTGTATATTAAAGTGTGCTACCTGACACATGAAATTTACTTTTAATCATTTATTTAGGTATTGTAATTAAATTGGTGAGGATGATGTGTGGTGTTACGCGAATGGATAGAATAAGGAATGAGTATGTAAGAGGAAGTCTGAAAGTAGCGCCTGTGACCGAGAAGTTGTGTGGAAATCGGTTGTCATGGTATGGGCATATTGTGATGCGAAGGAATGAAGACCATGTTGTGAGGAATGTTTTGAGTATGAAGCTGTAGCTTTACATGAGTAGAGATGATATGGCTAGAAAAGGGGTGACTCTTGAGATGACGGGAAGTAGATATGTATGGAAGAAGAAGACATGCTGCGCCAACCCCAAATAAATTGGGATAAGGGCAGGAAGATGATGATGATGATATATAGGTATATAAATTATATCATCAATGTTTTGGTTTCTACGTTTTCTAACTCTAATTACATTGCATTATCTTGTTTAGATTCAAGTCATTTTAAATGATAATTTTGATATGTAGCTGGGAGTTCGTTGCACCACATCTTTCTCAGTGGAAACGCGGGTATGACGTGGGTAACTGTCTTATGTAATTTTGTCGTTCAAAAAGTTGATGCATTCATTCAGCCTTATTCGTACAAATTATTTTTCATATTATGGCTCATAAGAGCAAAGAGGTTATAAAACCTTACTGGTGATATTCTTCAAGCTCAGGAGCGTATTACTCGCAACTAGCGTGCATGTACGAGATGTATGAAAATACACGAAGCGAAAGGAGGTATGTAAGGATCGTAGCAGATGGCGTTCTGTAGTTTCCGCCCACCCCCATGGGTATGTAATCTTATTATTGATTTTTAAAAAGAAGTTAGAGTGATACCCTTATGTTCGTAAGATGTGAACGGTGCATACCTCCGCGGAGTCGTCTCCGGCATCTTATTATTGAGACTGGGAGGGTTCCACGTGACACCATCTCCAATACCTAGTCCCAAGCTGAGCTTTTATTTGTGAATCGTATTTTATTGGGTCGGTTTGAAGATTATGGACGACCTACAACAAGGATTTCGCGATCCTGTAATGTTTATTAGCATTTTGATTACTCAAAGTAGTCAATTGATTTTTGGTGATATTATTTGACGTCGATTAGGAATTATTATATATGAAAGGCTTTTGTTTTATTAAGGGCTAAACATTTAGTAGGAGTTTCATTTAAATTATTAACCTAAGTCATATCAAGAGACGTACAATAGATGAAGATTAGATTAATAGTTATTTATATCTTCTTCACGACACGGTTGGCGCAGTGGCTGAGCGATTGGCTTTTGCGCTGCGCTCCAATCCCGCAAGGAACGAATATTTGTATGGCTTGCGATTAGTTGTTCCGGTTCTGGCTGTTTGCGTATGTGAGTTTAAATGTAAATGCACCCAAGATAAGTACAGGAAAAGTTCCTAGAGTAGAGAAACGGTTTTTTTTAAATCTGCGTTTAATTGGCTAAAGCATGTATGTTGCACTATAACATACTTATGCATAAACAGTGTTTACCATTCGTAGTTGGAATACATAATCTAGATAACGTTAATTAGCATTTTCTGCAGTAGCTGAGTTTAGTCTGAAAACGTAAGCATAACAAGCTTACTTAGCATTTGTATGCCAAACATGACAACAAACAGGGGTGTGTACATTATCTTAGCTGGTACTTTTTCTTCTACTTTTTGACTATTAGAATCCAAAAAAAAAATACTCTCATCTACAAGAGGCCAGCACGCGTAACATGTCCACTGTAGAAAGAATAGACAACAGGACAGATTGTTGAAAAATTTCATATGAAAAATTTCATTTCATAGCAATGTTTGACGACACGGTTGGCGTAGTGGCTGAGCGATTGGCTGCTGCGCTGCGTGTCGCGGGTTTGATCCCCGCACGGAACAAATATTTGTATGGCCTACAGGTAGTTGTTCCGGGTCTGGCTGTTTGTGTTTTTAACTTAATCATAAGAATAAGGTTCATATTAATTGGCAAAATTTGGGTTAGCTTGATGTGCTGGCGTCCGTACCATGATAACAAAAATGAAAATGATGTAACATGCGGGGGAAGCCCTCGTCAACATTATTATATAAATATATATATAATAGTCTATATTTATCGTGAGTTTGATCTCCGTGAATGTGACATTTGATAAAATAGGTCGTGGATATTCTAATAACCATAAATCCGTAAAGTATTATATCTCTCGCTATCAAACTTATGATGAGAAGTATGATGAATGTAATGCAAATGACTCTAATAATCGATTTGTAATTGAAATGAATACATTAAAAAAAACGAACGGTTTTGAAATCAGAATAAAATGACTGTACATTTAAAGTTGATGATATATTCAAACTGGCAGCTAATAAAATATATTTCTTTACACTATGTGACACGAAAATAATTACTTTATCTTTCGTTAATGATCTAAATGGCCGACATAAGAGCAAAAATAAATCGGTATTCTTATACCAAGCCCTTGAATTGGGTTGCAGCGGATGTTATTTTTCAGAACGACAAGGTCGTATGTCACACGAACGTTTTTGTAAAGGTGCGTAGAGGAAGTAGTTAATATTAATGCCAGTATCGTAACTAAACGTACTTAGATATAATTTAATTTGTAAATAAGGAAGCCATTAAAATGTCTTGTACATTTGTGTTGTGTGTTCTAGATGCTGATTAGTGTCATGTAATGCGAGATTGATCGTGTAGATATTTATGTGACCGTTGGTAAAGTGCTCTTTAATGTCAGCAGCATCTTAGGCGACATGTTTGCTTCACGCTGATGGATTGGTGCATTAATATAGCCTCGGGTAGGAACAAAATATTTAACATATGCGTGGTATGCCAGTTAGCTAGTCATACTAGCAACTTAGCTGACTGGTATACTTTTTTTTCCTTTTTCCTTCTAACATGTGGTATTCTTGTAATGATACTGTAGAGGTTTTTTAAGTGCTGAACCTCGACGGATATTTGTAAGTTAATGGCACTTAATGAAACAAACACTACCTAATTAATATTTAGAATAGGAAAAGACGACTCGACTGGGTCCAAAGACTGAGAGCGTTGTGCTTCATTATAAAAGTGAGTTTGATGCCATTCATTACTTATCTATTTTTAACGGTATCAGATAATTAGAATCCCGTACCTGTCAGTTTTTAGGACCAAAGGGCTACGTTACACAGGATAAATCTTATCTTGACAATTATATGTTATCTCATCTACTAATATAATGCAATACCATGCATGCATGCATTATGTTCTTTATTTACCTTTTACAACATACTTAACGCATTAATTCTGATTAAAATTGAAACCGCAACTATTTTTTATTCTTTACTTACAATAATAAGAAAAAGGGTTACAGGTTACCCAACATGTATGTATCGCGATACACGACGGAATCTTCTCAAAATACGTTTCTTTATTAGATTGGTCTTCGATTATTGACCCCGATCCCTTAGGTTTGCAAGTAATCTTGCCGTCAGACATCCAAACTTTAATTTGCTAATATTAAAGTCAGCCGACTTCCAAACTTAAGTCTTTTACGAGTAAATTAAGTAGATAGACTTCTCTTTTCTTTCGCGAAAATATCTAGAGAAACATCACTTCATCAATAATGGTAATTAGATATTTATTTACCTACAGAAATGGGAATCTCCTTAGTAAGTTGTTTGAACGAAATAATGGAATGTAATCATAGCGGACATTGTTTTTCACTTTTTATAAGCTGCCGTGGGAAACAATTTAGCGCCACTCTAAGAATTTGTGACGTAATGGAAACTGCAGGGATCCTGGCATAAAATTAACCTAGAAAACACGTCAACATCATATGGCAAACAAAGTAGGTGCCGGTGTCATTAGTAGAGAAATGAGGTTATTGGAAGATGCACCTCATTTCCCATAGGACATGTGTTTCCGATACGACAGTCGGAAGCTCGATTGCATTTGTAATGTGTTTTCCGATTTGCATGGCTCCCGGCAGAACATACAATTATGTGCCTGCTTTGTTATCAGAACGGGCGCCGCAGCTATAAATTCGTCTTTAGCAGCGGAAGATTAACGTTTTGGGTCGTAATTGTATGCGATTTTGGAAAAACGTGCAGCTTTATGAATCGAATTCAGTTAAGTTCTCTCATCAATATCTACCTCGCCTTTTCCCAACTACGTTGCGATTGGTTTCTAGTCTAACCGAATGCAGCTGAATAAAAATATTTTACATGGAGCGACTGCCTATCTGTCTTCCAGAACCCAGTTAATACTGGGCAACACGATACCCCTTGGTGAAACTGGATGTCGGATTTATGGGCTTCTGACTACCAGTAATGAATGTCGAAGATCTAAAATCGTTAAAATATTGTCAACCTTGTTAGATTTTTTTTTCTTTTTTTTTAAAACGTTGCCACACTAGGATTTTCTCCTGTATTGTAGGTGCGTTTACAAACATTTAAAGTCACATACACGAACAGCTATAACATAAAAGTGTTATTTTTTTAAGACTTTATATGACTTTATATTTTTTTATGCAGTGCAAAATTGGACGATTTACCAAAATTTAATCTAGTGCAAGTTACAAGTCCAACTACTAAGTATAATCTAAATCTCCGTCTTGTATTCGTCCGTACTCCTAGTTGTCGAGGAGTCGTGCCAAACTTACAAGTTCATCTTCATCTGTTCATGAAGTTTGTATAGCTGCAAAGGGAAGACAGGATCTTACTGGTTTTGGATTTTAATTAGTGTAATTACTTCGCTTTACGTACTGTTAAGTTTATTATTTTGAAGTCACTAAATGTCTTTTATATAATTAGTAATCTATATTAAAGATTAGAGAATACAAAAAAAGTCTCTTAAAGTACACATAGGTCTTGCCTCTGAGTGGCCGATATAATTAAATTAAATGTTTCTTTGAGCCGGTCCGTGATATTTGGTAATAAAATTTTCTTTTGATTAAGCAGTTAGGTAAGTAAACATAAAGAAGTTTTTATATTGCGTTGATTAAGGCAATTCTTGTATTAATTCGTTTTCTAAACTTTATACAAAGCCGGTTTTAGTAGATTTGTCAATTTAATCTTTGAATCTGGCTTTTGACAGTTAACTAATCGAATTAAATAAAGGTGCTTGTGGCCGAATTATAACAACTCCACGGGCTGATTTAATAAATAAATGTTTATTCAAAAGTAAGATATTACATTTCGAGATTCGTCCATCGGGCCCTGCAAACGTGCTATACGGTGATAGTATGTTTGTAGACATTTGTAGTTCATTGACAGGGGTTACAGGTAGTCAGAAGGTCAAAAGTATCACAACCGGTTTTAGGAATACCACGTTGCACAGTTACTAGGTTGCGGAGGTCTTTTCTCCATCTTAGATGCTGCTATTCCAACTTAGTTGGGAAAAAGCGGCGCAGATGATCGTAGGTAACAAAAGAGTTCAAGCCAAGAAAAGTACCACATTGAACAGGTAATTTCTTCATAAAATCAATATTTGATATCCACTATGACGTTACGAAGCCATAAATACTCGTATTAATAAAAACTTTATTGAAAAATCCTTTGAAAATGACGAACACACGATGTTCAACCAGAAAATCCTAAGAACACTATTCTGAATCCTTAGTAGGAGAGATACGATAGTGCATCTTTACAAATCCCTTTTCCCACATAATATGTATGCGTCATATTCTACGTGGGAACAATGCCGTAAGCGCATTAAATACATCCTTCGAAAATAGGATCACTGGATTTAGTCAGAATGTGTAGGTACCTACTCAGACTTCTAAGTCCCTATCAGTATTGTTTCTTTATGGCTTCATAGACCGAGGACGTGATTTTAACACCTAATCTCATAAATTACCTATTCTTTTCTGAATTATGGCTGGAAGAATTCCTAGTCTTTTAGTACAATAGAATAGTCTGAACAATATTATTTCCTTCAACAATGGTAAAGTTGCTGCAAAGTCTATGTGTTGGCAAACTGTGGTTTATTTCTTTCGTTTATTATTTTTCGTACTTGTTTGAGAGAGAACAAAAATAATTTTGTTGGATGACGCGATTATAAAAACCTTTACATTGACAATGATTAGACCTGCTGTCTTGTATGGATCAGAATGTTGGGCCACAAAAGGAATGAATGAAAGGCAGTTGCATGCTGCTGAGATGAGAATGCTAAGGGGGATGTGTGGTGTTACGCGAATGGATAGAATAAGAAATGAGTATATAAGAGGAAGTCTTAAAGTGGCGCCTGTGACAGAGAAGTTGTGTGGAAATCGGCTATCATGGTATGGACACGTGATGCGAAGGAATGAGGATCATGTTGTGAGGAAAGTGTTGAGTATGAATGTAGAGGGTTACAAGAGTAGAGGGAGGGAGACCCAGGAAACGATGGATGGATTGTGTGAAAGTTGATATGGCTAAGAAGGAGGTGACTTCTGAGATGACGGGAAATAGAGATGTATGGAAGAAGAAGACATGCTGCGCCGACCCCAAATGAAATTGGGATAAGGGCAAGAGGATGATGATGATACATGTAGGTTTTACAAGAAATAGATATAGAAAGAAATACCAGCCTGTTACGGTCCTACTGCAGGCCAAAGGCCTCTTCTCATACAGAGAAGATACGAGCATTAATCACCACGCTTGCTCAAGACGGGTTGGCGATTTCAGACTTATGTTAGTTACAAGTCCAGGTTTCCTCACGATGTTTTCCTTCACCGATGTCAGTATTACAAGCTGACATTAAATTTATTAAAAATCTTTTAGGGGTTGAAAGTAATTTACTGGCTTAAACATAACTGATGAAATGTGTACGCTAGGTATTCTGCCTACCCGTTCGGTGAATACAGGCGTTTTATTTAAGTTGACATTATATTTTGAATTCAATATAGGGCTGACATCTTCCCTAAATACACGCAGGGAAAACGGGTATTAGGTACTTTATACCGTGAATAGTCGATAACGTACCAAAAATTGCCAATATTCAGGGCAGAGTCGTATATACATACCTTCATTTACAAACATACAGCTGTTAAATTTATGTGCGTTATAAAACGTAAACGAAGCATCACTTTTGCGACTTTATTAGAGCTGTGAATGACAGTACTGTATTGTATTTGACTCACTTGAATTCATATTTTAGTAAAAGGTTTTCGATCTTTCAAGACAACTTTGTATGTAATTACTTGAAAAATAAAACAACATCATGCCTGTATTTCCCGTAGGGTAGGGTGCACTTTTAGTAACATCCACATTTCGCTGATTTCGTTTAAAGTCCCACGAAATAGAGGGCGAGCCTATTGCCATCAAAAGGGCACAAATCCAACTCCGGGCTGCTAATGAGAAAATTCCTATTGGAAAAACTCAATAACACTTTGCCCGACTTGGGAATCGAACCTCAGTAGTCACGATTGGGGCCACTAGACCAACGAGACAGTGAACTTGTAAAATAGCACATAACTACTAAATCACGGGCGGTGAAACAGAACACGTCAGGCTATTATGTTGTTTAAAGCTTAAAACTTGTGATTTTTTATATCCGTTGTCACAACAACTAAGCGAGACCTAATACCTAAATAATTATGTCTGATTTATTTACTACGTAACACCGCTTAAATGTCAAGGCAGCGAGTATTACTTAATTCGATTTTGAGATCTCAGTATTTCATAATCGATTCATTACTAATAATGACACTTCTTGCATATAATTCCTCTTACTCTATTAAGTCCATCCAAAGGTTGTCTGTAAGAGATCGCTTGGTAGCACTATAGTAGCACATATATGTATGTTTCGTAAATGTTTATAGCGGACAATATTTCGGGTCTCCAATTATATTCAATTCTAATGTTGATAATATTCGTGAGGAGTTACATCTACCCCCCGAAAGGTTGCGAACGATTTTAGTTTTTTAACTGTACACTACGCCATGCATAAAAGTCGATCTTAAATCAATGTAGCAATCCCAGCAGCAGTAAATAAATCACATCAAAGTCGAGCCATTTAACGTCTTATTTTATGTTCCTCATGTTTATTTTTCTGGCTCGTTACTTCCACCTAGTAGGGATCAGGTTTACGTAAGTATGTTACAGTAGAGCAGATTACAATGATTGACTGCCGTCTAATGGTGCACTTGAGAACTAGCGCTTTAAAGCGCTTGACGTAAGTACTGACGGATCATTTCCACGTGATGAAAAAATCCAATTTGTACGTTACTTTGTTCTGGTTCCATTGAAGTACCTTCTTGGTTCTCCATAAGTTGCAGCTGAGGCTTTGATATCAAGAAAACCTTTATGATGTTTGAATAGTGTTCTAACAAAACCAGATTTTTGTAACTGTTTGAGCTCTCAAAAGGGAATGGAAGCATGCAGCTTCATTTTTCAGAGAAGCGAGAAAATGGTCATTGTGTTTTCTAATCTGCTGATGGCTGAATTGTGTAGCGGATCTTTTTACGTTTGCTTCGTGGAGATTAGGATAGTAAGTAGGTTGATTACGGGATTGTGTCAAATTTCGAGTAAAAACGCGGTATTTAAAAATCGGCAGTTTTTTTCAAGTGTTTAATACCTATTGTATTTGACACTTCGAAAACATATTTTAAAATATATAAATATTTTTTTCGACAATACCATTAATGGGTTCTTATGTAATAGAGGCTAACGTCATCACATGTCAATATATGGAATTGTATACCCCAGGAAGGTCGTTCTATCAAAAAGTTTTATGTACTTCTAAAAAAAATTGCACTAGAGAATATGTTTACACCACACGCTGATTCTCATGAGATACCTTTAAGTAAGTTTACCCTACATGAAGGTTTTCTTTGACACAAGAGTATATTACTCGGGTTTAACAAATATCCATAGCTGCATAGCTGCTAACATCATGAATACTAATAAACTAACATAAATAATTTATACCCACTGATTAGGTAAGTAGGTACCTACTATATGACCTGTATTGTTTCTTAAGGCACCGGATTTGCGGTAAAAGGCGTATTTATATTAACTAATGGTCGCATTTCGACTTTTAAGGCTGTCTGCACTCCTTCGCCATATAAACTTTAACTATGCCTAATCTCACACTATATTGCAACAAGGAGGGAACGCGCAATATTCTTTCGCTTCACGTTGAATTTATTCATATTTACATCATAGGATTTATCCCTAGATGTAGCTATCTGATTAATATATAATACCTTATCTTACATGCCAACATACTCTTAACCTACGGCTGTCTACCTATTTTAAATAAATGCAATTTAAGTTATACAATAATGTATTAAAATTAAATTAATAAATTAGTATTTATCTCAAATACCGTAAACTTATGACAATACCTACATGAAAGTTTTAAGGCTCAACAGTAGGTAACTTCAAACTATGAAAAAAAACGAGCGTAAACGTTTCAGCACCAATTCCGAATCAAAAACAGACTCGTTGGAAAGCATAAATAAAAATATTTTTTACTAATTCGAAAGTACGCAGAACAGGGGTAAGCAAATAAAAAAACATGAAATGTCTTTAATTATTTGGAAAAAATAATTAAAAACATTGCACAAAACAAAAAAATAAATGCATGCATTGTTTTTAATGATTGTATCAAAGTAATTAAAAACATTGTATGTATTACTTTATTACTTAATATTTTACTTTGTTATTTATTTCAAAAAATATTCATCTAAAACAAACAATAAAATAAACGTGGTCATCTTACCAAAAAAAGGAAATGTATTTGTCCCTTGGTATCTTTACGAATTCAGTTCCTAACTTGTTAATATTTTATTTCTCTTTAAAAGTGACCGAAGGCTCTACGAAATTTATAGAAACACATTTAACCCTCTTACGTCTCTAGGGGTCGAATTTCGGGAAACACTACACGTTTGAGTGTCTCTTCGCATGAAAAATGCATCTCTTCTAACTTCAAATGTAGGCCCGAATGTTACCTAAACTCATTTCGTATTTCACTCAAAATGCAAAAACTTTCCTTTAGCGTTTTGAAAATAGCGACCAAACCAGTAAAACTAACCCTGCGAAAATTTAAGTCACTCAAAATGAGTTACCGAAACTACGTCAACGTGAGTCAACGATACAAAGTGAGTCTGACCAAAAGCAAATATACTTTCGTCTACCTTAAAACTATAAAAGTAACGACTTGCATATTAATGCGTTAGTTTATCTTTCTATATCGATTTAGGATGTTATCAATTTGATATTCGGATTTACGACACGTAGGCAGATATATGATTGTTGATTTGTATATCGAAAAAGAAATCGCACCTAATAAATAGTGATGTGTCGACATTAAATAACGCAAGTTTAACTATTAATATCTCGGCATTCCGTTATAAAGACATTAAACATCTTTATTGCTGCCATAAAGTTCTTAGAAAATTCACCTTTCTGTATGTACAATTTTTCAGTAAATCGACTTCGCATAAAGTTACAATAGCCTATCAAAAAAGCTTTGAAACTAAGATCCTAGATTTGCTTTTTTTAGTCTTCATCATATCAATCTAGCTTTGTACTTAATTATTAGCGTATGGTACTTACAATTTTCTCAGTAAAATGATATCATATATTTGCCAATAAACAAGCAGCTCACGTTTTTTTCAGAATTTTAATATCAAAAGCACTTATCGTAAAGATTTCGTAAAAAGACTGAAAAAGCCGCGCACTATTGCACTCCCCGAAGCTCTCATACAAGTGTACTTGGGTATAGTAGAGAGTTTGATCATATAAAGAGGTTTGATTTTAGAGGTATGATTTCAATAAACAAAAACTGAAGGCTCTTTATTTTATTTCTTCTAATGTGGGACTTATGTGGGACGAAAATAACTGAGAGAACAAATGAATTACAATAATTTTATAGCAACTGCTTTTGCAGTTGCCTTGTAAGTATATTTTTCCATGTCATCATCCTCCTGCCCTTATCCCAATTTTATTTGGGGTCGCCGCAGCATGTTTTCTTCTTCCATACATCTCTATTTGCCGTCATCTCATGGGTCACCTCTTTTCTTGCCATATCCTCTTTCACACAATCCATCCATCTTTTCTTTGGTCTTCCTCTACTCATGTAACCCTGCACATTCATACTCAAAACTTTCCTCACAACATGGTCCTCATTCCTTCGCATCACATGCCCATACCATGACAACCGATTTCCACACAACTTCTCGGTCACAGGCGCAACTTTAAGACTTCCTCTTACATACTCATTTCTTATTCTATCCATTCGCGTAACACCACACATCCCCCTCAGCATTCTCATCTCAGCTGCATGTAACTGCCTTTCATTCATGCCTTTTGCGGCCCAACATTCTGATCCATACAAGACAGCAGGTCTGACCATTGTTTTGTAAATCTTCCCCTTAAGTTTAAGGGGAATATGGGGGTCACAGGTTGTTCCCGTTACCTGCCGCCATTTCATCCACCCTATGTTAATTCGGTGCTTGACAGCCCGATCTATTTCTCCGTCACTTTGCACGAGTGAACCGAGATACCGAAAGTCGGAACAGACCGGGAGAAGCACGCTGTTAAGCGACATTGCTTCAGGACTGGAGAGACCGCCGAAATCGCAGAACATATATTCAGTTTTGGTTCTGCTGATTTTCAAGCCCACACTCTCCAGCCTCTGTTGCCATTTCTCCAGTCTGCTCTGGATCTCAGGTCCATCTTCACCGACAAGAACAATGTCGTCGGCAAATAACATGCACCAGGGTGCCTCTTCCTGTATGTCCGACGATATTTTTCCATGTCCGACTCGATATTGACGTGGAATGACTGGTGATCGTTTTGCCATGAACAAATCGAACAATATGTGAAACCTAGAATAAGCTTGTCATTGTGAGGAGAAATAAAGAACTAGTACAGTACTTTACTTCCCATTGTAATTTCTATAATTAGCCTATCGGGCAGTGTTACTGGTTTTTTCCCTTGAGGATTTCACATTAGCAGCATGTCGTCTAGATTTATGCTTGGTTACAATATGTGCATTACGCTAGACCTTTACCACCTTACCATACTAAACTCTTCTGCTTCACCATTTGTTACAAAACAGGCGTAATATTCCGTTATGTTATGATTATATTGAAACAAATGAGGAGTAAATTGTTAACACGATGTTGTGCGCGGTGAGAAAAGAGGATTATTGTGTTTGAACAACAGCCATTGTTCGCAAGACTAATAAAAAGTTGAGAGTTGTCTCTTGTGTCAGATGTGAGAAAACATTATTGTATAAGTGAATAAAACGAAGTAGGTAAGTCCTGCTAAGTATATTTTCAATGATGTAGCGATATTTCAGTAAAAATACATTGCTTGTTTTATTTTGGAAAGACCCTGATATAATATTATATGGTATAGGCACGTGATGCTAAGGAATGAGGATAATCTTGTGATTATAGTTTTTAATACTTTGGGCCTTAGCTGCCAGCATTTGCCTTGGCCTTCATTTTTGACAACGAGCCACAATAGAAAATGTGTTGTTTGTCGGCCACTTGGCCGTAAGGTAAGTGTTAAGGAAGAGTGTTATGGAAGACCGAAGAAAAGATGGATGTATTGTGTGAAAGATGATCCGTTTAGGAAGGAGGTGACATTTGAGATGTCGGCAAATAGAGATGTATGGAAGAAGGAAACATGCTGCCCCGACCCTAAATAAATCAGGATGATGATGATGATGATGACCGATATTTTCATATGGCATTATACTGCACGTATAAAGGCTGAGGTTATACGGAATTGAACTGATCCACCTTTACATTATTCAATTTTAAACGTAGCTGATCAACAGATGGGTGATGGTGTGTGAACCTAGCTTCATTATTGGTACTGCAAAAAACGTGCCTACTAAAAGAAGGTACCTACAATGCTGCGAGCATATAGCCAAAACAAACCCGAAAATTATGGGGAACCTAATATAGCGCAGTTCAAACTATGCTTTACGGTTTCGTTTAAAAGCATCTACATATATTGAGTCCATTCTTTATTATTCAATACCTCATAGCATACGGTTATGTGAACGTGTCCATATAAAATGTATGCTGAGCAATGTTGTGCTCTACAATAAAGCATAGTATGAACTGACCTTTAGCACAGAATTCATAATAGTACAAGTACCTTTAGCCTCACTTTCGTTTAACATTTAAACCAGTATATATTATGTCTGATTCATGTAGCTTAGTGCAAGTACACCAGCATAGTAAATGAATGTAGATTTAGGAGACTGGGAGCAAAACTGACCTTACATGTAGGTCAGTATCCATTTAACTGAAGATTATAACTTAGTTTCCTTTGTGCTTGACGGTTCGACATTACAGCGGAATATATGTACATGTCGGCATTTAATACATGTCAGAAGATTTAACACCCTCTTTGGACTGTTTTACAAATATTATTAAGTAAGTTGTATCATGAATTAGCTTGTACCTTATATATTTCGCAGATTAAACAGGCAGTCAATCGATGTTATAATTATACTGGTATTTAGCTAATAGGTTAGACTGGAAGCCGACTCCATAAATAAGGCTAGGCAGATGATAATCAACTTTTAATAATAGAACATGTTATTTGTTGTTATCTAAGCCTGTTTTAGTTATACATTATACTGTAAGGAAGAGTTTGTGGTTTATAATACGAACATGTATAAATAAATAATAAATAAATAAATAATGCTGGACAATCCACACAGCATCATCTAGCCCCAAGCTAAGCAGAGCTTGTGTTATGGGTACTAGATGACTGATATACTTAATACAATACATTACATAGATAGATATTTTTTATTATACATAGCAAATACCCAGAACACCTGGAACAAATATTTGTAGATCGTACAAACATTTGTCCCAAGGCGGGAATCGAACCCGCAACCTCATGCGTCGCAGGCGGACCTTCACCCGCCGCGCCACATCGGTCGTATACTTTATAAGTTCATCTTGGACATCACTGAAAGGAAACATCGTGAATAAACCGGACTTATAATTAATGACAACATAACAACACGTCTGTATTCCTGGTAAGCAGAGGTGTACCTGAAGTACACCACTCATACGTAAGTACCATTTAATAGGGTTGAGCATGTTGTCATCAACCGGGCACAAATCCATACTCCGAGCTGCGACCGAGATATTTCAGTAAGATAATTTAAGAAGTATTTTAGTCCGTATAATCAAATTGCAGCTTCTAGACTTATAGAACATGCATTGCAAGATAAATCTAGTACCTGCAATAACGGAAGTGCCTACAGTCAATTTACAATATCATTAGTGCATTGCACACACACGTAGCAATTTTACTAACGACTTGTAGGTTGCAAAAATGTAAGGAGATATTCAAATTTCGTTTCCCCCTAGCAGTTTCGTCGCACGAATTCGTTATTTCCTCCAGGAATATATTTCAAAGGTTAGAAATATTGGAAATGGTGTCTGGTGTTGAATCTTGAAAGTCTGAAATACTTCGGAGTATCTTAGTAAAAGTATTTCCATTTAAGTAACGTAAGGTTTTTGAACATTTTGAAGTGCCGAATATTGCAATTGCCTATGTTATTGCAATATTCGACACTTCAGGCCTGAATTATCTGAAGGTCAAATCAAATCGAACTCCACTTATTCAAATTAGGCTGAGGATCAGTACTTTTAGAACGTCATAATTTGCATAAGACAGTCCTCCAAAAGTCACATATACAAACAAACAGACCCGGAACAACTACCTGTAGGCCATAAATATGTATTTTTTTAATTTCAGATTTGTAGGTTATATTTGCAATATGCAGATCCCAGAAATAACCAACATAAATGTTTTGTCATATTATAACAGTTGCTGAGTTCCAGTGAACAATTTGCTAGTATGTAAAAGCTACAATATTTTAAGCGGATTCCTATAGTTCCTGAAATTCGTAACCATCGAGTCTCGTCGTAATTATGTTTCCAATAGGTATGAAATGTTTATTTATTACTTGGAATAATAATTTGGTATACCTACGGATAACAATAACTTTTTATTATCAATATATTTATTTATAGTGTTTTCGTTGAAAGGGAAGTGCATGTGATAAGGAGAGATGAAAGCCATGTGGCCAAAAGAGTAAGATAGATATAAGAGTCGTAGATATAAGGGTTGATGGACTAAAGAAAAGATGGATGGATTGTTTGAGGAATGATGTGAAAGAGAGATAATAAGAGGGAGAGCGAAACTAAAAGATTGCAGAGAACGGAATAAGATAACTTGTTATATATCCCAAGTTACATGGTATGGGCAAGAAGTAAAGTGCGAGTTATAATTTAGCAGGGGCAGGAAGATACAATTTAATTAAATTTATTTATTTAGTGAACAGAGGGGGTAAACTTATCAAAAAAAATATGTGAATCTTAAAACTTTGGAATAACTGTAAATTTGGCACAATACTTTTTTTTCATTAGCATGTCGGTCACGCGCAGCCATAAGTTCTCCTACCAAAAACTGCTGAACGAGGCTTCTGAAGTTTGTACTTTAAGAACTTTTATCATGTTTTGATGTATACCGTATCCAGCTGGAAGGCAAACAGTATTCTAAATGATAAATGATATGTATTACTTTAAATTGGTTTTATAAAGACTTTAAAACGTCAATCATTCAAAAATAGTTTTTTTTTAATTAGGTCGTTGTTACCCTATCTGCCTACTCTAAGAAGTGTTGGTGCTCTGGTGTTCCACCAAAAGAAACTAGGAGGTCACAGTCTCTTTTAAAGTACAGACGTTATCTTGGTCAGATCACGCGAGGACCATCCAGATTAGTGTCTGATATGGTCTTTGAGAAACCTTTAACGTAACTATCAGAAATAATAATTATAATGCAGTCTTCATTTCATGGCAAAACTAGGTCAATAAAAGAAAAATGACAAATCAACAAGTGGATCGTAACAATTTCATTTCTATACAGCAGTCGAAACTAAAAACATCGATTCCAATTCATTTAGCAGAGATGTAATATAAAATGATATTTTTTTGCAATCTGTCATAAAAGTATTAAAAAACAGAACTATTGTTCAGTAGTTGCAACAAAATGAAACAACTTGCATATAAATTCATTAATATGATGATGTAATTATATATTGTATTATTTAATATGTCAGTGTCAGTATTCATCAACAGACTAACAAAGACACATGATCAATATCAATCTCGACACACTAATCCCTTTGTTTCCCATACAATTCAGACAATATATACAATACATAATTACATTGTTTCCTATTGGACGTCAATATCAGGCTACAGATTCAACCTGCGCGCTGCCTCTACGCCGTAGCGGCTACTACGAGCTACGGCTAACGCTACGAGGTCAGATATGTTTGCCTTGATTTTGAATATTGGAAGACAATTCTCACCAACTGTTAGGTTAATTGTAATGTTTACATTAAAAGGCTGAAACGTCGTCTTTTGCATGTAACTTCTAATGCAGTTACGTTAAATTAGGTTACGAGTTTAGGGCAGTTCCCGTATTTTTAAGAACGTTCGCATTCTCATTTTAGTGTCAATCTGTGGAATATACGTCTCATTCACCTACATTTTCGACAAGTTTTGGACATTGATGGTCACTAAGAAGAAATAGCGTCATTTATAACGTTTTTAATTACCGTAATTGTCCGGTCAGTGGGTCAACTTAAGGGCGGAGTTTCTGTTCTTCTGTTCAAATACTCAAAAAAATTTTTTTACTCACACATGATACTTTGCCAACAATTGCATAAAAAATGTTGCTTGGACATTATGGTTAAGTTACCTCAATTTACTGTCCCAAGGGGGTACATTCCTAAGAGTGGAAAAATATGCCCACGTACCGAGTGTATATTACGAATGAAGGAATTCCCAGCGCGCTTCACTAATGAGAATTTATATGTCGGTCAGTAATACCGATGAGACTCGCTGTCTGCTGGCACCCTTCGGCCGTAATGAATGTTTGTTAACTCCATTTGAAAAATTACCTTTATTTATTAAAGGCATATGTGGGAAAATAATAATAACAGAGATAACTCTTGTTGTAAGTGCGGCTTTGTACCATAAATCCTTGGTATAATGTGTGTGCCGTAAGTACTCCTGTAAGGCACAGTACACAGCCAAGCGTTGAATATAATACAAGTAGTACAAGTACCAACATCCAATTGTTAAAGCTACATTTAGCGGTAATACGGGTATTCAAGAATAGAAATGGTGCAGTGAAATTGGCAATCTATCGTCAGCGAACACTATAGGAGCCCATTTCCTCAACTCGATTCGTATTTCCGCGTGAAGATAAGTAGATGTTCCCTTTATATTTTGTTAAGGCGTCGTAATGTTATTAATGTAAGCATCGCTTGCAGCCATACAAGGTGAGTAAAACCTTTAAGGCTTTAAAGCGCTTCAAGCAATTTAACAAGGAGCTCTTAAGCATATTTTTCCATACTTTGTTAGTTATTCATAATGTGAAGTTGTGCGATGCACGTACAGCAACAATGCAGGGAAAGTTACTTGTTACCGCAAAATACTAAATAATAATGCGTGTGTAATATAATGTTGGTGGTTTTGGTTTACTGTTGGTAACCATAATTAGTGCAATTTGTACATTTCATTTGAACAAAAACATGCGAATAATCAGTTAATACATGTGTAATGTACACAACTATATATGTATGGTATGTGGTGCACATACATATATGTAAGTAAGTTTGAGTAAAATAAGTAAGACCTATAAGTTACTATTGTACTAAAATTATGGTCACATACCTTTACATATTTACGGTCAAATAGATGTGTAAAATACACAAAATCTTTATTGACGATGATGATGATTGATGATTTTCATTAAATTTTTCATGGTTGTTATAAATTGTGGAACCAAGCGCGTGAACTCTCATGCGGTTGGTTAGTTGGTACAAGAAACAGCGTTACGCCACACTGACCGCATTTGCGTAAGTTGCTGTTCACCGTATGACGACACGTATTCATAATGTGTGTAATATTATATTGTTTACAGTACACCGATTAAACTTGTACCAAACTTGACCGACATTTGGGCCGTTCTTGGCCGTCTAACAAAATGTGTGTCACACGCATCGCGATCTTCCCGCTATTTTGGCAACTCATTATCTATCCGTGCCAGAGGAACCTCGTCCACAGATTCTGAGAATCTAGACAACAGCATTTCATTTGTTATCGTATATGGCAGATAAAGACATATTGTGCGCCTTTTAATAACACACTAAATAAACAAATTGCGATCGCCAATTTAAATTATGGAAAGGAATTCCGACAACCCCAAGTATTCGAATAAGCTGTTGTTGCACTAATCGATTCTATGAATAGGACCCTGTCACATTCCTCTCATAATAGATAAATCCATCTGTTTTGGCTGTCCATAATTGTTATTATAATTATGACTAAGGCAACGTACCTTCGTATATGAAGTCAGTGTCGCGTAAATCTCTGATACCAAAACTAACAGGTATTCAAAGTGTGGTAACAGTAAAGGTCGTATTGAACCGTTGTGAGTTGCGGTTCTGAGGTTTAGGGGCATCAAGGTAGACCGTTCCTACCCTTAGAGCATATTCATTGACACCTACGGTATATTCATCGACATGATTACTTATTCCTGTAAAGGTACTTTTAACAGAATCTATGAATATATTACCCGAGTGTGGCGTTATGGACAGGTTGGCTAATCAGCATTATTCATTGATGTGACCACGTCAATGGATCTGACGAAAAGAGTAGTTAGGTATTAAAAGCAAATTATACGATACAAAGAGCTTTGAGTATCTGATAGAGATCTATGAAAGCCACCATTTGCAAATTTAGAAAAAGCACTGTGTACAAAGAAATCCGTAGAGGTAGTGGGAAACGGTGTAATTATTCATTGACTTTTTATTGTTATCAGTACCTAAGCAATGATACTTAAATATGAGACTACTTATGTTCAAATAGATATCATTTTTGCAATTTAATAAGAGATAGGAATACTTCAATAACTTTTCTTTGGAGAAACAATTACGGATGGGAGGATAACATTTTGTCAGTGAATTTACTTCGACCGGAGCGGTATTTCATATAGGGCTATAATGTGAAAGGTAATGTTCTCAAGGAAGGCCCTTTTTAACTTAGGTGGACAAGGGATCAAAGTCTTGTCAAATTGTTATTCTCGATTGGTTTTTTAGAGCAGTGTCTTTTCTACCAACGTACAACTGAAAATTCTTTTATCTCTGCATATTATCTACGTTCCAAAAATATTTCACAGTAGGTACATTATTTATTAGGTAGTTATTAATGGGATATGTCTACGTGTATTTAAGTAACATCAAAGGGAATCGGTTACATTTTTTTTTGTAATAAACATCGGTCATTTAGGCGTAAGCATAAGAAATACATAACAGCATCGTTCTTTTAAAATTATTAAAAAAATGAACAACGGCACTGCTATAAACAGCCTACACACAAAGAACGTAATTGCTTACCTAATATTTATTAAAGTATATTCAATAATTATGACGGAATGGTTCACATTTGACCAACACAACGAGCCCTTATAGTATTTTATACCAAGAATTTCCCGCGTCCAAGATGACGTCACGTTTATATATGACCAATTTAATTAACACTCGTCCATCTATTAAAACAACCTGTGTGATGCCTGCATTATCGAGAGCTTTGATGTTTTATGAGCAGGAAAAAAAACGTGCCAAGAGCAAGTCGATCGCACAAAACCGTACCGGAAAATATGTCGTCGCGTTTGATATTAGCTGTCTATAAAACTTTGATAGGAACACCAATTTAAACACCGAACCACAAAAAATACAAAGTTAAAGACAACCGACACAATTTTAGATTGCTTTAGGAGCTTTGAATAGTTAATTATGTCCCTCGTTTGCTGGGTCAAAGTCCTTTTGAAAAATGTCGCGCGGCCCAGATTAAAGAAAACATTTTGGCCACTTTAAATTCATAGCAACTTATGACGAGAGAACAAGTTTTGATTGTATTCACTTGCCGATCGCCAAACAAGGGACTGTGAAAACAATTGACCGTCCAACTTTGAGCACAGGGACCTTATTGAAACTTTTAAAACAAATCCATCTACAGGTACTCGCATATTCGGAATACATTAAAAGTTGAGTGAAATGTGTGAATACTCAAGTGACATTCTACACGGTCGGGCAGTGCCGTACCGTGTTCCCGTCGGGCGTGAATCGGTGACGGGTAGGCGGCACGGCCGCGCGTCGTCGGTGCGGCTCGCATGCGTCCCGGATTAATAATTCCACGGCACGCGTACCACTCATTAATAAGAAATTATGAAGAGGTGGTAAGCGTGTTCGACACGGAATGTTTACTTTACCCCTTTATTCTGAGTTGAAGAATAAGATAACACGTGGCGGCAACGTTTTAACATTATAATTTTTCCATTGCCTTTCGTAACATATTACCTTGCCAAATAATCTCTACCTGTGGTATTCGAATTATATCTTTGATCGATTGGTGTTTATTTTTGTAGCAAATCGTTTGATTATACACAAATAATGAATAGCTTTTCAAAGGAGTTTGCCAAACGCTCGTTATTATTTCCAGTCGTAACGTATTAAAATATTATTGTAAACAAACTGGGAGAGGCTAACCAAAATATTAATTAAAGCTAAAATATACGACAACACAACAATATTTAAACGATAATGGCACAAAGTGAGTGGGAACGATACCATCCAAGCCATTGTTGACAAAGATTCCGTTACTCTAGCCAGATTTATTAGCCTCATATTTTAAGGTCAAAATAATGTTTTATTTGTAGTACCTCTACACGATGCTTTTATGCTATATTTATAAGGGGTTTATATTTTCTTTCATATGTTATTTGGGTGTAATGGAAAATAAAAACTTTAAAATATTTGTTTTATGAAAATAAGAGAAAATTGCTGTTTGCAATGTGAAAATAATGAAGTATGTTTGTGCAATATAGTTGTTTGTTGTAAAATAATAGGTACAACGCCAGAAATGAGAGAGCAATTGAGAGAACTTGTGTGGTTTTAGTTCTCCTAGTAGTTTTTACTACGCAATCCTACAAGCTGTGGAACTTTGTGCAACCTTACGGAGTATCACGATTAACTCTTAAATTGAAATAAGTCTCATGCAATTGTTTTAAATGTTTAAAATTAGAACATAAAAATACTAGTAGAAAATGATTAAGGCATTAGGTCCGCCTTTATACAGTGTTTAACTTGGGCTTTTATAAAAAATAAGTTATAATAAATAAACAAACAAAAATCTCCCAATTTAACGCTGAAATTATTTTAAAGGTATAAAGGAAAGTATGTAGATTGTAAAGTGTATCTGAAGGACTGTTTTCTTAATAACTTACTCTTAACTACATTACAAATATTCATGATTGAAAGATAAGTTAAATAATACTTTAACTAATACCTATAGAACTGCTAAGTGCAAACGACACGGTTGGCGCAGTGGCTGAGCGAATGACTGCTGCGCTGCGTGTCGTGGGTTCGATTCCCGCACGTAACAAATATTTGTATGGCCTACAGATAGTTGTTCTGGGTCTGGCTGATTGTGTATGTGAGTTTGAATGTTTGTAAACGCACCCACAATACAGGAGAAGGCAACGTTTTTTTAAAAGAAAAAGAAGAAGAAACTAACCTTTATTGATAAAAGCATACCGTATATGACTTGTACAGTAAATAACACATTTGCCATTAGAAGGCAATTTACGAACAGCACACGTTGGACAATAAAATATTTTATAGCGACCGTAAAGTTGCACCGTCCCGGCAGACAGATGTGAAACATTTAGCGACTTTTTAACTTTCCAACTTGCAGCCACTAAATAAATTGAAGAAGTTGCTTTTAAATTCCTCGCAAATGTTTTACACAAAGGGCCTGTTTTTTTTTTTGGTACTTTTTGTGTGGTAAGTTATCTGTTTCTGTTTTTCTATCATTGTATTTTAACCTGAAATGATTTAACGCAAGTTACCAGTCAGACCTCCAAATTTTCAGGTTTCCGTTCCAAAATGGTAATAGAGGAACACTTATCTTGGGAAAAAAATATCTCCCCTTTACGTGCAACCTCATATTTATCTTCCAGTTTATTTTTATCAGTTCTTTACAGCTTTCTAGTTTTAACTGGCTCTGAGCTAAGCCGTGGACGGACGGACAAACATGGCAATACTATAAGGGTTCCTTGTCATTTTATTGACAGGCATTGTTTTTTAGTAATCTGTATCAACCATATGGTTGATACAGATTACTAAAAAACATATTCATATTCATATTCATTTATTTTGCGTACCATAATGTGCATAAAAGATGTTACAAAAAGCTTACAGCTAAGGTACAATTATGGACCCTGTTAGGGCACAGCAACATGTTATTAAACTAAAAATAAAAATTTATATATATACATACATATATCGCAACCATACCTACATATATTTGTTTGTATATACAAACAAATATATGTATTTGGATATGGATTCCTCGGTGGGCGTGCCGCCTCACTCCTTGCTGTTTATTGTAATAGATAGGTACTGTAGAGGTTTTAATGGTTTACGGTCAGAACGCAACCTCCACAGTTATTCATAAGTTAATAGAGTTATGAGATAAACACTATTTCATATTTAGAATACGAAACGGATAGACAGAGAGCCGTTGGCTATCAGGCGGTGTGCATGTTAAAGTAAATAATTAAGTTTAGGAGTCGAGCACGTGCTAAAGTTGGAAGGAATAGAGCAATTAAAATGACCAAGCATCGTTGATTTATTGTAGCTTTTAAACCCGTAAATTTAAACCTACTCAAGAAGTGGTTCTGTAAATCTTCGTAGCCAGGAAGGTATCTATGTTCATGAGTATTTAAACACACAATGAATACTTAACAACCACAAGCCTGAATTCCTCTTAAATTTAGAGAAGTCAAAACAAGTGTCCGAAAATGTAAACAGCGACACTTAACCTGAAGACCAGGTTTAAAATGGGGCCAACGCGTGCTGTGAAACACTTGAACAAACCCTCTAAATTTAATAATAAAACTTGCGAAACGAGGACATGAGGAGATGCGTCCATATCACGAGATCTTCTCGAGATCGCGTCCCATTCTCGCTTACTGGGAATATTACATTTTTCAGTTCACAGAAATATTTGTGAAAATGTTGACGTGTTATTAGGAGCTGCTGTAGCTGAAGGGAAGCTGTACAAAGATATAACATTTGATAAGCGAAGCTTTCATGAAAAGGAAAAAGTTTGTCTGATTTTCTCGCAAAAAGTATGTTTATATAAAATCTACAATACACTCGTTGGTCTAGTGGTTCCAAACGCGACTGCTGAGCGTGAGGTCCTGGTTTCGATTCCCAGGTCGGGCAAAGTGTTATTGAGTTTTTCCAATAGGAATTTTCTTTAGCAGCCCGGAGTCTGGATTTTGTGCCCGGTTGATGGCAAGAGACTCGCCCCCTATTACATGGTACTTAAAAAACATAACTTTTGACATGTGGGTGTTAGTATAGATGCACCTCTGCCCAACTCTTCAGGGAATACATCATCATCATCCTCCTGCCCTTATCCCAATTTATTTGGGGTCGGCGCAGCATGTTTTCTTCTTCCATACATCTCTATTTGCCGTCATCTCATGGGTCACCTCTTTTCTTGCCATATCATCTTTCACACAATCCATCCATCTTTTCTTTGGTCTTCCTCTACTCATGTAATCCTGCAGGGAATACATAAATAAATAAAATAAATCATGGTGCAACAAGCATGGTGTTATGAAATGTTTTGTTATAAAACCTTAATTGAAAATATTCAAACAATCAAAACCGCATCAACCAAGGTGTGTATTGCTTAATTATAAATTAATTTATTGGTAATTTTGGGTGCACTATAGGAACCTACACCTCTGCCTTATCCTTCGGGGAATACAGGGGTGATGTTTGTTGTTTGATGTTACGGTAATTTTAGGTCACAACAATTAATATAAAATGAATGACGACACGGTTGGCGCAGTGGTTGAGCCATCGGCTGCTGCGCCGCGTGTTGTGGGTTCGATCCCCGCACGGAACAAATATTTGTATGGCCTACAGGTAGTTGTTCCGGGTCTGGCTGTTTGTGTATGTGAGTTTAAATGTTTGTAAACGCACCCACGATACAGGAGAAATTCCTAGTGTGGGGCAACGTTTTTATTAAAAAACAAAAACAAACAAACAAACAAAAAATACGTCATACTCTAGTATCATTGACATTAGTGGCTAATTGAAATATTCGGCATTGGCTCTTGATACTTAGTAATAGTGATTGAGTATGTGATAGAGCCTATTTCACGCCATCATTATAATATATCCGGAGTGCGTATTTATCAAAACTGATGAGTTAGCAATCGATCTCTCTACAAACGACTCGTTGACTGATAAAGTAACTGATCTATTTTCTCTTCTATTGGTCAAATTGAATAAAACTGCATTTTCAAAGGCGTTGATTGTCGACTCCAAGTAAAGTTGAGAAGAAAAGCTTTTTTTAATTTCTTCCTTAACCCGACGACTCAGTAATTTTTAATTGATTCTGTCAGCGTTTTAGACGAAGGTATTTTTTGTACTTACCGAGTACTTTAATAGACAATGTAGCCTTTAAACCTTGGCTTATATAGAGTGAATTGCAGTATTTTTATTTGAGTATTAGTAAGGAATATGATTGAAATTGAGTGTTTTAGCAGAAAAAGATATCTTATCTTTTTAGACAAGTTTAGGAAGATTAGCATAAGATATGGCAAACATGAATAAACTGCAGGTAGGCTACGTTACGTCACAAAATCAGATTTATGTTCGGTTTTCTCGTTGACTGCTATCTGCCTTTTAATAATCCCTAAAGACTCTTCAAACTTTTTTTACTTTTATTACTGACGAATTTTAACCGACGGCGACGATGCGAAGGGTTTGTTCAAATTCATGGCCCATGTCTTGTCGAATTGTATTTTATAGTTGTTTAGGATACGATGGGACTGGCATATGGTAAGCGCAAAAGATGCTTAAAAAAAAGAATACAAAAAAAACTAATCTAAGTGGGTAGGGGAGACCGGGGCTGGAAGTGACAGGGGTAGGTAGTTACAGTGGCAATGGTCGCGAAACAGAGAACGCAATACTGACGTTAGAAAGGGACAAATACTCCCGCCGCCGTCGGCTAGCACACCGCGAGAGCCAGTGGCGCCAACGTTTTTGTGAGAGAAGCCCGCGCGTGCCGCCATTAAAATCGCAGGTTAGTAAAATTTTACACTTTTCGTAATATTGGTTTGCAACCTATGTTCCATAAAGACAAAGATGTCCATGTAGTGATATTTACGCCCTTATGCTTTCGTTTAACAATGAATCTACGTTTATACAGCTATGTTTACTGGCGTTTTCACTGCATAACCTTAAAAGGTCAGATTTGGCGTTGGGGCTAAAAGTTACATTTGCGCGGGGCAGGTTGTGATTTGTCACTACCTGCCCCGTAGTGCTTGTTACCGACTGATATAATTTGTGCTATATTGTTTTGGTCTTTTTTTGTAGGATGAGGACGTATATAAGAAAAACAGAGCGGGGAAAAATATCTAAAGATATTTATGAACAAGCAGCAGCTATTTTGGAGGAGGACAAAACTAAAAAAATTCGTGGCATCGCAAAAGACTTCGGATTATGTCATATGTCGCTAACAAGATACTTAAGGAAAAGAAAAGAAGCAAAAGAGAAGGGCACACCTATGGAATCTCTCACAGTCGGGTACCAGAGGAATAGGCAAGTTTTTAAAAACGAACAAGAAGCCGTTTTGGTGAGTTACTTAATTAAATGCAGCCAAATTTATTACGGATTGACGCCGAAGGATGTCAGGCAGCTGGCATTTGCTTGTGCACTTAAGCACAACATTGTAATGCCGCAATCGTGGCTTGACAAAAAGGAAGCAGGGTCTGATTGGCTAGCAGCATTTCTTAAACGCAACCAGTCGTTATCTATAAGAACACCAGAGGCTACTAGCTTGAGCAGAGCCACGTCATTTAATAAAACGAATGTTGAAAATTTCTTTTCTAAATTGGCTGACGTGTTGGATAGATATAAATTTCCTTCGTCACGCATCTGGAATGTAGACGAAACAGGTGTGACAACAGTACTGAAACCTAGAAAAATTTTAGCTCCAAAGGGATCTAAACAAGTTGGTTCCATTACATCCGCAGAGAGAGGGACTCTTGTAACTCTTTGCGTAGCAGTAAATGCAGTGGGGAACTCGGTGCCATGTATGTTTATCTTCCCACGAATTAAATACAGGGACTATTTTGTTCGCGATGGTCCTCCAGGCTGCATTGGCGCCGGAAACTCAAGTGGCTGGATGACTGGGCTGGAATTCAAAATATTTTTAAAACATTTCATAGATAATGTGAAACCATCTCCATCCGACCCTGTTCTCTTATTATTGGACAATCATTCTTCACACTTGGACATTGAGGTCATCGAAATAGCTAAAGAAAACAATGTGGTATTGCTGTCCTTCCCACCACATTGTTCACATAAGCTCCAGCCTCTGGATGTGGGGATCTACGGACCATTCAAAAATTACTGTGCCAGTCAACAAGATGGTTGGCTTAGAAACAATCCAGGCAAGACAATGACTATACACGACATTCCATCAATAGTGAAAAATGCTTTACCCTCGGCATTAAATCCAACGAACATCATCAACGGATTTAAAAAGACTGGTATTGCACCATTCAATAAAGATATTTTTCAAGATGAAGACTTCTTGTCTGCTTTTGTTACTGACAGACCAATAGACGAAACAATTAACTCTAACGTCGAAAATGTCGCTGTTACAGCACAGAACACGGAGGCTGAAACTTCAACTCCATCTCCTCCTCATTCTCCCATAGAGAGTACCATGGCAGAACCCGAAATCTTAATATTTACTAACCCAGTTGCTGGTTGTAGCAAAGATATTATGCCCAATGAAAATAATTTTTCTCCCGAGATTATTCGGCCTTATCAAAAAGCCGCTGCGAGAACAACCAAAAGAACACGAAAAACTCGCAAGTCAGCAATTTTAACAGATACGCCTGAAAAAAATGCTTTGGCACTGGCACAGAGTAACAAGAAGGAAAATAAATCCAAAAAAGGAAAGTCAGCCAAAGGAGGAAAGTCTACAGGAAAGAAGACTAAACAGGAAAATACACATAAGAGAAGGAAAACAAGTAATGAAAAAAAAAGTCTTGCTGTAAAGAGGAAAGTATTACATGACACTGACGAAGAAAGTGAAGTAGAGAATGGTTATTTTTGTCTGATATGTTGTGATCCTTTTGATCCGAAGCAATCTGGTGAGGAATGGGTAGAGTGTAGAGCTTGTAAGAATTGGTCACATGTTAAGTGTGTTAGAGGAAATATTACACATTACATATGTTTGAATTGCGAGAGTGACGATTCAGACTACAGTGACTGAACTGCTTGGTTTTCCTTTTGTTTTTTTTTTTTAAGTGTAGTTTATTTGCAATTTTAAAATGCGTTTTGTTCATTACAAAGGTTTTGTTTAATAGAAAGGTTTATTATCTTATAGGTAAGAAATTATCTATATTTTGTTTTTACGAATAAGAAGACCAAAATTTAAGTTTGTAATTTTGTGTCATTTCAAATTATTATGTTTTTGTTGTAATGAGGCAAAAGACTGCTTTATAGACATTATGTTATGTTATTTAAATTAAGAAAAGTAACTGATTGTGATAATTGTTCCTAATAAAAACTCTTATAATACGTTTGTTTTTTATTGTAACAATTTGCCCCGTGTAGTGTAACAACCAGCCCCAAGCACGGGGTTAAAAGTTACACAGCTTTTTTTTCAGAATTCATACATTTATGTTATTACTATTAGTCTGCAACATAAAATTTATTTTAAATAATATTCCTGA
The DNA here is from genome assembly GCA_905147745.2 of Phlogophora meticulosa. NCBI lineage: Eukaryota > Metazoa > Arthropoda > Insecta > Lepidoptera > Noctuidae > Phlogophora > Phlogophora meticulosa. The sequence continues at coordinate 10,994,959 of LR990520.1, read as the reverse complement.
ACAGTTACTTAATCAAACGAACCTATACTCAGGTACAACACTTAAACCAATGAAAAAATATGACAGTTTGTAATAAAAATGTCACAACCAGCCCCGGTCTCCCCTACGTAACTACCTAGGTACTTGAAATCTTACAAAAAAAGACCCTTTGACCACTAGTATTAAATTAGAAGCGGGTAATAAATACAGGGTGGAAGGGAAATTGACGCACAAACTGACACCCAGTTCAGAACGTTGAAAACCCACCATGGATTTTTTTTGTCGGCTCTTACCTTATGTTATCGTTTTTTCAGTTGTGGTTTTAACTTAAAACAGTAAAAAAATAATGAGAAACTTATCACTTCACTTTAATTAAATGAGATTTTTAATTAAAAAGTAAATACTTTATGCCTGTCATTAAAAATCTTATTGAGTTAGGAAGAAATTTAAATTAACACGTTAAACGCCAAGTGACCGACAAACAATACATTTTCGGTGTCACAGTTAAAACAATTGAAGAAAAAAAAAACAGAAATTATAAAAATCCGACGAAAAATTTCAAATGCTGTCCCTACACCCTGTATAGATATGTCTGCCCTGGGAATTGTAGTTGATTCACACAAATAGTGCATTGGGCCACGCCCAACGGACAAACAATGTATCATTCCAATTTGCAAAAACGTTTTTAATTTGCATGTTATTATCAAAGGCTATCGATCCAATTCAGCATATTGGTCGCATGTTTGTATAAACGAGTTTATTACGGCTGGCAACATTATGTGCAGCAATAACGTTCAGTAATGACCGATTGTTGTGGGGAACTCCATTCACCTGGAGCTATGAATTATCTCGAACGACCTCGACACCTCGTTACTGTTACGAACTTAATTACGAGTAAAGTTAGTATAAACAGTCAGGTGTGACTGTTTTATTAGCACGTTTACCTTTATCGTTTGAAAATCTAAAACTTCGTGGTGTTGCTCTCAACTCTCCTAATACAGGAACAAGATTGTTCGTGATCCTCCTTTAAAGCAGGTGCTTAAAAGGAGGATCCAACCAAAAAATTGTTTATACTGAAACTTGTTTTACCAATAAACTATTTTTATTTATTTTTTAAATATTATTTATTCTGTTAACTTGTAGATTTCTGTATGCTTAATCAGGTTTGGAAACTACGAATAATTCTACGAAATATTACCATTTACCTACCTACCTACCCTACTAAAAAAACAGTAGGCATCTATGTGGTACACAGGAGATCATAATTATTATACATCCTCAATTCAGATAAAAGAGAAGATACAAATATGAAAATAGACGGGCACGTGCCACCTTAGTCAAATCAAACCCACACTTTTATATACTAAATGGAAGTGTCAAAAAAGGAGACGAAAATAATATTATCAATTAGGAAACACCCACTTGGAAAATACTTCTCAAGAATAAAGATATCAATCTGAACCTTAACAAAAATAGCAAATCTATATTTAAGTAGACAAAACCAAAGAACTAGAGACTGTAGAGTCTTTGATCCTCCACATCTACCTAGCATTTCCCAACTATGTTGGGGTTGGCTTCCAGTCTAACCGGAGGCAGCTGAATACCAGTATTTTACATGGAGCGACTGCCTATCTGACCTCCACAACCCAGTTACTGGGCAACACGATATCCCTTTAAGACTGGTCGTCAGACTTTCAGGCTTCTGACTACCCGTTACGACTGTCAAAGATCTACAATGACAGCCGGGACCAACGGCTTAACGTGCTTGCCAAGGCACGGAGTTATCGATACGTTGCGAACGGTCACCCATCCTCAGACTGACCTCGGCAACAGCTCGCAGCCTAACCTTCGATCGACCCTGCGGCTGTTTTTATTTAGCCACGAGCTTTGAACCTCCATGGTTATTTTATTAATGGCATGTTAAGAGCTTAACACTAATTCGTATTTAGAATTAGAAGTAAACAGCCATTGGTGGCTTGCTTTGTAATAAAAGTAATTAAATAAAAAATAACATTTACATAAATAAATACATCTATCATTACAAACCCGGAACCTCCGGAACGTTACGCTCAATAGTAAGTACGGTACCCACTTCATATCGGATTAGACCCCAACAAGACTGCCTACGAGTTCCAATTATTTGTTAATGTATGATCAATAAATTATTTGGTAAGACACATCAAATGTGTATAAAAGTGTCACAAAGTTTATAATTGGTCTACAAATAGTTGAACAAAGAGTCTGACGTCACGTGTGGAAAACAGTGCGAGACTTTTAAACTGTCCCATTACCCAATAATCGGCGATGACCGAAATAGCTTAAGAGACAACGAACCCATGATTCCTAAACACGAGTTAAATAATTATGTACTTTTATTTAAAACTATGTAATTGGAACCCACCCGCGACTTAAGTCGCGTGGGATTCAACAAAAACATTTTCTTAAACACTAGTTGCATAAGTTACTTCATAAATCATTAGCTATCTGTCAGTGAAATTCCTGTCAAAATTGTTTAAGCAGTTTTGGGACAAAAATACTTATATTTTAGTATAACTGCCTTATTTCAGGTCATGATCAAGTCCAGTAAGCCGTTTACTATGATCAGAAGTACAGATGTGGTATATTCTAGTCTAACATTTACAAACCAGCAATAGTACGTTAGCCAGTGCCATTTAGGTTTATAGTGGACTGTGATTTAAAGCGCTCTTACTGGAGACGACTTAGATTGATATACCTTGTATATTAAACTCCCTTTCATTGAATTGACGCTACTGTGCTGCACCCAGCGCTATTGCGGTTGGACCTTTCCTCCAAATGGACTTAGAATATGGGTCTGAGATTTGTTACAGCATGAATTTTAAGAAGAAGACCATTTGTCAGTATAGTATCTTAAAACGGTTACTTTCAACTGTGACTGATGAGTGTGGGATTTATTGGTGGGAAAATCCCAGTAAGACCGAAGAAGAAGACAGAAGAAGAGGAGAAATATAATGAATCTTTAGTAAAATTCGACGACCGGGCGAAGGTCCGCCTGCGACGCATGAGGTTGCGGGTTCGATTCCCGCCTTGGGACAAATGTTTGTATGATTTACAAAGATATGTTCCGGGTGTTCTGGGTATTTGCTATGTATAATAAAAATATCTATCTATGTAATGTATTGTATTAAGTATATCAGTCATCTAGTACCCATAACACAAGCTCTGCTTAGCTTGGGACTAGAAGATGCTGTGTGGGTTGTCCAGAATTATTTATTTATTATTTATTTATTTATTATCTTTCCTCCGCAAAACCACCGTAGTAACATAGTATTAGTCTGTATGTCAACCTAATTTGTGATAATAGGCACCTCTCCTACATATGAAAAATCTGGTGAAAAGTGATTGTGCTTACATTCCTCTTCCCCTTCAGGGAATACAAGCGTGACATTGTATTATTAGTTGTTTGCTGATGAATGTAACATGATAGTGTTAGAATTTTAGCGGTTATTTAAATAGACGCGATGGCTGTTTGGGGGTATGGGGAACTTTATACCCTCCGACCAGACGCGTGTTGTGTCTGGTGGTTATTACTGCCTAACGGTAGTTGGGTTCTTGTATACGTTTATTCGCGAGTATAACTTTGATATCACGATGTAGGATATGGCAGATATAATTCGCATGTGGTGAGGAATTTAATTCATATGTCGTTACAGCAGGATTAACTTAATTTTGTTTCTATAGCTTATTTTCTGCACAACATATTGAATAATAAATAAATAAATTATGCAGTTATATGACAGAATTACAGATTATCTTACCCCGGGAAAATAAGCTGCAATTCATAATTATTTAGCTAATATTCATATTTTGTGGGCTGCAGTGCCAAGACTTACATTGATGACCAATTTATGGCTAGGAAGATTGTAAACAGACTCACAGACCGCTTCAAACGGAGTGTATAAACGTATCCTGCTAATACCGCCAAGCTGTTAAGACAACATAGTTGCAAAAATATAACTATGTAGGTCATTCATCTTTATGTATTAGCCAAATTGCAGCTATAATTATTTTTGGTAATCGATAAATTGCTGTCCAAAGTTCTCGAAGGCATTTTGATGGACTCAATAGGGATGTGTCCTAGGCAAAAATATATTAAGTCTATTTGGTCCGTCAGTAAGATTACCAAAAAATATTAGAAGTGTATTTTTTGCATACTCAAATCAGTAAAAAATGACAAAGATATAGCATGTAAAAGTTCAGGAGAAGGGACTTGTGACGTCACTGTTACACTATACCGTCGTCGTTTTTGATTTACGTGACAAAAGATAAAATACGTGTCTTGTATTTTTGAGTAATCCAAGTTTCGGACCAATCAGAATTTTAAGAACATTATTTTAGGACCCTATTATATCACTATCTACTTTCAATTAAGCTTCCTGATATAAGTTTTAGTGTAAGTCTTGTATTTTTGAGTAATCCAAGTTTCGGACCAATCAGAATTTTTAAGAACATTATTTTAGGACCCTATTATATCACTATCTACTTTCAATTAAGCTTCCTGATATAAGTTTTAGTGTAAGTGTCACTATCATGATGTCACCTTTTAATTCACGGACGTGCTCATGAACTGTGATCACGTAGTAGCGATGTTTCTTCAAAAGTACGTGCTGAGTTAAGTTTATCATGTCAGCGAGAAAAGCTTGCACCCAGTCTTACCAAGGGGTATCGTGTTGCCCAACACCTATCTGTTACCTATCTGACCTCTACAACCCAGTAACTGGGTTGTACAGGTCAGATAGGTAGTTCCTAAATGTAAAATACTGGTATTCAGCTGCATTTGGTTAGACTGGAAGCTGATCCCAACATAGTTAGGGAATGGCTAGGCAGATGATGATGTCAGCGAGACGAGCTTGTTGGATTTTAATATTTGTTTCCTACTTCTTTACTTTACTTGGTTTCCTATGGCGCGGCGGGCGAAGGTCCGCGTGCGACGCAGGAGGTTGCGGGTTCGATTCCCGCCTTGGGACAAATGTTTGTACGATGTACAAAGATTTGTTCCGGGTGTTCTGGGTATTTGTTATGTCTAATAAAAAATATCTATCTATGTAATGTATTGTATTAAGTATATCACTCATCTAGTACCGATAACACAAGCTCTGCTTAACTTGGGGCTAGATGATGCTGTGTGGATTGTCCAGCATTATTTATTTATACTTCGTCGAATCATATCCTGCTAAATCATTCGAAAAAAGTTATTAGCAAGCCAGCTAGGTCGCCGTGAAAGCGGTATGACAATTTATTTGATGTTATGACTAACAAAAGTTTTGGTAAATAAAGGCAAGTTTATTCAGAGGGCTAATTATAGCCACTCAGATGTACAAAAAGATGAGCACATTCGATATTTTTACATTTCACGTGACATTATAACATCTTCACTCGTATAATTCGGTATCATGAAAGCCAGCTTCTTTAAACTAGACTATTTTTGTTAACTCCTTACACATGTTCTCAAGTAGATACCGGTCTATTTAAAAAATGCGATTCATCTTTTTTGTTTACTGTCGTTATTAACGCCTACGATAGGATAATGAATTAAAACATGTTAAACAGAATAGGTTCTTAATATGCCTTGATAATTTTAGCAGTATTTTAGTTTAAACGTCAAAAATTAAATTATAGCCAACAATTGTAACAGATATGATCTTCGCCATCCTCTAAGCACTGTTTAATTTATTCTGATCACACGATCAGATCAAATACCAACAGAATTGTGATAAAAACAATGTTTTGTAGTAAAAAGTTTAACTATTTCTCTAAAAAAAAAATTAATAACTAAATCTTTAGGTAATTACCTAAAACTGTTGTCCTGCTAATTATTTCTTAAGATCTTATGCCATCTGTGATATAAGTTTATCCCAATTTTGTATTTTTACCTATTTTTAATTTTTAAATGTTCTTATTTAAGTCTTACCGCACATCATAATATTGCTAGCACTTAGTCAATTGCATAAATTAAAGATTATACCATATGTGTCGTCATTATTATTATGGATTATTTTATCACGATATCAGTAATAGGCACAGCGCAACAGTGTGTGAATAAAACTGTACATGCAATCAGATACAAAATAACTGCATCTCAAAATCAACTGATTATCACCTCCGCGAAAAAGTCCGTCATTTTCTTCGCACAAAAAAAGGAATACAAATATTATAATGACATTAAATGCAAAAATTATGTAACGGTAATTTAGTGTGTGTCAGATGGGCCAACAATTTGAAGTTGGGCCTTGGCTCGTGTTGGTGACAATGAACGCACAACGACTCACTGGCTAAATATAAGTGTGGCGGCCCACCTGCGGCCGGGCTTGACGCTCAGCTGTTCATGACGTACTCTTGGCCGCTCAGCGGTTTCCTCAAGCGACCTTTAAAATCTCTAAGCGCCAGATGATTGTCTGTCTTCCGGATTGACACGAGAATTAACATTAAAATAACTAGCGGAATTATCTCGGGATTTTAGAATAAACTGTTCTATTTGTGATCTTCCGTTCGCTTCTTCGAGCTTCGCTGTACGTGCAAGTTTACTTCGATTATTTTATTGAAAAAAGAATCACGTCAGACAGCGTCAGACGTTTCATTTAGCTGATAAATGGATTTGATAAAACTAACAACTACTAAGAAAATATTACTTTAATTTATTCTAAGGTAACGGATTCAATATCCAGAGTCAATCGAACCCTGAAACCTTAAAAATAACACCTTACCTTCGGTATTTTATCTTGAGAGTTAATCTGAAAAAGCTAGCTAGCCAGGTGAGAATATTAATGGAATCAATTTGATCAACTCATATCATACCGATCAGCAAAAGTTCTGAGATCAAAATAATGCAGCTCAGATTAACATGAAAATTTTATAAAAAAAGGGTTGAAATAAAAGTTTACGGGGAGCGAGGAACGTTGGGATAAAATTCTTTCGTCCCGTTTTATGAGGTTGAGATTGAATTAGTGCCGTTCCAAAGCTTTGATGACGTTTTTACGCATCAAGACGCTAATAAGGCTCATCTTATTATAATTTATCAAGCCAACCCGCTGGTATAAAACTTTTAATACCAGAGCTATTTTACTTACAACGAACCTTTAATATCAGTCACACTCAAAGAAGCGGGTGAGATTACTCTAGCATGGTTAGTAAGGAAATTCAAGTAGTTAGTAGACTGCAATATTATGTTCGTGTTAAATAAAACGGGACCATATATGCCTACAATACGGTCAACCATTGGGTCCTGTACAAATTTACCTATTTTGTCATCCAAAACGTAAAATGCAGAAAGACGTTACTTAAATTCAGCCCATGTACGCGAGCTTATATCTAGTACATAGCTAGCTACAGCATATGAATAGTTTCACACGTAGCAAACCACAACAAACGGCCATATAGGTGTTGCTATTATAACGCTGAGGATTAGTGATCGTAGATATTAGGAGGCGAGGCGATGCGGCTCATCCTCCGGCTTATGATCTCGTTTACGACACGGGGTAAGTTAAGTATGGTGTAGTTAAATGCAATCTTAGTGTGGTATTAAGAAATACAATGGTTCCTTTTTGGATTTCTCTGACTTAATCATCCTGTACAATTGTTTAAGTCAAATTTTCAGAAGGGAGACAGTTCAGACATCAACAATGGCAATACCTTTCATTTTGACTATCAATAAAATCCATTGCGTTATTCACGTCGTTGAGCAGAAGAAGTTTTCAAATAAATAAAGCAAACAGCCTCGTTGTGGTGGCAAGCGCTTCTACTAAGCAAGAGGTCCTTATTTCGATTCCCTTGTCAGGCAAAGTGTTAATGGGATTGGAATTCTTCAGTACACGAGTCTGAATTTGTACCCGGTCAGTGGCAATAGGCTCGCACCCTTTTACACTAGACTGAAATAATTGTCGAAATGTGGGTGTACTCGTACTATACCTGGGTACCTGAATGTCTTAGAAATATAATCCTTCGAATAGTGTTATGCAATTAGATCGCTGGTTTAATTTCATTAAAAAGTATTGTGACCTTTTACGTATGTAGACTGGTGACGAAAAGTATATTAACGCATACTATGTATCTAATGATCCACGACACCAAATTCATCATGAAAGCTACTCATACCTCTGAAACCAGAAATCAATTACGATTTTTTCGATATCGAAACGAATACGAATAGGTCCAGCTCGTTACCTAGGTGAAATAAGTTCTGAAGAGTCATCATGATAATATAAAAAGTAATTTTTACTTTTCACTGGGTATTCAGGGAAGAAAGATGACAGCCGTCTTACTCCGAAATTGTGATAAAGGTGTGTGCCTCCATCAAAGAAACGTCTGTCAATGAACGATCGCTGGAATTACGTCACGCGTCTTATTTCCGCTGCCGATAACAGTGCCTCAGCAGATGTCGATCAAACGATTGCTTGCACATTAGCACTCCATTTTTTATTTCTTCATGTCTTTATTAGATATAAGGAAACATGACCGGTGCTAATATCTAACCGACCACTCTGCCACAGTTATGTGAACAGTTTTCAGAAGAAGGATTCATGAAAGTGTTCTGTTTGAGTGTTTCCAACATAATTTGCTAACTATAAACATTTCGAAGACATGTTACATTATTTTTAAAGCCAAAAATAAAATAATTGCACAGCATGGCCCTCTATTTATAGATAACATTCCATTAGAACAAAAAACTTACGAAAAATATTTAGGCCTTAGAATTGAAAACTCCTTAACATGGAACAAACAGATTGACTACATTAGAAATAAAATTTCCTCACTTATTGGATCCCTCCGCAATATAAGCCAATGTATTCCCAAGAAACTACGTTTTAGCATTTACAATTCTCTTATAAAATCACATTTATTATATCTGATAGAAATTTGGGGTAGCGCCGGTAAAACTAAGCTACAGGAACTGCAAAGAATGCAAAACAAGATCATAAAAACATTGTTTCGCCACCCATACTATACACCAACTTACAAAATTTTTGAAGACACAAAATTAATGAATATAAAACAAATGTACATGTAAAACACCTGCATTTTGATCAGAAAGATTATAGATGGGACCATTCACACTACCATAACTTTTATCAAAAAGTGTCAAGTTTCTACTCGCAGTCTTCGTCGACCTAGCTTACTTGTCCTACCAAGGACAAGAACAAACTATGCCAAAAAAAACATAACTTATGAAGGAGCACAATTTTATAATAACTTACCGTCGTATATAAAAAATATACGCTCTTTCAGCGGTTTTAAATCCCAACTATCAAATTACATTTTAGGAACTCCTTGTTAACATTGTAATCTTGCTAGTCAAGAAATAGAATGACCAATACGTGACCAAGTATGTAATACCATTTTTTTTTTTTTTTTATTGTTTTGTATCGGTGACCTTAGAATAAGTTTATTAGATTATCTTGTATTCTCATGTAAGTGGCTTTGGTGTCTTTATGAGAATAAACTATTTAAACCTAAGTGTTCTTTTATCATATTGTAATATGTAGAAACTTAGTCGTGCTTAACTGAGTCTTTTTCATTAATTGCTTGTCATCCGCGTGAATGTCATCGCGGATGCACACAAAGTCGCGGATTAAAAAGTGGTACTTACTTGTGGTTCAAGCTTAGTATGTACCAAATTTCATCAAAATCGGTAAAGTGCGCGTCGCATAACAGTTATTTGAACGTTTTTACGTGCAACAATTACAAGTTATAAATAATTGCATGTATAAAAAATTAAGGAAATAATTGCTAATGGCCCACACAGCCCCGGATTTAAACAATTGAAAGTCATGTGGAGAGGCCATTGCCCAGCAGTGGGATGACGCAGGCTAACATAATGAATTATTGAATTGCAACGTTATTAATTGTTATGCCTTTTTTAACAATAACAGACTAGTATTATATTATTAATTTTGCACCTCCAGTAATCCAGTACACTTTTATTTAATATTCTGATCGTTATTACCGTATTCCACGAAATAATATATTAAATAACTCATATAGACCGCACTTTTCACTGTAATTATATAGATAATTTGTTAATTGCCTATGGCATTAAGTCCGCCTCTGTACATTTGTGTGCTTAAAGTATTATATAAATAAATAATAAATGACTGAATACTTTTTCTTTTGTTTCGTAAATTTGTAATTGCAATTTTAGTGACTTCAACTATCTGATCGGTCAAGAATGCAAAGTTTAAGGTTTACTAGACGCTACGCTAGCGTCGCGTAAACCTTGAATCTATCATAATTACCGTAGCGTAAGCGTAGCGTATACCTTCGACAAATACTCTCAAGTCTAAGTTGCAAAAGTTAGAAAAATGACTACTGCAGTACCCATTTCTCGTTAAACGGAGTTCAAGTAGAGACTTTAAATATAGCATAAGGAGCAAATGAAATCACCTTGTTAATATTTATATTTTTATCTTACATTCATCTTCTCCTACATACATTATTAGTCAGCATTTCTGCGGAACACGTGCGATATTCGATTCAGTACGCGTTGAGCTGTCAAGAAAGCCGTACGTACACAAATTCATAAACCATGTATGTGAGTTCAATATAATTCTTTCATGCACAAACATAAAAGCTTTTTTTTTTAAATCCAATTAATATCTATAAAATTTTGGGTGTGTTGCCTCAACATGGAATGTAAATTACTAGGTACTCTAGCACCGAACTAAACAGTCCTCAACTTACAAGAGGCGATAGATACATTCATTTATAAAGTAAAATACCCTGAAGTTTAAAAAAAATATCCTTTTACATATATGCGCTACGTACATATGTACATTAATCCATGCAATAAAATACCCCCACGTATAATAATATACATTCATTAAATGAATTCAAAACTCAGGTAGTATTTAATCGCAAATCGGATACTTCTAGAAAAAAAAAATCATTGGGTGGGTCTCGGATAGGTTTAATTAGACTACAACTGATGATGTCGAACTTCTTGTAATTGAAGTATGATTTGTATCGTTCTCAAGTAACTGTCTTGTAATGTTATTATTGAAAATGAAGTTTCTTTAAACCTATTCTTTACCAACACAAAGTACTCCATAAATAAGGCTATATTTTACATACGTACTACATGGAAAAGTAAAAAAAATATCATACCTACATTTCATTGTGCGAGCGCTATGATGCCACCGCGGACCGCTTGATTATGATAATGAATACTTGGTACAGCAGACCGAAAATCAGTGGCAACACTTAGAGCTGGTATAGGTTAGACCGAAGTTTCAATAAAAAACGAGGCCACCTTACACTGGTTTTCTTAACAGGGTCGTGCCGCCCACTGTACCAACGTAATGCCAGGTCAATCAATTACGTTTAAAACCACCCAAATTCTATTCTAATTACTAGTTGAGCTATAGAAATTTCGTGATGAATTAAATGGACGAACTGTTTGTACAGGTATCGATGAGAATGAAATCAGTAAGATGTTAAACTTATACCATGCTTTAATACTGGTGTAAAATATGCTAGACAGTATTATTTTAACACTAACTGGTATGGCAAGGTTCTGCTTCTACAAATATTATGCGGGAAGTGTTCTCTTTCATTGGATTCCTAGTTAATGTTCCAATAAGGAAAACAGATCAGTCATCGGTACAGAGGCAAGCACATCAAGCTACCCCAATCTTTCCAATTTATTGTATAGTTTTTTAACTTTATTACACAATGATAACGTTCATGTTCAATTGCGAAAATTTGACAGTTTGGAATAGCTTGATGGGCTGGCGACTGTACATAGTTTAAGATGTGATGAACATGAATGAACACTTCCAAATTACAATGTTTTACGAGCACAATATAGAGTAGAACATACATCAAAGGATGAGAGGTGCATAACAGATATTAATTATTTTAACCATAAGGTAGATATTACGTACCAAACTGAAATATTTGATTATTAAACTCTAAAATGTTCATCACAAGAACTGAATATTAAATAAATTAGAACTGATTTAGTTTAATCATCAACTTAGTTGTTACATGTAGAACAGAAGATGTAGGTATACTCGTAATACTGAATTTTCATCAAACAAGTAAGTATATGCCTAACCGAAAACAAAACTATGGTGTTACGTCATATTTAAAGTTTTGCTTACGTATTAGCTTTGACATGATTAAGCTAATTGTATTAATATCTAAACAAAAATAATATGATTTGAACAGAATAGAAAACGAAAGTAACACGTATTATCTCTACTACGTTCGTCATTACGTGTTATTTCTGCCTAACACGAATTCCGGGTGTTATAACATTCATAATATGAAATATAACGAGTACATATGATGCACTTCGCGTGTTTGTAACATTTTAAGACGTACGCGGAAATATATGAGACATCTATGACACGACAAGCCTCGAGTGTTGACGCGATAAACATATTACTAACATCTGGTGCGAACGGCAGTGGTATTCTGTAAAAATATCCCCGTGAGAATGTAGGTGAAGGGGACGTAAAGGCTAAGTGAAAACTAATCCCATACTAATGCTAGGGATTGACAGTTCACTTCAAGCTCACTTCACCTAACTTTTTGAGGGGAAGATTTTTACTGAATAGAATAGCAGTGTACCCACCTGCATGTATACACTGCAATGGTAATACGAAAAGGGTAATAATTTTATAAAAAGCCCTACCTACCAGTTTTCACAGTTTGTAAATGGAATTTTATTCACAATGTTGGCGTACATAGTCGGAGAAATAAGGTTCATGCATGGTGATGGTTACTAAATGGGCCTGACTGATCAGTTCGTGTTGGCCCAGTGGTTTAACCCTCGCCTCTTGTGCACGAGGTTATGGGTTCAAATCTGGGCAAGAACTAATGAGACTTTTTCAATTCATATGTACTTTCTAAGTTTATCTTGGACATCACTGACATCGGTGAAGGGAAACATCGTGAGGAAACCTGGACTTCTAATTAATATAAGTCTGAAATCACCAAACCGTCTTGAGCAAGCGTGGTGATTAATGCTCGTGCCTTCTCGGTATGAGAAGAGGCCTTTGGCCTGCAGTGGGACAGTAACAGGCTGGTAGGTAGGTAGGTAGGATCAGTTCATTACCGGACTGTACCTTCTCCCAGATGCGCGACTATAATTGCCAGTAGTAACTTTTTTACGGTAGTAAATGAGAAAATACATCGCTTCGTTATTTCCCGGGAAATTGATCGTCATATTGGCATATCACATTACCGATATTTGGTCTCGTGGTGAGGATGAACAATTTACCGGACATTATATCCGGACCACGGGCTCATCAAATTTAATTATTTATTTTTGCACGGAAACCTCAACTTTCATGAACCACTTTATCGAGGATATTTTGTATAATTATGGCTGTGATTGTATCAGCCCCTATTTTAATTACAGTCTATTTAATTTTCCGTCCAAGTTAGCCCCTTTCCACACAGTCTGGCTGCTAAAGAGTTGGGGCCCGATGAAAGCAATTTTGCGTGTGAAAGCTTTTATACTTACCCCCTTTGCCACAAACGGGAGCCGAAAAGTGTGAAAAACGTCTTGAATCGTTCGCTACCAGCTGATACAAGAAATATACTCAACTGCACAAAAAAACTAGGTTATCAATTCAAACAGAATGTAAAAACATCACGTCTTTATACCTCAAAGGGTTAGACAGAGGAATACCTATACAACACGCACTTTTTTCCAGTATTGTTTATGTCGTATGTATAATAGGAGCGAACCGTAACCAACAACTGGGCTCCAATCCAGACTCCAGGGTATTACTAACTCAGGGTTGCGAGATGTTCGAAAAATATATAAAAAATGAAAATAAATAATTTAAAGAGTTACCGTGACCTTGGAACGTTAAGGGCAAGGACGGAACACGGATGGGTTTTTGTCAGTAGAAGTCTGATACACCCTCCCGTTCCACCCAGAATAGAAGAAGTCAATGGATGATTTCCCATTCTTAAAAAAGTAACTAACAAGAAATTCCTAATGGAATAGCACAATATGCCCGACCCGGAAATGGAACTCAGAACCCCACAAAAGTAGTGCTTGCGACTACTAGACCAACGAAGCAGTCTACAGAAACAGGAAAGTATCATATTATTTCTAGTTTCATAACAAGGAATGTTCATTCGGAACTACTAACTACAATATTGTGTTGCGAATCCTGCTACTAGTTTACATTAAAGTTAGACTTTGTTACGAAGTATCATTGATCTGGAACTTCGAGCATCTGATTTCAGATCATTTCGACGCAGGGAGCCGACGGATACAATTACAAAAATGGAACTAAAATTGTTCATAGAACATTATTGTAATGTTGTGTTTATTTTATTGTAATTTTTACTTATTTAATTTAATTATATCAGCACAGATTTTTCAATAGTCAGACGACCCTTATCTGAGGAATTCAAATGGAGGGTTTATGTGTTTTTTTATTCAAATGCTGTCAAAGCGCCTTTTTTATTCCTGTGATAAAAGAGGTATGACGATTGAAAAAATCAGTTTTAAATAAAATATACATTTAAAATATCTTTAACAAGAAACTAAAATTATGGTATTTAAAATCCACTTTCGAGTAAAATGGTTATGTAACATCCGGATAAACAGACAGACATTCGAATAGGTCAAAATTTTAACGATTCCGGTTTTGTTATTGGAGTACGGCGCCCTTAAAATGGTTATTTATGAACTGTACCTAGTTTGTACGTAATAATATTGAAAACTTTCAGTATCAATATCTGAGCTATCAGGTGATTAATTCGGCAATATAAAAGCTTCCTTCCCTCTTATTAATACCTTCTACTATGTGCTTACACGAATCCTATTATAAGCACTTAAAATAACCACTACATATTTTCCTACGCATTGAACGATAAAAGAACTAAAACTTGCTTACATATAGTTTTACATGCTGACCTACATGCGAGTCAAAAGGACCGCTCCACAAAGTTACCTTGCGACCAAACTTTAAAGCCGGGAAGGAAAACAGAGACAAATCCTACACGTTAATAATGCATTTCAACGCTGAGAGCTCTGAGAACTGCTCTAAGTAGCGCCACCTGTCTTTGTCTACGTTCACGGACGATTGATTGAGCACTGAACATACCGCAATTAACACTATGAGGTAAAAACGTACATAGAAGCAGGATCTCGTGACGTTTTCGAATAGTAGTTTATCACGTTCGACGCTCTTTACGAGTGTCTCTTGTTTTTGTATAGTTAACTTTTTTTGCAGGATTGTGATCGGAGTTTTCAGCTGTATTAAAAAGATAGCCGCCAGTCGATGACCCGTCAAGGTTCTTTCATAAGCTTTCTGCTTTATTAAAGGGTACTTGTCTCGAACATAAAAAAAGTCCTATGCTCTGCATCCAACTTTTGTATTCGTCAAAATAGATATTTTTGCATAATATAGTATATGTAACTATAAAATAACAGTTTTAGATGATCATATAATAGTAAACGTAGGTACGTTAAGGATCTAATCCATTTACGATCTAGTTTCCATTCAATATATTTGCTACCCGAAAATATTATGGAACTTAACAAAATCGCAATATTTAGCTCACTATTTAGAATCATAGCCTTTTTACGAGTATAATACTGTCTAACGAGCTATTTTAATAGTGAAAATAGTCTCTCTACCTCTAAGCCCGTAAAATCCAGCCGCAGCAATGACCGCGAAGTTAATATGGTTCATTTTAATAAGTGAGATAAGACCGCCACCCCCATTTGAGACCGCAAGCCGCACCCTATATTACACTGGATAAAAAGCTAGTAAAGCTTGTAAAAATAATGATAAGCAAAACTAGACTACTTTAGTCAAGTTTTGTTTATCAATCTTTTGTTTAGTAGTGTCTATTAAGGTAAATAAATGATTAAATTGACGACCGATGTGGCGCGGCGGGTGAAGGTCCGCCTGCGACGCAGGAGGTTGCGGGTTCGATTCCCGCCCTGCGACCAATTTTTGTACGATCTACAAAGACTTGTTCCGAGTGTTCTGGGTATTTGCTATGTATAGTTAAAATATCTATCTATGTAATGTATTGTATTAAGTATATCAGTCATCTAGTACTCATAACACATGCTCTGCTTAGGTTCAGGCTAGATGATGCTGTGTGGACTGTCCAGCATTATTTATTATTATTATTATTAATTCCAAACGCATATCGATTATTTATTCAAGTTACCAGTAATATAGGAAACGTTCTCATTCCTTTGCACTGCGGAAAGCAATCTGAACTCCACCCAGGAAGCTCCACAATCCACTTATATTAAGTTACCACACATGAGCACCATCTTCTTTATTAAACCATTTCCAACGTACCTACGTCCCTTTGGAATTTCTCCGATTAGTTTCCATAACTACGATATAACGAGTTTCTGATAAAAGTCAGAGATATTGCCGTCTGATCTCTCGACGCTCTGGGGAATCCACTTTTTCTCAATACCTATTTGTATTACACTGAAGACATTTTTTATTACTCTAGGCAGGTCAATTACACCTTTTAAAATAGTCCATTTATCCCAGGTGACTTTTCCAGTCTCGCGATTGCAAAGAACTTAAGTGACACTGTTTCTCTTCCATTTCTGGTTCAGTATGAAAACTACACAAGCCATCATGGCAAAAATAGCAGTCTAGACTCTAGATATCTTCCAAAGTGGGCTAAAATCAAAAATAACTTTTTGAAATACGGATCTGAACGTAAAAGTCCGTTCATAGATAGTTCCCGAAATATAGGGCAGATGTGTCAAACGGAAACTCCGGATAAGTCCGTCCCTATCCTGGTTATTTCTGAAATTAGTTCGAATGTATCGACCCAACCACTTATGTTGCAAGATTAGATACCGACGCGAATGTACAATGGTAGTTTGATTGTGTGTTTATTTAGGATACTGCTATGTGTGACGGCACTTTAAATAACGCGGGCTGACCTATTGCCAAGTTCCGCATAACTAAAAGGTATTGTTTTTGCGTTCTAAAACAAGTGCCCGCTTCGTTACTTCTCATGTCGCGGTATAGGTATTTCGATAGAAGCTTTTATGAAAATTATAGGTGGATGTTTCCAATGTAATCCTTCATACCTCTTTACGATTCCCATGGGGAGATGGAAATGTTTATGATGCAATATTTTTCGCATGCAAAAATATTAGACATGGAATTGGTTTGTGTACGCTTTCGTGACTAAGAAAATCTTCTCTGGGATCGGTACAAAGTATTTTGATAAGTATAGTTTATGATGTAGGTATGCCAGGGTCGTGGCGGGGATATTTGCAATTCGGGAAAGCGCTAAACGCTGATTGCCCATGGTGCGATGTGCTTACACTTATTATCGCTGCCGTGCAACGACAATATAGGTACCTAATTCAGAAACCGCGATCGTTAGTTTTTTTTCTAAAACTGGCCATAAAATCTTCAATAGGTTCTAGGTATCTATTACAGATTGACATACCTTGGAGACAAAAAATGGACAGATCATGTCAATTGGATATCATTCATTATTGTGAAATTATGAAATCAAGGCATTAAGAATCTCTCGAGCTCGCAACCTTTTGGGGATTGTTATGGCTCTAAACATTATACGGGCGACCGAAACATGAGCTGTGTTTGGACTAAACACTCTAATATTATAACAGTGTTTAGTCAAAACAGCACCTTACGTGTTTTGGGATATAGTGTGCATTTTCTATAGTTTTTCTATATTACCTTTATTCCAGATTTAATCGAAATTTTTGATATGCCATCTTGTGTAACCAACAAATGAAATATGCAAGAAACTAATTAATAAGTGGTACCAATAAACCGTATCTTAAGATATGTACAAAATAATGCATCTTATGATACGTACGATCTATTGTCATTGGACGGCAGAATCACACTTACTCAAGATAAATAAAAACAAGCGCAGGGGTTGATCGAAGGTTAAGCTACGCTTGCCAAAGTCAATCTATGGATGGGTGACCGTTCGTAACATATTGAGACTCCTCCATGTCTCGGAAAGCACGTTAAGCCGTTGGTCCCAGCTGCCATTTGTACATCTGATCAGAGGACCGAAAGTCTGACAACCAGTCTTACCAGGAGGTATCGGGTGGCCCAGTAACTGGGTTGTGCAGGTCAGATAAGCAGTCGTTTCATGTAAAATACTGGTATTCAGCTGCGTTCGGTTAGACTGGAAGCCGACCCCAACATAGTTACAAAAAAGGCTGGGCAAATGATGACAGGATATTTAAATTATTGACATATATTAACACAACCTGAACCACTACTACCACGTCTGTATTTCTAGCAGTGATTGAAGAGTACACCCATTTCTACAGTTATGTTTTAATCCCATGTAATAGGGGGCGAGGCTATTGACACCATCCTGGTGAAAAACGAGATTCCAGGCTGCTATTGAGAAATTCTGGATAGATTTACTCAATGACACGTTGCCCGACCCAGAAATCGAACCCCAAACTTCAGGAGACCAACGAGGCATTTTTTTGTATTTAAATGTAATTTAAGAAATAAATGAAGGACTATTATAGTGTTCTGCAATAGTCAGTTAGGTATACTAAATGCATTCCGCCGACGACCCGGATAGTAAAAGGATTTATCGAAGAAGTTCATGGAATGCATCGGCATTTTTTAATTTCAGGTCCGCTAAAGATCTTTTTACTTTAAAACGTGTTTCACGATTCTAATAAGTAAAAATACTTTTTATTATACGCTGCTTTTTTATAGCTGGGTTGGATGATTCAATAGTAGTCGACCGCATACTTGTAATACCACCCTAATTCGAATGTCACTTGCTCCCAACTCACGTCACTTGCTCACAGGATAGATAGTTATAAATTTTGGTCCAATTTCAATTAACTGGAAACTTTCGTCTAAAGTGCAATAACAAGGCTGACTTTATATACATTGTATAAAACAATACATAATCCAGACAGTACTCAGATTTGAAATTGGGCTCCCGTATTGAGATAGCTGATTAATTCGAAACGGGGGGAAGAAGCAATTGTTTACAAAAAATGATTATTGCTTGTCTTTCTTGAATTGTGTCCCTAAAATAACATTAATAAACAACTTTCAGCTGTTCTTTGAAGCATTTTCAACAAAATGCTTCTCATTTTTTGTAGGCCCATGGAAATTGTCCTTTTTCAAACAATGTGAAGGTTAGCAAAAGAAATGAGGCTCATTACTCGCTCGCTATCCGAGATCGTCTAATTGGAGCATTATGTTTTTATACAATTTTTAACTGTGTTTGTTTGTATGAAAATAAACAAACCTAGAAAATTTGCTATAAAAAAAACAATTTTATTTATATATTTCCGGTCTAGATGGAGTTTTAGAATACTTTAGACAGTTAAGCATTATTTCAATGTTTCTTGTTAACCACAAACACTTAAATTTACATCTACGACAGAAGTTGACGGCACGGTTGGCGCAGTGGCTGAGATATCGGCTGCTGCGCTGCGTGGCGTGGGTTCGATTCCCGCACGGAACAAATATTTGTATGGCCTACAGGTTGTTGTTCCGGGTCTGGCTGTTTGTGTATGTGAATTTAAATGTTTTTAAACGTACCCTCAGGACACAGGAGAAATTCCTAGAGTGGGGGGATCATTTTTTTTTTATGTGTTTTACTGAAATATCTACGTACCATTCTTCCAGAAGCATTTTCATGGGGCACTATTACTAATACTTAGATAATGTTCATAAAGGTCTTTGTTAATTCATGAATTATGTACCTAACAAAATATCACGCCTTTTTTTCTCCGATGGGTAGGCAGAGCACACCCTCTTTTTGTTTTATTGGAACCTTAGTTACTTTTCGGGTTGACAATTTGTTTTAAATACTTTAGCAGTATTGTAAACGAAAACAGATGGTACCTATACAAGTTAGATAGAATTCAACTATATGTTTAATTGTGAGGCTCTAATGAAAATAGTTTTAGTCATGAAATCACTTGTTTACGGAAAATATGGACAAGCTTAGACATTAGACCGTTAAAGTTACTTCTAATGTTAATTTTCTAGTTCTGAATGATTCGGGTATAGATAAGGTACGACAGACTAATTATTGCATATTAAAATGAAAATTCTTTTGTGTGCTATTTTGGTAAATAAATAACTTAACCGTTTTTTTTTAATTAGTACCTAAATAACTTATTAATGCTCTTATTAAAGTTAAAAGGTCTTTTTTGAAATGTAGGAAATAAGTTATCTAGATCATTTTGTTATAACAGGAGTATCAAACATTACAATTTTAATGAAATCGTCTCCAGTACAACAAATAATATAAAATTTTGTTTGGGGGCTTGGTGACCTAACACAGGTTTTGTAATAAACTTATTTTAGGCACCAGTGTTCCAGAAAATAATTATAAATTGTGCCTGTAGACTAATTGTATATTTCATCTGTAATTTGTGGTAAGAAATTAATAAATGTATTATTATTCTTAATAATGTCTAACCATTGATATGACTAATGCATCAAAAAACCCGTTAACGTTTCAAAGACCTTTCAGCATAAAAATTATAAGCCTATTGTCATTTCTATGCTATATGACATGCCTATAAAGTATTTGGTTCTTCGTGTAATGTCTACACAACTAGTCGGCTATTGTTGTCAATTCAGCCAGTTGTCGCCGATTTATTTATAAAACGGCAAAAATCATTGGTTCGTGAATTTAATAGAGTATGTAGCTTTTACTGCCGATTGAAAGATTTGTAATTTTCGTAATGGACACGAAACGAAGTAACAGGAATAAAATCCACAACGTACATTTCCGTTTTCAATGTATTTTTATGATATAGCCACGGAGGTTTTAATTACGTCTGGTTGAATTAAAAATGTTTAGCTTTCAAAGAAAAAAACGTTGAGAAAGAATTCACGTTAATTAAAGTAGGTACTACTTACTCTTTTAAAGCCACAGAAGGCGTTTGGCATTACAACATTATTTTATAAATATCTCACGATGTCATTGGACTTGGCACAGGCCGACTAGATAGGTATTACGACAAAACACCTACTTACGTTTTATGTACCACGCTTGGTAACAACACATAATCCTCTTTACGAGTACTCAAAAACATTGTCAAAATTACTTTTGAATAAATCTGTATGACCCCGTTTTGCTTTCAGTTCAAAGAGTTTGTATGTGTCCTCATTATTAAAAAAAATATAGCTGCGAGTACTGGCAGTCGCTCGAAAACAACTTATTTTAAGATACAATTGTAAAATTTTAACTTCCGTAGAATGTGTTCGTGTGAGAGTAGTGTTACGTTCATTTCGAACGCTGTATGCAATACCAGTTCACTGAAATAAAATGTTTAATTTGAATGGTGTAGCAGCCACTTGTTTGACTGTACTTCGACCGCCTTAATTGCTTGAATTGAATACCTCATCGTAAAATGGTTGGTATTTTGTACATTTTCAGTTTGTAGATTTTTTTTCCACGATTTCATTAATGTTGGTGTTACTTAAGTCTATTTAAAATATCATAAAATACTTACCAATTTAATTATGAATAGGTAACCGTAGGGTAAGATGATTATATTTTATTAAAACACTAACACACCCACTAATTAGTCTTACAGTAAAACTAATCTATTGATAACACACTTAATTGTTTTTCTTTTAACACTTCTAATTAAGAACTTTAAAACGCACACTAATATTATATTTATTTAAATGTCTTTGGTCATAGTTGCTTAATGTTCTAGGGGTAGCTTTACGAAGGATAAAAATAATGTCCAAAACTATTTGTAAAACAGTGTAAATAGTTCATAAACCGTGTGTAAACTTTTCAAAGGTTGCAATCAGAAAATTTCAGTCGTTTCTTGTGTATAAATAGGTTCTGATATAATTTTACTCTGAGAAGCATTTTTGAATAATAAAACAACTTTGAAGCGGGTTTTTAGCGGGTAATGACGATCACTAAGAGTTTTGGAAAGTCGACAAAAGTTCTCGCAAGTGACTTTTCACTGTCATTTTAAGCTCGTAGGATTCGTTCGATGTTGTGGCGAGGGTTTCGGAGGGTGCTAAGGTGGTGATGATAAAATAAAGAGTGAGTTCGCTTGGTCGATCGTAGTCCATGGGTTGGTGGCGCGCGAGCGAGCGCGGCGGGCGCGGCGGGCGGCAGGCGCGCTGGTCGACAACGGACTGGCGGTGGCTACGGACGGCAAGCGCGCGTGTGTCTGTGCCCCGAGCTCCCGTGCTCCCGTACGCCCTGGCCCGACAACCCTGGCTGACATGCACTCCGCTTAACCGACTACCGACATGCAAACTCCGTGCAATTTTAAAAGGTCGCCGTATTTTTGTTCTGTCGCCAATACGTGGTATATCTCATTAGCCTAGTAAATTCAGACAATACTTCTGTATTCATATTTTGGTAAATTGCATTGATGCAGGATGGTTCTAGTTAAAAAAGCCATTTATATAATGTACTGAACGCTATGCCATACCAATTACGATATTTACCGAATGCAACATAATTTAAGCAGAGCTAAACGGGACTCAATCAAAATATTTGATTTTGAGGGGTAGCCAACAATTAATGTCACGAGTTTACGACTTTTGCGCCTTCAAATGCGAATAGATAGGCAAAAAAACTGATTTGACGAACATCGTCGTATACTTTTCAATTTTAAATGTTTTTAATGTGTATTGCCTGTAATTAAAAGCTATTCTTTCATTTTATGAAGTTATTCAAACTATTAGCTAGCTATGTTTTGAAACCTTTAAAAAAACATTTTATTAATGTTAAGACTGGACATGTCTGTCGCAGGTCAGATGACCTGTGGGCAAAAAAAACACTGGGTTCCATTCAATGCTAGGTGACATCACGGCAGAAGGAGTCGGAGATTGAGGGACGAACTTCACTCTTACACAGCATCAGAGGGCATAGGTATGTGACAAAGCGAGTTGTCCTTGTGGGACTGGGTGGGATATTTAAAAAGGATTTAATCACATTATCGATACAAGTAATACCTACCATCCGATGTAGCTCTTAGGCCATTATTTTAAAGTTTACATGATGTACAATAAAAACTATTCTAATGTATTCTTTTCTATGATTCAATACTGTGTTTGCAAACTTGTGCAAGAGTCAAACATGTTGAAAGTCGCTAGACTCTTGTGAAAGTTTATTGTTATCTTGAACTTTATCAAAGCCATTTTTAGAGCATTACTTACGTTTCTTATATTCCCTCTCTCAAATTGGTCCATGGTTGCAATTAACGGATGATAAATGAAGAACATTAGGCCCAAGTACCTATCGAATCTCTGATATCACTTCGCATCTTTCAGCAACGCGAAACGCCTCTGCTTTAATTAATATAATTTCATCACAATAATGGCAATGAATGATAAGAGTGTGGAGCAAGTACATGACTTTGTATATTTAGAGTGTTTGTATACAAGAGATGGAAAGATTGTTGCAGATGTGGAAAGGAGATTAAATGTGGGAAATATAGAGAGTGGTGCTATAATGGACTTGTGACCATCGTGACATCATCTGATTAGTCGACATCCGAAAACCCTTGACAGGAATAAGTGCAGGAATTGCTTGTGTATGGAAATTAGCGATGGGTGTGGGCACAGAGACATGAAAGTACAATACACTAAGAAATATATATTGAGTAATTATGGGATAAAACTTTTTTTACAAAATAAACAACCGATTTCGAAAAAACCCGGACAAGTGCGAGTCTTGTTCGCGTACCGAGGGTACTGTACTAACTTTAGGTATTAGTACAGCTACTTCCACCAATATTACCTACACTAAATATTATAATATTTCATAAACTATGAAAACAACGAAGAAAACTCTTATGAAAAAATAAGTTGGATTGAAAGACATACTTAACTTACTCGTCGAAAAAATGTTCTCGTTATACGTTACAGACAATTTTCCGACTGAAAATGTATAACTTATGTACGTATAATGTATGCAACTACTACTCGAGTAATTGGGACACATACCTACATAAAAGACAAACCTCTTCCTTTAATTTGAAGTCAGTTAGCTGAACTTTTAGTAACAAACATTGAAAGAGTACAGACGCCAGGATATCAAGCTACCCCAAACCTTAAAATTTTCCCAATTGACCATGCACCTAATTTCTTTTGCGATAAAGTTGAAAAACTATCAAACAAATGTGACATATTGGGGTAGGTTGATGTGCTGACCCCTGTACATGTTGTGATATGTTTAGATGGTGTGGTCATGTTGAAAGGATGAATGAAAGGCGACTGACATTGGTTTTTCGGGCAAGTCAATTTCGGGAGAGGACTTTCTAGAAGATCATACATACACTGACCTTACTGGAAGTGGTGATGCTCTTCAGAAAGAGCAGGTGCATAGTCCTCGTTATCGGTGGGCATGTATGACCAGATGTATGAATGTAGACTAAGAAAAATGTGTGTATATTAGGATCGGAGCAGATGGTGTTCTGAAGTTTTGCACACACACCCATACGATTTTTTTTTTAATTGAAAAAAATCGACAACGCGGGAAGCATGTTGTCGATTTTTGGCAGTGGTCAATGGGTTCTCGTCACCAACATGCAAATGTGACTTGTGTCAAAAACACAGTTATGCCGAAGTTTTGAGTTGTCACTTCTGTCATCAGTTCTGACATGACAGACTGCCTATTTATTTTTGTCTAAGTTTTCTATTTTAATAGTGAATCTTCATGAAAATTACAAGCAAAACGAGTTGCCAATAACTATTAGGTACTCCTATTAACTAAAGGTACTGAAGCTAACAATTTAACAACGTTTGTAATAAGAGAAGGTTTATTTGAAAAGTGCAACGGTACTAAGGATCAAGCTGGAAACCTCTCGCTACTCCGTTTCGTAAAATAGTAGAATTCAATTTTATTGTACCTGTCGTAAAACTAATTTAGTTCATGGTTGCATACAAATGGTCGAAGTAATTCGGCATGAATTGCAACGCAGTGATGTGGGATTCCAAAATAATTTTCGGAAGGAAGATGTTGGAAAAATTGAGTATTTATGCGCAAGAGTTGACGTGTCGTGTCGTGACGTCACTGCTGTCGACGTGCCGTCTATTCTCGTCCGCGACATTTCCGCGGCCGCGTCGCTCGACGCACGCGCACCGACGCGACAAAAGCCAGAAATATTTGACGACATTCAAAGGTCAATTTCACAAACAACTTTTGCCTACTAGGTGTTTACTTGTCTTTTTCTAATAGATTTAAATATTTTTGAGAACATTTTGTTGAATAATTTTTGTACTTTAATGAAGTTTTATATTTTGTTCTTGTTGGGATTCCTCTGAAACTGGTTGGGAACTTGTAAATTGTTGTGTTATACTGTTTATTTTCCACAGTAGGGTAAAGGCGTTTTGCCATGCCATGCCACGAGCATCATCACAATGCTTCTTCACTACAGCCAGATTTTGCTTAAAAGAAGTTTTTTCTACTTGTCTAAATGTGTATCCATTGCGTCCGAGATAATTACTTAAAAAGAATAATGTCATGTTAAAAAACGTGTGTCTGTGTATTAATGTACATACGTATGAAGTGAAACTTTTTTATGATATATTAGTGATTTTTATTGTATATTAAATATTAATTGTTCAAGTGAGGTTTACGGAGATAATACCAAAATCACAATCAGGTGATGATTTTTCAAAACAATAAAAAATTATCTCCCACTTTCACTATTTATTTAAATTAATTTCATGAAAATATTAGCTATCATCACCGGTTTCAATTCCGGTAGGCTGGTACTGTTTTTTATTAGTTATCATTAAAATGTTTATTTTTAAGTCACTCCTCAATTTAAGTAAACACGCATGGTGCCGTGTCGGTTTAACGTGACAATGTGACAATTTTTTAAAGGTGACGTCGGAAAGTGTGACGATATTTTAAACATTGCTATTAGATTTCTTCTATACGTCGATCAAGAAGTTTTCACTTCAAAAATATGTAAAAGTAAACCTTTTACCCTCCCTTTAAAAAGTTTCATATTAGGCTTTTGGAATAATTACCAACATGCCTATAAATTTTGCTCTGCCGATATACGAACGCATACTCAACTCAGTGGTCTATGACGGTACTAATAATAACAACATCTCGTAGTATAAAACTTTGTTGACCGCCATCTATAAACATAAAGTGGACCTAACAGGGCCAATGGCAAAGTTTCGTAGACAACCGCTACGAGGATGCGCTACGCAGCTACACATTTCGTAACTCATGTAATTCCAAAAAGAAATCACAGATGGCATAAGAAGCACGAAAAACCAACAGTAAATCTTTTTCATGTTTCGAATACATCAAATTTTTCCCATAAACTCGGTTCACACAAATAAAATTATATAACACTATAAAATTCACATTGACACATGCGAATTTTATAGCACATTCTGGCTATAAACAATTTGTTTTTTACATTGTTATTTGCACCTGATTTATGAACAATAATTGAACGTCGTAAAAGCTTATTGCCTGTTGACGAGTTTTTTAGTTGTTTTCAGGTAGTTAATTTACTATGTTTTATACATTTGTTGGATCAGGGTTCGCGATGTAATACTTGATAGGTAAATTAAATTCCTAATAATTCTCAATGGCACATTCGTAGGTGTACCACATCCATTATGGCCTGTCTAGATAAGTATTGGATACCTAAATTTGAAAATAATTACAATATTTGAATGAAACGTACATCTGTACTTAGTTCATATGTTTAAAAACCGAGAAAAGTACGAGTCTGTCTCGCGCATAGAGGGTTCCGTATAAACCGGTACATTTGTACAGCTACTTTCATCAACATAATTAAAATTACCTACCGAAGTTCATAAACTATGACAGCACCAAACATAAGTCTGACGAAAAGATTTAGTAGGATTCTAGGATACTAACTTTACGTTAACTTTGTTATTGAAAAAAATGTTCTCCTTTACATCGATATACGTCACGGTCACTTCTCCAACTGAATGTAAGTTTAAATACGCAAAATAAAACGTAAAAAAAACTATAAATTAACGATTTTCTAACTTTTTCCTTTACTTATCCTGTGAGACCTTACTTCTTGCCAATTTTCATGATTCGAGGTCAACGGCAAGCACCCGTTCCGTATGTCCTACAAATGGCCGTATCTCATATTGTGTGGGCTTAGAAGCTTGATTTTTAGAGTTCTAAGGAACCACAGACTTCCGCAGTCGCAAAGTATTAATGACAACATCATACCTGTACGCGTTTCTGAGAAGAAGAGTCTCACAGACATACAGATAAACGCACGGTCATTGAATTGGTTCCGGGTTTTTTCCCTTTGATGTACGGAACCCTAAAAATTTATATGGTTTTTTATATTTTTCTCTCGAAACATTTGAGGATCATTCTCAAAGACTTCTTGGTAAATTATTTCCTACTGACGGAAGCGTTTACGTGTGTAACTTCAAAGCCTTCCTCTATTTTAGAAGTACATGAAAGTCTACGCTTTTTTTTTGGCGAAGATAGGTATAGGAATATGTGATATGATGGGGAATGATTTTCTATGTAGGTATTATTTATAACATGGAACAAGAAAAAAAAAGTGAATTTCTAAGCACCTTTCTGTTCCTATGAAACACTAAAAGAATCCGATCTTTAAGAAGATTACAGTGAATTTAATAGATGAGTTCAAGTTCCATCAATAATTTCTCAGCAGCAGCTTGGAGTCGGGATTTTAGTACGGTTGATAGTAATTGGCATGTCCCCTATTACATAGGACTTAAATACAACTGGCTTAATGTGGGTGAGCTGTGGTTGTATCTCTGCCTACTTCGAGGAAAGAAGGACTGATGTAATTGTTTTTTTTTTTTTCATTTCTGTATTTGCTTTTACTATTTAAAAATATCATTTTCGATATACAAATCATACTTAAGATTATGCTTATAGCATATGTAAGCTTAAGGTTATATTACTTTACATGTGATTAGAAATAATATAGTACATACATACATACATAAACTCCAGCCTTTTTCTCATGGCGGTAGGCAAATTATAAAACAAAGTTGGTTTAAAAGAAAATGTAGTGACGACATTGAAAAGATTATATGCTCAGATGGTTTGGTCACGTTGAGAGGCTGAATGAAAAGACTTACAAATGGTATTTATAAAGCAGATGAGAAACGAAGCAACCGGAGTATGTAAGGATCGTAGCAGATGGCGTTCTGTAGTTTCTGCCTACCCTCGTGGGGAAAAATGCATTAGTTTGTGTATCCACCTGCTACGGTGCCATACTCCTTTAACTTCGTATCTCATCTGCCTTATAAATACCTTTTGTAAGTCACACACATATGGTCATAATATAATAATAATAATAATATACTTTATTAATTCAGACCGTGGTGTCCATTTTGTTATTAACAATTAGTGTTATAAATGCTTAAAAACTGTCAACACAAACAAAATAAAAACATTATCTTGACATGCTCAATGCTCGCTGCAGCGCC
Organism: Phlogophora meticulosa; assembly: GCA_905147745.2. Lineage (NCBI taxonomy): Eukaryota > Metazoa > Arthropoda > Insecta > Lepidoptera > Noctuidae > Phlogophora > Phlogophora meticulosa. The sequence goes on along the minus strand of LR990520.1, from coordinate 10,966,532 downwards.
ATTCCATACAAGCACGCCGGTTGCGGGTACTACGAGAATAAAATAGTACTAAGATGATAGTACCTTAGCATAATATAAACCAATAATGCTCTGAGGAACAAGACATTGAATTGATGGGTTGTTAGTTACATCATGACAATATAAATATACAAATAGATGCTACCGACGCTGCCGGTTTATTTCCATTGCTGTCTGCGACTGTCACATGGCGTAATGGGAGAAGGGTTTGTCCAGTTTGTTTATTCTTAGCGAGGTACCGAGTGGTTTTGTTTTTCAATTAAAACTCTACTGAAAAGTTAGAGCAGTCAGTGCTTCTGTTTTTGATTTTTATTAAATATTTATGTTCCGTAGGTAGCGGAGTGTAGGAAGAATAGGATACAAACACGAAATTTAAAAAAAAAACATCTACATTTTTACCTTATCTCCTCTCATATTACAATTGAAACATATTTTACAACGTTTCTTCGTGTTTTTATACATTGAATGTATAAAAACACGAAAAAACCTATAAACCGTAGTAGGTAGTAAGTAAACCAACAATAATCTAAAATATAGCGTCGAAAAATTCCTGCGCATCATAGTCGATTGGTAATGATCCCAAAATAATGGTTTTGTATGCCAATGCTTAGCCTCTGGCCAAGGTAGATGCGAGCCCTTGGGTGACGGGAAGTGTCAACCAAACGATTTGATGTGATCTCTTTATACAGAATATGAGCATTCGGACCGAGATATCCAACCACCAACGGCTGAAAGTAAAAATGCTTAAAGGCTAAAAGTCAAATAATCTATTGCAATGAGACCGCGGTTATGAAAGACACTTTTGAATTTCATTTTTTCAATTTAAATAAAATGATGCCCTATGATTATTTATTTTATTTTATTTTTTCATAAATTAATAATTGTATAATTTTAATGAAATAAAAAGAGTTTACCATTACAATAAAATAAATAAATAAAGGGATTCTAGTTGCCCTTTCCAAAAGGTAATATCGTATGGAGAAGAATGGGTTCCTTAGCTCAAAAATGTGACTATCGATAACTTTATTATATTTACGCTTGAGGTTCTCAGCAGCAGCAGCGCCAGCGCCAGCACAGCACACAGTCTATAAAGATGGCGCAAGACTAGGTATCGATAAGTCGTGTCCCACATTGGTTTCTTTTTTTCCATTGAGTGAATGAGCATAATATCGACTACGGTCTTGAAGATTATGTATAAATTGATTGAACTCTTTTTGGACCAGATTAATGTTCTTGTTACAAAAGTTGATACCATTTTTTTTTTGTATTTGTTATTAAGAATTTTTATTTTACCGTGCTCTAAATTTTACTAACAAAAGCCTGTGTTTTTACATAAAGAACTTAAATTATGTTTTTTTTTAATCTATAACGCTCAAAATGTATCATAACTCGTAGGTTCTGACTAAAACGGCTAAAGTTTTACCTAAATAAACTGATTAAATAATACTTTACCGGACCGCATATCAACATTGTGAAACATAATAAATATCTTATAAGATTTGTTGAGCGACCATATACCCAGAGTGCATGATCAATGTATGAGCCCCGATGTAGGTAATTGGGTCACATAGGGGTCAAGGCTCCTAACAAGGGTTCTACGACGGAATACTCTCTACCAAGCCTTGCAGATTATGATGAATTACTTTATAACTATAAAATAAAGCGATATTATTTTGCGCATTACCGCAAAATTACATTGCGATACAATATCAAAGAATAAAGAAACATTTCCTTGCCTAACACAATATGTAAATTCGGTTAAAAAATATCCTTGTACGCGTCTCGTACACAGAGTTATGAGAAAAGTGGAGATAAATCGAATAACTGTCAAGACTGGGAGTCTTGTGATCCAAAAATAGGTTGGGAACATCGCGCCGACAGCTTTGTGCCCATGTAAAATAAGTACCTACAACGTTTTTGCTTGTATTTGTAACACGAAATACAAGTTACGTTCTTGAGCGCTACCTCCTCCGCGTTTCAATCTATTTCCGAGAAAAATCGCAAGATCTTCTAAATTCAATTTAACTTGAAAACAAGGGGTTGAAAAGTTTTTATCTCATCATGATAATCATAAACACCCTATATTAAAATATAAGTATATTAAACTGTGATTCATATTTCAGATTCGTGGGCAATAAAGACAGATTTGTTTGTGTGTAGAGTTTTGACAGGCTGCGCGGGCAGGCTGCGCGCGCAACTGTCCGCCATCTTGGCTTTCCATCCCATTCCCATTTCAATAGAAGAGGGAGCTCGTAACAGCTGTGAGCGCGAAACACAGCACATCCCTATATTAGGGGTTACTTTTTTTAAACAATTGAGTAGTAAAAAGGACTTCTACACGCACAGTTACAAAGTTAATGAAGCAGAAGGAGGAACACACGTTCGGTTCTCGATAGTGTCGACGATTAAAACAGTGAGTTACGAAATAACATTACCGAATTATCGATTTTGTATGTTTCAAATCGACAAACCTGGTGGCACCGTGGTTGAAGGTGTTTGTTCATATTGTTTTAGAAACATATTCGAGTGTTGCAAAGCCTGGAAAATAACGGAAAAAAATCGATAAAAGTTGCACCCGCTGTTGTTGCGTGGTGTGAATGTAAAGAGAGATAGCTACACCGACGTGTCCCTGTAAAGTAGCTTGGAGTCGTTCGACCGATAAAAATAATAGTGATAGGCGCCCCTGACGTCCAGTCGTCCCGACTCGAGTTGATATACGAAGACTGATAAAAGGTATGTATTGATATTTGTTTTACTTTTTATTTTTATCACCCAGCAATCTGTACCATCGTCAATGGTTTTATGTATTTTATTGATTGCTACTATTGCATAGTTGTGCGCTACGTGAACAGGTAAGACCTTCGTTTGAAATATTTAATAGCCTTGTGTCTACGGTTCTACAGAAGTATATAGAATATAATCCAAGCACAACAACTAATACGTATTACATTTAAACAAGGTAAGTGACGGCCAGAAGATTGAGGTTCTTTGAAGGAAATCATCCCAAGGGAGTTCTTACGGGTAGAAACACGTAAACGTTCATGTCTATAGCCTACCTACCTCCCAGTCTTAGTACAACGATAACGCAATTTATTTTGGATCTGTAGCATAATTTATTCTCTGTTAGTCTCATCATGCAAATGAATAAGACTCATATTCGGATACTCTAACGAAGTTGATTGATCCAATTGAATACCCTTATACCAAATCTTAGATTCAAGCTACCTTTCTTTTCCAGTGCCGTCTTCCAAAGATTTTCTCAACATCTGCGTCTATTCTACAGAACAATGCATCTAGAGAAACCAGCCAACCGTATCTTTGAATGATATATTTTTACATCGGTATAAAAACGTATTGTTAAAACTTTTACCTTTAAGTTTTCCTAGCAAGTTGTACGGTCACTAAGGAAAATGGGTCATTAAGATATTTATAGGCGTTGTTCCTTGAACCAAGTAATATAATAGGATAACTAATGGAGGTTTTCGAAGGAAACCAAGGATTATTACCGTCATTAGTAGAATCCTCATTAATATCGAATAAAAAACGCATTATACTCCTTCCCAAGAATAAAGTACCATACGCAATATTCCCTATGTTTGGTCTACTGCAATCTCTGCATAAGTATTAAAATATACTGCTAGTTTAGCAAGCGGTGTCGTAACTTTTCTTATTGGCCGTCTCTCACTTTAGAACTTCGCTCTAGTCAGTGCTGCACCGTCCACTTCACTTTAATGAAAGCCAGGTTTATAATAAAGATGTTTTTATCTTCGCCGTTGAAACTTATAGGTACTTACATCACATATTTCTTATAACTAGTAGTCGCTCAGCGGTCAATATTCGACCTTTTTAGATTCCAACCTCCTCAATACAAACTTTGAGTGTGCCAAATCTCACACTCCTCCGTGCCCACATTATACTTAAAAAGGGGTCTGAAATTTTTGCTTTACGTATTAATATATAGATTTTAAGTCCAACTTTTCTCGTCTCCTAATTTATGTGACCGTTCTATTATGAAAGGTCAGCAAGGATATTGCCATGAATACAACACTTTGCATACGGATTATTGTAGGTCATTTAAAAGTCCTACTTTATTAATAACGATTAAAAGAAGATGAATCATTAATGGGTGGGTTTTCTGACAAGAGGGTTTGGCAAAAAACCCACCCATCAGTATTGGTCGACCTTAGAGGGGGACACTCATTAGACACTGGAAACAGGGGTTTTGTTTTTCCAGGAACCACTCGGTGAATATGTAGGTACCCGTATACTCGGGCTCACTTTAGTACCGTAAGTGGCTACAAACGGTATTAACACATCATAAATTTATGCTTTCCCACCACGAAGTAAAAGCTGTGAATAAAATATCTATGGCTGCTTACATACATACTGCAAATGTATATATATTATATACATCCACTTTGCTGCTACAAACTTTCAATGTAGAATCTGATTTATCTCGTTGAAGTATGCTCGAGGAAATTTGTTCTAGATTATTCGAGATATTTGTTATTGACTATATTTTCTTCACGTTTCCCGTCGTCGCTTGGAAAACGTTCTTATGTGTATGGGGAAAATAGGTGACCTAGCGATTACATATTCTTCATATATGGGTTTATAAAACTATCGTTATATAACTAGGTATATTTTTATGAAGATGGGATGAAGTTACTGTCATACCCTGTCTAGTTCTGTCCTTGTGACAATTATTATGTTTTGTTGACTTTTCTAGGACAAGAAGGCTTTAATTGAAGAGCGTACAAAGGACCACCCACGCGTCATCTTATTGATGTCATAACGGGGAGTTAATAGACGTAGATGAAATCATCTCAGTATAGGCCAGTTGACGCCAACCCCGTCCTGAATAGAACGTACTCATATTTGAATATTACAGCTTCGCACCACATTGAACGACGTAACCATGCTGAACGTTCCTGGAATTGGGTATATACAAATTTTTGCTCTCTTCGGAAGTTAAATTTTCTGAAAACCCTTGTTCGAGTTTCTTTTAGAGCTTGGAAATGTTATTATATTTAATCAGCTACCATGTATCCTTTGTCGGGTTGCCAGTATTCTACTTTGTGGTCTAGTTCTTTTTATTTGTGGCTTATCCCGGTGCGTTCTGATTTCCTACAACGCTAATTGGCACAGTCAACCAATTAGTGTAGGTACTTGAAATCCAATAGTTGGGAATTTAGAACGGTCAAGTTAAAGTTAACCATATCGGTTTTGTATATTTTTTGTAATTATTGACTGCTTCCTTTTATTAAACTATACAAAACCAATTCATTATTCTGCTTATCTTCCATGTCTGCGTCTAGGACACACTAAAATTGCCCTATCGGTAGGATGTGACGATACGGTGGCATTATCTAAAAGTCATTTTTGTTTCCCGGCTTTGAATAATTTAATGGGTACGACCAACCTAAAACAAACGGTATACCAAACGAAATTAAGTTTGATTTTGCATTTCATGGAAATTACTGATAAGCCTTTTCGATGACTCGGAACGATGTTAAGCTAATGTGGGCTTACTTGCGTGTTGATACCTATTGTAGCAAAGTCGAGTTTTGCTAATCAATACTACGTATGGGAAACATATCGTGTTTTGCATTTGCGATATATTTGTTAGTGCATTAAAGCGATGTGGCTGTGTTAGTGGTGACAATAGACGTTTTTAATAAATTAAATGGTTATAATGGAGACTATTCACGAACATTCGAACAACAATAGTGTTGAAGTGGAAGATGAGGTTGATGCAGAATTAATGTATAGTTTTAATGAATATGGGGGTTACAGTTGAAACTTTAACTAATGTTTTGTACGACAGATGACTGGAGACGCAAAATGGCAGAAGGATGCGGCGGATCAGAACTTCGACTACATGTTCAAGCTGCTCATCATAGGAAACAGTTCCGTAGGAAAGACTAGGTAAATATATTTTATTGTTATATTTCTAAGTATAAGTAAGTATGAAGAGGCATCGTAGAGGTTTTGTCAAAAAATATAGTTAGAATACTGAACGATAGAAATAGGTTGCTTATACACTTATACCCGTTCAGCTGGCCCTTCAGAAGCATAATACAAAATCAGTGTTCAATGATATAAACGAAGATAAGCAGTATGTATCGGACTTAGCACTTAAGTCGGTAATGTTAGTGTAAAGTCGGTTTAATATAAACAGAAACTATTTCCATGACAGTCCATTTTGTTTTTTATTTAAAATACGTTTTTTAAATAATGTCTCGCTTGTAGTTTCTGCAGGGTTGGGCAGAGGTGCATCTATAGTAGCACTTACATTTCTCAACTTATGTTTTAAGTTCGATGCAATAGGGGGCGAGCTTATTACCATCAACCGGGTACAAATCCAGACTCCGGGCTCCTAATGGGACAATTCCTATTGAAAAAACTCAATAATTCTTCGCCCGACCCGGTAATCGAATCTAAAAATAGAATATATATATAGCGAGAGGTTAACGCAATCAAATCTAACAACTAGATCGTCGATCGTCAGCATTTCATTTTAAAATACGGAGATCTTAAAATAGCCCATTTCAAACGATGTAACGGTTATAAAGGACTCATTACTTTGTACCACCCTACCAGTATCACTTGGAGGGTTGTAGGGATTCTTTTGATATCCCTCTTCCCTCACCTATTGTTTAAGCGTAGCCTATATATACGTATGTATAGCTGTCACGTTTTTTATACTCGTTGGGTCATCCCTGACAAGTACGAGCGTGCTTATCGGACGCGAAAGTTTTAAAATATGGCGGAACTGTTAAGTTCTAAGCTACTTTCAGGTTAGTTTAATGAGTTTCTTAGTAATTACTTTCGTGTTTTTATAAGGAACATAAATTAAGTTGCTTCGATATTATTTTTTCTATTTTTTCAAAAGACAGAGCTATCTATCGGAGTACTTAACCCTGACATACTACTTAGCGTGCTGATGGTAATCTAAATAGGTACGAGTTTCACATTGACAGTTGCATCTTTATGATCATTGCCTTACGTTAAAAAGGTGTGGTTGATTAATGAAAATGTTTTACGGAACTAATGAAAAGTCTTTGAAGAACGTCTCGTTATATCATTAGATAAACTTAATAAATACTCTCTTTATGGACCAGGTGGTTCAGGCCTCGCTTCTCATGCACTTGTAAAGGTTGGGTATAGAGGAGAAGTAATTGCTCTGACTGCTGGTTGACAATTATTGATATTTAAGTACACGTGTAACATACATAGGTATAGGTATACATTAGAATACAGCTTATACACTACACCTTCCCCGAAAGGAAATAAAATAAAATAATATGAAAGTATTATTTTGTTTTATGATATAACATGAGTAATATTTAATAAACATTTTAGTACAGTATGCTTACAGTTTTGCTTATTTCTATCAAATTGTATAATAGTATGTAAGTAAAAGAGTACAAAGCTTAATATGCTAAAATTAACAAGAAAATATTATGAATAATATAGCTTAGTCCTATTCTTATGAACTAAATCAATTTTCCCATTGTCTTTCAATATTTCAACATTTGGCGAAACATCTTTGATAACTAAATATGGTCCATTATAAATACTTTGTAGTTTGGTTCCAGTCTCGTTTTTCACAAGTACCAAGTCATTTTGTTTATACGTAATTGGATTACACTTTAGATCATGCCTTTGTTTTCTTAATGATTTACTTTCAACTAAATTATCATACGCTTCTTTTTGCGATGTCTGCAATCTGTATTTCAATTCTAAGGGATAATTATCATAGTTATAAAGAGGGTCTACTGATTTTTGTCTTAAATTGGATGGTATATTACATCTTTTTCCGAATACTAGTTCGAAAGGCGTAAATTTAGTTGCGGTGTGAACTGAAGTATTATAGGCAAAACACCAAAAGGGTAACCATGTACTCCATGAACTCGAATGGTTATTCGTTTGAATTCTTAGAAAATTACCCAAACTTTTATGAGTATTTTCTAGAGAACCTATTGTTTCATGATGGTATGCAGTTGAGTTTAAAGTCGTTACATTAAGAAGTTTACATGTCTCTTTAAAAATAGATGACATAAATTCAGTTCCTCTATCAGTAGCTACTCTAGCGGGAATACCAAATCTAAGTATAAAATTATTAACAAAGGTTTTCGCTATTTCCTCAGAACTTTTAGATTTCATTGGATAGGCTTCTACATATTTACTTAACTCGCACTGAATAGTTAAAATATATGAATTATTAAAATCATCGCGATCTAAGGGTCCTACTACGTCTAGGAAAACTTTTTCCATCGCCGAATTGGCTGTCGTTGTAACAACCAACGGCTCCTTAACGTAATGAGAACTATGTTTTTGTTTTTGACACTTGTCACATTTCTTAATAAATTCTTTTACGTCTCTTTCAAGACCTGGCCAAAAATAATATTTCTTGATGTTATTATACATTCTTCTTATACCAGCGTGGCCACTTGTTGGTAGAAGATGAAAATCATTCAATATTACTTTTCGGTCGTCTTTGTTTTGAATTATTCTTACGTCATTTAAAATACACAATCGCGGTCCAGTCCAGTTCCGAAAAATATTGATGAAGTAATTAGATTTGTCGCGTTTACCAACTATTACAGAAAATTCATTAAAAACTTTGCCAATATAGCGTGTCCCTTAACACAGCTAAATAAGAAAAATGCATTATTCATATGGGATCAAAAATGTCAAACCGCTTTTTGCACTTTAAAGTGGTCGGTTAATATGCGGTCAAGTACCAATGTGACGGTTTCAATTCATCAATTCATACGTAGGTACTTACTTACTTTTGCGGTATATTCAAAAGAGTTACCGTGACCCCGGAAAGTAAAGGGCAAGGACGAAACACGGATGGGTTTTAGTACATACAAATCTGACACGCCCTCCCGTTCAACCCAGAACGGGAGAAGTTATTGAATAATTAACCATCCTTAAAAAAAGGTACTTAGAAACTTTATCTTTGACATCACTGACTTCAGTGAAGTAAAACATCGTTAGGACACCTGGACTTATAATGAATACTTGTTCGAAATCGCCAATCCTCCGTAATTAAGCGTGGTGATTATGGGCCTTGCAGTGGGACAGTACCTGACTGGCATCTGCATAAAGACAGTTGCCCAAAACTGTGTAAACACACTTATTGTTTCACTACCAATAATTTAAACCCTGAATCTATAACAGCTACCCACGTAACTGTAAACTCATGCCTATGTTTACAATTTCAGCTTCTTGTTCCGTTATGCGGACGACTCGTTCACTTCAGCCTTCGTGTCCACTGTGGGTATTGACTTCAAGGTGAAGACTGTTTTCCGCCACGACAAACGTGTCAAACTACAGATATGGGTGAGTAAATAGTTTAAGTAATTAGTCATTTAAAACCCGCATGGAATGAGAGATGTTTTCATTTTGTTTCTAACTGAACAAAACAGCAAAAAGGCTTTACTAAAACGGGAAATTCATCATGTACCTAGCCTTTTTCTAGTCTAACGTCTAACTAGAAATGGCTGTTGTGAGACAATCGAGCTTCTGACTACCTAATCTACCTATATCAACTAAAACAGGAAATTGCAGCGTCGATATACTTCTTTGTCTATTCCGACGATCAATACCGCTTTCCTGTTGCAATGGTAATACAGTCTATTGAGAGCAACATGCGAATAAAGTTCCAAGATATATGAAGTTTATCAAATTATATTATAGATAAGAACTAGTTCCTATTATAGTCTTTTTAAAGGTTACAGTAAAATACGTATCGAAAAACCGAACGAAAGAACTAAAATATCTATGAATCGCAGTAATCGCGTATGAGGGGCGCTGAACACAATGTATTTGTCTTCTTCTTAAAGTGTCGACTGGAATCTATATTGAATCGGCTCTGAGTTTAGCGTCTTAAGCAGCGGCCATCGAATTCTGGAGCGTGGAGGTATCAAGGCACGCACGACGGGATATTAGGTGTCCCATCATCATCATCATCATTGTGGAACGGCGCCACACTTGCACTCCAGGCTGTAGTCAATGGTTAACCTCCACCGGAGCAGGTTTTCCTTTTTTTTTTTTGATTCGGGGTGGAAAATGCTCATGGATGTCCTCCGCCCTGGGGGGGCGAAGGGGTCTGTCAGACTCATACTGACTGAAAACCACCCCGGTGTTCCGTCTCACACCTACGCCGGGGGTCGCGGGAGCGTACGATCCTTCCGCAACCCCCAGCTAGTGCCGGCCCGCCTATGCAGGCCTCCTCAGGTCGAGGGGGGGAATGAGGTGTCTAACTCCCCCCGCGACGTCTAAGAGGGGCGCGCGTGGAACACTACGCGCCGCCACCTCGGGTCCTGATGTGTGGGGGTGCGACAGACGAGCAGGTTTTCCCTGCTTCGACCAAAATGTGTCTGGAGCTAGCTTAAGAAACTTCCAGGTTAGCCACGGCACCTCATGACCAGAAGGGAGATATTTAGCAGGTAGAAAAGAAAAGAAGCAGTATCTCGCCGCAGCTTCAGTCCTTCTTCATACCCTTTTTAGATGGTTGGAAGCACATTTTTTAGCCAGGTTTTTTAGCCTTTGTGCCATAAGGGTGGTAGCATACATCAGGTGTCATGTGTCTTTACTCATTTTGGTTCTTTCACCAGACCTTGTCACCGCTCTATTGGTGGCGTTACTCCTGCCAGTCGGCCTGTGATGTTCCCGACACGTTATGTTTAATGTTATATCCACCAAATTTTCATGGGCTGAGTGTCTATGTTATTAATGTTTTCCGTCTATAGGCAAATCGACAAGTTCATAGTTTAAACACAACAATTAAAACAGTCACTTTTAAATATCAAATTACAGTCCGACATTAACAGCGCGGTAAAAGGCTTTTAACGGTAAACCGCAGTCAATTACCGAGCACGTTTGATGAGTAGACACTTTCGGGGAAAGTATACATGTAATGAGATAAAAGGAATAAAATGATAAAAATTCTTCAACAGCATAAAAGAATAAAAGGTAAATGTTCTATCGCCGACGAGCCACATTGAGCCGTTTTCCTCAATTGGCTCCTACCTCTTAAAGAGGATCATTACTAATTAGTCCCTCCCTTCCTTTTCATTTCCCGGCTCAGAGATGTTACTGAAACGCCAGATGTTGAACGTGTGTGACCCAACTTCTCATTTGAAATCAATACTAATTTACAATTTTATTTTCGTTTTTTTTGGAGGAAATATATAAAAACATATATTTCGTAATAAAATAAAATAGTAAACATTTAAATAAAGCCCTAAATGTCCTGTATTATATATACTTCTGCTAGATTTTAACAAATGGTCTGGCCTCTTGGATTGCCTGTGTCGTGGGGTCCACACATTTTTGTCAGCGGTTTTGAATGGTATAGTCAGTTAGATACATACAAACCTCAAACGGAAACGGGAATTTCATTCCATTTTCGTAAGGTCTCGGTAAATTTTCAAATAGACTGTCATCATGACACACAAAATCCCTACCAAACACTATTAATCGACTCTCGAAAACGAGTGTCAAAAGCGAGAAATAAACACTTCAGGCGAGCTCTAGACTCTACAAACGAATTGGCTGTACCTTCGCGGACCAGTAATTTTTCTTGTAAGACTGCTCTCTCATCATCTCGGCGGTAATGACATCTTATTACCTACGAAAAGCCTATTTTTGCAAAGGTCTCAATGAAATAAAAGCGCTCGGTTATTTTTCGATACTGTGTGAGGCGGGACATGATAAAACATCGTTATTTCTGAGGCAGCGTATCCGTATGGGTTCCGTAATGTATTAAAGGAATTGATATACGTACAACACCTACCTATTTACGGCGATATTTCAGAGGGTGATTGCTAGAATAGAATATAATTTCTTGTACACCTTAAAACTCTTACAAATAATAACTTTAAGAGTTACGTAGGGTGTTACATAATGTACGGCCTTATCTCTTACTGACAACCTTTGGATGGAAGTGATTTAAGAGGCAAAAAGATACGCAGGTACTCCGCGGTATTATTAGTCTAGTAAAATAACCTATTTGGCCATACGTAATGTGTTTTTGAATTGTTGAACGTAGATCGCTATATAATAGTCGGTAATTGTTTGGTAGAGATTAAGCGGTGAAGCCATTATTACTTATATTTTAGGGGGTTTCCCTTTTGTATTAACGGTTCGGTAATGCGTAATTAGTGGTTACTGGAATGTTTATTGCAGAACTTATTAGAACACCATTTTAAGAATATTACGCATACGGAGGAATGTAATTGCATGAATAATTAAAGTTTAAATGGAGAAGAAGTGCAAAAAGCTAAAACGGAGAAGTTTCTACAACAGAGCGACCACTAAATACAACATTTTCATAATTTTATAAGATTTTTTCACGATGTTTTAAAAATAGTGGAAGTCTAAATAGTTAAATGGATGGTCATCTCTATTGCAGGACACTGCAGGCCAGGAACGTTACCGCACTATCACCACAGCGTACTACAGAGGAGCCATGGGATTCATCCTGATGTATGACATAACCAATGAGGAGAGCTTCAACAGCGTGCAAGATTGGTGAGTTATTCATCTGCCTAGTCTTTTCCCAACTTTGTTGGTGTCGGCTTCCAGTCTAACCGGATACAGCTGAATATCAGTGTTTTACATGGAGCGACTGCCTATCTGACCTCCACAACCCAGTTACTGGGCAACACGATACCCCTTGGTAAGACTGGTTGTCAGTCTTTCGGTTTAGTGACTACCCGTAACGACTGTCAAAGATCTACAAAAGACAACCGGGACCAATGGCTTAACCTGCTTTCCGAGGCAGGAGTCTCGATAAGTTACGAACGGTCACCCATCCACAGACTGACCTCGGCAAGCGTAGCTTAACCTTCGATAAACCCGTGCGGCTGTTTTTTGTTATTTGGCCACGGGCTCTTTTAAAACTAAACTTATTGTAGGTATCGACCAAAAAATCAACAAAATTTTACGACATGTAATAAAATTCTATTTTAATTTATTATTAATAAAATTAATAGGTACGGAATCTTTGGTTTGGTTGTCAGACTTTCGGGTTTCTGACTACCCGTAACGACTGTCAGGATTGGTGAGTTACAGCGAACGCGATTACGCGAGCATCGCCTGATTTGAGTTTGTACGAAAATATTTACTCGAATTGGTGTTCGTGTAATTGTCTAACAATGAAACTTATCTGTCATACTGTTTCTAAAAGTCTTATGTCCAGGAATTGACGTCTTGAACTCATAGCTTAGGTTAAGTTTACTACTAAAGATTTCTTTCCCTGAAATAACATCATTACTATAACAATGGAAGACAGCACTTAAAATAGGCTGCCATCGTCTTTATGGATTCTATAATAATAAGTTGGCCATAAAGGAAAATATGACGGTTACGGACTCTTCCCAATTTCCGCAGGATCAAGTTATCACACCAGTGCTGACGTGGCTTATTTTTGTACGTAGAGTTTAGTTTCAGTCCATTTTTTATGTACTAGCGTTCTTATGGTGTCTATCATCAGATTAAAAAGTTGATTGAGGTTTTACAATAATTAGAAATTGTTTTCCAGTAGGCAGATTCAAAAATTATTTATCAGACTTTAATGTCATAATTCTAGAAATATTGAGAATCCACCAGGTTTCGAAATTATCAAGATAAATACATATGCTTCTTGATAATTATCAGACAATCATCCGATAATTATAAAATATAAAATGAATATTTCAATTCTTATGTTAGCGGTACCAGGCTTGTATCGTCCTACATCTTTCATCATTTAAGTTAGAAGAATGTAATAAATACTTTTAACTATCACAGTATTTTTTATTTTATCTTTTTCATAATTTAGAAATGTCGTATTACGAGACGACAAATTAAATATTTACGATTTTATTTATTAAAAATAATTATCGCTTCGAGCCCTGGGATCCCGTGTCAGCGTCGGATTAATTTATAAGAAAACTGAAAACTGGATTTCCCATTTTCCAGGGTGACACAAATCAAGACGTATTCGTGGGACAACGCGCAAGTGATCTTGGTTGGCAACAAGTGCGACATGGAGGAGGAACGTGTGGTCAGCACCGAGCGCGGCCAGCAGCTGGCCGAACAACTGGGCGTGGAGTTCTATGAGACCAGTGCTAAGGAGAACATATACGTCAAGGTAAAGACATTTACGGTATGATAGGAACAGTGTCTTGTAGACTTGGGTTACAAGGGTATGTTTCTGTAGTATGCCAAATTTATTAGTGGTACTTGCATATCTTCCAATAGAAAATGAAGACAGGTAAGAAAAATTATGTGTCTTGTAGCATATTTTAAGCTGACAAAGGAACCGTACTTGTCTAATTGAAAAGTTCTTACGTTTGGATCTTAGTATCTTTTTTTTGGAGTTGGTTGGTATGTATACTACATACGCTACATTGTAATGCTATTATTGTAGCCATCTACCATGCCTCGCTCATAAAAGACAATCCTAGAATTTTCATTTAGAAAGAGTAAACTGTAAGTTAATACTTTTTTGTGTTTCCAGGCTGTATTCGAGCGACTGGTGGACATAATCTGCGATAAAATGTCAGAGAGCCTGGATTCTGAACCCGCCATGCTGGCGGGTGGCGCTCGCGGCCAGCGTCTGACAGAACCTGCGCAAGGCAGCTCCACCACCAACTGTAACTGTTAATGTCCGCACCGGGACGGCGCGGCGTAGCACTTTTTATTCCCTTTAAGTTCTAGAAAATTTTGTTCATCTTTGTAACGGGGTCGTTTCTTTCAAAAGCAATTTGTGTTATTTAGGCAAATGTCTGTTCGCAGCTTAAATTTCATGTTATGTTTAAGTTTATTTAATTAAATTATATTTTGAATGAATATTTTACAGTGAAAACTTGCGAACCCCGAGTATACTTGGCAAAAGTATCTCAACCAGAAATATTGATGAGTTTTTATGAGTTGTACACTTTAGTAACTTGTTACGGTTTCAAGCATAAATGTTTAATTTAAGTAACAAAATTGAATAATTGTTAAAACATGTGTAACAATAAAAATATGTATTAGTATTATTAAATCTATAGGTGTTAGTTAGCTATCTACGTATTGCGAGCTGGAGTAGGGATCTGATAATTCTTATAGCTGTTAAATTTTGTCTTAAATGAATTTGTGTCGTGGATTCGTTACATAAATGAATTTTAGTAGTCAATGTGTTACATTTATTTGTTTACGTTACGTCATTTAAATATTATTTATAGTATTCAAGATTTACAACGAGATATTTTAATAAGGATTAAACTTGATAATAGTGATATCCGAGTATTTTACGCGCGATTTTGAGTTCAAAAAGATACCTATCCCAAAGTGTAATGTTACCATTTGGACCAAAGACAGATTTTACTATTTATTTACAAAAAAAGTTCAGAAGGCGCAAATATGTTTAGTTAAAATTAAAATATAACGTGTAATATGTTTGGTGTTTGCGTTTCGTATGTAGGTGCATGTTTTCCGCCTTTACATCGCTTCGTATTCTATGTGTGGATGTATCGCATATACACTAAAATAAATAGAATTGTTACTTCATTATTGGTAGATTAATTGATCAATGTTCGTTGTTATACTTTGGCGTAATCTTGAAGTTAACGTTATCTTCGGTATTTAACTGAATGTATGCTTCAATACCCCTTGGCCTGAATATAAAAAATCGACTAAATCAGGTATAATCTATTACCTAAAGTGTTTGTAAATACGTTTACCAAAATGTATAAATAAATAATTGTATAGTATTATATCTACCTACATATAAATCTGTTTGTATTCTTGTTACCTCCTATGCTATGTTAGTATGTAACTATAAGTGTTTATTTCAATCACTATGTTTAGGAGTACATAAGGTACATTATACAGTTTTAGTTTGATCGCATCACTTGTGTGACGTATACGTACCTACGTAAAAGAGGAAATTTTTAAAAGTATTCATGGTGTATGCCGTGTATCGGCGTCACAATATCCACATATATATATGTAGATGACATAGACAATACAATTTATATCAAATTCAGTTGAAACATGAGCACATTATTTTTTTAGAATCTAATTATTAGGTAAATTAGATAAGTAACGTGTCGACGTCTGCTGGTTCGAATATAAACTTATATACGTACACAATTTTGTTACAATAATACCTTATATCTAATTCAGTGATTCATATATGTACATCGCTTTCTTCGGAACGAAAAGTTACCTATTAAAAATACTATACAAGTTAATGAAAAATTACTTATGAAGCCAAATTTATTAAATATGAATATTATAATATCGGAAACTACAATCGTATTGTACTATTAAAGATTACTTTGATGAACATAATATTTTGATGGAATTTGTCCCTAAACTTCGTAATAGGAAGCTTATCTTCGCTCATGCTGCGTTTAATTAATTGCAATTTAAACTTAAATATTCCTATTGAAAGGCTTTCTTTTCGATAAACTTGACTTTATTATTAAATAAAATACATATTATCAAATTAGCGGTCTTAATAAAATGAATATAAAAGGTCAATTTGACGTAATCAATTAAGAGCATTCTGTGGACCCAAAGTCACTTGATATAGAATTGTGGTATAAAAGAGGAATGTATAATAGCTATCTAGAACATGGGGAGCGCACCGTGATATTGAAATTGTTTAGCATTTGTAATACCACAAACTAACGCAGAAATGCTAGAAATGGTTTTCGTTTGAAAATATTTATGCTGATCATGGTTCAAATAAATTATGTTTCAAGATGTTAAGCGAATACACAGTTCATTATGTCTTATGAAAAACAAATGTATGATTGCAATAACAATGACCAGGTTAAAATCGGTAAGTAAATAACGTAACTATTGTCTTTAAAACAATCGAAAGCCTTTTGATAAAGCTCATTGCAGAATGCCAATGCATAAGGTGCTTTTGTGTTCTTAAATGAGCTTCATTGAGTCTTGAGATTTGAGCTTTGCAGGACTATACTCTAATAATATTATGCATAATATTATGGAAATGTCCTGTTACAGGACTCAAATATTTCAGATATTCGTAACTAAGTATACTTGTATGCAAAGGCGCGCCCCATGTCTATTGAATATAAAATACTGGAAGGTGTACGTAGAGATATTTGTATAACTAGCAGTGTGTGTGAGCCCTGTAGGGCGCGGAAAGGCATATCGTAGTGACAGGCTTTAGCATATGTTTAGCATTTTGCGTAGTTACCTAACACTGTTTTTATACTTATTTTATAATACACAGACGTTAGACTCGACTGGAGTTGCTAAAATGCATTTGATGTTCTCCATCTCATTACAAAATGTTGGCTCACAAAACTGAAATTGTAATCGATTAGCTGTACGTAAATGTATGTTATAGTTATTGTTGTGTGTTGAATAAAGGAATTATTTAAAGATACACCCATGTAAAGATTCACGAATAAAATATATATTATAAAATATTATTTAATTTGTTTTATTTTTTCTGTGTTTATTTATTTTTACATTGAATACAGCTTTTGTTTTTATGTACTCCTATATCCATAATATTCCTTTTCTGAATTCACAAAACTTGTCAATGGTATACAGGCTCTAAAGAAAATTGTAATGCCTTAATTATGTAGAGTAAAAATATTTGTTTCAATTTAAAATATCAAAGGGTATAAAAAAAATAACAAAAAAATATCATAATTTATTACAGTATAAAGTAAAAACACAGTTTTTTTAACTCTGCGGGGTCCAGAATCATATACTGAACTCGTGGTATCAGGTTGTGCGTTTATGACCCTTCCACCCTGTATATTACTCTTATAGTCTTAAAAAAGAAAGACGTAAACGGATATTAGGTACCTAT
Source organism: Phlogophora meticulosa (assembly GCA_905147745.2). Classification (NCBI taxonomy): domain Eukaryota; kingdom Metazoa; phylum Arthropoda; class Insecta; order Lepidoptera; family Noctuidae; genus Phlogophora; species Phlogophora meticulosa. Next base: position 10,948,666 of record LR990520.1, on the reverse strand, counting down.
AATGTTTAGTTCGACAGTAAAAAAGTTGTCCGGCACTATTTAAAGTGGGGCAAACGATCGATCGTGTCAAGGCTACCGACAACCTACTGTTGTGTATAAAAATAAAGCCTAGAGTCGTCTGTTTACTTTGACTGTTAACTTGAACAACAGTCGCAGTCTGTATTTGCTCAGTGCTTCATATAAGCCTACTTGCATGCCAAGCTTATCCATTCCAAGATTAATTACAAGATCCATTTCGTTATGTGACTTTCTACTTTTATTTTCTTTCTATTAATACTTTTGCACTTACGTACTGTAAGTACTTGCACCACACATGCATTTTTTAGGATTTTGATACGGATTACTTCAAGGACATGTAATCGGGCCCATAATTATTTCGTATAGTACTAAGAAACATACAATAAATTACTGCTTTGTTGTTGTAGTTTTATGTATTTTTGAAGATCAGAATGGCACGGAAAAATGGTCTAGTCCTAGTTTTGTAGTGATAAAACACAATGTAGCGCTAAAATTAACAAAATATCCTTCAATAAACCCTGATGCTTTATTAAAAGCCTAAGTATATGCCTTCAAATATTTTGTGGAAACGCGCCAGCTATACTATGAGGACGGAACTAATTGACGGCTTAGTCTGACGACGTAGCTTTTGTTGAACTAAAATTTTGCAGTCTCCAATGTCTTAATAGTTTTAGTAGAGCCGTAACAGATGGCGCTGCTATACAAACATTCTGAAAGAAAATAAAGATTAAGTTTCTTTCAAAGTAAAGCTGTCTTTTAATAAAGCTTACCGTAGCTTAGTTCTGTATCTGCAAACAGAGATAAAGATTAGGTATTACTTTTATTTCAAACTTTACTTGATCATTTGAATTGTTTTTTATTTTTTATTTTTATATTCAAACCTGTCTTTATTGTAGTGCAAACGTTTCATTTTGGTAATGAATTTGAATAATACGCCTAAATTGTCAATCATTTGACTTAAGATTGTAAAATTTTGTGCATTATTCCTACTATTGCGTGACATCCAATTGGATTGCCCCTCGGTCAAAGATCAAAGGGACCCTTATAGTTAATGGCCGTTGTTTACCCGAAGCTTTGTCAAGCATACAGAAACAAATTGTAAGCGATTAACACACAATTAACAAAGACCTTAGCGTGTATATTTCTACAGCAGCATTAATTCATTTAAGCTTTTCTGATTTATGCTATAATATTCATTCATGAACATCTGCCTAGCCTTTTTCTAACTATGTTTGCATCGTTATCCAATGTAACCTGTTGCAGGTGAATACCAGTATTTTACAAGGACCTATTGCCTATCTGACCTCCACGGCCCAGTAACTGGGTGACATGATACCCGTTTGTAAGACTGTTTGTCAGAATTTCGGGGATCTGACTACCTGTAATGACAAAGATTTGAAATAACAGCCGGCACCAACTGTTAATAATGATATTATTTTATTTAAATGCCGAATATACCTATTTAACTGGACGTGGGTCAGTGGAATCCTTTGAGTACACCCGACCATAATACTCACATTTGGTGAAAAAAATAGGTACCTACTTGTGATTGAATTCTAAACGGCAGTAATCCGGCAAGTTTAACATAGTAATATTAAAAATACCAGCCTGTAACTGTTCCACTGCAGGGCAAAGGCCTCTTCATACAGAGAAGGCACGAGCATTAATCAAATCGCTTGCTCAAGACGGGTTGACAATTTCAGACTTATATTAATAATAAGTCCAGGTTTCCTCACGATATTTTTCTTTACCGATGTCAGTGATGTCCAAGATAAACTTAGAAAGTAATTATAAATTGAAAAAGTCACATTGGTACTTGCCCGGATTTGAACGCACAACCTCGTGCAAAAGAGTCAAATAAGCACGTCATGTAAGTAGGTACTGAGATATGATGTTTCCTTTGACTTTGTATGCCAAGTCTGTGGTGCACTGATGCATATAACAGAAGGTGCAAGGAAGGAACACTATGAAGCACTTACCTCATAAGTACACAAGTTGCCAAGTTGTTGAGGTTACATTATCAGAATGTTTAAGCTGACTTCCCTCGGCTCTAGAACAAAACTAGACTCAAAGCATCAGGTAACGTAGATGGTGTGCTTTAGTAAACATAACATCACGCATATGTTCCCCCAAGGGTTGGGCAGAGGTGTATCTATAGAACACCCGCAAATCACCAGAGGTTTAGCTCCTATGAAATAGGGGGTGAGCCTATTGCCATCAACCGAACATGCATCCGGACTCCGGGCTGCTGGTGAGAAATTACTAACTCGGCTGCTTGACCCGGGAATCGAACCCAGGACATCCTGTGTACCAGTAGCGCGACCATTAGACCAACGCGGCAGTCAACGTACGTACAACGTGCTACGTTAGTATACGAGTAATAATTGCATTTGATGTTTTTTTTTACGATTAAAGGAATGTAACATTTACGTTTTAGAACCCTGTGTAGTATTTGTTGGATGTAGTTCCACCTTTCTAGAAAAACCCATCGTAAAAGTGAACAAAAAAAATTAATGACATCGCCGAGAACGTCCTTTGTGCCTGTACGATAGTTACCCATTTGTTTTATTAATAATGCTCAAATCGTTTATTATAATTGAGCGGACACTTCAAAATCTCGTAAAAAAATAAAAGGGTGGTGTCACGATTTATTCTGCGGCGCAGTTTATTATCGAACCCAAAACGCGGTTCAATTATGATTTGAGGATTTCTTTATTTGCGAAAAGACGGTACTTTGATGACTTTGATGTCTGTCTGTCAACCAAGAACCTAGAATCGTGAAAATTCGCAAGAAACAAGGTCTCACAGCACAAGCAAAGGAAAAATCACTAATTAGTAGTTTTCTAAACTATTATTATTATATAATAATAAAGAGGAACGATTTGATTGTTTGTTTGTAATGGATCAACGCAATCATGACTTAACAGATTAAAAATCTTTCAATTTTAAAAGCTACACTATAGCATACAGCTAGTAACAAAGGCTATAATATTTGGTTTTCCAAACTACGATTAAAAAGGGGAGGAGTGAAAGTTCGAATGGAAAAGTATCCACGTGGATGAATTCGCGGACAAAGTAACATAAAAAAATATATGTTTGCGATTACAAACTCTATATATACTAAATAATATATATACTAACGGTTGCAGTTGGAGATTTGATTATGACGTATACGTATGGGAGAACGTTTTATCAACAAAAAAATTAGTTAGACAATCACAGTTACGAAATTCTTTAGCAATATCACTTAAGTGAAGCCACGGACAGCCGGGCACAGTTTCGAGACGGAACCCTCCGAGCGCGACTCCTCGCTAATGTCTGATCTCGTATTAGATCATTATATATGAGACGATAACTTAAATGTAATGACACTACCTAAAGTCGCGTAATGGATAATACACATATGTATAAAGATTCATACGATTCGTTACTAAATCTGGAATTTGAGAATCATTATTTTTAAGTTAACAAACCACCGCTGGTTGTCAATTATATTATGTACTAGCTGTGCCCGCGACTTCGTTCGCGTGGATGTCGGAACTTAACAAAGCAGCATTTACGTGAAGTTGTGATACCAAGTGCACATAATCCATTTTTTTTTTAAATAAATGAATTTTTGTAAAATAAAAGTAGCCTATGTTACTCCTTATTACATCAGCTACCTGCCAATAAAAGTCCCGTCAAAATCGGTCAAGCCATTTCAGAGATTAGCGATTACAAACAGACAGACAGACAGACAGACAGACATACAAAAATTTTAAAAAATGTTATTTTGGTGTATGTACCGTATATATATTCATATGCAAGTAAGAAAAAACGGTTATTTCAATATTACAGACAGACACTCCAATTTTATTTATATGTAAGATGTATAGATGTATAGATGTATAGATGTATAGATGTATAGATGTATAGATGTATAGATTTTAATTTCGGTTTAATGTAGTCTTAATTTATCATAGGATGATTATTTTATATGGTGGCAGAACAAACTCTCTTTCGAAGCAGCTGAAGTACTGGATTTCCCCGATTATCTACCGGGCATCGAATTTGGGGGAGTCCATTGTTAAGTTCTTGAAACTCCCTAAGCATACAAGTGTACTGGTACTGGTAATGTGTTACGTATTCTATTCCCGATGGTTATCGAGGTTACAATAGTGGGAATCGAGACACAATTAGGTAACTATAATGTGAAACTAAGATTTATATTATTATGATGTAAAATCTTTGTCTAATGAACATTAATTAATGTTTTAAAATCGATATTCATCTCTGTTAAAGAGATAATTTTATGAAAATTCTTTGACAATCTATGTAGTAGATAATATCAGACCATAATAAGTCATTAGAGTTTTGAGAATAAAGTACATATTCAGGACATGATATCTATCACTCTATCACTTAACATGATGGGTTACATTGTGATGTGGTTATCAATTAATCGCTATCACCCTATCCATAATCAACACGGAAACAGCCGTATCTAGTATGTTCCTATTATGCTCTTTCATTCATATACACACGAACAAAATTTCATCAATAACAAACACCTCGTCATCTGCCTAGGCTTTTCCCAACTATGTAGCGTCGGCAACCGGATACTGTATATGTAATTTTACGTGGAGTGGCTGCCTATGTGACCTCCTCAACCCGGTTACTTAACACGATAAAATAAAATAAATAAATAATGCTGGACAATCCACACAGCATCATTTAGTCCCAAGCTAAGTAGAGCTTGTGTTATGGGTAGGTACTAGATAACTGATATACTTAATACAATACATAAGATAGATAGATATTTTTTTATTATACATAGCAAATACCCAGAACACCCAAAACAAATATTTGTAGATCGTACAAACATTTGTCCCAAGGCGGGAATCGAACCCGCAACCTCCTGCGTCGCAGGCGGACCTTCGCCCGCTGCGCCACATAGGTCGTCAAACGATACTCCTAAGTTCGACTGGTATGTTGGCTTCCAGGCTTCTTACGACCCGTAATGACTGTCAAAGATCTGCAAATGATAGCCGAGATCTAGGGCTTAACGTGCTTACTTAAGCTTGGAGAGCTCTCGGTATATATACCCTTCCATTACAATGAATGGTCATGGTCACCAATTTGTAAAGCGACTTTGATAGACGATGCTTTACCTTGATAATCGACCTGTGAGGCTGTTTATACTTAGCCACGAGCCCCTTTAACCTTGACAAATCAATCGTCGGCTAAAAACATAGAAACCGACGTCTAATTACATCTTATCGGAACCCTTTTCCGTCATCAACTTTTTGCAAACGCGCGAGATTTTCCTTTTTCCTTTCCAAATTAGTGTAGGAGAATGAAGAACATAATGTACGTCAATTAATCTAACTCAGCGAGTGGCACAGTAGTTAAGTAGGCTTTCTGCGCCAATGTGTGGTTATATAAATCAAAGATATTGTAGGCTAGACGTAGGGCTCCTATATAAATCACTCTGACATTTTCATCAGGAATGGCAAGTGACGACGTCATTGTTTTGCGGTAATCGGAATAGAGTAAATTTTATACTCGTAGAATCATTTTCTATTTTTAACTAAATATAATTTTCTAAGCGATCTATATTTAATTTGAATGTTTGTAAATGTTGATTTATTTTAATTTTAATGTTTGTAGTTACATTTATTTTTAGGTTTTATTTTATTGTAATTTAATAATGACATATTTTAATTTGGAATGTTTTAATTTAAAAAAAAAACCTGACGTACGTTTTGAATTGTTTTATTTTATTTTATTTTCTGAAGTGTTTTTGAAATTGTATCAATATGGATCATGTTATTTGAAATAAATGATTTTAATTTACTTTTTTAATTAAATATTAAAGTTCAGTAAGCAAACATAACCTAATTTCTCTGTTCAATAAAATAAAATCGTTATTAATTTTCAATCTATACGATACCGTATTAAGATTTAATCTACATGCCGCAATAACTTTCAAACCTTACAATAATCATTGGAACGTAAAACACAACAATTGAGTTTGACCCCTCTAAATAAGCTAAATTTTCCTTTCATAAGGTTTCCCGCGACCCTTCGCTTATATACGAATCAACAGACATCCCTGTTTAACCCCAACCTTTAAATCCTTTTATATTACAAAACATTGTTGTTGAAGCAACCACAAAAAAAATGACAAGCCTTTGAATAAGAACCTAATTGGACGATATAATCGGTTTTCTAAAGACGTGCCCACACGGTACACTGGAGTTCAAAATCTTCAAACCTCTCCGGTATTGTTCACGTTACGGGTCCCAGAGATACCATCGCAAGACCATATTGTTCCCACATGTCTCACGTCTGCTTTATAAGTTACTTTACAAGCACAAGAAAACGATAAAAGTTTATGGTACAACTTTATAATACCTTATACGCGGCATAACTTTTATACACGGCAATGAGAGTCTAGTCTAGTGTGCAATCGATTTAAATAACATTTCTACAAGTTACACCTTATCTTAAAATATATTATTTTGAATTAAAATTGTAACGCATTAAGTCCGCCTTGTGTTTCCATTAATTTATTAACAAGATTTACTAACCTAACCTAACTAAAACAAAAAATCTTTGCTGTCAGACAAAGACAAACAAAAAGATAACATTTGAAAAGTAATCTGAGGAAAAAGGTCAATGTATATTAGTCGGACTATCAGGATCCCCGTACCCTGACAAAAACCGGGATCAATAGAGCTAGACAAAAGAGGGCTGACAACCCCGCTACCTACGCGCTGTGATCTTATTTACATAACACCCGCAAAATTATGTACAATTATTTTAGTTGGAAGTAATGCTTTGCCACTAATGGTTGATCTGCGTACGTTGTTAGGGACTAAAACGGCAATGTCTGAAACCACTGACTATATACGTACTACGGAACAACACAAGAAACATTACGAAGAAATATGTACACATAAGTAACTGGTTACCTGCATTAAAAAAAATATTTAAGAACAATCTTTGGTACCTGTAACGATGTGTTCTTCCATTGTTTTCTTTTTTTTAGATATAGAATTTAGCACAAAAAACACTTGTCCGATATAGGATATATTTTATGAGTACGAAATGACATTCACAGTCGTAAACGAAGACACATCCGCCGCCCTGTTTATAGAACACGAATATTTTATACATATACGTACTTCATTGACATATATAGGTGTATTCCTCTACATAGGTCAAAGAAAAGATTTGTTTGGATTCAACATATAATATAGGTAGTTCACCGAGGCAAAATTTAGGATTCTTTTCTATGTAGCGAGCTAAGTAGTTGGTGTGTTGAATTATTGTTTGATTTCTTAAAATGCATTCGCTCTCTTTTGTTACTTTACGTAGTTTTGAAGTTAGAGAAAAGATTTTAGAGAAAATGTTAATTGTGTTGGTACCGGGGGGCACGGAGCAATTTACTTTTAATTACTATTAAAAGACATAAATAATAGAGGAATCAAATTAGATATTAAAAAGTATTATGTCGAGTCATATATGACTAAAATATGGGACTAAAACATAACTGGTAAAATGGGGGTGTACTCTGCTCTACCCTTCAGGTAATACAGGCGTGATGTAATGTTGTATTAAAGTCATTGTACCTGAATATTTTTAAGAAACACTTAAGTTTTTCATGTTTTTCATCAAAACAGTATTTAAGGTTTTTGTGAGTGCGCCTCTGGTGCAGACTAAATATGTAAATGTGAATATTCTGCTCTATAAATGTGGCATCAATTATAAACGGCTGCACCCTGCCAATACCAGTGGCATTCGCTGATGGAGACGGTTGCAGATTAATACGGACACCATACCTACGTCTCGTTAGTGTTAATATTTCAGCCCGATGTCAGCCAGTATTTGGTGTCGGAATGAGAGACTGTCGCTTGGTATTCAGTGTTCACATTGCCCACTATCAGCATGCAAGTAATGCTTCATTCCTTGACTATTTGCTTGTCAAAACTGGCACAGGCCATTACTATATTAATCCTTTTGTGATGCCATGACAAATTCTCAATTATGTTTTAAGGTTTTGATAGAAAAAGGAAATAAAAATTAATTATTATTACAGAATATGTACGTTATTATGATTACAACAGCACGTAGGTACCTAATTGCTCGTTCGTCATTATAATTAACAACCAAAATCCGATAGTTAACCTAAACTAGCAACTTGAGCTCGATCGATAACAATTACGACGAAATCTAAATCTGTTTCTAGATCTCCATGTTATTGCTAGATCACAAAATATGACGTAAATTTCCATAACAATAGATTCATATTTTAGTAATTGCTTCCATAAAAAAAAGTGCGGAACTTAGGACGGACAAGGGCGAAGCCATGAAAATGTATCCTGTATCAGTATCCTTTTAAACACAATTTATTTTCATCTAAACCACGAGTGTTGTAAAAATAATCTTATGACAACCGACGCCGACGTCCACAAAGCCGTGCGTGAAAAACCCAATTTCATAAATTACCTACCGCTCGGTTTTTGTCAACCAGCCTTCACTTAGTGATTGCGTGACAAGGGAAGCCGGCTAATCAGTGAAATGTCACTCAAAGCTCAGATATACAACGTGCGTACGTTTTACGATTCTATTTATACATATTCGTAACACTGTAAACAGAATAGATTTAGAAATAAACACATTTTTATCCTCAATGTTCGCGTCAAGTTTATTTCTCGTTTTTATTTTGTGAAACAACTTTTATCTTCTGACAATTGGACTTCTAAGTTGAAATATGTCACGCGCGGGTATTATTACGTTTTATCACTAAGTTTCGAACTAAGTTTGCAGCGTGCATTCTATGCGGAAACCGGCTTTTCTCGGCATTATTCTTTTTTATCTTGTTCTGTGCGACACACCGGATTCTACCCATAAAGTTGGACGGACTTTATATCATTCGTTTAGAACTTGTAAGGTGACAACAATAAAGTGTTGCGTGATTTTTTCGTATACATTTTTTTACTCATTCGTTGGTGTTCGATATGAAAAAGCATTATCATCGATGACAAACAAAAACTGTCGAGTCCGTGTTATGCTAAGTAATTCTTCATGTAAATGTAAATTTTATCCGAACCTCATGCATTTTTCAGCTTGTTTGTTATCCGATACCCGATGCTAATGACCAAATGTATTAGGGAATGTATGCTTTCTGCTAGATTTTTATATATTTTTTTTTTACTCACGGGGTATTGGTGACTGTAGGGAAAACTACGCAACATGCCAGAACCTGTAAAGCAAGGTGTCCAAGATAAGGGGCAAAATGTTTCGGATATTTTATATCTCTCGGCTAAGCTTAATCCTCGTAAATATAAATATAGAACGCCAGTTAGCAATTACACTAAAATAATTGCATTACGGGTGTAAAGAGCGGTGTGCGGTGGATATAAAACGGGGGGTCACTCTCATTTACGAAGGAGAAGGTCATCGCTCTTCCATGATTCCTTGAGTATAATCCATATTGTGGAAATATTTTGTAACGCTCATTGAGAAAACAAATGAATATAAATTATAATTGTAAAAACGGATATTATAAAACAGTAAATTGTAAAATAACGGGATTATCTAAATAAGAGTCGCCAACCGCAGCTGGGTGGATGGAAGGATGTCAGAAGGTCATGATGTTCTGTTTTCCTTTGGTTTGCTTTAGGTACAGGGTGGTAGACGCACAACCTGACACCATGTGCCGATACAGTACGCGATCCGGGAGCAGGCCGTTAAACTTGTACTTTTTCGTGTATATTTTTTGCATTATTTGTATATTTAGTCGCATCAATTACTCATAATTCATATTTTTACAATTCGTTTTGAACCGTGTGTAGCAAATTATTCTACGTCTCCCAGTTAACATCTTAGTTCTTCAGCGACAGACAAGATATCTGCAGGTGATACATGTGCAGGACATACGTTAGTTTAAATTACTGCAAGTTTGGGGAATATCTCATAAAGTTGCAGGTTCTCCCGCTGCTCGAGGAAGAGCCGTAGTACTCCATATATCATTGTTGCCTAGACTGCCTGCATGTAAATCTATAATATATACTATTAATATATAGGTACCGATTAATGTTCCTGCTAGAAGATCTACCTCTAAAATGTGATTCCTTTGTTTAAAAACTACTTCAAAATTAATAGAATCGAATATAATAGACTGTAAAAACCACAAAAAGTTACGAATAGTAACTTAAAGGTTTTTTATCAGAAACTAGTACTTCGCCCGCATCTTCATAGCTTTCCCTTCAAACTAATTTACATCATCATCTGCCAAGCCTTTTCCCGACTATGTAAGGGTCAGGTAACCGGATGCAACTGTATTTTACATGCTTATCTGACCTCCACAATCCAGTTACTGGGCAACACGATACCCCTTGGTAAGACTGGTTGTCTGACTTTCGGGCTTCAAATGTCAGCCGGGACCAACGACTTAGCGAGCCTTCCGAGGCACGGAAGACTCTCGATATATTACGGACGGTCACCCATTAATAAACTGACCTCGGCAAGCGTGTTAAGGTACGCTTGCCGAGGTCAGTTTGTTCAATTAACCGGCTGTTTTTAGGGTTCTGTAGCCAAATGGCAAAAAACGGAACCCTTATCGATTCGTCATGTCTGTCTGTCTGTCCGTCCTTATGTCACAGCCACTTTTTTTCTGAAAATATAAGAACTATACTGTTGAAACTTAGTAAGTAGATGTATTCTGTGAACCGCATTAAGATTTTCACACAAAAATAGAAAAACATCAATAAATTTTGGGGGTTCCCCAGAGTGATAAAACTTAAAAAAATATACGATGTACATTACCATGCAAACTTCCACCGAAAATTGGTTTGAGCGAGATCTATTAAGTAGTTTTTTTTTAATACACAAAACATCGATCAAAGTTACAACGAACTACAGGAACTTTTATATTATGATACTTGCTGCTACGGAACCCTTCATGGGCTAGTCCGACTTGCACTTGTTTTATCTTTGTTTATACGAGTATATGTATTAAACGGTGTTCAAAACCTGTCCGGTAAAATGCCGGTAAAGTGCACGGATTAATTAACTCCTATTATGTATAGTATATGCTTAATAAGGCTGGCAGCGCAGCGTTGGAAACAGGTATTTTATTTGATCTGACAGTCATTGATCTGTTCGCATGCGCGCGTTACCAAAATATTTATTATTTTTCTCCGATCATCACGCACATACACTTCACGTTTTTACTGACATCACGCTGTACCTATGTAAATTATATTATTATTTACTTGACATACTTACACCATAATATAGAACTGTTTTACGTCCGTGACATCTCACAATCTCAGGTCCAGTTGAAAACCAGCGTCAGGCACTAGTTGTCTGGCATTTTTGCTGAACTGGACCCTTTTAGCGCAGCCGTAAGGCACATATACTTAATAATATATGTATATTTTTATATATTTTTAATGTATTTTTTGTTACTCGTTTTTTTATGTTTTCTATGTTTAGTATTGTCGTTGTGTGCCTGAGCCTGTGCTGAATAAATGTTTTTCTTTCTTTCTTTTGTTTTTCTTTACTTCACCGCATAATTTGCACCCTACATAAGTTTTACTGAGGTTTCCCTCAAAAATGGTTTTTATTGCATTTACAATATGGACGTAATTCCATGTAAACATTCCAACTGACCTGTATCGATCCTGAAACTCGGAATAATACATGAATACAAAAGCAACACGTGACTTCAACTGCGTGTACTGGATTGTATTGAATGAAAATGAAAATAAAAAGTAGCCTGTGTTACGCCGTATAACATCAGCTAGTAAAACTCTCGTCAAAATCGGTCCTGCCGTTACGGATTTCATAGGAAACACATCGGTTTTTATATATAAAGAACATTGATTGAATATGGGATGCTATGCAAGATTAAAATAACATTATATGTGCATGAGTTTTTAATCACAGACGTGGTAGACGGATACTTCTGTCAGATTCTTACTGACTAAAACTACACGGGTTTTTCCATCCTTCGGCCGTGGTGCTGGAATACTCGCGCAGTCACGGTCCCCTTCGGCGCCCGGAGAATCTACTGCGGATAGGAAGGGAGATGAAGCTATGGCAAGCAAGTGTCCATCCCATTCTTTCCACGTGTTGAAACTCTCCCCCCTGGTCATGAGTTGCCTGGGAGTCTCTAAACAGATTCCAGACACACGTTGGTCGAAACTGGGAAAACCTGCTCAGGTGGAAATTAATAATCGACTTCTGCCTGGTGTGCAAGTGCGGTGATGTTGACGCCGTCTCCATTTATTGTGCCCTACCACTCATTTTCCGCTATGCTAACTCTCCACTCCAAGCCACTCCTTAATAATGGGTCTTACCGAAAGCTACTTATAACTGTTAACAGCACGGGTGGAGCAGTGGCTGAACGATTGGCTGCTGCGCTGCGTCTTTGTATGACCTATATGTAGTTGTTCCGGGTATCGCTGTTTGTGTGTGTGAGTTTAAATGTTTGTCTATGCACCCACGATACAGAAGAAATTCTTAGTATGGGGCAACGTTTTTCAAAAACAAGAAAAGAAATACTATAATAACCATTAAGGATTTCCTAAAGGGTTTTAAAAAAGATGCTCCCTTGGTCGTTTACAAACAAGGATTTATTTATGCAAAAATATATTATGATCGCCTATTCTCTGTCAGGAACCTCGGTTATATCTATCTATTGATATCATTGATTTCAGTTATTTTTGTATAAAAGGGTTGTCCTAAGTACACAAACTGTTTACAGCCAACGTTGATTCCGACACCAACAAAGGCGCGATGCCACTTTGTGACGCGACTTTGTGAAATCTATTTTAGAGAGTTGAGGATCGCGATTGTGTACTACCTAAGTATACCTACTAAGAATCGCGAAGTCCCGACGCTTTTTCGCGACAGGCTTGTTTGTAGAGTCCTTAAAGGATTTGCTTCGGTCTGATATCGAGTAGGTACGATATAACTTCCTATTGAATCATTGTGAATAATAATAATAAAGCCATGTCCTTAACTTTTTACCTACCTATGTATTTTGAACTTTATCGCTCACTCACATTTTACTCAGAAATTCACAGAGAAATGCTGTATGTATTTAATAGCCAAATTTATTTCATATTATTTACAGGTGGAATATTTTGAGTTAAAATCATGCAAGTATTTGGGGAATATTGTGAAGAACTATGTGGTTTATCGGTTACGTAAACGATTTATAATACATCAGAAATATTTCACTGTCAGAAAAAAATGTAACATTGGCTCTCTGTATGTTTGTACGTTGTTGTTGCTTGTGGTTCGGAAACCACGTATTTCATTAAGACTTTTATTTTCCTGTCTTGGATTTTGTCTATCCACAGTATAACTTAACTATGTAACTTCGAGTGAGCAAAGTCCAGGGCAAAGCTAGTTATATTATTATTAAACATTGTAATCATGCAATGTTAGCAGTTCGTTTCAAAATAATAAAACAACGTCTTAGAATTTAATGTATATCATTAAATTCTAAGACGTTGTTTTATTATTTTGAAACGAACTTGCTATGACGAGGCTGAGCTTCAACTTGATGTAACAAGGAGAAAACTAAACTCAAGGTCGTCACCTTTTCCCAACTATGTTGGGATCGGCTTCCAGACTAACCGGATGCAGATGAATACCAGTGTTTTACATGGAGTGACTGCCTGTCTGACCTCCACAACCCAGTTACTTGGCAACACGATACCCCTTGGTAAGACTGGTTGTCAGTCTTTCGGTTTAGTGACTACCCGTAACGACTGTCAAAGATCTACAAAAGACAACCGGGACCAATGGCTTAACCTGCTTTCCGAGGCAGGAGTCTCGATAAGTTACGAACGGTCACCCATCCACAGACTGACCTCGGCAAGCGTAGCTTAACCTTCGATAAACCCGTGCGGCTGTTTTTTGTTATTTGGCCACGGGCTCCTTTAAAACTAAACTTATTGTAGGTATCGACCAAAAAATCAACAAAATTTTACGACATGTAATAAAATTCTATTTTAATTTATTATTAATAAAATTAATAGGTACGGAATCTTTCGTCTTTGAGGAAGGTTGCACTCAGTTTGTTGAACTCTGCAACATATAGCTTTTAAATTAAAATCAAAACGACACAAAAAATACCGAAGAGTGAGACACCTACCAGGTACTCATCAATTTTTTAAAGTATGAATGTACTCATTTATTGTGTTGTTATTTTTTGCTATTTGAGACAAAGGAAAAAACTCAACTTACTTTTGCATGTGGGTTAAATTATTTACTGCCATAGCAGCAATGGAAATAGTGAGTCTAAAGATGCACGGCAAAGTCTGGAAAGATCAGTATTTTAGATGAAATAATGTAGTTGCGTAGCATTCTTCTTCATAAAGAACCTTTGAATCGGCAGCTTCATCTTCATTATGGTTACCATTTTCAGTCACACACTGTTCTATGTGCTTTTGAATCATCTTTTTGATTTACCCTCTGGTATTGAACAGTCATAAGCAAAAGTCTATGTCCAACTTATCGACACACGTTACTTATTTACAGTTTCTGATCAACGTTAAGTCTTATAGAAGCAATAGCACTGCTGTCGGTGTTGGCGTTGGAGTAGGTGGAGACCTGTGTTTCGTAATACCACTCTAATTGTAGAGTTAACTTACACAAAATTATGCCCGGTTCAAAAAGTTACTAAAAACCCACACATAAAATACATACAAATAAGTTAAAAGAAAGATTAACTACATATTGCAAAATACAAAATACAAAAATCATTTGTGAGTACTTAAACTAAACAAAAAAACAAAACAAATGTATGTACCAAAAATGTATAAATAAGACAGTAAACTGAAAACAAAATGGTAACAAACCTGCTAATTACAGACTTAATCCATGTTCTGTTTTGTTAAACTTATGATCGACTATATGTTACTACATATTTATTTGTGTACCCCCACATAATCTGTGCGCTCAAATTATAAATCATAATTTTAGTGTGTTTTTCGGTAAGTGAATTATCAATATAATTCTTATGACAAATTAAGTTGTTCTTAAACCTTATTTCAAATAACAAAGTACAAAAACAAATAACAATAATTCATTCAGTTCGTTATTTTAACTAATCACTACATTATTTGTTTGTAAACTCGCTACTATACTAAAACTAGGTCACTACTCATGCAAACGTTAATTTATTTAATTGAACTGATAAGCATGTCCACATGCGTCGAGTCCGAAATTAATATCTCAATATATCTTCAGAGTTTGGTCTCCAGGTCACGTTTAATATGGGTTATCTGTTAGAAAATTCTTCGTTGTGGCCGTGGTTGGAACACTTGGAACATTGCCCAATCACAGCAATAGCTACGGTGCCAGCTATGTATATTGAAACCTTATGCTGCCATTTGGTTAACAACGAGTATGACAATTTAGTTTAAGTTGTTGTAATGCCTACAATGCCTGTACCAATGTGACTTTTCTCAATTCATATGTAATTTCTAAGTCTATCCTGGACATCATTGACATCGGTGAAGGAAAACATCGCGAGGAAACCTAGAATCGCCAACCCGTCTTGAGCAAGCGTGGCGTTATGCTCGTGCCTTCTCTGTACTTTGCCCTGCAGTGGGACAGTAACAGGCTGGTATTATTATTTTTAATGTCTACAAGTGCGCATTTTTCTGGTGAAAGATAAGCAAGTTATCTACAGTGTTAAGAGATCCTCCAGTTGAAGAAGCATCTTCGCCGTATAGAATGGAGCGGTTCCCGATCGATGCCGAATACGCGGATTTCTGCTGGCTCGGTAAAAAACCCCGATGTGGGTCCGAAAATTAAGAAATACGTTATCATAAGTAAGGTTGGACACTAACATATATTATATGGAAACAGTAGCCAGTGGTCAGCAAATGCTTGACATCATTGTCCTTCACAAGATATTGATTGGATTGGTATTAATCAGGCCGATGTAAGCGGAAACGCCGGGAGGGGACGCCTTTGAAGGACATACACTGACAAATGTATATGACAGATGTATGAACGTAAATGAAGCAAAAGCAACGACCCTTACACACTTGTAAGGGTCGTAGCAGGTGGCGTTCTGTAGTTTCTGCCTACCCCCATGGAAAAAAGGCGTGATTTTATGTATGTATGATTGGATCGATAGACTGCAGTGAACTAATGGGCTCATCAGTGATTTAAACTCCAACTCGGAATCCCAGGCTTAATAGTTTTATATTATTCTACATCCCTAGCTCAAATACAACCCTAGCTCATTACTCCGCTGTACTAAGACTAAGGCAATTCGTACAACCTACATGTTGCCTAAAACGCAAATTTAGGTATCTATAAATCTCTGGCAATATTTACGAAATGTTTCAAAGATTTAGTATCCGTAACTGTTAAGGTTTTATTCTGTTCCAAAAAAAAATTTTGTTTTGAGCTGTATGAATTATTGTATTAATACTTGCTTTGTTAGCTAGTTGTTAGTTTTATTGTGCATGTCTCCTCTATACGTGAAGGAGTACACCTGCGTAATTTCTTTTGTTGACCATTGTTAATATGCCATCAATTGAAAGATAATTAGTACTAATTAGTTCACCGTTCAATCGTATCACCCCCTAAGCTCGCCCCCTACTATATGATACTATTATACCTACTATAGGAGCACCTCTGTCCAACCCTTCAGGGAACACAAGCGTGGTGTTTTGTAATGTGTTAATCGTGTCAATATTTATTAAGCTCACACTTAAATGTGTTTGCAATTGGTAAAAGAGATGGATTAAATCCTCATATGACAGCGTTTTCAAATCTTAAGCTTTTTACTTTACTTTCATAAAGTCTAAGTGTGTAAATGCCTTCATCGCCATTTTGATGACGGGGTTTGAAAAATAAAACATTTTATTTCGGAAATTCAAGCCCCTCTACAGAGGAGCGGTTTATTCATCAATTAAATATTTAACGAATTCAGCCTTTCTTAAATTCTAATTCTTAGTCGTATATAAGATAGGAAAGTTTTTATATCCAAAGTCGAAACTTCGTTTCGATCGAGTTTTTTTACCTTTATTCTTCCATACAACGTGTAGATAAAAAGTCAGACAATCCGTCTTACCAAGGGATATAGTGTTGCCCAGTAACTGGGTTGTGGAGGTCAGATAAGCAGCCGCTCCATGTAAAATACTGGTATTCAGCTGCATTCGGTTAGACTGGAAGCCAACCCCAGCATAGTTGGAAAGAGTCAAGGCAGATGAAGACAACGAGCAGATAAAAATATGACAAATATAATATACAAAAGATAATTTCCGGATCTTTTTGTTATTTACAAACACGGGTTCAGTAACGCAATTTTTATTATAACTGCTCCATTTTCGTTTTTTTTTTCTTTGTTTTGTTATTAGGATATTTCCAAACGCGATTACGCCACACCATATCATTATTTAAACTGCCAGATTTAAAAACTTTGTCGCATAGTTAATTTGATAAACAAAAACATACTTACACATAAGTACGTCTTTAAAAACGATAAACTAAGCTACCGCCAAAAACAAAACAAATTATACTCGTAAGTTTTATTTATGTTTCTTAAATTGAAATTCCCTAATTCAAATCAGTTTCCAATCATTGAAATTTAAATTCTCACGCTTTTATGAATGATCGTAAATGAGTTCTGGAATGCCGCGGACTACCTCCATGGAAAAGAGCGTGACTGTATGTTTGTACATAGGTATTACAATTCAGACTTCGCATTACATTTAAAATCTTAGGTTAGTCCTGCAATACCACAGTTTCATAAGATTGTGAGCAATGTGTTAAAAAAATCCTAAAGAAACAAAAAGAAAAATGATGAAAAAAAATAATGGATGAGTGCAGTAAGTAGCTGTAGCAGTTCTGAGAAACTAAGTCATAAATAACGCTTTAGCAAATACGTGTGGCCCGTGTGCTATCGCTCGGGCCATGACGCAATGTCATGGCCACTCGACGGAATAAAAGGGGACGCACGGATGGTCGCTCCAGTGAATAAGTTTTACGATATATCCTGAAAGAAACTTGCATTCTTCCATCTATCTCACCAACCGTCCGTAAACTGTAAATCTGATAAAGGAAAATTTCACCAATAAATCTGAACTACCATCAGTACATTAAAGCTGACTTTAAGAGCTGTTAGTGTTATTATTGCTGTGGAATAGTGACACTGATAGATCTTGAACGCGGCTTAGACGTGCAGATCGCTTTCAACCGGTTGAATATGTCAGTGTCACATTTACATGATCTGACCAAGATAATGTCATCATTCTCCTGCCCTTATCCCAATTTATTTAGGGTCGGCCCAGCATGTTTTCTTCTTCCATACATATCTATTTGCCGTCATCTCAAGAGTCACCTCTTTTTTAGCCATATCATCTTTCACACAATCTATCCATCTTTTCTTTGGTCTCCCTCTACTCTTGTAACCAAGATATTGTCTGGACTTTAAAAGAGACTGTAACCTCTGAGTTTGTTTGAGTGTTCCTTCTTAGAGTAGTCAGGTATACAATTGTATGGCGTGTTAAAGTTTTTTTTAATACATATTTATAGAAATAGATATCATTTCATTATTTCTAAACCTGGGTAACACTGCAGAAGAAATATGTGTATTATGTTGTGGCGATAAGGGTGAATATGCTATGTTAAGTTTCAGATTGACGCTTCGATGCGCTTCGACTCTGCTCTAGTATGAATTGACCCTTAGACCAATGGCCCGTCATACAATTACCATAATCATAACGCATGGCAGTAGCCAAAGTGGAGGTAGCAGGATAGCAGTGTATCGTAATCGATATTGAAAGTCAAGAAAACATTGTGGGCTATGATTTATACTTAATTTTACAGTTGTCATCTTACACTGAGTTTAATAGTTTAAATCGAAATACTGAGCTGCAAATTGCATGAAAATTAAGAAAAGAACTTACAAAAATAGATGTTTATTTTGTTTTTTAGCCATCATAAGGAGATCGGACATAATTATTGCAAATTACCTTTTAAAAATGAAACTTTAAAAAGTTATGCCTATTTTTTCTACTAATTGGTAGGCGTTGGTGAAAGAAGCATAGTCCAGTGCCTAAATATCACTATGCAATGCTTGGGGTGAACCTAATTGTATTTTTTAAATATTATCTTAGGGTTAATTCCTTTAGGATTAGCAGTCAGTCTATTCTCTTTTTATTCTTAGTTTAAAAGTGGGTTTAGCTCATAACATACCATACCACCTATTCACGGAGGGTCCACGGTACCAACACTATAGAAAATTTCAGTACTCGAATGAAACAAAATATTAACTTGCGTACCTACTATAAATACGTTCATACGTACCAACTTTTGAACTCACATATACAAATAGCAAGAACAACTACCTGTAGGCTATACAAATGTTTGCCCTGTGCGAAATCCGTGAAACGCAGAGCAGCAGCCAATAGCTCAGCCCCTGCGCCAACCTTGCCGCCAAATATTGACTGTTTACATTTTACCCAAGACGGTTTCCGAAGATAATGAACATGATAACAGAACCAAAGTTACCGACACAGCTCTCCACTCAAGAGCTTTTCAGGACCGCGTGGGAAGGGCCGTCTACGAATGGACAAGCGAAAGCCACTTTATTTTCCAACGTCGACGGGGTTCCGTCTATCAATAATTATAATCCATTATTGTTGTATCTCGATGTGTCTCGTTTTAAGGGCTGATTTTTTAATAGTCGATAACTTTTATCTGAGGAATAAAAATGGTGGTTTGACAGCATTTGTATTTCAAATCGCCATATTTATTCTTGACATAAAAGTTATCCCACTATGTTTCAATCTGCCTTTAGTTATTTTAATATTATTTTAGATTTGGATGTCCACTTTTCCAAATATATTCTATAAAAATATTCTTTTTCAGTTCCTTTTTTTCATTTTCGTTCTCAGTACCTACAACCCTCTCCTTTGTAACTTAAAAAGAAAATTGAATCGCGTCATAAACTTTTCATTTTCACCTTTATTGTATTGAACCCTAAAACCTTTAGATATTCCTTCTTTTACGGACTCTACGGGAGTATATCTTTTTTATTACCTACTATTGAGGCAGGATTTATTTTAAAGAGTTTAACGAAATAAATTGTAATGTTAAACACTTTAACCTCCTCCTAAACTGCCTCGTTGGTCTAGTAGTTGCAAGCGGTACTGCTAAGCATGAGGATCAGGGTTTGATTACCAGGTCGGGCAAAGTTGAATTGAGTTTTTCCGTCTCGATTATCTTAAAAGTAGCCCCGTAGCTTGGATTTGTACCCGGGTGATGGCAATAGGCATGTCCCCCATAACATGGGATCTTAAATAACTGGCGAAATGTGGGTGTATTGTTGGTATATATTTGCCTAATCCTTTGAGGAACAGGCGTATTCTTATTTTACGTTTAATCTTTTATTATGTAATTATATTCATAATTTAAATCTATCTTAAGTTCACAAGACTGCATTGGAAAACAAGAAAAGATACACGATTTTGTTTTGTTTTGCTGTTTTTTTGTTTTGTTTCACTTTTTCGTTCAAGTTCATGTGAAAAACAGCACGATATCAATATATGTATGTACCTACTACCTACATGATAACCAAAAAAACACAAATTTAGGTGCTTCGGTGGAAGAAACGTACACGTACAGTTTGGTAGGTTTAAAAAATGTACATAATGTTAGGTCCAGAATAAATTATTATTTGATTTGATTCGATTGTATTTACAAACACAAACTGAGTAAAACGGAACACTTCCTTATGGTTTCGCCGTAGTCGGTTAAAAAAAAACAATATGCTAATAAAAACTAGAAGAGATTTATTAAACTAATCTGACCTTGTCCATTTGTTTACACGTACCGAATAAAGATGAAAAAATGTCAAAGGTTAACGGCACATACGACCTTTATATTTTACGTAAACCATATCTTCTTTCGTAAGTGTAGCAATATTTTGTGAAATATTTTCGAATGTAAATCTAGTAGTAGGAATTTCGTCTGAGTAAAACAATATAAACCTTATTTAGTCCGGCATCGTCAGTCAGATAATGAAAAAATATCAGACACGTATTTTTTGCCTTATCATATTATTAATAAATGACTTCGATAAAACGCATTAAGAGTTTGGGAGTGGGGGCCCGCTACGTCACAACTCAGCATAAATCTACATAGGCGTGGATGTCATGCCACATTTTAACTCAATGTATCGCCGTATTCTTATAAAAGCGTAAAAAAATAAAAAATACGTTCCCTATACTTTGTTTAATAATGTATTGTAAAAATATTTATTAGACATCATTCCTATTGCCTCGCAAAATATCATTTGAGAATGTAACGAGCATATATACTTCAGATAAAGCACTGAATGGTAGGAATGCTAGACGCACTTAGGCTCCTTAATATCGTATAACATAAATGCTTGATGTCAGACAGTAAAACATAACATCACGCCATTATTTCCTGAAGGGTTGGGCAGAGAAACCCTTTTGTAAGTCCCATGTTTTTAATAAACTGAGACAAACTTGAAAATACGGGCTGTTACTTTCAGATGAAAAAACCGAATATCTTTGCACAACCTAGCAATCGAACCCACTCGTATCCAACAGTAGCGCTTGCGAATATTGGACCAACGAGGCAACACTATCTGTGTATTTAACTGTTCGATAAGAGCATAAATTAAAAATAACCTTTGTACAATTCTTACAAAATTAAATTAATTTAATATAGAAATACGGGTAAGGGTGTGATTTTAAATCATTTAAACATTAATCGTGTTTAAAATTGGTCATTTTATTAAAATATAAGTTTTAATTATTCTTCTTATTAAAATGGATTCCGACTAGGCTTCACTTCAATGGTAACAAGTTGACCTTGAGCTGGTCTTTTAATTAAAATACATGGCCAGCTTATACTGGCTTTGTTACCACTGTTCAGTATGAATGTGACTGTACCCTTTGGTACCCGATATTAAAATTTTATCTTTAGTTTATTTATGTATAGTATATACTTATCAATTAAAATCTGGTTGATCTAAGGTCAAGCTACCCTTGCCGAGGTCGGTCTGTGGATGAGTGACCGTTGGTAACATATCGAGACTCCTCCGTGCCTCGGAAAGCACGTCAAGCCGTTGGTCCCGGCTGACATTAGTAGATATTTGACAGTCGTTACAGGTAGTCAGAAGCCCGAATTCTGACAACTAGTCTTACCAAGGGGTATCGTGTTGGCCAGCAATTGGGTTGTGGAAGTCAGGTAGGCAGGCGCTCCATGTAAAATACTGGTATTCAGCTGCATCCGGTTAGACTCGAAGTTAACCCCAACTTAGTTGAGAAAAGGTTAGGCAGATACCTCATCTGTCTGACCTTTTGGTTTGACTGGTGGTTATACCTGTAGGCATCTTTTAATTTTTTAACGTAACGTAACGACTGTCAAAGATCTACAAATGTAATTTTTATTGGTATATGGTTAACTATTCATAGCGTGCTTTCCAAGGCAGGGAGGAGTCTCGATATGTTACGAACGGTCACTAATCCACAGACTGACCTCGGCAAGAGAAGCTTAACCTTCGATCAACCCATGTGGCTGTTTTCATTTAGCGACGAGCTCCTCCCTCCAAGTTTTTCTCCAAGTTTATTTTTTTCCTAATATTTCAAAGTTTTTGTTCCATAACTAACAATCACGTCAAGTTTTATCAAAATACCCTTTAGGGTAGTAGTAGGTTAAGACTATCATTTTTTTTTAAACGTTGCCCCACACTAGGAACTTCTCATGTATTGTGGTTGCTTTACAAAAATCCAGCCGATGGCTCAACTACTACGCCAACCGTGTCGTCAAATTACGGTACTTCTGAGTGTTAAGCTGACATAGTACCACTATATATTATATGCAGTACCTTAACATGTACGTCCTTGCACTTGAACCATAATATATACCTACCTACCTGCATATCTTTTCTTCTTCTCCATCTCAAATCCATGCAAAGGTTGTATGTATGACACCGCTTCTAACGATAAGGCCATTGTAACTCTTACTCTTAAAGTTATTAGTTGTACGTTTTTATGTTGTACAATAAAGAGTATTATATTCTATGAAGAAATAGTAGAGTACCGGAACATAGCTTGAATTCAACTCCTGAAGGACCAATGCTAACTTCAAGACCATCAAAAGTAAAAACCACCCAAATACCCATGAATTACATTTATTTAGATAGAAACTGACTTTTACGGTAAAAGTTTTCAAGATATCTCAAGTGAAATAGCTAAGTTAAATCTTAATGAAAGGAAGTCATTTCCATCATGAAATCTCTCCGCATGATCTAATAACGGGCCCCGAAATGAAATTAAGCCCATAAAACGTATCATATCGTGATGGTAAAAAAGACATACCGTATTTGTAAATAAATCCACGCTCTTCCTAAACTTTTTAAATATGTTAAGCGAATTAATTTGCCAAAATTTGAAAGACGGTGTACTGATTATGTCCATGTTGGACAAAATTGTACTTTATTTTTATATGGAAAGAGTTTCTTTTTCTCTATGTTTGTGTCGTGCGTACGTATGGGGCTCATGCCGACGGCCCAATCCACTGAGACGATATTCAACCCCACGCTCCCGGGATTCGTTAGGCGAACCCGCGCTAAGTGCTTAAACAAACTTAAGTTATTACGATTTAGCAGAATATACGGGACAAATTCTCGGTAAAAGTAAGTGCATTTCTTAGAATGCATCACCTAAGTGCGATTATATTTAAGAACTGACAAGGTAAAATATTTATTTAACACCTTAACTGCCAGACAACGATACACAATAAAAAATGTATTGTTTGTCGGTCACCCGGCGTTCAATGTGTTAATACTTTAAGTACACAAATGTATTGAGATGGACTTAATGCCATACTTATTTTCTACCAGTCAACCATTGAGTGATGCAGAGACAAACAGTGGTCGGTGCAATTTCTTAAAAGAAAAGAAAAACTTAAAAGAACAGTAAAAAAAAGTGTAAATAGATTTTAAACTTTAAATAATAATAGGTCTTTACCTATGAAATTGCCGTTTTGTATGAAAAAATTTAAATGAATTTTTTTCATGTATTTTTTATTTGTATTAATCGAAGTAATCACCCATGCAATCAATGCATCTTTGCCAACGCAGTGGCAGTTTATTGATGCCCTTCTTAAAGAAATCAGCTGGACGGGAGGCAACAAATTCTTCAAAGGCATTTTGTACTGCCTCTCGGGTATTGAATTTTTTTCCCGCCAAGAAGTTATCCAAATTCTGGAAAAAGTAGTAGTCTGTAGGCGCAAGATCTGGTGAGTAGGGCGGATGACGGAGAGCTTCCAACCCCAGTTCTTGCAACTTGGAGACCGTCTGCTGTGCAGTATGAGGTCGCGCGTTGTCGTGCAGGAGCAGCGGAGACGAGCGATTGACCAATGCTGGTTGGAGATGTGCAAGCTTATCCATCATTGTGTTCAATTCTTCACAGTACACATCTGCAGTAATGCTCACCCCGTTTGGTAAGAAGCTGTGTTGAATCACACCGGCGCTAGACCACCAAACAGTGACCATCACTTTTCTTGGGGTAAGTTTTCGTTTAGGGCATTGTTTAGGTGCTGAACCAGGATCCAACCAACTTGCTGAGCGCTTGCGGTTATCAAACAGAATCCATTTTTCATCGCAGGTAACAATGCGGTTCAAAATTCCTTCATTTGTGTGTCTGTTGAGCAGTGCAAGGCACGTCTCGACGCGTACTTCGCGCTGGCGATCATTGAGTTCGTGGGACACCCATTTTTCAAGCTTTTTTACCTTGCCAATTTGACGCAAATGGACCAATATTGTTTTGACGCTAACGTCGAAAGCTGCTGCTAATTCAGCCGTAGATTGTGTATCATCAGCTTCCACAATCGCCTTTAATTCGTCATTGTCGACCAAAGTCTTCGGACGACCGCGAGGTTCATTTTTCAGGTCGAAATTTCCAGAACGGAAGCGAGCAAACCAATAACAGGTAGTGCGTCGGTTTGTAGTGTTAGCTCCGTAAACGTCGTTGATGTTGCGTGCCGCTTGTGCCGCGTTGCTGCCACGACGGTACTCATATTCCATAATTACTCGAATTTTTAACGTATCCATGATGACGAAAAAGATTCAAATGCGATGAAAATGTAACACTAATCAATAAACAAATGACTACTTTTGGAAAAAAAAATCCATGTTTTTAAAATAAAATTAATTTGAAATTAGAATTCTTAGCCAAACAAAAAATATTTTGATTTGAAATGGCCAGTACTGCAGAATGGCAATTTCATAGGTAAAGACCAATATATTAATAGATTATTTTATATTCTCGTTCACTTGTCCGTAATGATGATAAAATTGAATGCAGCTAACAATTAGAGCAAACTAATTGTTAGAAATCTTAGCTTTATAAATATAAGGTACTGTAATCTAGTGTTGTGTGTCACGGATATTTTTCATATCCACTATTGCGATGCTGCTGCCAAAGATTTTTACTAGCCTTTGTTTGTGATGAAAGACGGTTTGTTACTTTATAACACTTAGCAATTGTTTAGTCAAAGTTATTCATTAGTTGGTCTAGTCGTAAGAAGCGCTACTGCTGAGTACGAGGTCCGGGGTTCGGTTCCCGGGGCAGGCAAAGTAACAATGGGTTTTTCCATCTGGAATTTCTCAGTAGCAGCCGGATAATGGTGGTAATTCGTGCCCAGTTGATGGCAATAGGCTCGCTCCCTATAACATGGCACTTAGTCATAACTGGCGAAATGTGGGTATACGATAGGTACGCCTTTGCCCAAGCCTTCTGGGATAACAGGCGTGATGTTACGTTATGTAACGTTTCACTAATGTTTCACCAAAACGCCATTGTCAAAGTTTAGTTTACAATCAACGTTTCTTATACTATTTATTTCACAAACAACTTATTCCACAAAATACGTTTTATTTTATAAACGCTTTACAAACATTAATTTGGCAAATGTTTCAGATGATATACAATCATTTGACGACACGGTTGGCGCAGTGGTTGAGCCATCGGCTGCTGCGCCGCGTGTTGTGGGTTCGATCCCCGCACGGAACAAATATTTGTATGACCTACAGGTAGTTGTTCCGGGTCTGGCTGTTTGTGTATGTGAGTTTAAATGTTTGTAAACGCACCCACGATACAGGAGAAATTCCTAGTGTGGGGCAACGTTTTTCTAAAATATAAAAAAAATAAAAAAAATATTTATACATTTTTCACTTAATATCTAGATTCTTTTGGAGGACCACGTTTATACCAAATATCATTGTATATTAGGTACTGTCAAATTCTTCCAAATAAATATGAACCTTATTATTGTGTAATAAAGACGAAAAATTATCCATGAAATTTAACATATTGGGGTAGCTTGATGTGATGGCATTTTCTAAACCAGCCACAAGTGCTCATGACGGTATTGTTTTGCATAATTTTATCAAACTACCTCCCTAAAACTATTTTTGCACTGACATACGAAGTAGATGATAATCATTCGTACAGTATTTTATTTAGAAAAAAACTGTTGTACTACAAAATAATAAGCATATAGGTATATATAGCAGTAATTTAATAAAACCATCTGAAGTATTATTTTTTCTAATTATTCTAGTCGTCTGTGGCATCGTTTATCGTAGGGGGTCACAGTTTTAACTTAACATAACCTAACCATTCTTTTTTAAATAATTAACCTAATCCAAATAGTTCAGTTTCGGCCTACTATAAATATTAATAATAAATAAATAAATAAATAATGCTGGACAATCCACACAGCATCATCTAGCCCCAAGCTAAGTACAGCTTGCGTTATGGGTACTAGAAGACTGATATATTTAATACTATACATTACAAAGATCGATATTTTTTACTATACATAGAAAATACCCAGAACACCCGGAACAAATCTTTGTAGATCGTACAAACATTTGTCCCAAGGCGGGAATCGAACCCGCAACCTCCTGCGTTGCAGGCGGAATTTCGCCCGCCGCTCCACATAGGTCGACAATAATGATTTAATGTCTAACTAATAATTTTGTTGTTGTTTTGTGATAAAATAATAAATCATATTTTTGCCAATCGTTGCTTGTCAAGAAAAAAACTGAAAATTATTTTTTTAGATGAGCTCTTTAGGGTTACTTACAAATCTATTTACACGTTTAATTCACAGGAACGTTGTAATACAATTTTATTTGAATAATCAACTTATTTGTTGACATTCATCCATTTAAATTCGCAGAAATCTGTAGTCGCGTTCAAGAACGGATTGAATGTATCCTCAAACTCCTGCCACGAACATACTCCTTCCTTACACATCTGTAATAACGGCTTTTCATTCCAATAAAATGCGACTTTATACTCGTCCTCTCCATATTTACTGCATCTGAAAGTAAAAAAATACTTTTAAGGATATCAAGATGAGTGAAATCACCTCAGCAAAACGTTGATCACTTTTGGGCTTTGTCACATTACACTCGCTTACTATTTAGTTTAAA
Source organism: Phlogophora meticulosa (assembly GCA_905147745.2). Classification (NCBI taxonomy): domain Eukaryota; kingdom Metazoa; phylum Arthropoda; class Insecta; order Lepidoptera; family Noctuidae; genus Phlogophora; species Phlogophora meticulosa. Next base: position 10,921,134 of record LR990520.1, on the reverse strand, counting down.
CTTTAACTTGAGTATTACGGCATTGTGACATTATCTTGAATATGGAAAGGTTCTAATGGTTAAGATTTTAATTGACAGACTGTACCAACAATTACATTCTATTTCTGTTTCTCGTTCATTGGTAGAATTTGTGATGTGTAAATTCAGTCTAGTCATTGAATGACCTTGTATTTCATTGCAATAACAAAACAAACGGATAATTACTCAACAAGTACATACATTGTAGAACAGCGAATAAAAACACGATACCTAAGAACCTAACAGGATAACGTGAGGGTCAAGTTAGAAGACCTGTCAGTTCATTTATTATCCGACGATTATAACAATAAACTGGTTTCACTTAGGTTAACTTACAACATACCTATTTAATACTGCAACCAAATTACTGGTGAACGTCGATAAAAATGAAGTCCTCCATTTTCTATTTATATCTCTATAAGTTCCCACGAGAGGGTTTGCATCCTTATAAAGATTAAGAGCAACTAGAATCATATCCATCATTGTCGCGTGAGTGAAGTATGTCACGATTTTCTTGCCGTTGCCGTTCTTCGCTTGTTTTAGATTTCTCAGCAAATCGGCCAAAGGCAACTGGCCGAACATTTTGCTGTACTGTGGCACTCCATAACTATTTCTATAGTAATGTCTCAGATCGTCAATATATTCAAGGACTTGTAGGTCTTCGTCTGAGAATACAGCACACCATGGACTAGGCTTATTGTTGATACCATCCCAAGCGTAGCGACATAAGTCATACATAGCTGTTATGTCTTTATTTGAGATAGTAAAATTGAGGCCTAATTTTCTCTCCACCCGTTCTTTCATCTGAAAATCATAGCATATTTATCAGTTTATAATGAATTAGCTGTACTCTACGGTTTCACCAATCATAAGAGTCATAGTAATTATATCATAATTAAATAAACAATAAAAAAATTACAAATCCGACCAGTAGGTTCAGAGATAAGCGCGTTCAAATAAACAAACTCTTCTATTAGTATAGGTTGTATTAGGACTGAAAAAACTGGTTACTTATCTCTAACGCAAAGAATATTACCAATTATGATGTTGTTCATATTACAGGCTGATATTATTTTACAGAATTTTAAGGTGGTGAAGATATTTCAGTAATATTATGTACTTATCACTCCACCTGCTCAATAGTTTTAAATCATAAATCATAGTAACCTAACTTAAAGTAAGTCATTATAACCATGACCCACTGGTCGAAAATGCATTTGAATTAAGAACTACAACTAAAAGTTTGTACAAATACTTTTTAAAAAGAGACTTATTTGAGCATCGAATTTCTTTTAATTATCCCTCAGAATGTGTGAAAAGTAGACTATTCTCCCCGGGGGTAAATAAAGTGTCTTCGCCTCGGGGTAGCTTGAATCCCTTACTGGATTCAGGATTCAATTCTTAGAAACCTTCATTAGCTCAGTATTCAATAAGACACCCGCGACATAAGACACTGCTTTATCCCCACGATGCATCTACTATTATATAATATTACATAATATACTAGGCTTTTTAAATCAATCTGAGGTAATGCTAACTAAAAACTTTAATTATAAACTTAGTAAATTTAACGTAAACTTAACCAAAAACACGCATACTCACACTTAAATAATCAACTGTTTTATGATATTCAACTTCTTCGTGATATAGATTTGGATTTCGTCTTACTTCTACTTGATATTTTCCACATGTTGTATAAGGCTGAAAATGTTAAACTGTAAATAAATTAAAAATGTCGCGTTAATTTTTTTTTCAATACGCTTTCTAGAAAAATGACTCTTATGTTACACGGTTTTTAAGTTGACAATACTATATATTTTACAAGTGTCTGTTTTCTGCATATTTCGCACCGGTGTTTAGCAAAAACAAATGAAATTAACTTTTAATTTTTAATATTTGTTCTTAGAGCGACAAAATTAATACAGACTGAAAAAATCTGTTTTGTTGTGGTTAATCAACACTTTCAGCTGAGCATCTGGGTATTAAAATGATTGTTGCGCGGCGCACTATTTTCTCATACAAAATAAATGACGATTAGTGACGTTCTGTTTTTCATACAACCAAAGATAATATGAAATGTGACACAACCGTTACTACACGTCGAGGTTTATCCATGTTGTGTCATATGCAATCCACGCATAGTACATAAATAAAGCACAGCGTCAAATAGCGTTTATCAAATTTTACGTTTTATAACGTTGCTCAACTCAAAGTGTTAATTATACCAACTATTAGACAGACGGACTACCGGACGGTAGGCAAAGGCTTAGCAACAAAAAAGGTCCCGTTTGGGTACAGAACTCTAATATCAATAATAGAAATAAGCTGTCGTTTTGTTGATTGTATTCTCCGTGTGTTCAAAAACGTCGATTCATACGCGTAAGCATTTGTTACTGGTCTATCAGTTCCATAACGCCTTCGTCCTCCGCCTCGCGCGTTATGCGAATTTCGAAAAATCGTAAAACAGCAAAATATAATAAAAATAATGCTGGACAATCCACACAGCATCATCTAGCCCCAAGCTAAGCAGAGCTTGTGTTATGGGTACTAGATGACTGATATACTTAATACAATACATTACATACATAGATATTTTTCATTATACATAGCAAATACCCAGAACACACGCAATAAATCTTTGTAGATCGTACAAATATTAAATACAGTAAATTTAACTTACTGCTACAATCTGGTAATCATTCGAATGTGTATTTATAACCAAGTTGGTGTGGTTAAGTCCTTCAACGAAGCTTTTAGCACTTTCCTCCAAATGATTGCCAAAACCGGGAAGGAATAAATAATCCTTCGCTTGAAGTTCCTTTAGCAACTCTGAAAATGTCTCCTTTATTCTGCTGCCTATACGCAACGTCTCTTGATACCCTTCATTTGAGATTTTATATGGGTCATACAACATGCTTGTCTCAACAACCCAATTTTTTATGTTCTCAATATCTTGCGCACACAGCGAACTATTCCCAATTTCATAACTTGAAACAATATAATCTTTATATTTGAGAAAGTTTTCCATGTCTTGTGCGTACTTCACACTAGGATTTCTTTTCCCATGCCTCATAATGGCCCAGACGCTGACTGCTTCGCATCCTATTCAAGAATAAATATGCAGTTTAAAAATATGGACACGTAAAAAAACACGACGTATGATTTGTCTACCAAAGCAAAAAGGACATGATGGAAAATTCTTATAGGATTTGTAACCATTCAAAATAAGATCACTAATATTATAAAACAAGTCTAGGCAGAATTACAACAACATTTTCACAAATGAATTTGAATGAGATGACCCATCTTTTAGAAATACTCTTCTATCTATAGAAGTTAATATGACCAAATATATCACAACAACATACCTTCCGGTTTTATAATCGAATCCCTGATATCGCCTCGGACAATTTCATACGGTGTTTTACTTGAAAAATATTTATATTTGCACCCATTACTCCAATAACAGTGTGAGGTTAGCACTTTTTTTAAATTAAAACAAATAAACGCTGTCAATATTAAAAACTTCATTTTGATATAATCACAAGACTAGATTTAAGAAAATAGTACGTACACTACGTTAACACTACACTCGACATTGAATTTCGTACGACAAATAAACTCGATTTAGAATTCAATTGCTGGCCTTCGCTATGATTTGATTCGATCTATTTGTAATATTGTTCTAATAAAACGAGGATTTTAAATAAATTTGTCCGAAGCCAACAAAAAGAGAGGGCCCAGGATTTGACACTTGATTTATTGAAATAACCTTGCATATTTATAAGTCTAAAAGACCTTGCATGATATAAGAGTCATTCGGGTCAAGGGCACGCACTTTACTGTCGGTAGTCTCAACCATAAACAATGAGATGTCTGAGTTGATTGGACATAATTTTGTAGAGAATATAATATACATAAGAAAAACTGATAAGAATTCTATTAAGTTTTTCATGTGAAACATCTCTAGATGCATCTCTGGTCGTCACGGTGATGTTTGCATGACGCTGCCGCTCTCGACTACACTGTGTGTGCCGACCGACTGACCAACCGACCGACCGAATAAATTCAACACTATTTCGTTTTCATTTAAGTAAAATGTCATAATACAAGAGCCTTGGGGCAGGAAAACGCGTGCAGGATAAACATATGAATTTAAAGAAATGAAAAAAGAATGGAAACCTACTGAAATAAAATAAAGGTTACTGATAATAAATGTATATTAGTCTTTTAGATCAACATTCAGTAAATTTTGCATGTTAAAGTTGTACAAATTAGGAACTTAATTAATTACCAAGTAAAGTCTAATCTTAAGTCTAATTAAGAGAGTGAGATCAAAGTTCGTCATCGCATGATAAATATACTCATCAAAATAGTCACATCGAAATATTCAGTTTACATACGTAGTACAGTTTTAATAAAACTAATCACTACAATTTATGCACTGGATCTTCGGACAGTGAGTAGACTCTACTCTTCTTTCTCTGAATTTCTTTTAAGTTTGGAAACTACCCTATTTCTAATATATTTCGATATAATCGCTTTTCTTAATTTTATTTCCTTTTTTTTTAACTGTCCCTTGATGCAACCGTTATTTCTTTTTTTATTCATCCTTTTTGGAAGCTGGCTTAACTGAGCTACTGCTACAGTTAGAAATGTTGAAGAACATTTGCAACGCCTAGGATGAGGCACAAGTTGCTATTGGATTATGCTACCTATCGGCACGTTGGATTACGTATTTAACCATAAGAAACTGGGTCACTATGGGACTAATCCAAGTTTTTGCATCAGTTTCTAGATAAAGCATGAAATGTATTCTTAGGAATAAAAAACAGGTTAAAGGTTGAGTTTAACGGTGTAAACGCAATAGAATACGGTCTGAAATAACAGTGGGCGTTCCTCGAAGTTTGAAATTGGATCCCTTCCTCTTTTTGGTGTACATGACGTGTTTAATGGGTCTTCATGGTATTGATATTTGAATATTGTTCATTTAGTTTAAATAAAATACGTAGTAAATAATAATGGGGAGCTCGTGGCTAAATAAAAACAGCCACACGGGTCGATCAAAGGTAAAGCTACGATTGCTGAGATCAGTCTATGGATGGGTGACCGTTTGTAACATATCGAGACTCCTCCGTGCCTAAGAAAGCACGTTAAGTCCCGGCTGTCATTTGTAGATCTTTGCCATTCGTTACGGGTAGTCAGTAGCTCGAAAGTCTGACAACCAGTCTTACCAAGGGGTATCGTGTTGCCTAGTAACTGGGTTGTGGAGGTCAGGTAGACAGTCGCTCCATGTAAAACACTGATATTTAGCTGCATCCGGTTAGACTGGAAGCCGACCCCAACATAGTTGGGAAAAGGCTGATGACGTAATAAATAATAATAAAAGATTAATATTTCCACCATGATGTCACCGACTGGTTTGTCAACTGGCGAGTGTGAAAATCGTGAGTGCGCTAGTTGGCACCTTCCGATTTTACCCATTTTTTGCCGTCAATTCGCTCGCTCATATAAAGTACAAGCAAATAAAAACCAATCATTTTAAATAACCAGCTATTGCCAGCGGCTCAGTCTGCGCTGACTCATTAGGTTAAGAACTATCGACTTAGTTTTTGGATACGTTAAGGCCTATGTTGGAGGTGCGGAATGAAGCAAACGGCCAACGACGCATGACACTCAAGCATGCTACCTCTTAACGACCTCAATAATAAACTCAATGACAATCAAACGGGAAGGTCACCGGGACGATCTGCAACGTCATTCAATAGGTGCTACGCATCGTTGAACGATGATGTACGGTATTTGACCTCTGAGTGAACCCCACAGAAACAAAATTAGGCATGCTTACTCAAAAACGCGCACTGTGCGACTACCAAAACTATGCAACACAGAACTCTAACTAGTCTATAGAGCTGCGTATCTTCACAGACGGATCCAAGAGGTTCGGCCAGGTAGGTTCAGGACCACACGATTCGCATACTGTCGGTCATACAAGCACTATACAGCTATACAACCAATTCTGTAATAAATAAATAAATAATTTCTGGGCTTTTTCACGAATGTCACCATCGCTTAAATCAGGTGGGTATTTTCAATAATATAACCATTCAATTAATTAAAGGACACAGCGGCTCTCAAAGCAATGATGCTGAAGACGAAATCGCCAGAAGAGAATCTAGTACGGTAGCGATGGCACCAGAACCATTTGTACCAATCCCCCTTTGGGTGCGCATTTTGGTAGGTAATCGCACTAGCTGGATCGGCACGATAAATTATGGTCGGACCAAAGTGAATACGGGCAGGCTGTCCTACTGACTAAGCAGCAGCTACGCACAGTCACAGCCGCCGTATTTTGCCATAGGTCATTTACCAATCACCTCTTTGTCATGTTAGTTAAAGACAGCCTACCATGCATATTCTGTATGGAGGAAGACTAGACGGCAGCCCATGGCTCTACTCTTCAGAGGTCGCTGTATACAGGTTAAAATACTTCGGGAACCCAGGTATTCTTCGAGAGATCGCCAGCAACATTAGATCTCTGGTAGCCTTTATTGAGGAGCTGGGGTGGATCTAATAAGGAATGGTCCCACCCGTACGCAAAACATATGCATAGTCGTGGAGTTGCGGATATCGCAATCTGTCCCTGGCTGGCTCGGAGACTATTCGCACTAGAAATCTATAATTTGGCATATTGACTACGTCAACAAAGTAGTATACATATTTTTTTAGGGTAGCTCCCATCTTCGCAAAGGGGGAATCTTTCTATTTCTTCTCGTCTATCCCAAATGTCAAGTGTAGCAAAGTAAGCTTTAGGAGCTAACGTGCAATATTCGGCTTACGAAATAAAAAAACACGCTTTTATAAAAAAAAACAACTATAAAATGAAAAATAAATTATAGTTTAAAAAAACTAAAAGAACACTTTTATAGAAAATCCAACAAAAAAAATAGAAAATAACATTCAATAAATTTGGATTAAGAAAAGTGTAAATTAGAAAAAAAGGTATATTAATGGAAAAAAGCGGGGGGTGCATAGTGTCAATAGTTATAAACATTTTCTATTTTTCCATGGTTACTGTCATTCACAGTGGGCTCCATGTATCGGCGTGTATTCTTCAATATTAACACAATGCACCACATTTCTGTACATGTAATAGGTATATACATCGGTTACAATAAATTTCTTACTTCATCTTAATCTTCTAAAAGGAATATAAAAAAAGAATATGAAAAATATATAAAAATACTCAAAGAAAGCGATTACTAATAAGTAAACAAATAAATAAGCATGTATGTTGTGTGTGATTGTAATAGTGTGTGTGTGTGTGTATGTGCGATATGGTGTATCTGTGTGGGTGTATGAATTAAGATTATTTTGAATTCAAATACATAAACATAAAAACAATGTTAGTAATACAAGAGAGATCAATTAATTAACATGGATGTCGTAATCGATAAAATCCTCAATAAACCCAATATATCCACATCCATTGCCTCTATAAAGGACTTTCTATTTTTTCAGTAAAACCTTCAGGTAGCCGCTGCAACTATCTCTCACTCTGCGCATCAGCTATGAAGTTCGATTACAAATTATGGCATGGAAGCCAGACTCTTTTCTTATTTAAACCTCAAACTGATCAAGTTCACAGAAATCTGTAGTTACGTTCAGGAACGGTCTGAATAAGTCCTCGAACTCTTGCCATGAACAGAATTCTCCGTTGCATGGTTCTAAAAACGGTCTCTCATTCCGGTAGAATGAGATCTTGTGGTCGTATAACTTTTCATCAGATTTTGTGCATCTGAAATGGAAAAAAAAGTTAAATAAATTTTGCCTAAAAATAGATATTGATTTCACATTATAAATAAATCGGATAGCTACTTAAGCTATTGCAATTGTTTAATGGTAGTATTTAGGAGTAAATCAGAAATATAACCGATGAGCAGCGCTGGCTCTTTTCTTCTCTTTTCTAAGTTTTTGCTACAATTATAAATGCCAGCAAACTGTATTATCACAAACCTGTTCAGAACTGCAATGAAATTCACTCCAAAACTAGATACAAATGTGGATCTCCATTTTCTATTCAAGTCCCTATGAGCTGCTGTAAGTGGGGTCACGTCCTTAGCAACATTGAAAACAACCGGGATCATGTCCATCATTGCAGAATGGGTGAAGTATACAATACTTTTCTTTCCTTGATCATCCTTGGCTTGCTCCAAGTTTTTGAATAAATCTGCCAATGTAATCTGACCAAATATTTTGGAATATTTTGAAGCTCCATAACCGCTTTTATAGTAATGTTCTAAATCTCCAACATATTCGAAAATTTTCAGGTCTTCTTCAGAGAAAACGGCACACCAGGGGCTGTTTGTATTATCGATCCCATTCGAAGTGTAACGACACAAATCGTAGATTGCTATTATGTTATTGTTCGTTAAAGAAAAATTGAGGCCTAACTTTTTTTCAATCCTCTCATTCATCTAAGAACAAAAGAATGGTATAAGGGAATTAATTGGTTTTATAAAGATTACTGGAAGGGTAGAAATTATAAAAAAGTTCTTACATTCACGTACTCTGGAGTTTTCATATATTGAAGTGACATATTGTAAGTATCTGGATTGTGATAAACTTCTTTTAGAAATGTTCTACATCCTGCAAAGGGCTGCAAATAAGTTTTCAATTAATTGGCTTATAGGTGATAGTTACGGTGATAGGGTAGATTTAATCATTCGGTAGAATGGCGTCAATTCATCATCATCATCCTCCTGCCCTTATCCCAATCTATTTGGGGTCGGCGCAGCATGTTTTCTTCTTCCATACATCTCTATTTGCCGTCATCTCAAGGGTCACCTCTTTTCTTGCCATATCATCTTTCACACAATCCATCCATCTTTTCTTTGGTCTTCCTCTACTCATGTAACCCTGCACATTCATAATCAAAACTTTCCTCACAACATGGTCCTCATTCCTACGCATCACATGCCCATACCATGACAACCGATTTCCACACAACTTCTCGGTCACAGGCGTCAATTCATAACCTAGTCTATTCTTTCGGCCGACGAGGCGAAGGCATAACTACTGAGCCATCACGACAACCTCATTCAATAGATAAAATTACTCTAAGTTAACCTTATTTTATTAATCTTGAAGTCGCCCATTGTAACGGAACTTGCTCTTTGGAAATCAATACCCAATCTTTCAATATTTATGGAGGTTGAATAGCACACCCAAAACAAACAAGGCCTCTAGATCAGTTCCGGACATTACTGATATAGAGGTTTTACTTGTCTTTGATAAGATAATCAACCTCCACAAATTATTGTAAGTTAATGTCATATTAAGAAACAAATACTTTTCTATTTTTAAAACAGATAAAGAGTAAACAAACAACGCTGTTGGCCAACAGCGGTGTATTTGAAAAAAGAATAACTCAACACTGACAGATTGGCGATTGACTTCCGTAATAATAAAACCTGCGAACCTGCGATGATAACTTATGCTTATTACTAGTAGTGTAGTACTTAGTACTAGTGAAGAGAAAGAACTCGTTTAATTTAAGGGACAGACAAATCTTTCACATGTCGTTCGTTCTTCCCAAGCAATGAGCAGGAACTAAATAATATTGTTTATTATTATAAGTTTCGAATAAGATGGTTTTGTTATAGGTGGTGGTACGCTTTGAAACATCAAGCCCGCCACACTATTCATAAACCACTGCAACTCCTAAAAACCAGAATCAACTGTGGCGACCACAAGAAAAGCGTCAAGACAATGCAGCCCGACGAGTCCCAGAGAAAGGATTTAACTGTCTTGGATCCCGCAACGAAATTAATCAAAAAAGAACAGCGGAGCAGTTAGAAAAATACATTATTTTCACTTGGGCCTTGGAACATCAATTGTTTTATGGAGAGTTGCAGGTCAGAGTGCAAAGGGGTACCTTACGCGAAGGGTAAGGTACTTAATACACCCATATTTAGCCAGTTATGTTTAAATCCCATGTAATAGCAAGGCAAGGAGCGGGAATAGGGTCGCCACCAACTTGATATAAATCCAAACTCCAGGCTGCTGCTGATATATCCCAAAAGGAAAAACCTATAAACACTTTGAAAACCCGGGAATCGCACCCAGATGTGTGGTCATGTAGCAGAACCACACAGCTGGACCACACAGTGGCTCTGATGATGCAAAAGTAGTGCATCTATTGTACCTACCATTAATTGGTACAGAGCATGTCAAGACAATGTACAAACTTAAAATAAATCTGGTACTTACATTCGCGGTGCTGTAGTTATATTTAGCTTTCTCTATAAACAAGTCTTTATACCCAAGACCTTCAATGAAAGCTTCTGTTGAGACTTCACCACGAGGACCAAGAGTTGGCCGAAACGAATACTCTTCCTCGTGAAGATCATTAAATATATCAGGTAAAGCCTGTTTCAATCTGCTGCCTATACCAAACATTTCCTGATAACCTTCATTGGTAATTTTATTCGGTTCCTCAATAAAACTGGTTTCAATTTTCCATTTCCTAAAATTATCTACGTCTTGAGCACACAGCGAGCTGTTCCCATTGTCGTAGCTCGATATAATATCATCTTTAAAATTAAGAACCACCTTTACATCTTTTAAGAATTTTGATCCAGGATTTTTTTTTCCGTGCCTCATTAATATCCAAATACTGATGGGCTTGCATCCTAAAGAAGAATATTGGGAGTTATTAAAATGTTGAATTAAAATACTGTTGAGTATTCATATTTTGGTACTAGCTGTACCCCACGGTTTACCCCACTCTTAAGGGTAGTAGCGTGATGTTAAATGAGCCAGAGAGATATAATCTTTTAAATATTAAATACAAAAATCAAAAATTCACCCGCTGTTAGACCAGCGTTGAGCGCGTCCAAACAAATAAATTCTTTAGGCTTTGTTGTCATATAGTATTGAGAAGAATTTATAATGACCTGCGCAAATGTTCTGCAGATATCTATTATAGGTTTCGCTAAACCGTGACTAATGCATGCACGGTTCTTCATCTTCTGATGGTTCATTCAGATAGGCAATTCCAGTGCCATCATTTTTTATAAGTATTGACCATAATATGTTGACGTATCTGGAAAATACCTGACCCCTTACAGAAATAAATATCATTTCAATGATCACTCTGATTACAAATAGATTGCACAAACAGCTCTCATCTATCACCATACCATATATGTATATACCATACATTGTAAATGTATTCTATGGGCCAAGGTACCTAACTTACCTTCAGGTTGTACAATCGAATCCCTTATGTCCCCTCTTATGTTTTCATACGAAGTTTTACTTGAAAAATATTTGTATTTACATTCGGTATTCCAATAGCAGTCTATGGCCGTAACATTTTTTATGGCAAAGATAACAAGTACTGGTATGAAAATTAAAATCTTCATTCTGATTTATTTACGGACTATCAAGATTTACGATTAAAAACACCACTTAGGCACAATAACACTATACAACACAGACTACCGACATCATTCACAGTTATTATCTTAATAAACGAATACCAAATTCTAAATATCAAATCTTGTCTGACGGAGCGTGCCCCAACGTTCACCATATCGATATCTTTGGATGAGATAGTGATCTGATGATAATGAATGCAGTCTGTCATTGCAAACCTAGGCTGCGGCTCTATCTTAAGCATAAGCTCCAGCATTATGCTAAGCGATGTCTGATTTCGGTGGTGTGGAGCATGTTTATATTTTTATTATTTTACATTCTTCATTTTTTACGATTCATTCGATCATGTGCAAATTAACTTATTTCTTTACATTCTATAACAACAAAATAAAAAAAACGGATATGTTCTCTTAGTTCGTCCTCGTTCAGACCATTATAATAAATTAAAGTTAGCATTAATTTTAGCTGTTTGGATTGCAGACAAGATAATTAATTGTATCAATTAATAACTAAAAACAGGTTAAGGTCAATTCGACGAATACTTTATTGAAAAATAATTCTTTTGACGAATTTGGTCGTCTCTATAAAATTTTAGACGAGTTGTATCGTAGAGGGTGATCAAATATATATTAAAGAAACTGAAAAAACTACTTGGCTATCGGTTTACAAAAAATGTCAAAATAGATTTCACTGCGACGTCGGTCGGTTAAGATCAAAGATCTGTTATTGGAAATAAAAATATATTAGTAGACGGTATTATAGAATAAATAGGTGTGTTTCATCAGCCATTTAATGAGTGCTGACTTTTTAATTATTTACTAAAGATTTTGTTCATATAGGTAGGTGAAGTAATCACCTACACCAATATAAAAAAAATGAGAACTACATCTAAAAGTTTGTTTTAACAGGGTGGGTGTTGGTCGTTATGGAACCCGACAAAATTTCATGTCATTTTTTGTCTTACTCCATAAAAAAACATAATCTGTGGAAATTTATTGAAACTACAGCTTTTAGTATCTTTGGCTGCCATTTTAGTAGTAGCTAATTCAAGCAGAATTCCTTGCATTTCTTATTGTACGGTCAATCTTACAGTTCTTCGTGCTAGTGACATTCGACATTAGAAAAAAATATTTTCAAAATGGAGTTTTCGCGATAAAACGCTTACGGGAAATGGTCATCTTCCATCGGATGATCTTCTGTTGACATTCGATATTTAAAAAATCCTTTTCTTAATGGTGTTTTTGCGGTAAATGCTTACGGGAAACTGTTATTTTTATCTTTGATATTTGCTAATTTCAATTTCGATTTTTATTGTTTTTATAACCTGTGCGTGTGCCAAATAATTATTATTCTGTGTTTAGTTTAGTCTGTAAGGAGAAGTCATACCAGACCTATATTGTCTAGGCATTAAGCACGAGAAGCGGTGCCAGTGCGTACCTAAATTAGTGCGTTTTCTCTGAATTTATAACTAAATTATTGATTTCCCGGAAATTATGAATTATAATCACTTAACAATATCTACTATAATCTTTAAGTGCATGCAATGAAATAAGGTTTTGAAATTAACGTGTCGGTTTTTTTTTTAATTGCAGCTTTTAACAATAGGTGAGTACCTACTAAACCTCGATATCCCATATTTATCTATATTAGAATAAACAAGGCAGGGCAACACAGAACGTAACTGTCCTATAACTAAAAATAAATGTAAGTCTCTTAACGTAAAATTTTAGTAACAGATAAGTAATAATCATAAATAACAAACTATTTAGGTCTTGGTTAACAAATAAAGTAGTTACAATAAGTTGGTACAAAGATTAATTAATACATATCTCTTGACTCGCAAATTTGGTTTAGACCTATGACTGAGGAGTCTAAGAGCCGTCGCCTCCTGACGGCATGGTAAGGGACATTAGTAAGCGCAAATGATATGAGATCTTATTTTACGATGCTTAACGTTCATATTTCGGTATGCCACGGCATACCAGAACGTGCCGAAGGATGCCAAAGCAGGCTGTGATGTATCACTGAAATGTGAGCGTTAACGGGTTTGAATAAGATTCAAAATAATCTGTATTACAAACATCCCTTGTCGTGCCGTGCTGCCAGTGGGCGCAGGGCCTAATAGAAGAGGTAAAGACGTGTGCGATCGGGATCCCGTGTCAGGGACGAAGTTCCTTAAGCCCCCTTAATAAGTTGGGCCAGAAGCCAATATACACCACAGTATTCTTTAATTATTATCAGAACATTGACCAACCGTAATTTCTGCTAACTTATCGTTGTTATATAGACAATCTGCAGGCAATATTAGCGCATGTAGGGCCAACGTGTAGAAGGAGCAGTAAATCACAAACACACTCGTATATAATAGAAAGAAATAGAGAGAGAGACAGAAAATCGCATGGAGGAGGCATAGCACTTCTTCCTTACGTGACGATTTCTACCAATCAACTCCTAAGGCATAAAGGCACGCACTGTTAAGGAACCTCGTTAAAAAAACACCTGATAGAGACGGATTTTTTTCAGATCTGGGGGCCTAGACAAAATCTATTCAACGGAAAGATCAAATTGTATGGAGTTGAAATTAGCTTTAGAGATATCACGTGACTCTTTTCATGACGTATAATGGCATACAATCTGACAGTTTACGTCTGTTATTTTACGCTAGAGAAAAGGATTTCGTCTAGGCATGCTGATCATTCAGCGCCCGTCGCATTACGTCAAACATTCAAAATTACATACTGATAACAAGTAAATCCGCAGAACGGGGCGAGTGTTTTTTTATTTTATAGACACAATTGTTTTTCCAGCTTTGCTTGCCATAATTAAACATTAAATAGAATAGAATATCTATAATAATGCATCGAAAAATGTGTGATATCAAATATTATTAAAATAATACCTTATCTGGAGTAACTGTGGTTTTTTTTTCAATCATGTGCAATAAGTGGGCACTGTCATACTTTTTTAGGAAGGTTCAAAAAGATAGTAAAATAATAAATTTAAAAACAAGCTTTAGCGGATTTTCCTATTTTTAGAAATGTAGTTTTAGTAGTATTTCAAAATATTAAATTGGCATTGATTTTATAAGTAATCGTTAGTAACAGAAAGTACCTCCAGCTTTTACAATTCATATATTTATATATAGGACCCTTTAGATGTTGTCTCTAAACACGATCGCAAGCGTCTGTGCCGAGTCCAGTTGAGAACCTAAACCGTCCAACAAATAATAATAAATAATTATATTCGAAATGGCCACCTTTGGCTTTAATACAGGCATGTCTTACCACCAATCTATGGATGTACGCACTGTTTCCAAATTGTGAAATTTAGCCACTGCCTGCTTGCTCCCGATATTTCTTAAGAGACGCTTTGTCAGCATGTCGTTTAGAGCCGCTCATATCCTCTAAAACTGACTATTATTTGTAGTCTAAGGGATTCAGATCCGATTATTTATTAAATAATATGTACATGTGCATTGCTGTCGTAAACAATGAAACGGTAATATGTTGAACAGAAATGTAATATTTAAAATTAACTAACTAGTTTACAACTTCAAAATAGATCAATGAAAATAAAACTTTAAGTGTATGATAGGTGTGTAGGCATGGGGTACTACATACCAACATGTCACACAAGCTTACACTTGTTACAGGTATATTCCACAAAGTAAAAAATATCATCACAAAACTAAGTTAAAACTACGAAAAAGGTAATGAAAAAGGCAAAGGGTCCAGAATCATGTATTGAACTCATGATCACTCCCTATTGTTCTTAACTGGAGTGCTAACCGAATCTTATTACTTACATTAAATATCTTTTGTACCTTTGTACGATACGTGGGCAAGTCATGTACATTAATTTTGGGGATGTATGTATCTTGCCATCGATACCTACTTTGCCACATTATTAATAAAGTAGGTACCGTTATGTTAAAATAAGTATTATTCACAAAAGTCGGAATTTGTATTCAGGAATGGCAAAAGCTTATCTTCAAATTCTTTCCAAGAACATACTCCTTCATTGCAAATTGACAGTAATGGTTCTTCGTTCATGTAAAAAGCAACATTATAGTCGGCTCCCTCGTTGCACCTGTAACAACATTCTAAAAATAAAAAAAATAACAAGAAAACTGATAAAGTTCATTTCTCAAAAGTAACAACGAAAATAAAATATATTTTGAGAATATATGATCTTCATTTTGATGCCATTGCTCTAATTAAAACTAATAAAGTTCTCATTCTAACTCTAACTTAAATCAGCGTCAACTTTATTGCCTGTTGTGTTACCTAAATGCTTTATATTATTTGAATATATTATTACTCGAATAAATGACAGGTGTGTTAAGTAACGTCAAGTAAAGTCACTTAAAATAAAAAATAAAAAGTACTTGATTTTAATTTTTACTTAATACATCGACTCTTAACAATCAGAATCTTGAAGACGAACAGAACCCTTATAGGATACATTTTTTGTCAGTCACAAAAAATGTATCCTATAAGGGTTCTGTCTTTTTATTGAGTACGTAACCCTAAATAGAAAAAAAACCTATGGATGACTTTTAGACGACTCGAACGTTCTAACTTTTTGCTCTTTCCGTTAGCTACCAACCGGGATAGAGGCACTCCAAATGATACTAACTTGTTTAGGACGACCATTAGATTGGAGGAAAATACTGCTAGTTTGCTGCTCCTCCATTTTCGATCAGGCTTGCGAAATGCACCAGTTAAGGGAGCACCGTCCTTGAATAATTCAAGGGCTGTATACACCATCGTCATCGTAGTACCATGAGTGATATAAGTTGTAATCTTTTTCCCTTTGCCGCTTTTCACATCCTGAAATTTATTGAGCAAGTCAGCCAAAGTAATTTGGCCAAGTAACGCGTTTATAGGTGTTCCGTAGCCACTTTTGTAGTAATGCGTCAAGTCAGCTATATACTCCATAGTTTTCAAATCTTCGGTCGTAAACAGCGCGCACCATGGACTGAAGGTAAGCTCCGATGAAGTGTAACGACACAAGTCGTACAAAGCTGTTATGTTTAAATCTGTTAAAGGATAATCGATGCCAAGACGTCTTTGGATCCTTTGTTTTGTCTGAAAACCGAAAATAAACATAATTTATATCTACAGAAACATGTAATGTATGCTTCACAGACACAAAATAAAAGAATCTTACAGCAAGATATTCGGAGGAGGTCAGAAATATAACCGTTTCCGCTTTCGTTTTTGGATCTTTCTTCATATCGATATGGTTACTGCAATTGTCATAGGGCTAAAAAATAAAATTCGTTGTTATCCAATTAAAATATATGTATAAAATATCCTATGAAATAAAATATATAAAATATCCTATGTGGTGCTGGAATGGATAAAAATCAAAATCAGTTGTGCATGCAATAGTCTGAATAGGCGAAGTTAATTAGGACCGAAAATTTATTCTTATGCTAAAATGTAATGTCGTACGGTATTTTACTGTGGGGGAATACTGCCGATTTCGATTCAGAGTTTCTTTGTTTTGCAGAAAAGGGCTATTCGATCAATTTATAAACTAAGCCCGAGACACTCTCTCTGAGAGAAATTTAAAGAGATTAGTGTATTGACTGTGCCCTCTCAGTATATTTCATCTGTATGCACATAAAAATACTAAAGTTTAAAAAAATCAGTTATATATATCCGTAGTATAAATACTAGGAACAAACACAAGTTCGTTGTTCCTTCAACCAGGCTCAAGAAAATAGGTAGCTCTTAGATGCCAATGTATACGCTTTTACAATACACTTCCTAGCCACATTGAAGAACTAAGCCTTAATAAATTCAAAACATCATGAAGCGAAAATTATGTCACGAAGCTTATTAAAATATAAAAGTTTATACTGAGGACAAAAAGGCCTGAAATTGAGCTGCTACGCCGTACGATATTTACGCCATCAATATGAACATTTTTTATTTTTAACAATAATTTTGTTAAATTGTTTCTTTTCTTAGACACTTTTCCTTAATTGTATTGTACATAATACAGCTATGCAGATGACATGGTGCTGCTGGGTCCGTCAGCGGGGGCAATCGGAGAGCTACTTAAAGTTTGTGAAACCTACGCTGCCGCGCATGGTTTAATTTATAATGCAAAGAAATGTGAATGCATGGTCTTTAAGGTCGGCAGCAAACGGCATGTTGATGGACCTGATCTCTATATTAACGGGTCTAAAATAAGAAGAGTATCTACCTTCAAATACTTAGGTCATTTTCTTGCTGACGACCTTCGAGACGATGCAGACATTGAGAGGGAGCGGAGGGCTCTAGCGGTTCGGAGCAATATGCTGGCCCGTAGATTTGCTCGGTGTACTGACCTAGTCAAAATTACGCTTTTTAAGGCTTACTGTCAGAGTATGTACACGGGCAGTCTATGGGTCAGTTACACCAAAAAATCGCTAGATGTATTGCGCGTACAGTACAATAATGCTTTCAGGATGCTCTTGAGATTGCCTCGATACTGTAGTGCCTCGGAGATGTTTGCGCAAGCTCGCACTGATGGTTTTCACGCCATCTTGCGCAAAAAAACAGCTTCGCTGTTGAGAAGAGTGAGAGACAGTCACAACAGCATCCTGAGAACGGTAGGGGAGAGTTACAACTCTCCTATAATTAAACAGTTTGTGCAAAGGGTGATTGATGGGTACTAACACTAGGTGATAAGCTTTTTGTTAATTTTACTAACACTCTATGGATTCTATGGTCCGAAATAAAAGTCTATTATTATTATTATTATTATAATGACAAGACTATTTACTTTGTAAAGTTTTGTATAATATTATTGACATGAATATTTACATTTCAATGTATTATTATTCATTTCCTTTATTAATTTAATTATTGTCTATGTGAGGACTATATGGATCGTTTTTATTTCTTATTATTGTTTTTTGGCCTATTCTAAATTGTAGTGTGGTAGTTTGAGAACTTAATGCGGTCTACCCAATTTTTCTAATAAAAAACACTAGGAATTTTTCCTGTATCGTGGGTGCGTTTACAAACATTTAAACTCACATACACAAACAGCCAGACCCGGAACAATTACCTGTAGGTCATACAAATATTTGTTCCGTGCGGGGATCGAACCCACAACACGCGGCGCAGCAGCCGATGGCTCAACCACTGCGCTAACCGTGTCGTCAAATGTTCTTTCTTTGGTATTGCTCGTCAATCCGTTGAGCTTCTTGATTCTGAATTCAGCTCTACAATTTCCGACAGCTGCCTGCACTGACCGAACAGGCTCACTTATAGGTGTGTGCTTCTTTCCTCAAAAGACCATCTCATACACTAATTAATATGCATGGTCCTCACATGATCTAATCTAGATAATGTCTGGACTCTAGAAAATACTGTGTATCTTTCGGTGTTTCTTCTCAAAGTAGTCAGATAGCGAAACACCAATTTTGTTTAAATATATATATATATATTTGTTCTCGTGCCAAAGTGTTTGTAAAAACCTTTTTACAGAAATAAATTTCCTTTTCACAAAATTACATGGTAATTTGAAGGTGAAGTTTTACATCCAAACCGCGTATCAGTGTCAATATTTCATAACAAGTGACAGCTCGTAACTGGTTTAGATGCGCCATTCGCATTCAGTTTCATTTCTAAATTTTGCCCGTAGCAGTTGTGAGCTTTTAAGCAAACCAGTTTTACCCATTTAGTTTAAGGGCCCTCCGCTGTGATAAATCATCAATTTGCCTACATCAGAACTATCATTTTCTGTAAATTGTACTGACGTTAGAAAATTTCACATAAATCACATAATGTAAACCCAGTATCAAGAAAAATATTTACACATAAACGCAAAAGCTATGCTAAGTATTAAGTTTTTATTTGAATGGTGTTAGACCGATTATTCTCGCTTCCCATTGTTCTCCAAATCTATAAAAATGGTACGAACGTGAAAATTCAATCTGTAATTTTAAACATAGAACCGCATTTAAATTTTACTAATTCCATTTATTCGTTTTCTATTTTTAGGATTCTGATTGAAAAAACATACCTAACCAGATCGACTGTCCTAATCTTCTGCATTAACTGCATGCATTAATGTACAAAGAGATCCGTTACAATTAATCCGACTATTTCGATCCCCTCTTCTTTATCCAGCTATAGGCGAAATTCATACATACAAGCGAATATGGTCCTTATTTTAGTACGTAGGGAGTTCTCCATACACTATTCTTAACATCAGTTTGTTCTCATTTTCTTATTTCGATCAACATTGTTTAGTATCATAGTGTACCTAATGCAACAGCCCCTGCTGTATTGATTTACCAAATAACTTCGACTACTAATAAAACAAGAGCAGGCTTTAATGAGAAAGGAGGAGGTAAGGTTATATACACCTTTTTAATTGTCTATTCTGTCAAATTTTTGGTAAAATA
This sequence comes from Phlogophora meticulosa, assembly GCA_905147745.2. Lineage (NCBI taxonomy): Eukaryota > Metazoa > Arthropoda > Insecta > Lepidoptera > Noctuidae > Phlogophora > Phlogophora meticulosa. The sequence continues at coordinate 10,901,261 of LR990520.1, read as the reverse complement.
AAAGAATAGGTAAATAACTTACAGCTAATATGTCAAAATCAGTCTTGGATGGTTGTATTGTCAAATTTTTATTAAGGCCTTCAATAAAACCCCTGGCACTATCTTCAATCCATGGCCAGTGAGCAGGACGAATCACATAATTTGTTTCTTCGAGGTTTTCCAATAAACTTGGGAAAGCCTGCTTTAGTCTTCGCCCAATACCCTCCGATTCTTGGAAACCCTCATTCGTAAGTTTGATAGGTTTATCATATGTATCAATATTACCTTGCCAATTACGTAAATTTTCGACATCTTGAGCGCATAGCGAGCAGTTACTTCTCTCGTAGCTAGATGTGACGTGATCTTTTATAATCATAGCTGATCTCATATGCTTTCTGTAAATTTTGCCAGGAGTCCTTTGGCCATGCCTAATAAGTGCCCAAATGCTGACTGGTTCACAACCTGGAGACAGTTTTAATGATATTTTTTTTAAACTATATTTAAGCAACCGACATCTGATAAATAAAAGATAAATTAAATTATTTTCTTAATCTGAAATATTGCCCATCCCATGGCTGCCAGTAGGTGCGATCTTCAAATGAAAACCAACTTACCATTTTGTTTTACGATCGAATCCCTTATATCACCTCTTACAAATGCATACGGAGTTTTACTTGCAAAATATTTGTATTTGCATCCAGTGTTCCAATAGCAATCTAAGGTCAGCACATGTTTTACGTAAAACCAAATCAGCACTGTTGGTATTAAACATTTCATATTGATTTCAATAGTTCTTTAATTGAGACACGATATTCAACATTGATACTTATGAAATAATTAAACATGATTTGACATTTCGTTATCTTTATTTGACTTACGAAACATTTAAACTAACTCCATTTATTAGAAGCAACATTAGAAAAATAATGTCCGAATACACACACATACACACATAAATTCTCGCCTTTTTTCATGTGGGTAGGCAGGAAGCTCAGAACGCCAGCCGCTGCGATCCTTACATACTCCTATCGCAATAATAATATAATTTAAGAATTATAATTTACATAATGTACAAATGTCGATCGCTATTGTGTTATATTGTATTATCTGCCGTTACGTAACGGATCACTAAATCCTTGTTGAAATTGTTAAAAACATTATCTATCAGAGCGTGAACTTTATATTATTGTTCACGGGTGACGATCTGCCAACAGTCATTGCATAACTTCCGGTGTCCCACAAAGTTCACATCTGGCCCATATATTATATTTCAATTTAAAAAAAAAAATATTAAAGGCCCTTCACTACTGCTCTTACTTTTAAGAATAATTTTATACGAATATTCAAGTAATATCTAGCTACTACAAGAGGATTTGAATTACAAGGGTTATTGAATATTCTAAGAATATCAAAATGAAATTTAAAAAAGACGTAAGCATTTGTTATTTTAAGGAAAGGCTCTGTACACTCTGTACTTTATATGTGTACACTGAAAAAACAAGAAGTGGATACAAATGCAGTGGAGTGGTGTATCCAGAAGTGCTGTTTAATAATGAAAGAAAAAACTTTTGACCATCACATCAAATATATTATTAAAAACCTGTCGGTTGTCTGCAGTGAAAGATATCGTAGTCGGGCGGAATGTACTTCCTATTTTTTTCAAAGACATTATGATAAACAAAGATGTTTTTGCGACGGTAACCAAAAACATCCTACATCCTTTTCCCAACTATATTGGGGTCAGCTTCCAGTCTAACTGGTTGCAGCTGAATACAAGGATTTTACATGAAGCTACCACCTATCTGAACTCTATAATCCAGTTATCGGGTTATACAATACCCGATTGTCAGACTTTTCGGCTTCTGGCTACACTTAACGACTGCCAAAGAAGATCACTGTCTGATTGTGAGACTGCCAATGACAGCCGGGACCAACAACATAACGTGCTTTCCGAGGCACAGAGGAGCCTCGATATAATTATAATAAATAAATAAATAAATATTGCTGGACAACATCCACCCACAGACTGGCCAGATCCACAGATTATATTCTTTTAGTAACTTAAATTGTAAAGATTCAGTCCTCCAAACTTATCAGACGATTTGTTGCTGGGGAGCTTGCTGCAACGCTTCTTATTCCCAGCAAAAACACTTGGAAGTGGTGAAGTGTGGGCGTTTTGGGCTGTCTTATGTAAATTTAGACGTTCAAAAAATGTGGATCTCAGCCTAATTGGAATAAATGAATATTGTTTTTGATTTAGATGTAACCAAAAAAAGAGCCAAATAAAATTAAAATAAAACCATCTTAAATTACTTAAATAACAGTGAAAGGTTTCACGGCTATAATGCTGTAAATAAGTTTCTGTTGTACGAGGCGTCTCGGAGTGCTGTCTGGAGACTACACCATGCCACACAATAAGTGATTTTAATAAAGCGTTCAAAAATGGTTAATGTGGCGCCTTGCATTCTTTTGAGGAAAAGTAAACAGCTGCCCGCCTAAAAATAAAAGCATCAGCCTGTTACTGGGTAAAGGAAGAGTATAAAAAACGGGACACTCTGTAACCCTGTTTGAATCTTCTTTTGCAGGTTGGCGATTTCAGACATATAATGATTATAAATCCAGATTTCCTGTTGTGCTTCACCAATCTCAGTGACGTCTAAGATACACTTAGAAAGTACATATGATAAATAAATAACCCATGTAAAATACTTCAAGGTACTCTTGTTATTCGCATAATTCCTTTTAATACGGTTATTGTTTTATAAGAGAGTTTTATTAGATAAGAGTTTATCAAATTAAATGTTAGCCCATGAGGTTATCAGACTTGCGTAGTTAATATGTTGACGGTTACTAATTGATCAAGTTATTTTTATACGGTGAATTAATAAGATAAGTTTAAAAAATAATTGGGCATTAAAACATATTTCTACGCAATATATTAGTTATGCACGGTGGTGCCGATAGCCGCTGCTAGACACGGCATTGTCAACTTTTTCCATACAAACCAAGCGTGCTATAGGCACTGGCGTTATTTTACAATTCTAAGTATGCCTGCGATGTCTGAAACAATTGGTCATCGCAACTTGCATGGACACGATTATCTTAATGTTATTATGTGCCAAAACATAGTATGATCTGAAAAAAATATTTCAACTGTTTCTATAGAACACCATATATCTATCAAAAGTCGCTGACATCACTAGAATCTTAACTAAATTATATTGACAAAGTCAGATGTTAAATGACAGAATAATCAAAAATATTGTATATACTGTGCCGACAACAGCTGGTTGTACGTGTTATTTTAAAGAATTTAACTACAATGTAATATTGTATGTATAACACCTTAACTGCCTGGCGTTTAAGGTAACTTGAGTATAAGTAAAATTAAACCGGCCAAGCGTGGCCCGCACGCACAGTATTGAGTTCTATAGTTGCCACAACTACGGAAGTAAGATTCTCTAAGCTAAGCCGCAGACTAATAAATGGACAGACGGACGGACATGGCGAAACTATGAACATTTCTTCATGCTGTAAATTTTGGCAGACCTAGATGTCTCGCTGTGTTGAAATAAACATTATTGGCATAACTCACGAATGGATCTGTTCTACTGGGACTTCCACCATTCTGTTCGTAAACTCAACATTAAAACACCACACAAAACTTAAAATAAAAAGAAAGCTGGAAAATCTTAGCGGGAAGTAAGTACAGTAGAATAAAATATCTCTATTTTTACTACCCACTGTCTGTCTGTCTGTACTGTTGTGTCTTAGGCCACGTCTATAAATTACCCGCCAACTTCAACGTATTTGTGAAGACAGTACTACTATTTTCATGCGAATCGACTAGCTTCCATACTCAAAAACTATTAAAATTGCAAGGTTTTGTCTTTTTCGGGAGAATTTTGTTTCGGACCGTCGCGTCGCATCGTCCAAGTTCATCAGCCAATAAAGGGATTTGTCATTTTTACGTCATTTGACATTTGGTTTTAATGTCCCGGTTCAGTGCGGCTTGATAGGTCGAGAAATATTAAGTATTAAGTCCGCCAGTATACCACTGCTGAACATGAAGTTTAAATTAGTAAATACTTCAGCGGATAACAAATTAGGCGTACGCGAAACGTTGGCCGCTAAATTGAATTGTCGTTCATAACAAAAAATCTGTTAATTAAAAGATTTATTAACTTAATAACTCCATGTGTCCTCAAAAATATTTTTAATTAGGACGGAATTTAAAGCTACGATGAATACTTTAAGATGTTTTTTTATTCATTATTTAAAACAAATTCATTCACCATCCTTAATAAACAGACATTGGTCATACTTTTTTTATAATTATTACTCATAAACAACCTTTTTATGAACAATAATAATTACTTTTTTCTTTTTTTCATTACTCTTTTATGCCCTATGGAGAAGACATTAAAGTAACTTAAACATTATTGAATTTAAGTTATAATAATTATAATTATAATAATTATTATTAATAATAATTATGCTGGACAATCCACACAGCATCATCTAGCCCCAAGCTAAGCAGAGCTTGTGTTATGGGTACTAGATGACTGATATACTTAATACAATACATTACATAGATAGATATTTTTTTTTATACATAGCAAATACCCAGAACACCCGAAACAAATATTTGTAGATCGTACAAACATTTGTCCCAGGGCGGGAATCGAACCCGCAACCTCCTGCGTCGCAGGCGGACCAACGCCCGCCGCGCCACATCGGTCGTCAGTTATGTATGTATTAAACTACTGATACTTACTTGTTAAACTATCGCACCTCCGCTCACCACAACAATTGAAGAAAACTCTTTCATTGTACCGTATCGTTTCAGGAAACTTCAAAATCTTTTCTCAGCAATAATACAAAGCAAGCTTAAACGACTAGAATTAAAATCGAGTAGAAAAAAATACTGATTTAATGACTTTGAAACACTTAGAATGAATTTCAAACACCTTTTTCTCGATACTTTGATTTTTTCGACTATTTGAGCAGAGGTGCGATATCTCTCATCTGCAGAAAATCGGTTTATCGTTATTTGATACCTTATCGTAATGTGGCATATTTTAAAATCAATCAATATCAAGTCGCCAAAATACATCGCTCACTACATTTCTTCGAAAAGTAATTTGCTCGTTCATCAACTCATCGAATAATTTTTAATCTAAGTGACGTTTCAACAAAGTAGTGTTGCACTGTATTTCTAATATTGGTTTATCCATATATGATTCATTTTGTTTGTTCCTCGAATTTTGGTCAACACCCTTCTAAAAAATGCTTGTGAAACTAGTTCGTCCACACCACGGAGAAGAGACCAAATTCTAAACAAATAGAAATAGAAACGGAAATCATTTATTTGCCAATAATGTAGGTATTCATATAATTATGATGGTTATTTTGATGAGGGTCCCGGTACATTTTGCCTTACGGCGTGAAAAATATAATAATTAATTATATTAATTAATTATATTAATTAATTATAATATTTAATATTAATTATATAAAATATTGTATTAATCAAAAATTAAAACATAAAAGAAGAATTCCATCATAGTATAAAGAGCTTTATACTATGATTCCATTCACTAAGCAACATTACTATCATTATTAAAAATACTCATATTAGTAGTAGCCCTGGTCATTCCCATCGTTCTAGGTTCCTTTAAGCTCCGTCAACTTTCCAGTTCAGGTTTGGATCAACCGAATACCGACTATCTGATTATTATTTTTCAGTTCCGATTATTTCCCGTAATTATATTAAGAGAGAAGAAGCACACTAGAACACTAATTCGATGAAACGTCACCCAAATGAAAAGTTTTTCGTAGAAGCAATAAAGATATTTACTGTGAAAAATGATTCGATAAACTAATAATTCTACGAAATGTAAGTGCGATGAAGCGGTATTCTAAGAACCGACACACATTTTAACCGTTTATAGAGATGGATGATGTAGTTCTATGATACAAAAAAAAATCTGCAGAATGAAAATCGATGTCACAAGTTTCTTTAAAATATTAGATTATAGCCGTTAAAATAAGTATCTATCCACAAAAGTCGGTAGTATTTGTATTCAGGAAGGGCAACAGCTGATCTTCAAATTCTTTCCAAGTACATACTCCTTCTTTGCAAATTGACAGTAATGGTTCTTCGTTCATGTAAAAAGCTACTTTATAGTCGTCGTCTCCATTGTTGCACCTGTAACAACGTTTAAACATTTAAATTAATAAACAAGATTACCACAAACGTTTTAAGGTTATTTTCTAACTCCAAGTTCAACTTGGCAGCGGAGAAAATTTTCACCCATTTATCGTCAAGATCGATGTTTCAACAGCAAATGTTAGTTTGCTTTCGCAAAAAACTAATATTAGTACGTGTTATATCTACAAGTAATCAATTTGCGGATGTTTCCCTTTGCTTGTATTGTGATATTCAGCTTCTTCAGGTAAGTATATCTTACTAGCAGCATTAAATTTGGCAAGACACAGCTTACTAGCTGCTAGGAAAGTAAAATGGGTAATCATCAAAATATATGACAAAATTCAAAGGAGCTCCGTTGACTTAGAAAGAAAGAAAGCTTGAATTATTTAACCATCAAAGGGATTGTTAAATTATTTAAACTTAATACCTTTCCTGAGAAAAAGGGTGAAGTGATTCTATAAGGGTTCCGTTTTTCATTTTAAGACGCACCGAAAAAGAAACCGTACCCATTCTTTGAATGAGACATTCAAAGAAAGCAAAACAGTACCATTAGCTTTTTAAAAGAATTAACTATCAATGACTTTGCATAGGCATCGTTGGCGCAGCGGCTGAGCGATCGACTGCTGCGCTGCATGTCGTGGGTTCGATTCCCGCACGGAACAAATATTTGTATGGTCTACATGTAGTTGTTCCGGGTCTGGCTGTTTGTGTATATGACATTAAATGTTTGTAAACGCACCCACGGCAAAGGAAAAATTCCTGGTGTGGGGCAAAGTTTAAAAAAAAAAACTTTGAAGTGTTTCCGAATAATGCAATTTTTTCTCTTTCCAATACAGAGCTGCAACCGTGCTAGAGAATTAAAACTTCAACTGATACTCACTTGTTAAGGATGACCATTAGATTGGTGGAAAATGCTGCTTGTTTGCTGCTCCTCCATTTTCGGTCAGGTTTGCTAAATGCGCCAGTTATGGGAACATCGTCCTTGAATAAATTGAGGGCTGTATACACCATATCCATCATGGTAGCATGAGTAACATAACTTGTTATCTTTTTTCCTTTGCCACTTTTTGCATCCTGGAAACTTTTGAGTAAGTCGGTCAAAGTAATTTGGCCAAATAGCGGGTTTATGGGTGATCCGTAGCCACTTCTGTAGTAATGCCTCAAGTCAGCTATATACTCCATAGCTTTCAAATCTTCGGTCGTAAACAGCGCACACCATGGACTGAAGGTATTAGTAAGGCCCGATGTAGTGTAACGACACAAGTCGTACAAAGCCGTCATGTTTGTATCTGTTAAAAGGTAATCTATCCCAAGACGTCTTTGAATTCTGTCCTTTGACTAAAAACAAAAAATATACTATATTGAAATTGCATTTCCAAAGAAATAAAGTTATGCTCTACAGTAAATAAAACTCAAACTTACAGCAAGGTATTCCGAAGAACTCATAAATTTAACCGATTCCTCATACGTTTTTGGGTCATGCTTGTTATCAATAAATTTACGACATGTTTCATAGGGCTGAAATAAAAAAAAATGTTACTTAATTGTTACAATAATAGTTCCTTTGTTGTGTAGGTATGAATAAAAATCGGTTTCGAAAGCAATTGGCCAAGTCCATTGGGACCGAAAATGTTTTGAACTGTCATGAAATCACAATTTAAATTCCTTTTAAAATAACAAAACAACACTTACGGATAATATGTCATAACCAAGACTAGGTGGTTGTATAGCCAGTGGCCTGTCATCCAGACCACCAACGAAGCCCTGAGCACTTTCAGCCATCCAAGTACCAGGCGCAGGACGGAACTGATAATCATTACTGTCGAGTTCAGTCAATAACTCTGGGAAAGCTTGTTTCAGTCTTTGTCCGATACCTTCAGATTCTTGATAGCCCTCTTTGGTAAGTTGGAAACCCTTCTCGAACATGTCATTATTAACTTGCCATTTACGCAAATTTTCGACATCTTGAGCGCAAAGCGAGCAGTTACCTTTCTCGTAGCTAGATACAACGTAATCTTTTATAACTAGAGCCGCTTTCATGTGTTTTCCGAACTCTGTACCTGGATTTCTTTGGCCATGTCTGATTATTCCCCAAATGCTGACTGGTTCACAACCTGGGAAAGATTTATATCACACAATATTATGTCAGCATCATCATTTAGAAGGCAAGGCAGTCTACATAGACTGTCTTGCCTTGATGTAGCGTTCAATTTTGCAGCTAATGAACATTTGATTAGTGACCTGTCCCTTATTAGCGTTTATGTAATCAGTTGCTAAACAATTAACTAAAATTTAAGAGACTTCAATGAATAAGACGGTAAATGAATCGATAAAAATACTTTGCCAAAAAATAATCGAATTATTTCAACTATAGAATGTTTCCATTCGCTTTTTTTATTACCAGAAATCTTATATTGTTTTTAGATAGCAAAAGGTTGTTTAGTTGATTGTGGTTGGTTTGGCTGTGATGACGTAGTCAAATTACTATATTTCATTACACTCACTTTGAAAGTCTAAAAATTGTACGTATTTTGAATGAATATTGATTATAAGCAGGTTTAAAGATTATGCATTTTGCCTGTACTCATTTTATAATGAGGAAAGATTTGTTTCTTTGTAATCAATAAACTCCGAAATTACTAAACCAATTTTAATCATTATTTTACTATAAGAAAGTTATTTAATTCACAAGTAACTTAGAAACTTTTGATCGACTTACAACGCGCGTGAAACCGCGGGCATAAGCTAGTATCGGTATTAATAGAAAACTCGTTTTTAATTTCATTCGTAAACCATTACGACAAAAAGAGATGCCGTACCTATTTAGTGTTTTTATTATATATTATTAATATTAAGTTGGTAAAGAGGTTATCATACTAACCTAGTGAATACTGTTTGGAGATTTAATAACACTTTTATATTGAAAGGGTTGGCCCGCATTTTAGTGTGAACGATACCTACTTATAGATATTGACTGCTGCGCTGCGTGTCGTGGGTTCGATTCCCCCACGTAACAAATATTTGTATGGCCTTCAGGTAGTTTTTCCGGGTCTGGCTATTTATGCATGTAATGTTGAATGTTTGTAAACGCACCGATATTACAGGAGAAATTTCTAGTGTGGGGAAACGTTTTTTTTAAAACAAAAAAAACTATTGTTTCTTTAATACATTGACAATTTTTTTTGTGATACGGAAACCGTAGCGTGTAGGTCGTAACCAAGGGGTAATGTGTACGGAATCCTTACCCCCTTGGCCATGACCTATACGCTCAAATAACAGCGTCTTACGACATTGACTGCGGACTTTAAAGTATGTCCGTCGTACTACTTAACACCCTATATAGGTAGTAGACAGAATAATCTTATAATTATATGTAATTTTTAGTTCACGAGTTAAGAAGCGACTGTTTGGCAGTAGCGTAACGTTGCGCAACAAGGTGGCAGGGATTTTAAAATTTCTACAATATTGTGTGTTTATTTCCGCTACGAAAAATTTCAAATTTTTGTTCAGCATGATGTTGTTCAGATTGCCGCTCGACGCACTGCCACACCGCCGCCGTTGCCGCTGTCAGTGCCGTTGCAGAGATTCGCTTGGCAAAAACCCCTCGCGTTACTGCTCTGCGCGAGCACTCCTGGCGTACCTCATGCATGTTGGTACATATTATTGTTGTTTTTGCTCGCCGCCTCGCGCCTATCTACCGCTAATAGCGGCAAGGTCGTGGCCTATAAGTATGCGCGTCCGACACGCACTTGACCAGTTTTTTACATAAAAACAATATTAGATTTCGTATCTAATATTGTTGTTATGCAAAAAGATACTGTAATGGTGTAGAGATTTATTTTTGCGTAAATATTGATAATAGAAGCACATAAGATAGAAATACATTTAAAATTAAAATTACACGTTCACTCTACGTTAATAATACAAAGTTTTAGTAACGTAGACTATAGACTTAGACTTTGTGCTGTTATCAAAACAAGTTTTGATTAATAAGATTAATTTTTGTTGTGTTTACTTCGTGTTTATTCGAACATCGCACATATTTGTCCCTTTTAACAGTTCAAAGTCGTTTGGTTATTTAATAAATAGATCGACACTATTGTGATTGTTGGTAAATTAACACTAGCTCGTCTCTATTGAATGAATGGTACTTTTATTTTCAAACGTAGTGAGATGGGACGGCAATCCGACACGACTAGGACTAGGGAGAGATCAGACCCAAGGTCAAAGACTTTCTGAGGCACGGAGTTGTCACACCGTCAATTTCCTTCCAAACTCCGGGTTGATACTAAGAAATATGTAATGGAAAAATCCTAACTCCCCCTTCCTAACCTCCCATTACCCCGACTTAAAAATCGAACCTACGACCACGGCAGTTCAGGAATTAAAGAAACAAAATGTTTGTTACTGTACATGGTTACATCTCTGTACAACCCTACTGAGAATCTTCACTATGAGGTTAATTTTGCAATGCAATTATGTAATATTTTTTTTGTAATGTCAGACATTTTAACACAGGTTTTCTTTTAGAGGTGATTTATGCGTGCAATTTTTTTAAGTTTTTCGTGCGTTTATGCAATAGTTTCGTACTCTATTTAGTACATCAAAATGTGGGACTGGAACATAACTGACGTTATAATATATGAGAGTTACTAAAGGTCCACCTGTGCTGAACCCTTCGGGGAATACAGGGGTTGATGTTATGATATGGTTAGTTTTTTGTGGCATACTTAAGTAGGTATTTATAATGTTTCACTTACCAGTAAGTTTGACTAGAGAATCCCTTATATCACCCCGTACTAAGTTGTAAGGAGTCTTATTGGAGAAATATTTGTATGGGCAGCCAGTGTTCCAAAAACATAAAGTCGATGACACAACTTGAATAGAACATAACGCTAGTATCACTAAGAGGCTTTTCATTTTGTTTATTTTTTTTCTAATTTTGCATTTATCCGCACTTGTGCTCAGACGACTAAGGTTTAAAGACGACTAAACTGAAATGTTTAATACAAGCGTCGCTTTGTAATACCGGTTGGGACATTTTATTTTAAATGCATTCATACCTTTTGTTCACTGCATCGATGATACGGGTAGCTTCTGTTTTTGGTACTTGTATGTATTTTTTTTACGTTTCTCTTTCTGGTTTTTATATAGGTAGGATGATTCGTGAACCCAAGGATATTTTGTAATATTTTTTCTGTTCTGAAAGTTAATTTCACACTCTCAAATGTATACAAATATATTGTTAAGGTTAAGCAATACTTATCCGGGTTGGAAATGGATGGGTGACCGTTATTGATTAAACAACACTTGCCAAAGTCAAAAAAAGGATAGATGACCGATCTATGTTAAGCAACATTTGCCCGGATTTGGAAATTAATGGATTACCATTACAGGTTGAGCAACTCATGATTTTTTCCTGGAATGACCTGGAAGCGCAAGATTTTTTTTTAAATTGTTTCCCCAATATTAATTTCTCCTGTGTCATGGGTACGTTTACAAACGTTTAAAGTCATACATGAACAGCCAGACCCGGAACAACTACCTGTAGGCCATACACATATTTGTTCCATGTGGGAATCGAACCAACGATACGCGGCGCAGCGGTTAATCGATCAGCCACTGCTCCAACAGTGCCGTCAAAAAATCCCGCTCAGCTACATCCGAGGAACATTATTTAGGTTTTACGGCAGTGTGAACTGATGGTATGAGTAGAGATAATCCTAGCCCACAAGGGGATAATCGAAGCACTTTCTTTCTTTTTTTAAAAAAAACGTTGCCCACACTAGGAATTTCTCCTGTATCGTGGGTGCGTTTACAAACATTTAAACTCACAAACACTAACCGCCAGACCCGGAACAATTACCTGTAGATCATACAAATATTTGTTCCATGCGGGGATCGAACCCACAACACACACGCGGCGCAACAGCCGATAGCTCAACCACTGCGTCAACCATGTTGTCAAAATAACGCACTCCACATAACCTGAGAGACATCCGTAGTAATAATGGAGTCATGGGTGGAGTTACTTTCCTGCTGGCAATCATGGGGACTTGCGACAGACTCTATTGTCCGTAACCCAAGCTGACGAATTTAGGACCTGGTTAAAACCCTCCCATTAGTGGGACGCAATTTTAAAAGCACTCCCTTAAGAAAAATATGATAATCCAATTAAGAGAATATATCTACACTGAAGAGCTTTCTAAACTCCTCAAATTAAGAGGCATAGGAAAAACTGACAGCTAAGGGTAACCCATATGATGCGAACGTCCTGACGCAGTCCATGAACTGGCAGTGTGCACGAGCCATGCTGACTCCACAACAGTGCTGCCGCCATTAATCCTACTTAAGTTTTTTGAAGGGTAAGAAATAGAATACAGGTCTGTCGATTCAGAAAAAAACAGTTTATTAACCCGTAGATCTCCAAATAGTGTTAACCTGGTCTCTTTCTCACAAACTCCTCCAGAAGTTTGGTACACATGTTATGTTATTGCGCTACTTTATTCCACTTAAGCTTAGTAACGGGACTGTATTGCGAATCACCCACACAGACACACACATAAAAACATTATCGAGGGCAATGTGTTCGGATATGGTCGGGGTAAACTTGAGGTTCCGAATTCAAGTGATTATGTAATATTATTAACCCGGCTTGACCACAGTGCTATAATGACTGAGCAACTTTACGTAAGGTTTTCAAGCCATGTAAGTATTTAATTTGAAGATATCGAAAGTGTTGTGAAAAGCCACAGCAGCGAGCAAAGCCACGGGCAGAAATGAAGTAGAAAATTAAATAAAAAATCCTAAGATGCGATTGCCCTTGCAAGTTTTTGACTAACATACAGAATTAAATTTTGACAGCCATGGTTGGTAAAATCGTCTTATTGTTTGCTCAGTCCAGTCGATTATGACTGTATCACAATAATGATGGAGAAAAAGACGGCTTAGTTTCATAGATAAACGGATTTGAAACTGCGGCCGGGATAGCCTTACCACGGCGCGTACCAGGCAAGGCAATTATACGTGTTCCGTGGTTTGGTTACCAGTTAGAAACAAAACCGAAGAACCCAATTTACTTACTGTTTACTAAAGGCAAGATAACACTGGTTGTTGAAGTCATGCTATTCATTTTTTTACGTTACGTATGTAGGTGCCTAGGCGTACTTATTATGTCTAGCCCTTGTTATTAGTGGTCATGTCCATGAAGTTTTATTCCTCCCTGGAGTGACGTAATGCAACTAATATATTAATAATAATAATAATAATAAAAATTTTATTCAAAATATAAGTAAAACTAAGATTTACATTAATCGTCATAGAGGAAAATTAATTCTAACTATAATGTAGACCTGCCTGAGCTAGGTTTATGAAAACCTGTGTTTCAGGCCATCAATTTAGTTCAAACATTTTAAAAAGAGGACATTAGTAAATTTTGTTAGTAGCTAACTTATAGAGAAGACATATTATTTTCAATGACTTAACAAGTAACTATTTAGGTATATAATATTAAGACTTCTATATTATTAATTATTATGTTACATTATCGAATGTAAGATATATATTATGTTACAATAAATTAACGAATAATGTTAAAGTAGATAGAGTAGATTAGGTAAACAGTGAGATATTGTGTCAAGCATGTATAATAGACAATCCCTTGTCGATGATCTAATTACAATTATACAATACATAAAACATCTTTCGCCTTATCTAATACCTGTAAACGAGTAAATCTTGTATGGACACATATAGATAATCTAAATCTCCAAAACGGCTCAAACGATGTTTATGAAATTTAGTAGGTATACAGGGGATTATTGATAAAGCGATCTAGCTAGGTTTCATTTTTAGAAAACGTCGTCTTATCGGAGCAAATCTCGGTAATCCAGGTACTCACATTTATAAAACAGGGTGTAAGTATGATGTGGAGTACCGATCCCTATGTCAAAGCTGCATTTCGATGATTTACTTTCATGTCGTTATCCTGATGAGAAGGACAAAGCAGTCGTCTTCGGTATTCAAATAAAACAAAAGACAATTGTTAAAATAAGTATTTATCCACAAAAGTCGGTATTCGTATTCTGGAATGGCAACAGCTTATTTTCAAATTCTTTCCAAGTACATACTCCTTCTTTGCAAATGGACAGTAATGGTTCTTCGTTCAAGTAAAAAACAACATTATAGTCTTCGGGTCCTTTCTTGCACCTAAAACAACATTTAAAAAAATTCAGGCAAAATTAAATTTAACTATTAACATTAACTTAACTATTATTCCCACCAAAGTTACAATGATAAGTAAATATCTTGTAAGTACGTATGATCTTCATACTGATGTCAACGCTCTTGTTAAAACTTAGTTAACTGTTACGAAGTTTGCACCCTAACTAATAATAAGATCAGCGCGAAACTAAATTGACTGTCATGTGTTGACTAAATGTGCTTTAAATAATACTCTTATAAATGGTAGGTGTTGTAAATAACGTCAAGTAAAATCACTTTTATTACTCGTAAATTTAAAAACCAGACAAAGTGAGAAGAAACCCCCTGAAGGTTTCTCAAAGGTTTGCCCGGCCGGCCGATTTTAGATTTTGAAAGTGCAAAATTAGCTTTGCAGTTGTAAAAAATGTTCTCCTTACTATACATAATTTCACATTTTAGTCTAAGCTCCAGCTGTAAATTTAAGCTTGTTATACCATTTTAAGCTACTAAATGAACAATTTTCGGATTTTTCAAATTGTAAATGTCAAGAAACAAATTCTTGCCAAATATCATAACAAGTGTGGTGATAATTAAAACTTGTGATTTAATTTACTGGCTATCATGTTTTCGTTGACTTCTACACATCTATACAAGAGAACACACACCTTAGTATTGATATAAGCGTAACAAAGTGATCCTGAAAGGATTTTCTTTTTGATGTACAGAATCCTAAAATTAAGACATTCAAAAAAGCATAAATTGTACCGAAAACTTTCTAAAAGAATCAACCATCAGTGACTTTGAGACGTCTCTTAATAATGTAACTTTTCCTATTTGCATTACAGAGCTGCAACCGTGATAGAGAACAAAATTTCAACTGATACTAACTTGTTTAGGACGACCATTAGGTTGGAGGAAAATACTGTTTGTTTGCTGCTCCTCCATTTCCTATTAGGCTTTCTCGTTGAACCCGTCAAAGGAGCATCGTCCTTGAATAATTTAAGGGCTGTATACACCATGTCCATCATAGTACCATGAGTAACATAGGTTGTAATCTTTTTTCCTTTGCCACTTTTAACATCCTGAAAATTTTTGAGTAAGTCTGACAAAGTAATTTGACCAAATAGCTCGTTCATAGGTGTTCCGAAGCCACTTTTGTAGTAACTCCTTAAGTCAGATATGTACTCCAAAGCTTTCAAATCTTCGGTCGTAAATAGCGCACACCATGGACTAAATGTACTTGTGAGCCCCGATGAAGTGTAACGACATAAGTCGTACAAAGCTGAAACGTTTATATCTGTTAAAGAGTAATCGATTCCAAGACGTCTTTGAATCCTGTCCTTTGACTGAAAAACAACAAAAGATTTTGTTAAATTACTATTACAGAAATGTAAAATGTTTTACGGAATTAAAAACACTCTTACAGCAAGATATTCGGAAAACTTCAGAAATTTATCTGATTCTGCATACGTTTTTGGGTCATTCTTCATATCGATGTAATTACTGCAAGTCTCATAGAGCTGAAAAATAAAATGTATTGGTAAATATATATTTATAATTATATAAACTTCTGTTATGCTGGTTGTGTTTGCTATTGGCTAAGTCACTAGGAACCGAAAGTAGAGGAGCTCGTGGCTAAGTAAAAACAGCCGTACGGGTCGAACGAAGGTTAAGCTACGCCGCTTGCCGAGGTCAGTCTGTGGATGGGTGACTATTCATAACATACCGAGTCTCCTCCGTGCCTCGGAAAGTACGTTAAGACGTTGGTCCCGGCTGTCATTTGTAGATCTTTGACAGTCGTTACGGGTAGTCATAAGCCTGAAAGTCTGACGACCAGTCTTACCAAGGGGTATAGTGTTCCCCAGTAACTGGGTTGTGGAGGTCAGATAGGCAGTCGCTCCACATAAAATACTGGTATTAAGCTGCATCCAGTTAGACTGAAAGCCGACCCCAACATGTTTGGGAAAAGGCTAGGCAGATGACTAGGGACCGAAAGTGTGTCTTCATGTTTTAAATTATCAAAATAACACTTACAGATAACATGTCATAATCAGTCCTGGGTGGTTGTACAGTCAGTTGCCTATCATGCAGACCATCAACGAAGGCCTTGGCACTATCAGCCACTGAGGAACCAGTTGCAGGACGGAACTGATAATCATTTTTGTCGAGTTTTGCCAATAACTTTGGGAAAGCCTGTTTCAGTCTTTGTCCGATACCTTCAGATTCATGATAACCCTCTTTGGTAAGTTGTAAAGGCTTATCGAACATGTCTTTATTAATTTGCCATTTAAGCAAATTTTCGACATCTTGAGCGCAAAGCGAGCAGTTACCTCTCTCGTAGCTAGATGCGACGTAATCTTTTATAACTAAAGCCGCTTTCATTTGCTTCCCAATATCTGTATCAGGATTCCTTTGGCCATGTCTTATTAATCCCCAAATACTGACTGGTTCACAACCTGAGAAAAATTTAAATCATGCAATTTGTGTATTAACATAGGGATTTGAAATTGAATTAGTAGACTTTCGTTTGGTCGACTCTTCACGTGACCATAAGGTTGGCCTTTTTTTGGCCCAAGAATCAGCATTGCCATTCAACGTAGCAGTGTTGACAGCCTTTTGGGCACTTTTCCCGTTGACAGTGACGCGGATGAATTTTTTGATGCCCTGTGATTATTTATTTTATTTTAATTTAACATGTATAAATAGTTTTATCATTTCTTAAGAAATAAATAAATAGATATGACATCGGAATCCACAAATTGTATTTTAACTAAGAATTTAGTTTATTTACTGTCATTGATATTTCTATTCTTAACCATCCCGTGGGGAAAATTGACCTTCGGAATAAAAGAAGGAGATTTTGGAGAGTTCAAACTTTTTTATTCTAACAGTGTTGCTCCGTCTTTTAGTGCGGACAATACTATACAATAATCTTGTTTACAATTCATTAACGACAACTAACTGTTTGTGATTTGATGCACAATTAGCTGGTTTTAGAATGTATATACAATATTAGGTATAGTCCGCGATAAAACATGACTCATCATAACACTCATATAATCAATTAGACCATCATTCCAGACCAGTCAGTTCCATTTGTCTTTAAAACATTTCGCATTTCTGTGGATGGGTTACCGTTCGTAACATATCGATACTCCTTCTTGCCTCGTGAAGCACACTAAGCCGTTGGTCCTGGCTGTCATTTGTAGATCTTTGCCAGTCGTTACGGGTAGTCAGAATCCCGAAAGTCTGACAACCAGTCTTACCAAGGGGTATCGTGTTGCCCAGTAACTGGGTTGTGGAGGTCAGATAGGCAGTCGATCCACGTAAAATACTGATATTTAGCTGCATCCGGTCAGACTGGAAGCCGACCCGAGCCCCACCATAGTAGTAAAAAAGCTATGCAGATGATGATGAGTAGGTAATGTTCATTATTTTGGTGAGAATACCTATAGCTGTGTTGTGTAAAATTACCTAACTGCTTATTTTAAATTTTGTACGATGGTACGTACTTTGTGTGGCAGTCCGACTCGCACTTGGCCGGATTTTTTTTGCACTCCTTTTCTAAGCTCTACATTATGAAGATTAAGATGGCAGCAAAGAAATCACTTTATAATGAGTGTGATTTCCACGATTTTTAAGGGCATTGATGCAGAAAATGAGGTCGAAATGAAAATTCAAGATGGTGACTTGCAAATGTTCGTCTTGAGTGTCATTAACACTGTTTTTCGAAGGTGCCGATTATAAAAATGATGCCTAAAATGGTAAAAATGTCTTTCGCTCATTGGTTATTGGATATGTGGCTATATAATTGAAAAACATAGAAATGACACCCATGAATTAACTTTATGTTACCGCCATCTTGAATCTATATTTCGCCCTCATGTAAGAATTCTAATAAATTGACCCGATTAAGATAAAGATTAATTTGTTTAAAAATGTGTTTCTTAATACATGGTAATGCATATTATGTGGATGGAAAAACAAAAAATAGTGGGCAGTTTAACATGTTTACTAGAACACAAATAAACACGTTGTTTGTAAACACATTATTTTTATAACAATTCGTAAACTATAGAGAACTAAAATGAGAATTTTGCTAAAGTGATCTGATTTTTTTATTGTGTCCAGTTAATTTATTTCTACGCCAATCACCGATTTTTGTAAACTCATGGGCCAAGGCCGTATAGCGACTTTTGTTTCTGAAGATGTTAACGACTTGTAGAATATGTTTTAATATGCTCATCGAGTTTTGTCGCTGACTATACCTACAGTCTTACATGTAGACTCATTTCTATTTACCATACATAATAACTAGCGACTTTGTAAGCGTAGAATTTGACATAATTTTGGTTTTTAATTTTTCGCGCGGATCTCCTAAAAAAAAAGTAGCCTAAGTAACTCCTCTGCTAGTGAATTCCCGTCATAATCAGTCTAGCCGTTTCGGAGTTTCAACTAAACCGACAGACAGACTTACAAAGAAACTGCCGTGGGTATAAACTTTCATCTGCATTTAGTAGAAAGCAGTTGGGTTGCTATTCATGGATTAAGATGGATGGATTGTGTGAAATAAGTTATGGATAAAATACAGGTGACCCTTGAGATGACGGCAAATAGAGATGTATAGAAGAAAAAAACATGCTGCGCCGACCCCGAATAAATTGGGATAAGGGCAAGAAAGTGATGATGTTGCTATTCAGAAAGTTCAATTGAATTTATTTGTATAGATGTAAAGAAAATGGTATTTGAAGAATAGAAGCTAGAAATATGTCGAAAATAAAAATAAAATGCTAATGGTTAGACAGATCGTTTTAAATTTTCGATTTCAACAAAGCATGTTTTCTATTAGTTAGGTAGGTATGCTTTGTTCCGTTTACTCGGATATCTCAAATAGGTATGTATTTGTCACACTTTAAAGTTCAAGGTCATTTAAGAACTATTATTAAGTGATCGGGGCCTTGTTTTAGAGGTGAAATACGCTCGCTCCCTGTTAGATATATCCGCGCATGGGACTTAAACATACATATTTATGTACATAAACTCACGGCATTTTTCTCATGAGGGTAGGCAGAAACTACAGAAACACCATGTGTTTGTTCATGCACGCACATCGCTTGCGAGTTCTACGCAATAGACCTTTCTGAAGAACATCACTATAAAAGGTCACTGAATGTCCTTCTAGAACGTCCCCTCTCGGCGTTCCACTTATATTTGCCTTATATATACGAGTACCTTTATCTTAGTCGCTTTTGATTCATCATCTCAACGTGATACCGTCTCAGCACACATTCTCAAATGTTCTTCACAACGTCGCCTTTTGAAACACACTGTTGTTTAATTACATCATTACTCATTCTATCATTAATAGCAACACTAAACATACTTTTGCAAATACGCATTTCTACAGCATTTGTTCTACTTTCATTTCTCTTTTTCCACAACCAAAATTCCTTTTTTCTTAAAAAAAAAAACAAGTGCCTGCGCACCAGCATACCATTGTGAATAGATATACGAGCCTTTCTGGATATCGAGCACCTGGTCATAACGCCGTGTAAATCGGTATTCATTTTGATTCCCACACTAACTCTCCTTTCCACATCGTCATCAGTATTTTCATTTCTTGTACGCCGACGCTTCAAATATATTCGTATATACAAATTCGAGCACTTGCACTGCACTCTTATCATTTATTCTCACATCATATACCTCACACCAATTTCAATTTTTTTGCATTTATCAATCGCAGTCACCATGTCTTGTGACCTGTTCCGCAGGCGATGCATGAAAAACTTGATCGTCTGCATAGAAGAGATATCTCACAGACAACCCATTTATCCTCTATTCATTTTTACTTTATTCCCTTCATTAACATATTGGTTTTTACAATTGATTTTTGCCCAGTCCTTGAGACTACTCTACACTCTCACTACTAAACATACTAGACAGACGGGGTGTTACTGTAATTGTTCCTCTGCCTAACCCGTCGATGAATATAGGCGTGAACTTATGTTATGATTTTGATATTAGTAGATATTTTAAATGTTTTACTTACCAGTAAGCTTGACTAAAGCATCCCTGATATCGCCCCTTACTGAGTTGTAAGGAGTCTTATCCGAAAAATATTTATATGGGCAGCCGGTGTTCCAAAAACAGAAAGTCGATGTCACAATTTGTATAGAACATAACGCTACTATCACCAAGAGGCTTTTCATCATTATATTTATTTTTTCCAATCTAGCATTTGTCCACACTTGTGCCTAGACGTAGACTAAGGCTAAGAGACGACTAAATCAAAATGTTTGATGCAACGTTGCTTAGTAATACCGGTTGTGACATTTTATTTTGAAATGAATTCGTTTATTTTGTTTATAGCGTCAATGATACAGGTGGCATCAGTTTCTTGCAACCTAGATGCATAAATATTTTTGGGGTCCCGTACCAAAACGGTAAAATTAATACTAAACTTACCATGGAAATTTCCCCTCCTCCCCTTGTCCCCAAAGTTTACACAAGTGAAATTGATGATGTTGATGAATTGTGAAAAAACTTTACTTTAACAAAATTGCCCACTCACTCAGTTTTTAGTAGGTAATCTTCGAAAACCTTTAACAAACCAACTTAGTCTCGCTGTCACAAAAAAAAAAACAAAATTAAAAAAAGAAACTAAAATATACTTCCTACGCAACCCTAGGCGAGCAAGTCTGACTTACTTTTAATATAATATCTCTGGTTTCGTTATGTAGGAAGATTTATGACACAATTGATATTGTGATACATCCCTAATGTACAGCTATAATTTAATTTAAAATGCGTCGGTAACCACTCTAGTCAGACAAGACTGAACGGTAGACTTTTTTTGCCTATTACTGATAACGAAAAACAGCTGATTTCATGTAGCTATCCTCGGATTATTACAAAACCCGCGATATTATAACAAATCTGGCAAGATTGCTTACGATATATTTTTAAATATTTCAACAACAACAATAGTTTATGATCTATCAGTATCTTGCGGTCAGTTCGACCGTTAGTATGTACTGAAACGTGAAGTGGGCGTGCATTGGTTGAAAGACTCACGTGTACTCACGAGACTTACTCCCTGCTCGTTGCCCGTAGGTCCTCGCTTCGTGCCAGCATTCGGTACTTTGTCACTAAACTGAACAAACCGGTGTTTCGATATTTTTTTGATAAAATTGAACATAAAGACCGTAGAAGATATCAAAAGTATTGGTTTTCTTTTCTTCGAAATAAATCAAACTGAAATCTGTGCTTACCGAAACTGCAACAACACTAACCAATCAGGGGAAAATTTACGATTTAACTGGGCGATAATATCACAGAAAGTGGGATGTATAAGAAACAGTTGAATTTTATAACTCACGGTGTTCATAATAATCCGGTAACATACCTAGAATAGTCATAATAGATCATTTTTGTACATAGGTAGGTACCTAACTGGTACTTAACTGCCAGACAACGAGACCCATTAGAAAATGTATTAAAAATAAAAATAAATAATACTGGACAATCCACACAGCATCATCTAGCCCAAAGCTAATTGTGTGAAAAAGCTTGTGTTATGGGTACTAGATGACTGATATACTTAATACAATACAATACATAGATAGATATTTTTTATTATACATAGCACATAGCCAGAACACCCGGAATAAAAATTTGTAGATCGTACAAACATTTGTCCCAAGGCGGGAATCGAACCCGCAACCTCCTGCGTCGCAGGCGGACCTTCGCCCGCTGCGCCACATAGGTCGTCAAATTGTATTGTTTGTCGGTCACCTGGCGTTTAAGTTGTTAATTAACATGACTATTGACGTTTTGTCGGCCCTGAAGTTACCTAAATGCGACATTTTTTTCCCGCCAAGTGGATTTACTGCAACAACCTCCTGTAGATGAACTGAGTCTTGGGAAAAAAAAGCAGTGATCGGTAGGTATTCAAATAAAACAAAACAATGTTGGCACAAATATTTTATTTTTCTCAACTAAGTATATAATCATCATTGAATGTGTTAATAGGACAGCAATCTTTTTCTTATACTCTACCAACATACCTTAAGAATCTTTGTAAACTCGCTCTTTTAAGAACATTCGTTATTCACATCTACACAATGCATGTTTTAACTACAGTTTTAACTATCAATTCCTAACACAATGAATGTAACACATGAGCAGAAGTGGTTCAATAATTTATTACAGTTTTTTTTTTAATATTCTGTCATCACTGTCCTATTAACGAATATATGCCAAAAGTACACATTAATTTTACCCTATTAAGTCATTCATATATTTACAATAATATACAGATAAAACATGGGATAAATATTAAATTTAATGTCTTTTATAATAAATTGGCGTCACATCTTTATAATTTACAACGAATAAAATCTAAAGGTGGTGACTCAGTTATTTAATTTTGTCCGTTTCTAGAAGCTTCTTGGTCGTTTAGCTTGAGAATTACCCGGATGCCTCCCCAGTTCATTATACTCGTATTGTGATATTATTTCATCTAAGGATTCTATACGGAATAACTGAATTCCTGAGAGCTGCCAGTAAAACATTTGTATTTGATTTTATTTTCAGCTTCGTATTGTAGTAATTTCAGATAATAATAGTGGTGACATTTATGATTAATATTATCATTCATTTTGTCTCTCGCTATGCGAAGGAGGAAAATGGAGTCGTTACTTTTTTCAATTCCTTTTGATTTGTTTTGATTAAATTCGGGTAGCGGCTTCCAAGACAATTTAGCTGATCGCAAGATACGCCGAGTATTATTGCTTATTACGCTCAGTACAGCCACTGTCAAAATGACTCCAAAATGCTACTGCGGACGAAGTCTAACAAATATACAACAAAACACACGACAATCGGAAAACCGTTTTGTTGAAAATGTATCACCATTATATTATTTGAGGTACAAAAGAATGTTAGATTCTTTTGTAACTGGTACAGGGCAAGTGAAGTCTCGGCATACGCACATCAATTCGCTGACTCACGTCAAAGATATCTGACGTCCACACGTTTTGTATCAGACAGCTGATACAATCCAACGACTTTGAGCTGTGATGTTTGATATGACAAACTTCATGGTTTTTCAAGATGAAGACGTAGGTATGCCCGTTTTCATGTTTCAAAAATGGGCTGTGTCTTAGTATGTCGTGTATTTTGCAACAATATCAACCAGAGGGCATCTAAGTTGATCTTAATATCGACGCTAATGGGAAAGCCCAAACCAGTCACAATATAAACACTAGTTTTTTTGTGTGTTCTTTCTTAATCTCTATAATTAGTTGGGTACCTATTATACATGTAACTACGCATTGCACCAAAGCGTATTCTAACATTTTCAAACATTCAAATGAATTTATACTTACACAAGTCTATCACCACCTTAACTCTAAACCTAAAAGGATAAAACCTTTGTCATCATTTATAAGCATTTATAAAAACAACGTAATTAATTTGTATCTATCTAATTATATTTAACGATCTCCACTAACGAGCTCGTGTCTAATATTGTAATAAACATGACAAATAAATATTGGCTTTGACAGCTAATACGTTCCTAATGATTGCCATAAAAGTCTTATTAAGACGCTGATGTCGTCCTCTGTTATCTTTTTTTGGCAATCGAGTATAATATTGAAGCAATAAAAAGGCAGAACATCCAAATAAACGTACCATTAATCACGAAAACAATACGTGACGTTTAAGTAACTTATATCCAGTAAGATATATCGATTAATTTGCATCCATCAGTTTTTCTTGTACCTAATTAAATGATTTGAAAGAGCATGCCCCTCCAACTTTTTACAAAATATGATCACTTACTACTTAAAACCAATATCATATTGTTACTTTTACATTACACGTTACCTACTATTTAGAAAGAGAAATGCATAAGACTTCATATATCACTAGATGACTCACATCCAATAGATTTAATCCATTACTTTATTTATTTCAAAAAATTATGTTGGTCCGAAATTGGAATAGATCGTAGGTATCTGCAAATTAAAGTTTCGTTGTTTTGCTGAACATAGAAAAATATCTAGAATGAAATTCTTCTTTCTTCTTTTTCTTTTTTTTTTTTTTTTTTTTTTTGATGAAATTGAGATCAAGTATTATTATTAGTATATAATATAAATAAAATGGAATTGGAATTAAGTCGATAAGCCGTGAGTGATTTGTGGATTATCTTTGGTAGTGCAGGAACATGCTGGACGTGGACGGCGATTATATTATAATGTATGTAGATAAGTGTGTCAATAAAAAAACATTTAATAAACATCGGATTCGTTTGGTAACGGATGAACCAATTTTTTAAGCAAATTAGAATCAAGTGGTGTAAGTAATTTGACAATTTATGTGTGAGTAATTATACTGACAAATTGGGGTTGTAAACATAATATAATAGAAGTGAATACCATATACTATTTCACAAAATACCGCATGTTTATTTAAATAGCTGCTTAATTTGTTTTACAAGCCTCAAAATATCCACGCCATAGAAAATAGAGTTATAAGTTAATGAACTTCATCGAGTCTGATGAAAACTGGATTTTTGTTTTTGATAATCCATTAAGTGGCTTGATCCAGCCTCGGGTATATGTGCAATTAAGGAAGAATGTTGACAAGATAATCAAACATTAAATAAAAATTACCCTAGAGTAAGTATAAAAGTCTATTCGGAAAATATTGCTTATTCTTTTCAGTAATTTTTGTTACACTTACCA
This sequence comes from Phlogophora meticulosa, assembly GCA_905147745.2. Lineage (NCBI taxonomy): Eukaryota > Metazoa > Arthropoda > Insecta > Lepidoptera > Noctuidae > Phlogophora > Phlogophora meticulosa. Next base: position 10,876,112 of record LR990520.1, on the reverse strand, counting down.
AGTAGGGAAATATTGATGAAAGATATAAGACAAATGACAGGTTAAATTTATAACACACATATGACATAAGTGTGGGTATAATAGAGAGAGAAAATTCTAAACTAAAGGCTACTAGGGTGCAACTCTAGGAAGAAGTGACTTCTAATATTAACACCTAAACCGATGTTTGGCAGTATTTCATTTATTTGATTAAAATCCTAACTATAAAATATAGTTTAACTATGAATTAATTTAGAGAGTAAGGTATAGTTAACATTGATTACGTAAAGGGGATGCTTTAAACAAATTAGATAGTATTTAAACAGGGTACAAGGAAACCGCAAAGCCCCACTTGGCTACGATAATGGGTACCCACATCGTTCGCTCCGCTTATTTTCCCAATCGCTCTACAGAACTTGTTCGTAAAGTAACGAGACGATGTTGATAATCGGTAATCATTTATCAAACTGTGCTAATGCATTACGTTGTCGCTAAAAGACGTATCGAACGAAATTCTGATCCATTCGAATTACACCGATAAATGAAAGACATTTCATAAATTGATATCAGGATCGGGGAAATATATAAAATTATAGCGGAATATTTGGCAATAAAAGAAGGTAGATAATATACTTATCTTTCATAAACTCATTTTGATCGGAATTTTTCTGTCCATATGGTTTGATTTGGACAAAAGAATTCCGATCAACAATCGCATTTCTATTTGTATGTTATGGTTGGTACTTATTTTCAGACCACCCTATCCTTGGTTGCATGTCGTCCCTTACCAAATTAATTTGTTTCTAATACTCAGACGCAGCCCTACTTGCCTCATAAAAGTATTTTTTACTTAAAACAGTAATAAAGTCTCTTTTGCTTTTAATTCCATCTTTGTCTGTGTTTTAATATTATAAAGTTAGCTACAGTCAAATTAGGAACGTTAATTTATTTCCTAATTGGTTTTATTCACAATTCTAGCATTGTTATTTCTTTAAACACCCAGAGAATATATTTTCAATGAGTAAACAATATTCCGGTTTAACATAATAAATTGATATTTGAAAATGCTTTAATTAATAACTCAAACTTTTTAGTACAATTATGTCATGGAATTTAATATCTATCACGATCTAGACTATAGGTTAAAGCACTTTAAATTATCTGGTCATAGCTAATTTATATTTTTCGTCATATATAACATTTACGATCATTAATATCAATTCTACTCATACATAATAATACGCCTAATAAATGCTTATATCAATTTACTGGACGTCAACATCTCCGTACTTAACTTACTTACCTAGTACCATTAATTAAATTGTTTGACGCAGATCCAATATTGAAGAAGCAATTAAATGTAAAGTAAGGCAGCCTTCCAAATGTAATAATAATATCAAGACACTGAAATGAACACCGATTCACTAACTAACGCCTGAGAGACGTGTCCGCATCAAACAATGTAAAAAAGGCACTAACTCAACCACTACGGGTGTATTCTGGTCGATACTCCTTATCGCTCCCTCGCCGAGCGGCAATGAGAGATGAAAAGTGATTCTGAACAGACCTATTCCTTTCCAAATGCGGATTATAGCCTTCTGTTCATCCCGGATCTTGTTTAGGATCTAAATTAGCTCTTTTTTCTTGAAGTGCTCCCAACAATGCTTCCCTCACCTCTCGTTCTGAGCTGCGCCATAATCTTATTAATTCCTCTTCCGATAATAATGATAATTCTGACCTTCCTCCCACTGGAGCTACCCTCGGGAATGGTGGTGCTGGTGGCAAGTCGGAATCGTCTTGAGAAACTAAAATCTCGACGCTGGCTCGTGAAGTAGGACAGTCTGCAGTTAGATAGTTATCAGATCTATCTGAAACATCTTGATAAGATCGAGTGGAGGTTCCTTCCGTTCGCCGGACCATAGGCGACGGTGTTCGGAGACGAGTGTTTATATCAGGAGGGGAACTGTTTAAGACATCTCGACTGAGTCTTCTTCCTATATTATGACTTGTTCGTTCATAAATATTAGAGACTGAATCTGAGTTAAGGACTGAGTCGGTGCTGAATCGTCTGACATTGAGTCCAGCAAGGCTACATCTTTTTCTTCTTCCTCTTGGTGACCGAAGCTGTCTAGGGGATCGACCAGGTCCAGGTCGCGGCGAACGATTAGACACATCGGGGGACGGAGATAAAAAGTTACACTCAGTCACTACTTCTGATGCCTCAGTTTCTGTTTCTACTGGTTCTTGTTCTTTTATGGAACCTAATGAGTGATCGCGTTGTTGGACCCTGATGAAAATAACAGTATTGTTTGGTATAAAGCTTTATTACAGGGCATACATAAACCTGGAGGGACAATACAAACATAATCTTACCTTCTAATCGCCTGAATCATTTCATAGAGTTGAGCTTTACTTTTACGACGTCTGCGCTGTTCGTGTTCCTTCTGAAACAAACGTTCATTCCTATCGTAATCTGACCAACTTGTATAATTATTTTATAGTTAATAAGTTAAAAAGCAATTACCCTTTTAACACTTTTCTGGAAAAGCGAAGTAAAATGTCCTTGACGGATGGTATTGACTAGTTCCCTAGCCGCATGATGAGGTGACACCAGTTCCACGCAGTTTATAAATCTGTACAGTTTCTGTAACAAAAGACCGACATACATCGCATGAGTTTGAAAAAAAAAAACCAAAGAAACGCAGACAACAATAGGTGTAAGAAGACGCGACTCGCGAAGACAATGCGGCAAAGAGAAACGCTCGTTCAGTGTTAAAAGCCGTTCTGATCAGTGGTGCGGTCGACGTAATCCTAGAAGAAGCCATGTTGGCTTCACGGTTGAGTAGGGCAAACAAAGTACCCTCGAAGTGTGGACGGCGACGACGAACTTACGATGAGGCGATAGCCTTTAGCTCTACACATTACGTACAGTTTAGTTAAGAGGATTATTTTAGGTTGTAACATTAACAGCAACGTTATAATGAACATTTCACGTACTTAACAACGATGTACCTAAACCATAACGGCGTTGTTTGTGTTCAAGTTTCAAGGCTACTTATTTATTTCAGCCAGTAACAGTATTACAGTTTTTGAAATGAAACTTGCATTACTTAATTATGTATTTGGTACCTGATACCGATAATATAATTTAACGTTAGGAATATATTGGCCAAAATGCTCACCAAATAAAACACTTTTAATTAAAATTTTATTTATTTGAACTAACTTAAGGTCCAACTAAACCTTTGTTGACTGCATCACATGAATAAAAGAAGAAAACTTAGGGTGTTTTGAACTTGACACCATTGAAATCGACTATAAAAAAGTGAGACTTTTGTATAATAAAAAAACGTATATTTTGGATCCTCCTGAACAGTCATATTTTTTTCCTTTACATTTAATTGATGATGTTTCTAGTTGTGTTATTATATAAGTTTCTTGTAAGTAATTCGGAAACAAAATATTAAGTCAAAATTGGCATCATGGGTCGTGACTATCATGATCCTCCTGCCGTTATTCCATCTTATTTGGGGTCAGCGCAGCAAGTTAGTTTCTTCAATAGATTTTTATTTGCAGTAATTTCTAGCCTTATCAGCTTTCACACAATCTATCCATAGTTTCTTTGGTCTACCTCTACTCTTGTAACACCCACATTCATACTCAAAACTATCCTCACGACATGTTCCTCATACTCCGCATCACACGCACATACCCTTAGCCATTCCTAATTAGTTATCATAGAAACATTTTTTTCAGTTTTATTTTCCGCATACTATCTTTATAATGTCAGAAAAGCTTCCTCATTAATTAAGTATCAGCATGCTCATCTCTCGTGCTTTCTTGCAATTAGGTACATTAAAAGGTTAACTTAGTTTATAAACGACAAAAAGTAAGATTCGACGTTTATTCTTTGAAGTAAGTACTTATTTAATGGATAAGATTTTATGATAGTAGAATAGAAATACATGTTTTCTTGAAATAGTATCTTTTCTCTCGTGTAGCGAAGCAATATTGAAATATTTTCCGCAGGGCATCTTGTGAGTACCCAGACCAAAGGACTACACGAGTTGTTAATAGATCCGCTTAAAATATGTACATAGGTATTGCACTAGTTTCGTTCTGGTAGAGTTTTTCAAATCATACAAATCGTAATTGAAATAACACAAACTTGAAACCAATTCGGAATCGAGGATCGAATCGATTATAATGCCTTTTTTAACCGAGTCACTTAAAGGTTATTTATTACCAAAACACAATTTGATGCAATCATAAGGACACCGAAAATGATCGAATGATCCGATGATGAGAAACCTTATGAAAATAAAACAATAACAAGTAGTTGCCAGACAAAGGTACTTGTAACAAAATATAATCATTGGTGTCTGATGTTTTGAGATTTTACAATTAGTTTACCTTGATGGATGTACCTAAGACTCATCGTAATGTTAAGTAATATTAAAACAATAACTTACCTGACTAAAAAACATAATGTTCCTACTCCTCCATATCGTTCCTTTGGGCTGGTGTCGTAGAACGGGCAGAGTGTATTTATAAAACAAATGCTCAAGGATCAATATGAGACAGCCCACGATCATTCCAACACCGAGTAGAATGAATACCCCGGCGACAGCTGCCACACCTTCGGACAGAGATTATTTATTATTTTAAACAGATGTTGTAAAAATATTGACGTACAAAGAAAAAAAACATTGTTCTGTAATATTCAAAGCTTGTCAATACTGTATGCCTAACACAAATACTTGACGTAAACGTAACGGCAATTCCAACGATTTTAAATTTGAAAAACCTTGTTTTGAACGTGACATTAATTTATTTTTAAGACTTTATCCATACACGGGTCCATCGAAGATTAAGCTATACTTTCCGAGGTCAGTCGGTGGATGGGTGAACGTTTGTAACATATCGAGACTCCGTGCCTCGGAAAGCACGTCAAGTCGTTGCTACCGGCTGTCATTTGTAGATCTTTGTTTGTCGATACGAGTGGTCAGAAGCCCGAAAGTATCATAACCAGTCTTAGCAAGAGGTATCATGTTTCCCAGTTACTGGGTTGTGGAGTACAGGCAGTCGCTCCATGTAGAATACTGGTATTCAGCTGAATCCGGTTAGACTGGAAATCGACCTTAACATAGTTGGGAAAAGGCTAAGCAGATGATGAGCCAGATGATTCATATGGGTGAAACTAATTGTGTGTGCGTTATAAAATAAAACCTCTAGAAAAACAGATGGTGCATGATACGTCTTGTATTTTCAAATTTTAAATCGTTTGATTTTACACTACGATAGCATTCGTGCTAGGCACACAGATGTAACAACGTTCATTTGTATAGGCATCTCGATTAATTACGATACTTTTCCTGATGACTGGTAAAGTCAACAGGAAAATTATCGTACTTATTGTTCTAATTACCCAACCTACGGGATTATTATTACCACAAATATCAAAGAAAGAAAATTGTCGGCTTCATTTTCACTGAGCAATTTTCATAGTCAATAAACCAAGATAGTTTCAGCTTCATAAATTCATAGTTAATCGCATAACGTCACCCGGGCGGTCTTCCAAAGATCTCATTCTACCTTCCAAATTCAAACTACATTATTTTAAGTTGTGCGGTAAATTCCCGCTTATTACATGGGACTTATTTATAACTGTTAAAATGTGTGTGTACTATAGGTCCACTTTTGCCTAACCCTTACGCAATACAGGCAACTTTACGGAATATGCAAAAGATACTTGGTTGGTATTGTTAGTTATTGATAGGGTGGTTGCCTCGTTAGTGTAGTGGTCGCAAGCGACCACGACACTAACGAGACGCGCGACTGCTAAGCATGAGGTCCTGGGTTCGATTCCCGGGTCCAGCAATGTATCATTAGGAATTTATCAGTAGCAGCCCGAGTCTAGATGTGTGCCCAGTTGATGGCAATAGGCTAACCCACTATAACATGGGACTTAAACATTACTGGTAAAATGTGTGTGTACTGTGGGTGCACCTCTGCCCAGCCCTTAGGGGAATACAGGCGTGATGTTACGTTTTGTTAGGTGTTGCTTGGGTCCCAAATGGGAGTAAAACAAAATAAATAAATAATCATCAATATCAAACATTCATTTTATTATGACTGTTCTACAAACCGACTTAACCCTAAAAAAGCAAAGTTTTGCTGTTTTCGTTAAATAAGAAACAGTCTTATTTAATTAAGCAAGAAAACAGCAAAAGTTTTGCTCGAAATTATAATTTCAAGCAGACATTTTATCAGTGGAATGCTCAGGGCTACTTAATTACTCTTTGTTGCTTTCATATTAATTCCGTCAAGGTCGAACGTTTTCAAAGTGGTCTTCAGGAAAATTTACTTATTTAGAGGTATTTAATGTTCATAAAATCCCTCTAAATAAGAAAATTTTAGTACATACTCCATAAATTGTATAAAACTTCCTACTCTCTAATTATCTATGGTTATTTCCATTAATTGAAAATAATTTATTTAAAAAAAAATTGGCATTATTCAATACTTTTTAAAACTCTTTGTTCCTGCTGGAAGCTTAGATCTTTTGTGCTTCTGTTATTCACTTGGTGTGGCAGGACATAGATAAACTGTTTAGATTTATTTATGAAGTTCACGTTATGTAAGTAGGTACCAAGTACCTATAGGTACCTTTTTGCGGCATTTACGTTCTTAAAAACACTGAGCCAAAGTTTACACAGGGTGGTAACTAAATGGGTAATTGATTAATTCACGGGTCTCTAATACGATTTTCAAAAGGTCCAACAAAAATTACACGTTCAATTAAGCAAAGAAATTATCAAGATCCTATTTAAACGTTAAAAAGATTTTATCAAAATTCATTGCGAGATTTATGTTCTCCATTTTACCTCTCAGATCTGTATCAAAGAATTGATCTATTATGGATGAATTCTTGCGATTTTAGTTGATTTCATTCTCTGACACGATGTATGGGTTCCATTACCCAATCTATCAGATTGGCAATTTGTACCATGTCTAAGGGGGCTTGTTAAATTGATCGGTCCTTCATAATGAGAAAATGGAGTAGGTACCTATATATTGATAAAAAAACGGGTTCATTGCACTCTACATACACAACACCCACATAAATGATAATACTATTAGTGGTTACCATAGATATCCGTGGTGGTTTCATTGTTATCATCTTTTTCAATTATGACATAGTACGTCTTAGCAGTTCTATTTCTAAGAACCTACTGTCTACAGCTATCTTTAGACATTTTATTTGAATGAAATTTGGGGCAACCTCCGTACTTCTCAAAAATCTCAAGCAACCCAAGTGCATATGGAAGATTAGTAACATTTAGTGAATTAAAATATTTATTATGTAACACGGTGTTCTTGTAGAAATTCTGGTCATTTTTCACCCTTGGATATTTGTTGAAACTGTTAGAGAATTCGTAGATATAACGTTAAATTTTGTGTAGAAACTTTAACAATATCAAATATAGATACGAAAACTTGAGTACCTAAGGCTTCGTTGCGAACAACCATAGCGAACCGCGAAGTTTTACAGCTTTCTGAGATATACTTTGAGATAGCAGATCACTTGGCTCGAACAATGGAGCTTACCTAATGCTGATAGTGTTCTGGTATTCTATACCAGATAAAGTTAATTTAAAAGTTTACAATGTACGTGGTTACGTGTAGGTAAACACAAAATATTTTCTAAGATCACGGAAATTTGAAAGTTACAGCTACCAAGCCATCAAGAAGCACGGTAAAACATAACAAGGTTTCATAACATAACCCAATTCTCTCGTGTCACTTTACTTTTAATCGCGCCTTCGAGAGTTTATCCCAAATAAGAGATAAACACACTGTCGGTGTCAACTCAATTTTTTCAAACGATAAATCCCATGTTTAATCTTTTAGGTCGCCTGGTGGTAATACCTCTCCCTTCAGGGCGCGACGTTGAGGGGTCGGATTAACGTGGGGGTGGCGATAAATTCTAATGAAATTTCCGCCAGAGACGAGCCAACCGACTACGTAAATGTTACTTATACACATTAAAATAGTAATACACAGTGCTTTTCGCAAATCGCGGCACTAACAAGATTCTCGTAACATCTTTTACAGAAACTTGATTTTACTTGACAAGTAAATATTCATGAACCCGAAACAAAGCTGGTTTCTCTAATTAGACACTTTGGAAATATAATGGCCTCCGTCTGCAGAGCATAGTTCTTGCAAACAAGTGAGACTACCACTTTGGAGTAAAGCTTACCGAGTGGCTTTGGTTGAATTCCATAGTCTGGGCTGAGCTTGAAACAAGGCAAGGCGCCGTACCACTTCTCAGTAAGAATATCCATGTAACCATTGGATGAATACTTAGCTATCACAGCCGATATGCTATCCTGAAACAAAAAAAAGAAATTGATTTTTGAAGTCGTATACGGGTGGTGCAAAATGCAAATGTTTTACAAGTGGACATATTTGTAAATGTTGGAACAGTCGCACCGCGTCCGAACGATTACAAAAAAAAGAAACAATAGCGTCACATCTGCGTCGATTTTTCTGTATAACAAAGCGTCAAAAATAAAGGGAAAATCTCAAAGCGTGACATGGTTCGAAACAAAAACGCTCTTTCGGCTCCGTTGATTTATGTCACTGATTCCTATAAACCTCAGGGGTATATTGAGCAACGTCAAGATAAAATGACGTATAATCGGTTGAGCTGGAGCTACATGACACCCGACTATCGATCACACCATTAGGAGTTCGTGTGCGTCATCCATCAATCTTTCGTGCAAAGATCCGGAGTTGCCCCCACCACTCAGGACTCCTATAAGTCCTCCAATTCATGTAAATCTTCGCTACATTTCTTCAGACGTTGCTTAGTCACACTCCGAGTAATTTAGGGCACATTAACTTTGTGTAATATTTTACCCACGTAGGCGTAACATATTTAGGATTTATTATTGATATTTTAGTGAACATACCTTCAGAGGAAATCCTTTGGCCATGCCGACAGAGTACGCATCTTCAGCGAGAGAATGATCACCGATACGCTGTAACTTACACCCGTGGTCGGTGGCTCGGTAATAGTCCAAGACTGGAGAGTCAGCTATTAAAAGATCTAAAGTACCATTCCTGCAACAAAATAAGACCAACGTTTTTAGATTTTAACAGAAAACGATTTTGGAACCGACACTGCTCATAACATTTTCAGGGGCAATGGAAATATTTACAAAGTAAACAAGCGCCCGTCTCATGAACACAGAGCATTAACCTGTAAGCGAGCGGATCCCTAAAACTCGGAGTGGAATAATAAATATAATGCCTGTCACAGCAATAAAAAAGTACAATAAAACAGATACTTCTCAGAGAAATGTTAACTTAATCCGACGTCTGAATAACGTACAAAATATCTAACAACAAAGTACCTCACGTGACACATTGCAACCACTCTCTGCTTTTAGTTGACAAAGTTCGGGGCTTTTCCGGTCTTAAAACGTGGCCCTTTGTTTTGACTGGTGACAGTTTATAGCTTAATTGGTGAAATACGAAAGCGGGTACTAAATCTGACTATAAAACAAATGTACTAAAAGGTATTAAGTGGCGATCGGAGTCTTGCGGGCTTGAAATTTTTACGAGATAATAAAATTCAAAGCGTTTTTTGAATCAAATTACCGAGTTCCCTATCGATGTTCGTTTCAATCGATATTCCTTTCATTAAAATTAATGTTTCGATTTGTGTTAAAAGCGATTCATTGAGCTAATTACTTCTGAAGGGGTTACAATAGAATTAATAATGAATACTCAATTGATTGGGCTTGTTTCACATGCATTTTACAATAATTGATGTTTGCGGCCTGGCTCCTGTCTCCATTATAGAGGGGTATTGACGACCCCATTCACCGTGAGCGATATTGTGAGTTTTTATTTTTCGTAGATGTGATACAGCTCATCATGTTCATTATTATTTTTACAAAATGTATCACTTTTCATTAAATCGTGGAAGAATAGAGATTTAACGTCCAAAGCAAGCTGCAATCACCAATTCGTATTTCAATCGTGGTAATTGCGGATTCTCCCCACCGTCCGTTCATTATAGCGCTCGCCCGTGTCCAGCAATGGACGTTTACACGTGCTCAATTTCTCCAAATCCTAATTCACAAATGCTATTGCTGACTATCAATAGAAATGTTAGAACACATTGTCTGTTTGAAGGTATTTGGTGTTATGCTTCATACAAGACCACTAGACTTGTTTTCCACTGAAACTTACCTGAAGATAATTCTCATATCCAGCAACTTGAAATACTAAATTTTAAACTTCACCGTAATAAGTTTAAAGTAGCAGCTCAGCAATTTTATATGCGTATCTTATGTCTGAACTTATAACTTAACTTGAGTTAAATTATAATTTAGATGCCAGACGCACGAACTTTATTATAGCCGCCTGCGTCTATAGAAAAGGTTCGTATAATATCTTACCTGAGTCGCTGAATGCCTTCTTCAACATCTTGAAGGGCGTACCGACGCATTTGTTCCGCCAGCTGCGGATTATTTCGTTGAACGTAGTACTCAGACACCGACGACCTGGCCGTCCCCACTCGTAGAGACAGCCACTACAATATAATTACTATAAGAAACACTTCACCACCCAACTTAAATACAACACCGCCGTTAAGTTACTTACATTACTTCGACCCTGGTAGTCGTCAACCGCATTGTGAAAAAACAATCCAGCAATCAGAGCGGCTATATTGGCAGTGTAACTCGCAACGAATATCACAGAAAATCCACCCCAAACGTTTATCAGAAACTTATTAGGCCAACTCTTGGGGGCTTTGAATGCTACCAAATGTCCACATAAAAGTCCCCACATAACCCATAGCGCACTGGAAATGCTAAAGTTCTTTGATCTTTGTCGTCCCCAAGGGTTCAAGCCAAAAGGTGAGAGCCATTCGTATATGGCCACAGCTATAGCAGTTACATTTAGAGATGTAAATATAGCGATCCATAACTCTGGTGAAAATGGAAGTAGAAATGCAAGCAACGGTATGTCTGGTCTTTGATTCGGCGCGGCTAGTATTGACACTCCACTGAAAAAGTACGGTTGACTGTAGTCTATGACTTCTGCTCTGGCTGCGGAAACACTCAGAGCTGCAAAGGACATATGAGCGGCCCCTGACACTAAATCCCCAATAATACCATTCCATTTTTCAACGCTTTCATCTGGCTTGATATCGAATAGGTATGGCGTTTCTTCTGCGTCCTCCTCCAGTGATTTGTAACCGTTACGGTATTGTGAACGATAACTCTGGTAATTTATAGGGGCATATTCGCTCGCTACCGTTTTATATTCAAATATTCGGTGAAACGGTTTGATCAGTTTTCTAGATCCGTATAATCCGTCCTCTACGATATATAAATGAAAATCGAATTCTAGTTCTTGAGCTATGTTTTCCAAAAGATCCATAGCAAGTCCGTAACAACAATGCGTTTCCATTTTGATGAATACAGGTTTGGATGTGGGGAAGAAAAAATCATCTTGATCGCTTTCCCTTTCCAATTCATTGAACGCGAGGGTTAGATTATCTCGGTCGGACGTTTGTGGTCGGTGACATAGAAGGCCCCGGAGACATTGGCCATCCTCGTCGAGCTCGCCTTCCATAACAAAAGGGGGAGCTAGTGCTGTGACGATGCGGAATATTGTGCGAGCACCGTCGGATTGTCCGTGAGCTACTAGCCTACCTCCTGGCCACACGATCGTATGCAGTCTCACGCTACGGCCAAGTACACGGCCTACTTGTCTCCACATATTTTCACCTTCAATTCCTGAGGGTACTAAATTTAAGAGAGCAAATGAAGCTGTCAGTGATCGCTCAGATTGCTCCGTGCTTCCGGCAAGCACAGCCGCTGCAGATATCCGTGTCTCTCTGTGAACAATATAGATTAATTACTTATAAGGCGTCATCTCCTCAGGTGAATGAATCGTGGCGATAGTCTCGCAGTCCCATAAAATTCAATAGGAATTCTTTGAACCAATCTCTACACTGCGATAATAGAACGGTGAGACATAACATTCAGAAAGAAATCTGCGTGAAATACCAATTGAACTGAGCGCTAAAACTTATTTTACGATGCTGGTGGAGACAGATCAAGTGATGCTTAAGCTAGACTTCTAATTCCTTTGTCTTGGACTGTATACATTATCTTTTAAAAATTGAGTTGGAATTGCTGACGAAATATAAATAAAAAAAATAAAATTCTTCAGATTCTTTTATAGAAGTGAGTTGTAGGTAGGTATATAAATAGTGGATTTCCGAATGCAGCTTAATTCTGAAAATATTGAAATAATATACCCGGTACATCGTCCGAAGCATAAAGGGATTATTTATGAATTTATTCGTGATCCGGGCTTATTATAAAATTGTGGCGTTATGTTACAAAATACTTGCACACTGCATGATACGAAGTAAAAATACCTTCACATTAAGATAATAATCGATTTATTATCAGTTGACCAGTTTCTGTGGTATAAACATTTTTCCAAACATAAAATGAGTTTTGCGGCAACAGCGGGGGATATGGCAAATTTCAAAATAAATAAAATATAAATAAATAATGCTGGACAATCCACACAGCATCATCTAGCACCAAACTAAGCAGAGCTTGTGTTATGGGTACCTACTAGATGACTGATATACTCAATACAATACATTACATAGATAGGTATTTTTTATTATACATAGCAAATACCCAGAACACTCGGAACAAATCTTTGTAGATCGTACACACATTTGTCCCAAGGCGGGAATTGAACCCGCAACCCGCAACCCCCTGCGTCGCAGGCGGAACTTCGCCCGCCGCGCCACATCGGTCGTCAAATCATATGGCAGCTTGGACAAAAACTAGTGGTATCCAATTTCCTGTTATTGTTAAAGTCACAGGAATGATTAATTTCATATCAGAACAGTGGTGACAGAAACAATATACAGAGCACTTTATAAATTTTATGAATTTTCCAATCTAGGGTTCCATTAGTGATATTAAAAACGAACAAATTATCTGGTATTTTACAGATGCAAAATTATAAAGATAGTTGGTATAAGTTTAGTCTAAGATAGGGATACTCATTTTTTATGGAAGAAGGTTTAAGAACATAGAGCACAGGCGAAATTAATTAACCATCGGTCACAAACGATTGACACAATAAGCTTTGTCACACAATAATCTTTTTAAGTCTAGATGTAAAACTGGCTAAGTTGCACAATTGTGTGGTTTTCTGCCTTCAGTAGAGGAAGTGGGTGTGAACGTGCAATATCCGCGTCGGCCTGCCGATACCCGCGTTCGACCCGAACCCGACCCGCACAAAATGATAAAATAACACTGCCCACACGACCCGGGCTATTTCAATATTTTAATCTTCTATTTTAAACATAATTCTTCTTACAATTGCTCACGCAGGAATGCATTTATAGTACTATTTAGATTGGAAAATATGGTTTAAAATGAAACGTTACGATTGTTTATGTAAATGAATTTGGTTAATCTTAATTTGTTTTGGAAGGTAATAAGTAGAAATGGTGACGTCAAATATACATCACAAAATGTTACGAAAATGTTTGTGCATGAAAGTATGTCTCCTGTGAAATAAGCGGCGTGACATGCCATGGCTTGTAAATGGTGTCACTCATTCTTACGCTTCCCTGACGCATCACAATTATGTGACATCAGTTTACATGCAAATTTTTGCCAAATATTTAACAAGGGTAAATTGTCAATCAAAATAAATATTATTTTATGTCGCTATTTATGTAACAATGACACGAAAACGATATGTTTTGTTTAGGACTATGAACGTTAAATGGCCACCGGCCGCCGAAGGCTGTTGAAAGTTTAACTCATCTCTAATCCGGGATTTAGAGTCAGGGCAAACGTCCCGCCGACGTCTCCCCAGCCAGCCGGCTCAAACCCGAGATTCCCAAAGCCAAAGCAGCAGATGTCTACCAACCATTATTATTCCTTGTGCGTAAAACCAAAGGGATTTTCCGGAACACGCCAAACAACTTTGTTTTGGAAAAAGTTAAAATTAAAGGCATTATTTATATACTTATACTTCCCTCACTCAACATTGTGAAAGTATTGGACGCTGATAAACGAAGCCTTTTTCGACTTTTGTTGGTAAGCAAATTGTTTGCATAGTTAAATTTTACCGAGTTGAACAAATGAGCACCCCTGGGCTGTCTGCAGACAATCCGGGCACGTATAGAAAATATAATTAGATTAGGTAAATAATTCCCTGGTTGCTATCTGTCAAGAGATGGTTAGGTTGTTAAAGCATTTGCAATAAAAAGGAAAATGATTGCGGACAAGGAAGCACTGTAATGGCCGCTAAGCCGAGAGTGCGTAAAACTGTATTCACCAGTGACCTGACCTATTTAGCTGCCCTAATTTCTGAATGAACTAAAAAGGAAACTATCTGCGTCAAGTCATCTCAATAGATGGCGATCATTTCGTCGAGTCAGCCTGCACAGCCTGGCTGTCTGCCAAAACTTGCTGCCGTGCAGTTCCGACCGATTTATGATAATGTGATAGAGTTGGATTTTACCCAAAAATATTACGATATACTTACTTACTGTGTATGATTAATTGGGTATTTGACTGTATTAAACATATCGATAGTGTCAGATCTAATCCTAGATGTTGTTATTCACATGATTTTTTACACGATGTTCACAAATTAATAGATCTTGACATTCCTTAAAATACGAAATAGACATTGGTTTTTTTATCTTTGCAAACTATTATTAATAAACACGTTTCCATGTAATGTAATCTTATTGAGACAATAAACTATTTTGTATTTTTTTTGTATTTGTATTAATCGAGTGAATCGACCAATATTATAATTACCACTTATAATTAGCACTTTTGAGTCTCAACGTCACAAAGGATAAATTATGTCTATGTGTGTAAATAGGTTTAAAAAAACTCATTTAAGCGTCACAAAATAAAATAAATAAATTAGAACTAGATTAGGTCGATGATGCCAAATTCACTACTCTGGGAAGAAACAGCGCAACAAACTTAAAGATCACAACGAAGGAGACAAAAAACGTTTCAGTGTGTTGGACAGTTTATTTAATTCCTTGTGAAGAAATGACGTCACGTGACCCACAGGGACTATGTTACGTGGGACTTAAATAACCTTAATTTATTCGTTGATTTTTCTAAGAAATAGGTAGTGAAAATTATGAAGATTCATTTAAGTGATTGGTTTATCCATACTTACTAATATACATATTTATGATATTATAAATGGGAAAGTATGTGTGTGTCTGTTTGTCCGTCTTTCACGGCAAAACAGAGCGACGAATTGACGTGATTTCTTAAGTGGAGATAGTTTAAGGGATGGAGAGTTGCATAGGCTACTTTTTTGTCTCTTTCTAACCCCCCACTTCCTAATGCGAGTGAAGCCGCGGGCAAAAGCTAGTTATAACATAAACGACGATTTGAGTTGGTTTTTGATTTCATGGATGAACGTTTATTTTATGTAGCTGGTTAAAAAAATAGTCAAGATGGCAATAGTTACTGAAAAGGCAGCGGCTTATTGTAAGTTTTTTTACCATTAACAATGAATGGAGTAGGCAGTCATGTACGTTATCAATGGCAGCGATGTATTGCCGCAAAGTGGCCGGATTGACCTTAATGACGGCGTTGTCCGGCAACATTAATTAATAAAACGGTTGTGCCAAGTCTAATTATTTGGTAAACTCTGTATTTGAAGGATTTAATTAAACGAATTGGTGTTCCGAACAGTTTCCATTTGATCAAATACTCTCAGTATGTATCTATTTTGATAAATGTATTACAAACATTATGGCAGTTTTAAAATCCAAAGTGGCCGACAAGGAATGCTTTATGAGTTCAGAGATTTTTATATTAAGTTACTTAGATAGACCGAATACGAGCTATGTAGCTTCAAATTGGAGGAAAGTTCGAACTAATTTAAGCGCCAGCAGATGGAGGCAAAGCTATTAGTTACTTGTCGTAGTGAAAGAGCAAACTATTTAAGTAGCTGTCCTTTATTTTCTAAAGTTCAAAAGTAACTTGGTGATTTCACATGGAGTAAGAAAGTTAAAACCGCGCAAAAACGTTACTTGCCGCTGAAACATCCATTTTTTACATTTAGTAAAAAATGCCTGGCCAGAAAACAAAAAAAAAATGGAAAACTTTCAAAAGTACTTTGAAATGCACGCTGGAGAGTTTAAAATGAAATACCTACTTGATTTCACGATTGTTTCTTGGTTCACTAGTTCTAAAGTCATTTCAGAAAAGAGTTGTAAGATTTTTATTTAACCAACGTTAGTAGGTAAAGTCGATTCAAGGCCTCGAAGATGGAATTCGTGAGGCTATCGAGGACATAGGGCAGCCACTTTGCGATTTGGTTATGGAAAATTTCATGAAAAGGATATGGTCCTGTAAGCGTGGTCGTGGTGGTCATTTGCCTGATGTTATTTTCCACTATTAACGGCATACCTTCCTCTTTATAATCCGATCATTTATATAAAAAAATGGCATTTTTCTTTGAATGTCAAAATAACACCTCTTATTGGAAAACCCTATATTTTAGCATTGATGAAAAAAAATCATATTAATGTATTTCGTTTAACAAACATATTAAGTATGTTAAACGCTATACGTTCTTGGAAGATAAACGTGAAAATAATCATAAAAATAACACGTTTATTCCTAAAATGGTGAGGTCTACCTAGTGCACCCATGTTTCTACTCTCATGTAATTGGGGGTGAGTCTATAAAGTACCACCAACAGGGTAATAATCCAGAGTCCAGGCTGCTACTGAGAAGTTTTAGACGGAAAAACCCAATAACACTTCGCCCGACCCGGGAATAGAACTCATAGCCCTGTACTCAGAAGTAGCACTTGCGAACAAAAGACAATATTGCTTACAAATTCCTAGAACTCTATTCATATACTCCAAAAGGTTCATTATTAATTTCCCTGTCCAAATAAAACAATCACAACCGAGAGTATCAAAATAAACATGATAAATATGATAATAAACGTCCAAAATGGCGGTGATATTCCGAACAAAAAGTCTCATCAGTATCACAGCAAGCTCATGATTTACAAAAAGAAGAGAATTGATTCGATATAAGCTTCATTTATCATTTGGTGGATCCCAAGCATTTACGCGCTTCTCCTGGATACATTACGGCAATCTCTGAATAGGGTTAAGATCGGATGCCGATCACGTATTTTATTGAATAACGTTCTTCGGAGCGTGTGCCTTCCTACGCCACACTATTAGGGGGTCAAGAGCGGAGGTCCTTGAATGTCTCACCTAGATACATGACCTTATTTAAAATTCCGATATTTGAAGAAAATATTGGAACCATAAATCAGGTCATGTGAGTATACAAAAAAAAACTGAATAACTAACTCTATATCTTATGAATAACAAAGGTGGAATCACAATTTTCAGGCAGAATTTAGTCAAAACTAGAATGTGTAGACAATGCACTTTATAAAGCTAATCTCATTAACAAGTTATATCTGAACATTGTTTTGATTGGCATTAATATCAACTGAGGAAACGAAAAAAAAATATCACCCTCATTTCTAAGTAAAATGGGTGTTTGGAATTGGGATCTGACCCTTATAGATAAAGTAATCCTTACGTCTTTCTCGCCAATAACAAACGGGTCACGCCGGTAGTTTGTATTAGAAGGGCGAGTGGGTTCACTAAGTTAAACTTATACCAGTAATAAAAACAAGGGTGCAAATCAATTTTATGTAATATCACCATTAAAAATTCAAATTAAGCAATAAACTCTTAAATTGTTTCATAATAGTGGCCATTACTCAATATTTATGGTCAATATGTGCGAAAATGGGCTGAAAAGCCACGTATTCCACCTCACTAACACTGATTTAGTAAAGTAATAAACTGTGCTTTAAAACGGCTTGTTATTTTTTGTGTGTACAAGTTTAGCGTCGGCGCTATCAAATAGTTTGCCTTTGAACTCTTAGCCGATTTACTATTCTCGTTTTTCTGCAAAAATTAAATTTAAAAACATAACTTTGTACTCTAGTTTTCCCAGTAAATCTGTTTGTCAGTTCCACAAATCAAAGAATCTCCTCATTCAAGAGTACCTAACGAAATCCTTTCAAGTGGGTTTACATCATTCGGTTAACACTCGAATCACGTAAGAGATAAATTAGAACCAATTTCTTCTATTCTACTTCGAAAAGGTTACAGTGGAGGTATATTACGAAACAAATACTTGTATATACCTACCTACGAGTAGTTGGTATCAATGAGTCAAGAACAATAATACAGGTACGCATTTTAGTATTAAATATTTACCTTAGGTTAGTTACGATCTGTGTACGAGCTGTCCCACAGATGCGGTCTCAGATACTGCACTCTTGCCAGGAAGTTAACTTTGCCCTTGTTCATTTCAAATTAGTGAACAGACCAAAACTGGACTATGAACTAACAGAGAGCTTTCTGACCAGCGGAGTCTAAAGTTTGAAGCTCATAAAGTTACAAGTTCATTGATAAACGAAGTGGGAAAGGCTCAAGTAAAATATTGTATCCCATTGATTCTCTCAATGGCCTTCCCTAGACCCGAAGATAAGTACATGTTTGTGAGATTGCTGTAACTCTCTGACCTCAGCACATATTGGTAACAGAGGGAGCTTGTGGGAACTGCGAGTTACGACACTTCAAACGTGTTCGCAATTTTATATATTTTTCTTTTGAATTGAAGGCTACTGATATGGCGTGAACGTGACATGTCACGCGCTACTGTTTGGTTTTACGGGTTTTTCGCAGGTTACGTGTACCGTGTACCATGTAGCGTGAATCTGGATTACACTTTTAGTGCCTACCTGCATGAATTTCGCTTTGTCTATTTTTCAGAAAGCCGTCGTACGTTTGGTCAAAAACAAACATACGGGAAATAATAACATAATTGCCAATACAGATAGGTTTAATGTAGCAAGCTAATTAAATTTTCTCTAAGGAAACGCGTGTAGTTGAGCATCGTCTGACACCAGGGTCCCCTGAGGTTATTTTAGGGTCACAAACTGAAACCAAATTAAAATGAAATATGTTGGAAACTATTGCTAAACACCATGGAATACCCAATTACCCTATCTTACCTTTTGCATGAATATTTGGGTCCAAAGGTCAAGCATGTGTTGGTTTTGGGGTGATATGTTAATTGAAATGGATACAAAAATGTGCTGGGCCCGCGTAGTAGTCCGGCTACACGGCTCTTCTATTTAAAAGGCACCATAAACTCCGTGAGGTGTCTGCGCAATTTGGTGGCCGTAACACCCTCGTCACTGTCAGGTGGTAATTCGGCGCAACGCGACGGACCGCACACCGAAGCAATAAATAAACTTAAGCAGTATACTATCAACCCCGCATTTAATTGTCTTGATACTTTCTGTTTAACTCTCATAAACTTTAATCAAAGGGTAATTGATACTTTCTCTCTCACTCTAAATAGATTGTGGGAAAAGATGAACAGATTCCAGAGGTTTTTAATCAGAACTTTATTAAAGAAGTGAATGGAGCTCGCGGTAAACTCGAGTGAAACAAAATAAAAGTAAAACGATTGGAATATGCCAAGATTTTTTCCGAGCGTATTTCAAGCGTATCCTAACCTACTGCGGAGCTAGTGCTCCCGTTTGGCATCAAGTGGAATCCGGTCAACTTCGGTATATTGAAAAAAAAAACAACTGAGCTTCATTTACGGCCATGCTCAATTTTATTTTTTTAATTAAAAGTATGTTTTGATTATCTTCTAGTTTATGTTGTTTTGTTCATTTAGCTCAGACAAAAATCATTTACAAAATAAAAAATAAAATGTGTTTTGATTGCCTACACTACGTTTTTGGGAATGTAATAAAAATGATTGGATTCGTATAAAAACTTTAATACTTTGACTCACTCGTATTGCAGTATGATAATTGAGTTGCCTTACTACCTACACAATTTTGGGGAAATCCTAAAAAAAATGGGTACGATTTATTTAGTGGAAACGCCACGAGGGGAGTCCCTAGAAGTACATTCACTGACCCTATTGTTGATGTTCTTCAGAAAGGTCAGATGCGTTGTGAGAATTCGCAACCAGCGCGCGTGTATGACCAGATATTTTAACGTAAACAAAATAAAAGGAGTATGTTAGAATCGTGACAGGTGGCGCTCTGTAGTTTCTGCCTACCTTCATGGGAAAAAGGAGTAATTTTAAAGTTCACTGGAGACGGTCAGTAACATAGTTAGAAAATTGATATTTAGTGTATGGTTTGATGAATTACCAGATTTGTTAGGACTTGTCTAAGCAAACACAAAGCCACTAGAATCATACCTAAACGATTTAAGGTCTAAACTCACACAACGGAAGTGTAGAACATGCATGTAACAATGCCAAGAATCGGATTACGTGACACGAAACGAATGGTGTAGGTTACTGCGGGTGACCAACGATGTCTACTAGATAAGACTTTATGTAGCGTAATGCGGCCACCGATATAAAGCCACGAGCTGCTCTCTAAGATAGAGACACTATAAAAGTAATCTCGCCTCGTTCTTGGACCCGCTAGTCAATTTGCTTTTATGGTGATGTTCTGCGCTTGTTACCCTTCTATTATCATTCGTAGCTCGAATGTCTCTATACTTAATAACTGTAAAACGTCTTAATTGTTTTCCTTAACCACGTCTTTCTCCTTCGGCAATGAATTCTAATTTTATTTACATTCACATTCAGTACTAATTTGCTCCCTGTTTAGGTTTAACGGTTAATTAAGTCGTTGGTTCAGTTAATGTTTATTGATAGAGCATTTAATTTGCGTACAACAGTGCGCCATTAGCTGGTTAGTATCGATTCAATTACTTTAGCCATAGGTAACTTATTGCAGAAAACATTATTCTCAGTGTAAGGTAACTTTTGCGGGTAATTTTTGTACTTACCCTCCGCTTTAGGGCAGATGGTGTATTTAGTTAGATTCATACAGTCCGTAGCTTCACAAAGTTGCTAGTTATCACCATGAGTCTTGACATCGAGGATGCTGTTGTAATATTCCATTATCACCCTCGTTATAATCGCGATCACAAAAGAATCGACATTCATTAATTTTGCGGTTCAGGCGTTATCAAAATTAATATTTTAATAAGGCGCCGGCAATAGAGGGATCCGTCATGGTGTGAGCAGCAATCACTCAACGCCGCCGCTGCTCCCGATATCCTCAAGGTTCTTTTCCAACTTAAATCGAGGTCATTAGCTGCTTTATAACTTAGCGCAAAGTTCAGCAGTTGACAAAAGATATTTCTGCTGAATAATTTCGCCACCATTATCTATTTTATTTGGCGACGATGAATTCAGTTTAAACATCAGTATTTTAAATTGTTTCCCCTGGCAGTGAAATAATTATACGAGGTAGTATATTCGACTCATTATTTAAATTAATACTATGCCGACCGAACAATACTGAGTATAAAGGAGTATTCAGTTCACTCTCAATGGATGCAGCGGCGCTGATATCTGTAGTGCATAACAATATAATAAACAGTGTGGACGGGACTTCGACACACGAACTGATAGCATGAATTCAGTACATGATTCTTAATCACACACCGTTGAAACTTATCGTCGATTTTTCCAAATTTCTACGATTATCCGATTATTTTCGTTAATTTAAAGTGTAAAAAGTCATGATTTCTATTTAGTCAATGATATTTGCAGTTAGAGGCGTAAAGTATTAATTTGTTAATTAAAATCTCATTGGGTTACATAAAAATGATGTTCTCATGCCTTTTCCCTGTTGTAAGTAAAAAACCCATTAAGACGTAAAAATGAGAAAAATGCGGCAAAAAATTTAAAGGTTCGTATTCATACACTGACTTCATGGTATCAATTCGTCGTATATTCGTCATGGTATAAAAGTCGATCCCCTCTGCCCTGTATATTGCAAAGTAAATAAATAAGTCCGAAACAATGATCTGCTTAAGCGTAAATCGGCTTATAGGGTGTTCAGGGCAATTCGGAGCATTGACCCTTGGTACATTGTACAGCGTAAATGTCAATGCGATTTAAAAAATAATGAATTTAAATGAAATAATATTTATTTCGTAAGTAGACCATTTCTAGACGCTTTAACATCTTCTGTCCCTATTCTGAACAGTAAATCGAGCTACATAACCATAGATGAATTACCTTACAAATTCCGTAGAGAAATCAGCGGCAGCATCGCTCGGCTCTTCCCAGCAAGACGCGGTGGCATCGCTCAAAAATTGCGCCTGAGCAGACCATGCGTCACAAGCTCGTAACACTCGCCTGAGCGCACCGACTGTCATGCGCACTGCTGCACGTATAAAGGCCCGATCTGCGCATAATACACCCTGCCTTTAATAACTTGTATTAGTCGAAGCACTGTACACAATACAATAAAGTCATACATTCGGTTTTTGAAAGCCAGTTTAGTTTTTTTTGTTTGACTAGTCCCATGTTACTGTGTCGGCCATAGAAGCTTTGTTAGATAAGGTTATACTTGTTTATTCACTAAATTGACAGCAGAAACATTTTCAGAAAACATTGACCTCCGTAACTGAAAGTTGATTTAAAGATTGACTTTTAAAAGCGGGGGTCAACGTACGCTGGAAATGTGTAAGTAAAAGATAGCAGACAGAACTTTCACGCTCAACTCAGTCCACGAATCACGGTAGCCACAACAAGAACACGACACAATCGCATCCCAATAACGTCACGTATTGTCAAGCTCTCACGCTAAGCCTTTTATGTCGTGTCCTTTGTATAAACCTACGTTAATCTAGAGGACCGTTCAATTGAGTCCGCTATAGCTTTTGATTTTCAAAACTTTGATCGTATCAATCTAATGTTGAATCTAGCTGGAAATCGAATATAGGAAACCATGTTGGTTCAAACAAATATTGGATTTTATTGTTTTTTTTTTATAAATCTCTGAGAAACCTTTTTGAATTTCAAATAAAATTTTCAAGTCGATAATACTTATGACTAAAAAAAAATTTAATGGGACTGAGCAGGCTATGTCTGCCGTATGCCAGAACAGCTGTGGGCCCGAATATCGCAGACCGATGAGAAAACGGCAGGACGCATTGGAGGCTAACTTGCGAATTGGCATTGAGAAGAAGCAAACCATAGAGAGACGTGGAAAGATGGGGGGAGGCCTTTGCCCAGGAGTGGGACAACACAGGCTAGTTAGCCTGTGTTGTCTCACTCCACTGACTTTCTAAAAAAATAAGGTTTTTTATTAGTTAATAAAAAACCTTATTTTTTTAGAAAGTCAAAGAAATCATGGCTATATGTAAATTATAAATTGCATGCAAAAACGTAGTAACTGAAATGGCAGGTCACCACTTACCTATTTTCACTGGCTGTGGATGCAGAGCCAACAGCCCGACAGGAAGGCTTTTGAAGATCACAGTTATATTATCTCTAATATTTCCTCTTTCTTTGTCTAATAATTCGTCCTTCTTTAAACGCTTGTCACTTCTTTTTTCAGTTTTGTCTTTAAAATTATGCACCGAAGACGCATGCACCTTGGGATTCATTATGAAATCACTAATATCACTTGATAAACCTATTCTATCATTAATTTTCCTAATATCATCATTGCTATTTATATCATCTTGCCCTATCATTAGATTGTTAGCTACATTTACATCATCTACATCTATGCTATTTACATATTTATTAAAAGATTCATTTTTCATTTCCCTATAACTATTACGTCTACTATTATTTCTATAGTGAAAGGGCATTCCCTTCGCAATTGAATTGTTTTCGATTTTAGAAGTTTCAACGCCTTTGTTATGTACATTATAATTTCTCATACTTCCCGAACTAATATTGCGATTACTAACATACGATTTACTAATATTTAAATATAATAATTTGTTGTTTACACTGTGTGCATCTGAAATATTTATATTTCGATTTAAACGACGAAATTTTGAATGTATGGAACTATTTTTTACATAAATTTCTTCATCATTGACAAAATTTTCTTCTACAATTTTATCAGTTTTCATCAAAGTGTCGGTGACTTTTAGATCTTCTATCGTATTATTGTCAGCATTGCCTCGTTTGCTGCGGTCAAAGCGTTCGTATACTAGCGCTTCATCATTATCCTTTAAGCTTTCTAAATCTTGATCGTTATCTTCGGTATAAAGGGTTCTGTTACTTATATTGTGGAAGATATCAACATCTTTTGAAGAATCTAGCCAAAGCCAGAAAAAGTTTCCTTCGAGCATGTTAAGACGCTTGGCCTCATCCATAACGAGCTTAGCGTAATTGACATCGCATATCAAGACAACGACGCCTCGGGTCAGCCTTGATATCTCAGCTAGCCGCCTGCACACACAAAATAAATTGGAGTACTATTGTTGCTCACGTCGTTACACAACCAATAAAGTTTTATTGTTGTTCGATAGCCAGTATTGGCTATCGAACAACAAATTTGAAGCCACAAATCCATTACAATTTAAAATGTTCACTACTGATTTTAAAAAGAATCCTGTTCAAAATGAATTCAATTACCTGAAGAGAACGTGGCGCGAGAACTTTTTTGGAAGCGATAGCCATTTCGGATCTAAAGGCGGTGCAGTTACTATTGAAGACAAGTCTTTCCGTAAAGATAGTGTGGTGTAAATGTCTTCCTCTGCTAACAATGTAAAGGAGTGCCAGTGTGTATGCAGCAATGTTGCTCTGGAAATAAAAGAAAAATCTATAAACTTTCGTAACATTCCATAAAATTCTTTCATATTTTAAACTTTGAAATAACATTACCTGAGTGCGTGTAAAGTTTCTCGAGCAGTGATTTCCAGTCGAATCTCTAGTGGAAGCAGTTCCTGCGAAGAAAACATCCTCGCGTAAGTTTACATAAGATACTGCATTACAATAATAATTCAGTTAATTTATATTCGTATCCGTACCCCAACCCTCATCATACTCAATTGTGTACACTTCATGTCGTCAGGATCTGACCATAATCTGTATAATTTGTATTTGAGTGGTAATATCCTAATCATGTCGCGCTTTTTGAGGTCGTTATTAGTCTACGTCGAGTCGTAATCGGCACGAAAGTGGGTAATAAATGGCCATAATTTACCGCGACACCCGTCCTGCGTTCACGGCCCGAATGCGAGATATTGCTGGGGAATATCTCACCTCTGGCAAAAAAGTTTTCCTACAGAACGGCGGGAAATATATGTCCGCACATCAGGAATATTATGCACCTCATAAAAATCTGATTTGCTCCGCATGTGACAAACTCGCGCGTATCTTTATTTGTGTTTTAAGACACTGGCGCGTTTTACAACCTCGCACATTATTTGCCCTTATTCTGAATGGATGTAGGTCTACGTATTAAAATAATACATACTGGGTATCTTTCTATAAATAAAGCTTGCTTACACTTTAGACTGGTTAGACTATTATACTACTATTGCCTACTTTAGGATTAGTTAGACAACACCAACTAACACCGGTAATTCACGCCACCAAAGTAAAGAGAACTGTTACTCATACTAATGTATGTAGACCAGAAAGATGTAAAACCGCTTCCGCTAGGAGACAACACTTTTTCATGGCTAAATACATTTACAATAAATTTAACAATACCCATAACATAAATCCGTTCACAACGAAAGAAACTAAATTAAAAATCTCCACATGGCTTCAAACACTTGATTACGACCAGACGGAAGATCTATTACAAAATCAGTACTCATAAAATAATCTACACTCACCCACACACACACGCACACACACACGCACGCACTCACACACACACGCACACACACACACAAAGAGCATGTGTGCATCTTATTATTGTTGTATTTTCGTCTTTTATTGTATTGTTTTTATTGTTTTTTTTTTTTCTCTTTCCCTTTTTCTTTTGCTTATTGCACATTGTTATGAAATTAACCATAAATGGGCGAAGACACTGGCTCCTGTAACACAGGTTGCTACCTAGCTCAGGAGCCAGGGCTTCAAACAAAGTTTGTAAAATGTATATTTGTGTCAATATTTTTTTTTTATTATTATTATTATTATAGTTAGTTGCCGATTGTTCGTTATTTGTTTTTTAGTGTACATTTGCATTTTAAATAAACAGTCGACAGGACACACTCCTTTAATGTGCTTATTGAATATACCTGTGCATATATTGCATGTACACTAAACTCATACGTACTTATGACAATTATCCGCATCACAGAGTATTGAAATTACTCTGTCCAATTAATTATGACTATGATTAATCTCCAATAATACCAAAATAGTATCATATTATAGCTAACCTACTGCTAGAACTAGAACGTGTCAATTACAATTCACAGTATAAGTAAGTCAAAGATGATATGGGCATTCCTGACCCGCTCTGTGAGTGAAGAACTCTGTATAACTGGATTCCGCAAGCTCAAAACGTCAACTTCAGGGAACTCTGCATAAACCCACGTCCTCACACAGCTGAAACGACGTTGTGCGGACTAATTTGCGTACGCTGTCAGAGCATTTTAAACAGCAACTTGGAATTGGCAAGTCGCATTGTCTCACAATTGCAAATGAACAATATTTCCTGAATAAAACAATGGTAATATGTGGTTCTGCATTTATTTGCGAGTAAATCGTAGAGGATTTTTGTTTAGACAAAGGATTTTTTGTTGGGCTTGTAAAATCATTGTGGAGGTTAAAATGGAAACTTTTTATCAGGCGCTATTTTATTTGCGCGTAATAGAACGGTCCGCTTACAAGCAAAAGGTGGGCCCGGGAATATTAAGATAGAGAGATTTATGTTGAAAACTAAGGTTCATTTACGAAGCTTGGCTGTTCCCTAAGAGTTCAAAGAAAAGGTAAGGAGGAGATATCTAATAATGTCATCAGCATATCCTATAAATAATGTCGGGACGTGTCGCGCGCACCGTCATTCGGTGCGGTCGTCACGTAGACGCATTATTTCACTGGCTGGTTGGCTATTCCTGACTTTATCATAGCAAGGACGATTAATAGCTCAGCATAAATGGAACCGTTGGCAGTCTACTAAAGGACGACACCGACAAAACCCCTTGTTTTTTATGATACAACCGTATAATTTTGGTTTTATCGAGTGTTATTTATCTTGAATTTAGTCCTACGTCAGTTTCACACGCAACCAAAGAATTTATTATGCGATTCCATACAAACCCAGTCATATAATGGCATCGTAAATTTTTAGTAATAGAGGTCGACTATCATCGATAGTCTCTTTGCCTCATGTTCACGCTTTATATACTAATACATATTTCCAATAGACGTACCTACCTACTATTGTTATACCTGCTAATTAAACGGTAAAGGGCACATAGTTTCAGAAAGGTCACCTACATTGGAACAATTTGGTACTATAAAAGGCAATCCTAACTCTGTTATTTACCCTCAAAACATTTGGCTCAAACAACGACGCCTTAATTAAAAGTGTTGAAGGCTGATGCAGTAGATTTCATTTCTCAGTGTAAATAAGAAGGCGCCGGGCATGGAGGCACGCTTGCCATCAAATGCCGCACGTCACTGCCATCGCGGTAAGATAGGGGTATACTATGGCCGGGACAGTCTACAACTTTTGTTTTATTGCTTGAAGTTAGGAAAAAGAAAGTGCAATTTTACACAGATATTTATGTACCTACGTAGTCGTCGTATTATAATACCTAGTTACTTTAAACTTAGTTGAACAAAAGCGTTGAGTTGTGAATCTCTTCTTATGAGGTTTCAGACTACACAGATTATCTAAAACGGAACGTATCCATAGAATACTCGTACAATCTGTGTAATATGTGTTTTTTTTCTGATTCTTTAAAAAAACGTTTCCCACACTAGGAATATCTCCTGTGACGTGGGTGCATTTACAAACATTTAAACTCACATACACAAACAGCCAGACCCGGAACAACTACCTGTAGGCCATACAAATATTTGTCCCGTGCGGGAATCGAGCCCACGACACGCGGCGCAGCAGCGATGGCTCAACCACTGCGCCAACCGTGCCGGCATATTGTTGTGCGTGTGAGCGTTCTGGGTATCAATGTAATAATGAGTAATCCTGTTATATCAACTTAGTTCGTTTAGTGGAAACTGATAAAACCACCAAATACGTCCCAGCGGTTTTAAATGGTAATACTAGCGGTGGAATATTGTTCGGTCAGTAGTATTTACGATAATAATAACTAATTCCCCCGTGGAGAGAGGCAATTACAGAAGTACCCCTCCGGGTAATTTGTTGTTGTGGGGGCGCAAAATGTTAACAAATGACTGAAGCCAACAGCCCCTTTATCTTTATAATCCCTTTATTATAAATACAATTGGAAGGTTTTCTAGCTGTCGTCAAAAAGGTGATGGATCGTGTGGCAAACATCAAAGTACTGTTGGAAGTTAGTACGACAAGACAACTCGTTGTGGAATATTTTTCTCAAGAAAGGCTCGGTTTAATTCATTATTCTGGTTCTCGAGTTAGTTTTTCGAGTAAAAACAATGAAAAGTGTCGATTAAGATATTTCGATACTGTACATTAACTCCCTTCATATAAATAAGCGTGGAGTTAAGTTGTGCCAAACTTAACCCGAAACTTAAATGTGTGGTGAATTTGAAGTTCGTCCTGGTTCTCAATATAGACTATTTGGAGTATAAGTTAACTCTGCTACGAATTTTACGGGTGCTCTGGGATAGTGGAGAAAATTGGCCGAGGATCAAGTTTAGCTTAGCCCACCTCTAAAAACCTGTATCAAGCTGTAAACTGCGGTAGACTGGTGATAAGGGAACTTGTTTAGGTGACCACTGAAAACCAGTGCTGTACTGTGGAGTCCTTTGGCCCAGCATCATAATGAGTGGTGTATTCTACTTGCCACAGTCGCGACGTGCAACTGCCGACGATTTTCTGTGTGACTGTTTTAATTTGTGTTTTTCTGTTACTAAAATAATTTTACCACAATATTTACTAACACTATCATTACGATTCGATTTTTGAAGTTTATTTTTGTTTACTTTTTCTGTTGGTCTGGTTATTGTCTTTACTTATTCGTCTTTTGTTGCAAATAACTATTTATTTGCTATTTCTTTTTAGCCCACGAAGCCAGTAGTCATTAGTTCTTTTAAGTTTTCTCCATGTAAATTTACTTACGTTAGCGATAGCATAGGATAGGTGTACATGAGTGGGCGAGGCGCGGAGTACGGGTACGCCAGCGCGGGCAGCCGCTGTCACCACTGCTGCAGCCGCGCTGCCGCCCCCGCAGACCAGCAGCGCTGCCACCCGCCTCCCATCGAGCGCAGAGCATGTTCGCTCCAGCACTCGAACACCGAACCTGGTAGATAATAGGCAAGGTTAGCACACAAAGCATTAACTCTAAAAATATATATAAAAAACCCTAGTGAACATTTGAAAAGCCTGACGCAAATAGTGAAAATCTGTCTGCCAAAGTATGTGACGTCGTAGCTTTTAAATGTATGACATGAACCATGAAAGAAACGACGAAAAAACACATAAAAATACGAAAAAACAATAGTAGAAAAACGATTTTTATTTGAAGTGATCTATTCATAATCGGCAAATATTGATTAAGAGCTATACAGGGTGGAGGTTCAGTACTTTATTCTGGACCCGACAGATGAAATCAGCATCTAACCCAATTAAATGTTTAATGGAAAATTAAATAATTGACTTAGACGCACGTTAAAAATCTCGTTGGGTTTTAAAAAGATTTTGTTTTACTGAGTAGTGCATCGGGTTAGATAGAAATCATTTTTTTTTAACTCAGTAGTGTATTTTTTTTTGTAGAAAACGTAAATATTAGGAACAGTCCGTGATAAATTTCGAAGGGGATCCAGATCCAGTACTGAACTCTGGGTATTGGGTTGTGCCATCTCCTTCCACCCTGTGTAACACCAGACCAGACCAGACTCTGAATGTGAATTTCAAAGCCAGGCTTTGAAATATATCAATTTGAAACCCTTTCCTTTCTGAATAATAATTTTCAATTGAATGTACTACAGATAAACTTTTCAATCTTAACTTTAATTTTAGTACCAATAATGGAATGCTTGCTACTAATAAAATTTCTGTAATAATTTGAAAACGGTATTCATTTTAACGATACCAAATAGCTTGGGACAACAGTTCACAGAATTCGAATTTTGAAATTCTTTTGGTGTTACCAAAGAAGTATCAATGCCTAATGCCTTTAAATAAAAATATTTGAGTTCGTGCTTGTGCTATGAAGAATAAGAAATTGCGTTTCCAGTATAAAAATATTTACCCACGCAGGATGAAACATTTGTTTAGGCACTGTATCACATTTCCCGTTTTATCTTAATATTAATCTAAATCGCTTATGTTATATAAAGGCCTAAATAACCATAGATAAACTTAAAAAAAGACGGGTTAAAAAGAAAAGTAAATGCTCTCATAGGTTATTTTAGAAACATTATTAAATACTCTTACTTTTACTGAAAATGAATCACGAATATGCTAACAGTTTAATAACAGAGTTGTGTCTAGAGGTCACCTTTCATTGAGCACTTTTTTGAACCCGCTCTCGAGATTACGTTGACATTTTACGGGTCGAAAAAATCGAATAAAACCTCATTTGTCAGAGTAGATGATTTATGAAAAAAGCTTTAAGCTATATCAAGTTAACAGTGTATCATTTTTAAACGCGTGTCATTTGTTCTACGCAAGGCTATACTTTTAATAAAACTTCATGCTCGTACCATAATGAACAGTTTTCAAGTCCCGAGCGCTGTAAGCAAGAATGAATAATCCTGTGTCAATCATCATGCTAGATGCCATGAAACTCTGCATTAAGCCATTAATTTCAAAGATGGCAGGTGACATAAGTTTAACATAGCTCTAAGAACAGATGCGACTTCCTCACAAATTAATTGTATGTCTTATATTTTAC
This sequence comes from Phlogophora meticulosa, assembly GCA_905147745.2. Classification (NCBI taxonomy): domain Eukaryota; kingdom Metazoa; phylum Arthropoda; class Insecta; order Lepidoptera; family Noctuidae; genus Phlogophora; species Phlogophora meticulosa. Next base: position 10,845,136 of record LR990520.1, on the reverse strand, counting down.
ATTACAAAGGGGTTTAAGTTATTACACCACAAGATTCCCATACGATAAACCGTTTCTTTCAAGAACTGTAGTTCTTATGTAAAACAGTTCTTTATTCCAATAAAAATGAAAGAAATAATGTAACATTAATATAAAACCCTTTGTGAAAAGATAGGTACCTTTCATAAAATTTAATATGTCTAGACAGGCTGAAGATAATTCGTACGTTAAATTACATTTTGTATCATTATTATGAAGCACACGCTTATTGTGAAATAGATTAAATTGAAGCACATTATTTATAACAAGAACGTATTAAATACATGTGACGCTGTTTAAATCTCTGCTCTTGTAACATTCATTAATTTCAGCAAGGTTCGTCACTTAACTATTCCAACTTAAACTATGGAGTTTAACAAACAAAGAAGGGTTGTAGCGCGACTGTAACATGCGAGTAACAAGTTCAAAATAATACCAACAACATTGTGTAAGCCAGCACTTGCCGTGGCTTTGTACTTGACGTTATTCTCCTCGTACAATATGTACTGTGAATTTTTGATGCAAGTATGAATAGCTAAGTGTGCCTACAACTCAATTATGACCACAATTAGTTCTCCGAGTATCGTTTACACGGATCACAACGCCGCATTGACCTATTTGCATTGGTAACTACATACAGCCTGTTCCAAACCGCCTTTAATGCTGAACTCACAGATTAGGTATTTCTTAATCATTTAAGCAAAAGGACAATATATGGTTGGATTAACATTCCCTTAATATTGGAGTCATTTTGCATTTTGAATTACGTACACAATGCGAGGGTTTTTTTAACGACGAGTGACAGAAACAATAGCTGAGGCATTTTAATCACCCTGTTTATATTGTTATCCAATAACGCGTCAGACCTTGTATCACTTCGTAATACAGTAACCAAAAGGGCCGCATCTGAAGTACACTTTAGTCTCAATCCAGTCGTTCAGTGCCTCAGAAGTCGTTTTAAATTTAAAGCTTTAAAAGCGGCTCTGGCTCCAGTCTTTGCTCTTGCGATATAAAGCAATGTCTACCCATGGGTATCCTAACGTGTGGAGTAATTTTGAACGAATCGTTGAAGACGGTAGAATGCTGAAATTCCAAATAGAAGACATCCCAGAAAGTATGTGGAGTACTGCAGTCGAGTTTATGCTTGGCAACTACATCCGAGAAGATGTGTGGTGGAAAGCGGCTGGTGAGTTTGCACAAAAAGATTAATTCTAAAAACAAATCGAGGCTACCAGTTTCAATCTAACCAATCAGTTGACGACGTAAATAAGTGGGGAGTTTTTGCAATTACGAAAATCCCGTCTCGTGTTAGCACACACTTTCTAACACAAGAAAATACCTAAATCATTAGCAGTAGTATGACCCGGGCCGACGCCCAATTATCTCGAGGCCGAGAAAAACCTTAAATGTGGTGTCATTAGGCACCCTTCTCGCCAGTTTTCTCATCGGCCGCCTTCTGAATTTTAAACTTTGTTTAACGCCATGAGAACAACCAAATTTTTTTTTTTTTTTTTTTTTTTTTTTATATAGGGTCATGAATCCTTAGAGCTTACCTATTAAATTCACAACAGATCAATTTTGAAGATTATCAAGTTCAACTCCGTCTTCAAAGAAAAAGTTACTTAATCTAAATAATGTCGACAAAGTAAATCTTCATTCACAGAATTAGATTAATAAACATGATTACGAATATCAGTGTCATTGAAATGAACCTTGTAATCATATTTATTTTTGTGAAAGCGCAAAGACGAATTGGGTCATGTAAAGTTTGGAGGACCGACTTGTAAATTTCCAAGCGAAGATATTAATAGGTTATGTATAATTAATCTTGTACTAATCTTACTGACAGGCACAGCGCAGGATTTAGACGCTGTACAAGAATACCGTGTGCTGCTGACATCGATCATTAGGCAGAAAATGAGTGTAGCGTGCTTCCTCGCCGAAGGAGACGGCTCGGGACGCACACTCGTCGCCGTGAACATGTGCTTACAGCAGGAAAAGGGACGCTTCGTTGAACATAGGCCGGTAATAACGTTTGTCTTACCTCTTTTCAGCCCTCCAAATTATTTCACGGTTTAAAACCACCTTTCATTCTATTTTTAAACCACCGTACGAGAGCTTTTAAAATGCACGATATTGCTGAAATTGGTGAAGCTTTTAATGTTCTGTTTATTTTTTGTCTTTAGTATTTCGCAGTGTCTCTTGATCCATTTCCATTCATTCTCTTGCTAGTAGGTAGTTATTCAAAAGCGACCTAGTTTTCACCCATCAGCTCCTCACATTATTCAGATGGCCTATCTTGTAACTAATGGATGTACTTTTTATAAAACCAAGTAGAGCTCTATCACGGAAATGAAATATTTTTTATTGCTGCTTTCTATTTTTAAACTCGCAGTAAATACGCGTTGCTATTATCATCTTGCAAACAACATTATCCATAATATACAATGCTATTACTTTACAGCCCAAGTCTAAAGCGGGTTTATTATCCCTGCGAATGTTCGCGGAGGCCATGAAAGTGACAGCGATTTATGATAAATACAACGTGAACACGTACCTCATGGGAGCAGGTCTCTCTGTCGCACCCGAATACCGGGGACTGGGCATCGCAGTGGAATTGCTCAAGGCCAGGTAAATGATATACTTTAATCCTCACCAAACTGCCCATCGGCCAGCCTATATACTGTACCCGTAATTACGGCCCGACTCATGTCAGGTAGCCGCGGCAAGGGCGACATTTCTAAAGGACCTTAGTAACTCTATTAAGGTCTACGAGGTAATCTGTGCCCTCATATCCCACCTATTGGAGCATCTAAGCTAAATTAGAAAAAAAGTAGGGTTGTGTAGAAACTTCTCAGCGAAATATAACATGGAATACACTGACCAAGTTTCATCGAACTGTTGAGGCGAACGCGACAAAGTTGCAAGTTAACAAAAATACATCCCGAACAATTTGCGAACTGTACATTCGTGCCAGCTGTGGGAGGGGCAGCAACCGCAACTGCATTCCGATGTCAATATCTACGAAATCCAATCCGTTTGAGGGCAACTGTACTGAATGTAGTGTAACTATGTGCGGTTCCAGCTACTAAACACCTAGTTAAGTCGTAGATATTATGCAAAATGTCGCATCAAAACTCAGTATTATTTTAATTTCCAGAGTAAATGTTTCAAAGAACCTGGGTTTGCGTGCTACAGGTGGAATATTCACTTGCGGAAAAGCACAAAGAGCAGCAGAAAAAGCAGGCATGGAATGTTTATACCACATCCCGTACAAGAAGTTTGGAAAAAATTGCAAAATAGAGTTTGATTCGGACGCAGAAGACCTGAAAATATTCGCTATCCGAACTGAATAAACAGTAACAAGTAAACTAGACCCCAATTCACTTTACGAGAACACACATTTTATTCTTTTTTTAATGCCCTAGAGGCTGTATTTCAGGACGTACCGCAATAACAAATCGTAGGTAGTTTGGCCGCAAAAATGTATACCTACATCAGATCTCTTCGTAATTTTGAATATTGGTAGGATTTTTTTCCTGTCCATGTTGTTTTACACTAGTTCTGTCAGGAGCACACACACTCACACAAAATTCGAAGCAGACTTTTTCGTGAAATAACGATTGCGACTTTGAGAAACGATCTACATATTTCATTATAATATATATTGTTTCTAAAATACTATGTTTGTAACACTACGAGTATACATTTATGTCAATACTTAAGGAGAGAAATGCTTGTGAATTTTGTGTAATTGTAACGTATTTATGCTCTTTACTTCATTTTATTTTTTCTAAATGATATTTTGTGTTTTAAATAAAAAGTTTTCCCAGTAGGTACTTTATTTTTTCCCTTTCTTTCGAGGTAAGCCGTGATGCGTTGATAACATACAGCGTGGGTACTTTGTTCTTTTAATGAGCGTCCCAGTTTTAGTTTTTTCCAGTGTTAAATATTATTACTAAAGCACAAACGTTACGAAACAGAATCCTAAAACGCCATGCAGAATAAAATAATGAATAGCCAATGGTTGTTTTAGATTTAAACTTCGCCGGTAATTTTTAGTTGAAAATGATTGTTTGTTTCCACGCTAGTAATAAATAGATTGTAGTATGAACTAAGTTCTGTTTATTACTAGCGTTAATAATATTTTATTAAGGATTTATTTAATATTATGTTTAATCCTGGTAGAAAAATATTAATATTTTCACTCCGCGTTTTCTATATACCCAGGTATAAATTATATGTTTCGTGGAATCTGAATGGAAATTTAAATAGAATCAGTTTAAACAATTTTACTTCGTCAAGTATAAGAATTAATGCAAACAGACACGCTGAATAATAATGTGAATCGCAGACACAATAAAACTACCAAACTTTTTGTAAAAGACTGGTAAGACAATATACTAAGGGATTCATTTGGTTTAATTTTAATGATAATACGGTCTCATCTTAATATAGGTAAGTACTCAACTACTTATTGAATGATATAAGGTTTTAATGATTAATGTAATGAATCGTCTTAAAACTACACACATCTCATTGGTTTAGAATTAGTACCGACATAATGTTCTGCCCTTGTTTTTGTGACCTGAGCATTTAGACAAGAATTGGGGAAATTTTGTTTATTGTTTGAAAAGACTAGTAGGAAATGAAAAACTAGGAATGCATTAAAATTTCATGACACAGTATTAAGACATACACCCTGTAAAGGCACTGCAAATTAATTTGTCAGCGGGTATTTATGTATAAATAATTAACATTTTCGCGCGCGTTCGCACCCGTGGCAAAAAAGATTTCGTAATTCGATCAGTAATTTCAGAAATTACATAACATCACGCCCGTATTCCCTGAAGGGTTGGGCAAGGACATTTCGCCAGTTACGTTTCAAACCCATGTAATAGGGGGTAAGCAAATTGCCATGAAGCGGGCACAAATCCAGACTCCAGGCAGGAGTAAAATACTATTGGAAAAACTCGATAACACTTTGTTCGACCTGGAAATCGAACCCAGGACCTCGCGCTCTGCAGTCGCTTGGGACTGCTAGGGAAAACCCTAGCAGTCCCAAGCGACTACAAGCGAGATGGTCATTCAGATATTACCTCCAACAAACAAAGAAACCGTTTCAGATCTGTATCAAAATCAAAATCAAAATCAAAATTCATTTATTCAAATTAGGCTGAGAATCAGCACTTTTTGAACGTCAAAGACGTTTACATAAGACAGTCCCCCAAAACGCCCACCCTTCACCACTTCCTAGTGTTTTTGCTGGGAAGAAGAAGTGGAGGAACAAACTCCCCAGCAACACGTCTGTCTGATAGGTTTGAAGAACCTGAAGCTATACAACACATTATGTCAAAAATAATAATTATGTCAATCATCTTTATACGTCATTCAATTAAATAATTTGCTACATGTTAGCTAGCACACACCAATATGCCAAAATAAATAAATAAAAAGTTATATATACCAAAATCGACAATTAACTCAAGCAAAGCCTGCTAAACTGAATACATAAAAAGCCTCCAAGGCAGTCCAAGGGCGTGCCCGCTGACATGTGCAATGCTGAATTATATCAATACAACTCATTCATACAATGTAATGAGAGGATCATGTCAATAACATAAAAATAAGGATAGTAGAAGAAACATACACAAAAATAAAGAACTATTAAACAGTAAAAGAACATAGTAACATTGTCCTGCGTTCAACAAAGCGACCAACTATTCTTGTCTTCTAAATAGTCGTTGATCGAATAATATGCTTTAGAACAAAGGTTTGATTTAACTTTAGCTTTAAACGCGTTAAAAGGTAAATCCAGCAAAGAATGAGGTAGCATGTTATAAAAGCTACGATATTATTATATATTATTATAAGTTACGATGCCCGAAAAAAATTGCTAGTTCTAAACATAAAAACAAAACAACACGAGGCCATGATTCAGCAAGATAATTTTATAGCCGCAATAGCTTTGAAACATAACACCGGACTAAGCCAACAGCTGAACAACATTTCATTTTAGTTTTCAAACAATTGGATGCCAACTGTTACGTGAAATTATATCGGCAGATGTAGCGCCTAACCATACATTTAAATTAGTGGTAACTTTTGTACCTAAACAAACAGAAACATTTACAAAAACAAAGCTAACTATGACCAGTTTTTTTTAATATTTAAAGAAATAAAAAACATTTATTCAGCACAGGCTCAGGCACACAACCACACAATACTCAACAACATAGAAAACATAAATAAGAACAAAAGAGAAAGAATATTATAGAAATAAAAATATTATTATGTACCATACTGTTAGCGGTCACCAGCCTAGTGAATTCTCTCAGTGAAATCACATGGTCCTTCAGTTATTCCAGACTTAAGACCTGCATCTCACTATGGACTATGGTGGCGCAACCATGGCCGAGTTGTCTTAAATTGGTACGGTTGGTTACGCAACCAATCTGATACCAGGTAAGGTACATACATATTTCACGAGTTGTTTTAAGAGAGAGAGCCAATCAACACTAACTGGGCACAATTCCAGACTCTGGACTGCGACTGAGGAAGTTCAGATCGAAAAACCTAGTAGCTCTACCCGACCCGGGATTTAAATCCAGGACTTCATGCTCAGCAGTAGTGCTTGCAACCGACAGTTAAAATTAACAAATTATTTAAAAAAAGAAAACTTAATTTCGATGCAATTTGTCGTGTACATAGTGGTAATGAAATCGATTCCAAAAGAAGACGTCTTGTCGTATTCATTTATATTTGTATTGTTTACAAACTGTAAGACCCTTTACCAGTAGTCAGAAACTACCCAGTTATCAGTACAATTACAGAATATAAAACAGAAATTGAGCAACGCGTTACACATTTTCGTATATGAATTCCAAATTAAATCCTACAAAACTAACAACGAATGCCACTTCATGACTAATTAATTATTTCTTTTTCCGTATGTATTTCAAAAAACTTTCCGAGGGATGGAAACTTCAGTTTATACTGCAAACTAATTAATATGCGTAGAAATTAACATTAATTACACATTTATTACTTTCTTCTGCTGATCAGAGATGGCTCAAATACTAATCAGTTCAATTTTTCTGTTATAAGGCTGTAATTGAAAACAACGATAGAACCTTCACGCTTAGTGTTTTAGAGATGTTTGATGACGTCATCGGACGGTCATAACAGGTTTTTCATTATTACGATATATCGTTATTTTATAAATACTTTACATGAACCTGTAGCAGAAATTAAATGAAAATAAAATTAAGAAACCGGTTTATATTTTTCCTAACTTCATTTTTATTTTTACGCAAAAGATTTAAACGTACGTTTACAGATTTTGTGATGTAGGCACGTGTCCATAATATATTTTATGTACTTTATATTCACGTATATGTATATGTTATCCTCAATAAAGTCATTACGATAAAGCGTGGGTAGAACCGAAGGTTTAATATCGGAACATCGTATCATAAAATATTACTTTATGGTAATATGCTGCGGTATTTGCTTATAGTGTTCACGTAGTAACCAACTTGCCAAGATAAGTTATAAATATACAAACATCACCCATTCAGATTACCCCGACGGTACGGTTTTCTGTTTTCCATTTTCATTGATGTACTTATTTTTTGGCGAATGGCGTAAGCCGTAAGTGCTACGCAGCGTAGCATGCTACGAAATACGTAGGCGAGCAACGACTCGTACAAATTACATTGTGCCCGCGACACATTATTAAATGGGAGATGGAGTACCCTATCTTAGAGTACCTTTAACTAAACTTTCTTGTGACGTGGCTTTCGTGACCTAATTGACATTAAATGCTCTCCTGCCTGAGAATTACACGGTTCAGTAATGGCCTGGCTCTAATAAATATTTGGCTCTAACATAAAATATTTCAGATGAATTGATTTTGCAGTAACATTATTTGGGCTTTAGAGAAGCCTTAATAGTATTACTCCAACATTAATTCATGCACAATATCAAACCACCGAAAACAGGTTTAATTGAAGCAACGCAATGAATCGTAACGTGTAGTATGATTATTTCGTAGAATACCCATGAGCTTCACATTGCATTTCAGTAATTCTAATTGGTTGAAATGCGCTTATGACAGAATCATAGCATTTACGTCATAGCTATCAAACTGAACTTTAGTAATATTAAATTGAATAGAGTAGTAGTTAGGCACTTGATAGAATATTTTATCATTCTTATTTAACTCATATATTTGGGTATCGTGTTGCCCATTAACTGGTTATTGGTGGTCAGATAGGTAGTCGCTCCATGTAGAACACTGGTATTCAGCTGCATCTGGTTCTTATTTCTTCTTCTTTTTTTCTCATTCACTTCATATTCTCTTCTGATCTGCCTGGGCAGATCATATCTTATTTAAGTCATAATTGAGTCGTCAAATATGATTAAATGTAAGTAATTAAAAAGATAATTATCAAAAAATAAATAAATGAAATAAATAAATAATTTTATAATAATAAACTGCCGCATGCATCGCATTGTTTACATAAAAACCAGCGTTTCTAAGGCCGTGTGGACTGAGCAACAATTCACAGGAAACTGTAATTAAAGTCGGAATATTTTTCTTTCTTCTCTTTATCTCGCTTTTATTACAATACATAATACTTTAGTTTGCCAATATTAACATTTCCAGTAGGTATAAAAAGAGTTTTGTAATGTCGAGATCGCCCAGAGGTTAGCGCCTCGCCTCTCATGCCCAAGGTTGGGGCTCCAAATCCCGGCAAGTACCATGTGTGTGCATTTTTCAATTAATATGTTATTCCTAAGTTTATATTAGAAATCACTGACGTCGGCAAAGGAAAACATCGTGAGAGACCCTGGACTTTATAATAAAGATAAGTCTGAGTCTCCAACCCGCCGAGCAAGCGTGATGATTACTGCTCGAGCCATCTCTGTATGAGAAGAGGGCTTTACACTGCAGTGGGACCTTAACAAGCCGGTATTATTATTTTATTAGAGTATTATGAGGTGATAATTTATCCATATCCTGACTCAATTAATAGTGTTAAACAATAAAAAAAGTGGTTTCAGTCAGTCCAATTTTCATTTTTCAATGAGCTAAATCTCTGTGTAAAACGGCGAAAATACAACAACCTAATTGGAAGTTATATGTTTGAGCCATTTCGGGTTGAAACACTAGGGCCATGGGGTCCGTTTCCCTTTTTACTTTTTCAAGATATCGCGAAACGTTTGGTCGACTCTTCACGTGACCAGAGGGCTGGCCTTTTTTCTGGCCAAAGAATCAGCATTACCATTCAAAGTGGCAATATTTCCCGTTGACAGTGATGCGGATGAATTTTTCGATGCCCTGTGATTATTTATTGTATTTCTTCATGTCTTAATAGTTGTATCGTTTTAAAGAAATATATAATCTCTGTGATTGATTTTTCCTTTTAATCTAACCAATACAGTGCGAATATCATTAAAATCGATTAGGTGTTCCATTACTTACATTAATTTTAAGTCCAGTCCAACACAAACATTCATAGATATACATACAATTGAGTGAACTGTGCTCGTCTGACCGAAACCTTACTAAAGAAAAAGCGGTATTTTAATCTCGCCTCTATTTTAATATTGAAACAGCCTTTCTGATCCCAGTATTTCAAAGGCGTAAATTAACACAATGGAAGTATAAAATATAAAGGTGAATAAAATTGAAACAAATTCAAACACTCTATTTGATTAACTGCAAGGTGACAAATGGCATCTTCTTGAATATTCCGTATCCATTCACGTTATCTCAAAGTTTCATTAAGAAAATTGCTTATTGCAATGTCGCTTGAAAATTGAATATAGAATGCCAGTAGAATATCAGTAAGCGCTGGGCTTCATTTGACATTATGTTTCAATTTATAAATGTAACAAGCTCGCTTGGAAATTGTACCTTGATGATTACTTAATGAGAACCTTTGATAACTCCAGTAAGAATCGAACCGCTGTAAAAAGTTGTCCCTCATTTGCATTGCCCAGTAACAGTTGTAAAATGTAACATCCAAGCTAATATTGATACTGAATAAAAGCCGCATCCCGTCGGATTCAGACTGGGAAACTATTGCGGTCCAGCGCGGCGCTCCAACGCGTTCCGATCAAATCGAAACAACTCGAACAATATCCATAAAGTGCTCGGCCGAACAAGACGTGTATCGGGTTTGTTTGAAATCGAAACTTGTGAATAGTTTTGTTTGACGGCTCATGTTGGTTTATGTTGCGGAGATAAATTGACGGCTGCTTTATGTTATCACCACATTTTATCGAGCCACAATCCTCCAAAATCCTTTTGATCAAATGACTTCAATGTAACGATTTCTGTTTGTCTCTCAATTGTACCTTTGTAGTTTGTACCAATATGTTACTGGAATACACACGAAATCAGGGTCTAGGTAAAGATTTACCCGCAAATATTTTTTTGTCTTTAGATTCTGAAAACAAAACAGAAATATTGAGCTGTGTTTGCGCCGGCACAAGTTTGTCAGTCCGTAAGCTATCATTGAAGCTACGATGAGATTTGATATCAAAACGGAATTTAATCCTTGCATACAGATTCATGACTATAGAATTCAGCAAGCCTTTGGTCATCAAAGTATGAGATGGTTGGTTACTCAAACAGCTTCGAACATGTAGGCACATTTTTTTAATAATTTATTAGACCCCATGTGATAGGGCGAGACCCTCTTGCAATTGAAAGGGCTTTTGTCCAATCTCGGGAACCCTTGTTATAACTGGCAATTAATATATTCTCCTGAATAGAAAATTGAATTATATATTTTTCCATCCATTTCGATTATTAATTGGGGATCAAAACCACGCCTTTAGGTTCAGAGTGTCGCTCACCCTATTCGATTCGACATTAATAATGTAATTGTACCTGTGTCAACCTTGGTACCTCAACCAAACCTGATTTAATATATCAAGATTTTTAGAAATATTGTATGCTCAGTTAGTATATATAGTGGGATTCATGCATGCTTTAATCTCCTAGTGCTTTGATCAAAGTTTCTAACACCCACAACCTAGTTAATCGTTACAATGTGATTGGTGGCGAGCGCGCCTATTTCCATTTATCGGACATGTTCTGGGGGATTGGAACAATCCGCCAACTCGGGATGTAGAATATCGAACACAGGATCTCAATAGTGTTAACTGTTTGGGAGATATACGGATTTAGACTAAATGAATCATCAACCATATAGTAGAAAACTGGCTCATAAAGGCCTAAACCTCAAAATGACGTAGGCACACTTACTTTTCATCTTCTGGCAGCTCGATGTACAGCGGTAGCAGCGTGATGTTGCGCAGGTGGAGCGGGTAGTCGCCGGCCAGGTACGTGTGAGAGAGGTCGGCGAGCGAGCGGTTGAACGCCCGCACCGCGTCGGTGGCCGAGCGCGGAGCGGCGATGCCCACGTAGAAGGCGGTGCGCGCGTCTGCTTGCAGCACGCGCAGCTCCCCCGACGCTGCCAAAACCGCGCACGCGCACCATGCATACCACGCCGCGCACGCCGCCCACCGGCGCCCGCGCATAGCGCCCGACCTCACCGCCGCCCGCGAACCCCCCGCCCCCCGCACCGCCACGCCATACCACACACCCGACCAACACCATCCACCCCTAAACTACCGTCCCACCACACACAGTCACCCACCCCAACATTTACTGCACTTTTGATTTACAACAGTTTATCTACCGTTCTTTAAAGCACTGCCCGATAAAATGTTACTGTTTATGACACAGAATTACGGACGGTAAATCATAATTAACTTTTATATTTCTCTGTTCCGCGATCCCTGTTACTCGGCTCATTTGCGTATCTGTAACAAAAGGAGAATATCTATTTGTATGGTAATGACTTAAACGAGGACATTGTAATTACAAATTAGGCTTAATCAATATTAACATTGCGTAGCAGTGCTACGGTGAATCTCGTAGCAACTGGCTACGAGACTAAGAGTTTCGGGAGCTTGGCTGCGGTGGAATGGGTGACCCTAGTTATCATACGAATATGTTTACATAAGGAGATACGAGTTGTCCGGGGTAAGAGCGGACCCCGACCAGCAACCGATTTAAATAAGTAGGTTAGGGATTATAATGATATTCGGGGTACATGTGTTGAATGGTCTGTCACATCTTCACTCTAGCTTGTTCCAAACATATTGGTGTTTTATTTATGAATTTGGAAACATTAAAGTACAAGATAAACTGTGAGTTCCATTGTATATCATCAGTTTAAATGATACCGCCTATTTGGCGCCCAAATAATAAATGTACCTTACAGAATACTATTTAAACCTCCCTTCTAAAAAACCAACTGTCTTAAAAACACAGTTTTCAACTACATACAGCCCTCTACTCGTTCACAGGCAGTCTGTTACAAGCCCTTATCCATTTACAGTGGGTCTCGGTTTAAGTAACTGCAGCTTTAACCTTGTTTACAGCTAGTAAACGCGTTAATTAATTTATGTTCGGCGTTATCACATTTTTTCGTCGGTCCGGGCGCCGCGCCGTCAGACTCAATTTAGTTCCCGGTTGAATTTAGCGCGTTCCTGACGTGACATAAGCTATTTATTTTCACGAAAAACCGTGTTCAGTGAATGAGGCTCATTAATTATTTAGGGACATACTTAGTGAAGCAGTAACCTCGTAATTTGATAGCGTAGTATACGGGATTGCACAGCACATAAGTGCGCACTCCTTAATATCAAATATAGTTATAACGTTACTTGCACTAAGGGCCTATAAACATAATTAGTTTTATGTTCCCATAAACAGTAGACGTTGTCTCGTTTTCATAGTTATTGATATTAGAGACCATAAACTATTAATATAGCCGTATTCTATAGCTGACTGGAGCTCACTTAATATTCCATAAAACTGCATTCATCCAGCTTATTTCATGAGAAATCCTTGTTTTTATTATATAAATAAATATATTAAACTGAAGTGTCTGTTTACAATGTTTAAATGACAGCGTTTTACTATAATATACATGCAAAGATTATAAGGCAACTGCCGTATATTTTTTGCAAAAAAAGATAAAATGAATAATAAAAAAGAAAAGTTGATTTTTTGGTAAAACTATACCCAACAAAAAAATTTTTTTTTTTTTTGTATGTCTAATATGAAAAATAATGTAAATGTAAGGATATAATGGCACCCTGGCAACGTTCAACGGACGAACTCTGAGGCTTGATCACCATCTAGCGCAGTTGGAAGTGGAGTTAGAGAACATTAAATGGCATGTTCTGGGGTTATGCGAAGTCCGTAGAGAGGGGGAGGACACCGTAACCCTAGACTCGGGCCATCTTCTCTACTTTCGCGAGCGTGATAAAACATCCCAGGGTGGCGTAGGTTTCCTCGTCAATAGGGCCCTCTCTAGCAACGTTGAAGAAATCGCCAGTGTGTCGACCAGGGTAGCGTACCTGATCCTTCGGCTGTCCAAGCGGTACAGCATGAAGGTAATTCAGGTTTACGCACCGACCTCGACACACTCGGATGATGAAGTGGAGGATATGTACGAAGACATATCCAAAGCCTTGCACAACACCACTAAGGCCCACTTCAATGTTGTTATGGGGGACTTTAACGGCAAAGTGGGAACCCAGACTGGCAACGAATCCCGGATAGGCCCGCATGGTTATGGAGTTAGGAATCACAGGGGGCAAATGCTTGTCAACTTCCTTGAGAAGGAGGGGCTGTTCTTAATGAACTCCTTCTTTAAGAAACAGCCTCAAAGGAAGTGGACGTGGCAAAGCCCCGACACTGTGACTAAAAATGAGATCGACTTCATCATGACGGATAGAAAGCACATATTCAGAGATGTCTCAGTGATCAACAGGTTCAATACCGGATCTGATCACCGACTTCTCCGAGGCTCTCTGAATATCAACTTAAAGCTTGAAAGAAACCGACTGATGAAGTCCACGCTCCGACCTAACCCAATCCATATCATGGCGGGTACCGAGAAGTTCCAGCAGCTTCTCGGGAATAGATTTGTTGCCTTGGAACCCACTGACGACGCTGACGAGAGCCTACACAATCTGGTCGAGACTCTGAGGGATGAGGGCATCAAGTTCTGCAGAACGCAGCGGACGGGCAGGAAATCCAAACTCTCGGCTGAGACTCTCGGGTTGATGACAAAAAGACGGGGAACCACCCAAGCTACTTCGTCGGAGAGGTCAGACCTGAACAAGCGAATTGCGAAGATGGTACGGCGCGACCTTCGGAGCTCCAACACACGCCTCATCGAAGAGGCGATTGAGCGAAACCGAGGGTCCAAAGTATTCACTCAGCAGCTTGGCAGGAGCCACCTGACGAAGCTTAAAACGAACGATGGGAGGACCGTATTGTCTAAACCAGAGATCTCCGCTGAGATAGAGGATTTCTATGGCCGATTATACGCTGCACATGCACCTCATTCCCGACGAGATGACCACGATTCCAGAGCCACCCTGATGCGCCACTACACCGACGAACTGCCTGACATCAGTCAAGACGAGATCGTGTTAGCTCTGAGGCAGCTTAAAAATGGAAAAGCCCCCGGTGAGGACGGAATAACATCAGAGCTTTTGAAAGCTGGAGGAGCCCCTGTTATAAAGGAATTAACGAACCTCTTTAACACCGTCCTTCACAGTGGGAGAACTCCAAAGGCGTGGAGCGGGAGTTTGGTGGTGCTCTTTTTTAAGAAGGGTGACAAAGCCCTTCTTAAAAATTATAGACCCATCTCGCTCCTGAGCCATGTCTATAAGTTGTTCTCACGAGTGGTCACGAATCGTCTCGCCAGGAGACTCGACGAGTTTCAGCCGCCGGAACAGGCCGGGTTTCGAGGAGGATATGGCACCATAGACCACATTCACACGGTGAGGCAGATTATACAGAAGTCCGAAGAGTATAATCAGCCCCTGTGTCTGGCCTTTGTGGACTATGAGAAGGCCTTTGACTCTGTCGAAACCTGGGCTGTTCTGGAATCCTTACAGCGATGCCAAGTAGACTATCGTTATATCGAGGTGTTGAGATGTCTGTACGAAGCCGCGACCATGAGTGTCCAAGTACAGGGCCAGCAGTCTAAACCGATCCAATTGCGCAGAGGAGTGAGACAGGGGGATGTTATATCCCCGAAACTGTTCACAAGCGCGTTGGAAGATATGTTTAAGATGCTGGACTGGAAAGGAAAGGGCATAAACATAAACGGCGACTACATCTCACACCTACGATTCGCAGATGACATAGTCTTAATGGCGGAGTCGCTAGAGGAGCTGAACCAGATGCTGGACGGCCTAGCTTCAGCCTCGCGACGTATCGGTCTTGGCATGAATTTGGATAAAACCAAAGTCATGATCAATGGCCACATTGATCCAATACCGGTCGTCGTACATGGCCACCTTCTCGAAATCGTTTCCGAATACACTTACCTCGGGCAGATTCTGCAGTTAGGTAAAAACAATTTCGAGAAGGAGGCCAAGAGGAGGATCCAGCTGGGCTGGGCAGCGTTTGGGAAACTGCGCCGAGTCTTCTCGTCATCCATACCGCAATGCTTGAAAACGAAAGTTTTTAATCAGTGCGTCATACCCGTCATGACCTACGGCGCCGAGACATGGACACTTACGGTAAGGTTGGTCCACCAATTTAAAGTCGCTCAGCGAGCTATGGAGAGAGCTATGCTCGGAGTTTCTCTGAAGGATAGGATTCGAAACGAATACATCCGACATAGAACCAAAGTCACCGACATAGCTCAAAGAATTAGCAAGTTGAAGTGGCAGTGGGCTGGCCATATCTCGCGAAGAACCGACAACCGCTGGGGTAAACGTGTTCTTGAGTGGAGACCGCGACTCGGCAAACGTAGTGTAGGACGCCCTCTGACCAGGTGGGATGACGATCTGCGAAAGACTGCAGGCAGATGCTGGATGCGGCAAGCTGAAGACAGGGCGCTATGGCGCTCATTAGGAGAGGGCTATGTCCAGCAGTGGACTAGTATAGCCTAATGATGATGATGATGAAGGATATAATAGAAAACAGGGAATTAATTTATTGGTACATACATAATATATTGGTCTAGTACAAAAAAAATCGAAGCCAAGAGTCGTCGATGCAATTATTTATTGGCGTTGTCATTACATAAAACTGGAAATTTATTTAAATTATTTCAAATCATGTAAGTATTGGAAAATTTTATATTTATTTATTTAATACTTTAAGCACACAAATGTACAGAGGCGGACTTAATGCCATAGGCATTTTCTACCAGTCAACCAACAAAATAAAATTATATATGTTGTATTTACCCTTTCCGTTAGAAGTAATTTGATTAAGCTGGAGCAAAGTTTAATCCCTAGGATTAAACGTCAAGACCGTGTGAAGTGTTGATTTGGATTCTAAACACACCCTCGTCAAACGATGTCTTCGCGATGTTACTAATTGAAACTATGTACGTGTATGTAAAATATGTAGATAGTCAGTACCTATCTACAAACACTATCACCACGTTTAAGACGCAAATTATGTATGAAATATTTTACGATTAGAAGCGATTTCGTATTTTACTACTCCGTATTACGTACGTATGTTTAAACGTATGTACTACTACCTAACTACCTTTAATTTAAAGACCGATGAGTGCATAAAACAGGTAAAGACAGTAAGTAACCCTTACAACGAGATCATTATAAGGGTAAATCGTGATATCCCTATTTCTTTGTCTTCTGCAGAATAAAAATCTTTTTTTTTAATAATTCGATAAAAACTCATTTCAACGATGCAAAAGCCTCGGTATGCCTCACGAAATGTTACCTAGCGACTCCCCAAGCTCAAGTTAGCTATAATTTAAAAAATATGTTGAATTTTCAGTGCAACATCTAATTAAAAACTTCCCACAAAAATAACGGCAAGTCTCGAGATGGCAAAGATTTGTTTAGAGGAATCTTACCACTCTGAGAGATCGAGAGCATCTCTTACTTCAATATTTGAATTGAATGAACAAATTCTAATTTCCCTCCTATATTTTCTCCATTCGTGAAAGCTTTTTATTCATTAATCGAATCTGCCTTTGATGTAAGTGCCTATAAAAAACCTACAATTTGAACGCGGTTACAGATAGGGATCGGGTAAGATGTCGGATTAATTAATTGCTAATTAGTTGCGGTCACATTATGAGGCCAAGTTGGCGTCGGTCAGCTAGACTTAATCCTAACTAAGTGATTGCCAACAAGTTTCGCGTAGTTCATACAACTAATGCAATTCAGAACACGAAGTTGGTTAACAAGTCTTTATCTAGGTGTGATAGGAAAGACTGTACAGTCTCCTAAGTACCCTAATATTGCGTGTTCGGTCGGTCGTGGCAAACAGACTATGACGTCGCTCCGCTAGGGTGCCTTAAAAACAACTTCAGTTCGTAAATAAAAGGTCATTAATATCGGTGTAGTGTTTTCGATCAGCGATCCGGATATTAAACCTAGCTGATAGGGTACATTATAACGGCCCCAACAAAAAGGAGTGAAAACAGGGCTTTGCAGTCACCGATCCACTTTCTTGGCGCATTGATTAATCAAAGGCTCTCAAACGAAAGACTTATTTCCTGAAGTGCTGACTGAGATCAATCGATGCAATCTACGGGGGAGAACTTTGTCACATTAACGAGCTGATAAATATTTAACGTTCCAATGAGGTAGGAGCTAAATGGGGTTAAACAAGACTTTGGTAGTAGCCGTACAATCTGCATAACCCCTCCAGTTCCATATATCTCTGGGCTGGCAGGAACCCACTCTAATTTTCATTGTTTACTGTTGCACGGACAACATACTTTGCAAAATTTGCTACGCAGACACTCGCGAATGAAATATGATTCAAGCTTAACATGTTTCGTAACTCCAATTGTACGGCTGCGTCAACCAGATAGCGGAACTTATTGCATACAGGCTGGTTTCGAACACTAAAGATGTGTTAGAATTGTTTAGAAAATAGAACATGTCACTTGTCAAAGGTAGAACGATTCTTCTTTGTGACGTGCTTAAGTAAAGACCTAGGTACTCATATGAAACGGATACAAAGTAGTGGAGCCCTATCATTAGTAGCAAAAAGCTCCCGATCCAATACTGAAGAAGTTCAGGTTCTGCAGTACCTACTTTATTAAAAAAATTAATACTTGATTCTTGTTCCACTGTAAAAACAGATTCTAGTGAACGATTCTTTTTCAAACTGACAAAATACTACGCCGTGTTTGTTATACATATATCGATCACGTAGGCACAATCCCGGTTCGTCTGTCCATCATAACCCCCATAGGTTGCTCTTTGAATATTCAACGATAAAAGTGGGTTGACACTTTTCGAGTAAAATTGCGATGAAAAAAAAGACAACGGCATAAATTGTATCTGTGTCCTTGTATATATGGTCGCTAGATCGTAGAGTTGGTAATTTTATGAAGTATTTAGCCAATTGGTGAAAGAGCGAAATTTCATGAAAAATTTACACTGGTAGATGACCATATCATTAAAAGCCTTACAAAATTTGAGAAATCTTTGACGGAATAAACAAATAAATACACGAGTATTTCATGATATCGCCAAACATTGTATGAACATAAATATCATAACATAGTTCAACGCTCATCATGCGGTATTGACATGTTGCTGGTGCGATCCATCATGGCGACGGTAAACATTTCTCTTGTTTTAAAAAGAGAATAGTGATGTGATAATTGTGGAATGAAAAAGTGAAATGTAGATATGATACAAAGTCGCGACAGTTTTATAAAATATCTATCGACCATAAACAAATCGACAAACGTTGAACATTAAATAATATTGCCAGTAATAGTGTTATGTTTCGGGAAATGCTGCTATTTCACGAAATGGCCGACTGTCTCATGAAATAACCAATTCTTCGATATGGCTACGACACAATTATAGATATATAAAGCATTTGAAAACAATACCTAAAATAAATAAATTTTAAAATACTGTGTACGGCTCCCACATTGACTTTGTTTTTAATTCGTGACCCGCGGCATTCCGAAGCTCTTCGGCATTCATCTAATTAAATATCCGTCTACGAGTATTCAGTTCCAGACATACACAGCTATCTCGTATAATAACGTTTCTTGAAGATGAATCGAAATTCTCTTTTTGTACAGAATAATAACTTTCATGCATACTGTATAAGGTTTCACAAAACATTGAAATGAAAATAGGTACTTGTTGTAATTGAATAAAGAATGGTTTTATAAATTCTCTATTGCACGGCTTTTGATTTCTCAGTGGTGGCTATTTGACGAGTCTTCAAGGCTTAAACTTACGGCACTTTCATGTTAAAATAAGCCTCGAGGTTTCGCCGAGCGCCCAGCTTGACTCGCTGTAATTGGACGTGTAGCAGCGGGCCGCTTATTTCGAATGGAATTAAGCAAAGACAGCTGGGGCAGCATTAGTTATATCCAACGAGATAATTTTACATATTTTTTTTGTATATGTGCAAATGGCCCATAAAGTCAAATTGCACCTTCACTTACGACAACGTCTATTAGTTTGACACTCGCTACGAAAGCCAAAGAGATCACTTTACTGAGAAAACACATTTTCGCGCTCGATATATTTGACTCCCCGAACGTTTTGTAAGTTCACCTTCACACCAAGAGATTTCCCAGTTTGCCTTACCTTGCACTTACAGAAGGATTTAGATCTAGTTTTTACGCAGCATTGAGTTTGTCTGGGTAATGTACGGCAGGTTCAAATAAAACTTCTATGACAGCGTATGTACGTGGTGCGAGTAAAAGTGTAATATGAACCGCGCTTCCAGTTTGTAAACTTAAAGTAAATTACAGACGTGCTCGTCGCCAGTAAATGGGCAAAATTCTACTTTCAATTGCGTTAATTTACTCACTAGCAGAGACATAACGTTTGAGCTTATCATTTGCATATTACATACTAAAACTACGTTGAATATGATCCTTTTTATGTGTCACTAACGAAGGCGAATGTATTTCATGCTAGGCTTGAGAAACTAAAGTTGGTTTCATTAATTAAAACCTACTTGAGCTGAGAGCAGCATCTTCAAACTGAGCGGCCAAGCTATTAGTCTGACCCGTGATTAAATGGAAAGCCAGCACATATGTAGTTACCCCGTATAAGTCATCCGACCGACTATATATATTACAAAGCCACTATACTACCTACATAGTTCCCCTAAAAACAACTACGCGAAACGAAAGTTAAAAGTTGTTGTATGACGTCAGACAAAAACCATCCATCACTAGTAGGCCGGATAATAAATCTCATAAACAAAATATACCACGACATACAGCCAAAATAAGTTAACCCAAAAAGGAATATGGATATTCAATTTGTAACTTATCATGCTCGGTAGGAACAATGAACTGGAATGTGGACCAGGAATACGTTTCAACCAGCGGAACGAAACCTCAGGGACTGATGATTCGATTACTTGCTAGACGATAAAGCAATAGCGTTACGAGCTGACGTATTGGCAACATAAATAGATGAGGTTGAAACTATCAACGGTAGTGATTTCATTAGTGCTTTTAATGTACTACCTACCTGTTGCTGATAAACAGAGTTTAACGATACAGATGTTTGTATATTTAGGTACTTGTTGATACACTTAGTACCGGCCTGTTACCACTGCAGGGCAAAGGCTACTTTTCATGCAGATAAGGCACGAGCATTACTCACCAGGCTTCCTTAATGCGGGTTGGTAATTTGAGACTTGTATAAATTGTATCACTTTCCTGTAAAATCGTTTCCTTACGCTGTTTTCCTTCACCTGTGTAAACTTGGTAAACTCACATTACTTGCCCGGATTTGAATCAACAACCTCGAGCTAAAGAAGATGAGGTCCTAAGCACTAGGCCATCACGACCAGACAATTATACTTGGGTACAATAAAATATTAAGTACTTCGACGCTATGTACAGTTCAAAGGTATGCTGATTGTTTATTTTAGAGCTTCTATGATAGAAATATAACCTTACATTAATTTGATATCATATGTATTTGAATGATCTTGCTTTAACTTTGTAAGCACGCTACGTAAGATAAATGGGAAAGGTTACATTTATACATGTCACATTTTATCATAAAATTAACCGAGTTTAAATTATGGCTGGGGCCTTATCCAATATCTCCATGTAAACGAAACGTAAGCCCGAGCTGATGACAACATTCGAATCTTTTGGGAATGGTCTCAAGAGCAATTTAAGAAAAGAAGCTTCGATTTCCTCGGAGACTGTCTGTTCATAGCTGCCGAAGTATCTACCATGATCTCAGAGGGCGGTGTCACAGTCTCATAAATGTTATCTTAGTCTTTAGACTTGTATTATCGCTTATTTCATTGCTTTAGGTCTTGACTTACCCGTCTATAAATACAACCGATATTCCTAAACGCTTATGATACTATCCCGGGCAACTAACAATTTGGAAAGAAATAGAATTGTCCCTTGAGAAAAATCTCTAAGTTTTCTATGGGACAAGTGACAATCAATATTGCCCCTATTATAACGGGACGTGGGTAGACGCAAACGCAGTCCCTTCGCTCCCGAGGGGGCTGCCACTACAAAAACATTGTACATCAAATAAATCGTAGTCGTTACAAAGAACTTCACTAGTCCATCGTTCGTGACTACAACTCTCGCCAAGGGAACGTTCGGTATAACCGCATGGGTCTATGATAACGACGGCTGTAAAAATGTGTTTTGTTTGCAAAGTAGCTACTTTAAGATCGTTTGATAGGTCAGATTGTGTTCCCTATATTTTCACCAACGGTACGGTAGGACATTTTTAATGGTGCAAACATGTTTATTCGACAAGACTAGAGAGCCACTCTGTAGTTCACGCGCTACAATTTATTTCAGTTTTAGTTTATTTATTTTTATGCTGAATAGCGTTCATGGACTTTTTGCCGCAAAAGTGCTGCATGGTTAAGGACGCTATCACATTTTTCCGAAAATATCAACTATACTGGTACCTATTATTAACTAACTATTCCGACCACATTTTTTTCTCATATTTTTCGATTACTGTGTATCAACGACTTAGTGTGAAAATGTTATATAGGGCTATCTTTTATTTACAACAAGATTTTCTCGCAGTTGTGACGCCTTAAAATGGTACCTAAAAACACTAATATTAGTAGAAAAATGTGAAAGAGTCCTTAAGTTAAGTACTTTCACTAGTTAAATTAAGTATATTCGATTTTGTGTATATTGGAAAAAATCTTTATTAGCGTTTATTTACAGTTTAGCATAAAACCTGATTTAAACAAATCTGTATAAAAAAATCAGTTCACGTAACTGTACATTTATTACAAGTCCTCTTGACAATTTGATTTACGATTTAATTGACACTTGTACAAAAATCATGTCAAGTGTTTGAAAAGACGAACCATTACATTATGTACTTCACTTGGAATACCGTTAAAAGTTTTACAAGTACCTTGTTCAATTAATATGCTATTGAGAATGAAGATGTCATACCGTATCTTTAAGCACAATAAGCATCGCATTATATCAAGTTACTTTGAATGCGTGCAATATTTCATCGACTTTATAATAAATAAAACATATCTGAAAGCAGGCATAATACTTATTAGTCCTATGAAAATTGTGTCTCTTTATTATGATTAAACATCAAATCTTTCAAGATCAAGAGCACCTACGTATCTTTTATGAACAGATAGATAGCATCTATCCATTATAAAAAGGTTGTATAGGTTCTTAGCTCTTTAGAATCTGTTTTCTCACTCACCTATTGTAACGCGCACTTCACAAACAAAAGCGCATCGAGCAGAGGCGACATGTGATGCTGTAATAATAGAACGAGAGCCCACTCAGATTAAGATTACAGAATATTAGATTACTCACATTCATGTTACCATACAAAGGTTTCATACGGACAGTGACGTGTAGCCTATTGATGAATACCTGTGACGTACCGGGGCGCTTGCGGCAAGCTCGTGTGATTTCAATGAGCACGCTTGCCCACTACAAAGGGTACGTTCATTCGAACCAATATCAATGCAAATGTTGTTGAATGTGTAGCCTTCCCGATAGTAACGTATAATTTTATTGAAATAGGTTCGCTAGTAAAAAGCCCTCGGAGGCCTTAGCACGAACTCACGGCATAAACATAGCGTAAATTTGAACGAATTTTATCCAAAATACAATTACATACCCAATAGCATTTTGGTTTAAATTAATGCGGCAATAACAGTTAGTATCAATAGTTAGTAGTAGGTCTTTATTTTTCTTATCATTTCAACCAAAAGACGTCTACTGCTGGATATAGGCCTCCCCCAAATCGCTGATCTAATGAATCGCAAGATCGCTGTGGGAATCTTCCGATCAGTCCTGCCTTTACTGCCATCGTCAATTAGCTTCCTGAGGTCTTCACCAGACCATTGATCCAGCTTGTGGGGAGGCTAGCACAAAGACACACGCTGCATCTTTCAGTTTACATTCGCCACATGAGAATTCTTTCAATCTAACAAATATCGGTTCTGCAAACAATGTGTTAACAAACACTTAAGTTTGGCAATTTTTCGGGCTATGTCGGTTAATTTGGCTCTCTTGCGGGTCTCTTCATTTCTGATGCGATTCCGCAGAGAAACCTCAAGCATAGCTCCTATCATTGCTTTTTAGGTGACCTTGAGCCTTCTTATGAGGCCTATTGCAAGCGACCACGTCTATGTTTCATACGTCATCACTGGCAACAGAGACGTTGAAGAGTTTCGTCTACGCAACAACTTCATGCAATGCAGCAGTTTCTGAAGTATTTTGGACGTGAAGATGTTGAATAGTTTCCCGAACGCTGGCCAGCCAAGTTGAATTCGATGATTGAACTCTTTCTCGAAGCTGGACCTACCTAGCTAGATCGTTCACCTTGGACATACGATTCGAACATTCGTGTCGCTTCAATCGAAATCGTTCGATCGTACACGATACTATAAGATGTGAAGCGTCTGCAACCTACAAAAGAGCGGGTAAACCATGGACATTTGACATAAGCTTCGTCTTAATGTTCATTTCAGACCCACATATTAAGAGAGTCTACTAGAGCTTCCCCATGGTCTTAGCCATAACGGATGTAATCGCAGAAAATTTTCATGCGGAGTTCTTTCCAGTCCAGAAGCTTGAAAAGGTCTTCAAACTAATGCCATTGTGAACAGTTTTGGAGATAGCACATCTCCTTGTCTCACGCCTCGCTGCAGTTAGATAGATAGACTTAAACTAAATATTTTATTATTTCATAAATTAGATATCCACATATATACAATTATACTATAAAACTAACTAGGTATATACATATTTACAAAAACAAAAAAAAAAAAACAAAAAAATAATAATTTGTAAGTACTTCATCTATCATTACGACTACGCCGCGCATTTGTGACAGGCTCACAAACTAACATATTACACATACACCCGAGTTTCATATGAAAATAACCTTTGATTACTAGTTGACCCGGGACTTTGTTATGATGGATATTGTCCCTATTAGTAACTAAATATGTAAGATAAAATTCCGGAATATTTCGTCATATTATATTTACTTAGTAGTAACTGAAATAAACTTGATAAAGTCAGGTAAAGATTCAATAAGGTTTTCATTAAGATAATTCGGTTACATTTATCTAAATGAAGTATCACGGTATCTGACAATCTGTACTAAAAACTTTTGTAAGCTTCAAGATTTTTTTTTTTTTTTTTTTTTTTTTTTTTTTTTTTTTTAGTTTTTAAAAAAAACGTTGCCCCACACTAGGAATTTCTCCTGTGTCGTGGGTGCGTTTACAAACATTTAAACTCACATACACAAACAGCCAGACCCGGAACAATTACCTGTAGATCATACAAATATTTGTTCCGTGCGGGGATCGAACCCACAACACGCGGCGCAGCAGCCGATGGCTCAACCACTGCGCCAACCGTGTCGTCAGTTTAAAACAGGTAGCCGGAACAAAGGTATTAGGCGGATTGTGAAGAGAATTATCTTCAGTTCATTTGAAATGTACGGCACTTTCGCCCTTTACCCAATTAAATAATTGTATTGCCCCATTATTTTGTTAATCGCTGGGCGAAAGCGAATCGTGTTTCAACATTTTTTCATTATCTTCATTGGCAAGGTTCATTTTTGTGAAAGAATTAAAGAAAGAAAACGAATCGGGCCGAGTGATGCTCGAGGCAGATACGCAGAACATTTTCAATACAAAGTAAACGTCCGTAGGTTGCGGAAGGAACATCCTATATCAATATACCTAGGTATTACGAACTCATTTGAATTTTAGATCTCGTGGATCTTCTTTGAAACTATGCTAAACTGTCAAAGTTATTCCGTGCCACGACAAATATTACATCTCAAATGAAGTTTCACTTGATACCGATCCAAGTTTGTTACTAAAAATAAAGACAGTTGAAGAAAAGAGGGTATCTACTATTACTTGTTGGATTAATCTTGAATAATGAAATAAGTTCGTAAAGCTTAATTTTTAACGTACAAGGCAAATTAATTACTTCTTATTATTTATCAAAGCGGTGCAGTACACTTTATGTAATAAATTCGTCTAATTAATGTCGGCATACAAAATTTTACCAGTTTCCGTTTCTACACAATCTTGGACTTTTTTAATTCATTGTCTATGGCTTCCCAATTAATTAATTTTGTAACCTGATGTTCCGCATCATACTTTCCATTGAATATTTATTTTTTCTGCCCAAACCCCTCGTGAATAAAAGCTTTATGAAAGATAGAAGAAATTAATCTATATTGGTTTAACGGCTCATATTGTTTGTTTTGTAACTGTATAAAACAAACCCGGAAGTTCGATGTGTACGAATGTTTATCCCAAGATTGAGAACATAGGAAGTCTGTGGCAGAACGTCAATTTACGACAACGGACCTTCTCGTTTCGGGTGTCGTTCCATTAAGACCCTCTCTTAATGGCTTGTGGAACTCGACAACACAGCTATACCTACGGAAAGGCCTAGCAAAAATAGTGTTCCACGCACAAATTAAAAACAACCAGCAGAAATAGAGTCGGACTCTGTCATGGAGACTTCCGTATTTGAGCAGAAAATTATATTCTCCATAAGTAGTAAAATTTTACTGTGAATAATAAGTTACTCTTTACTTTTCAACGACCGCTGAACTAAGTTTGGTTCAAAAAGGTTCTTGCTGATTACAAAAAAAAGGTGTTTGTTAGAGACATCGTAGAATATCTTCATAAATCTCTATACGAATGGTTTTAACGAGGTATCCCTGATCTCTAAGATACAGGGTTACCTAATTTAGTGATCAGAGTTTCAATGTGTTGTTCCTAGTCAAAGCTTCTTGTCTATGAATCTTTATTATTTTCGAATATTGCTATGTGTTTAGGCTTTATGCAATAATTTTTTTTTTTCATAATTACTTAAAACTTTGCGGCATACATGAAACGACATTCTGCATATTATCTGAACTCTGTTTGCTGTGCTCAAAAAATAGCTACAATTATTATTTTATTTTATTCAGGGTATTGGTTGTAGTAATGGATTCACGTTTTCAGATTCAATTTAATTTCAAACTGCAACACTATTCTGTATTGTAAAACTTTTGTTTATATATACGGGTATGTAGCCGGTTGTCGAAAAGTTTTATGTTTATACTTACATACGGATTTTTTCGCTTTCTGAGTTTTTTTTTCGAGGTCAGTCTGCGCATGGGTGACCGTTTGTAACATATCGAGACTCCTCCGTGCCTCGGAAATCACGTTAAGCCGTTGCATTGGTCCCGGCTGTCAGTTGTAGATCTTTGCCAGTCGTTACGGGTAGTCAGAAGCCCGAAAGTCTGACAACCGGTCTTACCAAGGGATATCGTGTTGCCCAGTAACTGCGTTGTGGAGGTCAGATAGGCAGTCGCTCCATGTAAAATACTGGTATTCAGCTGCATCCGGTTAGACTGGAAGCCGAACCCAACGTAGGGAAAAAGCGTTAGATGATGATATACTGTTACTTTTTGGTTATTAAACGGTATCTCTTTGTTCGATGCATATATATATATATACATTTTTAAATGTTCAAATATAAAAAATATAAAATAAATAATAGTGGTCTATCTATGTCAGAAGCAGGGTCCAAACTACCGGCGGTTAGGGTTGCAGAGACAGGAACCTCCTCACAATGCTAACCGTTTTGAGGAGTACTACCTTCTGTATCCAACCGTTTAACAATTATTATTATTAAACGTTATTGTTATTGATTTTCTTGCATTCCTTGTCACGTCATAGTAAACAAAACAAATAAAATTATTGAACTACGACGAACAATAATATTGTATGTGCCTTTGTTACAGTTTCCATATCAGTACTGGGATTAAGGCAGGACTTACAAAAAAATCTAATCAAACCCGAAACGCGCTATTTCATGGCTTCCTTCAGTCGAAATAGTAATAAACAGTACAAGTGTGAATGTGACTGGCACCGCGAAGGTTCCGTCCCAAAGTTGTGCCCGGCTGACTTCGGCTTCAGTCAAGGCCTATGCATTTCTAAATCCGGATTGTAGGATTGTCATTAACTTTCCAATTGTGAAAAGACCTTTTCCTTTACTTGTACCGTGAAACCTGGCTTCTTGCTAAACGTTTGTGAACCAGATCAACAAGGTACATACTAATAGTTAGGTGGGTTTTTCAAAAGTCCGAAAATTATCAAAATATGTAATATTATTGCACACTTTTGACTAAGATTGTCTTTTTCATTTTTATAAATTAACATGATATGATTGATTTGATAGTATTTGATTAGCTAGTAGCTTTTTTTTTAGTAGCTGTTCTCTTTCCTGGAAAAAAAAGAGTCTATACTGACCGACAACGCAGGGGTTTCGTTTTTTAATTATTGAAGTACGGAACCCTAGTTTTAATTTTTCATCGGAAAACTGTGGCATATTTTTCGAACTGACAGATAGACCCTTTTTTGTTATGGCGCCTTTTTGTCTCCACCAAAAAGGCGCCATCACGAAAAAGGTATCCGTCGACAAAATATTTCAATCATAACCGAATCATATTTACGACAGTACAAAGGGTTGAACGGGCGTAGTACAATACAAATAATATCGGCCCCATATGAATAAACACACGTATTAAATTACATGTATGGAAATTATTGTACAGTCAACAAAACATTTTCATATATAGAAAAAGGAAATATTTTTGTGCAGGAAAGGCAATATTCCTTGTAATAGTGATGTAAAAATATAATAAGTCTATCTCACTGGAATCTAACTGAGGAGTCCGTCAGTTAGATTCCCAAAAAATATTCGACACGTATTTCTGCCTACTCAAATCAATAAAAAGTGACAAAGATATAGCACGTCAAAGTTCAGTAGAAGGGGCTTGTGACGTCACTTCTACGTAAAAAGTGTAAAAAGGCGTGACGTCACGTGAAATTTCAACGCACTATATCGTCGTCATTTTTTGTTTAAGTGACAAAAGAAAAAATACGTGTCCAGTATTTTTGAGTAATCCAAACATCGCGCCAAACAGAATTTTTAAGGACACTACCCTTTTCCGAGCCAGATACTTTAAAACATAAGAAACTCCACCAATGCTTTTTTTGTATCATTGTCAATAATGAAACTACTCAGCAAACGCTCAATATTATGTACCTAGATAAAATTTGTAGTAGTTGCCTGTTTATATTTTTTGACAACGGCACTGAGTTTACTCCAAATATTTGGACGCGACATTGTTTAACAAATGTAATGTAGCATTGTTGAGCTTGATGTATGAAACGACAAATAATTCTGTATTCCATGTTGCGAAATTTGATAAACGAGTTGATGGTGTTGTCACTTAGAATACTAAATCATGCTTCATATACTTAGCTGTTCTCTTTAGCTTACTTACTTAGCTTCTTCTTTTATCATCCTAGCCTCTTCCTATCTGTGTTGGGGTCGGCTTCCAGTCTAACTGGATGAAGCTGAATACCAGTATTTTACATCGAGCGACTGCCTATCTGACCTCCTTGGTAAGACTGGTTGTCAGATTTTCGGACTTCTGACTACCCATAACGACTTTCAAAGATCTTCAAATGACAGCCGGTATCAACGGCTTAACTATATTTGTTTCACATGTGTTTATAAAAAAATGGATCTTTAAAGAAAAATAGAAAATGAAAAGAAAGGAAACCATAATTTGTGATACGCACGGGAAATGTAGCAAAACATAACATTACATCACGCCTTTAATCCCTAAAGGGTTAGGCAGTGGCGCACCTATTTGTTCACCCACATTTCGCCAAGCTTTTGCCATCAGGCGAAAACAAATCCAGATTCCGAGCTTATTGAGAAAATCCAATAACACAATCGAACCCCGTACCTCGTGCTCATCAGTAGCGCTTCCACTAGACCAACGAGGCAGTTCAGTACAGAAAATATAAACACCAAAAAACTAAATACTAAACAAACCAAAAAGAGGACCTGTGCGAGGCAAAAAGGCTTAAAACAGTAATACTGCTTCACAATCCTGTAAAGTACTTTACTACATAACAATAAGCCTGTTTCTACCAAGGGAATGAGCAGAGGACACATTTGCCCATTACGTTAAAGTCCCACGTAATACGAGTCCATGACCGTTAACCTTTCTCAGATCCAGGCTCCGGACTATGTATATATGACTGGGACTACTTGAAATAAATAATAATATAACTCGCGGTGTCTGAGCGCCTACTGAAAAATGTTTCTACCTTTTTTTGGGTCAAGACCGCCACACTATTCCCAAACCACTGCAACTCCTGAAATCCAAAATCAAGAGTGGCGACTACCACAAAAGCGTCGAGACAATAAAGCCTGACGTGTCCCGCAAAAACGATACAACTATCTTGGATCCCGCAACGAAATAAATCAGAAAGAAGCAGCGGAGGAGTAAAGAAAATACTTATTTCCACTTCCATTTATATCAAGCAGGAGAAAGAACAGAGCTAGGCCAAAAGGCACAAAGGGACGTTTACAACTGGGTTAAGCCCATATATAATGATGGATATTAATAGGTCTTAAATGATGACCTGTAAGAATTTATTCCAATATAAATATAAATATAAATATTGCTGGACAATCCACACAGCATCATCTAGCCCCAAGTTAAGCAGAGCTTGTGTTATGGGTACTAGATGACTGATATACTTAATACAATACATTACATAGATAGATATTTTTATTATAAATTAGCAAATACCCAGAACACCCGGAACAAATATTTGTAGATCGTACAAACATTTGTCCCAAGGCGGGAATCGAACCCGCAACCTCTTGCGTCGCAGGCGGACCTTCGCCCGCCGCGCCACATCGGTCGTCAAATAGTAGGTATGGCAAAAACGCTTCGCTTTCTACCTGTTCAAACAATAACCAGTCATTGATATCTATTAACCAAGCACAGAAGTCGGCTATGGAGTCATATGATCTATAATATCATCATCATCAATATCATAGTTAAACTAAAGAAACCGGCGGTTACACTCCTAAATCCAACCTTAAACGCCAGGTGACCGACAAACAATACATTTTCTCTTGTGTCTCGTTTTCTGGCAGACAAGGTGTTAAGAAAGTCATTGAAATCTTTTAGTATTCTGTTCTAGTGGTCGTAAATGCGACTGTCAAGCAAGAGGTCCTGGTATCCATTCCCTGGTGGAGCACTGTTTTATGGGGATTTTTCTTTAAGAATTTCACAGTTGCAGCTCGGATGTGAGCCCAGTTGTTGACAATAGGCACACTCCCTGGTGTTTTCCCCAAAAGTCCAGGCGGGTGCCTTTTGAAGGATTCCCCCCGTTAACAAAATAAAAGGCACACCTATTACACGGGACTTAAAAACATAACTGGAAATGTG
Organism: Phlogophora meticulosa; assembly: GCA_905147745.2. Taxonomy (NCBI): domain Eukaryota; kingdom Metazoa; phylum Arthropoda; class Insecta; order Lepidoptera; family Noctuidae; genus Phlogophora; species Phlogophora meticulosa. Next base: position 10,814,239 of record LR990520.1, on the reverse strand, counting down.
GGTGTACTGTAAGCGAACCCTTCAGGGAATACAGGCGTGGTATTACGTAAGGAACAAACTATAAAACAATCGACCTGAAATCTTGAAATCTAGTTTCCCTAAGAACTGCACCCAGTCATCAACTAGATAGAGTACTCAGTTAAATGAGCGCTTAAGTAAGTAAGAGACATAAGAAAACAGTCTTAATACGCACTATCTGTTAACTCAGAATTAAGAGTCAAGATTATTTAGTCGAGTGAGTTGAATATCGCACCCGGCGTGATTATGGAAATAAGGAGAAGAAGATTATACGGCTCGTTGAATACTGATGATAATTCCGTATAAATATTTCATACTCGGCTATAGACACCATTTACTTATTTAAATAATTACTGGAAGAGTATTTAGTAGTGCAGTGAATTCGCCTTATATTGCAATACTACGGACTGAAGGGATTTATTGATAAACTGTGCCCCTGTGAAGATATAACTTATCAGGTAAAGTGAAACACAAAATTCTATATGGATTCCAAGAGCTAGAAGTCAGCTCAATAGAATCTTACATTTTTCATTTTACACGCTGCATTAGGTAGTATTTGATAGACGCTAATCTGACGCTACGTTACATTACTACATCATTTATTGGGCTACCTATTTTGATTGAAAATTCTTAAAGCGAAAATAATACAGGCAATATAATTAATCATACTCCATGCACAGCGTGCGTTATTGCGTAAATTAGTTTATAATGTGATGATGACATTGTTGCATAAAACGCACTATTAAACACTGCTCCTTTTCAACAACCAATTGAATATTTTGAATAGGAAAATGTTTTGAGTTTTATTTGTAACTTAAACGCGTTTGTAGCGGAATACGACGGTCAAACAATCGACGGAGAAAGCTTACATCACAGAAAAGGACTTGAACCACTTGTACGTCCCTTTTCTTACCGTTTCGTTATTCTGGCGGGATAATGGCAACATGGTTGGGATACAAAAAGAAATATTTTTCCAATCACATTTGAGAGATAAGAGATTTTATCCGAAAAGATGAAGAGAAGCTGCAGTGTTTTATAGAGAATATACGAAATATTGAAACAATTGAAGAGTTGGCCAGGCACGTCACGACCAGAGGTATTGTGCCATATGACACGCGCATCCTTTATGAAAGAAAAAAAAACGTGCTTTGACTACACCGTGGGAATCCCGGGCCTATTGTGCTTCACGGAACTTTATTGGATTTCCCAAGAACGAAAATGAAAGTTTGTTTTGCAGATTATAAAATTAAAAGTTGTTAATTAGAATAAATGGGCCAGTTGCGAAGTTGTATTTAATTAGGGAACACTTTTGTTGTTTCGCATTGTTTTGTTACAGGGTTTGCGGTGTTCAACGTCTACTTTTATATTTCTTAACTAGCCTCTAAAGAAACCGTGTAACAATTTGCTTAATGAAGTTACAATTTTGTTGATAGAGTTTTTCATTTAGCCAAAATACCCGAAGTATAAACTACTAACTTGTATGAACGGATAAATAGAGAGCAGCCCGCCAAAGTCCCGTTGCGAACCCCCAAATAGCCTCTTAACGAAAATTGCTTTTGTCCCAGGAGCACAGACCACCAGACATTCCAGTGCAAGAGAATAAATCCGAGATGCTTTTATATGGAAGAAGATTTCCAACTGAATTGAGTTTAGGACATCAACAAGAATGAAGACGTTTATCTGTATAATTCTTACGAACAGAGTTGCTCCAGTTTCTCTTTCCCGCTACGTGCCTGCAAATTGAAGGTCGAGACTGAAGCGAGCTGAATTCTTAACGGCCAAAACTGTTTATAGTCGCTTTAGAGTAAAATGAACGCTTTAAAACAAGCTAATCTGAGTCTGAGCTTCATGCCAGCCAGCAAGTTATAAAAAAAACATACCAATTTCCAATTAATATGTATTCAGTGCAGGCTAATATTAGTGCCAACAAATAAACAACTTCAGTTGCCAACTAATAGCTACACACACACACACTAACCCTATATTGATGAATGTAAAACGTTTCACAGGGGCCGTTACATATTCATCATAGATAAATGTGTGTGCCACACACAGATCGGACTAAAGGGATTTATTTCACTTTGAGCAATATACTGCTCTTTGTTCTTGTTGGTTTTCATTTTCGGTTATTCGTGAGTTAGTAACGGATTCCACTCGAGTAGGTCTATATGGGCGCCCGTTAAGCTCGAGACTCATCATGCATATTCAAAAGTGTCGGAGCTTGAGACAAGTGGCTAAACGTTACTTTGTCGAGCCGAACTACCGCTTTCTAGGCCACGCGATAATGCCCCTGCATATCTGAGTGGCTTACGTATAATGAAAACAATCCTTGATATTATATCACTGAAGTGTACTAGGAAGCTACTCATTGAGCCGAATATCTATGCCAACCGCTACGATCTTTATATACCTATCTACAGACTACATCACTTGCTTTTATCTCTGTACGTACCTGGGTTGTATGGTTATCTTCATGAGAGCAGGCAGTGAACCTCAACACTACGTAGCTATGGGAACATAGATTAAATGCTCTTGCCACTGAATACCGTAGGTAGGCACACTGTATCTGTACAATATTCTATATTCAAACGCTTTCATATTAATTGAAATGCAAATATACTGAGTATTATGTAATATTAAATTAATTTTCAATTCAGTCTCATCAAAATGGCCTACAGGTAGTTTTTCCGGGTCTGTCTTTTCGTGTATGTGACTTTAAATGTTTGTCTAGTTCATACAATAGATGTAATTTCTTCAAAATATGTGAAATATTTGCAATACCACCGTGTTTCATTCAAGACGTCTGACAGTGGAGAGAAAGGCTGTCAGTTCAAGCGTTAAAGCGTATCAAAATGGAGCAGCTTCCCGGATAATTTTAAACTGTACCTTTTGGTGTGTGTGGGATTTTCTCCCTTATGAAGTTTCCGGCGAATTGTGAGCACCCATTTTTGCTTCATTGTCCTTACACTGATTTATATGACACATATTCATGCAAAATGATACCTTGTTTGAGAGATATGGGCATCACATTAATCGAAAGTAATTTTAAATCTTTTCCTGGATATATTAATTAGGTACTTATATAACTATAAGACATCGTAAATAAGCGCCCTATGTGCTTATTTTTAAATGCAAACGATCCAAAATGCGCAGAACGTACCTAATGTGTGAATGTTTCCGTCAATAGTTAAAGTAGATAAATGCAAATGTTTAGAATACCATATTCCCCTTATTTAACTTCGTACAAACAATGCGTTGTTTGCAATTCATAATGTTTACGGTTCGTCCACATTATTCCAATGTTTATACAAACGTTTCCGATAGGAAGATGTCAGTTCCCATATTATTAAACTCTTCTCATTTTAGGATGATTTACATGACACATACCTACTAAAATTTAAATCTGTGGCATAAATAGTGATGAATAAAGAACTTCGTGATCGATTGCTGAGACTGAACTGACAATTGATTCGTAGAAATACTCATGAACGATTGAACTATTTCTCAAACATTTTACGGTAAAAAACATCACCATCTAAAAAGGTTTCGTAAGTGCGTCTTATCAATCATAGTAAACAAAACACAGTATAAATTATGGTATCTGGATAGTAATACAGACACATAAGGTCGCACAATCAAGTGTAAAGAAGCTGGTTCATATAGATAGAGCCCATAATTCAAGGGCTCGTCGTAATAAAAGGCATTTTTGCCATACGTGCGTGGCACATAAACTACTCGGTAAATAATTACTGGCAAGAAATACATTTTGAAGATTACCTTCTTGCTTCCGTATGATTTATTTTTTCACAACTATGGGCCTACCATAAATGTGTGACGTAAACGTAACGAACAATCGGCTGATTTAAAATTTGGAAATGGTTTCTCGTTTTGCACATAATATTTATTTAGTTTTAAAACTTATTCATTTTTAAAATGCTTTATAATAGTTGTATTTTTAATTAAAAATCAATTAAATTTACGTTATGATTACTACGTATGCTCATTGTAGTGCCTCCTGTCTTTTTCCCCACAATAAGAGGGTTCAAAAGAAGTCCTTGTAGTTATTTTACCTAAAAAAGTGGTATTTAGATATCATCCTCATGTGATACATTTAGTGCCAATTTCAATAACTTTCTCAATTCCAATCTCAATCCACGACCTAAAGCTGCTGCTTCTGATTCGCCCACTCAAAGTTACACATTACAAACACGGCAAACACGGCCATTGATTGGTTACTAACAAAGATCGATCTTTAGATTGGGATCGGCCGTTAGAGAGAGAAAAAATTGTGCATAATGGCAACAAGTCCCTCGTCATAAGCTAAACTAAAACTAGGCTGTTAATATCTCTTTTTGGCAGACAGCTCGAGAAAAGGACGGTGACGGGTAAAAACTAAGTTAGTAATATCAAACTAAATTGTGCCTTGAACTTCGCCGTGCTTATATCATTGAGATCTGAAACGAACTTTGAGTTCAACTGAAATGTACTCGTATAGCTCGTAACGGGATTTAGTTTCCACTGAGCCGGCAAAAAAATAAATTGACAGCTCCTGCATGGCCGTCCTTTTCTGGTCTTATAAGAAAGAAAAAGATGGGAATAGCCCATATTAAGTTCAACTTGCTAACAGGGGATCGGCACCCTTATACGTTCGGTTGTTTAATGAATAAACAATTGAAAGGATTATAGCTACCTTAATTAATTTGTGTGGGTTTACAGGTTATTGTCTGGTGTTGCCTTAATTTGTTTTCAATCAGAACGAAGTATTTATGGAAATGCAAAGAGATCGATTGGTTACTTTGTGCCAATATGAGTTACAACAATAATGAACATATGTAGATACTCGTTTCTACCGTAGATAATAATAGACATACAGGAACTTTCTAAAGAGTAGTTCTGATAAATATCATCATCTGCCTAGCCTTTTCCCAACTGTGGAACAAAATGGAGTCGGCTTCCAATCAAACCGGATGCAGCAGTCTTTTACATGGAGCGACTGCCTATCTGACTTCCACAAGACAGTTACTGGGCAATACGATACCCCATGACAAGACTGGTTTTTCAGACTTTCGGGCTTTTGTCTACCCTTAACATAGATAAATTCATAGAGATGTATATATCTGTATTTTCAAACAATTTTTAGGAGTTTCTCAACATAAACAAAACGCATAGGTGCCTACATTATAGTTACTATAATTTATTAAAAAGAAAAAGAAAGAAGAAGTACATATTATGAGATATAAAAGGTAAATAATTATAGTAAAATTGTAGTGAAGTAGATATATATAACTTTTCAAAGTGTGTTTCTAACTTCAATAGTGTACATATACTCTATATTTACATATTATGATGAATTGGTCAGGTTAATATTACCTACAGGCTATTTACCCATACTTTTGCCCGCAACATTTTTAACTAAAATGTAATGTTAAATAATTCAAAAGTGTGTGTACATACCTAAGTGAATAAAAAAATAATTCCCGTTAGTACGAAGCCGCTGCGAGCGCGCCCCAGGGCAATTGGAGTACAGAACCATGTTTCTCTTATCTATGCTTTCTATCCGCGGAGATATTTGTATAATAATATAATATTTTACTATTTGCATTGTAGGTAATGATAATTATATTAGTAACATGAATTATTCAGTTTTAATTTATCAAATGGTGCGTGCGCGTTAAGCGATTTAAATTGTTCATTTTGTATTTCCATAATTTGTTTATTTATGCAAGTTACTTTCAACCTCATTATATAGGTATAATACCTACTTACTTAAAAGACTGGATGCTGTACCTGTGTACCTGTAGATGTTAAATATATGATATTCTGCTCATGTTTCTTTAAACATGAACAGAATATCTATTCTTATCTGTGACAGTACACAATAGGCGTCTAATCCAAAGACGTATTGGAATTTAATAAAAGCTGTAAAAAATGTTTTAGTTTACTACATAGTCTATAGGTCAAGCCAGTCCAATATAGCCACTCGATCCATAGTTCAGTATATTTCGTTTCCGTGTTTTGTTATGGTCCAGCACCAACCGGAGATTGTCCAAGAGTACACTTGCATAGTGCATACACGGATAATCGTACGTTGGTGCCTCATTCCATAATAAAGTGGTTTGAAGTAGTTACCTCTGCGCATTGCCTTAGGCCCCTCGTAGGCCTTACAAAGGCTCGTACCCCATAATCTCAAGAAATAAAAAAATAGTTTAAGTAAACAAAGCAATGTTTAAAAAATCTGAAAAGCAAACGTTTTCATCATTTTCTGGTTTCTACTCGTACACATTTCGTTTAGTTTGTTATGGCAGTACAACAGTACGATTTTTAAGTTAGCTGCAGTACATTGGCAGGATCTAGTGTTACAGATACTAAATCATGAAAAAACACTATATAAAATAACCTACTAACACCTACAGTTTAGAACCTTGCTGGTTATTTTATGTATACACCACCATAATGAATTTTTCAGTGTTTTATGTGACATTCGTTCTGTCAACTAACCGCAACGAATGAAAAGTCGTATTTTAGTTATGTGGCACGTGTACGCAATCCCGCAGAGTCATTACCTATGCCCAGCCCACATTGAGCTCATGTTAACTTTTTGCCAAAGTAAAATTACAACCGGCCATTATTTGTTCTCTTTGTCACGACTGCTGAGTAGGGTAGTTTTACTATGTTTTATACAACATAGTGTTATTTACATGGAAAGTTGGCAAACACCCATGTTACAAACACACAAATCCCTTAATCTTGACTTATCTGCGACTAGATTGGAATACTCATTTGCAAATATAATATATACCTACCTACTAATAATTTTGTCTTCAAGTCAAAACATCTGTTTATCATGTTGGGTATTTAAGAATATTTTCATAATAGGTAACTCATCTGTTTTTCGATTCGCGAAATAACTTACGTGCCATTATTATTATTAAAAAATATCAAAAGATGTACTTTGAAGTAATATAGTAGATGTGAAAAAAACAATGCGGTGGCAAAAAGCGTCGCAATTATTCCAATTGATTAAAAAAAGGCAAATGAATCCTTTTACTAATATAGCGACATCCATTTCAATATCACAGACCGCTACAATATTCCAATATCAAAGGGAACGTGATGCATACTCATTAGATCTAAATGCGTTATACAGAATTATGCAAACCTTTCTAACTGATTGGCGGTGTAAAGCTACCATACATTTTTCCCGATTCGTGCTTCTCCTGAATAAAATAAGACCAAGGGTGTACTCGATTTTCACACCCCGCCTTATGTATCGATTGTTTACATCCTACATCTATGGCGTTACAACGTTTGGAAGGTGATTAAGGAAGATAAACTCGTTGCACACACGTTGTTAAAGTCTTCGAGAGAAGTAGAGCATTAAGCGAGTCGTTTACTTTGAAGCCTTGTTCGAAAAATAATAAGTAGAAAGTAGATACGGTAAACACATATTAAATTGACGTGGTTTAGTTTTCAAATTAAGTTGTGCCTGGTTATGTGTGCCTTTACGATTGTATTATATAAGACCACTAGCTGTTTCGGCGAACTTCGTACCGCCTCAAAAATTAAGTTACACAGCCATCGTTGCCAGCGTTGGAAATGTATGGACCTTATTATAGGAAAATATTAAATTTGCAATAAAAAAAATAATGAGGTCAATAATCGAAATAAAAACTATCCTATCTTTTAAGTTTGACCAAAACGCACACTGTGTGCAACATTTTATTAAAATCGGTTAATTAGTTTAGGAGTCCATAGCGGACAAACAACGTGACACGTGATTTATATATATTAGATGTGTCTTAAACAAGCATCAAACATCAATCAAAAGTATACTTTGTAACACACAGCATCGCGCCTGTATTTCCCGAAGGGTTAGGCAGAGATACACCCACATTTCACCAGCCTATTGCCATCAACCGGGCTCAAATCCAGACTTCGGGCTGCTACTGAGAAATTCGAGATGGTAAATACCCAATAACACTTTATCCTGGGAATCGAACCTAGAACCGCAAGCTCAGCAGTAGCGCTTGCGACCACTAGACCAAGATCCTTTATAATTGACACCAAATGGCTGCTAAAATTGTTCCTATAAAAGTTTCGTGAAAGCTACTTTCGACATCGAAAAAAGCGCTATCGAAGATTGACCAGTTTATTCTCACTTTAAAAATCAATTGATGTGTGCAGCCAGACAAAATGGAGTTTCGAATGCATTTCGCATTGTGTCCCAGGATTGAATTGCAAGATTGTTTTTCCAAGACGACCAGATTTTTCTTTAGAGTTGGAAAATCCATTATCACTCAACTGAGTATGTATATACTGTAGTGGCACTTTGGGAGAAAGTCATATCGAGTAGGTATATGATGAGAGCAATATGGAAATTTATATTAGGGTTCCCTAGCCAAACGACAAATACGGTTCCCTTATAATGTCGACCTGCTGTCTGTTCCTCTGTCTACTTATTTCGGATTTAAAGCCAGAACTCAGAGCCTCAGCAGGTTCCGAGTAAAACGGCTTTCTTCAAAATTTCATCGTAAAAGTGCTAGTGCACTTAAAGATAACAGTTTGAGGAAAAGTGTTTTCTATGTACCGTTAAGTAATGGAGTATTAAAATTAGTAAAAAAATTGTGTGTGTGTATCTATTAATAGATAGCACTTCAAATACATTGAAAAATAAAGTCAGTGCACATGCAGATCATGTTTCTGAGTTATTTGTTTTTAAATCGATATTCGGTATTACGAGTAAATTAATAGAAATCAAATAAAAAGAGCGGCTAAGGTAGACAGTTATATATGTAGCTTCCAAAAGTCGAGGATATGTTCTAAACAGTTTTGCAATCCATTCTTGGTGCTTTAAGATTTATTTTTGTGCTTATTACGTCTGTAAACTTGTTATTAATAAATTCTATTATAACCACCTCAGGTAAGGTACCCGAAATTTAAAACAAGATCAACGTTTTGATTCACGGTTAAGTTGAATATTGAATATGTCATAAAATGTTGTTAGTTATTTATTATAAAAGAATAAATAAATAAATAAAATAATACTGGACAATCCACACAGCATCATTTAGCCCCAAGCTAAGCAGAGATTGTGTTGTGGGTGATGTCGATGATGATGATGACTGATATACTTAATACAATAAAATTACATAGATAGATATTTTTTATTATACATAGAAAATACCCAGAACAGCCGAAACAAATATTTGTAGATCGTACAAACATTTGTCCCAAGGCGGGAATCGAACCCGCAACTTCTTGTATTGCAGGCGGACCTTCGCCCGCTGCGCCACATAGGTCGTCAATTATACCTTCGATGACTAATTGCCGATAATATTGTTTTTTCGCTATTTAAATTAATTAGAGAATATACTGTGGATGCGTGATGACTTGCATTGACATGCATTACGTTCTCTTAATGGGTTTTAGTTCAGCTTTTAAATAATATGCAGACCGTTGAATACATATAAACAATAACACACGCCAGTTACCGCTATAACCGAAAAACATTGAGAGATAAATTGACAGCGCGATGTTATATGACAAGACTAAGTCAAATGACAAGCAGAACCACATGTTCATAGTTAGCGTTTTCTTTTACGAGTTAAAAAACGTATCCAAGAAATGCTTTTAAGCTAATGTACCCACGCTTCATAATTAAAATGTATCAAATTAATCTAATCTGACGTAACATTAAATCACCACTCAACCTTCATACACAAATTGCTTACACGCTAGAACATATAAGTGTGATATAAAAGTATAATATCGTTATCTCACAAGGGATGGTGGAACACACCCTTAATCTTTGTAATTTAGGAGCCACGTGCCGCATTATACGTGTGACGTGAAATTTTAACGATTTGTGAAATCGTTGATGTAAACAAGAGATGATAACGAACATTCTTAAGATAAGCGCGGTGTCTTTGAAGTGGTTCAAAGGAGATTATCGAATCAAGCTTAGCATGATTAGTATGTGGCACAAGACAACGTCTTGTCGCCTTAACACTTGGTCTTAGATGGTGTTAATGTTCAATCAGCATTCTTGGAATATACTTCTCTATACGTGTCTTCTGGTGTTCAATAGTCTTCTGTCATCTTTCTATCCGGCTTTTCCCAGCTATGTTGGGGTCGGCTTAAAGTCTCACCGGATACAACTAAATACCAGTATTTTACTTGGAGTGACTGTCTATCTGACCTCCACAACCCAGTTATTGGGCAACACGATACCCCTTGGTAAGACTTGTTGCCAGATTTCCGGCTTCTGACTACCCGTAACGACTGTAAAAGATCTACAAATTACAGCCGGGCCACATGTTTCGTGACTTCTTAGACTTCTGTACCTTATTTAAACACTGTCTATAGTTCAATTATTACCTAAGACGTAACTAATCAGAAAATAAGCTTAACAAGCACGCAGAAATTCCCAGTAGAATTGAAATAGTAGGTACTGCGTCGCCGATGTGCCAATAACAGAATTAGTTCTCAGCTCTCAGTCGATGTGTAGCGGGAACATCGATTTGCTGGTCTCGGCTCTAGCCAAAAGTACCATTTCAACATAACCATACTATAATGATGACTTGTAGAATTTATATATAAAAAAAACTGTATTTCATGTATATCGTCGTTGGTGGCGTTCTGTAGTTTCTGCCTACCCCTATAGGTAAAAGGCGTGGGTTTATGTATGTAGGTGGTTAATGTATTTCATGCAATGGGTTTGCTTGTTTTAAGTCTCATGTAATAGAGGAAACATGAAAGGGAAATTAGGGTGTATTGTCGCCTACACCTTCGGGGCATAGTCCCGACGTTATTTAAAGTACTTTAAATAACGTCGGGACTTACTAATGGGAACAAGTAATTAAAGTCCGCTATAAATAATCTTAGTTTTTAGGGAAATGCAAATATTAAATTATAGATAAATAAATAGATATTATTTATGCGATTTATTTCGAAATGAATCGCAAAAATGTGAAAAAATACTGAAGAACTTTTTAAATGTCTCTCCAAAATACATCAACTAATGACCCTGACTTAGGAACAAATTTAATACCACATCATGAATACCAAGTGAACAAACACGTTAGGGTTAGTTTCAAAGTAATACCTATTCCTGAGAGTATTACAGAGTCCAGTTAAGCGTAGACCCGATGACCATATCGTGAAGAAGTGCCTTTACCTGGCTTTAAAAAATAGAGGGAGAGACAGTAACGTGCCTTTACCTACCTGGATTAAAATTATCCTTAAGGATATGCAAAAGCCTTACAGATGAAGATGCTTACTAGCTAAGTAAATAACAAAAAAACAAATGTAAACATAATTGCCATTCAACGTGGCAATGCTGCCAGCCTTATGGGCACTTTGACAGCGATGCGGATGAATTTTTCGACGCCCTGTGTTAACAGTCATGGCAGCTAGGAGCGTCACTCATAACTACGTAACTAAGATGGTCATCATCTGCCTAGCCTTTTCCCAATTATGTTGGGGTCGGCTTCCAGTCTAACCGGATGCAGCTGAATACCAGTGTTTTACATGGAGCGACTGCCTATCTGACCTCCACAACCCAGTTACTAGGCAACACGATACTCCTTGGTACGACTGGTTGTCAGACTTTCGGGTTTCTGACTACCCGTAACGACTGTCAAAGATCTACAAATGACAACCGGGACCAACGGCTTAACGTGCTTTCCGTGGCACGGAGGAGTCTCGATATGTTAAGAATGGTCACCCATCCACAGGCTGACCTTGGCAAGCGTAGCTTAACCTTCGATCAACCCGAGTGGCTGTTTTTATTAAGCCACGAGCTCCTCAAACGTAACTAAGATGGTATCAGCAGGAAAAGCAGAAAAAATTGATGTACCTAGAATTAGGAACTATTTTGGCGATCAAACGCATGACAAAAGAGTACCACCGTTTACCTGCTGATATATTATAATAAGTCAGGAAGCAAAAGGCAAATTTGCCAAACTACTCGAGAGGTTCTTTCTCAAAAGTTTGCAAACGATGCTTATGAAAGTGGTTCACAGATGGATGAGGGAGAACGAATGAGTAGTTTTGTAGGTATTCTTTTATTTTATTTTTTTTAATTAAGTGGTCTCATAATTTTGATACCGTTTATTTTGTTCCCACATATAAACCGTAAAAACGGTTTTGTGGGGCATAGTTTTTTTAAGTTATGATTTTTGTATACCTACTTTGTTTTTAATAAATATCTACTATTAATAAATAATAAAGATTAAAATCCCCCGCGTAACAGGAAGAAGCGAGGGCAGAGAAGAAGAAAATAATAAATACGGAGTGTTCTGCAAATTCATAAAAGGCACTTATTAATTGCAAAAAATACAACAATCGCGAAAAGGTAGCGCGAAGTGAACTTTCAATCCCTAGAATGAATATGGGATGGCAGATCATTTCACATTCACTTCATCTGCATTCTCACGCGAAGATTTTTACACAAAAGCACTGCTTTTCTCCCAGCTAAGCTAGGTTATTATAATAACCTAGGTATTAAGGAGCAATCATTCCTATCCTTCACAGTATCCGTCACGTTATATTTTTAAACAACAAAAAACGAAAAAATACTGGCAGTTATAGTAACCCGTACATCAGATATGTTTTGCTTATCTATTTACCAGACATAGTAGAATACGAAGTCTAGAACCGTTCAATTTAAAAAAGTTTACTAGCCAACGATAACTATAGTAAACAAGAGCCGTACCTACGAGTACGTACTTATAAAATAAAAGTACTTATACTGTTTTAACTATTTACTTGGCGAAGAAAGTTTGTACCCGGTCCGAGTAAAAAGTGGAGGTACTAGAGGTCGCCGTCTGTTGGAATAGCTACCCGATACTGCTTGAGGCGCTAAACTAATTTACATTATCCAATGTTTTAGTTGCAAGCAACTTAGAGAGCTTGTTATTGATTCAGTTAGGTATACAAGCTGGTTGTTTTTTGTGTAAACGTGGCTTTTTGGTTTGTTAGTTTTATTTTTGTTGGTTTAAAACGAAATTGAGTGTTTTATTTTAGGTATGGGTACTCTGTATAAATGTCATATAGGCACACACCTATGTACACTGTATACACTTATGTACTTGTAGATAAAAGTATATAAGTGTTGTATATTTCTGTACAACGTTAGAAGAGTTAAGCAGAGATGTACATAAACATTTTATTTGTTTTTATTCTTATTATACTCAAGCATTAATATGAATATACCCTGCAATGGGATACCCCACGCTTCCTAAACTAACAATGTTTATATATATTTAATATGTTTATATCAAACTTTTAAAAGAGAAGTACCAACTTGAAAATAAAAACGAGAGCCGAGGAGTAAACTTCCTCACATTATGAAGGCAAAAACAAATATCACATACTTTTCTCATAATCTTGCTTCCAATCCGAGTTTAATGTTAGCTATAGGCCTTTTCAATTTGAAGGCCGCGCTTTCCGGAGACGAATTTCTTTTATCGTTTGCCCTTGTACGGATATTGTCTCCCGACGGTCAGGCCCCACAATTGTTCATTTTCTTATTATTTACTACTGCTCTCTTCTTAATCCATGTACGATCACATGGCACCTTCTTTATATAATGGCAGTTTATATAATATTATGTTTCAGAATGTAATAAGCGCCCGAATGTTTTTTTGTTATAGGAATAATAACACCACGGCACGGTTGGCGCAGTGGCTGAGAGATCGACTGTTGCGCCGCGTGTCGTGGGTTCGATTCCCGCACGGAACAAATGGCTTTCAGGTAGTTGCTCCAGGTCTGGCTGTATGTGACTTTAATTGTTTATAAACACACACATAACACAGGAGAAATTCCAAGTGTGGGGCAACACATTACACAATTTTTTTAAAGATGTTTAACGGCTACCCAACAGCTCAATGCTAAAGGATAGGGTGGATAGAGAAACGAACATAACCCATTAACCCTGCTGTAGATTACTAGCTCGAATAATGGTCGTTTTCACTGTGAATTGTGTATGTAGCTGTGTGCCTATCGTAGATACAACCACAGAATCATCATCTGCCTAGCCTTTTCTCAACTATGTTGGTGTCGGCTTCCATTCTAATCGGATACAGCTGAATACCAGTATTTTACATGAAGCGACTGCTTATCTGCCCTCCACAACCCAGTTACTGGGCAACACGATACCGCTTGGTAAGACTGGTAGCCAGACTTTCGGGCTTCCCCTAACCCGTGACTACTGTCAAAGATTTACAAATGACAGCCGGGACTAAATGATTAACGTACTTATTTTTACCGAGGCAAGCGTAGCTTAACTTTCGATTGAACCGTTTTTTTTTCCGGCGGGAAAATCATCTTATGACATCCCCCGCTCTTGGGCGGGGCGGGAGATGGTGTCAGACTTTTACTGACTAAAAACCCACTCCTGTTCCTTCGTTGACTTTCGTACCAGGGCCGAGTCTTCCTTTCAGAATCAGATCCTTGGCCCCTGTAGGCTTCGACCCTGCTGGGCTGCTTTTGTTTAGCCACGAGCTCCTAGATATAACCATAAGAAAATCAAATATATCGGCACACTTACATTTCAGCGCGAAATAACTTAACGTACTTTAAAAATGCTATTCTTCAACATAAGAATGGACTTCCACGTAGATAAATTCAAACTTACACACGATCAAAGCAGGACTTTACTATGTCGTGTGAGAGCATTTATTCCCTGAACTTTACGAGGAGGAAAGCCGTTAATTCGGATGCTGTCTTCGCGTTTTTAATAGCCTAGATTTATAATTCGCTCCCCAAACCTCACATCCTTAATACATTGAGTTAATCTACTTACCGACTCTCTTAGATAATAAAAGAAATAGGCTTATTTGTTCCGCTTAAGGAAACTCGACACAAAAACAACTCTTTTCCACTCAGCTTCTTTTTTCATTGTTATCGCGTTAATAAAATTAAAAATAAAGCAACAAGCAAGAATTAAGATTAATGTTAAAATACTTTTCTGTGTAAAAATACAATTTTCTGAAACATTTGTCTCCGTCACGATCAAAAGCAGATAGAGCGAGATTCATCTCTGAGCCCTAAAAAAGGATGTTCTGAGGCAGGCACTTAGGTTGACCTAAAAAAATATAAGTCTATATTTTCAGAATAAATTACGAGGTAGGACCGACTGAGCATAAATCAAGTAAGGTTCATTCAAACGTTTACAACTTGACAAAACAAGTGTAAAAAGTAACGAGGTGCACGCAATTAAGTTTTATGTTAATTTAGTGTTTTAGCGCTCCCCAGCCACATGAATATTTCACAGTAATTAAAAATAAGTTCCAGAAGATATTCATGTTAATCTACTGACTGTACAGGAGTTTCCAAAAGTAAAAAAATGCTGTAGCATCAAGTATTTCCCGTGCTTTAATTACCAGCTTCTAAAAATTAACTGCATAGTACATAATAAGTTTTTTTTTCGGAAGCTGGTGGTTTTGGTTGATTTTTAGTTCATTTTTGGTTCAATTTTTTAGTTGTCGTTTACAAATTCTTGTTTTACATGGCAAGTAGCGTCCGGTATATTAACATCGACGTAAACAGATATATTTTTTCTGTTATTATTAAAGATAACTCAATACCCAGTTCGGAACTTGGCCAAATGTATAATTATGTGTCCATCCCCTTTCCAATTGGAAATAAAAACATCGAAGTGATAAGGGATGATCTCTGAACATACATAAAAAAGATTCCAACTAATTAAGAACCTAGTTGTTTTTAAGCCTGTTTAAAATTGGAGTCAAAACTGTATAAGTATAAAAAGATAGTAAAATCTATAACATTGTTAGTACAATTTGAGTTTTGCTTACATTTTAAGTCCTTAGAACTTCGTCTATGAAAGTACTGGAACCGCAAAATTTGACATTTTAATTAAGAGAAAACGCGTTGACCCAAAAATGTATCGTCTGATAAACGTCAATGAACACGAAGCTTGAATCTGATGACCTATAATATCTTAAGAAACCGATACCGGTATCGTTTACTTAGTCATTACCGAATCTGATTCAACCGCGGTCCCGTTCCGAATGCTAATATAAAAGGATCGCAATGAACAAATTCCATTGGTCTGCCGAATGATCGATTCAAATGAGGAAATCTAAATTCAGTGATTGTTCACGTTCCACTAAAGTGAAGCTTTTTTTAAAACCAATTTACAGAAATAAAATATCATTGCCACCTTTTTTTACGTTTACTCGTGTCTCGACTTCTCCCAAATATGTTGGGAATCAGATTCCTGTCAGTTTAACCGGACGCAGCTAAATACCAGCATTTAAATGAAGCAACTGCTTATCTGACCTTTTTGATCCGGAGACTGGGTAACACGATACCCCTTGCTAAGACTGGGTGTCTCGAGTTTCCGGTTCCTAGCTACACTTAACGACTCTCAAAGATCTACAAATGATGGCTGGGACCAACGGCTTAGTGCGCTTGCCGTAGCAGAGACGGGTCTCGATATGTAATTGATGGTCACCCAGCCACGGGACGACCTAGTCAAGCGTAGCTTAACCTTCGATTGACTAGTGGCGGTTTTCTGTACCTATGTGTAGATGCCATAGGAAAATCGATTTTCTTTTACATACGTATCCGTCTATGATTATACATACTACAAGTATGTATAATCATTAATACATAGAAAGAAAGAAAAACTTTTGCTCGCGGCATCAAAATATAAATTATACTGAAGTTACACTTAGGAGACTTGGAACACAAAACTATTTCAACGGAATACAGCTGTGACATGAAATTGGGTTGCTGAAATATTCAGTCTCATCAGACGCTGAGCCAATAAAGTTGAAAAGTAGCAAAGCATTTATGAATTTTCTAAAAGAAAACAGTACATGTTAAAGTCTCTAGAAAAACATCAACTAGACAAGACCTAATTAAAAGTTGGTACTAAGACATTGTACACAATCTGATTTTCTTTAGAATTAGATGGCCACTCTTAGCCCCTCACTAAAGATTGTAATTAATCTAACTTACGAGCATCTACCCTTGTGATTTAGGTACAAGCAATATATTAGGACCGTTGAGGTTATTCGCCATTTTATCCTCCAAGACAATTCCACCTACGCGACCAAATACGTGAGGGACGGGTTTGACCTTGAGAAAAATGTGGACCTATATCTAAAGCCAGACTGTCTAGTCTACAACCAATGTATCAAACCTGATAAAAAAAGCCCAGCGCACAGGATAATTGTTATTAAAGTTCGAGTTATCGTGCCTCGGAAAGCACGTTAAGCCGTTGGTCCCGGCTGTCATTAGTAGATCTTTGACAGTAGTTACAGGTAGTCAGAAGCCCGTAAGTCTGTCCACCAGTCTTACCAAGGGGTATCGTGTTGCCCTGTTACTGGGCTGTGGAGATCAGATGGCAGTCACACCATGTAAAATACTGGTATTCAGCTGCATCCGGTTAGAATAGAAGCCGACCTTAACATAGTCAGGCAAAGGCTAGGCAGATGAGTAATGTTCAAGTTGTCACGTGACACGAAATACAGTAGACAGAGAATGGTGTACAGGAATGTATAGATAGATGTATAAGGTGGTACTTATATATAAGCACTCCGCTCTAACGAAACTGGATTCGCAGAGTTTAGGTGTTCATTCGCGAAAAAGGTCCGCTGTCTTTACAGCGTCATAAAAATTACACCGCTGAATCGTTTGATTTTGTTGATAAGAATTTTATTGCAAATATATGGCGATTACATTTTATACAGAGATAAAATATTTGCGATTTTATCGAGTGTTTTGTAAAATCTAGTAGCCGACACCTCTTATTTTAGACTTTAAAATGCTACAACGATGATGGTTCTTTGTGATAGCAAGAGAATACTTATTCGCAGACGTGACGTAGTTAAATGAGAACAAGCTTCTGTCGGCCTCAGCTTTAAGAATGTTCGCGACCTAAAAACTCTTTCAGCTATTTTCAAGTATCAGCTCTCGAACTTATGTTCATTAATCAAACAACCGCCTGGCTTTTGAATATGAACTTATCTGATACGAGTTTATTGTGTCACTGACTTTAACTTACGTATTACAAAATAAAAGAAGATCTAGAATTTTACTGTTTTTAAAAGGCCTTTATTTTATACTTGTCGTAATTAAATTAGCTAGTTTATTTAGTTTAAGTAAAATATTGAATAGCTTGTGGATTTTGTGACTAAATAAATAAATATATTGTTATATAAACTTTCTAAGAGGCAAATGACTTTAAATATCATATACATGTTCGTATCTATCTGCCGAGTTAAATATATAACCTATCTTATTTTTAAGCTATAGAAAAAGCTACACCAAGCAAAATACGATTTCTACGCGCTGCTTTGTTGGAAACCAGTATGAAGGATTTCTACGAACATTTTCATCACGAGTTATTAATATTTAAATTAATGAACTTACATACGAGTACATACATACATAAACTCACGTCCTTTTTCCACGGGGCTAGGCAGAACTACGGAACGCCACCTGCTACTATTCTTACATACTCCTTTGTTTCGTTGACGTTAATACATCTGGTCATACAGGCACGCCGATTATTAATTAATTAACAACAAACTTATGTAGTTATTGAACCATCTTATATTGATAAAGAAATAAAGCATTTTGTTACAGAACCAAAATGTCATTAAAAACTCTTAGAGCAAAGTACGCATGACAAAAGAACGAGATAAGGTTTATTCTGTTAACTCCCGACAGAAAACGCCGAGTGATTTTGATAACCAACATCTGGGAAAGGCTAACAAAAACTCATTAACGAAATCTGCCTCTAACAACTTTCAGATAACGGTCGGCAGAATAAAGCCTTTCTGTTCTTCCGAAGGAGACAGTTTTGTGCCTCCGTACAATTATATTAACGCTCTTATTGATTTTATCCCACCGAAATTGTAGACTGATTTATGATAGCTTCTACTTTTCTTTGTCGCAAACTTACTGTAAACTCAACAATGGGATTATAACGACTAAGTACAATAGTACCTACGTGACAAATTACAAACATACAAATGCGAATTTATTGTTTTGCTGTTGTTACATGAATATAAAACAGAGGCTGAATGCGAGTCGTCTGAAAGCTTCGCGCTGAGAATTGGAAACACTTAAGTGGGAGCTAGGAAAGGTTGATTTCATTTTGACGTCGTTAAAAAATTACATTCAGGTTACTTTTTTCCCTTTTTTAAAACAGAGTTGTAATAAAATCATATTTTTTTTCAGGAAAGAAGTGACATCTTCTTAGGAACGTTTAACAATTTTAGAAATGGTTATTAAAAACGTTTATTGAAGCAAAAATAATAGGTATGCGTAAAAGGGTATATAAGCGTTTTGTAGCTTCTAACGTAATACGTAATAATAATAATGACTCAAAGAGGTTGGACTTTAGTACAGTAAAGCCCTCAGATATTTGTTTTTTTCTCTATGTAGGTTAAACGGCACATAACCTGCCGGCCGTGCCGCTCAGCGCTTAACGTCATTGACGTTTTACTACACCGCCGTTCATCACACTGTTTTTGTTTATCAACTCTATATTTTTACGATCATCAAAAAGGTCTGAAAAAGAGTTCGTAATTTAAAAAGGGTGTTTTCGTGTCGCCGCAAGGGTTTACTAGGAATTTATGCCTCGGGGGTTCAAGAACCGAAGTGTGAAAAATGATATGAGAGGCAAAACTTCACGAGTGTGTTATGGATGTGTGAGTAAGTGCAATGAACTTTACAATAGAGTAATAACAGAATTACGCTAGGAATAAACTGGAACGTTTCCCGGAAAAGAAACCAACTGAAATAATGTTGTTGGATAGAAAACTGAAAATCTAGCTCGCTGAAACAATCTAAATAATCACTCGCACACCTGACATCAGCTGATTTACCAACATACTCCGTCCTGGATATATTAATTCCATGCAGAGATGGAAATATTATATACGGACCCTCAGGTTCAAAACACGGTATTTCAATTAAATTGCCTGCACATTTTGTACTGTTCACAAACAGATCACAAACCAAAAAGAAAACGCCCCACGCAGGAGAAAAATTAAACACATCCATAAATTACTGTCCCACTCCGTTACGATTTATTATACGCGCGTATGTGTGATAAAGGGAAAGGGAATGATAAAAATGAGTTGAATATAATCAGTATCCGAAAGTTGGTGAATAAATAACATGTATTGGTGAAACTAGACGATTCATAACGAGAACATAGTGGCAATCTCGGCGGACGTGATGCGCCAGACAAACTTGGAAGACTCCAACATACTACAGAAAATACTGGATCGAAAACAGATGGCTTCGACGAGTTTCTTTAAAGCTCCAGGTTCCTATTACACGATACACTGGACTCGAGGCAAAGGGGATGATAAAAGCATATCCGCGGCGCCGGAAAGCGATTTTGTCGTATCTTGAAAAATTATAAAATATATGTAAAAGGTTTATATAATTTTATATAAATGGTGTATCTACATATTTTGAACGTATTGGAATAAACAAATGCATGCATCGGAAATCTCGTCGTTGGTCTTTTATTGCACTAAAAAAAGATATTCTCCAAGGGATGCAAAAAAACTAAAAAAAACATTTACATTAAAATTGCTTAAGAAACTTTGTTATCGGTCCAGATAGAGGAAGTGCTTTAAAATGTTGTAAGTCGTCTTCTATGGGATCCGTGTTCCATAAATTGTATCAACAAAAACCAAAATAAAAATACAGAAACATTGAAATTGGAAAATAAATTGTAGAAAAACTATTATTAAGAAGAGTATATATATTAGAGTAATTAAAAAAAATGTCATTAGTAACATTTGACTTTACTTAAAAAATACGTATTGTAAAAACTAGCTCTATTACTGCTAGTTCAAGAGTAACTAAGTAATTCCTAAAACGGTTGTTTGACTGTGATGTAGTATATACAGTTCCACTTTTCCAGATACGACAAAATCGCTTTGCAGCGTTAAGTTATTCCAGCTCAGGTACGTACCTGCATCTCCGTCTTTGTACTTTGGTAGTACATTTTGATGGAGACTCTTTCGTTCGTAGCTGTATAACTACAGATAAATGGGTTACGTTTGCACTTTTATACCAGACTGTGGAAAGTATGTTCGCACCTAAAGTAGATAGTGTTGTGCTAGATAATGCACACTACGATTAGGTACAAAAATATCCACCATTAAAAGTTTTATTCCTTTCTACAAATACAATAGTTAAAAGTTCTTAGGCGTTGACAAAGTTCTACACACACGCTTTTTCGTGCCTTTGGCGAGCTTCATATGAAACTCTAGGTACACACAAATGTTGCAAACACAATGTATACTCAAACAAATGTGTGACGAATATTCCCAACGTACTGTTAAGGTTTTACAATAGCTTAGCATTTTTCTCGTTTTCAATAGGTTAGTATAAGACTTCAGACTGAAACCTGAAGCAATTGCTTTGAACACTGCACAAGTTCAATTTCTTGTACAAAAGACGAAACAAAATCCTAAAGTTAAACAGATTTTACTTGCTCTGAGTGCCGCAAATGCTTGTAACAAGAGCAATCTTTTTTATTGTCTCTGAAAAGTTGTCCGTTATGACAACTTTACATTTATAAGTAGGACTTAAGTTCTTACGACTGCAACAAACGAAAATCGTTCCAAAAAATCGGGACAAAATTGTATGATTCATTTATAGCATCCTTACTTTTATCACCCCCATAATATTGTACATCACACGTCCTTTTAAAGTTAATTGAGAAATGTACAAACGTTTTTCAGTGATTGATCACACAAAACCGAATTAAAATGATTCCCACGTTTCTGATTCGATATTTTAATAATCCATTAATATAAAACCAGTACGCCATTCGCATACGTTTCACCATTTCATATTCGGCAATGAGTTCAAAGAAGTTATTCTTAAGGAAAAGGCGAACGTGTTGGTTAAGAGAAGTAATGTTTGTATACTTAGTGAAGTACAGTACTCAGTTATATTATTGCCTCAAGCAGCCTTCGACTGAACGCTCAGGATTATTATGTTGTGTATAATTCAGCTTAACATTTTTAACGATACTTCCGGCGAAGGAGTTCGTGTAATGGCTTGGAACTAATTAGTTGGAATCCAGCCAACTGGCTTATAATAATAAAACTAACATGTAGGGGAGATCAATAAAACACCACGCTGGGCAATATTTGAAACGTTTAGAAGTTAAATTACTAGTTATTTTTCAGTTAGTACACTTGGAAAAATTAAAGAATAAACCCACTAATTAATTCCATAACGGCTTTGAATTTTATTAAAAGCGTCAGAATTCAAGACTTTTTAATTAAACAAAGTTGAAATGATTCATTCATTACAGAGCGGCCATTATTTAAAAATAATAAGTTCCGCATGGGACGAATACATAATTGTTTCATTCCGCTGCTCTTGTCAAAGGCTCGTAAAATAAAGCCTTAGTGGAAAAACGAAAGCCCGAACGGAAAAAAACATATGGAAAATGTTTACACTTAAATTCTGTTGCTGTTCCTATGCAATTAACTCGGTTTTTTCGAGAGATTTCTGTGAACAGTAGTAATCAAATCTTTATTTTCAGGCATGGCCTGGAGGTAGTTGTGTACAATTGAAATTTAAAAAAGACATTACGTAAAATTAAATTTAATTGACTTAACATAAATGAGAAATTAAATAAATTTATAGTTATTATTAACGATAAAATTTACATTACATTGTATACATAAATAATAACGTAACAAAATTAAATTGAATGTACATAACATAAATTATAAATTCCGATCAAACTTAAAAAGGAAAAATGACAAAATAAAATAAATAAATAAATAATCAATATTAATCGGTTAATCGTTACTATTAGAATCTTACATCATCCTCCTGTCCTTATCCCAATTTATTTAGGCTCGGCGCAGCATGTTTTCTTCTTCCATGCATTTATCTCTACTTGCTTATTAGAATCCTACATAAATAACTTAATCCCTATTGCCACTTCCATTGGGCCTTTAAAAGGGACAGTCAAGCCGAGCCCCTATTGCTTTCAGGATGTTACTGTAACATCGCAGCAGACTACAGATCGAAAATTCAGTTCATAAATCACTAAAATTTGGTGTAAAATTGAGTAAACGATAAGAACTTACTGCTTACAAGAACTGAAAGAAGTAGAATAAAAATCTGCAAATAAACCACTTAAAACAATTGTGGTGATTTACTTACATCCTTTGATCACCACGGATTGGTTTCGATCCTGTCTAGTATTTTCCTTTCAGACGTAAGAGCTATTATTCAGGGGCGGCGACGTACACACACAAGCGCCAATGCAAAGTTATCCCATAAGCAGGAATAAATCAAACTTTACTGACAGTTCGTGGTTTCAGCTTTTTTTTCACGTTACGGTCCAATAAATTCGGAATCCCGTGGTTTACTTGTATCTTAAAAGTAATGCTACTTCTGTGGTAAGAATTTTCCTTCACAAGTATATTTTTTTAGAATACTACAATAATCGTATCCCAGTTCATTCGTTTTACGTTGCCGTATCCAAGTCACAAGAATGAGGACCACGTTGTGAGGATAGTTTTGAGAATTAATGTAGAGGGTTACAAGAGTAGAGGGAGACCAAAGAAAAGATGGATGGATTGCGTGAAAGATGATATGACTAGAAAAGAGGTGACTATTGCGATGACGGCAAGTAGAGATGTATGGAAGAAGAAAAGTCTGTCCGTTCTTCCATCTATATATTTTACACAAAACTTGAAGACTATTGGCATTATAATAATGAAATTTGAAGATATTCACCTTGTGAATGGTGTAGGTAATGTGTAATCCTAATCCTATGTTGTGTAATCCTAATTTCAATTAGGAAGAAAAATATTCCAACAAGTAATATTTAATTTACACGTGCACGTACTCGTGTGAGATACCGTTAGATCCTACATGTAGTTAAAAATATTAAGTTAATAATGACCTTCTCAAAAAAAGTTTGCTGTCGCTTTATTTTTTTGCATCCATGCCGACTACGGAACCCTTCACTGTATGTGGTCCATACGCACATGATCGGTGTTTTCAATATTTACCTTGATGTAATATTCATGTATCTTGGTAAATAGTAGACCCTACCTAAATGTTAAAATTAATGAATACGCCAATTTTCATTCAGTAGTTTTAAACTTTGCGAGTTTTAGTTTGGACTTTCTCACTCCACGAACTTAAGCAAATCTAGTTTTTTTTTACTTGAGCAAGAACGCTATGTACTTCGATAACCCATTAGTTAAGTTGAGTTACAATCCTTAATAATCACTCTTAATAATAGTCACTGAACTCCTCCTAAACGGCTGGACCGATTTGCATACTTTTTTTTGTATGTGTTTGGGTGGCGCCTTGGATGGTTTAGATTCAACAATTGGACCCGTTAGCTGGCGCTGTACGCGCAGGACGACGTCTGTTCGGTCCGCTAGTATAATTATAAATACGAATGTGAATTTGTCTGTTTGTCTCTTACGCTTTTATGCCGTAACAACTCAATTTTACATGAACGTTGTCAGGGGTAAGGAAAATGACATGAGGTACCACTCATTCAGATACTGTTCCCGAGGGATAGGGAAACAAATCTAAATTAACGCGAGCTAAGCCGCGGGCAAAAGCTAGATCAACAATCAGTGATTTCCCTTTTGTATTCATCAGTTTTGTATTAAAATGAGAACAATGTTGAAAATTCCTTGTGTACAATGTGAAACTGGAATGTTCCATGATTGAAAGGTAGAAAATATGTATCCGCCATATATATTTTGATGATTTAACCGCACTGTCCAGACGCCAGCACATCAACCTACCCCAAAGAGTCAAATTTTGTCAATTGAAAATGCACCTTATCGTTTCGTAATAAAGATGAAAACCTATCAAAGAAATTTGACAGTATAGAGTAGCTTTATGTGCGTAACTGTAAAGTAAGTAGGTATATATAGGACTTACAGATAAAATGCGACAGTTATTTATATACAAGTACGTTTTGAAAACTCTCTGCGCTAATGGATTTTCAGGAGCGCTGTACGAAGTGAGATGGCTCTGTTTAAAGTCGCTTTCGCTGTAAACAAGCTGTAGTTTTAGGCTTCTTTAGTAGATTGTGACTCTTTGAGTTGTATTAAATAACAAGTATAACGCTTTTACTTTATTATTTGTGCTTTGAATGGTGATTGGTCCATCTTATTATTCATCTCATCGTATCATCTTATTTTAGAGTTGGATAAGGAATTAACCTAAATTTGTATATTGGAATATTGATAAATAAATAGAAACTTATAGTACTCTTGACTTTACACCATTTAAGACATAAAATTTTAAAATACCTATGCATATACACATACGTCAATGTGTTACAATACGCGGCTATTGCTATTAGCAATCTTTAAGAGACAACCATTGAACCGTTTTTGAAGGAAAGTAAATGTACGATCTAGTTTGAACGTTCTACGCAGTAATCAATTTTTCTAAATGTATTATATTAATGGTAAACGTACATGTCTCATAGATTGTAAACACTTTTTGTAATTTTATTTCGTCTGAAGATTGTTACGTCTCCAAGTAACAATTTATTAACAATGACTCAATTTTCCTTCACAATATCCTGCTAACAAGTAGCATTCACCTGTGAACTTCAGAAGCCACTAAATAGATAGACTCATAAGGTCGACTTAATACAACGAAGTAGTGCAAGAGCACTCGCTACAGTGACAGTTGAAATCAACTTACGTATGACGTTCAAGAGCTGTCAGTGTCAAAATTGACACTCTACTCTTTAACGTGGTTCAGCTGTGCTGTTCGAGTTCAATTTCATTGATGAAATTCGCCCATACTCTCCGTGTTTTTCCGGACAAGCCCGCCACACTATTACCAAACCACTGTAACTCCTTATAACCAAAATCGACAGTGGCACCCACCAGAAAAGCGTGGACACAATGATGCCCGATGAATGCCGGAGAAACTATTCAACTGTTTTGGATCCCGCAGCGAAATTAATCAGTAAAGAACAACAGAGGGGTTAGGAAAAATAATATAACATAATTTCTATGCCCGTGTCTGTGTGAATGCTTTCGGTTGTTGTATGGACCTTCTGTACCTATTTGTTTTGTGGCGGAGCGTTCCTCCAAGCGTGGCCGTCCCAAATTGTCCCGTTACCTTACCGTCTATAGGGACGTCCAACAGACTTCCGGCTGACAAGATAAATGAATTTTAAAAATACAGCTGTTGCTTTGTATTCATAACCGTTAGATGAGGTACAAATGGTACAATTTGGAGGTTCTTTGCATACCTACATCCTACATACAAGTCGTTATACGGTCCATGTATTCATATTAACATATTATGTGGTTTGTATTGTTTCACCTGCTCCCTTTATGTCCATTTCAGGACGGAATGTAATTTCGTCATGATTTTCAAATTGAAACTGAATCGGTAGGTATTTCATATTTATTTGCATTTCATGGTATTAGAATGGTGAAATAAATTGGTTGTTCCAATTACGAACACACACTGGAAAAATATATATGAACATCATCATTGCGGCAGCACTGACCTACTGAAATGTATGATTCATCGGGTCGGAACATACATGTGAATAGGTATATAGTAAATAGATTTTTTACATTAGATTGTAAACAAAAAGAAGTCCGAAACTCTTACAACCCGTCTTACAAAGGAATATCGGGTTACCCAGTAACTGCGTAATGGAGGTCAGATATTCAGTCGCTCTACGTATTGGTGGTATGGTATTCAGGTGCATAAGGTGAACCCATCATAGTAAGAAAAAATATAGACAGATGAAGATGATGATGAAATTAACATATTAAGTTAGTCTTCAAGCTGGAATGAAATCTGATTCATAAGCCACCTCCTCTCAGTGGCGAAGATACCATTACACGTCAGTACCTATACATACTACTATATAGGTACTATCGGTACCTATTGACGTGTAATGGTGTCCTGTGAGTCTGATGGATCGGCAGTTAAAAACCATGTCATGTGTATATAGCATATGTATATGACGTACCCGAACCGGGTATGCCTACAAACATTTACGCTTCCTGTTGTTGTATCAAGATCATACGGTTGGTTGTATGGTAGGATAGGGCGTTAGGATACTTAGGGTTGTGTGCGTAACTAGACTATCTGTTAGCAGTAACTTGCTTGCTTACTGTGTAGCCCACACAGTAAGCATGACTTTCTATTTTGTTTTTTAGCTGTAAGTCTTCCATGTTTTATTAAATAAATAAATAAATTAAGAGGAGATGTAGGATTCCACTGTTTCGACAGTCTAACTAAACAGTTCGTCTTTGGAGCAGTGGCGGTATCTACGCGTTCAAGAACATAAAAAAATAATCTTAACGTGCCTATAGGTACGAAATTTTAATTAGTATTAACAATTGTGTTCATTATTTTGAGACCATCTTCACTGTAAACTACTTTAAGCACTTATTACCTTTGTTTTATCCAACAAGGTCTCTAACAACTAGGCAACATTGAACAAATTTCGCAATAACCGTAAATTAGTCTAAGCCCCATTGTACGATCTGTTTAACGAAATTCGGTACTGTACTTGTACCTGAAAGTAACTTGATTTAAGAACTGTATGGTAGGAACTACCCGAGGCATAAAGTCGAGGAAACTGCCTTTTAAAGAACAAACGCACTTTTTGTATAAGTATAATACGGCAAGTATATATTTATATTTTATAATGTGCGGTGAATCGTTCAGGCACTTTGTAGCGTCTAGCCGTCTCGACGTGGATGAACACAACCGACATCAATTTTATAAAATCTTTGAACTATAGATAATATTAATATTTCTACTAATTCAACTAACACAATTATATTTTTTTGGTAAAAAGAGTCTCTCACAGCGCATTTTGTAGCAGATTAAGTAGGGCTTTTTATTTTTACGTTCTATTATGAATTTTGTCTGGCAGTTTTTGTACTTTATGTAGCCTACCCAAATGTTCTTTCTTTGTTATTGATCGTCGAGATGTTCTTTGCTCGAGTTGAGCTCTACGATTGGTGACAAATGCTGGCACTGACTGGACAGGTCCCCGATATCTGTGTGCTTCTTTCTTCAAAAGGCCATCTCATACATTAATCTGCATGGTCCTCACATGACATGGCCAAGATAATGTCTGGAATTAAAAAGACAGATGAACTCGGAGTTTGACCTTATCTAATTCTAATTTCTTAATTCCAGTTTGTGTTTTTTTAAAACCTATTGAAGTACACAAATAAATATCATTTATTTCGTTTCAGTCTGACAGCTGGAATAAATCTCAAAGGAATGATTTTAAGTCATTATTTTATGTATTGCATCTTTTCTATCTTTTAGTATATGTTAGTAAATAATACACTGCTGGTATTTCTGTCATGTCGCCATGAGCTATTGTCCCATAACTCGTGTAGATTGTAGCTAATCAGCAACGTTGCCAGCGGGGCAGACTGCTAATCAAGTTAGCCACTGTTTTGTCCATCCAATCTGATGTTATGAGGGAAATATTTCCAACGTATGAAGCAACCGTAAAAATATAAGTTTTCAAATATAGTTGAACACCATTGTGTGTCGCACCGCAGCTGTAAATAAGGACCTATTATAACGGCAAACGAAAGGCGCACTTGGCGAGCTTAGGGCTTCATATTACATTTCTTTGAACTTTCATTTCTCGGACAAATATAACCGTTCCTGTATACGCAATCCAATTACACTGCGCGACTATACAAAAAGGGTGCACTTCCCACATAAATACCAATTTATTCCGTGGCTTCGACCTCATCACAACAGCATTTTGTGGGTTTATGATATCAAGTGATTCGAACCGAGGTGTTAAATATGGCTCCCGTATTAGCGTTTATTTATGAACCTTTTATTTAGCTACTTTTGCTTTAACTGGATTTAAGTTGAATCAAGGTGCTTTTCTTTCAATGTTATTAGTGAGCTTGTCTGTACCATCTTCGGAGATTATCAAAAAGGTCTGCCATTTAATTATGGTCCTCCACGAATAACTCTATTTTATTACATATTAAGTAGTATTGTAAACTATTACTGTTTAAGATAGCTAACTAATGTTAAAGGGTAGGATGGGGCTGACATATCATTGATAAAAATCCCTAAACAAATTAAGATAAAAAAAATAAAAAATGAGAAAATATTTTAAGTTCAATTGCACGCACGTCCACGTCGCAGAAATAAATACCCACTAAGAAACACCTTTGAAATAATTGACATAGCCTGTGGTTATTGTCTGAAGGGTTAGGCAGAGTTGCACCCACATTTCGCTAGTTGAGTTGAAATGATTATTTACAAAAGGTGACATCATTTTGCAAATAATAATCATTCCATCGTCATTTACTTTTATACATACTATATTGACCGAAACAGTTGATTTTTTTTCAGACTCGCATTAATATTTATAAAGTATTGACAATGATTCAATGGCTCAACAACCACGTGTGAAAAGGCAGATATTAAAATAATATGTTTACATTTGTTAACTGTAGCAGAACAACATTCCATTTCCACGGCACGGTTGGCGCAGTGGCTGAGCGATCGACTTCTGCGCTGCGTGTCGTGGGTTCGATTCCCACACGGAACAAATATTTGTATGGCCTACAGGTAGTTGTTCCGGGTCTGGGTGTTTGTGTATGTGACATTAAATGTTTGTAAACGCACCCACGACACAGGAATAAATCCTAGTGAGGGGCAAAAAAAAAAAAAATATTCGGCCACAGTTCGGACAGCCATCAGAAATCATGTAAACAATATGAGCACGTGTAAAAAATCTATCTCATAGGGATTTTCCAAATGGAAATAAAATGAAACAGAAACCAAGTAGAACCTGCATTTGTTGTCTGTATTTCACGCACAGGATTATTGCAGGTCTAAGTTCTTCATACCAGTACAATAATTCATCTTATTGTAAAGACGATACATGAAGTAAATTGGAGCTAAATATAACAAAACATCAATACTCAATAGGTATGGTAGGAATCAATTATGGACCCTGTTGGGCACAGCACAGTTATCAAATGGTTATAGAAAAAGCTTCAAATATGCAGCATCAAAGATCTGGAGCAATTAACTACCCCCTTTCCGAACAATCAAAGATGTAAATAATTTTAAAGAAAGAAGTTTAATATTACTTCTTCGACTTTCAAAATAATATAATCATATTCTATTATAATTTTCAAGAACCTGGTCTTGTTACAGTAATAAAGGAAAAAAGGAAATGAATATCCACTATAAAAACAGTTCTCACACATGTTCACACTGTTGTTTCTTAGTAAAACTGCATTTAATACAACTAAATAAACTTGTGCGAATAAGCTTGTAACAAAAGAAAATGGAAAGAACCGAAGGAAAACTAAACAAATCTATTTCGCACAATGTCGTCACTGTCTCCCGTGACGTGTAAGAACAGAAAATAAAGAGGGCATTAAACTTGGCAAGTTGTAAACCTACAAACACCATCACGTTGCCAGAATGAAGAGCAGTACAAACTAAGTCTTCCACTAATATTAGTTATGTGTTTTTCCCAGACCAGGGACCTGCCATTACATTTTACGACCAATGCCTACGCTCCTCTCAAAAACTTTGCGGAATTACATTTTTACTTTTCATAAAGATCGTTTGAGAGTTGTTAGTGTAGTGTACGAGATAGTTGAATGGTTCAAGATCTATGTCGCCACTTCGTTCTTGTGAATTTGGCCTGTTAAGCGTGTGTACGCTTGACATAAAAGTTATGCAGGCATGAAATAGATACCGTTATCTTATACATATGTGGGCTAACGGAGACAATATTCATCATTGTTAACATATCCAGACGTAACGTGTCTAGTATTGCTCAGCAATATGGATTATACGTCACATTTATGTAGGTTG
Organism: Phlogophora meticulosa; assembly: GCA_905147745.2. NCBI lineage: Eukaryota > Metazoa > Arthropoda > Insecta > Lepidoptera > Noctuidae > Phlogophora > Phlogophora meticulosa. The sequence continues at coordinate 10,783,333 of LR990520.1, read as the reverse complement.
TTGCTTGCGTATTTATTTAATTTGTTGAATGTATGTCCGACATTTGGAGGGTTACGCCACAGCCTTGACGAAGCGGCGCCAACCACTCGTTTACTAGGACCCGATGCCTCAAAGATAATAGGAAAGCTCCTCCGGACATGAGGCACGGCCGACATCGCTTGTACAAAGTCTTGTCAAAAGAATTTATCCACTGGCAATAAAGGGTGACCGACCCTGTTTTCTTTTTCATTTCACCAAATAGTTCCGGGACTATTTGTTTTGGGTGACACTTACATTCGCTACTGAACACAATGGGCGGTCGCAACTAGGATACACTTTTCATCGTCTTTTGTTTCTCTATTCATTCTTCTGAGTAATGCTGTGATCTACATTGTGATGAATTGCCGCCTGTTAAACTGAGTCTTTAAAACTACGTATAAGGATTTTTGGCCAAGTTATTACGCCGATTTACTCTCACAATTCCGAAACCACAATACTTTGAGCCCGTTAAACAATATTTCGCTTCAACCTTGCATGAAATACCCAAAAACCGCATAAATAAAATCCACTAGCCAAGTCATTTAATGAAAAATAATTAAACTTTACTACGGCAGTGAATGACACTAACAAATAGATGGCAACACTAGCAAAGCATTGTTACGTCACTACAGTCGATAGTTTATTTTTCGTGCCACCTACTTTTCTGTGAGTATCTAGTTAATTGGTCTGGAACTAACTTTAACTACAGACAACCCGCATTGTTCTAAATTCTGAGATTTATTTAGTTCAATTGGACCACAGAGTTGGACGTAACTATATAAAAGCCTCATTGTATTGTTACTCCTCGTGAATACTAAGCAATAGTCCTAAATATTTGTATTATTACAATCCTCCCACCACCCACGGTTTTTCTTCCATGTATAGATAGTGCAATCGCCTCTATATGGCTTTTTGAAGCTAAGCAGTGAAGTAAAAACGTCTAGTCACGTTCTTGCTCGCTAGATTCACGATTCTATGATACGATATACAAACACCCACTTCAGATGCTTTGATCTGCTTTAGCATTATTTGCAAGTACTTATTTTATGGCAAAGAACATTCGTTTTATTTCTTTTATGAGGCAGTCAATGTCTTCGCTTTAGGAATACATGGTTGTTATATATTGACTAGGCACAGTGATTTTCTGTCAGTAATAGGGCTTCCCTGACCTCCCCATTCGTTTCACCTGCTGAACATCTCCCCTCTAGTCACAGACTATGGACTCAGGTTAGTTGAAGCAGGGAAACCTGCTCAGGTGGAAGATAGTTGACGACTCCAGCCTGGTATGCAAGTATGGCTGACCCACAATTAGATTTCCCATACACCTGATTACGTGACCACAACTAACATGCATTCTGCAGGATTTGATGGACGCTACAAATGGTGCCAAACTCGTAGCTAATTTCCGGGCCGATTCTATATAGATTATCAGGAACACGATAAGACGAAGACAGTGATTTTGTCATGTTTCCACGTAATAGTAGCTACAGAGATATATAAAAATCTCGGAGTATCCACAAACAATTTGTTAAAATATTTAACACTGTATTCTTTAGTCAAAGTTTCCGCCTTTTTAACAATTTTATTTAACAAAACAAACCGACGAAATAAAAAGATAAAAGTATTCCTAAGAAATGCTTTGATATTTATATACAACGTAAAAGTTTGCACACTTTTAGGGTCCTGTCAATAAGGAAAGTAGAAATGTTTTTCATGAGACAAGGTTTATGTTTGTCTATCTGTAACATATAAATCTCCGAGGATTTGATTAATAAAACTCGATTCTTACGAGACATGAAATGCCTAGGTAAAAGAAATAGTAGAAAAAATATTCGTTCATTTTAGTCTTAGTTTTCCAATAACCGGAATATATCTTCAAGTATATTCAGGCGTGGGTATGTCACCGTGTTACACCACATCAATGGAGTAAATACATAGTTTAAGGTACCTAAACATAGTTTAAGGTAACATTGGTAGGAACCACGAACATAGCCACAAACTGAACAACGTCATCAGAATTATCAATATTGCGCACAGTTCCTAGTATTTATCCAAGCTCCGAATTAATTCAAACCTGCTCTCTCAAGAGTCTAACCGAGGCTAGGGCAAGCTTAGACTGCTGAACAGCATTAGAATTTCCTTTAATTCGCGCAACAAGCAACAGAAATATCCTCCAAATTAGAAATGGTAAATACCGTTCATTCAAAACAAATGACCATCTGTAAGCACTTGTGTGCCTACAACAGATTTAATACAAAATTTTCGTTGAATGGCAATGCTGATTCTTTGGCCAGAAAAAAGGCCAGGCCTCTGGTCACGTGAAGAGTCGACCAAACGTTTCGCGATTTCGCGAAAAACTAAATGGGCACACGGCCTTTTTTTGGCCAAAGAATCAGCATTGCCATTCAACGAGGCAATGCTGCCAGCCTTCTGAGCACTTTTCCCGTTGACAGTGATGCGGATGAATTCTTCGATGCCCTGTGATTATTTATTTTATTTTATTTCTTCATATATTAATACCTAATTGTAAAATTACCGTTTCGTATTTTTTTTTAATGACATCTATAATTATTCACGCCCCTCGTTGTACTTGACAGCTCCTTTCAAAGGCTGAATATTTATTTTGCTGTTTTAGAAGCTCTTACATGTTTCCAGTTGAACAAAAACATTTTTGAAAATATTTTTTCTCGTGACGTCATTAAACGGACAAGTAGGCAGGCACAGTCAAGCTTGAGTGCTTGAAAACATTTACAAAACTGACCGCTGTTCGCACAAAACTACGATATTACTCGGTGGCCATTTTTGCGGTTTTTTCATTGTACGCCTCATTGATGCTTTGTGGCCACGATGATTTATAACTCCGAAAGTACTTTAACCTACTTGGTCAAATATTTTTGGGTACTCACATGTATTTTCTTTGTACCTACTTCTCAGATTGCTCATTTGTTGCCATTGTTCTCTCTTATTCGTTATATTTTTTCGTTCTGTTATTAGGTCTGTCTAGATTTTCGCAAATAATCTCGACTAAGACACACAGCACATTCTTATTGTTCAAAATAAACATTTTCTATTCAAGCTCGTTCGTGAACGGCGTCTAATCTGTGAATAAATTACATCTCCACGCCCTCTGCCAAGTTTCCCGAGTAAGTCAGTACAAATTATCTTCAAGCACAAATTACATACAAAACTCAATGAGTAATTTAACAAATGAACGTTTAGCTGCATCAATTTTAAGTAACCTTATTCGGTAGAGATTTATACTTGTATCGTCAATAAATATAAACCTTTGGCACCAAAACCCTTGTTTAACGGTATGAAAATATTTTTACCGCGAAACAAATACATATCGGGTTGTTACAATAAACTGTACCGTTCTCTAGGGTTATGTTATTTTTCGGTACAACGCTTATCAAATGTAAAATATGCTAAGTAACAAAGGAACAATTTTTTGGGTAACGGGAGGGAAGGAGTTCACGCATTTCCTCCGTCCTGAAGGAAATGATCTGCAGTTTGTTGAGAGGGGTAGTACACACTGTGACTGTAGATTGCACAGGTACACGTATACGAGTATTTTAATTAAATTAAGCTGTACAACAAAAGTAAGTACACAGTCCTCTTACTCAGTTAACTTTGTTGGATCTGGAAATATATTGTTTACTGCAAGTAATGTTTACTTATAATCTTTATAATTAAAATGATAAAGAATTTAGCTCAAATTCACAACGTTGAGCGGTTCCTATTCTATCCGATAACATTAATAGACCATGGAAAATGTTCTATATTTACTAAGTTAGATATTTTCCTCTTACTTGAACTTGAAATAAATGCATTTGTCTCCAGTCATTTGGCCTTCGCTCAGCCGTCAAATAAATAGTGTCACGTTCTCAAAGCAATCTCGATTTTATCATGGTTGTGAACCCGTCAGTTTATAGTCCCACGGGAAGCATCATAGGCTCTGCACGCCACTCGAAATGTCCTAAATATTTCTCTCTATTCCTTTGGTAAGCACGTTGTGTGGCCAACTTTACAATAAAATATAAAAAAATATGTAAGGTTTTGTATAATTTATTTATAATATATAATGGGCACGCATATTCACTACCTGAGAAACTTAGAATATAGTTGCTTATTCCCCTTGTTATAAATAAGGATATGTCAATCCCTACTATCTATTTCTTTTATAGCACACAAAATAGGTTATGGATAAATAAAATAATGATGAAAAAAAATGCTTGAATAATCATTGACAACGTAAGTAAAAGCATCAATCGAACTTATTGCTTAATAAAACATCTTACATGGACGTAAAAGCTACAAACTGTCTACCTCAGCCAATTGATGGTTCCCATATTCAAATTAATACGAGATGAGCCATCAAAAGTCTGGAGGATATTCAGCAGAAACGTAGCGTATCAAAATAAATCACTATTGTGGGAGGAGGGATCTCTATTTCACATATATATAAAGACTCCCATTCGCTGCCTCGAGGGACACTACCACTAACGCCAACGAACCTTCAAGCTACATGATTTTATGCGCACCACTTTCACCTTATGGAAATTCTCTCCTTCGAACGACCTACTCTCATATTTAATATAAAACGGAATATCTTCAGCGTGATTGATGATCAAACTTTGAGCACAATATAGTGTTGTTGTACGTCGTATGTAAAGCTTTAAACGATAGAACGACCAACGGTTTTTAAAACTAAAATGCAAATCGGACGCGGCGCGTTCTTTTAAAACAAGCAAAAAGGTGATTTTATTGGTACGTGTGCGTGAGTACAACATCCATGTACCTTGTATTTTTTGTATGTAGCAGGAGAGCTAAATTTAGTTCCGCGATCTAGCGAAGTTTAACAAATTTAATTTTTAAAACGTTCGTAATCCCTGGCGGGCATGACATAGAATGACTTCGTTTAAACTTGTACAGAAAGGGGACGAGTGAAATATGTGGGTCAAAAATTGTAACTTCCCGACTGAGAGCGACAACGCACTCATTTTCAACCTTTTCACGATATTCCTTTTTGATCGCTTAGATACAATACGAGTGACCCTTCGCCTCGTATGTCTTCATTGTACCTATTTTATTGTAACCCAGACTTTAATTTATGGTCCAGAAATTACGGTGGGCAATTTAAGGACATGTTGGTTTAGTACGGACATTTATATCAAGAGTTCCTCTCTTAGTAAGTAAGTAAAGGAAGAAAGAGAGAGATTTGTCATAAAAGTTCAAAAATTATCATAGCTTTATGATTGATCTAATTATCGGTTAAAACAAAAGAACTTTTCCAAAACGAATAAAAAAGTCATGGATATATCGGTTAGATAGATAAACAAGGTTTCCGATGTTCACGTCTGTTGGCTTCGTAAATATTTTGACGAATAGGTATTTCCTTTGGGGCACTCCTCAAAGTTTACCCGTCGTCAGTCAAGCGAGTTGACATGGTTACGCAGAATAACACTTCGCTTTTTCTATGGAACTTTCTAGCATTACGTATTAAAATTGAAAAGTTCATAAATATATAATACGGGGGTAGAATTTGTCCATTCAGTTTAACTTCCAAGAAAAAAACTTAGTAACTTATTCTTAACGCGAAAACTCGAAAGTATTAAGTGGGGAAGTAATAGCGTTTTTCATGTATATAGGTATCGACCGAGAAGAGATAGGGCTCCGAGTAAAATTACATGGTCCATAAATTTTTTAGCGACATCATTACAGTAAATGGGGCCGACTCAATAATATTGGGAATCGTAGGGTCCTAAAATTGCGCCCTTTACTATCTGATGACGTAAATAGTCCCCATCCCATTACTGAGGGCGTTGACGTACCTATATTACTTAAAGATCGAAACTGTCACAACCAGATGCCAACCTCGTGTATCATTAATGTAAGCCATAACGATACTAACTTAGATTATTGAACAATCAAGCAAACTTACGAATACAGAATATGAATTTGCATGTCTACGTTAAGTGGAGTAATTATAGTAAGCCCAGTGGAAATAGTTCTGCACCTACGTGTTGCCAACATGATTTATGCATGAGCTTAACATACTCTCTCTGCAATCTCAAAAAACATTATGTAGATACAACCCGAGCGGCATTCCCAACGAACTATCATCTGCCTAGCCTTTACCTAACTATGTTGCTGTCGGCTTCCAGTCAAACCAGATGCAGCTGAATACCAGTATTTTACATGGAGCAACTTCCTAACTGACTTCCAAAACCCAGTTACTGGGCGATAAGATACCCCTTGGTAAGATTGGTTGTCAGACTTTCGCGCTGCAGACTACCCGTTACTACTGTCAAAGATCTACAAAGGACAGCCGGAACCAACGGCTTAACGTGGTTTCAGAGGCACGGAGGAGTCTCGATATGTTACGAATGGTCACCCATCTTCAGACTGACCTCGAGAAGCGTAGCTTAACCTTCGATTGACCCGTGCGGCTGTTTTTATTTAGCCACAAGCTCCCCCACCAATGAACTAATGGAGCCATATAATTTGCCGAAGAGTCTGACCAATGTTTTTGCGTCTTGAGCTAAAATCGATTGTGTCCCCGTCGCAAACCCGCTTCAATCGAAAACAAAGCATGTAATTAATATCATTGTCATTGCTAATGATTGTTCCAGAGAATACCGCCAAATTAACACCACTATAGCAAACAAATCTGAGCCAAGTGCGTCCCATTGAATCATGATTTATGTCAAGTATGGCGCCTGTGCCGGTAATGGAATTTTATTTTATGCCACACATAAATCCACATACCTAATAAAACACCCTTAATTAATTGACAAATAAAATATAATATCATCAGCTCATATTAATGATCGTAGCAGTATCGAATCTCTGCAACCTACGCAGAATTATAATATTAATTATATTTCGCACGACACGTGCCGCTTTTACCAGTAGGTACTCATGCTAAATGCTAGCGTGTCCGTACGTCACTCGAGGAGTGGTAGATTAAAGCTTTAAATGTGATTAGGTTGCATGGAATATTTTGTTGTACAGAGCAAGGTGTGAAACACGCGCCACTTAATTCGATTTATAGCACAGTGGTAGAATGCGTAATATAATACTCAAGCACAGTTCCACAAGCTTTTTAATTTCCTCAATCTTTTCTTTTGAGCGGACGTCCTTTTTTTTAAATATGTAACATGTGGAATTATTAAAATCCTTTATTTATTTATTTTATTTTTTATTTTTTATTTTTTATTTTTATTTCTTTGGGACAACAAACAATTGCGTAATAATGCTTAATACTACTACATAGATTATTATAGAACATTTATAATACGAGTATCAATCTCTTTTACATTTAGACCAATGAATAGTTAAAATATAGTTGGCACCAAAACGGTACAAACGAATCCCTTTTTGATCGGTGAACGGACTCCGATAAATGGAATCCTTTGGGTTCTAACTGCCGGATGTTATCGAATGATAAAAATATTGGAGGACCCATATGTATCATCACGAACTTTTACCTTCCGGGATATATAGGATTCGGATATTGACACATCCATTTGTACCCACTACGGCATAGCGAAACGTGCCTTATCAATGTATAGAGGGCTCAAACGAACATAATATTAATACGCAAATTGATAGTTAGTAGCCTAAGCTTAGAAAGCGGTTGTTTTTTAAAGAAAAGACAGTTATCAATGGATAATAGTAAGTTTCAAAACTCACGCCGCCAATCAGACGGATAAAAAACACGATGTAGAACGTTTATGAGGATCCTGCCTGCTTCTTCGCATGACTCATTTAGAAGTTACTATGTCTATAAATACCAACTTTATTCTTAATGAATTCTTGTTCTCGTACCTGTCTAAGATTCGAAGAATTAGTATTCGGAACACATGCCGCAACTTTATAGGGTCTTAACAACAAGAACGCGTCAGGTGTAAAGATTAAATTTATTCTTCATTGCCTAGCATTATTAAAACTATATCAGAGCTATTAGAAACTACTTTACTCAAAATTAAAATTAAAGAATGAAAGAAAAGAAAATGTTTTTGTTGCCGTAGATAATATATACATGTAAAAACCAGACTGAGTACTAGGAATTTCTAATGTATCAATATTTTGGTTAAATTATGTTAGTGAAGACAAAACGAGAGAGATTCTTCAGTACATACCATGTACATACATAAACTCACGCCTTTTCCCCATTTCTGCCTAGCCCCTAGGCAGAAACAACAGAACGCCACCCGCTACGATCCTTACATACTCCTTTCGCATCGCTCACGCACGCCAGTTGCGTATCTGATCTTTTTGAAGAACATCACCAATAAGGTCAGTGTTATGGTGGTGGTCATTGGAATACCTCTTAACTTTTTTTTTAATACACCTAAATATCTGATTGTGCCTAAGACAGCCAAATGCAGATGAAGACGAAGAGAGACAAAAAATCTTCATTAGGTGAGCTCTATTGTATATACCGCACATATAGACTGTGATACTAACAACGTAGCGTAGTCGACATATTGGAATTAATTCCATGTTTGTTTTCTCACCGCTCTGTACGCTACGGGCAAACATTTTTCTCGCAGGTACAAGTAAACATTCGCTGATTGTGGCTATTGGACAAATAAAACGGTTTAGTGAAGGCCACGGGAAAGTAACGGTTTTTGTTGCGAGTGAAGATGAATGTTTGTACAGATGATAGCAAGCCTGCGGCGGCCGTCAGAAGAAAATAATATTTTTTTAATAAACAGTACCTTTAATATCTAAAGTTACCTTTGTATTAAAACAAATCTGCTGTTCCTTAGTAAAGTTTAATACCTATGCGATCAAAGAGGACTGGACAGCTGTTTTTTATTTCATATTTGATTGTTGGTCCTGTAGTGAAATTGGTTCGTATTCATTTTATTCCTAAAATATTTCGTGTGTACAAGATACACCCTATAATATTAGCCAAGCTACGTTTCTGTCTTTAATTACAATGTTCCACACTTTTATTTTGCAAAACATACCTGAACAAGAGAAAAATAAACATTTTCACGGGCAGTAAATACGTTAACATCTTCTGTAATTTTGGTCATTCATTAATATAATTTATACTTACTCCCTTTTATTAACTGCTGCATAATTTTGCCTCCATTTTTTATGGCAGCCATCTTCACCCCGATGTTATTTAATAACACAGTAACCACTCTGGCTCTTTCCGAATTTATCGAAATCGGCTTTAAATGCAAATTAGTCACTCATCGCCGCTCAAATTATTTTCATTGCAATATAATTCGGATTTTCGTTTGACGCCCACAAAGGTAAACATTGAGGCTTTGTGTAAAAGCGCTGCGAAGTTAATACGATTAACATTAAATTAATTATTAATTATGAACCCAAACAGGCATTCTAAAATATTTTCCAGAAGCCTTTTACTACCTTTATAGATAGAACCGAGTATTGCTGGAAATGTATTATTCGCAAAACCGGGACAATTCTGAATTGAGGGAAATTTTCCATACTACAGGGATGAGCCTTAAATCGTTTTCCGGGATACAAGGAAATGTACGAAAAATTTCAAACTGGGAACAGCAACTTTTCCAAGGGTTTGTTAAACTAGATAGCAGACACTCAAAGTAGAATCCCGTCAAGCCATGGTTGAATGGAGTAAGTAGTTAACCCAATGAACTGGATGAACTAGAGTTGTTCTTACTATGTAGGTATGTGCTATATGCAATGTTTACCCTGACCGTGAGCTGGGAGAATTTAAAAATAGCACACGGAGTTTTTTAATGGAGTTCATTACACTAACTTCAGAGTCACATTGTGTTGTGTGTGTTCACATTATCTTACGTATATACGAGTATGTATACGTAGTTAACCAGAAGTTATTGGTCAACTAATAAAGGCGAATTTTACATGCCAAGGTGAGGAATGGAATTACACAGTTTCAACAAGAAATTTTATGTCAGTTACAATTTTTAAATCGTTAGAATCGACATTTCGTTTACGTCAAGAATTCCTACTAGACACACTGCTGTTATTCTTTTAGAAATAAAGGGGTAGGTATGTTCCATAGATTAATTTCATGATGGCCCAGTGGTTTCGGAATGTCATGATGGCCCAGTGGTTTAGGCCTCGCCTCTTGTGCACGAGGTTGTGGGTTCAAACCTGGGCAAGTACCAATGTGAGTTTTTCAATTCATATGTACTTTCTAAGTTTATCTTGGACATCACTGACATCGGTGAAGGAAAACATCATGAGAAAACCTGCACTTATATAATTAATATAAGACTGAAATCGCAAACCCGTCTTGAGCAAGCGTGGTGATTAATGCTCGTGCCTTCTCTGCATGAGAAGAGTACCTTTGCCCTGCAGTGGGACAGTAATAGGCTGGTACTTAACTTTTTTTCTATGTTCCATAGTAAAAGATGTCCAAAATGATCCTCTAAATATGGCTAGCTATTTCTGATACAAGCTGTGTAAATGCTTGTATAGATACATATCTAACTAAGTACTCTTCCTTCTATTTCACAACAAGGAGTAACCCGATATATATCCGCATACCCCCTGGGGTACAAGCGTGGGTAAAGGCGGTTTCTGTAATACCAGTCGAACGTTTAAATCATATTTGCAAGATATAAAGAATTTACAGATAAGACTGATCAAGTTTCTAGTAAACAAACAGATTAAGAGAAAGTGTAACAAAGAATACCAAAAATTATTTTCAATTTGTAAAATCTTGCCAATAGATATGAAATGTGAATATCTGATATGTTTAAAACACTATTATAATGATGAATACAAAGTTGGTGTTGATAACAAATATAATACAAGAAGTGTAAGAGAGAAAAGACTAGCCCAACCTAAAGTAACAAATTACTACGGAAAAAGAACGTCCAGATACTTAGTACCGAAAGTATTTAATCAAATTGATTTTTTAAGAAATAATCCTAAGCTAAGTAAAGGTGTGTTAAAATCTAAATTAAGAAATCGTTATCTCGAGAACGAAGATGCGTCGTCGGGTATCTTGGATCGGAATTCATTGTTTACTAATGAGTGAACATTGAGTTTTGAACTAGGATGACCGGCTGGTTAATTTAAGTCTACATCTAAAATGTTAATGTTAAGATAGTAATGTATAGTGTAATTTTAGTTTTTGTGAATATCATACGAGCGCTTCTCGCCATCAAACTGCCAAGTTTGGCGAGACAAAATGTTGTAAGATAAAATTAAACATTAAGAAATAAATAATTAAAAAAAAAAAAAAAAAAAAAAAAAAAAATTACATGTACCTGCTGGTTAATTATAATAAAACAATTAGTAGGTAACTGCCATTTTCTATAAATAAAGGTAGTAAGAAACGTACCTACCTAGACATTTCGTCCAACATTAATACGGGGTACCTAAAATAACTACAAGACAGAGTTTTTGTTGAATCAGACTACATTTTTTGATCCTAGAAAATTTGGGATGCCTGAGAACAACACATTCTCAGCATTACGAAGTTTGACACCTAAGTACCATGTCAGTACATGGCTTCCAACTTTGCATTTGTATAACGTAACGATAAAAAGTTTCACTCCTCAGTATTGCGCCGAATTTTTTTGCACTTTCGGAATATCTTGCAAATCGCTTTTTAATATGACGCATGGGAGCGATAGCTTTTGTTTAACCCTTTATAAATAAGTAACATGTACCGGGCAACACCCACTGGGATATATGCTGTTCATGATAACGTATATTTAATGAGGAAAACGTGTAAATGATCATGAGAAATTACAATTTGACCGCGTAGCAATTAAAAATGTAAAACCTTAAAAAGCAATTTCGCTCAAATCGTTTGTCACCGTATATCCGAAAACTTTCGGCTATAAATCAAGAACTATCAGGCTTTAAGCCAAACAGGTGATCCTTTAACAATTGACCCTCTTCAACCGTCGTGGACATGTAGATCCTTCTGACAGACAAATGCCGTACAGCTTTGAACATAGTTTCTGTTAGTTTTTAACGAGGAAAATAGGGAACGTAAAAATTACTTCAGCTGAAATCGGACCCTAGTAATAAAAGCGGAATAACATTAAAGAGGACTTATATCTACGCTCAGATCAGAGAACGAAGGGGAAACACAGGATAAGCTGAGCTTATTTTTTTGCTCAAAACACAAACGTCGGGCGAGAAAAATAACAGCGTGAACATCATAATGTATCCTGGGTGCTCCACTATCGCATTGTGCGGAAATCTACCCCGTATGCAAAACGATTTTTAAGGCTTCATTTATCTGTTTTTACTACTTGAAGCCCGTAAAATTTCTAAACTAGAAATAACGCTCCCTATTGGTTGCTACCTGCTCAGTTATATTAATAATGCGTAGTCTCTAATACATTACTCCAGGTTGTCGCAAAAGCAAGTTAAATAACCAACACAAATGTTTCTACGTAACGAAAACCTCCGTAGGCCAATGTCTCTGTTCGTTTGAGAGATTACACGGGTAGCAGCCGGAGTAAGCGCTCGCCCCAAGGATTTAATTGTTTACATTCCCTGACCTGAAACATAACCCTGATCTTTTGCTTTATTGGGATTGCTCCGAGTAATATCTTTATCTTTGTATTACGACGACCCTCCCACTACCCGTACACTGTTGCCATGAGAACAGAACTACTTGATAAGGAAAAATATTATTTGCCTTTGTTTATATTTAATGTATCCCTCACATTTTCGTGATGAGTAAGGTCGAAAAATGTTGTAGTATTACGCGACCCAAATTCAAAGTTCTTCAACGAATATTCCAGAAAACTTATATTCTCGCTATAGTTTTAGTTCTAACTTCAAATTAGTTCAAGAGTTGCAGACAAATTAATAAGTCCCCGGACATTCCTATTATGGATAAAGATAAGGTATAGAGCTTTCTGGCGACTGAGAATATTTCCGTTCTCGTCTCGACATCGTGTGGCCAATGTAAGCTTGCCGTGGTTTGACTGTGACAGCTTTGAGCTAAAAGCTGAATCCTCGAATCGCAGATAAATGTAACGTGATTTAATAAAAATGCGTGCGCAGAAGAGCTCGTGGCTAAATAAAAACAGCCGAACGGGTTGATCAAATGTTAAGCTGTGCTTGGCGAGGTCTTGCCGAGGTCCGTGCCTCGGGCACTCGCGCCTCATTCTAGGTCGTTGGTCCCGGCTGTCATTTGTAGATCCTTGACAGTCGTTACGAGTAGCCAGAAACTCGAAAGTCTCACAAACAGTCTTACCATATATATGTATACCCCTGTATCGTGTTGAGAAGTAACTGGGTTGTGGAGGTCAGATAGGCAGTCGCTCCATGTAAAATACTGGTATTCAGCTACATCTGGTTAGATTAGAAACCAACCCTTACGTATTTGGGAAAAGGCTGAGCAAATGATGATGGCGTGCCCAGATCTGTCATCACATTATACACACGTTACATCACTGGATATATTTAATTATGATAAAATTCACACATATCCAAAAATTTAAATTTAAATTTGGGTCTCCTGCCAACTCAGCCAGAATTGGGCTGATCGCGAGCTGTCCGATTGGTCCTGTTTAACTTCCAGCACCGCAAAACTCACCATTCCTTTTTATTATTGAATCCATCGATAATATCTATTCAGTTTAAATATAAAAAAAGAATGGTAGTCTATTTAAACAGACAAATTCTCCGACCACGATATATCTTGTTTTGTAGTACCTAATGATCGAATGCTAAACGACACAAATCGCGGCGGAGATATTTATGTTCGGAAATACTTTCTCGTTATTCGGTATTTTACTCGCGAATCCTTTTCGACTTGGGGTATCGATTTTATCAGGAGCTTACTCTGTTCTGATTTATGGCACTCTGCTGAGCGAAATTATCGGTCTGAAAATATTGCGCGAAAAAGTTCCACTTCCAATTTTTGTTTTTTTTTGTAACCTGCCATGACATTTTTTTACGTAGCCATTGTATTTAAAAAGAAAGATCCAAAAAGTTTTATCCCTCATGTATTGTTGGACCGAGTGGGTACTTCATAAATATATTGACAAACTCCAATTTGTAGGCAGTACGAGTACACTCACTCGCTAAATTTGAAGTTGCTCTGTAGTCTGTATCCAATGTTCGGTAGTATACATAGGCACTAACAAGTAACCCAATACTCAAGTTGTTTGATTAATGAGTAAACTTGCATAACGCTAGGTTTAGCCAGATCAACAAGACGTGAACCAACTTAAGAATTTGAGACATGAATCTTATGACGTATTTGTTATTGCTGTAGTTAAACATAAGCACCTTTCCCTTAAAACAGTTCAAATTCAATACAAAAATTGAAACAGCATTGGGACACAGATCTTTTGTTTTATAGCTACTTCTAATTCTGTATTTTCATCTGTATTTTCCTAATCAGCAATTACATAACAACGCCTAATTCATAATCAAACAGTTGTAATTATAACGAAATTACATCCTGGAATGTCCAAATTAATATGTACTTAACTATTGTTTCAGTAAACAAACGTGTTGTAGGAAGGGAATTGAACGCATGTCACACAAAATATCAAATTTCGTCCATTTAGCTGGCGACGTGGCGGCACACGTTCAAAGTGAGCGGTTTCTCTCGCAGTATAAACAAAAGAACATAGATTATTCAAGTGCCAGTCATCGCTGTAGATGAATGACTCTCGATACACGCTGCGCCGATAAAATTCATGCTGAACGGAAGACAGGTGACATCGCATAGCCACTTTCAATGCATCACACGACTTTTTGAAATTCATCACTGTGTGTGCATGTGTGTGTTTTCCTTTCTTTTCTTGTCTTTCTTTGGGATACTGTTTACGTAATAAATTGTTGTTTTTTTTTTACTATTTTTCTTTTTAAACAACAACATTTTTATCAAGAATTCATCACGCATGTGATCCCAAAGGACTAGTTAGAGGAATCGAACCCAAGACCACGTGCTGAGCAGTTGCGCTTCCGTCTACTAGACCAACGATGTGGTCAATAAAAGAGTATAGTTTTATCAAGAATAGTAATTTCACATCTATTGGAATAGTACCTATCAATGCACAGTCATTTCTTTTCTCAATTTACCATTCGATAATAAATGAAATGGGTCGGCTCTGACATTCGTTCAGCCTACCGTCTAAAGACTAATAGCTTAGACCTGCGTGTCACATAAAAGAATCGGTAAAACCTATCGCTCTAATATATCTGCGTCATGGTTCACTAGGCGGATCTTTAAGCTCTCCATTTATCCCGTATACATTAGGGGAATTTATTATAGCAAAAATCATCTACAAAAAAAGCTTGGATCAAATTCATCAAAAACATTGTAGGACTCATAAATACTGCAATTTATCGAGAAAAAACATCAAGAGGGTGGAAATAAACAAGTGGGTATGGAAGGCTGCACATCTATACTAACAAAAACAGTATAAGCTGGCCTCTTTTTCTATTGAAACTCTATGCTACGTAAGACCAGCTATATTTCAAGGTACCCCCAACTTATGGCCTACTGTTCCTATAATCTTAAATAACTTTTTTTAATAACAACATGACGTGTATAACTTATAATCAGAGGTCGGAATTAGGTACAGTTATTTATGTACTTGCACTGATTTCATACAGCGAAAGAATAAAGTGGATATGCCTCAAATCCCGGGATTAATTATAAAGACCAGAAAAATCCCGTAATTTATTAAATAAAAAAGTTATTTACTTTTACACAATTTAAATCATCCGACATTGGATGTTCGAATGTCTAATCAATCTCTGAGGTTTTTATTACTATTTATTTGTAGTATTGTTGTTCTTCACACGGGATTGTATTATAAATCCCGGGAAATCCCGGGAAGATCCATATTAATATCAACATTTCGATGCAAGTACATAAATAACTCTACCTAATTCCGACCTCTGCTTATAATATACTCAATTATGTAATATTTTTCTCGGAAACATGGTAAATATAAATGTGTGTGTGTCGTTAAATTGTTCGGAAGCAGTCGTTACTAGCTGTATTCAAATTAATTATGTACACACTCCAGTATTTCAGTAAGTTCCTGGAACACTTCAATTATATAGTTATAACTGTTACCCGGAAATGAAATGCAACGTTACATTCCAGATAAACATTTTCGAAAATTAAATGGTATATTGGATATTATTCCGTATAATGTATTTAATAATATCTAGAGCCGTTACTCAACCGAGCGACTACGTTACTGGTAATAGTCAGAATACGAATTGTATTGATTTTTTTAGACATACCTTCAGTTGTTTGTTTTCATCGAGTTATTTAATAATATGTAGATAACATTTTCGCGAAATCTAGTAATCATATTTTTTACCCTTTTTAACGTTATTAATCCGATTAATACGACTGAACGTGACTGTATTTATTTTTATAATTACTTTCTATTTTTTACTATGTTTAGTATTGTGCCATTGTGTGCCTTGGCCTGTGTATTTCTCTATCTTTCTTCCTAAAAACACCTTTTTGTCACTCGGTATATTTTCAATTTTCGTTTAAGCTCTTTCGTGAAATTATAGTATCAATAGCATATTATAAGTCATGTACCAATAGGTACAATATGGATTATACTGACACCAACACGAATCCTCGGCACCCACAATACTAACCAATGACCTAAATAGCTAGATTTAATTGACCTACTAGTGTGTACTTATGTGAATCTATCCACCCATAGTTTCCATAAAAATAGATCGCATCTCGTGAATATGTGACGTAAATCGAGCCCTTAGCATAAAGCGAGAGCTGGTAATAATATTATCTTTACATTTCCGGCCATTTTATAGACCCACATAATAGAAACCTCTCGATCCTTTGGTAAGGGAAATTTCGATCCTTCTAGAGGTCACACTACGAACTAACCAATTGGTTAACAATGTAACAATATTTTTTTATCTTAAAGTGGCAACAATTTTACATACTGCTTGCAATTTTATCTACGTTACTACCGCCAATGCAAAGCCAGGTTTACAAACCAGTTCTAGTAAAAATACCCTCCTTGCGATTAAAAATTAGGTTATCATTTATATCTATTTTCACAAACAAAGGTAGTAGGAAAATTACTCTCTCGAGAGACTACTAACAATCTAACTTGCACTGGGTCACCAAACTAACCAGCTACTGTCCAAGTATGTATAGAAACATCCCTAAAGAACTCTATACTGCTGCAATACTTGGTTCTGGGAGAAGCTTGGTTGTGTACGCAGGTTTACTCAAACTATCCAGACAAATGATTATAGGTGACTTTAAATGAATTCTCAATATTTCAGGAGATGAAATACAAGTAACTGTTACTAAGGAATCAACTCTAAATATGAAAAATAAATACGCAATTCAAAATTATCCGTTTGTTCTTTTGTATTTCGCCATTTCAGGGTTACAGACCCAGCGAAAGTAATATTCATGAGTCCTTTCACCCCCTGAAAGATTGCCTAAGGATTAAAAGTGACCTTGTATAACGCTCTACGAAAAAACAGTGCTTGCGGTCACACTAACAACAGAACAAACAGTCCTTAAGCTTAACAGTCAAAAACACTTAAAACTGTAAAATTGCAGAAGCCGCACAGTGATGTGTTGAAGCCATCATCGTTCCGTTGCGAAAGAAGGATGGTGCTATATGCCCTACATAGCTCTATCCCTCTCACGTAGCAGCAACAGTCATGGGTTTAAGACGTCATAGTAAACGCTGCTTATTTTATTCTAGTTAGCTCCTAGTGTTAAACATTGTTAGAATAATAAGTGGTACACGAAAATCTTTGTAGAACAAAGTAAGATTATTAGAGAGAAATATATTTCAGCTCACAATATTGCAAAAGATTTTATATTTTACATGAAAACTACAAAATATGACGTGTAACTTTAGACGGCTTGGGACGCTCGAATAATGAAGGGACGGTATTTGTGGTTTGTAAGCACACTGGCTGAAATGCAAAGTATTATGCTTCAAATGTTGTTTATGCTGTTGTTTTTTCGTGTATATATTAGGTCTTTACCTATGAAATTGCCGTTCTGCAGTACTGGCCATTTCAAATCAAAATATTTTTTGTTTGGCTAAGAATTCTAATTTCAAATTAATTTTATTTTAAAAACATGGTTATTTTTTTCCAAAAGTAGTCATTTGTTTATTGATTAGTGTTACATTTTCATCGCATTTAAATCTTTTTCGTCATCATGGATACGTTAAAAATTCGAGTAATTATGGAATATGAGTACCGTCGTGGCAGCAACGCGGCACAAGCGGCACGCAACATCAACGACGTTTACGGAGCTAACACTACAAACCAACGCACTACCTGTTATTGGTTTGCTCGCTTCCGTTCTGGAAATTTCGACCTGAAAAATGAACCTCGCGGTCGTCCGAAGACTTTGGTCGACAATGACGAATTAAAGGCGATTGTGGAAGCTGATGATACACAATCTACGGCTGAATGAGCAGCAGCTTTCGACGTTAGCGTCAAAACAATATTGGTCCATTTGCGTCAAATTGGCAAGGTAAAAAAGCTTGACAAATGGGTGCCCCACGAACTCAATGATCGCCAGCGCGAAGTACGCGTCGAGACGTGCCTTGC
Source organism: Phlogophora meticulosa (assembly GCA_905147745.2). NCBI lineage: Eukaryota > Metazoa > Arthropoda > Insecta > Lepidoptera > Noctuidae > Phlogophora > Phlogophora meticulosa. The sequence continues at coordinate 10,764,760 of LR990520.1, read as the reverse complement.
ACTGCTCAACAGACACACAAATGAAGGAATTTTGAACCGCATTGTTACCTGCGATGAAAAATGGATTCTGTTTGATAACCGCAAGCGCTCAGCAAGTTGGTTGGATCCTGGTTCAGCACCTAAACAATGCCCTAAACGAAAACTTACCCCAAGAAAAGTGATGGTCACTGTTTGGTGGTCTAGCGCCGGTGTGATTCAACACAGCTTCTTACCAAACGGGGTGAGCATTACTGCAGATGTGTACTGTGAAGAATTGAACACAATGATGGAGAAGCTGGCACATCTCCAACCAGCATTGGTCAATCGCTCGTCTCCGCTGCTCCTGCACGACAACGCGCGACCTCATACTGCACAGCAGACGGTCTCCAAGTTGCAAGAACTGGGGTTGGAAGCTCTCCGCCATCCGCCCTACTCACCAGACCTTGCGCCTACAGACTACTACTTTTTCCAGAATTTGGATAACTTCTTGGCGGGAAAAAAATTCAATACCCGAGAGGCAGTACAAAATGCCTTTGAAGAATTTGTTGCCTCCCGTCCAGCTGATTTCTTTAAGAAGGGCATCAATAAACTGCCACTGCGTTGGCAAAGATGCATTGATTGCATGGGTGATTACTTCGATTAATACAAATAAAAAATACATGAAAAAAAATCATTTAAATTTTTTCATACAAAACGGCAATTTCATAGGTAAAGACCTATTATATATTTTTAAACGACGAAAGAAAAGGTTCTCAATTCAACAAGTATTTAATTTTTTTTGTTTTTTTTTGTATCTTTTTTTGTGTTCAAGTAATAATTAGTTGTAATATAGTAGTAGTAGTAGTATACTTCAAAGTTTGTCCCATTTTAATTTGAAAACGAAGAGCCACCCTGAATGTAGAAAAGGACGATTGATTTTTCACCTACTTAATTTTATAAAAGGTGACGAGCAGTTGACATTAATCTATATTGGAAGATGTTAGAAAATTCCAAAACCGTCCTTCTGAAAAGCGTGATATAAAAACTTGGCTTTGGTTGTTTTGTTTTATTCATTTAATGACGACACCTTAGAATATTAAAGTCCTTTTAATGTTTTTCGTCCGTTTAAATTTACGTAAAAAGTTTTTAAATTGTTTCCTTATGAGCGTTTCTATATTAAAAAAAGTGTACCTTCTGCCAAACATTAAACATCTCTATCATACCAACCAATATATAAGCACAAGTATTTCCTGCGAACAGCAAAGGAAGCAATTAATCGTCCCTCTTAATCCCTGTTGACATACACTTATCGCACCTCAGCTTGATCAGAGCCGAGTCTAATGATGGAAACCTCCATCTACACGTACAAGATGTATGTAGAGATACTGTATCTATGAGGGATCGACAGGATTATATCTCTAATTAACTTGGCAATTAATAAAGACATCAAACAACAAAAACTACTTTTAGAAACACACTATAAATGTAATCCAAACCATAATAAGTAATTATGAGCACACATAAAACATAATTTAAACAATTATATCCACGCCCCCGCCTATTCTCAATGTCCTTTTAGAGCCATAATCATAAAAACAATTATTTTGATACTGCTCATAACGGCCGCTCTAAAACAAAATTGCTCTGATAAGTAGAGTGATATAAGCGGGCCTTAGCTTCGAACATTATGGCCTGATGGCCGTAGTATTACTTGACGTGGCCGCTGAATCCACATAATATTTTAAAGAGATTAAATTCCGACTCGGACCGAATGAAAACTGACCCCACGTAGCATAGAAAGGGTTCGATGGCTGATGATTAGATTCCGGGAAGCCAACCGATATATGAAGTTGGAACGGAGCTAGGCATTTATGGGTTTATCCTCACTTTTTAAAACGTTTTAAACAAAGCGTTGCAGTTTTGTTCCAATTATTATTATTATTCATTTATTATTATTATTAATTATGCTGGCAGCTTTATGCAAGCAACCTAAATATTTGTCAATAATTCACAGAGCTGGCTTTTATATTCTCAATACCGTAACAATCGATGGTAAGGATTCTAGACAGAATAAAAGTAATCCGAACTCAATTCATAATTGAAAAAATATATATGTAGAAGTTATCAACATACAAGTTATCGTCTGCCACAACACTACGAAAAGCGCTTTTACCCTAAACTGACAATAGAAAATATTATGTAGTAAAATTCCGGTAAGCTCCCAAATGTGCTGCTGAACGGATTGGAAATAGAATTCTGGAAATTTCTCGACTCGAAGTACTACGAGACGAAGTGAAAACTCAGTTCGATGCATTCGAAATCGTCCAATCAAGTTCGGCTTATGGTGCGAGTTGAATACGGCGCCCGAGCCTGAACGTAGACTTATGCAGGCACTAGAAAAACTTTTATTACACAGAGATTTTATTATCCCACATTTGAATGGATTGATGCCACATTACGTGTGATTAGGGATGTGAAAGGGGCGCAGGGATCTTCTAGGCTTTTATTACACCTGCCATCTTTTCCACTTTACCTATGTCATATCGTTTCAGCGTAATATGAAGTGAATACCACAGCGAATCTAATACGAACAACAAGGATATAATTTTATTTAAATTGTGTTTTATAACATTACTGCTTTGAGTTTTATTGTATTAATATATCGTTCACTTTACAGGACCATCGTGTAATATGGTTTAAGAATTTTATTTCCACATAAGAATTAACAATAATTCACTTACTGAGAAACAAGATTTACAATTTATGTTTAAATAACAACACAATATTATTTACCGGGTAGGCACATATCTGACACAACACAATAAATATCACTTAGTAATTGAACTTAATTCATTAACAGGCTTATTATCCTTCAGCCCTAACCTACAATAGATATTGTATTTTTCCGCCTAATGAAATAGGGGCGCATAATTAATATTTATCTTTCGGAAAAAAATCTAGGATTGATGGCTTTTATTATATTAAAGGATCAGAGTCGACGGAAACTGACAAAGTATAATGGATGATTATAATTATTTCCGGCGAAAAACTTTCCCATGTGACATTAAGCGAACGGGCCACGGGCGACTTGACGTCACGACGTTTAGTTCAGATTCATAAATAGGGGTGATAAATTTACTCAAGTTATATAAGTACTTTGACGACCGATGTGGCGCGGCGGGCGAAGGTCCGTCTGCGACGCAGCAGGTTGCGGGTTCGATTTCCCGCCCTAGGAAAAATGTTTGTACGATCTACAAAGATTTTTTCCGGGTATTCTGGGTATTTGCTATGTATAATAAAAAATATCTATGTATATAATGTATTGTTTTAAGTATATCAATCATCTAGTACCCATAACACAAGCTCTGCTTAGCTGGGGGCTAGATGATGCTGTGTGGATTTTCCAGCATTATTTATTTCGAAAGTATTAGTCAATTAGGTTTACTTACAAAAAAAAAGATACAACATTTTATTCCACGTTACGTTAACTATAGGTAAGTCAAAATCATTCCCGATTTAAGATCAAAGGACGAAAACATTTTTGGTTCAATGGCAAAATTTGCCTTACAAGGAAAAGATGAGTCAAGAAAAATATTAAAGTATTTTGCTTATTTCCATTTCTCTTTGTCCATTTTTTTTGTACAGGAAAAATAATCTTATTAATCTCAATACTTTTTCAATAAATTTGTAGGTATTTTGACCTTGTGAACATTGTCATGGGAAATAAATAACTTTACCTAATATTAGTTATAGATATTCCTCTATTGTATTGGTAGGTTTATAGGTACCTAAACTAGTGCAAACTAGTTTCAAGGAAATTGTAGTTCACTAGTACTTTGTTTACTAGTAGATTGCTTGTCACTGGAACTTGTGAGCAATCAACTACTAACTTGGGCATTATTGCACTGATTCAACTCAATTAATTATGGCTGCGCCCCCGGGGTGTAGAACAATCCTCGTGTTAAATTAGATTATTATAGATAGGCTATTGATTCTAAATCGAATACAGTGTTTCTGCTTCAGTATTGAACTAGTACTAGGGTTATCATTTCGAAATTTGAAAAGTCTTGACGAAAAGCCAGACGTACGTAAAAACCCCGGACAGTGTCCTCGTTGGTCTGGCTGTGTGCCCGGTTGATGGCAATAGGCTCACCCCCTACTACGTGGGACTTAAGCATAACTGTTGAAGTGTGGGTGTATAGTAGGTACACCTCTAACCAACCCTTCGGGGATACAGGCGTGATGTTATATTAGTTAACTGTTTTTTTTTTCAGTACTGTTCAATTGTTTTTAAAATACAAAACATAAAAAATACGTACAATGTCCGGATGGATTACCAAAATGATGGACATGTGCGGACCAATCCAGACGAATGGTAACCCTAACATGTAGGTACCTGAATCGATGCTACGACGGGCGTAAGTGGTCAGCTTGGCGATTGACCGCGAGTCGTGGTCTGCTCCCGGAATTCGCAGAAATATCGGTAAGTATATCTCTCCAATAATCTGTTATGAAACTGGATGTCCGTACATCTAGGATTTCCACAAACACACCCACGATACAGGCGAACATGAATACAAGGATAAATTCAAGCTGAGAAAACATTTACCTATACTGACGAGTCGTCGACACTAGAAAACTAGAAGTGGGTTTACTTTAGAAAAAAAACCCAGTCGCATAGCTTACAAATGTAATTGAAGCTCCAAAGGTCTATCCTCGTCGACACATTTTCAAAAATTCACCTTAAAAAAAAGGCTCATTTATAAAGCAGAAAAAGATGTAAAGAACTACGCCAGATAAGAATCGAAGCGAAGAATTACATTTTGCTTTTTGTTACGAAACTGTGTTTGTTCGTCCCCTCCACAAGTCAGTCTGACCCATTTGTTTTATAGCTTTATACCTACGTCCGCTATTCGTATCATACATTAACATTAAATTAAGCCAGTAGGCCGGTAGGACAGTATGAGAGGTCTTTGTCAAAGATCTTGGGTCAGAGGGTGAAGCACCTTCAATAAAAAATGTCGCGCTACAGTATTTTATGTCATAATCATATTTTGAAGGCTTATTCTGTTATGTGGGACCAGTTGCCATTCGTATTTTTGGTCCTGGGCATGTATCCATACTAATATTAGGGGTAAATGTGAAAGTACCTCTGTTTGTTTCTTTTTTTGTTTGTTGGCTTTCACGCTGAACCGATTTATATGAAATTTGGTAAGTAGATAGTTTGGGAACCAGGGAAGGACATATGATAGTTCTTAATCCGCGACTTCATCTGCATCCGCGATAACTGACATCCACGTGGACAAAGTCGCGAGCAAGAGCTAGTTTGAAATATTTATGTAACGTTTCTGATTACTTACCAAAACATTTTGTGTTAGTACAAAGTGATCTCCGGCAATTCAACTTTATCATAAAAATATGAATAGGTATGTTTATTTTCAGGATAACAAAAATATAAGATTGTGTAAAATTCCAGCACGTGTAAGTACGAGTACATACTCGCAATTTCTGCCAAATACATTAGTACCTGCCAACCGATAGCGTTTCAGTTAGATTTTGTCAGTACCTACTGATGATAGAAACTGCACGGGTTGTTCGAAGGTTAAGCTACGCTTGCCGAGGTCAGTTTGTGGATGGGTGACCGTTAGCAACATATCGAGACTCCTCCGTGCCTCGGAAAGCACGTTAAGCCGTTCATCCCCGCTGTCATTTGTAGGTCTTTGACAGTCGTTAAGGGTAGTCAGAAGCCCGAAAGTCTGACAACCAGTCTTACGAAGGGGTATCGGGTTGCCCAGTCACTGGGTTGTGGAGGTCAGATAGGCAGTCGCTCCATGTAAAATACTGATATTCAGCTGCATCCGGTTAGACTGGAAGACGACACCAACATAGTTGGGAAAAAGGCCAGGCAGATAATGATGAGATGATGATATGTAGCTATTTAATGGATGTGTGTTGCCTGTAGACATTATTATGTTTATGTTACTCTCCGGCCTTTCAATTCGCATCCAAGCCAGGAAGTTTTGAGAGCTCTCAATTAGGGTACGGTGAACACTGATTGGAATGGCAGTTATTTAATTCCATGGCACGTATCACTGCGGAACCTTAGTAGCATAGTTCAACATAAGAAAACGAGTAAATAACGACGTCTTGCGATTTCTCTACTTAGAAGCTTCTTTTGTTGAAGCTGTCTTTGATTTATAGCCTTCAACTCGTTACAAAATGAAAGAACAGAGGTATACGTATAGCATACAAATATTGGAAATTCTAGACGTTAAAGAGAACGTCTATACGTCTAAAGTATCTCGCCCGTCCACAAAAATCGTCTACTGTGGGATTTGTAATATTGATCGAAATTTCAAAATAAGAAGTTGGCATTTTACGTATCGTTTTAGAATCACAAGGACCTATTGTAATAGTTATTTTGTACAACCAACATCAAATAAAATTAAAAAAAAAAAAACATAAAAAGCGTCTTTTGGACTGTTGCCTTGCAACTTTTAACTTAATAAGTCAAAGCCTGGATTTAGTATAGACTCTCAACTGCCAGAAACACCTGAATTACAAAAGATCTGCACCAATTGTACCACAAAGCACTGGGCAATAAATAACCTCTAATCAGGGGATTTAAAGCCGCACCAAAAGCTAGGTATAAATAAAAGTATAATTTGTAATTAACAACACCGAACAATGTAAATTCTCGCGGTTGGTGTTAATGGCGGCTATCTGAAATTGAATTTATGAAAACCTATAACGCACACCACGTGAATGCTGATACTAACTAGATTATTAGTTTAATTAGTGATGTACGATAAAAAATTGTTTCGTTGTTGTTCGTCTGTACTAGTTATGTCGTATGCAGTAGGTAGAATATTTTTTAAACAAGTTCCACAAAGGAAGTGGTTCCATGTTCGAATATTTGATTTTTTTTCTTTGAAATCGGTGAACGATTGCTCTATCAATTATAGTCTGATTTCTACTGTTGTAAATTTTATTAGTTTTTCACCTTGGACTCCGGAGATATACCAGGGAACTACTTAAAATCATATAAAAAATGTGTAGTTATTTAGGTTTTGTTAGTTTTATGACAATCCCAAAACGAGGTAAGTACCTAACTATGATCAAGGACGTGCTAGACTCTACTCGACTTGGACTAGGAAGGCATACAACAGAGCTCCTTTACAAACTGCACGAACGTGTAAATCGAGTTATATGTACGTAGATATTATTTATCTTATGGCAAAATTGAAAGACGAGTGAACCTCGGTTGGCCAACTATGATATAGTTATAAGGGTATTTTTTATCTGTGTCTTGTTACTTACCCTATGGACTCCGGTCTGAAACAAAAACTTTCGAGTCTATTCTATTGTATGTCAGTTAGAGGATGAAGTAAGACTTTGTAATCGTACAATTTGTTTCCTGACTTGTAAAGTAGACGTACAGAATAAACAATCAATATTTTTGCGAAAAATATATCTGCAAAAGTAAAGATTTGAATCTTTAGTCCGTAGTTTAAAACTGGATATCTCATAACCATAATAGCTATCTATCTGATACTGAATTTATTACTATAAAAACCATCCTGTAATAATTTACTTCACCGGTACCGAAATTCGACTTTATTACTTTTTAATTGGTGCAGGGTAAAATGTGGCTGCTGTAATTTAAAAAGTCAGGCATAGTATCGGAACTATCTGCAAGCTTGCATAATTTTACATATAAGGCAATTATTTTTATCCCTCGCCTCATCTTATTGGTCTAGTGGCGCGAGCGCTACTGCTGAGCATAAAGTCTGGAGTTCAACGCCACGTCGGGCAAAGTGTTATTGGGTTTTTCCACCATGGAGTCTGGATTATCCCTATTACATGGGACTTAAGCATATCTGGCGAAAAGCACACGTCTAATCAACCTTTCAGGCAATACAGGAATGATATTATGTTTATTTTGATCCCTAGGAACTTCTTTCATCTAGGCAGCATGATAAAACCTTAGTTTACAATTTTGTATTGCCATGCACAGCATAACATTTATATATCTTATTCCGGGCCCCCATTTCCCCAGCCATAAGTTTCTACAACTGCCTAAGGAAATTATGTAAGTTTCACAAGGATTCATGACTTTTGAAGACAAGGCGCATTAATCTTTCAAATCAACACGGGGAAAGTTGACTCAAGCAAAATTTCCCTTCAGATAAAAACTCCGTATCCGCGTAACTTACAGCTTGTCGAATTTTTAAACATCTTCATGAATTATAAGAAATGTTGTGGAAACTTTGAAGTTAGTGAGTTGAAATTTAAATACAGGTACATACCATACTGAAAATTAGGTAGGTAAAATACAAACTCGATCCCAGAAATAGTAGACTAATCTGTCAAGTGAATCTAACACCATTTAAGGTACCTACTTGCTTTTTGGTATTTTTATTTACCAAAAGGATCACTATATTTTCATTTCACACACCAATATATTTTTCTCCTTTTCCCTTATAATATTACCATTTTACCGACATGGTTCTTCATAAGAATCGAGCGAGACGTGGATCTGTTTATACAGCAATGTTTGGTGAAGGGGAATAATTAGGAATCTGATGTTATCGCAATAGTATAACATAACATCGCGCTTGTGCGTGGAATTGTTAGGCAGAGACAATGGAGGCACAGGATGAATGCACTATTACTTAAGGTACAATAAGTCTTTTTCCGAAAACCTCCTTTCGAGTTTGTGTTGTCTGTACAAAATTTGTGGATTAGTAAGAGAAGCGTATTAGCTAAACCACTGATAATGAACACTTAGAATATCATATTTTTGCCCCTATCCTCATTTGCACAACTTTTTTTGTACTCATTCACTTTTTCTTACAATCCATCCATACATTCTTCTCTGGCATCCTGTGCCTACACCCACATTTAAGTTCAAAACTTCCCTCGCAACATATCCCTCATTCTTCCGCATCACATGCTCATACCATGACAACCGAGTCACACACAACTTTTCGGCTACAGCCGCTACTTTCAAACTTCTTCTTACATATATATGAATCTTGAAGGATAGCAATATTTGTTTTTAAAAATAACTTTCATACAAAAAAATCCACGGCTTTAAGAAACACTAAAAGGTGTAAAATATACCTAGTTTCAAAAGTGGCTTTTGTTGTTTCGTTTGATTTATTTTATGCGTCCTACTTCCGAAAGACTTTTAACAGTCTAAGTAAAACAAACGTTTAACTAAAAAAAATAGGAAAAGCCTGACCTAAAATTCAACGATGGGGTGTCCAGATTCATATATACTGAACTCATGGTATCAGGCTGTGCGTCGATGCCCCTTTCAATAGTTTCAATGTGTACTTACTTGCGGTCTAGTCGGTTAGTATGAACCAATAATTAAAAAAAAAAACATTAAAATCTGATAAATTTCGCGATAAATCGTGGATGAAGCACCATAATATTGTTAAAATAATTGACATTAATCACCAAACAAAAGTATTAAATTACGCGTGTTGGTAATTGAAACATTATTTAATTACTTCAGTGTTTACATTGAGTGCAACGGAATTTCATTGATGCTTTATACACTTCAAAAATCGAATTGTATGTAACTTAATAAGGATAAATTATCATTTTGATATTTCACTGAAAAATTATATTGAATGAGAGTATTGTGTATTGATTTGTAAAAACCATAATAGTTTCCTTCTCCAGAAATTATTGCACAACATAACATCACGCCTGTATTCTCCAAAGGGTTAGGTAGAGGTGTACTCGTACCTCTTTGTTATATCCAGTTTTCACCAGTTATGTAAAACGCCGGTATGATAAGGGGCGAGCCTATTGCCTTCAACCGGGCACAAATCCAGAATAAAGCCGCAACTGAGAAATTCTAGCTGGAAAAACCCAATAACACTCCTCGACTCGGGAACTCCAACCAGGAACTCAGCAGTTGTACATGTGACTACAAGATCAACGAGGCGCCTACACAACGAAACAATCAAATTAAAAAATCCTCATGATATTAATTACTTATAAAACATCACTTTGGATAATCGCAAAGCAGCCAGGTCCCCATCATTAATCTGAGAGTCTTATTCCATTCTGTAAGTCTTTTTGTTTCTTCCAAATCCACTTTCTTGTTACATTTTGTTGGCTTATTTCGGACACTCTTCAAGCATAATTTTATTTAAGAACCTTTTATTTTGTTATGGCACTTAACATTTCACTCCAGGCTAAATAATCTCCATTTGAGTGTAGAGCTATTTTCTTTAACGACTCTTTTAATTCCTGTAGTTTCTATATCAGGTTTCGGAATGCATGATAGTGATTTTTCTACACTCATATCATAACGGTTTTATTTTGAAAATCAAGAGCAGTAACTGATTGACATATTTAAACCACGTGAGGTTAAAAAGTCGCAATAAAGCACACTTTCCCTATATATTTTTATTCTTTCATTTTAAGTTTCTTGTATTATGTGTTTATGACCGTACATAGAAATGAAAATGTACCGACTTTACTTATATTTTTACCGAGGCCGACAGTGCCGATACAAGAGCAAGACTTTTCTGATATCTTGAGTGCATCTTATCATAGCTAAAACCAATAGAACCCACGCACTGCTATTGTACCAAGCAGCAATAAGCCTGTCCAATTTATGCGTCCGCGCGTCCCCTCTAACTGAATAGGAATCTGAACGCTGCACAGTATAAGAGATATCCTGAGCCAGCATGCCAAATGATCCCACAGTGACCATGGAACGTGCGTATCTGTTAACCCCTAACAATTAGTCGTAACTGCTTGTACGACATTGTACGTTGCAAATCGAGCGTCATCGTGATGCACGTAAACGTTCCGTTAAGTAGACAATCAGATATACGGATAAGCTTCTATAAAACAGTGTTACGAGTATACGACTTCACAGAAGTTTAAGTATACTGGCTGTTTGAAAAGAATAGAACTCTCTTTATTGTACACTATACAACATTACAAGTAATAACTTTATGAGCTACATAGGGTGTTACAATGGGCTGCCTTATCGCTAAAATCGATCTCTTACAGACAACCTTTAAAAAAATGGAACAAATTCGAGCCATATGTTGATCATGAATTAGTAGTTACAAGTTACATTACAACTGTCTTTCTCTCTCTTTATCTCATTCAACAACTGATCATTCTTATTTTGTCTTACTCATTACTTTTCGTCTGATTGAAGGTCTAACTCTAGGAATATTCGCCTGGATGCGCTTGGAAAACTTCGTGGAAAACCAAACGGCATGTTTGTGGAATAATGAAAATGTAAGTAGTCAAGACAAGCTTTTTAATAAAATCAGACCTTAACACCTAGGTTAAAATATTGCTGCTTTAAAACATAAATCTGTGTCATTTAACAAACTGATTAACCGCCCCAACGTCCATAATACAATTAGTAATGAAACCTTTTCATACAGTGTTACCTACCCTGAATTTTTAAACGGGAATTAACACTTCGTATTCGTGGCGTCAGTCCCGTTTTACCTTCGGGAAAAAAGAAATCTCGGTTTCAGTAAGTATAGGTAGCCATTTCATTCCCTGCTTGGCTGTAAAGAAAAATAACTAAGTAAAAGTTTATAAAGTTACTGTTTAATACAACGTCATTTGTCTCAGTTGTTAAAGTAACTGTGTGTATCTGTGTATAATATAATATGCTAGGTACCAAAACGTACATAACTGCGCAAGTCGAGCGAAAATACGAAAACTTTCGTAGGGCGCGTTCCTAAGCGCCTGAAGCTTTTAACTTATATCGACCTACGTCACTCCACAGCTCAAGTGTTTATTAACAAAGTACGTTTTCGTTTTAAAATTAAGCGCCTTAAATTACTTCTGCAGTGTATATTTAATTTTAATTATCTACTTAGCTTTTGTGGAATCTTTCTAAGCGCTCTCAGCTCCACACAAAGCCAACAGACACTCCATTTAGGATTTTTTGTAGTTAACTTCACTGAACCATTACGATTTACTGTCACTGAGCTGTATTAAGCAGTCAGTTCTTTAATAGTTATACACATATCCACTAAGGAACAAGATACGTAAGTAGAAACAATTTATGTAAAGTGTTGGTAGCTCGGATGAAGACATTAATTAAGCAGCGAGGCCACCGGGGAATTTTGTGACGCTCACATTTAGAGTGCATTCATTGCAATGCAGGTGGTCCCTAGCGGTGAGTAGTTACAGCTAACTACCCTTCAGTCGTGTGGAAATCTTAACAGAATCACTTGGCGAGACGTCACGCTTTCACGGTTCCTACAAAACGGGCTATTTGCACACGAACACCGACCGCACATAACTTGGTAGATACACATAAATCTACCTACTTTGGACTTGGTCAACGAGACTTCTTGTTGCCAACTACACACATACTCGTTATTACTCCGTCTCACTTAGTAATTTATTTCTTGACCGTCATTCTCTCCACTTCTGAAAGTGTAAGGTAAATGTGTATTATCGTACACCCCCCCTTTACATCACTAATAAAAGAAGTTGTTGTGACGAACATAAAAAAACTGACAGCCTATATTTATTCGTAAGCTTTGATACTTTCCAACTTTAATAAATTATAAATAATATCGTGTATTCCCGTACAACTGTAAGCACTTATTCATCCACAGGATCTGAGAGTATTTTAATTTCCCCAAAAGTTTTCCTTCTCCAAATTAATGAAAAAATATCTCCGGGCTGGTCGACTGTCTGCGTTAATTCTTGGAAGTCTTTTCCTTATCCAAAAGAGTTTTAATATTAATTAGATTTGTTTTATTTTCTGTCGCTACGCCATTTCTGTTGCGGCTGAGTGTTCGCAAACGAGAGTCATGTAGTTACACTACGTTGTAACTATGATCATTAATATTCATTGGTAGAACGGCCTGTTTCAGACGTCTAGCTAGCATTGTTCGTGGAGTATAAATGAAATGAGATAATGACCGCGGGTGCCGTTACAAACGATCCCTTCTACGCCGGGTGTCACGGACTTTGACTAAAATATGACCCTGCGGGGCGCACTGCCCGGGTAAATAATACGGTATTAAGAGCTCTGAAAATATCAAACGACATTAGCTAATTCAAGCGACATTTTGTGAGGAGGTTTAAGTTTCATCTGAGTAATTGAGGTATCGGGTGTTGTTTAATGCGATTTTAATCGATACAAATAAATAAAACTAATGTGTCTGGTTGTTTTGTCATGTCAAAAGATCAGCGGTTTACTAAATGATTATAAAAGTTAATACGATACACCATATATACCAAAACACTTTTTTTTTATTGTATGTCTGTCTGTTTGTTTGTTCGCCTGGACCGATTTGGATTGGACTTTCACAAGCTGATAGCTTATGTATTAATGAGTGACGTAGGTCCTCTCTCCTATGTATTTTGCTGTGCCCGACAGGGTCCATAATTGATTCTTACTTTTATATTGTTTATGACCACTATGTACATTATGGAACGCAATAAATAATTGAGTATTGAGTATAGGTACTAAAAATGAGAAGCCATGAAGTTTTGTCAAATTCCATGTGGACAAAGTGGCGGGCACAGCACAGGAATTTATAATAAAGTTTGGCATTATTGTTTCATCCCCATCATTATGTCATAACATCAATAATTTAGACAGGTAGCGATTTTAAACTAATCAAACTGCTGTCCCATCTGTCCCACAATAAGCCGCTCAAATGAAAAATACCTCCATTAAGTACAGGTGCACTTTATTCTATTACGGGTCCCGCATCCAACAAATAAATCACAGTGACTCCAGTTAAATAGGATGAGGACGACATTATGAAAGTTTACATCAGATTAAAGAAGACAGAACTGTGGAAATGACGTCACGACGGAAATGTTTTGTGTCAACTCTATTCGCCCGAGACGAGGTAAACTACGACCACTTTTAGACCACTGAAATGTTAGCTGACAGTTGAAAATAACTTCATTGAGACACAAGAAACAAGTAGAGGAAGTAAGATTTTTCAAAGCTTTTAACTAAAATAACAGGCTGTGTCAACAATAAATTCAAATTAAAACTTGACTCATCAATATGCATGACCTGTCTTTTTTAACTCGTTAGATATTCCTTCCCACAGAAGTCAAAATAAAAGAGGAATCTTAACTTCAATTAATAACCTCACTGAAACTGCAAAGTGCTTCCAATGCTTGGGAATTGAGTTGTTGGATTCCCGCGCCTAACATCGGGTCACTGAATATCTATGCAACACCTATGCAGACGGCATACCTACATAATGTTTACAAACAACTGTGAATAATTCTCGGAGGAAAGGCTTTGTTAAAATACTAGGAAACGTGCATTTACATAGTATTCCAGGAACGAGCAGGTGGTTGACCGGCTTACTCACTGACGTAACACACGCTGCTACAAATATACAGGTGCAAGTATTCTTACAAATAAAACAGTGTAGGTATGTTCTTAAATACTTGGTACTTGCATAAATGTGGCGCAGTGGGCGAAGGTCCGCCTGCGACGCTAGAGGTTGCGGGTTCTATTCCCGCCTTGGAACAAATGTTTGTACAATCTTCAAATATTTATTCCGGGTGATCTGGGTATTTCCTATGTATAATAAAAAATATGTATATATGTAATGTATTGTATTAAGTATATCAGTCATCTAGTACCCATAACACAAGCTCTGCTTAGCTTGGGGCTAGATGATGCTGTGTGGATTGTCCAGCAATATTTATATTTATATATTTAAATAGAACATAAGTGTGTTGTTATTATGAAATACCTACTGATAGACGGACACACTGCATAGTTGTTTCGTAAGAATGTTAAAATTGACGCGGTTTTTGATGCCCGTTTTCACTGACACTAGGTGACACTTAAACCGTTATTTCTATAACACACTAGCAGTGCCCTGAGGTGTTACACGCGTTTAAAATTCACATTCATCAAACGCACGAACCGTCAAACGCGCAAAGTTAAGATGGTCCTTAAGATTTCTGAAAATTTCCAAATTTTCTGCGCAATTGTCTAAATTTTTCTTCCTGTTAGAACCTTCCACAACACATTAGAAAACTTGTAAAAAAAAGATGAGTGAAATCGGTAAGTCGTTCTAAAGTTATGGCGTGACCAAGGTTAACAGAGATTCATTTGTACTTATGTATCAGCATCTGATTAGCCTTCTCTATGGTTGCAATTTGTTCTCATGCCGCCTTGAGAATGCTCTAACTTCACATTTGATTTTTAAAGGATAAACTGAACACTTTGTTGTCTCCTGTACTCATTATTCCTATACAAAAAATAGTTAACTGAAGTGTTTTATTTACAAGACACGTTTTTATCCACAACATGACCTGAAGAAACTACTAGGGCCGTTATCCCATTTAACAAGTACTAATATTTAACGCGAATCTCAAAACTATACTATGTTTTTTCTTTTTACTTACTTTCCACCGAAAATCCGAGAATCAATAATATAATTATATCACAAAAACATGGTTATGAAACATTACAGTATAACACAAATGAAAAAAAGTTAGAAGCTAATGCGAGTAGACATATTAAATTGGAGTACGACGGGATGGAATGAATCAAAACGTCCAACGGAACAGTGCCAAAAAACTTGAGCGCTGCAAAACGAAACCAACAAACATTAATGTCAAAACTTTTGGAAAAACTCATCACGATAAAAGTCGCGATTACATTTTCTTTAATTACTACGCCTGAAATGTGTATCTGTGATGGCCCAGTAAATAGAATTAGTTCTTGAACAGGTATACTTATAACAACGGAGCAGTGGTATATCTTCCAAAAAACAAAAGTGAGATTTAAATAAAACTAGATAAGTGAGTCTCACAAGGAACAAATTGAAATAAAATTGCCTTACGAATGTTTAGATTTTTTTTTAGAAATTTATTTAATTCAAAAAGTGTGGTACAGTCTGTTACAATAAACATATAAGTATAGTTGTACAAATTAGGATTAAATAGAGTAGAAATAGTAGCATAAGTGGATCTGGCGTCCTAGCTAGGTTACATGGTACCCTGTATTAAGGTTCGCCAGCCCAGTTTTCCATAGGGGTAAAACAGATTAATAGACTGCTTAGGATTTAACTTGGTTACAAACATATTTAATTTTATTTAATACTAATTGTTAGTATGTAAGACACTCACACCCGTGTGTGTCTTATGATGTAAAAGATATTACTATTATTCTGTAACAAGTATTAAGTATGTAGTTAAATCAAGTTTCGCATATCACTAATGGTGAATATGAAGATCTTACTTTCATAAATATATGTGATACCTATCTGCTATAAAATATGCATATAGATTATTTGATTTAAACAATAACATACAACTAGTTCGAAATAAACCTCCAGCAACTTTCCAACTTCCCAGCAGAAATAAGACACGTTTCAAGCACTTCTACTATTATTATATATCATCGTGAAAGCCTTTTTAGAGTAACTATGAAAGCGTTAACGGCCCCTATTAGTACGGGCATAAACAAGAATAATAAAAATGGAGAAAAGTATGACATGAACGTTTCTTAACGAATGTGGTTGGAAATTCCAGACATGGATGAAATATTCCGTACACACGGTATATTTTTTTACGGTTAAGAAGGGTGGTTAGGTGAATGGTCACACACAAAATAGAGGCAGCAAATTCAAACAACGATGGTTCTGTAAGCGGCCTTGGTACACAAATAGGATTCAGTCAAATACACATTTGGTCAGTGTGTTTGTCCGACCAAGTGAGTCGGGTTTGTTTAAATACGGCTAGACGTGTTTCCGATTAAAACCTGATGGTGAATAATACCCACTACCCAACATTGAATAAGACAGCAAAGTTGTTACCTACTATGTCTATATTAATAGATATAACTACTTCACTGCACATCCAGAATAATTACTAACACTTACATCTTCAACTTCGAAGCATAACTAACTCAGGCTAAGCACTTTGGAACAATGTTTCAGCTATATGTACATCCTACATTTTGTGGTAAACCACTTTTTACGAAGAGTGAATATTCTTTTGTTTATATAATCTCTCAACAAAGAAAGGATTACGAGAACAACCCACCGTTGCATGAGGGAAACGAAAAAAAATACGAATCTTATTTGCCTAGTATCCATTGTCTCTGAAAGAATAAACACAGCCGTGAAGGCACACAAATAGTTTACATTTTGAATGAAAAGAATAATTTTATGAAGTAAAATGTACTATTAAATCAAGTATTACAAAGGGTTTATATGAATCCCATTAATTCATGTACGAATGCCTTGATTACTGTTAATTAACACATGTCGTGAAATTTCCTCTGTAGACCCCGAGACGCAAATTGATATAGCAATTTGATAGACACGGTCCATTGAAATGCTCTGGTGGAATTAATTAACTTGTTAATTTGTACACAAATTTGTCGTTCTATACGGCAGATTCTGTGGCTCTGAAATTACTGTCAACGATGTCGGATGAAATTATCTTGATGAAGCTACCAGCCATGTAATGTGTAATGACAAATAGGTACCTACTTACCTAGACGCTTCCCGTAATAAAACTTAAGCACGCGAGTATCGAGAAATCGTAAAATCGAGTTCTTTGTATTTCAGAATACAGTTGCCATTCCTTGCCTTAGATACTGTAAGTGTATTTATGTCCATTTTCATCGAGGTGTAATTTGTACAGACATATTTCAACTCGTCATTTAACGATTCCATCTTAAATATAAATATTTAACCGTCAGTACAGTCATGACAACAGTAAAACCCGTGAAAATTAAAATTAAAGCGCAGGAATTAAAAAACTGGGGCGCACAAAGTGAGAACAATTTCGCTCACGCGCCCTCATGTACTGTATTTATGCAAAACCTCTGTCTAGAATCATAATAATGGCAGGTTGTACGGTGCTTACAGGTGACAAAATCGTGTTATGTAGGTACTGACAAAACAGTAAGCTTTTCTTCTTTGACAATTCTAGCCTCTTTACTCAGGTACGATTGCACACCCTTTGAGTAAATTTTAAAACTAAATCCATACTTCAACAAAACTATAACTTCGTGCACCGGATAGCCGCAAACAAAAGACAGAGTTTTTACTAACATCGGTAATTTTAGAATACAATAAGAACAAAACCAGTCTCTTCATAAGCGCCATCTTACCCCAAATATCATTAACGTTTCAATGAACAGAGATTTTGTATTTGGAAGCGTAAAAACAACAGGGTTTATCTTTTTGTTCTTAGTAAATGACAAAATCATCAGTGACGAAGAAATTCTTGTTCATAATCACATGTATTTCAAACACGCGCTAAATCATAAAAAACTTCAAATCAATAATCCTACACCACACAATCCTCGAACCTTACTAATAGCAATAGTGATCCCTGAGATAAAATCGTGACCCACCTTTTGTAAGTCTATTGACAAATACCAATAGGGATTATCACACGAAACGTGTACGTATTAAGTCGAAATGAAATCAAAATGGCACTCGACATTTCAATGTCTTTGTACTTGTTACGCACCATTATCCCTAATGGCTTAACTGGTTCTCATACACAATAGTGCTGTTATATCTCTTCCACTAATAGGGATCCCAGAAATTGGCACAGAAACGATTCTCACGGCGGGAATCCGACGCCAACTTCCATTTTACATACCTACAACGCCAAAAACTAAAACCGATATCGTCGAGCGAAGGAACTTCAGTACTTAAGTACCCACATGCTTTCAGAAATTTTCCTGTAAAAGTTCTATCGAATGTAATTTTCCTTTAGTGCCTAATATCGCGTGTGTTGACAAGATCAGCGCTAGGGTCGCAGATTTGATCTCAGCGCAGCCGGTTACGCAACCACCGCACTCCATGCACTTGACATCGGGGTCCAATAATGGGTTGTTTATCTATTCGAGCCAATTTTGCCGCCTGCTGTAGAGCACATGAACACATTTTCAGAAAAAAAAAAAGTTGCGAAAATTACCGGGCCATAGCCAAGATGTACATACTACCTATGTATTGGTCGTGTGTCAATTACGTTTATTATTTCTCTTCAGATAAAATGATAATTTTACGATTTTCTGAAAATTATTATAATTTTTTATTTTATTGATTTGTGACAAAAATAAAGTTAACAAACATATTTCTAACTACGCAAAATTACTTACCTGAACTTTTAACATCCGAACTTTTAACAAAACACAGAAGTAGAGAAAATGTCACTGAAAAGTACTTTCAGTCCAAGTCCGATAAATTTCCCACACGCACTTTTAACGGAAAGTTTATTTTATTGCATCGGCGCGGGTAGGCGAAAGTTGTGGTGGGCGGACGAGCGGGTGCAGGTGTCGCACGCCGCCCGAGAAGTGGCGGGCGAGGGTGTGGGCGGGGCGCGGGCTGGCGGGAAGGGGGGACAACGGGGCGCCTGCGCCGTCAGGCATCCGCGCCCGGACACTGACGTCACGCGCGATCCGCCACACTGCCGCCCGACAGAGCTCAACCCCGACACCCCCGTTTCGCACGAATCGCACGCTCAGCTCCACTCAAGAACTCACACTTACTACCCGCTCATGTGACTCAACATTTCTATAAAACAACTCGTGTAATACTACATTCTAATCAATAACTTACATGAGCTTACACACAACTGTGAACAAGATGAAATGGCTACAAAGCTCAAACATTTTTTCCAGACGTCGCCATCATTATTAAGCTGTCATGTAAATTTTGTTTTTTTTTTGATCATTTAGATTTACAGTCTGGCTTAAAAACTCCTATTTCTACAAAATAGGTAAGACATCCCCGTGATACTTGAATACTTAATTAAAGTATTGAGTAAATCATTAAAGTCCATGTCTAGCTTTTCACTATATTTTCCGAAGAGCCTTGAGAAAAATATAGAGCTTAGAACTAGCACGAATAAAAAAGATATAAAACATGCTCCATTAGTTTTATGCCCCTTTCATTTGTTCAGCAACAGAAAATGATTTTATTCCCTCAAAGAAAATGTGATAACCCAGCCCCAAGTAATAGTTATAATTTGCTCAAAAGCAAATAGAAACGTCACTTTTTAAGATCGTAAATATTTGTAAACAGTAGCATTTTAGAAATTAGTCGAGTGCAATTAGACATGAAACTATCAAATAGTTTTTTTTTGTAGTCCACGGAAATCACGCTAAGCAGTAGGTACTGTTGATCTCTGATGTCATCTTTGCCAGTTTTTACGGGTAGTCAGCAAGCCTCTAAGTTCTAGTCTAATCAAAAGATATCGTATTTCCCAGTTACTGGGTTCTAAAGGACAGAAACGGAGTCGCTCCTCGACTGGAAGCCGACCGCAACATAGTTGAAAAAGGCCAGTTAGGTTCTTTATTTGCAATACAAAAGATAACAACGATGCTAAAAACGATAGTCAGCCCTGTAGCGTATTGCAACGTATAATTATTGCGTTATGTATATTATTTATACATATTGTGTATTATGTCATCATCCTCCTGCCCTAAACCCAATTTATTGAGATATTAATGTATGTGAGCGTAATCTTAAAACAGTTGATTATCATCCAAAATACTGAGTTAGATTTATTCCTTAGGATTTGATATTTTAGAAATAATATGGACTTATTAAAGAAAAACTATGTTTTTATCAAAACTGCCATTTCATAAAAACAATAAAGTATGAAAGGATTATACGGAGGCAAGGGGTTGCTAATGGGCTACTCTTCAAACGAGTACGTCGAATTAAAAGTTACGCTAGAGAAATGAATAAAAAGCCAGCAGAATTGATTTTGTTGTACACAAACCTCTAGAAATTTGATAAAAAGTCATATAAATATCTCTTCAATATAAACTTTGTTCCACATTTTTAGCAAATTACACTCGATTAAATTTTAAATTATTATTTAGAATCCTGTTAACATTATTTTTTTAAGGTGGCCAGTATTTGATTAGTTGAAATCTCCATGGCTAGCCAAACTTTTTTTATTGCTTTAATTTTCCGGCCAAGAATGGCGAAGGAACAAAGTCGTAAAGCAGTCTGCGGCGGTTAGATACTGAAATTAAATATAAATAATCCTCCGGTCTTTGGTCAGAAAAAAGAAGGATAATTAATTCGTTGTAAAAACGTGCTTCCTGAAATTATGTTGGATATTATATTTTGTTTCTGGGGAACAGCATTCTTTTAACGTTTGTAAAATGCTAATTAACTTTTTGTTAAACAGAGGTAGCATAATTGCGATGTGTGTGCACGTTGGTCATATAATCTAAACCTATGCAGGTATAAACTAAAATGGTAAACTACAAGACGAAAATCCTAAGTAAACCAAAGTGTATTCTTAAAAAAGTACTTACCCTATGATGCTTAACCAAAAAATGAAAATATAGTTGGTGCAAACAACGAAACGAAACCTCTTTACAATTTGTAGAAATAGAGCAAACTACAAAAAGAATTTATTATTTTTCCAACAGTTTCCACTAAGTTTGAGTTTACACAAAAGGAATCTTTCACAACACTTTTATCGCACAATTTCCGGTGGAAATCTAAAAATATCGAACTTCGCCATTACGGGGTGTCACTTATAGAACGTCAAAAAGTGATTGTAACGATGTAGTGTAATCGCATAAAATCCTACATATTGATTCAATTTATGTCATTAAAAATGAGACTGTAAGTTACAAACAAAGCTTACCAACTAATTGCTTATTTCCATAATTGCGCGTAAGTACATCATGACAGGAAAACTTACTTTAACTTATAATAGCAAAATTAATATTTCTATCTTCAGTTGCTCATTGTCATGTTATTACTGTGAAATACCTAAAGAAGTACCTTAAGTGAAGGATATTTTAAGATTAACTAAACTTAATTAAACTGTATTTCAATTTCAATTAACATTTTGAATTACCCAATCTATTTGATAGGGATTAAAAACTGCGTGAAAAACTATATTGAACGCCAAAAGAGATCTGGCCACTGTTTCAATATGTTTTTGTTGAAATCAGTGAACCTAATATAGAACCTTGAACCAACAGCTATCCATTTAAATAATTTATTTGCGAAGAAAATTTGAGACTTTATAGGCAAACTTTTAATGAATTAAAATGTCACGCACGATACGTTTGTCTTACAAAATCACCAGCGGAACTGTTCAAATAATTTTGATTCCTAATGGTACCACTAAACTCATGTTAAAAAGATAAGTTAAGTTTTCTTACATTCAAAATTAATAAGTCGGCTCCGCCTGCTTCGCTGTCTGCGTCGAAGTCTTATAAGACAGTGCAACGGCAGTAATCAGATAAGTATTTCCGAAAAAAAACATGTGAGTATAAAAAGGTTTCAGACCCTTTTATGGTCTTAAATGAATAGGTTTATTTAGTTTTTCCGACTTACAAAAACATCATGTAAAAAGAAATACAACATACAGAAGCTATTCCGGAAAAAATAAAGTCCTTTATTGCTGCTGCCCAAAACTGTTTAGAAATAAGCAACTATGAAAACAACATTAACTGAAATAAATTTGCTGAGTAGGTACACAGTTGTGCCAGTACAAACGATGTGTTTGCGGTGTGTGTGATTATTAGCGGGCGGTGTCCGCCATGAATTCATTTGCCCATCGGATTGACTCAGTGCTCTTATAATGTGTCATTGTTAAGCTTTCATTATACAATGCGCTTTGACATCAACCCACAATTTCCACCGAAAGTGATTAAACTCGATAATTACCAAACTTCGCCACCAATCGGTTTTGTCACGCTCCAGTTGATATAAAAACAATTTATTTTAGTCAGCGCGGCGAAGAAAAATATCTTTTTCCACTAACTTACGGGTGCCCTTTTCCCCTTATACTTATCGAAATAACTCAATTCTCATCTTAAGTGATATGTAACTGTTACGTTGTATACTCACCTTTATTAATCCAGCAGATACACAGAGTGGTGTGCTGATTAAAATTTCATGAAATGGAAGGTATCCGGTAAATGAAATGAAATCCTCGACAATTGGGTTTTGGCTACCTGCTTGTGGTGTGCGAAAAAAATTGTCTAACGTCGACGTTTGCGGATTTTAGCTGTTTATCTTTTCATATCATAACACGCTTTAGTAACTTTTATTATAAGAAACCGTTTAACTAAGCGTTTAGATCAGTTTTAAATCAGCTGGCTTTCCAATTTTTGAAGGCAGCAAATGTCCGGGGAACTGACAAGTGGTCTGGAACATCTCAGATGTAGGACCTATTATAGGAAAACATTTTGTAGATAAAAGACAGTCGCTCCCTTCTCATTATTAAATTTAAAGTAAAAAAAAACGTGTGCGATGAATCCTTTTTAAATCTCGATATTCTACAAGATGAATAGTTAAGTAGAATTATAAAATGATTTTTTGAAATTCATAATTTGTAACAGTACGCACATGCTCCTATTCTCTGTAGATTTACCTATATAGTAGACACCCGGCTATAATTCCAGTACCTAGTCCCTACGTATGACTCGAAAGATATATTAAGCCGCAGTGTACCCGACGGCCTTTACGGTTTATTAAGCCTCTGATAACTTTGGCGCAAGAAACGTTTACCGAGATGAAGACAGCCTACAGCCATCCCATACCTTCCGTGAAAAGGATGAAATAAACCTGAAGTACGTTTTACACAACACTGGGAAGGTAAGGCTTGCAAGGCAGGTGTATTTTCAACCTTACTGAAATACAATAAAGTCACTGACCCTCCATTCGGCAGGAAACCGTATAAGTCTTTGATAGTGAGTGCGAATGCGCCTCGTAAAAGTTTAATATGGAATTCCTCCGTCCAACTTGATACCTATAGATGATCGATCAGGAACTTCCACTCGCTTTACTATAAGAATACCTGAGTTTTCGCCTGTTCCTACATAATGTATGTCGGAACATTGTAGCATTGTTTACTAAACTTCACGCGTCGTGGTTTACCTTATAAGTAATGTATTATTTAATGTAACTTGCCCTAGGCAAGGTTTTCTGTACATAAATTATAACAAATATTACTCGCGAGTTTCTGGAAGTCGGGTGCTTGTCATATATTGTGAAAGCTTTGCTAACAATGTAGGTACAAAAGGCAGTTTTTTTATTGCGAAATGCCGTATTACGTCTTAATTTTAATTTGTAAGCTACTACGAATTTAAAATGATTTTTTTTTTAACTATTCGGCGATTAGCAGTTGTTTTAAAACTCAACGGTTTACAAAAACAGGGTTTGTTAAATCTTCAGATTTGCACGTGGCCACTGCCAAATAGAAACCAAAAGCTTTTGGCAAAGCAAAACCAAACTAAAGTCTGATTTACACGGTAGAAGTTTCTGGAACGTTGAAGTACAATAATAATATTGCATGCCGTAAAGCACATGCAATAATTGTCACACGATAAACGAATGCGAGGTTTGTTTATACTTAGAGCGATTATTGCACTCCAATATTGCATTTTAAGACGCGTTGCATCTAGATTTGTCCATATTTGCATTGCCAAAGTGAATGCACAAGTTTTTATTCAATTGCCACTCTGTTCCTCGTCACTCCTGTCACTTCTTTTATATAATCGTCCCACCTTTTCTGTAGTCTGCCTCTTTTCTTTTAACTTTCCCTGGGATACCAACTTGTCACCTTCTTACTCTATTTGTTGCCTGCCCTGCCCATTTCCATTTGAGTCTTTTAATGATCTATACTACATCTATGGGTCTCGTTTTATTTCTAATGACACTATCGACAGATCGGAATGGAAATGGTTGGAGGAGGTCTTTGCCGATTGGCATGCAGATCTGCATAAGAAAAAAAAGAAACAAATTTTAGAATAATTTTTAAGTTTTCTTTAGAATACTGTAACTAGGTTAAGTTGGACTGATTACAGGCTACTATTATTAAATTTCTGTAAAATGATTAATAATTTAAAGTATTAATGATTTAAAAACAGCATTTGAAACATTATTTTCTTAAATATGACTTTTTAATTTTGCATCTAACTTCGCATATTTTTATGTAACTTGGATAATATTACAGTATTGTGATACTGTAGAGCTGGTCTCATGAGAAACTTGTCAACTAAACGAGAAAGCCCCTTCGCAGTCGGTCATGTTAGATTTACCTTTATTAATACTACAGTGGTAGAGTCCAGCGTCTCATGATGGAGCCAGAAAGTTACCTAGCTAGTTAGGTACCTAAGTTAGTTAGGTACTTCTCAATCAAATAAAATAGCCCCGCTGTTACTTACACCTTTTTTAACGAGGTTTTCTCAGTATTTGTAATCTGAGAAGCATTGCAAAGATCAACACACTCTCTCTCGCTACATTCATTTTCGAAAATGATATGTTCGTAGAAAGAAGATAAGCCCGCCACACTATTTTCTAACCACTACAACTCCTGAAACCAGTATTAAAAGTGGTGACCACCAGAAAAGCGTCGAGATAATGAAGCCTGATCAGTCCCGGTGAAACGAATTAGCTGTCTTGGTTCCCGCACAGCGGAGAAGTAAAAAAACAAGAAGGAAAAATACATAATATACACTTTCCCCCATAGCAAGCAGGAGACAGCACAGAGTTAGGCCAATAAGCATAAAGGGAAGGGAATTTATAACTGGGTTTAGCCCAGTTCCCTAGCATCTTAGAGAGAAGACATGATATCTTCATCTGTTTACGCCTATGCCAATTCTGAACAGTAACTTGCCCGTTCAGGAATTGACCGTGTTGTAAAAGGCAATAAACCTGCACCGTGTAAATGAAGCTTAAAACAAGTGCGTAAAAAAGTAAATCTTAGAAACATTTGGTATTCCACCAGTGTTGAAAAATCTTTCTTAGTCAAATGTAATACATCAATAAAATTTTGTGTATTTATTTGTGCACAAGTTAAGAATAAATTGTTATTTAAAAAAACCAGGTATCTCCGTGTCCTTAAAATAAGATAAAAAAAATCGTTTCACTCAAATGAACTCCCTAACAATCAAAACAACAACAGTCTCTGCTTGTATATTCTAGCTTTACTCACCTTACAACTGTGTTGTATTAGGTAGGTCTAAACTGGACAACGTAATTGACCACACGCAACTGCTAGTTCGAGAGCTGTGAGACATTTTAGGGTAGGTATTCGAGGCAAGCTGAAAACTTATTCAATACTTCTCCTATAGGTACCTAAGTGCAGAACCGCAAACCTAGCTAAGGAGAAGCGGGGCTAAATCAACCCTTGTATTTTCAAAGAGTTTTTTTTTATTTATTCTTGAGACAATCTTCAATTTCATCAAAAATAATATGCTGTTAGAATTTGCGTGCCTCAAATACATTTTGTTATTGCAAAATATTTTTGTAATCAACTGGCAAAGTTTTGGATCCAAATTAATATAATAATAATAATAATAATAACATTTATTTCAGACCATAAGTCCATAGAAAAACACACATTACAATATTATACACAAAACATCAATACATATATGAAAACACAATACACTAAACATCTTATTTTAAATATTTAAATGAAGCACGATGACTGGTCATCCATTGCCACATCATTGGACTATCCATCCTGTCGGCTACTATAGCCACCAAGCTGTTAGAGCTGTCACGCACTCGCCGCATCAGGGATGCTATCCGTGTCCGCATCAGTGCGTAAAAATCTGGCACGCCATTCTCCGCAAACATCCCCGATGCACTGCAAAAGCGTGGCAGCCCCAACATCACTCTGAAGGCGTTATTGTATTGGACTCGCAGAGCATTGTACGAGCTTTTTGTATAGCTGACCCATAGGGCACACGTGTACAAAGATTGGCAATACGCTCTAAAGAGCGTAATTTTCACCTCCCTAGTACAACGTGCAAACCTACGAGCCAGCATGTTACATCGAACTGCCAATGCTCTGCGTTCCCTCTCCACGTCCACATCATCGGACAAACTATCAGTGACCCAATGCCCCAGGTATTTGAACTTCGTGACCCTGGAAAGCTGAGCGCCCCCCAAGGTCACTAGTGGGACAGTATTGTAACATTTGTTTCCCGCTTTGAAAACCAGTAGTTCGCTCTTGGTCGCATTGTACCTAAGACCGTGAGCCACTGCATAGTCCTCACAGATGCGAAGAAGCCTCCTAAGTGCACTGATCGATGGACTTAGCAATACCATATCATCCGCGTAGCTGATGTTATTGACGCAGTGCCCGTCAATGGAGCACCCGATATTGGTATTGCTGAGCTCACAGATCAGTTCGTTTACATATAGGTTGAATAGCTTGGGTGAGCTGATTCCCCCCTGCCTTACACCGCACTCCAACCCGTATGCAGCCGACAGGACGCCCGCCCATTTAACATAATTGTATTGGTTTTTATACCAATACTTTAGCATCCTAATGATATCGCTTGGGAGGTTCTTATCTTATTAATGATCCGGAAAATTATTTTTTTAATTCTTCAAATTAAAAGTATAAAAATCCAGTGTGCTTCAAAAAAATGTTTTGTAACAAAAAACTCTTCTTTGAAAATAGGAGGGTTAGGATTGATATAGCCCCGATTCCCCTCAGCCAGGACTTCGGTATTATAGGAATATTTTTGGATAGGTACATTTATGCATGCATTTATTTTTACATGCTTAGGACAGATATCTACCCAAAAATGTCTATCAGCTCTCCGACTATGCACTTTTTTACCACAGCAACGTTTCATCGACATTGCAAGGTCGCACTTGCTGTTGTTTAAATGCCAGCTAAAACCATTCCATCTTATTACTTTCCCATTGGAGACCAAATACCTATTTTCATACTGGGAAGAAGCGAAGCTTTGTCGATGGTCCAAGCTCGTAGAAGAGACATAATAATAACATTTTTTCTTTAATTCATCTTATTGAACCACTTCTTACTCCAATTCCAATTACTTATGCAATTACAAGAAAGTATAGTATTCTCGAGGAGCGCAGTAGCAATATCATCAAATTGTAATCTGATTACTTGAACCTAATCAAGTAATCATGTGAATTATTAACAACGCATTAGCAGACGCAGTGAAATCGTTACTTTATATATTCCATCCGTGTTACAAGCGTTAATGTACGGAACGTACGTATGAGTATATTTCATGATATTCATGTGTAAGCCCAAGCTCGTATTAAACTCATAAACTCTGATGTTAAAAATAATAACTACGCCCATAACTATACATGATTACGGCACTGTCGTCTACTGTACACATAACAACTGCTTAGTATTATAGTAACCCAGAAATACCTTCTCTACTATAGTCAGTATCCTCCTATTTATTCGCTGACGGCACATATGCCTTGTACTCCATCCATCTCTATTTGCCGTCATCTCAATAGTCACTTCCTTCCCAGCCATATCATCTTTCACACTATCCATCCATCGCCTATTATGTCTTCCTCTACTCTTGTAGCCCTCCTCATTCATACCTACTGTACCTACTATAAACGTATGGAAAATCCTCCTGCTATATGCATGGAACTGTCTAGCACAAAATATTTTTTGTTTCAATCAAACTTGCTTTACATATGAAAAACAACAGCGTGTTTCAAATAAAATCCTCTTTTTTTAATCAATTCCAATCACGTTCTGAATGCGATCTACTGCCGAGTCGAACGAAACGTCCTCTACATTTAACGTGTACAAAGATCTTGTGAGCGAGTGTCGTGTTCGCAACCACCTACCAAGGAAAGTAATCAATTGCAAGTTATGTCTACAGATGGCGCTGGAGTCTACAAGATATCGCTGTAACTTTATGCTAAAGATATTCTTCTAGATTTTACGATGGGTTCCTATTTGAGCATAAATTGAATGTTTTATCAAACTTCGGTTTCTAGCTGGCTGCATTCAATATAATAGAATTGTAATATTTGAAATTTTCTTGGAAAATCCACCCTCATGCTGTCTTATTTCAATATTCCTTTTAAGTCAAAGAACGTACGAATAATAATAATCCTGAATTTAAAATGTCTCCCATTAATTCAATGTCACGGCCACAAAGTTTTGAGAGGGGAAGGATTTTCAGGCGAACCCAAAGGTCATTATCTAAAAAAAGGGGGATATTTACGGTCTGAGTGCCTTTTAGTTCTACAAATCATTTTGCTGACTGGACATTAAATTAAGACCGTAATTTCTTGCAGCGCGCATTTACATGCCAAAGTAGTCTGTGCTTTATCGACTTTTAACTCGCCTGATTTATGCCGAGCGTAGCTTTAGAGTGTTTTAGCTCTCATTTACTTCTGCTTAACCCGCTGGGAACCCAAGCGTGATTAATGTTACAAATATACCAGAACTTTGTGATCATGTGTAGTTTGTGTAACCCTCTTATGTAATTACAGAATTGGTAATTAATAACCGCCAATTGACTACCGTGAACATTATGAAATATTTAATTTCAATGTCACAACAACGACATTTACAAAAAAAAATAATCTACACGCCATAAACAATCGATTTCGATCACGCCCCATAGAGCTGACTCTGAGAGAATACCTGTTTCTAAAATATTTACTAACGTCACTATTAACACATACATACTCGTAACTGAGATTATACGTGTGTATAAAATTGGAAAGAAACTTATACCCCTGCGACCTTGCCGTTCACTACATGTTCATAAAATAGGTATTCGACGGATCTCGTGTTGTTCGAGTCGGCTCCGGTTACGGCCAAATGCCAATATCACTCACACAATACAGTTCCAGGAATTAATTCAATTATTGATTTATGAAATAATACTAGGAATAACCATCCTGGAAATAGTTAGATGGTATAGTCAGCAGTGTAATGTTCTAAAGAAACATTAATACTTGCGGTAAAAGCTATAAATAAAATACCAGCTCAGAACTGTCCCACTTCAGGGCAAAGGTCACTTCACATACAGAGAGGGCACGATCATCAATCACCACGCTTGCTCAATGCGGGTTGGCGATTGGACTTAAATAACCTGGACTTATACTATTTATAAGTCCAGGATTCCTCATGATATTTTCCTTCACCAATGTCATTGACGTCTAAGATAAACTTATAAACTAAACATGAATTGAAAAAGTCACATTGGTATTAGCCCGGATTTGAACCCACAACCTCATGCAAGCGGGGCGATGCACTAGCCACTGGGCCACACGACATACAAGCAGTGCTTTTGCCTAACATCGTTCCTATAATTTATTAATTATGCTAATACTTCTGTGACCAATAATCATAGAGCAATCAAAATCACTTCATTATTTAGCAGTTCGTGATTATGAATATTCAATAGTGGCCTATTAAAGTTCGATTCCACACTAAGTTGTTGACATAAGAAAAGCGTGGGATGTATCGACCACTTAAAGTTGTCGTCAAAACAATATGAGAAGAACATAAAAAAAATATTATTCTTAGTTATACATATTTATGATAGTTGTTTGACAGCTGAAGATCTATGCAGAGACAACTCTCCACATACTCCAGTTCTCGAAGTTTTATCATTGTATATTTAAAATAAAGGCATTATTTGAAGTAACTTTGAACTGTGTCATAAAACCTTTTTCCAACTGCCTCGTTGGTCAAGTAGTCTCAATCTCTACTGCTGAGCATGAAGACCTGGGATTCCCAAGACGGGCAAAGTGTAATTAGGTTTTCCCATCTGAGATTTCTCAGTAGCAGCCCGGAGTCCGGATTTGTGCCCGGTTGATGGCAATAGGCGCACCCGCTTTTGACACGGGACTTAAATATAACTGGTGAAATGTGGGAGAACTATTTGAAATACAGGTGTGGCCTTACGTTATGTATCATTTAGTACAGTCATTGGATACAAATAAATACCTACTACTAAATTAAAACAAGCTGTATCTTAGTTAATTGCAAGATTCAGACACGACTGCAACATTAAAAATTAGCAACGCTCTGTTGTAGAAAACAAAAAAAAAAGATGACATGTAGGAATAAAAGACAATATGTAATAATAGTATTGTAATAAGTATGTGTGTATCACAGGGATGTGAATAAATTTATTAATTTATTTAGAATTTGAATGACGTTCGAATTCGTCATTCAAATTCTAAAACATTAAAAAAAAAACTATTAAAATACATCGTCAAAGCGGTTAAACAATTAAATAAATATATAATTTAATAAATAAATAAATAAATAATGCTGGACAATCCACACAGCATCATCTAGCCCCAAGCTAAGCAGAGCTTGTGTTATGGGTACTAGATGACTGATATACTTAATACAATACAATACATAGATAGATATTTTTATTATACATAGGAAATACCCAGAACACCCGAAACAAATATTTGTAGATCGTACAAACATTTGATCCAGGGCGGGAATCGAACCCGCAACCTCTTGCGTCGCAGGCGGACCTTCGCCCGCCGCGCCACAACGGTCGTCAAATTCTTTGTTAATTGCGTCAAGCATTTTAGTGAGATTTAGTAAGATGGACAATACTTGGTAATCCAACCAAGATAGACGAAAGAAATGGTTACATAAGAAACAGTTTTACACGGATTTTGCATCGAAACAAGAATAATGTAACTGCTTAAATGCAAAGTGATGCTTTATATGCACGCCTTGATATTAAAGAGAAGCTAAGTATTTTTGGAAATATTTCATAGGTCAACATTCTTTTAGACGGAATGTTACTATGAATACAATTACTAAACAACGCGCGAAATTGTTTATGTTTTCAGAGTTTTCTTAAAAACGGAAAGGAAATCAAATATCAAGTGGAGACCACCATAACTCAGGGGGATCCATAGATTTTCATGAAAAACTGACCTTACCCCACGCCATAAGATCACACACCTCTTCTTCTAACCATGGAACTGCAACAAATATAAATCTACCTACTTCCCATACTGTTTAGTATATTCAGTTGATACCATTCTCCCATTTTTTTTTTGGTTATAATACACTCATTATAACCATTGTATTTCAATGCAAGTGCATCAAACGACAATGTGATACATTAGTAAATAATAATAAAGTAACAAGCACTACACATCACACATTTCTAATAATATATTTTTAAATCCTCCAGTAGCTAACTACTCGACAAAGGACTTCCTATGGGCTGAATTTTCATTTTGTTCGGTATATCCAGCCAGTCTTACAGGATTTATTTTTACTCTAGCATCTATAGAGTATCGAAAATTCACGTTATATGGGTTTTAGAAATGCGGAGTTACTCGTGATATGAAAGTTCGATGTATTGGTTCCCACCTTTAATATATTTTCAGTTCGTGTCAAAGTGAGTTTGCAGGTCAATATTGCGAAGTGATTCACACCTATATTTTTATTATTTCTTTCTTGTTCAACATACTTTTGAGTTATAATGTATTCTTAAGCAAGCCCGGCCTATGTTGAAGTATACACTACATAATATCAATGAGAGGTTCAGAAAAAGTGATACAACTTATTATAATAAGCCTTTTTGTGGATTTATTATTTGGGTATGGATATATTATTCTGAAGCGACTTTAAAGGAATGTTTTGCTTCACTGTTATATGCACCAGAATGCTATAAATATATCACAAACAGAACATAATAATATAGCCATTAAATCATAATCAATACCAGTTCGATCCATATTTTTAATCATACCAGTTCAAAACAAAACAAATCAAATTCGTTGGTAGTTCTTGGTAAAAATAGAGTTAATACCAGGCGTAGACTACAAAGCTATTCAATTAACACTGACCGATAATGATATGCACAGCCAATTACAATAACCATTGGACTGATGCTATTTTAAATGTTTAAATAGCTCGATTTATTGCTCTGAATGCCTTGCCCCGGGCAATATGCCACGATACAGGAGAAATTCCTAGTGTGGGAATTCTGCAACAACAGTGAAGCAAATGATGAGCCTTGATCAAAATAATAGCACATGATTATTCTTATTCCTTTATTAAAGAATACATCGCCATTCATCCACTTCGAACAATACGTTTGAGTTCACTGCATTGGGTATTTTTTCGGGAAATCTTTCCTTCCACGCCATATTTCATCTGATATATTTTTTCTTTCCTTTTTCTCCTTTTCATATTTTTACACATTCTCATCTTTCATTTTGGACTGACGCCAAAATCTGCCCTCTGACAATGACTTGTCTTGAAACGAATTGAGTTCGATTCTTTTCTATCGTATAATGATGTGGATTTTCATAGCGTAGGTACATGGTGAAGTAATTGGAATTTATATGAAACATTACAACCAAACTTATCTGAGAAAGGTGATTTGTAATTTGTAGCACAGATTGCAATAAATTAAATATAATAAACATGTTTATCAGTTGTTTTTAATTGTACGAGTATATCTATTTAGCATCCCATCCCAGCCCAAAAATCTAACAAGCTTTTAACAATCTTGGCGACGGTTTGTCTCAACCAATATTAAATTCATTTTGCTCATGGATTCTTCGTGCTTATTCATTTTATATTTCTCGAAATGTCACATAAGTACATACTAAATAAATAAATGTTAACTTAATTATTAATAGCTATGGACCAAACACTGGTGTACATTTTACAAATCCAGCAAACTGCGATATAGTTTCTTTTCTATTAAATATAGTTTATGTAAACAGAGGATTCCCCGCATTTTAAAATCTATCGTTGCCCATTTTATGTTCCCAGGGGAATTACAAGAAATATTCTTGATAAGATCTTTCCCATGTGCTTAAACTGATTTGATGCATCTGTCTATTTTGGTACTCGATACCAAAAGCATTTAATTTGAATAAATAAATTATAATCAATCTTTTTCGTAATATTCGTATTAAAACATAAAACCCTTTGTTTTTCCTTCACATATTTTTGTCATTACTCAACTACCTAAATATAATTACTGATCTTTCAAAATCCTCTTATATTTTGCTTTTGCGTAGACGCCTAAGAAAATTCAAAAATCCTTTTTCTTTTGCTTTAATTTACTGTCTTTAATAAACATAAAAATTTGTTACCATCACATAAATATGTAAAATAAATACAGTGACAAAAGCAAGCCTGTGCCGTAATTATATAATAAAATGATGTAAAAAAATAATTAAAAACGTTCATTGGCGTATTGCCATTTCTAATTTTGATGAATCATTAAGCAACTAACACTATATGTGCGAACTGCATCGTGAGGTTCACTCGCACTTGACCGATTTAATTCTTACTTAAAAACCACCCACATACAACAAAACTACTTAAGTATGCCTTAATAGGTGCAAGGTCTATTGATTTATTAGTTGACAGATATTTATTGCAGCTATCTATTGTACTTAAGTATCAATTTAATTCAATTACCCAAATATATTCATAAATTTGCATATTTATCTCGTACTTACTTTCCTGCGGTGAAATAACAGGATATTATGACACTTGCAATATGATTTCTATAATCCATACTATGCATACTAGTATTATAAATGGGAAAGTGTGTGTGTCTGTTTGTACGTCTTTAACGGCAAAACGGAGCGACGAATTGACGTGATTTTTTAAGTGGAGATAGTTGAAGGGATGGAGAGTGACATAGGCTACTTTTTGCCTATCTCTAACCCCCCACTTCCTAACACGAGCGAAGCCGCGTGCAAAAGCAAGTCGTTTTTAAAGTAACGTTAATTGTGTGTTATTCGTTAAAATCTATTATGTCTGGTGAACATTGGTGAGTTTACAATTAATTTGCCATAAATCATAATACAATTTTCGACCCATTATTTATTATAAGATAACAAAACAATAAATTATGATATACATACATTTAAAGCCAAAAATCTTTAAAATACCAAATTAATTAAGAATATACGTCTGTAAGAAATTATCATGTCATTTGATTTATAACATGCAATTTGTATGAGACCTTTACAATAGTGACATAATAACATATTACCTACTGTAGATATAGAATTTTCGTCCTTACCAGAATATTGATTATCCTTCAGGTCAAGCGGAAGAATCTCGTCTTATAAATGGGTTTATCTCGATATTAAATAAGCGTGGCTTTCAATTATGTTTAGCAATATATTTTCAATAAGCAAGACTAATGATGAATTACTATTGTCCCTCACTGCAAAAATATTAATTACCATGCTTCTGTACATTGTCTACGTTTCCTGTTATTAATAATTAGGTCTCTCAACACCAGGTGACCGACAAACAATGCATTTTCTATTGTGTCTCGTTGTCGGGCAGTTAAGGTGTTAAAAGAATCCGGAGAGAGGTTGGTCGTAGTTGGGAAAACCTGCTCAGGTTGAAATTAATAAACGACTCCAGGCTGGTGTGCAAGTGTGGTGCTGTTCCGCAAACGATAGGACACCTTATATCATGTCCTGCGTGCCTGCAATACTTTGTATAGATTACCATCGATACGCTAGGAAGAAGAAGAATAATTTAGCTTTAAATAATAGATATAGGAGGAAAGATAGCATTGACCTTTACCGCGTCATGAGTTTGTAAAGCTTTTATGGCCAAACTTCGGTTGATCTTACCAAATGTCAGGAACACTGACTAATGTGGTATATTGCGCAGTGACACGTCAGATGACGTTAGCAAGATAGCATAACATAACAATGTTTCGACTTTCCTAATGGCCGTGATCGCGACACGGCAATGAACGAAACTGATTTGTCTTATAATACTGTCGTTAAAGATAATAATAATGTTGCTGACTTATTAATTATCTGGTTGCTATTTAAAACGTGAGTTAGTAATTCATTGTAATTACGAAAGCCATTCTAAGTACATTCCAGACATAGGTAGGTGAAGGACTTTTGATCGAAATTATTGACTTCCGCATCTTTTTTGTCTATTTTTTTATTTCTGACCATAATCTTTGGCTGCAAATTGCTATGTACAGCATCTTAGCTTATTGCCAGTGTCTTGAAACAAAATGAATTTTTAGTAACTAACCACCTAACTTATATGACATCATAAACGTTAACCTAGAGGTCGCAAGCGCTACTGCTGTGCATGAGTTCCTTGGTCAGATTCCCGGTTCAGGCATTGGTATTGGGTTTTTGCAGCTAGAATTTATCAGTAGAGCAGCTCGTCGTTTGTATTTGTGCCGAGTTGATGGCTATAGGCTCGTCGCCTTTATTACATGGGACTTAAACATGTGTACCATAAAGGTACACCTCTGCTTAACCCTTTGGTGAATACAGGCGTGATGTTATGTTCATAATTACGATCGCTATCGCTGCCACATCTACCTACAAATATTTATTAGCTTACATTATAGGGAAAAAGTATCATGAATTCATGACACTTATTTCTCATACACGTATTCAATAGAATGTCAGTTCCCGCGGTAAACGCTTGGCACTTGGTTGCACCGCGTCACGGTCTCGGCGGTAGTTCGTGCCGCGCCTGA
The DNA here is from genome assembly GCA_905147745.2 of Phlogophora meticulosa. Classification (NCBI taxonomy): domain Eukaryota; kingdom Metazoa; phylum Arthropoda; class Insecta; order Lepidoptera; family Noctuidae; genus Phlogophora; species Phlogophora meticulosa. Next base: position 10,728,525 of record LR990520.1, on the reverse strand, counting down.
CAGGTGGCGCAACCTACCGTATCATGGCGCCACACACCAACGGAATTCATTATTAACGTGTGGGCTTCCTCACGAACCAAGAACACAGCGGTATATCTTTATACAAATTTAAATACGCCCATATCTTGGAAACTTTGCTGCACAAGAAATCGCAAAAAAAACAAAGTTCCTGTATTCTCAATAGTTTCCAGTTATTAGTTAAATCGATAGCCATATCCACTTACGAAACCATAATTAGGCGCATAATAAGTGATACCTATATAACAATCAGGAAGGCGTAAGTCACATAAAAACTGGCAGTTGTGCAGACAGGAAGCCCATTGAGCGCCTGCTGTTCGTAACAGCGGACTGGACTTGAAACTTAATTTTGTATGTCACCGTCTACCCGACTTGATTGTGGCCTGGAAAGTTTAACTGGAAAAACGAAGTAAATAAACCTTTTGATCAAAATCTCTAAAATAATATTTATGTCTTTAATGAAACCATAAACGCAATGTAATCATTATTTCAGTCTAGTCGCTTTTAACCAATTTGCCAGTCCCCCGCTGTTCGCCGACGGCTACGAAAGAAATATAAATCACTGACCAATCACATCGCCGGATTCAATATCCGAACGTTCGGAAGGCGAGATCATATTTTCAAGACGCGACCCTTGTGAGCTGTCAGCGATGTCACTATAGAAATGCTCTTAGTATACATTGGACCAGTTTTCTTGACAAGCTCTTAGCTCGAGTGGTTCTATACATTATCATGCTGTAATATCAGTCTCGTGATCTCGTCTATATTCATACATAATTTCAAGCTTATAATCTTCAAGTGGATAAGTAGGGTAGCAGTGATAAAGTACTACTTGAACTACGATTGCCTAACATAATGTTTTTGGTACACCCATAAAATATAACGCACAGAATTCTTCAAGTAAAACCGCTTGTTTTGGAAAGATCGTTTTATGATCAAATATTTTTTTCTACTATACACCTATTAAGATTGCGAAAATTTATGTTGTTATGTGACCAATAAAATTATTCTGAAAATTTTCTTTTATATCGTGATCAGATTAACTGATTCACATTTTTTCATACCATTCATACTAATCATAGGTAGGTTCGGTTATGATTACTATGAATGGTGCAAAAAATATGGAGCAGTTGGTACTGCTACCGATAAATATTAGCAACTAAACAACATAGCACCAAATAGATTTATTAATAGTTACCTACCTTGATATCCTGTTCAAACTGTCGATGCCGGCGCCAATCTTAACTTATGACATTCCTTTTATCAGATCGCACTTGTTATAAAAACATTTTATTTAGGACGAACAGTTACGCAAGTAGATCAAAAAGCCTGGTCACGTCTAGTGCGGTAGGTATTTAGTGAAATATCAAATCAGGCTCATATATCTAGTAGGTTTGTTAATCAATGCGGGCGTATCAACTGTATCAGATTATTTGGTTGCGTACGAGGCCGCGGCAGGCACGACCGAGCCAGGCTCTCCACTCCATCACCTCATAGACAATACGATTGATGCAAACCCTTGAGCAGGTTGCAACACCAATTCTTTAGCATTTTGGCGCTAAACACAACTTATTAGCTAACTCAGCAATTCGATTAACATAGCCAGGAGGTAATTGTGTCAACGATAATGCACTTTGACTTATTCATTACACACTCACGCCTGTTCGGTATCGTGCCATACAATGTTAAAGGTAATCATGTATTTTGTTCCTCGAATTTAGACCGTAATTTTTAAAGCTATTTCACACATTTTCACGTGTTTTTCTCCGTATAGGTAATATTTTTGGTACAGTGAAATCGCGCACAGCTGTTTCATATTTAAAATAGGTTGTATACGTAGGGATTAGGTAGAAAAAATATACGACGCTACACAAATCCAGGTATTTATTTGGAACACACATTTTCCTTACCTAAACTGTTGTTTTGATTTTTATCATTTCCATTTTGCTTTGCCATCTTGTCGTATTTTATGACTTTATATGTCATAAAAATATACATTCAAATCAGGTTGGTAACAGACACCTTTCAGATCAAGGTTTATTAAACACTCGATATTGATATTTTAACTCACGTGACATTGCTAACGCATGCAAATGAGATCAGTGTCTAGTCTAAAACTAAAGAAAATGTCTGCATCACTATTACCATAAATACAAATATTTAGCGTGCAAAAAAATGTTGAATAAAAATTATGTTGGGCCTGCTTCACAGTAATTAACAAATTCCATGCAACAATTACGGTGCTGAGTTTGACGCCCTGGTAATCATCACTTTTCCGTTCATTCCATTGCCTCGCCACGCAAGGAAATAAGGCAATACTCACCTAAAATTTCAATGAACCGTGACCATTACTTTGCATAGCAATAATTTAATCTTGCACAAATATTCTTATGTATTCCTAGGCGCACGGCAAATATAAATTTTCCGAATGGTGTATCACAGAGGAGGAGAGAGACTTCTGTTTTTCTCTTTCGTGGTCATGTAAAGAGTGAAACGGGTGGCGCGACGGTCGCAAGGTCCCCGAGCGGAGCGGCTAGAGGCGCAGGCGCAAGCACGCCGCAAGTCTCGCAAGTAAAAGTAACTTTTAACAATACCTTGGCAGCGCTTGCGCGCTGCGTACGTCAGTTTTGCCAACTCAAGCCGCGCGCCACCACATATCGCTCTTTTTCGGAAATCGAAACCAACGCCAGTGGCAGTTAATAGACTACCAAAACAGTTTTCCGCGTCGTGTTGCGTTCAAACAATTTCGGTGTTACCCATTGGATAATTTGATGTGATTTGCTAAAATTTTCGTGAATTATTTTACGACGTTGCAAAAGTTCAATAACGTTAATGAGAATTTGAATATTTTGTAGTTGTTGTACTTGCCGGCAATATTGGATGTTACGCTCACTTGAACGTAAGTATTTTTTTTATTTGTTTGGTATTTTATTGTAACCTTCTAACTAAGTTTTATCTGTAGTTCCGTTTATTTCTTATGAACATTTTTCCTTCACATATTACTATTCATGTATTTGTACACACGTCTTATATTTATATATTGAGCTGTTGGTACGATATTCTTATATATTATTAATGAGGTGATGAAAGTGGTCGTGCGTTTCCCGCCAGTGACTGCTATGTGGTCACCCGGCCAGTCGGTGAGCGAGTGATTAAATCAACTTGCAATCGGATCATAGAACTGGTTTCAAACTTCTTGTAGACACGTGTCGCGTACTTACTTCTGAGACACTAGACATATATCATACAGTTTATAAATAGACAGATTAGACTTAGCGCTACTATAAATTTATTAGTAAACCAGCCCGTCCCAGCTTAGCACAGGTGCAATAGAAACAAATCAGAACATCAACACCGTGTGCTATACCTAAGTTATACACATAAACACTCCTGAATAGATGCTCTAACTGGTATGATGCAGTTCATCAAAATCCATTGGACAGTTTACTAGATCTAAACGCTCACAAAGGCAGGCAACTAAAGTGACTTTATTTTTTTCCTTTTTTTTATTATACTGGACAGTCTCACTACTAGGTAAATGCCTCAATAGGTACTAGGTAAAATTTTCATCTATCCTTAGTAAGCCGCGTAGAATATCAAAGATCGCTTTTGTTCAGAAATTGTACTACGTATCTCCCCCGTATCGGATTGTGTCGTTAGTGCAGTGGCCCCAAGCGCGACTGCTGAGCGTGAAGTCCTTAGTTCGATTCCCAGGTCAGGCAAAGTCCTATTGAGTTTTCTCATTAGCAGCCCGGAGCCACGGTAGATGGCAATAGGCTCGTCCCCTATTATATGGGACTTAGATCATAATATCATCTTTGGGGAATACAGGCGTGTTATGTTATGTTCTACGGATGTATCGAAAAATCGTGTCTCATTATCGAGTCTCGTTTGTCTGCAGAAGCCTTAAATCAAGTTTTCGCGATGCTTCTTGGAACTGATTGTGGTAACAGGTTCTATATAAATACGCATTACGTTCTCTATTGATATTTGTTACCTAATAGTGTTTGCTCTACCAGTGACAACGGCAACCAACTTAACTATTCATAAAAACGGTTTTCGCATTCAACAGGTTAACATAACTTGCGAATTTACCACCGTAAAGCATTCAAGGGTTACGTATCAATCATGATGCATTTGTGTCAAAGAATATATTATCCACATTTTTGTCGTGAAATTACGCATATAATGCTTAGCCAATTTTTCGAGATTATTTTCATAATAAATAAATTATTATTATAAATAATGCTGGACAATCCACACAACATCATCTAGCCCCAAGCTAAGCAGAGCTTGTGTTATGGGTACTAGATGACTGATTTACTTAATACAATACATTGCATAGATAGATATTAAAATTATATAATATTCTGTCAACGAAAGCCTTGGTTTCACATTGGTAGAATTAATAACTAAACTGTTGAAAAACTTAAGCTAACCAATTCTAAGTCTTATCAATCACCATCTGCCTAGCCTTTTCCCAACTACGTTGGAGTCGGCTTCCAGTCTAACCGGATGCAGCTGAATACCAGTGTTTTATATGGACTGACTGCCTATCTGACCTCCACAACCCAGTAACACGATACCCCTTGTTGTTAGACTTTCGGGACTACCCGTAACGACTGTCAAATATCTACAGATGATAAGCGGGACCAACGGCTTAACGTGCTTTCCGAGACACGGAGGAGTCTCGATATGTTACGAACGGTCACCCATCCACAGACTGGCCTCACCAAGCGTAGCTTAACCTTCGATCAACACGTGCGGCTGTTTTTATTTAGCCACGAGCTAAGCAATTCTAAGTCTTATCAATGAATGACATGATATAATCTTCACTGGCCTAGAGTGTTTCAAATTGATCTACATATAAACTTAGTTATGGTACGAACTATTAGAACTTTGTATGCTTTAACAAGAGATATGTAGGATATCTCCCCACCAGTAGATATGTATTGGAAGCCCCGGTTTCTGCAGTATTTTCAATATTATCTGCTGTCAAATCTGATGTCAAATGAGAGGATTGGATGTTGTTATTTTAATCAACTTATCCCTACTCTACTGCCAACATAAGATTGGAATGCTACAGCAGAGTACTGAAGGCCAATTTAACTGTCGTACTAAAAAAATGCTCAAATTCTAGACGCAATTTCATATCAGCTATAATCAATGTCAAGAACTTCATATGAATTAACATAAGTAAACATTACACCTGTAGTTTCCAAAGGATTAGGTAGAAGTGTACCTTGAAAGTACCCCCCACATTCCGACAGTTGTGTTTAAGTCCCATGTAAAAGGGGACGAGCCTATTGCCAGCTATCGAGCTACTGTTAAGAATTTCCAGATGGAAAAGCCCAATAACACTTTACCAAATACGGGAATTGAACCCAAATCCTCATGCTTAGCACTTGCAACCACTAAGCAGTTTTTTAACCTTGTCATAAATTTAGGTCAATTAGAGATTTTTTGATAGATTAGGATGCGAATGATCTTTAGAATAAGGGAATTGCTCTTTGACCTTGAACTTGAAAAGCAAAAACTCTTTGATACGAGTAAGTTAAGTTTCTATTAAGAGTTTACATTAGTGTTGTACACAATCCTTCAGGGCTACAAAACATGGAAAGCCAGTCCATAATCACCTAATTCATATTTCGCTCACGAATACCTATATGTAGTAGGTACGTTCCCACTCGATTATTTTGCTTTCCCCTGCCCACTGATTTGCAATGCAATAGGATACGATAACGCTACATTTAACTGCGTCACCATTTTTGAATCGTTTTTCCTTTATAAATATGCAATTCGTTCCATTATAAGGGGCTCGTGGCTAAAAAAAGATAGCCGCACGGGTCGATCGAAGGTTAAGCTACGCTTGCCGAGGTTGATGGGTGACCATTCACATGTATCGAGATCTCTATGCCTCGGCAAGTGCGTTAAGTTGTTGTTCCTGGCTGTAATTTGTAGAACTTTGGCAGTCTTTATGAATAGATACAGGAAAATCTATTATACCAAGGCGTCTTGTGTTATAAAGTAACTAGGTTCTGAGGGAGATAGGCAGTCGCTCTATGTAAAATACTATTACACGGCTGTGTCTGATCGGTTGGCGCAGCGACTGAGCGATTGACTACTGCGCTGCGTGTCGTGAGCTCGATTCCTGCACGGAGCAAATATTTGTATGGCCTACATATAGTTGTTCCGGGTCTGGCTGTTTGTGTATGGCAGTTTTAATGTTTGTAAACGCACCCACTATACAGAAGAAAATTCCTAGTATGAGGCAACGTTTTATAAAAAAAAAAAACAAAAGACTGGAAGCCAACTAAAACATGGTTGGAAAAAGGTTAGGCAGACGTTCTAATATAACCTATAAGGCTGTCATTTAAAGCTCACTCATGATTGCTGAATTAATAAGAATTTTCTAGATTGTTTTCACCTCTAACATTTCCTTGTTGAGTGCATCCGCATAGATAAACACAGTGATTACCACCGATCAATGCTGCTTATAATTGGTGTTCGAAGATGGGAACGGCTGCCAGTCAGCCGTTTGGCAGTCAGATCACGTAGCAGAACAAAACATTTAGATTTTATACGCAATACCCACATTCCTCACCATTTGCATTCACAAGATCCTTCGAAGTCATAAAACAATATTGCTCGCATTTAAAGTCTTGCATTCACGTTCTAAAATGTTAAGTTGTTAACTATGTGCATAGGTATGAGTCGATCCATATGAAACATTTAAGTTCTCGATAAAAAGCAAATGCACTCCGATTGATCTCAAGCTAGCAACTGGACGTTTCAAAACATTGGAGCTCTAAATATCTTATGAAATTGCATTACCGTCGATTTGAGGAAATTGGTTGCTGCCATACTTACCATTCGCATTGGACCGGTGGGTGTGTAACTTAAATTGATATAATTGATTCTGTTAATCGTCATCAATATGTTAAAAGAGCAATAATAAACTAATTGAATCTAAAGCAATCAATCAGTCAATAGTGACCTCTAAGTGGTGGCGTAACTGATAAAAGCGCGCACCCGCGTCCCGCTTCACTGGACACTTTCCACGACCCCAACGCGTGCAGAAAGTTTAAAAATATTTTACCTGAAAATAAAAAAAACAGCCTTGATTATACTGTCTGTAGTAATTGAAAGCCAAAGCCTTACAAATGGTAAATCAATTTATAAAACAGTCACAACATTTTTATAAGTTACTTGGTTGGAGGAGCTCGGTTGATTGAAGGTTAAACTATGTTTGCCGAGGTCAGTATGTGGATGGGTGACCGTTCGTAACATATCGAGACTCCTCCGTGCCTCGGGAAGCACTTTAAGCCGTTGGTGCTAGCTGTCAATTGTAGATCTTTGACAGTCGTTACGGGTAGTCAGAAGCCCAAAAGTCTGACAACCAGTCTTAACAAGGGGGATCGTGTTGCCCAGTAACTAGGTTGTGGAGGTTAGATAGCAAGTCGCTCCATGGAAAATTCAGCTTCGGTTAGACTGAAAGCCGAATCCAATATAGTTGGGAAAAGACTACTGAAAAAGTACACAGTTAAACTTTAGTTAGTTAAGTTGTAAGGTTATAAACAACCATTGTTATTGCATCTAAATATAATACAATATGGTACAACATAACACATTCTTGTACGTAACACGACAATACGTCTCTCGTTCAGTAGTAGTGCAATATGTGTTTTCTGTCAGCAACATTGGATAACGAGGTGTTTCGACAGGTGTTTAGCATGCGGCCAACACACCGACCATTGCCGACCATTGCCGACCACTGCCGACCAGTGACCTCGGCCCGGCTCTCTTATGTCTGACCAGTGATGACTTTGACTCATCCCGGCCTTCACTTTTTTATAATCACAAATTGCTTTCCGAACTTTTTTGTCTATTCTATTTAAAATGGCGTGCCTAATTTTCAATTAATACTATTTTGATTAAAGACACTCATTAAATTGAAAAATTCATTGCTATTGATGATTCAATTAATTAAAGCAAAAAGCAATAGCCAATCAAAATGTTAACGAGTTTTTTGTGTGTGAAAACACCTGTGTAATCACAAGAAAAACTTTATTTACATAATAAAACTTGAAAAAATCAGCTTAGTCCATAATTTTAACAGCTGACTCTACCAACTCTCTCTGCATCTCCGTCTAATTTCTTTGTCACGATCATCATCTCACGTCATAGACATCTTTCTCTTAGCCGAAAGTTGAGATTTGATTGTTCGTGCTTAGTTTCGTCGGTCGTGAAGGTCGGCAGGTCGCGGAAGACACCCCGCGCTGCGCTCGCGCCGCCGCCGCGTGCCCGCTGACGCAAGCGCACAGTGAGGCAACTGCAACGTTACGTGCTTGTACGTGCCACCGCACTCGGAGACGACCTATTTAACACCACAACCCGTTTTTGAGCAGTGTCGTGATGGTTATATGAGCCTTGGCCTTTTTATTATGGTCTACTTAACTGAAGGGACAAAAAGATTCTAATATATTATATAAGATTTAAATAAATACATGAATCGAATATTCACCATAGTTGTCATTTATTGACATCGTCAAAGAACTTCCCAGTTTTGGTTTCGTCAATATCGAGGAAGTCGTAAAACTCAGCCAATGCTAAACAACCAAAACTGAATAACATTCGTCCGCATTATTAGTTAGACTTAACGTGTTCTGGGATCATAAAATTATTTTACATAATTCGTCTGAAAAATAACACGTAACCTTATGTAAAAAACTCATTTTCTAACAACGCAGTTGATTACTGTAACGTATTATCAAAACAGATCATAGATTGAGATTGCGCACAAAAAGCAGAGATTACAAAGATCCTCTATTAAAGAGTTGCTTCTGTTCGAGAATTGCTGTCCTATTTTTGATGGCACAACACTCAGACCGAGAGGCTTGCTGTAATTATACTGTAAGAAATGAAACCACGAGGAATTGCTACCTATCTTGTCTCCACTGTCATTTCTAGCACTAAAAACTAATTGTTATTGTTTTAACATTCCCTCATGCACCAACGCCTCGACATACTTTCAATGTATCTGTACCTTAGAATTAGAAGACTGGCTTTCAGGAAAACGTTGATTAGTAGAGGTGGGCAATCTGTTCGATCGACTAAGTAGTATTTTTCTACGTAATAAATCAATACATAGGTATTTCGTTGAATGTTATTGTGATATAGGAGAATAATGAAATTATTGTTATTTGCTATTAATAACGGGCGATAAGTAATCACGGGGCGGTTGGTGACGCGACGGCGGAGATGCGCGGGTCGTCGACCCACACCGTGTGTAAATACTCCAGCGGTGACGCCGCACCGCATGCCACCTCCATACACGCCATTGTAATTGAAAACCAATGTCGTTACAAATAAGTCCATTTTAGTTAATCACCATTCTTAGAGTTTCGTTATATTTGCAAAATCGCGGTCTCCTGCGTCGCCATACCAACATAACTTTTACTCTTAAAGTAACATGTGTAATGAATAATAAGCATAATGTCTCGTTAATTGTCACTATAGAACATTTTCTCATTTTTAAGGCGCACTTAAACCTCATAAATGAATAGTGAAAGTGAACACTGCGATTTTTGCGCCTACATAGTTTTTGCGTCATTTTTTTTTGCAAATGTAAGTTAACCGTGCCCACCCACGAGTAAAGAAAGATATCTCAGGAGCTTGACCTCTAAGGTCGCTAGCTTACTTTATAAGAAGCTTGTAAAAAGTTTATCTTTTCTTTATTCCTTAAATTCCCAAATTGAATGAAACGGCTAGGTACTTTAAATATATACACAGCTTCTTTACACGAGCTAAAAAAAAAACTTTAAATGCAACGAGTACAAAGCTTAGTTGTATGGTGAAAAGGATGTGCCCCGAGTGTTGCACTCTTTACACACGTCATGCGCCATGATCCGCGCACACTGTAGCAAGTGTTGCGCAGGCGGCAAATTGTTCAAGTGTCCACGTGATAAGTTATCGCCATCGTCGTCAGTCACGACTGCGCTCATTATTACCATCCTTAACTTTCTATCATCAAGTGCTACAATAAGTTAAATGACATTTGCAAACCGCTTAATCTATTACCATTCGTCTGCAGATGGCCTTCTTGACAAAAATGTAATAATAGCCCAGAGCGCACCACCATTACGGGCTAAGTTATAAATAACAACATAATTACGAGTGTCGATAAAGTCGATCGTAGCTGGGGTGATTTACTGCAATAAAACAAATAAATTATCGCCAATATTGTGGGCAAGTGTTAGCAATTGTTGTTGCAAGCGAATGATTAACGTGGACGTATTAGAACGGATATCTTGCTTGACAAAAATATCTGTCTGTGTTGGTTGCACCTTTGACCTTGCACGTGCCCCTTTCAAAATAGCACCGCATTCCATACTGTAACGCCACGGTATTCACGCGCCCCGCCACACTTCTATTGTTCCTCCATTTAAACTTTACACATCGGAATTCTTGACATATTTACTCATTCGCCTTCCGCTGCACCTCGCAGTCGATCTCCTGATATTCTCTGCACCTATAAAACCAAACTGCACAATGCACTATTAAAGGGAATCTTAGATTGTGGCATTTCATTGTTGAAACCAGAACATTTAGGATTACGCAGTTGAAAGTTTTGATAGACCAAAGCAAATTATAACTGGCAGTTGAGTGACGTGTCTTGATTCTCTGCGGGGTCCAAAATCAAGCCAAGTGGCACTTGAAACTTGAACATGCCAGTGATAATGTACCTACTATAAACGTCCGTGTCCGTACCGGCTCAGTACAGGTAGGCGTAGCTAAAATGTTATTCAACTTGACGCAATAATAGACTGCCGGATTTAATAGCTGTATCGTGACGGTAGGCTTCCGCCAGGTGTCACAAAAAGTAAAAATTCAGTGGCAAACAGAAGTTAAAAGAAGTCGTGACTAGTTTCTAGTGAAATTTGTAGCAAGCGGCAACGCAGACCTGATGACTATTCTTAAAACATTGTCTGTGTCATTTAGTTTACAATGTTTTTTGTCTGAGAGCACTAAACAAGACCCGTGGTCCTCTCCCCTCAATTTATTGCTGGTGCGCATTTAATGCGATGAATAAGTAATTTTATGTGACAGAATGAATAACTTTTTAAATACTTGACCTTTGTAGAGACGATTCACATCGACCTTTAACAATGATGAAGACAAAATAAATAGCTATGGGCAAAATTTGATTGTCGCACAGGTAAATAGCTGTTTCGCAAAACGAGTGAATCGACCCAAACCCGATTAACCCACTATATGGCTAGCTTCAAAAACAAATGATGAAATCATACAAATATGACAAACATTAATAATGTTCAACCGTATCGCGAGGTACTCTGATTTTAATGGCTTCACGCTTTTGCTGCGTATTAATTGAACAATAATGTAACTGTTTATCGGAAAAACTATAACTCGTACAAAACTGCAATTAGTATATAACCATTTTAGTGAACTACAAGAAGTTTCATAAAAAAACATAATGTAATAACAACGATCCAGGCGGGGTTTAGCAAATGTATGTACAGAAAACTGTTGCGTGCCGACGTAATTGCGCCGAAGCCAGTAATTTACTGATCATGTTTACATTTTCCAACGGATTTTACACAACGCCATACCTATCTGAAACGTAATGCAGTTCCGGTTCACTTTAATAAAATTAATTAATTAAACCTCCTAGTTGGATCTCCGATGCATTGTATTGATGGTTAGCAATCGTAGCATTAACAAAATTGTAGAGACAAATGAATCACGACTGCAGTTTGTACGCAAGAACTTCGAAGAATTTTAATCGCAATTTACGTGAAGAAATCGGGTTTTAGTAACTTTAAGTAATCATTGGTTATTTTAATTAACCTGTCGACGTTGTCAATTACCTGTTTTAATAATCTTGTGGTGTTACGAAAGGTGACAACAGATCTACTTACGAATTTCTCGCCATGTGAAATTACTGCTGGAACGTAGATTATTTCTGTATCCTAGTTGTGTCGACTGACGTGTGTGCCATTAAAAATGGATTTAATACCTTATAAATGTATCATTCATGTTCAAACACACGTCCAAGGTACTAGAAACTTAATTAATACAATTCCTTGGCGTGCATAATGCCTGTTAAACACATATTTTTCCTTTAGAGGAGCTACAGACGGCCAATGTTAAGTATTTAATTACAAAATTTTCTGAGAACTAATATTACTTACAAATAAGCAAGAACATGAAATATATTTAACATAATCTCCATAGCTGAGTACGAATTCACAATTTTTCGCTGAATGTTTGACCGCCCTACCGCTAAATAGCTACCTACGTATGAGTAATAAACTTTACTTAATAAAAACAATACTTCAGAATCGAAATTATTACCGCCTTCAATTAATACTGGAAGACCATAAATAGCTACAAAAAATATTAACCAAATCGTCTACCCAACCTCCTATGCTATGCTTCACTTAAAGAGTGAACTCATACATGGGACTCAACCTTATATAAATAACTCCAAAATGACGTCAAATATTATGACGTAGTCAATATTTCAATGAATGAACATCAAAAACTTCTTAATGGCGTACCTTTCTATTTACATAAAGTACGATATTACTTAGCACATATCAAACACATTCCATCAACACGGACCGCCAACGTTTCGCAAGCCAGAACGAAGCATTACAAACTGCCGCATAAGTTGTTACTTTACTCATTTTGTAACTTCACTAGTAAAAATATTTTCAACTATTACAAATTATGTTTGACATTATCTTGACGTGACCGTGACAATAGAGACGAGGAGACGAGCCACTGTTTTACTGAGACCTACTTCGTAAACTCGCTATTCAACCAATCGTGTACGACGTCGTCGAACAAGCTACTGAACTATTAGTGAATACGAGTGAATACAGTGATTGTTATTTTACCAGTCACATTTAGAATCGTTTGCTTGTAAATAAATGTTCTCCACGATCTCAAATTATTAACTCTGCATTGTTCATTAGTAACGAAAAGTAAAATAAATCGACAAAGTTTCCAAGCAATGTTCAGGCACAGAACAAATGCATAGTTGGACGCTTGTAAAGAAATACTTTTGTTCAGAAACTAGCTGTTCAATTTGTAAAATAAGAAAATAACAAATGGCGGGGACTGCAGTATCATTTGTTTTATTTGGATTTGATATAAGATACTTGTGCAATGACTTAGCAGATCTATGTCACAGAACTTAGTAAATGTGAAACCATTAAATATATTAATGATTGGTGTGCCCTTACGAGGTGTCTGGCGTGTCGTTAGGTAACCGAAGATGTTCGGTCGCGCTCGCAGCTAAATGCCAGCTCCTTTCCCACGGCCATTCTGCGCCTATTGTATGTCTAGTTCAATAATTAAGTCCGGTATTTACGGCAGATGTGTGCGCATACTTGGTTAAAAGTGGGATGTAATCTCGTATTTCCATTTTATCATGTCTACTTTTTGCTTTATTCTTGACTACTACTGGTACCTGTTCCTTTTCATCACTCTTGAATTTCAAATAAGTGCCAACGAACTTTCCTAAACGTAAATAGTTGATATTTTAGAGACAAGAATTTCTACTGTCAATTTTTATTCATTTATACGCGAAAATCTTTTTCATTGCCATATTTATATTTGGCATTCACATTTTTGTTGTGGCAAGTATTACATTGGTGCACATTACGTTTCGTGACATCATGTGTGTGTGTGTGTGTGTGAGCACTCAGCGTAATATGTATTGTTCGATAAAACGATGACGATTAAGCAATGCGTGCATCGCCTAATGAAGCCGCATTTAAGTGAAAACGTCGCCCGCGCCGGTATAGGAGTTCTTCTAAAGGAAATTATCGCACCAGGAAAACTGCAACAATAATGACTGCACATACATACCAATCCAATAAGCTAACGACAAACTTGTTATCCTTATAACCTGTTTAAAATGCAAAACGAACAATCTTTTTTTTTTTCTTTTCGCCGTGCTTTGCAGTGCTACCTACCAATCGAAAACGCTATTGTTTGATTTTGAAATGCGGAAACTCCATTATTGTAACGCACCTACCGAATTGTGCAAAGAATAGCCTTAATCTTGTTTCGTCAAGGTTCGAAGGCCTAACAATGAGGATGAAACGTGCAAATAACATGAATTACGATTCGTTTCGCTAATGGAGTGCACACATACCTAGTGTTAGCAATCGGTAAGCTTGCACATAATCCCACTTGAACCGCCAACCAAATCTTTGAACCCGATGCAAGGTAACCACAGACAATCCGATTTACTCATGCTAAATAGTATTAGTTAACAAAACATTTCGGCACTTCAAAAACTATGAAGCATGCTTATAAGTTGGGCAGTATGCGAAGAACGAGGTCTGGTTATTAAGACGATAATATATCTTAAGCAAAAATAATACGTCTAATTATAAAACAATGTGCCCCAGTTAAGTTCAGTGCGTATTGAATGAAATCGAAACAATACTTCATTAGGTGACGTTAATACTTTTTGCTATTAAGATTGAGACATTACGTTTTCTATAGCCCCGTGTCTATGGCATGGCTTGTTTATGGTAAACCGCGTGGCAAACGAGCCGAGATAACTTTCCTAGTGATGTTTGCCTATTGTGTGTTAGCTTATCACGGTGGGTGAACAATTATTGCAGCCTCTGATTGGTTATTATTCGGCAGGCGAGGTCGGGGCGTGAGGCGCGCGACCCCGCGGCGTGCCTTGAAACTCCGGCTTTTTGTACCACCGGACAATAGTCTGGTCACCCAGAAAATAGTCTAGCTTTCATTTGTATATCTTTAAGATCAATGATCCTATATATGTTAGACATAAATCTTTTACTTGTGACCTCGTTGCCTTGTCCGTACCTGTCACCTATTGACACATTGACGACTTTCACGATATTTACGCCCACTCGCTTACAGACAGCCACTCAGTCGCTTAGAAACTAATTTAAAGGATAAAAATAATTATTTTAACATGTTATATCGAGTTTCGTGCGTGTACGCGGGGCGCAGCCGACATAAAACCCAACCGGTCGGATGGCATTCGACGAGTTATCAACTTTAACATTCTCAATCACCTTAATGAGATGACCCAACTTCTTTCGCCATCGTCCATTAAGAAAAACCTGATTTTTGCAAAAATTATTTGTCCCCATAGGCCCTCATATGAATTCTGACTATTTGGCATTTCCCGTGCGGCTGTCAAAAAGTCGGCTAAGCAGACCTATTACGTAAGTCGTGTGACCTTTGAAAGGATTTCAACGTTTCAAACGTGGTTTATTTAAGATAGAATACTACGATGTCTATACGTTTATAATATTACCATTTGTTACTGGGACGGCAAGCATATCTGATTGCCATTGTCCGCTGTCACCGTCAACATTAGAGGTATAATTTATAATGATTCCGAGTTATGTAAAAGTCATCAGATAATAGGCAACAATCAGTGAATAGATTTGACAGGTCGAGCCTTCGTGGGTTGATCTCGACAAGTGACCCCCATTGAGGCTGCAGGTAACGACTCTTTGACCTACATAGTCGTCATGATTGTGCTATAAATAGCTATTAGTGGTCAATTATTGAACTGCTGACTAGTAACAAAATAAATGTGAGGTTTATTGACACAAAATGTCTTTAAATACCCTCTTACTGATCTAGCCAAATCCAAACAAACATTCTTTGTCTTTTTTTTTAATGAAAACGAGAAAATCACGTAAAAAAGATTTTATAAAACATAGGTGAAGCTTTTCATTTAAGGTGGTGAGAAGTTTTCAATAATTTTAGTTAAAAATAATTTATAAGGTACATGCTTGATTTCTTTTCTCGTGTGTAATAAAATAAATATATGATAATATTTATAATATCATAAATAAATAATAAAAATCTGCATTACTTTATTCTTGTTTATGATAATTGAACGGATCATCGGCGTAGCAGCTCGTAGCACCGTAGCGTCACTGTCACGACTCGACCCATGACATCGATTCAAATCCAAACCTATCGTAGCATTCCTTGCATTCCAGTGTAATATTAATTGACATATTACCAGCACCAGACTCTGATAAAATGACATTTAGTAATAATCGTTACCTTGACTACCTCACTGGTCTTATTGTCGTTAGTGCTACAGATGAGCATGAGTTCCTGGGCCTATTTCTCAAATCGGCAGAATACGAATTTTCCATTTGCAATTTCTCAGTAGCAGCCCGGAGTCGTGGCAAAATGTGGATGTAGTATAAAACTCCAGAGGTGACCTCTCTACTCAAAAGACCATTTTAGACACTAATCTGCATGGTTCTCACATGATCTGACCAGGATCTTACGAGTATAAGATTAAGATATGTTTGTTTCGGGAGTAGTCAGATAGGTAACACTGACCTCATCTAGTTTTAAAAATGTGTTTGATGCGTAACTGTGTTGATTAAATCCAATTTACAGAAATAAATATAATTTATCATTTATACTGGCGTGATGTGATGTTAAAAATCATTGCTTCAATGAAAATAAACGTCACTATGTACTATTTTATGCTTGACTAAATACCAACATAACCTTATTTTATGTTTGCCATTCGAGTTGATTAGTCGTTAGATCAGAAATAATTAATCATGTAATAAATCATATAGAAGATTAGCGCAGCAATAACATTCATCAAACGGAGATATAAATAATGCAGTTCAAAATAGAGCAAGTAAATCAAAGCAGATCAGGATTCGTTGAATGCCTATCCTTGCTTTCCTCTTCTCTCAAATGATTGGGTACTATAATGGTAAGGACAGAATTGATACGAGTAAAACAACTCCTGTACATCAAGTGACTTCGAAGCACAACCTTATAGGTATCATGAATTCAGTACATAATTCCGGACAACCTAGCTTCGACACTTCGATGGCTTTTCCTAATGTTAACGTTGATTCTGTCATTTTTTAAACTTGAGATTTTTATTTAAAAAAATCACTTGTTTCATTAGAAATCTCATTGGGTTCAATCATGTACTGAACTCACGGTATAAGGTGAAACCCACACCCTGAAAATCTGAGGATTTTGTGTGATGATTAAGATTTCAAATTTCAAACTGTCTCTTTTTCATTCATTTCAGTCACAGTTTCGACGTATCGTAGTGTCTATCTGTAGTATTATTGCTCTAGAATCAATCTACTAGGGAGGGGGGACGCCTTAGAAAGACAAACTGACCTTATTGGTGATATACTTTAGAAAGGTCAGGTGCATATAACTCGCAACCGGCGTGAGTGGATAACCAGTATAAACGCAAACGAAGCACAAGGAGTATGCAAGGATCGTAACAGGTGGCGTGCCGTAGTTTCTGCGTACCTCCATGGGAAAAACGTGTGAGTTTATGTTTGTATGCAGCCGCTCTACACTTGTGTCGGCATAAGCTGTACTATCATACCTCCTGTGGTGACTAGATTAGCTAGGCAATACGGTTATTAGAGGGACTGGCTGAACAGAGTGCGCCGGACGTAATAAAGTATCGGCTCTCGCGGAGTTTCTCTATGAGCACCCAACTGTGGGAGCAATACCGGCCATACCTATTACGAGTACCAACGAGTTACCCACAGGGAATTTATTCGACGGGATTTATAAACTCGAAGTTTTTGAAAGAACCAAACATGTTCAAAACAATATTTTTAAGGAGCACGTGACGTATTTCAAGTTAAATAAATAAATAAATAAAAAATAAAATTGTCCAGCAATATTTATTTATTTATTGTATTTATATTGCTGGACAATCCACACAGCATCATCTAGCCCCAAGTTAAGCAGAGCTTGTGTTATGGGTACTAGATGACTGATACACTTAATACAATACATTACATAGATAGATAGTTTTTATTATAAATAAATAAATAAATAAATATTGCTGGACAATCCACACAGCATCATCTAGCCCCAAGTTAAGCAGAGCTTGTGTTATGGGTACTAGATGACTGATATACTTAATACAATACATTACATAGATAGATATTTTTATTATACATAGCAAACACCCAGAACAAATGGAACAAATCTTAGTAGATCGTACAAACATTTGTCCCAAGGCGGGAATCGAACCCGCAACCTCGTGCGTCGCAGGCGGACCGTCGCCCGCTGCGCCACATCGGCCGTCAAAATTTGTATGGCAGTGACAAAAAATAACATGCGCGTCGCAAAATTCCTCGTAGTCCTTAATTGCATCGCTTATTACAGTTTTCCTCCTTTTGGTAAAAAATAGTTAAAATGTTGCCATTGACGTCAATATTATTGTTTTAAATAATACTCGTTTCGCGTGTGTAGTCTTGGTAACAGTTATATCCATTTCCCGATGTTTCTTTAACTGTGGCTCACGGTCGTAGGGTAGGGTAGAGCCCCGTAAAACTACTTTCCTTTCAACACAACAATTTTGGTTACTAAACCTCCTTTTATTTTGTAAACAAAAATAACTGAACCTGGCCGTACATGCGCACAATAAAAAAGCCATTTTATTTAATCGTTTTCCAATAACAGAGCACACCAGAGTATCGATAAAATTAACCAAGATTTAAAATCTTCTGTCCTTGTTCGGATTTAGCTTCCATTATTGTATTAGAAGGTTTTCATAATTTTAAGCCTTTAATATATTTTTAACTTGGGATTATTTTTTACTTTATGCTAAGAGATAGCTAGGCTGAGAGATATTTCTGTGTCAGCTGATAATAAAGATGTGGTTTTTATTTTTAATTCGTATTTGTTTGAGCTACTTCTTTTTTTGTTTATTTCAGTGCAGTTCTTGGCGCTTTCATTGAATACACACTTATCGTTAATTAACATAGTACATTGGTGTTCCAGGACATGATTCGCCGGGAGTATCGGTGTCGCGCGGTCGTGCTATGAGGTGAAGCCCATCACCATGCGGGCGGATTCTCGAGTGGCCTCCGACTAGCCACACGGCATCATTGCGCTTTGTGTTATACTGAGGTAAGTCTGCTATATCTGAAAATCAATTTTCAAATAAACCGTCAACAGTTCTCACACAAGACAAATCTTCATCTAAGCTCTTACTTATAGTCCATAAACTTCGAAATAAGATGAGTCTGAATGTATTTCATTTTATGTGTTTTACGCAAAGAACTAAAAAGATTACCAATTTCATGTTAGTAAGATTGGTAATAATAAATTGGTTGGTTTGGTTTTTTTTATGGAATCAGCCTGCAAAATCAGGTAGCATTATGTATGATATTACTTGATTACTTATTATATTGAATGCTAATTTTACGAATAATCTCCCAAAACATGAATCAGTAAAAACAAATGTGACTCGCACGTTCGCGTTTGCAATATTAAATATTTAAGGAGAATCTCTGAATATTTTTAGAGCATTTTATGAAAATTCCTTTGTAAAGATTCTTTGAGAAACATCCTCATATTATTTATACGAGGATGTTTCTAGAAAAACCTATCTATATAAAAGATTTTTTCTAAGTTTAATTAGTCATGTGATATATTATGATACCTAACCGGTGTTGTTTTTTATAACCTACCCTACCTACCTTGTGAACTCATTACATTTACCTTTTATTTACTTATTTATTTGGTGCTCTTAAACATTCAGAAACTTAAATATCCTTAAAAGCATGTCGGCTGCTATTTGGAGAAATGCCAGCTGGGAATGATCTACACGTAATACGTATAAACAAAAACACGCACATTCGGCTATATTTTAAATCTGGCTGTTACTGAATAAATAACGGTTTACTAACAATATTTCTTAGATAAAAGTGTAAATTTGAAAATATTAATGGAAAAAAGCGTGGGGTGCATAGTGTTAATATTGAAGAATACACGCCGATACATGGAGCCCACTGTGAATGACAGTAACCATGGAAAAATAGAAAATGTTTATAACTATTGACACTATGCACCCCACGCTTTATTGAATTAATGTTTTTTTCTATTTTATTAAATATTTATTTTATATTTTTTAGTTGGATTTTCTATTTATTTTTATTTTTCCAAATTTATTTTCTATTTTTTAGTTGGATTTTCTATAAAAGCGTGTTTTTTAGTTTTTTTAAACTATAATTTATTTTTCAATTTTTAGTTGAACTTTTTATAAAAGCGTGATTTCTAGTTCTTTTTTTTTTAACTAAGTAATTTTTTTTCGAATTATTGCATTGTCAGCGGTCGTTGACAGGTTTCCAAAATTTGAATGAAATCTGACCGTTTAAAGTGGGTCAAAATAGCGTCCAAAGGAGTCGGTTACAAACATACATACATACATACAGGTGAAACTAATAAAAGCGTGTTAATAAAAGAATACTCATAACCGACAAAAAAAAGAAGCGCAAAAAAAGTGGTAGGTAATTATCACAAACACAATTTAGAAAGTATTACACGAAGTCATCTAATTCCAACTATATATTTTTTAATTGACCTTCCTCATATGAAATATTTTCGTACTTTGTAGCCATAGACAACACTTGCATCCTTGGTCTACCAACATCGAGAGATAGAATACTTCACCATTCACAAACCACTTCCTTGGAAGTTAGACGGTGACAGAGGTAATCTAACAAAAGAGGTAGTACGTTGTGCTTTAGAATGTAGAATTAGGCACGTTGTGCATGCCATAACTCTGATTGAAATGAATAGTCATAGCTTTGCTCTTCAATGATTGACTTCCGCGCATTGTCGTGGAGCAACCGTTCATTGAAAAGGGTCGTCTCCGCTGTCTCTCTATGAGTCTACCTGAGAGGTGAGTGGTTCAATGTAGAAGTAATGAGTACCACATAATAACGGCTTGAGTTCTCGCCGACTAGCCACACGGCCTCATTGCGCTTTTTGTCCCACAGAGCTGAGTCAACCACATATATCTACCTATCAAATAGAAATGAGGCTAGGATTATGAAAGTCACATGTTATTGGTTTTGTTCGCTGAGAGCCAAGGCATTGTTATAATGGCAACAGCCAATTAATGTGTCAGTATCCGTCTGAGTTTACAAGCAAGTATTTTAGATATAGTGCTTTAATTCTACCTACAAGTTGCTAACTAATTACGCCACACTTATAACGTCAGTCACCAAATAAGCACACACCCGCCCATTTGTTTTAGCAAGTTGTATTGACAAACCACAGTCGTTCAAAGGAGTATTGTAAACAAACTGTTCTAGGTGAACAGAGATTGCGACAAACTTCGCGCAGACGGTTTAATGAGTGGCTCGATGAAACATTACGGTGACGCGACGCCTGTAACTAGGATTTCCCGGACGATTCATGCTGTCATCTCAAGTTACAAACAATACGTTTCGCCCCCATTTTGTCAAGAGAAACTCTAATACGTTAGTGTGCCAAGGCCACCCAACAAATTGATATTACATCTAGAGAGAGTTCGCCGCACCGGACTGCGCTTACAAATTCGCAGTTTGTCACGTTTTTTATACGAATGCAGCGCTCACCGATATCAAGTATTTCTTACGAGTGGACGCTTCGAACTGATTCATTATAACAGCGTTTCAAAATATGTTTCAGGCGAAACAGGAAATAATAATACTGGCTCTGCAATAGTGTTCGACATCTAATTACATTGAAATTAAAAAGTACGAATGAATAGCTCAGTTGCAAGTTGATAGGTCAACGTGCCGGTCGCGCCGTCGCCGGTCTAAAATTAGCTCCATTTACTAATGTCTTGTGATAAGAGCCATTCCACTGTAAATGGTCTGCAACGCGAGCGTCCGTCATGTGTGCAATTAATTAAAGCGAAGTAATTGCACGCGTTCGCAGACGCCATGATACTCCACAAAGCTGCACCACGAACAGCCGGCCTTACTTCCACTAGCAAATTGAATCGTTACAAACAAATGTCACAACACAGCACGTAACGTTTTGTGAGATTATAAAATCGTATTCAATACCATATTATATTATATTGTATGAAGCTGCTCATTGACCTCTTTACGTGTCACGTATTAAGTACACATTGTAGCTAGAATATCTTAATAAGCTTCTTACTGCTAACAAACTACAGCTTATTATGAGCGTAATTGCTTAGCTTTTTACTGTATAACAAAGTATATATATATCTGATGTAAGACACGACTGTTAGTAATTACTGTAACTGTTTTAACCGTGGTTCAGTATCTGAGTAAGCTGCATTGATAAATAATGCACTTACCACGGAACGAACAGCTAGCCATATCGATGTTAGATGATACTCATTTGCTGCACCAGTGTTACTTACTTCAGATTTAACATTTTGTAACCGCGTACAGTTACGCTTCGTTTGAACTTATTAAATGTTCATACAGCTTTTGCAAAACAATAATTCTATTATATTGCAAGTGATTGCGATACCATTACGATCAATACTTATCAAAGTCATCAATCATGGTCGGCGCTGTACGAATGATCGCTAATGACTCCCTGCGAATAGTAACATCAGACATTCAAATCCATATTGTCACGACCTACTTTGCAGTCAGAATGTAATGTTCGTAAAATAGTGGCGCCGTCGCAGGAATTCGTAATTCGATTGTCAATTTGTTCCGCTTCCAAAACCAACGCGTTCGTCTAAAACCACACTGTGATCGTTTCAAAAGTCGTTATGACAAACTCTGCTTCGAAAAGAAACTACGTTTTTTACTACCGACACCGTCGACTGATATTCAGGTAGGGATGTCGGAAGTGCCAAAAGTATTATTTAGTTTTCGATATATTCCGAATAACAAAAAAAACGTATTATCGATAGTTTTTTTTAAGCTTACTGGGTACGTATTATTTTAACGGCTCTTTTGACCTCGGGTGATATTTCACGATATGTGAAAAATATCGTTTATTAGGTTTAGTATTTTCAATGCTTATTATTTGATATCGATACCTACTACATCGAAACATTATGTATCGCAACTACCGAAAAGCATGATTCCGTCGATATGTTTTTGACAAGCTTATATTCAGGTACAAAACTTTCACGAAACTAACCGAAATTGTTATTTCCTATTTTAATAATTAACATCAAAAGAACAACTTGCGTAATTGTATGGCTGTTGTTGAACGTTTGAAACGATTGACGATGTTTTATATGAAAGTGGGCACTACCATTTTGGCTTACCGTCTAATAAATGGTTCTGTCAGCACATTTATTTTGAGATCATAAATAAAATGGAATTGTTTATCTTAAAAAATAATCTTACTTTATGTCCGGCTAAGTTGTTCAACTTAGCACCTGTCGTATAACCAGATTTAACTGTAGTTAATTGGCACAAGGCTTTCGGCTTACTTACACACTTACCTTAGTGCTTTCACTGTACACTGAAAGTACGGATAACCGAGTTTTTGCTACATAAGACCGTTTGGCTGGAATCTGGATCAAGCACTCTTACACGGCAGGCTCCATCGGTCAATCATGGGCATTCATATCTATTATTGCACATCTACAATAGTTTCTACCTTTCGCTTCTTTTATGTACCATTTCTTTTGAAGTGTCCGCATGTCAATTTTGACGACCGTTGTGGCGCGGCGGGCGAAGGTCCGCCTGCGACGCAAGAGGTTGCGGGTTCGATTCCCGCCTTGGGACAAATGTTTGTACGATCTACAAATATTTGTTCCGGGTGTTCTGGGTATTTCCTATGTATAATAAAAATATCTATCTATGTAATGTATTGTATTAAGTATATCAGTCATCTAGTACCCATAACACAAGCTCTGCTTAGCTTGGGGCTAGATGATGCTGTGTGGATTGTCCAGCATTATTTATTTATTTATTTATTTAATTTGTTTCATGGTTATATCGAATCACTTATAATGCCGAATCTCTTGCAAAAGTGGAAGTACTAATCAGTATGGTTATGAAAAACCAACGTCGTTAGTATTTTTTGTACAAGTTCAACAGCAAATAAACCGTAATTGGAACATAAATATAACTTTGCGTATATTATGTGTGGCAACAGCGAAACAAATTGTAAACAACCATTTTTTGTAAGGACAAACAGCGTAGGCATATGAGGCAAGCAATCGCGATTTTCTTTTAATCTATTACAATGACGGTTTGTTTTTGTTAACACAACTTTTTCTTCTTAGTTCGACCTTATTTTAAGGTGGCTCTTGTAGCCTGCAGAATTGCAAATTTCACAACATTTTCGCTGCTTTATGTTGTATGTTGATCTAATTCACCACACAACTATTTGTAATTCTTTGCACCAAATATAATTGCGGGAGTATGGTTATAATGAAGTAGTTATTTCATCATAAATGTCCCATGTTGAGTTTGAATCACGATATCACCATATAAAACAGCTCTGCAAATTGCAGAATTTAAAATTTTAGGCATTTAATGTTATAATTAAATATATTACTTCTACAAAGAAATGGTTATTTTGTAGGTAACCTATGTGCAGTCCGGTAGAAGTAGAGCTTGTTAATAAATTGCTAGTAGGATAGTTTGTCCACAGAAACCTGTTAGCAGCCAAATTGAAAGTAGCATGACTGTTTACTCTGTCGTTTGGTCGTAAGACCATGCCGCCGTCAGTACACACCATGCCACAGCGTCGTGGGCATATTTACCAACCTGTTGCATGAACAATATACTATATTCCTATAACACAACTGTTTATTGGTACCTAAGGTGCATTTCTTATTGAAGTATCAGTAAGGAAAATAAGTGCATACACTCAAATGCTGGATCTATTTTACTAAAGAAAAATACTTACACTATCACCTGGGGAGTTTCATGATTATGCCTCAAAAAGCACATGAAGCCGTTGGTCCCAGCTGTCAATTGCAGATATCCCCGAAAGACTGATGACTAGTCTTACCAAGGGGTATCGTGTGGTTCAGTTACTGGATTGTGGAAGTTAAGCACGCTAAGCCGTTAGTCCCGGCTGTCATTTGTAGATCTTTGACAGTAGTTACGTGTAGTCAGAAGCCCGTAAGTCTGCCCACCAGTCTTATCAAGGGGTATCGTGTTGCTCAGTTACTGGATCGTGGAAGTCCGATAGGCAGTCCATGTTAAATACTGGTATTCAGCTGCAAACGGTTATAGTGGAAGCCGACCCCAATATAGTTATGAAAAGGCTAGACAGATGATGATGACTGTAGTACTTACATTATCATGACAAGACTAAAGGAACCTAAAAGCCTGAACATATCGAATCAATAAATCTTATGTTGTGTTTGCTACTATGATTGGTTCATAGAGACATCAAAAGCCAGTCAAAGTAATCATTTCACATGAGCTTCTGACGTTCTAAAGCCGGGTCAAATGGACATGCTAAGGGTACTCGGAAACTCTGAAACTTTGGGGATTAATTTCTGCGAAGGTAATATACGGTGTAAGGGTACGAGTAACACAAATAGGAGATCATACATAATCTTCTTTGTCTTGACACATGACATTTAAATACGTGGATTTATTTGTAGTAACTGGCGAAATATAGGTTTCCCTCTGCCTAACCCTTCCGGAATAAGAGGCGTGATAATATCTGCTATCACTCATTAATACCTCAGGTAAGTAAACTAAACAGTTTTTTGACAACAAATATACTTTAAAATTTAAATGGGGACTCAAAGTTTTCAATTTTACCTAGCTGTTTTATTTTGAATCGATACCTATGGTTACTGTCTTAGTTTTTTGGGAAGGTTAAATTTAACTTAGATACCGAGCAACGATATCAGTAAAATAACTCTATTTTTAACTTTTTGCAGATACTCGTAATACATTTTCGTAAATTTCACTCAAAGCATAAGAGGCTTAAATTTCTGCTTATCCTTAAGCAGTGAACGGCTAGTGCCCAACTATATCCGTACAAGTGGGACCAACAGCTGTTGAAATGCGTTGTTTTAACGCAGCGCTACGCTGTACAAACGCAAAGGTGTTGTGAGTATAGTGATTGACAGCCTACAAAACACTGCGAGTGGCGCCGACCTTGTGTGCTCGATTGTGGCGAGTGGCTACCGGAACTCACATACCGGTACAGCACCGCCGATCAAATCTATACGAACAAAGCACGTGTATAATATGTACACTAAGCAACTGTTTACTTTATAAATACATAATAGGACTCTTCTCAAAACTTATCCCTACATTATTATATAAGTGGCATGGATAGTGTCTGTTAACTTATATCTTAAACCAAAGTATGAACAAAATTTCATTTCATTTATACTCGTACGCATTAAAGCTAAATAGACGTGGCTGAGACGTCGCCTAGACGCTACGTAGACACACGAGTAGACTCTACATATGGACCGGGCAGACGCTGTGTAGACATAGGCTCTGCGTATGCACCGTGTAGAAACCACGACCGACGGTGACGCGTAGGCTTCGCGTAGACGATGCTAAGACGTTGCGTAGATTGAGAGTATTCCATTTTGAAAGAAAGAAAAACATTTATTTAGCACAGACTCAGGCAAACAATGACAATACCTAATATCGAAAACAAAAAAATAATGATGACAGAAGTAGTTTAAAAAAATATTAAGTATGTGCATTACTGCTACGACAAATGGGTCCAGTTTAGCAAAAATGCCAGACATCCAGTGCCTGACGTTAGTTTTCAACTGGATCTGAAGTTGTGAGATGTCACAGACGTAGCTCAGTTGTATAGTAAAATCGTACATCGGTGCGAGGACGTAAAATTAAAAAAATATTTATGTTATTAAAACGAAGATATAGTGTGACTTGTGTTTTTTTGTGTGTGTGAGGTATGTATGTAATTTCGACTGTTCAATATAGCATACCTGGCAGTTTCCTCAGATTGAAAAGTCCTTGTTAAGCAGAGGACGTTTACTGCGGTTTAGCGAGATAATAAAACCCACATAACACTTAGCAGTAAAGGTGCTCATTAAAGACACTTTTAATAACCGTTTCGAAAAAGTAAATTGAAGTATTGCCACAGAATCAACTTTGTTTCGCGATCCGCTACTTTTTGGAAGAATTGTTGCATTCTCGTACTTTCCAATAACCTTGCCGCCTAAAATGTTAATTTCATGCTCTGCCTATAAAATGTGGCTATTACAAACTGATTTGTTAAAGACCTTTATTTAGATTAAAAAAATCAAATCTAAGAACATTACTACTTATCTAGATTGTATCTTGAAAACCTTGCTGCATCCAAAAACTGCACCAAAACTCGTCCACTCAGACTGGTTGTTGAGTACTTAAACGAAGAAAAAAATCTAGACACAGCATAGCTCATAGAGAAACCTAACAGCTATTATTTAACTGTCATTAAAATATATTAAAAAAAAAGAAATATATTTATGAGCGTGAATAATATATTCATCAGAAGATGAAGGTATTTAGTTTTAAAGGTCTGTTGTCTATGCCGCGACCGGAGAAGTGTAACGAAATGTCAAGGTTGAAGCGGCGACGACCGAGCACTGTTTGTTCTGCTGAAGAAATGTTCGTTTACCTAATACGTGTAATTTATGCCTGCGGTTAGAAATATTGATTAATTTTAGTTTTAAAGATCTTTTTAATGATTGTATTTTTTTTTGTGTCTAAAAATAAATAGAATTGTTTCTCGGTACCGATCCTTGGCTAAAACCGATAAAACTTATTTAAACGTGACTTGTTTTTTTTAATCAATGATCGCAGTATTTCGTAATCCGTCACGACTCCTGAAATATCTCCTGAAACGTAGGTACATAAAAATAAATAAAATTAATAATGCTGGACAATCCACACAGCATCATCTAGCCCCAAGCTAAGCAGAGCTTGTGTTATGGGTACTAGATGACTGATATACTTAATACAATACATTACATAGATAGATATTTTTTATTATACATAGCAAATACCCAGAACACCCGGAACAAATATTTGTAGATCGTACAAACATTTGTCCCAAGGCGGGAATCGAACCCGCAACCTCCTGCGTCGCAGGCGGACCTTCGCCCGCTGCGCCACATAGGTCGTCACATACATGATTCATTTTAAAGAGAGTGCATTCTACGTAATTTCATTATCCCCTAAAATTATAATTATGCGCTTCGTCCCGCAGCCGTACATTCCATATCCATTAAAATGATCCCGTCGTGAATTTTAAACAGCCTTGTACCACAAACCCTTATGAGGCAGTGAAGTGGGTTGTGTTGTGATAACCAGCGACTAACTGACGTCATACACACTTATGCTAAAATTATCACCATGCGGTCCCTAACGACTACCTAATTACCATTATGCTTGCATACAAGTCGCGACACGAGACATAATCGATCACACTACACTACGGTTCAAATATCAGGGCCAATGTCAATCTGTGCAGTGTCGTGCATTCGACGGGCCCAGGTTTAACAGTTTTATAACTATGCTGTTCGGGTTCAGCACTGCGTTGTAGTGAGAAAAGCGTTTGTTTTTATTTCTTATTATGCGTCACGATGAAAGTAAAAGTAGCGTTGTCTTGCATAAGTAGACTCGCGATATCCGCGCAGATCTAGTAGAGCAAATATTATAAGATTAACTCTTTTCATTTATTTAGGTCCAATTTTTGTAAGGAAAATTATTGCAAAATGAATGTGAGAAATTGTGGAACGTGGTCACTGTTGTGATTGGTTGGATGAATTTTCAACAGACAACCGCTTCACTTAATATGTGACGTATCGAACTTCTTCATTAATACTTCTTTTACAACTTTGGTCCCTGGATCAAAAATAACCCAGAGAGACATGGAAATTTCACAAATATATTTACTTTTCAAGCATTTTGGGTGTCACAATACCGATAGATACCATGATAGTTCCTTATCGTTACATAACCTTAAAATAAATGTTACTCAATTCTAAGCTGTATCGTTACCGACATAGCATGTTATTATTGTTTTAATGACTAGCTGTGTTGCTCTATAATTATTAGACGTCTACGCACATTTACAATGCGATGTAAAATTTCACAACCGATATCTGCACTTGTATCAGATATTGTGAATCGCTAATTAAATAACAATCATTTTAACAGAATTTCTATAGAAACATGTGGCAACCATTCGTTGCGAGCACATGCCAGTGGTAGTTGGTACGTGAATACAATTTTTGATACAATTTTACGTAATTGACGCGTTCCATGTAAACGAGCGGCGAGTAAAAGCGGGTTGAGTGCGTTGTTTGTTGCGCAACGTTGCGCCCGCGCCGACGCGGCGACGTCACGCGCCCGCTACGCGACGCCCTGCGGCGCCAGACGTGCCAGCAGATCAGCATTTATGCCCAGTGCTGGATACAAGTATTGCCCTGAAATTTCGATGTAGTCTGTGCCATACATAGGGTTAGGGACACAAGTACTATAGGTCTCTCCCAAAAATGTAGTCACAATCAATACAAATGGTACGAGTAGAGTAGTGCCAAACGCCAGACGTCTTGCACGCCCCAGAGTATCCTAGGTTAGCATAAGTCTGTGGCAACGCATAACGTTAGGGTGAAAATTAAATCAATTAAGATTTTGTGCGCTACTCTTTTTAACATCTACCCTCTTGAGAACCAACCACAAACCCTCAAACTGTTATTTGTACACAACTTATTTTAAGCTAAAAATTCGTATAATTAGCCGTATTTTAACCATAAAGTTACGAAGTAAATTAACAAACATCAATTTTTTAAATTAACACTTACCATTGTACATAGATTAGCGCGTACATGAGTAATCTTCATCTTCACACTTGATGGGCCCATCCATCCACACATAGACAATTTATCTGTCAATCTACGCATATACATGATGTAAAACAGCCTTGAAGGTTACAATAAGACATAGAATACTGTGCCCTTGGAAAGCCACAATGATTTGCAGTCGATGCGCGCGTACGCACAACACCACCCACTTCTTCGAACCCCGCATCCTATGAATGAATCATAGGAATTCCATTGATGTACACATGAAAGCGCTTTATTTCACGATTCAAGTTTTATTGTCATTTTATGGGTAGTACAACTGAAGGCTTATACGATGTGGGCCTTTCGCCGCTTCAGTACACTTAAAGTTGAAGTTGTGGCCGCTTGAATAATTACTTAATGGAATTGGTTGTATATTGATGACATAAAGCAAAGACCTATGCTTTTATGGTGCAGTTTGTACGATTGAGGTTTACTTTTCTATTGTGCTGGGAAAATAGTGAATCCTGAAATCAATTGTTCCATTTTCTTCACATGATAATTGTTTATCAACTAATATTCTGCTCATACGGCTTCGTAAAGTTGTGGTGTAGCTAAATTATAGGTAAACAATGTTAAAAATGTTACTTGTAACTTATTAACCAAAGTTAAATAAACTAAAGTTTTGTCATTATAATCTCCACCAAGTGGAGTAGAAGCGATTTTTTCCAGACGTACGTAAATACCGAACTAATTATACTTTCATCTAATTACTAGTTAGTAACAGGCAATTGAGTAGTTACGACCAGGAACTTGCCGATACAATTATAAGCCTACATTTGTTCGTGATTACAATAAGAAACCGAATTTGAAATGTCAATGAGAGTGATTACATTGTCTGTCTGTCTTCTACATATTATGTTTGTTGTGTCTATGTTCTCAACTAGATGATGATTTCGATTGATGCTCTGCTTTCCCCATTGTTTGTGTACGCCGTCAGTGACAGACAAGCCACGTCCCACACATCGTCACACATTGTCTCTTGAGATTTGACAAAGCAACAATACCTCCCATATTATAATCTAGCTAAATAACAATACTATAAACATAGGAATAACGTCTGGGCTTACACTATGAGTACAGTTTCATTCTTTTCCCAAATAATAGGGTCGTAATTTGTCTGTTATTTGAACATTTTCCGCTTTTCTTTCGGACATTTTTACATTACACGTTTCCTGCGTAACAAATGTGTGTGCTAAATACATACCTAGCAGGGCCTTCCTTAACAGACATGTTTTAAGTGAGGAAAATATTCCTGAAATGTGATACCCATCTTGAACTGCCTGTCATGTTGCAACGAAATGGAGAAGATATATCATGAGTCAGATATAGTAAAGCTTAATTTCCCTTTCATGTGTGCACTCATTCACGTTTTGGTTGCATGCAGCATGGCAATGTGAGGCATGTTGCAGTAATTTGCGCGTCATCCCTTGTCGATGAGATCGTGTGCGCCTGCGCTCTCACCGAGCGTCGAGCGCGGAAGTCGTGGTGGTCTACCATCACGTAGCGTGCGCGCGCTGTGTGTTCGCCCGTGAAGTTTCCTACAACACAAATTGTAAAACATTAATTATATCATATTACGTCTTTTTATTGCATTCTTACTTTTTGTACGTGGGCGACAGTCGCATTCAGTTGGTAATATGTTATTCTTTTTATTTCAATGAAGCATGAAATTGTGCAAGCTGAGTTCTAAAAGCTGTGTGCACTAGCTTTGAAACAAACATGAGCAAAGGATGTAATAATTAAATGATTTAAAAACCTTCTCTAAGCCCTCTCTATTAATTAATGTATTCTCCTCAATTAATTAATATTCGCGACGCAGGAGGTTGCGGGTTCGATTCCCGCCTTGGGACAAATGTTTGTACGATCTACAAATATTTGTTTCGGGTGTTCTGGGTATTTGCATGTATAATAAAAAATATCTATCTATATTATGTATTGTATTAAGTATATCAGTCATCTAGTATCCATAACACAAGCTCTGCTTAGCTTGGGGCTAGGTGATACTGTGTGGATTGTCCAGCATTATTTATTTATTTATTATTTAATTACGGTCAAAACTTGCGTGAATCTGTCAATGTTGCGCAAAGCGACAATCAAATATGTACACGAATTTCTTACATTTAGAGATCGAAATAAAATGATAGATTTATTGAGAAATTTTCCGTGACATAGGTGACCTCCCCTTCCACAACTAATAAATTAATTTAATGTACAAAGTTATTACTTATTAGATACTGACGACTTAACCTGTCAGCTGAATATCAAACAAGTGAAATATGGCGGTAGATACATTAATGATAAAATGTTGTTCAACAGATGTTTGTTGTCTGCGGTTGTGATCTAATAAACTGTCTAAATTATAACTTAAGACCTCGCCAGGCCAATGTTCTTAGGTTACTTGAAGGGCATTAAACCCATTACATTTCGATCGATTTGTATCACATTTAATATATTATAATTTTAATTAAATAATCTCGCATTAAGTATGTAAATTTTTGCATACAAAATTGTTTGAAAACAGGATATTAAATCATATTTTTATCTAATTCAAAACACAAATTAACAACTGTTTGACCTATTTACAAAAGCCGCAATAAATGATATTTAATAAGTACGAAAGTACGTAAACTGAAGGCAAGTGGCTAAATCGTAAATAAAAAAGATTAGCGTATGGCCACGAAACAAAAGGTCATGGGAACGATTTCCGCTGAGGAACGAACGCATCACGCGGAAGAGTGAATGACAAAACTTTTAATTACTACCTACCTAGTATACTTATATATCTGCCTCGGTGTGCAGACACAGTGAGTAACTCGTTCACAAATAGCAGCCACGGCTTCTACTTCACTAGATTTAAAAATCTAAATAAACATTTTATTATGTGACCTATGTGGCGCAGTGGGCGAAGGTCCGCCTGTGACGCAGGAGGTTGCGGGTTCGATTCCCGCCTTGGGACAAATGTTTGTACGATCTACAAATATTTGTTTCAGGTGTTCTGGGTATTTCCTATGTATAATAAAAAATATCTATCTATGTAATGTATTGTATTAAGTATATCAGTCATCTAGTACCCATAACACAAGCTCTGCTTAGCTTGGGGCTAGATGATGCTGTGTGGATTGTCCAGGATTATTTATTATTTATTATTATTATTATTATTTATTAAATGCAGAATTTTTAACTTATATCATCCATAACATCATCATATCAAACTTATGTCATCATTTGACATAAGTTTGATATGCATCATCATGCATCATCTTCTTTTAACTTAGGTACAGAACCTATATTTCTGAAATATAAAACATGCAACTTTCTATGTTACATGTGGTTACATTCATATGATCACTTCACACATATTTATTATGTCATACGGACTTATACGGAGTGTTTTTAGAAAACTGTCAATGGCTGTTTGAATTGACGCCTCAGTGTAATACTTAACAAAAACAAAACGCTAGACATGAATTTGAGACCGCTAGACACAATAAGCGGAATATACCGGTCGTGTGGAGAGGGCTACAAAAACTTCCACCTACAAATACTTTTGTACTCCTCTTACTACTTTGAGTACACCAGAACTTACAACAACGCAAAAATATTTCGAAGAAAAAGAGCAAAAACTACAATGCTTGGGGCGAAACTTGAACAAATTCGTCGCAGAAAAACGCAAGTTACGTAAAAACCGCGGACGTCTCTCCACATGTTATGAAGAAATTCAAAACAATTTCTATGATTCCACTTCACTATAATGATTTCGAGAATAAATAAAATATACGATGACAGCTATACAGTAGTCAGTAGGTTACTAGTTACTATTCATCTTAAATTAAGCAACATTCTTTAAAATAATCCTTTGCTGGATTTGCCGTGCTTATATTTGTATAATTCATTTGGTAGATTACATCAAATAAACATTTGTATATAACACTCTATTAACATTTAAAGATAATGATAATAAGCGTTTAGTTTATTGTTAAATTAAATGAGATTATTAGAAGTTGCTACGCCATTTACGTGGCTTGGATCTGGGACAGATAAAAATATCGTTAAGCCTGCTCTATATGTTGGGCCAATGTAAGCCAATGTACGCCACAGTTTACTTAAATTTCAACCAGAAAATTGACCTACCGTCATTTGAGTAAATTTATCGTTGTAATATAGACAGTATGTTGCCAATATTGGTGCCATCCATAAAAGGTGTGACATAATGAAGACCTGTCACCCAATTCTAATCTTGAGAACTATTTACGACGTCTTTAACCTCACTTATGTTCAAAAATGTTTACGTAGATTTGGAAGAGATAAACAAATATGTCGCCGACGGTGTACTATTCCATAAAGTTAAATAGTAACGCAGGGATATACGTGTGTAAGTGCAACACGTCTCGGTATTGCTCAGTGAGGTCAAATGTCTGACGCGGTCTTCTTCTAAAATATTATATAACCGTAAGCGGACGCATGGGAACTTATCTGTCGAAACTGCTACCAGTAAATGCCAGCAGTGGAACAAGTATGAAATAACAAAGTATATTAAGTTTAATAATTGTAAATTATGCTTGAAGATGATCCGAGCAGTTGTAGTCAGGCAAAACTGACTGCAACAATTGACATTTAATAATGAAAGTAAAAATCAACGCTCGCTTGCACTTTCATCCGTTTTCAATCTCACTATTTGTCATCAGAAAAATAAAACAATACCTATAACAACGACGGGACTGCAATTATTCAATGACGATTTTATCCATCATTGTAAATTGAGGATTAAACAAATAAAAAAACTTGTGAATGAGAGAGGAAACGTCGAGGAATGCGACGGAGGCGGCACAATGGAGACAATCTTAGTGCACACGGTTGGCGTTCTTTTATTATTTTAAATTAACAATCAAGCGAAGCGGTTTTAATAAACTGTATAAATCTTGTAGCAATAATGATTTAACAATTTTCCTTAATTTACAGACAAATTAATTATTATTAAACTAAATATATTATGGTTTTCAACTTTTTCAAGTAGAATTTTAAGTGCAAACCTTTGAATTCTTATAAAGTGTTTCTAGTTTATACGCCACATTTTTGATCTCAGTGCTTTTGTTGTTGTACTCTTTTCTTATCTGCCCATACAACTACACATAAAATAGTCGAGACATCCCCTATTTGATTGAATCCCGCTATCACTCATGACTGTGCTCATCGTAAAGTCTCCGTACCCACACATCGTCTACTTATCCCGTCGCGTGCGTGTATTTCTCCGACCTTCATCCCGCATTCTTGTAACCATCCAGTCATCCAGGATACGCACTATTTGCCAAGCCGTTGGCGGACAACGACCTCTGCTAGTTGACTCTTAGACAATCACCTTTTTTCTACAGTACAACTCAGTCCTGTGAACAGAGTTTTTCATGTATCAGTTTCGACACGAGTCATTCAATCCGTGTTTAGTCAACAATATTAATTACAGGTAGTATCATACCTACTTATCGCCAGTACATCGGAGTTCGCAATCTTAGGAAAATTATAAATGCAGGAATATGTAAGGCATGCTGTTCTACTTTCATTTCCACGTCTGCTTGTTACCTATGAATAGTTAATTTTCATGAAATGCATTTATAGGACCTTGCGTAACAATAAACATGGGTACTTATCACAAAAAACACTACTCGGTACCTGTTTAGCCGTGGTTGTACCTACATAAATTGTTCCATATCCTGTGAATATGAGTTTCGTGCGTAACAAGTGAGTCACTGTCAATCAGTTTCGGAGACCCAACAGTCTAGTACCGGTATAAGTATATAAACAATCCTGACACGTGTTTAGTATTGTCAGCAACTATATTAGGACAGACGTTCCCGTTTTATATTATTGTACAAGCAGTGCCGCCTCTCGGAGCTCCGCCACAACACATTACGACTATACTAGACCAGTCAGGTACGTAGAGAGCTTTTACAAGTGCCTTGATACAATTGCATTCACAAAGAGCATACGACACGTTGCAAAACTTCAACAGATGTGATTTAAGATGAGTTAACAATGAAAATATCTTACTTCCATAAACGTACAACAATTGAGCATATGAGTGGTGTAGGCGAGAACGCGTCTCTGTAATTGATAAGGATAATCGTGTCGTGAATCGGGCCCGGGATTAAGTACACAGCCGGTAGTTAAACGGTCCTAATACGGCACAGGTAATATTCGCCACGCGTGTCGACATAGGTCACAATTATTAACTTAATTGTCTTTAGCAAGTAGGCGACCCATTGTTTATGCTTTTGTTACGTATCACATGCTCTATCTAAGACCTGACTTATTCATGCTTATTCCTTATTTAAACAACTTATGTCGTAATATTACGAGACCTCAATTGTGTTACCCTAAAAACTGGAACACTGAGACCGTTTTGACATGCCAATGTGGTCAAAACATATCGTCGATCAAAGGCCACTCATTCTTATGCAATGATTCTTTTATCGTATTTTCCCCGTCACGATTGTCTTCCTGAATATCATTGTGTTTATCGGGTCCAAATATGATACGATATACTGATGTAACATTATCATATTGAAAGGATCTTGTGGGTCAGAACCAGAGTGGTTTCGTGAGTGTCCGTCACCGATTGTCAGTACTTTGTAGGTTGTGTCGTTTGTTACGAGCAAGGCAAGACGTGACATCTCAATCCGCGAGGATACTACACCCGCTCGTGGGCTTATTCGGTTAAAAACGTTACATAACTCTATTGCGGTTAAGCTGATTATTTAAGCGGTTGGCAAAGGAATTGAAGACGAACGAGTTGTTATTATAGATCATATATTTCTCATAAATGTCTTAATTGAATATCAATTGGGTCTATCGAGTACCGTAACAGAGTGGTTGATGAAGCGTGATGCGTGTAGTCTAAAGTAGTGTAGTGACCGCCATTTTATCGGCTACCAGGTGCTTCGGACGGTGCTCTCAACATACTTGATGTCATAACGGAGCGCCGGCCGACTTGGGCCCGTTACATCGGTGCACCGTTCATGCGTAGCTTTTTGTTGTCGACGTTACACATAATACCATTCCTAATAGACGTAGGGCATTGTGCAAACTTGCAAGATTAAGTCACGACCAATAGACGCCTGGTAATCAATCTCGGTCACATCAATTTAAATGAAGTTAAATTGTTAATCAAATGATCGACGATAAACTCGAATGGGATATGACCTTCGAGGTGGAATTGTCTGTTTGTAAAATGTTGGTAAGATTGTTTTGATCTATTACTTTAAGTGTCACCGACGTAATTAAATTAGCTACTGTTCCATAAGATTGTTTGTCTTCATTGTGGGTAACAATAATGTCAAAAAACTGTACATTTAGCACCAGTTACCGTTGAAATTCTGATTTGTTCCCGCTTTGGTGAAGCTCACGGTATTTTGACCTCTTGCAAGTGAGATTATCCACACCAGTGGACATAGCGGTGATAGTCCATACTTTGTCATGAATGCTAATGGAAACGGTTAGGTTAAGTACGTGGTCACGTCTCGATTAAATTTAATTGTACGTGTATTAAGAAACGATTATCCATTTGTTTCCGACGGCAATAACGTTACATAAACGGTATAGTGTTGCGATAGTTTGGTCCCGATATACGCAAGTAGAGTAACGATATCAAAATGTTGACAAGCTATACTTAGGTGTCGGCTTGAATCAAATTAATTAACAGAACAATAGCCGTAATTGCCTAATTAATCCATATTGGTCGTAATAATGAACCACTTCTTCCTCATTCGAAGTGTCTGATAATTGTACCATGTGAATTATTAATACTGATTGTTGAAGAAAGTGTTCTTAATTAGAACCTCATTTATAATCTTTCGATCTATATTAATTTAAATATTATTTATTAGATACCAATGTACACGCAATGCTCTACCTAAAGGCGTGTTTACTTAGGTAGAGTATTATATTACATTACGGGCAAGTGGCAACAGTAACTAAAATAATAGCTAGCTTACTGTTTACGATATTACAAGGCACAATTTATTCCATATTCAAATCCGTATTACCAATTGATGTTTTAGATTTAATTGTTGTAAATTTTATAATATAATAAATGATAGAAAAATCGTAAAATTTAAGAAGTTTTAGCAAACTGAACTATAAACGTGCGTGTTAAAGTTATTTTTCCACAGACAAAATTATTTATTTATTTATTTATTTATTTATTTATTTATCATAAGCACACCAACAGCACAGTCACTTACAATTCAAATTAAATAACATATAAAATTAACATTTCAGTAACCATGCAAATGACAGGTGTGCATGACATTCACACATGAAAATTTGAGACAATGAAGAACAAAATAAAATGTGTCTACACCAAAATAAGCAAACCTAAATCTACAAAACTATAAAACAATATAAAAAATATAAAAAATCAGTGATGGGTCAGTATGATGGGCTATTACACTGTTCAAATAGGGAGCGTCTGTATGAAGCGAAAGTCATGGAGAAAACATCAATAGGGCAATCCGTCAAGTTGGACCTTTCATTATATTGCCTTGCCATACGTGTATTATATTTGTTTACATTTTTGTAATTAAAATTTCAAACACTAATTAGTTTGTTTATTTATTTAATTTTGTGTACGGGGATAACACAGTCCTTTTCAATACGACTGTGCCAAGAGTGGTAACATTATATTTTGATACCATTTCAAGCTTTCGACGTCAAGTGAGAAACCGACCACAAAGTGCAATACCCCTCGTGGTTGAAATCATTATAATTTGACCACAGCCCTATTTGGCGCTATAAACACACCACAACATGTTTTCAATTATCTACTTTACCAAGGACCCTAGCTATTATGGTAATAACAAACATTGCCCCTGAAGAATAAACATGGCGTGGCATCGTAAGGTTCAGAAAATATGAACATATATAGCGTCATTGATAATTGATTTGAAGTAGGTAGGTACGTCGTGTACATTTTAATTAATGCCTATAAAACTTCATTAAAATGACAAAACCAGGGTTAGTTATTAATGTTACTGTCTTCACAACAATACATTTAGCAGACAGATGTTTACACTGGTAATACTTAACTTTTTTTTTCGGAATGTCAATCTTATCAAAAGCTGGGGATTCACCTTTACCTTACGTGTTAGGCTAGCTTTTTTATTATAATTATGTCCATATCATAAGGATTAATTTACATGAGATAATGAAAATTGGTGATTACCTAGTTCTCCAACCGTGAAAATATGAAAAAAAGTTTTATATTTTTATATTACACAATTCCGATGTGCAATATTAAATATTTTGGTAATTATTTTAAGCTCCACTCAGGCTTCGCGTGGGTTTAAATATTTTTCATTGAGATTTTTAAATAAAAATACCATCCAAATTTTCAATCGCTCCAGTTATTTTTTATAGATATTGGAGTTTTGCGAACCCTGGAGAAAACTCCCAGTTATTTTCCATCACCACATTTTCAGGAGTATGTGAAAAGTAATAGTACCGAGACCTTTTCAATGACCTTTGCCAAACAGGGGGTCGTTCCACTTGGTGATCTTAAAGTTAAAAGACTGCGCATGTAGTAATCAGTACAGTCACGGACACAACAATTACAAGTTCATATTAATTACTATATGATCTCAACTGCGTTTAACAATAATAAAAGCCATTATATCTTTTCAACAGATTGTTTCTTTAATTGTACTCACGATATACGTATAGATAAACAATCAGCAATTTGCTTCAATTGTTTTAATAAAAGTTCTCGTCATATATCATTCTTGGCTTGCGTAATGTTATATTATGGTAGACGCTTCCTGATTTCCGTTACCTACAGACGTGGAATAGTCTAGGTAGAATCGTGTTGGCGCCGCTAAGCAAATCATCTTTTTGTTGAGTTTACTTGTCAAGTTGTAACTCACAACTTACTGAAATTTTGGTTAGGAAGAAATAACATAGCTATTTAGGGCTGGCTATGGGCCTATTTGCCTTGGCGTCATATACGTTCCTCAAATGGTTTTAGTACTCAATTATCCATATTCTATCCATAACATTTTCGCAATTTTTAGCATATTAAAGTTCAATATTGAGCTTTATTGACAGCAAAACTCTACCGTAGTTTGCGTATGGCTCGGGGGTGCACGCATTTAGGCCGTATACTTTCGTTAAAGGAAATAACAGCAACTGCTACAGGCGCATTCAATAGGCACATTTCATGACATTACGCAAAATCGTACCTATAGGTAGTGTGTACATGCGTTCCTACATACATTCCCTTGCAATTTAATTAATGGTATCAGATTACGACACCTCAAATTGATATCATTACTAAGTACTTCGTGCTTTGGTTATAATGGTTATAAGCCTAATTTTACTTCCGGTTTAGCCATTACGTCGCCATTAGGAACACATAACATCTGTCAAGCATTCTTTACGAGTTTACAAAACAGGTTTTGCGGACAGATTTCTAGACTGTCTGTGAGATATGATTTTGTGAAAATATTGTCGCGACTTGTTTTAAGAGAGACACAGACGGCTAGCTATATAAAACTCTGAGTGACTTTTAAGACCTTTATTTTACAAGAAATACGTGAAGCCATGAAAATTAAAAGTTTGCAGAATGTTACAAAGTAATTTAGCAACACAAAAATAGTTAAAACCCACACAAAAATCTTTTTTCAGCACACTTGTCTCTAAATGGAAGTGGCCATTACGTTTTTAGTTTACAAACGTTCCATTCACAGTTATGTCCTAAACGCACAACGTCATCTGCACATAGCCTTAGTGTTTGTGTCGTTCGCAGTGCTCCAGTTTCGTGCCGGTCCACCGGCCGTCGGACTAACAGCTTACATCAAGGAAACCACGCCCTAGGACACTCTGACACAACTGCCCATTGCGACAGCTTTCACGGTATCGAATAACGTTCAACGCTATTATATGTCGCAGACACCAGTGAGCAAATCACTGGTTTCGTTAAATATTTTTATTATAGGAACAGAGACTGTCGAGAGAAACACGCGGTGATTTCTCACAACGTAAATACTGGCATTATAAAACTGGCGGAACAACTTTTCATAGTAATATTCTAGTCCGGTTCGTATTCCTACAATTACTTTACAGGGCAGAATTGTCTATACAATAATGCTAAACTAAAAGTCGTCGTTATTCTAGACTGGCTAATTAACTTTGCTCTGTTTAACATGATAGAAAGACAAAGACAAGACAAGGACTATTAAATTTGACCTAAAAGAACGAAACCAACAACAGTGAATTCGATAAAGGTAAATAGTACATGCTTTATACGCTGATTCACACAACTCGTAACAGAATCTAATAGGAAATCAAAATACCCAACTGAATTCTTAGTAAAACTGAAACAAAGAACCAAAAGTTATTGGATAAATAAATAATAATCTCTAATAAATCCATCCGACTCGATTCTACTTATTTCATAATCGAATTTCGTAACGATTATACTATATATCTAGTTCAAAAGCACGCAGTCTTGATAACCATACCTTGTTATAAATAAACGTATCGGTTTGCTACGAATTAAATGGGCGTTACATCACTATATTCGCCTTGTTAATGGTTTTATTAGTAAAAAGGGATTAATAAATGTCGGACATACTTTCTATTATGTTCGATCAACGTGCACGTTTCGTGTATTAAGAGCAGAGGCAGGTACATATATAATTAAATGGAGTAGAAAGGCGCTCATGTAATACCAAACAAATGAGCTGCCAGATCTCACGTTTTTGGCTATAAAAGTTTTGGTTACCGTAACTAACCTTTATTAAGTAGGTATATTAAAACTTTATTCTCATCATGGTCATTAAAATAGTCCCATCATCACCAATCAACTTTGTCAATCTTCCATGTACCTACCAATCATAGCTTTATAAATTATGTCGCATTCCGAAACATGTTTTCTTTATCTTTGACAATTCGAGGACCTTGACATTTGACCACATTTTTTTATCCATGTCACTTTTTCTCATCGATATAATTAATGTTATGAGCAAAGTAGGTACTTCACTGTGGTATTCAAGCTCAGACCCGGACATTCATAATATGTTTCGATACTAAGTTAAATTCGATTTAAATATTTCAACATAACCTCAGAACTTCATTGCTTTGTCTATTTGAAAACTTGACTTCTCCCTATGAGTGAACTTGTAGACTTATTCTAAGTCAAGGTCTACTCATCAGAAAGTGGTTACGAAATATCATGACGTCAGTACAGAAATAGGTTATTTAAAAGAAGGACTATCCTAAGATCACGGTGGGAAAGTCAACTATTCTTTTTTTTTTTTTTTTTTTTTTATTAAAAACTTTGCCCTACACTAGGAATTTCTCCTGTATCGTGGGTGCGTTTACAAACATTTAAACTCACATACACAAACAGCCAGACCCGGAACAACTACCTGTAGGTCATACAAATATTTGTTCCGTGCGGGGATCGAACCCACAACACGCGGCGCAGCAGCCGATGGCTCAACCACTGCGCCAACCGTGTCGCCAAAATTCTGAATTGAAGATGACGTGATATTTTATGAGTAATTTTCAATTCGTAATGAATGATACTCGATACCCGACGATACAAGAACAAATTAGAAAACTGGATCATTCTTATGCATCGAAGTATGTAATTATAAAATTATGTAATTTCAGATGAGGCATATCGGAACAATTCACTGTGGATGGCTAATTGTAGGTGTCGCAACTTGATTGTTCCTTAGA
Organism: Phlogophora meticulosa; assembly: GCA_905147745.2. Taxonomy (NCBI): domain Eukaryota; kingdom Metazoa; phylum Arthropoda; class Insecta; order Lepidoptera; family Noctuidae; genus Phlogophora; species Phlogophora meticulosa. Next base: position 10,686,140 of record LR990520.1, on the reverse strand, counting down.
TGCGCGTGCGAACACCGCGACCTACCTATTGTCTGCCTTCGTTTTGTTATGTTTACACCTCTGTTTAAGTATGAACAAGGCGAAAATATTGATTTCCATGGCTATTGGGACGAAAATTATAACAAAAATTGGTCGACGGCTTCTATCTCTGTCTTATTTCGGGGATCTCTTTCTCTGATATTGCAACTGCCCATAGGCGTTGGTGACAACTTACCATGTAGTAAGCCGTCAGCCGGCTAGCCACCCAATAACTTATTTGTATCAATGTATATTTTGTTATTTTTCCCGTATTGATACTGATACTGTAATTTCCTGTTGATTTCAGATGCGGCGGCAGGCTCGGATCTCAGGCGGCGGCGCGCTTGTTGTGCGCACCGCCTCTGCCTTACAAGGTTCGCTACTTTTTATAACTAAAGCAAATATTGTAGTTAGATAAATATTTATTAGAGAACAATGTCAAATATTTTCTGCACTATCAGTGAACTGAGAAAAGTCAATGAAATGGTAACAAAGCTTGTTCGAAAATTGCATGGAAGCATCGAGTGAGCTTCGCGAGCTAACTGTGTCATCCGTTTTGTACAGGTTATTTGTCAAATCGACCTCATCTTATAAACTGCGTGATGAATATCATAAGTTACCATTAGTTAGTATAACATAATTCAAATGATTCCATAACTTAAGTATTAAAGTTTTACATATGACGTATGCACTCCGCACTCTCTACCTCATAGACGTCGATATAGTTCATTGTTCTCTGAGTGAGTTCACAAAAAATGCGTTGTTTGTTACAAAATCTAATATTGTTATAGTACACTATCGCATTAGGTAACCCTGTAAAGATAGTCGTAAGTTGGATAAAATAAATAAATAAAAATATTAAAGCAACTAGTCGCCTCTGTACCAATTGGTTATTTGTTAGCAGAAGGTATTACTTAACTAATATTTATTTTAATGATTTATTTACAACAAAACACTTAATAAAGAAGAACGAATAAGAAAGAAAATAATGATGGAATGGCAAAAAGGCTTTCAACATTTTCAAGATAACCATGAATCATGAAAAAAATAATTTAAGAAACATAACGACTTTTCATCTCGTACAAGTTAATCGTCATTTTCACTTGTGGCTTGAAGCTTCCCAGTCTCGCAGAATAGTCATGAGCATAAAGCATTGAAGTCGCGACTTTTATGACCAACTCGTTTCCAGCGTTCCATAGTAGTGTTGTAGAAATCAAGCTCACTGCTCAATATTCTAAGACTGTACTTAGTTTCTAGTGAAGATACCTTCAAGATATGTTAATTCAACTTTTACTTATCATAATTGTCGTTCATTTATCACGAATACAGTCTTTACTATAATATCTTAAAGGTTAATTGTATTCTGAAATGTTACGATTCTTTGACATTTTAACTTATTACATTTTATGTGATTTGTTTGACGTTATTAATGAAAGATTCTATCAAGAGTTTGGGCGTTCGCTGGGCGTCGTTTGTGCTTGTTTATAACGATGTTTAGGGTCAACCATACCTCCTCCCCATGACCCCATATTACAAGGGACTTACACATAACTGGTGAAGTGTGGGTGTACTGTAGACCTCAACCTACACCTCTCAGGGTAATACAGGCGTGAATTTATGTTGTAATACCTCCTATAGACTACCGTACTTAGCACGTGGTATAAAATTCCTGTAAATTAGTAAGGGGATTAATAATAATATTTACTTCTGAGGATATGGTACATTAAGCTCTTAAAATAAAAAAGTTTCACATACACTACCGTTGCCGGTGTTGAAATATTAAAAACTAACTTACAAAGTCAAAGTTCTAGCCCACAAAATATAATTAATAGTTTGCCATCGACACGCTAGGCAGAAGATTTCCACATTAATAATTATAAATAAGTTCAGATGGATATTGGTAATTTTTTTTAAATAAAAACAATACAAGTAAAAGGTATACATACACACACAAAGTATTGATATATGATGACAAAGTATGATTATGTTGAGAGAATTGAATTATGATCAGGAATGTGAACTAATATTCATGATGTTTCGGTTTCAGTTTGGCTGTGGTTACTGATATTCATATTCCAGAACGAGTTTCGAATATCCAGGTCCATTCAACCAGGTGTGAGTATCTCGTACAATACAAACTTATACTGAGTATATACATATTCTTTTGACGGCCGATGTGCTGCGGCGGGCGAAGGTCCGCCTGCGACGCTGGGTTCGATTCCCGCCTTGGGACAAATGTTTGTACGATCTACAAAGATTTGTTCCGGGTGTTCTGGGTATTCGCTATTTATAATCAAAAATATATATCTATGTTATGTATTGTATTAAGTATATCAGTCATCTTGTACCCATAACACAAGCTCTGCCTAGCTCGGGGCTATGCTGCTGTGTGGATTGTCCAGCATTATTTATTTTTATTTATTTATTTATTCTTTAACAAATATAACTAATGATAAGGATGAAGGTGTTATCAAGCGATACATAGAAAGTTAATTAGAACCAAATCGTTGTTTAAAGACCATAAAAAACTAAATTTTCAAAACCAGTTCACAATAATAATTTCAGCTGCATCCGGTTAGACTGAAAGCTGACCCCAACATAGTTAGGAAAAGGCTAGGCAGATGATGGTTCACAATAATAATTGACAGAGAAATCGATGAACATACAAAAAAGAAAAAAAGACACACAGTCGAACATGGAACCTACTCCTTTTTTGAAGTCGGTTAACCTTTTGACCGCCAGAGGATAAACGCACGCGCGTGCCCTCCACGCCAAGCCTTTTTAATAAAAACGTTAAATCTCTTCTTTGTCATCATGAATGTATCAATATCCGTGTTTTATTTTAATTTTTTTCATGCAATTAAATACGCACGGGCACTTCAACTTTTAAGATATATAAATTAACTCACACAAAAGTAATGATTTAATTGTTTATTTCGTGTTATAGTACTTAAGACTGTACGGCGTTTGTCACGTATTTGTGACGATGGCGGTCAAAAGGAGAAGCCTCACACAACTTAAATCAAAACAACATTTTGTTCACAATAAAGTTAACTCTGTATCTGTAACTGCACAAATAACTTCTGTCAATCACACTTCAACCCCCTCTATTGTTATCGCTTACACTGAACATACCTACCCTACAAACTTTTTCCTCATGCTTTTTTTTATCATTTTTAGTACTTGGACTTTGACAACTTGCCCGATACGAACTTCACGTGCACGGGCAAGGTTATCGGCGGGTACTACGCGGACCTGGAGACCTCGTGTCAAATGTTCCATGTGTGCACAGTGGGCCAGAATGACGAGCCCATGGACATCAAGTTCCTTTGCCTTAATGGCACTGTCTTTGATCAGGTGAGTTCATAAGTACGTGTATTGTTCAGTTTCATACATAATATTACGGTATTCTTTTTGGAGAACTTATAACAAATGAATAAAGACAAAATGTTTATTGGCTCAACAAACTACTAGTTTAAGTGATAGCCAGGCTTCCAAAGTGTGCTTGAAAGTTGGATTCCACATAGTATTTTTTTTATTCAAATTAATGTTTTTTTTTAATGTCTATAATTCAAATTAACCTGCCACATGTTTGCGTAGCTCGGAAGTGTGACATCTAAATAGTAAACATTTTCGATACTACATTCCCTTTTGCAATTTGCACGTACCGTATACAAAATTTTGCAGCTGGATTTGATAAAATTAATTCATGCATGTACGAGTATAAACATGTTCAACATGTTCATTAATAACTGCCAAAGGTGTCTATCAAAGGTGGCCACTGTCGGTCCGTGAATGGGTTATCATTCATTACTTATTGAGACCATTCCATGCCTCGGAAAGCACATTAAGCCGTTTGTTTTGGAAATTAATTACCGGTAGTCAGAAGTCCGAAAGCCGGACAACTACTCTGTGGACATCATATTCATAAAGGTAGTCGCTTTATGTCAAATACTGATATTCAGCTGCATTTTGGTTACACTGGAAACTGACCTCAACAAAGTTGGGAAAAATTGTTTAGCAGGTAACGTTGAAATACATTATTTGATTTTCTCATTCCAGGAGACAAGAGTGTGTGAGAGAGTCGACGAAGTAGATTGTACAAAGTCTGAAAAGTTCTACGGCTTAAATTTAGAGTTATATGGCAGCACTTTGCCACCCATTATACAGCCAGACCAACAGAAACCTCAAGCACAATCAACTGAACAGTCACAACAACATACTAAACCAAACCAAGAAGCCGACCCGTCATTAGATGATAGTCCAACGACGTCACAAGATAAAACACAGGGACATTCTACAGACGCCACAGACTCGACGGAAGATCCAATTCAGGATATCAAAAGAGATGAGCCAAAAATCCAACAAACTAAACCTACACACCCACCTTTACCATTATCATATAATGAGGAACTTACTGAAGGTATGAACTGTCAAAATAGTATCTTTAGAGTACAGCAAATCCTGAAATGAATTCGAATGTGGCCCACACTACTTGGAGTAGTAAAATCAAGTTCAAGACCTATACAAAACAAAAAGTAAAGCTAGATATGTAGATTATGCCTTTTTTAAATTTGTTGTAGTGCTCATAAATAACTTGAGTGAGTGAGTGCTTTTAAACAATGCTTAAGTTTGCCATTCTTTATTTCAGAGTACCAAGAAGAAGACGAAGACACTGATTACGAAGATTACGTTCATCACCCGACAACAACGACAACACAACCAACCACAATATCGACAACAACCACCACTACTACTACGACAACAACAACCACACCCAGAACGCCCACGACTACAATATTTGTTCGGCCATCTACATCTTCACGTCACCCGTCTCCAATACCGCATCTCATTTCTTCACCCTCCCCCATCTTATCCTCACTGTCTCCGCCATCGCCTTCTTATCCTCCTTCTGTCCCATCCGCTCCTTCAGCTCCGTCCGGCCTGTCTGCCCCGTCAGCACCTTCTGGCCCATCCGCGCCCTCTGCACCATCTTTACCAACACTAGACCCTTCCCTACTTTCCCCACAAGAATTCATATACCGTCACCGAGGACCAGGATCCGAAGCTATATCTTTTCAGCGCCAAAGCTTTCGGCCTGCTGATGGAGTCTATATAACGCACGCGCCACCGCAGCAATTTGACCACTTCCAGTATGAGTCGTCAAGAACCGCTCCAAGGCCAACACCACAACGACCTGCCCCTTTCGTACAACGACCTCAACCAGCACCGTTCCGTCCAACCACACTTGATCCGCGAGATCAATTACTACGTCCCGGACCCACTTCTCAACCCTCCGAGAGGCACGAAACATCTGTCAAGCAAAATAGACCCCAGAATTACCCCCAATCACTGCCTCAACGACCTTTGCCTTTTAATCCTTTCTACTATGACCGCAAACGAAGTGATGATGCGGTACCAGAAACAGAATCTTCGCTATCAGCAAGATCTGTTGCGCCGCCAAATGTGACTGAAAAACCTCAGATTAAACAAAAAAGCCCCCCGCGAGTCATTGTCACAGCTAGTGCGTCAGTCAGTGATAGCAACGGTAAAAGACTTAACTACACGGTCGGTAACGTTGTCAGCGCGGTAAAACCTATAGTGCCGATAAACTACGACGACTATAAAGAATCTGATCTTATATTTGATCCATTCTTTCTCGATGTGCCAAAACTACAAAAAAGACGAAAAACTAGATCTAATATAAATAAAAATGTATTTACAGTTCCGTCCACAGCTACTGTGGCATCCGAATTATTGCCAGAAAAAACGACTATTACAACGTCGCCAGTAACGTCTCGAGCGACGACCACTAGGATCGCGGCAAGTGAGGCATCGCTAGCGACTACGACCGCCGTCTGGAACCCCAACGACTATGTCGACGACAACTACGAGCCCCACGCCTATATTCCACCAATACCACCGCTCGCAGTGCTTGTGCCCCACGAGCTGAACAAGTATAAGAAACACGATAGACTGTCTAAGAACGATTTAGTTGAGGTGAAGACTCACGGAGATCATAAAACGAATGTTGGAAATATCGAACAATCCAAGCCGACGTCGGCGTCTGCGCTGCAGACAACCTCTAGTCATGTCGAGCGGGCGCCCCCCGCCGCCTCGCCGCCGCCCCCGCCGCACCTCGAGGCGCCCGCGCCTGCCTGCGCCCCCTCGCGCTCTACTCACTGTCGGACTCGTGCCTAATTAAATTAGCTCACTTTATATGATAAATAGATAAATGCCTAGTTACATATTTAGATAGGTAGAAAATTATTAACAATTTTTCAGGCGCACTGTTACAGTCAGTTAGTGAACGGCTTAGAATAAAAAGTGAAAGGATTTATTTGCATATAAATCAAAATAATGTTTAGTCTTGAAAGTTTTGTGTCCTTATAAGAAAATCGTTTTTTAAGCTCCCTCCGAATAGGTGCTAAAAATTATCAAGAACCTCTGCTTGGGTCATAAGGTCCATTGTCATGTAATTTCAATTTAAAATGACTGCAGGCAAAAATATATATTATACATATATATATATAAACCACCACAAATATTTATTTTGTGAGACCAGTTCGGAGGGAGCTTTAGTATTTATATTATGTTTTCTAATTATTATAAACATTGTAAATATCTACGAGTTTTGATTTACTGATATCATTATATTTTTAAATTTTTCATGTCTTTTTGTAAGTACCTATGGATATTTATGAAGGAAACCTTGTAAATATCGTAAAATATACTTGATGTTTCTATAGCTTTTTATTTCATTTTCCTAAATTAAAAACAGTGGGAACGTATGACTATATTAGTAGCACAGTCCTCTCTATCTCTTTAAGTCTCTCTTGTCTAGTAAGGCTCTAGTCCGCAAATAAACAAAGATTTGATGATCTTCGTCAATGTTCATTAATCATACTATCATTATATATGCGAAAGATTGGATGGATGGATGTTTGTTATCTAATGACGCCAGAACGGCTTAACAAATCTGGATGAAATAAGTCACAGAGATAGATTATTTTCTGCGACGCAAGAGGTTGCGGGTTCGATTCCCGCCTTGGGAAAAATACTTGTACGATCTACATATATTTGTTCCGGGTGTTCTGGGTATTTCCTATGTATAATAAAAATATCTATCTATGTAATGTATTGTATTAAGTACATATATCAGTCATCTAGTACCCATAACACAAGCTCCATTGAGCAAGATTGTCCAACAATATTTATTTATTATTAATTTAATTATAGTTATCTTATTTTTTAATCCGGAAAAATGTACGGTTCCCGTGGGACGGTAACTCGTGTCTAATGGTGCTGTTTTAACTGCGGGTAACACCGCGGGGCCCACCTAGTAGTAGATATTTGAAACACTGCAAGCCAAAAAAACTTTTACTCTTGCAGGATGCAGGCAAGACTTTACTTTACTGAGTACGCGCTCTATTGGAATATGAACCTTATTCTGATCTGTTTAAAGTTTAATCTATTAACGAATATGAGAACGTTACAATAAAAAAAAAAACAAATTAGGCTGAGAGTCACCATTTTTTGAACGTCAAAACGTTTACAAAAGACAGTCCCCCAAAACGCCCACCCTTCACCACTTCATAGTGTTTTTGCTGGGAAGAAGAAGTGGCGGGACAAACTCCCCAGCAACACGTCTATCCGATAGGTTTCAAGAACTTGAATCTATACAATTTATTATCTATTTACTATAGTTATATTAAAGTTATTATAGTTTATTTTGTCTGTCCATTAGTTCATCTGTCGGTTACAGACTTAGTTTCTCATAGTTTATTATAAATATGATTAAATAGAAACTTATTTAGCTGTTGGTAAACGTGCATGCGTAAATATTCATTCTAGGAATCCTTTTCTGTTCGCGGTCCAACACGCACTAGGCAGTGACGGAATAAGACTAATAAATAATATTTGATGCCCTAAGCAATCCTCCACGCCTATGGGCACCCCTATCCGTATGTCAACTAGAATTGGTCTTTAAACCTTTACCGCCTAAAAACATTAGTCGTGCAAAACTCACCTAGAAACTTTTTTTGGTGTGGTTTTTGGTGCCGTGACAGTGAGACGTGATGCCCTAAGCACGGATTGTTGTGCTTCTTCTGGTGCCCCCCCAGATGTGATGCCCTAGGCTATTGCTTAATTGATTAAGGGTTAATCCGTCAGTGGCACTAGGCCGGTATTTTTTAACCTCACGCCGCCGTCTCCGCCGCCGTCATAAGTGCTCACGGCGCTCATATTTACTATAGTATATTGCACTGTAGAGCAAATTCGTAATAGTCCTAGTTAACTATTCTGTAGACATCTTAGAGATTCATAAATCCTCTGTTGTAACAATCAGTTGTAGGTACTTATCACCTGATTTTTCATAGACGACTCTTTAGTGTCCTTTGATAATCACTTGGTGTTTAAAAGCGAATCCAATTAAATTCTTATGATGGTTTCCTAAAATCACATAAAGTAAAGATACAAACGTGCTTAACAAAAATGGTTTATCTCTATCAATCAAACTGGAGGAAACAACAAAACAATGTGAGTATTAGAATAGACCTCTTTTGAGTCATAATTTGTCAAAACGAGGTTTTAATCAAATTTTATAGTTTTTATTTTCTGTGACATAATTTCTTTTGTAGCAAATACCATCTGGATTAAATCTAAAATCAAGATTGGAATATTGAAATCAAATAAAATAATTTTGTAGCTCAAGATATTTATACATTTACTTTGTAACTTATTTAATCATGTCGGAGCCTGATATTATGAATGTTAGAGAAATAATTGAATCCGCTTTCGGCACCTACGAGGTAAATTATCATTTTTCTAAGTTAAATGAAAAAATCTACTATTTAGTTAAATAAAACTGAGTGTTCATGACGTTTGTCCTGTTTTAGAGAAATACAGTGAATTTCAAACTAGTGCAAACAGTACTTTACCTTATCGCTAGACAATTGAAGATACTAGAGAGACGTGTGGTAGTTGATTTGAATCCATTTACTATAGTACCCTCTAATACATCAATGACTGTTACTGAAGTCAAAATACATGCAATGCAAAAGAAAAAAAAGAAAGGGGCTGTGGCTGGAGCAAAGCCTGGTGCGGCTGGAGCAAAACAAGGTGCGGCTGGAGTAAAAGCTGGTAAAACAAAAACTGGTGTTGGGGCCGACGGTAAAAAACAAAAAACAGATCCAAACGCACAATCCAGTTCTTCAGATAAAACTTCTTCGGCTGATAAAACTTCTTCGGGCGATAAAACTTCTTCGGGCGATAAAACAAGTACTGAAAGGACCACAGACAAAACAAGTTCTTCAGGTGAAAAGACATCCACCGATAAACCGTCTACTGGTACCTCGGATAGAACATCAACGGACAAAACCTCATCTTCAAGAATGACATCAAATAGTGATGAAGCAGCCCAGAAACAAAAGGTAACTTTGTTGGATTGCTTTCAATACTAAACCCTAACCCCCTTATTAATAAACGCAAAGCAAAGTTAATATTTCAACACTGAACTTGGAAAACTGTATGATAAATCTGAACTGGTTGTAACTTTACTTCGCGTATATGGGGATAAAGTAAACACTACACTTACTTGCCTGTGTTGTTATTTAAGTAAAATTACAGCAATATGAGTGTGTGTATTCCGCAGCCAAGCAGTTACTCTAATATCCTGAACACTTTTGAGGAGGAGCGGGAGAGAGAGCTTCGTGTTATTCATCAGGTGGAATATAATTTACCGTATAAGGAAATCGTTTTTTTCATTGTTGTTTTTTCTTTTGATTTTTTTAGCAATGGTGTTGTTTTTTTTTTCGTATGGAGTTCTGGTAAGTAGTGAAAATCTAAAATATAATTCGGATGTGTTAACAACATAATTTTCACAGTTCACTCACAAAACAATCATTTCAATGTGCATGCGGTTTCATTGCCTACAACTGCTGTAAAATAACAAGGCAAAATATAGTAAAATACTGTTAATAAAATATAGTAGGTATATACAAAATACGAGTATAGTAAAATACTATATTTTGCCTTCGTTATTTTACAACAAGTGTTATTAAGAAGAAAATATATCTCCAGTTGACTCCAATAGGACAGTTCCTATTAAAGTCAATAGGGATGCGTCCTAGGTAAAAATATAATAAGTCTATTTGGTCCGTCAGTAAGATTACCAAAAAATATTGGACACGTATTTTTTGCTTACTCAAATCAATAAAAGGTGACAAAGATATAGCACATCAAAGTTCAGGAGAAAGGGCTTGTGACGTCACTTTTACATAGAAATTGTAGCACGGCGTGACGTCACGCGAAATTTCAACGCACTATATCGTCGTTATTTTTGGTTTACGTGACAAAAGAAAAAATATGTGTCCAGTAATTTTGAGTAATCCAACTTTCGGACCAAACAGAATTTTTAAGGACACTACCCAATTGAAGATATGAAGGCACCGAGAACTTTAAGACAATTTCGGCAATAACCGCTTAGCCTGTTCCGGTACTGTTAACACTTTCCACCTCACAACTCTTTAATAGATAACTAAACATAATATACCACCCCTGTTTACCCCGAAGGGTTGAGCAGGGGTGTATAGGTACTGCACCCACGTTTCGCCCTAATTTATTATTTTATTAACAATGCATAACATTTTAGAGAGCCGATTCTTTCGAAGATCCACCAAAGTCACCAACGCCAATGGCCTCAGTTAGTTCCATGCGTGAGTATAAGTGCATGCGTTAAAGAATACATTAAAAAAATCCTTATTTAATTAACGTTTATGTCTTTTTCAGAAGCACAGTATGAAAAGTTACTTATCGGTATGGTTTCCGTATTATGTTGTTTTACATTTTATGCCTTTTTACAGAAATAATCAAATCTATATCGAATTTAATTATTACAGTTAAACAAGTGTCCAGTAAAGACGCAAGACCAGAAGGTATTTTTTTTGAACATGCATAACATAATATTAATACATATTACTTAATTGCCAGATATCTTTTCTTTTTAAATTAAATTCTCCGCTTTGTCTAAACCAGATGGAGAAGGTGGCACTCCTCAGATATCCGTGGTGACGCAAGAACAATTTATGCTAGTGGCAGATGCCGTCCACGAGCTTGAAAGAAGACTTCAACCCGTTGGTTCCGCTGAATTTCCAGAAAATGCTGAGCTTATGCAAGAACTCCGGAAAGGTGCTTCTCTTACTGACGCTATGGCGGCCTTACAACTCTCTGCTCGGCTAGAAGCCACGGAAAAATTGCTTGGTCGTATGATTTCAATGGTCACTGAGCTAGCTCTACAAACACCAGGTGTGGAAATAGATGTGAGTAAATGAATAATATATTATAAAAAATAATTATGTGTATTAATATATGGTAGTGGTCGCTCCGTAATCGAAATTTGACCGTTTTAGCTTTCTGAATTCCTTATCCATAAAATGACCGATGTGGCGCGGCGGGCGAAGGTCCGCCTGCGACGCAGGAGGCAGGAGGTTGCGGGTTCGATTCCCGCCCTGGGAAAAATGTTTGTACGATCTACAAAGATTTGTTCCGGGTGTTCTGGGTATTTGCTATATATAATAAAAAATATATATCTGTGTAGTGTATTGTATTGTATTAAGTATGTTAGTCATCTAGTACCCATAACACGAGCTCTGCTCAGCTTGGGACTAGATGATGCTGTGTGGATTGTCCAGTATTATTTATTATTATTTAATAAACTACTATGCCCAATCTTACACTCCTCCGTGCACACAATATTCTTAAAAGTGATCCGAAGTCTTTGTTTCACGTATTAATTAAATAATTTCAGTTCAATTACAAACTTCAAATTATTGATTGCAGATCACACGCGTGTCTTATTAGAAAATATTTAGGTTCACTAAGTTCATATGAACTGAAATATTTTCCATGAGAATTTAATTCGTCCTCCGTCATTTAATTAAATATTCAATAAATTAAAAAAAATAATATAAATGTAATATCACATTAACAAATAGAGTGACCTCATTGAAAACGAACCCAGGACCAGGACCACATGCTTAGCCACTGCTAAGCATGTGGCCCTGGGTTCGATTCCCGGATCGGGCAGTTTAATTGGGTTATTCTTGCTGAAATTTATCAGCAACAGTCCGGAGTTTGGTTTTGTGCCAGGTGCATGGCAATGGACTCGCCCTCTATTACATGGGCCTTAATAAAACTGGAGATAGGTATGCGTACCATAGGTACGCATACCATATTAGGTACACACCCCTGCCTAACTTTTTGAAATACAGGCATATCATCATCTTGCCCTTATCCCAATTTCATTTGGGGTCGGCGCAGCATGTCTTCTTCTTCCATACATCTCTATTTCCCGTCATCTCAGAAGTCACCTCCTTCTTAGCCATATCAACTTTCACACAATCTATCCATCGTTTCCTGGGTCTCCCTCTACTCTTGTAACCCTCTACATTCATACTCAAAACTTTCCTCACAACATGATCCTCATTCCTTCGCATCACGTGTCCATACCATGATAGCCGATTTCCATGCAACTTCTCTGTCACAGGCGCCACTTTCAGACTTCCTCTTATATACTCATTTCTTATTCTATCCATTCGCGTAACACCACACATCCCCCTTAGCATTCTCATCTCAGCTGCATGCAACTGCCTTTCATTCATTCCTTTTGTGGCCCAACACTCTGATCCATACAAGACAGCAGGTCTAATCATTGAAATACAGGCATAATATTATATTATGTTTAATTATAATAAAGTGTAGTTTCGTAACATTTAAAATTAAATTACATAAGGGTTAATAATGTTACAAATTGAAATAAACGAATAGTAGTTCATATTATATTGAAAAATACATAAGAATTGCTGACAACTTGATTAACAACATGGTCAACAAACTAGACAAAAACCAAGTTTCTTGCGGATTTACAAAACAAAAAAAAGATTTTCTCGATCATCACTGTTTATTTCGTAAGGTAGGCTAGAGGATATGGGGTATGTTCGAGTTATTTACTGTAGGATATCATAAAACAGCTTGTTAATATGTTCATTATTGTAAACTAAAATGGTAACAATGTTTACCATTATTATCATTATCATTCAAAGTCAAAAAATCAAAATCAAAATCGTCAAAACGTTTACAAAAAACAGTCCCCCAAAACGCCCACCCTTCACCACTTCCTAGTGTTTTTGCTGGGAAGAAGAAGTGGCGGAACAAACTCCCCAGCAATTCCCAGCATTAACAATGATATTATTTAAAGCGTTGTTTTTAATCTCAATTACAGAGTGAGACGGCAGCTCTTTTAGGCCTCACTGCTCCAGGCTTGGAAGCAAAGAGTCTTGAACCCTTTACTTTTAAAAGTGGAAGACGTGATAAGGTAGAGGGGAAAAAAAGTATGGGTGCCACCTCTGCTATAGAGTCAAAATACACGGTGTCCGAAATCGTTGAAACATCCGGAAAGTCTCGAACAGCCACGTCGGACGTTACGTCAGATACAACAGATCAAGATTCAAGCGACACAGGTCCCAATCCTTGCATTACTAGGGCCGATTTACAGTAAGTCATTATGATCTTTATACCAACGTACTTACGAGCTTTCGTTCTTTTTCTTAAAGGTTTCTTAGTAAATAAAATCTCTATGCAGTAATACATACCACGCACAAAAAGTCTGCCAGAAAATTCTACGAAGCTCGATTAGCGCTTCAGTTTGCGCATAGAATTTGAAGTATTTATACTATTAAATTAACTACAAAAAGGATCGGTAATGCATGATACGTCCAGGGTGAAATGATCATTCCTGACACCTAATTAGTCAAATATCTGCTCGAGCAATGAGCAGTGACTGCAGTTAGTAGCGGCTATCAGTAGCCTGGTACGATGGCGTTTGCCTGCGGTCAGCCTTACAACAAGTTGGAATTATAACCCTAACCACCATATTAATAAACTCGGAGTAAAGTTATGCCAAACTTACACCTTGAAAAATGTACCCATGGTTAATCAGAAGTTTGTAACACTTTTTTTTTAACTTCACTCCGTGTTTCAACTGCGTGTCAACTGAGCCAAACTTTGTTGGTTCAGACAACCATATACATACACCAGACATACTACCAGGGAAATTGAACGCGAAATGACATTGACAATGCGAAATTGACAACGCCTTTATATCGTAGCACTAAAGGCGGTATTAGTAATTCAAGTGTTAGTCAGTAGTAACACTTAACCTTTAACCTTATGTCAGGGACATAAGGTTACCATTCAGATATGTTATCATTTCAGTCTGAACTAGACTACTAGTCTAGTTCAGACTGAAATGATAACATAATCTAAGACATGATTATGGTGATGATGATTTATGTATTTCAGGACTGCAGCTAAAGAGTTGTATGATGAGATATTAAAAAAAGTGAAAACAATGACGACACGTACTAAAACCACCGCCGAGAACGCGTACAAGTTATCCGTTAAATTAGGTAAGTTATCATTTTCATTTCATTTCATTTCATTTATTTTGCGTACCATAATGTGCATAAAAGATGTTACAAAAAGCTTACAGCTAAGGTACAATTATGGACCCTTTTAGGGCACAGCAACATGGTATTAAACTAAAAATTAAAATTTATAAAATAAAAATTAAAAATAACACAATTCTTATAAAATTTTGTAAACTTATGTACCTACTTATTAAAATATATTGTTAGTAGTTACTTATAATTCTATTGAGATCTTTTATTTGTATTAGTATAAATAAAGTAAAATAAAGTATAAATAAAAATTTTGTTGTACTTAGTCAATTATCACGTTTTATATCAGTGCTTGAAAACTGAGTTATACGAGTTAAAACGCTACGCTTATGCGCGAGGCTTTGTAGAGAAGAGTACGGCGAGCGCTGTGTCGCCCACTATCACCCAACACAACAAGGGAATTATGAGTTACGAATCATAATTTCACTTAAAATAACACCGATTTGAACTCGTTGACACGTTAGATTATAATGCAAGAGTTAACAATTTTTTTGCCCAACTGTACACTGATAGGAGCCCCGCAAAGTGCTGGTGGTAATAGCCGTCAAATATATATTTCGTCCGCCTCGCTGTCAATGGGAAGAGTGCCCAAAATGCTGCCAAACTTTTGACAATATTTATTTTTGGCCAAGAAATAGGCCAGCCGTCTTCAAGTAGTTAGCTGAGCCTTAACGAGACGTTAAGGCTCAGCTAACTACTTGAAGATTAAAAAAAAATAGCCTGAACCGATTAATTCTTAGTGTGATCGTCAATATCATATATACAAAGTAAATGCATGGGAAGCCTGGTCAAAACACATAATAGAATCACAATAAAGCTAATAAAATCACAACATGATAATCAACAAAATGCATTTTACATTTGTACCATACTACTATTTAAAATAAAGAATATCTTGTTATTTGACGTCGAATTCATGATAGAAGAATCAGCCAACTCTTACCTACGTAATGAGTGTTCCATCATGCATCCAGTTTTTGCAATCATTACATTGAATCGAGTCTTTAGTTGGTGACTCAGTATATTCGTTTACTACTAGAAGCTGTAGCAGGGTCACACTTGTTTTAGTCCAAGTTTTAGGAACAGGTGCAATTTCCTATTTGATTCTATATTATAGGCATGGGTTTAATTCTGGCCTATGTTACGCAACGGCAAAGGGTCTACCTTTCCCCTAGCGCAGGAGACATCACAGAAGTCATTGTGTCGCAATTGTGAGGTTAGCCTCTAAGAGTCAAATCAGTATCTATTTGTTATCTAGTTAAACACATTAATCAAAGAACGTATTTCATTGTTTACCTAACTACTACCTAACTTATAATTGAATCAACAGAAACAAAACTCGACGCTTCATTGAATAATTCTGTGCGTATGGCTACTTTGGAAAATAAAATTAAACTATACGCAGAACAAATAACTGCACTCGATACTGGCTTATCCTCTCAGGTAAAATGCTCAATTTTAATTTCAACACATTTAACTCGATTCAGTTAATTTAAATCCTGATTTCTGGACTTACTGTTTTAGATGACGAACTACCAAGAACAATTGACTCAAATGCAACATGATTTAGAAATCGGATTGGATACCATGGCTGAAGTGTTAGGTAACGCTGGTGGAGACGGCGAGGGTATGTGTTCTTTGCAGTATTCGCAGCCATGTTTAAACTTTGAGCCTCATATAATATTTAAACAAAATACTCATCTATTTTAATAACACTATGTTTTTTTTTAATTTACAGCGGTGGCTGAGTTGCATGCGCATTTCACGAATCTTAAAGACGACTTTGAAATTACGACGTACCGACAAAAGGAATTGAAAGATTCTCAAGATTCAACAGCTTATGACCTCGAAGTTAGTACATACATATATTATTTCTACCTATTTACGAGTACTTTTTCCTTATTTGACGAACACACGTTTCAACGATACTTGTCTTGGTTATTAGAGTTTATGGAAAGAGATAGAAATGTTGAGAGATACAAAATCGGATCGAGAAGAAGTAGCAGATGCTCTTCGCGACAAGGCTGGTATAGGAGAACTCAACGGGCTGGTTTCGTTACAACAATTTGTAGCCGTGCGAGGTGATTTTGAGAAGCGTATTGGTGCAGCATATGACAAATTTAACAATCAGGAGTATGTCTGGCAGGTTAGTCATTCAAATCGTACCTGTTTGCTTGCAGCACGACATACCTAATAATCTACTAAAATATTTTCTTCATAATATGTTTTTTTAGAAAGCCATAGACGAGATGATCAGACTGCTTAACGAGAAAGCGGATCTGATTCAAATACAAAATTTGAATGAAGAAATTCACAAGTATCTTAACAAAATGAAAAACCGCATGCAAATAATATCAGACATTGTTGGAGAACCGAAAAGTGCGATGCTCTCCAAGAAAGTATTCCGAGACGCTGCATGTCTATCTTGTGGTAGTCCAGCACACATGGACATAGAACAAACTACCAAAATACCAGCCCTGCCAAAGTTTCCTACGCCCAAAGGACCAGCTGAAGAGTCCGAAGTGGAATCACAAACCCAAGGAGGTGGCGATAATAGAATTTGCTATCCTGATTTACCTATACCACACCCAAGGGACCCCAGGTATTATTACTACTTTATAATTTCGTTCCTCATTACGAAACCAGTTTATTTTAATATTAGCTCTTACCGTGGTGGTACAAAGATGAATCAGTAAAGAGGTGGGTAGGTACAGGCCACTCATGGTTTATAGCACCCCAACCTTTTATATGTTAAGTGTAGAAATATAATAAAGTGTATGCAACATTAATACTAATTTGTTTTCGACTTTGGCCTATACAACAGATCTCATATATGCAAGCGATACTGCGGTGGTTCACATACTCTGGTAACTGATGCATCAAACCGGGCTCAATCAGGCATCGTTATACAGCAAGTTATTAGACCGTCAGTTACTGCAACTGGAACTGATGGAAAGGTTTGGACAATTTCGCTTATACTATTCAACAATTGTTTTTTTTTAAATTTAATTCATAAAAAAATATCCATTCTAGTCGTATTTGGTGGATGAGCAAACCAGAAAGATACCTTGCTTGCCATGCAATATGCCCAATTCCTCACCTGCTGCTACGACACCAGAGCCGGAGCCTGAAAAAGAAGGTACCTGTACTTATTAAATCTTTTACATTATACCCGACAGCCACAGAAGGAGGGTAATGGTTTTAGAGTGTATGTGATATGTCTGTTTTATGTATTACATCACTACAACATGCTTTGCTTGTGTTTTGCGTGTGTATGTATGTAATACATACATAATTATAATATACTAGCTTCCGCCCGCGGCTTCGCCCGCGTCGTTTATTGATAAAAATATATGCGTATGTCCTTCCCCTGGGTGCAATCTATGTCTATGCTAAATTTTATCCAAATCTGTTCAGTGGTTTAGGCGTGAAAAGGTGAAACAAATAGTGTTTGGTAGACTGTGCGCCTGGTTTGTAATTAATAAGGCACCATTCGATTCGTCTCGACACCCTGTCGACTTAGGAGTCACTGGTTTAAAACAAAATGGCGGTTGCTGTAGCTAGTTATATTTTTCATGATAATCATGACAATTGGTCACGATCGGTAGCAAAATAATGGGGTCGATGAGATGATTCGGTAAGTGACTAAAGTATAGTAAATAAATAATTAACAAAAAAAGCCTGACTGCAACAACAACCAAAAATAACTATTTTAAACAACATCCCTTTTAAAACAGTTTGATGCAGTTGACGGCATGTGTGGTGTCACGCGAATGGATAGTATAAGAAATAAATATGTAAGAAGAAGTCTGAAATTGGCTCCTGTGACCGAGAAGTTGTGTGAAAATCGGTTGTTATGGTATGGGCATGTGATGCGAAGCAATGAGGATCATGTTGTGAGGAAAGGTTTGAGTATGAATGTGGAGGGTTACAATAGTACAGAAAGACCAAAGAAACGATGGATGGATTGTGTGAAAGATGATATGGATAGGATGGAGGTGAGTTTTGAGATGACGACAAACAGAGATGTTGAGTATGGCAGAAGAAAGCATGCTGCGCCGACCCCAAATAAGTTGGAATAAGGGTAGGAGGATGATTGTGATGCAGTTGACGGCATCAAAGCTGTTGATATTTTTATATTTACTTTTTTTTATTTCTCAAACAGCTGGTTTCACATCTGTTAACCTTATGTTAACTATGTTGACTTAATATCTCAGCTATCTTTAGGTAATAACCTAAAGATAGCTCAGTTATATAGATAGATTACAAATAATTTTAAGTAAGGTTCCCATGGAAGTTGGTAAATTCAGAGAGGGTAATTGTTTATCAAATTGATATTATCTTACAAGATCTTACAAATTGTGGATATACAGATCAAAATTACCTTAAGATAGCTCAGATATTAAGTCATAGATTACAAATAATTTTAAGTAAGGTTCCCATCGAAGTTGGTAAATTCAGAGAGGGTAATTTTTTATCAAATTGATAATATCTTACGAGATCTTACAAATTGTGGATATACAAATCAAAATTATTATTCATTCATATTAAAAAGAGAAATTGAGGTAGACAGAGTGTGAAACTGATAAATAAATAAATTGCCTGGCTGAACCTACTTACAAGTAGATATAGATCTTGTAGGATCCTGCCAAAGCTAAAAAACTCTTTATAATTGAATTTATTGTCTTCTCCACAGCTCCCATGGACAGTATTGATGAATTTGGAAATATTTCCATGACTCCACCTGCTCATGAAATTTCCTACAGCTGATTTGTTTGGCCTGTACAATTAAATGCTGACAAATTATAAACAAATAAAATGAAATATTATTACACTTTAATTTATTTATCTTGTTGGTGCTCTGTTGTTTTTGTTGCGCTGTTGTTGATTGTTGTTTGAATAAATAAAAATACCTAAGTGCTGGTTTGAATATATGTATCAAGTAGGTAAAGGGTGGATAGTCCCTCACCCTTCTTTGAAAATGGAGGATCCGCTGACCGCTGACGGGTGTTGTATCTGGTAGGCCACGGCCATAGCTGAGAAGGAGGCTTCTTTCTTTATAAATTAATAATCAAGTACCTAAGTTAATACGGTAAGTATTTTTTCCTAGTAAGAGATTATAAAAAAAACTAATAATTAACAATAATAATTCCCAAACAAACATAATTTGTCGCAATAATACTTAAATTATGTACTGTCACATTTTCCCAATTTAATATGAACCTTATCCTTTTGACATTAAGTTGAAAAACAATAAAAGGAATTTCACACGAAGAAAAACTGCACGAATTATTACAGAACAAGCGACTCGCTCCGGCTTCGGTGCAAATATGGCTTTATACATTTCATACAAAAAGAGCTTCCAAATATCCCACGTTTCTTTCTTCTGTACACTAAAGCGTAATATTAAAAATGTAGCTACAATCACTAACTAACAATCTAATCTAACTGCCTCGTTGGTATAGTGGTCGCAAGCTCTACAGCGCGTGAGGTCCTGAGATCAATTCCCGGGTCGGAAAGTGTTATTAGGTTTTTCCATCTGGAATTTGTAAGTAGCTGCCCGGAGTCTGGATTCATGCCCGGTTGATGGCAATAGGCTGTCACCTATTTCATGGGATTTTAACATAACAGCTGCGCCTAACCCTTGGGGGATTACAGGCGTGATGAAATGTTTGAGAAGTTCTCCTGGTACTTCACCATCAGCTCCACTTCACCATATGCATTACGATGAGCATAAAATTGCTTAGCAACCATATTAAAGTAATCGGTTAGGTTCTTGAATTATTGAGTAATTCTGGTGGCCACAGATGTCTATATTATCAGTTCCACTTCACCAAATGGTGCTTGCCGATACCAAATACACGAGTTACTATAAATAATACCCAAATCGCAATAGTAAAAATACCCGAATAGGTTCTATTTTGTGAGCGATTACATTTAAAAGTACTGTACTGTAATCGCACATCCGCAGAAAAACTAGCATTACTAAAATTACCCTTACGGTTGCGACTCAAGGCCCTGTCAATGTCAATTTGTTACTACTGATGTCGGTTTGCTGATTAATTGACCTCTAGCAAAATCCTCTTCTAGAACTAATTCGAATTTCCCTGCGACTTATAATAAATAATACCAGCCTGTAACTGTCCTTCTGCAGGGCAAAGGCCTCTTCTCATCTATATGGGAAGAGGCCTGAAGGCACGAGCATTAATCACCACGCTTGCTCAAGACGGGTTGGCGATTTCAGACTTATATTAATTATTAGTCCAGGTTTCCTCACGATGTTTCCCTTCACAGATGTCAGTGATGTCCAAGATAAACTTAGAATGTAGGTACATATGAATTGAAAAACATTGCTCCTTGCCCAGGTTTGTACCCATAACCTCATGCACAAGAGGCGAGGCCTACACCACTGGGCCATCATATCATCCGTCGTGCTCTTGCCATCGCCGGGGTACCAGCTATTTTAGGACCCAGTGGCTTGGCACGCGACGATGGAAAGAGACCATGGAGTAACCATAATAACTTGGAAGATTGGTAGGCCTTTGGTGTGGGATGCAACATGTGTCGACACTGTTGCGCCATCCCACTAGGGCCATGTGTCCATTTAGTTTTTTGAGACATCGCGAAACGTTTGGTCAACTTTTCACATAACCAGAAGGATAGCTTTTTTTGACCAAAGTTGAATCGAAATGCTGCTAACCTTCTGGGCACTTTTCCCGTTAACAGTGATGCGAATGAATTTTTCGATGCCCTGTGACTATTTAATTTATTTTTCTTGTACTAATAGTTTTATCATTGTTAAAGAAATAAAAAAAAATCATAAAAAAAAACAATTAGGAAAACGTATTTAAAAAACATTATTGGTGGCAACTATTAATTCATATTATTCATTATCTGTGCATTTGTGTCGTTGTCACCTTGACGTATCCGTCTGATGTAAATTACATTGAGATTGTGGAATTTTATGGGGTTATGATGGAAATTAAAGGAAAACTGATTTGATTTTTACTACTGTCTCATTTAAAAGGTAAACTAATTCAATATTAACGTAAACCAGACATAATTGCTTAGCTCTATGATTGAACAGATGAATAATAATAACACTTCTTTTTCAGCAAGATTGAACGTCAATAAGAATGCATAAAATACTTGAGTTTCAAGCTGTTGTGCTGGCTGCAGGGAGAGGCTCCCGATTGCCTGATGTTGGTGGTTCTGTCTCCAAGTGTCTCCTACCTGTGGGGCCATACCCTGTCCTGTGGTACTCATTGAACTTACTCGAGAAAATCGGGTTTCAAGGTACGTTTTTTATTCTTATTTGGATAGGGTGTCTTGAATGATCTGTTTAGTAAGCACTTACGTATTACTTACAATATGATTAATGTTAATGTTTTTATATCCTCTATCATAACATACTTATTATTGTTTTTTCAGAAACTCTAGTGGTTGTACTTGATGAAGACAAGTCTAACATTTTGAATGCTCTAGAAAAATGTCCTTTAAAAATTAAATATGAATTAATAGTAATCCCTTCGGATGAGGACTGGGGCACGGCAAACTCATTGAAACATATCAGTAGCAGAGTTACCACTGATCTACTTGTGATTTCTGGAGATCTCATCACTGACATCAATCTCAATGAAGTCTTAAATGTTCATAGAAAATATGATGCCGCACTCACTACATTATTCTTTAACTCTGGCCCAGAAGAATGGATTGAACTTCCAGGGCCAAAAACTAAGGCTAAACCAGACAGAGATCTTGTTTGCATTGATAAAGAAACACAAAGACTTGTCTTTTTGGCCAGTGCCAGTGACTTTGAGGAGAATGTAACAATACCCAGGATGCTAGTGAAGAAATTTGATGCTATAAGTATGTACAGCCGACTTTTAGACGCCCATGTCTATGTCATGAAGCATTGGGTCATGAACTATCTTGTAGAATCTGACAAATTCACGTCTATCAAAGGAGAACTAATACCTCACATAGTGAAAAAACAATTGTCTAAGCCTAAAAACACTGCAGAGAAAAAAGGAACTTCTGAAAAAAATGTAGAAGTCACAAAAGATATATTCGATTTTGCAGTAGAGAATGGATATGAAAGTAAAATAAGAGAGATGACAGCTTACAATGATCATAAACTGGGAAGCAAGGGAATCTTCTACAATGACTTACTGAGGTGCTACGCTCACATACCTAGCAAGAATACATTTGGTATAAGAGTTAATACACTATCATCTTTTTACCTATCAAATAATAAGGTGAGAAATTAATTATTATTTAATTAGTAGACTAGGCTCATGGCAAAATAATAAAATCACATCACATCTCAATGAAGTTTAAACTATGCTTGAAGAGATTGGTCAGTAAATGTCTAACCATCCATTACACTGAGACTCCTTCATACTCCTGAAAACATATTAACCCATTAGTCCTGACTGACATTTGTAGATCTTTGACAGTAACGGGTAGTCAGAAGCCCAAAAGTTTGCCAGCCAGTCTTACCAAGGGGTATAGTTTGGCAGTCGCTCCAGTATTATACTGGTATGCGGATGCATCTATTTATTTTGGAAGCTGACCCTAACATAGTTGGGAAAAGGCTGAGCAGATAATGATGATTGCATGACTAAGGCTCATTAAACACTAAATCATTAAAATTATTCTCCATGCATGGTATGCATGATGATTACTATTCCTTAAAATATTCAAATAAACTCTCTAATGCTATATTCTCTCAAAATAATTCACTATATTGTGATATAAGTAATATACTAGTATGCCGTGTTTAAAATACTAGTTTATTTTCTCAATATTCCAGATATTGTCAAAGTGGGAAGAACTAACCGGAACTCCAATCACTGATAGATTCCACCCAGACAGTGAAGTGAAAACAAAGCAAATAGATGAGTCTAGTACAGTTGGAGAGAAAAGTCTTGTTAGTGAGAAGACATCCATCAAAAATACATTCATTGGTGCTAATTGTACAGTTGAGAACAAAGTTAGATTGAGTAACTGTATACTGATGAACAATGTGACCATCAAAGAAGGGTAAGCTATATTTATAACCAACTTCAAGAAAAGGATTAGGATATTAGTTAAGCGTAATCTTTATTCTTGTTATTTTTGTATTTATTGCCAATTATTCAAAGATGGCTGGACCAATTCGGAAAAATTATTTTTATAGGAGACAATTAATATGTGATGAGGTCTTAATAGTTTGCTAGAATTAAAAGTAAACGCTCTTTCCCTGGTATGCCTCAGATAGTCAGAAAACCATAGGCAATTTTTTTTCTAGTTCATAAGCTTAGCAATAGATAGCGCTAGTAGGATCTTTGGTATCTAGAATACAGTCATGATTGTTGTGCCTGCATGACATGTTCAAAAGACAGTTGTGATATGGATAAAATATAAAAAAAAAAAAAAACATTAGTGAATGTCTATTCCTAGACTTGCACTACAGTTAGTGCTCTTTAAAATGCCTGATCTGGGGAATTACCGCCATCGTAGTTCTACCGATAAAAATAAAGTTATAGGCACAGGACCTAGATATGCTTATTTATGGCAAAGCTTTTAGAGGCGTCTACATATCACTGATGTACGATACTTGTCACTGTCAGTGCTACAGACAGACAACCAACAGTAACCTCTTTCCTACAAACTATGTTAACGAAAAGCTATAAAAAGTTATTTTGTCCCCAGTTGCGTTCTTCAAGACTGCGTAGTATACACCGGAGCGACGGTAGACACCGGCTGCAACCTGCAGTACTGCCTCGTGGGACCGCACCACGTGGTCGCCCCGTCTACCTCGAGCAACCACCAACTACACGCCGAGACCACCGACAATATGATCACACTTGGCTGAAATGAATAACGTACAAATAAAATATTTTATGTATTAAGCTCGCTTTATTTATTTTTGAACAAAATGCACTAAAAATACTTGCACACAGTCCTAGTAAGGGGAAGGTCGAATGGAAACTTGTAAAATACATTCCACATTGTAAAGTAATCTTTAGGCCTGTTGTTCAAACATATTCTTACGTTAAAGAATACAAAAAGTTTAAGTATCTGAAATAAACTTTTTATATTTTGTATTTTTGTATTCTTTAACGTAAAAGTCTTAGGGTTTCTGCGCCGTGTGTACATCGGTGCTGTATGGTTACCGTTAATTTTTTTTTATTTTTTTTTTTAGGTAGGGCCACTCGCAGTTCAGCACTATAAGGCTGTTTACTGCTTAACCGGTCTGGTTACCGTTAATATACTACAACAGCTTTTATAGCAATTACCGTATTGGTTAACGTTACCATGATGATGACCGTGAAAAAATGTGTGAACAACAAGCCTTATTAGACCAAATCTTTAGGCATGGCGTAGACTGGCTAAATGACTTGCTCCTATGAATTATAATATGCACCTGTGAATAGTAATTAATAAAACCTTGAAATGGCTCGTGTGGCCCGCGGTCGTGTCACTTTTCTTCGGTAGGTAGTTAATATATTACAACAGCTCTGAGACAGTCGTTTAAATCAAACTGGCAGTAAAGGATGAACATGTACCCAGCGCCGGCAAGTGGGCCAGAAATGGGTTATAATAATTCCAGCCTGTTATTGTACCACTACAGGCCAAATTCGTCTTCTCATACCTAAAGAAAACTCGAGTATCAATCACCATAGTTGCTTCAGGCGGGTCAGCAATTTCAGAATAAGATATACTAATTAGAAGTTCAAGTTTCCTCAAGATGTTTTCCTTCACCGATGTCAGTGA
The DNA here is from genome assembly GCA_905147745.2 of Phlogophora meticulosa. Lineage (NCBI taxonomy): Eukaryota > Metazoa > Arthropoda > Insecta > Lepidoptera > Noctuidae > Phlogophora > Phlogophora meticulosa. The sequence goes on along the minus strand of LR990520.1, from coordinate 10,660,845 downwards.
ATTCCAAAATAAATTTAGAAAGTACATATAAATTAAAAAAGCCACATTGGTACTTGCCCTGATTTGAAACAACAACCACTTGCGTGAGAGGCGAGGCTCTAACCACTGGGCCATGACGACTGACTGACTGAGAAATGGGTAACTCTTCTAAAATGACATCTGAAACGTTTTATGCAGTCTGTTATATGTGCTTTACCTTCTGCCTATCTTATTTTTAGTGCAGTGATCGTTTTTTAATAGGGATATGTCCTAGGTAAAAATATATTAAGTCTATTTAGTCCGTCTGTAAGATTACCAAAAAATATTGGACACGTATTTTTTGCTTACTCAAATAAATTAAAAGTGACAAATATATAGCACATCAAAGTTCAAGAGGAGTCACAAGAAGGGGCTTGTGACGTCACTGTTACGTTGAAAGAGTAGCACGACGTGACGTCACGCGCAATTTCAACGCACTACTCGTACTCGTATATCGTCTTCATTTTTGATTTACGTGACAAAAGAAAAAATACATGTCCAGCATTTTAGTAACCCAACTTTCGGACCAATCAGAATTTTGAAGGACACTACCCTATTCTCCAAAATGTTATCTGCAATATAAATAATATACATTTATGTACATTTCAGATAGGTACCTACATCCTTAAGTCATCGTGTAACAACCCTATGAATTAGTCAGACGAGCTTAATTACATATTAACGAGGAATACATTCTCTAACGATGTCATCATAAGGAGTGGAGATTACAAACACTATGTACATATATTGCAACTCAACCAGTAGGTATTTGCAATAGGAACACCTATTGGCCCACGGTTGAATACAGCGATAGAGTCCAAACATAGCTCTGTAGGTACGAACTATCGGTGGCACGGTTGTCGTAGTGGCTGAGCGATTGGCTGCTGCGCTGCGTGTCGCGGGTGCGATTCCCGCACGGAACAAATATTTGTATGGGCTTTGGGTCATTGTTCCGGGTCTATCTGTTTGTGTATGTGAGTTTAAACGCACCCACAATACAGAAGAAATACGTACTGTGGGACAACGTTTTCAAGAAAAAAAAAGACTACTTATAGGGACCTAATTTATATTCCTGAGGTACCGGGTAAGCACTAAAGGGCGTATTTTATATTTATTCTTAATTTTAATATTGGGTTGTATTCCTATAAGATTACCAACTTCATACATGTCAACCGCCTGTGAGTCAACGGTTGTCTCAGTTGTCTGTCTATTCTATACCCATTTAGTTTGAAATTAGAATTTGTGTGTAAGAATAACATGCTATAATCTTTTCTGAAACAAAAATATTGTCTATTATACATAGTTACACAGTACACACCTAGGTGTGACCTAACCTGTAAACTGTATAGTTTTACCGTTCTCTTGACCGGCTGAAACCAGAACGGTGACCGTCTGCAGCAGTCCGTCCATCGTCGCCAATAGAACTCCTGTGCTATGCCAAATATACCCTTACCTAGTGGTAGCAACCATTCTGTCTCTCCAGGCACAGGCACAGGACCACTATTCTCATTTAGGTACTACCAACACTATGTCGTCACCTTTAAAATAAATATAGAATTAAAAGCTCGGAAATGCAATTTTGATAATTTTAATACAAATTTGGAAAGAAAACTTTAACACAAAAAAAGATTAGTAACCTGTAATGCTATCTATGATGGTTAATGAGAGTGTGAATAAGCAGTGGTAATACAATTTTACAGATCGTAGTTTTTTCGTCCTCTTGAAAATTTACCTCTTTCGCATATACCTACGAAGTTTTTACTCTAAGGCGACGATACGAAGAAGTGCGTTTGTATCAGGCTTGTTTTTTTTTAAATACCAACTCATCTAGGTACCTTTATTACATAAAACATGATTAACAAGTCACTTGTAACAGTGGCCAGCGGCTGGAAAATGTCTAAGTGTGACATGAAATGCATTAATCTACATAGGCGTGTTACCCAACTAATTAATTTAAAAAACACGTCACAAGTCGCTGCCTTAGGTACACGATAGATGCCTAGCGATTACGATAAAGAACTACCTACTCAATGTTTCTGTTTTACGTTAAACCTGTCTTGCTTAATACAGGTAGAAATGAAGACATCTAGAGAAATAGACGAGGTATTAAATAAATAAATAATGCTTAACAATCCACACAGCATCATCTAGCCCCAAGCTACGCAGAGCTTGTGTTATGGGTACTAGATGACTGATATACCTACTTAATACCACACATTACATAGATAGGTATTTTATATTACACATAGTTAATTTGATTTGAAATTGATGCTCTATCTCTGAAAACAAGAAGAAGACTGCTATATAAAAAAACATCTCTGCCTTCGGCGCTTAGACGTTTGGGGAAGCAGGTCGACTATTCTACCTGTCCCCTTTTTGCACGCGTCTCGTGAGATATTTGTGATGAATAAAAACCGACTTAGCTAGACTGTTTAAAACTGATTTAATAACACACAAACTAAAAGGTTACACACTAATCTAAAATACATAGAATATATGGCGAACTTCATTTAAACCTTCTTCATTAAAACACGTGTCTCACATCGGCCGACGAACAGGACTGGTCCTGCCTTGGTCCCCTTGTCTATCTCTGTCTTGATGTTCCTTCATAATGCCTCTTTTTGTTGCCACTTGAGAGCGCGCCGATATCTATATTACACATGAAGCCATGTATACTTATGATACGTGACGCCACAGACGCAGACATTCTATCTGTCTTGGAGAAAAAAAACCTGCCTCTATTTTTATACATACTTATTTCTTCTTTTCGTCTTCTTCATCACTTGGCTGTAGTTACCTACTTAGCTGTGTCTGCCAGTCTGGCGTTCAATGGATCAGAGTAGCTAGAAAAGAACCCTACGATTTTTAATGAATATTTATATTCTTTCAAAATGTCACAGGTGTCAAATACCTACGTGGTGAGAGATGGTTGTAATAATTTAGTACCTATTACAGCATAAGAATATCTAGGCAAAATTATACTTTTCGTTGCTTATCAAGCAAGGATTACTTACGTTACTAGACAGAATAGCCAGCTTTAAAAATAAATATGTTTTACGTTGACCTGACCTCTCATAATAACCAGCAATCATCGACACTTTCTTCCTAGAGCAATTTTCTAATGTTTGACACACGACGCCAACATTTTTGGTTTGTCGATTATGTCATCGACGTACCAGTAGGTTAGTAGGTACCTAATTAAGACCACCCTAATTATTTTCTAAAACAAACGAAGTTAAATAACATTTGTTACAGAAAATTACATCAGATGTTGTGGACTTGTAGCTAGTATTTGTTGCCCGAATTACTCACATTGCTTTTTACGCTTATGTATGGCACATATCTCACTACCTACTACCTGCACTGCCCACGACACAGAAAACAGGCGGAAAAGTTGTATGAAATTTTTTCCCCAGTAAATACGTTTTAAAAGAGATGGTTAGAACTACACCTATAATATAGAGCTTGCTATGAATGAGCACAAGTCAAACCTAATTAGTAGAAGGAGGGCAGTAGTAGTCACTTTGCTTCAACAGAGCCAAAACGTTGGGTCTGCAGTCACCAACCTTTGTACCCAAAATATAGGTATAATATCTATCTTCTTTGAAGAGTAGTTTTGTGCCTCAGCTTGAATTGATAGCCAATATTGCCAGATTTCGTTCCACAGTGCTAGAAAACTACAGACAGCTGTTCTTCCATCCTTAATTGACAACAGGTATCAATTACACATGCATATTAGCGTCTAGATAAATCAAAGAGCCAAATGGAACGCAAATTGTAGGCAGGTGCCGTAATCGTAACACTATCATTAATGTTAACTTATGTAACCGTTGCTACGCATCTACACAGACTCTACGAACTTGCGGCCAAAGACCTAGTTTGAAGGAATCCATAAACTACGTAGTCAAAGTGTTAATAGAGCTTTATGGTTATTGGGCTATAATTTACGATTATAACTAACCTGTCTTAATAGTCATTTTAATGCCTAGGCATGGAGTAAGAGGCTCTAAGGATATAAAACCTTTTTAGTCGAATGACGTTTATGTATAATAGAGGTTAACTCAAAGCACACTTTGATAAAAATCACCTTTAGCGTTTTCACACTATCAAAAAGAGCCTTTAACAGCAATAAGTCCAAATTGCTGTTAAGGCTATTTTTGATTGTGTTCGATTTTTGCCGCCGTAAGCTTTTTAACAAACATTCAAACGATTTTATTACAGACGGTCGCTGTCAATTTTATAAGACAGTGACAATAAGGACTACAAGAGCCCGTAAGTATTTACTTACTGTGTGTTTGGTATTTTCATTTGTATTTTCTACCAAAATATAACTTAAATAAAAAAAGTTGTTGGAGACGCACGGCAATTATATTTGGGTTCCGTACCTTGAAAGGAATAAACGTAACTCTCATGGATCACTTCGTTATCCGTCTGTCTGTCTGTCTGTTAATACCCTTTTCTCAGGAACGCGTGGAAGTATCAAATTTAAATCAATACGAAAAAGAAGGTCTGGTGGTCCCTTAGGGTTCGTAAAAAACGCCTCGTTTAAAAGTCGACGCAATCCGCTTTCGTAAATCTACCTTTCTTCTATTGCCACACGTTCATAGAAAAAGTGTTGGAATATGTATTGTATATACTATGTGGAACGTAAGTAATGACTTATATACGACAAATGTTGATACCTACTCGCAAATAAATCAAAACCTGAAGGGTACTTCCCGTTGACCTAGAATCATGAAATTTGGCAAGAAGCAAGGTCTCACAGCATAATAAGGAAAAAGTCTAAAGATCGTTAATTTGTAGATTTATTTTTTCATTTTTACAAACTTTTGCAGTTGGAGAATTGACAGTGACGTATTTACATGTATGGGAGAACATATTTAAAATTTAATATTGTTCGCCTGAGTTTCGTTCCTGTATATAGAAACCAGAAAACACAAGATCTTAGTGCTATTTAGGAACTCTTAAAAGTATATTGAAAAAAAATCTGTTTGAAGATCTTACGTGGTGAGGTGACGCCACCTACGGACTCACCTTTACGTAAGATTCCCTATTCTGAACATATGCTTTATCAAAATTACTCCTGGCTGGAGGCCTTAATTTTAATTAAGCCCCCCATAGGAAAGTTCGGTTAAGCAGTAGATATCCCTAAAGGATAAACTGCGAGATGCCCATTCCAAGAAAAAAAAAAGCTTTATCAAAAACAAAATGTTACATCTTATTAATAATCGACTGCATTGACAACAAAGATAAATTAAATAGACCGCTTTCAGGTATACTTATTTAAATTTGATTTTTTCATAATATAAAAAAATATCCTTAGTCCAGGTCATGGAGGCTTTGCAAAAAAACGTTTTAAGTTAGGTTCAGAATAATACTTTTTATTGTAAATCGTTACTGTAATCGTGTCTATAATTACCACTAAAAATAAGTATGGTCTATAATTACGCCCACTCATTTGAAAGTAATTGTTAGGTTGTTCTAATAGGCAGCTTGCAAATAAAATCAGGAGAAAGTTAAATTGACTGGCAGGTACCTACGTATATACCATTGCACTTGCTTGTACCGCAGATATATGCAGAACTTTTTTTTTTGCTTCTGATATTACATTGTTTAATCGAAATGTGTCCTAAGCGTACACTTACTTACATAAAATAAGTAATTAATAACCAATTACCGGTTACGTTATTTTGCCATAAAAGTACTCGTACATCTGTTATATCTACAGCATCATTAGGTACCTGCATTACTTCATACTTGCACGTAAATTATGAATCCAATTTGGATATTATTATTTTATTGAGACAGTAACTGGCAATATGAAAGAGCGTGATCTGAAAAGAGTGACCTAACCAAAATTTTGCAATTTTTAACTGCAGACTGGCGCCATTTATCAGATTGTTGCAACAAATTATTGGCCATTGCGTGCAAACAGGTTGAGCTAGACAGATAATAGCTTTAGCAATATGTAGAAGGTACGTCTTATATTATATAACAAATACTGGAATTTACAGCAAAAATACTGGAAGCGTTAAACCAACTGACGACTGACGACTGTCAAAGATCTACACCACCAACAGCTTAACGTGCTTTCCAGGATACAAAGGAGTATCGGTATGTTACAAACGGGTCATCCACAGACTGACCTAGGCAAGCGTAGTCCACCCTTCGATCAACCCGTACAGATATTTCTATTTATCCACGAGCTCCTGGATGAAGAGAACATAAATTATAGAGCACGAAACTATTATTAAACTTTAACATTTAAATTTATTTCTAATGTTGTGTTGTGAATATTATAATGTTTTTTGGAGAAATAAATTCTTGAAACCGAACTAGCCTGGTCTAGCGTAACAAAATATATTTGACATTATACAGCAACCCATTTAAAGTAGACTCTTGACGCAATGAGGATGTACACCTACAGTTAGTATCTACCTACCTGGGAAAGTAAATGAAGCCCGAAGTTTATAGGACCTTACTACAGTTTAAATGATAAAGTTTTACAGAGCTTTTACAAAAACTGCAAAATCGAGCAATAATTGGGTGTGAACCATGCACATCTAATAAATCGGTTGACTCATATATACCCATTAAGGCACACTTACCAATAATACGTTAGAACCTTTTACCAAATGATTACTTTCATAAATAAAATAAAATAATAAGTCCCATCAAATTGTAAAAGTACCTACCTGTGTTAAAATCATTGCAAAAAGTGGAGATATTAATATCGCTAGAACTAATAAATCTTTGCAGGTCGGTCAACCTTTATATTAATTAAGACAGTTAAAGTTGACCATATTCTGGTTCGACGAGAGACGACCGGCTATGTGTTCTACAAATCTCTCGAAACCATTACAGAAGCTAGTACTTTAGTCACTTCGTCCATTTCATAACCCGGGCATTAAAAAACCAATTACATTTTGCCTGATCCGTGAACCCAGGACCCTCAGCAGTAGTGCTTGTGACCAACCAGACAGTGTAGATTATCAAGACAGTGTAAGTGACAATATGTAGCTAAAGACTGGTATCTAGTATCCTGAATCTTAATTTTTGATATAAATTATATTGCAGTAACTGACGTTAACACACATCTGACGTCTGCCTCTAACGAAAGTGTAGTTGAAAGAGCGGTTTTGCTATTCCAACGGCTAATAATATGAATATAACCTATATTTTCCTCAGGATTGTCCAGCTAACATATTTCGTTAATAAGATTTACTGGCGCATGTTGGAAATAACAACCAACGTCAAATTAATACGTCACAGAAGAACGACGTCAAGTAAACTACTTCGATGTTTTAATGATTCATGGAATTTCCCTTTTAATGCGTAAAAAAGTGGAAGGGAAACAACAGCAGGATAATTGGCAAAGTTAGAAACACTACATCTAAACGATTAGTCACTAAAAGTGAATTTTACTTAACTATTAACGGTAGATATGACAAAGATATCACTGCTTTCGAGTACAGACATTTTATTGTTGTTACTTGCCTGAATTTTCCAACTGCAAGACAAAGGCCTCCCTACAGTTCCTACTCTCTTTCTAGGGCTAAGTATTTGGGACCAGTCTTTATCGTAGAAGTCAAACAGCATATAACTCTTAAATAAATAACCCACATTGATTTTCTTATAAGAATTTAGTATCAGATCGACGGAAATGAGGAGCTCGAGGCTAAATAGAAACAGCCGCATGGGTTGATCAAAGGTTAAGCTACGCTTGCCGAGGTCAGCCTGTGGATGGGTGACCATTCGAAACATATCGAGACTCCTCCGTGCCTCGGAAAGCACGTAAAGCCGTTGGTCCTGGCTGTCATTTAGAGATCTTTGACAGTCGTTACGGGTAGTCAGAAGAACGAAAGTCTGACAACCAGTCTTACCAAGGGGTCTCGTGTTGCCCAGTAACTGGGTTGTGGAGGTCAGATAGGCAGTGACTCCATGTAAAATACTGGTATTCTGCTGCATCTGGTTAGACTGGAAGCCGACCCCAACACAGTTGGGAAAAGGCTAACCAGATGATGATCGACGGAAACGAATATAGTACGTCGTGCAGTTACCTAATTAATTATTTGGTAAAATAACAACTTAACATAAAAGTTCCATTAAAACATCATGTTATCAGTTTTTAATTTAACGATTATGATTTAATTATCGCAGTTAACTGCCCAAAACGTTACAACGATCTCATTTCTCTTGTTCTACTGTGTCAAGGGTACAAACGCTTAATCGTTCGTTTTTATCTCCGCTCCGATTGGTACACCCCTGTTGTTATGTTATGGGCATATGATAGGAAGGAATTAAGACCATGTTGTGAGGAAAGTTCTCATGGACGTGCTGGCTTACAAGAGTAGAAGGAGACCAAAGAAAAGATACATGGATGGATTATGTGAAAGATGATATGGCTAGAAAGAAGGTGACTTTTGTGGTGACGGCGAATAGAGATGAAAGAACTAACACACATGCTGCGCCGTCCCCAAATAAATTGGGATAAGGTCAGGAGGATGATGACGATGATGGTGATTGGTACACCCCTGTGGCTACTTCTTCTTATCGTGGCAACAGACCGAGATTAGCTATTCGTTATTATATATTATATCGTTTGTGGAGCAGCACCTCACTCGCTCACACCAGGGTCAGTCATCTATAAATTTCCACCAATTGTGGGCACTAACAAAAATGTTACCCGAAATCAACTTGTATAATCTAAAGCCATTTTCATTTTTATCAGAAGACTTTTTATGTTTTGCTTTTAATTAGGAAAAGCTTAGAACGTGAAAGACGCTTGATGCTGATTGGTGAGCTAAATTAAAGGCTGCATGAAACCTATTCTTGCCTCGATATGTCGATCCAAGTGGTTGAACCCTTGATAACAAAATAACAGTATTCAGCCAACGGTTATAAAGGCAAATCAGTTATAAACGTTAAAAACTTATACATGGTAGGAGAGATTTCAACGCACAACCTGATTTATATTATGTTCAAGCTTTAGTTTTATACTGTTTTTCTGTTTTTTTATGTTTTAAACTGTAAAGTAGCAAGATTTCTATCTAACTTATAAGATTCTTAAACATCATTGGCGTACATATAAATAATGATTATTTACAGTTTAAAATTAAACAAATAACATTGGAAAAGATGTTTAGGTACTGATTAGAAAAAGGCCGAGGAAAAATCTAAATCTCATTCCTGTAGGCGCTTGCGACAAAACAACAAGTACAAAAAACATCAATAACATCTATCGTTTTAAAGAAATAAATTTATGGTTAAAAATGGTGTAAATAAATAACGTCTATTACACATTTAGAAAAGCTCTACCTGCAAAGATATGCGCACCTACATTATAAACCAAGCTGCAGGAAATCTAAACATTTGCGCAGACTTTCTTATTCATAGCCATTTCACCTGTCTCTTATACTATCGATGCACTTAAGCGTAAACAATTACAAAGCAACACTAGAGATCGCTATCAAACAATTTCACGATCTTGAAATATTATCTAGACATCAATCAACAAAATAAATGACGACATGTACGGTCAACCGAACATCTGTCGTAGCAATGGAAGTACGAAAACCGCCGTTACTGCTACGAAATAAACGTGCTGCTAGTCAAATTTTATGATTGTCCGAGTCTGAAATGACTTCTCGCAGTTCATCAGGTTGCACACACTAGGTACAATGAAAGTGGTGCGGCGTCTGTAGCCGGTCTGGCAGCGCCTGCGCACCGGCGAGCTCGCAAGGCAGTCCACGAAGCACTTTCCCGAACCGCGCACGCGCGTACGTTCGCCTGTATTACAACACTCGGAAACGCTCCGAAATTACGTGATTCCATTTAAAGCCATTCCCATTCAAAGTGTAACTACAAGTAAATTCGACTGATTGTTTTAAAAAAAGCTATTAAGTAACGGGCTCTAGTCAGTCTTATCCTGTGGTTGTTTATGTGAGCCTCGTGTGTCGCACACGATAGTATTCAGCGGTGCAAAAACAGGAAAGAAAAGCGGGAAATCTGGGAGCGTGCGGCAAACAAACCGATTGCAGGATCTTGGGTGAGTGGGACATTGTTTACACCTACTTATCGTGTCTGGTATTATGAAATACGTATGGTTTTATGAAGTAAATAATAGCTTCACTGTTCAGTAATTACACATATTCATTATTCCGCGTATGTGTACCGGGCACCTAAACGTGAAATATGTAACGAGTTCTCGATGTTACAGCCGTAAATTATTCGTTGCAAAATAAACTTTTTAAACCAAAGTACTTTTTGTGTGTGTGAAATAAATTAAAGATAATTAACTTAATGACAGCTCAAATAAATAACAATCAACTGACAACTATTAGTTAATTAGAACAGCATAGCTGGAAATTACGCTTTTCCGCCCTGGTGTTATTAGTAATCGACACATTTACTGCATGTAATGTCATGTAAGTAGATATGTGAAGCTTAGGTAAATCAGGCTACCCAAATCAAGTATCATTCTAAAACTCTACGTCACAGTTTTTCACAGTTGTCTGAATCTCTGCCACAGGTTTCATTAATGAAACCAAACGATAACCAGAAAATAAGTCTTTTTGAAATAACGTATTGGCAGTAACGAGTAAAAGGCACGATCGATGTGACGAAAACGATACCAGATTTCGGGTCCAATGTCAAAATAAAAAAAAAAACAACGCCAAACACGGTGACGACGTTGACGTTATGTCAAGAGATACTCGCAGGCCTATAATTCCGAGGAACCATTTCCGAGTTCGTAACCAATACAGCGAATCATGAAAAAACCATCTACGCCTGAATGCGAACCGCAATCAATATCCAAGTTCCTACGTAATCACTCAAAACTATCATTACGTTAACTCGATATACTTCTTTATCAGCCTCATTGCGAATAGGCTGTTCACTGTTAAACATGCGAACTTCTTATCATAACCAAGAAACTTGTTTTTTGTAACGAAACAAGAGTGCCCTGACCTCTTATCGTTTCTTAGTAAATAAGAAAAGTTATCAATCTTCGATAAACTTTAAGCACAGGATAAGTAGAATTTAGGAGGTATAATGTGTTTTTAGGATCAAAGAGCAATAACATTTCGTTCTTTTGATAATGTGAACTTAACAAAATTGCGAAACATTATGTAGATACTTTATTTCGAAGCTCGATGAATTAATATAAAACTAGCAACCCGCCCCTGCTTCGCGCGATTTCAACTACTTAACAAAACGTCAACATTTCTTTTTGATAAGTATGTTAGTTTAATCTTATTATTTTATGTATATGCAACTTCCAGAATACATTTTCTAAATTAAAAAATCCGAAACACGAACAAAGCGGTCACAGACGGACACAAGAAGTGACCTTATACTAGTACATATATTACAAATAGTAAAACAAAGTAATAATAATTAATACAAGGTTAATGACCTCGTCTACTGATGTTCAACTTACCGTAATACCTACTGGTATACATTGTATATATTGCATTGTGTAAAGGGTTAGGAGGTAATCAAAGCGGTGGAGGAACATAGTCAAAGTCGTTAATGAATAAATGAGGGAAATCGGTAAAGACAAGGGAAACCAGAACTGACGTTAAAAGCCAAGCTGGCCTTTATAGAGCAAGGTTTCCTACACGATGTACTGCACCAAACTACTTATGTAATGACATGACATATCATTACGCTTGTATTTCCCGAACGGTTAGGCAGAGGTGCATTGTGTGTAGTATACACCTTTTGCCAGTTACGTTGAACGCCAGGTGACCAACAAACAATACATTTTCTATTGTGTCTCGTTGTCTGGCAGTTAAGGTGTTAAGTCACAAGTAATAGTGGGAGTTCCTACTGCCATCAACCTTTTAGGAAAAGAAACTCTGGGCAATAAAATCACAAAACTGAGATAATCCAGACGGGAAACCACAATAACACTTGACCTGACCTGAAAATCGAACCCAGAACCTCATGTTCAGAAGAAGTGCTTGCGACTACAATCAATGAGACAGTCTCTGTGTAATCAGTTGAGAAGATTTATAAGTATTTACAATAACAATAAATAAACGTTAATCCTGTACAAGAGACGTCCTATGGACCGGGACAGCAGGCTGAGAAATCTTGCAAAATGGCAAGATTCGCCACGCTTGGCAGGGAACCATACAATCACAACACAATGAAATCATTGCACAAGTGGATGTTCTCTCTGACTACCTTACGACATCTACTGAAAGAATTGGTCCAGTAAGAACTTAAGCACTTATGAGATGCATCGCAGCTTCTTCAGTTGTATTGTTGTATTGAAATGGCAATTTAACACTAAATCATTATAAAACTAAAATTAAATACAGTTTTGGGCATACCGAATATAATATAGAAAACTTAAAAAATAATGAACGTAGATATAATATATCGTTGGTTGAATACATAACATAGTTACTCCAACCATGTCGTATTTTCCTCTAACTTAAATGAGTACCTATAGACATAAAAACCACTTTCTATTCTTAGTATCCAATCATGATGTTAAATTAATCAGGCAAAATAGTTTCTTTAATTTGAGATATGTCGCTGATACTTCATAGATAAAAACAAAAATCAAAATCAAAAATGTTTTATTTCCTTATAACACGTTGTACATTATACAGTTGGTGGCGTCCCGTTTTAAGCACTTAGATGCTTGTGCCAGGAGGCGCCGCTCTTTTATATCTTACAATTTTATGTGTAACATGTTACGAAACAAAAGTATTTAATTTATTTTACTTACTTTTTTTTATTTTTTTATTAAAAAAACGTTGCCCCACTCTAGGAATTTCTCCTGTGTCGTGGGTGCGTTTACAAACATTTATAGTCACATACACAAACAGCCAGACCCGGAACAACTAACTGTACCTACCATACAAATATTTGTTCCGTGCGGGAATCGAACCAACGATACGCGGCGCAGCAGCCGATCGCTCAGCCACTGCGCCAACCGTGCCGTCTTATAGATCAATGTAATGACTATCACTCTACGGATCATTTCCTAAGTAACATTAATATCCGAAGAACGTTATCAACAACAATCAACACGGTGACAATCTCGCAACAGGTAGCTAAGGGTTAGCTTCCAGATGTGCATGAACGATTGCACTTAATTGAATATATCAATAGATCGTTATCACGATCGGCAGTTACTCAATATTTGTTGTCGTGAAGCCTTGGCTGTGTGTGCTCCTCACGACAAGCACGTGCGTTGCATTAAGCAAGTAACCGCTGACACCAGCGGGCCCGCAGCGGCCAGCCGCTTGCAAAACGCGTCGCTTTCTAATCAAGAGACCCTTCGAAAATACAGAAAAGTGCTATAATTAAAGAACTCCGTACTACATTTGTTAGGTGCTAAGCATGTGATTTAATCAATGCGTCATTTCACACGCGAGCGATGCATTCGTTACGTGTGCCGCTGTACAAACGTCTTCATTACATTTTCCACAAATTTTCTCATCGTCCATTCATTTACTGCTGAATGACAGGAAACTACAACAGTCTGTTATTAATTTTCTCAGTCAATAATTGGAAGATACAACCGACGAACTGTTATTAGAAAGCTGTGAACATAATTGATTACCTACACTGAATGCTTATTACTTATTAACAATTAATTTCCTGAGTTTCATCCATTTATAAAGCATGCTAAGTAGATCTATTCGAATAGTGATGTGTTAAGCTTTAGTTCTCCAACCCGAAACTAGATAATGAATGCTATGCTCTATGATAATTTTTGTTTTAAATTCCATAATAAGTAATTTGTGTTTTCCGCATATTATGAAATGGATGTCTGCTGATCCAAATAAAATTCTCGCTAGAAATAAATTAGAAGGAAGCGGTAGTTCACTCGTAGAGTCTTTGGATGAACTTTGCATGATGATAATATCATAGAATTAAAATGATGGATGGGTTGTAACGTAACATAAAGTGTACTAGGCACTAGTTACCTGAATGAAATTATGTATTGTGTGTGTTTTGCGATTTATACCTAATGTAGTTTTAATAACATTTTGATGCGTGATTCTGTCACTAGGTCCTCAGGGAGAGTTGGTGAAGTGTGAAAGTTCATAGTAAATTACACAACGGTATCGTTTGATACGGCAGCTGTGCAATGGGCAATGCAGTAGATAGGTGAATATGTAAAATGAGTTGCACAACGGTTGCAAAACATTACGTCCCTGCGTTTTAATGCTCCGCTTCTGCATTACGGCACTAGACGAACACAACCGTGTAAGATAAAACCGGGTTACTTGGTTCAATTACAACTGTCTTTCACAACAATTGGCATAGAAAAAGGACGTGCGACAAACAAACAAAGTAGGTAGGCAATACACACGAGTGTTTTATTTCTACACGCACTGATAGTTGAATTGAACTTTCTTGAAATAATTACTAAGGAATATATTTAAGTTATTGAACTTCGCTTTTAGTTATTTATCTTCGAAAACTAAACACATACACGTGTTAAGTATCTATTACATACAGCTGATTAGGTACTTACGTGTCTTGTAATCTATGATCTTACCGACTCATTACGGCACGTTACATAGCCATTACGGTCAAACTTAAATATAACTTAGCTGCCAACAACATAATAACTGCCGGATGATAACCAACTTATATGTAACTGTTCCGATGCAGTTGTCACGATAATTACACTTAATCGTACTAATTGACGACACGGTTGGCGCAGTGGTTGAGCCATCGGCTGCTGCGCCGCGTGTTGTGGGTTCGATCCCCGCACGGAACAAATATTTGTATGGCCTACAGGTAGTTGTTCCGGGTCTGGCTGTTTGTGTATGTGAGTTTAAATGTTTGTAAACACACCCACGATACAGGAGAACTTCCTAGTGGGGGGCAACGTTTTTAAAAATTATTATGGTGAAAGTTTGTGATGATATTTGTTACTCTTTCACGCAAGAACTACTGAACAGAACCTCGTGGTAACGGTTCAGACAAAATTAAAAAAGAGAAAAATACAAAAAAAAATACGTTGATGAAACTACCGTGGCTTATAATTCAGAATACGATATCTATAGGCGATGTTTATAAACATAGGTCCATACGCAGACGAAATACATGAGTAGCGGCTAATACTTACTCATAAATATGGAAGATAAGACTCACTACAAATGTTTTCAAACACCTGTTGATAATACAAAGAGAAACTTCCGTTATTTTAAAATGATAGACGACTACTAGTTTATAAACTGAATCAATCAACAATCATCGTATCGTTTGTAATGCAAAACTAAACGTGATGTGACTAAATAGTATTTACCCTTCCTCTATGACGTGTCTATCAATTTCCACACAATAAGATATACTCGCAGATTGAACAAAGCTAATAAGGTTTTTATCATGCCTATTGTTGAGATATAGTGTACGTTTAGCCGATAGTTTCAAGTAAAATTCTTGTCTTCATCTAAAAGTTTGAAGATTTGAAGAATGGCGCCACAAATATAGAATACACACTTTGAAAACAGGTGAACCATAGACAACTTTAAACTGTATAGAATTGCGAGATATTATTGACGCTAATATTAAGAGGAAAGATTTGACTGTTCGTATGTTTGCTAATAATGGATAAACTCGAAAAGCATCAGCAATTTTTTTTCTAACTAGAGATCTCTACGAAATTAGCAATAACCTAGGGATCAAATACTTATTTGCCTCGTATCCATAGATACTATTATAGTTAAGTCACAATAAACGGTTTTTGTTCAATTAGTCAACCAAAACACGGGTAGGATCGAAGGATGACATTCGTATCATGATATTAATCCTTGACCAACTAAATAAAAATAAATATATTAATAAATTCATAATCAAGGTTAATTATGTACTTATGAATTTCTCTTGAAATTATTCAAATCGTTTTGAAGTTACATCGGATATAGAAATGCTAAAAGTATGAAATAATCCACGGTGTGAGCGAACAGCCCTACAATTAGTTTATTCGTTACCTGCACATTTTATTTTTTGTAAACTAGAAACAATTGAATAGATTGTTTTTATTTATTTAAAACTTAAAGTACAGCGGGCGCAATGTATCTTGAACGCCGCACAGCCGCACGCCGCCGCCCGGCTACATGCGATGACGTGTTATTGGATAATTCGAATATCAACTAGGTCAAAAGGTTCCTTTCAAAAAAAAAAATGTGAAAAGGTTCCTTCAGTTAACCTAAAAAAATGTAAAAAATATTCTTAGAGTTACGTAATGGAACCTTTCGAAAAGGGGAATACAGTTTATTTGGCACAAATACTTATGTAGGTTAATATAAAAAATCTTAATAATTGTTCTTGATAATTCCAATATTCCGAAGGGTCTGGCAAAAGAGACATGAAAGCAGGATACATTCTGTAGAAATTTCATTAAACGCACGAAACGCATTTCTCAATCTATCAATGATAGATTGAGGAATGATGTTATAAAACAACGTTGTATTTTAAAAGCAGATAAAGTGACATATATTGAAAAGAGTATGCTTAGATAGTTTGGTTACGCTGCGAGAATGAATGAAAGACGAGACCGACAATTGACAAGACAACGGCGGGAGTGGACGCCCTAGAAGGACATATTGGTGATGTTCTACAAAAAGGTAAGTATAGAAAGTGTAGATTTTATTTTATATTACCGTATTTCCTGCAACTCGTTTCTGTCTCCATGCTTATTAAGATAAATAATTTGCAAAGAATGTCAACAAGTGACGACACATAACTTGTGCCGTCATAAAAGTTATCGTTATTTCTCGCTGTTCTAGTGCCGCCGCGAGCGCTAGATACTGCTTCCATTCCCGTATCGGGCAGTTTTATTGGTTATTCCATCTGGAGATTCTTAGAAGCAGCCCCGACTCCGACAGAATTTGTACTCGGTGCCTATATGGTCGTCTAGTATTACATGGGACGTAATGCTAACAGTCACGACTGCAATAGATCTAAGAATGACAGCCAGAACCACCAAATCACAGTCTGTCGAGGCATGGAAGGTTACATAGTCACTCACCCACGGACCGACCTCCACGAGCCCTTCATTATTAACACCTTAACTGCCAAACAACGAGACACAATAGAAAATGTATTGTTTTTCAGTAATTTGACGTTCAACATGTTAAATAAATATTTAGTTTGATCGAACTCATTTAATCTCATTCTTACTCAAGACTCTGAATTGAGTTTTCTCAGCGTGACTCGTGTTTGATTCATAGACAAGATTAAATTCAAACTGTCACAACACACATAGGTGATTATGGACAGTGCTGATCGTAAAATGCCGAGGAAAATATATTACGACACGAATGAAACACATATCTTTTTTTGGTTTTCAATAAATCTAGCCACATACGGTTGATTGAACCATGCCAAGGCAATCAAGCCATTTTCGTTAAAATTTTAAGAATAGATTAGTTTTGTTAATAGATGGTTTCAAGGATTGACTTTTACAAGAATGTCGTTCACCTACATGAAGGTGTATTGCCTTGGCTCGGATTGACCTGGCCAATGGCCATTAATCTGCTACGTTTTAAAATAGGCAGGTACCATTGGTATTGCAGTAATCGCTACACATCGAGCGTTGGGCGTGATAGAAACAATATCACATTATAGTTTTACTAGCTACTCAACAATCGACCACTGTCCGCCATTTATATAACAACGTTAATTATAAGTTTACAGTTAATTTTACGATTGTCTACCACGCCTTTAGTGACAAATGATCCGGTTAATTTAAATATTAACACTGATTATAGAGTAATTTCTAAAATGATGTAATTTTTTATCAATTTGATAGATCACAAATAAAATGTATAGATGTTAAGTCATTTCCATTTTATTACAAAAGTATAATATCAGATATTAGAACGAGGACATTCGTCTATTTAGATTTTTCTTCAACTTTAACCTTGCCTGCGTCACGTTCTTTGCATGTTAATGACACCATAACAAAATACACGATGTTTTTTTTTGTGGTTTGCAAGATTGCATACGTACTAAGTACACAAGCCTTTCATAGTTTTCGTACTTTTGTCACTGTAGAACTCAGTTATAGTAAAGATCATCACCGGATGATCATTAATATAAATGATATATACGAATATAGAGACCAGCGTATTTTTTTATCCCGGATGAATAAATCACTAATTGAATTAACATAATTTTTACTCACACGTGGCACAACAGTTTGGCACGATTCTACAAATTTGCGACGTAGGAGGCAGTGATCAGGATATGGAGTGTCACACCGCCTCGCCTAGGCGCCTACGAGTACAGTCACAGAATAAGTAATAGTAGTACAGTTGGAAACTGTGCTCAATTGTACTATTCGTTTGCAAGCCACAATTTTCAGCCCGCATGATATCTGAAATCTACCGGAAAAAATCCTAACCAACCGACATACACTTGACGTTATTTAAACTAGTACCTACTTGTACAAACTAACCTCCACTAACCACGTGTTGACACATTATATAACAAACAAAGCAAACAATAGTGTGCGAAATTGGTCTTTCAATACGAATAATTTAAAAAGACATTATCAATGTAGAACAGTAATCCATCTCGTCGTTCTTTTTCTCGTGAGACCTCGAAAACCGCGGCCTAATGGCCGGCGCATTACCAACGACCTTAATATATCTGTGACATAACAGTCATAAGTGTTACGTTCGAGTTCTAGTCCGATGCTCCCAAAGTATTGTGTCTCATAATACCCTACACAGTAACGTATTGCAGTCGTTTCCTTGTTGTTGCATCAAAAGACAATTTTCTTATACTTAACTTACATGCAGATAATTCGTTGTATCCGCACCGGAGCATGGTGGTGTTTATCATTGACTTACATCTTGGGAATGTGTTTGGCATCATTGGGTTTGAAAATAGTCTCAAATATTATGCCTTAAACTGCTAACTTTGCTCTGTGTTCCACAAATAAATTCACGCAACTTCTGCATTTTTAACTTGACATTTGACATTTGCGTTGCGAGTATTTTGTTTAAACGGCCTTGCGAACTTATGTAAGTTATTTTTTAGATAAACAATGTAAATACCCAACATTTAACGAAAGCAATGACGGTGTTTCACAAAGATCGAATAATATGATGGAATCTACTGATTCCATCATATTATTCGATCTTTCGATCTTTCGATCACCAAACAGAACTTCAGATGTTATGTTGGGGACTAGTCTTCAAATTGTTCCACTTAAAAAACATTGACTTAAAGTGCCAACAAGTAACGACCATACAAGGTGTCCTTATCATTACACAAAAAGCGAAAAAAATCAGCTGCCACTAACCATTTACATAAGGAACAGCAGATTCTTGTAACTTTACTGAGTAAACATGGTAATACAAAAATCAGCTGTCATAAAAGTAGAGCTAAAATAAGTTAAAGTTATGTCCTAGACATTGATGTTCGTATACATACATAAATATCTACTTAGTTGGAGCTAACGACTGCTTCCTTATGATGAAAACTGGTTGCTCTGAATTGTGAATATTAAGGTAATAGTATCTAGCTTGTCTTAACTACCATTAATAAGCGAGCTTCCTCTTGGCTTCCTTCCTTAATATAAATGTTGATGTAAATATACAAACCCACAAATAAAAGAATACGAGCCAGGACTGGTAATAATTATTACTAGTTATCTTGTTAACCCCTCCAATGCAGCAAAAGCTGTATTACTAGAACGCCACACTATTAATAGCAAATTAACTAGTTAGCTAGTTTAATCTCGATCGTATGGCGCCTTAGCAAGAAACATTTTAACCCTAGTCGTAAATTAATTTCCATAGATACAATGTGACAAAGTCTGCGCATAGACAGACAAGTTTCTAGATGCGTGGATAAATTATTTGGCTTATCAGACCGCGTCGCGCATAGCAATGATCGGGGTTTTAGCTCGAACGCCCATTGCATGTCAATTGTTTCATACTACCGCACTGACGTTTACACAATCATCAACGTTCCTTGTTCTTGATGCTTTTCTAATGCTCTATCTACCAAGTTATCTGTAAATAGTGTAATGGCGATATGAATCACAGTTCTATTGGAATCAGTGTGGCAGAAACAATGCCTAGGTACTGCTTTTGTATCTGCACTGCTTGTTACCACGCACTGATAAGATAATACGTCGCTTTCTGCTGCAGTTTTACTTTTATGAAAGTTGCACAGGAATTTGGTAACGTTTTTGCGTGAAGAGTGCATATTCACACAGAAAAACACCCCAAATATACCTACTTGTAATTGCCGCAAAATGCCAAGTAAGATGACTTCTTCCTCGGAATAGGAACCTATAGAAAGTGCTGAAAGCGTTTATTATTATATTATTACGTTCAGGGAAAACTTCTGATCCCTTTTAAAGAATATTGCGAGCACTATTCTTTAAAAGGTATATATACTATAACACAATAGTGTAAGAAGTGTGTGAAAGATTTGGGAGGAGTGCAAAAAGGTAAAACAGAGTTAATATTAATCTAAGAAAAGAAAGAATTTCTTTTATTTTTTTGTGTTTCGGTCTTATTCGGACGACAAAAAAATGAAATGGTCTGGCCTCATTCATGTGAAATCAACTTGAGTTATTAATTTAATTTAATTTAATCATTTAATTTGTTTTATAGCCCTCCTATGTAAAGCAAGTGCCTATTTCTCTGTTGAATAAAAATACATTTATCTGAACTCAATGACGAAGACGCACCTATTATATTTGTATTCATATCACGTCTACCTATTTAAAGATTTTATGCACAGTATACTACGATCATACTCGTACTTACTGTTTAATACATGTCACAGCATGCAGGAGGTAATTTATATTGATTTACTTATTATCTTTATCCTCAACATGATTGAAATGGCAAGTTTTCTATAATTTCCCATTAACGTATCAAATCTTCACCTCCAACCTGAAAGCAAATCAATTTTCTAATAACTTTCATCGTACTAGTGGAAAAAGAAATTCTATACGGTCGCCGCTGGAGAAGCTAAACCAGACCGACTCTCAAGAGAAAACAAATACTTTCGCTGACTGCCAACTGACCCAGTCCTGTACAACAGCATCAGAGCTGCATTTATTACCTCCCACGTATAACTATCACAATGTTTTAACTTACTACATTCTTTGACACATGTCAATTACATAACAACTCTTCTCCTAACAATGTATCTTTCACCACAGCTAATTTCTTTCCATGGAACCGTCTGTTTAATAAAACATCTAGAAAAAGAAATTTCCCAGCAGTGGCGTAAACATGCAAATGGCGTGTATTGTTGTGAATACACGTCTGTTTTTAACGAAGTTCTTAACAAAGAATGAGCTAATTTGTATGTAGCTTCGGAAAGGTTTTGCTCATTACATGAGTGAAGACAATTGTGTAATTCATGTTAAGACTTTAAGTAAATCTTAATTTAACTGGTCTCCGTTTCCAACAAGATTAGACAAATGACGGCCAAATATCCATGGTTAATGAATTATATTTTTAAAATTACTGCATTTTAGTATTAAAATGGATATGCAAATATTGGGTAAAAATATTGTATTGTATCGTTAAAACACGTGTCTATCAAACGCTGTTAAGGAAATAATGAAACATTATAACGAAATGTGTCTAGTGTATAGTCTATAAATGGAGTATAGTAATTGAATCGTTTTCGTTGTGTGGAACAACGTATTTTACGTTGTTCCACACAACGAAACGTTCCATTTCACGTACAGTAATTATGGTTGAAAAGATATTCATTTTTCGTATGATTTATTAACATGCAGTCCCTGTCTGTAGGTATAATGGTTTATCTAACTTCCTTCATTGCTAATTAATTATATGCTTTGCAATTAATAAGAGCACAGCTATTCATCCAACTTGCACTATAATAAGCTGTATTGTTTTCTTCAGTTACTTAAATTGTTCAATTAATATTGTCTACTGTCTGCAATTTTAAACTAATAGAATTCATATTTATTACAACTATGTACTGTCATGAATTAAAACCAGCATTATTTTAATAATTAATATTCGTGATTGACATTCGTGCTTGCCATATTAAAAAATGTGATATAAATTCGTGGCAAATTAACTTATAACTGAAATCAACATATGAAAACAAGTCAACGAAACAATCTCAGTGAATCAATCAAAAAAACAACACACAACATCACAAACTTCACACATATGTACATCACAAACATACATCATCGCCACATACATCTCTCTCGATCTCATAGACAACCCTACTCCAAACATTTCTGCTAAAAAATGAAGAGTACATTGTAAGTAGCGTAGAGCTCTATCTTGTGAGCTGCCTTTGAACAACATTCATTGGCACGTTTTCATTAATTCAGTGCCGTTATCTGGACGTGATTTCACGTGATTTATGAAAGCTACTAGGCACACTTTTTATCTCGCTTGTTTACCTGTTTTAAGTAGTTTTTAAGTTCGGTACGTGTGACCTCGTGGCTTACTATTCTAGTGACTGATGCGCCAGCGGGGCCGGTGACAACAAGGTCGCTGCACTTAGTGCTTTCTGTTGCACTTCTAGTCAACTCTCGCGCCGCCTGGCGGGTCGTTCCATCAATTAACGTTTGTATGCTCTTTATGAATGTCACTAAAATGGCCGGTAAACAAGCCTGTTAATGTATTTTTCTTGGCAAGTGAACAGGTTTCCAAACTAGGATTGCAAATATATATTTTAACATTGGCCATGTTTAATGTTTCTTTATACATACATTCTATATTTACAGTACACTGAACATAAATTAAATGAAATAGCTTCTTTGACTTGAGTTTCAATGAAGTTGAATTTAATGGTATCTTCCGGATTTCCACTTTCATTTTTATGCGGAAGTTTATTTATCATCGTGAGGATATCCCGTCGCCAACGCAAATACAGTACGTAATGACAAACAAATTAAAAATAAAATTATACACGGACAGGAATTTACTCATTAAGTATTAGCTGCAACTCTATGGTAAAAGCTTTACCTAATAAAACGGGTTGTCTTCGTTTGATTACAGACACTCTTATTTAATAAAAAGCCACAGTAAACAGGCATCTTCTGGCTTCTTGTAGAACTCAACCATCTTCTTTATCAGGGGAAATCAAGGACAAGCGCTGGTCCAGTGGGAAAAAATGTGTAATTTCGTCACCACCAATAATTCGACTGATTTTCTTTTAAAAAAAGACCTATCACAAGTACTGTCTCAAGATTAAATGTTGTAAAAAAAAAACAATGTTTTGGCCAATATCCTTAAAAACTAAAACAAAATTAAAATCAAAGTTTTACCAAATTACAGATACATACTTAGTGATCAAACGACAATAACGAATAACAAGTCAGTTCAAAGATCGAAAAGAGAATTTTAAGAAACATTCAAGTTACTGCCGTCTATATGATTAATAGACCAAAATAAAAATATCAGCAAAATAAGAATAAATCCGAAACATACTGTTTAAAATCTATATAGTAGTGCTCGCATCAATTAGATCGGCGCACATACAGCCGGCGCGGCGTGCCGGGCTACCTGTGCATTCATGATTAAAAGCGACATTGCCGTACAAGACTTCCACGTCGAAAGACAAATGAGCGTGCACAGAGTGTTTCTCCTACGTATCAACTTAATAAAAAAAAATGTATAGGGATGGGTAAAAATATAATAAGACTATTTGGTCCGTCAGTTAGATTACCAAAAAATATTTGACACGTCTTTTTCTTACTGTAATCAATAAAAGTGACAAGCACATCAAAGTTCAGGAGAAGGGGCTTGTGACGACACTTTTACGTAAAAACTGTAACACGGCATGATGTGACAATTTCAACGCACTATACCGTCGTCATTTTTGGTTTAAGTGACATAAGAAAAAGTAACCAAACAGTTTTTTTAAGGACACTACCATATTGTATTTTTTTGCATGTATGGACACTATACTAATGCGGAGTCAACCCGAACGCGTTTCGTTAATAAACATACTGTATATAGAAATAACACAAAAAATAAAAATCACAAATGTTATGATGAGTAGCTTTTCAGTTAGAAACGCGGCTAAGCTATTTCTCGGAACCTGTGAAGTAACTTTATGAATTTTGTTAATGGCATTTTATTATAATAATATACCTATCTTCAAATATTTTAAAAGAAGCATAACCTCATTTGATTGATTATTGCAGCTGACAATAATAAACAAATCTATTTATAAATATTTATATATGTATGTGGTGCAAGTAGTACTGTCGACCGCACGCCGGTGGTAACAATTTAGCCTTGTGCCTACATAGGGTTGTACGTAGTCTCAGAAGAATACGAGGTCAGCTTATACTGTTTTTTTTAACACTGACGTGCAGCCTACTGTACTCGTGTACGTATGTATTTTTGACAGCGACAAGCGATTTAAGAAAAAAAAGCAAAGAATCCATCAATCACCATCCGCGTTATAAATCGTTCTAAATTCTTTAATTGATAAAAACTAACTCCTATCTAGGTGAACGTGCAAAACTAGACTCGCCCAACCGGAGCTTTTTCCGTACAATGAGTGTTACGTTATATGCTTGCCCACCGCTATCATTAGCACAAGCTTTAGGCAGAGAGTTTATTCGTCTCAAATGCTTTCAAATTAATTATTATCTCGTAAACTAACTTTCACAGGAAGAACACTGTATGTCTGTAGAGCGTATTATTGTAGGTGCCTGCTCGAATCACTTGGATTCACAGCTTGTGTCCGAACAACGATTCTTTCAATGATTGCACTTGAGATTGCTTTTATAGAAATCAACAATAGATATTATTACGCACCACCCACGAAGAGGAAGTAATATAGTATGCCGACGCACTTCCACGTCTTTTTATTTTGAACGATATTCAATCAATGTTGGGAGGAAAAGAAACCGTTCCCCAAGAACGCGTACCTCCAATGTTACTCACGTATTGACGTAATAGTGGCTGCGTAAAGGTAAGGCGTAAAGATAAAATAGTATTTAGGTATGTATTTTTCTTTAGTTGTCTATTTTGGTAACAAAGAATAAATTGCAGATTCTTAAATAACTCATTTTAACATTATTTTATTCTCGTTGATATCTACCACAGACTACGCCGATTTTTGTTTGGCAGCACACAGTTGCATTTCAATAATAAAACCTCACGGATTTAACTCCGGAGGGGTTTGTCAAAAATCTACTAGGTACTTATGTTTTTATGTGTTTAAGTTATTGTTAATGTTACTAAGTTATCTGTTCAGTTACTTGAGACACCCTATTAAACTGATGTAAAGAAACCATAGCGCGATTCAGAAGGGTAACTACACTATCTATCGAGCACTTGTGTATACTTTTGCAACTCCACATATTGATTAAAACTTTTATTTTGCCTCAATTTTTGTTTCAGAATATAAATTAAATGCAATTAATTTTAATTAAACCAATGAATGTTACGGCACTTAGGCAGGTACATGGACATGTTAAATCGATTGTAATTTGTAGTACGCATTGTATCGCCCTAATACGGACGTCCCACCCCTCGTTGTACATCATGTCGCTATAACTACGAGCACACTTCTACGCATGCCATGTAAACTAATAATATTATATTTTGCTTAATTTTATTATTAAGTTCGTTTTGCCCTAGAACGAGTGTTAACAATGAATTTTAAATGATACAAAAAAATCTTATTTCAAATTACATGACTGCATAAAACAACTAAAAAGTATTACAAAGAAAACAAGGAGATCACTTTTCAAGCAATCCATAGCGACTTTGCTCTTGCATTTAAAAAGATAACAGAAAATATCCGATTCTTACTTAAGTCTGTCAAAATCTTGTCAGTAATTAGTTATATTCTTAATTTAAAAAAGACAATCTGTAATGAAATTAATCTTCTCATCTATGGGTGTTTATGTAACACTACACTAAAGTAGGCGCTGTGAGAACAATCTCATACTTTCTCCATTCAAGATTACTGGAGCAGGTTTTAATGCCATCAATTTAAGTATGATAAATAGCTCGTGTAGTAGGTAGTTTCTAGTCTTAGTTAGTGCTGACGACAGTGTAAAACAATAGATTAGATAGTTATGATTTGTTTTAATGTAATTCACACGTACTTGGTGCATAGATACATAACGGGTGTTGTTTAGGCAGAGAACTTTAAATTGAAAAAAAAAACAGAAAGTTGTGTGGAATATAAATAAAATAAAAATACAAATAATAATAATATAACTAGTTGGTTTTATTTGACAGATAATTTGATGGCATAATGGTTGAATATTATTAGCATGTGACCGCCAATATTTTCATAATGGACAAATTTAATTATTCTATGAGGCAACAAAATAAATTATATATAATAGTAAAATGTACATGTATATGAAAGGTAGGAAGGAATCAACGTGCATTAAAACAATTCGGCCGCATTGCTGTCATCGGGAAAAGTACCCAAAATTCTTACTTACAATAGAAGGTACCTTAGTAGGTATATGTAAAAGGTATTTGATATAGATACTACATCAAATACCTATCTTTTACGTTACGTACCTCAATTCGTTTAGTGGATTTGGTTAATGACGAAAAAATATTTTTGAATTTCATGATTTCTCTTTGAAATTTGAGCTATAGTTTTTCATTTAGATCGATCGATGAATTACTTAAATCTCATAATTTATTTTACTCGATTATATATTTTCAGTGTTCAAAGTCCAATAAACTATTACGTGTTTGGAAAGTAGGTATAGCATAGACTACGTAACACGGTGAGGGATACAATCAGTTAATAAATCTTCAATATAACCTCATTTACCTAAGTCAGATACAATGATATCGTAGGCTGGAAAAACGACTGGAGACCTGTCTAATTTACTCCCAGAGAAGAGGACTAAGTACACACCTACATATACCTATAGTTACATACCTACATGGCCCTACGTGATTGGTTTTTAATCGACTAATACTCGATCTCGATGAGTAATTTATTCGCTTTATCAGTCTCGTTTCCTAGCATAACCCAAACCTACTAGCCTTATTACGTATAGATTAGCTTAACACGCTAACAGATAATAAATACCACTGCCATTTTCTTTTGAATTAATTTGAATACCAGGAAGCTTACTTGTAGAAATACATCAAGTCATCAAGTTAGTTTGTACAATATTTCGTTTTGATGGCATAGTAGGTCTCAGTTCTAATGTTTCCAAAAAAGATGTCCATATTCATAGACACATTCACATTATTCATTTTATCTAAATCCAAATATATACTTAGTCGAATTAGCATTAATTTTAATAATCGGTAGTTACATTGCACATTTGCATGTTTAAAAGGTTAACGATTAAACTTTGCTTTGATAATTCATTGACTTTTCAATATTGAGACTTTTGTTTCCAGCCAGTGTGTTTCTTACTGACGACTGACGACCACGTCCTAGGCGACGGTCAACTGAACATTTTGGTCAGGTCAATGCCATCACAGATAACATAATTTCAATAACACTGAACCACAGATCTAATAGTTCCTGGTCCATAGTTCTTTCATGTTTATCTCCTTGAGAGGTTGCTCACCCTGAGAAAGAAAAGAAAGAGAAAGAACATACACAATTTAATTGTCATTACTGTATTCTGTGCTTTCTCTGCACCTGTGACCTCATTACCAAACACGTCTTCTCCACGTGAACGAAGCCTGTCCCTATTAAATCGTGACCCCAATTCCAACATCACTCGAGTCTCGACAACTAATTGATATCCCGAGGTTTACACTTTTTATTTATCCCCGAGACGCTTGGCTAACAAAAAGTTAATGAACAATGCTGAGATTCTGTACGCCCAAGTGTTTTATCAGCAAAATGAGAATTACACTATTAGAAATATAACCACAAATAGATGAACAGAAAATAAATACTGCATTGAATGCGTGACCGAAGACCGAATCATTTACTGTTCAATAGTTTCTTAGCATTTTGTTCTGACTGTCAGAACAGGAAAGTATGTAGCATGATTTCTCACACTTCTTCTTCAACAGTTTTAGATCGATAAAACAACTCATTTTTATTTCAACCTAGACACAATCAGTCATTTATGATAATAATTAATTTCATCATTTGTTAACATAGTTACAATTAATAGTTGTTATAAGAAATTACAAGCGCGCTACGTTATACCAGAAGGCGTACAAATAATCATGGATGTCATTGATACTAAAATTTATAACATAATTACATTAATCAAACGCATATTGTATTACCACCATAGATAGATACAATGAAGTCGTAACACTAAATAAATATGTGCGAAACGAGTATTTGACATTTTTAAATCTTTTGAATTAACGTTGCTACCGCCCACTGGTGTTCTGCGTTCAGAACATACATATGAAGAGACGCATTAGAAGGCGAATATGTGGCAACTAATTGTGAGCAAATATGCACATTTTAACACAGAGCACACCTGGGTGCAGCCTTGTAAACTGCTTGCACCTACCTACGTATCGTAGTGGCAAATATTTAATTTTCCGAAGATACTTTAAGTAAACAATTGACGTTATTGCAGAAGTAGACGATTTATTTATCTAATACAGACAGACAAGAAAAAAAAATGAGTCACAGGGTATTGAAAAATTCATTCGCATCTTTGTCAACGGGAAAAGTGTCCAGAAGGCTGGCAGCATTGCCATACATACATACAGTATTTCTTAAAGTATAATTTAAATATCGAAGATATTATCAAAATGGTTAGTAATTATTCCAACTTAATTTACCATCTTTATAATTAACATGTTTTTCTTATTTTACCATTAACTAAAACGAAGATCATTTTTCTATTGTCAACGTATCCATGTTATTATTATCTTACAAGCTAGCATAAATAGGAATAATTATAGTGCGAAACTGCCGAATCGTGTGGAGAAAGTAAGTTGTCGCCAAGCACTGGCTGCGTTATGGCTACGTTATTGCAGGTGCACCATTATATAATTATTCAATAACTAAATTCTAATATAATGATTAGCCATTTAGCATCCACACAACATATAACATTTTATCATAATCAACTTAAATAACATATTTATGAGGTCCTATGACCTATTCGAAAGTCTTCGTCAACTCATCAACCATTTTGCAATTTTCTCGTATTAACTACATAATTGTGATGAAATATAGCGTATTTCCGATATCAAGTTTTAAATTACGTCACACTAGTATATCTAGTGTTGCGAAACAATCCTACTAGTGTTAATGTGCATCCTCAATTATAATTTTGCGAGTTATTAACGCATTAGTATGCAGCGTTAACACCGTCATGGGGAAAAATATGAACCATTTTGAAAATGGTTTAAAAATTAAGCGAAATCTGCACGTAACTAACACAACGACCGAGTAATACAATTATTTATGCAGAATGGATCTAATAGCTCTTTTTATGCCCAGTTTAATTATATCTTACATAAAACAAACAAGTATTTCCATAAAAAAGTAAACATACACTTCAATTTAATGCAATGGTCTAAAAAGTAGAAAATTTACATTTCTATTAAGTAGTTTTTAAATTGTTATGACATAATATGTATCTGGAAGAATGTTACTATGTAATTTATACAAACATGAGTAGTTACATCCATATGTGTTTATTATAACTAAATATTAAAAGAAATATGCGAAATGCTACTTATGATGTCACGAGAAAAACCAGGTAAATGTACATCATCAAAATTCATTACATAAAGCTTCGCGTGACTTTGACCGTTGCTCCACATACTCTCTAATATGCTCATAAAAAGGCTGTGAGTAGTTTGAACCTTCACGAAATTGTCACGTCACTATGACCATGCATTGCACAAATTCAAGAGTAAGGAGGGGCTAACGAACTTAGATAATTAATTAATCTTAAATGAGTCGCATAAATGACGATGCATTCGATCTTGTTGCAGTTTGCGCCATACTCAACGAAAATAAGTCCTTCCGAGTGGAAATTGGAAAAACTTCCACAGGTCATTTTGAGCGAAACAAGTTACACTGAGTTATCACATTTTTAAGAGCAGCCATGACAGTGTAATAATATTTACATAATGTATTACATACATAAATCAATACGTCTTTTAATCTGATTACAAAATGTTTTAATAAAACTGTAGTGCACTTAAAATATTGATGTGTTATAGCGGTTTTTCCTCCTACTTATCATTCAAAGCGTGTTTAAAGCAGTATTGCTATTTTAGCTGCGTGCACGCAGTTCTTATGTGGATCGGACGGGAACAGAGATAAACGTCACTGAAACAAAAAAGCATAATTATAAATAAATAAATATTGCTGGACAATCCACACAGCATCATCTAGCCCCAAGCTAAGCAGAGCTTGTGTTATGGGTACTAGATGACTGATATACTTAATACAGTACATTACATAGATAGATATTTTTATTATATATATAGAAAATACCCAGAACACTCGGAACAAATATTTGTAGATCGTACAAACATTTGTCCCAAGGCGGGAATCAAAAAGGCACATTTTTTTCAAGAATTTTGCAAATAATATTCTACGGAAAAATAATGGAACGGAAAAACAAACGTAAGAAACATTGGATAATCTAAACTTATTTTTTAGGGGAAAACGTGTTGCTGTTGTATTTACTTAAATCATCTCTGAGATTAGATAAAAATCTTACCCTAGAAATAATAGCAATACAATTTTCGGTCAAACGATAACAGTGTGAAAAGTGTGCATGTGTATTTATGTGTGTGTGTGTGTGTATGTGTGAGACTTAAACATAACTGGCGAAATATGGGTGTTACTATAGGTGGACCTCTTCCAACCCTTCGAGGAATATAGACCTGATGCCTATGTGATAAAAGTATGAAACAACAAAAATTAAAACGTTCGAGTTCAGAAGTTTCGAAAGTATGATAGGTAACCAGTTCAGTTACTATGATTGTATCTTATAACTTATAAACCGGCTTAACTTGACGCCTTTTTCAAAAGCCTTTCCACTTTTATGTGCACTTGACAATTTGCTTACGAGTGACAATGAGCTTGTGCTCGACAATGAGCTTCTTATAAGAAGTTGACACTACATATATTTACATCAAGTTCTTCCATTAAAACAACACAGATATACTGGGCATATACTGGTATGGAACAAAATAACAAATCTCGCAGCGTTTTCACCAAGAGAAAGGACTAATTAAAGGTCGTAAAACGGAAGGAATTTCAACACATTACTGAAATCACAAATAATAAACTTAATTTAAATAACATTTTATGGATGATTAATTATTAACATAACCACCCCGGTGACTATAGACCCCATAAATAAATCATAAATCATTTAATCGTTTGTTAAACATAGGTAACATAAAACGGTCTTAAGCTATAATACATAGTGCGCTATGTTTTGTCAACAATGACATACAAACAAATTCAATCAAATTAAATTATTATACAGATTAATTAAAATTGTCATTATACAGATGTCAATATCATAATACAAATTAATTAAAATTGTCATTCATAAACTGGTCCAATGTGTAATAGCATTTATTAAGTAGTAAGTTCTTTAAAGTTTTTCTGAATTTTTGTACTGGCATACATTTGATTTTGTCAGGTATTTTATTAAAAACTTGTGGAGCAGCACCCAGCACTAACAATATACGTGTCCGCGCAAGTTGCGCTGAGCGTAAGTTTCAGCTGTCATAAGCATACTTTAAATGTCACAGTCCGTCATTTTTATGACTATTCGGTGACACTCACTAATACACTTGGTTCGTATGGACAATGCCGTCTCTAGCATCGCAGCAGCCGCCAAGGTATCTAAGTCTTCTATGACTACTATCATAGGAACCTTACGTTACTGAAGTACCGAGTTTGCAATAATATTCCAGTACTTAATATTAGTAATAAGATTTATTACTAATATTAAGTACTTAGTTACTTATTTTATTAAAGCCAACGAATGCCTTCCTTATTCTAAATTTGAATTGATGTTTTTCTCAAAACAAGCCATTAACTTATTATATCTTCATGGAGGTCCAAAAACTATACAGTATATACTGACTGAGCTTTCGTGCTATATACAAAAGTGACAGTGACCGCATTGACAAGTGCAAGAGGAGAAAGTATCGGTGCACTCAGTCTTGCGCCTGCGTCGTTGCACCATCTCTGTCGCACTCGTGAGCTAATCGTTTGCTGTACCTACTAATATTGTATCTATTTATTTAATGTCATCGCAACACCTATTTGTTATGTAAAGCCAGCGATAAATACAGTTTATTATTTGTGTAATTAGTAGTGTCCCACGGAAAATTATTTTTCAGCCTAAAAAAGAAAAACAAGCTTCGGCTTTACTCTTCAAAACGAAAAAGAAAACGAGAAAATGATTAATACATTAAAAATATTTCCGTTGTAAACTGAAATCTTTATTTTTATTTTTTCACCTCGGGAGAGAAAAACCAAAATAGGCTTTAAAAGAAACGATAATTTGTGTATGTATTTAAATGTGTTTTTCTAACATCGAACTTTACGAGTAGTAGTAGGCTGAATGAAATAGGCGACAATTCACGGATTGTCGCACGCGTGCCGATTTTCATAGAAAACATGAGTGTATAATTGAGAAAATATGGCCGAAATCATGATTTTTGGCACAAAATGGACGAAAAAGATAACGAAAATCAAAAAAAAAAGCTTTGGTCACTAGGTATAAGGCATACAATCTCTTTTTAAATTGAATTTCGTCAAGTATGATAGTGTAACAAGAAGTATTTGTAGCACAGTGAATTTATTTTAGCTGTTATAATTTACTTTTAAACAAAGTATACACGGAAAATTACAGTCATCAAAGAGAAACTAAAATGAATGTTTGAGCTAAATACTAAGCTAAGAATTCCGTACAATTATGAAGCCATAATTTTTCGAAAAAAACAAAAATTTAAATTGTTAAAATTAAATCACAGGTAATGAAAGTAAACACGTACATAGTTCTCATTCTGGAACATTAGCGGTTACATGTATTGAGTTAGCATGTAAACATGTTACGGCAAACGATTTCAGCGTGCGTTTATGTCTTCTATTAACGCAAGCGTAACCGGCGCGGGCGCTACGCCAAGACCGAACCGCTACGATATTTTTTTATATGGGATGTTTCATTTAGATTTCTTATTGATAAAAATACTGTGTTATGAATGGTTTATTGTTTGGCAAGGCCGTTCATTTCTCTTTCGTTACTGTTACAAAGAACAATTGTGAAATCAAAAGAATGTGATAATTTCAAACTATAACTGGAGGTTGCGCCAAGTTCCCTGTTCAAAACATATGTACATGCAAGCACGGTCAAGACCTTCTACTTTGTTAGGTACCAATTTTATCAACATCCGGAATATTAAGTAAAAGATTGCACCAAAGATTCAGCCGCCAGGTACGTGAGCTTTTAAAAAGCTAAAAAAAAACAATTTTACTTGACATCGATTGCGAATAAAAGCGTTATTTAAATCGATACATTTACGATTCAGTACACAGCATTTCCTCAATCCGTGTAAACAATGTGTGTCGATGTGACGAGTCGTTGACATCACGTCAACAACTCGTCGCTATACGTATGAATCGAGAATATACTTGTTCAGTGAATATCTAATTGATTCTTTGCATATGAGGATGAAGAATTCAATAGATTTTCTATCTTTATTGCTACTATATTTATGTCAATCGATAACTAGAAGGCCAATTCCCGTAACTCAAAACTTTCAAAGTCTTGTAACATCTCATCGATATAGGTATATAGAGGTAAGACATACCCACAAACGCCCCGCACAGATACACACAAAGCTACAAAACACAATTTATACACTATACAACACACACACTCATAAATAAATACACACAATTCATGACTAATTTATGAATAATTCTCATTTGAATTTTTGCTTGTAATTTAGAATTGATTTTTATGGCATAAATTAAGCTTTAAGCCAGGAGCCATACACTGGCTCCTGTAATACAGGTGTTATACCTAGCCTCAGAATATTGATTTAATATCTATTTATGGCGACAAGGAATTCGTCATTGTTATTATTATCTCAGCGACCATCAATGTCAAAGATGTAGCTAGATTGCGTCTTATTTATCTATATTTTAGACAGATTGAGACTGAGATTAGGTTGCGACCTTTTATCAAGTAGGATGTTATATCAAAGTTTTCATGGGCCCCTTACAACATTTCATTTTTATTTTAGCCGCCTAGTTTTCGACTTAACTTTGTGTGAAGTCAAAAACAAGTGTTGGTATGTTGGTGTATGAACCCCCTTCCCCTCACTTACATATCCCAGAAGTTTGCAAACCGATGAATCTCAAATAAATGTAGTTGATTGTGGTTTATGTAAATATTCCAGAAAAATCTAGTAGGGTAGTTTTAATAAAATATTAATTATCAAAGACCCACTACGAACAAACTTAGCACTACGCGGTTACATACGATAAAAAAAATACTTTGGAAACGAAAAAATGGTGTCCTATTAAGGTACGGAACTCGCTTTTTATCGATGTTTTAGTTATTTAAATACTACATAAAAATATACATATATATAATTTAAAAAGTAAAGTATAAGAAAAGAAACAAGAATACGAACTAGACCTACAAAAAACGATAAGTAATTTGACCTACGTTAATCAAAATTGTCCACATACGCACAGTACTTCCCCATTCAAGTTGAAAACGTTAGTTGAATTGAAGGCCCCGAGCATGTATTGACAGAAACTACCACGACGGTCAATTACACAATTCCAAATACAAACGTACATAAAAGAGATGAAAACAGATTTGTAATAAGATGGTTATCGAGGGAATCGGGTCAATGCGGCAATCGTACGCGAGACATTACCAATCTATGAGCAATTACACATTACTATGAACTGATACATTATTGCATTGCGTGCATTTGCACGTATGTAATGGAAGTAGGTACAAGACTATGTCTTTCACGGAGCAGTGAATAGTCACCAAGCAATATCGCCATACTCGAGCTTTGCATTGCACTTATTAGTGCAACATAAGATACATACCCATTTCTGCGATATCACTAATTATGTTCTCCCTTCTATTACTCTTGTATATAAAGTTCAAAACAAGAAATACCTACTCATGCTACCAGTGAAAATATGAACACTCCTGCTTTCTGGAGTGTGGTAAAGACGAGGAGTTTGACGGCACGGTTAAGTACCGGCTTAGCGATTGACTGCTGGGCTGCGTGTCTTGGCTTCGATTCCCGCACGGAACAAATATTTGTATGGCCTACACTTGTAACAACTACCTAGTTGTTCTAGGTCTAGCTGTTTATGTATGTGAGTTTGAATGTTTGTAAACGCACCCACGATACAGAACAAGTTTAAAAAAAAAAACGAAAAAAGAAGGTGATGGTTTGTTCTCAGTACAACCGAAAGAAAAGCAAATAACAAAAAGTATTTGATGTGAAACAATTTTCTTTTTTTTATAACTTTGTGATTATTATTATTGGTGTAAGGTTTACAGGATTCAATGTTAAGTACACACAATTACACTTGTATTCGTATGTATGCGCAACAATTTTAAAGTGTTAACGGCGCGGCGCCTAAAATAGATTTCTTGTTTTTTTTTCAGCTCGGCATTGCTCAACTTTGTTTGCTCATACCAAGTGGTGGAATATAAAGTGCCTGCCATAATGTTTACCGGACTGCAGGAGATCCAACAGATATTGTAATGTTTACGTGATTATTGTACAATGTACAGTTTATTACACAAAATTATAATTACTTATGAAGTCACGATTTTTTTAATTGTATTTTATGAGCTAATGTTCGTGAGGTAATTGTGGATTCAGATCTGATCTCTGAAGAAATGCTCCAGACACATAAAATTAGACAAAGTCAGCCGATTTTAAACTAATCTCAACTTAGATATAGTTTTAGAATATCTAAACTTTTCCCTATGGGAGTAGGCAGACACTACAGAACGGCTGCGACCACCATAAATAAATAAACGTTCACCTACAAGCCTGCTTTTATTTTTAATTTCCTGGTAGTGATAATAAATTACGAATTATAATCTTCTGAATGTTTAATACGTTGACATTTCTATCACTACTCGTTTTATAACATATCATAATAGTGACACAATTATAATACAATACAATTCATAAATTGTGCAGTTATTGTGACCTCTATAAAAAAAAACTATTTTGTATTTTATGTGAAGCTTTTGCGTAATCTATTAACGCTATACAGATTCCAGTTATCCATTTCGAACTTTTACGTAACTGTTGGAACAGTCTGATGTCAAGGTTATGTTTACTTTGTTCAACACATTTCACAATTGGATTGCAAAAGGAAAAGTCTAAGGGCTACATCGAATAGTTTGGTACCTACCTAAAGATATTTGGTTTGTTTATTCAAAAATAAGGTTAAACATTTGTTGCTATTTCAACATAATGTTGAAGTTCAACTAAAACTATTTGTACTACCTACGGTATTCCATTACTGGAGTGTGTACACCTTTAAGCTAAGGTGTGCCTGTAACCACACTAACCACCAACCTGTGTTACTTAGTAACATGTGTACGTCGGAGTCACGTACACAAAACGATGTCATATCTACTCAAACGGTAATTAACAATTATGAGTAGGTAACCGGACCACTGATTATAGTGACATGATTATCCATTTCCCTTGGATGTACCAATTGTTGCATAAAATGGCCACCGTGTAATTAAAAATTACATGCAATAATGTAAGTACAAACACATTAATGAAGAAAAATATCGTCTGTTATTATTAGTCGAACTATTTAATGATTTACAGCGTAGCTAAACAAGTATTAGTCCTGTAGAACGGCTGTATTAATTTTACAGAAATTAGTTACAATGTAACTGCGGAATTCGATATGCAAACCGATTGTGGCATGCACCGCTGTTTCGCGTCCCAAATAAGCAGTCAATGGCGTAACACACGTCAACGGTATGAGAACAACGAGAGTTCACTCACGTCTAGATTCTGTCCCAATAGTCTTCTCGAAAGCGCAATTTGCAACGACGAGCAAAAGACTTGCAAGATCTTAGAGTGAATTGTAACATCTGTTGCAACCGCCGTACAGATTTGAGATCAATCAAGTGTTACGTACGTATTTCCTAGATTATGCCATGTTTGTATAGAAAGATTATCTTTACAACATAAATAAATACTGTTTACTTGGGCAACTCTCACGAGAACTTTTGACACACATTTTTTTAATTTACAAAATCATAAAGTGCGCAGGTTAACGTAAATATTCCGTACGAGTTTCTCTATTTCCTCAAAATATGAGCATTTATCTCCGGAAAGGTAATAAAATGACACAAAGTTAAAACTTTAAACTGGCGGTTATTGGTGTTGCATTCTCTTCGTTTAATTTACATTGACCACAACAACACTTAATGTAGGTCAACAAGAGACCGACTGCAGAAGAAGGTCGCCGTCCGATATTTGTGTACCATGTAATACAAGCATTGACAATTGCAAAAATATTATACAATCACAACATTACATGATGCGTACATAAAATAACATTGCTTTTGAAGTATGTTTGAGCACAGCTGTTAATTTTCTTTGTATTTTACTGTCCGAACACTATGTGAACGATTCTTGTCATTCTTGGATTGCATCAAACACGATTGTGAAGTTCAACAACCAATTGCACGTAGGCATGCATTGGGAGGAGGCCTTTCATAGTCTCATCAGCTTACATAAAGTTGCCATAAGTCGATCACACTGACATTAACAGTTATATCAGAGTTAGCAGGTTAAGGTACAATGCGTTCGCGCTGCATTGCATCACCGGCGCGCGGCGCCACTTCCGCGCAAGTCAGCGCCCGCGCTGCTCGGGAAGTGCCTTATTTTATTTGTAACTCGATGGCGGTTCGGTTTTTTCATAGAATCATTTGATGAGTTGCTTGTAGTCTTCCGGTTGTTTATCTTACAACGCAATCAGCTCCAATTCTTGTTCTAATGATGAGTGAAAGTGAAATGTCCCATCTAATTATATCATGAAGTTATTTGGATTATACAATTACTCACAATACATTCTACTTGCCTTATTCAATAGCTGTAAGCTGTAATAGGCTGTTAGCTGTTCAATCTCGATTTATTTAGAATAGAATAGAATAGAATAGAATAGAATATTTATTTGCCAGAAACAAGGTATGTTTACAAAAGGTGTTCGTATTATTGCATAGTGCTACATGTCTCACCGTTTTAACGGTATGCAAATCAAGTTACAATAATTATTATTATATACAATCATTGAAGTAGGTACATTCATTTTTAGTTACCATTATTTACATTATGTTAATATTAAATTTTTTATCATTATTTCAATTATACACAAACTACACACTTCTATTTTGACATGACATTAAATAAAACAATAAGTTTAACAAAATAACACTTAACTTAAGTAATTACATTACTTATGCCTGTATTTTGATACCAGATCAAGAGAAAAAAATTTACAGGGACATTTTACAAAAAACTCGTGAATTGAGTAAAAACATTCCTGCAACAGCCACTTTCGTAGTGCCGAACAAAATTTTTGGAAGGGTAGTTGGGTAATTGTATTCGGCAAAGCATTATAAATTAGGGGAGCCATGTAGATACAACTCTTTCGGAAGAGTTGCAACTTAGGAACAGGTATCTCGAAATCTAGATGTGCAGCTTTCCTTTTATTTGTATTATCCCTTCGTTCAAATAATGCAAGATTGGATCTCACAAACTTGGCAACTTCGAAGATATATATGCAGGGTACAGTCAAAAGGTTATGTGACTTAAATATAGGCTTACACGAATCAGACCAATCCATATTAAAAATTGCGCGGATACACTTTTTTTGAGCAATGAAAATTCGATCTGTTTCTGAGGAGTTTCCCCACACAACTATGCCGTAGCGAATTACTGAACAGACATAGGCATGATACACCATTATGGAGGTTTCTCTCGACGTTACATTTTTGACCTTTTTGAGCGCAAATACAAATTGGTTAATTTTCTTGCAGAGTATCTCGATATGATTCTTCCATTTTAAGTGCTCATCAAGTGTTACCCCTAGAAACCTTGTGTTATGTACCTGCTTTACGCTAATATTATCATACGCGACATGAAGATGGACAGGTTTACTTTTCCATGTTTTAAAATGGATTACATTCGTTTTCGCAATATTTAATTTTAGTTTATTAATATCCAACCATTTTATAATATCGTTCAATGCTTGATTAATTTCATTGTCATAGTTTTGCTCATCTTTACATTTAATAATAATTGTGGTGTCATCAGCAAACAGAACACACTGATGTTTTAATGATTTCGGTAAGTCATTTATATAGAGAAGGAACAATAACGGCCCGAGAATGCTTCCCTGAGGGACACCGCAAAGGTTAATTCTTGGTTCGGATTCGAAATTATCCATACTATTTGCCATATGGTTCAACTTTGCAATTCTTGTTATCTGCTTCCTGTTACGTAAATATGACTGAAACCATTTTATAGCGGGACCCCTTATTCCGTATCTTTCCATTTTATCCAATAGCCTAACATGGTCAACGAGGTCAAACGCCTTGCTTAAATCTAAAAATAATGCACAGGAAGGGATTCTTTTATTGATATTAGACATGATTTGTTTTATTAACGTATAAATTGCTACGGTAGTGGATTTATTTTGTCTAAATCCATATTGCTGACTGACTAGAATGTTATATTT
Organism: Phlogophora meticulosa; assembly: GCA_905147745.2. Lineage (NCBI taxonomy): Eukaryota > Metazoa > Arthropoda > Insecta > Lepidoptera > Noctuidae > Phlogophora > Phlogophora meticulosa. The sequence goes on along the minus strand of LR990520.1, from coordinate 10,621,119 downwards.
ATCTAGGAACCTTAATAACCGCCTGTACATCACTTTTTCAAATATTTTTGAAAGTATGGGTGTTAGTGCTATAGGTCTATAGTTGTCAACGTTAGATTGGGAGCCCTTTTTATGTAATGGCTTAATTAAGGATAGTTTCAATCTGTCAGGAAAACAGCCCTGTTCCAAGGATAGGTTAATAATGTATGCTAAAGGCGTTGATATATATTTTGAAATACTTTTAAGAAGTTCAGTTGTGATATTATCATAGCCTGCTGATTTAGTGTTTCTTAAGCACTTTATTATACTTTCAATTTCAGAAGCATTTGTTGGTTCTAGAAATATACTATCATCATGAATTTCTAAGTTGTGTCTGTCATTATGATTATTATTAAAATTAGAGGAATGATTAATGGCAATGTCAATGAAGTGGTTATTGAATTTATTAGCGATGTCAGATCCGGAGGTTAGTGTTATACAATTGTCATCGATTTTACTAATGCAATCTCTAGACGGCTTAGTGCCCGTATTGCGCTTTACAATATCCCATGTAGCTTTGATTTTGTTTTGCGAATAAGTAATGTGCTTTTGGTTACATAGGGATTGCAGGTTATTCATACAACTTCTTAATAATTTGGAATATGTTTTAAATTTGTTTTTATTTTCATTATTTTTATTCAAATAATATTGATTTCTTAATGACCTCTTAGTACTGCAGCTTTTTTTAATACCTTTTGTTATCCATTTTTGTTTATTCGTGTTATATTTTCTTTTAATTTTTATACATGGAAAGCAAAGATTGTAGATCAAAGTTAAAAGATCATGAAATACATCAAAGGCCGCATTAGCATCTAAGATATCATAAATTTCACTAAAACTTAAGCAACTTATGCATTCAATGAACTTACCAACATTATGTTTATTTAAATCATTAATAGCTACAAAAAAGAAATCAGTTTTGCTGTTAATTTGTTGATCAATTGTAACGATTTGAGCTGTATTATGATCAGACAGGAAACAATTATATGTTTCGCCTATAGCATTTGTTACATTACCAATAATATTGTCTATACATGTCTTAAGCCTAGTAGGCTCATTTATATAGTATTGCATTCCATAATTAAGTAATATTTCTTTAAATTTAGAACTGTTTTTATCAGTTATTAGTAAGTCTATATTAAAATCACCACAAATTATTATCTGGTTTTTTTTATGTTGAAGTTTCAGTAATGCTTTAATGAAATTTTGAAAAAATATATTTATGTCAGAATTTGGTGTTCTGTATATACAGACCACAATCAATTTGATTTGTTCAATTTCTACACCGCATATTTCAAAATGTTTCTCTACTACAAGATCCTTTGTAAAACCTAGTTCAGTACTTACATAACCCTTTTGACACAATATACATGTGCCTCCGCGTTTTTGTCCTTCGCGTGAGTAAATGGCCCCAAGATTGAAATTATTTACATTTAAGTATTTTTCATCACCTTTTTTAATGAAATGTTCACTGAGACATACTACTGCAACATTTTTCTTTAACTCTTGCAACTCATTTAACACTATCTCAAAATCTTGAATTTTATTTAAGGCACCGGCAATGTTTTGGTGAACTATTGCAAAAGAATGTTTAGGAACGAAAAAAAATATTATTGGAATTGTCTTTTGGATCTACTTGTGATGTTTTTTTGAGAATTGGAAAATAATAGGGTATTGTACCCTGCAATGGTTCTTGGTTATTATTTGGACAAGATGAGTTGTGAACCTTTTTTGAATGATTTCTTAGTTGATTCTCAAAGCAATAGGGTATCGTACCCCTTTTTAAGACTTATTAATAAGACAAGTTTAGGTTACTTCACAAACACTGATGTAATGTTTTTAATATTGAAATAATTCTACATAATAGAGCTTAATCTACTGAAACATGCAGTAACCGTTGAAATGTTCGGGAAGTGCACAAATGTTCATTGCTATGCAGAAATCGAAGTTGTACATTAATTCAACGGTATTGTGGAACACCGATGAGCTCTTTCATCTTAACATCTACATGGCTCTACCATCGTAATTTATACCTGTTCTCTTCTTAATGTCTGTGAGTAATGTTTAACAGAGGAATCTTATGCTCTGTGTTCTTTCAAAATATTTCTAGCTAACCCCTAGCCTCGCCTTTAAGGCTTTCTGTCTAGCAATACGCGTAACGTAATTTCAGTCGATAAGACGTCTCGTATAGCAAATCTCTTAATTAATTATTATTCTTGTTCTTGGAGATTACTTTAGCTATTGATAGATAGAACAGTAGAAGAAAGAACCATGTTACAAGATTAGAGGGAGACCAAGGAAAGGATGGATGGATTGTGTGAAAAATGATATGGCTAGAAAGGAGGTGACTTTTGAGATGACAGCAAATAGAGATGGATGGAAGAAGAAAAAATGCTGCGGCGACCCCAAATAAATTGAGATAAGGGCAGGAGGATGGCGATGATGATTGGTACACCCCTGTGGCCACTTCTTCCTCTTCTTATCGTGTCGATAGCCATCTATACAGAATCGTATATTAATCGTAATCGTAGAAGCTTGACTCTTATGCTTACAAAGGGCTCATACTTTAACGGCAAGTAGACTGTTTCAAGCTACAGCCTCAAGAATTTATAAGTTGCCTTGTTCTATTGCTATATCGTGGACAAATCATCTGCGATGGATATATCTCTGATAAATATAAACTCATCAGCCAATTGAATGATATTATTGTTATTGGCAATCATTAGGCACTCAGATTCTACTCGCATATAGTTATTGGCGATACGATTACGGGCAACGGCGCGTGTAGTGAATTCATAAATATGAACACTTTCGTAATAGACCTTTACATTAATAACGTGTGTCGCCTTGGGCGATGAAAATATAGGTTGCTTCAAAATGCAACTGTTGCATTCATAACATCTTCATTCGTATTTGGTCATGCAATTCAAACTGTTAACAATTTTAAATAAATTTAACGTTAAATTTCCTGGCGTTTCAACTTAATAACTTAATTTCAAGACTCAAAGTTTCATGAAAACCAACAAATCTACGTAGATGACTAAATCACTCCACAACCATGCGGTATTAGTTTAACACGTATTTTTTAATGTTATAGGTGTAACATACACATACATATGTGCGACCAGATGAATTTAATTCATGAAAATAAATCTAAACTAATGTTATGTTTCACGTCTGAAGAGCCTTTATCTGAGTTAGCCTTTATACACTACGAGTATGTTTATTTATCTATCATAAATCAGAAAACGAACATCGACAACAAACGAAACGATCATTTGAAATGCATCAGGATAATTATATATCCGATTCTGTTAAGGTAATAATTTGAGAATGACGGCTCGCCCCTTCACTTTAAGCTAAGAAATGTCTAAGCGACTGAAACTGATTTGTGGGTAAAACTTTGCTTGTATTGGACCTATACACGCTTGTTAAGATTTTTACACACATTTCTATATGGAACATTGAAACATTTTCATTGATTAATTATAGCTAGTGGTCGCTTAGCTTTTTATTTAGTTACTTAGATTTCATTAATTCTCCATATGAGCTTTAACTATGCCATATATCACACTCCTCCGTGCGTGCAATAAGTATTCTTTAAAAGGGATCTGACGTTTTCGCCGCATTCATTAATAAGCATATATGTATAATTACTATCGACTGCATATACTACAAATACTTATATAACTTCTACTACTTTACTATGACAAGTTATACAGAAAATATTAACAAACGTAAATAACATAAATCCCACCCTCTCACGTATTAACACGTTACATCGTAATTGCATAAGATAAGGGGGGATGTCTTCCGCGTGCCCGGCCGAAGCAAGGAAACCAGCCGCTAGCCGAAGCAAAGGAAGCCAATCAGAACCCGCGATCTGAACATGTCTGTAAATTACTGGCACAGGGATCACGACACGAACTACTTTGAATATATTTTACTTTCCACTTGTTTGTTATCTTGGTTTTACGGAGTATAGGTATGCATGATATAGTATAGACTCCACTGGCCACATGCCTATAAGCTAGGAACAAAACTGAATAATTCAAACCTATTGGTAGACATTCCTGCTCCCGATAGCTACGACTGCAACCGTCACTTCGAATTTGTAATCACTTGCTCATGTTGAATGCGCGCATCTTAAATAAAAGCAAATAGAATAATTATTTTAATAATTGTAAATAACATCCGTGTTCGAGTAGATTTCTTAGTCATCGATGTTATCATCACGATTTACTACTGACGTAAGTGATTATTTTGAGTACCTACCTGCCCGTTAGGTATTAGACTAGGTTTATAAGGCTTTGTATTCAAAAGTTTTTGTTAAAAATGGGCCCTTTCATAAAAATAATTGCCAAGTACATATATTATACCGATCAAAGAGCAAATATACTCAAAAAATTGTAAAAAAAAATTGGAACACGACACCTCACCGGTGAATACTATTTTCCTTAAAATTCAAGCTAGGAGTATAGGATCGTTCAGTTTACCGGTTTATATGCACCCCAGTTTATTAATAATCAATGATAAATGTTTGGTTCCAGATCCTCAGAGCATGCGACGGCTTCACTTGACAGACAGACATCTTCGAGTTATGCTGTGGTGTATTCTTCTCGGCTTACAGCCAGCCTTCGCTGGTATCCTGGACCCCTTCAACTGGGCACGATCAGACCGCATAGAAGTCAACATTCCCTGGTTACCATGTAAGTTAAATTTTAATTTTTCCAATGTATTATTAAATTAAATCACATTGAAACATTGCTACATTATAGGTGCTGCAAAAATCAATTCTATTTTAATTTGATATGAATATAACTCTTATGCTTTCTGATGTTTATATCATTTCAGTTGAAAATGAAACAAGATGCTATGATGAGCTAGGATGCCTGAACATCACAAGAAGCTGGTACCATCTCATTCACAGACCCTTCAATGTTTTCCCGCTACCGAGAGTTGTCATCAATACTAGGTAAAATAAAATATTAATGTCCCATTGATCCAAACTCGGATCTAATAACCGGTCATAATAATAAATCTAATGTATGGCTGTCACTTCTTTTATATCATCGGTAAAGGTAGGTAAAAAATGCTAGACGGTTTGTCACTGAATTTGCGTCACGATATTGTATAGATTTCACCGAAATCTTTTGTCGAACAACTACAGAGAAATTTCAATTTCAGGTTCATTTTATATTCAAAGAAAAACCCAACTGATGGACAATTGTTGAACGTAAACGTGAATAAAACTATAGCGAAGTCCAATTTCAATCCAAAGCGACTTACAAAGATGATTATTCACGGATTCATCGACACACCGCTCTCTAACTGGGTAAACGCCTATCTTCGTCAAACATTATCGTTGTATGTTATTGAATGTGCAGTAAATTAACCCTAATGTTTCATCATTCAGGTCAGTGAAATGAAAGATGAGCTCGTAAAAGCAGGTGATTTCAATGTTGTCATAGTAGACTGGGCCGGTGGGAGTCTACCATTATACACGCAAGCTACAGCCAACACCAGGCTCGTAGGACTTGAAGTAGCACACTTCATTAATACTTTACAGGTAACCCCACATAACAATATAACAAATGAATGAAATAGTTGAGGGTAATGATAGGTTGAATAAAATCTAAATATCATTTCAGAAAGAACACGGTGTAGATCCATTGGATGTCCATATTATAGGCCACTCCTTAGGAGCCCATACAGCTGGTTACGCAGGCGAAAGAATACAGGTACGTGCAAACCACTGTAACATTCTTTACTAAATTGTACGTTACATGATGTTGCGTATATCGTTTTCATATTTTCTTTGATTCAGCCTCTCGTTCCATAGGGCTTAGGAAGAATTACAGGACTGGATCCAGCTGAACCGTACTTTCAAGGAATGCCGATGCATGTGCGACTGGACCCATCTGACGCGCAACTCGTCGACGTCATACACACTGACGGAAAGAGCATTTTCCTTTTAGGTAATGCCTTGGACGTAACTGTGTTTATATTCGTGATACTGCACGTATGCTTCTTATAATCCACACCGCACTGTCGTATTCATGTACATTTGTGCAACACGTAATAATATGACGTTTGTTGTTAACACGATTAAGCTTCGTCGCTTTACCATCTAATCATATTACTAACCCTTATTTATATATATGTATCTACTATGTAAGTATGTACCAGAATGTATGCTTGTTTGCTTTTCGTTTTCATCATTCATTTTTATAGTATATCTGAGTATTTATATATCGCGTGATATGGTAACTAATTAATCAACGGTTTATTTCACGCGTGCGACAGATTTTGTGTTTATGGCAGGATATGGAATGTCACAACCTGTGGGTCATTTGGATTTCTACCCGAACAACGGGAAGGAGCAACCCGGATGCGACCTCACTGAAGGACCACTCGTACCACTGACCCTCGTCAAGCAAGGACTTGAAGAGGCTTCGAGGGTCCTTGTGGCCTGCAACCATGTCAGAGCCATTAAACTTTTTACAGAATCTATCAATGGAAAGTGTTCTTATATAGGTAAGCAAACTTCTTTTAATTAAGTAGGTAGTTATTTATACTTAATACTTATGAATATTATAATGGCCGGTATTATCGCTTTCCGCGATCCATTTATAACAGGGTATGTAAACATATTTTATATTTACATAAATCATATAAACCCTTTAAGTATCTAAGGTTTTATAATTTTCAGGACACCAGTGCCCATCCTACCAGCATTTTCAGACAGGAAAATGTTTCCATTGCGGTCACGGTTGTGCAATTATGGGGTATGTACCTACTACTGTTTCAAAATCTGTACCTTTCCAAGGAGTTTTTCTCTATATCATCTCACCTTTCATAATTTCATAGATTTCATGCAGACAGCTCTCCCGGATTGATTACAAATAAGAACAATCAGTCAGAGAATGAGGTCTTTCCATCTGAAGAGCACGATACTATAGGAGCTAAATATTACCTGAGTACTGGCAAGGACCTCCCATATTGTCGTAAGTATTTTATAAAAGTAGGTATAATTTTGTCATCGTCTTAAACAATGTGGAGAGACATGTCCAACAGTGGACTTCTATAGGCTAATGGTCGTGATGTTAGGCTTTGGGCATTTGGACAGAGTCCAGGCCCACGTTGCCTCAAGGAAACATGTCATCAGAATTGGCGGGGCCCAATAGAGGGCTGAAGCCTGCCGGGGTTGCGGGATGTTCGAAATAGTTACAGTGACCCTGGAACAGGGGAAGGGCAAGGGTGGAACACGGATGGGTTTTAGTCGGTTCCCCCAAGCTTTGGATATTTAAGAAGCTACTATTTTGCCGTTAGTTGGCAAGGGTTTACCATGACTAGTTGAGGGCGACCCCTGAGAAAACTACTCATTACAACATAGCATCTAAAATGAGGTTCCTTTCTCCCTAATCACAGCGTGTGGCTGATTGCTTTCAACCTGATGTTACAACATAATACTTGCCAATTTAGAATGCGGTTTAGTCATATGACATTTGCGTATGGATTTCCTAACAGTCTAGAACTGGTACTGTTTGGATATTATGTAAAACACCTTTGTAAGACATTCTCATTAAAACATGCCTTGTGTTGATCGTCAATGGATTAATGGAGAGGTGAAAAAAAAAGATCGCATCTTTTTTTTAAACATAATGGTTATCCTACTTTCGTATCATGTTGCTACATCTATATGAACGAGAGCGTGTATTAGGTACGACCTATAGGCAGGTACGGATGCTGAAGGATAGTATCCAACTAAATCTATAACTAACTTCACTGTTCTATTTCAGAACGACACTACAGAGTGGCTATCCAACTAGCAAATCCCAAAGGTGCAGAATCGTGGGTGCAGGTACATCAATTCTATTTTAATTTGAATGAACACGCCATAGAGAATATAAATTCAGCGTTTTATGACAAACCTACTCATACACGTTTATTAATATCATCGTCTTTACAATCAACAGGGTTTCTTGAAAGTAAGTTTGCTATCAGACAGAGGCGTAATTCGGGGAATGGACCTAACACCAAATAACTACGTAAAGTATGTAAACTCCCATAGCTTATAATTAACGTTATAAATTAACCGAATAATGTTGTTAATACACTACATTGCATTTTCAGATTAGAGCATGGCACTACCTACACCATAGTGGTCACCCATCCCATGGACTTGGGTGGGAAAGTTAGAAAGGTAATCTTTATTTTAATCACATAGATTGATTAATAACTCTGGTACTTTCTTAAAAGGCTTCAAAATAGGCGAAAAATTTACCTCGTGTCAAAGATCCAACAGAAAAAAGAACACGATTTGTCAAAAAAACGATAGATAAATGGAGCAGCTACCGCTTTGAAAGTTTTTAGTACGAGTCCTTCAATCATTATCGTGCGGGCGGGCATTTGTACTGTGAAACAATGGCGGTCACACAAAAGACGTTAGTTGTATAAAGCGCAGTCTTTGGCTACCAAGTGACTTTCAACCGGTTATAACTAAACTATTTTTTAAGATATTACACTACTTTTTTACTGGTTACTCATCGTTTTACTTTCTATCACTGACTAGTAATAAAAGAATTGTAGACGAACTGCGTTGTCATTCACAGTCATTCGAAATACCACCAGCAAACCTACACGTATCTTCGTTTGCGAAAACTTGGCGGGCGAGTGCCTGAAAACATCAAAACCTGGTGCCATTCTAAAAACGATTTGTAGCAAGAACGTATTTGATAATATTTTATTTCCAGGTGGAGTTATCGTGGGAGTATGACATGAATGTACTAGAGCCGCGATCTCTTTGTATACTGTGGTGCAATGACCGCCTCTACGTCAAGTCAGTTCTCGTCGAACAAATGGAACTGCCAAGCAGAGGGTAAGATGGTATTTCACTTTAAAAAATGTTGCGAGAGTTATTTCATAAATGTAGAATTACTTTTATTTAAAAAAAAAGTATGTTAACCTGAAGCTAGGCCGAGGCAGGCCTAGCAGTGAGAGAGTAAGTTGAGAAAGTACACCTACAGTATACCTATAAGTATTATTCTAATATTTGTTCATGCTTCACTTTATTGCAGGAAGCGTAACGTTGACTTCAGCACGAAGTTGTGCACGCCGAAGCGTGAGTTTGCTGAAATCCCCAACCGGGGCTCTGCCAGTTTCTATGACAACTGCGGCAGGTAGCTGTGCCATAAATAAATCGTAGGCATACCACTATAGACTTTATTACAGTCTATTTACATAGACTCTGAGAGAAAGCTTTAAATGAAAAGTGGACGAAGTATCGAAATGGCAACATTCGTCGACATGGAATACTCGTATTGACAGTGAAACTTTTCAAGCGTGAAGTTGTTACAGGGTGAACATTTAGCTGCGTTTATTTAACTTATGAACACTGGTGTTTTTATTAGACGTAGATTTACACGAGCTAAATTTTGGATCTTGGACTATAAAAACTACAACAGTTAAACTGTTATATAAATACTCAATTAATATAGAATGTTGTAAAATAGTCTACGCATTTGAACAAAAAATATTTCGAGATTATTAAATGACATCTTGATTTTTAACTTAACTAAACTTTATATTGTTACATTGTTACAACTATCTCAGTAACCGACTGAACAGGATGTTTTGTAATATTATATTATTATTCTTTTACGATTAGTGGAGTGTCCAAACTTTTTGTAATATAGGTAGTTAGAAATTAGTAAAAGCTAATGTAAATATTTAAGTTTTGTATTTATATTTTTGTAAGTTCGATGACCGATTTACGTTGGAATAGTAAACAACGAAGAGAAAATAACTTTTTCGATACTTGTTATCATGAGTGTGGAGAGTGTTGAGACAATGATGATTTATTAGATATTTGTCTGCTGCTGACCCAATGGACACCGACTGACCGACTTTAAGTCAGGCAAAGATCTGCCTGTACCTGTTTTGTTTGGGAAACATTTCGTAATGTCAGGGACCAACTACATAAATAAGAAAACCTAATCAACCCACTTTATCATGGTACGTAGGTACAGACGCCACCCCATCAAGCTGTTCCTTTCAAATTTTCCAAATTGAACACAAAAATTCTTTTTTAATAAATTTGAAAACTAGCAAAGAAATTTGACAGATCAGGGTAGTTTGACGTGCTGGCCTCTCTACATATTTTTCGACTAAATAAAGAATATAGAAAATCTGTAATGTAATCAATACCTTAGTGTTAACTGATAACAAATTTATTAGTACAACTTATGTTAACAGCATACTTAGGTTCCTACCTTATTGAAATTGGTTCCGTGTTTAAAATTTGTGACTAAGTAGGTACTTACCTACTGTACAAATGTTCTTAAGATGAAATAAGAGCATAGGTAATATTCATTAAATCATAACATGTTATTACAGTTTTAAATAAATGTTAAGTGGCTAGAAATTTCAGCTGTAACATTGAGAGGACACAATATTATTTGCAAAGTTTTCATCAAACAAAACAGCACACATTCCGAAATAAAAGCATTCTTTGTACAAGATTTTTATTTTGCTTTCTCCAAAACACTGATTTTACTAACTTGCGTACCTAGTCCTACGCTGCTGGGCAATCAGCACTTAAGTCAACAGAATATTCAATTCTAAATACTAGGTAGAATTTACTTTCATAACTAAAATATGTATGTATGTAGTCATTATCAGCATACCTAGCATTACTAACCAGGCTTTTACTAATTAAGTATGCAACTCGAGGCTAAATTCTCTTCCCACCTGAAACCTAAATCTTATGATTTTGTAAATTCATGGACCTCTGTCACAAATAGCAATGCAATAATTATACAGATGGTCTTCTGTAATGTCATGATGGCGCAGTGGTTTAGGCCTCGCCTCTTGTGCACGAGGTTGTGGGTTCAAGTCTGAAATCGCCAACCCGTCTTGAGCAAGCGTGGTGATAAATGCTCATGCCTTCTCTGTATGAGAAGAGGCCTTTGCCCTGCAGTGGGACAGTAATAGGCTGGTACTTTACTTTTTTTTTTCTTCTGTAATAAGTAGCAGAATAGGTTGCATCGTATAGTATGAACTAATTTTAGTGGTAAAACTTGACACACACTGAGGTGAGATTCCTTGTGAGTTTCATGTGGGACGCGCTATTCAACAGCTTGGAAGATCGATTGATGTCCTGCAATCCCGCGTCTCGCGTGGTTTATACCTCTCGTCTGTTTGATGTTGAATACCTTTGAAATGTGATTCAAATACGAACGCCATTCGCACGCCAACGTTAAAAGCTTTATCTAACTTTAATTTCTCGACGAAAGTTTTGCCTTGTCGGTGATTAACGTCAAACTTTGACAGATACTGTCAACCTGACACATTTGGGTTAATATTGTTGATAAGATAAATTGGTATCATTCATCTACTAGAGATCTTTAAAGTCAATAGTTAAATCTTACATAAAATACCTACATTTAAACTATGTGGATTGAGATTACTTTAGCCAAATATATTAAGTGAAAATGTCTTCACCAACCTCAAAGTTAGCTTTGACGCTTTCATGTTCTGTGACGATCGGTATTGTAGCCTATGTTCACATAAAACAACAATCAGATAGGTAATCTTCAAATTAATATTCTATTGAATTGGTATTGGTGACCTATAACCTCTAACTGAAAGGGGCAATTTGTGTTCAACAATGTGGTTATAAAAAAATTGTCAGAACTTTTCATATCAATTATTTTAAGCACCTTATCTGCCTAAAGATTAATAAATAAAGTTTGATTTGATTTGATTTGAAGATTAAACCACAGGGGTTTTAGTTGGATCACCTCATGGTTTTTATTAAGTGATAGTACAAAAATATCATTTTCAGGTAAATAATCAGGTAGGTACTTAAAATACCTGGTCTTCTGTTGTAAAGTGGCAGGGAATGGTAGTCAGTCAGAAAACACATTCTATTTGCCCTTGAAGCAGTCTGAAGACTAGTATGGTCCGGTCTGTTCGGAGTAAGAAGACAAAATAAATACTTCCAATCCAGAGGCTAACCACAGATACAGCTAATGAAACCTAATGTCAGTCCATTATTTAAATTTTCAGTGTATAAACGAATAATACTTTTGTTACAGGGAAAAAATGCATGAAGGAGTAGTCAAAGATGTTGAACGACAACAAAGGCGTAAAATAGAAAACCTGTACATACTAGAAAAACAAAATGAATTAACTAAAAAACTGAAAAAAGAATTAGGAAACTAGTCAATCAAATACATTATTCTAATTAAAACAGTATTTATTATTTACATAACTAATGTGGAACTAAAATAACTAGATAAGTAATAGGTAATTATAATGTTGAATTAAGTTATGGTTTTTTTTCTTTCAACCAGGCCTCCAGCATAACATCTTTAAGGTTTAGATTCACCCCTGTTGGATACTGTTTATCGCCACCGTCACCCACACCATCTAGATTTAGCTTCTCCTTAGCTACGGCAGCCAAACATTCAAATGTCCGTGGTTCCCAGCAGGCTAAATCCGATAATGATTTACGATTCAACATTATGTTAGCTCTGTCCAAGCCCTCTTTTAGTGTGTATGGTGTGATGTTGTGTTGATCACAAGCGGCAGTGATTCTTGTCAGCCAGAGATCAATCATATCTTGTTTCTTCAGTTTCCTAGCTTTCGTTGCGTAAACTAAGGCTCTGTGGACATTACGGACTGCTACTGAGTAACAGTTCCTCCGACGACCAATATAATGTGCAGCAAGCCTAAAAACCCTTCTTTTTCTCCAAAATTCATCGGGGCCACGGGAACGGACCCAATTAGCAACTGTCAGGAATACCATTGTGCGCTGCAATAATTAAGGTTATGTTGTGAATTTGATCTATCACAAATATATTTAGAATACAGCTAGAGATAGAAGATTGTAATCACTAATGATACAGAAACTTTTATATAAATCATCTAGAAATTTACCTAAGCTTTTAGGAACAATTATCATTAATAAAAATGCAGAATCAATACAGAAATAAGAATGCTCATGGAAACATAGACTACATAACTGTCCAATGTCAGTCGTCAATGTCAGAAAAAACTAACTGTCATTATTCTGTTAGACATATCGCACCTTCGGTAGAACAAGGGCACAATTGCAGTTTTTGCTATTTTACAGGAGAGCTATTTTAAGATATTTATTGCATTCAATGAGGTCTTGCTTTGTTAATATTGCTCGAAAGTTTTTCTTCTTTGCATGATATAAACTATATACTATATCCTTTTTAGGCGTATAGTTAACAAGAATTAAGAACTTTTAGTTTTTTTTCAATTAATTTTAATTTTAAGGAAGGGATACATTTGTGCCCTTGTTCTACCAAAATGTATATTATTTTGTAATTAGGACTAAATTTGAGCTTTAATTTAGGATGATTTTCGAATAAAAATACCTTGTTTTTCCGTATAAACTTTTTATTTTCTTATAAAGTAAAAAAAATGTAGTAACTTTCACGAAATATAATACTTAAACTATCATTATAGTCTTACTAATCAGTCGTCAATAATCTCACGTTTGTGTCTCTTTGGAATCACAATGAAAATAGAATTATAGAAGATAACAAAAATAACAGTGACATTATTTTTAACAAGATTCACTGTTATGCAAATGAAATTCTTTAGAATCACACTTCAAAAAATATTAATTAAAAAATATAAAAATATCTTTATAACAATTATTTTTTTCTTACTAACGAATCAGTTCTAGCTCTCTCTCCTTTTCTTAAAAAAGGTTGTTAAAATATTGTTCATAGAACTTAGGAACTATATTTGAGGATATCAATTGACGAATGTCTTCTTTTTTTCTGTGAGGGATTGGTAACTTTTCCTTATAGAGCTGGTTTAGTGTGACATCTTTCACACTTTTTTTATTACCGATACGACCTGTTCGAATTCTCGCTGCTGTCCAATCGTCGGTTTTGTAGCTGCACTTAAATTGGTATATCTCTGAATCTTTCATAAATTTGATCGCTTTCGTATCCAATATTTTAAAAGTATTTCCTTCAACATCCTTGTTTACATTCAAATTAATATCTTCAGATAACAGCTTCATATCATTGAAAGAATCAAAATTCATTTCTTTAACGGTAAATTGAACACCCTTTTTCTTAGCATTTTTAATAAGACTGATGTATTCTGCTGGAGTGTAGTCGCTCGTAGTTATTTTGTCGCCATGAGTAGTCAACTTGTGGCGAATGAATTGCTGTCGTTCCTGCAACAGAAACTGGACGTGATGGACGAGGTGTCCGCAATCCAGATCTGCTCAACCAACTTCAGCGAGGAAGATATAGCTGCTTCCAAGCTGCTTCTGTACAGGTCGGTAAAGAAAGCTGACCAGATGGTGTCCCGCCGGCGTGACGGGACTAAGAAAAGCCTGCAAGATATTATCACGCTGTTGAAAGAGACCGACCCTGACGACGTGCCGACGTTTGTGGCGAAGGACTTGAACAAGCTTCCTCCCGTCACTTTCGACCATGTCGACGTTACGAGCCTATTGAAAGACATCGTTTTTCTTAAGGCCAGCCTAGCGGATGTGCAGAAGAGATTGGATGCATCCCAAAACACCATTGCTGATTTGCGTAATGAATTAACAGAGTTTCGTAAAACTGTAGCGGTATCTGGGTCACCATCGAGTGCATCTAATATCAACATGCGTCGCGGAGCGTGCCTCAATTTATCGGGGGCAAGTTTCGCGTCAGCAGTTATGTCTTCGTCGTCGCCGAACAATGCTGAGCGTGCAGAGCGTGCGTCATGCGCGCCCCGCAACCCTGCACTCGCCCCTGCGGCTGCTCCTCGTGTCGCCGCTCGAGTTACCGGACCCGCTGACACAATTTCTGTGTCTAAAGCGCCTGTGAGAGTTAACGACTTCGCCAACGCTCCCGCAAAGAAGCCCGTGCCTGAAAAGGCATCGAACCGGGCTGATGATGATGGTTTTGTGACGGTGCAGAGGAAGAAGCGCCGACAAAGAACCAACAAGAACCGCTGCGGCACAGCTCCTATCAAGCCCGACATCCCTGTTCGAGCCGCCCAGCCGAACACTCCCGTGTATATTTCCCGCCTACACTATACCACTAAGGCCGAGGACATTGTGGAGTACGTATGCCAAAGGACCAAATACAGGCCGAGAGTGCAGTTGCTTGAATCGCGCCGCAATGTCAACTTCAAGGCGTTCGTGGTGCGAGTACCTACTTGCTACCTGCACCTCGTCATGGCAGAGGACTTTTGGCCGCAAGGTGTTATGTTCCGTCGTTTCCGCGGACAAGTGCCACACGATCGCACAAAGACAGTGCTTGAGTGAAGTGTGTTTTACTAACATAGTTTTAAGTTTATACACTAACACACTTTGTACTATTATGATATATATGTTAGTCTGTAAGGTATTTATCTATGGGCCAAAGTAGCCTGAAAATAAAGGATTTATTATTATTATTATTATAGGTCCAGCCTTTTTAGCTCGCTTAACGTTTTTTTCTATTACAGAATGGACGGCATCAGCTTTATTCTGGGTATGACCCCTAATAAGGAATTTGTGTGTTATTGACTTTATAGGCAATGTGTTGACAGCATAATAATACATTCCAAAAACGAATCTGAAACAAGTAGAAATAATTATTTACATTATAAGTACCTACCTATATTGTTCAGTATGAATTATAACAACAATCACTCCTATTTATCTAAATCTACTGTAAATTAATTGTATTATAAAAGGCAACAAACTTACTTATTTTTATGCTGCCCGCAGCAATTATCCGAATAAAATATTATGTCTTTATCTGGTTGTTTGTTAGAAAGATCCTCCAAAAACTTGTAAAGGCATGTTCCTATTTCATTGGCGCCGCGTTTGCCAAGACCCTCGTGCCAGAAAAAGCAAATTGTGGTATCGTCTTTTATATTGGATACCTAAAACAAAATATACATTAGGTACATTCGAACATAAATTGATTAATTTTAACACTATAATTAACTAATTAGAAAATGAGTCCTCACCGTAAAATTGTAACAATTTAACTTGGACTTATAAAAGAAAGCTGATGACTGGCCAATTGGACAAGGTAAGACCGCCTGTAGATCGAAAATGGCAACTATATTATTAGACAAGATCTATTAGAATTTGTGTCAGTTTCTTTGATTTGCAAATTATTTTCGTCATTAAGCATCATTAAAATTTTTTTACTACGAGATCCCATTTTAAATTCTGAAAATTTTATTAAAATTTAAATCATACAAAGAAACTATTCATATCACAATTCACAAATAATGCATACCTACTAGTCGTAAATACATAAAAATACCAATACTAATAAATAAACAGAAAATTTATCACAAAATTTGTATTAAAAAATAATACAAATTTATTTCATTAACTTAAATAACAAACATTAATATTAAATCAAGTCAATTTGGAATGACAAAAACGTAATTGTCATTAAGTCTAGCAAAATAGCATTGCAATTGGAATGACAAAAACACATTTACTTTTAAGACCAAGGAATAAAACAAATCTTGAACGGACAAGGGCATAACTGTCTGAACGACTTTGTCCTTCCAATTTTAAAATTATAAATTAGGCATAAGTGTAATAGATGTGGCATTGTCGCTCCAGAAACCAAAAAATTAAAAGGGCATATTTACCTTTACGACGTTAGCGGTCCAAGTGACGACTGCCTCTCTCCTCGCCGACGGCGCAACTGACCAATGAGACTATGTCCAGCCAAGAGAGCAGTAAAAAGGCACCAATAAGACAAAGTCACTATTTTCGCCTAGCGGATTTTTAAAGGAATTAAATGACTGTCTTTGTTCCTCCAGTTCAAATAGCATTTTTAAGGCATTTCTGTATACTAACTCATTTTTGCAATTTTTGACAATTGTGCCCTTGTTCTACCGAAGGTGCGATATAATAGACACGGATTAATCGAGAACCCTTTTTCTTCAAGAACAAATTGGTAACTAGCTTTTTGTCTTATTATTACCTAAATAATTCTCATTTCTAGTTATTTTTTTAGTTGGTTTTTTCACCTACGCGGATACCTTGCAGGCATTTCGCGTTGTGGTCAAAATAATTTCATTGAAAAAGACAACCGTACGTCCGTGATAAAATGGTTCAAGAGTGCTTCTTTGACAGCTCTTCATTAACAGGCTAAAAAAAATAAGTTTTGTTTCAACTTTAGTGGTTTTTGGACTTCAAGGGTAAGAATAAACAACATACAACCGCAAACTCGCCTCGGCAGTACTTAAAAATACTTGCAAGTTTGCAACACGTGGGTACACATGAAAGCATTATGCTGGTTTTTAACTGAATGGCAACTACGAGATTTGTAAAATGTATAGTATACTTACGAGGTTTATTTCCGTAGACATATTAAAAAAGTATGATTGTTATAATTTAGTCTACCTACCTACACTATATGTGTAACCTACCTAATTAAAACAACTTTAAACTTTACTAGTCATCATAATCTTCCCATTTCTTTGTATCCTTAGGACTTTCAGAATCTTCGTCGTCGATGGTAACTCGATCGACTACTGCCATTCTGAAGGAAATAAAGGGGGTTAAAGTCAAAGTGAAATCTCTACGTTTAGTATCATAGAAACATTCAAGAGATAAACGGTATCCCTTCACACATACAGTCGACCGCACGTCAATGGCTATACTTTGATCATGAGCTGGCCTTGCGTAGCGCAAACATGCAATATAATACGAGGCGTTTATACTTGTAGGCTCTAACGTGCGACCTACAAATAAACACATTTTATTCAAGATTTTAGGCTACTTTACTAACTAGCCAACACGTGTATATCTTTACAACCATAGAGGTACCACCGTAGTACAGGCAACGTCAAAGACACGTAAAACCAGACACGTCCATGGTAACGATTTCAATGCATAATGAGTCTGCTCTTAACTACGATTTTGGCCTGATGGAAAGCGATGGATGAGGGCTACCTCTTGATCGCTGAGCTATAGTTGCGCAGTAGTCTACTTTAGTATAAAGCAAGTATCCATGCGGCAACTTAACCCCACTACTCCGTCCAGCAAAAAACTTTCAAAATCTAGTCGCTCGCTCATCTGTGACAATGAATGTCGAAAAGTTGTCAAAAATGTACCTAGGTAAATTAAAGGTATTGAGACAGATTAATAAGCAAAAATTCTTAAAAATACGAGAATTACCCCCTGATCCACACAAATAAACTTAGGTCCACGCAGCTCTTTCACGAAACATCACGTGCTTAAGTAGGTTTTATTTATAAACCTTAACTACGACTGTTTAAGTTTTTCTGAGTGTGCGTGTGGATCGATCAACTACTACCTGGATTGAATACCATCACCATCCGTTAATTGTACATCTCCAAGGTGAACTTCATTTTCAAAATCAGTATCTTCAGGGTTTTCTAAAGAGTTGCTGGAGTTGCCAAAATGATCGTTCACGGACATTATGTGTCTAACATTAACGTCCGGCACTTTTTTATCATTACATTTTCCATTTGCTTGAATTAGTAATTTAAGAATAAAAAGCTGTTGAATAAAGAAGAAGTATTACGACTTTGAGTTCATAAATGGCAGTTCTTGAAACTTCAAAGTTAATGTGTTGCCCACTTCGGTAAGTGCTCGCTTCCTACTTGTCTAGGAATTTAAAGAGCTCTTAACTATCGAGGTGCTGGGGAAAATTACCTACCTATTAACCTTAAGTAAAAATAAATATTCACCTCCACTACTATTACAGATATGAACATAACGAGATGGGCTACCATAGATCCTACTATAATGCGATACAGCAAACTCCCACAGCCTTTGGTATTAATAGAGTGAGTTCCCAACTCCAGGAGATAATTAGATATGCACGAACCGCTTTTACAGCAGCTAGAACAAAATAAATCAATTGAGTCTGACCAACGAAAGCTCACCACGTATTATTTCTTTAAATTTTATTATGGCAACATTTTCTTGGACAGCTTTCGTTTGGTCAGACTACTAGATAATAGCGCCTCCATGATTAGCCAGAGTGCCTACTAATGAGAGAGAGAGAGTCTGTACTAATGAAAATATCGGAAGGTGATCAACATAAACTTAATAAAATATTTGATCACCGTTCGAAATTAGATTTATAATTTACATCAGACTAGGTTGTCCATAGAATGTTAGTAAAACACAGAAACTTAAGAACTATGCTAGTAATACACGTAATACAAAAACAAACTATAACAATTATCCTATATGTAGGCGAATCCAATGCCCCCATACATGACTCTCCACGTGAACCGCAATAACCCTCAGGTAGCCGTTGGGACTGTCACTCACTCTGCGAATCAGCGACGCTGCTCTTTTTCTGATTATGGCTATATACTTGACACAGTAAAATAGTAGTTTATTAAAAAAAACCGGGATAAATCTTGACCAAGGGTGGGTGGCGTCGTATCGTATGCATTACCTGTACCTGTGATTTCTGAACCCGGCACGGTTGCCAAGAAAAAAAATGCTAAAGTACCTACCAGCTTAACGTGAATACAGGTATTTTCCATTGCAGAAATGGAAAATCGTAAAACGACGGCCGGAAAAATATTTAATACTTTAGGCGCACAAATCTACAGAGACGGACATAATGCTAAAAGCATTTTCTACCAGTTTACAAACCGACGAAATTTTGAATTTTGCGGTCTACCCTTTCGCCTTAACCTATTCCTGAAAATGGCAATAAAATAGAAACCTACTACAGTTACTTAAAATCACGTACCTTCCCAGTGGCGGACTAAGCCCGTCAGAGGCCCGGGGCGGCAAAGCTGAATGAGGCCCGGGGCGGCAAAGCTGAATGAGGCCCCCCAACTTTTAAAAATGTAGTTTTACAGGCTTTTTATTCAGTTCACATTTGTATGTAGTGTTTATGTTTATTTCGTTAATATCTGGCAAGTGAAATTATTTTCAAAGTACCCTCTACAAAGACGGAAATTCCCCCAGCGTATTGGACAGGTTCAGCAAAGTTAAAAGAATATTAGTATCGCGTAAAAAGTCTAGATGGCTGTAGTGTTTTGATCATGATGATAAAATTATGTAGGTACTTAGCACATTTTTAAAGTCTTGTTTAGGAATTGATCAGGGAAATGCGGAGGCATTTGGGGGGGCCCCAAGACTGGAGGCCCGGGGCGCGCCGCCCCTTCCGCCCTTCTGTTAGTCCGCCACTGTACCTACCTACTAGTATCAAAGTTAACTAGTTGAAACGGTTTCTGATACCCGATATCATAAGCCCTATCTATAGTACAGACGCCAGCAAGCTATCCCAAACGTCAAATTTTCCCAATTGAACAGGAACCTAGGTAGGTACTTCTTTTACAATAAAGTTGATAAACTATCCATGAAAGTTGACAGATGGAGTAGTTTGATATGTGTATTGAAGTATATTATCTACCTTGCAATTATTGCTCATAATTATAAATCAAACCTTAATGGAACGCTGTCAGTTACTTCTGTGTCCGTCCTTTTACGCCCACTCCGTCTCATTATATTAGGATCCCACTCGTAATCACGTATTTTATCATACCAGTCGCGATCAAACCAGTCTTCAAACGAATTTAGCTGAAAAAGTCGAAGTCATCTGTTATTACTTACCTACTTAGGTTTCGGTACACGTGAACATGCAACCATTCACTGGGCAGACACAGACAGGTAGGTTCATATAAAAATTCAAACTTTGAAAATCAAACTACATGTATTATATGAAATGAAGTATTTATATGAAAGTGGTCAGGACCAGGGATTAACCCTTAACCAAATTCTGACGACACGGTTGGCGCAGTAGTTAAGCGATTGGCTGTTGCGCTGCGTGTCGCGGGTTCGATCCCCGCACGGAACAAATATTTGTATGGCCTACAGATAGTTGTTCCGGGTCTGGTTGTTTGGGTTGTTTGTGTATGTGACTTTAAATGTTTGTAAACGCACCCACGATACAGGAGAAATTCCTAGTGTGGGGCAACGTTTATTTAAAAAAAAAAAAAAAAAAAAAAAAATTAAGCGATTGCCTAGGACATCACGTCTGGGAGGCACTAGAAGCACAAAAAAATCCGTCCTTAGGGCACCACGTCTGACTCTCACGTCACCAAAAGTTTCTAGGATAATTTGAAAATTCGCGCGTTCTACACAACTAATGTTTTTTAGGCGGTAAAGGTTAAAGACCAATTCTAGTTGACATACGGGTAGGGGGGCCCACAGGCGTGGATTGCTTAGGGCATCAAGTAGTCTTAATCCGTCACTGGTCATAGGACACACAGAGGGCTCACACGAGGAACACCATGCTATTTTAGGTTTCTACCTAGGTTAGGTTATGTTAGGTTCTCCTAAGAACCCATACATAATCTTCCAGTACATCCAGGCAAAAAATAGATACGGTATCTACTTACATCCATAAGGATATACATATATGTATGTAGCGCCATGGGATAAAACTATGTTTTTTTTTACCAAAATCTAGCTCTATACTTACCCCGCAACACTTCAAAGACCACTGCAGATTATCTACAAAATGTTTGTATTTTGGAACGCTCCGGTAATGCTTCATAGTCTTGTCAATTTTTTCAACTGTCGCTTGTCTGGCTATGTACATCTTATGGATACAGCATCCTACTCCCAAACTATTTATTATTATTATCCACATGATGCATAGCCACAATGGACAGCCGACCACCCTAGACTTATGACTGTAAATAAAATAAGCATCTACATTATATTTTGTACATTGTTATATTTCATGATATGAATTTGAATTCGTTAATTAAATTTTTAGAGTGCTAGAACGTCTACCATCAGCTGTAACCACAAAACGTTCGTTATGTTCTGTTGTTGTTACACCATATTGTAGATACGAGCTTGGGTTACACGAATCGAGTTTGCTCGCAGCTATAAACTCGAATCTAAGATTGTCTGCCCACTTACTGCACAATAAAAGCCGGTCAAGTGCGAATCGAACTCGTGCGTCGTGGGTTCCGTACCTACCCATAATTTTCAACTTTTTTTTGGTAGTTTTTCTTTATTTATGTGTAAGACCTTGCTTTTTGTCAAATTTCGTGATTCTAGGTCAGCGGGAACTACCATACCTATAGGTTTTGAACCCAAAACTTATAGGGTACTTCCGCTTGACCTAGAATTTAGTTAAAAGCAAGTTATAGCATAAGTAAAGGGAACACCTAATAGGGACTATAGACCTTAGAATCGGGTATAAATTTCAACTTGCTAGGTCCACCTGTTCCTGAGAAAATCGGTGGTGACTCACGGACAAGATAACGGATAAGGGTTAGCATTTTTATCTTTTAAGGTACGGAACCCAAAAAAAAGGAATTTGCTGCCTTTGCCATCGTATTTGTTTACGAAAATCAAACTAAGATAAATCGAACTAAGTACTTAAATAAAACCATAAACAGTACTGCAGCAAATATCCCTACGTAACAAACCTACCTCTAATTACCATCGTAAAAATAATGAAAATACTAAAGTATTTTACATACTTAATTCTTCTGCTATAGGCTATGGAACACAATATGTGCACATTAGTTGGCAGCATGATAATTCCAGAGAGCAAAACGATCGCATTAATTATATCCGTCCCCGTTAGCACTAAAATATCACCGACACCTAGAAAAAGCCAGCAAATTTAGAACGCGAGAAATCGAAGGTTTTATCGGTCATGGCACTGCGGTAAAACGGCAGAGTTCCTAGGTATAACTGTAGAAGTTCCTTCACCCACCACCGCACCAGTAAGCAGCTGATATACTTCTTTTGGATGAGACGAACATTGTAAACATCACACCACTAATCCCTGAAGGATTAGGCAGATGTGAAAAGTACATAAGTACACCAATGTTTCGTCAGTTAGGTACATTACAAGTCATAGGACTTGTAATGTACCTAACTGACGTATCATGTAAATAGACATGTAGTAAGAGGTAAGTCGTCGACATACGTCATCTTTAATGAGCCATACATTTATGATAATGAATTATGGGTACGAAATACTCACTAAAGAACAGTACAAGAGACCATAGTATAGCAAACATCGAAACGAGCCATAAATAACACGATCCCCACACCACAAAAGGGTGATTAGCGGTTTTCGGTGAAGTTGAAGTCGTCATCCCAGCAATAGAATAATTATGATTAACTCTTTAAAACCAACATCCACGTATACAAACCAAGTAAACTTATACTTAACAAACAATCTTATTCTTGTAAATATTTTATATCGTAAACGTTTATCATCAATTTAAACTTGACACCATTGTCATCAAATATGTCATTTATTTGGTGCCATCATAGACCAGCATGGTCTTTTATAAACAAAAATGAGGTTAATTACATATATTTAATACCAGCATAGATAGGTCTGAAGCAACTGCTTAAACCTGTCTATGACTTTTATAATAACACTAGCTGACCCGGCAAAAGTTGTTTTGCCATATAAATTATTTCTAGGTAATTTGTAGGGTAGAAAAAAAATTGGGGTGGCCCTTATCACTTAGGGGCATGAAAAATAGATGTTGGCTGATTCTCAGACTAATCCGATTTGCACACAAAATTCCATACAAATCGGTCCAGCCGTTTCGGAAGAGTTTGTTAACAAACTGCTACACGAGAATTTTATACGAGTATATTATATAAATACAACCTAATATGGAGCTAATACAGAAATTTAGATTTCGTACAGGCACTATAATCCCTACCAATAAAATTGTTAATTTATCATTGCCATCCTTTTTTTATTTATTATATCCCTATTTAAATACTTTGTATTTTTCAACTATAATAATTCACTGAGCAGCTTTTAGGAGTAGCTAATTGAACAACCGAAGGTACGCCCTAAAAATAATAAGCAACATTTGACGTTATACGTACTTAGGTTTATTTTTAACTTGTCGAAATTATAACAATTTGAGTAACAATATTAAAAGTAAATAATATACTGTAGATCATATCGAATACATAATTAAAAATTACACATACACACAACATATCAAAAATAAACTTAATTGTTATACAATCATCAAATCAAATGGTTTTTACTGAAGAAGCTGGAACACCTTGGAATTCGTGGCGAACAGCTAAAATTGTTTGAAAGTTACCTGAATGGCAGAGCTCAGCGTGTTGTAGTTGATGAATGGTTGAGTGATGACTGTGAGGTCAATATCGGTATTCCGCAGGGGAGTATTTTAGGGCCTACCCTCTTTTTAATTTTCATCAATGACCTCTGTCAGTTAAACCTTGCTAACGGCAAAATTATTACATTCGCGGACGACACGGCTCTTCTTTTCTATGGAGATACTTGGGAGGAAGTGTATCACTTTGCTCAGATGGGTTTCTCGCTTGTCATGACCTGGCTAAACAACAACTTACTCTCACTTAATACAGACAAGACCAAATACATAACATTTACACTTACAAACACTCACCTCACTCAAAACCCCTTGTTAAATATCACAGCCCACTCATGTAACAACAGCTCTTCCTACTCATGCTCATCCACAAAACTCGAAAAAGTGGACTCTCTCAAGTACCTCGGTGTGACTATAGACAGAAACCTTAACTTTAATTCCCACATCGATCTCTTGTGCAAGAGAGTTAGGAAGCTCATTTTCATTTTTAAAAGCCTACGACGTGTTGCAGATGCCAAACTTCTTAAGACAGTATACTTTGCACTTTGTCAATCAGTACTTAACTATTGCATCTCTGTTTGGGGTGGGGCCCCTAAATCGTCTATGATCAAAATCGAGCGAGCCCAAAGAGCTGTGCTAAAGGTGGCTCACACTTTACCGTTTTTTCACCCTACCTCTGAACTCTACGATAAGTGCAAGGTTCTTACTGTTCGGCAACTGTTTATCGTTCAAACAATCTTGCTTAAACATTCAACTTTGAACTACAACCCATTATTAAACGCTCATAAACGCATTAAAACAAATGTATGGTCCACTCAACTTTGTAAAAGTGGTCTTTCGCACCGCAATTTTTGTTTCCTTGGCAGTTATTTATACAATAAGATAAACTATATTTTAAAAATATACCCTCTGACTAAAGCAAAGTGCAAGCAAGTTCTCTCCACGTATTTACTGAACCTTGATTACGATAGCACTGAAAGTCTCCTTATTGTTTTAAGATAAGTGTTTTCAGCCTGTCCATAACAGTACACTACACCTTAGCACACCACACACCACACCACACCACACCACACCACACCACACCACACCACACCACACCACACCACAACCACACCACCACCACACCACAACCACACCTTCAATTTTCGTATTTTTTTTTTTTTTTCTGTTTAATTTTTATCTTCTTTTATTTTTGTTTACTGTGTTCTCATACCAAAGGTAAAAATACTTTGTACATATTATTTTTATGATACTCAAACACTGTTTTTTGGGGGGGGGGCTGGTAATCTGTGTGACAGGTTTTCCTAGTGCAGATACCAGTCTCCCACAAAGGATTTATCACATTTTTGTAATCTCCATATTTTTAAGGTACCTTTGTGGAAGAGAAAAATAAAAATGTTTATTATTATTATTATTATATTAATCCATCAGTTTCTTTTATTGCCATCACAAAGATAATATATCGAACGTGACATACGAAAATAAGACTTCATTATTTATAGACTAGAATACGATAAGTAAGTTTAACATGTGATCAAAATATGTAATCGGAATGCAAAAATTAAGAAAAATAAACGAAACTCATTATAAATGCATATAATAATAAATCTGCCAACCAGTAATGAATATCTTACATTATTTTGAATATTTTTAACCTTTTATTTGAGAATGTGCTAAGTAACACATATTACAGATGTGTGTTATTTAATTACAAATACAATAACTGTATGACAGTTTCTTCATAATGTGCGATATGTTTACTTAAAATCTATGTGGAATGTTACCACTTATGTTATAAGTACTTGAATATAAAAATACGAGTATATAATAGTGTGTGTAAGTATGAATAATGGCAAGACTAAATAATAGCAGTACCTAAATATATTTAATTTAACAGTAATAAGGCACTTACACCCAGTTTCCAGAACGAAAATTATCGCATAACTATAGTCAAAATTTAAAGCGTGCGTTAACTGCTGTGGTTTGTTGAATGAATCATCAACAGCCATCGCTTCACTTGGCTTGTGTTTAACTTTTGAACGGCCGATAATTTCGCACCTCAAACCGGGTATTAGAAATGCTTTCAATATGCATTTGAAAACTTATTCAGAATCTTTCTCTGGTTGAGTGACATCGCCCATTTTCTTTATTTTTTCAGCGACATTGATTTCGCAGCCTGTGCTTATCAAGATATCTTCTACTGTAACTCCATCCGCCAGTTCAGTCAATGTTAAGCCTTTCTCTTTGTCGACTTCAAACACACACTAAAACATAAGAACAATATTAAACCACAAGGAAAGCAATGTCATAGATACCTAATATTGTCATAGGTACTTATAATTATTTTTATTGCTTAGCCTAATGTTAGAGTCCTAAGTTACCTTTTCTGTAATAATCATGTCAACACAATTCTTCCCAGTCAGTGGGAGTGTACATTCTGGCAATATTTTATGACTTCCACTTTTAGCAGTGTGCTCCATAGTTACAACAACCTTGGTTCTTGGAGCAGATACTAAGTCCATTGCTCCACCCATACCTTTCACCATTTTACCCTAAAATTAAAAAACATTTTTTTTAATTGCACACAAGTTCTCGATTTTTTTATTCAGGGCAAATTTGTTCCATATTGTGTACACTTTCAACTCACAGGAATCATCCAGTTTGCTAAATCACCATACCGAGATACTTGCATTGCTCCAAGAATAGTCAAATCAATGTGACCTCCACGAATCATGCCAAAACTGTCATCTGACGAAAAGAATGATGATCCTGGAAAAAGCAATTAATAAATGTGGTTAATCAAAACAATAATCTCTCAAACATGATAATATGTTAAAACTTTTTTTTAAACTACCCACCAGGTAGCACAGTGACAGTTTCTTTGCCTGCATTAATAAGGTCAGCATCCACACTCTCCTCTGTTGGGAAAGGACCCAGACCCAGAATACCATTTTCTGACTGCAAGAGTACCTTTACATTCTGTGGGATGTAATTACTTGCCAACATGGGCATACCTGAAAAAAAAAAATTACAAATGAATAACACAAATTTAGCATGAGGAGTTTTATGTATACTGCCATACTTGGACTTAATAGTATGTGAAGCTTACCAATCCCAAGGTTTGCATGCATTCCATCCTTAAATTCCAATGCAGCTCTCCTAATGATCCTCTCCCTCATTGAATCTGATGTCTTTCCTTGTTGTACTGGCTTGCTAACTGTTCTTCTTTCAATTCGCTTTTCATACTTTTCCCCTTTGATAATTCTGTGTATGAATATTGATGGAACATGTACAAAGTCAGGGTCGATTTCATCTACAATTTCTTCCACCTCAGCAATGGTTATTCTAGCAGCTCTGCACATGGCTGGGTTAAAGTTCCGAGCACTCTTCCTGAATATCAAGTTGCCATGTCTGTCTGCTTTCCATGCTTTGACAAGTGCAAAGTCACCGGTTATTGCTTCTTCCATGATGTAGTTCTTTCCATTGAACTGTTGTTCATGTCTTGCTGCACTTGGAATGTCAATCTAAAAATTTAGTTTAATGAGTTAACAACTATTGACCTTATAATAATAGTAAATGTTGAAAACAAGTACTATCAGGTCACAGACCTTGTGTGTTTTTTCTTGCTCATATTGCTAATTGTTTTCATTAATGCTATACTATACCTTTCCATCTTTTGTATATTTTATTGGCGATCCACCTTCATGTATAAGAGTACCAAATCCAGTTGGTGTAAAGAATGCTGGTATACCGGCACCACCAGCACGGATCCGTTCTGCCAACGTGCCTTGTGGGGTGAGTTCAACCTAGAATCATTGAAAAATTACATTATTACTTAATAGAGGTATATTTATGCAATCGTTTTGTTATCCAAGATGGTACAAACCTCTAATTCTCCACTCAGAAATTGTCTTTCAAATTCTGCATTTTCACCGACATATGATGAGATCATTCTTTTCACTTGTTTACTCTTCAATAAAACTCCAAGACCGAAGTCTTCCACTCCTAAAACATTAGACAACTGAATAACAAGTGCTTATTGCAAGTAAACAGTAAGATTTGCTTAATATGGAACATCCTCGTACATTCTGAAGGATTAGGCAAAAGTGTATCCTATAGAACACCCACATTACACCAGTTATGTTTTAATTAAGTAAGTATCTTGTTACAGGTGGCGACCAAATTTCCATCAACCAAACAACACAAATCAAGATTACAGCTGCTACTGAGAAATTCCTGAAAGAAAAACCCAATAACACTTTGCCCAATCTGGGAATCAAACTCACGGAAGGACCAACAGTAGCACTTGCATCACTAGACCAACAAGGCAGTTCTTATATAAAATTTGCATGGCAATATAAGTTCAAGATGTTTGTGTCTTAATAAATAATTACTATTAGTATTTGTTTTAGTAATACCTGCATTGTTGGAGACGACAGTAAGTCTAGAAACACCGCTGTTGTTCACAGCTAGTATGAGATTTTCTGGTATCCCACACAGTCCGAAGCCACCGACCAAGAGTTTGGAACCATCCTGTATGTCGCTGACAGCTTCATTGGCGCTCTCGTAGATTTTGTTTGTGCGTACTGTGCTGTAGTTAGCACATGAAAAGATCTGGAAATGGAAATTTACTTATTAATACTTACCTATTAAATGAGTAATTTTATTATCACTTACAAAACAAGAGTAAATTTTTCATTTTAAAATACGTTTATAACTTTACATAGAATCTACAAACAGGTTTACTTTACATACCTTAGCGATAGTGTACAGCTTTTTATTAGAATATCCATTTGTTTTAATAACAAAAAACCTTCCTAACACAGTCGCCGCCATGGTAGTAGCACTCAAATAATAATTTTACTCGATAAAACTTATGTTATCAACCACCTAAAATTTAATTATCACAGTTAAAAATCTAATTATAAAAACAGCTGATGTCACGTTCATAAACACGTTCCGTTCACGTCATTCAATTAATTTATTTATTCAGGATCCTCCGGGTTCTGAATACCTATGTAAATAAGTAACTATAGTGTTTTCGTACTTAAATAAAATTTGAAAAAATGTTTTCAACCAAAACCGACAAGTTGCTTTTTAAAGTTGTGTAAGCACTTTGCTGTGTTACCAACCACGATAAAGGAGATAAAGAGACTGACTGATGAGATTTTAGCAGTTGTTTGTCTCACTATCTCGAGTATTCTCGAGGTCAACTGGGGGCTCGTAAGCAATGTAGGCATTCAAGACGAGAAAAGTTTATACATGGTTGGTATGTACCTACATTGTAGTTATATCGGTGTAGGCATATCAACTTATTTTTAATAGACAAACTTGATAATCTTGTTTAGCGAGAAATATTTAATGAATGCAAACGTTATGTGTATAAAACGAATCCTGACGATATTCAATACGTTTTCATCGTTATTACTTTTTGTAAGTAGGTAGGTACCTACTAAGTGCCAAGATCATACAGACGTGTTTTTTGAGACGGGGCAGTAAGGGTAGGTACCTGCAGAGGCCAGCAGATCAAGCTTTCCCCAACTGTACAATTTTCTTGATTGAACATGAACTTTGTATTTACTTTAGTAATAAAGTTGAGAAATTATCAAAGAAATTTGACAGATAGGGGTAGCTTGATGTGCCAGCTGGCCTCTGTTCCTACCAATCTTCTAAACCTCTTTAACTTGTTGAGTAATTGCGAACTAAATATTCATATGGTTTTTTTAATGACCATTTTCATCCATTCTTGTGACTATGGTCAGCAAGAAAATGGGCACTTTTAACAAAACCTTTTTTTTATGCCAATCGATCCTGTTTCTAAAAAAGAATCAATATATTTGGACCAACTGAGGTATGAGTACCTACTACTAGAAACGCCACAAATTGCAAAAAAAATCCCATAAGTACCTACCTACATTTCTTCCCCATATCAAAACTCCACCATGTAGTGTAGAAGGAAAGTTATCGACTGATCTAGTTTTGATCAAACAATCAATAAAATACAGTGGTATGAACCCTATACCTAATGTTTTTAAATGTTACATTCAACAACAGCTATAATAATAGGTCTTTACCTATGAAATTGCCGTTTTGTATGAAAAAATTTAAATGAATTTTTTTCATGTATTTTTTATTTGTATTAATCGAAGTAATCACCCATGCAATCAATGCATCTTTGCCAACGCAGTGGCAGTTTATTGATGCCCTTCTTAAAGAAATCAGCTGGACGGGAGGCAACAAATTCTTCAAAGGCATTTTGTACTGCCTCTCGGGTATTGAATTTTTTTCCCGCCAAGAAGTTATCCAAATTCTGGAAAAAGTAGTAGTCTGTAGGCGCAAGGTCTGGTGAGTAGGGCGGATGACGGAGAGCTTCCAACCCCAGTTCTTGCAACTTGGAGACCGTCTGCTGTGCAGTATGAGGTCGCGCGTTGTCGTGCAGGAGCAGCGGAGACGAGCGATTGACCAATGCTGGTTGGAGATGTGCCAGCTTCTCCATCATTGTGTTCAATTCTTCACAGTACACATCTGCAGTAATGCTCACCCCGTTTGGTAAGAAGCTGTGTTGAATCACACCGGCGCTAGACCACCAAACAGTGACCATCACTTTTCTTGGGGTATGTTTTCGTTTAGGGCATTGTTTAGGTGCTGAACCAGGATCCAACCAACTTGCTGAGCGCTTGCGGTTATCAAACAGAATCCATTTTTCATCGCAGGTAACAATGCGGTTCAAAATTCCTTCATTTGTGTGTCTGTTGAGCAGTGCAAGGCACGTCTCGACGCGTACTTCGCGCTGGCGATCATTGAGTTCGTGGGGCACCCATTTGTCAAGCTTTTTTACCTTGCCAATTTGACGCAAATGGACCAATATTGTTTTGACGCTAACGTCGAAAGCTGCTGCTAATTCAGCCGTAGATTGTGTATCATCAGCTTCCACAATCGCCTTTAATTCGTCATTGTCGACCAAAGTCTTCGGACGACCGCGAGGTTCATTTTTCAGGTCGAAATTTCCAGAACGGAAGCGAGCAAACCAATAACAGGTAGTGCGTTGGTTTGTAGTGTTAGCTCCGTAAACGTCGTTGATGTTGCGTGCCGCTTGTGCCGCGTTGCTGCCACGACGGTACTCATATTCCATAATTACTCGAATTTTTAACGTATCCATGATGACGAAAAAGATTTAAATGCGATGAAAATGTAACACTAATCAATAAACAAATGACTACTTTTGGAAAAAAAAATCCATGTTTTTAAAATAAAATTAATTTGAAATTAGAATTCTTAGCCAAACAAAAAATATTTTGATTTGAAATGGCCAGTACTGCAGAACGGCAATTTCATAGGTAAAGACCTAATATTATATTATATATATTATTATTATAGTTGCTTAAAGGGCAGTTCAAACGTCTTTCAAATTCTTTTTCGTATATTTCCACAAAACTGCTGCTTGTTCACAATCCCGAATCCAAAAACCAAATTAGGTACTGTTTGTGCTTTATTCAAGCAGAAATCGCACTTACAATAAAAAAAATTGTGAGATTTCGAGCAGTTTGCTAAGAATAGAATATTAGGTGTTAAGTTTTTAGTG
Organism: Phlogophora meticulosa; assembly: GCA_905147745.2. Classification (NCBI taxonomy): domain Eukaryota; kingdom Metazoa; phylum Arthropoda; class Insecta; order Lepidoptera; family Noctuidae; genus Phlogophora; species Phlogophora meticulosa. The sequence goes on along the minus strand of LR990520.1, from coordinate 10,589,369 downwards.
CACATGGATGTCGACTTTGTATCCGTTTTTAAAAAAAAATCTGAGGACGACTCGGTAAACTGATCGCAAACGCAAACTGGAAGAGGTACTTAACCTATTCTAGTTTACGTTTGCGATCGGTTTCCCGAAAAAAGTTAGTACCTACTTACAACATTGAATTGTTTCTTAACGTTACATTCTGACCATACCTTTGATTGTTAAGCACTGAGAACCGGGGGTCACATTAAGGCATATTGTAATACAATTAATCTATCCTACATCCAATGTTTTGACATTGACTTTCGAAGACAATAAACACTTATGTTAGTGTGAAATTACAGTGACAGCGGGGCGGGCAGCGGAATCCGCTGGCGGGTAAAGCAAACACATAGTTTTTGACTAAGGTGCACCAAGTGCGGGCGGGGCGGGTGAGCGGGAATCGCAGCGGGACAAGCGGGTGTCTTGAGCGGGGCGGGTAGACGCAAGTCAGTTTGCGTTTCCCGCTCGATTTGTTCGGACATGCCGCTGACGACTGAAGATTTAATAAGTGCCCTATTGGCTCGGCCACCTTTATGGAATTCTAGTGATTCAAGTGATTCGAATCGACAAGTACCTAATTGCTTTTAGAAAAAAAAGGTCTCACTTTATACATAATATAAGCATAGCTTTTAAATAATCTGACATTATTTCTAATATCGCACGAGGTAGGTACGTACACACCGCTCAAGCGCCCCGCTGCTACTGTGTTCATCCATGGAAATGTACGTTTTCCGCTTGACTCGCCACCCGCTCCCGCTCGCTGCCCGCCCCGCGCCACTGTAATCGCACACTTACACATAAACTGTTATGGTCCCTTTAGCTCGTAATGGTCGTATAGTGCATAAATCTCGTAATTAAATTCCGGATGTATTTAGGTAAAACTATTAGGTATCTAGATCAGTGGTCAGTAAACATAAACACCACATACAAATGTGAACTAAATAAAAAGCTTGTAAAACTACTTTTTTTTTAAAGGGGGCCTCATTCAGTTTTGCCGCCCCGGGCCTCTGACGAGCTTAGTCCGCCACTGATCTAGATACATCATGTTTTCTAGGTAAAGAACGGAAGACTTCATCATTAGGTATGAAATGGTTGTGGTTGGAAAAAGTTGATTATACCTATTGACTGGTGTTTTGAGAGTTTATTCGTAACATAATTTATTTAAGTTACGAATAAATTCTCAAAACACGAGTCAATTGAAATCTTCATAATGTGTGTCGAACCACTTCAAGTGTAGGTTTTGTATTAATTTATTATAGATGCACAAAAATTAGATGAAGTTTGACTCTTGTGTTGTATGAAAAATTGAAAATGCTTTATTAAGCATTTTTTTTCGAGTAACCTCTCTTGAATTGGACTTTTATTATTATTTTCAATGATAGCGCCCATATACGAGTATTAAGAACGTATAAAAAAGGACGGACAGAATTTCGCTAAACATACCTACAAGTGAGGCACACCTTGTCAGTGTTGGACAAAACGTATTTGAATTACAAATTAACGATAACGATTACATAATGTAATTATTAATTACAATTAAAATTACTACTTAGGTAAGTAATCAAAAAACTTAGATTAGGGATTACAATAACATGATATAGGTACATAGCAAGTAGTTAAATAAACAGTTAAGTACTTTTTTGCTATCAACCTGGTAAGTACCTAATTCTTTTTTTAGTTACGGCTATGTTTATTTCCCTAGTAGGTATGTATGATGAGACCCAAAAATAAATCAATAAATTGAACATACCTATGTAAGTACATATTTAGGTACAATTTATTTATTTACATATATATTTTTACCTTTTATTACTTGGGTTTAAAAAAAAACTCATTTCAAATCTAACAAAAGCAATCATGTAATTGCAATTACTAATAATTAATGTAATCTCTATTACCGATTAATGATTACTTACATGTAATCCCAGTCTACTTACAAAAGTAATCAAATACGCCCAACACTGCCACTAACAACATAGTGGCAGTGCCACTATCACTAGTACCTACCTACCGTATTTCTCATACCAACTTACTAACGGCACATCCAAGCACACGTTACTAAGAAAACCCTCATACTTTAAAGAAGTTAAAGCTGCCCTTGTCCCATGATTGAGGTACTAAACTTCAACTTCTAAATCGTTTTAAATGGGTTCCGCTCGTTGAAGTTATTAGGTGTTATACCTACATTAAAAAGAAATACAAGTCCTTACCTGGATTTTGTGGCTGTTTGCTTTATATTAAAATAGGTATTTTAATAAACAAAATACGCAATCAAAATACAGAAAAATATTTTTATTTTCTATAAATAATGTGTAGGACCTTAACATTTGAATGATTTTAAATAAAACTTAATAATAGCCATTTAATCGTAATGGGTATCTATTACAAATATAATCTATCTAATGACTGTAGGTACATAATATTCTAGGTATAATATCGAAAAAAAATACAATAAGATACTTAAACGTATAACATTTTGTCACATTTACAACAAAGTAAAGTGAGTACCTATGTGTAAAGTCAATAGAAATCTTTTTCCATGTGAAATCTTATTACATGAAATAGCTATATTTGTTTACTTTTGTACCTTAATCTTGTTATCGATACTTACTGATAAATACAAAAAAAAATACCACATGGTACAAATAAATACCAAGTTGACAGTTGGGCTGAATTTCATAAAATAATTACTTTGGTACCTATCTTATCAAGAAATAAAACTAGGTTAGTTATATTTTACAAAAAATACCCAGGCTTTGTATTCTTTAAATAATAACTTATTTATAAATTACATCACCGAGATTGAGGTGTCATCATTTAAGCAGTTATTCTAAAGAAATGTCAATGTCCTAGGATGAGGATTCCTCGATGATAACTATAATAATGCTTCCTGCTGGAAACAAACTTCATTACATTAACTTAATTTTTCTCTAGAACAGTCCATGAAATTTAAGCCAATTCCATGCATTCTATTAATGTACTCTCTAACTACTTACTTAATGAATGACTTGTTCATTAATACCTTTGCTATTTGCAGATAACGATATCTACAAATTAAGTCATTATAATGACAGCACCTAGATATTACAATAGATAAGACTGTGAATTTATAACTGAAATGCCTACTTATAATACAGGGAATTATTAATGGAGCTCCATTAAGAGCCGATTTCTTTGGCAGATAAATTATAAATCTGCAGCACCCATCGCCACGCAATATCTTTTATTTCGACAGCTCAATCATAGTCCATTGCACCACCGTAGGAACTTCCAAAAATGCTTTCATATAACACCGTCTTAGTTCATCACGAAAACCATTAATATTTGTAAAACATTGAATTTTCAATGCAACTATTCTACTAGGTAATTATTTTCTTAAAGCAAACTTTTAAATGCTATCTTTTTAAGTTTTTGATAAACTATGTTTTGTACCCACAATTGCCTTGTTTCTGCTTGAATAATAATAACTTTATAATCAACATGAATTATACACCACATACCTACTACTAAAACTTACTTGATAGAAAATATGATCATGAACATAATGATTGAGGTTGATAGTATAGAAAAGCCCAACAATAGGTATTAGATAATTTAACTCAATTCGCTTAAAGATATTCAGTCAGACTGATAAAAATAGATTTTGTAAAGGGCACCATTAGATTAGAACACGAGTGACTTATTCAATATAAATTAAGATAAAGACAATACTTATGATTATTATAAATCAAAACATACATCTTCTAAAAACTTGCGTTCAACGCAAAATACACACATAATTATTTATACTGTGTCATTGCTGTTTGTTATTCCTATAAAATAAAATATAATTTACAATGTTATTTAAATTTCAACATTGTGATGACTTATCTATTTGATTTTATAAAAACACAATAAAATTCAGGTGGTGATAATGCGCGTGAAATTAGGTATATTTACCAAGGTAAATAAAAAAGTAAATGGCTAATTTTATGATAATAATCAATACTGATTATGAGTCGCCATGATGCGGGTAGTACCTACATTAGAACTGCGGGACTAATAAAGTCGTGTATGTTTTGTCTGGTTTCTCTTAGGAAGTAACGGCACTTCCAACTAGGTATTTCATTAACACACAGGTTATATTCATTACCTTAGTTCCAAGAATAACCAGAGATTACAGATCTAGAACTGGGCACATGAGTGTAGGCAGGGTACAAACCAGGTGGACCGACGGTGAAAGTAGCAAGCAAAAGTTGGATACAGGAGGCCCAAAACTAGATAGTGCTGTGCTGTAGCTAGTGGTGTGCAATTGATGAGACCTACACACAGCATTCGGTGTATAGGGATTAAAAAGACAGAAAAACCATAGCTAGATCCTTGAGGTGTAAATCTAGTAATATCAGAACCACAGTCTACTAAAATATAAAATATTTTCACATAGATAGAAATAGAAGCGGCTATAGTGAAAATAAAAAGTTGTATGCAGCCGTCCCAAAATAGGTCGCCAACTGTTATTTTACTTGTCTAAAATTAAAATTTTATAAGCTTAAAGACAGTTTTATCTACATATACATTCGTGTTACCTAATCTTAAGGAATATAACAGTTTCTAGCTGAGTCTACCAGATCTAGCGTCAGTAATAACACCCCATAATTCAATTATAAACTCGTCTGTGAATCCAAATTCTTGTAAATCACTATTATCGATGGCGTCTGCTAGTTGCATAGAGTTGGCTTTCCCCTCGGCAAGGTCCCACATCTGCGATGCTAGTTCAGAGTCGTTAATACCCATGAACGATTCCAATAAGCTGTTGATTTTCTCGATACCCGCTTTTGATCCTTCGTCGTGCTGAAAAAAATGATATATAATAATTATTTTTTCTTTGCAAGGACGAGAAGCATAATGATTTTGTGATAAACCTAGTAATAAGATATGCCAAGTCAATAACATAGGTAGGTACGAGATAAAATAATCTTTGGAATAGAATGCTACTTCAGAGATATGAACGTACATTGTTTACGTATCTTTCAATTAAATTCCAATTCTATTGTTAACTAGTTACGTCATGTTTGATGATATCAAGATGACGAAATCCTTTCTTGCTATAAATCTAAAGCTGCGTTATTAACAGACACATTTTGATCGATTTTTGTTTAACAAACAACTTCGCCTATATTAGTCATTCTCAATATTCGGACATAGTTCGTTAGTCACTTGATGGCCTCAAGCGTTTTATTAAAAGCTGGCAACTAATAAAAGTTTCCTTACTGTAGATGTCAAGGTGGTTTTTCTGTTATGTTTTATACAACTTATCTAAATTGATCGTCAGTATTGCCATTGTTTTGGTATGCGTAGATAAGATCTACCTCATCAAATCGATCAACTTAGAAGCTATTACAGAGCACTAAATATCAAGAAAAAAATCTTATTTTCAACTACTAATAGGTACCTAGCGGGTGTGGAATGTGTTTTTTTTAGCTAAAACGGGTGTGTTAAAGTGTTTGATAACTTACATCATTTTCTATTGTAGCCTGACCATTGGCCTTAAACCGCAATGTTTCTTTACCGGAACCATAATTTTGTTTTCTTCCAGATTTTGCACCGCTTGTCTTGGGCCCAATACTTGCGAAACCACTTTTCAGAGGTTCTACTAATCGAATCGTAAAAGTAGTTCCCTTTGGAATATCTTTTAATATCTTGGCAACTTCATAATGTCTTTTACCGACCATATTTTCTCCATCCAGCTTCTCAATGTGGTCTCCAACCTGAATTAAAAGTGAACAAGTTTAATGCTACAATCGGTAATTTCCGGTGAATTTCTTAACAAGGCCAACGATGTGGTAGTTGGCCTTGTTAAGAAACTCATTCAGAAACACATGCTGCCGGCATCTTTATGAAATAGCGCTTATTACGCAAGGTACCTAATGCACGATCAGTTAGTATTGCGATATAAACCAAGCTTCCATATCGTTACAGGAATTAACGCCCACAATTTCACACCATCAAATAATAATAGTGTAATGATAACTATTGGGTATTTGGTTATCGAGTTAAGTAATTTATACTTGTATAAGTCTTCTGAGAAACAGGAAATGTACTACCTACACCTATTTTTTTATTTTCAGATATCTGATGAATATACTTCAGTTTATTTGCAAATACTTTTTTGGTGTAAGTTCATTTTATTTGGTAAAATAAATCGATGAGTTATTTAAACCATAACCAGCAGATACAAAACTATTTTTACTCTACCCGAATGTTGATAGTCACAGAGCGGCAGGCAGCTATATTTGTAAACGATAAAGTGTACCAGCTGCATAATACACGAATAATTGGGGACGGAACGGGATACTGACACTATGAACTAACCTAATCATATTTTATAACAGTTATCAAATAGTCGGGGCCAACATTATAACTGATGTTATATCATGTTATCTAGATCACTAGGTAGATGAATATTTCCTCCAACGATTGCATAAATTGTAAATGTATTTTAACAAACGTAAACATATAAATTTATTCTTTGTTATATTCTAGCTAGACCGACTCGCTTAGGGTACTGTAGTCCATCCAGTTTGAGCCATCATTATGCAAAATTATACTACATCTATTGCCGGTGTAAGAGTAAAATGTGAATTTCTAGAGGGCCAGTAGACAGGTTTTTGTATCTTTTTAGGAAACGCCACTGTAGATCGTGGACTGTCGTGGTCTAACAACAAATCCTTGTAAGACTCCGCTGCGAATGACATAAGTTGGTGGAATACGAGAACGTTTTATGTGTGATGCACTACAGCTCATCACACAATGCTCAATCACAATATGGTGTCACCACATTAAAAAGAGATTTCGACGAATGAATGACCAGTATGAATGACAGTCAGATTGTAGTTTTATTGGGGCTCGTCTCTTCATGATATTAAGTACGACTAGGAACCATTACAGTTAGCGTGTATGTGTGTGGTACGCTGTGAATGACTTATCTTATATAAACCGGATATCCCTTCAAATCAAACTGTTATTGCATAGGGTAACCCTTATTCCATAAACGAGTTAGTAAATGCAATCAAAATTGTCTCTCTCGAAACGATTTTTAAGTTTTGAAGTTTGAAATGGGTGAGCCGATCAATTGGTAACCAAAACAATAAGGTTCAAAGTGTTATTGTATGGCTCTCGTCTCGTGAGATTCTAAACAAAATAATACGTGCTTCATACGAGTAACAGAATCAACTTTTTGTACGACTAAGCGGAATGGTACGTAATTTTAAACACTACGTTAGTGTAGGTAAGCCAGCACATAAAGCTATCCCAAACTGTAAAACTATCCCCATTGAACATGAACCTTATTCTTTTGTAATATAGTTAAAAACTATCTAAGAAATTTAACAGGTTGGGGTAGCTTGATGTACTGGCCTCTATACCTGCAAAATATCTACTTGATAATTTGGGTTGCAGTCATAGGGTCAAAAGGGGAAGAGATTTTGACCTTGACACTTGATAACCGTGACCCTTTCTTCCAAATACCTATTTGGCACGTGACCCCGCTGATGACGCAGCTTATGAGTTTATAAATATCTGTTTTATTTACATTTTGAATAGAAGAATTCATTGTTTGTATTCATTCAATAATTAGTGGTGTAACCAAGCTAAATACCTACTTGGTTATTAACAGTACCTTAAAGTATATGACTATACATGTATCTATATAATAGATAAGGATTTATAGACTTATTGTACTAATCGCATTCCAATGTTTTCTGATTAGGTACATAATATATATTACCTTTATTTGTAAAACCCAAATAAGCAAGGCAATGTGTCAGCTTCTTACCTCAATGTGTGGTATTCTGGCTACAATAGAACCTTCTTTTATCCTCTTTATAAAAGCGTATCCAGCACCATTATCTGTAATTGTTAATCCCAGAGCATCTTCAGTTTTAACTATTTCTATTTCTTTGGGTCGTCCTTTTCTATGTGCAAATATGAAATCTTCTAATCCTATTTGTCCGCCTAGAAGCTTTTTCATATCCACTTTGTGAGTATTCAGTGTGCAAAATAGAATCTGAAACCAAAGAAATACACTGTTAGCTTGTCGCTTGAATGGTACACACACTCTATTATCTTAGGTAATATTATAATACCACTAACCTAATTAACCACGCCTAACTGAGGTGCGTGTCAAAACGCTATTTTTCTTTCGGGCGTATTAATCTTTAACTAATACCTTGGATTTGTGGCATTCAACATTCTTTATAGGGCCTTGTGGAGTCATTGATTATATTTATTTTCTATTAAACCTAACATTATCTGCCAAATTGCAATGTTGTTTCAGTATGAAAAACAAACTTCTTCCTGTTAAATTATCCGATGATATTCCCCGATTGAACTTTATTTAATTAGCTATCGAATGTGTTTGCTGATAATCAGGAATCACTTATCAGATTGTAGATAATACAGCACGTTGAGTGGTAAACTATGTAAACTGTCGATAATATTTATTTTGCATATGAGCAAAACGCACTGTTGATTGAATTGCAACAGTGTAAGTGCGAAATGCTGGCATGACAAGGCATGCGTTACAGGTATGACCGCGCTCCGGTCCTTGACCCACGTGTAGTAGGCCATCGCACAGGCACACATACGGCGGCGAAGCGTATCTGCAGTCACTTGCCGCGTTTATATCAACGAGAGACTGCGCCCCTGGGCTGATCCACTTCCTGGCTGCTCAGCCGTGCGTACATCCGCACAGTGACATTTTCATACTTACCTACATGTAGTTACACAGATTTATCTTTACTAAACATTTCACGTGTTGTAGCACTACCTACTCCGTAAAATGGAATCTTTTTTTCCGGTTCTGGCAAATTATTTATTCATTACTAACATTTTGGTCCATTGCAGCAGTAGCTAGGTCCCTAGTTAATTAAGATAACTACAATGACACTTATTCATCTATTTATAACTTCTAATATTTTTTTACCATTTTACTCGACCTCGGAACGAGAATAATATTTTAATGTAATTCATAATCAGAATCACGCGCTAGTATTCAAACTATTGTTTTAGTTAGGCCATGAACCTACTCGTGCGAATACAACATCTACTGACATCTAGCTTAAATTAGTCCTATCTTCAACAGAGATAGGCGCCTTGCGGACGGCTGATATTATGATGAATTGGTGATGCACTGTCTAAGATTAGATACCTATACTGAAGAATATTTAACATTGTTTTCCTGTCATGTTATTTCTACCAGGCATATAATAACACACCTGTTTTACCGTACGAAGGGTCTACTTTAATTTATATATTTTCTGTCATTTTTGAATCGCTAAGTTAAAGTAATACTTTTCTCTTATTTATGTTTCGTGAAATTTTTGGAGTCTAGCAGTCCAATTAACAAAATAACAGAAACTTTTCTTGCAATCTAACTAACTTTCTATAAGTATAATAACTAACTACTAAGATTTAAGTGCCTGTCCGGTACGCTTTGCGTTACGTAACCACTTACCACGGAATAGTTAAAAAGATCCCTGCTAAAGTAACGTTTTTAGATACCGAAACGATGTAAACTCTGTTATCTTCATTCTCACGACTAGGCCTTGACAACGAATAAGCCTTGAGCGTTTTCACAAGCCGTGAAATATCAGAATATTAGCGTCCGTGCCATTTTCGCCGCTGACCTTTAAGGCGTGAACTAAACGGTCGTTGGACCAAGTCGGCAAGACAGTTTATTAGATAACATAATCAGAAATATCAAAAGCTAGGTTACCTACATAATTCTTAGAAAATTTTGTCGTTATAAAAATATGAAAATTGCAATAATAGATCCACACTAGCAAATCATTAAGTTCAGTACTAAGGTATTTTTTTTTTTTTTTTTAAAAAACGTTGCCCCACACTAGGAATATCTCCTGTATCGTGGGTGCGTTTACAAACATTTAAACTCACATACACAAACAGCAGCAAAATAGCAGCAGTATGATGTTATTGAGTTATAATTTAATCTACTTATGTGGATTAAATGAGTTTAGTGCCTTAGTATTAAAAAAAATCGGTAAGGAGCGACTCAGACTGGCACGCTGAGGGTTCCGTTGGTTGGAAAAACATTTATCTATACAAGTGCGTTAAGAATACCAAGAATACCGAATTACCGACTCTCGTATCAGAAATTTAGGTTTGTTAAATCTCAGCAAAAAGCCTCATGCTTAATAAGGCTAAAAACTGTGTGAATGTACAGACAGGGCTAGTTTTCAATCACCATCCAAATTTTCGGGGGTTCTACCCATAAGCATGAAGAACGTTCACCATGGAACCAACAAGAACATCGTGTGAAAATGTGGATGGCGATTGTAAACTTGCCCTGTATAAAATGTATCTATATAAATATAATATTATCATAATCAAATAAACAATACATTTGTTCAAAATATTTACCTTTGTCAACAAATTAACATTAATTTATGTTTTAATACTTGACAAAGAAAAAGTCTAAATTTAATCTTAGTCTGTTTGGCAGCTTTGAGTCCAGTGCATCTCCTTCAAAATGCAAAGGCACGGCACACGGTAAACATTAAATCTGGTGGCTGTTTTATTTAATAAATACCTGCCACAAACATAACTTTCAATTCCCTAGCAAACATGTTGAAAACATTTTTCGGCAAAAAGTACTAGGTACTACTACAAAATAACAATTACGATTATAAAATGTTATTGGGATTACGATTACAAATTACTAGGGAAGTAATAGCATAACTGAGATTAATAGCTACAAATACATAATGGAATTTGTATTTGAATCACTTATTTGTTCTCCCAAATGGTAATTGAATACTTAGGTAATTAAGTTATTACTTTTGTTTCACAGTATTATAAGTTATAGTTTCAAATCAGATTCAAATGAATATATTTTTACTTTAAATTACATTTCATCTGAAAAGTCACAAAAGTAATCATGTAATTACAATTTACTGATCAGTGATTACATTTGATTGTAAGTAATCGGGATTTAATGTGATTCAATCAAAACTAAGTGGATTACATGTTATCCCATTTATTAATGTAATTACAAAAGTAAAAAATTACGCCCTATACTGTTTGAAGAAAAAGGTTTGCAAACATCGGAGATAGGAGAAGAGAAAATTTACGGAAACTTATGTTTCATGAAATGTAAAAAACTGCGTGCCAAAAATTAAATGAGTAAGTAGTACTTACTAACATTTTGTAAGAGTCAAATGAAGAACTTTTCAACGATAAGTCCTCCATTTGACCTAGGAGTCCCTCTTTAAAATTTCAACATCTCAATCAATCAAGATCAACATAATTACTTGTTGCATTAAAAAAAAACTACAATTTTAACACTAGGTACAGATATTATAGTTGGGCAAGCATTATAAGTATAAACTAATCGGAATTTCAAGTGGATAGATAGCAGCTGTGTCAAACATGGAAGTCGCACCTTCCTTTTTTACCATTTTGGTACAAACAATCCTAAAAATGATCTAAGTTAACATAACATCACGCTTGTATTCTCCGAAAGGCAACGCAGAGGGAAATAACATAATAAATAAATAATAATAACACACACACACATTTCCAGAGACCAGGCTGCTACTGAGAAATTCCAGATAAAAAATCTTTGCCCGACCCGGGAATCGAACACAGGACCTCATCTAAGCAACAGCGTTTGCGACCACTAAACCAACGAAGCAGATCAAACTGAATATGAACATCTCAATATCAGCCTATGTTGAATCTCTGCAAGATAACAAAGACCTTTAGAGAAGACAAGTTATATCGTAAATAATCGTTATAATAAGGTAAATCCATTGTATGTATTCGAAATGGTTAATCTATACGAGACGTTATATGCTCCATAGGGGGACGTACCCTGTCAGCTGCTCCAGGAAATCGTTAATTCTACAATATGCACAGTGTCGTAGCTAGTACGAAGAGGCCTTGTATCAAAATTTGCAGGGGGCTCCCTGCAATTTTTTTACCTAATTGCAGAGAAACTCAAAAGAACATTGCAATTTTTATAAAATAATTAAAGTAGGTACCATCCTGACTCGGAAAGCGTTTAAGTTGTCAGTGCAATCTTACTAGGAGCATGCAGCATGAGCGAACGGAACGAGCTCGAAAATTGGATAGGTTAAATATTCTGTTTGATTTTACTAAATTAATGCAAGGCCTGGCAAATTGGACCGCGCCTGTATTTAGAACGATTTGTAAGGCATAAAAAAACTTACGTTCATTTTCATATGGTATTAATTCATTCAATAAGAATTTGAGGTTGTGGTTAATATTTTAAAACTTTTGGTTACACATTGGTACGTCGCGCGTCAGCGCCTAGTGCCTACAGGGGCCCCGTATCATTGATACGACTGATACTGCGGTAGCTATGCTCCTGAATATACATTAGCTTTCAAGCACCTTTCACGGTTTCGTATCAAAATGGTAAAATGTACTCTTATGGTGGGATTTCGTCTGTCTGTCACAGCTGTTTATTTCAGGATCTCGAAATACTAATGATATCTGTTTGAAATTTGGATTAGAAATAAACAATAGAGATTGTATTGGTGACGTCGAGCGGGTAGTCGTCAAAATTGTTTTGGAGTGGGAATACCCAATAACCATCGAATACCAGCTGATAATTTTGATAATTACACTGACTCACAAAACAAAAATAACGTTTACACTGGCACACACAGCGAAGATCCAATATCTAAATTGAGTGAGGATTAGTGTAGTATGCTAGCGTACTACATCATGATTGATTTACCTAAAACAGGAACGGCACCTTTTTTACATCAATCCATATTTCTACGAGAAATTGTGGATAGCCTTTATTATCAGTCAACATTCGGCATATTGATGCCTTTTAGGGTTCCGTACCCAAAGGGTACCAAGGGGACCCTATTATTAAGCCTCCGATATCCGTCCGTCTGTATGTCAGCGGGTTATGTCTCATGAACCGTAATAGGTAGACCGTTGTTTTTTTTTACTGAGAGTGTATTTGTATTACCGTTATAACAACCCGCCCAAGAAACGAGATATTTCGGCGTTTTTTGCTCGACCTTAACAATCGCTGCATCTCTAATCTTGTACGATGGTACGGAACCCTTTGTGTGCGAGCCAAATTAGCACTTGGCCGGTTTTTTTGGTAACTCTAAACTACTAACTCACTGTCGATTTGCTTAATGAAATTGCACAACCTACCTTTGGTTAGCAGATTTAAAACATTATTGATGCGAATTCAATGACGATGATGTGCCCGTGATTGTACGTACCTGCAGTACTTACATAGAAGTTCATGAGTAACCTAACCTAACCTTCGTAACTAGGTAATCTCATCATTATTTGCCTAGCCTCTTCCCAACCATGTTGTGGTCGGCTGGGTAATCTCATACTAATCATAATTGACTTCTAATTCCGAAAGCCAGCTTTAAGATAAAATAGATTCGTTAGTGGTACAAAACCAGTATGGGAGGATGTAAACCATGGCCTCTTATTTTATTGAAAATCCGTACTATGCTACGTGAACTCAAGGTGAAACAAGTGTTACCATCGACGTGCGGTTGACTGTACGTACGTCGGTACTAAAAGCTAAACAGAAATAATATGAACAAATGATAATATGAATCGGTCAGGATTGGCGACGACTTCAAGCCAGTTTTCCTTATCCTTTGTTTCCTACTATTATGTGGAAATGAGTTTATATACTGGTTTTGTTACCACTGACGTGCGGTCCAACCATTGTACCTTGTAAAGTGGCAAAGCATGCGCTGGCTTATGCATTAATAATAATCATTTTAAATAAAATGTTTATCCATTATAAACTCCGGAACAACTTAACCAATTTTGATGATATTTAGCTTACTGTGTGCAATTAGGTCAAACTTAAAAGATATTTATGAATTTTATTATCTCGATAGCAACGCGTGGCCGGGTCAGCTAGGTGTACCCGCGACTTTGTCCACATGGAATTTAACAATACATAAGAGTACTTTTTTGCAACTAATTAACCCTAATTATTTTTCTTAAATAAGATAGCCTTAGTTACTCCTAATAACATAAGATATTGGCTAGTAAAATTCCCTCCTAATTTTCCACCTAACAGACAGACAGTCAATTTTTTTAATAATTCCTCGTACCGTATTTACTTTCGTTTGTTAACCGTTTATATATTTAGTAAAAAACTGTTATTTTAACATTACAAACAGGCACTTAAAATTTATTTATTTGTACAGAAGATACAAATAACGAAATAATCCCTGGACGTGAGTGGTTGTACCCCTCCGGAATCCTGACAACTCCAGCAACTTATAAATAAAGTAGGTGTATAGGTGCATTATTTTAATCGTACGCTATCACCCGTGCAATATCATTGCGGTTTCTGTTAATTGTATATAGCTACCTACTTATCGTAAGATAAACCAATGACATCAGTCAGACAGACTCATCAGTATTAGGGGCTTTAATGGGAAAATACTGTTTTAATCGTTCCCATTAAGGGGCTAAAAAGTTTAGGTGACCAGTAGTATATGACATACTAGCGTCATACTCATCATTAGGTACATACTCTCTATAGTCATGACTCCACAATCATAAATACAATCAATGACATGCCACCCAAACCATTGTGTATACACTGTGGTACAGATTTTTATAAAAACCAATACAAGTAGGTATAATATATGCGAAAATTGAACCCTGCTAGGCGCGACTCGCGGCCTTTTGCCTCTCCACCATTCCACCACTGAGCTATTAGTTCTATAAACGATAAGACAGACCAAAAGATAATTTTAAATACTTTCGTAATGTTGTGCTACTGATTGTGAAACTTTAAAAAGAGTCTACTTATTTGAATTTGAATATCAATGACGCACTCCTTATGGCATTATTATGTGCTCTTATCAGTGTACTTAGCGGCTGTCCATGAAATGCTTGCGAAGGCAAATTTAAGTACCTACTTGTAATGTTCAGTTGTGTTCTATACTTACATTTAATTAATCATCGTGTTTTATGTTTAAAATATGCTTTAGCAAACTATTTGAGTCCATGTTTCGCTGTCTGGCCAAATCTGGCGACCCAGTTCATATGAATCTGTTCGCCCTACTAAGACTGCGAGTCACCACGACCACGATTCCAGGTATTTCATTCATCAAACCACAATGACTCAGAAACTAGTTCATGAGGAATGCTGCTTTACTTAAAACTACTTACTTGCTCATTAGAAAAATAATTAGTGTTACCTCGTCTGGTGGAAAGTCGTAACATTCTGCTATCTTCTGATATAGCTCCTTGACGTTGGAAAACCCAGAGATGAGTCCGAGGGGGCTGCCGTGTGCCTGTTGACAGTGGAACACCAACTGTGACTTCTGCGCTCCATTGTTGTTATCCACTCCGTTGGCTTGCTGGT
Source organism: Phlogophora meticulosa (assembly GCA_905147745.2). Lineage (NCBI taxonomy): Eukaryota > Metazoa > Arthropoda > Insecta > Lepidoptera > Noctuidae > Phlogophora > Phlogophora meticulosa. The sequence continues at coordinate 10,573,948 of LR990520.1, read as the reverse complement.
GAGGGTCCTCCGTGGCTGGCTGTGGCGCTGGTGGCGGTGTGTATTTAGGCGCCTTCTTCTTAAATAACGACATAGTAAAAGAGCACTACGTAACGGTAATAAGTTTTCCTTTAGCGAGAACGTCAGTGCGCACACATTCTCTAACCGTGAACAATATAATTTTAATCACTACACAGACGCTTATCTTGAGAGAACTTTAAAATATATCGTCGCGTCATAGCACATGATAATGTTATCACCCAATAGCGATATTGGGTTAGATTATGCGATGCTTAATCGAGAGTACACTTGGAACGGGCTCCGACACAGAGTGCGCGCTGCCGACAAACGAACGACTGACTGGCGCAGCGGTGGGTTGCCTTGGCTCTGCTATGACGGGTACGAAAACACGACTCGCGCCCGCGCCTCCCCTTTACCGTTGACGCCTCTACGTCATCACATGATTCTATTACAAAAGCAGAACTTGCCTTTGTTAACTTAGGCCCGACTGGGAATTCAAGCAGACGCACAATTTCGTTTTTATTTCTACAAATATATGCTAGGCCAGCGTAGTCAAGTGTTACCACCAACTTGAGGCCTAGTGTAACTATAGTTAGGTGCGTAGGTACACTCGGCCGCATGTTAATGATAACCAAACCAGTTATAATGATAACCAAAACTGGCCTCGTATGCTATAGAAACTTCGTACTACACCACACCACAAGGCCTGCTCAAGGTCAAACTGTTAACACAGACGTGTGGTTGACTGTACAACATTCGTAGGTATATTTTGCTGTCATACAGGGCATGTAAAGTAACTACCTATTAGCAATTGATAAAAATCTATCCTAATTGAAACATAGTAGCTATTTCTATTCGGTTCCTTCTATTTATTTTTAGGTAGATCAGTTAATAAGGTTTTTTTAGCGTTCCTCACCTAAAATGGAAAACACGGAACCCTTATAAGATCACTTCGGTGTCCGTCAGTCTGTCTGTCTTTGTCACCCTTTTTGTTAAGAACACGTGGAGGTATCAAATCGAATTAATACCATCTGTATGACTGTATGAATTTTTAGAGCTCCAAGGAACCATACGTCCTACCTGTGTAGGACGTATGGTTCCTTGGAGCTCTAAAAATTCAAGCTTTTAAGTCAATGCAATGAAAAAAAAATTGGAAAATCCAAAAGTGCACGTCTCAACGCTCATTTTATGACAAAAATGACTTGATTGAATTAGACGGTAATTTTCAATAGGCTATTACTCAGAATGATACTGAAGCGGATGAAAAAAAAAAAGACTCAAAAAGTGAAGTTTTTTGGGCGATATTGTGACCACATACATCATCCGAACATACAGACAACCCGACGTCCACTGAAATAGTTTTTCAAAACGGTTTTTTATTTACTATCTAGCAAAAATCGTGTTTTTTAAAAGTATCTACTGTCATAAAAAAGTGTTATTGTTGATATTTGTCAACTCATTTAATACTCAAAGTCCAAAAGGATCGGATAAAAGCAATTTAAGCCGAGATAATTGCTTGACCTTGAGAGAGTGAGAGTAAAGCACAACTCAACGCTTCGCGTTGAGACGTGCAATACGGACTATAACCAGAGGGTACTTTGTTGACCCAGAATCATTAAATGTCGCAAGAACTATTAGGTGTCACGGCACACCAAGTACCTACCTAAAGGAAAAAGTTATATTGTTTATCGGTCTACCCTAGTAGACCGAGCACAATAGTAATATTTCTAAATGCCTTTTAGCTAAGAATCTTCAAATAATTAAGATGTATTCACCTATATCAGTTTTATGCTATATGTGTATAAGGAGTTTGTATTTATTTAGAAAAGCAGAACACTACACTCGTGCCAAGTTGTTGTGGTCATTCAATAATACCAAAACAACTATATACGAAGGAGGATCCACCTGTCCAATCCTGATGTCTGATCCAACATCCGTGAGGGCACTACCAGTCAAGTCGTCATCTGCCTCTGCCTACCTGCAACTCAAACATCTACAAATGACAGCCGGTACTAACGACTTAACGTGCTTTCCGAGGCACAAAGGAGTCTACGATATGTTACGAACCGTCTAGACTTCTAGACCGTTTTCTTCCTGCTGGAGTACTATAGAAATGGTAGTCACTCCGGATAATACTTTAAACCAGAGTGTAAAACCACAGAAGTTACCCCTTTGAATAATAAAGTATAAAGGAAGGGTATCTTCTGGCAATTTCTTTGACTTCCAAAAACTGAAAGAAAAGCATCATACTTTAAAATGACTAATATTTAAGTTAAAAATAGTTAAGATGAAGATGGTGACGAAAAATTACAAAGCTCCAGAGAGTCATGTACTGAATTCATGGTTTCAGTTTGTACGACTGTCCCTTCCGACCAGGCGCGGTCGTAGCCAAAGATGGGGGAGGGTCACAGTTGAGTAATTGTATGGGGAGAGGTCACATTTAAATAAATTAAAATTTGAACCGTATCCGCCCCCTTGTCTGAAACTACACCACAATCAATTCATTTATTGGCAATTATTTTCAACAAAAATGTTATCAAGATTATGTACCTAATACCGCTTTGGTATATATTCGAAAAAAAAACATATTGAACGATTAATAACAAACAGGACACAGCAGTGATGTAGTACTATTTTGTATGTTGATATCATCGCGCCTGTATTCCCAAAAGGTTTAAACATTTTGCCAGTTAAGTAGTAGGGTATGAGCAGAGGCGAGCTTATTACCATCATCGATAAGTATCGAATCTATTTTTGCGACGCCACGTAAGACGCCGCGTTAGTGATATCCGAAGTTCAGCTTTTTCTCAATGGTAGAATTAAGAATGGGGTTTTCACTCTCTACTTTGGGATGTACATCTAGAATGGTTGTAAGGTTAATTATGAATAGAGTTCTATAAATAAAAGATGGAAATGGATGTGTTTTTTTTATTAGTTTAGCACTAAGTTTACGACGAGGCTACAGCTTTCTTGGGTGTGGGTTTGCCCTCCTTGAAGCCATTGCGGAAACGCCTCCTCACAATCTTCAGGTGACGCATGCGGCCAGTTCCTGTGGTCTTCCTACGCTTAGCCTTCACTGACCAGTGGTCTGTAATCAAACATTTTTTTCGTGATAACTGTAAATTTAGGAACATAATTTGGGCAATTATTCCCTAATAAATTTCTGCCAAAATGCAACAAGCTGTGCCAGCGATTTAGTCCACTTGGAATTAGACTTTTTTTTGTACGGAACCCTTTGTTACTCAGCTACCTGCCAGTGAAAGACTTATTAAAATCGTTTTTGCGTTTTCGGAGTTTATCTTAAACAAACAGACAGACTAACAATTTAACTACCATTTAAACATTCATATGCTTTTAATAAAAAGCTATTCATTTGACATTACAAACAAACACTACAATTGTATTGATGTGGCAACAACAATACAACAAAAATGAAATTACTGGCCACATTAGTGCATATGAGTCATTTGAAACAAATAAACCATAGCATCAAATTAAAAAAAAAGCATTTTCAAAGCAACTTAGTAGTAGATGTGGCAATTATAAGTGTTGCTGAGATAGTAACTATACTACTACAGTTGATTAACAACTTAAATGCCAAGAGACCAATAAACAATACACTTTCTTTTGTGTCTCTATTCTGGCAGTCAAGGTGTTAAACTCTTGTATGCAGACTGGAAATGCCATTACATTTACGAAGTAGGTAACTACTGTATCTTGACAACACATTGTTTATATGGCTGTTGATTTTAACTAACATATGAACTATCTTATAAATTTACATAGTCTAAGAAATAATTGAATTAGCTTCACAACTTTACAGATGTTTATACAAAGTATTTACAGTAAGTAAGTACAGGCATATTTCAATCAAAAAAGAAATTGTTCAATAAAGACAATAAAAATAATGGTTAAAAAAACCAGTCTTTCTCAAACATTCATGAAATGTCCAACAATCAAGTGGCAAATAAATCACACTCTGATGCTGGTGTCAGTAATGCATTTTAGCTTTGCAAGCATACAAACCAGCAAGTTGAAAAGCAAAATACCAGATGTCTATGGAGTGTAGTAAGAAACTAGGGAGCATTGCACAGTGGTTTAGCAAGATATGCAGGTCAATTATGAGCCTTCTGCAGCTATTACAACACGAACTGTGGTTTCATTTCTTTTTTTTTTTCAGAGCTAACACTATTGGACTGCAGCCTAAAATGACTTCAGAATTTAGGAAAAAATGTATGAATTTATGATGTAAAAATAGACATTATTATAATAAATATTGAGACATACTCAGATTTCAACGTATTTAGTGTCTGTGGACCCTGGCATAATTTTGACTTTCCAGAAGGGCAATACTTTAGGGTATTCATTTAGGGTAATAAGTAATTCTTCATTTCAAACATCTCCAAAGCTGTGGGGCCTACATTATTTAGACAAAAATTCTACTTAGGATACATCTCTTCAATCAGTGTAGAATTCTCAGCCCAAACAATAAATATTAGAAGTGAGAATTATGTGGCAGATCTGATTTCATGAATAAGATATACTTCTATTTTGACTATTTAAGACTATGTTAATTTGATATGCAGCATATTACACCAGGCAATATAAATAGGTGTACAAGAATCAAAAACTATATTACATTGCTTTTAATTAGGATGTGTTACAATGTTTCAAGAGAAACAATTAGTTGTACACTGGTAACAGTGGACAAAATGGATTTAACACTGAGTTTCCGTAACATATCTTTACCTACATACAAACTAAATACAATTTTACTCATATAGTAGAAAAATCAATAGTTTTGATTGCAGCTAGTTACTTTAAGACAGTCTCAGAGGCAGCAGGCATACAACGTGTGGGCACAATAACAATAATAACAATTGAATCTGAGGTTATAACCACGAGAATATGTTACGGAATCTACTTGAGACAATCAAAAAACATTAACACTAGAACTAAGTAAGGCCGGTTGTGTGTACTTACAGGAACGCAGTTTAGCTGCGGGGTATCCACACTGTGCACATTTGGATTTTTGGATGTGGTACGAAGACCTGCCACACCTTCTGCACAAGGTGTGTGTCTTGTTACGACGCTTACCAAAGCTCGAAGTACCCTTCGTCTGAAATCAACATTTACAGGTTATGTTTGAAAACCCATCAGAAAATCACTAATATGCATAATTTTACTTCTACATAGATATAACATGAGTAATTATTGGAAATATAGTCTGAAATGCTTTCCAAATTACGAGATTAATTTAGATAGAAAATAGAAAAGCTATACAGTACCATCTTGTCACAATTTGACAAGCCAAGAGAAAACAAAACTGTCAAGCCGCCTTGTTAATGTTACCAGAATGTATGAAACATAAAAATTGCCAACGTAAAATTTAGGGCTGTCAGATTGTATCGAATCATTCCAATGCAAATTACAGCACAGTGTCAATGTTGTAAGTTCATAAAATTTAACTTGCGGCATTAATAATTAAAAAGCTACTAAATTCCATCCACTAACTACTATAACCACTCTTACCAAGGGGTATCGCGAAGCAGAAATCAATTTTCGTAGGTTTTTTTTTCAATTTGCTGCTCAGTGACACATGAATAAAAAACCGAACCAACTGAAAACTTCATACTAACGCCGTGTGCGGAAACAATACTACACGCATGCCAGTGTGCGCGTGATATCACTAACAATGCGCGCTCGGATACAAACTGGTTTAAACCAGCTCAGTAAACGGCCAAATTAAGGTGTGCTACCACGTGCATATTAAAGTAATTGTAGTTCATTACGAAGGTGTTTCAGCCACTCAGATACTACGATTTTGCAAATATTTTACTCCGGTAACAAGTCCATTTTAGGGAAAATTGGACAATCTTCGAAAGGCCATAGCCTGGTCTGTCCGTACTCATTGCTGAATTCTCACCCGCACTTACCCAGTTTATTAATTTCAATAACCGAGTGACAACCATATGAAAGTAGGCAGGCACGTATTTTGAACTCTGTTAGAAAGGTTTGATTCTGCTCGGTTTTTTGTTCATGTCTGTTCGACCTTTAATTTCAAATTGTACGTTTGATTGACTATTTCATCAAATCATGACATTTGATGAAAAAATCATTCGCACAATTCTAATTTAGACTGTTGTAACGGTGATTTTAATGATAATACATATTTCGAGAGTTATACATTTGTTACGGTCGCGAATAACTTTAATAAAACATGTTATTATCTAATACTAAGCAAATTGCACAAAACTTAAGATAGTTTGTATTTGGCGGGCTGCCGCTAAGCATTATACTTAGTTATTAATGTTATTATTATTGGCAAAACGTAACAAAAATAGATTTCTTTGACGGATTTCCCTTATGTACGGGACAATTAATCGCACGCCCATGGTAGACTTTGACAGTGCCCTCATTTCTTAGAAATAAGAGTGGTTTTTAACCGTCTTCAAAAAAAGAATTTCTGTAATTGCCTGGTAGGTATGTTTTATATCTCGCAACACAATGTTTGTCTTTGATAAATTCTGGAACAATTTTTATGAAATTTGACTAAGAATGGTTTTTATCTCGATCACTGATCCACAGCAACGATTAGTCTGGTCAGATAGTATAATATAATTATGTATGTATGTATGTTTAGTGTCAACAAAAAATAAGGTTGGTATTATTAGTTATAGAAAAATTATTCTAGTAAAATTATTCTGATAATCGAGGTTACATTCACCCATATACGGTATTAACGACATTTCTAAACGGATTTTGATCAATCTTCTTTGGTTAGTTACAGGCCATTTCTAATTGTATATTTTTAACTGAAATGGAATAATAAATAACTTACAAAATAAGAAATGAAAGACGGTTTTTCCTTTTTGTAAAGTTAATTTATTGCAATTCAAGACGAGACTACTGATGCGGTTGATTTGACATACAAACTACGAAATACTTATAAAGGATGTTTTCTTTTTCACCATCGTAGGCGCATAGGTTTTTTTATGTAACTGTAGAATGTTTTTTCTATATTGTCTGTAATGAATCATTAAAATTTGTATTGTTTGGAATAACTGAAAGCCTTTTCTTATAAACGCGGCACCTTTTAGTGTCTTGTTTTTAAATGTTGTTTTGTTCCTTATTTTTCCAGCTAGGATAGAGGTTATCTACCCAGCTCACGCGTTTTTTGTATAATCATTATAAACTAGCTGTCTTCTGGCCTCAGATTTTACTTTTCGGGAACTTTTCCAATATCTTAATAGTTATTCTAGGTGAACAGACAATTCCAACACATTAAAGATCATTAAAATTAGGCCCACGCTCCTTGAGTTACTTAAATGATATAAGTTACACCAACAAAGTCGGGGTTACACGGTGTAACTAACCAGACTTTGTTCTATACTACTACTAGACTTTGTTCTACTATGTAATTAAATTTATGTAGATTTTGTTCTGAACTATTCTTTTTTGGATTAAATTTTTTTCCACTGCAATATTAACGTGGCAACACTGAACACACACGAACTGACTGTCATGGTTACAGATAACAAAAAATCACAAATAATAATAAATAACTTATTTTTAATCTGTTGCTGGAGTGACAAGTAAATAAATAAAGATTGCTTTATGACTAGCGAGTTACTGCAAATTCCAATAAATTTATTCAATCCAATCAGAAAAATAGAACAGAAAGTAAAATCCACGTAAAGGAAGTACTTGAAAGGTACGTAAATGTGCATCCATGAGTAGCTTTTACTAGCTTCAAAACCGACTACTTGTATTATAACTTTCATGTTTTAATTTGATTTCATTGCTTCTATGAAGTGGTAAACTAGTGTATAAATTACTTCAGTAGCCTGTGTTATTTATCTATTCAGCGTTTTCAAGTAGTATTTCCCCACCTTTTAAAGTATACCTACTTACTGTATGTGTGCAAAGATTCAAATAATTTGTAAGTAATCGTTCCGACTGACAGACTGCAAGTTGGTGCAAGTTAGGTTAGGTTCTCTTCTGTGGATAAGAATGGAATAAACTTGCTTATTCACTTCCTTCATGTGTTATAAATAAAGCAGGTAACTTATATAAATGAGGTATTTACCTTTATGCTGTTACTGGTACTTTATAACCTTAGTTAATTGAAAAGTGTGATGAACAATGTTCTAAAATTATCATTTGGAAAACCACTTCTAATGTCAAACTTTACATAAATAATCAAATAACTTGACTGTTCAAGTCATTTGATTATTTATGTTAAGTTAGGAACTCGCAAGTTGTAAAATTGAATTAATAATGTTATACTTACATTGTTTAACACTGGTATTAGACCTACTTAATTCATTTCATACTGATCTCCAATAGTCTTGATTTTAAACCAAGCATATCTGTTTATCATGTCATTTTAATGACAAATTATTAAAATGACATGATAAACAGAAATTATATTAATTTGAAAATTTCTTCTACACTATTTCCAGAATGATTGTAAAAATGGACATTGATCTAATTTTTTCTGTATTGTGGATATAATTAAGTATATTGTAACTCCAGTTCAGACTGATTTTTAAATTTGATATATCATTAATTTAGTACCTAACTCGGACAAAGATTCAATTTACTTTTCTATTTTAGATATCTGTCAATATGGAACTTCTAGATATTATGAAAGGCTTATCCATTAAACATATACCTCATGAAAGTGAACAGCAGTTGTTCAAATCCATAGCTGCAGATATAGATGATGTTCCCACAGAAATAGTCTATGCAGAGTACACTGATAAAATGATGCTTATTATATCGCAGTATCAGAAGATTGGAAGCATGTTAATGATAAATAAAGATCAAGTTCATAGTCCTTTAGGTACTAATGACATTTATACAACAAAAGTTATTTTTGGTGCTACAGGAGAAGAGCAGCAAGTTGCAGCAAGATACTTGGCAGAAGCAATTAAAATTACAAAGCCACTTTGTATTTTTATAAATCTTAAATCATATGACATTGAAACCATCAAAGCCTGTAAAGACATAATACTAGATTTGAGAAGCCAAGCAGCAGAATCTTAAAATGGCTGCAATAAGTGCTAAAAGATTTAAGTCAGTACAAAAATATTATGGTCAACTGGTTTTGGGACCTCCGGGTGCAGGTAAAACCACTTACTGTTGCAAAATGTCAGAAATATTGCGGAAATTGGGGAGAAAAGTTGTTGTGGTAAATTTAGATCCAGCCAATGATCTAACATCTTACAAACCAGATATTGACATAAGACAATTAATTGCCCTTGAGGATGTGATGGATCAACACAATCTTGGACCAAATGGAGCCCTGCTTTACTGTATGGAATATTTAGAAAAGAACATTGATTGGCTGCTAGATCAAATCCAAGGTGACAATTACACAAATTTTATATTTGATTTACCAGGACAGGTAGAACTGTATTGTCATCATAAAAGTTTGAGCAACATATTTTCTGTCCTTGCCAATAATGGGAACATACAATTATGTGTTGTGCATTTAGTGGATTCACACCATTGTTCTGATGCTGGAAAATTTATTGCAGCTCTAATGTTATCACTAAATGCTATGTTAAAAATTGGGTTACCCCATATCAACTTATTGACAAAAGCTGATTTATTAAAGAAACATATGGATAAATTGCAGTTCGGAACAGATTTCTACACTGAAGTTCTGGATTTAAATTATTTGCTGGACAGTCTAGACACTGATGTATTTACCAGTAAATATAAGAAACTAAACAGTGCATTTGTCTCTATAATTGAAGATTATAGTTTAGTTACTTTTCAATTGGTTAATTTATGTAAAGCAGAGAGTTTACTAAATGTTAGAAAATTAGTGGATAAATCATGTGGATATGTGTTTAAAGCTGAAGAGGGCAGACATATCAACAGTATGCTAGCTTGTGCTATGGGTGCCAGTGAACCAGTTGACATTGATGATCTTGAATAAAATGTATGCCCTTATGTACTTTTTTTCTACACATCTTTCTAAACCTCCATTTAACATTGTTAGGTAACTTTCCGGGCCAGGGAATGAAACACCCAATTGTAATTCGAGGAGAGAGCTAGAATCAGTTTAAATATTGCTATCTGTGTTTGACCATGGTATTGAGACTGTTTTAAGAAAACTATCTCTTACGGCCTGGTACATTATAATAAAGTAGGTAAATTTTGATTTAATCTCAATACTTAGTTTATTAAAAATAAACAAATAAATGGTTAGATCACTATGTCACAAGGTAAGATTATAAAGTTATAGTGTATTCATTATTGAGAAGCCTAATAATAAAAAATAAGCTACTAAGCAAGCTGCCAAACACATGGAATCGTAATTTAAAATTATATTTTAAGTACCTACCAATACCATTTCTCAAAGATACTATGAAAAACAAAGTTATTCCTGCAGTTATAACTTTAGAATTGCATATCTCGATTAACTGTTGACCTGAACAAAAACAACTACATCTCAGTAATTTTCAATAGAATTAGTAGGAAATTTTCCTTATTACTTCATTAATCTTTAACTTGTGAAGTCTAGTAAGCTATGATAATTTTCTTTTTAACTTTTTAAAATGTATATATACTACTGCCGTATTGCAGTTGCATATATCTAAAAAATACCATTCAGCTGACGGGGGGAAGGGGGGAACACACTCTACTAACGAAAATCAGCACTTCAAAGCCAAATCCTGAAACGAAAAAATGGTTTTCCCACACCCACTATCATTTTCAACGACCTATCCAACGAATTCCTACACTATCCAATAGGATAGTAATATTAGAAAATATAATCATTCCTCGTAGTAGGTAGGAGGTATAGGGGAAAGCCACCGTGAAAAATGATCTTTCATGATTTTATTTTAACACTTTGTTGTCGTGGTCAATATGTATACCTATGAAAAATGACAGCTCAGATCTATTACTAATAGTCTCTGTGCAAAGCCGGGGACATGGCAAAACTATCAGGGTTCCTTGTTTACTACGGAACCCCATAATGGCAAGCTTTTATTTGAAGGAAACATGTGGCCTAAACGCTTTTTTAAGTATTCCAAAACTTGGTAGGTGGTACCAACCTTCTTCTGATATTTAATAAGTGGGCAGCATTTTACGAACAGAAGCAGTCTATAGTGAAAATTTGTGCCTATCACACGTCAGTCAGATAAGGGTTTAGTTTGACGAAACCTATTATTCACGCCTAATAGGCACTACAGGGACCCGTTCGTACGGGCCACCGTATAGATCCCGCAGGAAGGGGACGAAGCCCCGTGATCACCGTCGACGGGGGCGTCGCGATTTCCACGAAGGAAATTGTGCCTGTAAACTTCGGATTTGTGAAAGGTAGCGATAGGCTATTTTGATAACTAACCTACACGCAGGCATGCAGTAATGATTTACTGCATGTCAGCTAGTATAATATATATATGAGCTCTACGATTGATCTGACTGGATAAGTCATATCTGTGTGGTTCTTTCTTAGAAAACCATCTCGGACTCTTAATCTGCATGGTCCTCACATGATAATGTCTGGGTTTCAAAAATACTGTGACCTTAGAGTTTGTTTCAGTGTTTCTTTTCAGAGTAGGGAAACACCGACCTACTCTAGTTCTCATTTATTCCAGTTTATGACGTGTGAATGCGCTTTTATTACAAACTATTTACAAAAATAAATATTTCATTTCATACGTATTCTTACGAATATTTTTCATCGTCATAAAAGTTAGCAGCATTTTAATGAAAATATGATTTGTAATATAGAGGCCAGCACATCAAGCTACCCCAATCTGTCAAATTTATTTTGACAGTTTTTCAATTTTCTTTTAAACAATAAGGTTTATGTTAAATTGGGAAAGTTTGACAGTTAGGGATAGCTTGATGTGCTGGCGTCTGTACACCACCTGAGCAGTCAAAACGGACACGTGTGTAACTCCCCATTACGGCTTCAATTGCAATGAAAATATCGGTTGTATTAATTATTTCATGCTATGTAAGTGAACAAGCATAGTTTATAGCTATTCCAAATTTCAAGTCTATAGCATAAGTAGTTCCAAAAATAAAAAACTATGACGGACAGACAGACGAAGTCGCACCATAACAGTTCCTTTTTTACCATCTTGGTTCCCTAAAATTACCTATCTTCTTGTTTTTATAGAAACTTAATTATTACTTTATTTGACAAGAACAATAATTATTACTCAACAGGGACATTTACCTACTTGAGCCATGTCTCGAAGCATGCAAGAAAAATACAACAAACTGATTGAGGCGGAAACGGCACTTGATCAAATGCTCAGTGAGAAAAAACATGTCCAAGTGAAGCTGCTTCATCAATACAACGATATAAAAGATGCTGCTCAGATAGTCATTAATCATATAGCTAATTTAGAAGAAACCACCATCACTGAGGTACATAAAAGGTTACAATTAAAGGAATGAAATAAAATATCTTGGTATAGTAATGGAACGTTTTATTTGAAGACAAATACAACTCTTCACAATTTAAATTTCATCCAAATTTTTTTGTGTTCATAAACTGAAGTAATGAACAATTTTATAATTTCACATCGCGGGTTTACGTACGTAGGTTCTTAAGTTATAAGTGTTTTCAAAAAGCCACGGTTCCACGTTTGCTACTTCAATTACGAAAAAAGTATGTTTAAACATGACAAGTATTCTAATATATTTGGATTATTATATGTTGATAATCATGACCATTGTCAGCAAACAAAATTTATAAGTGTAGATACCTACTAAAAGTTATCAAGTTATCATATTGTTGAGAATAATCTAAAACTATAGTGAATAATGGATTTAAAAGAGATAAATAAAATCTACTTCCCTCCTTCCAATCAACTAGTTTTTAAAAGTATGTGATAAATTGATATTGTATAGCATGAAAATGGAGAGTAACGAAGGTATCTTAACAATAAAATTTATAAGTTTTCAGTAGCATCTTAAAACATTCTTTCAGTGGTGACTTTACCATAATTATCTGAAAACATTATCTCCCATATTATAAGATTATTTTTCATGCTTTTACCATTGTTATACATAATCCTTAAACAAATCAAAATACATTGAAGTTAAAATTCTAAACGCTAACATGGTGTCTATTTAATAAGCAAGCAATAATTATATAAATGTTTAAATGTATAATATAAAGTGCATATCGCTCAGGGCGACAGCTTGCGAATACTTTGCAATGTGAGCGTCCACATGCAAGTTGAACGCTCGAGCTGCAGAGCGGAGGACGACGGTCCACCGCCCCTGCCACCTTAGTGGCGACGTTACGAAGTCAGAGGCATATACTTTGATTTGCATTTAGTGTCTTGGAACAGCGTAGTGGCTGCTGCATGAGTGCACTGCACTCAAGTTCTGATCATGAGTTGATTGTTCAATTCAATCAATTATAATTATTTATTATGTTATTGTGGCAACATATTTCGTTATACGTTCTGGCCAGGGTTTAAAGCGTTCAAAATTGTAAAGTCTTCATTTAGTTCCATTCCCGATTGGTGTGAACTGCGCAATTACCGTTGGTAGGATCTGAATGGAATGTAAATTTACGTAACCAATTGCGACAGTTTTTCCACCATTCGAGTTATTTAGCAAGACTGTCCTTATATCCATGTTTTTCATTCCAGCTAAATTTAAGTATAACAATATAACAAATTTACAAAAATACATATAAATTGAAGAACATTCGCAATGTTGAAATTCCCAAAAATGCATATAAATATATCACTAATAACAAATCTACGATTTCCTATCGAAATAATACCCTATATTACGTGGAAGTATCAAAATGCGAATGCTCGTTCAGTTTTAATAAACGTTTATCGTTAGACTTAAATCTATGAGTTTCAGACTCGTTTCAGGCAGTCCCACAGATTTCAAAGCACCAAGAATCATTCAATAAATGCACTTTTTATCTTAACATTAGTGTCCCATTTACAGTTTTGCCCTTGACTGGAACATTTAACAATTAACATCTTGTAATCACAGTTCCAACATTGATATAGCCTGTTGTACCTTTATATATTGCAGAGATCGTCCCTATAAAGGTTATTCAGACATGTTTTATTTTTAACACAACAACACGCACACACGCATCAATAACGCCTAAACAATGACTCAAGAAATCCCAAAAACAAGTCTGAAAATATTTTGGTTTAGTCTATGTAATCAACTACCAAGTTATTTGAAATGTATTTCTTCTAACGTTCTAGTAATCCTGATGTGTGAACAGCTACAGCTTGTTTATTGACATATTATTTTCATTTTTTCTTTTCTTTTAGACAATGATTTTAACACCTTAACTGCCAGACAATGAGACACAATAGAAAATGTATTGTTTGTCGGTCACCTAGCGTTTCAGGTGTTAAAAGAGATTTCATAGACCAAACCATCTTAAAAGTAAAAAATTATGATTTGGTAAATTGTAAATATACTATATGTAAATAAATAATATTGACTTAGTACTTCATATGCCTAAAAATAAAACACATTGCGTACTTAGTCATCTCACTTTTCAATAAAACATGACTTAACAATCAACAGGTCAATTTAGTAATATATAATTTTATTTTAAATATCACTTGTCACATAATGGGTGCTTGTCGGTCCTTATTATCTAAGAGACACTCGCTACCTCAATTAATAGAACCTAATTCCCTTTGGTCACATTATTTCTCTAGAAATATAGATCTTGCGCTTTTCAGTTTACATCAGTATTTATTGGTCTCATTATAGTACAATACAAAATAATCGAGCCATATTCGTCTTATTAGGGTATATTGGGGCATAAAATGAGCCTCAATATTATGTCACTTGTCTTTAACAATATCATTAATTGAACACTTATTGTGTCAATTAAAGTAATACAAAATCAGTCTCAAAATAGGGAAGTCTTTTAGATCTTCAGGCACGTATACTTTTTAACAGGTGGATACTCACCATCCAAGCTATAACAAAATCTCGAAAATAGATTTGGTTATTGTTCTGCTTAGGAATATTATTATTATTATGCAACCTCACAAATACGTGCTAAAATAATCGCATTCCGACGTAGTTTCCCAAGAAGTGTTAAAACACATTATGTATTTTGATTGTGTATTATGTTATTCACCGATACGATTTGAAACCGTAATGTATTGCAAAAATGTTATTAGCATTTTTTTTCTGTATGAGTTATAGTAAGCTTTCCTCAAAATATTTCATTAAATATTACGGAACTATTAAAAACACAAGCCACGAAAACTAAACTAAATTGATTTCAAAGCAATCAATACTAAATAAAAATAAAACAATAACGAAATTACCTTTAGAAATGAATACTTTAGTTTGAAACTGGTGCATCACCTTGACCAATGTGTTCCTTTTCAGAATTGTGGCATTGCTCCGCCACCTAAAATATATCATCAGATTAAATAAGTCTTAGCGTCATCTTAAATTGTTATGAGAGTCAAAAGAAAAAGGGAGGAAAGCTCGGTTGTAAATTCCGTAATTTTGCTGTCATGATTGTGCGGTTGCTGTAATTTACTCAACAGTCACCTTAGTCTTATCGAGTGGACCATTAGGTTCCGTTTGAGCGGGATCAGACTTCTGGTTGGAGCTCTTTTTCTTTCCTTTTCCCATATTTTTCTTGGCATTTTTGACAGTCTTAATTTTCTGAGGCTGACCTGTAAACAGTTTTTTTCTGTTATGTACAATCGAATAGAATTGTAGAAGTAATGATTAGCAAATCATATGCGTATTTGATTGACTCAAAAGAAAATTAGGGGCCTTATTGTGTGTGACGGTTTAATGGCATCATGATTCCAGTGCGAGAGAGGGAGCTATGGTCTTTAGCATCATCCCTTGTTACACTTTCGAATCATTGGCATTCATATGAACTTTATAATGTGCCTCTAGGCGAAACTATGGGCTTTTATTTTTTGTGTAACTCACCATCAGCATCAGTGTCGGGTGCTGAGGTGTCCTCTTGTGGGCTGCCCTCTTCTTGCTGGCTTATATCATCAGGTCTCACGGTCTTTCTATAAAACCAATGGAGATTCATCATTAAATTATTTCGTCAAACGTAACTTTCACCTCGCAAAAGCATAAATTAACGAGTTACATGCGTCTTCAGACACGAAACTACTATTGCCGACACTTCAGGGCAATCGAGTAATTTGGAGGAACGATGCAAAAAGACGTGCAAATGCATGTAAACACGTGAGTTCATTACGTAGGTGGAAACGTGTTTAACACATCGCTGTAAAGGTTGGGTATAGAGGAGAAGTAATTGCTCTGACTGCTGGTTGACAACTGAGTCGTTTATTAGTAATTATTGATATTTAAGTACACGTGTAACATACATAGGTATAGGTATACATTAGAATACAGCTTATACACTACACCTATGTATGTTACACGTGTACTTAAATATCAATAATTACTAATAAACGACTCAGTTGTCAACCAGCAGTCAGAGCAATTACTTCTCCTCTATACCCAACCTTTACATGGCGACCCTGCCAGGATTGAGCATGGGGTTGTAAATTAATTTGATGTTAAGCCAAATTGTTCACAACTACCCTTAACAGTTTCACGTATATCTCGTGTACCTCAAATAGTCTCTGTATGGTCCCTTGCTAGAGAAAAATAGGTTGTTTCAACAATGATTGTACGCCAATTTTGTTAAAGCGCTATGGCCAGAAGCACGACCTTACCCGTTAACAGAGAGTGTTGCAGGCTTAGCGGGCTCATCCACGTCGCGGCGCGAGCGTCTGGCGGCGCGGCTGGCCACCGGCGCGCCCATGGCGCCGCGACCGCGCCCGCGCCCCCGCGCCCCGCGGGCGCCGCGCCAGCCGCGCCCGCCGTACGCGTTGCGGGGAGGCGGCGTGTAGCCCACGTAGCTCACCTGCAGGAGAGTTCTCTTAGCTTTTAAAATGCTGTGTCATGCTAATGACAATGCCAGGGAAAATTATTCATTTTTAATTAATATAGTACGTTACAAAAACGAACTAACATTTTTTTTATATATACTACGTTAGTAGTATATATGACTAATTTAAAACGCAAACCATCACAGCTAACTAGACTTTACAAGTTCACAAGTCATAGTCGACTGACGATGCGCCTATAGTCACCGGCACGTAAGTTGGCAAGGTTTTGGCGTAGTGGGGGTAAGTTCGCGCATCGTGCACTTAGTGGAACAAAAAAGTGGTAACTTTTATTGATCGTCATTATTTTATGGTTATTGCCATCATTTATATTTGATAATATCTGATTAGAAGAAAGTTGAAGAAGGGAGTGGAATTCGTAAAGATTGGGAGTTATAAATAATATGCATACGAGGAAAGTATGCGAAAAAAGGCATACCTTTTTTCGCCTTAATTTTTTAATTTAAAACAACAACAATAATATCAACTCGTAACAAAAACTAAATTTAAAAACAATAACAATAACTGTAACATAAACACAACAAAAACAAAGGTGCAAACTTTCGTGCACGCAAGTGTAATCGGGAGTTCGGGAGGGAACAGTCGACTGTTGCACCAATCGCGCGCTCGGATTGACGCTACCTCATACCCCGCGTCCCGCTTGACTACCAAAGAGACCTAAAAAACGACTTGTGCGCATCTAACGACTCTTGCCAAGTTACGTGCCGGGGACTATACTAAGGAAAATAAAATTTCGTAAAAATCTATTGAAAATTAGTTAAGATGTTTTTTTTTAAAGGTCAATATTTAATTAGTTAAAGTTATTCCTGTATTCTAGTTTACTATAGGTATAAATTATAGCGTTTCTAGTTTACTATAGGAATAACTTTGTTTTTGACACTTTCTTCTTAAAATGGTGTACTCGAAAATTGCCATAGACAAAATCAACTGTACTGCACCCGCCCGCGCCCGCGCGCCCAGCCGCCCAGCGCGCCGCCCCCCACGCCCTGCAGGATCGCGTGCGCACGCGCTCCACCTGTACGTTGGCACTCACTTGCGGGTAGCGCGCGGCGCGCGCGGGGTAGCTGCCGCCGCCCCACTGGCCCACCACCACGCCGGCGATCTCCAGGCGCGCGCCGCGCCCGCGCCCGCGCGCCCAGCCGCCCAGCGCGCCGCCCCCCACGCCCTGCAGGATCGCGTGCGCACGCGCTCCACCTGTACGTTGGCACTCACTTGCGGGTAGCGCGCGGCGCGCGCGGGGTAGCTGCCGCCGCCCCACTGGCCCACCACCACGCCGGCGATCTCCAGGCGCGCGCCGCGCCCGCGCCCGCGCGCCCAGCCGCCCAGCGCGCCGCCCCCCACGCCCTGCAGGATCGCGTGCGCACGCGCTCCACCTGTACGTTGGCACTCACTTGCGGGTAGCGCGCGGCGCGCGCGGGGTAGCTGCCGCCGCCCCACTGGCCCACCACCACGCCGGCGATCTCCAGGCGCGCGCCGCGCCCGCGCCCGCGCGCCCAGCCGCCCAGCGCGCCGCCCCCCACGCCCTGCAGGATCGCGTGCGCACGCGCTCCACCTGTACGTTGGCACTCACTTGCGGGTAGCGCGCGGCGCGCGCGGGGTAGCTGCCGCCGCCCCACTGGCCCACCACCACGCCGGCGATCTCCAGGCGCGCGCCGCGCCCACGCCCGCGCGCCCAGCCGCCCAGCGCGCCGCCCCCCACGCCCTGCAGGATCGCGTGCGCACGCGCTCCACCTGTACGTTGGCACTCACTTGCGGTTAGCGCGCGGCGCGCGCGGGGTAGTAGCTGCCGCCGCCCCACTGGCCCACCACCACGCCGGCGATCTCCAGGCGCGCGCCGCGCCCGCGCCCGCGCGCCCAGCCGCCCAGCGCGCCGCCCCCCACGCCCTGCAGGATCGCGTGCGCACGCGCTCCACCTGTACGTTGGCACTCACTTGCGGGTAGCGCGCGGCGCGCGCGGGGTAGCTGCCGCCGCCCCACTGGCCCACCACCACGCCGGCGATCTCCAGGCGCGCGCCGCGCCCGCGCCCGCGCGCCCAGCCGCCCAGCGCGCCGCCCCCCACGCCCTGCAGGATCGCGTGCGCACGCGCTCCACCTGTACGTTGGCACTCACTTGCGGGTAGCGCGCGGCGCGCGCGGGGTAGCTGCCGCCGCCCCACTGGCCCACCACCACGCCGGCGATCTCCAGGCGCGCGCCGCGCCCGCGCCCGCGCGCCCAGACGCCCAGCGCGCCGCCCCCCACGCCCTGCAGGATCGCGTGCGCACGCGCTCCACCTGTACGTTGGCACTCACTTGCGGGTAGCGCGCGGCGCGCGCGGGGTAGCTGCCGCCGCCCCACTGGCCCACCACCACGCCGGCGATCTCCAGGCGCGCGCCGCGCCCGCGCCCGCGCGCCCAGCCGCCCAGCGCGCCGCCCCCCACGCCCTGCAGGATCGCGTGCGCACGCGCTCCACCTGTACGTTGGCACTCACTTGCGGGTAGCGCGCGGCGCGCGCGGGGTAGCTGCCGCCGCCCCACTGGCCCACCACCACGCCGGCGATCTCCAGGCGCGCGCCGCGCCCGCGCCCGCGCGCCCAGCCGCCCAGCGCGCCGCCCCCCACGCCCTGCAGGATCGCGTGCGCACGCGCTCCACCTGTACGTTGGCACTCACTTGCGGGTAGCGCGCGGCGCGCGCGGGGTAGCTGCCGCCGCCCCACTGGCCCACCACCACGCCGGCGATCTCCAGGCGCGCGCCGCGCCCGCGCCCGCGCGCCCAGCCGCCCAGCGCGCCGCCCCCCACGCCCTGCAGGATCGCGTGCGCACGCGCTCCACCTGTACGTTGGCACTCACTTGCGGGTAGCGCGCGGCGCGCGCGGGGTAGCTGCCGCCGCCCCACTGGCCCACCACCACGCCGGCGATCTCCAGGCGCGCGCCGCGCCCGCGCCCGCGCGCCCAGCCGCCCAGCGCGCCGCCCCCCACGCCCTGCAGGATCGCGTGCGCACGCGCTCCACCTGTACGTTGGCACTCACTTGCGGGTAGCGCGCGGCGCGCGCGGGGTAGCTGCCGCCGCCCCACTGGCCCACCACCACGCCGGCGATCTCCAGGCGCGCGCCGCGCCCGCGCCCGCGCGCCCAGCCGCCCAGCGCGCCGCCCCCCACGCCCTGCAGGATCGCGTGCGCACGCGCTCCACCTGTACGTTGGCACTCACTTGCGGGTAGCGCGCGGCGCGCGCGGGGTAGCTGCCGCCGCCCCACTGGCCCACCACCACGCCGGCGATCTCCAGGCGCGCGCCGCGCCCGCGCCCGCGCGCCCAGCCGCCCAGCGCGCCGCCCACCACGCCCGCCACCAGCGGCAGCGGTGGCATCGCGAACTCCACCTCCAAGCCCTCCAGGATCGCTTTGCGCATGCGCTCCACCTGTACGCACAAGAACCATTCAATATATAAATATATGTACAAAAATTTCTTAATACAAACTGGCCACATATACTTACATTAATATTTAGTTTGAAAAAAGAATTACTTCAATAGTCTTTTGTTTCTGGCTTTCATTTGTTTTTCTCGTTTATTTGTTATTTTCAGTAGTCTATTGGAATAATTTTGCTGACGTAGGCGTATTGATTTCATAAAATCTGTCTTTTTTCTAGTTTTTTTTACAAAAACGTATCGCAATGGTGGTCCTTACACATCAATGAATACCTGAAGGCACAATGCCGGATCTTAGCGTAGCTCAGGTTTCCAAAGCTGTTACTTTAATTGAAAATGGTCGTAGTTATAAAGAAGTGGCTCAAACATTGCGAGTTTCCAAATTCGTCATCTTCCGAATTGTTAAAAGTAACCGGCAGACTGGAGAATACACGAGACGTGCAAGGCAAGGTCGCAAGAGAGTCACATCAGCGAGAGATTATTATTTTTATTATTATCGATTTATGGCTAGCACTGTTCTGAGAAATCGCACTTTGACTTCTTCTGAAGTCAGATCTTCGCTCCAGGACGTTCGACAGGTGACAGTTAGGACTAAAACCGTAAGAAGACGTAAAGAAGCTGGAATAAAGCCATACTTGCCAGCTAGAGAACCCTTGCTTACCACAGATCATCGAGTAGCTCGGGCTAACTTTGCTCGCTCATACCAAAATTGCAATGATGCTGACTGGGGGAAAATATTGTTCACTGACGAGTCTAGATTTTGTCTTAAGCCAGATGATAGAAGGGTGAAAGTTTGGAGACGACCGCTGAGTGTAACATTGTCGGAAGAGAGTAATATGGTGGAGTTTTGGAGTTTATTTTGTTCCTTTCCTCTAATTATGTCCATGAGTGTATAATTATGGTGATGTATTGAAGGCCCAGTGGTTTAGGTCTCACTTCTTTTGCACAGGATTGTGGGTTCAAATCGGGGCAAGTACTAATGTCTTTTTCAAATCACATGTACTTTCTAAGTTTATCTTGGGCATCACTGACATGGGTGAAAGAAAAAGTCGTAAGGAAACCAGGACTTATAATTATTAATACGAGTAATCTGAAATCGCAAATCTATCTCGAGCAAGCGTGATGTTCAATTTTTGTGCCTTATCTGTGCGAAAAGAGGCCATTGCCCAGCAGTGGGACAGTAACAGGCTGGCCTTATTATTTATATTGTGACCGACCTTCACTACCGTATCCAGATGGTTATCGCAGAGCTGAGCGAGGTGCTTGCAGTGGTTGGCGCGATGCAGGTTGCGCTGCAGGAGCTTGCCGTCGAAGTACAGCCACGGCGCCGCCACGAGCCACGGCACGGGCGCGCCGCACGCGTCGTTAGCCAGCAGAGCCGACTCAGCTCCAGCCATTACCAGTGCACCCAATTGCACGCCACGAGAGTTAATACCGTTCACCTAAAATATCAATTACATTATTCGCTTCACATTACAGCGGTGATTAATAAGCGCCGACACCCATAAAAGTGGTGCGATGTCGCAAAGCCAAAACTTAACGGCATATCAAGTACCTCTTCGGGTAGCGCCGATGATATTAGCCACGGGACGTCGCAACACTTTCATGTTTATCAGCGTTAAAGGTATAAAATTTTAGAACGTTACTGACACTTTTCACACTTACTGTCATTTCTTGCAAATGAAGTGCATTCATGAGATCATTTGAAAAAGCTGTAGCCAAAAATGCATCCAACTCCTGTCGCCTCAAAATTTGAATTTGAGATGTCATTATATATCTGTAAATGGTTCATAAAAAAAAAACTTTGTGAACTGATCTACAAAGAAAACCCTGTTTGTTCTATTGGCTGGAAATTAAACTGGTGCGGAGGTCTAGGTGGGGGATACTTCAGAAATAAGTGAACAGACAACGGTGTTGGAAGTAAAGCTGATTTTCAAATGTGCGATTTCATTATGCAGACACACATACGCTTGTTCCACAAGCGACCTTAACCGCGATTTTAACACCCACCATCATCTCCGATTTTGAACATTATGAAGTTAATTGTTTTAAATTGACTCTGGATCGCTTGGGTTTTGCGCATTATATAAAAAATGGCACGTTGTGGAACACCAATCTCTAATAAATCTCACAAAAATAATCACAAAATTGCGAATTATTATTGTACTCTCAATTACTGCTTAATGATTACAATTGATTGAAGGAAACCGGGATGTTTTTAGATTAATAATTGTGATTACATGTACTAAATTAAAGTAACTAATTTAACTACACGTCGCCGTCACGACAAAGGAACGTGCCCTAACACGTAATATTGCTTAAATGTTTTCCATGTTTTCCAACGCAGCAGATCAACCATTAGACGTTATGTAAAACGAAAGATTGTAGATTTTGATTCAAAATCTTGTCGCTTGTGGCTGTGTCATAACAACAATAACGGTTGACCTAGTAAATCTAGTTATTTTGGTCCTAAACTAGTTACTGCGATCAATTTCGATGAGGGGCTCGCCGGCCGCTGCTGGCTGTCGCGGCACCCCGCAAGCGCTTGGTCACGATTTTAACCTAACCTATCTGGTCCGGGAGCAGATAGGTTTGGTTAAAATCATGTAATAGTAGCAGTTTTGTAAAACGGAAAGCAGTGACAATCTAGCTGAACATGGTTCAGTTGCTTTAACAGAGCTGTTTACAACTAGCAGTTTTGTGAAACGGCAGATTCGAAAATCCATCTGTGACAGAGACATGCTACTCATATATAATTACTAATATTGTACAATACTTTTTATGTTTCTGCTCATCCATAAAATCACGCAGAATGAGAACCAATCTTACGTGTTACATGCGAGTATGTACCCTTTGTTCGTTCAAATATAGTCAAAATCTATTATTTTTTAAATATCGGTTAAATAAAGAAGTATTGATTATATTAATAATAAAAAAGTGAAATATATTACCTTAACACAGTGGCTAATATAAGCAAATGTTGCGGTACGTAAGACGTGTTTAACATCAATGGAGTATCCGAACGCATGCAAGAGAGGAATGCTCTCATACGGCGACATTTATCATCTTGAGCAGTTCTGTAACAAGTCAAATAAAAACAAAATTTACTACTATTAAATAGAAATAACTGTCTGTTATAATGCAGAAAAAAGGTTAAACAAATATATTTTTCATCTAAATGACATAATTTCTATACATTTTTTCTAAAGGTATCCATAACTAAGGTAGCCTAATGATGAGCAAAATACCTAAAGATATAAGCTCACCCGAACCAAAGCCTTTGCACTGTCGGTACAGGCCAATCTAGAACGATTCCCGGCACAGTTTCAGGATTCTTCCCAGGGTTCACGCGGGAATATATCCATTCTGATATTTGAACAGTACAAGGGCGATCGATATTCACAGAATTTGTTGAGCTCTCCTCTAAAAAAAACCACAAATGCCGTCAGCAATATGTTTAGCAATATTATTCATTTTACAATGTTAAAACCAGTAGGTTACCTTTGACTTTTTGTGCCATAAAGCGGTGATGATGCATGTTATACAAAATGGCATATACATTTTGTCTGACAGGTCTAAAGAAATGATGTATGGAAGGTATTTCACGGTGACTGTCATCCTCCATTAGTACAGGCAGAGTAATTTGACGATGCGTCAAGATAGATAACATTTGAGGATGCATGAGACCGCGAGCATGTCGCTCGGCACAAGTACGTAATACTTCAGCTGGAGCCGGGGGGCAATTGTCTTCGTTTAGTATCAGCTTCAAATTCGGGCGCGCCTATAAACATATGACAAATATATAAATTTAATGTGCCAATTATGTATTTTATTCAATTGAGTAAACAAGTGTCGAGTAGTTTCCATCTCAGATATAAATACATACACATCAAAAAATCTAGGAGCGTAAGGTACTTCCAAGGTTTGTTATTGCTTTTTTCAAATGGGCACAATACAAGATTAGGGAAAATAAGAGATCAACTTAAGTCACATCATAAAGTGACTCACCTGACACAAACTAAAGGTTAACTTTTTAACTATACCATTTAAGTTGTGTTTTCTTTATTATCAAACCTAAAAGAGTTCGCCAAGAACACACATAAACATTTTCAGACCTCTTTAGAAGCAGTTTGAGCTTTTTCGTTTTTATCAGCCAGATTGACAGTTTGCTGCTTGGCTGCGCCCGCGTCGCCGGAGTCCAACGATACCGCCGCAAGTCCTTGCTGTATCTCAGTGGGCTTTTCTTCCATGCTAAAGTCGGCGTTAATTGACGCATTTGCTGTTGCCAATTTGTAGTCGTCCAAGCCTTTTTGCTGCAATTTATTCAGTTTGCAGTTTTTCTAACTATCTGAAGTGCTTAGTGTAAATAACAAAGGGGATGTAATAAAATACAAAAAAGGTGTAAGGAGGATAAAATAAACTGATAATAAAAAATAAGTCACTTGCACTTAGACAATAGTTGTTTAAATTTAGAACTAATGATCATGCAAAAATATCTGACGATTTGCCAATGGATGCCAATGTATTGATGACGACTTAAAAGGCGTGGATGACTATAGCAATTTTATACTTTAGTTAGAACAAAATATAAACCTCATGTTCAGACGATTCAGCAGCCAGTTTAGACGTGTCTAAGTCTGAAGAAGTTGCCTGTGGGCTACTATCGGGTTTTTGACTTTTTTTGTTATTCTTTGGACGACGACCTAAAATTAAAAAAAGGCATTTTGTTTATTAATTTTAAAGTTGATTTAGTTTATGACACATGCAACGTGAAATTAATATTCTCACTACTTACCAGATGCAGTTCTGTACTTCAAAAATCCATCTTTGGTACCATTCAAATAATATTGTACTGCTTGTTTCAGTTTGGCAGCTCGGAGATCATTAAGGTCACCAAATACATCAATGCACGCAGCATCTACATCAGATGAAGGCAATTCTCGGACATACTGACAAATGGCTTTTACTAAACCTTCTGGAGGAACCTGCTGCTGAAAGTATACACTTAATATATTTTTGATAATAATATAATAACTCCCTAAAATTAAGTATTGACTAAACCAGTTAAAGCTTAAGCTTCTGATGAAGCTTAGCAGCAACTGGTTTCATCTTCCTACTGATGTAGAAAGAAAACTCGTGAGCAAAAGCGACAAATACTCTTGAATTCTGTTCCAAGAAAGCGTGCATGGTGTCATTTTCGTGTAATTCGCAGTTTAACAATAAACACTTAGTTTACTGGTTGAACCACGCACTTTGCCGAGTTTCCTTTCCTCTTAATTCAAGCTATTTTGTCCCAATTTATGTCTCAAAAACTTACCTTGTATAAAAAAGGCAATTGGTTTAAATACTTAAGTATTAAACTTTCCATGTAAGCAAAATTATGATTATATTACTATCAAGAAAAACCTATAACTATCGTGTAGCGCAGACATGATAGACATGTATGACAGATATGTACAGATAATATTCACGTACCTTTTTTTGTGTGATTCCCAAACGTTTATAGAAATCGGCTAGGCTTAACTCTGAGAGGATGGTCCCACCAAGAAGTGCTGCCATAAGGCATAGCCGATCCTGCGGCACGTCTAGCACTTGTGGTAGCTCATGCACCATATACTCCTTTGTTTCCAATGATGACTGCAATGAAAACATACATAAATTTAAAAGAAAGTGCTAAATGTATTTAATCAGTAGTTCTTTGTTTCAAATTGTTGACTTTACATAACACTACACTACAGTCTCTTATATTTATAAAATAAAAACTTCCATAAAATAATAATTAAGCTAAACCAAAACCAAACAATTACAGGCGGTACTATTCTTTTGTCGCAGAACACAAAATAACTTCTGGATCTTACCCTGTATGTAAGCTTCAGTTGTGAAGAGCTAAAGTATCTTGGAGGTTGAAATACTAAGTATTCTCCTGAGCAGCCAACAAGTCCAGCATATGTTTTCTCTCGGCAAAGACCAACTACTTCTTGATAATGATCATCAGAAGATACCATCTATTAAAAAGCAAATTTAAAAATTACTGGTAGGAATTTATAAACATGTTTAATGTATTAGGTATGTCCAGTTTTCTACTTACGATAGGTATGTTTAGATATCTTAATGCTGTTCTGAGACAGGAATGTAGTCCCATTGGTGGTACCCACCATACTTTAGGTGGAGGAGTGCCTTTTGTAACAATGTGGCGCAACACCTGTAGAATAGTTTAAAAACACTGTTCAGACGATTATATTTAACAAGCTTCTGCCGGTGGCATCGCAGCAGTCAGATATTATGCCGCGGGAACATACTACGGGAAGGAAAAATAAAGTGTCCAAGCATCTAAATCCGTTCAGCCGTTAATACGTGAAAATGTTTAACAGAGAGAGTTACTTTCACATTTATGATATTGCTAACACTTTGCCCGCGACTTCGTCCGCGTTGATTGAGTATTTTCCCCGATTTTGAACACGCCCTCCGCATGCTTTGAGAGTTTGGTTTAAAAAAATAATTTAGTTTTTTTTACTTACTCTGAAAATATACTTCTCTAAGCCATTCGATTGACACTCCAAAAAAACTTTTATTTTGCTACCAGAAAAAAAATGGGACTTAAAACTCCGTGTGTCTTAATTTTCTAGGGCTTCTTTAGA
This sequence comes from Phlogophora meticulosa, assembly GCA_905147745.2. Lineage (NCBI taxonomy): Eukaryota > Metazoa > Arthropoda > Insecta > Lepidoptera > Noctuidae > Phlogophora > Phlogophora meticulosa. The sequence continues at coordinate 10,546,964 of LR990520.1, read as the reverse complement.
CATTACGTCTGATGTAATCTTATTTTCTGGAAGCAAGACTCGAAAACGGACATACAGACAGACGGCGTGCTTAGGCTTAATATTGAATAGGGTCCTGTTTTCACCCTTAAGTGTGGAATCCTAAAACACAAAACAGCAAAAAATCGAATAATTTTGTATCGAAACCGGAACCCGGAACGTTAACGGATAGACCGAAACTGCGTACGAATCAGAAGCAACTCAATCTACCAAGATACCAATGAATGAAGTTACGAAAAAACCGGCAAGGTGCGTGTTGGATCACGCATGAAGGGTTATGTAGCAGGGATGAACCATACATACACAGTATTCGATTTTACTAATTGCATAAATAAATATAAATATAAATATCATTTATTTCAGGCACAAAACAACCCATATCATCACAGAAAAATACCGACACAAGAAATAAAATAAAAATTACAATTAAATTAATTAAAATTACAATTACAATTAAATCAAATAAAATTACAATTAAGTTCAATAAAATTACAAATAAATTACAATTAAATTAAATCAAAATAATAAATAAAATAATAATTAATCGACAATAAAATAATAATTAATAAATACAATGTCAAGAATATCAAATGATTAAATAATAAAACACTAAATCACCCTTCTGACAAAAGATCTCCAGAGTGGGGATGAGATTCTGTCCGCTACAGTCTCCAGGATTTTGTTCCGGCTGCCACGCAATCTGCAGATCAAGGATACCGTCTTTTTGCGAATAACGGCGTGAAAACCGTCAGTGCGATATAGCGCGAACATCCCCGATGCACTACAGAATCGTGGCAGCCCCAACATCATCCTGAAGATATTGTTATATTGGATGCGCAGGACATCCAGCGATCTTTTGGTGTGACTGACCCACAGACTTCCCGTGTAAAAGCTCTGACAGTATGCCTTAAAAAGCGTAGTTTTAACTTCCACAGAGCAGCGGGAGAATCTGCGGACCAGCATATTACCACTGACCGCTAGAGCCCTGCGCTCCCTCTCAATATCTACATCATCCTCAAGGCCGTCGGTAAGGAAATGTCCCAGATATTTAAATTTAGTAACACGATTTACGCTCAAGCCATTTAGGGTAACACAGGGTGAAGTATCAAGACATCCACCGCCGGCCCTGAAGATCATGTATTCGCTCTTCTTTACATTGTAAAGAAGACCATGTACATCCGCATAGTCCTCACACACCTCTAACATCTCACTGAGACCACCCACCGTCGGGCTCAGCAGCACCATATCGTCCGCGTAGCTTATGTTGTTTACACATACACCATCTATCGAGCAACCGACGCGCTTGCTACTGAGCTCAACGATGAGGTCATTTATATATAGATTGAAGAGCTTGGGAGATGTCAAACCCCCCTGTCTCACCCCGCTCTCCAACCTATACGCTTCAGAAAGTGTGTTAGCCCACCTTACAAAATTTGTTTGGTTCCCATACCAATATCTGAATATATTGAGCACGGCCACCGGCACACCCCTGTCCCTCAACTTTCTCCAAAGCACATCGTAAGACACGAGATCAAAAGCCTTGGAGAGGTCAAGGAAACAAGCATACACCGGCGTCCTACGATCGGTATAGTACCGGACGGTATGCTTGAGACTTACTATTGCGCTTTCAGTCGATAGCCCGGGCCGAAACCCGAACTGAGCGTCATGCAGTTTGATATAATCATCTAAGCAAGAATCAAGCACACCGTCCAGCACCTTAGCGATCACAGTTGCGAGAGATATAGGGCGGTAGTTCCCCTTATCCGATATATCCCCAGTCCTGTTCTTAACAATGGGCACCACGATGGTTTTCATTAGGTTATGTGGTAAATATGAGTGATTAATGCACATTGTGAAGAACATGGCCAGGACCCTCGGTAGGTGAACCCCCGCATGCCGCAAATGCTCAACACTGAGCCCGTCATGACCGGGAGATTTACCACCTGTCATTTTCTTTAGCACAAGTCTAAGTAAATAAGATTGTATTTTTCTTTTAGCATACCATTTCTCAGACTATGAAAAGCAAAGTCATTCCTCAAGTTATAACAATAGAAACGCATATTCATACCGCATGCATACTTGGATTCACTATTCGGATTATGCGAGAGTTCAACGACCCCTTTTCCATTCGGTAATTTGGAATCCATATGAGAGTATTTACGCCTTGCTTCTTGAATAGGTTCAAAAAATGTTTTAGATTTTTATTTAAGAAACTGTTCCACTACTATACTTTTCTATGTCCCACCAAATTTCAGAAGATTTCTGAAATTCAAATTTCAATATGAGGCGTAATTTTTCTAAACTTTTTGCTCATGTTCGTTTGTCGCGGCTTTCGTGGGAGTCGGATTGCCCTTCTTGATAATCTGAACTTGTATTTGAATTTTTGGTCCTCTAGTGCCCAAATGCCAACGCCGACCGCGAACTCACAAATTCAAGTTTCAGCAATGAATAATAAATAATTCTATTCGAAATGGCCAACTTTGGCTTTGATACAAGCCTAATCTGTCTGGCCACCATTCCAAGGAACTACGCATTTTTCCGTAGGGAATTTAGCCATTGCTTGCTCCCGAGATTTCTTAAGCGACACTATGTGTCGCTGTCGTTTAGAGTAGTGTATAACCTCTAAAACTGACCATTATTTGTAGTCAAAGGGGTTCAAATCTGGGCTAAACGAAGTTAAGTCTTTCGGTCTTATACATTCCGGAGCTTTGGTTTCGAGCCAGGCTTGTGTAGTTCGTGCCTCGTGACCAAGTGCTGAGTCCTGCTTTAAGGTCCACGATACTTTTTTTTAATAATGTCTTGCTGAGGAGTTTCACAACACGATCCAAGACGGTCCCTCGATACACTTTTCCTAAAGTCTTCACTCTTTTTTCACTAAAAATGAAGCTTTGTGACTCCTTGATAAGACACCCACCGCCAAACCACTATTGACTCATGATGATAAACACGTTTTGCATTCCCAACCACTTCTGCGGCTTCTTTAGAACTTTGAGCGTACACTTTGTCATTTTGCTTTTGTAGTGCTAGAGTTTTTTTCAGTAAAGAGGGACAGAAGGCGTTTTGATTGATCTTCTCTCTTTAACTGGAAGGATTGATCTAGGGCATGTCCTGTATTTCGACGATAAGCGCCGAACTTCTGGTTCTTCATTTTTCGCGGTAAGACTTTTTTGTTTCCTAACAGGGTTTTTGCGAACTCTGGATTTAACAGCATTAGCAGTCTTAGTAGTTCTAGCAGGACGCGGCCGCCCCAATTTTGTAAGGTCTTCAACGCGAGGAAATGTTGGCAAATCTGTCGATTGTCCGATATACGAACATACGGCTGATACCAAGCTTTTGAAGAGTGTTTAATATGACCCATACCCACTTTATCTTAATGCAAAGCAAATACTGCAATCCTATTATCTTTAACACCTCATTCCATATTGTAATTTGATATTAAGCACGAAAGAAGTACGTGAAATGGCGGGAAATAGAAACAAATTATAACAAAATAAATGCGCTCCAAATAAAATTTTGTTTTTATAATTTATTAATTTAAATAATAAATAAAAAAATATTTTTTATAATTATTATTTTTTATAAGTTTGTATAATAAATCGTAGAGTTAACAAAAAAAGTTTTTATGTAACAGTATTTATGGCCAGATTAGTTATATAAAGAAACACAATTTTCCTCTCCATATTATTAGTTTAGACGAACTCTAACAAACATAAACAAGGGGTAAGCCTATTCCAATATAATATACGTTAATAAGTGAACGTCAAAATCGCTGGTCATCATCATAATTTCATTATAAACAGTCCATTAAGACTAATGGGTAGCGGCCGCCCCCCAAATTCAAATTTTCTTAGGTGTTTTGAAATTTGCAATTTGCAGCAGTATTAAGTAGGTAAGTTATTGAAAAAATATATTCGTGACCGTAGTCACTAATTTCTCGAAACATAATAATTAAAATCACCATAACAATTCTCTAAATTAGAATTGTGTGAAATACACATTTCTTACGGGCGCTTTTTTAATAACATAACATAGTTGCCTAATATAACCTAATATAGTTGCCGGCATTTGAGCTGTGATCTTTATTTAGTTTAAGAGATTTTGAACCTAACTCTTGAGATAATACAAAGCGCGCACAAATCCACTCCACCGAAAGGTCAAGTTAAATGCCGGTAATTATACCGAGCTGCAAATTAAAAAAAAACCTAGGAAATTTTGAATTTTGGGGGCTGCCACTACGCTATCGACTTAAATTGCGCCTGCTTATAATTTTGTATCATCACTACGTATGATGAAAGTACGCATTATTTACTATTTAAGATTTGTAGGCCTTGTCAATGCTTGTATAAATTGTTCTATTTTTTTTTAATTCATTTTAGTTACTTGATCCAGATTGAAAGATAGGTATCCAGAATTGATCAAAGAAATTCCCTGTAGTTTCTATAAACCACTAACAGGACCAGCCATCCTGATGTCAACTTGGCCAATCACTTTGAAAAATGTTTTTTTTTTATTAAAATACAAAGGCAGCAATTATTTAACAACTAGCACTTTATCCACGTGGATTTCACACTTTACCCTTCGAACTTTAACATCCCTTCCACCCTATTAAAGTGTATTTTTGGAAATAATAATAATAGCACTCACAAATAATGTACCTTTCTAACAGTGAAAAAATATTTAGAATTGGATCAATAGTTCCGGAGATTACACCCATACATACATTTACAAACAAATTTTATCTCTTTATAATATTAATATAAATAGGATACCAATTAGGTAGTAATTTTTAAGGACTATTTCAAAGTTGTGATCAGCCATCCTGATGTTCATGTTAATCAGCTAAATCATATATTATGGTGCAAATAGCTTTTTCCTTGACACTATGTAATTTAGATGTGAAGCTAGCACCAGGTTTATTTATTATGTGCTATTGAATCAATAATTATAGCAAACAAGCAACTGTTCTATACTGTTCAGTGTATTTTGGTTGGAAACCTAATTGTGCAAGGTCCAGTTCCTCTTGGGCAGTTTTTAAACTTATAGTTACAACCATTTGGCAATAAAAATTGACTAAATTTATAAAGCCTCATGGCCACATTCCTTTACTTAAGGATTTGTAGCTACACTTTCACTTGCTGCAAAATTACTAATTGGTTTTTTTTTTTTAGAACTAAGATTTTATTATTATTGTTATATTTAAAAACAATATATTATTTCTCTTCAATCAATAATCATCACCACCCTCTTGCCCTTATCCCTAATATATTTAGGGTCAGGACACCATGACCATCATCTCAAATGTCACCTCCTTTCTAGCCATATCTTTCACACAGTCCATTCAAATTAATTTTTATTTTAGCTTCTTTGCTCTTCAACTCTTCTAACTCTTAAATTCACATTCATAATCACTGTAATCAATATTTTTTTAAACAATATTAGCTTGTTGGTGAAAGCTCATCTACCTTCTCTTTCTTACTAACTTGATGGAGTATGTAGAACCTGCAGTTTCCAAAAAATTGTTTCCCATGGGTGTAGTGCATATTCATATTTTAGATTCCAATTGACCAATGTGAACACTTACAGAATTGACCCTCTGGCGATATGTAGCTTGAGTTTGTATCCAATGCTGTGGCAATGCAGGTGGAGTAGGATGTGCACCATTGAAGCACACACATAAAGCAACTTGATGTTCAGCAAGAGCCTGCGCAAGTGTGGTCAAAAATTGGACACAGCGTGCCCATTGGCCTCCACATGCCCAATCTGTAAACACAGTCTATTGTTTTGTTTTTGCTTTGAAACGAAAATAATGTGAAATAACAATAAAAATAATGCCAATTAAGAATGAACTCATAAAGGGTATTTGTATAGTCAATATTTATAAGGAGAAGATTTTAAGACAACCATTCAGTAGGTGCACAATTTTAATGCTATTTTTTCCAATATTATGACGATTTATTTATAGCATTAACTTAACTATACATTTACCTGAGAAGTATCCTCCGTATAAGCGATCTAAACATCCTTCCGCGTCGAGAACCAAGCGGAACCCGCCGGCATGGTTTCTAGCTATTCGAAATAAATCAACTCCAACACCCTCGTTTTCTAAAAACGTTTGAAGATCTTGTATACCCATTGCTTGTAACAAACGATGTAATTATACGATCCAACACGTTAGTCACGATGAATTAGTAGCCTGGAAGAGAAAAAATATTTATGACGGTAAGCAGTAGATCGATAGTTTTCTCAAATCAGATAACATAACACATATTATACTTTATAATTATAATACAATACGACTACATTTTCATGAGATATGCACAATACGATAAAATTTACTTCTAAATAACTCTAAAATGAAGTTTAAATACAGAGATACGAAAGTTACCGGCACGTAGTTGGGAAGGTCAAAATCTTTAAGATCAATTGTAATTCTACATGGAAAACGTTTTACACTAATGGAAACTAGAGAAACAATGGAAATAAGAAAAAACTGCCCAACCTTATTATAAAACCATACCAACAGAGGATTACGATAGGCGTAAGTTAAAAACGGAAGCCATTTGTAATTTCTTTTTACGAGACGAATGTCACTTCGGGGTTCGATATGAGCCAGCAAACAGAAAAAAAGAAAAGAGATTTCAAATCGATTCAATATTGAGTCGATTTTTAGGAACTATTTTGTCCGAAGAAGTTAATCATTTAATAAGTATATTTCACACAAATTTATCAGCCAGCCTTAACTCAGTCCATTTTTTGACTATCTTTGTTAGCCTAAGTTACTCTTTTTTAAAAGAATGTGACTGTCCTAGGTTAAAAATTGCTTGGCCAGGTTTGGAATTAAAGGGGTTATCGTTGCAGGTTAAGCATTGCTTCTCCAAATTTAAAAAAGGTTGGGTCTCCATTTCAGGCTAAGCAACATCTTGTACCTTAACGTGGCTTGCAGTAATAGTTGATTAGTATGAATCGTCACGCATGGAAACAGAGTTACGCCCCCTCTATACGACTTCTCTCTCTCACTCTATCTATTACTCAGAAAGGAGTGTGTGCGTGGAATTATTGAGATTCGAAAAACTTTATTCCTGATGGGGTGGTCCTTCGACCACACACGTTTTTATGAAGAATAAATCGACTATTATTTCATTTGTTTTAGGCTGAATCTCGATTTACGTTAGCCCGTATATCTTGAATCCTTGGAATTTTGTGCGTCTGGCTGTGTAGGTACTGTGGCAGTGGTGTCTATGTGCAGTCTATGTGCTATGGAATAATTTGTATTGGTTGGTTTGCGTTTTGCACTGGGGCGTTGTAAATCAAAACTAGAAAAATAGGTATTATTTTTATGAAAAGATGGGATATTAGCATGAGATATTATTGCTACCCGCTGGAGCGAATACACATTAACCCGAAACCAATTCTTGTATCCAAAATGTTTTAGAACTGTTGTTACAGCACCGTATTCAATATATGGCAATTTGAATTGATTTCGAAGAATATTCTGTTACTAAAACTAAGTAATGCCGGAGCAAAGTAATGATTATCGTGTTGTAGTTTTTGGTGCGGGTGGTGTTGGCAAAAGTTCTCTAGTGCTTCGCTTTGTCAAGGGAACATTCAGAGAATCTTACATACCTACAATCGAGGACACCTACAGACAGGTAACAGTGTTCGATACTTTTACGTATTTAATTATAAACACGGATTCCACGAGTACTGAATATAAAACAATCAGAAACCTATGTACCCTTGTCTCTGAAAGAATTTAATGAAGTTCTAGAGCACATTCTTTCATGGAAGTGGAAACTTATTTGCAACATATTTGCCCTAATAAGGTCATCATTTTATATAAACAAACTGGCTGTATTTAAGCTGTTCAAAGTAAAAACAATACAAAGCAAGTATGTTTTGTATCAATTGTTTTTATTTTTCTCATCATCACCAATAAAGCATTTTATCATATCAGCTGTATAAAGAATTCCTTGCTATCAAATTTACATTTTTACCATATCCTTACAAAATAGGTTGGGACTTTGCCATTAGGAGCAAAATTATTATGTTACCATTTCTCAATAATTATTAGAAATATTCTGTAAATAGCATAGGAAGAAGAAGTCCAGGAGATAGAAAATAAATTATTAAAATAGCAGTTTGTAAACAACATAACTTTACTGGGATTTGGGAATTGACCTGATGACCTCATTCATTAATATTAATAATCTCTAAATGTCCTATAGAGCATAATAAATCTTAATGTAAATAAATCAGAAATAAAATGAATCAAAGTTATATTGAAAGAGAATCTGCCAATTGAAAGAGTAATTTACTTTTGCAATAATAATAAATAAACAATACCAGCCAAGATAAGGGCAAGAGGATGATATGACCAGCCTGTTATATCAGCCAGTATGCTAATAATTATAAAGAGGTTAAATTTGTTTGTAATTTTGTATGTAGGGGTAATCTCCATAACTAATGATCCTATTAAAAAAAAGTATTCACCGTTAGAAAGCTATATTATTCCTGAGTGCTATAGGCTTTTATTATTTTCAAAACTACACTTTAAAGGATGTGGAGGGGATGTTACAGTTCGAAGGAAACAGTAAGAAGTCCATGTGAACGAAGTCACCGGCAAAGTGTTTTCTCCCATATTTTTCTTTCACTGATAATAATGAAATGCTTTTTCCAGGTAATAAGCAGTAACAAGACAATATGTACGTTACAAATAACTGACACAACTGGATCACATCAATTCCCTGCTATGCAAAGACTATCAATTAGCAAGGTAAAGATACTAACTGAAGGAAATATTATTCCTACACTTTGCTAGAATTTTCCCACACATGGTGCATGGACTTTCCTAAAAACCTTTTTACTTGATTTTCCTATAATCATTGTACTTTATTTCGTAATAAATAACATGATATACACAGGGCATTTTTGATTTACAGGGACATGCATTTATATTGGTGTACTCTGTCAGTAGTCGACAGTCATTAGAAGAATTGAAGCCAATATGGCAAACAATAAAGGAAATAAAAGGCACAGAGCTTCCAAATATACCTGTGATGCTGGCAGGTAACAAATGTGATGAAAGTCCAGAGATACGGGAAGTATCAGCATCAGAAGGACAAGCTCAAGCTCAAGAATGGGGCATCTCATTCATGGAGACATCAGCTAAAACAAACCACAATGTCACCCAACTTTTCCAGGTATATATTTACATTTAGTTTGTTTCTTAAAAAGGTCAGCTGATTGATGTATATTTTTTTTAAATACTAATAACCCGAGTATATTACTTTGAGTTCTAAGCTATTTTTTATTTGTTAGTATTTGGTTGTAAGCAACACAGGGCTTTATCAGTTTGTTGTTTAATTAATTTTAATATCATTACAGGAACTATTAAATATGGAGAAGAACAGAAATGTGTCACTTCAAGTTGATGGAAAAGGGAAAAAAAAGAAAGATAAAGTAGCAAAAGATGGTGGAGAAGCATCTGCCAGTGGAAGAGAGAAATGTCGGATTATGTAAAACATCAAAACCTCCAATAATATCTAATCCCACCAATTGTATAACAATAATTCCTAGTCATTTTGATCCTAGTCATTAAATCCTTGTCCCAGCCGAGTTATTTACCGGATTTAGAATATAAGTATTGCCCGTATCGCATTTAAAGGCAAAAAGTAGTATAGTAATTACAATGCCTTTTAAATAATATTAGTTCCCATTCTGTTGGAGCTTAGAAGTCATTAAAAACATACATATTTTGCTAATTGTTAGTTACTAATAATTTAATAATGACTGACGTGACAAAGAGATGAGAAATATTCCATGTACTGTTAGTGTGAAAATACAACGAAATTAAGTCTTTTAGGACTTACTGTTAATGAATTATACATACTGAGCTGTTATATGAAACAATATTGCCTATGAAACACATTCGTAATGTGACAAGCATTACATTGCATAACATGTAAGTAAAATAAAATCTTCTTCTTTTTACTAATATGACAAATAAATTTAAGTGACATGGGAAGGTAAGGTCCTTTAGATATGTTTCAGTGAAGTTTAATTTTATCAATGAGTAAGACACATTTGTTATTTCAAAAACTGATAAATATTTTATTAGTATATTCTATTCTAAACAAATTGTCTAGAACAGTTGTTTATGCTGTGGTTATATGTGATGGTATAAACCTAGAATTGTTTATTTTTATACATATTTGGTATTATAAAAGATGGGTAATGTCATTATGGGAAATTGTTTCAGTGCCAAATAGTAGCAGCAACATAAGAATTAAGAATAAGGGTTTAGTTCAAGTTCAACTCAACAGTGTTTTGGTTTTGGAAGTGTTTGATTGTATTGATTTAAATATTGGGTTATAGCCCATTGTAATTGCATCCCTCATAAAGTCAGTAATTTATGGTTAAACCAATTTCTGTTAGATATGGGACTCAAAAAATAAAAGTGCTTAGAATAACTTGCTAATAATAGTAGCTTATGTCAAATTAGAAAAACTAATTATTTAAATCAAATAATTAACATGTTGTTAAGTTTTTTGGAAAGGTTTGCCAGTTTACAGGAGTATTTATGTGTAATGCACAGATAAAACATGAATTTCAACACAATACTGAATTAATATTAAATAAATAGAATAAGCACTGTATTCACAATATTTGACAATATACTATACTTAGATAGGTACTGTAGTATCCATAAATAATGATCTCGCGATGACATTATCGATTTCAACCACATTTTTTTAGATTAGTTAAATATTATTTATTATAGATGGACAATGTTCACGGTTAAATATTTATCTAGGCATAATAATTTAAATGTAGCTGTCGCTAGTTATATAATGCACTTTATTTAATATCACTCACATATCCAGTTATATAGATTTGTCCATGATATATAAGTATCTAGTCTATTATTACTGTACAAATAATATATTTTGAAATATCTGTATTCAATGCAAGTGTTAAGTGGCTGAAATGCTACTGCAATACGGCTAAAGCCTTAACGAAGCTACATCTGGGTCCAATAATCGTTTAGTGCTCATATCATGTTCTCTATCAGGTGAACCATACCAGAGACATACTTGTCATGTAATACTGCTTGGTAAGTCCAGCCGATTGAAAGAAATGTAACTGCGCTTTGGCTTGTAGCCGTATTGTTTGCATAACTACTGATTTTAGTACATTAAGTTCATTTATATCCTATAATGTAACTGCTATATTTTTCATTCAATAATTAATTATTCATAATTCAAGTACTAAAATTTTCAGTCACATTAAATTGGTCAGCAGGGCATTCATCAAATTAACTTAACATTATAATGAAATGTACTGTAGTATGTAAGCACTAGTCTGTATTCACAAAATAACTGAACAAAGAAAAAAAATGCGGATGTGATTATTTCTATATCAGTACTGTTTAGGAATATTATTAATATTTTATTCTGTTTGAATGTATTTCTAAAGACATTTCAATATTATGCACATAAGTTGATAATGTATTTGCACGTTTTAATTACGAATATTTGCTTATTGGCAGAATCTATAAAATATTGTATTTATAGAGATAAAAAATTGTTAAACACTGAATTGTTATAGCTGGACCAAAGTTGTTTCGTGTTGATTGACGTATGTTAACAGTGTAGTAGTTGTATCTATTTTTTGTACTCTTGGTATTTTCTTCTATCCTAATTTCCTTTACACTTGATTACCTAAACTGTGCTTGTAATTGTCTAAAACAAAATTGCCGTATTTAACAAAAAGTCTCAAGTTGCATATAAAATAGCACTTCTTTCATATACCCCTCGTGATTTTCTGATCTTGGTTTTGCTAATACATACCTATTGTTACTTCTATTACTGGTGAAATGTTACACTTTCACAAAAAATGTGAACAGGGTGATAGGAATATTATATCTTGACATGTATTAATGTTGTGTTATTTCGTCTAGTTTTCACGTCGAGCGAAGCTATTAGTCATGACTATCACGCGGCGAAGTCCGAATTCAGTTTCAGTGAGAAACTAGTAAGTCGGACAAACCCGAAACAAACAATACATGACTTCGTAACTACGAATATACCTCACAAAGTGTTGGTAGTTTGTTGATAAGATTAGACATCAGACCGTTTTCAATCATTGTCCTCACCACCTTCTTATTTTCATCTGATAATGTGCCATTGACTATTGTGAGTACATAGTATTAACAGACGGTAAAACTTAGCTGATTTGGTCCGCTCCGTGCGAAATGTGTTCGTCCTAGTATGTAAATAATACTTCATTTTCGCCAGGCTACTGTCTAGCCTAGACGTAAGTTCAGATTTTGTACGGAACGAGTCAAGTCAGATTTCTAACCCGAACAGTGTTCAATAGTTTGTTATTACTAATAAATTATCTATCCTTTGCATATGAATAGACAAGAAACGAATAAAATTAAAATGCTCTAAATCTTAATTTTGATTCTTCGTCACAGGCTTTCATTTTGACAGCTCGCTGATTGATGATTACAATCTCAGATTGGATTTGATAAGAGTAAGTAGTTAGTGGGGACAGCCGTAAATTGTATCTTTAGCTTGTGAGACATCGTGAAAATAACTGTACTTATTAATCACCCTCGGGACCTTTGCAAATCAACACCGTATGTTTGTGTAATAGCTGTACTAACAATTTCTTATGATTTTGGCATCTGTATTGTATGACATCATTGCGCCAACGTCTAACATTCCGGACTAATCTAATCGATTTAAATTCTGTTGACCTCTTATTATCCGTCTTGTCATTATTTTTAAATAGTACAGATTTAGGAATCGTAGTTCTGGTAGCTAGATTTTAGTGAAATTCTGTAATCAACGAAGAAGCAACATAGCATAATCAAGAATAGTGTTTTATATTGTAAAGGTATATTGAGTAAATGGTCAAACATGATAGGTAATTGTTTAGAAGACTCAACGGTGTATGAATTGAAAGCTCAGAGTTACATTATAATATAGCACATGCTTTTAATTAGGATGACGTAAAATATATTGTAGATTTTTTTATACAAATTTCTACATTACATTTACTGCATTTAAAGTTAAACATACGTTTCTTGTGACATTGCTATCTTTGTCTGCTCTTCTCCTTATTATCTTCGAAAATGGTGCCCAATGTATGACACGGCAATAATAATATAGGAAGTAGGTAATAGGATAATATTATCAGCCTCCCTTTTGCAATCTAACCGATTATATCTAGAAAGCATAGAAATCCAAAATTTGACTAGAAATGTTAATGACTATGTACCTAGTTAAAGTGTTGCTTACGTTTTATGATAATTTATTATTCTTTCAATCACACAAATATTTGACGATTTCCAAGCAAAAGTTTGTGTGCTTTTTTTTCTATTCGTCCATCTATCGAAGTTAACTAACCTTTGAGTTACATAAGGACTTGGGTAGTCGGATAGAAGCGCCTCGTTGGATCACGATTAAAGTTTGCTTAGGGTAGGTCAGAGTGTATTGACTGTATCGATAATATTGTCAATGTATTCTCTGATCATCTTGTTGGGAGTCGTTTATTCTAGTTGTATTGTACATAATAAAATTATATTGTTTCTTTTGAATGTTATTTATACTGAGGTTGCGAATGTTTGTTGACCAATAGCAGTATAGGTGTAAGCGTCTATTTAAAATCAAGACTAGACTTTGCTTAATATCTTCTTACCGTAAATAATTATTTATGCTTATATGTTTCCAATTATGTAATAAAATATTTTAAATTGATCTTGTTTGTGACACTTCTCACTAAGGCATCACGAAAATAAAATACTTATAAAAATATTATTTACTGGTTTTATTTCTTAAATCAACACATACATATTTATAAAGTGCATTAATTGTAGGTACAAAAAGTATAAAAACTGCGTTAACTTTTTGTAAATTCATTCAGTGTCAATACAAAACGAGTTCTAACTATCGTTCAAGCCTTCAAGTCAGTTATTGTATTTTTTAGGACTGATAGTCGTTTAATTGTGGAAAATACAATATAAATCCAGACTAATTTGCCAAAATCACACAGATTCAACATATTATTTTTTTTGTTTTATTTTAATTGTTTGCTAAGATGATTCCCTCACTGTAGCCCGCGAAATTCAATTGTTTTTTTACGTTACGAACAAAACAACTACTAAATTACAATAATAAAATAATAATAATAAATAATAATTTCCCCGAGATTACGTTTAGTTGTAAAAATAATTAATTATTTACATAATTGTAACTAAAACATTCATAGTTTACTTCAATTATTATTCATAGAAAACTCGTTTTTTTAGCGATTCAGTCCTAGGAAATATAGACATATCGTGGTGGCCCAGTGGTTAAGCCCTCGCCTCTTTTGCACAAAATTGTAGGGTTAAATCAAAGTACTCATCATCTGCCTCTCCCTTCCCCAGCTATGTTGGGGTCGGCTTCCAGTCTAACCGGATGCAGCTGAATACCGAAACCGTGCGACTGTTTTTATTGTAGACACGAGCTCCTCTATCAAATCAAAGTACTAATGTGAATTTTTCAATTCATAATTATGTACTTTCTAAGTTTATCTTAGCCATCACTGACATCGGTGAAAGAAAATATCTTGAGGAAACCTGGAGCAAGCTTGGTGATATACTCGCGTTTTCCGTGTGAGAAGAGGCCTTTGGCCTGCAATGGGACAATAACTGGCTGGAATTATTATTATTATTTAGAGAGATGAGATTTATGTAAATAAAGAATACGATTTAAGAAAAAAACACTTCAGGTTTAAGGTATAGTTATAACCTATGTTCCCCATATTATTAGGATGAGATCTATACTTATTTTTATTAATACTTTATTATTATATCATAATTTGTTACATAAAAAAATATATATCAAACCTTATACCAGTACGAATAAAGGTCAAAATTAAATAACAAAATTAAAATGATTGGGCTTTGATAATGTGGGAACTCGTTTTGTAACAACATGAACGTACCTATACATAGTTTATTACACTCCAGCTTCATTATTATTTATTTTGCTTACACATTCCGAGTTATTTCGTTATTTAAAATAAACCATTTTGGCTAGACTTTAAGCAGATTCATGAATAACTTAATATAAAGCTTAGTGTTACACGTAATTATCACAGAAGAGTATTATTTACATTAAAACTTATATTACATGATAATGGCATGATAACAGCCCTGCCTTGATTGATTAAGTCGACAGCACGTCGTCAAATATCAGACCAGATACACCTTTCCCACGCGCTTCAATGCACCAATATGACCAATTAAGATTACTTCAACAATGGCCCACATGCCACTCGTTAACCCCGCGTAGATTATTCCTCGGAAATAAGTGATTATAGTATTCGACATATTATCAATCAATAAGCAATTCGATATGTATGTCAAAACTGCACTCACTTTGTTTTTTAAATTCAACTGTATTTGACAAGATATAAAGCAAACATTTCAATGGTTTACTTAGAATCCATAAGGCTGCGTTTCCAATGAGGCAGAACTGGCCGGAGCGGAGCTTAGCGGTGCATGAATTAACCAGTGCTCGAAATTTCCACATCGCCTCAGATTAGAAATTGTGATTGTTTAATTCATGCAACACTAAGCTCCGCTCCGCCCAAGTCTGCCTTAGCGGAAACGCAGCCTAAGAATAACATAATGTTATTGTAGCGCGAATTATTGTAATTCACGTCATCTTTCTAGGACGAGATTTCTTTTTCTTTCCGCTTTATTTCAACGAAACTAACAAGGTTGTTTTTTAATTAAATTTCAAAACCGCGATGCACTTCTCCAGATTACCCGGCCGGCCCCTAACACACTCAAATTTTAGCTATTTACAGTTGATTAATATTTATTGATTCTCAATGATCACCACTTGCCAAATTTTGCCTTCTCCTAATGTTGCTGTTAACAGCCAGTTGATCATTGTTATTGCCTGACAAACAGTTAGGTAATCGGCCAGTGCTGGCTGATCTTTTTAACCTTGGACGGTTATCATTATTTGTCAATCGCAAATTAGTTTCATTCGGGACATTAGTAATATTTGATAAAGCTAGTGAACAAACATTCAGAAGTCTATCCAATCTATCACCACTTATTCTATCTGTATCAGCTGTTAACTGTGTTGGTTGCTCATTTGTGTTTGTGGAAAACATTGATCTTCTATTTTGTTTAACTCCAATACTCACGACACCGAGGAAATTTAAATTGAATGGAATATTAAATATAAAATTAAATACAACCATAACCAGGAGATAAATCAATGAAATATTTACAATTAGGATTGAAAACCCATATACAATCTTATCAAACGGGAACCATAATCCATCTGAAACAGACAATTAAATGAATTAACAATTGGCAAAGGGAGGCAATGTCTTCATTTAAAAATGTAGATATGGTTTACCAAAAGGTTTACTAACTTTCACCCTGTGACTACAGACATAATATGTATAATAAAAAAATTAAGGGCATGGAGCATATTATTGTGTACTTCAAACCACTTTATTAAATATTTTTATTCTTTTGTGGCACTTTAGTAATAGTATTTATGATATAAAAAAAAATCTCTCTTACCAGTGACACCGTGAAGAACTATCTTTATAGTGGAGTTAATTGCAATAACTGGTTCAGATATTAAAGATGTAAACATCCTGATAGCAATTTTTAATGGATTCATGTGCTTCAAAAATAAAAGAGGGTCTGGCGGTGGTAGTGTGCAATCTTTTGTCCAAAAATACCATTTACAAGTATTAAGGGCTGATACAAATTTGTCGTACTCCTGTTGTTCAGCTTCCTGAAATCACAATCAATCATTCAATGTACATCTACGCAGCTATAGATTTCTTTAATTAATATTGGCATACAGGTACAACCAAGACATAGGATCCATTTTATGCCAGTAGTATATTTCAAAGAGATAATTTTCATTTACACAGGTGGCCAAACTTAGTGTATAATGAAAGTGGACAGCCATGACCTTGAATAAGGAGAAAATTTAAATGACTTGCATTTTGTTGATAAAAATACCTGCTTTAGACAAAATTATTAATTTTAAATAAGTTTGTCTTTGTCTATAGTAATGCTAATTCTAACACACTAGACTAAGAATAATAAACCATTGGGCAAATAAGTATTATAAGATGGTATTATAGTTTGCTAGAGTTTTTTGATATTTAAAAGATACTCACTTTGTAAGATATAAAACCTTCATAAATATATAACAAGGCAAATATAATTATGATAGCATGCCTGTGAGACATGTGCCTCCATAGCCACATGACTACTCCAACTGCTCCAAATAAACCAAGTAGTAAAGTGATGTATGTCTGGAAAAATATAATATACATAGCATTAGTATGCTGACACATTGGCATAGTGGTTGCAAGTGGTACTGCTGAGCATGTGGTTGAAACCCAGGTTTGGCAATATTGGGCTGCTCATCCAGAATTTCTCAGTATCAGATTTTTTTCAAACTAATGTTTGAAAAAAATCATTTACAAACTTTTTAAGTCACTTACACAAACTGCCAGACCCCGAACAACTCCCTGTAAGTCATACAAAATTTTGTCCCATGCAGAAATCAAACCCTTGTTCCTAATTTGTGCCTGGTTGATGGCAAAGATGTGTATTACCTACAAGTTCTTATCCAAGGAATTTTTATCTATAAAACAACGATTTTCTTTACCTTATATTCTATGAGATATACTTGAATGTAATCACTCCATGCCATTACAATTTGTTCAGTAATAGTTGGCTTGTAAATGGCATCTTCAACATATCCCACAGTACGCCTGAACTTATCATCAGACAATGTAGACTCAGACTTTAAACACTTCTCCATTACATCCCACCTGTCGGCATCAAACTTCATTTGTAGAGATATATCAACACTACCATCTTCGCTTTTCTGTAATTATATAAACATGTAGTTTTATAAAGCAAAATCAATAACACCCTTGGAACATTTAGCACATTTATTTGCAATGTTACCTTTTAGTAATTTAAAATAAGCCTTATTGAGTTTAAAACATTTAAAAATAAAGTAAACTGAGTATTAACCTTAAACTGTCCACCTTTTAACATAATGGCAAGTAATCTTTTGAACCACCATTCTCCGAAGCCGAATTTACTTTCTGTTGGTCTTTCTTTCTTTATAGGTGGTCTAAGATCTAGTGGTATATCCATTTCATGTGATTTATCTACTTGCACACTTTCATAGTTCCAAGGGTCTGGTCCAGCTTGAATATCGCTTTTACACATGCTGCTAAACCCTAACAATACGAAGACTACGAACTGGCAATTCATTTTTACGAACTGATATAGAATGTTATTTATACATTTTTTAGAAACTAAGACAAACAAGGAACTTAAATTTTTTGTTGTGATTTTCGTTTTGTCTTCAAACACAATTTTTATTTTTGAAAGAAACAAAGTTGTCACAGATTACTAAAGTTTCCAATGCAGACCATAGTTTTTATAGACACACATAGATTAAACAGATTTTAAGAAACTGAAACACTTTTAGTCGAATCATGACTGGAAAGTAAGATAGGGGTAGCTTTAGTAAGCTCATGGTCGAGGTCGATAGATGGCGCTATCAGTAAAAAAATATTCACCAAGTCCCAGACTAATCGCCTAAGAAGGGAACTTTCGCCAATATAATGCTAGGGCAACACGCAGTGACTTTAGTCACTTGGTATTCGCTGATAAAGGAAAATCGCAAATAAGGGAAAACCTGAAATTTAACAGTCAGGCAACGAAAGCCAAAAGAGAAGAGGACACGAGTTTGTAGATGTGAATTAAAGAACAAAAAAAAGCGCTTGAACAAATTAAGGAACTTTAAAAATCTGTAGTATGAAGGCGCGCGCGCAGTTGTCTGCGCCAGCCACACCACACGAATGGCATTTAACAGATTTTAGTTTGCTTTATATGAATTCGTGTGGCACTGCGTCCACTATCCATGGCGCACATACCGCAAACCAAAACCTGAAATACGTTGCATGCTGTTCACTTGACACACGTTGCATAATATTCAAATCTTCGTTAATATCCATGATAGAAGACGTTAAGTTAGGAAATGAACATAAACTAAATAAATAAAATCCGGATGATGCGAAAACAGTGCAGCCAATTCAAATTCCGTTCAATCCGTTGCGTGTCCTGTGTACGTACGCAGGTATGTGCTGACAAATAAACGTACACCTTTAGACCGATCAATTGATTAACTTTTTTATTATTATTAATATAAAAATCATTAATTACTTTTTTAAAGCCAATACAGCACGTAAAGTTTCATGAAAAGGAAATGTCAGATCACTGTCAAATGCTTTATTACTGTCAAAGACACATTCATCAAATTATCAAATGTCAACGATAAATGGTATGCAAAATAGCAAATACACTGAAAATACTGAAATTGTATTGTGTATTGGTACCTATTGTCTTGAGGTTCACTGTGTAACTATATCAAGGTGTTCTAGCATTCAAGAAAGCTGACTCTCCCCACACCCTAAAGCAATCAAGCAATGTCGTCCATAGATTTTGATCCTTCAATAAAGCTGAGCTTGAAATATTTACATTCAAGCGCATCAGATTCTACTGAACAACTACGACTCACATTAGACGAACACATTCGTCAAACTGGATATGGAAGTGCTAAAACCCTTGGCAACGTTTTACCGAAGAAGTATTTGGCCGAGGAAAAGTTAGAATCTCCTAGATCTAAGCACAAGACAGATAAGTCGTCGAGTAAAACGACAACTGTACCAGTGCCTCAACAAAGTCCGCAGCAATTACAAATACCAGAGCGGGAAAATGATGATGGCTCTGTTATGGATGGAGACTTGTCTCTTGATTTGTTGGAAGAAGATTTGACTTGTGCGGTGTGCAGACAGATTTCAGTTCAAGCTGGCAACCGCTTAGTGGAATGTGATGCCTGCCGTGCACTGTATCATCAGGTAAAATTTATATTAATGTTACTCCTATTGTGGAAAGCTTTATAGAAATTCCGACTCTATAATATATTACTTATGTATCTGAAACTTCTTCTTCCCTTCATGTCGATACATAATATTCTTATTGTATACCATAAAGAAATACAACAATCAATAGGACACAACATACACTATAACCAACACACAATCATTTATGTACTCATATGTTGTTGAGTTCAAAGATCCAGATTAATAACTTGTTTAAATTATTTTTCAGGATTGTCACAAACCAGTTGTTAGTGACAATGACATAACACCTGGATGGCAGTGTGCCTCTTGTTTAGCATTACAAGGGATTACTGGTAGTTACATCAAGACTTCAGCCGTTCCTAAGTCACCGTCCAACATATCTGGTTCCACAACACCAGTAAAGATATCCTCAAGCAGTTCATCATCATCGTCACCCTCAAAAGTAGTGACACCAAACATCAATATTATTGCTGCTGATAAGAGGCTGCAAATTATGAAGAAGAAAGCAGCTAAACAGCATGAAAAGAAGAAAAGTTCTAAATGATAGTGACTCAATTGTTTCATAATATTGTGAAACAAAGTTCAAGAAGCAAAATAATGACATTTGTAATGTAATTAGTTTTAAAATAGTGACTTACCAAAGCTTCGTCTCCTGCTATTTTTGGACAAAAATCGTGATTATGACCATATTTTCTATAAGCAGTCATATTTTCAGCTCATGCTTTGGCCAAGCTGAAAATCAGAAGTTCATCAATCATATACTTCGTAAAGCTGGGTGTAGCAGTACAACAAGAAATACACATTATCATATATCCTCTAATAGAATTATTGTTAGAGCAATATAAAAATATTTGCTCTAGATGTCTCCATAGGTTTGAAAAAACAAACAAGATTTCAATCTACAGTGGAAATATTAATATTTCTTACTGTCTCAATCAAATTAGTTGTCGGCATAAAATAAGATTAATGAAGCTTTCTTTTTTGCTTAAAAAAATGGTCCATGGTCATTCTAATATTAATAAGTGTTATACTTCTTCAACATGTTTAGAAAACGAATCATAACTGCAAAAGAGTATTTGGATATTCATAGGAATTTTCTTCTGTTCAATGATAGCAGGTGTTTTTAAATGGACTTACGTACTTCTTCAACATGTTTAGAAAACGAATCATAGCTGCAAAAAAGTATTTGGATATTCATAGGAATTTTCTTCTGTTCAATGATAGTAGGTGTTTTTCAATGGACTTACGTACTTCTTCAACATGTTTAGAAAACGAATCATAGCTGCAAAAGAGTATTTGGATATTCATAGGAATTTTCTTCTGTTCAATGATAGCAGGTGTTTTTCAATGGAATTGTGCATTTTTCACAGGATAAGTGTAAATATTGATGTTATAAAAAAATATAGATTGTAAGTTGTACACTCAAATTGTTTCATTAATTAAAAACACAGTAAAAAATCATCCTGAAATAAGAAATAAAAAAAACACAAGCAATACACAACCTGATTAAATAAATAATAAATAACATCTTTTCGTACAAAAGTCGCCTATACACACCCAGTTGCAACTTCGCAGGGATGTATTTTGTTTGGACTTATATGAACATATAGATACAATGATTTGTATCTGTTTGAGTTTCAATTTACATTCTATGTAAGTATGGAATTTAAAAAGCTGCGACCAAGCTACAATAACTGCACTATATCCATAAGGCCAGTGGAATTAAACAAAAGCTTGTAAAAAGAAAAGAACAATGTGAAAGTATCTTCTATACCTACCTACCTACCTATTAAAAAGATTGCGGAAAGCGTCGCACAGTTGTTACACGGGTTCATGGTTTGTATGTATTTTCACGTAGTAACTTACCTATTTGTTTGTGAAGCAACCAGTGGCGGACTAAGCCTGTCAGAGGCCCGGGGCAGCAAAGCTGAATGAGGCCCTTCTCATTCAGCTTAAAAAAAAAAATAGTTTTACAAGCTTTTTATTCAGTTCACATTTGTATCTAGTGTTTATGTTTATTTCGTTTATATCTGGCAAGTGAAATTAATTTCAAAGTACCCGCTACAAAGACGGGAAGTCCCCCAGCGTATTGGATGGGTTTAGCAAAGTTAAAAGAATGTTAGTACCGCGTAAAAAGTCTAGATGGCTGTAGTGTTTTGATCTTGATGAAATTATGTAGGTTAGGTACTTAGCACATTTTTAAAGTCTTATTTATTATTTGATCAGGGGAATGCGGAGGCATTTGGGGGCCCCCCAAGACCGGAGGCCCGGGGCTGGCCGCCCTTTCCGCCCCCCTGTTAGTCCGCCACTGGAAGCAACCCTGCGGACGCGGACAGGGCCGTTGGCTAAGCCGCTCAGGTGCGGCTAGCTTTGTTAAGGTCAATTTGAGCACGGTCATCGATCCATTACTTCTGTCACTTTGCAGTGTTGTAGGTGTTTCGACGTATCGTCCTCTAATAGAAGCGACTAAAATGCATCCATCAAGCGATCCGGAGGAAGTGGTCAACTTGAATAGATCACAAACTGTGGCTAAGGCTTATTAACTGAAGCCAAATATATTATAATTTCCCCAGGACGTGCTAAAGCTACGGGTGCGTTCCACTGCAGATCCTGGTTTAGACAACAGCTGTTACTGGGCTCCATAGATGAAACACTCAGACAATTGTATGGTGTGGGGCTACGTCTAGCTGCCTTATTGTTGTAATCTCTCTTATGATGGGTGCCATTGGCTGTTGGGATCTTATCAGCATCAACCACTTAATGAAACCGTGGTAGCTATGAGTACAAACTAGACCTACTTATTTCTTTATTTAGTATCTATGATTTACTGCCTCGTTGGTCTAGTGGTCGCAAGCACTACTGCTGAGCGTTAGGTCCTAGGTTCGATTCCCAGGTCGGGCAAGGTACTATTGCGTTTTTTCCATATGGAATTTCTCAGTAGCAATTCGGAGCCTGGATTTGTGCCCGATTGATGGCAATAGGCAAGCCCCCTATTTCATTGGACTTAAACATAACTGGTGAAATGTGGCTGTACTCTAAGTACACCTCTGCCTAACCCTTCAGGAATTACAGGGGTAACGTTATGTGTATATGTGTATCTATGATTTATACCGGAGCAGGCACTCAGAAGATATGACAACTAAGCTAAGGTAGATCTAACTTTTAGATATAGGGTAGGGTAGGTGTAAAATAATGATTTGTTAACTATGCTTTTAGGGGCTAGTTGATTGGTGTGGTAGACAGACAGATAGAAGTCTGTGGCAAAATATGAATTAAACAACCAAAGCCACAGACTTCGGAAATAAATAAATAAATGTAAAAAGTTCTGCGTGGTCATTCATTAAAAAAAAATATATATACATAGGTACCTACGTGTCGTTATGAGGACCTCCTCTTTTTTTCGTCCGTTCAAGAACCCCTCTTTTTTTCGTCAGTTAAAAAGACTCAAATGCTTCAAAAATAATGTTTGTAGTTATGTACTAACCTAGATTTCTATAATACCTAAATAGGTACCTACTTGCTTGAACTTAAATCCCATCACAAAGTTATAATAAGTATCTCCTAACAGTATTCAGATCCGTTAAAGTACCTGACTACATAGGTAGTTAGATTAATAGCTATAGAAGCATAGCACTTCTATTTTTCTTGTTACGCTAACATGGCAGGTTTATCACTGAACAAAAACTGAAAGTTCGCACACTATAACATTAATACTGTTGCTTGTTTAAATGAAACACAATCATAAAGGATCAGCATCCGATGTTTTTCTTAGTTTGTAACCAATCCTAAGGGGAGCACGTTCCCATTGGTCGATCTGTGGAGTAGGGCGGTTCGGGAACAGCGGGATGTTGCGACGTCGATACACCGGGAATCACTAACTTGACATTTGTTCCTAAGATGATGGAGTTTATGTTCCCGTGCACCCCATCTCAGATACAGTCAGTTGTTACTCCTCCCAATTTCTCGTGAAATCTATCATCTCGAACGTCTAGTTTTCATATCGATATTAGTTTCAGGGCGGAGTGTAATATGGGCGGGCGGCTTCATTCTGCGGATTGAGTTCAGTTAATTTTGTGAAACAGTGCTTATTACTATTATTACCCTGTTTTAGAGGACCCGTGAGTTGATACCTTGGATACGTAAAGATTGTCTTTACTCGATATCGTTTTAATTTGATACATTTCATTGCGAAGTAAGTGTAATATCTACTAAATCAGTGTGTTCTACAACTGCTTCAAGTATTTATTCATAAAAAACTTTACCTCCTCATTGCAGTTACATTTCGACGTCACACAAAAGTTAATTTCGATCCTACACTAATATTGAGTGATTCTGATGATGAACAGTGGGCGTGCCCGGGTTCCAAAGTGTGCACGGTGTCGAAACCATGGCCTGATTTCTAGTCTGAGAGGCCACAAGAAAGCTTGTGCCTATCGACTCTGCCAGTGCCCTAAGTGTGGTCTTATCAAGGAGAGGCAACGGATTATGGCCGCTCAGGTATGTATAAAGGTATTAACAGATTATACATTTATTAAACCTATTGGTTTTATTTTTCTGTTTTACGTAGGTGCTTTGTTGATTACAAATAAGTGTGAAAAGTCGCTTTTTTCATTATGTTGTAAAGATGGTCCACAGCAGGTAATTCAGAAAATCCCAACTGTAGAATAAATGCTAAGTAAGTACTTATGTTTACTGAAACTCCTCTGTGCTAGCGACAGGAATGTTTCAGTACCTATCTTATCACTATTTAAATTTCATTTCATTTCCGATAGTCGGTGTGTAGGTATACACTGCTCCAATAATTTGCACAAACCGTTTAGCATATGGATGGCAAAAATATCAAAAATGAGTGGTCCAAAATAACTTACATCTAAAAACTCTACATCTCTCTCTAATCTACTTAATGCAATACAAATGGTGCATTGTAGCATTTTTATCAGTTTTTTCCAAGTACCAATTATATTACAATTATAATATATATTATAATACCATGCCCAGATGTACAGTAAAACCTTTCATTTTTTAATTGTATACCTAGACAAGCTTGAGGTCATGGATTTGCTACCTATAATTAACTAACCTATAATTCTAGTTTGTAGGTACCTATAGATCTTGTGTGTAATTCCAATTTATTACATCAATAAACATTGATTGTTATATCTTTGGAAATGTTAAATTAAACTACATTAAGATGTTAGGTTTCGCCGTCCATGCGCCACGAAAATGTGCCACGCTGATACCATTTGGGTTGATACACTTTTACAAAACGAGAATAGGTAAACAAAAGCTACAGGAATGAAAAACCGGCGAACAATGAATCGAACTCACATACGAGTACCTTCCAAGGCATCCGTAATTATCTAGACAGGCAAAACAGTTTTCTTTTTTCAAAGTTACATTTTCGTTGTTTGCTAAAGCATTGCTAAGTTTTTTGATAGACATAGCTAAGGTTATAAGTGCTTTATAAAAAAATGTGTTAGTTCGTGAAATTTCACAACCGACGGGGGGCTTAAGTTAATATTTCAGTATTTCCATGACATGCATTAATATTTTTGCGACGATGGTAAGTTAAATATTTTTTTTATCGTAATTCAAACACGATGCGTCGTTAGTCGAGTATTTAGAAAGTATAATATTTTGTAATGTAATGTTCTTTTGGCCTAGTAGCAATCCCACTCTAAAAATTTCAACATTCAATTCATCGTTGAATCGAAAAATAAACAAAAAAAAATAGTTTCAGAAGACGGGCTTGGTTGTTTCGTTTGATTCATTTTATGCTACCGACTTTTTTTTCTATTATTTACCTTTTAGTGCTTTTTATGAGTCAGTGAATTTTTATTTTTTACATATGTGTTATTTCTCACTTTTTAGTGGGTCGGTTAGTAGTTTATCTAAGATACAATAGCCTCATGTCAACACTTACCTATAACAAAATATTGCTTTTCCCGATGTCATTCATTTTTTAGGAGTTCTTCTCATACTTCACTATCAGACCCATATTTAATTAATCGAATCGATACCCTTGATTTAGTTATTATTGAGTAGTTCCGGCGGTAATTGTGGTCTTCAGCAACAGTTCCATTTCATCAAGTGGTGCTCTCCGAGAGTAAATGCACGGTGTAAAAAACACACACACACATACATACAGTCGAACATAGAATCCTTTTTTGAAGTCGGTTAATAATAATTAATATTTTTACAATTCTTGTACTTTTTGCAATATAATTGAGACCAACTACTGATCTAGTTCGTGAAATAAGCTGCTTTGACAGACAGAAGAACAGAGAAAGTCGCGCCATAGTGGTTCCGCATTTACCATTTTGGTATTATGATATTTACCTTTTGATTGCTTTGTTGGTCTACTGGTCGCAAGCACTGCTGCTGTGCATCTGGTCCTGAGTTCCATTTCGGGTCGGGCAGAGTTATTCGGGTTTTTCATCTGGAATTTCTCAGTGGCAGCCCGGAATCTGGATTAAAATATAACTGGGTGTGCTTAAATGTGGGTGTACTCGATACACGCCTGCTTAACCCCTGGGGGATTACAGGCGTATTGTCACTTTCTTTCCGTTACCTTCTTTTGTAAGACTCCGTGGTTAAGATGGACAAGACGCTAGGTGCATAATATAAGTACGTATTAGAAGTAGACCGTACCTATGGATTTTACAAAGTAGTCTACATCTACACTGGAAATAATATTTATGTCCTGCAGTTCATAACGCATAATGGTACAAACGATTCAGGAGGAACTTTCCTACTGGATCGAATTCGACGTGGTGCGATCTGTAAATTTTTGTATAACAGCCATACCCGAATATTATAAGCCATATCTTTAACAATACCAACATCGCAGACTATTCCATTAGCTTATCATAGTTGTTATTGTTTTCTTTCATGTTTACACTGTATCACGGTTTATAGATTTTTGGGGACAAAGCACCTGAGTTTAACTAAGTAGTTGGCGCAATAGTAACGTTCCTAAGTACCTAAGCTACCAGCCCTTTTATATTTTAGGACCCAATTTTCACCGTAAGATTGATTTCATTCACTATTTTGTATTCTCAACATTGACATAAGTCACTATGATGGTCGGATCTCGACGGAGACTCGCGCTGTGATATATTTAGGATGTTGACATAGTAGGGTAGCAAAAACAAGAACCATCTTCATTATTAGGAAAAAAATATCATAAATGTAAATGCACCATTTTGCTTTGCCTTCGAGGCTTCGAGCTTCCAAAGGTTGATAGAGTCGGTCCCGGTTTATAGTTCTTAGACCTGTGATAATAGATCTTTAGCTGTATGCCCATCTGGCCTACCCCTAAAGTAAAAAATACAATATACAAGCCTGCTATCTAAGGTAGTAGATATTTTATAGGTGCTTGCCTGATCTATTTCACGTAAAATGTAGGTTCCCGATCTGTTGAGGCTAAACCCTGCGCCAGGTCACCCAAAAACCGTAAAGAACAAACCCCACTGCCACACAGGCAACGAAACAAAAACGAAAGACTACTAAAGATTTTGGTGTTAGTTACATACAAAATATGAATCGATCCAAAACAACAAGGAAATTCCCCACTAATACCTTATTTAGTACAGAAATAACACGCAATTTAGAGGAGTTAATGTGTTTTAATGTAGTGAAATCGAGACCAGCTAATGCAGCGTCTGGGTTTATTTAAACAAGTGGCACGTGTTTACTGTAGACGCCGGATGAACCATCGATCGGTTTACACAGTAATGCATCGCTGTCGATGTCCCACCACTTGCATCTCAAATCTGGGATAAACGCGTTACGATTAATCATATTCTGAGTCGGGCTGCTGCAGCTGCAATGTTCTGTTAGATTCGCATAGCTGATCTTTATTTTGGGCTTGTTTTAGTGTCCGGTTTGAGACTATCCACAATCCACCATATACTTATAATGAAAAGTAGTGGATTGGAATTTGAATGGCATTTTCTGCCAATGCGAAGAGAAAATGCGAGTGTTAATCAAAATGCTATCCTTCATTTTCATTTTCCGACACTTTGGTCAAAGGCATCCACTGTCAAGGTAGTGTTATTAGCCAACCCAGTGCTTGGTGTTTGCAATTACTTTCTAAAATCTTATCCAAAAATGAAGCGCTGAAAGTGCTGAGTTTATAATTATTTTTATATTCGTTTTATCATGAGGCCTGAAAATAATTCCCACTCTAAAGATCTGAAATCGTGATTTCGATGATCGACTCTTTAAATTTTTGCGAAATTTTGACGTGATGGTCACTTCCGCGATTAAAATAATGAATATCTGGAAGATGAGAATAATCGTGCAGGTTTTATACGTGTTGTTTCATAGGAAGTTACTGAGCAATGTTCTTTTGTTTTTTCCTCACTACTGAGGTATAACCAAAAGCGTCAAAGCTCATATAAATTCCAGTCAGCGTTTTATTTGATTTGTCAGAGATCGAGTTCTGTTTACGTTAGCAATGAACCCGAGATCGGCCCCGGGCTGCTGGCGCCCTACTCGCCGATCGTCCGTCGCGGTCCCTAGGGTGGTCGCATACAACAAATGTAAACACCAAGTGTTTGTCATTGATTTTCCGCTAAATTAATTTGACAGTATTACATTTCCTGGCGAGGTTACTGTGATATAATAATGTCACTACCTATTTATCATTCCTTCAACTTCTATTATTGTATTTTTTCCTACCTAGGTACGTTTGTTCTACCCGTTATATGTATTAGTGGGTACCTCCCTTTTATACGAAGTAAGTACCTATGCATATTCCATGTAGTGGCTGGTTAATTTTGCATAGTACTCATTAATTGGATGGAAAGTTAAAACGTTAAGTGATAGGATAGCCATAAATTATATGATGACAGAGGGGCCGAAACCAATACTTTGACATCACTTTTTTATTTTGTTATTAGGTGGCATTAAAACGCCAGCAAGCCGCAGAAGATAAGATAGCCTTACACCTGGCTTCCGTAGAAAGCGGAACGGCGCTAGAAACTCTTCCACCAGGCAGGATATATGGGATGCGAGTGACTGGCCCTTGCCCCAGTCCTGGGCCAGAGCCCGACTCTGTTGCCGATGACCATACCGTAAGAATACACCATAAAATTATTTAGATTTGATAGCTGTGTTTCAAGTTCGTTTTCCTATCATTTCTCCGGATAGTTTTCTTACAAGAGTTCATTCATTCATTAGTCAAGCCAAATCATTATCATTCTGAGTCTTACACATACTTACTTTGTATGTCCAACAGCCAATCCACATCGACAGCGAGACAAGCGATTCTTTCCCAGATTGTTGCACTGTTTCACCCGATTCTGCCGGAAACTCTTCAGCATCTGCTTCATTACGGTCAGTATTTTTTAATGGTAAATTTTCGGCTATTTTCTACATTTTAATGCGTACCAAAGCGTACTTTACAAAATTATTGTACAAAAACCGACTAGTTTGCCTAGTGGCCGCAAGCGGTACTGCTAAGCAGGAGGGCCTGGATTCTAATCCCGGGTAGCTACCTTTGCCTAACTGTTCGAGAATATTGAAGATATTTAATGCGTAATGTAATGATATTCTACAAAAATAACCTTGAGTTGATTTTTCAGGGTGGGCGAAGAAGGTTCTGAAAGTGAGAATGCGGTGAGCACCGCTGGCCTGGAGATGCTGCGCAAGTTGTTCCCCGGCAAGAAGCGCTCCGTGCTCGAGCTGGTGCTGCGACGCTGTAACCACGACCTGCTGCGGGCTGTTGAACACTTCAATGCTACACGTGTACGTATATGACGTTGATATCGCACTCTCTCTATCTACTTATTTTATTATTATATTAGGTATTAAATAAAGCGAAAACTTCGGGTGCCTTTTTAGGAACATTGCGCGCACGGAGGAGTATTAGATTTGTCATAGTTAAAGTATATATGGAGAACAAGTGTTAGAAGCTAAAACAGTTGAGTTTCTACTGTCATACTCGTAATACTATTATTTTAGGTAGTTAGCGTCGTCTTCCAGTCTCTCTGTGAATAACAATTTAAGTTTTATTCTCACGATACCTTTTTACAGGAGAATTATAAAAATTAAATAAGTTGAATTATACGAGTATTAGTTTGAAGATCTTTTTACAATTTTATACGTTTCACAGGATCAACGAGACAAAATACCGGGACTCAGCCTGAGCAGCGGTTACGAGGCCTCTGTTTCCAGTTCTGAAGAAGTAGAAGCGAGGTGGTCGGCATTCCGTCCTGTAGGACCTCGAGCTCCTATACTACCGGCACTGGTCATGGGTAGGGTGTGCGGCTCTGATTGGCTGATACCGATGCCAGCGCTGCCCACGCTATCAGGCCCACTACTTCTTCCACTGCAGCATCCTCACGCACCACCCCCGTCGTGCTCCGCTGACTGCAGACAGTGCAACCATCATTAGAATGTCACATTCTCAATAATATCAATGTTTTGTATCTTTAGCGTAGCCTAATATTTATTATTTTATATCGAATGTGCTGCCAAAACAATATAAACGCCAAAGAATGTGTAGTTAAGCTTTATCCTTATTATTATCTACTTACTTTTGTTTAAAGGGCTGTTGTTATTATTAAATTGTATGTTTAAACCTTTTTGTTTTACTACTGTCTTTTATTTTCGCTAAAGACTTTTTTTGTAAGTTGTAATTTATAAATTAAACATACAGCACCCGAGTGTAAGACAAGTCGTAACTAAATCAAACAATGGCTCTAGGCTGCGGCAGATTTTCTTGTCAGTTACAAATGCGTGACAATCCTACAAATAAAGACCGAGGGAACCGCAAAATAATTGGTCTACATCGTAGTGCAATACTATTTATCAATTAGTTGTGTAGGGAAACATCAGTCATTGTATTTGGTGCTAATTAAAAACCATTACCTAAAGACGACTTCAGATGGAATA
The DNA here is from genome assembly GCA_905147745.2 of Phlogophora meticulosa. Lineage (NCBI taxonomy): Eukaryota > Metazoa > Arthropoda > Insecta > Lepidoptera > Noctuidae > Phlogophora > Phlogophora meticulosa. The sequence continues at coordinate 10,516,052 of LR990520.1, read as the reverse complement.
CACACTTTTCATGTGGGGAAATAAAATCAATTTGACTGAAGTTCAATACCTACCATTTGTTTCTCAAGAAAGTTAAGTAAATAAAACCTGAAAAGATGGGATGTAAAACTGTGATAGGTACCTTTAGTAAATAGCGTCATGCTCAAGCAATACACAGAGTAAAAAAAAAAACATATAATTTTATTACAATAATCCTTTGGTATTGTTATTATGGCACTGTTTCAACATCACAAAACATAGTATCACGCCTGTATTCCCTGATGGGTTAGGCAGAGTTTGTTTTAAAATACAAGTACTTTAATATACACAATTGTAGCGACATCTATCTCGCTACATACGAACTAAATCTGACTTATCCTACATCGCAATATTAAAGTTATCTGCGCGATTTATGAACATAATTATATACAAGAACCAGACAACCACCGTTGGGCAGTAGCCGACTAGACAACACCCGTCTGCTCGGGAAACTTTCCTTTGATGAGGATGAGAAATTTTACACTCTGTTCCTCTGGTCCCCAAGATACAGGCGCTACCTAGTTTCGGAACCACTGTATAGACCGAATGAATGAATGTTCAGTTACAGATCAATATAAAGTTATTTAAAAAAATGCTGGTCAATTCACACAGCATCATCTACCCCAAGCTAAGCAAAAGCTTGTGTTATGGGTATATATCATGCGCGTTCTGCTTATTATTTAAGATTATTGACGTGATCTTAGGTTTAGGTATACACCGAACTTATTTACACATTTTACACAAGTGCTTAATCATAGGTATTATTACTATTCTAAAGTGTTATTAACTTGAGACACCGACATGCTTTTTCAGCTTGTTCCTGCAGGATCGATGTTTTTTGACCATCATGTATTATGGTGGAAAACTGGGTGAGGTGAACTTCAATAGGCTGAGCTAATGTGTTCTTATTTCAATACTAAATCAACAATTAAATTCATACCCGACTGTGTTCCAAAGGTCACACGAGTAGCGTCGGCTATTAGCATACAATGACTCCATCCATTCACTCAACGGCAAATAAAAATGTGTCCAAGCAGTTACAAATGAAAGTCAAATAAATCTTTTGAACCTATCCGAAATGTTTATATTTTTTATTATATGTTTTGTGTTGTTGAATGTAGTCTGTGATATTAATTACCTGACGAGGACGCTCGTCTCTGTTCTCACTGGTCGGCTGTATCAACGGAAATATTCTCTGAAAGAAACTACTACGATATACGGTTAGTGGAAGCACGTTCTTTGTTTGAATGATTGTGCATTTATAAAGTCTATTTTCTATACTTACCTGTTTACGGCACTGGTAATGCGGTGCCCGTGACTAAGTTCTTGTTAACTGGTTTTATATGATATGATAAATAAGATCGTTGTCAGCACTTGAATTTTTTTGATTAATTGTGATTGTGGTAGTAGTAGCGATGCTTGGCGAAGGCCTAGAGGTCCAGCAGTGGACGTCTTTGGCCTAACACATGATTATATTGATGAGGTGGTAATTTAATTTGATATACTTATTATGCTTACAACCTAATCAACAAATGAATTTGCAATGTAAAGTTAAACTTGATAATTATAATTTCCCAGGCATTTGTACGTTTCAAGACTGTGACATAACCTTCAGACATATGAGAATAGCCAGGTTACTACGGGATCTAGATTTCGCGAGGTATCATTTTTATGAGAGAACCGGTATCTACCGCAGAAGTGGAGAGCTTGGTATTAAATCTTTACAAGGATGCACTCTCACAATAACCGACGACCCGGTGCCTTTGTTTGGATTGTATAAAATTAATACCAAGGTAAAAGTTTACGTACCTACACATTACATATAAACATGCATTTCATGTTCCTTTCCACTGAAAGATTAGAGTGCAACCATTAATTATGTGACGCGTTTTTGGCGATTTCTCGAGCCCCTCCCCCGTCCCCCATTCTCACGTGAGATTTTTAAAACCGTTTATCTAGAATAAATACGTAGGATTTATGCAAAAAATGGTTAATAATTGTATTTAACCCAATTGTCTTGCAATTTTACTCTGTAAAAATAACATGATATTCGCCAAGACCCCCCTCTCCCCAAAGTAAGATTAAATGAGATTCGGCTAAACCTCTTCACCCCCCTCAACGCCTCACGTAATTAATGGACGCCCCCTAAATTACATAACGAATAAATCACTTAATAGTTATTTTAATATTATCTGGATATATACTACCTAATTAAAGGCTGATAAAATATGAATTAGTTATGTGAAGATGACGCAAAAGTAATCAGCAGACAACGATAATTGAGTTTTAGTAATTAAACCCGACCAACAAAACACTTTAAAACAAATGACAATCAATTTTATTTTCAGCTCGTTCACTGGGATGATCGTTCCTTATTCTTAGAACATGAAGTGATTACTCTACGGGACGGTAAAATTAGGTCAATATTATTATCCCGCCAGCACGCCATAGGTAAAAATGGAGACTCGACAGAAGCACTACTGTCAGGCCTGCCTGGATCGCAAGTTCAGCCTACTTGCCCCGAGTACATCAAACACTGGTTGCAAAGTATGGAAATAAGCAGTTTGAAGTTAAAGACGAATGTTAAATCAAGCAAATAAAGAAGTTTTTCGTTTTATGAATTTGGCTTTGATTTAGAGTTGGCAAAGTAGGTAGAGATAAAGATAAATCTTACACATATTGCTGAATATCTGCAAGATTGATAGATTGCAATAAAGACATGGAAAAAAAAGTATGTATAGAGCCTTGTTGTGTACCTGTTGTAAAGTGACACACATTTGATTACAGTCATTATAGTTAATAATTAATTACTGCGGCATTCAATGACTACACTGCTATTGTTCGTTAGTGCAGTAAGCATATGTTGGAGTCGGCATTCTAATGTCAGCGCGATTTAAGTTTACAAAGCAAAACAAAACATAACGGCATCACATTGTCATGTACCTACTTTTACTTATATTTCTTAGCTTAGCTGTCAAAAAAAAAATAGCATTCTAGTTGTTATCTTTCATCTCAATGTTCTTTATTTAAGTAATGGTATCTACTTGTGCCATAATTTTCAAACACCGGTGTTTTTATATGCGGGCAGCATACTCGATCCCCAAATGCAACTAGCTTCACTCCACTGTTGCAATGGTCAGTGACTCTGAGAGTACCACATTCGATCTTGAACTTGTATAGCCACCACGTTACACACGATGTTCAAGTCGGTCAACAACCAATCTGCATGATCGAAGTACGCTATTTCTCTTTGACATAACAGCAAGCAATAAGTAAAACAAGGATAGCGATATTTTTATTAAACAGGTGCCATATTACTGTCTTTGTCACACAAACGTTATGTTCGGCCAAGAATGTTTCTATTAGGAATACTTTAAAACTTTAACATTGATGTTAGTTTAGGTTGAGCATTTAGAGTGACCCTACGGTCATTTTGATTTGATTTTAAGTAATTAATTTGCAATTATAAACTATGTATTGTATTGTAGTGTCGCTAATAGCTCTTGCTTACGTATTTTGGGACGTTAACTACTTCCTAAGGATAGCTTTCACTATTGGAGTTGGCAGATTGTTCCAAAAGAAAAGCGGTATTAATGATACAACCACTATTTACGGTAAGTTATCCATTATAATATGCGTATATTAATGAGTGCAATGACGTCCTACGTTACTAAATTTTGAAGCGTTAAGACGTAAGTGAGTGTAAGTGAGACTAATGAGTTTAAGAATGTATGTAAAAACATAAATTAATGTTACATTCAAGAAACGTAGTGTTTTTAAAGTTAAATAAGTTAATGAATATGATAAAAGAAGGGTATACCTACCTATAAATTTCTAGTTCATTAAATTCCCCTTATAAACTATGTTACCTAACTTAAAAGTTTCCACGATAAACATTCTCGTTTTTATCAAAATACAAAAAAGTTTTCTGTTTAAGTTCTTACCTCTATGGGTAAACACATTGCTACGGGGTTTTCCCAAGTAAAAATAAATGTTCAAAGAACATCAAACTTTGTTTCTTATTGTCAAGTAAACAATTAATCATATCAATTCATTAGCTATTTAAAGGTATACCGGTTTTTTCAAAAAGGTCGTGCTGATCTTCGGCACCATGTAACATGTATTCTGACTACCCGTAACGACTGTCAAAGATCTACAAATGTCAGTCGTGGCCAACGGCTTAGCATGCCTTCCGAGGCACGGAGGAGTCCCTATATGTCACAAACGGTCACCCATCCATATACTGACCAACCCGTATGATCAACCCGTGCGGCTGTCTTTTATTAAGCCACGAGCTGCTCCAGAAGCTAGAAGTTCCAAACCAAGCATCTGAAATATCCAAAAAAGGAAAATTAATAAACGATAGAGTGGGAAACCGCAATTATGATCTGATTTACATTTCCGTCTGCGTTCCATTTCAGGTTTCTGTACGACACAAGATGTGGACATTTTCCTAAGACATATGAACAATGCTCGTTATGTTCGAGAGTTGGATTTCGCTAGATTCCATTTCTACGACCGCACCGGTATCTACGATAATATCAAAGCGGTCGATGGCCACGCGCTGCAGGGCGCTTCCAGCATTCGCTACAGGAGAACCATCCCTATATTTACTGCTTATAAGGTCGAAACTAAGGTTAGTTTGTTGGCGATCAAAGTTCCTAATTAGATAATAACATGTTAATTACATGAGGCATGACGCCTATGAATACCTACTTACATCCTCTGGAGGGCGCACTTTGTCTCATTGTGATATAGCACATCAAGCTATCCCAAACCAAGTTTTCACAAATGAAAATGAACCTTACTCTTTTGCAATAAAATTAAAACTATCAAAGAAATTTGACAGTTTTGGGTAGCTTGATATGCTTGCCTCTGTGCCTACATCTTCAGTTTGAAGTAAACAGAAATCCTCATTCCTCAAAACAAGGCTGTCAATATTATCTCATCATCCTCCTGCCCTTATCCCAATTTTATTTGGGGTCGGCGCAGCATGTTTTCTTCTTCCATACATCTCTATTTGCCGTCATCTCATGGGTCACCTCTTTTCTTGCCATATCCTCTTTCACACAATCCATCCATCTTTTCTTTGGTCTTCCTCTACTCATGTAACCCTGCACATTCATACTCAAAACTTTCCTCACAACATGGTCCTCATTCCTTCGCATCACATGCCCATACCATGACAACCGATTTCCACACAACTTCTCGGTCACAGGCGCAACTTTAAGACTTCCTCTTACATACTCATTTCTTATTCTATCCATTCGCGTAACACCACACATCCCCCTCAGCATTCTCATCTCAGCTGCATGTAACTGCCTTTCATTCATGCCTTTTGCGGCCCAACATTCTGATCCATACAAGACAGCAGGTCTGACCATTGTTTTGTAAATCTTCCCCTTAAGTTTAAGGGGAATATGGGGGTCACAGGTTGTTCCCGTTACCTGCCGCCATTTCATCCACCCTATGTTAATTCGGTGCTTGACAGCCCGATCTATTTCTCCGTCACTTTGCACGAGTGAACCGAGATACCGAAAGTCGGAACAGACCGGGAGAAGCACGCTGTTAAGCGACATTGCTTCAGGACTGGAGAGACCGCCGAAATCGCAGAACATATATTCAGTTTTGGTTCTGCTGATTTTCAAGCCCACACTCTCCAGCCTCTGTTGCCATTTCTCCAGTCTACTCTGGATCTCAGGTCCATCTTCACCGACAAGAACAATATCGTCGGCAAATAACATGCACCAGGGTGCCTCTTCCTGTATGTCCGACGTCAGAGCGTCCATTATCAACAAGAAGAGGTAAGGGCTTAATGCCGACCCTTGGTGCAGTCCTACAGCCACACTGAACTTGTCGGTGTTGCCAGCAGCCGATCGGACATACGTCCTAGACCGGCTGTACATTGCACGAATTAACTCCACATACTTCCCAGGCACACCTTTCTCTTTCACGGCCCACCACAACACCTCCCGGGGCACCCTATCATACGCTTTCTCCAGATCAATGAACACCATGTGCAAGTTTTTATGTGCACGTCTGTATTTCTCACACAGCTGGCGGAGTGCAAAGGTGGCGTCCATTGTTCCTCGACCTGGCATAAACCCAAATTGACTTGGGGTAATTTGCTGTCAATATTATCTATAATAAAAAAATAAAAACGTTTTTATAATATACGTTTGTTTCTCATGAAATCTTCATCATATCTACGAGTATAAGTACTATTATTCTGCGACGCTTAAATTTGGTCTGTTTGGTATTACTCTGTTCTAGTTATTTAGATTCAGGGTATAGCTACAGGTTTATATATCAAAATACTTCTCTAAGGATACACATAAGGTTTCAAACAGACACATGCTTAATTGTAACTTATATTTTGATTGTTTCAGTTGGCCTACTGGGAAGACAAAACTCTGTTCATTGAGCAAAAGTTTATCACGCTGAACGATGGCTTCGTGCGTGCCGTAGTCATGTCTCGACAGAACCTCATCAATGTGGACGCCGAGAGACTGTTCCAGGGCATCCCCGGAGCTGACAAGAAGCCTGAGTGCCCCGAGGAAATCAAACACTGGCTGCAGGCCATCGAAATCTCCAGCGCTAAACTTAGGAAGAAGGATTAGTTCATAATCTTATTATAGTTAAGTCATTATAGTTATGTTATGAAAATTAATGCAAAAATATAGGTTGCGGTAACTGAGTCATATTTTATTTTCACAAAAAACTTTTCAATAAAACAGATGTTAAAAAAACTGAAGCAAAATAACACACAGATGTATCGTATTACGCATCAGTGCAGCACTCTGGCGCTTGTCACCGCACCGGCTAATGTTACTGTTTATACAACCTGCACACTATGGACACGAATTTAGGGATTTGTGATATACATTGAATTTTACCACACTTCATTTTAGATCTTCCACCACTGAAATTAAGCTCCACAATGTTTTAGCCAGTATTGATACGTTCACCCCAGTCGAGAGCCCATATTGAATTTGTTATTATGTGGAAAAAGGTACAAACATTAGAGTATATTCAAGCCAATTTAAGCATTGCCCTGTCATAATAAGAGCGATTGTTTTTTTGTTTGAAACGAGCTCAGATTTTATAATCAATTGAGAAAGTTCAAGTATAAAACGTTTTATCGGATATCTTATAACAGTAGCCAGATAATAATATTGCCTTAACTGTGTACCGTTTCATTAGTAAAAAATGCCTCAGACCTACTTATTTTAAAAGAAAAACTGATACCGAAAAGTTAATTAGAATTTAAGGTGACATTTGCTATTCAAACCTTTTTTTCCACTTTGTACATATTAGACTCCTGGTGGCCAGCTCGAGTTTGGAACTTTTTCTTTGGTGCATTTTTGCATCGTTGTATCGTTATATGCATACCGTAGTTCCATATTTGCCTTCATATTCTCAAAATGTTAGGTTGTACTTACTTTTAGATAAATCTCCATATTGAATACACAACAACAGTTAACAAACAACATTCTTGCATTTGATGCATCAATGTCCTAAATATTTAATGTGCCCTTCAACGAAATCAGGGAATAATTTGTCCTGTAAAATTTATACGACTATGTATATGAGGTTTAAAATTCAAGTCATATTATTGACCAGCGGGTAGTAATGAAGGATAGTACAAAACTATTGCTCGGCTGTGCCCCCGGCCCACTCCGCCCCTACAATTACTTATTTTACGTTAGGGTTACATGGCATATAATTTGACATTATCGAGCAGGTGGTGTGAAAAATATTGTTCATCATGCCCAATATTTTATTTTAAGAGCTCGTCGGCTAAATAAAACCAGCCGCACGGGTCGCTCAAAGATTAAAGTACGCTTGCAGAGATCAGTCTGTGGATGGGTGACCGCTCATTACATATCGAGACTTCTACGTGTCTTGGAATGCACGTTGAGCCTATGGTATCAGGCTCCCGGCTGTCATTTGTAAATCTTTGACAGTTGTCACGGGTAGTCAGAACCCCGAAAGTATTGACAACCAGTCTTATAAAAAAATAAATATGAGTATCAAAATAAATAGATTTTTTTGATGCTCCTTAATGTAAATCTATTGATGAAACAACAATTGAATGGACAATGTAACATTGTTCAAACACATTGTGACAAGTTCTGCCATTGATAATAAATATCATAATCACCAGATCCAAGAACACAATTTAAAGCCGTTGTTTACTCAGTTATCTATTGACCACTGATAACTTTATTAAATTCTGTGATAATACTTAGAAAAAGAAAAAAAAGACATGATAAGTAGGAACACACATATAAAAGATCTTATAAAATAAGACAGTGCGATAGATTCGTATTTACAATAATTCGGAATAGAAGAGGTGCTACGCCGTAGCCACGTAGCACTTAAAAAAAAAATAAGAACAAGGAACATGACAATAATTAATTATCTGTAGGTACCTACAGTACGGTACATATGTTTTATAACAAAATTAAAATGTAAATACGTATTATGTACCTGCGTAGGTACTCGTGTATACATATACAAATATGTTCACTTCAATCTATAATCTAGTTATAAAAAGTACTATGTTATAAAGTTGCGGTGTGAATGTGTGATTCATATTATGTATTTGGAACCGCAGTCGGTGCGTGTGAAGTAGTCAGTTTTTTCGGGAGTTCCTTAATTAGCCGACGGCGGCAAGGAAGCTCCCGACACGACCACACACACTTTGTACAGCGATCGAACAGTCTTCATTCTGCATTATTTTAAAGTTAATTTGAAATGAATTACCATTAAATGTTGAAGATATGTTTAGCAAAAAAAAACAATCTGAACAATCGACTTTCAGGTAAACGCTACTGCGAAAGGATATTATTTAAAAAAAGTAACAAGCCTTGAATTATTTTCTTTTATGGCAGTATATTAGGAATGTAAGGTTGAAGGAAATTACCTTGTAGTACCAGTCAATATTTACGTTCGTCGTATCTGTATAAATATTAAATGACACACACAGCGTTGTCTAACAGTAAACAAAACTGCAGTTCCATTATTTGCTGAGTGTTTAATATAATTTCTACTGTTCTTTGTTATAGCTAGCAATACCCCTGGTAGTGCCTGCACGTCTTCAGTTATGTTACTTTTCCTTACTTATACATTATTTATTTGACTATTGACCTTATAAATCATCTGTTTTACTATTCAACATTCAATTAATATTATTTCCTCTTAAAAGTAAAAAAAATAAAATGGTTGAAGTTGTAGCGCAAACTATCCTTTGTGTGACGGTGTTAAAGTAATTTTTCCAAAAACATTTTTGGAAAATAAATTTTCAACGTAGGATAGGTATCTCTATAATTATGTGTGTATATAAAAATAAAAGACATATCTGTGAGGTAGTTGGGATCAACAATAGGATTTTGTTCAAGTCCAAGCATTCATCGAAACTTTATTCCGAACTCCAGAATTTCTTAATAAGGTGCAAGTATCAAGACAGCTGTGCATGTTTCTAAATCAAAGGTGGCGCTAACCGCGTGTGTCTTGTCGCACAACAATAACAAAATATCCATTAGCTTTAGTGGTTTCTGTTCAGTGCAGCCGACATAACACAAATTCATCTACTTACATATTTTATTTTGTTTAATGTTCAGGCCATTTATCAACCTACGTTTTGCTCTACCTATGTTGACACTGTAGAAGTTTTAAGTATAGGGATCATCAAGAAACCTCTTTGTTACGACTCCAATTACCATAAATTTCCTTTGAAACCGTTCATGATGGTATATGATAGTAAATAAAACTGATGATGGTAAATAGCTGTCGTAGAACGAAATGCTCTTTCAGAATATTTAAGTGACCAGTTTCAAACATAAACAGTTTTCAAGTGTTTGTTTAATGTTTGCGACTTCTTTATAGTAGTCACAGTGGGTTCTGCGTATAATTTTATTAATTTAATTGAGGCTGTACTCAGTCTTATGAAATGCTAGTATGTAGACTCATTTGAAGTGCAATAAAAGATCTACCTTCAAATAATCATACCTCTTAAGGAGCAAAGGTCAGACTGAAAAAAAAGGTTTTAGGTATAACAAACCTAATAAATCTCACTATCACTACTTTCAACGTTATAAACTATTAATTAGTGTAGTTAGCAATAAAACCTATAATTCAATTATAATTCTAGCATTTAATTTTCTATTCCGGACGACAGTCACCGTAGTGCCTATTATATATCATTACGCTGAATCGATTTTGTGTTTCGCTCTATCATTCATGGAATCCTAAAATATTTAAGTGATTTAGACTTGTACCCAGTACCTAATAGGCTCGAGTCGAGTAGCCATTAACATCATTCCTAACCTGGTCTGGCTCAAAGATGTTATTCCCTACATTTACCTTGTTGCCAATAGAGCTACTCCTGAATACAATAATCGAACAGTACTTAGCGTCAGCATACTGCGTAACGATTGTTTCGGATGCACCATTAACATTCTCTATACCAACCAGTTTTATTTCTTTGATCCCAAATGAAGTAAATTTGGTGGAACAGGTATATAATGTGTCTGAAATGGGGTGTTCCGATTACATAGTTCGTATGCAAGAACCACGAAACTTTATGATAGCTTTTGAAAAAGTGGTTCATATAGCAAAAGTAAGAAGAAGTGATAGGAAGGTTATATTCTTGCCATTCGATGAGGAGTACAACGAAGATTATGAAATAGACCTGCCTTCTTTGGTGTTCTCGATGAAAGAAAGCGCGTTTGTTCCAAATATGTTGATGATTGAACACGTTGCAAGCAATAACTCAGACTGTTCAACATTCGATTTAATAACTCATCAATTCGTTGGTCCGGATGAAGAAACCCATCTTCCTAAATACTTGGATCGTTGGAATTCTTGTTCACAAGAGTTTGAAAATCGAGCAAATCTGTTTCCTCACGATATGACTAATTTATATGGGAAAACGGTAAAGGTGGCTTGCTTCACTTACAAACCTTACATATTGTTGGATATAGACACTGCTATTGAACCTCTGGGCAGAGATGGTGTGGAGATTAGGATAGTCGATGAACTTTGCAGGTAAGATATCAAGCCAAAGAAAGATCGCCCTTCCAATCTATGTATGTTACTATCATTATTTCATTTTAAATACAGATGGATAAACTGCACAGTTGAATTAGTTAGAGAAGATCATGACCAGTGGGGAGAGATCTATGCAAACGAATCTGGTGGCATTGGAGTTATTGGAAGTGTCGTAGAAGATCGTGCAGATCTGGGAATCAGTAAGTAAAATTATAATTTCTGCGGATATCTATCATATCACATCGTTTATATCAAATTGATTTTCAGCTGCCCTCTATTCTTGGTATGAAGAGTGGCGTGTGATGGATTTTTCGGTATCTGCTGTAAGGACTGGTATAACTTGTATAGCTCCAGCACCTAGGTGAGATGGACATCATAATTTTGTTATATTTAAGACTAGGAGTGAACTCCGTTTTCAAACTAGGTTTTCCGAATTGGTTTGCAGATTACTATCAAGTTGGGAGATGCCATTGATGCCTTTCACTTGGTATATGTGGCTTGCTGTAGTCTTCACATATTTTTATGCGACAACTGGAATAATAACGGCCCAAGGATGCGATGTTACCACTTCGTACCCTTTTCTGAACGCCTTTGGAATGATGATCGGACAAGTAGGTAACATGTGTTTGGTTCCTACTCTATTTTTCATCGTGACCAGTGATTTTCAAATTGTTAAAATGTAAGTATGCACCTAACAGTCCTACCACCTAAACATTGCATGCAGTATTTTTCGAATTGGGAATAGTGAAAATAAGTTAGTGGGAGATTAACGTTATTGCAAATTCTCATCGGATTTTGAGAGTGGCAATAATTATTGAAAATATTGGCCTACGACAAAAGTAAAGGTTTTGTGGAACATAACCATTCTCGACAGTAATAGCACTGGTGAGTAGTGGCATCACTTTCTCGCTCTCGAAAATGTAGTTAATTTCGCCTTAGAATAACTTGAATTGTATTTTCATAAAATAAAATAAACTCTTTATTTAAAGATATAATCACGTAGGTCCACTTGATGGGTCCATAGAAGAGCTAATCGCTACCTATTTTCAAACATTTTCTGCAGTATAATTACAAGTTGATCGCGCATTTGTTTTCTATTCAAATGTTTTATGTAGCGTTCATCGGTCAACATTTCAAACAAAAGCACACAGCTTTATGATTATGGTCGATCACAAACAAATCGATTTTACATTCAAGTGATAGGTATAAAATTATCCCGTTTGTCTCGTGGTTTGGGCGATTGTTGAACGTTGCAAAGTATCATTGGCAGCAGATTTTCCGCAATAACTAAAACATTAAAGGCTATTGAAGTTTTACAAAATAAATTGCATTCTTTTGGGGCGGATCAACAGAGATAGATTCTATCTGTAATTAATTCAGCATTGAAAATCTTTCAGTCCCAATACGAAAACACTTTAAGCGGTTCATGGAAAATAAGAAGTGTTACTGGATGGTTGCTGTTAGCAGGATTAATTTTGAGCAGTGCTTATGGAGCTGGTCTTGCTTCCACGTTCACTGTTCCCAGATATGAGCCATCTATAGACACAATACGCGACATTGTGGATAGAAAAATGGAATGGGGCGCTACACATGACGCATGGATATTTTCGCTATCTCTATCAACTGAAGTAAGAATTATGTTCTCTACTATTTTATTGACAAGTGAATTCCGGTAAAATAATGATGCAAATTACACGGAACTTAAAAATGGCTTCTCAATAATACAAATGTATGATTTCAGCCTGTGATAAAACAACTAGTGACACAATTTCGCATTTATTCATTCGATGAATTGAAAGAAAAAACCTTCACACGTAGTATGGCTTATAGCATTGAAAAGTTACCTGCAGGTAAATATTTTTCAATAATTCAAAGATTCGAGTACCTAAAATAAATATATTTCGATACTTTAAAACAAATGATGATTGACAGAATCACTCAATGCTTTGGATATTTTTGGCCATTTTGCTTGTGCCAAAAGGGAGACTGGGAGAAAGTAAACAGGTTCAGAATTCCAATTCTTACCTCCTTGCAGAAGCAATTTGACTTAACGCATTGACTACCACGCCATAAACGCAACACAAAAACGATTGTTAGCACGATTTACCTCGTAGGCTGGACTTAAACTTTATAATACCTATCTGATCAGTCTTATAATAAGTGAAGCGTAGGTATGTTGCAAATATGTAATGGAAATTATTGATGACTAGGTAACTTCGCTATTGGTGAATACGTAACGCAAGATGCCATCCTGGACTTGACGCTGATGCTTGAAGACTTCTACTACGAGCAGTGTGTCGTGATGATGAGAAAGAGCTCTCCATACACAGAGAAAGTCAGTCAACTGGTGGGACGTCTCCATCAGTCTGGATTGTTGTTAGCTTGGGAAACTCAGGTTTAGAAACATCTACAGAATTAATTTTCCATCTTAGTTTACTGAACATAAGATTACACCTGTATTGCCCGGAGGGTTAGTACCGGTGTACCTGTTCGTGGTTAGTTAAACATTTCTGACTGAGGAAATAGTATATGATTCAAAAATCTAATAACTACGAGCCTTTGAACGCTAGAGCATTGATTGATATGGGAATAATAAAGATAGGTCAGATCTGTATTTAATTTCCATAAACGCGACATTGTAAAAGTAACTAAATGTGTCGACATTTAAACTAGTATATAGTCACCGGCACGTAAGTTGGCAAGGTTTTGGCGTAGTGGGGGTAAGCTCGCGCATCGTGCACTTAGTGGAACAAAAAAGTGGTGACTTTTATTGATCGTCATTATTTTATGGTTATTGCCATCATTTATATTTAATAATATCTGATTAGAAGAAAGTTGAAGAAGGGAGTGGAATTCGTAAAGATTATTGGGAGTTATAAATAATATGCATACGAGGAAAGTATGCGAAAAAGGCATAGCTTTTTTGGCTTAATTTTTTAATTTAAAACTACAACAATAATATCAACTCGTAACAAAAACAAAATTTAAAAACAATAACAATAACTCTTTTACGTAAACACAACAAAAACAAAGGTGCAAACTTTCGTGCACGCAAGTGTAATCGGGAGTTCGGGAGGCAACAGTCGACTGTTGCACCAATCGCGCGCTTGTATTGACGCTACCTCATACCCCGCGTCCCGCTTGACTACCAAAGAGACCTAAAAAACGACTTGTGCGCATCTAACGACTCTTGCCAAGTTACGTGCCGGGGACTATACCTAGCGCACAAACGTGTACAGGTAAAACGGTGTTTCGGGTGTCGTTGTCAGAACTTAGAAAGCACTAGGTATAAACCAGGGCCTAAAGAGAAATAAAAAATACATGCTTTACGAAACAGAGGAACGAGCGAAGCGAACACACTCTCGACACCAGTGTACGCCACCTACTACATATAAGACAGCTGACTCCTCTCACTAGACTCGCACTCCGCTTGCTTTGAAGTAGGTGGGCTAGCTTCGAGCTCGTCTTGAGAGCAGATTTGTGCCACTCGTTTATCTAGTGGAGGAAGTCACTTTACTCGCTCATCGCTAAGCTCGCTCGTCATAATGCTGGTTACTACACTAGACTTAGAATTGTGTATAAAATAATTAAACCTTTATGAGTAGGTAATTAGGTATGTAAAGAGTGAAAATAGGTTGCTGCAAAAGTAAAAGAAGTAATCTAAGTAATTAATATTCTTGGGCGACCATTTTATTTAGTCCTTTTCGTAACTTTTAATTAAACAATACCCGATCGCATCGATATGTGTTATAAAACTAATGCAGAATTTTTAATGCAGGTAGCGCTGAAGCACTTGAATTACAAAGTACAGGTAGAAGTGAGACTATCGAGAAGCAACAATGATGTCGGTACCACTAAGGCCTTGAATCTAGACAATGTTGTGGTACGTAAAATCTGTGTTAAAATTTACTATATTTTCACTTCAGTAGCTCAAACATGTAGGTTTTGCTGCCTGATATCAGTGAGCAAAATGCGATTTTGCTCACTGGGTGAAACAAAGTAACTTTTTAATTTTTGTTTTCAGAAAGCCACGAATACCTTATTCAGCCTTAGGTTAATCATACAATTCGAAACATTCACACTCTATCTCTTTCCTGTCATTAGAAAGAGAGAGAGACAAAGACCAGCCTTTTCGAAGTTCCGATTTTGAATTCGACCTTAAAGACAAACACGTTCGGAATTTCGTACTAACTAAAAAAAAATTGCATAATAGTTATTTGTGCAACAAGAGAGCAAAGTCGTTTTTTGCTGCGAGTGCTGATTTTGAATCCTGAGCAAGCGAAGGATTCAAAGATTGAATCACGAGCGTAGCGAGTGATTCTAAAGTTGAATCCTGAGTGTGGCGAGGGATTCAAAGGCACGAGATGCAAAAAACTTTGCTCTCGTGTATAATTATCGGCAAGTAACTTGGTAAGAGTCGTTAGATGCGCACAAGTCGTTTTTAGGTCTCTTTGGTAGTCAAGCGGGACGCGGGTTATGAGGTACGTCAATCCGAGCGCGCGATTGGTGCAACAGTCGACAGTTGCCTCCCGAACTCCCGATTACACTTGCGTGCACGAAAATTGTACCCTTTGTTTTTGTTGTGTTTATGTAAAAGAGTTATTGTTATTGTTTTTAAATTTTGTTACGAGTTGATATTATTGTTGTTGTTTTAAATTAAAAAAATAAGGCAAAAAAAGGTATGCCTTTTTTCGCATACTTTTTGAGCATACTTTCCTCGTATGCATATTATTTATAACTCCCAATAAACTTTACGAATTCCACTCCCTTCTTCAACTTTCTTCTAATCAGATATTATTAAATATAAATGATGGCAATAACCATAAAATAATGACGATCAATAAAAGTCACCACTTTTTTGTTCCACTAAGTGCACGATGCGCGAACTTACCCCCACTACGCCAAAACCTTGCTAACTTACGTGCTGGTGACTATAACACACATGACTTTTCACTTCAGCAGCGAGAACACTTTAGGAGATAAAATAATAAACAAATTGTTATAATTAAGATAAAATAATAAACAAGTTGAAATAACTATTTATTGTGAATCAAAATAATTAACATTGTAGGTAGAGGTACCAATTCAATAAAATGGAACATTTTAAAAGTTAAAAGTAAAATTACTGCAAATTAAAAGTAACAGATTTGTTTGGCAACGTATGTTTCAATATGATGCACGTTATGCTTTGTTTTTAAAGTAGCTTTCAGCATTGAGTAAATACACCACATTGTAGATGATCGCTAACTAACTAACTCTTCCGGTGTTAAAATACTATTCTCGTTGCTAGTTTCACTCATATTTTACGATTATTTTAATTTTTTTTTAACTTATTCAACTCTGCGCCAGCCACGAAATTTTATTCCCGCTTTTTTATTTAAATTAAGGCGTGTTCGGAAATAGCACCCATGATATTTTATTATTCAAAATCTATTACGTAACATTTTTGAAACTAGAAATAAATATTTACAGGTTAAATATCAGTTTTATTTGCAGTAAATACTTATTTTCGTTTATATACAACAAAAAGTTAAAAATTCAATAAATTAAATTAAAAGACATAAATTATCTTTATGCAAAATTTCTTTACTTAGTACGAAATTCCGAACGTGTTTGTCTTTAAGGTCGAATTTAAAATCGGAACTTCGAAAAGGCTGGTCTTTGTCTCTCTCTCTTTCTAATGACAGGAAAGAGATAGAGTGTGAATGTTTCGAATTGTATGACTAACCCAAGGCAGAATAAGATAATCGTGGCTTTCTGAAAACAAAAATTAAAAAGTTACTTTGTCTCACTCAGTGAGCAAAATCGCATTTTGCTCACTGATTTCAGGCAGGAAAACCTACATGTTTGAGCTACTGAAGTGAAAATAACTATTTCAAACTATATCATACAATATAGATACTTAAGTATTGGGTATTATCGCTTATTTACTAGGGATCGATACGGCAGAGAACCGAGCTTTGAATCCGTTTTTTGCTGAAGCCTAAGTAGATCTAGTATAGCCGATATGTCTCATAGTCTCATAGTCTGGCTGACATGATTAAAGGACTATTTAAATACTACTACCTACCTACTTACTTACTATTTATTGTGTTTTAGGGTGTCTTCATCGTATACGCAATCGGGCTAGTGGTCTCCACGGTGTTTTTTTTGGGAGAATTGTATGTGCATCATCGTAGAACGAAGAACGAACTGGTGCATTTTGAATAAATACCACTGTGAAGGTAATGTAGTGTGACAAACACCTACATATACCTACCTATAAATATACCATTATTTTCTTGTTAGCAGATTTCAATTACGAGTATTATATAATTTAGTAACTAGGTAGTAAGTATAATTAATTAAGTATGGTTTTAGTCAGGTAAGAATCCCACTCTCCCTGGTCTTTTCCCCAAAAGTCCAGGCGTCCTTTTGAAGGATTCCCCACGTTAGCAAAAAAAAAAGGTAGTAAGTATAATATAAAAACATATTTTGACTCTGTACCTACCCATTATTTTTAACATTATATGTATATCTTGACATTACTATATTATATGTACCTGCGACCCGCGGTGCAAACATGAGACGAATCGAAAATTCGAAATTACCTCGGGAATACTTCACTTTTTTGGAATAAAAAGTAGACTAGAAGTACTAGCTACCTTCCTAACAAATTTCATCTAAATCCATTCAGCCGTTTCAGCGTGAAGGAGTAAAAACCACACACACATACATATATCGACAAACTTTCACATTTGCAATATTAGTATGATTACATATATAAATTTTATTCTTAATCATGAGTTGCACATTTCATAAGTTTCAAATTACTGATTTATTAAGATAGATATTAATTAGATTGTCAACTTAACGTAAATGCGTAGTGCCAGCCCGCGCAATTCAAAGTACAATAGTTTTCTTTTTTAATTTTTAGCTGAGTATTTATTTCAATGTTATTAAAAAAATCAATCATGACCGAAAAGTATTAGTAATTTAAATAATTATACGGCTTTTGAAGTTCAAATAAGGCGATTCAATTATTATTATTATAATTCTGACGCTACGCATCAGGCTGGATATGGCTGATTAGATTTGACTCACCTTTAATAGTTCTACATTTCTTTATGTACCTTAAACTCAAAAATAAATGATATTCTATTCGAATCTTTTATTTTACACATCTTGCTTTTTTCAGACCCTTTTTTAAAATATCTAAGACCAAAACTACCAAAATTTTTAACTCCATAGACTAGAAACACCCTGCGAATTTGAAGAGAATTTATAGTGTGCTCAGTATATTGGTATGTGAGGCACCCGCGCCCCACTACGGTCCGACTCAATGAAAATTGTTTCATAAAAATGAATGAATTATTTTTATATTTTTAAAATGACTTCGAATCTCACTGACTGCCATTTATTGATTTCAATTGTGTATGTTTTTAGTAACAATTGTAACGACTTAGTCGATTTTTATTGGCATCTCTAAAGAGTGTGGTGGATTTGCGTCATCAACTTTGATGTTTGTGTGCGTGCTGGCGGGAAAATCGATCGATACTTGTTTAGTTGTTTCGGCGGCTAGACGTGTAGTCGTGTGTATCATACGTTTACGATTTCGAAAATAATGTTCAGATAAACTGTAGTGAATAATTTATATTTGAAAAGGAAATATGGCTTCTTATCTGTTTTTGTGCCTCGCTTTCTTGTTTACGACGTCAGCTGAGTTTGTTTGGAGACACCACAATAATGAGCAACTACCCGTGGTGCTAGAAGAAGTTCACGCAAGGTGTCCTAATATAACGAGAGTTTATGCTTTGTCTGAACCATCAGTTTGTGGTGTTCCATTGTATGTTATAGAGTTTTCAGACACACCTGGATTTCATCAGCCTTGTGAGTAAAAATAATTATTTTGTGACTCCTTTTGTCTACCAAATAATTTAATTAATACCTCCATTTATTTATTATAAACAGATAAACCTGAAGTAAAATATGTTGGTAACATCCATGGAAATGAGGTTCTGGGTCGCGAATTACTTCTCGGTTTAGCCCATTACCTTTGTGACCAGTATAATAGTCATGACCGCCGAATCCGTGCTCTTATTCATTCCACACGGATCCATTTACTACCAGCTATGAATCCAGATGGATGGCAACGATCCACAGATACTGTAAGTGGCCAAATTATTTTATTAAAACCTTATTAGAACATTTATGGTGTTGTTAGAAAATAACATATCTTTAAAATAGATAACATTCTATTAAAATGTATCAATATTTACAGGGTTCCCTAGATTATCTCCTTGGTCGCACAAATAATCATTCAGTGGATTTAAATAGGAACTTCCCAGACTTGGATGCTATCACATTTGAATTTGAACGCCAAGGGATCAACCACAACAACCATTTGTTGAAAGATTTGACCCGTCTTGCTGCACCGGTGAGATTCCCTTATTAATATTATTTTAGTTTTGTACATACTCAATGGTGACTGCACCTTCATTATGTGAAGGCAAAAACTGAATTTTAAATGAAAAATCAAGTAATAATACAGTGCTATTATTCAGAATCTATTTAAGTAACTAATTGATTTTAGTTGGAGCCTGAAACCAGGGCTGTAATGCGCTGGATCATGTCAGTACCATTTGTTTTGAGTGCTGCCATGCATGGTGGTGACCTTGTGGCCAACTATCCATATGATGAGAGCAGGAGTGGTGCACCAGTTTCTGAGTATTCTGCGAGCCCTGATGATGATACATTCAGGTAAACAATTTTTTTAGCTAAACTCTGCACACATAATATATAATTGTAACTCCTATTATTATATCATTAGAAGAATAACTTTCTCTATATTGACTAACCTCCTTGGCCTAGAGGTCGCGTGCGTCCATTGGGAGGGATGTCCTGGGTTTGATTCCTATGTTGGGCAAAGTCATATTGAGTTATTTGATCATAATATTTTTTTTCTCCAGTAGCAGCTCTGAGTGCTCTGTTGATGGCAATAGAATTGCACCCTATTGGTGCGTCCATTGGGTCTAAAAACATAACTGGTGAAATATGGGTATACTACACCCGGGCCTAACCCTTCGTAGAATATAAGCGTGATGCTATGTTAGAAGTATTACAACCAAATTTCGATAGTTATTGAGTTATATTGTTGAAATGAGTAAATTCTAGTGTAAAATTATTTTTGTGAAAATAATAAATATTATACATTGCTTAGTAGTTGTGAAATAAAGGAACTTATTATTAGGTTGATATGGAAATAACGATGGCGTTATTATGATATTTTTCTTATAATATAAAAAAAATAGGCATAGTAACTGCTACTTAAATAATGTGATATCAAGTTATAATGTTTTTTTTTTTTGGGTCAGGGTTATAATGTAAATCTACTAAGTAATTAAAGGTATGCTGCATTTGTAGGGAAAGTAAACATTGTTTTTCTCACACATGATTACCAACAGGAAAGTCTATTTAAGGGAGTGTTCCTAATTTGTAGGGAGTTAGCTATGTCGTATGCATCGGCCCACGCAGACATGGCTTCGGCGTCCCGTCGCGGATGCCATACGACTAGCTCTGATGACTCTGCTACATACAACTTTGGTAAGCAAGGTGGAGTCACTAATGGAGCTGCTTGGTACAGTCTGAAAGGAGGTGCGTAATTAAACAGTTAATATCTTATCATTATTTAATTTTACCTACAAAAATATAACAAAGCTCATTCGTTTTTGACAAAAATAAAAGATATAGGTGCTTCACTTTTGTTTTGTCAAAAACGTCTGAAAAACTTGCTATTTTAATTAAAAAGTCGTTAAGGTTCAAAAAAGGTTGCATAATAAAATAATTTATGAATCCCTGGCGGCTTTGATGAAAAATAGTGTCCAAATTTTGACGACCTATGTGGCGCGGCGGGCGAAGGTCCGCCTGCGACGCAGGAGGTTGCGGGTTCGATTCCCGCCTTGGGACAAATGTTTGTACGATCTACAAAGATTTGTTCCGGGTGTTCTGGGTATTTGTTATGTATAATAAAAATTATCTATCTATGTAATGTATTGTATTAAGTATATCAATCATCTAGTACCCATAACACAAGCCTGCTTAACTTGGGGCTAAATGATGCTGTGTGGATTATTATTATTATGTGTCCAGCATTATTTATTTATTATTTATTAAATTGGAAAAAATAATAGGAATTTTATTTTTTTATTTGGATCTGTTAATATGGCATTTCACCTATGTTTCATAGGCCAGTGAGCCTTACATGTTTTTGTAAATAGTTTCTATAAAAAGGTACGAAGTTAAGCAAGCTCAATTTTATAAAAATCGATTTGATGAGTGCCCTTCATAACTGGATAGTAAAGAGATAAAAAGAGATAAAAATCAGGTACAAAGCTACCAATATCCAAAAAAAATCTAATAATAATTATATAATAGATAACTTAGTACATAGAAATCATAAGAGGATCAGCCACTAGCACCTACGTACTATGAGTATACAAGAAAATCGATTAGGCGACAGAAGAAAAAAGCGATTGTTAACTTTTTGCCCTTTAAAAATTACACCTTTAATAACGTAGGAAGCCGAGAAACAGGAAGTGTAAGCAATGGATCACTTGACATTATACCTACCTACTTTATGTTCTGGCATTCACATTCAACTGGAGTTGACCATGAAACACGGATGGCTTAGCAATGCTAATTTTAGTTGCATTGTTTAATGATTTTTAATCATAACAATTATATTGTAACGAGCACGCCATCCTCGGCGTCGTTAAGTGATTCATTTTGTGTGGCAACATGTTAAGAACGATTAGCTATACATGTCAGTATATCCAATTGACCGAAAGCAGAGCACAAACGAGTTCTGACGTAGTGACGTAAGCACTAATTTTTGCGTCTCCAACTGACTTATTACGTTCGAAAGCTGCTCGATTGCGTTCGCCGTTGCCAGCATCTTTCTGTACTTGCTGCCGTCAGGGTCTTTGTTTACTTACTTGCTGGCCTTAGTATATCTGTCTACCCTTCTTATAGGTATTAATGTCTTCTACGATATGCCCATTTTAGTCAGCTAGCTAGCAAGACTTTAATCACCTTTCTTTTTCAGGAATGCAAGATTTCAACTATTTGGCTACAAACGCGTTCGAAATCACTCTGGAATTAGGCTGTGACAAATATCCTCCAGCGAGTGCTTTGGCGAATGAATGGGAGAGAAACCGTGAAGCTTTGCTGGCTTACATATGGAAGGCACATAATGGCATTAAAGGAATAGTTTCTGACGACTCTGGCTTCATACAAAACGCTATAATATCCGTCGTCAATATTACTGGACCAGTGCCAAGACCAATTCGTCATGACGTTACCACAGGTAAGATTTGATTTCATAAATTCCGTTAGGTCATTAACTGACTCATGATTATTCAGCTGCACGATTTGTTTTACCTAATAGTTACACTGTGCCTAATTTGTGTGATTGCTTCATGTAATGATATTATAGCGTAAATAACAATTAAAGTTACAATCTACTTATAAGATTATTGTAACCAAGGTTTTCTTTCTATTAATTGAACCTGTTAGAATCAGAATTGACAACGTGATTTCGCAAAACTTAAAAGTAGCAGCACCTGGAAAATACTATAGTGAGAATTGTACTTTTCCGGTCGCAGCCCAACGTCAACATCAGCATTGTTTCTTCAGCCACATCCGGCTAGATAAGACCTTGTTGCTAAGGTGTAAAACTACTTCTAAAGAAAACTTCATGATTACGGCGTTTATCTTCAATAATAGGTTCATACCTAGATATTTATTGCAGATTAGTGTAGTACATTCCCTCCTATCAAAACCTCCCTATCGACTGCCATCCAACTTAATGAAAACACAAAATATTTGTTACTACGTGACTAGAGGCAATTGTTATACAGTAGACCCCGGTAATGTGACCCCAGTCTAATCCGGTGCCCCCTGTAATCCGCCATGTCTATCACTGTTGAATGTAGGAACACAAACATTATTTTGGCAAATCTTCACTAATGTAGGTAATACATGAATTTGTTTAGTAATTTGTCGGATTACAAGGTACTTCTTAGACTGTACTCTATAATCCGAAAAATTCGATAGTCCGACACTGCTCTGAAAAACATTTTTCAGATTACCGGGAGTCCACTGTAAAGTATTATATAGTATTCAATGCGGCACAAATACAGCTAGAATATAAACGAACGCTTGGTCCGGTGCAAAGAAATGAATAGTTGTTTGCATTCAGTTCGGTAATTGATACTGATTGGTGTAACTAAGTGTTTCCTTGCGGCGACATCTCGACGTCTTGACTCATTTGAGATCATTTGTTCTACGGCCCGCTGCACTTTATTAGTTCGTCCCTGGGCTCCGTTTCTGTGACTCAATTTATTTATATTGTTTTCGCTCTTCATACATACGTAAGGGGGACGATTGTTTGTATATAATTACGCATTCTAGTGGGAGTTAGGTAGGTAGGTAGTAGTAGATTGAAGATGTAGGAAATTTCAAAGATTGCAATCCGCAAACATGATGACTGTAATAGAAAAGTACCTGAATAAATACTTATATAACTTTAAATAATAATGCATACAATAATAATTTAATTTGTAATTAAGAAACATAATGTTGCGGTGCCCTAGCAGGGTTCATGTACGAAACTTATATTTGTAAAAAGACCTGAATGCAATAAATAAATAAGTACCCATTATCCACAGGGATATTAGTTAAATGAGTGGACTTGCTGTAACTCATTCGCACTATTAATATCAAAATGCATTCAATTTTCATTTAGGTTATCAAAAATACGCAGTCTGTTGCTCTGTACCTAAACATATTTTATCGCTAACATACTATGACGCATCATGTCCAAGTATTGGCCCTTTTATTTAAGAATATGCAAAATACAAAGTATAGGTTCCTAAATATTAGTGGATTATTTATTTACTCACGCGAGTAGTTACAACGCCGAAGTACATTTTGATCAACAAAGTATGCGGATTACATACCTACTTACGTAGGCGCATTAACTTTATTTCGTAACCCTGTGAAAATAGGTTGACGGTCCCATTGCATACAAAAGAGCATCATTACTCTTCTTGAATAGAAATGCGTGCGAAGTTGGCAAACAATTGAATAAATACGTTAATACTTGAATGGTCATTTGAAGGTCTAACGTAATTTCGAGAATTGGTTTTTATGTTTACGCTTCCTCGGCTGAGCGACCGACTTGGTCTGTGTTTGTTGTAAGTACTTATCGATTAAATTTTCCAAGGGGTATGGCACCCTTCGCATCTAACGTAGGTATCCGTCAAATGTATACGATGCGTGGCAACGCGGCAATAATGTCATGACGCAAGCGTAGCGCCTTCGTGGCGTTGACTGTAAGGCAGTACGTCTGTCACCACCAGGTCGAGAGCTAACACTTAAGAATGACTCCTCACTTAATCCGCTTATTTTAGGGTTCCGTAGTAAATAAGGAACCCTTGTATAGTGTCCCCGGTCCAGCACACAGACTTTTAGTACTAGAAAATTCCTTGGCACATATTGACCTCGCCAATAGACTAGTAAAATAAAATTATGAAAAAGTTTTTTTTAGGGTAGCTTCCCTATAGGTACTTAAACGGGCATTATATTATTTTTTCTCGTCTATCCCATAGTGTCGTTAGATAGGGCGTTCTGAATAATTGTGGGTAAACCATTTTTCAATTCAAGTATCCGTTTGCGATATATGTATTAGGCTTTAAAGTGCTGATTTTAGTTAAGAGTCCAGTGTCCCTCAGCCAGCGAAATAGTAGTTACTGAATATGTGAAAAAAATCTCGGGAGTAGTGTAAATAACAAAGTTAAAAGGAAAACTATCACAGCTAACTAGGCTTTACGAGTTAGCGAGTAATAGTCGAGTAACGAAGTAATAAGGAAAATTACTTAGATCAAGTTGTTTTTGTTAAGTTAATAAGACATGCGTGTCTAAAGTAATGCAGGGATTACTTTTTTTAATGGTAGCTTTGAAAAATCGTAAACTTAACCCTTCTTTGCATGATTTTTTCTATTTTTGTGAAATAAATCAGGGTGATGTAATTCATGCTCTAGATTAAAGGAAAAATAATTTAAAAAATCCAAATATAAATAAATAATATGAAATGTATGATTGAAATTTCCATCACCATGCAAAGAAGGGTTAAATGAAGGATACAATCGAAAAAATCAATACGTCTCTCGTCGTATGCATCGTATGCTTTATTCATTTCTTTATTCATCTCGACTTTGGAACCCTTTCCTGTGCGTGATCCAACACGTACTTGGCCGGTTTTTATGTTTATTTGAGCATAGGTACATACATACACACTAAGCAAACGACACGTGTTATATGTTTATCAAACGATTCTGAATTCGCTTAGGTGTTCGTCCAAGCGGAACAGATATTCTACTAGCCAGAATTCTGTGAGGTTCGTTTAACAAACCTTACAGTACCCACTCCAAGATTGTCTTAAATTATTTTACCAATAAAATAAATATTAATTAATAATTCTACCATAGCTTAAATAAGTTCAACGTCGGAAATGATCTTATGAAAACATGAGCTCGCTGTTGTTTAGTTAACAAACTATCATATACTGTATGATGATACAAATTGCGTTAAGAGTAATCTCAATTTATACCTTAGTTATTTATCAAAACATGCTAATTAATGTTTTGTCACACTGATTCGCTGCGATACTGCCAGCACTTGTTTTATAAACACTCATTTAGATTGCACTGTTACGAGTGGAGTGTCGGCACAAGACGCTAATGAAGAGATAATAAACAGAGATAATTGCTGTAAATATTGACAAATGTCCAGCTGATAGGATATGGTTTTGCATTGATTGCTAATTTGCTGCACTGATATAAAACTGGTTTGGTATCATAGAAAAACCAGATGTTTCAAAATAAAGAAATAGGCCGCAGACTTCTTTTTTTAAATCTTAGGCCTTTTTTTGATAAACAGGAAGAACTGATGCAATAAAAATAAGTACGTATTGTGAATTAATAAATATTTGATTCTTGACTTTGATAAACAAAACAACGGTTAATCTAAAGAACTTCCGTATCGCTCTTACTATATTTCCTCGCTCTTTTCGTTAGTATTCTTCAATAAATATTATACGTCACGCCTGTTCGTATTTCTCAATAGGATTGATAGCGGTTTACCAATGGTACACCCACATTTGCCAGGACGAGTCTAATACGCTGAATAATTTAACTCTAGGTGCCTACGGAGACTACTACCGTTTGCTGACCCCGGGCCACTACGAGGTGACAGCGAGCCACCCCGGCTACTTCCCCGTGTCTCGCGTGGCTACCGTACCAAGATACCAGACCGCTGCACATATCCTTAACTTTAAACTTGAGGTGAGTGGCTACAATTTTATGTACTATATGATAGAGATGTGAGTGATCCATCACTATTATATGTTGCCGAGAGGAATAGATTTTATCGGCAGACCTTTTGAAACTTTGATGTCTATAAAAATTCATTGAATTTATTTATTAAATACTTTAAACACACAAATGTACAGAGGCGGACTTAATGCCATAGGCATTTTCTACCAGTCAACCTAAACGTCGTCGTCGTCGTTTATTTCAATTAGAACATATAAAGTGTACCTATGAATGTTTACTATAGGAAAGGCAGCGTGTTCCACTGCTGGTACTTTGATTGCAGCCCAAAATAAAATTGCATACGTTTTTATTGATTGAGAATAATATCATAGTAAAGAGTTCTTCTTATTTTAGTTTCCGAGTTGATCTTGAGATAAATTTAGCCCAGTATGTGCTTACGTTAGAAGTTGCTCCATTAGCGTTAGTTAGATAATCAAAAGTGCAGGTATGGACACTTCGACATTCCAGCAAACAATCTGGACATTATTGCACTCACATTGCGTGTCGGAAGAGTCCATAATAGCCCATTTTTGTAAGTTGTTAACAGTCAAAATTCAAATAAAAAAATCTCAAAACACCCTCGTTTAATCCTTATTAGTCGTTCATTATTATTCACATCTATTTTAATATCAAGTAAGGGAACCCAGTGATCCCCTGTTCGCGTAATGAACCTGATGGCTTGCTAGCGACATGCGTGCGCTATGACGTCAGACCTGCGTCACTTGAAAGCTTCCCACTGAAGCTTTGACGCAAGCCTAACGTCCCACGCGTTCAAAAATAAATGAATGTCAAATTAATGTGACCTGACATTAGGTCGCCACATAAAGGTTGCACGTGATAACATTGCCCACGTAATTTGAAGGCCAGGAAAACGGCACAAAAGAAAATAATGAGGAGTTAACTGCCATTATACCAAAATTCGATTTGAGGAAGGTTATTAACATAATTTTGAAATAGTTCTTATGAGTCGGGTTTGTTATCCAACAGAACTGTTCTGAGTTTCAAATTCGCAGTATGGCCGCATACCGATGCATATTAGATATGAATATATTTATTTAACGGTCATTGAGCGTTGATAACACTATCACTTTATGTACATACGAGTACCTACCATCCGTTGACCTTAAAAAACTTGCGCCTATAATCGATATGTTCGATCAAATATTAGCTTGCGACAGATATTCATAGGTTTATGTACGGCTTCATTGTTATTATCTTGCCATATTAAGTTGCGACTATACATAGATAATATTATTAATCCAGATCCACTACCTTTTTGCACATCTGGTCAAAAGGCGTATAAAGCTCTTATGCTACGGATAGTGCTGTAAATCCTATTAGTGCCTTTAATTAGCCGTAATTGGATAATCTCCTTTAATTTCATTTATGGGATACTTAAAAAGTGCTTGTTCTTTACTTACATCAAAAAGTATCTAACGTTTACATCACAAACAAAGGTAGCTCGCCGTCATATAATTAACATTTCCCTCCCTATATATTTATGAAGTAGCCGTGTTTATCAAAAATAATCATAACCTATTTCTGCCAAGCCTTTTCCTAACTGTGATGAGGTCGGCTTCCAGCGTAACCAGATGCAGCTGAATACCAGTATTTCACATGTATTATTTCACATGACCAATTTGCATTAAAGTCGAAACCCATCGAACCATTCTTATCTCAAAATGTTCCTAGGAATGGCTTTAAAACTATTATAAAAACTATCCAAATCCTTAAAAACGAAACCAATTTCTAATACAGAATGTATTAACATACTTTTGTTTATATGAATATTAAGAAGAAAAATAAAAACCCTGTACCTAATGCCATTTTTTCCGTATTATTAATTAGGTACTTGCTACTTAAATTTAAAAGGATTGTTATTAACAATCCTTTATTATTGCTAATTGGTTTTACATTTTTAATAAATGTTTTATTTTATAAGTAAAAGTTTACTTAAAGAGTTACCAGTTTTGTAAATTAGCTGTAATTTTGAAAGTTATTACTTACTGTGTAATAAACATTTGTACGCCTCTTTATTCAACACCTTTGTGTATAATTATATAAAATAGTATCATCATCATCCTCCTGCCCTTATCCCAGTTTATTTGGGGTCGGCGCAGCATGTTTTCTTCTTCCATACATCTCTATTTGCCGTCATCTCATGGGTCACCTCTTTTCTTGCCATATCCTCTTTCACACAATCCATCCATCTTTTCTTTAGTCTTCCTCTACTCATGTAACCTCAGCACGCACATTCATACTCAAAACTTTCCTTACAACATGGTCCTCATTCCTTCGCATCACATGCCCATACCATGACAACCGATTTCCACACAACTTCTCGGTCACAGGCGCAACTTTAAGACTTCCTCTTACATACTCATTTCTTATTCTATCCATTCGCGTAACACCACACATCCCCCTCAGCATTCTCATCTCAGCTGCATGTAACTGCCTTTCATTCATGCCTTTTGCGGCCCAACATAAAATAGTATAACTATGAAATTTGTTTTTTAAATTTTTATATATTATATGCCTTCTCTGCATGAGAAGAGGCCTTTGCCCTGCAGTGGGACGGTAACAGGCTGGTATTATTATCACCTCGTAGGTACCACAACATTATACCTACGTATGTCACGAATCAATTAATGTTAATATTATGTCACGTCACATTAATCAACATGTAATAAATCCATAGCCAATTATCGATCATTAGATGAGAGAGCTGATTTTCAGTACCTATTCGGAAACGAACATAGACTTTTGGCTGCTTTACTAGCCCAACGACGCATCTACAAATAAACTTATTTACACAAATTTCTTTATTTTTCAGCCAACAACGAGCTGGTTCGACGATGACTCCTCTTTCGGCATGTACCCACACGGACTGCGCGACGGCCAGCCACGGATATACAAACGTTCCCTGTATGAACAAGTGGCGAAAACCATGCTAGAGAAAAGAGAACCAGAGAAACAATAAATTTGATTACCACAGCACTTTATAAAGAAAACAATAATGGCGACAGGCAGTTAATTAAATTATTAAGTATAATGATTATGATCTATGTATGTATATAGCTTTTAATGAGATTGGAAGGGGTAATTTAGAATATATGTATAAATATTTGCGACACCGTGCTATTGAGTTCACAACACAACTTATGCGCCGGTGTCTTTATTATTATATTTTTTAGATCACAATTTAATAAAAGTGTTATGACGTGCCATAGAAAGTTGGAAATATTCCCATTTACGGAAACAAAACCGATTTGATCTGTATTAGGACTTACGACTTTTATCAATATGTAAAATAATTATTGATAAGAATAAGAATTAGCGTACCTATATGTTTTGTGTTCTTATATATATATATATATTGAGCGTCATAATATGCTAACAGCTTGACGCTCATGTGTTGGTTACCGATAAATGAAATATTTTTAGATCTTTCTAATCTCAATGTTTTATAGTTATTGTTGCACATGAGCAGGAACTTTCTAGTCCAATTTTGTAGTCCTTTTCAAGTGTGCGTAACTTAAGAGCAATTCTTTTTATTAAAATATCTCATATTGTATAAGTAGAAATTTTATTGTGACGTTGGCACAGTGGCGGACCTACCTACATAATTACATCAAGGTCAAAACACTACAGCTATCTAGACTTTTTACGCGGTACTAATATTCTTTTAACTTAACGCGTCCAATACGCCGCCGCGACGGGGGAATTCCCGTCTTTGTAGCGGGTACTTTGAAATTAAATTTCACTTGCCAGATATTAACGAAATAAACATAACACTACATACACATGTGAACTGAATAAAAAGCTTGTTAAATTACATTTTTTTAAAGCTGGGGCCTCATTCAGCTTTGCCTCCCCTGGCCTCTGAAGGTCTTAGTCCGCCACTGCGTTGGCACCTAAGTAAATTATATCAAAGTAAATTAAAAACCACCTTTTTAAATATAATTATTGAGAAGCAAATTTGGCCACCGATTTAGATAAATAATTTAACAATTAAAATATTCTATAGTAAATATTGTAACATTCATATAATATGTAATTGATATAATCTCTATATAAATGGATTCACGGAAGTATGTTAGACACATCAATAAAATGATCTGTGTGCAAAATGCATCTGTTTTTTTTCAAATTTCCTACCTATTATACACGATTTCAACTTATCTAACGTAACGTATCGAATAGTCCCCGCAAACCGTAAAAATAGATTTAAGCGGAAGTTTTCTGTATTTCGATTTTCTTATTAGCAACCCTGAGCCTGGACCGTGCCCGGTTGATGGCAATAGGCTCACCCCCTATTACTTAAAAAACATGACTGTCGAAATGTGGGTATTATATACAATGTAGGTACAGCTTTGCCTAACCCTTGATCACTTTACCAGCAAGACGTCGATAAAATAGAGATATAAATATTTAATTGCGGAAACGAAAATGGCTTGACTGGCTTACTTTAGGACAGAATGTGAACAAAAACATACAACGTAAATAGTGTTAAAAGAATTTATTGGTTTCACACCCAAATACACGCTTATAACGTAAGTTTGGAACTTATAGTATATTCACACACAGACACTTTACCATTCTTTTTAATACATTTTATTTCATAAAATTAAAAACTCGCTCAAAAAATATATCCATCCATCTCTGTGTAGTCAGGACACATTCGTTCACTTAAATCTAAAAATTCACTTCTTTTAAAATACTAATTACGTTTAGGTAATATACAAACTACTATTTTAAATATTATTTCACAGTGATGATGTGGTATTTTATTAAAACTTTAAATTATTATCTACAACTAAGGTTTCAATAGAGATTGTAACCGATTTGATTTGAATCGAGTCAATTAAACACTAATTAACCTTTATAGTTTTATCAGTAGGTAATCAGTTGTGTAAAATGTATGTATAGATATACATTCCTGCTACTAGAACAATCTTATAGTTTTAGTTAGAAATGTTCGTAGCAAAAATATTAATCATGTCTTTTTATATGCAGCATTCGTTTATATTTCCTACAAAAATATATATCGCAAAAGGGATACCCACATAGGTTTATTATTCCCTATTTTAATGATCTTTTATTTTTGTTCTTCATAGATCTCATAATATTTTAATTGTGAGCCGAAACAATAAATGCCTAACAATACTTTTACAAATTAATGTACAAACACAACTTAAATGTAGATTCAAGTTTTACTTATAGTTAGGACCTTAAGTATTTCTTCTATTACTCTACTGCCCGTTTCTACTAAGACTAGGCTACACCAAAATGTAATATGTTAATAAAAACGCTGTTTTTGCAATTGGCAACATTCGAGGCATTAGATTTAGCTGTAGCATAGTGTTAGTAAAGACGGGTGTACATCTCTAATTAATGAATTTAAATAATTGACACATGAATTTGGACGGATTCGTTGTATCGATTCAGGTATATAAATTGATATAATTAAAAATATTATCATAAAATATTGCCTAGAACCACATAAGGTACATGCATATTAAATGGCACAAGATAAATTCATCATGAAGAGTCAATCTTATTTCTTCCATAGAGGTAACATCGCTTGCCTACTGTATTGACGTAATAGTTTAAGTAGTATTTGAGATTCAAAGCACCATTTTTTTATTCAATTAATATTGTTAGGAATATTTTTATCATTAATTTATTTAATGTATAGTTACAAATTGTAGTTCTTTAGATACC
Organism: Phlogophora meticulosa; assembly: GCA_905147745.2. NCBI lineage: Eukaryota > Metazoa > Arthropoda > Insecta > Lepidoptera > Noctuidae > Phlogophora > Phlogophora meticulosa. Next base: position 10,483,842 of record LR990520.1, on the reverse strand, counting down.
TATAATATTGATCGCATCCGTACAGAACGTGTCTTTTGGTAAATCAACTATGACGGTTATGTACCGACGTTCGTAGGAATCGTTATTGCCTCCTCTCCAGAATCTAGTTTACTCCATTAACTGTAATTAGAGAGAAACATGAATTAAAAACTTCTCAAAATGTAACGTCAAAGTTGATACAATGAAATCCTATTTTGTATGTACCTGCATTCTAAGCAAATAAAGACATAAAAAAAAGTAAAGTACCAGCCTATTACTGTCCCACTGCAGGGCAAATGCTTCCTCTCACACAGAGAACGAAGGAACGAGCATTAATCACCACGCTTGCTCAAGACGGGTTGGCGATTTCAGACTTATATTAATTATATAAGTCCAGGTTTCCTCACGATGTTTTCCTTCACCGATGTCACTGATGTCCAAGATAAACTTAGAAAGTAGGTACATATGAATTTAAAAACTCACATTGGTACTTGCCCAGGTTTGAACCCACAACCTCGTGCACAAGACGCGAGGCCTAAACCACTGGGCCATCATGACAATAAAGATATATTCTATTCTAAAATATTCTAATGGTGGAAGAGGAACATCGAATTCAGCTCCCTTGGTGTTCGTCACAACAGGATTACAGGATCATAAGCAGACAAGATCGGATTAAGTATCATTACACGGGGATGATCGCAATGGGAAAGTTGTTAGCAATATATAAGACACCAAAGCATCTCCCTTATCTCAGCTGCCTTTTAATGATATAAAACATCAATAGTTAAGCAGAGAGAGGCTTGTATAAAAGAGGACTCGCTAAATGTCACGCATTCATGGGCTGATTTACTTTTCAATATCACGAGGCTGACCATGTTTAACGTAACGTCAGCTCAGGAATTTGCGGTTAACATAGTAGGTATACCTGATCAATGTCTGTTGTTTCGGTGCATGCCGGAATGTCGACTGCCCGGCCTTGATTGCACTATCGCGTAGTGGTCACTGTTGTCCGATACTGACCTAAAAACAGAAATAATACGTAGTTGATTGATCCGGCGGTTTATTGTCAATATTAGTAGTATTATTGTATTATCTCCTTGTGCTTAAAATAAATGGCAGGTGCATGTTAGGTGCACTTTGTTACACAGTTATATTTATTAACTGACTTCAATATTAAGCGTGGGCATTAAACCTGTAACCGATAGTGCATAATGATTTGCAAAGCCTCCACGTCATTTGGATACCGAAATCGATACCAGGGCCGTATTTTGTTTCAGCTTAGTGTAGCAGGTCGAGTGTACATACCTCGCCGAGTGAATAGTCGAGGACGGGTACCTGCTTCCATATTGGCTGCCGTGCCAGCTGCGGTACGGGTCGTAGTCCTCCACCACGGATGGGTCCTTCTCAATCACCTGTCGATAAAAAGATTACATAATTAACATATAGACGCTATTATTAAAGTTTACTAAAAGCCGCAGCTTTGGGCTTATCACCAGAGCTGCGTAAGGAAGCTTCTAATTACATCTGTCACGGTCTGAGACATTATTGTCCCATTCAGTTGAAAAGTTTACAGTGGCATTTCTCGGAGTTTTAATTGCTCTTGTTTATTGTGTTTGTAATAGTTTTATAATTTTATCTAGCAAGTTTTTTTGTTTTTTTTTTCATGTATGTAAGCTCTGGCACGAATCTTGAGTGCTGGACACAGTAGTGGGAGTAAGTTCGCGCAAGATCCGTGCCGGTAACTATTACTAAATAGAGTATTTTGCGTTCGCTACGCGCTGTCTGCGAGCGGCGCGTCATCAACGTGCTACGCGCCATCAGGAATCGACATACTACGCGTCACCAACGTGCTGCGCGCTATCAACGAGTCTTCTACGCAATTTCGTCCGACTAACGCCCAATGCAAAACACTGTTTAGCTTTAAACTTTAACGTTGAACCCCAACATTATACATTGTAATTCAATTGGTGATGGCATTCGATCATTTCCATTTTATTTTCAGTGCTATAAATAATAGTCGATTATGCTTCCAGGGGATAAAGGAGAATGCACCCCTTCTCTACAAGAACTTACTTTACGTTGCGGTTGCATGACATATAATTTGACATTGTCGAGCAGATGGTGTGAAAAAAGACCTGCTCTATTTAATACTTATTGTACTTACATCAGTCCTCGCACACGAGCAGGTCATGGCGGTGCAGAGGAAACAGTTGACGAGCAGCATCACGATGAACATGACGCCGAGCGCGATGGCGAGGTACAGCAGCCACAGTGGACGCACGCTCCCGTCCGAACACGTTAGTGCTGCCACTGAAAAAAATAACTCAAGGTTTTAATGACTTGGGAAAAGTTCCACCATGGTCATTTTTACTACTAAGTATGAAAACAAATATATTTCAAGATGTACCTACCTATCATTTATTTAACGATACAATCATGAGTGCGATACGTAACGTGGGTAGGTTGTTAAACTGTACAAGGTCGTCAAAATTTTATTAGCCTGATTCCTATCTGACCTTTATTTTCCTACTGAGTTGTGCAAGATTACGTGGCATTGAGTTACTAGCAAATTGCGTTGCTTCTGGCGGTACCAAAACACTTTTTATATGTATATTACTCTTGTTAGAAATCAAACCATGCATGAACAAGGTGATTACACCCTTGCCAATCCCGAGCGGGTCGCTAGTATTATTTTTGTATAATCCTCTTGATTAGAGCAACAAAAATAAGAGCAGGGTTGCGTTGATGACATGGTAATTCGTAAGTTTGTTCTCATTTGTGTTAGTGTCAGTGTTTGTTTACCTCCATTATCGTTGGGGTCAAGCACGAAGATTCCTGTGGACGCGGTGACGGTGCTCTCCTCGTCACCTTTCTCGAATCGGGCCTCCGTACTGCAGTCCAATACTGAACACGTGCCTGAAATTATACATCATATGTTTAACCAACGATGTTAAGTTGTGAGACTGGACTGATAACTTGTTTTGGAGACCAAGATAATACATTTAGACTGCCCCGTTAGTCTATTGAAGCCACGTTGGTGTGGTTGCAAGTGCTACTGCTGAGCATGAGATCCAGGGTTTGCTTCCCGGGGCGGGAAAAGTGTTATTGAGATTAACCGCCTGGATTTGTGCCCAGTTGATGGCAATAGGCTTGCCTCCTCTTACATGGGACTAATACAAGCGTTAAGGTGAATGCGGAGCGACACCCTGCGAAATGTTGGCTTAGCCAATGTTAGATGCAAATGTTGACGCCAACAGACGATCGCACTTAAAGAGTAATCTCCAGTTGCGCTTCGAACTGACTCGCAATTTTTTTACATTTCTATTGCTATTCCTTAATAGGTGTACCTGTACTTAAGACCATAGGTCACCTACATGTGTAGTCTCTAAATAAATATTTACCTTTACAAATAGCGATATCACACTGATAGTTGACTTGCGAGGAGTCCGGAAACCGGAACATGGACGCTATTGCGAGCTCTGCCGCGCCCGTCTCTGACCTCACTACAATCGACTTTTCTTTCACAGGACATCTATAAACAACAGCCGTGTTTAATGTATATTACAGAACCTCTTAAAAATAATGCTCCTTGTTATATATTTACCCTCTATTGTCCAGAAGATCAGCTGTATTATTTCGCATGTTAAAAGCAAAACAATTCTTCAAGCGTATTCCGTGTGTACCTGTAAACGAAAATATTATGTGTTACGTTACTGTTGTAATGCATTAACAATTCACGAAACAATGATAAAGATCTAACCATCAGGCTTGCTGATTTCGGCTCTAAGCGTGTAAGGTAGACCGAACGCTGCATTCAATACTTTCCGACCTTGTGAGTCTAACATTCGCAGCGATACAAGCGATGTTTCGTTTCTGTAATATGTAACAAATATACACTTTAGTTACTTAAGAGTGCGTACAAGGAAAATAGATTTTCAACAACAACAACCTCAAAAGTGCACCCTTGCATACTCCCGTTTTGTGATATGGAAATAATCTTGAAGATCCCGCAACATGCGACGAAATATGACTACATGATACATTACTATGGAAACTCCTAATATGCACTATCAAAAAAGTCATGTACATACATATGACAGAGGGCTTTGGAAAAATGAATTGTATTTAAAGTTATATTAATACAATTCATTATTAAATTTTTATCCATTAAGTCATTATTATAGTTATAATTTTCTTTTCATATTTTTTACTTAAATTTATGCCCTTGAAGTATCAAGTATCATCACAATTTAATTTATATTGCCTATTTCCCTTAAAATCAAATTTACGATTGGTCATATTACTTTATACCCGCTCTTAAGCTACTGTTATGAATACATTACGAGTAAGTTATGTAAATTAATTACGTTGAGTGGCGTTGTATTTTGCGCTGTACTTTGAATTGTCACAATTGACAATTCAAAGTTAATTGTAAGACATAAGTAAGTACTTCCCAAGAAGAATAGCGAAGGGAGTTTTCTATAGACACGGAGGTACAGAATGTACAAAGAGGTACTTAAAGTACCTACCGAGCATTTCTGAAGCCTGCCTTGCCGCAAGTGATGACGTAGAACTTGTCATCGGCCAACTCCAAGGTTCGGTGCACACGAACCGCCAGCGGCAACGACCGCTCGTCTGTACGCTGAAATGTGCATGTGTAAGGTTCGATAAGTACTAGGTACTGCGTAGAGCTTTCAAACTGTATGGATTAGTCATGTTACGATAAGAATGTCGGGGGAATTAGCTTTATTCAATGTGTTGCAAGTCAGGGTAAACGGTTACTGATTATTTAGCTAGTGAGTGTTTGCATATACCATAGCATTGCTATGGTACTCGTTGAAGCAACGGTTAGTAATCATATGAGTAACATCATGTAATTTTTTTATTAAGTGAAAATGTTGGACTGACAGCCTGAAACCGTCATAAAATGGTTTTTAGAGCTTGGAGCGAACGAAAATTCCAGATTGCTCTGAAAGTTTTAGCCGATTTTGGTAGAATTTTCAGACTCGCTGATTAAATAAGTTAGATAGATCCATTCGATACGATGGATGGATTGTGTGAAAGATTTGTACATCGGCGTGAATTTTGAGATGACGGAAAATAGAGATATATGGAAGAAGAATAAATAAATTGGGATAAGCCTTATCCCAATTCCATCATCATCGTGACGACCATGAGGTAGTACAAACATAAAACCACACTTGTTTGCCCTGAAAAGTTAGGTAGAGGGTCAGGCTGTGTGTGTACGTGAGTTTTAATGTTTGGAAACGCACCCACGATACAGGAAAAAATCCTAGTGTGGGGCAACGTTTTTCTTTTAAAAAAGTGTTCCTTTAGTACAATAGCTGGTATAATTAGGTAGTGGTAAGCACCTCTAAATTTATATAATATACTTACGTTGTTCCAGAACACGCCACAGTAGTCCGGGGCCCCTTGTGCTGCCATCAGGTTGATGTCGAAGTTCAGCATCTCGCTGCCGTTACCCAGGGCCATACACGCTGGTGTTCTGAAATATGCACATATACATAATTTGTAGGTACATTAAAAAGTACTTTGAAATCGAACACGCACCACATTTTATGCTCGGCAACAAGACCACTCTATAGACAATGGCGACTGAGTATTCGGGGGTACCAAATCTTGTAGCAGTCGTGGCAATGTAGTTGGAGTTAATTACAAACCTTGATTAATTACTTCCATCTTTTATAGCCTTACTGCACAGTTATTTCGTTTTGAAATCACTCTAAAGCAAACAGTTTGTATGATAGTGTAAGAAATTCAGCCTGTACATAATTTATAGTTAATAGCCGTACCGTTTACACTTATGGAGAGCGATAAATCGTTTTAGTTAAAGCAATAAATAATATCTAATACAGATTAGTGTCTGTAACAAAGTATCGATTTCAATAAAGGAATGCAATTCCATTTTCAATAACGGAAGTAGTTTGGACCAAAGTCTGAAATATTGCTGAACCTAGATATTGGAAGACGTGAGCGTAGTTCGAGTAAATTCGAGTTCCAGACGCTAATCCGTTTGAAATTAGTTTGCTTTAGGGCTGGAGTTCTCCAAAACAGGTATCTAAGTGGGTACAGAGGACAGCACATCAAGCTACCCCAATCTGTCAGATTTCTTTGATAGTTTTTCAAGTGTGACAAAATAATGAGGTTTCTGTTCTAATGGTAAAATTTGACAGTTTGAGATAACTTGATGTGCTGGTGTCTGTACTTAAATATAAGTAGACACCTGTTTTGCCGAAACCATGTCCTAAACCTTGAATCCATTATTAATTCACTGTTTGATGAACCAGTAAATGCGTTATGGATACTTCGTAATATTTATTTTTCTCTTTTGTCTAAAGTTATGTATTTCTAGCTCAATTTAAAAACTGAAGAGGCGATTCTGCAATCTCTCTGATCCATTTGACAAGTTCGCACCAGGTGGGCCGCCTGTATGTTGCCATCCAGTAACATAAAAATAGACCTCCATTAGCATAGACTCACCGGTATTCTCTGGCATGTGTAACACCATTGAATGGCTGGTTGAATTGAATGTTGATCGCCATGACGCCAGTCTTGCATGTCGCCGTGACGACGGGCGAGAATTCTCCCGTGCTCTCTGCATTCTGCGTACAAAGAAACACAAATATTGTAACCAATCTAAAGTGGAATACTAAAGAAATAAATTGGTATGTTAATTGAAGTAAAATTAAATGGGGAAGCCCTCATAACAACAACCAATAATAAGAATTAGAATGCAATTCAATCCACGTTCATTCCATAACGTAAATTATGGAAACATGAATGAAAATATTACGCAACTTCTTATGCGTGACTTAAAGAACGATTAAGGCTTTGAGAGCATTTAATTTATCACTGATAACTTGTTCGGTTTACTCATAAGGAACGATATACAAGGACTTCCTGTAGTCATCGTTACCGTCAGACTCTCCTTGTACGGCGTTGCACGCGATCGATCGGCATGTAGGACTCGTATTGTTTCTGTGATTTATATGTTCACAATGGCTACTTGCTCCCTAAGATAGGTGGCATCATTAGCTTGATGTATTGCCACAAAAAAGGCAACATTATGTACTACATACAGCTTCACAGTGAAGCTTCATATTTCAGAAATTACTCTAGGAAACGATTCTCATGTTGCATAGACCCATTTGAGAACATGTTTTTCCTTCGCGTAATCTAAATTCTAAGTTATTTTAACGGATGATACTAAGATGCAATAGTAGTTGATTTTAGAGCAGAAGTCAATCTCGAATTGTGACCTCAAATATAGCTACGTGGGTACGTTATAGTCGACAAATAAACCAACAAACCGTTACGACACGGGCACCACAATGTAAAATCTCCGACAACAAATCACTGCTCTTTGTATCGCGGACGGTTCGCGGCCTTACCAGCTGTAGGGCTGCCGAGCACCGAGCACCGACCTGATGGTACGATATGAAAATGCCTTTCTGCTGGAGTCTTTTGTTCAATGATAACCATTCTAAACGTCGCGCGGCCCGGTTTCATAATAAATTCAGTATCTGATTCTTCGTTGGTGAAATGAAATAACCTTAAAGTATTGGACATGAAAACACATCCAATAGGACCTGAGGTATATAAATGCCATTATTTAAGTCATAAGTAACATTAATCCAGTAAACTTCTTTTACATAATATCGATTACAGTCAATCTGATTCAATTTCAACTGCAATATACTACAGCATTGTTCATAATATTGTATACCATAAAATTGACTTTTTATACTAGCAGACGAGAGTTATGGCACAGATCAAACGTGCAGTTTTATTTTCATTCTCATGTTTCTGCTCACGTATGGAGAGATATGAAAATAGCACGAGCGTGAAAATATATAAAGATGTTATCCTTTGACGTTCGGTCTTGTTTGAATACCTTATAAAACTTTAGCGATAAGTTACGTATTAGTAGGGACTCGTACGATGCAGCATGTAACTATACTACTCCATACATGTCTTTATATGGAATATGTTCATGTTGGAACATTAGCCCGCAAAGCGAGTCATTACGGAGACCTGCCTGGGGGGTGATGTATTACAAAGCGTATAGCATACGGGAGGTAATTATCTAATATCTAAGAGAATGAAGAAAGTCGCGAGCAAAGTCGCATGACGGCTCGACCATATAAACCGACAGGCCATAAAGGGTCGCGCCCTCAGGGCGACGGACGCGCACGATCGCATCCACACGACCCGACTTGATAGCTTCCTAGAATTATCTGTGTTAATGCTGATGAATAGATTTGAGCCTGGTAGTGAATAAAAAATTAAAAAGCCCACTAGTCTGATTACTTGAATCAATTTTCAACAGCCACTTCACTTGACTTCTTTTAGGTTAGATTTGAGATGCATCAATAATTTATTTCCAATAACGGTTGTTAGGCAAAACTCAATCGTACATTATGTAACAATCGACTTTTTTGTGCAGACCTTGAAGATGGTCACAGTGTTTGCACTTGTGTTGGTATTCGATTATTGTGTCATACGTAGTATTCATTATTGCGTGTGCACTCTACTACTCATTATTCTTTATGTCAACGAGTGTAATTTCTAAATTCTTTTTAATGTCTCCGACGGCTATTGTTTCTTTCGCAAAATAACCGTCGTAAAATTACCACGAATACATGCTCATTTTCCTATGCATTTCGAGAGATGCTTAGCCATTTATCATTCGCAGGAAACACAAGGAACTTGGAGGACCCAAGGGCTTTCTCTGAAGATTTAAGAGGATAATTGCATTGATTGCTATTGTTTGCAGAGCTCACGATCCGCCTCAAGATCTCCCCTGTTATTTATAGGTTTAGAGATGGATAGTTAGTAGATTAGCAAAAAATCAACATGAATTGTACCAGCCATCGCGACCAAGGTCGGGAACTGGTTGATATTGTTGCTTGACAAGTTTGACGTTCCAATAAATCAGACGTAATAACGAATTGCCATGAAATTGCGTTGTTTGCTTGACATTCTTTTGTTTTTTGAAGTTTTCTTTAAGATAAAAGATAATTGAGACAACAGGCAGCTGAGACTACAGAATGAGAAATTATTTAAAAATTCCATTTATATTCAGCGACATGCAGATGATCTATACCTTTTTTGAAGTGCCGAAATATCGTTTTCGATCATAACTTAAAGAGGTTCATAGCTTTTATGTTGTATATCAATCTATCTAGGTGCATTGTAGGATGTCATTACATACGAGCAGTGAGTACGCGTGTGTAGGTATGATTTGCCATGTTTTTCCTTAAGTTTAAAAGTATAAATATTTCTGGAACGAATCTACAAAAAATTTCTTCGTAATTCGTCCTAGAGCTTTGATCGTTCATTGTGTCGTTTGGAGACCTCAACTGGTTTTTTGTTCACTCAAGGTCTATGCTCCTCGACTATGTATTCTAAGAAATCACACACCGAAGACTCTTAGAATATGTTGCGGAAACATTATCCTTATTAATTAGTTGCCTTTAATAGTATAACTTGGTTTTGATTGTGTAAGATATGCACCTAATTGAAGCCAACATTTTATGTTTATCAGATGTACATTACATTAATTGGCTACATAACTGCAGCTGCAACTCTTTTGATTTCCTGTTCTAGTCTCAAGAACGTGCCTGCGTTTATTTAGCATGATTATCTTCATGTCGTGGTGGCCCAGTGGTTAGGTTTCCGCCTCTCATGTACGGGTTTGCGGGTTTAAATTCGGGCAAATACCAATGTAACTTTTTATAATCATAGCTCTTTATCATAGACACTACTAACATCGGTGAAAGAAAAACGAAGTGAAGAAACCAGGACTTATCATCTACCTAGCCTTTTAGCCTATCTAATACTTATAATTAATGAAATCGCAATCCCACATTCAGCCAGCGAAGTGATTAACGCCCTTCTCTTTATGTGAAGAGGCCTTTACCCTGCAGTAGGACAGTAACAGGCTGGCATTATTTATGTCTTCATACGTTACGATAAAAGAATGTAAGTATGCAGATTTTATTGGAAATAAAGTGGGCGTCCACACTTCAAAACGTCGATGGTACTGTAAAATAATGTCGGCAATTGTCAATGTGGATGTTGTCGGGCTGGCGAGGTCAACGGACGAGTGACCGCCGGGACTCGGGTCACTTCGCAACATCGGTTTCTTAAAAACACCGTGGAACAATACGCACCGCCTAATATTTCCTAGAAGTCTCCTTGATGCAATCTTTTGTGGTCGCATTACAAATTCCGTAAGCTTATCAACACGGGGAGCCGCTCAGTGGGATGCCCCATATATGGAATTTATGGCGAATGAGTTTACGTCATTTTCGTATTTTCTTTTTTAAGATGGAGCATTGTACCTGCCCATACTTACCTATTTATAGAATTTTAATATCGATGCCTCTGTCTGATTTCTAGAAATTGTATCGCGGTAAGGTATCCTGCAGAATATTACTTCAAGCTTTTCTAGTTAGATTTTCAAGTATTATCTAAATGATTTTTTTTTGTCTATTTTATGAGACAACAAGTTTTAAAAAGGTGTTTAGCTATTCTAGAACTAAATGGTAGCTATTTCTAACAGTTTATAGGAGCATGGTCAAGGTAAATGAAAATTTATATTTGAGATAACTTCTAGCATTTTTAGATTGCTACATTTTTTAGTTTGTTGCTATGCAAAGGGAAACTATTTTTTTAAGCTAAATATCTTTCCAAAGTAACTTAATGTAACTTTAATTTTCTTAAGAAATAAGCTCATGGCTCATTTCAACGTCTTTCTCTCGCGAGCTTACTCTACGAGCTGTACTTAAGGACTATCTCATACTGAAGACAAAAAAAAAACATTGCGTGTAATGCTATAAAAAGAAACAATGAACAAGTAATGTTTATTTATTTCACATAATTTGATAGGAAATCAAAGAAAATATTTTGTAATAGCAAACATCGTAAATCATGGTGGAGGTGTTTACGTGAATTTTCCAAATACTACAGATAGGATGGACCTAAGAGACTCGTTACACATTGCACCTGCATTTACGTTCTCTACGAAAAAAATGAACTCATTGTGTTTCAAAATAAATTACTTGGTTCGTGAAAAACTGCATGCTCGTAATTAATAATACGTGCATCGCAATTAATACTACGCATTCATAATGCAATTTGTACCTATGTGATAAATGATTCAGCCACAAGCAGATTCAATTACTATACGAATAGAACAGTAGGCAAACTCCGCATTCCAACATCAGACCCTTTATACTCGTTGTTCCGTTAGAAATTTAATATTTTAGATAGGGTCTACGTCCTATGCATCAGCCTTGTAAAACAAACCTTTGGTATTGGTATTTCAGAAATTCCATGTTATCTTCCCATTGCGTATGCGGTGAATTTCCTTATATGAATGCAGTAAAGTAGAGAATTCATAGGATTTAAACTTTGCCACGGTGAGCATTTAATGGTCAGCCAACAAACTTATGGCTCTAATACCGAAGATGGTTTTATTAAGTAAGCAGCTAGCGCAACGGGTCCTCCTCGTGTCGAGTAGGTATGGGTGGGATTTTAGAGCTAAAATATAGATTGCTTTTTGAATAGTAACGTAGTTATAAGACACATCCAACACAACTGTGACACATCCAATACTATTTGATGTGGGCAAGAGAAGAAGACTGTATACAGATTATTTTAGTAAACGTTAGATTTCGCTTGTATACCTTTTAATAATTTGTCGTTATTGCAAGTGAATCTAAGTATAAACATAACATAACACGACTCCTGTATTCCCCAAGGAGTTGGGCGAAGGTCCACTGATGGCAACACCCACATTTCGCCAGTTATGTTTAAGTCCCATGTAATTGGAAACAAGTCTATTGCCATATACCGGGCACAAAAAAATCTTACTATAAAACGATGATTTTACTTTATGAATAAAAACGAAGCGAATTTTAGCACCTCTTAGTTTTTTTTTTACCATTCATATAGAGCGTAGCTGTGGCGTGTTTATCGTACCTATAGCCATGGAAGCCAAACCATCCCTCGCAGTCTACCGTATTTTCTTAACAAGCACATTATATACTTTATTTTTCCAGCGACTTATTTGGCTTCGCTTTCTTACATTCCCCCTCAAATTTCATCCACCCCTACAACCCGTTTGAGTAGTTTATACAAAAAGAACAATGACAGATTTCGGCCTACACAACTTTTATGACTAAATTCACGCGGACACAAAGTTTTTACCTCCAACAATTTAAATATAAAATACAAACTTAAAAAACAATATTTTGTGCTTTTCGAGAACTGCTCCAAAAGAAAATCTTATAAATAAGTAATTATTTTAATAATCAAGTTCTTGAATTCCAGATTTAAGTAAAAAGTTGCCAGTCTGGCCACTGTAATCGATAATTCTAAATATTTCTTTTATTATTTAGATAACTCTAAATAATAAAAAGAAATACTCTTTACTTTTTTAACTTAAATAATACGTTCATCGTGTTTATTATAAACACAGTTAGTATTTTTTAAAGAATATAAAAAAACGAAATTCAAGGAATCGATTTTCCTGATCTGTAATCGATAACTTAATCGCTTTGTAATAGCAACCCTGATAAGAGTTCTCGGTTTTCTGCAGTTCTGTCAAAATCGCGCGCGCCTAAACTGTTAACTGACATTGACACACATGTATTGATTGTTGACATGACTTGTATTGATTGTTATCGGTGTTGTTTTGTTGTCGGTGTACATTTGTTTCCTTCTCGAATTCATCTGCGTTTGCGTTATAGACTTGTGTTATATCTGCAGTACGTAAAAAAAAAAAACAATTACTGTATATTTGTTGTTTAATTTACTCTCTGTAAAAATACATAACCTTCAATTTAAAATGTCTGAATAACTTATTTTGTAGAAGTTCGATGTAAAAGTGGAAATCACAGAAATGTTTGTGACACTAAACAACACAAAGAAACGTAAGAATATTCACTGTCCATGACAAATTAATATTGAGCCAAAGTTACTATGGACATCTGACATTGTTCTTTCACTCTGGTACCCTGACACCCTTTTCACTCTGGTAGGTAGTGATTGATTTTCGAAATATCCCGGATGTACCGTTAGTTACAATCATCCAAGTCAGGGTGCCGGCAATCTCAGCTAAAAGTCACTCGGTCTTGCGTCCCAGATTCTCTTAATTTTGAAGCTTTTAACCTGTATGAATTGTCTAACAATATATGCCAAAATGTTTTGTAATAAATAGAAGCAAGCAAGAGCGAGAGAGCTTCCCTCTTCGGATAGGTTACGATGTTCTTTAGACAATTCATAAAAAAGAGATGTTACTTGTTTGACTTATACAGAAACACCTAAGACATAAGAGAACCCAGGCTGTAAGAGCGAGCTCGAAAGTTTTATACCAGAATATTTTTAGAGTTGACGAGACTCCTCAGACTGCGGCCCTCGGCACCCACGCCTTGAATCAAAATGAATACATATATCAAAGCTATCTTTGATTTCGTTACACTATACAATAGCCGAAAGCTCGAAGGCAAACCTTACAAGTGTAATCAACATAAAACAATCGACACTCGCATTACTCACGCAGATCATAAGGCCTCGCACTCACCACCTAATCTTATCTCCTACACTCCTACCATTATTATGAAACTTTCGGCAATTGGTCATCGGATCAGTGTTTAATGCACTAAGTTAGGACATTCACATGCATATTTGACCTCAGCCTCAGACTTGTAGATAGTATTATAATTTGTTACAATTATAATTTAATTACTCATTGTTAGCATTCATGATATAATTTAATAATGATTTGCAGTGAAGCAACATCTCTGCTGATTAAGTTTTCAGTTCCATTCATCCGTTGTTCTCAATAGGACAAAGTAAGGACATTGGACGTATGTACCTACATATATATTTATGAAATCGTCTCAAATTTTATTTGGTGGTTTACCATCTATATTAGCTCGCGTGCTTCTCAAAAAATAGTATCACTGCTGAAATAACTATGTATATAAATAATGTAATGTAGTCAACCAGTCATAGTAAATGCATTAGTAGTGCAGGCGACAGTCGTTAGATCCGACCGAGCGTAGCAACAAACAACTTGATGCCCGTAGGCGGCACGCGTAGCGAGAATTACATTTCAGGGGCTGCCTTGCCTTCCAAATTACATTTTGATGAATTTCGGTGGAGAGGGGCGTGCGGCCCCCAACATATTACCAGGGGAATGCCTCTCATACGCAGAGCAAATAAAGCGCATCTAATATCAAATACGCTTTAGCGCTACTGTAATTTACCCAGTTGCAATTCTTCAGCATAATTTAATTTCAGTTAGTTTCACAACGTTTGCTATTGATGAATTTACATTTTCCTATTTGCTAACCATGATTTATTAAAATAGCTCTTGCTTTATTATCACTAATTGGTTCATCGACGTGGAAGTATTTTTTTATACACAAATGAACGAGCTCCGAATATATGGGCCGGAAATAATGTGAGGTAATTAGTGGCAATTGAGTATTGTATCTTGTATCTAATGATAATGGATGTTAATAATAATAGCGTGTGTTGCAAAAGAAGCTGTTTATGGAGATTCACCGCTATATTTGCTTAACGGTCAGCACACTCGGTATTCAAAATTACAAGAACAATAATTTGAATATAGAATGTTACCTTCTATTTCTAATAGCGTGGAAGTAAGTACAAAAAGTCACGCACATCCGGAGTACTTACAGATTAGTTGTAAATAATCTGTGATACAGAACCGTTTGTTTCAAATTGATGGGTTTCGCTGATGGGTGTTGTGTTATCGCATGACTGGACCATTTCTTCGTGGAGACCATCAAAAGCACCACTATATTTGCGTTGCCGACTTGTCATATCCACCGTTACGATAATTGAACATGTCGGTAATGGAAATGAAGTAGTTATTGAGCTATAAATAAAGAAGTGTTCTCTCTATTACGGTAATAACATAATTATGAACGAAATTATATACATTTTCACAAGTATCGTAATTGGTTAGCTAAAACTGTTCTTGGAGCGTCATTAGATACGCGTTGAGTCGACTTGCGATTCCAGGAACAGCTTGTCTCACTGGCAAAATAAGGTAGTCTAACTTTACATACCGGCAGCGTCTGTCTAAACGCTAATAAATCGATGCTGCTGAATATTAAGTAATACTCGTACTTTTAATGGATTTTAATTTTCTTATGACAATATTTTGGTCATAAATTGGGAAGTGGTATGAGTAACATCGTTAGTGATTTTTTATGTCATATGAATAGCCAGTTGTTTTATTATTTTAGCTAAATAATCTAACTAGGTGATCTAAGTGTATTCTTGATCAAAGTATACAATTGATGTTATTTATCTCCAGAAATCCTCTACATTTATAGCTATGTTTATTGCAGTGTTTATTAAATGAATCGTCAATTGTTTTATATTCAATCCAGCCAGGTGACCTAGGTGTATTGTTGACCGTAGCAAACAATTGACGTTATTCCTCTACAGAAACTTACTATGTATTTACAAAAGGCTCCATGCCTAAAGGTCAAAATTTAAACATTTCCAAAAAAGTAGCGCACATAATTGGCACGCAAAGTTATATAATAACTATCGGCTGCGAAGTTCTCATTCCCATATGTATAGTATTTGATGCAACAGTGCACAGTGGGCCGACCGGTTCCGACGGCCCCAATATATCTGCCGAGACTACGTCACCGCACAGCCTCAGTGCACAGTGGGCGTGCTTTACTGCTTAGGTAACTCACACACTATTTTTACATATTGCGTTTGTGGCTTTTTAAGGTCTACCTTAAGTAATGTTTGTTTGGAGTGCAGTATGGAGTACGACGTGCTAATGACTTATTCTGGTTTTGTATTTACCTTAGCATTAGTTCGAACGTTCGGAGGTACTTAATTCGAGTTATTTTTACTGATACAATATATGAAAATATTAATATCAAAAGCATTAGTGTTTACGAATTAATAATGGTAAAAATGTTTCAGGCTTTATACGAACTGGTAATCTTCGTAAATTAGGATTTAAGAAATTGAAACCGTGACTCTGTGGTAATGAGGCTTCATTTACTGTATAATGCCACCAACTATTGACGGTATCCCTTAGATTTACCAGAGTTTTAAATCTCTAAGCTTTTCTTTGCTTTCCACGGTTTTCCAATAAAATTGAAAGAAATAATTTAGGCTTAAGACACTGAAGCAGAGTGCAGTTAGGATCAGTTCATTATCCTCCCGAATGCTTGAATGTTTTATTTTTGTTCGCGATGCCTGACGCCATATATTAGTCTACTCGTACGTGACCCAGGCAAATGTGGACGGATTAAGGAAAACCTAAAGCCTGGCCAGGGAAAAACAACACATACTGATCCTATTTTAGTTAAGCTTCACTCTAATGCCAGCTATACTTATGTTCTAGTGCGGGTTTATTTCAAACTATTAGTCACTGTTGCAAAACGATTACTAAATTTGAATTCATAATTTATTTAGCAATCGTATCAATGGGACGGGTTAAGTACCTACCTGCTTCATCTAAATGTATTATTATGACGGTGATGAAGTTTCTGTCTCAAATGACTAATAATGTGAGACGGAGACCTAATCAAGCAACCCTGCCACTTACCTGCTCATAGCTGCAGGTGAGTAAATCTACGGTCAGGCTATAAAATAATCATTAACGGAATGGGGTCTTAAAGAAAATAGAAGTAGGCAGAACGACTCTACCTATTTGCGACTTCCCACGGAAATAGTATTGTATGTGCCGACGATACTTGGTGATTAGGAAGTGGTCAATGATGATTGCCGGAATGACAGGGAGCTACCGATCCGCGTAAATAATGACAAGTCATTTGACAAACGACGCTGTGGTAGACATCCCCCCATATCCGAAGGTATTAAAGGCTTTACGACAAATTGCATAAAAACTCTATGTTAATACCACTATATTGCCAAACTGTCGTAAGTGATTGTTTTAGGATCTTTCGACACAACACACGGGTATGATTGATGGTAACGACTAGTTACGATTAATGATGCTGTCATTTTATAGGTCAACGTATAAAATATGTGCTTTGTGCCGAGTAATGAAGCTTTGGTTAGCAATATAATTTTATTGAACAGGACTGAATATGAGCAATACTAATGATAACATAGGTTCTACAGCCATACATAGAGACCATAGATGTAAATTGTGAAATATCTACATATACTAAGACTATTTTCACAGTTATACAAAAGAGCAGAATTCCCGATATTTAAATAACATCCAAGAACGTAGTCTTCAAAGACCTTCATTTGTTTTTGTCCTAACCTTCGTGCCAAAGACCGCTTCATGCTAATATTAAATTAACAAATAATACTCTCGCGTCCTGATCACAATACGTATGCTTGCCTCTGTGCGTTGTCCGAAAATTAGCCAGGGCTTTTGTAACATCTCGCTATTCAAAGATTTCGGACGAAGACAATGTGTCACAGACACGCCCGCAAATCAGATATGTTCGCTTGTCCGACTAAACAAGTTGGACAAGCCGTGACGTAAGATACCAATCGTGACGAATCTCGTGGATATGTTGTGTTATTTCCACGTTAGCACACAGTTGTCATGTTTCCTGACAAATATTGTTATCAAAACATCTTTAAGAGACCAAGGTTTTGTTTAAAAATAAATTGCATTATTGAAGAGTATACTCGTGAGGAGTGAATAATAAAATAATCATAATAGCTTTCCTGGAAATTGCAAAACATTATAAATTTGATAGATAGAAAGGATGATGTTACGCTTTAATATACCGAACGTGGTGCGGCTGGGGCAATGGATACTTCCGCGAGCGTTGTTATCGAGCCTCGATCAGCCCACGAGGCAATCAGAGCGTTGCCTGCATCGCGCATGCGTGGCGAATGTCTTAGCACCCACTATAACATATTCACCAAAAATAGTCTACGAGATCTATCAGATAATTAACCGAGAATAAGTTAGCTCGTGGGAACCAGCCTTGTTATTATGTCGGCACTAAAATGATAGATATGAAAATAAATATGTTTATGTAACAACTAAATGCTCTGTTAATTTCGAACATTATATCATATCGTTTCATTACATAGTTAAACTGAGCATTCATAATGAAGCGAAGCATAAATTAAACAAGGCAATGAGCAAAGGAAGATGCGGCCTCGGCTCGTGTTGTGGAGGCCGCGTGTTACCGCCTCTCGGCATCGCTTGACTCAATCACGCAAACTGTAAAGGACAGACGACCAACTCCTCAGGCACTCTCCCTTTCATGAATGAGAGCCAAGTTTTTGGGACACTTCATGTGTCTACTCAATGCACTCAGTCATGCAACGCTTTACAGTTGCAAAACATAAGCAATGCATTGTGTAATAATTGTAATAGTATTCGTAATAGTGATCGTGTATGCTCTACTTACTACTCGGTAGGATGGGGGTAATTCTAACAAGAAAATTGTGGGTTGCTTAGGGCAATATGAAATGTGTGATATTTCCGTACAGGTTGATCGCACACAAACCAAGCAATATAGATTGAACCTATATTGCTGGACCTCACAACTTTGTTACAGTGATCATCAGCATCTATTTAAAAATGAAGACATGCAAATTTTTGCATCGATATCCGTATGATCGCTGTCACTAAGACTCACGTTATAAGTCATTCTTTATTTGTTATTCTTTGTTTCTGATTGTTAATTGTCTTTTGTGTAAAGAATACTTTTCAGCTTCTATCCAAATATCAACATTGGTACGGTTAAAGCGACAGCTGATATAACAATACCGCCTACTATAAAAACCTGTCATACATAAAGCCAGTAACGTGTGTGTAAAAATGCGCAGTTAATTGTCAAATCGCCTTGAGTGCCACATAGATATGCGATGCGCGTTGCACTAGCTCGGCGCGGGCTCATGTCTCATTTGTTCACACTAACGTGATGGCATGTATTACTGAACGAATCCGATGTTAACATATTACTGTCATTCTATCTCAAACATTTAATAAGTACCTAAGTACGCTAAAATATATTAGGTAATGTAATAGATTTATGGCATAGGAACAATGGCCAAAAGCAACCACTCAATGTATTTCAAAGGGCAGGAATATAGATTTATTGCACTTGATTCTTGCTAAGAGCATAAAACCATCAATTAACGTAACTGGAAATTAGCATACAATCAAGACTGAATTCGAATAATAAATGGTAAATGTAATTACATATCGTAAACAGCTCATAAGGATGTGAAAATCTTACATAATACCTACAATTTTCTTTTGTTGAGGGTATACTTATATTTAGTATGAAACCCTCCCATGATTTTCAATTTATGAGTAACGGTATTCCTTTCAGGAAGAGGACACAGAATTCATTCTCTCATATTGGCATGTGCTTGGAACGAAATATACTATCACTTAGTTGAATCAAAATTGCTCGCAATATTTCGTTGTTGGAAGCTGGGCGTGGAATAGAAACCTTGTTAAAAAAATACTGATATATCAAGATGACTTTGTTGATAAATAATGAATACAAAAAAAAAATGTAAAGTAATTTAGTGGTAAAGTTAATTGCGAGTAACCTATATATTTTGTTTATATATTTATTCAAGTTAACACGCACACAATACTTTACAGATTTCAAAAACGTAAGGCGTTGAACATTGCAGAGTTACAAAAAAAATACTATCTAAAATACATATCTGGTATGATTAATATTATTATGTTGTGAACTAGTCAATTCTAAAATTGTATCTAGTAGTAGTAGGTACCTAGTAATACTTATGAAAATATTATTGCTTCAATGACATAACTCTTTATAGATCATAGAGTATTCGGAACAATGCTCATTGTCAAGCATCTTTTTACATTTAAGTTCTTATTTCAAATATCGGATCTAATGATCACATCATTATTGAGCCTGCTCGTAACAAAATAATTATCCTTCTTTGTCTGAGGTCTATTAGAAATCCCATGAACTACTTTTCAAGATTTTCGACTTTTGTTTGTATGAGAAACCGCAGATTCGAATGTAAGCTATAGTAAATATACCCATTACGTTGATTTGAGCTATTGTATCGGTTGATAGTAGAGAGTGATTGACATAGAAATTTGAACAGAAGAAAGTCTACGTATCAAAAAATCAAGATGACCATACTTTGCCGAAATATTATCCATGATATACTGATGCTTATATTTCGAATACTTAACATTGTTTCCTTGTTTATGTAAGTTTTTTCTTCGTTTTATTTTGGCGGTTAGTGGCCTAGACTAGAGATTGTCAAAAGTCCAAACTACGAACACATGATATGTCAGCTGCACATGTCAATACCGTACAATTTGGACTTTTTGAAAACCGTTAAATACTGACAGAAAGTCACTTTGTTTATTAAAAAATCAGCATCTTTATAACATTGATTTACAATCAATGCTTTAAACTGTCTTTCTCGCTTATTGGTGACACATTCTCAGCTCTCATCTGCTTAGTTTTTTTTCCGATTAGTGGGTATCAGCTGAATACCAATATTTTACATAGAGCAACTACCACGTAGGTAACACGATACCTCTTGGTAAGACTGGTTGCTACACTCTCGGGCTTCTGGCTACCCGTAAAGACTGACAAATCTGTACAAATAACAGCCTGAGCCAACTGCTTAAAATGGCTTTCGAAGCACGGAAAGGCTCGATGTGCAATGGATGGTCCCCCATCCACGGACCGACCTTGGCAAGCATAGCGTAACCTTCAATCGAGTCATGCGGCTGAAATTATTTAGTTTTTAACTCTCTCCCGTCTGCAAAATCTGTTCTCGATCTTGTATTTTCGAAGTAAATAGTGTTAATGGTGATTCAGTACGAAATTAATTTATGTAAGTATGTGTTATGTACGCCGTATGAGTCAATATTGCGATTTGTCACCGTTGGGTTCCTTGAATGAATGAACAATCGTAGGTTTAGTATGCAGCGCTTACGACAGTTTGTTTGCACCTTCTGGCTTTTAAACCAGCTTCATGGATTAATGTATAGAATAATCCTAATGAATAACCAAAGATTCAAAGATAAGCATATGAATGAACTTCTATATACGACTAACAACACCGAATATGGGTGAAGCAAACAGTAATTGCAAAAAATATCGCCTCGATTAAAATATTTAGATCACAACTGTTGCCATATCCTAAAAAGTTGCACTTTTTACAAGGTCCAGTTAATTGCCACATGGGCAGTAATTCTTAGCATTTAAAAGTCAAAAGCCTTTAATCGTTATTAAGTCGAGTATCGGTTGAGGCGTGGGATGCGTAGGCCGCTGTGACCTTGTGACGCTGCGCCCGCGCCGCCAGACGCCTGGCATTGGCGTGCCATGCAGAACCTAATATGGCCTAAATTGGAGGCAGGGTTCGTTTAAATGTACTTATATCATGTTTCCTTTATGCGTTCATATGTGCTCTAGAATATGGATACTGGCATTTCCATTCAATTTGGTTGCAAGTCTGGCTGCAATTTAATAAACGGCGAAGTTATACCATGACTACTTTCATATTCTGCACTCCTTTGACCTTCTCAAGATTATTTTTCTAACATACCTTAATTGTAAAAAGGCGCACTACTGTTGGATATTCAACTCTCGTCTTTGCGCAGAGAGTTAAAAATCCCAACAGCGTTTTTTTTAGGCACATATTTAACATGTCAGATGTCGCCAAGTGTTAGTGGAAATTAAGATCCTACATGTAGCATTATTGTAAATTCTTTGTTTCAGTATTTTAGGGAGTTCATGTTAAGACAAGAATTCTGAATGCAGCGAGCGATTCTAGCTAGCCCAAGGCAAATCCACCCTTATCCCCGCGGAGAATACTCTAATTTAATGATTCAAGAGAACTACTAATATAACTAGAGCAGGTTTACGTGTGTGTAGGTGTAAGTACTTGTAGGTTTTTCACTATTAGCACTTTGTTTACGTTAGTTATCATGCAACTGACATGTCGTGTAACATATTATGTAAAAGTACATAGTAATATGTTTAGCCATGGAAGTACCTACTATACATATGTGTAGACGACAAAACTTGGTGCAATGTTGTATGCTATGTAGCACAATAAGTTAAAGTTACCAAAGGTATTGTGCTCAGCTAACTATTAGTTTAACTGGGTTATGACCAGTTACTAATGCAAAACTGGTGTACGTACTGTTGTGTAACTTGGTGTCCAGTTTACAACTATGATCTATTATTAAGAAAACCGATTATTTGAGGTTGAAAATTGAGTCGAGGTTTGTAACTATAAGAACTTTGGCGAATGGGTAATTTGATACAGCCAACAATGTATTCACTAACGGACAACGCCCAGCCTAAATCGCTGGTTCAAGAAGCATGAAATTTTGCTCAACACCTTCTTATAAAACAAAGGGGATCATTAAGGACGGTTTTTTCTTAAATTCATCACCTAAATGGTTTAAATAGGAGATGAAAGTTTGTAGTGAAATCCCATCGACACACGCGTTGTATCTAAATATTTGACTAGTGGTTTGCGTCGCGACTGTTGGCATACCAGGATCAATATCCAGTTTAACACACTTAGGGGTTAAGTTTCGAAGTTTAGTTTATCGACCTATTTCATCTATGCCGCATAGGTAACTACTTCAGTAGCTTAGAGTCTGTGATGTGTATATCTATACGTATATAATAAAGCTGCAAAGATTGTTTGCTTTTTTGTTTGAACGCTCGCTCGAATCGACTAGTCGGATTTGAGGAAAAATTCTTTGTGTATGTGATAGCCCAATGCTTGAGGAAGGCTATTGGCTTATTGACTATTTAATTTCACGTTACAATACTAAGGAGCGGTTAAAGTCACGGGGAACAACTAGTGTATTTCTAAATGGACTACTTACATACGATTAAGGAATGTAACTGGACTTCATTTCTGTTAATTGCATTAAACGGTTGTCAATTTAAAAAGCATATTAAACGAACTATGAGTTAAAGAATCAAGTGTTGGAACTGAAGCCTACCGTTTAATTTAGGCGACGGGCAGGCATGTTTTATAGAACATGTGAGAGAAGTATGTAATAGTGGATTAGGCACCAAGGGGACAGCAGTCTTTTATAAAAAAGATGTTGAGGTTCCAAATTCAAAACACTTTATCGATCAGCGGGTTATAATGTAATAATAATGCTAGATCATAGGGCTGTAACGACTTACTTTGGGTTAGGTTTGCATGACATATATTTTGGCATTATCGATTAGGTAGGCTGAAAAGTTTAAATAACATTACGTACTTTGTGTCTACTGAGTTAGAGTTAACTGCTAACTAACCTTACCTCTCTTATAGGTTCCCTATGTCTATCTCTACGGGATATATATATATTTTTTTAATGCTTAGTCATCAGGAGCATACAGTGAAGTAAGTAATCTTTTTCGTGATATACGCCAAACGGTTCATATATTAGCGCTTTTCGCTTTATTATTGTGGTGTGTGTCACCGATATCGAAAGATAGAACCCACACTAATACAAATTAAGCCATAATACCAACAACCAACTTAAAGAACAACAGTACCTAATGAACAATAAATGAAGTGTACATTATCATCGCAGGTACACACTATTCTAAGAAACGTAATCGAAGGACACCATAAAATTTAATACAACAAGTATGATATAAAAATAATGATAAAGCAAAGGCGTATTAAATTAAGCAGCTATTTATACAGCCGGCAGCTGATCAACCTTCCTCTAACTCATTTACATAGTGCCTCATCACATACCTACATAAGCAAACTATACATACGTTGTGCCCCATATTTGCCTATAGCATTTGATTAAACACGTACTGCGATGGTGTGAACTCTTTGGCGCGAGATGTGGGTTACGATGAGTTACGTTCACGTACATAACATCGTATTACAACAGTTATCAACGTAATTCAACAAAAAACCGGACAAGTGTGAGTAGTATTCGCGCCCAGTGGGTTCCCTACAAACATAAGTTTCGGATAGATTACTTATAGGTAACTAGGTAACTAAGTATTTAGGTAACTAAATACTTATTTAGAAAGGTAATCTATCCAGGTTATCGAGAGTCCGGATGATTTTTGCCTGTTTTTGATAGCGATACTTATTTATTTAGTGGCAGATTAGATTAATATTATTTTTGTGTAATTTGGCTTTCACCCTTACCCTACCCTAATGTCCTAGGTATATTCATTTTATTTATTATGTTGTACAGTAACATATAAAAACAATCAATAAAACTCTTGAAATGCTCCTCTAACATATACATACATAACTCATCATGAGGGGAGATATCGGCCAAATGCAGCATTAAATTTTGCAAAACAAATTGAAACTTAAAGCAATTCCTACCTACGTGGGTGAGTCCGACTTGCTCTTTGCCAGTTTTTTTTTCCTTTTAAGGCATGGAACCCTAAAAACGATCTAATTTATATCACACAAATGAAACTCTTTGATTTCTATTTCTTCTATCTACCAGTGATTCATCTGATAACTAGTTCTGAGAAACTAGATACAGAATACCAGGCAAGGAACAATTTCTTTATGTAATCCTTATTTACATTTTATGTGTACTTGGATATTGACTATTGGTGAAACAAGTTCGGTAGTGTAACAAACTTAACATTAACAATACAGGCTATTAGTTAATAGTAAAACTTTATGTTGTCAAGGCTATGCTAATGGTTCGGCATTTAAGTACTTTCGTTAGTCGGTCAACACCAATTAGGTAACATTTATATACAGTTCTAGTTCTGGTTCTGTGCCAAAGATAATACTTGAGATAACACCAACTTTAGCAAGAACTTTGAGGGAGTGTAGGCGTACGGAAATCTTCCATAGTTTTAACCAACCAGCTATAACAACTTTTAAGACATAAATCGAAGTGACTTTAAAACCAACCCGAAGGTCTGTTAATCATTTTTTTTTACGCTTATACTATTGTGTTGAGATGACGACATTCAGTTATTATCGCAACAAAAACCCGTGGATGTGTTATGTTAAAGTATAGAGAATAGTTATGGGTTGGTGGAGGTGCAGACAGTGTTGATAATAATGTGCATGATGCATGATAATGCGTTGTGTTAATGTGCACTTTGTTACCTGTGCGTTCGCGGCCGCCAGGAGGGCGCCGGCAAGGAGGCTGAGCACTGGCCACATTGTTCACTTGTCAGTCGGAGGTTGTCAGTAGTTGTCAGTTTGACAGGTGGTGCGCGAGCTGTCAGCGCGACATGGCGGACCGGTCTGTGCGCCGTACGGAGCAACACTGCGCCACCACTACCTCACCAACTTTACTTTCCGCGAGCGGCCGTGTTCACACCGGACGCTGCCACCATTGTGTCTTAATCATTTTGTAAATACATAGGTAGGTATCCTCAAAGATGTCAATTGGTGAGAGAGAGTATCGGAAATTAAGAAATAATTTGTTTTTGATTGCCTTTTTTGTAGACCTTGTCCATCGTGACCTGGATTTTGGATATGATGATCAACAAAGAAACACGGCTCTGAATTATATTGGTTGATAAACGTGTAGATATAATATTTTCTTTGTAAAGTTGAAGATTTTGGATGCAACTAGACTGTTGTTCTTATGCATTACATTGCTAGAAATGGGATTGTATAGGAATAACCGTTATCACAATACAAACAACAGCAAATTTAAGCCATATAAAAAACAAACTTCTACAAATAGTAGTAGAGTAGCTCCAGTGTGAACGCACAGCTGCTACGCAACATTGCGTCGCGCGTCAGCGGCGGCAGGCGTTACGACACACGCCTACACCTGCATCACTCGTAACACACACACAACACACAGGTATACCACACAGATCCCTCCGATAATACTCCAGACTACCTTTTATTTCTCCTTTTCGCTTACGAACTCGGGCCAAGCAGAAAAACCTTGGCTGAACTGAACAACGTTTTATGTATCTGGTAAAAACTTAAACCAGCACGTTTCTGAGCGCTAAATGAAAGAAATGTGGCATTATTTTCAAGAACTATTGTTATACCGATATTATTGCTACGAACCTACGCAGCTAGACAGCGGCGTAGCACACATATTAGAATTCAACGCGCTCGCCATTACTTTCGTAGATTTATTTATTTTTTATTTGTTTCTATTTTTATCCTTTTACTAAAGGGTGACTGAGTAGTTTTTATGTTAAATGATAACTGAATTTACACAGTAAGAAAGTTCAAAAATTGTGCGTTGAAAGTGTAACGACATTGCTATTGGCAATTCCCTTATGTCCGTTAAGCTGGGTTTAGAAATTCTTCATTGAAAAGAAAGCATTTAAGGACCGATCTGGAGGGGACAGCGCGCGATGGGGGAATGAAAATGTGTACATGTTTGATAAAACTATTACGTAGTTACTTTGTATCTACTAAATTCGGCTCAGTAGGAACACAATACATATACACAGATTTACATTGAAATAACTATGAATGTGCCCGAAAAGGTATGGTCGGACTATGGAGAGTCCATTGTAATTTTATAAATCTAAACATGATTCATTAATCGTCTTCAGTACAGACGGAGTTCTTGTGAATTATATGTAATTTCGCAATTACAGAAACGAACCTACGTCTTATTAAAACGGAATGATGCGGAAATTACCTACTACATAATATAATTGATTTCCTGTGCTACCAATATTTACTAAGAGACTTACAATATGATAGTTAAACAGATGATAGAATAGTAATACACCTTTGTTATTTAAATTTAATCATAACAGCGGACAGGACATAAACAATACCACTACGTTCTAGGCTATCGCGCCATCTATCGGCAGGTTGAGGTAGCTTTAAAAGTTTCGTGTCCAACGTTTATGCGGGGTAAAGATGTCGCTAGTGAGGCCGGGGCACGTTGCCGCCCAAAATCAATATCTCGTGTGGCGTGCGCCGTCCCGCCGATTTTCATTAGTGTTTCAGGAGGCACCCCTACTGCCCACATTCCATACAGTTACACGCGCAACCAGTGCTCTATAAGCGGATTCCTCGCATCATCGGACTTATCCCTATAATCTGTAAGTAATCATTCAAAACCATTCATATCTGTTAAATAGTTATAAAAAAATAATGAAAAACGCATCTAGACACATAAATTCATTCATAAATCCCCAGATATGTGGCGACTAGACTGAAAGTATTACGACACAGTCAACTTAGAGTTATATAGGACGGGTTTTGACCTCGAAGGGCGGAACTGTTGCTAAACGAATTAAAACTGTAATTAACGGCTTATTTTATAATAACCGAAAATAATTGAATGGAGTTAACAGTTTCAGAAATATCTACTTGCAAAATGGGAACTCGCATAGTAAAATGAAAGGGTGTTTTTTAAATCTTATGTGATTTTAGTACATATTTACCCATGTATCAAACGCAATGCTTGGGACTAATGTATAGTCAATGTTCCCGTAAACTGTGTACCCACCTAATTCGATAACCTTATTTTACTGTGCAAATAATAGGCATCTACATCTAGTAACGTAGTTTTTGATAGTCATTATGTAGATTATAATTAGGTTTATTTCACGTTGCCATCTAATACGTTGAAATTTATAATACTCGACATAAAAACGAAGAGATACTCTTTGAGCTATTTAGAAATAGAATCATTGTGAGTGTGCTTATATATATGAAACGAAAAAAAATGAACGAACTCATATCATATTATTTGTAAGCTTTCCTATCAATAATGGTTTTAACAAAACAACGCAGCTGTATCGCTGCGCCGAATTTTATTTCGAGAAATAAAATGGGGACATTAAAAACAATGGCTAACAAAACCGTGTTTGGGGTAGATAACAGTTTTATTTACTCTACCTAACGCGTTAAAAGAGGATTCAGCTACATCAATAAATTAGTATGCATATAATACAGTTATAACCGATGGACCGGCGAATACCCTGGAGGATTAACGATAGAGTGAGGGAAAGTTATTTTACGTAACCTCCAGGGAGGGAGAAAAAGCAATTTTTATGCATTACTTTATTCTGTTAGAATATAATACGGACCTCACAGTTTTATTTTTATTTCATGTCACGAACGTCGTGTGGAAAGTGTTTTTTAGGAAAATAAAGAAGGTATATTGATCTGTAGTAAAATTGTCTTCTAAAGGAAGGCGGTCTTCCATTAAGTTTAGCAAGATATCGGTCGGCAATCGACAGCGTTTAGTGGGCAATTACCCAGTGTTCCGAACTAGCTGTTACGTTTTATTAGTTTGAACCAATCCCACAGCGGCCACATGAAACATGGTATTCTACATGGTTAATGACAGAATAACGAGCACTGTTAACTATCGCACTTTATCACTTTATTACCATATAAAATGATTTCGTACGTCCTTTCAATTATTTCCTATTATGTTCAGATTTGTACCGACACAGATTCTCGCAACTCCTGCTAAATAATGAATAGCAAAGAGTGGTACACGCGAACGTAACATTACTTACAGCGCTGTTGTACACCGATGTCAGCATGAAATATCGCTACTGAATAGAGTAACTTCATGTTTTCACGGAACCCTCGTGTTTTTTAGGACGGGAAATGTAGTAGAATAGAGGTACGTATTACTGTAGTACCTATTGTTTGCGTGCCAACTTAATGCTGAATCACGTAGCCGGTTGTTTGTGAATGTGCCAGCATTAGGCACTCGGGCCCTAGGATCGATCCTTGCGTAACTCTAGCACGTCACGGGTTGGCCGCCCGCCAGCCCCTACCAAGCAGCCTCTGTTTATACACGCGATGATTTGATAGTAGGTAAGCAGACGCATTTATTCCTCACTTGTTTAAGCTCTATTGACAAGTTATATTAGAATTAAATTCCAAAACTTAGAATAGCCAGCCGTACATGCAAATGGGCCTAATTATCATAATAAATGAGAGGGTCATTTAGCAGGCTAAACCCTCCAAATATTTTTAGATACCTTTTCCAGGTGAACCTTTTTAACATTTCAGACCCTTTTATGCTGGAGTGCTTTTATTTCAAAATAATTATTAATGGTTGCGCGAACTTTGTGAATGATAAAGTTGTCAGAATTTTGTTTTGGTTTTCCTTATAAAAATGTTTTTATTGTTTGTTTTGTTTATTTCCTGTTCTCCAGAGGCCGTCAACCGTCTTCCGACAAGAAAATAATCTGGATTCATTTCTCTAAATATAACTTCTGTTGCCGGGGGTGTTTTATAACTTTCCTCCTCATTCGGTATAACGTTTATTACGCTTTGGAAGCGTTTAGAAATAGTTTGTAGTTGAACAATGCTCAATTTCATGAATTCGCTACATAACTGGGTAGTATCGGCGAGTTTTGAGTACGTCGACTATTTAGTGAAGACTCTTGACTATGCCTACCTACATACTGTTTCCAGTTACAGTGGTTTGATATATAATAACGACTGTTTTCAGCATAGGTTTTTTTTTGTTATCAGCTGAATACCTTTTGTATTCCGATTTGTATTGGTAAGCACAAGTGCTTATCTAGCGACTGGACATTAACGATAATGACTACATGGATGCACCCACTTTATTTAAGATTATTTTGTAAAACTTAAATTTCAAGTTTACATTTGACGTTGAAAACTGGTATTATATCTAGCACTAAGTACGATAATAATAATTCATCCTCATGTCTGGGTCGGCTTCCAGTCTAACCAAATGCAGCAGAATACCAGTATTTTACTTAGAACGAGGAGGAGACAGCCTATCTCAGCTCCACATACTAGTTACTGGGTAACAACCTTTAGGTAGTTGTTCCGGGTCTGGCTGTTTGTGTATGTGACTTTAAATGTTTGTAAACGCACCCACGATACAGGAGAAATTCCTAGTGTGGGGCAACGTTTTCAAAAAAAAAAAAAAAAAAAAAAAAAAAAAAAAAAAAAAAAAAAAAAAAAAAAAAAAAATCTTATCAACTGGTTGTCAGACATATAAGACTCATAACTTACGACGTAAAATGAGAATAATAATTTACAAACCGTTTATTTAATCTACTGTAAAGAACCTTCACGATGTTATTTATAAAAAAAACCGAGTTGAACTTATCACGCGCCCTGTTTAACACGATTCGTGGAACTACGAAGGGCAATAACGCGCCCCCTGAGGTCACGGTTGATGTAGCGCCTCCTAAACATTGCCCATGACATTAGCAGCTGCAAACCCTCCGCTTTTTGTCCCTTAGAGACTTCCAACCCTTAAATTTACCGTTGATGTGAGAGGAAAACACTGCGTTCCTTACATTTGTAGAAAATTTGGAAATTCAAAATATAAGGCTATTCGGTACGGTACGCTGTGAGAATCTTAACTGGAATTGTAAATTTCCGAATTTATTCCAGGGGAAAGTAGTAGCGTCCGAATATAGGTAAGTGAATGGCCCAATAATAGGTTACGGGGTGGGTTGGTTGCGTAACGGGCGACGCGATGGTTGCCGGAGGGTTGAACGTTGGCCGCCCGCCAGTGCCACGCCGACGTGACGCGCCAGCACAAAACTGTCGAGAGAGCGCACGGAAATTGTGCCAAAAACTTGTAAAACATTTACCCAACCACCCCATTAGTAGTTTCTGCCGGCGAAATGTAATTGAAAACAACGAAACTGTATTCATGAGGACAGGTAAATATTAAAATTGTTGATTAATCAGGACCTATTTTGAGTATCAAATTAACTAAAAAAAAAGTGATGCTCTATTTCATTCTATCACTAAAAACATTATCTGTCACTATATCCATTATTGACTATGATACTCGTACCATCTAGCTGCCACCCTACTTAGCCATGGCTATTGTCCGCGTCGTGGATCGTATATCGTGTCAAAGGCTACGAGCGTAGGTGTAATAAACAAAGAAAACTAGCAATTTGTATTCCCCATGTTGGGTCACAAAAAATATAGCTGTAAGTGTAGACTCGCAATGCTGTAATATTTTCCCTTCTAACTACGTATATTGTAGGTACCTTGTAACACTGTTAACGTTGCTTATTTATCCGATTTTGTACCAGCAATATATTTTTTTATTGGAGCCCCAATGTAGCCCACATTGGGGCTCCGGGGAAAGTTAACCTACTTAATACTTAAGTCCAAAGTTTACCTACTTAATACTTAAGTCAGGAACAATGTGTCCTCTATGTTAAGATGGGCGTTGATGGCTACGACACAGTCATTAATTTTTGTAGCTGTCATTGTTTTCTATTGTATTTGTGCCAATTTGTAGTAAGTTCCAGTGTTAACAAAAATCTTTTTTTTATCACCCATTTCAACTTTTCCATTTGGATGATGGTTTTGGGAGATCATTTAGTCCCTCTTCAATAAAGTTCATAAAGTACAGACGCCAGCACATCAAGCTACCCCAAACTGACAGATTTTCCCAGTTGAACATGAACCTTATTCTTTTGTGATAAAGTTGAAAACCTGTCAAAGAAATTTGACACATTGGGGTAGCTTGATGCGCTGGCCTCTGTACTAGTGGCATTTTTTTAATACATAGAGCCTATAGGATTACTTTGTCTGCAACCGTTACGATCAAATCTGCACACGTTATTAGAGTTGAGTGTTGACAACACCATAAAGTTTAATTACCTTTTTCATGTAACCAACACGCACGCCGCAAAGGGATGTTTTAATCCACCACAGAATACGCAAAATATTTGATACGTTAACTTGGAGATAACGGTTGACATTTCGGCCCTCAGCGGAGCCCAACGAATAAATTATTCCACGAGTAACATTACCCAAGTTCACGGGAGAAATACAAATTGGAGGACATGCTAATATCTTGTACAATAATGATAAGACATTTTTTTTGTATAACTTTTGTTCATTCTTATGTTCAACGTTTAGATCATGAAGGATTTAAACATAACAGTAGATACTTATGAGTGGTAAGTAAAGCCCCACAATGTTTAGGTATACGAGTATATACAGAAAGTATCACGTAAGATTTTTATATTTTGTCCTCTCGATTTTCATTTATTTTGGACTTGATATGAAATTGTGGAATTTAAGTCAGCGCTACACTTTCCTACTTTATCTGTTTTAACTTGACTTTTATTAGTATGAAATCCGCGAGATATTTTCGGATGTCGTTTTTTAACGTTTTTATTTTTCCTGTCGTGGGACGAGAACATGTGAGAATAACGACGACAGACACATAAAATAAGCCTTTGTAGATACAGTAAAAAGCCAAAGTTGTTTTTTCCGCATCAGTATCTTTCACGTTACGGTTTGATAAGGAAATTGTTCCACCGCACAACCTGAAACCATTCAAACCTGAAACTGAGATATTGCAAAATATGATAAAACTGAGATATTGCAAAATAAATCACAACAGAAAGAAATGTCAGAAAAAATGCTCGCTGGAGAGGGGGGGGGGGGGGGGGGCAGAATCATGTACTTAACTCATGGTATCAGGTAGTGCATCAATGTCCCTTCCATTCTGAATAACATAGAATGAAGAAATATTATAACATATTTAAACTGATGATCTTGAGGTCGAGAAAATCGTTGTTGAGTTATTCCAATTGGAATTTCTAAGTGGCAGCTAGGAATTTGGAGTTATGGTAATAGGCTCAATGTGGGTAACATATAGCTACAACTCTGCCTAACCATCGGAGAAAATAGACGTGGAAATGTTTATATCAGATGTAATTTATATCCATTGTAAATATTTGTGTTTCTCTCCTCAAGAATGGTCTTTTGTACCACGTAACACACTCAAACCAACATGGTTCTCATAATTCTGTTCTTACCTTAGCAAGTCATTGAATGGACTTAATTCCTTCTTATTCCCTGATTTTATTTCAGCGAATCTTTTCAGACAAATGTTCTCTCATTGAGACAAAGGTTCTCCAACTGCAAATATAACTATTGAAATCAATTTCCGGTGTATTCCCGTAACTTCTACTGTGGCATTCGAGGTACGGACCATCAAAAGCTGACGTATCAAAGTAGATATTGTGTGAAATAAATTTAATGACTAAGCAAAATTTACTAGTAGTAGGTACTGCGAACAGTAGATCTCGCGAGCACTAACTTTTTTGCAACAATTAATAACCCATAGTTATTAAAAACGGTATATTATTATTTTCGGGCGAGCAATATCGACAGCGTGATCTAATGATGCACAATAGCGCTATCTAGTGACCTTATTCTAAAACTAACATTAATACTGGTTTTAAAGCCTCGTTAGTTAGTTAGTTGGGTAGTTTTCTGATGAGAAGGTGGTCCCAGCTGCTCCATCAAGCCCTTTCAATTAGTTAAAGGGGCGATTTCACTGGTGGAAATCTAAAAGTGAGCAACTTACTGCATTTTGAGGAGCTTGTCACGCCGAAGACCCACATCAGGTTTCCACCAAAATTGTATGAGACCATCTTAAAGTAGTAACTTTAAGATGGTCTCATACAATTTTGCTACTAACTACCTTTTTAATAAAAAGAGATATCCAGTAGACTCATCGCTGCACCTTTTCGCAAGAACTCGTAAATCGTAAAATCTGTATACCAAGCTTTGTCCAGATCGTTTGGAAAATACCTGTAAAGTATCGGTTTCTTGGTACTTCAACAAACTGATAGAGCAAAGGAAATTTTACCGGACTTGAAGCAGAATCCTTTATCAACCCGGACAATTATAACAGCTGGTATCCGAGGCACATTTTCCCTTACAATAGTTAACCGTGATCCCTATACTATGGTTAAGATGCTTTGAGATCTAAATTCTACAAGATGGATACCGTTGCTCATTTTGTCGCCTTTTACCACGCTCTAGGGAATAATTTAAAGGGAACTCTACTAACCCTAAACCTGTGATATGGGGCCCCATTAGCTATATCACAGGCTTAGGGTAAATGGCTGTTTCATAATGAGTTCTTAATGTTGTCTAGGAAACTTTATCACATTACAGAATTGCACCAGAACAATAAATTGTTGTGTAAAATATTATCCATTTGATGTTTTGTTGGCAGGTAGACCCTCTTCCCGCCTTCACAAGCTGTTCACCTAGCCGCATTTATTCCATTAACACTGTTGACATCTGCTACACTTGCTTGTAGGTATCCCGAGGTAAGTTTATGTACATATTTACCTTGTACCGTACCTACGCAGAACGAAATCTTTGTTGTATAGAAGAATATGTCGCGTAACCATCTAATGCGGGTAAGATCTAAAGTGATATATTTTCGAATAAAAAGGCTCTTTTTAAGGGAATATCGAAATGTTAAAAAAAACTAAAATAATTTTAGCTAGTCCCATTTCGACGCTATACTGCAAAAGCTTAGGTAAAAAGGTGATTGGATTTCACGTAGGGACTCGGAATAGTCATTGTCACGGACCGGAATTGCGGTATGTACTTTGCGTGATAACGTTACAGAACCTCCCGACACATTGGAACTAATAGATTGCGTTAGAATGAGAAAGCAGAGAGAGAAAACACACTTCTATATCTTCATTTTCTTTCCCTGATTGCCTTTCAAGGTGCTCTAAACCTTCTTTATGATTTGTTTGCATTTTCATATTGTTGTGTTTTCCCAAAAGGAGGCGGCAAAATAGACCGTTCGGGGTGCCCTGGGATCTGTGGCCCGCAGGCCGCGACCACATCAACCCTGTCTTTCTCAAGCTTCCGAACCTCCTTCACCAGCAATGTTAATTACCTGAAACGAAGGTACGTTCTTAGTTCGCATGTTATCTATCCCCTACCCTAACTTCTGTCTTGATGTATATGCATGATTAATCTATTTTCTTAAAAGCTTTTACAGTTTTTTCAGTTACCTCGTGATGAATGATCTAAAATAATCTAAATGTACCTCTTTGTGAACCGGGTGTCAATTTTTAATAATTTGTCCAGCAACATAGTACATAGGAGCAAAATCAACCCTGCCACAAATTAGAATGGCTTTGGTAACTTGAATTTAATTTTGAAGTAGGTATGTATGTATCTACTTACTATCTATTTCCCATATCTTCTTTAGTGTAGATAGTTAGTTAAATTTGTTAACACAAGTTGGGTAAAAATCACAATTTTACATGAAGCTCAGTTTTATAATTTAAGGATAAAACAAAATTTATGACACCGTAAAAGCCCGAACCGCTTCACCGCGCTGCTTCCACCCCAGTCGGCACTCGACCCGCTCCCTTCCCCCCTCGCCGCTCGCTCCCTTACCTCCCCTCCCTGGTCCCCGCTCCACTCTACATGCCGTGTAGCACCACTCATCAGCCTCGACTGTGATTGTATGTGACCATATCACTGCTGCTACTTGTTGGGACTCCTGTCCTACAACAAATATCAGTTCTGAATTACCTACCTGCATTCAGTGCATGGCGCTTTCCACTCGATGTTATTGTCGTGATTCGATGTTGCTGCTTAACAAGAGCCATTGTTACAGCTGGGATGTCGTTTATTTCTTTAAACAGTTATGTTGACTCCGATCAATTCAAATATCGAATAACATAGAAAGCTTCTCAGTTATCAGCACTGTAGGAGCTAATTCTAATAATTGATAGCTTAATGGCAGTGTTCACGTTGATTGGCAAGTTGTTAAGGTTAGGTGACTATGAGTGGCTACATTGTGTGTGTCGGTTTTGTCCCTCCTCTGCGTGTCCCTGTATATTGGCGCGGCGTGGCGGTGGCGTGCGGCGTGTAGTTCAGTGGAGGCGTTGCGCAGATTCAGCTCGGGAGACCTGCAGTCCGAGTGCGATGAGGGCGAGGTGGACCCCTACACCGGGCGCCCGGCCACCACCAGCCAGCCGAAACCGCAAAATCAAAGGCCGACCTCCCAGGGTAAGAACAAAACACACATTCTACATTTACTTACAAAATTATGTTACACTAGAGTATGTAACAAAACTTTTAATCCGGATTACACAACAGATTATCTAAGTACGTACATATATTTTTTGGGATTAGTATAACAGACTCAGAGCAAAATTCTAGTGGTATTAGTTAGATATTACACGTGTTTATAATAGTGCTTATTTTGATGTAGCGACCGGGGGCAGCATCAGCAGCGCGTCAGGTCCTCCGCCTGCACCATCTGCAACCGTAGCGGCCGCAGCCAACAGCGGCGGAGACCTGTCGCTGAACCTGCGGGGAGGATCGCGCGGTACATCCGCGCCTTCCTCCCCGGCAAAGTCCCGCGAGTCGCTCCTCCAACGAGTTCAATCTCTCACTGGCGCGGCAAGAGATCAAGGCGCCAATTTATTAGGTAACGTATGTGTACAGCTATCCCCAGAGGGCCCACTTTTACAGTTGGCTGGCTTGAAATCGGGGTTTATCTTTATAACACATGCCTTTGGGAATTAATGGGTAAATTTTAGGCAATTTTGAAACTTTGCTGAGAAATCGTTTTCAGTTTGTTTATAAATAATGCTCTATACTACTATATAGAAAAATTTAAGTTTTCTAAAGGAGCTTTTGACCATAAACAAAATGATCATTAGCACTATGGCGCGGTAAGTCGCTGTTCTTTTTTGCCTGGTTACGCTGCTGCCCGTTCTACGTCTGGGACTATCAAGAGGTTTTCAAATCGTGTTATTGTGTGGTAGTTAAAAGAGCCTCGTTAGTCAATGGTCCGAACAATAAGCGGTTTCTTAGGGAGCGTGACGTCAGTGGCGTCTGTGGGCCGTGGGTACAACCGGGACCGGTGTGTGACCCTGCTGGTGGTGGACGATCAGAATACCGACTGGTCCAAGTACTTCCGAGGCCGCCGTCTGCCTGGAGAGTGGGACATCCGCGTTGAACAAGCTGAGTTTAGGGTGAGTAAATACAAGGTTCGTATTATATGTTCAAGGAGTAATAGAAATGACCCTAAATCCCAATAAACTTTGTTCATAGTCGAGAGTAGGATGGATAAACAATGCTACTCTCGATTAACTTTTCCATAAAATCCTCCTAAATCGAAAAAAATGTTCTAAACCACAAATTGATATTTTAAGCTCTAGAAACAGGAGCCCCATGCCTCGTCCCGTTAAAATTCGGTCGCACTGATTGTGAAAACTAGTTTTTATATGTCTGTTCAAACCGATGCGAATAGTCGCGTGACTATCTAATTTTGTCCTATCTTCGTTAAATATTTATTCTCCCTTGTGTTTCTCGTTATGTATTGAGCTGAAACTAACACTAAACTGAGCAAGTTTGTAGAAATTAATAAAACAAAGTTTTACTATAACATAACTTGTATGGATGGACAGCCTAAACAGGCTGTCCATCTCTAGCTTTTTTAAAGCTCACACACAGATATTCTATGCAGAAAGTAATTTTTTAAGTTAATTAATTTTTGTATTAAATTTCTCTGTGTGGGTACACAGAGAAATTTAATACAAAAATTCTTAAAAAATATTCACTGATTTAATCTCCAGCGTTTAATGGCATATCTTAGTACAGACGCCAGCACATCAAGCTACCCCAAACTGTAAAATTTTCCCAATTGATAATGAGCCTTATTTCTTTTTGAATTAAGTTGAAAAAACTATCAAAGAAATTTCACACATTGGGGTAGCTTGATGTGCTGGCATCTGTAGCTACGTGATATTGCTGAAATTCTGGTGTCTCTTCCACAAAAGCCAATAATGAAGAGATATAGTTGACTTCCCAATCATAAAGAAAAAGGCCTCGCCTCTCGTTTGGGTTAATAGTAATTTACGAAAATAAATAATTTATCACCGTAAGAAGTAGTTGCAATAAAAATGGTTTAGAGTTATTTCAATTACACCATTAGCACAGTCCCAAATCCCCACATCTCGGCGAATATGTCTGTTAACCTCATTTTATTTCTCCGCTTCCACTTTTGTCACCCGCAGCCTCCATTCAGAACTATTGATTGGCTGACGGCGCCAGATGGTTGCTTCGTACGTTCTCGGAGGGTTATTGTGCTACCAAAAGGCTTTATACGACTGTCGAAATTAATTGGATTATAAATACCAAATGGTTTTACATAGCCTATTAATTAGTCACATAAATAAGTATTTAAATGGCTTCGCAACATTGTAGTGTATTCTAACAAATACTCAATACAAACTACAGTTGTTCAAATGAATGAAAATGAAATACTTAAAACATCACAAAAATCCAACGAGTAATAAAATCTTGATAGCAACGGCGCGCACATAACAGTCCAATCAATTATGTACCCAAGCCACAAAATAGGTGTTGTAGAACAAACTATTGTAATATTCAGAGTTCACTGCCCAGCCCGTGTCAACGTCAGAGTGTGGCGCGTGCGGAGCTACCCTCTACTTATTAATTATTACGAACGTTTAACCTTACCCTCGTAAACTCATGAAATCTTTTTAAATGCCGGCTTTATTAGACACTTCTGATATCGGTCCTTGTTTTAAGCACCTAGCGCCTGAATTAATTGCATATTTTCCAGAATTTTATGGACATTTGGCTTCTTTGATAATGCGTTAAGGTTCCTAAAACATAATTATGTTCTTGCCAGATGTTTGACAGCCATATACCAAGCGGGCATTATGAAACATTCTGTAAGTACGGAAAATAATTCTGTACAGGCTTAACAACTTAGATAATTCTAAGTTCAAAGCAGCTTCCAAATTGGATCCACGAGGCTTACATAATATTTGTAGAAAAGTTCTTTATAAAGAGACTGCTTGTTACTTTATAAAGTAATTCTTGGAGGACACTACAGGGTCAACAGGTTTAGGGATGAAGGTTGGATGCTAAAGTTAAACGGGATAATGAAATCAACCCGTTCTTTTATAACACAAGTAGCTATAAGTAATTCGTTTTATAACTTGTGCCGTTTGCTTCGTACAGGAATTGACTGTGACGGCCAATTCTGATGGAGCCAACGTATCTATGGCAGTTTATCGCAGCGGCACCAAAGTCACCCGATGCTTCAAGTAAGTGATAGGAATCTTTTTTTATACGAATGTCTGGTGTATCTTTTTTCGCGTCATCGACCTATTATGATGTTTATTTTTATTGGAAAGCAGATATCTCAGGTTAAATTCTGATAAGTGGTTTTTGACACTGCATCAATAACGAACTTGCTAAATGAAATTGTGAAATAAAAATATATTATTTGTGTGAGATACTACAAGTAATAAATATGACTAATTACTAACTGGAAGTTATATGTTTGAGCCGTTTGGGGTTGAAACACTAGGGCCATGGGGTCCGTGTGCCCATTTAGTTTTTCGAGAAATCGCGAAACGTTTGGTCGACTCTTCACGTGACCAGAGGGCTGGCCTTTTTTTTGGCCAAAGAATCAGCATTGCCATTCAACGTGGCAATGCTGCCAGCCTTCTGGGCACTTTTCCCGTTGACAACGATGCGGATGAATTTTTTGTAGCCCTATGATTATTTATTTTATTTTATTTCTTCATATATTAATAATTGTATAATTTTAATGAAACAAATGGGTTGAAAATTAGATAATAAAAAAAAAAAAGTTACTAATACATATTTTAAACATTGTTTTTAAACAAAAAACCGACTTCCATGAAAAAACACAAATACTTTGCAAATAACTTTTGTTGCCTAAATAAATGGCGAAAAACTAAACGCCTAAGCCTCTGTATTCTTCTTACTCTAAGTAATTTGTTGCCAGAATATGTCTGGAACCAAGCCTCCACGAAGTCTCTACCTAATTAAGAGAAACCCTGAACTAATTTCAAATTCTAAGATAATAATGAGTCTACAGAGAATTTGTAGAATAAACATTATGACTGTTATTAAAGTTCTAATGCTGAGTTAATAATTAAATTTATTATCTTGCGAACAATGTAATTAGTTCCGATAGAGTCAAGGTATTATGAGTTGGTCGATGAGATAATCCGCGCTAAACAAACACATTAACGAAATCCTATTTATAGATAAAACTGCGATGACTCAAACTGTGTATAAAATCATAAAATATAAATGGAAGTTTGTAACAACTTTTGTTTGCGTTGTCTATGATTGAAGTGTGGGCGCTTTAATATTTACATAATAATGGACGCAACCTATAACTAAGTTTGTACAAACTTGTGTAAACTACTTCCTCGGTTGGCAGTTGGAAAAATATTTGAACTTACAATCTTATTTCCATTGTATGTAGGTGCTACATACATGGCCATGTCCAAGTCAAATACCCAGAAACGTTGTTAAAAATGTAATACTGAAATCAAATTGTTTTTTACTCCCGATTTCTCAAACTGTAATTTTCTGTTTTGTGGTCATGAATGATTAACGCTACTGTACTTCTGCTAGGCCGGACTTCGTGTTGGTGAGACAGAACGTGCGCGACGCGGGGGCGGACTACCGGGCCTTGCTCCTCGGACTCAAGTTCGGAGGAGTACCTTCCATCAACAGCCTCAACTCAATCTACCACTTCCAGGTAATTTAACAACGTCACACGTAATATTCAGACATTTTTCTTTTGTGTGAAATAATATGGGTTCATTTTATCAAAACTGTGTTTATTTAGGACCGACCCTGGGTGTTCGGACATCTCCTCCAATTACAACGACGTCTCGGGAGGGAGAACTTCCCTCTCATCGAGCAGACCTACTATCATAACCACACCGATATGGTAAGTGCTTAAGATTATTAACTTGACGTAGGTACCTATTGGTTATAGGAACTTTATCTATTTTGATACTTATTAAAATGTATATCATATGTGTGATCTATAAAATACGTGTAATGTCCGCGCAGTTTTGTATTCGACGTAAGTTCTCCTACACTTTAGTTTATGATCGAGAATATTGTACGATGTAGCAGGTCACATCGGTGCAAGTTTGCCATTAAATTTATGTTAGGCTTTGGACGTGCTTCAGACGAATCCACCAGACGACAAATTAAAACTTCACATGTTCCATTTAAATTTCTTTATTTTAACCTATATATCACTATAATTAGTTAATTTACAATCATTAACTTAAAAATAAATAATACAAAAATAACGTTACAACTATTTTTGTCTAGGAAGACAAAACAACAATTTAGAAGCGTCCAAAAGAAAAATCACAAATGTAACAATTTTCGAAAACTCGCAACCAATAAATTCGTTACATCGCCAATAGAGCTAATTTAACTTGTCATACACACAACATTCAACTAAATAACTTAAGGTCGAAAATGATTAAAGTGTTATCATTATTAATGTTTGGTTTAGTATCAGCTGTTGTGATTGCGTAGGATTAGTAATGAGTGTGAATGAATTTGTAATTTTTCACGAGGACGTCGTAATGAGATGTTCAAAAGGTACATTTAGAGTGAACTTGTGCATCGTGTTGGAGAATCAAGTCATGGTGCTATTGAAGCGCGTGGCTTGCAGGCACCTCGTGAGAGCGGGAGACCTGCAACATAAACATCAGTGTTGAGTGACAATTTGCAGCTCGCAGCATGGCGGCCGCGGCAGTACAACATCAAACGCTTGCCTGTTTACGACTGTACCTCGTTCCCCGTATTATAAACGTTCAGTGACAACGCAACGTGTTTATTCCATTTTAATATTGTTTGAAATGTGAAACCTAACTGCTTTACATTACGGAATTTCTCGAGTGTTTATAAAATTGCTCTGAATGGGAGCATAAAATCGTTCATTATATGATTAATCTGGCTTGGCACACGGAGTGCGAATTAGTAATGTGCTTCAAGGTTGCCTATGAAATTTATTGTTTATGAATCGTTTACTGTAGTAATTAGAGAGTTGTAGGTATTGTTTTATGTTAGTATATTATTGTTTCCTTATTCTGCTTCGATACCTATTATGGGGGAAACATGTGAGTGTTTGTGTCTATTTCTGTATTGTGTGTGCGTGTAGAGGCTGTCACGTACAGACTCCTTACATGAAATATTCAGGGGAGTTTTCCTTCGTTTTCTTTTGTTGGCTGTTTTTTAACCCAGTAATATCGATATTAGAACGTCGTCATTTAGCATCCTGCTTTTTCAAATGCAAACTTTTTGGGAACATAATATTTACCTAGTCCAGCGGCACCGATGTTCGCGGTCGTGTAGACAGATGCCGTGTCGCTCGTAGCACTCGTCGAAGCCCGTCACGCAAGCGTTCGGCGACTTGGTCCGCCGCCGGTTCATGTGGACCTGATATTACAATAACGTTATTAATCTCCCCATAATATGCCCCCACCGCCCATCACCACATTGTATTTAACCTATGTATTTTCCGATAGCGAATCGAAATCCTGTCTCCCTGCTACACCAAAAAACCGTAGCGTTTTCGTAGTAGAAGAACCTTATTCAAACTAGTTATATATTTTGCACAGGTCGATTGCTATCTGACCTCCGTACCCCATAGAAAGGACTATCGAATGTTAAAAATCCATTTTATTTTATTATACAGGTTTATGAAACTAGCATTAACTAGTTATGTTGTTGACCTAAGTTACCGTGAAATATCAATATGCAGAGTAGGCAGGCAGGTACATTAGGCAGAGTTATACACGTCTTGCAAAGAAAAAATTCGTTCGTTCGTTCGGGACAACGATTTGAAAAGAAAATGCGAAAATTGGTTCTAGTTGGGAGAAACTAATATATCTGCATATTTTTCGGTACTGTTATTGGTAACCAAATGCTACATAGCATTTGGTTTCAAACTACAATTTGTTGGCGTTCCTTCCAGTTTCAAACTTAAAATAACTTTTAATAGTTCGGTTAGCAAGTAGTTATGCAAACTAAAACTTTGTAAGGATTTCGTTGCAAAACGATTTATAGTTTATGTAAGTATTAGTTTTTTTGAGTTCTGTAGCTAGTTCTGTAGTTCAGTTATCCAATTTTAGCACCCTATTCCTTAATAATTGCTTATGCAACTTGGTACGTCAAAGTATGTGAAGGAGTATGATAACTTACTTTGCAAGTACAACCCTGTTTGTAGAGGAGACGGAACCCTTTCCTTTGACGAGGAGTGACGTCACGCCATTTGCTGACGAAACCGCACAAATGTACGTGAGCTTCTAAATGGAATACACGACCTGGAACATGGAAAGGGGAAATAATGACACATTTGTATTTGTAGGCACCTCTTTGTGTAGTTGTGGTAATAACCCGTCAACGTCGCGTCCTCATAAATCTTCCACGTCGACGGTAGACGACTCGTAACGAAATAATAAATGAACTTTCTTTCTTTATTCTAGAACATCTACCTCAAGGTATACACGAAAATCCCTCTTTTACGTTTATCTTATTCGTAATCCATTTTATCCTTACCAGTTCTATAGAGCGGGCTCATTTGAAATCAGAACAATTTTTTTAATGAATAAATTATCCAGACAAATAAAACGACATTGCGGAGCTAGACAGAAATTGACAGAAAAGGAATTAAAACTTTGAAAGCAATTCAGGGAATACACCGATTTAATTTTTTTTCAGTCGAAATACCTAACAGACGCCAGCTTGTTTGGTGATGCGATTACATAATGTACTTAAGGTCTTGAATGTCTTATTACCAGCAATGCTTGCTTATCTCTTTACAAACCTACCTACCAACCCAATTATACGTACTAATGAAGCAGTTAGACATTACACCAAATGTCTGCCGCGGCCTTGTGGGTTTTTATACGATTACTGTCAGCTTAGAATTCCCAAAACCATCTTTACGCTACATCCG
Organism: Phlogophora meticulosa; assembly: GCA_905147745.2. NCBI lineage: Eukaryota > Metazoa > Arthropoda > Insecta > Lepidoptera > Noctuidae > Phlogophora > Phlogophora meticulosa. The sequence continues at coordinate 10,440,293 of LR990520.1, read as the reverse complement.
TTTGGAGTTCTATTTGTTTGAATTGAACGGAAATACCGTACACAGTACAGCAATAAATAATCTGAATGTTTCCTGGCGAGCTTGGGGATCGTCCTTTCGCGCTGTCAGCATTTTACGTTAGGCAATATCGATCCTTCGCAGCTCAGTTGAGGTAAACCGGCAGTGGGTGAACGGAATTTATCCTTTGAATCAACTCGAACATTCTTAATCCCGTAGCAATATCAAAATCGTATTAGATACATGATGTAAAGAGGATATTCACCTGTAATAACATAGGTCTCTCTCGGCTGCAGGCTCACCCCACACAGAGATTCCTCAGACGGTGAAAATAAGCGGCCGGATTGAAGGGCCACCTTCGCTTTCTGCGTCGCCTGCAACACAATAACGTTTTCTTAAGTTTATTAAGCAAAGTCAGCAAGTTTCCTAAACTTTCATATGCTTCCAAACACGTTTGTCTACAATCAAGCTATTGTATTCAAATAAGTAGGTATTGTAATTCAGATATGTATAAAAGTATCTCGTTGTTCCATCTAGTCTTGCTATTGTTTCCGTTACTTACTTTGTAAGTGTTTCGAATCTTCACTTTGTATGCATCGTAAAAATCTTTGCCTCGAAATGTTTTTTGTACTCTTCCAACGATTACTGAAAAGAAAAAATCCAATTATTTCTCAAGTAACGCTACTGAGTCTGTTAATTAACCACCGTCTACCCGAAACAGTTAATTGAATCCTTCTAAATTAAGCTTTCCAATATTCCCTTACATTTTGAAGGACGTTCTTTTGTCCTACTTGTGTTTGTGTAACATAATTAATTTTAACGAAATTATACTAAAGTTACCCATCCGTCCATGTAGGGATTTATCTGAACATACGAATCTGTTTCACATATAAGTAACATGATACATTCAAAATTATAACTTCAAAAAATTTGTTTGAGTAATCGTTCTGGTCTTCAACGGCAATCGATCTTGAGGCCGTAACAGAAAGACAAATATCGTCCCAGATTAACTATAGATATATATATAGTTCGGATTTCAGTTATCATACCACAAACGGATCTGAAAGATTACGTCAAATCAGAGTAACTTACCAAAATCGCTGTTACAAAATTGTGTTTGTGGATGCGCAGGCGCGCACGTGCAGGCGTCGGCGACGCGATAGCTCGCGGCCACCAGCGCCAGCGCCAACCACCTCGTCAGCATGCTATATCTGATGATCTGTAACAAACGACAACTGTTATAGGCGTGTATGACCTTCATAATATACTAAAGATGAGAGAATACCATTGTTTCATACCACCCATTGATCACGCAAATTAAATGATGAATATCATCAGGTCGACAGTAACAACACAATACGACAGTTTATGATTCCTACCGCTGCGTACATTTGTCATGCCGTCATGGCTAACGATCCGTCTGGATTACCACAAAGTTTGGCGCGTCGCATATCTGTGCTGCACTGAACGTGTAGCAACCGTAAAACAAGATGTAAAAGAACTTTTACAACCTTTAATGAGTATAATTGAACGAGTCTGTCTAATTCGATAAGTGAGCCTTAATGTTGTTTAAAATGTACGCTTTTTCTTTCATCTCAAATATTTTGCAGACGTTTCTGTTTGACCCTCGCTGTCCTTTGGCAAGCGTTCGATATTGCCGACGTTAATGTTTGTTTATTTATTTTATTTTCCTACGTATTTTCAAGCTGTCTATCTATACGTTTACATAAAACGAGATGCTGTTAACCATTTGTTATTTTTTGTAGTTTGATGTCATACAAAAATTGTAACGACACGACTCCCCGAAGGGTTACGCAGATGTATTTTAGTACAAACACATTTCGCCAGATATCTTTTTAATTCTCATGTAATAGGGGATGAGCCTATTGCTATCGACCGGGCACGATCACGACTTTGGGCTACTGCAAAGAAAACCAAAATGCAAAGAACTTCCGCTGAAATCATCATTTACGGTTTGCGGGGCATGTTCAGGGTGACATATGTATAATAGTTAATGAGAAAAAACCAGATGAATTATGTATGCAGATCATATGTTATTGATGTGTCTAACACACTTCCGTGAATCCGGGCTGCTACTAAGAATATCCAGATGGAAAAATTAAATAACAGTTAGCCCGCTCTGGAAATAAAAACCAAAACCTCAGCAATAGCGCTTGCAGGACACTGTACCAACGTAACAGTTCCACATATAATTTAGTACAGGAATCGTTCTCAACGCATTCATTGCCGTCAGGAATGTTTCAAAATACAATACATTACCTCCAATGAAACCTGAAACTACCATACCGTTCATTACAGCAAAGGACCGAAGTCCAAGCAATAGATTCTTAATAAAGCAAACTTATGACATCTCATTACATTCTATTGATCGATATTCCAATAAATTAAATAGAAAGCTGTTTATGAAAGCATCTAATCTAATCTTATAAGTGATATAAGACTTCACACTTTAAATTAATTACGTTTGCGAAGGAGCCCATCAATTTGTATCGCGGGCGCGGCGAAGCGAGAGCATGTTACGGATAATTTATTAGCTTAACCACCTCTGGGCTACTGCGATGATGCTTGTGAGTCTCGTGACCTACATCGCGAGCGAGCCTTGTTTTTGTTCCATCGATACTTTGTTGTTCTATAACGCGGTGATAAACTTTTATTACCGTACCTCTATTTTTTGCATCTACAAGAATAAAACGGGCTGTCATAACCTCGTGTTCATTGTTACTTTGTACGAGGATTTTTAAAGCTTATCCGACGCTGACTGACTGGCTAGACTCTAGAGCGATGGCTCTGCCGCCACGGATATTGTTACACGAGAAGTTCTTTTATAATTGTTGACGTTAATCCGTTTCGGTCACATTAACTCACGTCCTCTGATTCTTTTGTGAGGGGATTACTACACACATTTTTAACAAAATGTTGTCTCACACAAAACACGCGTACTTACTCGTAAATGTTATTCAACTGTTTGGCGATTGAAATACAAGGATAGGAAATACACAGTGTTTGTTCAACATTAAGATTATAATAATTCTTAAATATGTTGTGTATGCATTATTAGGCTTAGTCGGGAACAATGAACCAGCTATTACGAGCCCTGCGTGGGAGGCTGACTCGTCGGTATAGTACGGAAATGCGCTAGAGTTGATTGCCTTTACATCACGCGATCTAACCTTTAAATCCACCTTGACAAAAAATAATAACTTTTTCTTGGCTATAAAATTCCAAAATTAAAACACAAATTAAACTATTCGTACCCGTGTATTAACGTTAAATGGTCAATAAAAATGACAAGTTTTATTTATATGCTAAAGGCGATTTGTTATAGAAATTACATGGCAATAAAAGTAATACAAGTTTAATAAAAAATACTAGTTTGACTGTACGATTATGGAGTGAATTTATTGCTTTGGAACCAACGGGTTGATTAACTGAGCTATGTATGTGTGTGGGGTTGATTGGGTACAGTAGGTATCAATATTGCTGTCTTAAAAATATTCTTCGGATACCGCGGGATTTTTATTGAAACTTCGCGATTAACGTTGCTAGTTTGACGTAATCATATTAAATTAATGAATGCCTTCTTAGACATGATTAATGTTATTCTAATCATCTTAGTTAACATTCAATTAATCATTAGTGATTCTATGTGACAGGCAAGACGATACATGCTAAGAATATTAATGTCTGGATTTTCTCAAGATATTTTCCTGTACCGGTTGCACCTGTCAATCAATTCGTTAATTAAAATTATATGCAAATTTTGCTAAGCACATATTGCTTTTCGCCATGCAGGCATAGATAACGAATCGAAATAGAACTGTTCTATAATGAAATAGAAATTAATTAGTTTACTTACAGAGACGCGAGATAAAATTCACATAACCCACTGCACTCCGGTCGGCAGTATCCTTGCGATTGCGTTTTTATGCGGCGCTCGTACCTTTTGTACCCTTACGATGAGTGCAGTATAATCCCGTGTTGTATACAGATTTCGGATAAAAATCACAATGCGGAAATTTTATGGGTGCATTCCCATAGTCGCACCCGTGGTTCCGACCGCGGGCCGCTGCAACAATACCTCGTTTGTCAGGGTTCGTCGAGAAACCTGAGGTGAATGTTGACATTATGTGTTTATACTTGTTTACCGGCATCTAACATAAAGCGCGCTGTGGGCACGTTTGTAAAAGCATTCAAATCAAATTATATTGGTTCCCATGTGCCAGAAGCTTCGATTGTGTGGGCCGACAATAGGACACTCTATTTCGCGATTAAATTACTTTTTCAAGTTTTTTTTTTAATTTGGCTCCTTGTTTTTTTTTTTGACGTTGCATAAAATATTGTCTAGTAAAAAAGTCTTCTAAATCTTACAGTATAATGTGATGCCGAGCCGCGGCGACGCTGGGATCGGGATCAATAACACGATCTAAGTTACACAATTTAAATATTGTATCTTAACATGAAAACGATTCCGCATATCTTGCGGGAATCCTTTAAGTACCGGTGTTTATCACATATCATAGCTGTTTATTGCATAGTAAAACGTCTGTTTTCTAATGTTGGTACGCCAATAATGTTTATGTCCGTTGCTTTGTTAGGGCTTGGGCAACAAACGATTGACCCTATCCATTCTTTGCGGGGATATAAATACTCGAACAATAGGCACACTGTGCAATACTCGTCTCCATGCCTAAGAATTTTCTAAGAAGCTTACAATAATGAATACGACCTTCGTTAATTTCAAGCTTGCATCTGCGTGCACGCAGTCTATTAATTATATTATCATAAATCGCTGTTAACAATGTCGCTAGTAGAACCATCAACACTTTTTTATAAGGTTTTTTGTTCGACCACCGACTGGTAGCGAATGTAAAAACGAGAACATGCCTGACAGGTGTTTTTATAGATAGGTAGCTAATGTTACGGTAACAACAGCTATCTGTTGAAATAAATTGGAACACGTCCCTTCACGGAACTGAGGCTGACTAAGTGGCTTGTACACTGTTCACATTGTACACAGTTTCTGAACAAATTGAACAATTGTTTTGCTAAAGGTTTTTGCAAGTAATTGTTACAGATTTTTTTTTACTTAATATAGAGAATCATTTGTGTGATTTTTTAAGATATGTAGGTAGATAAGGTTTTAAGAAGCCCATAGTAACTGGCAGGAAACCATTCACTATTAATAAAAAATAAGGACGGAAAATATCTCAAAAAATTCCCTGAAATATGAAAATATAAGGTAAATCATATGCTGAGAGTCATTCAACAGTACCTATTCATATATTTACCAGCTTGTTATGTTTATACTTACATGGGTATGACTTGTGAGTTACCAACATTCTGCGGTTTTCGGTCAAGGCGTGATCTGAATTGCGGTTTGCCGAAGTTAAATAGAGTATTAAATAAGTATTTTATTCTTCGGAGGTACGTGGAATATGTTTTAGCTTGAATTTTCATGTCCACGTGCAACATGAATAGTTTAATAACGTTGTTTATTTGGTGTTACAAACTGTCTTGTGTCAGTGAACTTCGACGTAATTGCTACTTAGAATAAATTGTTACGTTGTTTGGATGAGTCTTTATGAACTTTTAAAGCTGAAATACTGGAGACAAGATTAAGGAATATGAGGCTACTTTAAATGGTCCTATATCAATAAATTGTAAGAGTAGTGATTATCTATAAACAAGAAGATGAAACAGTGTCCTTTGATTGTAACAATTTACATGAAATTGTATTTTTCCCATTATCTAACCTAAAGATCTATTGAGCCATTCCAATCATATCTCGAGTCCGACATTAAACTTAGTATTATTTACTTAGTATTCAATAAAACAATGTTTCTGCAAATGCTATTACAGTATTACATAATTATGCGTTCGCAAGGAACGCACAGTCCATACGCGCGGCTTACGCAACTCGGCGCCGGTCGTCAATCGTTCCGCAGACCGTGGTTCATTATCAACCGAATAACAACCATCCTTGAAGTCGTCAGCAGTCACAAGAACACACAAGCCACATAAATCCATCGGCCAATCCTTCTGCTGACTCGTGACACTTCAATTATACCGGTAAACATGTCAATTAATCTTCACACTGTGATCTATTCATCTCTGCGGTTTACCTGATGCTGGAATGACTGAGATTTTCTTTAATACCTTGTCTATGTCGTGGAATAATGAGGTCGAGATTAGTTATATTTTATTTGCAACTCATTAGTGTCAAAGTACATAAATAATGTGTCTATTTATTCACTTAGACTTTAGTAAGTTCCATATCTGAAAAAACATCTGTTTTACCCAAAGTGTCTAAAACATTTATTACTCACGAGTATATCGAAGAGACTTCTCTTCAATATTTCAGCAGCATATTTCATGGACTTTCCGATTTGTTCCATCCAATATCCAGTTGCAAATATTTCAGATGACAAGGAAAAATAAATATTTGTAAGTAGGTAATTCCTAAATTGGGTTTTTTGATAACAGGACGGGTTTTTGTTCCGATAAGTATTACGTAAAAAAATTGCTAGGTATCGAATTTACTTAAGTTACCTTTTGTAAGGATAAATCGTCCTCGCAAATGTACGGATAAACCTATCGGGTTCTTTAGTACAGGACTACGGCAAAGCGAAAAAAGTACTTGTGAATGATAAAAATCAATTTATTTTTATACGAACGTACCTAACTTATTTCAATCATATTTTAATATATAATATGAAACTCTTTACTCCCATTACTAGCCAGATAAGCAAATACTATCAAATCGAGTACCCATGAGCTATTAGTCATCGTGGTCACTGCTTACCATAAGTAGGTTTATCGGATGAATATAATTAGGATAAGAAATCTCAACGTAATAATTAGTCTGAACATATTTTATTCAGTCGGCGCACTTGACAGCAAAATTGATGGAAAAAGCTCGTTCGACGTTTCTATGTCCGCCCATTACTTACAGTAGAGGTATGTTAGGCTTTTTCTTTACAACCTGTCTGTCAGTGTCGCCGAGACTATTGACAGCTTCATGCGTTTTCTTTTGCACGTAAAGAGCTTGTCGCATTCATGCACAAAGTTTTCTAAAAGTAGATGAGAGTTTTCTAAAAACAATTTCAATAGAAACATAAATACAGCATTGCCATGGAAATGATTATATTACCGGCATTGACATGCTAAAGTAATTTGATCAAAGAATGACAGTATCTGTCCAAAATCATGATTACAATAAAATGTAAAATACTATCCACGTTCATTATCACAGATAAATCACGGATGAGAAATGTAATTCTTATTATTAATGATAGATCGTGTCCATGATATATTTAAAGGTTAACTAGAAGCAAAGATTAAGGGTTCGTTTGAATAGTTCAGCTTGTGATAACATCGTGATGGGTTTCGTTTAAGTATCAACTACGCATAGAGATATATTTACAAAATGTTGGGTCGAACGATCTTTGGCTAGGAATGGGCTACATCAAAGGCATATCAAAGGTTGATCTGCAATCGAGTTTAGTTTTAGTTCCGTTTCAATTTAAACGTCTTATGAACTTACAGGGCTGCGTTGTATCATTCATGATCTTGTTACAAGAATCCTCAAGTCATCGCTTATCGTGTGACCATGTAAGTAAATGATACATCATACAGATTAATATCACGTGAAGTGGCTGATGGTATCAGCAGGCCTACACATTCTGGAATGTACTTTGTTGCTACAAAATTATATTATTCTTCGGGTTTAAGCTGCGCAAAGGTGAACCAATTCGTCTCCTTTTAGTAGGAGAACAAATAAATCCTTTAAGTAATAACAAACAATGAAAACCAAAGAGCTAGAGGAACGAAAAGAAAAATGAGCAAACTTAATTTTTGAGTGAAGGTACTCAATCTATTGTGACAATGAGATGAGCTTGAGAAACTACAAAACAAACAGAAAACGTATTTTCTAAACAAAATAGAAAACAGTTTAAAGTGAGGTTCTATAAATAATTTACTCGTAGGTTTACTGATAGGTTACAAGTTGGTTCAATTTTGAAAACCTTGAAAGTTGATTTACGAATATAATTATTTCACTGTAATGTGATCGAGATTTTTATGCCAGAGCTGTCCACGCTGACAGTACCTACTTAAGTGCAATATGCATATTCATTTCCACAAATGAAGCACGATAAAAGGATTCTTTAAAAAGTTCATAAAATTAAGTGTTAAATGTGAACGTTAAGTGTTGAATATAAAGGTAAATATTTTTTGCTCGATTGACGTTAACACGCCTCTCGACGCGTAAAAGGAAGATATGCATACATTTTATGAGGAAATATTTACATAATTTGTTTTAAAAAAACGTGTTGCATGTATTTGTTGTCTGATTATTGTAAAACTAACCTTTACTTAGCCTTTCATGCATAGCCTCCCACTGAAGTTTATTGCCAATTCTAACTTGAAGATACTTATCTAGCTTAGGTGGTGATTTTAACCCTATTGATGTAAAGAAGTTTGAACGTAATAAAACTCACTTCACCTCAAAAGTTCTTAATGCCTTCTTATTCTAGTGGTCGCAAGTGCTACTAGTCGACATCAGGTCCTGGGTTCAATTCCCGGGCAAGACAAAGCGTTATTGGATTTTCCAGCTAGAATTTCTTAGTAACAGCTCGAAGTCTGGAATCGTGCCTGATTGATGGCAATAGTCTGCACCCGTATTACATAGGACTTCAACGTAACTGACGAAATGTAGGTGTACTAAAACTCTTCTGTCTAACCCTTGAGGGATTGCACAGGCGTAATGCTATGTTCAAGTTTTTATATAAAATATGCACAAAATAGAAACCAATTGTTTACAAAATTACGTTCACAATGAACAGTTAATAGTTAATAAAGGTACATCAGAAACACTAATTAACTGCGACCCCAGGTGTCCAGGTGTCCGCTTGCATTGGTATAAATAATGTATTAGTGGAAAGCGTCATTAATTGCAAGTGCCCATTAGTTTTACGGTTACACTTTGTAATCGCCTCAAGAACAATTGAAACTGTCTAATCTCATTACTATCGATACTCCAAAGCTATAACTTTACTGTTAAAAACTGATAGATATCACCATATATACTTATTTATAAGTAGGATAAAAGCACCAGGGGATTTCATTTCCATTCTTCAATTTGTAGCAAACATTAAACTGGATTTATCACGAGCGAATAAAATGTAAGAATGAGACATTCGCACAGTAAAAGGGAGCCGAAAACGAGCGGCAACATGTAAGCTATAAAACCGGACGACCGTCAGGAAAGGAGATAATAAAGTCATGAGATGCTGAATTCGTACATTTTACGCGAAATCAAAGCTTTCACATTTGTTTGGAACTGACTTAATTAAAAAACCACCTGCATTGCTCATGCGCCGCGTACTAAAATAAATTCAACGTACAGTTCAGATTTGAACCAGCTACCATGATTTTAAAGGCATGCGATCTAGGTTACATATTCATGCAGTGACTATTGTCAGTATTATGCGAGACTCGGTCATGTTACTGACACAGCCGCACAGACATGTTTGACATCATTTGACACAAATCACCATGACCGCGTTGCGATGCACTTTTGTGTTTTATTTGTTGGCCTTTTGACGGCGCCGCCTTTCAAAAGGGCATCTCATAAAGGAAAATGTGAGTGATCACAAGCAAGTCCTTTGGTACAACTTGCTCCGCGCCTCAATTTTATATGCCGTGCTGTCGTGCGCCTTAAATGTGAAAACAGTTTTAGTTCGCGTCATAAAAGATGTATTCTCATCAGAATGTTGAAAGCGATCCTGTGTCAGCCCACACGGGCCCACATAAACTGGAATTACTTGACGAACAACTTCCCTTATATATTCTTAAACAAATGAAAGTATTGAGATGATCTGTGTGAGGTATTCGGATGTTACACTTGTAATAATGTTGGTACCTATTTACACGTTACATCACTGTAACCAATTTAAGAAGCGCTCGTGGCTAAATAAAAACAACCGCACCCACGCAACCGCGGGTTGATCGAAGGTTAAGCTGCGCTTGCAGAGGTCACTCTGTGGAAGGGTGGCCGTTCGAGAATCATCGAGACTACTCCGTACCTCGGTCGTTACGGGCAGTCAGAATCCCGAAAGTCTGACAACCAGTTTTACCTAGGAGTTTCGTGTTGCCCAGTAACTGGGTTGTGTAGGTCAAATAGGTAGTCGCTCCATGTAAAATACTGGTATTCAGCTGCATCCAGTTAGACTGGAAGCAGACACTAACATAGTTGGGAAAAGGCTAGGCAGATGATGATCATGGTGATCACTTTGATCTATTCAAGATCATGTATTATTTTGCTCAGTTTGAATCACGATACGTTTCTTTAGTGTACTTATTTTCACGGCCATTTCTATTGTAGACCGGGCAGATTACCAAGTGTCAGTAACACTGTGAACTGCATAGTCGCAACAATGTAACATGTAGGTAAGTGTAGCTACATACAAATTTTAGGTTGTTGTGATCGAACCTAATCTATGTACCAGACACATGCATATGAAATATAAATGTTCAAAACAACAGGCTGAACATAAAGCTTCTAACCACTGACTGTTCACTATACGAGTACATTCTCATAACAAATTCCTAATAATTACGCATACAATTACTCCCACATCAAACGAGCCCTATATTGTAAATATGTAATAAAACGCGAAATGTGTTTTCATTTAGAAAGCCAGCATGTTCACAGCATATTCTTACCACAAAAGGGTGGATGTAATCACTTTGATAGCTATTATCACCAATTCCACATTCTTACGTTGGAGGGTAAACTTACTTGGTTGAAGCCTGCGTACCGCTAACATGGCCTAAAGCTCGTTTTCTTTGAAATGAACTGTTCGTATGTCCGTAAGTGGTCTGTAATTGTTGCGTAGGAGTATTAAGATGCTAAATTGTTACCTTTTGTTCTTTTTATAATCGGATACCTATTTATGTTAAGTGGTTAAGTCAAATGTGCATCATTATGTGTAACCATAATAATAAGCGCCTCTAGAGGTATAGACGCTTATTAAAACTAGTTATCAACAAATAAAATAAAAATAGAACACGTATGTAACGCGCGTGGAAAATACGATGTTGTTTATTTAATATACGTACAGACGCAAAATGCCCGAAATAATATTCCGTTCTAATAAAAGAAACTGGCTAATTGTGTTCACAGTTAAATTCAGATATTCTTACGTCATTAGATTTAGCATAGGAAAGCTACCCTTTAAAGTATCGAACGTTTCAAATCGCATACGGGTTAGTAAAAGCGGTAAGTGTTAATCAAGTCGGGCGAAGTACGGTGAGTACCGCGGCGCTTCTCGGGACAATTTACGAATACATAACAAACAATTGCTTTTAATCAACGCTTCAGTTGAATAATAACATTTTTTAAGTATAATAAGCTTAATGACTTTAGCATTAAAACACAAAAATAAAACTAAAGACTTATTTTTATACAACCTTTGGGTCGGACTCATAACCTAGTAAAAAAAGCTTTAAATATTTAATTAAAGTACAAGGAAGGTTATTTATAGCAGCGAAATTATAGTTATTGGGTTATATGGGTTTAGTACAGCGGCAATAAAGTGCAATTGGCTCGGTAGTTTCTGACCTAATTTTATACTAACGCGATGCATGATACACGCGGCGTTGAGACCGTGTCGTGTATGTTTATTAATTGAATTTCTCTGTACATCGGATTCAAACGTAAATACAAATTACACCTGTAAACGACTACTAATAAAATATTTTATGTACTTTAGTGGTTTATCAACTAAACAGTACGAAGTTGGAATTTAAAATAGGTTTTGAATGTTAAAACATTGTAATTTCACAAAGTTTCACAATGTCACGTATAAGGGATATGAGTGTTTTTGGTGTGTGGCCAACTCACGTATAGCGGTGATGTGGAATTTCTGCGGTCGTCGGTGCTGCCGGCGCCGGCTGGGCACGCGCATGCACCCACTTCACACATTACACTAATGTTCTATGTGCTATTGCCGGAAATACTAATATTTGTAAATTCTGCACGTTAATCAGACTGTGACGGCAAGTCTTTGATGAATTAAAAACATTAAACTCAGTATTTATCACAATTATGTGTGTTCTATTGATGTTCACTCACTCTTACGTCACTTAACGCTTTTAAAATATATTCTTCTCGATTTTACAACGATTTTAATTTCCACAAGCCGTCCTTACGCTGTTACAGTTTACACTTGTTTGAAGACGATTCATTTGACCACATAATTTATACAGCATTCACTATTTGTGTATCGGCACTTAAACCGCATACATTAACCAATACGGCCAATTACTGCGAAATGTGAGCAAACAACCTGTTGTTATAATAACAAAATTAGTTTCCGTGTGAGTCAGTTAGGCGGCTCGTCTGTGTTCTACGAGGCGGTGAGCGCTGACCCCGCGACTCTAACAACGTATTACAACAGAACAAGCGAACTTGACCGCCCACATGCGTACATCTCATACAAAAACACTTGGCCCTAGATACAGAGCACAGCCGCAACGCCGCACGTACCGCCGCACGTACCAGCGCACATCGCAACGCGTCTGCTATACGCATCAACACAATCCATTGCACCATATGTTCCGATTAACGTATATATCGGTCAAAATCATTCAATTGTCACAATTTCAACCGCACTACAGCCGATTTGGGCCTTGTCGCTGACCGACGACGCACCTTCCGAGCTTTCACAACCATTATCCGACGAATTAAATCGATAGTGATTCTCGATAACACCCTATCGGCTTTGATCGAACCATTACATCGATTTATGAGACGAGATCTCCAGTTGGCGACACGTAATAAATCTTTTCGCCAATTTTGTCGGATCACAATACCGCCGCGTTAAATCGGTGTGAATATTTTTCCTTTTGTTCCGATACTGTTATCTTGTAATCGATATGGGTGAGATGTATCGGATATCCACGCTACTTTGAACGCAACCTATCAATCTGGCCACACTGCTGTTTAAGGGGCGTATTCAATTTTATTTTATTTTTAATTGGATTTCAACAGAACTTGTTTGCGGTTTCGTTAATAGGTTAAGGTACTTGAAGTATGAATAAAAAGGATCCAAATTAAAATATAACTAATTGCTTGTTGGTTACCTACATAGTCAAGAGCTTACAAACATTCTAAAAATATTTATGACAATGTTGTGAGTCATTATAATAATGCGATGTTCACGTTTGCATTATGTCGGAGGCTGGTGGGTCGAGGCGGGGACTCGCGCTATGAGCATGTACTCTTATAATAAACGCTATTTGCCGGCGAAAGCAGCCGCGCAGGCGCACCGTTAATCTCATGCTGCACTAAAGCTTCAAGGTTAACTTTCGCGGCCAGCCCCGGTTCGACCATATTATCGCGGGATCGATGCAACACGTGCATGAAACACCTACTCGGGAAAACGACATCAGATTTGCATAGAAGAATGTAACACTGCATGATTGTCATATTAAGAAATGTCAATGTCTACCTTATATTTTAGAAGCGTCTCCAAAAAACCCACTTTCGAAATACACATATTGTTTTGAATTTATTTTTCCAGTGACTAATAAAATACAAAAACAATATATTTCCTCAAACTTTCTAAATCTCAAGTTACGAGTAATACTTTGCTAATACAAAGTACCTACCTAAATGCTTCAGGGAAACTTTGTTCGAAATGGGTCTAACTGGTAATATAACTAGATAAATGGTTATTGTGCAGTAAAGAATATATAAAGTAATGATTCAGGTACCTGAAATTGCACCTAATCAAACTTTTATGGCAGTTTTATCAGCAAAACTGTAAGTAAGTACACATATATTAATTTAATAATAAAGTACGTAGTGATCAAACAACAGTGTAGGGAAGCAGACTATGGTATACCATAGACTTATATCTTTTTATATTTATGTCAGGCTGACTCATCAGCTGCACCCAGTACAAGCCCTTAGACTGCTGCCATAGAAAATCTACGTAAGCATGAAACTGTATTATAAGATTTCCCTTGGTGTCACGTATTTTTTTAAATTTACCCGCAACATGAACACTACGAGGTTGTGGGTTCAAACCTGGGCAAGTACCAATGTGAGTTTTTCAATTCATATGTACTTTGTAAGTTTATCTTGGACATTACTGACATCGGTGAAGGAAAACATCGTGAGGAAACCTGGACTTATATAATTAATATAAGTCTGAAATCGCCAACCCGTCTTGAGCAAGCGTGTTGATTAAAGCTCGTGCCTTCTCTGTATGAGAAGAGGCCTTTGCCCTGCAGTGGGACAGTAATAGGCTGGCACGGATGGAATGAACACTCGCGCCTTGCTAGCGGGCTAGTAAAAATTTATTGCAAAAATAATAAAATGTTATTCTTCTCTGACAAGCTGAAAGTATGTCCTCGGCCACATTACCATAATACCGCCCCGGGGCGACACATCGATACCGGCATGCTAATTTTACATTATGCGGGAATTCGGCGAATATTACCTACTACCCAAATGGTAATACTTCATTGCTAACGTATCGACCGAAGCTGATAATGTTTTTAGTACCTACTTTGTCAGCTTTTAGTACAGTAGGCAGCACATCAGTGCTAAATAACCAGTCTTTTCTGGTCTCACATTCCGTTAAAACTCCGTATTAAAACAGATTTTGTTATTGTTTTTGGTATGTGGTAAAAGTTATAATCGATTTGATGTTGTCAACATTGTAGCAGCACAATGAAAATGTTGTCTGTGCCACATTATTCATGTCAATGTACCATTGCATTGCTACCAAATGTAAACATTGTCCAATTAATTATATTACAAAATTTCGTACGTCAATTAAAATGATTTCGAAGAAGATGCGTTTATCGCGACGATAAAAGTTATGAAGCGTCACTCCGCATAACCACTGAATGGACCATGATTCACGCAAAATTATTTTTAGCACATTGCTATGTTATTTACTACGAAGTACGATGATTCTCACGCCCACTGATATTTTTAATTGGACACTGTGACAACTTCATTGATACATTCGAGTATGGTGAAAATGCGCAAACACTCTTTTTGTGTTGTTCACACAATACATAGTGAACTTTAATGATAGTTCATAAAAAAGGATGATGAATGGACGAAAAAAGCTCTTTACTGGTTTTACGATGGTGCTCAGTATAATTATATTGTAAATTAAAACTGTAATTTAACAGAACATTTCGCTCATATTTTTGCTAGCTCTACAATCATATTCGCAGACACATCGATCAATATCGATGTGAGACAGATAAATCAGCATCTGTCAGCTCAACAAGTGGACAACCTCGGTTAATTCCTCGCCACCGCTGACTCACGCACTACATTAATACAGTGATCTGCCTAAAGGCTTTACGCATAAATTTCGTAATTGCAGACGCGTAGACAATGCAGGAACAAGTGAGGCAGGACCCCATGAATAATACATAGTGCTGGTACAAAAAGCGAGCGATACTGCTAACGGACGAAGGGCATAGCGGCGATACGCCACCATTTTATTTTTATTTAATCGAAGTATTTCAGGGTGAGCTTCGGTTCCCAGACGATATGAAATAAGTAAAAATATATATTCTTTGTTCGCAGTCACCTGTTTATGGTAATGTTATCTATTTATGCAGACTCCTCTGGCTCAGAGAATTATTACGAGTCGCGAAATTCCCATGTAACGAAAAAATGTATGAATTATTTATTCTGATCTGTGCCATGCAATAAATGATAGTTTCATATAAATGCATGTAATTTAATTATAAATGTATTTATAATTAAATTACATGCATAATAATATATTATGTACCGTTTACTCTACATACCTACTAGTACCTATATTTGTTTGAACAGTAGACTGTCCGTCAGCGGGTACACTTTAACTTTGAAGTGGTTTATCCTAGTGCGGATTTTTAATAGAATAAGAGGCCAGCTTACACTGGTTTGTTACTATTGCTACGTGACCTACCGTACCTTCCATAATCCTGAATAGGTATTACTTAACATGTACATACATAGGTATCATACTTAGTATTAGGTACCACACTGTATGTATGAATATGTGTACTACTACTATACTATATGTACATATGAAAGCAATGCTGAATCTTGGGGAAGTTCCCACCTTATATTCTGAAGTTGGGGGATTACTGTATTTCATGTAAGTAAATGAAAAATGTTCGAGATTCAAGCTCATACTTAAGTTACTGCGAAAGTATCAGAAAAAGAGCTGAATTAGATTTTATATGAATAATGTATCAAAGATTCTTATACAACGTACAAGTGGGTCCTTCACATCGAGGAACGTACGTAATGAAATATACAGAGTTACAGACCCAAAACTTTTATACTCGTTGGAAAGTTGAAATTGTTTCACTCTTGAAGAGAGTCGAATGTAAGTACCACTTGTCATTTTATATGTATTAAATAGAGAAGTCGGTATTATTGTCAAAGATTTTGGTTTTCATTACGGGTCAGAAGCAAATTCAATCTTTGAGTTTGCTATTCAGTGCGGAAGGTCCTTCGGCTCACAAACTGATAAAAATGAGTTCAGAACATTATTCTGAACCCCTCAGTTGAAATATTGCGTTGGTTTTTCTAATTTCAACTTTTCTAATGTTTTTTCTTAAATTTAAACTGTAAAAAAAACATTTCTTCCTAGTTCAACGAGATATTTATTGAGAGACGTCAATTATTAACTTTTTAACTAAAAATCTCATTGGATTAGATACAAATGATGATTTTCTGGTAACTTTTTACTGTTTTAAGTTAAAACCATTTTTGTTTTAAAGAACCCTGACGGGTCCAGCATTATGTACTGAACTCATGGTATCACTTTGTCGGTCGATCTCCTTGCCGTCTGTATAATTGGGTACTTAGTTAAAGCTTTGAATGGTATTTAGTAAGAATAGTGTATGGAACAGTAACACCAGATAACTTAGTTTTCAGAAATAAATCCGTTTATAGCTTTATATAAGCAAACAGTGGTATTTGTTTATAGCATTCCAAACTTGTTAATTTATTTGTACAACCACAAACTTTGGGCTAACCTTATCGACCTCGAGCGTTAGACACGGCGGGCGCCATTATAATTTCCCAAGCTCTAGATCTTTCTATAGATATCATATTTCAATTTCGAATTATATAACTAACACTAAGTGTACAAAAATGTTTATTTTTAGATATCCAATTTATTTTTTCGATTCATAAGTCAGACGCATTACAGCGGCTTTGGCGATATCTTTCCTCTGTATTGGAAAATGACTTTGCTCATTTTTGCTCAATTAATACTTTTTTTTCTGTAAAATCGACCCATTTGCTTACTACCTATAAAGTTATACAATATACCTACACACATTTAGGTTTTATCAATAACCCCAGCACCATCATATTATTAATCTAAGTACAGTGTAGCCATGAATCATAACTATTAGATTTAATCCGTCTCTAGAAATAATGATGTAGGGTTTAAGTGAGTACATGAACTATGAGGTCTAACTATCAATAATATGATGCAAGGACAAGGAATCGGTGATCAATCACACAGAGATTAAACGACTTTTTGGTATGCTGTACCTTTGCCCTTATCCCAAAAATAGATCGAACAGTGTTTCTTTGCATGACTTGCATTTTTTGTTACATTGCGCTATGGTTCATTCTTGATCAACACTACTTAGCATTTTGCTATCTCATTTCGATTTCAGTGCCTTTAATATTTTGTATTTAGGACAGGTAGGTACCCTGCGTAACTTGACTTATATTTGGCATTTTTTTACAGTATTAATTTTAAAGTTTTCTCAAATCAACAACCTCAATTGATAGAGATGCCCAACCTACTCCGGTATCGCCAACATTAAGTTGCAATAACCCCTACATTAAACCAATGCTTTGTGAAACTCAATAGGTACCTACACAAATGCTTGAGTGTCACTGAAACAGTCATAAAGATACGTACATACATGTGTTGTGTCGTTTGTCTTCGGCCGTAAATCAAACATTTAACAAACCGGTCGCTGTCAAACCAATAACATGTTAAGCTCAGTGTGCGGGGACAAGTGTTACAAATTATTACGCCTTTGTAGGTTACCCGGGAAGTATGCGTGTGTAGTTAGTGCCAAGGAGAGCATTATCATTTTATATTTATAGTTTAATAAATAACGTTCTTTAGGTATTAATATTTAATGTTTGCAGTTATGTGTAGAAGGAGCGGACAAATATTTATACTACCAGTCGATACGTCATGTATTTCAGTTTTGAGAATTTTATTAATTAAAAAAAGTTATCATATTGAGTGACAAGACATCAAAGTCACAGATTGCCGTTGGGTACACAGAAACAAAGTCACGGTTGTCTGATTTCAATACGAAAACTGCCTCCAAAAGGTATACCTAAAATTACTGTAACAATGTCTGATGAACGTCAAGAAACAATGGCAAGATGGCTCATGCCATAATTATCTTCCTTCTTCATTTACATTTCCATAACCTACCCGAAACAACAATATTGTAAGGTACTGACAGGTAGATCGTGCAGTGATATATGATATATTTGTGGGTATTCAATTTATTGATCATATTGAGAAAGGCGTGTCTTGATTGACACTGCGCGGATCGTTAACGAGCGCTGGTACAAAAAGCAGTTGTCGACCGGGAGACGTCGACAAATTGTCGCGGGAGACAAATTGAGTTAGAGGTTACCAAGTGTACCACTACAGTGTAGACACGGCTAGACTGCCGCTCTATTCCGTAAAAAACTCCCTCAAAAAGTGAGGTGAAGTGAGCGTGTGGTAGACAGTCAATCTTTAACACCTTAAACGCCAAGTGACCGACAAACAATACATTTTCTATTGTGTCTCGTTGTCTGGCAGTTAAGGAGTTAAAATTAGTATGAGATGGCGGCTCATTTCGTACTTTTGCACATGGAGATTTTAACAGAATAGCGCTGCAAGTCTCCATAAAGTTTCGTAATGCGGCTAAAGAACAATAAATACACTTTACAGTTTATGAATAATGTTTTGTAAAACACTTTCAATGGGTCAAGAAGGCCATGTAGCTCCCTGATTAGAGAGTGAAAAGATCGTAAGGCATTTTTGTCATAAAACTCCTCTTTTATTAGTTAAGTGCTCGTATTGTATTAAT
The DNA here is from genome assembly GCA_905147745.2 of Phlogophora meticulosa. Taxonomy (NCBI): domain Eukaryota; kingdom Metazoa; phylum Arthropoda; class Insecta; order Lepidoptera; family Noctuidae; genus Phlogophora; species Phlogophora meticulosa. The sequence goes on along the minus strand of LR990520.1, from coordinate 10,421,114 downwards.
ACTTAAATTACCTATCTCTACATATAGTAAATTAAGGCGTATAAGCATGATAACCCAGAACATGAGCACACGACATTTATTCAGAGCACAGTTGATATTGATACTTTTAGGGCCGTACTTACTTGTCACGGAATGATAAAATTTTATGATCATCTACGCTAATTGTCATGACACTTTATAAATCGTGAACCCTCGTAAATGTCAGCCTTGTCACTAGCCACTGTTTTGTTTTATTTATATTCATTGTGATAATGTAGTCTGGTGAGCATTACACTTATCCGTTTCGCATTAAATTTAATGCAACTTGTATTTTAAGTGCGCATGCACATTAAAAACAATGTAAGTATACTCATTTACAAAAAGAATTACATTATTTATAGATACGTACATAGCAGTAACTCTTTCTTAAAATACACACGGTCTACCTCACCCAAATAAAATTTTACCGCTCTCATTCAGCTTGTATGAATAGATTTTATATCGATTTTCAGAAATTGGTTGCATAATTCCTAATAATAGAACTAAACAGTTTCCAAATGTGCTGACATAAACTGGGATTTACGATCTTACGTCTTTAAAATGAAGTTTAGGTTATGAAAGAATGCTTAAAAACAATCGGAAAAATACATTCTCACATAAAACCAGGTGGGCTTCAGATATAAAAACAGTGTTCGGCCTTCGTCATTACTTTATGCCTGTGGCTGTTGCGAAGGAAAGTGAATGCTTTCGGTCTGGGGTTGACGCGACCTCACCTGTTCTCAAAAAGTCAATTTCAAGACTTATTACCCTTTGTTCCCGAGACCCGCCTGTGAGTACTTACGTCGACTTTTATTGCTATTCTGCCTTAATGTGATGGCTGCAAATGCGGTGGCAATTCGAATTCGTTTTGTTTGTGTTTTAAATTCCCACCAACAGATAAATTTGATTCTGTTTTTATTATGGTCGAAAGTAGCACTAAAGTATTTATATGGGACTCAGGTGCAACGGTAAGTAAATAATGGTAGTTTCCCTTCTGCATTTCTTTGTAAAGCTACACGACTCGGTTTCACCAATTTGCGACGGTTTAGGTACACATTGGAATGTTACAACACGCTGTTCGTTTAGTTGCGTGCTAAACAAACGAAGCGCGACTTTCGACACGGGTGCAGTTAGCGGCCCTTCATATGGAGATGTCAGGCGCCCGCGCCGCCACCACCGCGCCGCCTAACTCTAACGACATACTTCGCACGATTTCCACGGCATTCTTGACTGAACAAGACGGCAAGAGTCTTGACTTACCCGGAATCATCGAAAGTTACGTGGAACAACACTCAAAACGTAAACTCATTACCAATGTGTTTACCGCAGAAACCTTTAACTCTGGCGGTAAATCAGATGCTTTAGGGCTTTGTGGTAGAATCTAAAAACAGATAACATGGATCGTAAAATTGCTTACAATTACCAGAACTATAAATAAAGTGTATCCAAGACGTAAACAATGAGTCAGTCTAGTCTAGTCTAACGGTATCACTAGTAAAATCGATTCTGTACTTTCTCCTAGACTAAAACAGGGTATGGTATGGAGTGAGAATGTTAGACCAGTCTGTTACGGTGCGTGTGTAATGTAATACTAATTGCTAATGTGATCACTTGGAAAAGTTTGTTGACAACTTGCAGTATAAGGAAGTGGAAAGTTAGTTTTTTGTTTGGGAACACAACCGATTTCATTCATTTCACACTATCAATTTTCCTTGGTGATGATGTGTAATGCTTTAACATCCAGAAAGAAGGATGCTTGTGAAAACACAAAATCTACAGCTAGAACAACAACCCAACATCTGAAATTGGATAATATTGTCGAACTTAAAATGCCTTCCCACTATACCAAAATGTCATGAGTAACGCAATCCGTGTCAGAGCAACATAATGTCTAATTTCCAGAATTTCCCAATGCTAGGTCATAACAGTGCTCGTAATTATATTCCAGGAATAACTCCATGCTACTCCTAACTCCTAACATTCAACATTATGCGTTTCTATATCCAGTCCTGTAGTTTGGCCAGACTGTGCTCCGTCTAGGTCACTCAATAGACTCGGCCTCGACCTATTTAGTAGTCGCATGACACCTAATTTAGTTATTGAGAACAGTTATCATAACAATCATTGAGGAAGCTGGGATTGAAACATAAATTCTAATAGGACCATCTACACTTTATTCAAATTTCATTCAATGAAACAATTGCCATGATTGATGAGACGGAGCCCTTAAAATAAAGTATTCATTATTGGAGAGTATAACGTCGTCTAAATCACATTATATTTTTATTAAATCAGACGCAACCGATTTATGTAAAATAAATTAATCCGATTCACAATCGGCGCATATCTTATGATCTGATTGTGAATTGGATTAATTACGATGCTTTTAACGATGAACAAGAATATTACAAACACGCCGTGTGAATGAAATTAATTTACATATCAAATGCTACGATCAATTTTACTGTTGATGCATTTAATAGCGTGGCTACAATTTTTCTTTATTTGTATAGATATTATTATCGATGTGCGACGAAAGCTTCGCTGACAGCTTGAGCGAACCTTGATATCAAAGAAACAAATCAAAAAGTCTTTACCTAGAAGGTAATGTCTTTTACTGAATTTATAAGTAAAATACTTCACGGGTTGTGACAAGTAAATTGAGCACTCTGTATTCACTAGATCCCGACAGTCGTTAGACTTGACAACGTAAAAATAAGTAACAAAGTTTTGAGAGATCTGAAGACAGATGAGACGAGGACGTCTCGAGAGCCGGTCCCAAATAAGTTTTATTTCGGCTACGCTTTCACAGAATATCTAGGATATTTTCCGTAGATTAAGAATTTCAAATTCATGACAATAATTTTGATAGACAGCGCTTGATAGTATTAATTAGTTACTAAATGAGTTTTCTGTAAAGTTACCAAACTAGGAAAGTTATTGTTTTGATGTTTTCTACTTCTTCCTTTTTCCTGATTTTAATTGGAAAAGGGGAAAAGGTTAAATTTCTCGTCATAATAAAATTGGTTTAACTATGATTCATAACAGCATTACTAACTTTACTAGAAGTCGTTCGTTCATCTACCTAAACAATCTGCAGGACAAGTTTCGTTCATACGATATTTACAGTTCCTAGAAAACTGAAGTAACTGATTACAATGTGAATCACGCGAAATTCTAACAATGTCCACAGTACACTTGCTAAACACTGAATAAATATACTAGCATACCTATGTACATACGAAGGGAAATGTAAACAATACCAAAGGTAAATATGGAAATATGGAAAATTAATCTAGAGATGCCAATTGTAAAAGTTAGTTTATCAATATAATAAAAGTATCTACATTAATAACTAAAGATGATCTCGTATTTAATTCATGAGGCTTTTCGTCCATTGAGTGATGGCTGTTTTTATTCTCCTGACGTATAAATTCCTGTTCACTTTATTCATTATCTTGTTTGTAATAAAAACAAAGATCGCCCTGTCTGTTCCAATTTTTGTTTTATTAATCTTCTGTTTTTGCGAATAATTGGTGCTGGTTTTAAAAGTTGTACGTCGAAGGACGACGGCTTTACATCTGGAAGACTATTTGTTATTTATGTATGGACATACAAATGAAATGAGAGACGTAGAAACATTATTGTGACAGCTCTTTGACTGGTCGTATCAGATACCATGTCATGTCTCTGAGGCATTGTGCCAACGCATCTGGAAATAACTTTGTTGTACGATATTTGCATGGAACACTATTTAGTTTTATATCATATCATTACTATAATGTATAGTATACGGTCTACTTATCAAGCGTTAAGTACTTGAAAGGCAAAAAGATTAAATATCCTTTATTGACAAAAGGTTAATTTATCACATAAATAGTTCTGGCAATGAGTCGATTGATCGGCTGACCGGCGCAGTCATAGAGCTCATAGGCATCGTGTGCATGATTACCGAACACAATAAAGCCGTTTGTTATTTGTCGATTAGCGATTTGATAAAGCATTTCAATTTATAGCATCATTGAGTACAGCGTCCTCGAACGCTGGCCAATTACCCCAGATTCTGTTGATCCTTATATAGTATCGTTTCGTAGACTTAATGGAAACCGCGCCGGTATCAACTTATACACGTATTCCGTAGTGTGTATACTTGTTATAAAAATCAATTTAGTTTTCGATGCATCAGAATCATATAATGGCCCCGATAATGTAATTAAATCACTCAAAACTAATCAACTATAGGCAATTTATTACTTCGAAACAACTCCATTAATCCAAAATATAATTTACTAAAAAATAACCTTCTATCTACGAGTATGCTTTAAAAACATACGAAATCAAATTAAGAACTTACAGAACCAATTACGGCAAAAGAAGTATTATGTATTAAGTTGCACAATTATATAATGATTTACCAAATAACACATAAAGTATATAGATATACATATACATGTAGATAGTCAATCAATTACTGTGTTTAGAACTGGATTGAAAAGAAAAATGTAATCAATTACCTTTCGATCTGTGTTCATGTATTAGGTTAAAGTTTTCTGTATTAGCTATTACTTATAATAAGTAAGTTAAGCTCATTATAAGTGAACTATGTTCTTTATCTAAACTTACAATACTTATTAACATATAACATTATAAAGAGTTAAAGTTTGTTTGTAAGTTTTTAATTTTTTTTCACTGTTAGAAAGCTACATTATTCCTGAGTGCTATAGGCTATTATAATTTTCAAAACTACAGGGTGGAGGGGATTTTAAAGTTCGAAGGGAAAAGCATGAAATCCACGTGGATGAAGTGCTTTTAGTAAATAAATTCGATAAATATAAAGAGTCGACAAGGAAAGGTCTCAAAACCAAGGTGTTGGATGCAACCATCTAACTTTAACACTTTAGTTAGGTATTTACGAAACCAGATTACCAAGCGATAGCATCACTGTGTCATTATGAATATAATTAACACTGATTAGCGTGTCACGGCGGGCTCGTTATCATGTTAATCTTATGCACCGGTGACTCGGTGACACAATCACAGACTGCATGCCTCTCTTATCGCTGCCGCAAGTGTCTGGCCAAGGTCGAGTCTTAGAACAAAACGTAGTAATTTACTCTAGTTAACCATAAAACGAATGTTTGATTTAGATGAGTGTCGAATTAATCATCACATGTAATTCCCACGGTGACACAGGATAATTAGAAATGGCGGGCACACTCATCTACTTTGTTTGTAATTAAACTAATTTAAGCGGCGTTTTGCAAGAATTCTGATATTAGCTCGTATGATTACGAAAATCGTCCTTACATCTCAATATACCCGCTCTTTGCAAAAATCCTAAGATTTTCACAAAAAATACAATTTTTTAACTATCCTGCGACAGTTTATTTATATTAACCTACGTTATGCTTTTAGTGTTCATTCTTGTCGGCTTGTTTGCAGGAAAATTTTATTATGAAATGGGCGCTATCTACTATTATTGATTCTTAGACAGAAATATTGTTAGGTAATTGTCATCAGATAATTGGCAATTAATATTCAATGTAAGAATGGAAAATAAATATAACTTTAACATAAAAAAACTTTATTTTAAGCTTTTTCCTGTTAAAGTATTGAATGGGGGATTTTAATTGCAAGTTAGAAGGAGAGAGCAATTACTGTCGGCAGGCGGGCTAGCGGCTGTACGGCCGGTATCGCCGTCGGTGGCCCACATTGTAATCACGGTGATTAGCTCCGAACACCACCATGACTGCCCACCTTTCAGTTTGAACCAGAAACCACCCAACTATAGGACACGTTATTGCTTGGCACACTCCCTTCATTTCGTTTTTGTTCAATCGATTACGTTGGTTAAAAATTCTATTGTAACCATTTGGGACCTGCCCCGCGGCTTTGCACGAATACTTTATCGTTTCGGTTCTCCTTTACAAAGAAGTTGAAATTATCCCCTAAAACTTTCCGAAAACATTTTGCAATGCATTAAAGATTGCCGCCAGATAAATTTATGAAGACAAGCTCTTTACTCCTTCATAGTGATTATGGCCCATTGCATTTGCCTAAGAAATGATTGAATTTAGTTTTTCACTTCTTACTCGGTACTACCAATTGAATAAGTCATAAACTGTGCCGTCAAATGCACATTTTCAATCGTTTTGTGTCGGCGCCTGGGTGGGATCGTCCGACGCGCTCGCAACGTGTTCTTTATCTTCATACCAACCTAGAAGTATGGGTCATGTGGGTGTTTGAAAAATGCCATATAACTTCTATTGGATAATAACATCAGAAATTTTGAAACTGCATAACTCAAGAATAGTTCAGGCAGGTGTCGTAGCACCCCACCTGACATTCCGCGCTACTATAGTTTTCGCCCACCTGAAAATATTGATGTTCCGTCACTTTTGGGGCATATAACTGACACCAACATATAACAAACTGATATTACAGTTCGCAGACACAACTAACAACATGAGTAACTGCCTCGCTTAACGTCACCAATGTTATTGTGGCTATTAATATTAAAATATCGTTTGATTAGTTTAATTTTGCCATTTATAAATAACGATAATGACGTTAATACCGGAGAACGTCAGGACAATATTTACATTATAATAAAAAGAGGTCTTTGTTTAATGCCATCGGTATGCTGGTGACGTGCATGAAATAATTATGATGTGTGTTCCACTTGTTCTACAAACGGAGCATAATAACCACGTGTATTGGTCACAATAAATGGGCCAAGAATTTTGCATCGTCGATGCGCATATAAGCTATCTGAGTCGCGGTCTAATTATAGCGCTCTACAGCTTGTCGCGATACCTGACGCCCGATGAAAAATGTACTCGACATTTGCAACTATACCTACGTGAATAAATCAAGCATACATTTACATGTGTTTTAATTAGTTATCTATTAATTTATTGTGTGGGAAACACATCAGTGTTTCCCGTACAATAAATAAAGGTGTACAACAGTACGCTTTTGCTTCCATAACATCACGCATGTATTCCCCAAGTGGTTAGCCAGTGATGTACCTATAGTACACTCAAATTTTGACATTTATATTTGAGACTTATGTAGGTAATAGAGGGCGAGCCTATTGCCTATTGCTACAGACTCCGGGCTGCTACTGAGAAATTCCAGATGGAAAAACCCAATAAAACTTTACATGACCAATGAATCAAACTCTGGATCTCATGCTCAGCGGAAGCGGTTGCAGCTACTAGACCAACGAGGCAGATTTCGCGATTGCTTCCATTTTCTAACAAGCAACCTCTGACAGTGCATTAAAATATATTATCCATTCATAACCGCGCCACATTTGAAAGGAGCGTTATAGAGATATTTTTAGTGTCTGCCCTTTGCAGCAAGTCATTAAGGCTTGATGACTATGTATTGTGTTTATTCTATACCTACATAGCCCCAACAATATGTCGTGTATTTCATAAATGTCGTAAGACATGATGAGACTTTTGAAATAAGTGACGTATTTGTGTTACCTTAAGTTCACAATTTAAATGTCCTGTAATAGGATGAATGAGAATTATTTTACGTCGTGTTAAAATAAAGTATCGAAACCCTGGGGCGCATGTAAACAAAACTCCTGTAATCATTTCTGTTTTAAAAACAAATTCAATATCATGTAGCAGACGTATCCAATTCCAACATTATTTCGCACAAAAAGGTTATTTTGAGGAAAAATTATGTGTTCACATTTTTTGGACTGACAACATTTTCGCTGACAAGCTGAGCCAGCACGTGATGAAGAGGTCATTAAAATGAGATGCGCGTTTAAAAATATTTGGCGCAATGCTCGCATAAATATTACGTTAGGTATAAAACGAAGCTTCAACAAAATAAAATAAAAATGTCACAGGACAAAAATGTGATAAATACTTATCCTTATAAGCATCGCTACGATTTTCGTAGATCTATGCTACGCGATGCTACGCGTTGTACAAACCTACAGTAAAAGGTTTCATAACTATTTCACATCAATTAGTCACCGAGTTCTATGTAACATTGACTTAAGAGAGACAATCTGACGGCACGGTTGGCGCAGTGGCTGAGCGATCGGCTGCTGCGCCGCGTGTCGTGGGTTCGATTCCCGCACGGAACAAATATTTGTATGGCCTACAGTTAGTTGTTCCGGGTCTGGCTGTTTGTGTATGTGACTATAAATGTTTGTAAACGCACCCACGACACAGGAGAAATTCCTAGTGTGGGGCACCGTTTTTTTCTAAAAAAAAAAAAAAAAAAAAAAAAAAAAAAAAAAAAAAAAAAAAAAAAAAAAAAACATCTTGTTAATGAGGACGAAGTTTTCATGATTTCACCATATGTACTTATTGCACAGCGAAGCGCAATGTATTAAAAACGAAAAGTATGAACGTATTTAATATCAGCCGGTTTAAAAAAGGAGTAAAGTTCTTGCAATTGAAAGTGAGTCAAAAATAAATTACACGTAACATAACACCAAAAATAATGCCCGCTAATTGTACATGATGCTTAACGATAACACGTGAGTTACAAGCTTTTAAAATTCGTTTAAATTGCAAGTATTCATCGCGGCAGTTGGTCTTAATTGAAACATTGCAGCTAACCCGTTTTAGAAAGTTTTGGCTGCATGCCAACAGCTGTTCTGTATCAACTTTTTGTGCCTACCCGGATTTTTAGTTCACCTTAAAGGTCAAGGTTACGAATATAGGTGATAGTTGACTAGGTAAGTTTACAGTTTACCGCATTTATTATATTTGTATTAGCATAATTATAGCTGGCAAATCTTACTCTTATAGGAGTATATTTATTATTGTTTTCTATAGGGTTTTATAATATTATCGTTCACTCCTTTGAATAAACTTAAAGATTATTATAATTTATACCTATTACATTAATGCCTCACCGTGATGGTAAATAATTTATTATAAAATACATTTTATGTTATCTTTAATCGCGTAGGTATCAAGATAATGATTACAGTTCATTGAATAACAATAGACACTAGACAAGCAGTTACAAGAAAAACACTCAAAGGCTAGATAATAATTACCTTTGATAACACTTCCCTGTAGTACGTACTTACCATTTAAATATAATTATAATTACAGTATAACTTATTATACAATACGGGATTTTGGACATAAATCTATTTTTTTTTTACGATTTCAGGGTTGGCCTCATTGTAAAATTAGCCCTACTTTATTTTCATGAGTAAAACCGTAAAATAAGTCTCAGGGACTTTTTAAATATTTTGACATAAGTATTATAAATATGTCCATCCAATAAATCCTTAAATCAAAAAACATATAGTACGTCAATTGTTCTACCTAACACTCTGTATATATACACTCAGTATTATTTATTTTTGTCTATAAAAGTCAAGCATGCGGGCTTAGTTAAATCTCACATAAAGCTCAAGTACACCTACATAAGTCTGCATTCTACAGACTACAGTATGTACTTTCACAATGACGCGTACTGTAAAAAGATTTCATTACTGCAGTTTATATACTCGTAAAATGCGGAATTATGTACGTATAAATGGGAAGTTCTACGCGTTTCCCGGTCCGACGTGAGATAGTAAAGCTACGCGGCGCTAACTCTGGCTATAATCCAACTGGTACATATTAATGGTTGATTAATAGCGCTATACGTCGGAACGATACATCAAACCCGGTATGTTCCTGCCGAACCACTGATGTTTCAGTGAACATGTTCCGTAACACGTTACGATTTCAATTGTGATTCAATCTCAACTTAGAGCAATGACCATCGGATGACGACATATATAAAATTTTACAAGGCAACGATGCGAATGCTTACTCTGTACCGAGCGGTATGCGTTTGCGTAGACGTAGAGTAAATATTTTGTTCGCGTATGAACCAAGATTTTTGCATACCAAAGATGTAATACGAGTGAGCTGGATGTTTACTCCCCTTATCTGATTAATGCTTTAGTTTAGGTAGGAGTTAGGCGAAAGGAAACTACAATGCTATGTAGATAAACAGTGAGTGTTTCTAAAACAGAGCTCAACCTTGACCGACTACACTACCTGGATCATGTTATTCGCAGTCCGTGAATTTGCAGGATGTTTACATAATACAATTTAGCAAGAAAACAAAAAGTAATGGTTCCGTTTTGATGATCACTTATTTTTGTGCCGAAAATATTACAACGGAATGTAGTTTTTTTTTTCGGATGCCAAAGAAAACGATTGTATGAAACAAAATACCCCTTCGTGTGGGCGAGGTGATTGAATAAATAATGGCAATGTAAGCCATCCATCACAGTATGACTACTTGTAGCTTAAATACCGTCGTCAACGTCCTGACTGCAAAGTGCGAAGAACTGTACACTCAATGGTAAGGTAAATAATGGTTAATGACCAGTTGGCCTTGGCGATTACATGTAACAAATGTCTCTTGGTGTACAAACACATAAAATAACATAAAGTATCGTCGACTCTTGAGTTTATCAACGATCTGCTTATAGTGATGACGTCACGGTGCATCACTGAAAGAACTCTCGCTGCCTCCGGCCACTATCCACGCCATTGGGTTTGTCTGTTATACGTCTAGACTTCAACATTTTCCAACCGGAATTCCAAAAATGTCGTGATACAACGTCGACCGGTCGACATCATAGAAAACAGCGATCAACGATGTAGCTTTAATCAAATTATGTGTGTGTTTTATTTGTTTTTGTTAGAATCTATACTACGCCTTATGATACAAGAGCTCAACGCTCATGTTATGCTTGCATACGTGTAAATAAGCATTAGTGGTTTTTAAGAGTCTCTCGAGACGGAAATATTCATAACCAATATTATTTAATGTTTAGCAAATCCTTGAATAATGAGTACGGATAAAACGTTACTTACGCATTCGAGAAATTAACATATGAGTCACGCGTTACGCACAAGCATCGGCTTAGGTTCAATTCATACATTTAATGAACCGTAGTAATCGTGCTCAACTGTGAAAAATGTCTGTCATTAATACGGCTACCGTTTATTTGTGCGGCTGCACTCAGATTATCGGCTGGTATGACGCCTTTCCCAAAATCGTCACCGGTCACGTTTATTTTGGGAGCCACAAACATTGCCCGAGTCGTAGGTAGTGAGGTACGTACTACACGCATCCGCGGCCGAGCGTGACCGATGCACCTCGCAGTAATCGAAACTATAAATGCCGAGCATAGTTCTAACAACTCGCATTATTACAATCAAACACTTGATTGAACATCTCTGAGATCTTAAACACAGTACGTGGAAGTGTTCCATGTTACGTAATCACGCACAATTAATTTAATATCCGGATTTGACAAGGAAAATAACGAGTTTATGACTTTTGAGAAGATGATTTCATTTTCTCTAGAGGTGATTTCATGAATTACTATTCACGAGTAGATTGGTTAACATCATTTTCAATATGACTGTACCTACTAGTGAATTAATTAATCTCATCATCATAAGGAATAGGATTCCAAACGTTGAAATGGGCAACGATGATCTAACTGACTCGACTTGTTACTTTGTTAGTATGATTAAATTAATGATAGTTCTCCAAAACAAAAAACATATAAACAGGTCTTAAATGTATCACTTACAAAAACAAGACATTACCTATGTAGCATTTGATTTAAAAACAAAACTTTACGGACCCAAAGATCATACCATTATAGTCTCAGACCTCAAAAACATTAAATTGTAAACATATTAAAGCGCGCTATTTTCTTAATTAATGAATAGTGGCCGAAAAGATTTTTTCGTAAAATTTTCAATTAAAGTTCATTATTATAACAGTCTTGGTTCACTGATTACAGAATGTGATTAAACATATTTTAAGGCATTAAAATAAATTAATATTCAGAATCGTGTTCGTGACTTTATCAGCGATGTCGCAAGTGCACGCTAAGGTTTACTTCAGCAGAGTACCAGTGAGCCTTACATGAGGGGTACCGAGCTGAACCGGGTCACATAATAATGTCACTGCAGGCGATAGCCACGTTGTAATAACAGATGATAGAGAAATAATTAACTAGCTAGATTAGAATACGTCATTACACGTCAGGAATATGCAAATGTTAAATGTAAACACTTGAACCTCTAGTCGGCGACAAATTGCGACGTTACTAAACATATGTATGCAGATATTAGCACTCATGTTATATCAAATAATCTTGTTGAGAATACTCATAGTCTAACGAAGGATGTAGGCATTGCGATATAATGTTTATATTTTCTAAGAGGAGTTGAGACAGCTTTTCATGTAATATTATGTATTTGAGTTTGGTTTCTAATGTGCACTATTCATACAAATTTGCACGTCAAGTATTTGCGGATTCATTATTTGCTGGTAAAACTTTCGTATTTTCGTAACTACTCATTAGGCTAACAGTGTTCCCTGGGAAACTTGTACAAATGCTTTTCACAAAATTTTCACATGTTTTATTTAATTTTTCATTTGTGATATTTCACTAATGCATCTGTCTGGCCGTAGAAAACCTATTAGTCTTATTTTTAAATTTGGAGTGCTGCTGTACGGTTATAAAAGTAATATTCGTTACAGGTATTAACTTTTGTTTCGGTGCCGTGGGTTTCATTGCCCTGAATTTGTTATTATTACGACAGAGAAACAGGCTGACGGTTTATTACAAAACTGATTCCCTTGACGGTTTCATTAAATCTATTTTTTTTGTAATCTTTTATAAATTCTCATCTTATAATGTTTGCTATCTTATATTAAAGGAGACGTTGTTTGTATTAAGCTGAATACTGATATTATTGCTATTCTTATCTTTAGGTTCATATTGCGTTTCGGAATGAACGGAACGGAACTCAAGGCATCATTAGCTACTATGTATAAAGGTTATTCAAAGTTATACTACATATTTTTAATACATATATATCCCTCAGGAGGATGAAATCAGTATAAAGTAACATGTAGTTTATTTTACAGTTTTGAATGTAGAATGAGCGCTTGAAGCATTGAGTTTTTTATAAATACTTATAGTAAAAGTTATTTACTACCGAATAAAAAAAAAAAGTTGAGTCATACCTATAAAATAAGATGCATAAAGTATACATCTTCTTCAATATACTGTATGTGTACGCACCTACATAATCGTACAGTATCGCGGCTGCCGTCATCGTCGCCTAAATACCACGAGTTTCCGATTGCGACGAGAAACTAATTCAGCTTTACACCACTTGTCAACATAGCTATAAACAATAACTTTCTTGTAGGTGTCCGCCTATATATAGATTCAGATTTTCTTGTAAGTAACGTTGAAATTGAATCATGATGATGATGATTGATGCTCCAAAATGTACTCGCTAAAATTTAATGAAAAGTGGATTCGCATATGTCAATTAATTCAACACATTAAACAAAGAAAGTTGGAACGTTTAATAACTGTAATCTGTAGCAGAAATTATATTTTGCGCCTTATAAGGAAAATGATATTAATTACTCACGCATCTAAGTGTCATTTGATCATGATTTTATGATCCATCTCGTCGACTTATTCATCTGTAATTCCTCACATCCTGCATTTAAATGTTTTATGATCTGTCAGGTATCCACTATAGGACCACCCGGTAAATTTTAGTTGTATCGTTACTATCAGATGATCCGAATATAAGGGAAGTGTCAGAGACGGTCTGGAGTGAGCTTAAGCTAGGCATCTTGTATTACCGTTACCGCGCCGAGGCGCCAACCACTGGCAGTGGCGGGCGTGCACTTCGTTCGCTATATCACAATATTATAAATTGAATACTTATCACGATCTGAACAGCATACATGCTGCTCACCTGTATTTATGAGCAATACACTCTAGCTTGTTTGCTGACATTGTTTCTTACTACTGGGCTTTATGAATATTTCTAGAATCTCATTTGATGCTGCTCAAGCAGGATAATTTTCTTACACAGTTGAATGCTTCGCTTCGAATTGAAACTTGGATGTATATATGGATAAATGGAAGTCAAACTCAGAAGATTAGTAAAAGATATGACTGCGTATTAGGTTAATAAAGAAATGAGAAATCGGAAAAATGAAATGTCTAGCGTGCATTTGCTGGCGCCTCACGTCCAGGATTACATATGAATCGTCGGCTTACGTGGGCGGGGACAATTGTCGGTCTCTACTGATAAACGCTAGAGATGACCCGCGCCCCCGAGGAAAACGTTATCGTGAGAAAGTGGCTCATATAAAAGAAATCCGAAAGCAATGAATACTGTCTTCATATTTCCACGAAAATGACATATGCAACGTTGAACGTTCAGTTACACCAATGTTGGTGAAATGTGAACGACATTTACTAGCATTCGCAATTATAATTTGCTGAAATGGCTCATGTCCCAGTTAGCTACACGTAATAGACTAATGGACACTCTGTAGTCGCTGTCCGTAAATAGTAAATTCTGACGCATCATTTAATTTTTTAATCATTTTGCGTGATTGTTATGGATAATCAATGTCCGAGAGTGTGAAGTGCTAGATCCAATATTTATAAAAGTCCATCAAATAGATCGACGTTAGATTTGTCGGCAAAAGAACCTTCAATCAGTTTCACATTCCCCTTGGCTTTCGCTCATACGCAATCTTTCACATTACGTAACTCTTCCTGGGTTTCTTTGGTCATTAATCTTCTACTGTCCTTGCTATGGTACTTATGTGTCGCATTTTGCTGTGGGTTGTGCTGCGCATACTTATTATTAGGTATTTGTATAGCTGGTTCACCGTTGAAAAGCTAGCCACACAACCGCTTTTGTCACCTGCATTCAATAGATGGGCTCATTGTTTTCATTCCAGCGCAATGTAACGTGAGCTTACAGCTCACTTGCGGTCGCGGCGTCCTACGCGCGTTCGCACTCCACACTATTCACATTTCCTACATCTCGAAAATTCCTAAAACTGGCCGCGTAAAGTATTTACATTACAAGCATATATATTCATTTGGCGCTTTCTGTTTAATTTACATCAATTCTTCTTGTGGGTCTATGTTAGTGAACTCGATCAATAAAGAAGAACGGCTCGCGGCATTTTAAATTTAGATAACAGTTTTATTAGCTTCTAATTCAATTCGTGGGGCATTTTTGTTATCGTTTCCACTTAAGGCTCTTACAAGCTTTCACGTTAGTTGCAACATTACATAGACAAGAATCGTCTCTGGTTCTCAATCACGAGTCGTGTTTGAACTTGGCCCGTGTGCTGCGACACTGGGTCAACGAGGCAGGGCTGGATATTGCGCGGCGCATTGCTATAAGTACGTTCGATCCGGCGTGACAATTAATATAGTGCACTGTGCAATAAGCGCAGGCGGTATGTGGGTACTCGGTACAATATTTACGCGATTGACCTTGCTCTAATGGCAACTACGAGATTATTTATAGTCAAGACTTAAGCTTCAACTGTAACAGCTGCTTTTGATTGAAATTATTAACTGCAATTGAAGAAAACAATATACCTAGTTTAGAATTGCTTCTGTTTACTCATATGTTGCTATGATTGAACTTGATCTTACTAACGACTTGAGCCACTTAACCGTGACCTTTGAGACTGCCCTGTAAAATACGTTTTTTGATGTTATTTATTTTTGTGGGATATCATATAGCTAATAGTCACCTAACCACAAAGTGTTGAATGAATTTGATGAATTAAATACTAATAACAATATAAATATCGTTTCATTAATAATCCGCACCTCGTTATGATTCAATCCTTATTAATCGTTCGCCGTTTGACCGTGAATTAATAATATTGAACAAATGCTCAATGAATTACTGGTTTTAAATGACTAATTATGCATATAGCTATCCTTAATATTGTTATGGGAATAAAATATTATAGGTGCCATCATAGTAATAGTCGTAGAGAGTTATATTACGTTACATCCTGAAGCGGGGCTCGTGATTAACATCTTCCGTGAGCAGGGTCAACGTGCAGGGGTTACGGCCTGACAGGCCCTGTGACTAGACCTTCTGGAAATTTCTAATAAAACATGATTTGTGGCAATGGGTTATACGCGCCGCTACGTTGCGATACTCATAAACTGCGATATGAATTTATCGAAACTTATGTAACAGAAACATTATTTGTTTCTCAAGGCATAATACTGTGAACTGGTTTATGTAGCCTTTTCGAGTGATCACAAATCAGGAATAAACAAAAGTTTGTGAACAAAACGTACCTAAACAGAGTACGATGATCTAAACGCCTAGTCCACCCATTCGCTCCAAATAGCCATTATGCAATAAAATCATTTGAATTAATCAATAGAGCAGAGTGGGTCCTGGCACTACAATCGACTAACGACACACTTCCTCTTGTGCTGCCACTGGCACTCCATCACCCATCTGCCTGGTTCTGCACCGACCCGCTCATTGTTGCAATTGAGCACTGTACTTAATAGTGCTATAAATAGTACACCGGCTTCTCACGATGCTTATATATTATGCTAACATAGAAATCAATGTCAATATTACGTTTTACTATTGACAGTATTCTCTATATGGGAGTTAACGATGTCTTTTCACAACATAATGATGCTGTTTAGAAGTTGAAACTCTATAAAGTTTAGGACTGTATGAGTGTGTTTCCCTTTGATTATGTCATGTTGTAAATAAGGCAAAGCAGTATTCTTTTGAATCAAATTTATGGGCTTTGCTAAGCCACGCATGAGTAACATAATATTTTTCAAACAAATAAAAATTATTTTGACTCATATTGTTTTAGCTGCGCAGATCGTATAAGTATTTTTATGTATTACCATAAAACACAGCTTCAGGAAATATATTATTTTGAATAATAAAACTATCAAGATCATTGGAATAAAATAATCTTCAAGACGATATATTGATAAGACGCAGTAAGGCATTCAGATCGAGTACGCATAATGAAGCATGTAAGAGATTCCAAGAAAATCACCTGTTTGTATAGAATAGTAGTATTTCTAAATAATAAAATAGTAGTATTTCTAAATAATAAATAATAGTATTTCTAAACATGTGTCGAGCAGTTAACCTGTACACTGCAGTACTTCGGTAGGTAGTCGAGGACGCTAACCAAACGCTAACGATGTTTACAAAATGGATCACGTACTTCACAACTTACATATAGCAACTACAACTGAGCAAACACTCTAGTACGTTGATAAAGTTACATTGTTAATTAGATTACAAACATCTAATTTTAATTTAATGGGAAATTAAATCTCTACGTCGTATTTTTTGTAGTCTTAAAACTACGGACGTAAACAAACCTTGAAACGTTTGTATATCGCGAAAAAGCAGCTGATTATTAATGTTGCTCGCGACAAAAACCTATGTTCTACTACATACATTACTCGTAAATAATCTAATTTATATATAAACTATGTTATGATTTTATGATAGGTTGCAGACGCGAAACGGTGCCAACTCTCAAATGCACATACATTCAATTGTGTAATTAAGAACAGATTGTTTGTAATTTTAATAGTTAGAATTCCTATGTTTTGTGCAACGACTGTCAAGCGAAAAACACTCATTATATAGTAAATACTACTACGTAATTATGCATGTGTTACGAATTACCTGCGGTGTTAGGGATTATTGTCACGAACGATAAACATAATATTATAAACGACTAGTTAACAAACACGTAGCGTCATGCATTACGCACGCGTACTTATTCGTAGTTATTATCACTGAAAATAAAATCTATCATTGCATCACAACATAGCGATTATCTTAAGGTAATGATTAGGTGCTCATACTCGTATCACATTTGATTTACATATATAAAATTGTTATATGTTATTGGTATTATATGAAATGCAATAAGACACGACTGACCTAGAATTCTTGTACCTTGTACCTTGAGACAAACGTTTGTTGTAATACAATACAGCACATATTTCCTTGAAGAAAGCAAAAATAAATCAGCAATAATAAATATGTAAACAAATGCACCTGCACTCGTAGGGTTTTCGATTCAGCTGATCAGGTCAACTCATCCAATGAGGAAGCACATACACTGCCAAAGACACACTGGTCCCTGTCAAATCGATGTTCAAACAAATTGGTAAGTGTCAATAAATATGGATGTGTCGTGTATGCTCTCGCGCACCGGCTCGGAATCGCAGGCGACACGCGCTCCCCGTAACGGACAATCAGTAACTGAACGTTTCGTTGAGGCGGACCAGTTATTATGCGCCCACTGATGCCATCAATAACTTCACCAACACGTGGGTCCGGCTATGTCGGCCGACACGACGTGGTATCACACATGGACGGTAATGCGCTTATCGGTGCATCGCCTGTAAAAAGCTCATGATTCATCTGAATTGGGTTTCGCTCGTGACATCACCATGCTATGCGAGTAATGTAAACAATATGGGCTCGAGTGGCGATCTGCTTCAGCAGGTTCATGTTATGTGCCGGCACACTCTGCACACCGATCTAACGTGTCTTGCGTTATAGTCACCGTTGTAACTTGTAAATATTTGTCTCTGCCGAGCCATGTGTGAAAATCATTACTTGGAAACGCAGAATTCCTGACATGCTTCGTAGTAATAATATCGTTGGGATTTAAACGCGAACCGGAGTTACTGGAAGAGATAGGGCATTGCATAAGTTTCTCTTGATATAAAGACCATTTGCCGGTAATGGAGAGTACATTTTCTCGCCTCTACATAAACAGAGTAAATGATTGTACTAGTAAGTTTGGGCGGAGTAGAAAGGAAACAAGCTTAATTAAAAAGTTGCTTATAGAAAGTTGTTCTATTACTCTGTCCATATTTCCCTTATATAGTTAGTGAACCTCCCTTATAAGTTAGGCCTCTATTTGAGTAGATATCGATAAGCGTAATATCTAACAAGAAGCATAATAATTCATGATATTAACGCAAGAATTAAGTTGTTCATTAAATCCTGGAAGGCTTGGTGTCAATAAATTTTATATTGGCGTCATGATTATGTCATTATATTCAAATTATATAATTGTAGTATACGGAATCAATAAATAAATGATTAAGATAGCCATTATTTTAACAGCTGTGTTAACGTGTATGCCCGTAAAAGGAGGCACAGGTAGCTTTAGTACGGGTTGAGTCAGCTCTAATAAAGATTTATTCCTCTGTCCCTTCTTTGACAACACAACACACTTAATAAAATAATGTAACAGACGATTAAAGCTCTTATCACACGAACGGGAGAAGCGTGGGCGTTTTTGAAAGTGTGAGCAGACTTACATATAGATGTTGCGCATAAAAGCATTTAGTTTCTATCGTCAGTAATAATACTACGAGTTCGTAAAGCAGCATTGCTTCTTTACCGATAGTAGAAAGAAAAATACAATGGTGCAAAGAAAGAAGAAACAGTTTAATCTTTTTTGTACAAAATATTTTCCGGGGAAAGGTTAGACGCAAAGTTGATCTAGAATTATATTAAAATTCAGTAACAGCGCTTGCAACTCGTAGGAAGGCGAGCAAACAAATTGAGTTAGGTACTGTTGTCGGCTCTGCAAACTTTGCAAGCGTGCTTTGATCTCGCAGACATCTACAAAATATGAAGATTTGCAGAATTTTCCGCTGAGCTCTTAGATTGGAATGCATACAACTATATATCTACTTATATTCTTAAAAACAGTGACCTAATAAGGGGTGATCGTCATATTGTTATCTGCACCATCTGGGGACCACCACACTGAACAATTTTGGAGACAGTAGTTGTTTAGTGATGCCTACATAAGATTCTATCCACCACTAGGATTAATATGGGAAAAGGTAATCTTAAAACCCTAGATAAATGAAAACCAAAAACTCATGAAACATTGTTTGAAAATTTGCAAAAATGATACCTCACATGCCCCAGTACCTCACTTCGCATTAATAAGACAACCTCACGGGACTGTGAGGTCTCAAAAACAACAAAAAAAAAATGCCATGTTGCTACGAGTACAAAAAAGAAGTCTTTCTTATTTGCAAAATGGTTGAGCAAACTCCATCATAAAACTTGACCAAATTTCAAGTTGATAGGATCAGTAGGTCTTGAGATATCCAGCTTTGACAGACGGACAGACTGAGTCACACTATAAGCGTTCCTTTTTATCATTTTGATACGGAACCCTACAAATTGCAAGCATTTCATTATAACTAAATTAAGTTTAAAATTAGTTGTAACGTTTACGGCACACGCGATTTCGCTGTTATATCTTCGGCAAAGCAATGCTTTTTATCTGATCTGTTGGTTTGCCAAAGTGTTACGGAAGTAAGTTTCTTGTGCCAAAATTAGCATAACTTTGAAATTATGCATGTTTCCGCTGTGTCTCACATTTTTCGTAAATACTGACTCTGCACAAAAAACGATTGATTCTAGTATATATTATGTACAAAGGTTACATGTTTCAATTAAATAAGAATTTGCAGGTAGGTAAGTATGCAAATACACGATAAATCACGTCGTTATTTGGTTACATTTTATTTGTTGAGAGCGCAAGATCGGCTGAATAATTGTTGTATTTGAGTAAAGTTTTTGATATGATATTTGGTGTGAAATAATGTTGTCCGATGTTATTTCATAAAAAATATTACATAGCTCGTAGCTAAATAAAAACAGCCGCATGGGGTTATCGAAGGTTAAGCAACGCTTATCGAGGTCAGTCTGTGGATAGGTGACCGTTTGTAACATATGTCGATCTTTGGCAGTCGTAACGGGTAGTCACAATCCCGAAAGTCTGACAATTAGTCTTGCCAAGGGATATCGTGTTGATACCAGTAACTGGGTTTTAGAGGTCGGATAGGCAGTCGCTCCATATAAAATACTGGTATTTAGCTGCATCCGGTTAGACTGGAAGCAGACTCCAACATAGTTGGGAAAAGGTTAGGCAGATGATGCTGATGACGAATGTTGTCAGATGTTATCTCTGGAGCAGCTTCACTGTGCGTCAGAAGATAAAAGAGAAATATAACATACAGTTTGTTTACTTTCCCGTGAAAGATAGCCATAGGGAATATTTGCGTAATTGTGATCGAATACCGAATCTCCGAAGACAATGCTTCGATACAACTTCTGTTTGTAAACCCAACATCGTGATAATATTGATGCTGCATATACTTATATGGTAGATTAGGTGAGGTCAGTCTTTAGAATGTAGATAATACGACCCATAATTGTCATAGGTCGGGGGATTATTAGATAAACGTTCAAGACAATGGAACAAACAGGATCATTGTTTACGGGTTTCGCAATGTACAACCTTCGTACGGGTTGAATATAATCTTAGAACATGGAACGAAATCATTTTAACGAGAACCAGAATTCAAAATTGACAATCACTATATTGTAGAAATCGAAGTTGTGGGTTCGAACCTGGGCAAGTACCAATGTGAGTTTTTCAATTCATTTGTACTTTCTAAATTTATCTTGGACATCACTGACATTGGTGAAGGAAAGCATCGTGAGGAAACCTGGACTTATGTAATTAATATAAGTCTGAAATCGCCAACCCGTCTTGAGCAAGCGTGGTGATTAATGCTCATGCCTTCTCTGTATGAGAAGAGGCCTTTGCCCTGCAGTGGGACGGTAATAGGCTGGTACTTTACTTTTATATTGTAGAAATTGAGTAGGAAGTACTAACAGGCAAACAAAAGCAACATCTGACTGACTCTACTATACTTATATTGCTATACTTGATGTATTATGTACATCGTATAGGTTTTATATTCTATCGAATATAAAGAACCATGTTAATAAACTTTTAAGCACCGCAGAGACCTTTCTCGAGAATTTAAATTCAAATCAGGCGGAAAGATTTTGTTAGATAAGGTCAGGTGTAATTTAATCATCGGCATCGTGATTCGTGTCATAGTTACATATAAAGGGCCACAGTAATCCGACTTGTATGTCTAAACCTGTACAAAAATTCTTGTACACATTCTCTACACATTTGCGTATGACGTTCATTAGTGCTTAAGTGATTCGGGTTAGGGTTATTTCGGGATGGAGTTATTTGGGATAGCGTTCCTTATTAAATATTTAGTATTTCGAGCATTTGTTTCAGGCAATGGAATATATAATCTGCTTCGTCGTACATCAAAGCGTCATTACTCATCTCCATGATAAAATCCTATAGGCTTTTAACTAAGCACACAGGAGAACGCTCACGTGGGCCAAATCTTTACCTGATTTCTCACGCTGTTCTACTTAACGCCTTGCACCACTTAACTAGTTAATTACGTGCAATTTATCAAAGGGCTCAATAGTTCCCGATGCATGTAGTACGCTTGTTTATAGATACAAGCTATCTCTTATCAATGTGGGTCGAGACAAGTTGCCGCAATGTTTCCTTCTTCATGTGTACCTTTATGGATCCTTGTGTCGTGGAAACAAAAGGACGCAAGTAAGTAGGTCAGTTAAAGATCTTTGGATCTCTACAATGGAAGACGGAGAGGTGACGGGAGTATTGAGAGATGAGCTTTGTCTATAGAGTAATGATTTATACGTCCATCATCATAATGTCATCATTTAATTGGAATAATTAGAAAATTGCCGTTATATGTCGATAAATAACTTAGTTAGTATTGGATTGTAATGAAGTCAAGGTATCTGGAGAAGGTGATTCTTATGTAAGTAGTGAGAGTTAAAGCTAATTACATAATTTTTGTTCCAATTCACGTTGCCCTACATAATAACCCTACATTTACCTAAGTGATTGTTTTACGACATCACCAGATATTATCCAACAGAATAGGGGTCGTTAAGGGGACCTTATACGAGCCTTTTACTTTTTAACCAGCAAACGTTATATGGGACCTTTTATGTGCGAGTTTTAAACCAATAACGTTGCACATGTGGATAACCTAACTAGGTATAGTTCGCTTTTGTTGTTTGCGTTTTATTTCAGCAACGTATAGGCACTTTTATAGCATCAGTGACGCAACAGGCAGGTGACGGGCGCCTATTAATCTGGGACATAAGTCGATTACCGTCACTATTGGTAGTTCAATCGTTCCCGTTCGATTCGTTTCCGTTCCAATAGCATTGCGAATCGCGTCTATATCAGAAAACGTTATGAGTTATGACTCATCAAGATTTTACGATTGACTTTAATGACAATTTTAGATTTTTGTTACCTACGTATTCTGTTGGGATTCCAGGACAAGGACGTATTACCATTCTTATTTATCCTAAAACACCATACATGACATCACGTGCAGGTGTACATCAAGAACACCCATATCTCTCAGTCAGTTTAAAGTTTTATGCAATCCCCTTATTGCCATTATTAACGGGCACAAATCATGACTACGGGCTGCTACCGAAAAATTCCAGATGGGATAACCCAATAACACGTCTCTCAACCTGCGAATTGAATCCAGGACCTCATGCTTAGTAGTCGCGACTTCTAGACCAACGAGGCAGTCATTGAAATCATTTTAGGTAAAGGATATTTATCGGGTACGCACGGAGGAGTGTGTGATGTAGTATAGTAAGAGTTTATATGGAGAAAAGCTAAAACAGTCTTTATACTACCACTATGCTATTAAAAACAAGGTGGAACAGACAGCGAAGCTCAAACAGATACCTTGAGTTCAGTAGGTACATGTATCCAGGTCCCCCAGTGTTGAAATTTTTCGTCGGCTTTTCCAAAATAATATTTAACGTCTCTTTGAAAATCTCACTGGGTAAGGTAGAGATTATGATTTGTTTTCAGTTAAAATTAAAAAAAGAAAAAGGTAAGATCCAGAATCATCAAAGTACCTATTGAACTTATGTTACTTATCAGTTTGTGCTTTGAAGTCCCTTCCACGTTGTTTAAATATACAATTCGTGTTCAATGTAGAGTCTCACATTGCAAGCCAAGCCTAGAAACTGTTATCTTAGTTTTCCAGTTAATAAAATGCGTAATGCATACATAATGTAGGCACTAGGCAGGTCAGGAAAATGATACTTATTTTAATTGAACTATGTCCTATTAATTATTGCTATTAGAATTTCCTGTTGACTTAATATCAAGCGCAATAGCCATTCAATTCTTATTAGGAATACAGAGTAACTTGCAAACTCATTGGTTTTGACGAATCTTGAGATACTGAAATAAAGCGACATTTCACACATTGCATTTTTATTTATGAAATCTGAAACTTTGTTTATTTTTTTTTAAACATTTGAATAGGCACAATTTAATACAAATGTTGTAACAATGGTCGATATCGGTTGACAATCAAGTGCGTATAATTCCAAAACATATAATTATGTTTTATTACATAATTACCTACATAAATTGAATTTTCCTGTAATAATAGTTTAAAGACTTCCTTATAACTATATCGATTTTAGTTACGACCGTAAACTAAAGTCCCACCTAAGAATAAATTAATTTCGATTAATATTTAATTATTTCACCGAGCAGTCAGAATCCAGAAAGTCTGACAACGGGTCTTGCACAGGGGTATCTGGGTGCCAATAACTAGGTTGTGGAGGTCAGATCGGCAGACACTCCATGTAAAATACTGGTCTAGAGCTGCGTCCGATTAGACTGGAAGCCGACCCCAACATAGTTGGGAAAGGCTACGTTGATGATGATGATAATTATGATTTAATAGCTTTACACTTTGCTGAAAGACAAGCTAGTACAGTTTGGCAAGTGCAACTTCTCTAGTTAGTTTTTTTTGGTACAATCTTGCCACACTATTTTCAAACCACTGCAACTTCTGAAAAACACAACTAACAGTAGCGAGTACCAGAAAAGCGTCGAGACAATAAAGCCCGTCTAGTCACGGAGAAACGATTCAATTGTCTTGGATCCCGCAACGAAATTAATTAGAAAAGAACAGTGGAGGAGTTACAAAAATACATAATTTTCTTCTACTAGACTACTGACCGACTTACCCTAGGTATCGCACTAACATAATTGAAAACAATGTAATCCCCTGATGTTCTTATTAATTTGCTTGGAAGGAACAAAATTTCTTATGTTTCGTAAAACTAACAAATACTCAAATCAAAACAGTTCCGTGAACACACGGACCTATGAACTCAAATCCTGGATGATCAAAAAAAGCACACGAATTTAAAGCAGAGACTGGCGCCGTGTATTTTTTGTGCAATTAGCACCTATTACACATGTCGGAACATTAGAAAATGTAACCTGCACTGAAGTGATAATGATCGCCGACGTAATACAGTCGATGAACACATACCTCACCTTGAGTGAGGTCAACTACGGCAATAGAGATCAAAATCAAATAATTATTGCGTAAATTGCCAAGTGTATGAACGAACACTTATGCTAAACTATACTCTATTTACCTCCAGGTTAGGCAAACGTGGACTCTGAGGTCCAGCGTTTTGATTTACAGATAAAATCATCAATCAATTTCATACAGAAACTACAGGCGTGGTCGCAAACAATTTTGATTGTCTTTCAGTTGTTTCAAATTCAAAAGCATGTCCTACCTGATTGATCTCGATGATACCATTACCGGATTTATTACAGGAATACAGGTACAGATGACAGAGCCGGCCATTCAATTTCGTTGATGTAGCACCGATCACATAGAACTGATTTATGATCGCATTCATACAAGGCGGCAAGATAACATCAAACTTCAAAGGCGGCAATTACAGTGATAAATGACAATTATTATTGTCTTGTCCTTTGCGGACAATAAATACACCATCGAGGACCGCGCGTGCGATATTATTTCTCGCCTGTTTATGATCATTAAGAACTATTGTCAGCGAGCATATACCGATATTTGAATTGAATGCTTCCACAGTCGCCACACCACTATCGGCTAGATTGATCTGCAGATAGCTCACAGATAAAGTGATGCCGCTTAAATGAATGTCATTCAACAGTAGCGCCAAGGAATTCAATTTACTAGGATACATAACAAGGTATTTTGCAATGGAAGATTGTTGAAAGGACGTCAAAGTACAATAATAAATATTAATTTACGCTATCATCAAGCAAATATGTCTTTCAGAACAATTACTCATCTGTAACAATACAATGCTTGTTTTCTTTACCTACCATACTTGCATAAACCCACAATTCCCTGATTAAAATATAACGACGCAAATGTACCGAATATATAATGCAATCGACCGTATATGTATCCCTACTAGGCTGATTGCTTATAGCGGGACTATAATAGTAATTTACTTACTTACGCTATCATCAGGCAAACATACCTTTTAGGACAAATCTGTTAATTATATATAACCATATTTGCATACTTACATATAACCACAATATCCTGACTAAGGGTACGATGTAAATAGAACCATCGGACTTACAGTCAGAACATTATTTACCCCTTAACTAGAAAGATTGCTCATAGATCGTCCTAGTCATTTACGTTATCATCAAGCAAATATGTCTTTCAAAATAAATCTGTAACAACGCATGTTTTCTTTACCATATTTGCATAAAGCCACAATGCTCTGACTAAGGGACCGACACAAATAAAACGAGCGGATATACAATCGAACTGAGAAATCCCTAAACTATGCGTTAATGTCACGAGGCTATGCTGGTGGCGGTCCGTAAATAGTCTTATACAAGTGAATTCTTTACGAAGAAGGCGTGCGTCATCGATACAGAGAAGGAAGTGCGTGTTGTTGGAGCGAACACCGAACAGTCAAACACTTGATGCTGAGCCGCCCACGGCGACGCCTCAGCCGCATCAGCCGCGCGCCGTCCGCCTGCACTAACTGTGATTGACACCACATTAATACTATCCCGAGATGAAATGCAGACCTTTCTTAAGATTAGGATATACATAGAACACGAAACAATTATAGACTACGTAATATTGAAAGAGGGCTAATAATCGTTTGAAGCAATCATAGAGCCTATTTACATAACACTTCAAGAACATCGAAAAATTGACGAATTTATCGACTATGTACTAGGCTTTAATCGATATCAAATATTTACCATCCACTTTTAATGAGTGGCTCGCGTCATTGTTTTCAATTAATGGAAAATCGCAATGGGCCATGTCGGCATAAACTAATACTTAAGCAAAAACTGACAGATATGCTAACAATATATAATTTTCCCTAACACTATATGTAGTTTGCTGATACTAAGTAACATACACCATTTCCAGTTAAGTAACGAACCACAACTTGGTCTCTAGTTATTACCACTATTGCCGAACCGAATGTATTGGCAGATAGAATTACTTGTTCTTGTTATACTAAATACTTAGTTTAACCTGCAAAACTTCCTACGCAGCGTCGACTAGTAGCAAGATGAATGAAAAATAAAATAATTTTGAAAGAGATTTGCCTATTATCAAAATTGCACGGAAATAGAAAACGTCTATGTATTGAAGCAATGCCAAGTGCCAATTGACTTCAATCTGCCACTGTGAATTATTCTGCTGAGGTGGGCAGAGTTATTACGAGTACATTGAATATAAACAATCTAAATAATAACTGCTCTCGGTGTTATTTCCTTATTTTTAAAACAACTAAGCCAATCACTTCAACAAGAATGGTAGGTACCTTAAGAACCTTTAGATGATTGATTGTCTACAACACAGTGCGATCATAATAATTATAAATCAACAGAATCAAAGGTATCTCAAAATTTGATCGGGAAAGTGTTAGAAGCTTGGAGGCACCATTACCTTCTACACGCGATCAATAAGATCAAACGAATTAATGGTCTGCGTAGACGCCCGTGCCACCAACCTACTTAACACACAATTGCAATCCGATCCATTATTGTGAAATACGTGTGAAAAGTAGCAATAATATTCAATATTAATTTCCATAAACTTTATTTATACAGCCCTCCACAGGAATGTGAAGTGGTTTTGCCAGAAAAATTACTGAAAATTACCCTTACATGGAAAGTGTAAGCAATAACGTAAAGTACAATTTATCCTTGAAGCTCTATTGTATTTCTTAGAAAAAGATGTTTCAATAAAATCAATATTGGCCGACGTAACATGATAACAGTATATACTGAAAGGAGATTATTTTTTCCAGCGAGTCCGTTAGGCAAAACAGTATTTTTTTTTTGTTTTTATTTTGTTTGACTACGTTGGCAGAACTAGCTTTCATCGTAGTCACGGCTGCGATTTAACAGACACGATATGATCTAACCGGTGACAATACAAAGATGATCGTTCCGTGCCACGAAGCTATTAAGATTATTATCGGTGCCATAAAATTAACTGAAGGTTATGAAACGCTAAAAGCACACGTTGCATATGATTTACTCATAACATAACAAACCTATAATTACATTCATGACTTACACAATACGCCCTTATAAATAGAGCTTTGTTTTCACGAACGCGCTGCGCGGAAATTTCCTAAATTCGGTTTTCGTAATTCGGGAAATTCGCCAATTTCAACGTTAGCTGTGAAATGTGCTTCAATGCAAACCAAATCGAACGATAATTCATGTCAACATAAAATAATCATGACATAAATCAAATTAATGATCCCTGAGAGATTTGCGCATTAGTTGAGTAATCTAGCAACCACAGAATTGATATAAATAATCCTGGTAAATTATTGATTGTTTGAATATTTCCAAGATTTGTATCTTGCGCGGTAGAAGTATTGCTGCAAGAGAAAATATCGGTATAGGATTTTATGTTCGAATAATTTTTGAAACAATGGATCGCATAAAGGTCTGGTGAGATCAGGCGAACCCGTGAACTGTCGGCTGTGCTCAGTGATCACGATAATGACGTAACGGCCGTATATGATTGTCCCAGGTCACGGCGCCCAAGTTCCCGGTGGTGATCAAGATAGGGCACGCGCACAGCGGCGTCGCCAAGGTGAAAGTGGACGTGGTGGCCGACTTCCAGGTAACGATGCTCATCACTCTTTCAGTAAAATAATGGCGTAATCAATTGTTATGCGTCCCACGAACCTCGTCCTCTTTTTACTAAGAAAAGTACTATAAGGTAAAATATTTAAGGGATGAGTAACAGAATTTAAGACTAACGTTACTTATAGTGAATCATTGTAGTAAGAAGCTCATGTTATTTGCTGTTCTAGGACATCGCCGGGGTCGTGGCCATGCTAGGCACCTACTGCACGGTGGAGCCTTACATCGACGCAAAATACGACATCCATATACAAAAAATCGGCACTAACTACAAAGCATTCATGTGAGTACGAGTATCATTATACCCTTTTTAATCGGCAATGGTATGGCGCCTACGAGAAAGATCAAAGTAGTCTGCAATTCTGATTACAAACAAAATGTTTCAGGCGTTCTCGATGTTGGCAAACACACAATTACGAAAAATAGATGTAAGAATGATACTATGTGCGAATTGTGATATCACACTTGGGAGTCCGTAACAACCGTCTATAAATAATCCTGAAATATTTTGCAGGCGCAAATCTATATCGGGAAATTGGAAAACCAATCAAGGATCAGCGATACTCGAAGCTATCGGCATGAACGATAGATACAAGATGTGGATTGACGAGGTTAGTATCTAGCTTATCCGATTTTTGATTGGATTTATTGATGGACAGCTTTTATTAGGTTGTTCGATTTGCTCTCACACTTTAGAACATATTTTTCTTGATTTAAGCGAAGAGTGTCTATCTAGTGTCCTATGTATCTACTTCTACTGAGCTTAATTTAAGTAAGAATTGTTTGTAAGCCAGCCGGGAATGGACTTTCAATTTATATTAATTCGCACGCGGAAACTACAAGTTATTTTATTGATTCCTTGTTTAGCCATTTATTGATTAATTGGTATTTATTTAACATAAATCCCCTGGCAAGAAACACTGCATAATATTAGCACACGATTTCAATAAACTTAGCACTGTCACGCTTATCTAGGGGTCAATGAAAAACATGGCAGGTTTCTTGCACCTGTCCTGTAGCTAGTAATCCGACTGAGGAAAAGGAAATTAAAGGTGATGAAGGGGAATGTGCAACTGTTGTTTCAGACCAGGACCAAATTCAAACCCATACTTGCTTATTAGTTTACTCTCTCATTTAGCCCAAAGCAGATTCTGATTGTATTCGCAAAATGGATTTTGCTAACGGCCATTTTGCTGTCGATTATAGGTGAGCGAGATATTTGGCGGTCTGGAAGTATGTGCGCTTGAGTTGGTGGTGGGCAAGGACGGCCGCGAGCACATCATAGAGCTCAATGATTCCGCCACCTCGTTCATGGGCGACTCGCAGGAGGAGGACCGGCGTCATCTTGCTGAATTGGTGTTGCAGCGTATGCAGGTAAGACTCGTTTGTTGGGAGTGCAGTGTCATTAAAACCGATTTTAACCTTTTTTTATATATTATACAAGCCTTGGAAGCACCTGGTGTGGTGACGGCCACGTATGGAAAGCTGCATATTAGATACCCTTGCATCTAACCATTGCCATGCCTAGGGCAAAGCTTAAATTAATTCATGTCTTACATGTGTCTGTAATTGTTTTGTTTTCGAATTTCCAGGCAGTCTGCCGTCCCGGTATAACGAAGACAACATCCCGGAGCTCTGTATCTGGCAGCTCTGCAGCCGGGTCGCCAACAGAGGAGCGTGCGCCCCCGCTGGGCGCCCCGGGGCCCCCGAGCGTGCCACCGCCAGCGCCCCTGGCGTCTGCCGCCAGCATCGACCGCCCGCTGCCACCGATACCCGCAGAGCCGACCCAGCCTCCGCCACCACCTCTTACCAGGCGTGACTCACAGGGTAAGCTTTAGTCCAATCGTTTCGATTACATTTTTTATTTTAACTTATATAATTTAAGTAATTTCGTTGAACAAAATACAAAGAAATAGCCGTGCCCGGTAACGTGAAGAAATACATGACACTACCAGAGTAACCCCTACGTGCTCAGGCATAGCCAAATTAAGGGTTATGGATGGTTTTCCCGACATTTGTCAATTTTCTGCAAATTTTCTTCACAGCTTCTCAGTCGTCGACCGTGTCGTCAGTGTCAGCTGCGCCAAGCGCCACGAGCAGCGCCGCGCCGCCGGCCGCCGCCCCCCCCGCGGGCTCCACGCCCGGCCGCGGGGGCTTCGCCCGACAGGGCTCCTTGAGCGCGGCTCTGACAGAAGACGCCGAGGACACCATGAAGAATCTACGCAAAACATTTGCCGGAATATTCGGCGACATGTAAAACCAATAACCGATTATTCGAACAACAGACGATGTAGGTAATGGAAAATATACGAACAAAAAACAACGTATAAATCAAATAAAAACTTGATCATATTAACAAAATTGCGGACAAGACCCAGATTAAGGCATATACACTTATTTGGCAACGGCTACTATAATGAATTCACTACACGTCTGTTGCTCGTACACCGTAGATAAATAGCCATGAATTTTAACTGAACGTTCAGAACAATATCTACTAAAGTAAACACACATAAACAAAAGACGTACGAAATAAACAACCGGTCCAGAATTTGCATCTGAAGTTGTAACCCAAATGTGTTTATGCCGATTTAAAACACCGGAAATCCCAGCCACCTGCACCTATTAGAAGGAAACATCCCTCGAATTGAGTGTTGAAAACATCCTTGTAAGAAGCAGAATACTAAGCATAGTTTAATAATATATGATAACTATAGATTTTTACAATAAGTTTATAAATATGAAAATACGAATCAACTGAGCTGCATTGTGATCGAACCCGTTCGGTATCCGCGAGGCGCGTTGCCTCGCGAGTAGTAGTGTTTCTCTCTGTCTCCGACTCCCTTCTACACTCGCTGCACCTTCGTACGAGGCCAGTATAAATGGGCATTTTATATTAAACACTATTCTCTATTAATATTAATATGAAAGACAAATAATTCAAAGCAATACTAGGATTGGGATGTAAAGACGACGTGTAACGCTTCTTGGAAATGATTGAGAGTATCGACATCGATGCCGGAAATCGAACAATAATTGAAAGCATTCAACGAAACGTTTTACTATTTAATATGTATTCTGGAAATTACGCATTTCGTAAACGTTGAAAAGGTAAAATCATTTTACGCTGTCGTCCTGTTAGATCTAAAATTGTTGGCAATTGGGATATGAGCAATGCTATTGAAGACAATATTGTTAAACGCAAGAATTGATCCACATTTTATATATATATTATACCCTATTACTAGTTGTATTTCATAGTATTAAGAATATATTGTTACAATTATGTACGTCTTCGTATGTGTGAATCACGCTTCGTTTATCACGTAGGTATCTACAAATCAATATTATTTATTTAACGCTACTTCTTCATGAACTATTGTATTAAGCATGCTATGGGGACTTATATCTATTTATAACTACATGTTACGTCATTTTCATAGCTTTATGGAGAGATGACAGGAGTGATGTCAACGAAGTGTGATGATGATACGTCATATCAGAATGACTCGATGCGCATCTCGGCTAGTGCATGTGCTATCAACTATTCAAGTTTAAAACTTTATACTATTATATAGCAATGTTATACTATTCTTTAGCTATTGCGAATCAAACGTAGACATTTCAATGTGTAGTTAAATTTTCATTTACTTAATCACACTTTCGTAGAGAATTCATAAATTAAATATTAGTAAATTTTAAGCGTTTTTATATAACAAACAGATAATATTATAACCAAGCCCACTTGTTATCGTAGATTTTACAACGAAAATAGTTATATACGTATACAAATGTAAGTTAAATAACTCATTACGTTAAGGCAGTGGTATCAGGAGCAAGCGTTAAGTTTGAGCAAAACAATAGTTACCTGCGTCTAGTTGGTTGAAATATATTATAAGTTTATAATGTTTTATAACTATCCTTCGTTGTTGACGCCGCGGTACGGGCATACATATATAGTGCCTAGGTTACGTTTAGATAAATATACTATACTTTACTCTATAAGTATGCACCGGTAGTTAGATTTTGACACGAATCCTTAGTACGGATAGCCACGATGTAGGAACTAATTACGTATCTATAAAATGCGCAATTAGATAATTGTTACGACTTTTTCATACAAATTAATTAAAAATAATAATTTAATTATATTTAGTTGGGTGTTATGTATTTCATTTAGTACGGCAGTTTACTTGTAATTTAGCTATAATTTATTATAATTATATCCTTTAAAGACTTCGATATTTGTTAATTGTTAAGAATATAATATTAACACTCAAATTAATATAAATGCTGTTGTTGTTGTTGCTACCAAGTTATACAATGTGTACTCAATACGGAAGAGATGGATAATCATTTTTAGATGGTCACGGTAAGGGACGCGGCTTCGGTCACGGGATCACGAGTCCCCTCACCTGTTTACAGTTTTATCGTGACTTAATCTTCTGTAGGTAATATATTAAAGGGCATGGCATGTCACAACGTTAGTAGTTAATAATCTGCTTTGACGGATTTTAAATTAAACCTAATGGTTTATGGAACTTCCATATTATGATCTTAATATTATAACTAAAGCCCTAAGAGGTTTTTTGTAGTGGTTTGCAATAAAATGATATTTTTATCGAATGTGGCATCCATGTCCTAGTTCGGATGGAATATGTTAAAGGAATTTGAATGCATGTTAATCTATATAATATGAATAATAATAAATACCTCTTTTGGTAAGTCAATACCGATGCTGGTGATTTCATTTTAATTACCCCTTCCATACTCATAACATGAGACCATAAAATAAAACAGACACAAAAGGATAAACATGTTTTATTCAATTATTTATAAACATTTTATAATGGTGCATTACACAAGTCTATGAAAAAATTGAACACGTAATTTTATGGTGAGATACTTTAATATTTTAATGGCACTATGTTTTAATGTATTTAAATGTCGTGCATAGTTCATGTAAAGAACAAAAACTTAGCTTGAAAATAAAATTAACTCTCACGAAACTAACTTGGCGCGTAGGCCTGCATAGTCCCCACGTAGACCACGTGTCGTCGCCGAGAAGTCGGATTTTAGACGCGTAGACGTAGCAAACGGCCGCAGAATTAGCTTGTTCTTTTAGCATCACTTATTAGTGCTGTTTATGTTACCTTTACTTTAGTATCTCTCTAAAGCAACGGCCTTTCTATACATGTATACGAGTATTGTTAAAAAATGACAAGAATATATGAAATGTAGATTTATCAATATACCTCAGAAAATCCATGTATATATCTACTAATATGAAACTAAAGTGAATACGACAATAGAAAATCCTACTCGTGATCTTAATTAAGCTCTTCTTTAGACACAACGAACTACACCTTGTTTGCATTTGTGAGCTTACGACATAGGCTAGGTATAAGCTTACGAGCAAGGAATGTGCTTTGGTTGTGCTTCATGAGATACTTTGCCATTTTACTGAAACTAGTGCTTGCCCAATGGTTGAAATTCGGACCTTTTAACTTTCTGCACTCTTTCTCTATATAAACTTAAACCATAGCAAATCTCACACTTGTAAAAAGGATCCAAAATTATCCAAATGGCTTAACAAACTATCCATCATAACAAATTTAGTGCATTCTCGTCTTGTGAATTAGTTTATAATGACACGCTAAAATTTAATTTACGGGTGAACTCTGTTTCTTTCTAGGCATGATACGAGTATCACAGAGATAACGCTCCACAAAGATGTTTTCTATACTAAAACTAGATGTGCTTTACTAACAGCTGCGGCTGTAGCTACTGGTACCCCACTTGATCCATGCCGGTGTTGAGGCTGTAGTTCCGGTACATGCCCGCAGCTGACAGGGCATTCGTGAACCTTTGGCCGGCGGGGTAGAACACCGATGGAACTGAATAATATCCTGCAATTATGATTAAAAAATTGTTATCATAAATTGTGTTAAGAATTACTTAGCCTGCCTCCCAAACAGCGGGAAAAACCGAGCATCAGAATCGTTTTAACACGAAATAATTGAATTAGGTATGTGTTTTCGTTCTTTCTGGTGGAAAGCCAGGCTAAAGAATAGCTATTTCGTGCAAATAAACTGTACACAGAGCTGCTTCTGCAAGTCGAAATAGTTGACAGATAAAAACAGCCTTGTCCTAGTTGATAAACGATAACCAGTCGTTGTCAACGTGCATTTTTAACAAATAAAATATGCTAATTCTGGTTAAATTTCAGTTCTGATCTGCTGCCTCCTATCTGCGTATTAAAAATTAGCTCCTACTTCTTCTAATTACAGATTGAAACGGCATTATATCATAGTAAAACCGTGTTGAAGCCAGAACAACAAGGTCATATAAACACTGTGTGACGTATTCCCATTTTGTTGCTTAAATAGTATCTCAAAACTAGAGGGTGTTGTGCTCAAAACACCTATTCTATACCTATTACGAAAAAAAAAAAAAAAATATATACTAAAGTAAAAAAAAAACGAGATATGGTGGTCCTAATAGAAAGTAGGCCTGTGTTCCAGCAGCAGAAACCTCTCAATTTTTTTTTTATTTAGCCTACACTGTTCTTCTCCTGACCTCATCCAAATTCTTCCAGGTATCCTTTCTCTGAGCTATCCCAATCAAGCCCTTGCACCAATGCTATGTTATTATAAAGCAAGCAGAAACCTCGAGGTCTGACGACGTCCATATCAGGCAATAACAAAGTAGGGTGCGGGAGTGAGAGCATGAGGGCTATGCGAAGGACGTGTACTGAGCCACGGTAACGTAAAAACACAATTGATTTATACATTATACAATAATATATCCTAATTTATAGAGGTAACAGTCACCCGTGGGCCTGAGAACAAATGCGCGAAAAATTAAGAATGAATGTGTAACGTAAATTCTCTTGATGTTTGAATTGGATGAAGACTAGTTTTGCATAAATAGTTATTTAGTTGAAAGGCCCAGTGAGGTTGAGGTGGGTTGCAGAAAGTTTTAAAACAAGCATAATCAGGGTGAAAAGAACATAACGCGCACTTTATTTATTTGGCTTAGTCCCTCCATTTTCACAGAGTAACTTTTATTTGCCCTGAAAATCCATTTTAAATGTATCCAAATCTGGGTTTTCACAGTCGCTAGACTTAGGTAAAGCCCGCAGATTCTTCGTCAGATTTGCCTATTCATGTGTTAGACCACACAATACCATACAAAATTGTATGGGTCTAAGAGGCATGTTACAATTGTCCTTTTTATTAATTTGAAACTTTTCTAATTTACCTAAACTAATTGTAACCATATAACTGTTCGCCCTGCATATGGTTGCTCGAAAACCCTCTGGGCTCATAACAATTATTCATATGAAACATGATCCGTCTAGTCTTTTACCAACCAAGTTGGGGTCAGCGTCTAGTCAAACTGGATGGAGCTGAATACCAGTATTTAACGTATTACGACTGCCTATCTGACCTCCATAACACAGTTAAGTACTGGGTAACTCGAAACCCTAGGGTAAGACAGGTTGTTAGACTTTCAAGCTACTGACTACCCGTTAGAACTGTCAAAGATCTACAAATGACAGCGGGGACAAAGGGCTTAACGTGCTTTCCGATGCACGGAGGGGTCTCGATATGTAATGGATATCCATCCATTCACAGGCCAACTTCGGAAAACGTAGCTTAGCCTTCAATTCACTCATGCAGCTGTTATTATTAAGCCAAGAGCACCATCGCTATATAGATGATACTAATAATATCACCGACAAGTTGCGGTTCGGAGAGGCCTCTACATTCAGAAGGGCCAGTTTAAAAAAAAAAATATTTAAATTCGGCAGAGAATCAGCACTTTTTGAACGTAAAAATTATACAGACAATGAGACAGTTCTCCAAAAACCCCGTCTTTCACTACTTCCTGATATTTTGAAGAAGAAGAAGAAGTGGTGCGCCACTTCTTCTTTCAAACAAACTCCCCACCAACACATCTGTCTTAAAAGTAAGCAAGGACGGTCATGGTTAGCCACCATAGGAATATAGAAGCAATCTGCTCTAGCTTTTGCAGACATCGAGGCCGCCGCGCAGCGCTTGATGCCCGGTGGTAAATTGAACGAGTGACGCGAATACACTTTTTTTAATTGTAAATCAAAGCTCAACAAACAAAGTGCTTGCTCACACCGTGCAACTGTGCAAGAAACACAAAAACAAGCTCGAATAGTACGGTTCAATACATTTTACCTATGATGATCAAATCTTATGATCGGAACCAGTGTTAAGAGAATAATTCCGGTACATGCCCGCTCGAGCCAATTCAGATGAAAATGTTTGACCTTTATGGTAAAACACACTGGGCACCGTGTACCAACCTTAAAAAAAATAAACAGAGTAAAGGAAATATCAGATAATTAATGACTAAGTATTTTATCCATGTTTTAAAGTATTAAACTGTTACGTATTTAGTCCAGGAATAAATCTAAATAGCGATTTAGTGTAGTCGTGTGTTTGTTCTGTTTTATTAGATAAATCATTAACATAAATAAAACAAAAATAGTACGGCAGTACTTTACACAAATATTAGCAGAGTTTTCGTTACATTAGATAATTGTTACGCAACAGAAGATTTTCTTGTTAAATATTGACTCGAAATCGATTGTCTGAGACATTGAAATGGCCTGTAAAATACATGTAAGTAGGCTGTGACCGACTAAGTAGTAGGATATACGGATGATGTTTGCAGCTTTCAGTACGAAATATTAATATTAATTAGCTTTCCTCTACTTAAGATCTTCAAGACAAATAGGTTCAACGGGTTTCCTAAAATCTCCTTTGATCCTTATCTAGAATTAGGTATGCTATTATAATATATGACTTACTGACAATTTCAATAACATATCTCAATCCTAATCTGAATCTCGATTCGCCCTCTCAAAGTTAAAGATTGCAAACTCAGCCATTGATTGGTTACACACAAACATCGATCCCTAGAATTAGATTGAGATACGTTAGTAAAATTGGCAGCTAGACAAGCATCTTCTCAGCAGTTTCACGTAATTCCTAAAAATTTAATTCACTTAGAAAGTCCGCACTTCATCAAAACCTGATCGTCTCAAATAAAAGATATGCGTTTTGTACCTCTCCCGTCCGCTTTTATGCAATATACTGTTCCGAAATCGGTGCTGGTCGAACAGTGTCGGTAAGGAGAATTAAAACTAAATTGTGTGTTTTGTAAATGTAGTTAAATTGTAACCGTGTTTACCTGGGGGGTACCACCCGTATTCACTGGCAGATGTTCTGTAGAGCGGGTGTTGTTTGCTCACCTGACACCCGTAGCCGTTGAAAAAATCTGAAACGTCCATATATTTTAATCTATACTAATATTATTAGGTCTTTACCTATGAAATTGCCGTTCTGCAGTACTGGCCATTTCAAATCAAAATATTTTTTGTTTGGCTAAGAATTCTAATTTCAAATTAATTTTATTTTAAAAACATGGATTTTTTTTCCAAAAGTAGTCATTTGTTTATTGATTAGTGTTACATTTTCATCGCATTTAAATCTTTTTCGTCATCATGGATACGTTAAAAATTCGAGTAATTATGGAATATGAGTACCGTCGTGGCAGCAACGCGGCACAAGCGGCACGCAACATCAACGACGTTTACGGAGCTAACACTTGGTTTGCTCGCTTCCGTTCTGGAAATTTCGACCTGAAAAATGAACCTCGCGGTCGTCCGAAGACTTTGGTCGACAATGACGAATTAAAGGCGATTGTGGAAGCTGATGATACACAATCTACGGCTGAATTAGCAGCAGCTTTCGACGTTAGCGTCAAAACAATATTGGTCCATTTGCGTCAAATTGGCAAGGTAAAAAAGCTTGACAAATGGGTGCCCCACGAACTCAATGATCGCCAGCGCGAAGTACGCGTCGAGACGTGCCTTGCACTGCTCAACAGACACACAAATGAAGGAATTTTGAACCGCATTGTTACCTGCGATGAAAAATGGATTCTGTTTGATAACCGCAAGCGCTCAGCAAGTTGGTTGGATCCTGGTTCAGCACCTAAACAATGCCCTAAACGAAAACTTACCCCAAGAAAAGTGATGGTCACTGTTTGGTGGTCTAGCGCCGGTGTGATTCAACACAGCTTCTTACCAAACGGGGTGAGCATTACTGCAGATGTGTACTGTGAAGAATTGAACACAATGATGGAGAAGCTGGCACATCTCCAACCAGCATTGGTCAATCGCTCGTCTCCGCTGCTCCTGCACGACAACGCGCGACCTCATACTGCACAGCAGACGGTCTCCAAGTTGCAAGAACTGGGGTTGGAAGCTCTCCGTCATCCGCCCTACTCACCAGACCTTGCGCCTACAGACTACTACTTTTTCCAGAATTTGGATAACTTCTTGGCGGGAAAAAAATTCAATACCCGAGAGGCAGTACAAAATGCCTTTGAAGAATTTGTTGCCTCCCGTCCAGCTGATTTCTTTAAGAAGGGCATCAATAAACTGCCACTGCGTTGGCAAAGATGCATTGATTGCATGGGTGATTACTTCGATTAATACAAATAAAAAGTACATGAAAAAAATTCATTTAAATTTTTTCATACAAAACGGCAATTTCATAGGTAAAGACCTATTATAAAGAGGAAAGATTTGTATGTAAGCATGTTTGTAACGAATGGGCTCAAAAAGTACTGGACCGATTTTTAAATAAAAATAAATAAATAATGTTGGACAATCCACACAGCATCATCTAGCCCCAAGCTAAGCAGAGCTTGTGTTATGGGTACTGGATGACTGATATACTTAATACAATACATTACATAGATAGATATTTTTTATTTTACATAGTAAATACCCAGAACACCCGAAACAAATATTTGTAGATCGTACAAACATTTGTTCCATGGCAGGAATCGAACCCGCAACCTCCTGCGTCGCAGGCGGACCTTCGCCCACCGCGCCACATCGGTTGTCTAAATTCTTTCAGCAATATAGGCTATTTTAATTGCAAGAAAAAATAATGATCCCTACTAAAACTACAATAACATAGGCTGTATTTTATTTTCAAAACAACGCTTCGTTTGGGGATGATGAGTTGATGTTAAAGTACCAAGGGAAAAGTACGAAATCCACGCGGACGAAGTCGCGGTCTAAGTGCTAGTATTTCTACAGAAACCAACATACATACAAATTAATGGTAGATACAATCATTTTCATTTAATATCTGGTTTATAGGGATAGTAGGACGCCCGTTACACTTTAACCTTTTTCTGGGCAAGTGTAGTTCGGAGTTTCAGACTGCGAGGCCAGCTAACAGACGTCTAAAGATTAAAGAACAACTGAAATGTTTAAAACTATAGGAAAATAAAAAACGAACTATTACAACTGTTCTCTCATGTATAATATCACAGAATTCAAAGAGCATTTCCCTAATAATTATTATGTAAGTGAGCTCGCGCCACGGTACCAACATTCTTCCCTAGCGACATGTGTCAACATTTATATTAAATTATCATGGCGTTAAAACAAGAGTCGAAAGACGTACGTACCTACTAGCTTCTTTAATAAACCATTCTACGTACGTAATCCTAAAAGATAAGGAGTGTAACTGAAGCTACTTATTCGTTTGTTCATTATTGATTACAAGTAAAAGCCCGCATGCCTTTTTAACGAGTACGGGATCAATGACACTATTAAGTTTTTCTGTCGTATTTAGGGACTAACTCCGATTGAGAGTTAATTCGTTCAAACGGTTACTCGTTCATTCAGTAACCTTTATTGAACTTGTATGGAAAGAACGAATGAAGAAGAAACCCAATCAAAACCATCATCTGTTATAGGTTGTATTAAAATGTCAACAAACCGTAAATAATGAAACAACATTTTTTTAAATCTAAGTACCTATACGTTCGCTAGAGATAAGTCATATTCAAGTCAGAGCGAAACTTGAGAATTGTTTAAAACGATACAAAACTGAAGTAGTGCGTAACCTACCGTCACGTTTAAGTACGACTCGGTACAACAGCGATCGTGACCACAAAACGTATCATCAATCGAATCCTGGCGCCATTCTGTCGGGATGGTCCATGTTGAACAGTAGTGACGGAGAATGTCACCGTGACTGTGCAGAATCATTATAAGCACTACAGTAATAAAAAAACTACTTATTACTAGAATCTGCATAGTTTGATACCTATACATTTCATGTATATTTTACGTTATCATTCTGGGTTTTCGAACTATCGCTATGATAAAAACGTACGTGTGTCGTCATTTGAAAATGTCGACGCTCGTTTCGTCCCTGACCGAGTCCCAGAAATGCGAACTCAAGGTTAGTATAATGCCGAATGGGTCAAGATTTCTATATGAGAGATCGACTATCTGAACCAGAAATTGTGTAAAAATACAGGCTGTAATAAGGCTGGGTCTTTCTTCCTGGACTAACCACGACAATATTCATGGCTGGGATCAGAAGAAAATACTAAGGTGTTTGAGAACGATGATTGCAAGATCGACTTTAGTAACGGTGATAAAAGAAGTTGGTTCAATAGGCATCCAATTTCATTTCAATTTATCAACTGTGTCAATATGAGAGCAACGAATAGCATATATGCAAATAGTTAAGTACATTGGGGGTAATAGGTATTGATTCATCAAAATAGCGGCAGGCAGCATACTGTTTCAGGTTATCTAGGTATACACAGTAACATTTAAGTCATCTTACAAAGGTGGTTCACTCAATGTAACCGAAATAAAATAGGTACTTCTAGTTGCGATTAAAAAATTGTTAACATTAATTTAGTAATCACTGAGAACAGAAAATTGCTATATTAAAAAATGCATTTTGAGCTCCGAAAAATATGTCGCCGCTTCATACCGCGCCAACCTTGGATCGCAAGACTTGGACCGCGCTCCTAAAAGGATCTTTAGGTACGCGTCATACTTATTGGATAATGTTTTCATATTTTTTATTATTGATGTTCAGAAATATCTTACTTTTTTAATAATGGGAAGTCATTGGATACATGAAGTAGGCTGCTGTTGTAAGACGACTAAAAAGAAATGGTGTATATTAATACGTGAAGAGAGAAGGAAACACTGCCGAATTTCGACCACAGTACAAAGTATCACATTTTGCCAATTGAACCTTATTTCTATTGAAATAAAGTTGGAAAACAATCAAATAAATCTGACAGATTAGGGTTGGTGTGCTGGCCTCTGTATCCCTGTAGAATTTCAACTTTACAGTTCTGTGAAGACAAGTCTAAAAATAAATACTTATTTTTTCGTTCTACCAGATTCAATGAAACTTTGTTGGAAAGTTTCCTTGCTTATTATTTTTTATTTATACCTATCAGTAACCACGACACTGAAATTAACTTCGCGAACTCGGATCGAGTGAATGAAATTTGATTTGATAAGCCCTGTTTTCTAAAACTTTTTGATGAATTAACTAAAACTTATTCAAAGGAAACGGGCGCCATCTAAATTATTTTTTATAGATCTTATTTGAGGAATGTTTTAAGACGCTTTTAGTGTAACAATAATGTATGTAAACTATTTGTTTCTTCCTAAGACATCCAGATGAATGAGTCGTAATTTTGTCTAGTATTAAACAAGACAAAGTTACGACTCCTAGTTGAGACGTTTAAATATATCTAGTAAGTACTGAACGTGTTGATTCATTTGCTTGAAATGAAAGGTTATCAACTCACGGGGGTGCTCAAATCTCGGCGGGAGGTTGCAGGTAACAAACAAATCTGAAGTCTTCAAGTCGGGCTTAGCTATTACTGCTCGACCAGCCGTCTTGTCGGTGCACACTGCCGAGCAAAAACCGGCCGCAGCAGGCTCTGCCGGCTGACCTTGGTCCTGAGCTTGTGCCTGACCCTGTGGTTGACCCTCACTCATTGTGTCTTCAAAAACTCAACTAATACAAGACTCGAAATCGTAAGGAAATACAGTTTTTATTAAAATATCGCAGGAATAGGACAATTGATCCGCAAACAAAGGCGTAGTCATGCGTTGTCGTGACAACTTGACAGATTTGTTATCCTTGGTTACGAAATTTTGATTACCCACTACGAGTACTCTTTTCACCGACTTCTTACAAAGGGTGGTTCTCAAATTGTCTGTTTACTTATTTTTTCTATCTATGTTCGGGCATAACTTCTTTGTTTATGAACCGATTTTAATAAATTATTATTATTTGTAAACCGGGACATCCTTA
The DNA here is from genome assembly GCA_905147745.2 of Phlogophora meticulosa. NCBI lineage: Eukaryota > Metazoa > Arthropoda > Insecta > Lepidoptera > Noctuidae > Phlogophora > Phlogophora meticulosa. The sequence continues at coordinate 10,378,038 of LR990520.1, read as the reverse complement.
ATCAAATCAAATAGAGAATGTGTAATGATTCGGGTAGGATATAGGGTACCTTACTAAGATCAAGGACGTGCTGGACTGGACTGAACTTGGCCTAGGAAGGCATACAACGGAACTCCTTACCGACAAAGAACGTGTACATACGTGTAAATTTAGTTATGGATAATATTTACTATCTCAAGGAAAACTTAAATGCGAGCGAACCTCGGGTATAGCTATTAGAGTAACTATTTGAAGTAAATTAATAAATAAATAATACTGGACAATCCACACAGCATCATCTAGCCCCAAGCTAAGCAGACCTTGTGTTATGGGTACTAGATGACTGATATACTTAATACAATACATTACATAGATAGATATTTTTTATTATACATAGCAAATACCCAGAACACCCGGAACAAATCTTTGTAGATCGTACAAACATTTGTCCCAGGGCGGGAATAGAACCCGCAACCTCCTGCGTCGCAGGCGGACCCTCGCCCGCCGCGCCACATCGGTCGTCAAATGAAAGTATATTTATGTACGGTTAACATCTAATTGTCTCCTGATGGTCATTATTATTAGTAAGCTATGGTAAAAGTTCAATGAGCGAGTGTGATTAGATATTGAAATTCAAGGATTGGTCCTAATTAAATTGGGCTTCACAAAACAAGTAGCTTTATCGAAACTTCGTACTTAAAATATAATGCTCAACGTACACACGGCGACCAAACTGCTAGCGTTATATTATGTATGTTAAAAGAACGTAAGTTTACTGATTCTCTATTTCGTTTTCTAAATACACAACACACAGCACACATATACACAGTTTTTTTTTTTTTTTTTTTTTTTTTTAAGTTTTGACAATAGACTATGCTAAAGGCCACGGAAAATCTTTGTGTGTAACAAGATGATGGGCAGCAGAACACCTTTTACAAAACAGTGATATCGGCGTATAGTAAATCGATTTTGTAGCGGAACAATGATTTTTGTTCAAAAACTAAACTAAAATGCTCTCTCTCTCATAGACATACAGCTCTTGAAAATAACGGAAACTGACGGGTGCGATAGGAATTAAGTAAGAGAGGTCAGTACGTTTGAATTTACAACTGTTTTTCTATGGAATCCAGCCGATATGATGAAACATCTTATAAATGTCCGTCCCCTTATTTTTTTATAAGACAAAGAAATGGAAAAAGCCTAAATTAAGTTTTCTTTTTAATAACTTTTATTACACTATTATTAACACTACTAACCTAACCTTTTTTTTTTTTTTTTTTTTTTGGTGCGGGTTGGAAAATCCTCATGGATGTCCTTCGCTCTGGGGGAGCGAAGGGGTCTGTCAGACTCTTACTGACTAAAAACCACCCGTTGTTCCGTCTCACACCTACGCCGGGGGTCGCGGGAACGTACGATCCTTCCGCAACCCCCAGCTAGTGCCGGCCCGCCTATGCAGGCCTCCTCAGGACGAGGGGCGGAGTGAGGTGTTTGACTCCCCCCGCGACGTCTAAGAGGGGCGCGCGTGGAACACGCGCCACCACCTCGGGTCCTGGTGTTAAGGGGGCGACAGACGTCCCCAGGTCCGTCGCCCCTGGACCCATTTAGGGGGGCTGGAAGAGGGCGTTGTCCGCCCTCCGCCGACGCCCGGTGCGTCTGCTGCGGGCCGGGTTGGAGGAAGATATCTCCCTTTCCCGTTCCGCAGCCTCCTTCCGCGAGATAACCGTCTCGCAGAAGGACACCACCGCGTTCCAGGCCTCCTCGCTGCCAACCATCGATGACACGACGGCCGGCAGCGACAGGTCCCTGCCTACTTCCGCAACGAGGGCACGGCGTGGATCCTCCCAAGCGGGACACTCTGCCAGCGTATGCCACGCCGTGTCCTCCCGGCAGTCGACGCAGTGGTGACACCGGGCGTCCGGCTCCCTGTTTATGCGACACAGGTACTTCCCGAAGCAACCATGCCCCGAGAGCACCTGTGTCACCCGAAACGACAGGGAGCCGTGCCTCCTCCCGAGCCAGTGATCGAGCACCGGCCGGACCGCCTCGATGGTGACGAGGCCGGCGGTAGGGCGTGAAAGCCTTTCCCGCCATTCCGCCACCAGGACCTCACGAAGCTGGGACCGACGCAGCTCCATGTGTCGCTGCGTCAGTCGCTCGCCTCGCGCCCGCGCTTCCTCGCGCCACCGGTACAGTGACGCGAGTACTTTCGCCTCCAGGTCCCAGGGCGGGGATCCGGCCAGTGCACAAGCCGCCTCGCAGGAGATCGTGCGATATCCCCTGATGACTCTGACGGCCATCGCTCTCTGTGGCTTCCGCAGAACAGAGAGGCTACAGGCCGTCAGGTCAGCCGCCCAGATCGGGGCCCCGTACAGGGCCATCGATCGCACGATCCCTACGTAGAGCCGCCTACAGGCGGCGCTCGGGCCCCCCAGATTGGGAAGCAGTGTTGATAGCGCCCCGGCCGCGCCCAACAACTTGGGCGCCAGCCGCCGGAAGTGGGGTCCAAAATCCCACCGGCTGTCGAGCACCAATCCCAGGTACTTCATGGTGGACTCGACAGCTATTCGGACCCCCCCGACCACGATGTGTGATCCCGGCGGCGGCGCCCGTCGGGGACCATGGAATACCATGGCCTCCGACTTGCTGAGGGCCACCTCCAGGCCTAGGCGCCGTATGCGGCTCACCACCTGTGAGACCGCCGCCGTCGCCAGCAACGCTGCCTCCCTGTGCGAGCTCCCCCGGGCCGTGACCAGCGTGTCATCCGCGTAACACGTCAGGTCTACGCCCGGTTGGAGTCCGCCCCTCAGCACCCAGTCGTACCCGATGTTCCACAGGAGCGGACCTACGACCGAGCCCTGTGGAACACCGCACGACACGCGGTGCTGGTGTCCGCCATCACGTCCCATGTAGGTGACACACCTCTCCGCCAGGTAAGCCCCAACGATGCGGCGGAGGTAGAGAGGCACCCGATGATACCGCAGTGCCTCCCGAATGCAGCTCCAGGGCAGGGTGTTGAACGCGTTGGAGATGTCTAAAGAGACCGCCAACGCCACCCCGCCCCGGGACACTGCTTCCTCCGCTAGGACTCTCACTCTCGACACAGCGTGAATAGTGGAGCGCCCATGCCGAAAACCGAACTGGCTCTCGTCTAGGTCCGGCCCCTCTCTGCACAAGTGGTCGACGAGGCGGGCTGCGATTATCCGCTCGAACAGCTTGCCCACCTCGTCTAACAACACTATGGGCCGGTACGCGGACGGAGAGTCCGCGGGGCGCCCCGCCTTCCTGAGCAGGACCAGGCGGCCAGACTTCCACAAGGAGGGAAACTGGCCCCGCTCGAGGCACGCTGTGTAGAGTCCTCTCAGTTGGGGCTCTAGCTCCTTCAGAGCGAGGGCTAACACGCAGCCGTGAACCCCGTCGGGCCCCGGAGCCACGTTCTTGGCCCGGAGCCGCGTCACGGCTGCCCCCATCTCTGTCCGTGTCACCTCTGGGACGCTGATGGCGTTGTCCTCTGCAGGCTCTGCGGCTGTGGGCAAAGCCATCGGCGGCGGAGTGTGCTCCGCTCTTGCCGGGAAGAGGGCTGCGACTATAGCGTCCAACAGCTCGGGTTGGAGACTCTCGGTGAGTGGAGGCGCCGCGGCTCGGAGTTTCCCACGAACCGCACGATAAGGGCGCCCCCACGGATCCCCGTCCAGAGTCCCCAGCATCTCCTCCCTGGCTCGCGTCTTCGCCTCGCCGATGGCCAGCCTCAGAGCCTGCTTAGCCGCGCTGTACACCTCATACAGCGCGGCCTCTTCGTCAGGAACCCGACGACGTCTTCTGCGGTATCGGGTGTACCGGCGCCAAACCGTCGCGCACGAGAAGCGCAGTTGCGCAATCTCGGCGGACCACCAGTACACCTGGCGCCTTGCAGACTGTGCGTGGACGCGGGGCATGGAGGCGTCGCAGATTTGCGACATCGCCCCACGGAACCACAGCGCCCCCTCGTCGACGTCGTCGGGTTCGGTCGTTGCTGACTCCCGGATCCAGGCCTGGACAATGGCGGCCTCCTCGAGAAGTTCCCTGTCGATGCGCGTACGCGCCCAGCACGGACCGTCCGTCCGCGGAGCCGATGGACTGCGGCCGCCGGCGGTCTGGGCGGAGACATCAAAACGGATATATCGGTGATCCGATAACGTCTCCGCCTCCGCGGCGACACGCCAGTCGCGGACACGGCTAGCGACAGCAGGGCTAGCGAACGAGACGTCCACTATAGACCCGCCCCGCTGCCGCACGCATGTGTGGACCGAGCCCCGATTTAGGACGGTCAAACCAGTGGTGACCGCCCACTCCTCCAAAACCTCACCCCGAGCATCGGTCGCCGGAGATCCCCACGCCGTAGACTTGGCGTTGAGATCCCCTAGCAACAGCACAGGGCGAGGGTGGAGTCGGCCCACGACGCCACCCAACTCGACAAGGAAGTTCTCGAAGTCGGCGAGACTCTTGTTGGGCGAGAAATACGCCCCAACAGTGCCAATACCGTTCGCGAGGACGGCCACCCAGCCGTGACCTCGCGACGGGTCGACGAGAGCCCCGCCAATTATGGCCACCAAACCGTCCAGATCGCCCACCCAGTTATCCCTGGGGGGGACAAAGTACGGCTCGGCGACCACAGCCACGTGAATCGACCACTCTGCCATGCTCTGGAGCAAGAGATCCTGAGCTCTGGCACAGTGGTTGATGTTGCCCTGGAGGAAATGGTACAGCGCCATTAAGCGCAGTCCATCCCCTCCGCACCATGCCTAGGCCGGGAGTCGGCCGGAGGGCGGCCAGGCTGAGGGGGGGGTAAAGAGCCCCCGCCAGCCTTGGCACCCCCTCTCTTCTTTTTGGGCGCGGGCGCACCACAGGCCTTTTGACCCACTCTGTGCCCAGCGGGCCTCCCTGCAGCTGTACAGAGGCTGCAGTTTGGCGACGCGGAGCACTGGGCCGCCTTATGGCCGGGCTGACCGCAGCGATAACACTCCTCGCTGCGGTCTGTTTCGGCGTTGCACCGCACCCTGACATGCCCAATGTCAAGGCAGCGGTAGCACCGCAAAGCCCTCGGTCGCAGCAGCTTGGCCCTTGCTGCAACCCATCCCACCAACAGGCGCCCGCCGTTGGCGACCTTGTGTGCGGCCGCCACCGGGCATCTGACCCAGATTGAGCCGAGCCCGGAAGCGTCCACCCGGATGTCGCCCGTGCGGATGTCTTCCGGCGGACACCCACCCGCTCGGGCGACGGCCGCCACCACCTCAGCCGGAGTCGTCGAGTCATCCAGGCCGTCGACGCGCAGCTCAGCGGTCTTCGTCGGCCTGGACACCCGGACGTCCTCCGGGTTGAGGACCTCCCGCAGCTTGGCGGCCAGGAGGTCCGCCTTTTTGCCACCATCGGCACCCGACAGCTCGAAGAGCCGCGCCCCCGTAATCGCCGGCCTCATCTTGAAGCCGGTCGGTGTCCCCAGGTCGGGGAACGCGATCCTCGCCCTTGCCTCCGTCAGGACCGCCCTATATGTGAGGCCCCTTTCGACGGCTCCGGGCTGCAGCGTCACAACCACAGCCGCGGAGCGTGGGGCTTTCACCCTAGGCGGCCCTTGGGCCCTCTTGGGTGCCGATGGCGCCGCTTTGGCGGGTGCCGGCGGCGCCGGTTGTGCCGTCGGCTTCCTCCTCCGGCCCCTCCTCACGACCGTCGCCCAGGTCTCCTGAGTGGAGAGTGCGGTCGCTGGGAGCGCGATGTTTTGGGTAGAGAGGGGCTTAGTTGAATCCGTCGCCCGTTTCTTGCGCCGACGACGTGTTCCCATCAGCGCTTGGGTGTCAGGGGCGGTCGCCAGAATAACTCTTTGGGAGGAGGGCGCGAACGCACCCTCCATGGAGTTCCTAGGCCCCTCCCCGAGCTTTTTGGCCCTCTCCGCAAGTTTCTGGGGCACCAGCTTCGACTTAGCGGACTCCTCTACTCTCCGCCTATCCGCCGCTAGTGAGGGCCGAAGGATTTCGGCCGGGGGGAGTCGAGACTCTATGGCCTCTAGCCGGGCATTCACCATGACCCCACACTGCACCATGCAGATCCTCGCCACCCTCTCCACGTCGTTATCCGACATGGCTAAAGAAGGAGGCGGCGGCGCAATTGCAGGGGCCAACGAAGTCGCGCCATGGCAGGGGCTGTCGGTGGCAGGAGCTGCCCGCTGCTGCCAGACCGTCTGCTTAGCAGCAAACTCCCGTTTGAGGTCCTCTAGCTCGGATCGGAGGCGGCTGTTCTCCTGCCATAGCTTTGCCGTCTCCTCCGAGGTCGTGCGTTTGAGGAGGACCTCGACCGCCTCTCGGATCCCTACTGCCGCCTCGTTGAGAGCGCGAATGAACGAGCCCTTCAGGTTGCCGGATTTAGTGGCAACCTTCAGGACAACGTCCACGCCGTCCAATACTTGGCGGTTGAGTGCCTCCGCCGTCAGGCTCTCACCTCTATCCACCTGGGCTGAACGCCGCTCCCTGGACCGACGGGCCATCTCAGCGACCTCATCGGCCGCGACCGCTCTTCTTTGAGCACGCTTTGCGGCGTTATCTTCCGCTTTCGTGCTCACGAGTGAAGCGGTGACACCTTCCAGCTCATCGGTGGAAATCCCGGATGAAGCCCCGGGACCATTCTCCACTCTCGGCGTGGCAGGCCGCACGAAGCGACCCCGGGCATCACGCCCCGGCATCGGAGCGGAAGCTCCGCTCGCCAGAGCTCGCCCCCGACCTCGTCTCGCCGTCGGCACTTTAGCGGCCGGAAAGTTTTCCTCGCCCGAGGATAATCCAACCGGCTCCGTGCAGTCCGACTCTACGTCGCGCGGACGTTTCCTCCAGAATTTAGAAGCAGCGTCCACGCAACGCCCACCTGACTGCTGGCCGGGCGTTTCACAATCCTCACCTAAAAGGTCCTCAAGGGAGGATCGTGTGGAGCCTCCTCGGCTCTTGTTGCCACTGGCAAACGGAAGACATTCGGTGCCCCCCCCAGAATACGATGTGGGGCATGACGTTCCAAGGAACGTGGCGGATTCTCCAACTGCTGAGCAGCTGGTACCGCCCTGGGGTAGTTTTTGCTCGTTTGTCTTTTCCATTTTTATGTGCATTTTAAAGGATGCGGTCCCTGAAGCGCTAACGACTGGTCTCCCACCAGCCACTCATCCTTTCGCCGCGCCTCAAAAACTTAGGATTGGGTAACGACAGCCACGTTGGTGCAAATGCACCGTTGTGGCAGGGTCACATCCAGCGTCGATCGACGAGTGTCGATCGATCAGGAGCGACCTTCTTCCGTTGCTCCTCCACTATGCACTCTGCTTAATCAGAGCAACACGTGGAAGAACATTGTGGAGCTTACTGCTCCCCCCCCCCCCGCAGAAATTCGCCACAGACAATACACTCTCCTAGAAACCCCACCACAACCGGGTTTTCGCGAAGACATAATTGTCCATGCCCAGGATGCACCGGCCTAACAACTGCTCTTCCCCCCGAACGTATCCGTAAGGGACCAGCAGCTATCAGGCACACGAGGAGGTTTTCTGCACGCACCTAACCTAACCTAACCTACACGGTCGTGGAAATTCCCATTGTAATTATAAAATCTAATACCCGCTGACCTTAAGCTCATTGGGCATGCATTCGAATGAATATATTAGCCGTTATCACCATCACTATCAGGAGCCAACCGACACAAATGAGTGGGTGACTATCGTACCACCTCCCACCCCGTTGTGTCACTCACTGCTCGACTGCTAATAACTGCTCACAGTTTAAACTTTAACTACCGACCAAACAGTTTGTCAGTGACACAAAAGTGAACTGGAACCAAAAAGTGTTGTTAACGAATTATTTTTATCACAGACAATTAACTTTTTTGAGAAACCAAATATTTGTTTACCTTTCAGATTGTCAAGTACCGTCATCAAAGGAAGTCAAACACATATCAACAAACTGTGAATAAACCACAAATAAACCAATATCAATAAAGTCTTACAAATAAAACATACAATGCAAACTATAAGTGTGCAGCAACCTATAAATTTGAAAGTGGTTAGGTTCGAGTTAGATTTCTCAGATCCGGTAAATGAAAAACCGAGGTCAGAGAAAAGAACCAAGAAAATCAGGATACCGAGGGTCAATAATAAAAAGCAATCTTCGATACCGCCCGCGCCATTCATAAAGAACACTGCACAGGTAGGCAATTTCTATTTAAAGGTAATGGAAAAATAATACAGCGATGGCATGGAAGAGACAGGGGATACATTGTAAAAACCTTTATTTACCAATCCATGTTGCTTGGTGGAATCTGAGATGTACGTATATACCGAGATTTATGATTGTTATTGTAACTAGTAGAGCCAGATTGGGTACTTCTTGTTTTAAGTCATTGATGCTAATATTAATTGATAACTGATGTGATATTTCCCAACCCAGAAACGCGGTGTCAAAGATCTGATAGAAGATTTACTCAACGAATTGTATTCAGACCAACGTGACTGGAGCGGCCATAGTGGAATCGACTGTAGTCATATGTAAGAATAACTTCTACGCACTTCAACGTAGTAGCTCTTAAAAAGTATCATTTGTATTTCTATTGCAACGTTGTACTAAAACAAAAAGCGTACCTATCTTCAATTCACTCTTATACAACTCTTTTTGACGGCAAAAAATACGTCATTATTTTAAAATATTATCCTTAATATGTAAACACACTAGTGCTAGTGCACAGTAGTGCAGAAACGTTTAAACCCTAAGTATATTAAGCCAAAGTGGTTTAGATAGTTTCAAAGAAAAAGCTAAATATTCTTGCTGTAGCTACGCGTCAATCGTAATCATTTATGATTTGCATGTCTATTGTCTAGGTCCACGTCGGCATCCTTCACTTCGTGCCAATCTAACTGTGGCGAGAAAACAGAAGCCATAGAACGAAGCTTTTTGGAATCTTTAGGTACAAAATCTTTCACAAAATCGGTGAACTTTCAATCTATATTATCATTATAATTAACTCTCTGAAGGAAAATTGTGTATTGGTTTTTGCAGCCCGACTTTTGTTTACATAATCCAATATCGAATTTTAAAGGTCATTTTTTGCCAAAAAACTTATCTAACCATAATCGTTAAAACAGTGACAAACATCAGATTGTGGTCGACCGGTCGAACAACTGAAATGTGCTCAACCTAAATCAGTGACGAAACAGTTTCCAGTCCATTAAATTATCATTAGGTACCATAAATCATTATCAGGCAGTTTTCTAATATTACTTACTTTACATACAAAGTCATATTCATTATATATGGACTTATTTTCATAGACTGTATTCAGTTTTCATTATTTCATAGACATTACTGAACTTTGGGAACAAAAAATCGAATGGGAAGATAGACTTCAAATAGCAGGAGAGCGGCTTGCAAAGAAAGTTCGTATCCGGGACCGACTGAGGCGACAACAGCACCGACTTTGCTCCGCTATGACCGTGCTTCTAAAACATATCAGTAAGTATTAATTTGACATCTACGAGTTATGACTTTTCACTGAACACTATAATTCTGACTAAGTCCTCATATCTCCCAAAAAGCCTGGCATCCCAAAAAGCCTCGGCAGCTAAAATGTCTTTTGTTAATTAAAAATTAAAAGTTCTCTTAAAAGTTACCTAATTGGACTACGAGCTGTATATTTATAACGATATACTACAGTATGATACTGATCTTGTTTTTAATTATAAAAGATCCTTCAGAAACTGCCACATTATCGTACAACGTTGTCAGATCGATTTGATGAGTATTATGACATCATATCTATAGCATAACGAACAATTTGATAAACGAATACATTATGGTCAATTTCTAGAAATACATTACCACTTAATGTCAGTAAAAAGCCTCCGGCTTCCTAACTCGCAAAATCTAATTTCTGTATTACAGCTAATGGGTCGAGCATTTTCATTAGCAAATTATATCATATCCAAAGCGGTGCGTTACCAAAAGACCTTAATACAACTTCAATAGTTAAACTATGAATGGTTGTAATTCATATACAATTACCAATGAAACATTTATGAACCTTATTCATGGATTGTCAATATCACGACAGTTTCATTCATTGGAGCTTAAAATAGATTTACGCATATCAGAGCTAACTTTACTGGGTACGGGGTGCTTTTCCCGTCTATCTGTTTCCGAAACTGACGTACACAGCGGCGCTTAATCGATACATAACGCACACAGACAACTGTCCGGGGTCCGATTGCGCATGCTCCCTGGCTTGTACCACGAAACACTGTCACAAAACAACATGACAAGAGTATATTTTCTCTCTGAGTATACAATCAGTTTGCACTGCCGTAAACTGAACACTGATTCAGTATTGTGGTAGGAGGTCGGAAGCCCCGCCGCTTCGTTTCACGACTTTCCCAGTAAACATCACATCAGCTGCTCGACTACGCAGTCTCAAATGCTCCCGAGATATGGCTAATAATTTTTCACAATTCTGTTTTAAGTCATCAGTGTCTAACCCTAAAGTAGCTGGTAAAGTTGGTTCTTAGCGTCAGGATGTCGTGTCCGTACCCGCCTGCAGTGCCACTGCATAGACTTAAACCGTCAGGTCGTTAACTTAGTGCTTAGTGCAGTTGTAAAGATATGAGTTTATTGTCAAATGCGTGCCACTTACAAGACAGATGAGTGCACTCTTAAACTCCCTGAGGAGCTTGGCAGGTGCATCGAAGGCCAGCTCAGGTACGTCGATTCATTTATTTCAAATGTATGCATTACCAAGAAATTATCCTTAGGAAACCTTTGAAGTACCATTTGTGATCTTTGTTATATGTCTATGATTGACGATTTGTATATACGTTTAAATGTTAAATTCCACACCAATATTATTTAGTTATTTTATTAGTTCCATATATTAATAAATAACGCTAGGGCTAGACGCTCCTTCTATATCGTCTGGACTAAATTACTTTATTATGTAAATGTGTAGCGTAGTTCCGTCATCGGCAACTCTCGTGAAATTATCCTGCTTGTTCATGTGTGGGTTGGTATGAAAACAATAACGCGGTTATCAGAAATATTTTCAGTGTGTGGGCATAGTATATATACAAAACTAACCTATACTAAAGGAGTTATGGCATCATTGTTAACCAAATATAGGTATTGCTTCAGACAGAACAGTTGTAGTATTTATAGTTGTGTAGCTTTAAAAACACAAATATAAAGTTAGATTATGGTTTTCATTGTTATTCTACGGAGTAGATGGAGTCTATGTTTTTTTAGGTTATGAAGTTAACCTATACTTTGTTTTTTTTTTTAAGGCATCAATGCTTTATTCATGAATAGTCTTGTCTTGTCTTGCTTTGATACTTAAAATAAATGGGTTTTTTTTTGGAAATCACACGGAGAACCGGAAACTTGGGAGAGCCTTATGTCCTGTGACAGGCCTGCTTGATTATCTGTTTTATTAAGGCGGCTTTTTAATGTGTAGCTGGCGAAAGTGGTGCTCGTTTCGGCGTGACGCCGGGAGGGAGCGAGGGCCCGGGAGAGGGCGGGTATGCGGAGTGGCTGCATGCGATGCGCCTGGTCGCGCGCCTCCCCGCCGGCGTGCCTCATCACTTCCGCAGAAAGGTAACCGCCACTATTTATCAACAAACTGCCAAAAAACAATGTACACAGCTACACTATTACTCACAAAGATAACGTGCAAAACACGATTAGGCACTCGGCATTTAATTTGTACTTAGGATTACTGATTGCAACTCTACTTTTAAGTAGGCACTAATTTTACGACAAAACAGCTTTAGGTTAAAGATAGCAGAACACAGTTAGGTGAATGTTTGGAAAATGGACTGTGATAATTTTAAAGGTCGGCAGTATTGTCTCTTGTTCTTTGTGATAGTGTCTCCTTAAAGCCTTAAATCTTTCTCAACCAACCTTCAACATCCCATTACCCCGCACATCTCAGTATCTTTCCCGTCGATTAAACACCAGTTCGATGTAAGTATCCTCACTGGTTACGGTTTGGACCGCGGTATAGATTTTTAATAAAAATAGCTTCGGTCACTGTTTATCGATCTAACTAACCTACTTAAAATAAACATAGGTATACTTTTTTCACACCATTTCGTCCTAATGGAATCAAATTTAGGATATACTTAGGACTTGTGATAGAACTACAGTAGACTATTATAACCTACATAAAGATGACCCAGAAATGCCCAGAATAGGTAAAAATAGGAAAGCATCCAAATAGTCAATACATAGAAGATAAGTTCGTTTATAAACTTCGTTTTGGGGTACTTTACTGAAACGAAACGAAGTTATCATAATATACCGGTAGCGTATATCTCAATATCCTTGTCTATTTACTTACACGAAATCGTAGTTACGAAAGTTCGAAGAGCTCAATCGCGTGGAACAACCTTATGTAAATTAGGTTTTTTTACCTTGTCTTTCAGTAGGTAAATTAACACAACGAGTGAATAACAACAAATCGAAAGACTGCCCCTATGTTGTTGTTCATCCAGACTTCGTTAAGAGATAGCAATCTATGAGTTCTTTGAATAGTTCGTAACAACTAGCGATGGAGTCCATTGTGGCTTTTATCCGTAACTTCACACAATTATGGTCGAACAAAGTGAGAATACCACGGTTATTTCCACTTTAATTTATGGTATAATACTAGTTGTCATGAAAAGATTTATCTCGAACGATTTTGGTTTGTGGTTTATGCCCTGTTCACCTAGATTTTGAATTAACTGTACTGGCTTACAGTTAATTCAAAAGTTAAGTATGATGTTTTTATTTTCTAATGAACTCAAATAAATTAGATGACTTGTTTTTACAAAGCCGCCAATCGTTTGAAAATAAAAAGATTCAGAAGTCTGCTTTTTAAGTGAGAATACATAACCATATCGTCTCTATTTTTTTATCTTCTTGTAAACAACTGGCATGATATAAGTATTCTGTACAGGTTTATGGTTTAGAAAAGTTCTTCTCACTTTGTTTGGAGATACCATAATACGTATCGATAAAGGGAAGGCCCCAGGGTCGGTGGTGACGATGTTTTAGGGACGCCTGTGATCAGCATTGGACGTCCTTCGGCTGAATTATGATGAAGGTGGAATCTTTGCTCCTTTCTGTGATAAAACTCGATTGTTATCCCAGCTATGGCTGACATTGTCGGAGCGTCACCTGACGGCGAGGAGCATCGACTGGCCGTCAGCGGAGCGCGGCTGTTTCCGCGGCACCGCGCAACCCGATGACACCGAGCTTGGCGCGCAAATACTGAAGGTAAGCAAATTCTTCATATAACGAATTCATTGACGACCTATGTGGCGCAGCGGGTGAAGGTCCGCCTGCGACGCAGGAGGTTGCGGGTTCGATTCCCGCCTTGGGTTTGTACGATCTACAAATATTTGTTTCGGGTGTTCTGGGTATTTGCTATGTATAATAAAAAGTATCTATCTATGTAATGTATTGTATTAAGTATATCAGTCATCTAGTACCCATAACACAAGCTCTGCTTACCTTGGGGCTAGATGATGCTGTGTGGATTGTCCAGCATTATTTATTATTATTGAAACAGTTTATCTACATTTTATGTCATTTTGCAGTTGTGCCATTCACGGCTTCAATCCATAGTGTTCAGTCTTAAGAAATTAAGCCTTCTTTTTCTTGGTCATTCGGAGAGAAATAAAAACAACAGATATGCATGGCAACTATCGTTAGGTCTGAATATTTCATTTCATCTATCTGCCTAAATTTCTCATATGTTCAAATAAATTGGATGTCTGTCTAGTCTAGTGTATGAAATAAATAAGAATTTACAGCTTTTGTGAAGGTTGTCGGGGGACAAGTGCCTTGTTAGAAAATAATACTGTAGTTAGAAACAAGATATTCTTCGCGAGATTAGAAGAGATTGTAGATTTATTTTTCTCACTGAAATTTAATATTTTCCAAGGATTTACACCGCACCGGGTGCTCTTTGTTCTGCGGGGCAGAAGGGCGGGAGAATCAGGCAATGCTTCGAAGAGTGCTGTTAGCTTACGCAAGGTATTATCTTTATCTTTTATGTGGTTTTATCTTTAATATTTTTATAAAAAAAGCCGGACTAGGCGAGTAGGACTCGCGCCCTGAGGGTTCCGTCTGTGGCAGTGACACAGTGTTGGTGGATTCCCGATTCAAGGATAAACTTAACTTTGCAGTCAAAATAAGCGTTTTTCTAGTAGACTCGACCACATTGGATGAAGTAAAGACTAATTGATAAGTACTTCAAGACCCGGTCTATGACTTTTTAATTCCGTATTTTAAGAAAAAAATAATATTGCAGATGGAAAAAAATCTTCTCACAGATATACATCATCACGCTGGACGCTTGTAACTACAAATATATAATATAAATTAACTATTTTCTCACTATACTTGTCCTGTAAGACCTTTCTTCTTGCCAAATGTTTTTCTGTTGGGTAAAAATCGTCAACGCATCAAATTTGGTCAAACCTTTCAATCTTTCACTTCAAGCTTTTGGAAGCTACTAATTGAAGAACTAATTGTATTTGATCTTAATAATAATTAATTAAATCATCATTTAAACTTGATAACTTTACCCGGATCCCAAGAAAAAGGATCTTGCCTGTCAGACGGCCGTACAAAGAAATGATTCTAAAAGGCTTCGGATTTTTTTCCTTTTCAGCTAAGGAACTCTAAAAAGTGAATTATAAAGATGATATCTTGATCTTATTCGTCTCAATTAGAGACGAATAAGATCAAGATATCAATGGCCAATAAATCAATTGTATAAATGATTACTTTTTCGTTTATATTTGTACAGTACATAATGTAGTACGTTGCGTAGAATTATCTACATATTATGTTGAAGCTATATATATATAGGATTAGTAAACGGGCATTGTATAATTTTAGATGGAACAAAGACGTGGGTTACTGCCAAGGTTTCAATATGTTGGCTGCCATCATACTAGAAGTTATGGACAAATCTGAGTCGGATTCACTGAAGGTAAATATTATTACAGTACTGTAGCGAACTAGGGCTTTGAGCTAGATACCAATTTCCCTAGATTCGATCCTAGTAGGTAGAATAGAATATAATAGAATACTCTTTATTATACACCACATAAACTTACAAGTAATATTTTGAATAGCTACATAGGGTGTTACAATGGGCAGCCTTATCGCTGAAAGCAATCTCTTATAGACGTCTGGATGGACTTGATTGAGAAGGAAAAAGATATGTTGGTGATATGTGTGTTGATTTACCTATACATATATACAATACATTATAATACATACAAATTTATATATACTTATAAAAATGAATCCCTATTCCCCTTGGTCACGGCATCACTCGTGAATGGCTGGACCAATTTCGCTAATTCTTTTTTTGTTGTGTTTGTTATTGTAAGGAGAAGGTTCTTCCTGAAAGAATAACTTAAAAAATGGAAAATTTTAGAAAACTTAACGACTATTTTAACTTGGCGCGTTTGACAGTTCGCGCCATTGACAGGACGACGTCTGTCAGGTCAGCTAATTTCAAATTATGAAAATTAAAGTAGGACAAAAATACTTGTTATCATGCAAAGAAACGAACTGTTATATTATGACAGTTTAGGAGAGAGAAGCGAGGTAGTGATTTTTGATTATATTTCTGGTACTAAATGTACTATAAATGACCTATGAGTAATAGAACAATCATTTTCGTGTAGATTTCTTATTATTTAGGATAAAATACTGATTTATTTTTGTTTCTTGTTCCAATTTTCATAACTTTTCGTTTATTTTATTGATTCGTAGGTAATGATATACCTAGTGGAGGCAGTACTTCCTGAGGGCTACTTCGCAGACGACCTTCGCGGCTTGTCTGCAGACATGGCAGCGTTTCGGGACCTCCTTCGGTTACGTCTTCCTCGTCTAGCCCAACACATGGATCATTTACAAAGGGTATCTGATGGTAACGTTTTTTATTCATATATATTTTTAAGACTGACAAAGGCTCACAAAGCGTAAACATCAAAAGAAATAAAAAACTCAACAAAAACTTTCAACGTCAGAAATAAATAAGATTATAGGTAATGACGACATATGACGCTTTGAAAAACCTTAAAGCATTGTTCTATGGTTATGAACCTATTTTTTCTGTTTCAGGTGGAGGAGTGGAACCTCCTTTGCCCGATGTGTTTACTATGCAATGGTTCCTCACATTGTATGCGACATGGTTACCTCGAGAGTTTCTTTTGAGGATATGGGACCTTGTACTTCTGGATGGAAATGAAGTGTTGCTTCTGACTGCGCTGGCCATATGGGACATGCTCCAAGAGTGAGTTTTTTATGACTATTACAATCATTTACTGTCGTTTATTTTGAGTAATAAGCACTACTCTAACTAGCTCTTTTCAGTGGCTCGCGTGAATGTTAAAAATCATCCCAGGGGAATGTATCACCAGGTTAAAAGGCTATGTCCTTATCTAAGTCATGGTTTACCTGTACTTATTCCAAATGTTATCCAGATCCGTTCAGTCTTCAAGCCCCGATTGATTAACAAGCATTTAAATTTAGAAACTCACAATATTTTACATTTGTGACTCGGAAGTTAGACTTTCTCAAATGGATTAGTCATTTACGCTTTTCACTAAAGCTAAAAGGATTAAGATTAGTGGATCTAGTGACTACGTATGAGGAAAATTCTACTATTTAAGTGGATTTAATCAGCTGTTCGGGAATCCCGAGCTGATAACTATGCCTCTCTAAAATAATATTGTACTTCAACACACATGAATTTAAGGACGCTCTAGGTTGGAAAGATAACAAAAAAACAAAATAAACCAAAATTTTATTCATTCATGAATTACATTTTTTTTTATTGTATCTATAAATGCTATTATACTATTAATGAATACCTAAATGACAAAATTTAAATTAATAAGGTTCACTAAATAGCCTTTTTTTCTTTTTTTTTATAAAGGTACTTTTGCAAACTAAATTTTAGTAAAATTAAAGCTCTCTCACAGTCTTCTACTTTGCTGTGCCCTTATAGGGTCCATATTTATGTACCTAGTTTTAAGCCTTTTGTAACATCTTTTTTACAATATGGAATGCGAAACAAATGAATATGAATATCATCAAGGTTAGAATACACGCTTTTTTCACACCTTGAAAACTGAGAAGTAAACAATAACGAAATTTCTATCTTTACTTCGCAAAAATCAAAATCAATTTTCATTATTATTATATTCAGCTGCGTCCGGTTAGACTGGCAGGAATAAAAGTTTATGTTACTCATGCTTGTTTTAGTTCAAGGATAGATATTTGAGAATATTCACTAAAGGTATATTTTAGTACTTTCTGGAAATATATATGGTTTCCTCCATATCTTTTCATTAGAAAACAGCGAAAGTAGCACTCGTAAATACGAGATAGCACCAAAGGAACAATGAAATCTTGAATGAAATTAATAACGAAGATTTCACTGGAGAGAATGCCCACAATGAAACACAACAATATGGACTCAATAATCTAATGAAATTTATTTCATTTTTCCTTTCAGTCGTATTCTATCGGCTCGTTCAGCAGACGAGTTCTACAGCTGCATGGGTGGAGGCGCTGGTGCAGTATGGGAAGCCGGTGACTCACTCGTGGCTAGGGTCGTGGCATTCGGCTCTGCGCCCGAGTTGCCCCGATTGCGCAGCCTGCACAGATACCGCGTGGCACCACCAGCGCCGCCCACTTCAGCTCCCATATTCCATCCACCTTTGCACACTGCTGTACGGTCCAACTACTTTTAACCCTATGATATAGTTGTAAGGGTGCTAATAGACTATAGTCGATCGACGCCGTCGTGAAATAGATATTTTGAGACATGATATGAGGTGGCGACAGTTTCTGAGACGACGGTCGATCGACCGCTACATCACCTTTATTTGATGATCAAGGTAATAGTTGTATTAACTGTCAATAACATATGAGAATCTAACGAAAGAATGCTTTATATTCCAGATGCAGTCAATGACAAAACGCGGACTTCGACTCTTTTATTCAGAAGATGAAGGAGATTCCAGTGATGATGGCAATAAAATGGCTTTAGCTACGGTAAGTTTATCACAGGTACTAATCATCTATGTTGAACCAACATGAATTTTAAAACACGGTGACTTGTTTTAGTTTGTACCTCGGCGTGAAGACCGTATGGCAGCAGGCGACAGACTTTCTTTGGACATTGGGGCCTTGAAACGTCAATATGCTCGTCTTCGAGAAAGACAGAGACAAGCCCATGTAATCTTAGCTGCGGCTTGTGCTCGTCATGCTGCAGGTATGTATCACAAATACATTTTCTGGTCACTTTAGATGGACATTTTATACCTTTGCTATATGAGATACCATTTACTTTCAGTGGGCGTCCCTACCTCTCCAACATCACTAACGGTAAACAATCTACTCTTGGGCAAAAGTGCACTGGTAAGTTCTAGAGGACGAAGACTTGGTCCACCTCCTGGAGCGGTGCCACCCTCAAGGCAACCGTCAACACTAGATAAACCAGAGCACCGTTCACGTGGACCATCCAGTGAAACCATCAGTTGGAATGAAGAAAAAAGTCGTAAGTCACTGAGCAGGCGAAATTCTGTTAAATGGAAAGATATTAAGAAAGATAAAACCAAAAAAAAGGAAAGAAAAGCGTCCATTGACTTAGACGAGGCTGGCGACGGAATCATAGTTTCAGAAATTGAAGCCAATCGAATGATTGCTACAGTGAGATCTCGCAGCTCCAGTGAAACATCTTCTTATTCATCACATAGTGCTTCCAGTACTGATACAAGTCTTTGTGATGAAAATGAACGCGGAAGTGAATCTGAAGCCGAAATTCCAGAAGATGGAAAAGAAAAGCATAATGTGAATACTAAGAATAAGAAGGTGTCCTCCTCCCCAACTCTTAAGCATACCAAAGTGAGCCATTCACATTCCAAAAAAGAAACAGTCAAAATACGCACTCCTGAAAAGGAGGTAGAAGTAAACTTGATTGATAAACCTATCAAAAGTATTTCAGACTATTTAGATTCTGCAGCAGGGGAACCATTACGTACCTATATCGATGGATTTGAAAGTAAATTGAAAGACAGTCTGAATATTACTAATGACATAGCTGTTTTTAATCCTACTAGTCTATCACCCTGCTCTCCGCGCATGACTTCTGATAAAAATGAAGTACTACAAAGACTCAATAGAACAAAATATGAAGAAAACTCTACAAGCAGAGAAATAATAAGGCCCACAAGTTTTACTAAATCACCAAATATTTTTACTGAACTCAGTCCTATTGACCTATCTCCTTGTAATTGTACCATAGGTCACAAATCCCCATTCGAGTATGATTTTGAAACTAATTTCAAACGACCCTCTGTAAATGAGTCTATTACCAGACCCCCCGATATCATCGATAGCTTTACGATGTATCCAAATTTTGTGCCTGACATAGATTTATCTGATAAAAATGTATCTGACTTTGAAAGTCTACCGGGAAGTCCTAGTGGTGAAAGTATTATAATAAGTGAAGATGAACCACCAATACCTTTGAAAATTGATAAGTACTTTGAACATAGTCCAGAGTTCTTTGGTGCACGTGTAACCGATCCTAATAGCGTAGATATTCCAAATCGGCGTTCCACCAAAAGGCTCTCACGGCTGCCAAAAAAACCGGACTCATTGACATTGCAAAGTAACCATAATGATAAACTAATCAAAGAAGAAGCCGAAAGAGCATCATCATTGCCGCAAAACCATAGTTTTGCTAAGAAAATAATCGATGACTACAAAGGAAATAAAGATTTATTTTCCTCTCAAAAACAGGAGACACCTGAAAAAAGCAAAGAACAAAAAGATATATTTTCTCCAAAAGATTACATTTTACAAACAGGGCGAAAAAATAGTGAAAGAGCTTTACAGATTATTCAAGAAAATTCAAAAATTTTGAGTAGGATCTTGACGAAGCAAAATATTACTGCAAAAAAGAGTCCGAGTAAATATCAAGTCACGAAAAGTGACGAAAATGTGCTCGAAAAACAACGAAATATATACTCCAAAACGGTTCCTGAAAAATCTGTTGAGAGTAAATTAATTGAATCACCTTTACTAAAAGAATCTACCTCTGATTCATTAATAGGCTATAGGAAAAGAAATGTCAATGCAGGGGCAAATGAAAATAATGATTTTGTGCGAATACGACCTATTTCTATAGATGACCCCTTTTCCTTGGAAGTTCGAAATTCAACCACTAGAGAAGAGGAATTTTCAATTAAGAACACAAAAAGTCCAAGTAGTGAATGTTTAGGTAATAGAACCGATATATATGGATGGGAAAATAAAGGATTTTTAGCAAAATGTGATCGCAAAAGTTTTTTAGAGAAAGGTGAAAATTTAGATTACCAAAGAAAAACTAGTGATCTATCAAGTTACGGTGACTTGTCAAATAAAGAACTCAAACCTGTAACCACATCGGACTGGACTCGACATTCATTTTCGGGCGAGTCCAAACCATCAGTTACATTACCGTCTTCGGAACACAAAGATTCCTCAACCTATGAAAAACGTTTCACATCCGATGACTATGATTACCCACTTTCAAGCAAATATAACGACTTTGTGTTGTCTAAAGCTAGTGATATTTGTA
The DNA here is from genome assembly GCA_905147745.2 of Phlogophora meticulosa. Lineage (NCBI taxonomy): Eukaryota > Metazoa > Arthropoda > Insecta > Lepidoptera > Noctuidae > Phlogophora > Phlogophora meticulosa. The sequence goes on along the minus strand of LR990520.1, from coordinate 10,357,383 downwards.
GCAAAACGGTTAACCAAGGACCGAAAGTTTGCGAAAATGTATCTAAGACTGATAACAGCCAAGTTAGTGACTTTTCTCATGTTGTGACTTCCTCTATTAGTTTCACGTACGAACCGTCAGCGGACGACGACTCGCCGACCGGAGCAAAGAGCAACTCTAGTGATACTCTGTGTCAAATTACGTCGTTGGATCAAGTGTCTACGCCAATATCACCCAAGATATTTCCCAACAGAGAAACTCCCACTATTCCTAAAGACTACACCGAGAAGAGTGATAGAACAAAAGTAGAGTCAGACGATACTTGCAGTGCTATCACTTCACTAATAGAAACGGACACGTTGTCGTCATTATCTTACCCCCGCAGTCCGTCGACAGGTTCGTACCATCCCTTTCCCACTCGCCCTGCGCTACGGATGCCTAAAGAGTTAGGAGTGAGATTGGGTATGTACCCTAAAGATGTGATCAATTCCCCACCAAAATAATAGTAATAAAATAAGTTACCAATAGTTAAAACCACTATTTCTAAGGTTGTTTTGTGTCTTGAATATTCAAGATCAACTTTATTACAAGAAAATGATTTTTTATTGATATTTTCTGCTTTAATAAAGATCTAGATAACTTCAACACAGATTTTTTAGAACTTTATTGTTTGAGTCTAGTTTCATGTTTTACTTATGTTATATTATAGCCTGCTTTTTGAATTTGAAACGTCTGCTACATATTTACATATTTTAAGTCTTTATTTCGTGTTATGTATGTGCATTGAAGCTGAAAATGTTTGCTCTATTTATATTACAGCAATATGAAACGTACATTTGAAATTCAGAATGTTTCACTAAATATAAAATGCACGCGTGAAGTTTACAAATTAATAATATTGTTATGTAATGTGAAGCCTTTGGTATTTCAGATAGTTATTTGAGCTAGTAACATAACAAACACGTTGCCTTGAATCCGATTTAAATGTTATGCGTAATAAATAAAAATAATCCTTCGCAATATTAAAGTATTTGTACAATAATAAGGTAGATAGATTACTGTTTGAAGTCAATATAATTTACGGCAATTACTTATTTGTACTGCTATAGATTAATGTGCAAAATGATGAAGATTATGTTGTTAGAAGACAATATTTTATTCTACAACAGTATTGAGAAAATATACATAATGCGACATATATTGTTTATTATTCATTATCACAACCCTGAATTACACAACAATAATACAAAACAGAGAAATGAAGTCATGTCATCGTTTTATTAAATATTTGGAGCTTGGAAATAACTTAAAAATCGTCGAGCACGGGTGGACAAGTGCAAACAAGATGTTTATCTCCGTACATGTCATCGATGCGACCAACTGTTGGCCAAATTTTAGTCTCCCCTTTTACGAATGGCTGAAAATAAAAATATTTTATAACACATTTGTTAAAAAGTATGGCAGCTACAAAAAAGCCATAAAGTTTTTTACACACCGCTGGGAAAGCAGCTTGTTCTCGACTGTATGGTCGGTTCCAATCTTCCGATATTACTTCCTGTTGTGTATGCGGTGCCATCTGAAAATCACTTAATATGTTATTCTAAGTTCGGAAGCGCGGAGTGTCCTAATACAGGCTTTCCTTCAATACCTTTGCTTAAAAGTGCCCTTTTATATACCTACTAGATGTACTTGTCGTACAAAAATTTTGAAGAAAATATGTTTTTGTTTTTTTTTTTAAACGTTGCCCCACACTAGTAATTTCTCCTGTATCGTGGGTGCGTTTACAAACATTTAAACTCACATACACAAACAGCCAGACCCGGAACAACTACCTGTAGGTCACACAAATATTTGTTCCGTGTGGGGATCGAACCCACAACACGCGGCGTAGCAGCCGATGGCTCAACCACTGCGCCAACCGTGTCGTCATGTAATTCTGTATTAAATCAAAAAGTTCTTTTTCATGAAAACTGAGCACCTTCAAAGGATTTAAACGTTTGTCCATGGTTCCATCTTCAATGTCTTTGATTTCCTTCCTGATCGCAATGAGAGCTTCACAGAAGCGGTCCATCTCCTGTAGATCTTCAGACTCGGTGGGTTCTATCATCAGAGTGCCGGCTACTGGCCACGACATTGTGGGGGCATGGAAACCTGCAAGAAAAAAATCTTTTAGTCGTTTCCCAGATAATCATCTATAATTCTGGCTATAATTTTATACTAACACAATAAAGCTGAACATTTCGTTTGATTTTTTTTATTGAGCATGCTAATCTCTGGATCTACCAATCGAAATCAAAAAAAATATTTTTGCAATTGGTAGCCCAAGTTTTCAGAAAGCTTTCAGGCTAATAGCCATCATACTATGAGCCTAGGAGAGGGTAAGACCGAGTATAACAGCTAGTAAATTATATTTTGTTTTAGGATAATTTAAAACAAGTAAGTATATGATCGAAACCACCATTCTGTAATCAGCTAACGATATCATCTGCTGTTGTTTAGAGATTTTGAACTTACCAAAGTCCATAAGCCTTTTAGCAATATCTCCAGGTTCTATATTAGCAGTCTTCTTCAAATCTCTCAAGTCAATAATAAATTCGTGTGCAACAAGTCCTCTTTCGCCCTTGTACAAAGTTTTGTAATGACCTTCTAGTCTTTTAGACATATAGTTAGCATTGAGAATGGCCACCTGGGTCGCACGCCTCAGCCCTTTGGGACCCATCATCTAGAATATAATAAGAAAGTTTTCACATTTCATCTTATATGTTTGCTTATTCATGGAAAACTTTTCACTCCGAAACAACTCCAAAGAAGACAACTTTCTACGAGGCGAAACAGTAATTTGCACTTACTTTGATGTATGCCCATGAAATGGGTAGGATAGCTGAAGACCCAAACGGTGCGGCGCTCACTGAGCCGAAACTATGTGCTGCGTCACCCAAATCTGCTAATGGATCGATTACTGGATGTGATGGCAGAAACGGCGCCAGATGAGCTTTCCTAAGTAGGAAAATAACGTCAAGGTTACGATTACGATCAAAAGCATCATATGTATAAAAGATATTTCAATGTGATTTCGACGATCTTACACTCCAATGGGACCCATGCCCGGACCTCCACCACCGTGAGGGATGCAGAACGTTTTGTGTAAGTTCAAATGTGATACGTCGCTGCCGTAGTCTCCGGGTCGACAAAGGCCCACCTAAAATAATAAACAGTTTATTCAAAGTATAACTAGGTAAAATGTTTGCTATCAAAATCACACATTAATCCTTATTTTTTAATCAACCGACTTTAATATGAAATTTTTAATATGGTTTCACATCTGCCAGGCGGGGCGTCCGAACTTTTTTCTAGGACATAATATGCAACTGAAGATAACTGGAAGTTTAATTAAAATTTGACAAACCTGTGCGTTCATGTTGGCACCGTCCAGATATACCTGTCCACCATATTTGTGCACCAACGCGCAAACGTCCGCGGCACGCTCCTCGAATACGCCGAACGTACTCGGGTATGTTAACATAAGACAGGATATTTTGTCGTTGTGCTCTTCCACCTGAAGCGTATCACAATATATTTAATAAAATATAGAGGGTGGAACTTACGATGATTTATTCAAATGCTATTTAACAACAAAAAAAAGCGTTAGTTGAACATGTATTTGTACCCATTTAATGGTATTCGCTAAAGGTACGCTTAATTAAAGCTACATCTTAACTGCAACAGCGAAGCGTCTACATGGAGGGCGTAGCAACACGACGACTAAACCTACGCTCGAGATACGCTCAGTACGAACTAATAAATGTATTTTCCAATGTTGTTGTGTCACAGTTTTTTTTAAGCCTTGGGTGTTAATAGTGATTTGACCAGACTTATAGAACTTGAACACTTTTTACCTTTTCTTTAAGATGCGCCATATCTATATCACCAGACGGCGTAACTCGAATGGCGCAGACGAGCATACCAGCCATATGCGCTGACGCAGGGTTGGTGCCATGCGCGCTCACCGGTATCAGACAGATGTTGCGCTTAGTGTCACCGCGGAACTCGTGGTAGCGCTTTATTGTACGCAAACCAGCGTACTCACCTTGGGCACCACTGGAAAAAAAGTGGTATTCACGTATATTAATACTGGCCTGAAACTACCTATTCGTTAAAAGGTCTTTTCTGAAAAAAAGAATGAACGGAGCAGTCTATACTCACTCTCACACAAATAAGTGGTGGATATTCTGGTTTATATTAAAAATATCTACTTTTATAAGCCTATACTATCGACATATAACAACGACTTGCCTGTTAGGTTGGAAAGAAACACGGTCGTATCCTGTAACTGCGCATAAATCGTTAGCTAGCTCCTCAAACAGCTGGTGGTATCCCTTGCATTGGTCCAGTGGCGCGAATGGGTGGATGTCAGTGAAGTGTTTGAACGAACAAGGCATCATTTCCGTGGTTGAATTCAGCTTCATCGTACAAGAGCCCTGCAGTAAACAACAAAGTATCCAGTCATGTGTGAATAGCGGGATAATCACGTGCAAATAAACAGAAGATAAAGACCCCCCTAACTGTCCACGTCGTCTTCTTATCTTTGTAATAAGTGACCCATGTTCTTGTATAAGTAAAGGTCAGCTCAGCTGATAAAAATATTTCTATTTGAAGTTATAACATGATAACACAGCGGGCCATATTCTTAACTAACATAACATAACTTACCAAAGGTATCATAGAATGCACAAGTGACACATCTTTGTTCTCAAGTCGCTTCATGTAGCGCACTATTCTCGTTTCGGAGTGGTGCATATTAAACACAGGATGCGTAAGATACGGAGATGTCCTCCTGAATGGTCCTTTCTGCACACTGCGAGCTCTCACGTCTCCTGTTTTTGTTACCTGTAAAACGTTTATTTAGTTATGACTTTTAATGCCAGCAAAAGAAAATAGTTACAATTTAATAACCAAAGTCTTTAAACTTTACCTCTTCAACAGGCTTGCAATCAAATATCCACAGAAGATCATTAACATCCTCCATTGTCGTGGTCTCATCTAAGGCTACTCCCACTGCCCCGTCATCAAAGTACCTCAGGTTAATCTTCTTTTGCTCTGCACGAACTTTGATCTCAGTAGCGTCATGTTCAGAAAGAGGAACTACATGTAGTGTGTCGAAATATACGTCGTTGGACTGTTTGTGTCCTCGTTGTTGTATTCCTGAAATATGAACAAGTAACCCAGCTTGCCTAAAAACTTTATATATTTGTTATGTAAGGAGAATATTGTGTGCTTCTTTACTTACCATGATCAAGTACAAGAGTGGCATTATGAACTCTATTCGCAATATCCCTCAGACCTTGAGGACCGTGGTAGACTGCGTACATAGCGGACATATTGGCCAAGAGTGCTTGTGCTGTACAAATGTTGGACGTCGCTTTGTCTCTTCGTATATGCTGTTCTCGTGTCTGAAGTGCTAACCTAAACAAGTGAAAATAATCATGGTTTATGACGTCCTCTACCCATCTTAAACGATCAAGCATATTGTCTCTTATTCAATTTTCAAGTCAAATTTATTAGAAATGAATCAATGATCTCCTAACCCATAAGTATCAGATTTTGCAATCGTTGTTTGGGATGGTTATAAAAATAACTCGCTTACAATTTTATTATGACTGTACCTGTAAGCATCTCTCCCCGTAGCATCTCTAGTAACACCAACCATACGGCCGGGCATAAGGCGCACCAGCTGATGTTCTGCTGCAAAGAAACCAGCATGAGGTCCTCCGTAGCCAAGAGGTACTCCCAAGCGTTGCGAAGTGCCCACCGCGAGGGCAGCCCCACATTCTGCTGGTGGGCGCAAAAGCGCAAGAGCCAGCAGGTCCGTAGCGACTACCACTAAAGTCTGTGAACATCCATTTACAAATTTTCAACGTTGTCATTCCGGAGAAATAGCCGTTGACTAAAAAATATCATAAAAACTCACGCCATGTTCGTGTGCAGCAGCTGCAAGTCCAGAGTAGTCATAAACCAAGCCCCTGGTATCTGGACACTGTAATAACACTGCAGATATGTCTCTCTGGGCAAAATCCACCTGGCGCACATCTGGCACTACATCCACCTCCAAGCCTAAAGCATCCAGGCGGGTTTGGACTACTGCTAAAGTTTGCGGGTGCAGCCTCTCCGATACCACGAATTTCATTCTCTTATTGAGCCTGTAGAACAAAAGCAATAGTTTTAAGGTATAATCTAGTCTTATAAGACATTTGCCCCCTGATGGACTGGTACATTGCCCCAATGTCCTAGGTAATGCTAGGACTGCTCAAATATAGCGAAATGTGCGAAAAAGTATAGGTAGATTGGTATTGTAGGAACAGCATAGTTTTATTATCTAAATTAATCTATTGACCTTTTATCTCATCTTATCTACTCTAATCAGTAGCATCAGTCATTACGGTTGAAGAGATTGGAAAGAATTTTAAGGATAGGTGTAGACGCGTTTTTGGAAATAGTAAAATAAAGAAGAAAACTTTACAGAATTTAATTCGGTCGTACGAATTATGCGATAATATGAATAAGAAAAAAAAATCAGTCTGGTAGGCCAGCGATGCAACGCGATGTGGTGCAGCCTACGGTAGATAAAGTTCCTACTTACCTAATAAAGTACGTGAATTTTAACTTCATGTCATAGAAGTAGTGGGTGATGCAAAGTGACTTCCACGCTGACTTTCCATTTCCACGCTGACAGAAGTCGCGCCAGAAGATATTACAGACGCCAGCACATCAAGCTATCCCAAACTGTCAAATTTTCCCAATTGAACATGAAACTTATTGCCATAACTTGATGTGCTGGCCTCTGTACCTTGTTCATATTTTATCATTTGGATATAAACTGAATAATTAACTATTTCTTGAGAAGACATACCTATGGCAAAGCGATAACGCTTCGGCAGCAGCTGTGCCTTCATCCAGCAACGAAGCATTGGCAACATCCAATCCTGTGAGGTCACTAACCATCGTCTGATAATTAAGAAGACTCTCCAAACGTCCTTGCGCTATTTCTGGTTGGTACGGTGTGTATTGTGTTGTCCTGTAAATTGATCAAATTAACAGCTTAAAAAAATATGTAAGTAAAAGAAATAACATAAACGATGTCAGATTGTCGTTATTTCTTCTGCTTCGATCATAAGATCTGGTTACGGAAATGCAATACTACTTCTAAGAGGAAATACCCAATAAGCTTAGTTAATTAGAAAAAAATAGTTACCATCCTGGGTTCTCGAACAAATTCCGCATAATGGAATGTGGGACACAGCAGTTGTGATACCCCATTCCTATATAAGACCGCCATATTTGATTCTTCTCAGATATCTTTTGTACTGTTTTAATGAGATCATATTCACCTGAAATACGTAATTTTGATCAATGAACAACTGCTAAAGCAAGCACATTATATCAATTTAAATTGAGTGTTACTAACTCATAGGGTCACTGATGTCCATAAGTCCTTGGAGTTGAATTTGCTTAGGGACTGCATCGTCCGTTAGTTGGTCTAAGCTCTAGAATAAATGTTTGAATACATTATGAAATATAAAATATCACAACTAAAGAATTAGCTCGATGTTAATGTGATTTGATTACCTTATAGCCGAGCAAATCCAACATAGTCACTACATCTTGATCTCTGGGTCCTATATGCCTGCTAGGAAAGTCCACTCGTTCTGGAAACAAACTATCTGATTTCGTGCTTTGGGTTATATAGCGAACACCATTCCGCAATAACTTTTCATTATAATATTCTTTTTGGAGACTAACAAATACATTCTTGGGAACTAATCCACGTTTAATGAATCTATACATTTTTATAGTTAGAAAATGTGAAATAACTAAAATATATTAACCATTTTACTGTCCGACTTACGAAAGCGACAGTAATGTACTGATAGAGGGGTCAAAACGTCTCTCAAGTACAGATGATAACGAGAAATAAGTAAATATTATAATGATTATTTCTAGTACACAATTGTAGTCATAAAACGGGTCATTATCGTAATTGGTATTATTGACACTATTCAGTAAATGACGAGATTAAAATACATTTTACAAATAATATTTTCCATTACTTTATAACTAGATCAATAACGTACATCATCATCGTCTGCCTCGCCTTTTCCCAAATAAGAATGTTGGGGTCGGCTAAATGGATACAGCTGGATACCGGTATTTTACATGGATCCACTGTCTATCTGACCCCCGCAACCCTGTTACTGGGTAACACCTAACGGACCAACCAATAGAAATCATAAAATATATGAACTGATAAAAGTCAGTAGGTACATTTCATTCTAGGAATCATGAATTCATCAAGGTTTTAGGTAACCTCTGAGAACAGTTTCTCATACATTAGGTACTTAGTAAGATGAATTAATTTTCATTATTTTCATATAAGTTCTCCTGAACGCATACTTATTATGTTTACTGCCACCAAAATAGACTCTTCAGATTCCTTCATTGATACATCCCTTAATGCAAGGACCTCGTATTTCGTTACGAAACTATAGAGTAATTATTATGTAACCAATTCCAACACGTTGTATGTAGTACTTTAATATATTTTAAATTAAAAATAGTAGTTTTAAGTTTATCCGTTTAAACTCTTAGGGTATTCACAAAAGTAACATAGGTCTCTCTCACTACTTACCAACTACACTATGCACTTTCCAAAGCGGTAGTTACTCAACTGCTTCGCAATTGTGCTTTTGCACAACAGTCTCACTGAAATTATTGTTTGTGTTACATTTTTTGTTAATATACGGCTGTAAAGAAGGGATACCTATCACCTATTTACTATAGATTTCCTACCACAATTTAATTTTGGGTTCATCTGATTCTCTGAATGACGCCATGACATGTCTGCTAAATCGTGAAAGTATAGAGTGGGGTGGGAAAGAGAAGATTTTCGTTTATGTTTCTGTTCTCTGCCACCATAATGCAGACGTCATTGAAACACTGGTAATTCCAAACGCATAGACATGGAGCGGCTTTACCACTTTGTTTTTTGTCGATGCTTGAACTCATTAGCAGCACCCTATTTGTTTATTACCGGGGTTTTTTCCAATTTACCTTCCTTTCACACTAAATGCTGACTTCATTGAGTAACTTATCTTTGAGTAAGTTTCAGGGTCTTCACATTACACTCTTAATATTCAGATTTACTGGTGATGATTGAGTATAAGTTATTTATAAGTATATACTCGTACTAAGTAGGTGTTATGATACCTGTCGGTTTTCCTCAAAGAGCACGGAGACTCAAAAGCCGCAACTTCAGAGACTCTCATTCACTAAAACTTATTACTACTAATTGTTTGAGGCTGTCGTCTCTATCAATTCTAAGTACCCGTATACCCGTGACATCTGAAACTTGCGCTCAACGCAACTTGCGCGGACAAGAACTTTATTAGGATATTTTCTAATCACTGTCTGCGTGGCGATTCCGTGCGTTTTCCGACATCATGATTAAGTCTCAAGACGTTTGTAGGAGCCAGGCGGGAGTGTATAAAAGTTCCTTAGAGATAAAATATCGATTACACGATGCGAGTCTAAACACTCAAATTGTGTAAGTATCTATATGATACTTTGATAGAACATTTGGATCGAAGTTACTCAACTTAAGCAAACACTAGTTTGGTTTATTTTCAGTTTGTGGAAACAGTTTCACATATTCCTGCCTTCGGGAGTACGTTTGAATATGTAGAGAAATTTTATACGTGAAAGTTATTAATGCTTGATTTCCACTGAAAATTCCACCTGATACAGATAGCTGTAGATACCTACTGCTTAGATACTAGGTACAATTATCAAAGTGAAAAGTTAACGAATGAGTTCAAGATCAAAATGGCTATGACCTACTCAAATATTTTTACATCAGATAACGTTTGTTTGTATGTTTCTTCCTTCTGATTTGTAAGCCAACCTGTCATCGCAAGTAATATTAGGTAGCTAATATTTTTTTCTATCAGATCTAATTATTATGTTCCCTGTGGAGTAGAAAAGAGAGGTCTGGCACTTGTGATTCAGGAACTCCTAGTCATCCTAGTACGTAGGTTCATTTAATTACATTTTAAAAGTAAAAATATTACTTAATACATTTATACCAGCTGTCTGACGAGACCCTCGACCTCAGGTGTTGGTCAAGGCTCGTGTCTGGAATCGAACCCAGGACCACGCTTAGCGTGATTTGAAGGTAGGTATGTACGTCGCCATTATCTATTAGGGGAAGGGACAGTATAATTCATTATCAGAACATTATTATTCAAGAACGTGTAAAACAATCACATCAAAGCAAATAATGATTGTCAATTCAGTTCTATTCAAGTCTTAGAAAATCATAATTATGTAATCAAATGAACTGGTTCTCTTCGTATAGGTATTATTTGGCAACCATTCACGTTAATTGGTTATAGATTTCACACTACATAGTATTATTTATAGTGCAACCCGATATTTTAATGCCGATAGTACATTGGTAAGCGGTAAAATGATGCAGTTCTACGTAATGTACCTTTACGTGGTATGGGAAACCCCCTTTCGTAAATAAAATGACGGACACCGATGCTACAGTTCGTTTTACGTAGACACAGTAATATTACTGATAGAAGTGTCAAAGAAAACCTTGATATAAAACCACGTTAATGATAACACACACAAAATAAACCAAGAAAACGTTTGATGAAGAAAGTAACTTTTCTTGTAAGTGGTTCATTCTCATGAAATATTATTAAGTGAGCTATGTTTTCTTTCTTCTTGATTAAAATGATAAAATCACTTTAGGTGAATTGGAATGTATGGTCATTCGTTTGTCATTTTTGACAGGAACACTGTGCTCACAACTTTTAGTTATTTTTATTTAGTGGTCTCTTTCTCTTAAACTAAAGCCAATAAAGTTGGTATTGAATAAGATACAAAATAAGTTGCTCCATTATCTTCACACCTAAGTATAACCACCTCACCTAATAAGGTGCTTAGCGGAGTATAACTTGAGTGCAGTGTATTATTTTCTCTTCTGTAATAACACTCAGCTTTAAAATGACTTTGTCGGATTATTGTCATTTAAAACAATACATAGTTCTCTCAGTGGGCACAAACGAAAGACATAGTGAAATATTGAGTTCCATGAAAGAGTTGTTCAGAGACACCATCAATTCAGTAAGAAGGTTTGAACAAATAAATAGCATTGGACAGCTGTTGAAGGTTTTAGAAGTACGAGACATTTTATCTGAGGACAACGTAGAATGCCTGAAGAATATTGCTTTGAAACTCCCCAACTCTAATGACATGTTGCTGAAAATAACAGACTATGAAAACAAACATATGCCGAGGGAGTATGGCAACTATTATAGTGAGTAATGTTTTATCCATTGTAATGATTAAGACCACTACACACAAACAGGTACTCCCCTATAAATATTTCATCCCCAAAAAATTATTGATCATAATCCTCCTGCCCTTATCCCAATCTATTTAGGGTCGGCGCAACATGTTTCTTCTTCCATGCATCTCTTTTTGCCGTCATCTCAAGAGTCACCTCTTTTCTAGCCATATCATCTTTCACACAATCCATCCATCTTTTCTTTGGTCTCCCTCTACTCTTGTAACCCTGCACATTCATACACAAAACTTTCCTCACAACATGGTCCTTATTCCTTTACATCACATGCCCATACCATGACAACCAATTTCCACACAATTTCTTGGTCACAGGTGCCACTTTTAGACTTCCTCTTATATACTCATTTCTAGTGTCCATTATTAACAGGAAGAGATAAGACTTTAATGCTAACCCCTGGTGCAGTCCTACAGCCACACTGAACTTGTTGGCATTGCCAGCAGATGACCGGACGTATGTCGTAGACCGGCTGTACATTACACGAATTAACTCCACATACTTCCCAGGCACACATTTCTCTTGGCCCACCACAACAGAAACATGTTGATATGTCAAAATAATTCAATTACAAGCTAGAAAACTAGAAAGGGACATTTGATGCACATCCTGAAACCATGAGTTCAGTACATGATTCTAGACCCAACATTGAATCTATTCGTCAGCTTCTCCTAATTCCTACTAGTTTTAAAAAACGTAAAAATTATGAAAAAGCCAACAATCTACTATATCCAAGTTTGGATACACATTTGGCACATTTTGTTTTCGCAGGAACTAAGATACACTTTGAATAATCCTGAATCTTGGTTTTATATAACACACAGTCATGTCACTCCTCTCACACCACAACCAAACACGACTATGCAATTTATAGAAATAAAATATCTAAATATCTAAGTGACACATTTACATGTATAGGCAATCATTTCAACATAATCTTTTAATATCTGAAAAATATACAATAATTGGCCCCAAATTTGCCATCTGTAAAATCAGCCTGCTGGCAAATCCACCACTGTTCAATTAAAAATATAGCTCTTTTTTTGTATGTTACAGCTTCAACACCTCAAAGTCATAGAAGGGAGCCAGAAGACAGCTATATTACTAGCAACCCAGTGGGTTCTCTGAGCAAAAGAAAGAAACAAAGGATTTTTGAAACTATAATTCAAGAGATTGGTAGTTTCTGGCGTGACCTTGCACGCAATTTGAAGATTCGTGAACGCGACATTGATGATATTGATTTTCAAAATAAAACATTACCTGTAAAAGCTACAAAATTGATGGAAAAATACGATGTTATAGCAGATCCACAAAGATGGTTTTTCGTACTCTGTGATGCATTAGAAAAATCACGAAGGAAAGACCTTGTTAGATCCATACAGGATATTATGTCAATGAATATTTGACAGTTAAATTTATAACTTTTAGTTTATCATTATCTATTTTTTTTTATATTGTGATTTTGAGTTCATTTAAGGCTTGCAGTCATTCATAACTTAATCAAAAATGTAGAAAGATAGATATCTTAAAGTCGCATTACGCCAACATGGATTAGCCTAACAAATTTAATGATTAATTTATGAAAAAGGATAATTTAGGATAATGATTAAATCTTAAGAAAAATAAAACATTTTTATATTCCAACACAAAACTTAAATTTAGTTTAACAAGGAATTGTATACAAATAGTTTTCATTTTGTTTGTACTTATTAGAAAATAAAAGAACTGCAAAATACAACTACAGTATAAAATATAATGTTATGGTAAAAAATTTATATGTACAAAAATAGATTTCATATAAAAAGTCTTGGAAGACAATGTGCGGCTCTATTTGTACTTTAGCCCATATGTTCAACAAACGAAATATCCTTATTAATTATTTCAGACTATAAGGGCGCTTGTATACGTCCGTTTTTTTCACCGGACAACGGACCGTTTTTTTCGCCGGATACGCGGTGGTGTATGGTTTATAATGAATGTGTGTAAATGCACCGGATGCCGAACCGGTGTCCAGCACATACAAATGTGAAAGACACGGTCCGTTGTCCGGTGAAAAAAACGGACGTCTACAAGCGGCCTAAGTATACCGTCATTATCTATTCCTACAGAGAAAAGGAAAAATATTTATTATGGGCTTACAGCCTCTTGAATCTTACATCATTAATCACATAATAGTATAATGAGCTCTACTCACCATCTTAACAATATTCGAGAAAAATAGGAATGCAATTTATGATTATAATAATCATCTCTAAACAATGCACTTATTTAAATATTTTGACATAAAAAACGGGTAGGGAACTTATAATTAATGGCTCTTTTGTAAATCTAAATGCGGTTACAATGGAATGCTAGTCTATACAGGATGAAAGGGACATGAGTTCAGTACATGGTTCTTATCCCCATTAAAAAATAATTCACTGTTCTCTACATTTTGTCGAATTATAGAAAGTTGATACTTTCAACCCCTGAAAAATTGTCAATAAATTCAATGAGTCATCCTGTATAGTCGTGCTTTTCTATCTATTGTTGTGAAGCCCACGAGTATGCGTTCTGGAAGAGTCTGGTCCAGGGCGACGCTTGGCTGGCGGGGGCGGTGGGGGCGGGGGCGGTGGGGGCGGCGCACTGCCAGCGCAGCACGCAGCGCTCGGGGTGCGGCATCATGGCCACGTGCCGCCCGTCGCGGGACCTGACGCCGGCGATACCCACTGTGGGCAACAACACAATATTTTAAGACACCATATTTCCACAAAACCTCTTTAGATGAGAAATAATTTATATGAGCTAACTGGAAGGGAATAGCCACATTTTTTTATGACGTTCACTATTTAATTACTTGGTAAATTACAGAAAGAAATAATGAGATCGAGTGCATATTGGCAAAATCCTGTATGGCTACACTAGTACACACTACACGAATTTCAGTAGAGTTTAAAAATCTTAGAATGATGAAATATTAACTACCTGGGCTTCCATTTGGATTCATAGGATAGGCCTCAGTAGGTGCGCCGTCATCGTCTACGTATTGCATGGCAACTTGTCCGTTGGCCTGCAGCTGCTGCAGCAGGCGCGGCTCGGCCAGCCGGAAGCGGCCCTCGCCGTGCGCCACCCACACGCCGAGCACACTGCCGCCCATGCCACGGAACCACACGTCCGATTTATCTTCAGCTATCTTGACTGCACTCCAGCGACATTCGAATCTTGAGAGTAGAAGAAATGAATTCAGTACAATTGTTTCAGTTATATGGACCATTTAACACTTTTTAATGATCAAGAAGCACATGTAACAGTGTTACTGAGAAAGTAAGTTGCCTATTCTTAACCATTTGGCCGCCAGCGACACAAATACATGACAAGCCAGTGCATGTCTTATACGCCAACGTCACAAATACGTGACAAAAATGTGGGTTACTCTAAGCACTATTACACGAAATGAATTGAACGACTAACAATTGAATAATTACTTTTGGGTGTGTTTATTTATGTATCTTGAAGCTCCCCCGCTAATTTCATTGCAATGAAGAAATCAAAATACACCACGGGTATTGATAAATTATGATAATAAAGAAACAATATCGTTTTTATTAAATAAATGCTTGGCGTGAAGGGTACGCGCGTGCGATTATGCTCTGGCGGTCAAGGTTAATAATTGTACTCATAGATGCTACCATGCCATGAGCACCTATTCTTAGAAAAAGAAACATATTTTGGAGGATTTAGCGAACTTGTTACTATCGCGTCGCGAGGTCATAGCACACATATCAACTCTGAAAGGGATCGTTATCGTACCGCCTTTCGCCTCGAGCTTGTCCCGAGGCGAGGCGAGTAATCGCACAATCAACAATCGCAACTCAATCTTAACGTAAGTTTCGATTCGGTTGAAGGTGCGTTGCAGTAGGGAATTTCATACAAAGAATACTGCACGGCTAGAGTTGAAACGAACCGTGGAGTTGCGGATATCGGCCCGTCAAACAATACAATTATGAATGTAATTCTTTTTGAGAAATAAAGTTCTTAAATCATAACTCATCGTTGTAATTTGTCCGCTTTATGCCAAAATGGCGTGTACAGCTATAAAAAAAGTATCTAATACTCGCAAGATAAATGCGATACCTTTCTGAAGCATTGTGATCCAGGAATATTTGGGTCTTGTTAGCGCTCTTCGCGGTGTTTTCTGGGTCTATCCAGCCGAGGAGGGCCATTAGCTGACATCCATTGCACACTCCCAAAGAAAATGTATCATTTCTATTCTTGAAGTGGGCGAACTGAGAGCTGAGAGAATCAGAGAATAGAATGCCTGCTGCCCATCCCTTTGCTGAGCCTAATGTATCTATAAGAGAATAAGAATCAAATTTAAAATAAAATATTAAAGCGCAATTCTTTTTTAAGTCTGGTAAGTATTCAAACTAATAAGTATAACTTACCAGCATAACTAAAACCACCAGGGAATACTAATCCTTGGAATGCATCCAAACTGATCTTCTTTTTTTGTAGATCGCTCATAGTCACATCGAAAACATCGAAGTTAGCCATCATTAGCGACGCAATCATCTCCCTGTCGCCGTTAGTGCCTAGCACAAAATAAAGTTTAGATTATAGGGCCAGAGTATACAAAAAAAGAAAATGTATTAAACCATATGCAATAAAATATGGATCTGGTACTATTGCGTAAAAAGCACCAGCCAGTCTAATTGAAAGATGTGGTCTAACGCTAATAATAATTAAACACGTTTATTCGATCAAAAAGCATTTGGAAAAGCCAAATGCTTTTTGATACCATCATTTTGATGTCTTCGGGATACCATCGTACCTTTGTTTGCTGCTGTCGCTTCATTACTAATTACTTATACAATACGTTCATAAACTCACGTTCATCGTCATCATCAATCCCTTTTTCCTCATGATGTAGGTACGCAGAAACCACATAACATCACCTGCAACATCCTTATATACTGCTTTTTTTTTTAAATAAAACTTTGCCCCACACTAGGAATTTCTCCTATGTCGTGGGTGCGTTTACAAACATTTAAAGTCACATAAACGAACAGCCAGACCCGGAACCACTATCTGTAAGCCATACAAATATTTGTTCCGTGCGGGAATCGAACCCACGACACGCGGCGCAGCAGTCGATCGCTCAGCCACTGCGCCAACCGTGCCGTCGATTTTTGTTTTATTAGTTCTTACAATATGTGGTCGTACACGCACGCCCGTAGCAGAGTCACCTCACTATCATCATACACTGACCGCATTGGTGATGTTCTTCAGAACGGCCTGACCACTCTGAGATCTACAGCGTCCCCTTTCATTGGTTTCCCGTCGTCTCAAGTCACATCAACGCTTTTAAAAATGTTAACATGTCCTAATTGCATACCGTTTGTATGAGTACATAACATACATCTGTTAAATTTAAATGGAGGAATATTGGTGACCTGAAATACAGGCCTTGAGCCTAGTTTAGGCACCAGTTTCTCACAATACAGTGCCCCTCCTATATGTCACCGTAGAAATAAGGCTAGGAATTAAGAATAATGTTTTGGAGAAAACACGGTTTTTTTATTATTATTAATATATCTGAATTGTAAATACCTTTTATTAGTCACCTTCCATTCATCCTCTTCACGTGACCAAACCTTCTAAGTGTATAATTACTTTTTTGTGATATTCAGATTCATTTTCTTACCTTCCTCACGAAGTACAGCTACTCTTATCGATTTCGTCTTCAGAACAGCCGCTGAAGGGTCGAAGGTAACATTATACGTCACTCCCTTGCGCTTTGCTAATCCTACAATTAGTTTTAACGACTTAAGCAATTTTACATTCAAAATATTCTATCAAACCTTAGAACAATACCCTCTTTTGCGTCACGCAGTCGGGTAAAATACACTACCTTGCCATTCCTGACGTACGCAGTCAGTGTTTGCTTGTAAACATTCAAGTTGATAACTAGTTTCTTCCCACATTCTGTACACATCTATTAACTTTGTATCTAGAACCTTATTACCGTTCACTTTAATAATGACCTGAAAATTTCATTTAAATTTAAGTAATGTGGTGTGTTTGATAATAACAATTTTATACATTTTCAATTTAATGAAAAAAAAACGAACCTCAGCATTCATTCCATATTTGCCAGTGGTGCCAATTTGTTTGGCATTAACTCCGTTTTTCTTGAACTCGTTGAGCACATATGATACATTACTGCGTGATACTTCGAGAATGATTCCAAGTTCCTCATTGAAAAGTGCTTGAATTTCCGATACATTAGGTTCCACGTTGATATCGATGTTCATACCGCGTATTCCACCAATGCCCATCTCTATTGCTGTGGTTACAAAGCCTCCTTCGCTGACATCGTGACCGGACAGCAGCTTTCCCTCTGAAATAAACACAAGAAAAATATAAGGAAAAAATAAAGCAAGTTTGATGTAGTAATAATAATGTGGAAAATCAATTTATTGAAACAGCTCGGCTTCGTGGAACGTCGTCTATGACTTAGTCTTCTATAGTTTCTTTCTACTAGGGCCGGGCCATTACTACTTCCATTTACTGTAGGTATAGCCGGCCTCGTAATTGCTTATCCAGTTTTGACACCCTAAAGTTGAATACCACTTGCAGGTGTCATGGCGTTGTATTTCAAAAAATGTAATCAACTTACCCTTTAATAATTTTTGAGTAACTTTGAACATCGATTTGAGAACCGCAGGGTCATCAAGATCTGGTGGGTTGTCGCCTAGTTGTTTGTAACATTGCGCCAACGCCGAACCGCCAAGTCTACAAAAATATCACTTTGTTTGAAAAATCATAGCGTTTACCAACTAAAAACCTTGGATGTGGTTATAAGTAAATTACTTATAAAGCAATTCATTCTTACACGTTTCGTGTATAAAATACATTTACTATACAAACCTATACTTTCCAGGGCTGACTGGCACATAAACGAGAGCAGATCCTTCTTCTAATAGAGCAGGCTCGATTTTGACTGTAATATCTGGACAAGGCGCGTATGTTGACACTACTAACGTTCCAGGCGACTTCACTGTAACAAATATTTTATATTAATTCAAGACATGATGTCCACCTAGTGAAAAATTTAAATAATGAGCCACCTGTAAAAAATATTTTAAAAACTAAGGTCCTGGTCTATAATCCCAAAGCAGTAATATTCTTTAACCATTAACCGACCAAGCCGCCAATGTTTCCGACAAAATATTTGACGTATAAATACGATTCGAGCGAATGGAAACCCATTTCGCCTGACTGGAAATGAACACCCATTTGGCCTCAATCGTGTGTAAAATCGGATGCGCCCGGAAGTAAAAAAACTGATACCCATGTAATCAAGCCCATAGAAAAAGAAGAGTATTTCATACCTTTCTCCCCGGCGACCTGCGCGCACATAGACAGCGAGTCCTTCCCGCCGTCCACCGCGACGCCCAGGCCGGCCAGCGCGCCGCACAGCGCGCCGCACGCCCGCAGCAGCGCGCCGCCGTCCGCGCCCGACTTGCCCGCCCACATCCAGTTGCCCGAGCACTTCACATCTTCCAACTCACTTATGCCCGCGAATACCTGGATAAGGTGCGTGGTTTGGGTGATAAGTAAAAGTTAATGTTTTTAATTTTATTTTCATGAAATATTCGCTTTATCTCTTACATAATTACTTTTTTTTACCAATTTGAACAAAATATAAATCTTTTACTGCTACTTAGTGAATTCCAAAAAACAATAACCTATTCATTCATATATATATTCATTCATTCGTATCTATTAAATTTATTACTCAATTACAGACGAAATTCATTCTATGCGTACAAAGATTGGATGAATTTTGGCACTGTTTGAATAGCATTTTATGCATGATTAAGTAGTTCCCTTCAAAAACTTTCGTATTCACCATACCAATAAAAATAGAGCGTAATGACCTGTAACACCTAATGACAGAGTCAGACTAGCACAATAAAACTTACCAAATTAGTAAGGGCTTCGCCAAGCGACATACGAGCTCCTGCGGCGGGGTCCAACAAACCCTTGATGTTTTGAGTACCGATGGACGTGGCAGACCCTACAAGGTCGTAATACGACAGCGCGATAATCGCATAGTCAGCAAGGGGCGTGTGTAGTGGACCCACGCACTGCTGTTGAGCTATCAAGCCTGTGACGCAACGATCCACCTGTGTGTACATAGATAAAGCTGAATTAATATTCTCTAGGTTTTATACAGTGAAGTCAGCCAGTCAGGCTAGGGTTTTACGTATATCGTGGAATTCAAAACCTTTAGAACGTAAGTCATAAAAACATTTGTTCCGTTTGGGAATCGAAATCGCGATATGTAACGCAATAATCAAAACCACTCAGCCATTGCGCCAACGGTCAATCGAAAAATTCAGTTAATAAGCTAACATGGAAAGCTAAGCAGCATTAAAGGGTGTTCTGTATCTCTAAATGAGGATGTAATCAACTTACCTTGTTCGTCAAATACCTCTTGCTAGCAACATTGACAAGTCTCAGCACCCTGTCCAGAGCATCATGCACTGTTATATTTTGTGGCAAAGACAGGGGCAACTTTGTTCTCTTCTCAGTGACTAAATCAAATGTCTTCCGTGGCATATTACCTAGTTCAAAATCATTATGTTAAAATATCACATCTGTATTCTCAAAAAGGCGTAAAGACACAGTAAGTATGTAAATTGTGTTTTATTAAAAGCTACGTTATTACGTTCATTGTAACAGGAAACGAGGCGAGCGGGCTACTAGTTACTACTGAGAATTTCCCATTAAAACTTTACCCAACATTCTGATTGAACCCAAAACTCGACCTACAAAATTATTCCATACAAGGTCATTGTAATGTAGGTACTTAACTATTGCGTATAAACAGATGATTATTGTCTCCCATTTGACGTAGATGCTTAATTTAAATTCTCTTATCTAGTAATCGGTTTGATACAAGTACATAAATGCGGTGCGTATGTTGGATGTTGCTAATATTGCGAGATACTATGTGTACATTTATGACGCAAAAGTGTAAGTGACCTCTGTTGATAATTAAGTGGAATATTGTCTTTAAACAAATACCTACAACTGATGACATACCTCTTTGGAACCGATCAAGTTATAATGTACAAAATGATATTCAGAAAAATCATCTTTTACTTAATATTGTTTCCAAATATGTTTATATAATAATCAAGCAATATACACACCTAGTACAGCTTCTAAATGAAGATCAAATGGCAACTTAGACTTGGTTTCAGGTTTAAGCCTCTCAGTTCTGTTCAAATATTGGTCAGTGTATGAGTCTTCCACAAGACTCATGTAGCCATCTCCCGTGACTTCACCTACAAATGACACTGGGCATCTTTCACGACGGCAAATATCTGCAATTTAAAAAAAATACAAAACAATCCAGTACATCTATGAGTCAAATTATGCAACATTCAGAGATTTGACTGGGACACTCGATTGCAAAATTAGCCAAAAAAGTGGAACTAAGTTTGTTAATAAGCTATCTAACAGGATCGCTCATAAAAATAATATTGTGGAGTTAAATTAAAAAGAGATTTTTGGAAGAAATGGCTTTCTTTTACATAGACAAATTACTGATAACTTGCAGATTAATTTCTGGAATCGGATTTCTTGATAATTTTATTATATCATAGATATCTTTGAAAAACTGCCAGCTACCAGTAGAAACAGAAATTTAGGGATAAGGGCTAGATGATCATAGAGTTTGTACCTTCAAGAACTTGTCTATTTTCTTTAGAGCAAAGTAAAGCATTATTTTCTTGGTACTCAGCACCCCAAAGCTCCAAAGTGGTGATGGTTGGGTCTCCTAACTGGAACTCTTTAGTGTAAACAACTGCACCTTCTGGTTCCACTAACTCTTTCAGGACATTGCCATTACCGCCTGCGCCTTGGTCATGAATAGCTGTAAACAATGCAAGAAGATAAAGGATGGTGTCTTATTTTTTAGTGGTATAGGTTCAATTTTCATTATACTTACATTCAACAGGGTTAATTTCTGCCTCCAGACATCCTCGAACAACTCTGTTGAGACGATTTCCCATTTCCGCATCACCTGTAAAAAGCTTTGGATTAGTAACATGTTTGTCTATCGAACACACTCACTACAGACTCCTGTTATTAGCAAACTGAATAACTAGAAGTGAATCTGTAGGTCCAGTCAGATTTCCTAGTGTGTGAACGAGCAAACCTGCATAACTTTTAACGAATTTAGGATTTTACAAATATTTAGTGAAATTTGTTTTAACATCTCACCTCTCTGTACAGCTCCAAAATCTAAAGCGTGATCCCTTGAGTCGCCTCCCTGCACGGCTACAGACGAAGCGGCGCCGCCACCCACGCCGATACGGTACACTGGACCACCAACCTTTACCAGCATCATACCTGTGAAAGTTGACATAATAAAGTAGATAGATAAGATGAATTTGATATCCCACTACTAGAAGTAGAGATTATATAACATTCAATAAGAGATACTGAATGCGATATTCACGGCTTGAGTAAGGTCAGTAGGTACAATTATAAGGAAAGAATGGGCTATATAAATGGAAAGATGAAACAAACCTTTTTCAGGTTTATTCTTTTTAATCATGTTATGTGGCATGTATCCAATACCACCGCTAAACATGATGGGTTTCACAAATTCCTCCCTAACATTATCGCCATTTTTCAAGCCGTATGATTGAACAAATCCTGCAATTAAAAACACATGAATAATATTAAAATTTGTTTATTTTTTAGTTCTTGTTTTTTTATCACATCAAAAAAAGTTTTGTAAGTATTTGTTACCTGAAATCAATGGCTCTCCAAACTTGTTACCATAGTCAGATGCACCATTACTAGCATCAATAATGATTTGCAGAGGACTTGCAAAATTGTTAGGGTATTCCCAACCTTTCTCTTCCCATGGCATTTCATAGCCTATAAAATGAAATCAAGAGTTTTAATTTAATTTTGTGAAAAATAAAATGTGTGTATGATTATTCTTTCATTTATCTATTTCATATGTACTAACCAGGTATATGCAGATTGCCAACACTGTATCCTGCTGTGCCAGCTACTGTATGACCACCACGTCCCACACCCTGTACATCCCTTATACGTCCACCAGTACCCGTAGTGGCTCCACTAAATGGTGCTACTGCAGTTGGCATATTGTGAGTCTCAGCTGTGAATATGATGTCAGACTCTGTTACCTCCTTAACAATTTGAGATGCATCCCGGACGTTTGTTGGTCGTAGTTTTGTATGTTTGAAACCTTTGATGGCACTGGAATTAACGAGTTATCTATAAAGTTTCTTTACTTTTAATATACAAGCCATATTGTATTGATGACACAACATACCTGCTGTTGTCACCAAATTTAATAACATTATTATCATTTGATGTTTTCTGGGTTGAAGCTACCATATCAATGAGAGACTCATCTATCTCTTGACCATCTAATAATATTTTCCCCTGTGGAAAAAAACTTTGTTATCACAACACATCTTGTAGGTTTTTCTTTTAAGTTTAATATATATATTGATAAGAGATTTCAATACAATGTACCTTGAAGAACCAATGACGTGAATGTTCACTATTACTTTGAGCAAGGTCAAATAACTCAACACTTGTTGGATCACGCTTCAATTTATTAACAAACATATCCATATAAAAGTCCATATCCCAGGAGTCAAAGGCAAGCCCTATAAATTAAATAATAAGTGTCACATTTCATTATTCTGAAGCTTAAATATATTATTTAAATAAACTCAGTAACAGTAACTAGACTTAGTAAATCTCATAACACTGACCTAATTTTTTATTGACTTTCTCCATAGCTGGTCTACCTTCTTTCTGAAGAGGAACCACAAACCATGGTTCTAAATCTTTTGGTAATCCTTCATTGAAGCTTGTCCTAGGTAGATTATCCTTTGTGTAAATACATTGTGTCATCCTGTCATGCAGCAAGGCAGCCAAGGCTTCATGTAACTTTTCAGGGATATCTTTTGCTTTTGTAAATGTGATAAGGTACCTTGTTGAAACTTCCAACCGAATGACGTCACATAACCCAACACTCTCACATATCTGAACAGAATTACTTGAGTCGGCTGTTGAGAAATTAAACCTGCAAAATATAGTATAATTTAATCAAATTTTTGAATGTAATAAAAATAAATAAATATTATTTATGGGTAAATATAAAAAACATACCTTGGTCCAATCTCAATAACAATTTGATATCCTTGCACATTTTTGTATGCAGTTTCATTTCTCAATGCTTGAGGTTGTAGAGGGGAACTGAGCAGCCACTTCAGAACTTTAATCTGATTGATGTTGAGATAGTCGCACCCAGCACGCAACTCCACATGGTAACAGAGCTCAGTAGACAACTTTGCTATGTCAGCATCCACTAATTGCAACTTATCAAGGATCTCCTTCGTCTTATGTGCACTAAATGCTTCAGAACAGAAGAATCTTAATATGCACATCTTGATCTCAATGTACTAACAGAACAATATCCAAACTCAGAATGATTGGAGAATAAAGTTCCTAGACGTTACTATTAAATATCTTACATCAATGTCAGAGTTCAATTGTTATCAATTACTCAATGTTATCTGTAACAAATAAAAGACAAACAACTTTAGCTTATGCAATTCTATTCTTGAGCGTCCAAATAAATTAAGACAGTAATTTCGGGGATAACAACAGCGATTACATATGTCAGATGATTAATTAACTCTCTATAGAAAAACGGTATGTACCTAAAGTAGATTTTGATTTAAAAATATGATTATTTTGAAATGTGAAATGTGAATAGGAATGTTACTAACCAAAGGGCTTTGGCCCTTTCTTCAACTTCAACAACAAAAATATACTGATCCATCAGAATCTGCGTGTTGTTTCTCAAAACCAAGTATAATATTTACTATCAAGGATGTGAA
Organism: Phlogophora meticulosa; assembly: GCA_905147745.2. Taxonomy (NCBI): domain Eukaryota; kingdom Metazoa; phylum Arthropoda; class Insecta; order Lepidoptera; family Noctuidae; genus Phlogophora; species Phlogophora meticulosa. Next base: position 10,333,026 of record LR990520.1, on the reverse strand, counting down.
TATCCAAATGATAACATTTTTTTAAATAACCTCAATCACGCTGCACATAATTATTACTCTGGAACCGCCAATCACTGAGCAGACTTAAAGCGATTAAGAAATGCCTGCAGAATTGAATTGTTTATTTAGGTATTAGTACATGTTTAAGTCTTAGTCTTACCATGAGATTTACATTGCTGCGAAATATAAGATTCATGTAAGCTACATAATAATATATAGGTAGACGTCCTCTCAAGAGTCACGCACTGGCTTAATGCAAAGGAAACCCTCACTCTTCGATTAAATTAATCAAGCATAATAATTGCGTTAATTAAGTAGGTAGGTATAATATATAATACTTAATAATAATTTTAGGTACATTTGTTCATATCATCTATTTTATTTCCGAATCTAAAGCGTTATACTTATTAAATTTATAGAAGTAATTGCAAATTCTTGTCGTATCTTTTAGATCATATCTGAATAGGTAACTAAACACAGTGAAATTTATTCCTTCAGCTTTTGTAGAACTTCTTAATTAATTATTTGCTTCCAGCATTGAAATATAGTTTTCAGAGAAACAAGCAATTTTACATATTGCTATGTACGGAAGTAATTACCTGTTAAATAATTATTTTTTTCCAATTAAAGAAAAAAACGCCAGTCTAAAACTAAAATTCCACAACAAAAACAAAACAATGTGGTTTCAAAAGTTAAAAAAGTAGCCTGTAGCGGTAGTGTCGTCTCATCGTCTGTTGCCCTTGCCAGATTTTTTAAATTCCGTAGAGCGACATTAAACTGTTCAAATAGAATTGTTCTGACTGACTATATCTAGTTTGGCTGTCTTTAAAACTATTTTCAACTTGTCGTAGAAAATCAATCTAGCTTTATTTATTACCCTACCCAAGGTTTATCTAATATCATGTCCAATATGTTATTAATTATACCACCTTTAAAGATTTTTCCTTCTTGAAAAGCAAAGTTTCATCTGTTCATAATATTTGTGTCTTTGTGAATAGATTTAGTTAATACTGAAGATGCAACATGATGGCGTTGGCATCGAATCAAGCAAGGGAGTCTCAAAATCCATGTTCTACAGACAAATTCATAAGACTGGCAACACTGAGTGGTGAGCAAAGGTTGTGAGCCTTATGTTACGAGTTGTTAGAATTATATGTAGGCATGGTGTGTTTTAATACTATGTGCATAATAACAAGCTGCTGAACAGTCAGTACGTTACAGGATTTATATAGTAGATCTGTCCGAAAGAGGAAGGGACGGAAGTTTGCAACCTTTAAAATTTCTCTCTGGGCTCTTTCAAGAGAAAGCAAATAAGTTTTCGGTGCGCCATCCCAAGTAGTGGAGCAGTATTAAATTATAGACTGACATAGGGAAAAGTAAACTTGTTTGATTAATTTTGAATCTGCAAATGATCATATTTCCTTAAAAACAAAATTATTAGTTTGCGCACCCTTTTAACTAGACTTTCAATATGTTTTCAGAAAGAAAGTTTGTCGTCTATTATTAAACCGAGGTATTTTAAGTTACTCGTTTTGAGGATTATATGACAATAACACCTGTTATCTGTACGGTTTTCACATTGATGGGCATATAAAAAAAGGGGTTAGTAATATTTAGATGAGGCTTGTGCATGGAGAATTGAATATATTTAGTCTTGGCAGCAAGCAGTTTCAGTTTCAGCGGCGTTCCTCTTATTCCTATGGTTTCAAATTTGCTGAGAAGATCAGATATAAACCGTGTCAAAGGCCTTGGCTAAATCAACTCCTCCAACTCCCAGGTTCTGGTTTCCTGTGCGGAGTTCTTTTGAAATATAACCAGTCAGGCTGTGCACCGCATCGGCTGTGGATACTTCGCCTCTAAAACCAAATTATAATCACCGGCAAATAAGATGGCAAAAGTCGTTAGATGCGCACAAGTCGTTTTTTAGGTCTCTTTGGTGGTCAAGCGGGACGCGGGGTATGAGGTAGCGTCGATCCGAGCGCGCGATTGGTGCATCAGTCGACCCTTGCCTCCCGCACCGCGCCTTCGTCCCGTTCGCTCCCGATTACATTTCAGTGCACGAAAATTGAACCCTTTGTTTTTGTTGTGTTAAACTTAAGGGTTGTTATTGTTTTTAAATTTAGGATAGAGTTCCTGAAAAGGCATAGCATACGAGGAAAGTATGCTCAAACCAGAGTTATACAAATTAATAAAATTGGAAAAAGAACAATTTAAAACATACAGCATTGACCAAACACTTGCAGAACACAACCATAGTGTTCTGCGATTGCGACTTTCAATATGATGCCAAGGGTAGTTTTATTAACGGATAGTGACGACGACTAGTTATTATTTTTTTTTTTTTATATAAACTTTTTTGAATTTTAAATGCACGTTATTTATAACTCCTAATAAACTTGAATTCCTCTCCCTTCTTTAACTTTGTTCTATACAGACATGATTAAATATAAATGATGGCAATAACAATAGAATAATGACGATCAATAAAAGTTACCACTTTTTTGTGCCACTAAGTGTACGATGCGCGAACTTACCCCCACTACACCAAAATCTTGCCATCTTATTTGCCGGTGACTATACGCAGATAACAAATTGTTTTTTTCTAGGTAGTTAACTAGTCTATTGTGTATGTTTTTTTGTAGTATTATCCCAACCAACGGCACAGTCATCTTTGAGCCAAGAGATTATTCGCTTTATTAAATCTTTACCAGTGTCTAGCATAGCAAAAGATTTTGGGTTATAACTACTACTTTTGGCAAGGTTCTTGGTCACTATATTTCGGAACTTATTCGGCAAGAGTTTTACCAACATTTACAAAAAAGCTGTTTATACAATTAGCTGACAAGACTGGTGAAGGATAAGTAAGCAATAAACTCGAATTTGATAACGCTGTTTACTCATATTGGTATTTTTAATATATATTTCCAAAGTTGTTTGCTATTGTTTCCGGCTCTATTCAATTCATTTTTGTTTTAATTATTTTTAAATTCCTATACACCTATTTCGGTGTTTAAGACATAAACTCTAAAGTCAAGGAGAGTCAAAGTCAAGTCCAGGATAAATCCAAACTTTTATATTATAGAGTTTGTTATTTATTTTATAGAGATAGGAAACTCTACAATATAAATATTATGAAATATTATGAAACTCTATTATATAAATATTATAGAGTTTCACTGGTCCAGAGTCGAATGATTAAAACATTTGTGGAGTACCAGAATTAATTATTGGGTTTATATTTAATATCGACTAGGTTTAAAGTTACTTTCTTCCGAAAATTGATTGATTGAGTACAATCATGTGTGTAGTCGAATTACTCGAATGAAATCACCCATAGATTTCAACTCAAGTTTTAATGGATACATCACTAATTCGATATTCTCTATTCCACAGACAAAGTAGTACTCTCTATTTTATTCATTCATCCTATTCCTTGAATTCAATATGGCGGTTAGTCACATTTTCTCGTTTTGCAGTATTTTGTAATTTTGTGTGGATTGTGATGACATGTTTGTATAATGCTTTCTGTTATTTCCAGAAAACAACATTTGGTTATTACCGGCAGTTGTAGTTTCGTGTTTTAAGAGAATTCGAGTGAGGACGACTTCGGCGTCCTCACGCCTTGGGATCTTCACCCTAGGCTTCATCGTGTGAAATATTGATTTTATTCTTTCATCCTAAAAATGATGATGTATACGGTAAGACGAACAAAATATATTACATTTAGAGGTCCGATGTGTTTACAAAATGCATGTTTATGTTAAGGTTGACTGCGAACGATCTTCATTTATGTAGGTACGGTATTCATTTTGTCTTCAAAGCAGCATTTTAGTTCATCCCAAATGCGAATGCAGTCTTGTTTGCTTGTAATAAGATCCTTCCTTCGCGGAAATTAAGCTTCTGTGATCAACATCGGGAAATATATTTTCTGATAGTCATAAGCGGGAAAGTAGTAGTACATACACGAAAGACCAATCTAGAAAAAATGTTCAAATATGGCCTAGGTTGACAACTTATTAATTTCACTTATTCTTCATACAATTAGTGGGCTTTATAAACATGTTGTTGTACCCAGCGTATTCTAATGTATACATTTAAAACCTTTGCTGTAAGTAATTACTCAATTAAAAAGTAAAATTTATAACCTCAATGTTGCTTTAGGGCACTAGTACGGAGCAGGACACCCGCTTCAGCGACAAGGAGAAGAAGCTGATGAAGCAGATGAAGTTTGGGGACTGTTTAACTCAGCAGGTACATTAGAACCCTAAATTAATTTAAAGTTCTTGCAAGAAATCTTGATGTTTTACAATAAAAACTTTAACCAATATCCCAGTAAGCAGCTTGCTATTATGACTAGACTTGATGAAAACATTGTGTTGAATGTAATTAAACTTATTAAATATTTAACAAGTTTGAACAACATTTTAATGTTTTATACTGTTCATAGCAGTGTTCTATATAATCAAGCTATTGTTTGTAGGTGGACATGTCCAAGGTGAAGCTGGATGTGCTGAAGCCTTGGATCACCCAGAAGATCACAGAAATACTCAAGATGGAAGATGATGTAGTCATTGACTATGTCAACAACCAGCTTGAGGAGAAGGTGAGTGACTATCCATTATTGCCTTTGTTGTGTATTTCTATTCATAAAAAATGTAATCATTGTAGTTTCTTTACAGTTAGACTTTAGATTATATTACTTGATTATAAATAATAGGTACTCTGATGCAGGAAGTTTATATAATCTATCACTGTTTAAAAGAAACTGCAATTGAAGTATGATGTCAAATGTATATTGATTGCGTATGGATATTTTTATGGTCCACACCGGTTAGTGCGCCGTCGAAGCCGCATCAGCCCGCTGCCGCCAGCTCAACGCCGCCGCCCGCCGGCTCCGCTCTTTCGGAGGCCCTTAGCATTCTCAATCGGTATTTACGGGGAAATTAAATACTATAACCATGCTATATGTAAAGCATCAAACGCAGTGGAGTTCCCTTGTTTGCGACATTTAAATGGTCAATGTACTGATAACATTTGTAAAAGTCGTTAAGAGATTGATTGATCTGACTCGAGGTATGGAAGTCCCATATTTAGGCCATGCGTTCAGCATAATGTGGTTGTGTTCGCAAAACCCTTACAGGTGCAAGTGGTTGAAGAGGGAAGAACGTGACCGCGCTGCATCGTCGTCCGGCGTCGCAGCGTAAGCGGAGCTTCGTAGCTGCCAGCGTGCGACGCCGCGTCTTCTCGCTGCCGACGCGTCGTCGTCGCAGATCCGGCTCCAGCACTAATGAAAATTAATATTACACATGTACATACCACTTGCTTCCTTACCCGAGTCATTTCTCTGCTGATCATTGATTTCCAATTACTAAATTGCGGCGCTCTTAACGGCTTTTCAATTATTTTTATTTTCCTTAAAAGTTGTTTTTTTTATTTTGTCAACTGAGAAAACATAAAGTGGAACATAGAGTTAAAAAATAAATGGGCAAAAAGGTAGGGTGTAAAATAACAAATTTGATGAAGATTAATAATGCAAGCTCTTTTCTTTCCCGATCCTGTTTCCTCGACTCCTAGTTCCCTTGTCCCAAGAAAATGCAGATCAACTTAACTGGGTTCTTGAACGGGAAGAATGCGCGTCTTTTCATGGGCGAACTGTGGGAGTTGCTGCTGAGTGCCCAGGCCAGTGAGAATGGTATACCAGAGTCATTCACCCAGCAGAAGAAAGAAGAGATAAAGAAAAGAATGGTAAATAATACTTCATCATTTATTTAAATAATCAAATAATATGCTTATTTTTACCACTCTACCAATAAAACAATAGCTATTGTTTTAAATCCGTTATACAACAGTTTCTGTCTCTGTATTTTTTTTATCATGATTCAATATCTCTAGGAGGAACAGCAGAAGGACAAGGATAAAGAAAAGGATCGTCGCAGATCGCGAACCCGGTCGCGGTCCCGGCGTCGTTCCCGGGAGCGGCGGCGCTCTCGATCAAGGACACGAGACCGTTCCGCTGATAGGAAGTGAGTCACTTTTTTATCATAGGTTAATGTCTTTGCATGTTAAACATTTCAATTTAAAACGTCCATAGTACCTAAGCAAGGCAAGTTGTATATTTGATAGAAAGTTGAATAGCACATGACATGCTATTCGACTTTATAAGTATATGCTGTCTATTTTCCTAGTATTAATTATAACGATTCCATACTTTAATGTGTTAATGTATAACTTAGGCACCGCAACGGAGGCAGCCCGCGACGCTCGAGGAGGCGCAGTCGCGAAAAAAGCAGCCAATCGAAGTCTTTACATGTAGAAGAGAATAAACCAGTTGAACCTAAAGGTATGCAGTTATTCACCATTTCTTATTTGAACTCACATACAAATAAATCTCTATCTCTGGAATGAGAAAATATATATGATTTATATTTTTATTGTTTATTGTTGTTATTTAACGTATGTATTTTAAAAGTCGCCATTTCATTTATTTATTGATGTATTATAGAAAATGGAAAATCTCCAGAGAAGGAGAAGAATGAAGAGCCGGAGGTTAAGGAGGAGGTCAATCATAACACTACAAATGATACAACCAAGGATGAGAGCAAAGAAAATGTCCTTAAGGAAGATAAAACTGAAGAGGAAGGGCGCAAATCTCGATCTGCTTCACCAGCCAAGTAAGTTCATAAAGACTAGAGAATCTTATGTAAATAATGTGGTATTCACCACTCAAGAATAGTTATGTTAACCATTATTAATGTTTATAAACAGGTCCACTGCTGATAAAGGCACTGAAGAAAAACCAGCTGAAAAGGCTCGGCGCTCATCCAGTGAAAGACGATCTACGTCTGCATCATCACGTTAGTAATTCATTAAAATCTCCCTTAGTTGTTGTTTGTTAGTTATTCCCAGTTGAAACCAAACCCAGCTCTGGTTTATGGACAACCCTTAATACTTTGTCCAATTATTAATTTAAAATAATGCGATTCTTTTCTGATGGTTTATTAATATGTTAGTATAATGATTAACATTGTTGTAGGTGGTAGTGCAAAGAAAAGGTCATCACATAAAAAACGCCAGTATCGTTCGAATCGCGATTCGTCGACTAGCGTTAGCCCCCGACGCAGTTCCCGCAGAGAAAGGTAAATATTCGAAACAATTTTAGTTGCATTATGTTTCTCGGGGGTACCCGATAAGTTAATAAAAAATCAGAGCCTTTACTCATGCTCTTACGCGGCTAGGTCGCGACCGCGCGAGAGTTCGGCTCGTCCGGCGAGTCCGAAACTGTGAGTATAGCCGCACAAGGAAATATGCTGAAATATTAATTTTTCAATGTATCCGCTAATAAGTTTTTCTGAATGAAACAGGAGTAAATCTCGCCGTCGCAGCAGCCGTCGCCGGTCGCTGGAGCGCCGCGACAGGGAGAGAGAACGGGAACGCGAGAGGGAGCGGGAAAGGGAGCGTAGGCGACGTGAAAGGGAAAGGAGAGAAAGGTGAACTTGCCTAACATTTCTATGTGTATATGTTTCATTTGTAAAAAATGGAGATACCTCCTCATTTGTTGCATATTCTCAATATCTTGTTATGTATAACAATATGATTACTTAAAAACAACTACTTGTCTTTTTTATGTTAATTGTACCTGTGGAATTGCATAAATATATAGTCAGTATGACACATAGTAAATAAAACAAAACTAATAAACTCTTTAAATTAAATCTGTGCTTGTCATTTTACTGTAAAAACACCTTCTTTATTTTGATTATGGTAATTAAATTGATAAGTTACACCATTGCATTAATTACGGCGCATACAAATCGATCCTGCCGCTCACAGACGTATCAATTTTTGTTTTTTAATTTCTTCTTTGTTACAATATACCACCTAGCCATCCTGCACAATCATGTTAAATTGTACTGGGAAATTAGAATGTTTTTTAATCTTTTTTTTTTTTTTATTAGGTCCCGAGAACGTCGCCGCTCACTGGAGAGACGCAGGCGGTCGCGTTCACGTTCACGAAGACGCGTTACTAGGGAAAGGTAACATATTTATTTATTTTGTATTTAACTCAGTTGAGGCAGCTTATATGCTGATTAGCTTAGTATTCACTTGAAGGGGTTGAATGTATGTATTGTCCGATCGTTTGTGTGATGAGGTCTCGTGATCGTCGACGTTCCCGGTCTCGCAGGCGGAGCCCATCTCGTTCTCGACGCCGCTCCGGGCGGGGCTCGCGTGAGCGACGCTCGAGGGACCGACGATCCAGGGATAAGCGCTCGCGAGATAGGTCTAGGTAATAAAAAAACGTCTTTTCTTTTCTTATAGTTCCTGTCTGTATCATGTAAATGGCATTCACATTAAGTTCTCAATACTGTGATTTCGAAATAATAAGCTTTAATTACTCATAAAAGTTCAGTTTCCACTACTTCAATATCTTAATGACATTTTAAATAGCCTAGATTTTCGACTTTAAAATTGATATTTGAATAAGTGACGATTACCAACAAGCATTTTAATAGATTAACCGTCTGATACCATACTATTACTTACTATAGGGAGAGGAGATCCAAGGATCGCACCAAGGACGCACGCAGATCGCGAGACAGAAAGTCACGTGACAGAAGATCCAGCGACCTAATCAAAGAACGATTGGAAAAATCTGTGTCTATTCCCCGTAAAGGTTAGTTTGAATTTTTAGGCTATTTGTATCCCATTTGTATACCAGGAAATTATATTTATGACGCTTTTTTCTGTATTTTATAGAAAATTTGGAGAAGCTGCGTAAAAAGTCGTCTGAGCGAAAGTCATTACCGCGTCAGCAGTCTAAAGAACGAGCTGTATCAAGTACCAGTAGGGATTCATCTGTGGCAAACGAAAAGCCTGCTCCGCAAACCGAGGACCACCCGGTTAAGCCGGCGCAATCATCTGATGACGAAGAAAGGGAAGATATCATTGCGATTCCCACTTTGCGTGAATTTTCAAAGAGTTTATCTCGTACTCCGTCTCCATTCTTAAGAAAACACGAAATTGAACACAAGAAGTCCGAGAGATCCGGAGATGAAGTATCTGTGAAAGAACATCACGAAGAGGAAACAGCTAAGCCGAGAGAAGCAAAGAAGGGAAAACGCAAAACGCAACAATCGGAATCGGAAAGTGAGAGCAGTGAAGAAGTCAAATCAAAGGCCAAGCCTAAAGTAAAACGCAAAGATAAAGCTACTTCTAAAAAAAGCAAGAAACCCAAGAAAGAAAGCTCGTCAAGTGAAAGTGATTCAGAAGATAGTTCGTCAAGCGATTCTGAAGATGATAGGAAGAAGAAGAGCAAAAAGAGTGCTAAAAAGAAACTGGCAAAGAAATCACGTAAGAAACGAGCACGTTCATCTAGTTCGGAATCAAGCTCGGAAGAAGAAGTTAAACACAAGAGCTCGAAATCTAAGCAAAAAAACATTCCAGAAGAATCTGATGCAGACAAAAAGTCTAAAAAGCGTAACAAAGATACTACCGTTGAACACTCTAGGTCAGAAAAGGTGGAAGGAAAGCAAACTAAGTCAAAGAAAACGGATAACACTGATGATTCACGTGATGACAGTTCTGACAGTGATGAAAAGTCGAACAAGAAGAAAGTTGTTAAACGAGACACAAGTTCTGAAAAAGATTCGAGGCGATCGAAGAAGGTAGAAGTTACGAAAGAACGTGCAGCTTCACCAGATGGTGGTGGTAAGAACAAAAAGGCAGAAGAGAAAGTGGTAAAACCTAAGCATTCAGACGAAGTTAAATCCAAATCACGCGATGATACTGAAAAGAAAGCTAAGAAACGTGAAAAAGAAGAATCTTCTTCAGACAGTGATCAGGTATCGAAGAAGAAGGCCAGGAAGAAGGTTTCCGAGTCTGATTCGGAATCTGACAGTGATGAACCTAAGAAGTCAAAAAAGGCTAAGAAACATAAGAAACATTCTAAGAAGCACAAAAAACACAAAAAGCATAAGAAAGCTTCCAAGAAGAAGGATGACTCGTCAGACAGTGAAGAAGCCGAGGAGGAGGAAGAGGAGGGAAAGGTGAACAACGAAGATTTGGAAAAAAAGCTTCGTGAAAGAGCATTAAAATCGATGAAAAAGCAAACAAGTGTGTCAGGGTCTGACTAGCCCATACTTTTTTTGTCCACCGCACTTACAAAACTGACTTTGAATGGAGGTTCAGTGGCTTAGAATATTTTTCTTTATTTTACGGTATGTTACGATTTTAACATGAAATAGCATGTATGATTTTAAGATTACGTGTATGTCACATTGTTAGTAATAAAGTTTTAAATTGTGTATTCTTGTTTATTTTAATGCTCATTTATACACTCATTTATATCACATATTTTCCAACCGAATCCTGAAACAATTATTATTGAGCTGAAATGTTACATTCAAAAGATATAACAACCTTATTTTTTTGTTGACAGCAAACCTCTTAAGGTGTCTCTGTGCGTATCATTCTGAATGACTAACAAAGGGACTAATGCCGAATACAGGTGTTCAGTACATTTCCTGCTTCGTAGATAGCTTAAATGTATGGAGCAGCTGATTTATATTGGCAATTTCACGGCTGGTCTCATGATCGTGATAATGAGTACTCGGCCCCTTTAGGGTTTGCTCTCATCAAAAAATAAGGTTGTATTTTAGTTATTTGGTCTTCGACATAACTACATTTTTGTTATGAAAATAATTGAAACAGATTAGTCCTCGAGGATAGGTCAAGAAAACAATTATTGTAATTTAAAGTACATAATTTATTATGGATGTGGACTATTATAGGTACAGTTGGTAACGAGACTGCGATGATTTACTTAAAATATAAACTTTGGATGTACTTTGGTAACTTATACAGAAAAATAAATAGATAAGCATCTTTTTAAAACAACTCATTTCTTCGAGTAACCTCTATAGCCGGTAACTAAGCTTGGAGTAATACCGCTGTTGTAAATATTGCCGTAACCGGGTCTCCTGTAATAGCCGTATCCTAAGTGGTTTGCTCCCTGGTATGATGGACTGTTGTAGCCGTAGTAGGAGTTGAGGCCTCCATTACCGGAGTAACCACCGTAGCCTCCATATCCGCCGCTGTAACCGCCCTTGTATCCGCTGTACCCAGGGTTCGCGGCGTAACTGCCGTAACCCGAGTTGCCGGCATAATTACCGTAACCAGAGTTAGCGGCGTAACTCCCGTAACCGGAGTTGCCAGAGTAGCCACCGTATCTCGGATCACTGTCATAACCATTGTATCCGTATGGGCTATCGTAACCTCCGACCCCTCCATAGTTGTATCTGCTGTCTATAGAACCGTATCCTGTTACTCCTTGAGCACTTGGGTTTCGGCTCCAGTCTGAATAACGATCAGCTGCATCTGAAAAAAACCATTGTTGTTTCTATTGGGTTTGGCAGAGGCTTCTGGATAAGGAGATAGCTAACCGCATTACGTTAGAACAAAGACTTGCAAGAAAGGAACTACTTGAAACTGTTACCAAAAGTTATCTGTAGGTTAGCATAATATTATTTTGTTCCTCTTACATCCACTGCTCGCAGCAGTTTTCAGGTCATCTTTGTCATCGTTCAGCCCCTGGGAGTCTGCAACTGATTTAATTGATCCTGAAGCATCGTTAGCAGGCGCTGCACACGTGTTTTCAAATAACACTACAGCAGCCAGAAGTAGAATGATCCGTGAAGTCATCTGGCAGACAAAAGTATCATATTACTATCATTATTATATATATATTCACGTAAAATGGGGTGAATAGAAACGCAGGGGTGAGTAGAAACAAAACCTTGAAGGGCATTTTCGCATTAGTTTAACATTGTTGCTAAAAGGATTCTTATTTTTTTAAGGAATTGAAATGATTAATTCCAACACCTTGTCTGTAATTAATAAAGTGAATCAACGATTAAATCTCATTTAAAGTTTTGTTTCGATTCACCCAGGCTTTTCGATTCACCCCGTTTTACCGTATCAGTTATTTTGTTAGAGTATGAGCATGCCTGAACCGACAGTTAAAGGGAATGCGTAGCGGCAGCCAGCGAAATTCGACCAAAGGGCGCTGAAATCAATTTCGAAATAATTCCCGACCCATCAAATCTATCTTGATTATGGGCTAGTGCTGCGCTGCCGTACAATCACAGTCTACCAAGGGCCATATCCGACCATAGTTATAAACACGTCCAACATAACTTCTCAGGTTTTAAATAAAACCTACCTTCCTCACTAAGTATTAAGAACGTGTTTAACATGGCTAATGAATAAGCCATAGGATATGCTAATCAAATTACTACACGACCGTATGGCGATACCTACTTATTCGTCATTATGATGGCTCCGCTTGGTGGTTAGTAGAATCAATAGCAGACCTGCACTATGCCCATCCTCTTGGAAATAAATGCACGTTCTCTATAGGTTTTAATTAACTTACCCGTAAAAAATAAAAACACTTGAGAGGTGTCAAGGGACACCCGGATGGAACGAAGTTACTTTCGATTAATTAGTGAAGGAAGAGTATTTTTTTTAAGCTTTTTAAAATTTAATATTAAAAAAAAAAAAAAAAATATTATTTATTATGTACAAAAACCTGTATACACTCAACAAAAATAGTCGTCGCGACACCACACTGTTCAATGCGAAATAGAAAGACGAAACGAAAATAACTGGCTTGCTTTCTATGAGAGAGAGAGAGAGACAGACCGAGAAACATGCGCACGCCGCACGGCTTACAACTATAGCAAAAAGTATCGTTACAACTTTTCGTCTTATTTTTTCCGTCTAGCCCCTTTTCGCAACGCGCGATAAGGAACTTCGTTCCAAAAATAATAACTGCGATTTATAACCATCGTACAGCAAGCCCTCAAAGCCTCTTGTGTAAAGAAGGAAAGAGCATTGAGTAACACGCTTGCTCAATTTACAATGTCTCATTGTTGCTTGTCAGGTCTCGTATCACAGCGTCCACTTCCGGGCCACCGGGACATTTAAATTGTTCTATGTATATAATTATCCTCCAACCTAAGATTAAACATTTTTGTAGTACCTACGCATGTATCTTACGTCAAATATTCGACCTTATTAATTTAATACAAAACCTCATAATATCTCTCAAAAATTGAATAGAGTAGATAGGTATGCCTAGATGGTTTGGTCACGTTGAGAGGATGAATGAAAGGCGACTATCAAAAGATATTTCTATGGAAGTTGTAAGTCGATACGCCCTAGAAAGAAATACACCGACCTTATTGGTGATGCTCTTCAGAAAGTTCAGATATGTAGTACTCGCAAAACGGCGTGCGTGTAAAACCCAGAAGTATGAACGTAAACGAAGAAAAAGAAATAAGCAAGGATCGTAGCAGGTGGCGCTCCGTAGTTTCTGCCTACCGCTATAGGAAACATGCGTGAGTTTATGTAAGTAAGTATGAAATTACGTAGCGCTAAACGTAAATTCGCTCATACATAATACCTACTCGTAGTTCCGTTCTTCCCAAGTTCCGCTGTATTTTAATTAGCTCTATGCGAAGTTACTAGTATGCCAACACCTTTGACCCTCGAAACAATAATGATCACGTTGTTTGATGACCCATGATATTCACACGCAATGTTTATGGGTAGATTCAACAGTAGGTAGTTAGATAACCTACTCAATTATTCATTGTCGAGGTTTAAGTTCGAATACGGACTCGTTGTGTTATGTGAGTAGGTATGTCTATAATGTTCTCAATCCCAACCATCACATATGTATAAGGCCTGCGTAGACGAGGGACTATCTGCGGGATACTGTTTTGCCCATCAATATACATACATACTTATACTCACGCCTTTTTCAGGTAGGCATAAACTACAGAACGTCACCTGCTACGATCGTTACATACTCCTTTTGCTTCGTTTACGTTCATATGTATATCTGCTTATTCACGCACGCCTTAAATATATACATATAGATTCCTTATAAACTGTATCGAATAACGCATCCAAAGGACTACCCCGTACACAAAGTCCCTCGAATAAACGAGTACGGAGAGAGACTGGACACTGGTATTGGGGGAGTCCCCGAAAAATTGAAGTAAAGTGATTAGGCGCAGAAACTCACTTTAGTCACAGAATGTTTGTTTCCATGGCGTCGCTTCACTAAATTTCCAGGTAACAAATTAGCGCACAGTGTCCGTTAAGTTTAAGTTTTTTTGAAGTTAAGTTTCAGGGATCTTTACTTTCTACAAACAAAAGTCCCTCGTCCGTTTGAGGTACCTATTTGAAGTAGGTAACATGGATACTGCAACATTAACATCGTAGGATTTACAGGTGTATAAGGGTTTGATCAGTAACCCCCGTGCCAGGTAGAACCTGTGTTACTAGGGTCCACCCATTCAATAGGATCACAGGCAGGATAACTTACTTCCTTACTTAATTTATGAGGCATGCAGGGGTTAGTGCAAAAAGGAATGGTTAGTGTGTGTGTGTACAGGTGGGGTCTTTGTGTGTTCAAATATCATATTACAGTTTAAATAAGACTTCTGTTTTGCTGTAGTCTGGTGTTAGAAGATACTCTTTGATTTTAGTTTTAAAAAGAAAAAAATTAAGGGAAGGTTACCTACATTCATAATTCGATTTAGTTTATTATAAGTAGGGAGCATATAAATGGAAAGGTTCGATTAGCAAAGGTTCCTCATGTCTGTAGAAACAGCTCGAGTGCAATAATCGTGACCAGTGTGTTCATGTATGCATAGAAATAGTTCTTACCCGCCTATTAGTTTTATTTATTCAGGCTTGTGTTAGGTAAACACACAGACATCGTCGTTTTCAGACTAACATTTATCCAATAAAATATAATATGTAGATAGGTACTACTTACATAGGTTAGGTACCAAGTTAAAACTTCGTCAGAACAAAGAGTAACACTAACCCATATAAGTCCAACAAAAGCATCGACACTATTCATGGAGGTAGGTGTCTGGTAGGAGGTTGAGGACGCAAAATGATGTCTTGCTTAGGTGCTTAACAGTGAAATAATGATAATTTCTTCAAGCACTAAGTAATATTGTATAGTCGTGTAAGTAATGTAATATAAGTACATTACATAATGGTTTCAAAGTAAAAGTGAACTGGCCACTTAAAAAAAAACTTACATTGCAACTGCAAACTTTCACCGAATTGAATACGAAATTGATGTTTCGGGATTAAATAGTATGTTAACTATCTATAAGGTTTTTGATTACCGCTCCTTTAATTAATCTAGTGGTTTTGAAATGGGCCACCAAAAGAACTGTTTCGAAACTAAAGTTAATTTTGACTCAACACACTCCAGACTCAACGGTAAGTACCGGTTTTAGTAAACTTGCACTCTATACTTCCTGTTTGGTCCTGAATAAATAATTGGAATTTGATTTTTTTTTCAAAACTCCTGCGAAATAAAACGTGATTAAGTTATAGTGATATCGTAGCAAAAGATTAAGAGATGCATAATAGTAATTCCTATTCATTGGATAATGCTTTTTAAAGAAGTGATTTAGAATGTTTTATGTAGGTATGTATTTATTTATGAATGATTTTCAATCTACATCTTATTTTTTACCAGGGGACCGTATTATTTTTATAGTGTTTTATATAAAAATTTGGTCAGTATTTTGAATTTTGCTACTATGAATTGAAATTTTATTCAGTTTATTTATATTTTGTTTTTGAATACCGGATAAATATTAACGAATAAAATCAAAATATACCTAAAATAATCTCAAGAAATATTAAAGTAGAAAACTACTTACGGTATCAATTTCTTTCTCAGGAACCAACTTTACGTATTTAATATTTCACGAATAGTTTAGAGTAAATCACAGACACAGGTTGTACGTTACAGGTGGAGATGCGCTCTGTGTACGTGTGCGTACGTTCCAACCTTTATAAACCGTGGGAGTTTTTGTCTTGTAATTGACAATGGTCACTGGGGAGGTAATGAGTCCGTTTGTAGGCAGCTCGTCCTTCTGTCAAGAAGACTCTGACGCATACGTACGTAAACGTAATACAATCATTATCGTTGTACATATAATGATACCTCCATTCTCCCAGGAGTAGTAGTGTGGTCCCAAACTGCATGCACGACAATATACGGAAGCTCTGCGACTAACCCTGAAGCTGACTATTCGCATCGGTACTACAAAATGGACAATGGCGGTATTTATTAATATTTACGTTGTCAAGTTCGTCTGTCTCATAAAATTACAGTAGGAAATTTTTAATAGGTAGGTAGGCGTGTGTTTTACATTATGAATATAATGTACATTATTTTGATAGATTTTACAAGTTTCCTAATAGCAATAGGTTGTAATAATCCTAAATAATTCTTGATTAAGAATCCTCATTCCATCAATAGATTTAAAGTATGACGTTCCCAGATTCAGCTGTTGTCCATTTCGGATTTGATTCTATTCATGCAGTGGCAGTATTCCAAATCCCGAGTAGGTAATCCCGACGCAATCCGATATTTTAATATCCAATGTAATGATTCGGATTATAGTGCATACAGTGTGTAGTAGATAGGTTGGCTACATATTATGCCAAGTTATACATAATATTTTTTGCTAAAAATTGTTGACAGTTATCCTACGGTCAAATATGTAAATGATACGCCAATATCTTCAATACTGAGGCTTGTTTATAATATATATAAAACCAATTGATATATTTTGCGCAAAAAATATTATTATTCAAATATAATATTGTGTCTGTCATCGTCAAACGACTGATCCCACAATTTACATAAATTTATTTTTACTTTTACTATACAATATTTACAGAATTGCTTAGTCAAATTACAATATAAAACCAACAACATACATATATACAAAAACAAAATAAAATAAAAAGGGAGGATATCTACTAAATAGAAACCGGACCAATACATTTATACAAATAATTAAAGAGCGCATTTGATTGAGAATATAGCAACACATTATTATAAAAATATGAAGTGTTCTCATAAATCATCTAAACATAAAATACTATAATTAACATAAATAATAATTAGCGAAATGTGTATGGGAGCTGATGTACTCTCACGCTTGACTGGCTGGGTTGGAGGTCATCTTACCAAGGTTGCACTCATCCCTTCGTTGGTCACACACCTTTTTCTAACTAAGTATTCGTCATCATTTGCTTTACGATTGCCAGTAATGCTTCTAATGCTTCTCTGTCCGAACAAGTAACATCACTTCCCTATTAGGATTGCCCAATGATGTACTTAAAATGGTGTTGTTAGTAGGAAAAACCGTTTTCTTGGATGAAATAAAGTTCACGACACAAACTGTGTCGAAATGGCGGATTAGTCATTCTAGTTCAGTTATTAGTCAGCTTAGGTTAGGAGGTACCATTACAGTCATAATTCTAAATGGTAAGCAATGCTCTTTGAACAATTAGGTATAATTAGACATTTATCAAGCTCTATTAAGTTAGTTACAATGCCGGAGAGCTATTATGTCATTTGTCATCCTGCTGACTGGCAATCGGTGTTATTTCCTGGTTGTACAAAAAAAACACAAAACTTAACTCTTGCGCATAGCTACATATTTTGCCATCATACCCTGTGAAAACTTCCTAACACACTTACCTTCCTTTGTGTCTTTAATCTGGTGCATATAAACACAACAATGACTATCTGTAGGTCAAACAAAATGTCTAAATGTAGTCTTACTTTGCTCTCATGCGGTAGGTAATGGCGAAGGTGCCACTGTACCTGAAATACTAAGAAAGTCAGATTGTTCATGTTTTCTAAAAGTCATCTGAAGTATAAACGTTGTTTTCATAAGAATATACTTAGTATAACAAAAACTGCCTGGAAGTGCATTGAACTTGTTTACTGAAGTGCAAAATGGCGAAACATTAGTATCCAACAGGGGTAGTAGCATGCCTTCGTGAACACATTACTACTTGAGATCATTTAGTTTATTAATACAAAATCACTCCTCCTTTCATAAGTAAAGAGGGATTTATCCACATTCACACCTACGGCAGCTGTTAATGACAATTTGTGAGCCGTGTTTTTAATTATGATGTCGGTTAAAAATCTGATATTACTTTGATAAACCTTCCGCATACATATGTATATGTAGGTATTCGAGGAACTTAGAATAAATAATATTCAGCTACCAGCAAAAGCCATTATAATGTTGTCATGAATTCCTCAAAATTGTCGTTTTTGTACAATTTGTGTGACAATTACGGTAGCTATGTGAGTATTAAGTTGAAAACAGTATGGCCGATGATTTAGTATGGTGGTCTCGGACAAGGACATGACTCACATAATATTGTAATGGCGATGCCTTAAAAAATATAAGATTGTCGACAACAATTTACGACAATTTTTTTTAATGTTGGAACATTTTGTGTTTTGCCATGGTAGTGAGAATGTAAATCGTATTGTTCAATGTCCAGTACAAATGTCCCAGCTAATCAGCTGTCTGTAGTGTGTGGCTACAAATGCTACAATTATACAATGTAGGTACAATACATTCTTGGCAATGTTCCTAGTTTTTGTCAGTTTTTTGGAGTTTGTGTTAAATCATTTTTTCTTCTCTTTTTTATCTTTAAAAATCGTTGCCCCACACTAGGAATATCTCCCGTATCGTGGGTGCGTTTACATACATTCAAACTCATATACACAAACAGCCAGACCCGGAACAACTATCTGTAGGCCATGCAAATAATTGTTCCGTGAGGAAATTGAACCCTCGACACGCAGGGCTCAGCTCAATCGCTCAGCCACTGTGCCAACCGTGCAGTTAATCGTCAACTGTGCCTGCGATGTTCCTAGTTTTGGTCAGTTTTTTGGAAATTGCGTTTAATAAAGACTCATCGTACAATGACAAGAACAGGAAATTAAAATAACAGACGATTTAAAAAGTGTCGGACATATATGTATAGCAAGTCTGCAAGAGACTAACTGGAAGGAGGCGAAGGCTGGAGAGATAGGAGAAAGGTGAAAGTTTATTACTGTGGAAACGATGGCAACCGAAATTGTGAGGGTTAAGTTTTGGTAAAGAATGTGTAGGAATCTAAATAGAGAGTACGATAGAGTGATTGTGGAGAGTTTGGTACTAAATTAAGAGAGCGTGTAGGTGTGGACAGTTTAAAAGATAATGTTTTGAGAGGACTTTGAGAGATGCTCGAGAGAGTGACGAAGTGTATGTGGGGGATGACTACAACGGGCATGTTGGTAAACTAAAGGATCGGTATAAGAGAATAGGTACATAGTGGCTGGAGATATGGACACCGGAATAATGACGGCGAGGCACTGCGAGCTGCTTCTAAATTCGACCTAGCAATAACCAATACGTTTTTCACTTAAAATATGCCAAAAACTGTAAAAGGCGTGTATGAGGCGATGAATTAGTAGCGCATCACAGATTGGTTAAAATGGAGTTACAAGCAAGTGTCTCGTCCAGAAAAAACCAGTTGACGTATGATATAGAACGAGGAGCGCGCCAGTGTGTTTAGTTACCACGATGTGCATAAAATTATAGAAATTAAGGATATGAAAGGGAAATTATTAAGATTATTACAATTACATGCGTTCGTACTTTTGTATTACTTTTACCATGGTATTCATTACATTATATTAATTATTTAATTATTTTAATATACCCATTTTATCTCACTTTACACCTGATGATCCTGTATACGAAAACCAGCATCACGAACCATTTGTCTTTTTACTGTTTTATTTTTTAACATAAGTTAGTTGTTTTATTTCTTGTTTTTATTTACTTAGTGTTGTGTGCCTTGTGCAAAATACATAGTTTATCTTCTTTCCTCTTTTATATTTGTGAAAACGAGTGTTGGAATAATTGGGAGGAGGATGGTGAACTTATATCCGTATTGTGTCGTAAAGTAATGACCATGATTTTACAAATAGTCACCATCGAGATATTGATATCAACCGTCACCTCATTACCATTAATTTGCAGTTGACACCCATTTATTTACTACAGAGTCATGAAACCATAAAATGTAAAAGATGCGGCTTGTTCTGCATTTAGCTGATTATACTAGATTATGACAACGAGGTCGGCACTAGGCTCGGGTCTAGTAATGTAAAGGTCGGTATTCACTAAGCGACAAATGTTCTGAAATGGGTCCTTGTGGCCTTGCGAATAGTTCAGTTGAAGCTCGAGGAGTTGCCCTGCTAATTAGCGTAATAAATAAACGATATTACGCTCTTATTCTTATTGTTTTCGAGTCGATTAAACTCATTTTTGGTCCGACCAGTATGTAGTCACCTGGTCAGCATCGTTGGCTTTGCTTATTTCATGGAAGGTTGGTTATGGTAGGTGACGGTAGTTGTGCAATTTCTGCACGCTGGGCATGAAAGAAGGTGATAAGTCATATCCTGATTGAGCACCACTTAAAAGAGCCGATTTTTGGAAAGAGAAAGTATGCCTTTACAAAAAAACGGTTTTTTAACTCGTTTTTGGTACAAAGTAATTCTGAACGAGATATAGTATTCAAAGTATTCAAAAGTACTTCTACATAAAAAAAGCATGGAAAAGATATTCTTACATTTACTTGCTGGATTATGCATTCTGAGTTGTATGGAAGCCCTGTGAGCTGTAGGATAATGTCTAGAGCCTCGCAGTGACCCGTGACGACGCATTGGAGTCACGGCTGTTGTGGTACACAATGCATGATACGTAATTCACTACTTACATGCATATATGTCAAACATGCGATAAGGGGATTTAGTATACAAATGGTTTTTATTCGGCAATGTATTGTAAAGCGATTATATTCCCAAATCCGTTTATTGAACCGGATACGTGTTTAGCAGCGAGCGCTGACGCAGTTTATGAAAGTATTGTGAATTTGAATGCCCCATTCCTGAACAAATATTCGTAAAACGGTCTAATTTCAGTTTGCTTATTCTTCACTTATTAATTCAAATTTTGTCAACTGTGTGTAAAATAGCGTTGTGCACTGACTTATAACAAACAATGTTTTGTTAACTACAAATTTTAAATAAAGTATCAAGCATCTATTAATAAATAAATAAATATTGCTGGACAGCAATCATTAAGTTTGGAGGATCATTAAGTTTGGTGTTTACTCTCACAGAGAATGAATAATTTTGTACGGCATTCAGAAAATCTAAGTGCTCTAAGTGTAGTTTATATGTGTGTTGTTGTTCGTGGTGTATGTTGAGAATCTATGTATGGTAATTCGTAATTGTACTTAGCATTGAATTCTGGCTCAATAAGAGAAACTGCAGACATTGGCATTTGTGACCGACCGTAGCTTCATGTTTCGTCCATATTTTAGTTTTCGGCCATAAACCAGCCAAGGCTGCACCCAAGCCGAAAATCAGTAGTTCGTTAGTTGTGTACGTAGTCATTCGGCCTACTGCGTAGAGCTCGATATATAATAACAATATAAATAATTTAATTTATACAAATTATAATATAATTATGAGTAATCAATCAATACAACAAGAAATACACGAAATGTATGGACAATGTATGGGCTAATGGAAAGATCGTTTTTTATTTCTTAGTCTATATTTGCTCTTTCTCTTCATATGTGTAATAATAGCGGAAATATTAACATATTTTTATTTATTTATTTAATCATTTAAGCCCACAAATGTACAGAGTCGAACTAAATACGATAGGCATTTTCTACCTTTGGGTGATGAAGGGTGGTAGGTGCAATTACCGAAATAAATATATTAAGACGCACAACAATGTATATAATAATTATATACCTTTATATAAAACAAATAGGTACTTTACATAATACGTCTTTTATATAATATATGCTTTAACAATTAGAACCAATTTTAATGTCTGAATCATTTTGTTTTCGGCTTCGTCTTCGTTTTCTACTGAAAATCATTTTTCGCCTGACACTAGCTTGAATGAATAATGATGACATTAATTAAAACCATAGGATAATTATTTTAAAATATTATTTATTATTTCTTCACTGTTCGCATAAAATGATGGCGCTAATAATGAAATTCAATTAACAACATAAATGGCAACATTGAATTGAAAATATAATTTGTAAATATTACATACGGAAGCGTATCATGAAATAATAAAATACTAGTACACTTAAATATCATACAATTTACTATAATCCTATAAAATAATGACGTATATTTGTGGGTAATAAATATTTTGATCAACGTCATGTATCAAATTTTGAGATCGTCCAAGAATTTTTACCATCGGACAGTCTCAAAATTATCAGCGTACCCAAAAAAGTTAACAAAAATTCTTGGTGTACTACCAATACCAGTCAACGTAGCTAGTTAGTTTTTCTTGACCTTAGCACTGGTTTTGTGTTCATTCTTATTTTTAATTTTAGTTTCATTCGTATTTTCATTTTTAATTACATCCTTTTTCTTTTCACTCTTTTCGTTCGTTTCGTCAAGTATTCGTGGATGAGCAGCAATAGTGCGTATACTCTTCTCTAAAGGTTTGATTTGATTTCTTAGAAGATCGTCTAATTCAGAAAGAGATGTTATTTCTTTGAGATCTTTAAAGTAATTGTTGTCTGTGCTACGTCCTCTATTAAGTCTACCGAGATACTGGTAGATGTCTCTGTTGCCCTGGCATTGTGCGCAGTTATACTGTACAGGTACCGCATTCGGGAAGTTTTGCTGAGCGCTATTCATGCCGGCACCGTTTCCTGGGCAGTATGGTACGAATACAACGGGAACGAATCCAATGATACCATATGGTGCGTACTGCGGCTGGTTTTGATGTTGGTAATGTGGTGGGGCTGTGCCCTGAGGCACTTGTCCATTCTGTCCTTGAGTTGTTTCATTCTGTCCAGGGTTCAGCAGATAACACGGGCATGACGCTGGACTGGGAACGATAGGCAGTGGATACGGAATAACGTAAATGGGGAAAGGTGGCATTTGACCAGATGGCACAGTTGCAGGTGGCTGAACTCCCGTGCCCGATGGTGATCCTTCGGAATCTATAAAAAACAGAAGTTTTTTTTTAATATTACTGTCGGATTTTTTTGCTTTATTAGGGCTTCGTACGAAAATGGTGAGAAGAAACCCTTATGGGTTCTTCTCCCTGTGCGACTCAGTCTGTCTGTCCGTCTGTCACAACTGGATATTTCAACTTGAAATCGAAACCAACATCTAAAACTATTTCAATAGTTTTAGATATCGTTTGCCCAAATATTTTGTAAATAAGAAATAAAATAAAATAATTTCTTTCTTTTTTACCTTCTAGTTTATGTAAATATTACAGGAAAAATAAAACAATGTTACTAAAAAGCACACTTTTTCAGAAATTATAAACAACGGTACGGATGGTACGGAACCCTCGGTGTGTGACCCCGACCGGCTCTTGGTAATAACTGGTATGTTTAAAAAAAAAAATAATGTAACATTAAATTTTAATTGTCACCAGTGGTTGATTTCACATCGTTTTACTCGTAGCTTTTCGCACTCGTTTTCCATACATACTTTAACGACGAGTATGTCCAAATGTTTACCCTTCGTGAGAGCAACATACTTAAAGGGGTGATAAGCAATCCCTAAACGTATAGATTTAAATTAAGATTTTTTAATCTTAACTTGCTAAATATTTAATTGGAACAATAAGTAACTGCAAAATGATACATACCTGGGTATTGTCCGGGGTATCCTGGCTGACCCGGTTGTCCTGGGTATCCTGGCTGTCCTGGTTGACCTGGTTTACCAGGCTGTCCTGGGTATCCTGGTTGTCCGGGCTGTCCTGGGTATCCCGGTTGTCCGGGCTGTCCTGGGTATCCTGGTTCTCCGGGTTGTCCTGGTTGGCCTGGCTGACCTGGTTTACCAGGCTGTCCTGGGTATCCCGGCTGTCCGGGCTGTCCTGGGTATCCTGGTTCTCCAGGTTGACCCGTTTGGCCTGGTTGACCGGGTTTGCCAGGCTGTCCTGGGTATCCTGGTTGTCCGGGCTGTCCTGGGTATCCCGGTTGTCCAGGTTGTCCTGGGTATCCTGGTTCTCCGGGTTGGCCTGGGTATCCGGGTTGGCCTGGTTGACTTGGGTATCCTGATTCTCCAGGCTGTCCTGGTTGGCCTGGTTTACCGGGCTGACCTGGTTTACCAGGCTGTCCTGGGTATCCTGGTTCTCCGGGTTGTCCTGGTTGACCTGGTTGACCTGGTTTACTAGGCTGTCCTGGGTATCCTGGTTCTCCGGGCTGTCCTGGTCCACCAGGTTTTCCTGGTTGGCCTGGGTATCCGGGTTGGCCTGGTTGACTTGGGTATCCTGGTTGTCCGGGCTGTCCTGGGTATCCTGGTTTTCCGGGTTGTCCAGGTTGACCTGGTTGACCTGGTTTTCCAGGCTGTCCTGGCCCACCAGGTGTTCCTGGTTGACCTGGGTATCCGGGTTGACCTGGTTGACTTGGGTATCCTGGTTGTCCGGGCTGTCCTGGGTATCCTGGTTCTCCGGGCTGTCCTGGTTGGCCTGGTTGACCTGGTTTACCAGGCTGTCCTGGGTATCCCGGTTGTCCGGGCTGTCCTGGCCCACCAGGTGTCCCTGGTTGACCTGGGTATCCAGGTTGGCCTGGTTGACTTGGGTATCCTGGTTGTCCGGGCTGTCCTGGGTATCCTGGTTCTCCGGGCTGTCCTGGTTGGCCTGGTTGACCTGGTTTACCAGGCTGTCCTGGGTATCCCGGTTGTCCAGGCTGTCCTGGGTATCCCGGTTGTCCGGGCTGTCCTGGGTATCCTGGTTCTCCGGGTTGTCCAGGTTGGCCTGGTTGACCTGGTTTACCGGGCTGACCTGGTTTACCAGGCTGTCCTGGGTATCCCGGTTGTCCGGGCTGTCCTGGGTATCCTGGTTCTCCGGGTTGTCCAGGTTGGCCTGGTTGACCTGGTTTTCCAGGCTGTCCTGGGTATCCAGGTTGGCCTGGTTGACTTGGGTATCCTGGTTGTCCGGGCTGTCCTGGGTATCCTGGTTCTCCAGGTTGTCCAGGTTGGCCAGGCTGACCTGGTTTTCCAGGCTGTCCTGGGTATCCCGGTTGTCCAGGCTGTCCTGGTCCACCAGGTTTTCCTGGTTGGCCTGGGTATCCGGGTTGGCCTGGTTGACTTGGGTATCCTGGTTGTCCGGGCTGTCCTGGGTATCCTGGTTCTCCGGGTTGTCCAGGTTGGCCTGGTTGACCTGGTTTTCCAGGCTGTCCTGGCCCACCAGGTGTTCCTGGTTGACCTGGGTATCCGGGTTGACCTGGTTGACTTGGGTATCCTGGTTGTCCGGGCTGTCCTGGGTATCCCAGTTCTCCAGGTTGTCCTGGTTGACCTGGTTTACCGGGCTGACCTGGTTTACCAGGTTGTCCTGGGTATCCTGGTTGTCCGGGCTGTCCTGGGTATCCTGGTTCTCCAGGTTGTCCTGGGTATCCTGGTTCTCCGGGCTGTCCTGGCCCACCAGGTGTTCCTGGTTGACCTGGGTATCCGGGTTGACCTGGTTGACTTGGGTATCCTGGTTGTCCGGGCAGTCCTGGGTATCCTGGTTCTCCGGGCTGTCCTGGTTGGCCTGGTTGACCTGGTTTACCAGGCTGTCCTGGGTATCCCGGTTGTCCGGGCTGTCCTGGCCCACCAGGTGTCCCTGGTTGACCTGGGTATCCAGGTTGGCCTGGTTGACTTGGGTATCCTGGTTGTCCGGGCTGTCCTGGGTATCCTGGTTCTCCGGGCTGTCCTGGTTGGCCTGGTTGACCTGGTTTACCAGGCTGTCCTGGGTATCCCGGTTGTCCAGGCTGTCCGGGGTATCCTGGCTCACCGGGTTGTCCTGGTTGTCCTGGGTATCCTGGTTCTCCAGGTTGACCTGGTTGACCTGGTTTACCGGGCTGACCTGGTTTACCAGGCTGTCCTGGGTATCCCGGTTGTCCGGGCTGTCCTGGGTATCCTGGTTCTCCAGGTTGTCCTGGTCCACCAGGTTTTCCTGGTTGGCCTGGGTATCCGGGTTGGCCTGGTTGACTTGGATATCCTGGCTGTCCGGGCTGTCCTGGGTAGCCTGGTTCTCCAGGTTGACCTGGTTGACCTGGTTGGCCTGGTTGACCAGGTTTACCAGGTTGTCCTGGGTATCCCGGTTGTCCGGGCTGTCCGGGGTATCCTGGCTCACCGGGTTGTCCTGGTTGTCCTGGGTATCCTGGTTCTCCGGGCTGTCCTGGTTGACCTAAAACATATAACTTCTACATTATTTCTTCAAATCAAACATAACTGAAATATAATTATCTGAAATATTATCGAAATGAACAACACTTTCATTTTAATTGTTTTTTTTACAGTAGAAAGTGTGAATATAAAATATTGTATCTTGTTTAAATTACGTACTAAAAACAAGGGCTATATACTCGTATGTTATTATATGTGTATACATAATATGAACGTAAACTACATATAAATTAACATAGAAAACTCATCATCTGCCTAGCCTATTCCCAATTATGTTGGGGTCGGCTTCCAGTCTAACCGGATGCAGCTGAATACCAGTGTTTTACATGGAGCGACTGCCTATCTGACCTCCACAACCCAGTTACTGGGCAACACGATACTCCTTGGTACGACTGGTTGTCAGACTTTCGGGTTTCTGACTACCCGTAACGACTGTCAAAGATCTACAAATGACAAGCGGGACCAACGGCTTAACGTGCTTTCCGAGGCACGGAGGAGTCTCGATATGTTACGAATGGTCACCCATCCACAGGCTGACCTCGGCAAGCGTAGCTTAACCTTCGATCAACCCGAGCGGCTGTTTTTATTAAGCAGCGAGAACATAGAAAACTATTGATGTTTAATCTCTACAATTTCTACACTCGTTTATGTTTATGATTGAGACCAGATGCTGGACATTATAAAAAAATCTTTAACATTGTTTTGATTTTTCTTAAAGCTTTGTTGCGATAAGCGGATTCTCAATATTATTGTCATTTCGCTTAGTTTACTTTTTTAAACAACATCTGTCATTACTATTCCGCAAAGATTTAATTATTATTGTTGCAGTAACGGTAACAAAATGGTTTACTACTGGTATTTTCTCAGGAGGCTCTGAACTGCTTCCCATAACTCGGCAGTGTTGCAAGGAAACCTGGTTTTGCTTAGCTCCCACTGAGCACAAGACTTTTGACACCAATTGAAACAAGGGTTAAAGATAGTGAGCAAGAGCAACCAGCAGCATCTATTTGACCCCTTTAAAAGTGTCTTCAAAAAGATTCAAGCTAAATAAATGAGGCATATAATCTTAGGAATGCTTTCTAGGATTCGAGAGTGCGTAACGAAAACGGAAAAGCAAACCCGTTATTAACTGTAGCTTGAAACTGAAAATTATTAATTTATCTTTTATTGACTTTATGATTGTTTGCTTTTTTGATATTGCATTAACATTTACTTTATCAAAGTTAAATGTACAAGTTTGTTGATAATTAATGAATACAGAAAATTATATATTAATATTAATCCAGTAAAGTGTACCTTCAATATTTACTATGTACTTACTTATTATGTTTTGAATACTATCTTTTTATTTATTATGAAAATTCTGTGCCCATCGAAATCAATTCGCTTGGAATGTCAACCAGTTATACCGGTAACTTAAACAAAAGAAAGAAGAAATCAATCTGTACTGACCTGGTTTACCTGGTTGCCCCGGTTTGCTTGGTCCTCCGGGCTCTCCTGGTTGACCAGGTTTTACCGGTCCACCTGTGAGAAAAGGGAGAAAGCATGACATGAGCTTATGTTTACACTTAACTCGAAACGGGGTCATTGTGCACATTATTAAGAACAACTTTTACTAAGGATTAAACCTGAACTTCTAAATAAAATTAGCTGTTCTTCATCTCATACATTTGTTGATCCCTATTAAGTACTTTGAACACTAATGCAGTGAACAGCTGTTTTTGCCGAGCCAGAAAACGGGCTAGCTTCTTTAAGTAGGATTCAGTTCAGTGTACATTAAAAAGAGGTGTGATATGTTTTAATGGTCCAAAGCTATAAGTACACTGTTATGTATTTTTAAAGGAGAATATGTTCAAAACACGGACCGTGTTTTATAAAGTGAACTTAAAGGTCTATTTATAAACATTATTTAAAGTTAAGTTTTAACGTGAAAAAATGAATTAACCATAAAGGTTTTGACATCTATTATTACTTAAGTTCTAAACTTTAAGTAAACTCTAAAAAAAAAAACCCTTCTCTTTTTAAAAATACCATTTAAGTAAGGCAGGGTTAAAGAATCGCCCAGTGTTAGTGAAAACAGGCATTACTTGAACTACGCTCAAGTAAGTACGGTAGTTGATTGAGAGGCAATGCCTGAAAATTAACCTATTTCCTGGATCACTTTATCCAACTAGATGCAGTTGACTAACAGTATTTCTTTATATGGACCGACAGGCTATCTACCACAGCCCAGCTACTAGGTAATATGATAGGATTGGTTGTCAGGCTTTCCGGTGTCTGACCCACGCTGGGTTTCCTTGAACGACTGGCAAATAATCTACAACAGACAGTCTGGACTAGCGGCTTAGCGTGCTTTTCAAGGAATGTCTCGCTGTGAATAATGGATGGTCGGTCATTCACGGACGAACCGTGACTAACGCAACCCTCTATTAGCAGACAGCTTATCCAAGAGCCTAAATAGATTGTGAATCCATCTCCTTATGGGGATCACATTTATAGTTCTGATCTCTTACCAGGCTGCCCTGGGTATCCTGGTTGTCCTGGTTTGCCTGGCTGTCCTGGGTATCCTGGTTGCCCTGGTTGTCCCGGCTGTCCTGGGTATCCTGGTTGTCCTGGTTTGCCTGGCTGTCCTGGGTATCCTGGTTGCCCTGGTTGTCCCGGCTGTCCTGGGTATCCTGGTTGCCCTGGTTGTCCTGGCTGTCCTGGGTAGCCAGGTTGACCGGGCTGTCCTGGTTCACCTTAAAAAAAAAGACAGTTTATTTAGGTGAAAATCCACTTAATGCCACAATATAATTTGATAAATGAATCAAATTTCAATAAGAGGCAAATAGCTTAGAAGGCGGAAGGAATACGAAAACTTAGCAATTGATAACGTAACCATATTGTGAAAATAGTTCTTAATTCCAGAATTTGCATTGGCGTTAAGTTGGTGACATGCTGTGTGCTTCTGTTCTGCTCAAAACAAATGTTTGTTGTTTCTTTTCTTCACTTTAATGTACAAAAATGCTGAGTTACTGCTGCTTTTGGCACTTACATTATTTTTAGGAACATTGAAACACATGACAGCATTTACAGGTAGAAGAAAAATTAAATTCTCGCCATCCGGAACGAACATCACAGATAAAATGTTAGATATGTGAAATTGCAGTAAGATTTACCTGGTTGTCCGGGTTTACCAGGTTGTCCTGCTTGTCCGGGTCCACCGTGTTGACTTTCTGGCTGTCCCGGATGTCCTGGTTGTCCTGGCTGTCCTGGGTATCCTGGCTGGCCTGGCTGCCCTGGGTATCCTGGCTGTCCGGGCTTACCAGGTTGTCCTGGCTGTCCGGGGTATCCTGGCTGGCCTGGCTGTCCCGGGTATCCTGGCTGTCCTGGCTTTCCAGGTTGTCCTGGTTGACCTGGGTATCCTGGTTTTCCTGGTTGTCCAGGACCGCCGGGTTGACCGGTTTGTCCTTCTTGTCCAGGGTATCCTGGTTGGCCTGGCTGTCCTGGGTATCCTGGCTGTCCGGGCTTACCAGGTTGACCTGGCTGTCCTGGTTCGCCTAAACAAAGAGAAGAAGAGTTGTAGTTAATTTTGTATCTGCATAACCTTATTATAATTATGGTGTCCATTTTAGGTTTAGATTTTGCGTTGGCGTTTAATAAGTCACATGCATGTGTGCATTTTTTCTTTTTCCTGTTCCTATTTAAACAAAATATTGAGTTACTGGTTCTGTTGTCACTAACATTGATATTAACTTAAATATATTCTACACTGAGATATAAAAAAAAAATCTAAGTAACCGGAAAGATTATCACAGATAAAGAGATACATTTACACAGATATACTTTTAAAATAGCAGTGAGACTTACCTGGTTGTCCTGGCTTACCAGGTTGCCCTGGTTGGCCTGGGTATCCTGGCTGGCTTGGGGTACCGGGTCCGCCGGTTTGACCGGGTTGTCCTTCTTGTCCAGGGTATCCAGGTTGACCTGGCTGTCCCGGGTATCCTGGCTGACCTGGTTGTCCTGGGTATCCTGGCTGGCCTGGCTGTCCAGGTTCACCGGGTTGGCCGGGTTGTCCTTCTTGTCCAGGGTAACCAGGTTGACCTGGCTGTCCTGGGTAACCCGGCTGGCCTGGCTGGCCTGGCTTTCCTGGTTGCCCTGGTTGGCCAGGGAATCCTGGTTTTCCTGGTTGTCCAGGTCCACCAGTTTGACCGGGTTGTCCTTCTTGTCCGGGGTATCCTGGATATCCTGGCTGTCCGGGCTTACCAGGTTGTCCTGGGTATCCTGGTTGGCCTGGTTGTCCAGGTTTACCTGGTTGACCGGGTTGTCCTTCTTGGCCAGGGTATCCGGGTTGGCCTGGTTGGCCTGGCTGTCCTGGGTATTCTGGCTGCCCAGGTCCACCGGTTTGACCTGGTTGTCCTTCTTGTCCGGGGTATCCTGGCTGTCCGGGTTTACCTGGTTGACCTGGCTGTCCTGGTTCGCCTAAAGAAAAAGACGCAGAATTGTAATTAATTGTGTATCTGCCAAACCTCATGACTATTTTATTTTCGATTCTGAATTTGTGTTGGCGCTAATTAGGTGACATGCTGTTGTGCTTGTAGTTTCTTTCTTTCTTTTCTATCATTAAGAACATGGCAAATCATGAGATCATAAGGCAGAATAAACAAATCTAGCCAACCGAAAAGAACATCACAGATAAAGTATTATGTTTTTAATATTATACTGAATATATACCTGGCAATCCTGGGTATCCTGGTTGACCTGGCTGGCCTGGGTATCCTGGTTGACCTGGCTGACCTGGGTATCCTGGCTGTCCGGGCTTACCAGATTGTCCGTCTTGACCTGGGTATCCTGGTTTACCTGGTTGTCCTGGGTAACCTGGTTGTCCGGGCTTACCAGGTTGCCCTGGTTGGCCTGGGAATCCTGGTTGGCCTGGTTGTCCAGGTTCACCGGGTTGACCGAGTTGTCCTTCTTGTCCAGGGTATCCAGGTTGACCTGGCTGTCCTGGGTATCCCGGCTGGCCTGGCTGTCCTGGTCTTCCAGGCTGTCCTGGTTGGCCAGGGTATCCTGGTTTTCCTGGTTGTCCAGGCCCACCGGTTTGACCAGGTTGTCCTTCTTGACCTGGGTATCCTGGCTGTCCTGGTTTTCCGGGTTGTCCTGGTTGGCCTGGGTATCCTGGTTGGCCTGGTTTTCCAGGTTCACCGGGTTGTCCTTCTTGACCGGGGTATCCAGGTTGACCTGGCTGTCCGGGTTGTCCTGGTTGGCCTGGGTATCCTGGTTTACCTGGTTGTCCTGGTTGGCCTGGGTATCCTGGTTTACCTGGTTGTCCAGGTCCACCGGTTTGACCTTCTTGTCCGGGGTATCCTGGTTGGCCTTGCTGCCCTGGGTATCCTGGCTGCCCTGGCTGTCCTGGGTATCCTGGTTGGCCTGGCTGTCCTGGGAATCCTGGCTGGCCAGGTTGTCCAGGGTATCCTGGCTGTCCAGGTTGTCCTGGGTATCCTGGTTGTCCAGGCTGTCCTGGGTATCCTGGCTGACCAAGTTGTCCAGGTCCACCAGTTTGACCGGGTTGTCCTTCTTGTCCGGGGTATCCTGGCTGTCCTGGGTATCCTGGCTGTCCGGGCTTGCCAGGTTGACCTGGCTGGCCTGGGTATCCAGGTTGTCCTGGTTTTCCTGGATGTCCCGGCTGGACGGGTTGGCCTGGGTATCCAGGTTGTCCTGGTTTACCTGGATAACCAGGTTGACCGGGCTGAATTGGATGTCCTGGCTGGGAATCTAATAAGAAACAATAAAAAAATAGTCGCTTTTAACAAAACAATCAGTCATATGAGATGTTGATAGGAGAGTCGCGCCGGGCGTCAGCAAGATTCACAGAGCCGTTAAGATTTTTACACTAGCAATGTATGTGTACGTTATTAGGTTGCTGGTTGTGCTTCGTTCTTTCGTTCTATATTTCTATCAGCGAATGTGAGCAAGCCTTTTAAATGAAGAACAACATGTACGTTTCACGGACGATGATCATTACGCTTGCGCTACCTACTTTACTTCCTCAATTAAAGTCAAAGTTGTGTCTCTGAGTCTTGCCCTTATACTGTGTCAAGTTTTGACTGAATATTAATATTTAGAGAAATAAAAAAATATTTTTATAAGTTGGCCGTCACAGATGTGAAACATCGAAATAAATGGTTATTAAAAGATCTTTGAATGAAAGAAAACCAATAAATTAATTGGATAAAAATTACAAGTTGTGTATGCGCACACACAAGGGAATCGTAAGCGGTGGCGTAGAGAGAGCATGATTGCCTTCACAGAACGCGACGCGCCTATAGATGATTCATATCAAAAATATGATGTCTGTCAAATTGTTACTACTGATGTGCGGTTGACAGTACCTACTTCGTTATGATGTGTTTTCATCATTATTATCTATAAATCATGGATTGTGTTATGATGATTGGCCTTACTCTAGACAGGATTATTATCGGTAGTGTGGCGGTTTTGGTATTTAGGGAACGTACAATTTTGAAATGTAGTCGTTAATTGAGTAGATTGTAGATATAAAGCATGTTTTTAGTAATTACCTGGTCCTCCTGGTCCTCCAGGGCCTCCGGGTCCTCCGGGTCCACCAGGACCTCCTGGAGTGCCAGGCGAGCCTGGATATCCAGGCGTGCCGGGTTGCCCTGGATAGTAACCATCAGTGGTGGGTCCACCGGGTCCATTGGGTCCACCTGGGCCTCCTGGTCCTCCAGGACCACCTGGTCCACCTGGAGTGCCGGGTGAGCCTGGGGTGCCAGGTGAGCCAGGTGTGCCAGGTTGTCCTGGATAGTAACCTTCAGTAGAGGGGCCACCGGGGCCATTAGGACCACCGGGGCCTCCTGGTCCTCCGGGTCCGCCTGGTCCTCCTGGAGTGCCGGGTGAGCCGGGTAATCCGGGAGAGCCTGGTGATCCGGGCTTGCCGGGATGTCCTGGATAAGTTACGCCACCAGTGGGGCCACTAGGTCCACCGGGTCCACCTGGACCGCCGGGACCGCCTAAACAAAATTATGATAAGTATTAATTTAGAAAAGTCATACGTCGACCACTTTTCATCCTTACTTAGGCCATAATGGCGAAACGCGGTTGTACTAACTAATAAGCCACCTATATATTAGTTAATAACTTCAGGGAACTTGATTGATGACCAAATTGACTCTCAACGTCTTAGTTGTTAAGCCAATACAAAACAATACTTCGACTGAAGTATTGTTTTGTATTGGCTTCCCGTGAAATCTAACTTTTTTAGGCATTAAGGCCTGTAAAAGTTAGATTTCACGGGACGCCTAGTAGATGTGAAACATCGAAATTAATGGTTGTTAACAGATTTTTTAATAAAAAGCAAACCAATAATAAGTTGTGTACACACACAAAGGAATCGAGAGAGGTGGCGTAGAGGAAGCAAGACGGCACGACTGCCGTGACGGAACGAGGCGCGCCTACAGATGGTTCACATCGAAAAAATGATGAAACAAATCAATACTTCAGTCTGCACAATAAGTAAGTTCTCAGAGATAATGATTTACCTGGGCCTCCTGGTGATCCTGGCGAGCCTGGTGTTCCCGGATAGCCGGGTTGTCCTGGGTAGTAGCCCTCTGTAGTCGGACCGGATGGCCCTGACGGACCCCCGGGGCCTCCTAAAATAGCAAAATCCAATTAACATTTTCAATGTTGTAATCATACAGATGTCTGACGCGAACGACGACGTGGAAAACATATGTATGTACGGATCAGCGTGTATTACGTATACTATCTCACTCGTAGGTATGTACGTACGTTTGAAAATCCTACTTCCTACTGATATCTTTTTATTATAAATGTGAAAGTTTGTGAGGATGTATGGATGTTTGTTTCTCTTTCACGCACAAACTTCTGAACGAAAATTGTTGAAATTTTACAGTATAATAGTTTATACTTCAGAATACTTCAGACACATAGGCTATAATTTATAAGGATAAACGAAGTCGCTGGTTGTTACTAGTAAACGAAATAAGATATGAAATAAATACAAACCTGGCCCGCCTGGTCCTCCTGGGGTGCCGGGTGATCCTGGTGATCCTGGGCGGCCGGGTGTGCCGGGTTTGCCGGGTTGTCCTGGGTAATAACCACCGGTTGAGGGACCATCGGGGCCACTAGGACCACCGGGGCCTCCGGGTCCTCCGGGTCCGCCTGGTCCTCCTGGAGTGCCGGGTGATCCTGGGCTGCCGGGTGTCCCGGGTTTGCCGGGTTGTCCTGGGTAATAACCACCGGTTGAGGGACCATTGGGGCCATTAGGACCACCGGGGCCTCCTGGTCCTCCGGGTCCGCCTGGTCCTCCTGGAGTGCCGGGTGATCCTGGGCTGCCGGGTTGTCCTGGGTAATAACCACCGGTTGAGGGACCATCGGGGCCATTAGAACCACCGGGGCCTCCGGGTCCTCCGGGTCCGCCTGGTCCTCCTGGAGTGCCGGGTGATCCTGGGCTGCCGGGTGTGCCGGGTTTGCCGGGTTGTCCTGGGTAATAACCACCGGTTGAGGGACCATCGGGGCCATTAGGACCACCGGGGCCTCCGGGTCCTCCGGGTCCGCCTGGTCCTCCTGGGCTGCCGGGTGTGCCGGGTTTGCCGGGTTGTCCTGGGTAATAACCACCGGTTGAGGGACCATCGGGGCCATTAGGACCACCGGGGCCTCCGGGTCCTCCTGGGCCGCCAGGCCCTCCTGGAGTGCCGGGTGATCCTGGGCTGCCGGGTGTGCCGGGTTTGCCGGGTTGTCCTGGGTAATAACCACCGGTTGAGGGACCATCGGGGCCATTTGGTCCACCGGGGCCTCCGGGTCCTCCTGGGCCGCCAGGCCCTCCTGGAGTGCCGGGTGATCCTGGGCTGCCGGGTGTGCCGGGTGTGCCGGGTTTGCCGGGTTGTCCTGGGTAATAACCACCGGTTGAGGGACCATCGGGGCCATTTGGTCCACCGGGGCCTCCGGGTCCTCCTGGGCCGCCAGGCCCTCCTGGAGTGCCGGGTGATCCTGGGCTGCCGGGTGTGCCGGGTGTGCCGGGTTTGCCGGGTTGTCCTGGGTAATAACCACCGGTTGAGGGACCATCGGGGCCATTAGGACCACCGGGGCCTCCGGGTCCTCCGGGTCCGCCTGGTCCTCCTGGAGTGCCGGGTGATCCTGGGCTGCCGGGTGTGCCGGGTTTGCCGGGTTGTCCTGGGTAATAACCACTGGTTGAGGGACCATCGGGGCCATTAGGACCACCGGGGCCTCCGGGTCCTCCTGGGCCGCCAGGCCCTCCTGGAGTGCCGGGTGATCCTGGTTTGCCGGGTTGTCCTGGGTAGTAACCATCGGGGCCGTTAGGACCACCGGGGCCTCCGGGTCCTCCGGGTCCACCTGGTCCTCCTGGCGTGCCGGGTGATCCTGGGCGGCCGGGTGTGCCGGGTTTGCCGGGTTGTCCTGGATAATAACCACCAGTAGAGGGACCACCGGGGCCGTTAGGACCGCCTGGGCCTCCTGGACCTCCGGGTCCTCCTGGGCCTCCTGAAAATAAAACATACAATGTTTATTTTCGGATTTATTTTGCACTTTTAAGAAACTTACCGAGATATAAGCAGTGCTGTCTGCCACAGATCATTGTGAGCCTAATAAGATTTACGTCAAAAACTATATTTATTTACCTGGACCGCCGGGGCCACCTGGTGCGCCTGGAGAGCCGGGTGTACCGGGTGTTCCTGGAGTGCCTGGATAGTAACCACCGGGACCAACTGTACCATCAGGACCCAATGGTCCTCCTAAAGCCACATAATGATTGGTTAGACACATATGGTTAATAAGCTGCTTCATGACACTGTTGTCAGCGCATTAGTGATTATAGTTAGTTAGTTAGAACGCACTAGGATATATTATGAATAATTATGATGCCTAAAAATATATATTCATTTTGCTGGTTCAGATGTATAGTATTTTTTCAATATCGTTTCTTTATCATTTTAGTTTTTAACCGGCGAATAAAAGAGGAGGTTATCAATTCGAAATGTATATTATATTTTTATATGTTTAACCACGCAATGTTTTACAGTGTAGTCCGATTTCCATAAAAAAAAATTGGATATAGTATACCTCATAGAAGGTCCTATTTTCAACAAAAAGTCCGCCCTTAAGTATAGAAATGCTTATTTCTTTTCTTTCTTATAGGTACTGTGTAATTTAAATCATTTATAAACTAACCCATTGGAAAGAGAGAAATGAAAAAAAAATGAAAAATGAAAAACTTTTACGAAAATATCAACTAACTTCGAAAAAAAGCACAACAAGGTGTAAAAAAAGCTTTCATTTCGGAAGTTTTAGCAAAAACTAAACTAAATAAAACATCCGAGAAATGAAAGTTATTTTACAAATTCTAGTATTTTTTTTCAGTCTGTTGAGTTTTCTTGTAGGTAAACACGTTTTTACTTCTCGCTATTCAATGGGTCGGTTTAGAATTTATTTTGTAATCAATCCAGAATAGCACTGGATTCAATTTGAACGAGAGGTAGAATATCCTTTCACGGAGGCTTTGCAACAAGTAGAAGTTCTAGGTCATAATATTTTTTTAATATAAACAGGCGTTTGTCCGTAGTGCGTTCTAACCCTACCATTTCACATGAAAAGCTTACTGATTGATGGACGTGGCAGCGTGATTAATGATACTATTCCCAAAGATTTGGCCACATCACGTCATATCAATGTATGGCGGAGTGCCATAAAAACAATTAGGTAGGTTCCATCTTTTTATTTGGGAAACAAAAGGGTTTTTGTTCGGTTTTTATTTCGAGCGCAATGACAAAACAGTAAATATGTATTGAATTATTAGAGTTTTCAGAGATGTGTCATGATAGTTGTTTAGTTGTTGATAACGTACCTGGTCCTATAGTTTGCCCTGGATAATATCCTCCTGTGCCTGGAAGAGTTAGCACAAATTGATGGGTTAGCAACAAAGCTGCGGTTTGTTAAATTGCATTAATAATATTTTAGGCGCTTTTTCAACCATTAATGAATGCACCTTATTTGAATGAAAACTTTTATGGAATAAGGCAATTATGAGACGAATCAATCACAAATTAAGACTGTCAATTAATGTTCGAACAAGACGAACCATGGATCCTTTTAAGACATTTTCAGAATGTTACAATAATACTTGTATGTGTTTCGAATGATCTAGCAACTAGAATTAACCCAACATTGAACATACGAGTATTAGTTTATTAGGCATTGTCTCCTAGTGGTATTAATGAGCGTTAGTCACGTCTTACCTGGGTAGTAGCCTGGATATCCTGGTGTACCAGCTGTTCCTGGGGAACCTGGGGTACCTGGGCTACCGGGAGTACCTGGGGTGCCTGGAGATCCGGAAGTGCCTGGGGTTCCGCCACTGCCGGGGTAGTAGCCGCCTGTTGGGCCACCGGGGCCGCCTGGACCACCTATTACCAAGAGTGAGTATTAGAATAATATAATTTATACCTAATTGTACCCATATATTTCCTTAGCTCAATTCTAAAATGTGTTTCCAACAATCCGCATTTGAGCTTAAGGGATATTTGCTGCGATAGTCCCAGTGTTACTCAACAAGACAAGCCTTCCCTGTACAATTTGATTTCACTGCCATTAGGGCGTTGATCATCCAGTTTGCCAATGCAAACTGGTCGTATTTTAGGGCAAAATAACTACATTTACAATCTCGCACGAAATCCAGTCTTTTGGGCATCGAGTGAATGATCAGGGGCTTCATAATACACTTTGTGTGGCGACTAGTGACCGCTGTTTAACTATATAATTAAACTATGTTACTATGTGTAGTTATGGTGTATACCTGGTCCTCCTGGCGAGCCTGGAGAGCCTGGAGAGCCTGGGGTGCCGGCGGTGCCGGGGGTTCCTGGGGTACCAGGAGTGCCTGGCCTACCGGGGGTTCCCGGGGTACCGGGCTTGCCTGGTTGGCCTTGTCCTGGAAATAATTAATAAAACAACGTAAGTAAAGCGAACCTTAAGGTTCGTAATTGGAACTGCTTCAAGAAACACCTAACGTAAAACTTATCTGTTGGAAAATTCTGGGAGTTGAAGAAAGACAAAGAATTCCCCGAGAAACAGATTACGTGACATAATTTCAAGAAACATTTGCCGTTTACAATAAATTCTAGGAAACTTGATCCAGGGCCTTACGGCCCTGGATCAAGTTTCCTAGGATTTTTTTTTATAAAAAAAATATTTTATAATAAAAATATTTATTTAAAAAAAAAAAAAAAAAATATATTTTGATCAGTCTCAGTATGTAGCAGCGATTTTGTAATAAAAAGATACTTCTTCTTATTTTATTGAGAAAATATTATGTTAAGTTTAAATGATAAAGTATACAGGGTGGAAGAGACATCGACACATAAACTGATACCATGAGATCAGAACACGATTCTGGACCCCCAGTATTACATTTGTCGTCGGCTTTTTCCTAATATTTTACTTAAAACACTACAAAAAAGTAAAATATAATATTAAGTAAGTAACACATCAGTGTTTTTTTACTTAAAACTGTAAAAAAACATAATTTCAACGTTTTCATCTGATGTTATTATGCATTTAAACTGTTATTCAAAATCTTTTGAAAAAGATTATTGTGAAATTCGGAGAAATCGACGAATAATTTCTAGTCAGGGGATCGAAAATCATGTACTGGACTCATCGTATTACTTTGTGAGCCGGTGACCTTCCCCCTGTAGTTTATATTTAACTTATTTGAAACGAAATGTAACTCAGATAGGTACTTTACTTATGTACCACCAGTTAATAAAATTTGGTTGACACCTAAATAACCAAAAAGTAGCCGATCTAGTCAGTGCCCTGCGATAACTTGTGTAACTTAGGTCTAGGAAATAAGTTTCCTAGACCTAAGTTACACAAGTTATCGCAGTGCTGCGATGCTTCTAACTAGGGATGAAAGCGACTGTTATTGCCGATCATTTTTTGAGGGAAGGTAAAGGGATCCCTGTTGTCTGTTTGTGCGGTTTGCCTATCCTCACCTGGTCCAGTTTGTACGGGTTTGACGTTGGTTGTCTCGCTGCTGCTGTCTACAGGACGAGGGGGTTTCGGTGTCGGTTTCGGTAAAGGCTTGGCTGGTATTCCACCAGGAGTACGACCACATCCTTTGGGGAAGTATAGTTTCTTCCACGGTATAGTTTGACCTGGCTGATTGTTTGCCGCTTGTCCAGTCCTGGAAAAGTAGTTTTTAATTAAGTGTCTGTTGTAACTTCTTATAGATTCATATCGTTTCGTACAAAGAATGTGAAACATGATATTTAAAAGAATTATTTTGAACGAATTCGTAAAGAGAAAAAACATGTTTGTAACAATAATTGTGACATCATGTTTATATCATCGCTCAACAAATATACTGCAACAAACAAAGCTATCGATATTGTGAAATGGTGTCAGTAACATATTATGTGCGAACTTACGCTTCATCATATTCGTATTTCTGGTCAGGATAGACTTCGACTGGCTTCTCAGGCTCCACTACTCTGTACCCGTGGCTGTCAGCAACGTAGTGAGTAGCACGCAGGAAGTTATCAGGGTCCAAGTATCCATAGCAACCATACGTGACGCCGTCCGGACCGCGGTTCTCGTGGTGGAACTGCCCGTTCGGACCAACGTCATAACCAAATCCGTATGCACCTGGATCAAAGAAAAAACCAGTTTAGACATAATGATATAAGATATAAAATTAGCTACAGCCATGATGCTGCGTCTAAAATACTTTAAAAACCTGTCTGTCTAAAGTAAGCAACAAACATTCCAACGCGACTATTTCGCGGGATTTGCTAAAATATTGAGACTATTATTTTTTGTGTTACTGGAAATGGTAAACTAGCCTTTGTTGAGTCGGGACTAAAGAGGATGTGTGGTTCGACCTTATATTTAATCAAATAAAGATAAGTAGGTAATCAATCAAGAACTACGGATAATTTAAATCATAAATCATTGAAAAATTGGCTAATAACTTTATCAATTTTTATATTAAAACATTCAGGAAGCGTTCAATAGTTTACACCAACTAATAAAAAAATGAACGTTAGTAAGCTGATCACATAGCAGTAGCTTAGCATTTATTATATAAATATAATATTTCGACACTGGTTCTACTGGTTTAAAAAAAACAAGTTTCACTATATTATTATGTCGCAGGGTAAATCGGAAAATCTTTTTTTTTTTTAATCCTAGCAAGATTTTGCACAAAACCTAACCGTTTTAAAATAAAACTTGATTGCCGATTGAGTAATCTCTTAAATAAGGCTATCAGCATCCAAGTCTCCAATCGTCCTCGGAACAGGCAACCAAAGTCATTCAATTGACTATCGTCAATTCTAGTTGGTCACAACATGACTCAGATGTAGCGGTTAACCAATCAAACGCATCCGTCAGTGCAAATATTCCTACAAGCCATTTCTCGATGAACTTAGGATAATGTTTATTTTAGCATAAATCCTGATATTTCTTACTTTCCAATAATCCGGGACAATGCAAAGATCCTAGAATTTTCGCAAAACAAACGATTTATTAAATTTGACGACCGATGTGGCGCGGCGGGCGAAGGTCCGCCTGCGACGCAAGAGGTTGCGGGTTCGATTCCCGCCTTGGGACAAATGTTTGTACGATCTACAAATATTTGTTCCGGGTGTTCTGGGTATTTCCTATGTATAATAAAAAATATCTATCTATGTAATGTATTGTATTAAGTATATCAGTCATCTAGTACCCATAACACAAGCTCTGCTTAGCTTGGGGCTAGATGATGCTGTGTGGATTGTCCAGCAATATTTATTTATTTATTAAATTATCCTGCGACATTATGAATCTATACCTATTGTAATACGAGTATACTCCATGCTATCAGTCGAGAAAAAAGAAACTACGATCCTTTCAAAGTTTCTAATATCTGTTGTTTTCTAAATATTTCCATTTGGGTAAAGTAAAACATATTCATATTCATATTTATTTGCATTCCACAATGTAGAAGAGATGTTACAGAATGGCTTAGAGCCAAGTACAATCTTAGACCATGTAGGGCACAGCAAGATAAAATTAAACACCTAAAATTACATCTAAACATATTGCTATGTTAATTCTGCATAAAAGAATAGGTATGGACTATTAAGATAAGCTGTCATAAAAGGTACAGAACTGAGATGCAAATGTTGAATCATCTTTTTAGTAATAAAACGTGTCTAGATTAATACGAAAGTTACAAGCGTGTCTCACGAGGAATGATTACAAAAGCAGCTGTCACTCGACAACAAGCTAAATGCGGCAGAAGAGGGTAATACGGAGTTATGTCTTTCCTCACGTTCGTATCATTTTATGCGCCATATTCTAGACTCCATATTTGAATATTCCGAATTCCGTAAAGATGACGTTATAAGACAGGTATCTAGTTCGTATTTTATTTAAAAATTCAGATAATATTGGCAGGTATTTCAGTACTGGCCATTGATGCTTTCTTTTTAACTAAACCCTGCTGCGACTGGTCCTATTTTAAGGAATAAATTCTGGTTTCTATAATGGATAGTATTACAGATAAAAAAGACGTTCAAAACGAAACGGTAAATTTCCATAATATCAATAAGGTAATGTTATAAAACAGTATAGCCATAAATGCGTAAGAGTTGCGGAACAGGTTTGATTCAGCCCCAAAGTTTATAATAAAACGGTGTAAGTATATGGTTCCTGGAGTTAATTTTTTTTAATGTGGAAGAGTGCATTGCACTTCATCTAGATAGGTAGGTACTGTAGACCCTTACATCGATGGAGAGGTTGTATACAATAACAGACCTTATTGTATACAGGCTGGTAGGACATTAGTTCTCTCTAGTATCAATCACTCAAGAAAAATCTGAATAGTTTAGAAGATAGAATGTGTCACTCATTATAATTATATAAGTTTTCATGTCGTACAATAAAGAGCAGACAGAAGATAATAAGAAGAAGATTCTATTCTATTCTGATATTTCTTCAGTGATTGAAACCAGAGAGAACTAAT
Source organism: Phlogophora meticulosa (assembly GCA_905147745.2). Lineage (NCBI taxonomy): Eukaryota > Metazoa > Arthropoda > Insecta > Lepidoptera > Noctuidae > Phlogophora > Phlogophora meticulosa. The sequence goes on along the minus strand of LR990520.1, from coordinate 10,290,841 downwards.
GTTCTACCAGCCTGATACAATAAGGTCTGTTATTGTACATCATGTTTATTAGGTGGGTGCCTGTATGGGAATTCATATCCATTTCAAGTTGTCTCATTAAAATTCACAATACGAATCTCGACCACAATAATAATTAAGTCCTGAGTGTTCTGACCACCTGGGACTATACAATGAATTGAAACAGGTAGGCGGTATACATTGTGCTGTGTTTGTGTGCAACAGCGTTTATTTTAAGTCCAAGATTATAAAATGAACAACTTAATGATTTCCTTTTACATTTTTGACAGGGATCACAAAATCTTTTTTTTTTTTGTAAACCTTACATAACATCACGCCTGTATTCCCGGAAGGGCTAGGCAGAGGTGCATCTATAGTAACACCCACATTTCGCCAGTCATAGCATCGATACCTTGCGGAATCAATATTTAATGAGTCATGTAAGTTTCGTCAAAGGTAGCCTCTAACAAATATTCACAGATTGAGTTACCAAGTACTTACTACTTTACTTCTACAGGTTGAAGTAAGGCTGTGACTTACGCACTTTGGCAACTACTTACAACTTTGTAACTAGATATCTAACTTGCTTTATGTATTTCGTACGAGAAACCACAGCGAACGTCGTGTGCTAAGCTGGTCAGAAATAAAAATAAACACGACGTCTTGCTAAAATATTATACATATTTCACATAAATAGGCTTCTTTTAACGATACGATATCTTCTTATTTTCGTAGTCTGACTTAATTAAAATTCTTTCGAAATGAAAAAAATAGCCAAAAGATTAATCATCCTTCTTCAAAACTGAGATATGTATTAATGCACATCTCGTCTGAATAGGATATACGTTCGGTGGATGATCGATAGCAACTTTAGAGTTGACATCAATGAATTGAGCGGCCCACAGGGACGGCAAGAGCCGGTCTTTAATGACATAATATCGAACCAAGACAAACCTAACGAGTTGTCCAGAGGTATGTTTACACATAGAAAAGAATACCGGTTTGTAATGGAGATTAGTCCAATTTGTTATATGGCTGCTTTGTGTGTTAGTGATTATTGGTGATGACACTCTCTGACTCAACTGATTTGCTGGTCCAACGTAAGCGCAAATGGTGTTCACGTTTCTGGGTTCAATCCCAAGTCAAGATTTTTCAGGGAAGTCCACGTTTTGGTAATATAGCCAACCCCCTTCCCTTCGGGAAATTCTGGCATGATGCGAAGTTATTAAAAACCCAAGGTACTTACTTGTGTCGTAGTTAGTTTCATAATACTGTTTCTTCTCATCGTCTTCGATGTCCACGACGACTTCGTTGTCTGACTGGCCCTGGTACGGGGCGTACTGTCGAGCCTCTCTTGCCTCTGCCTCTGCTTTGGCATTATCATTTGGTGGTTTCTTTGGAGTAACCTTACTGGCATTTATTATTGCCAGTGCGGCCTGTGAACAAAAGAAAAAAAAAACAATTGAGTAAGAAACTTCTTTTACTCTCTTTAAACACAGTAATGATTGCACACCGAACCTAATCCGCACGTAAAAAATCTCTTTTGTAATTACTTTTCTAATTGCTTGTTTCAAAAGGCTGTGCTGTCAAATTGGATTTATCTTCCGAATTAGAACAGATTACCTCGTTTGTATTTAACTATCTTACATTAAACTGATTTATAAGTGTAGGTACTTTGTCATTATAAGCACGTAATTCTAATAAACGACAGCCTTTAAATTTATAATGACCGAAAAGTAATGAAATAATTTTACGGCTCGGTAATACATATGAACCTCAGTGAAGTATCCTATTTTATTATGGAGAAACCTCATGGATACCCTCAGTCCAGGGAGAACGGAGGTTTATTTCAGATTTCTACCGACTAAAACCCCGCGGTTCCTACCAGGACCGGGAGTCGGGGGTTTCGTACATTCGCGCGCACCTCCGTCCGGTTCAGTGATGTACCGGTAAAACGGGGTGAATAGAAACGCAAAGGTAAATTGAAACAAAATTTCAAAAGACATTTTCACATTAATTCAAAATTATTTGTCGTTATTATGGTGACAAAAAAATATATTTTCGATGCATTAAAAAAACCAAACTATGTATGTTCCAAACAACTATTGTGACAACCCTAGAAACTTTTGTTTCCAATATCCCCTGCGTTTATATTGACCCCGTTTAGGGTACCTACCTAGTGACTACTGCGTTATTGATTACCAGACATAATAGGCATTGATGATTTAATCATTGTATCCCTGTTGGACTAACTTTCAGTAAATAGACCCGTGTCGTGTTCCTAGTCTAGAAACTAATTAGTTAAATGAGGGTAACTATGTTTAGGTCATTAGCCGGTGTAGGTAGTTAAAGTTGGGTCTATCAAAATATAAATATTAAAATATCTAAAATATTAAAATAGTTAATTTCCTAAGCAGAACCTAGGTAGGTAGGTATAACAAAAAGTAAATAGGGACTTAATACATTGGATTTTGCCATTAGATAGAACTTGTAAAAAAAGGCAAAACGTTTATTGCAAACCAAGTGTACAATGTTGACATTATATTATTTTAGTGCTTATGCACCTGCCCTTTACATCCCAATTTAGTATTTAGTTATATCTGATCATAAGCCTTCACGACTAAGGGAGATTATTTCAGCCCGCAAGATTATTTTATTTACGTTTTTTTTCAATTTTGCTAAAAATAAGACTATTTCGTGGTGATATGATCATTTGTAGCTAATTCCCTTTCGAAAGCTATGTTCATGGTTCAAATGTTTAATTATCATTAATACGTTGAACGCCAAATGACCGACAAACAATACATTTTCTATTGTGTCTCGTTGTTTGGCAGTTAAGGTGTTACAGCTGATTGGTCCAGGTTCCTGACGATGTGTACCTTTTGCGATGTCAGCCAAGTCCAAGATAAACTTATAAAGAATATTTAAATTTAAAACGTCACATTGATACTTTCCAGGATATATAGATAGTAGATATTTTATCATAATTGACGTGAAATGAATTTTGATCAGCACACAAACAAACGTAGGAATTCTTGGTTTTCGCCCAAAAATTTTACGACATAACACTAGGTACGCACCTATCTACTTATATTATGTTAATTAACCACTGTATTGCTAATAACAATCTGATGGCGATATTAATGAACAAACTACAGATCTTGTAATCCATTTAATTGTGTATTGTCATAGGAACTATAATTTTTATTTATAATTAAATTGTGGGAACGTACAAATATCATTATTTAAAAGTAAATGTAATTTCTTTCAGACAATGATGTCGACGATGGATTCTTATATCGATATTTAAAAGGAAAACAGTGTCATTGAAAAAGCAATCAAAGTATTTCTTTTAATGCAACAGAACGTGTAAGTGATCCTCCGATTTGACTGAGTACGATCAGTTGAGTGATATTAGTCTGTGATGATGTCAGCTGTTTAGGTCATATTGACGATCTGCGCCAGGCACCTGCGCCGCCATGTTGCACAATAAAACCATTGGGCGAGGCACAATGCGCAATCGTTCACAAATATTATTGTCTAGACACACTACTATTTCATCTCTACGTCTTTTAGTTTATTTACATAGGCAATTTATCCGACAGAATGTTTGGCATTCATATGTACCTAGATAATTGGAAAAGCGTCGATTTCTTATACATAGCCGTTCTTTTTAAAACTGTTGTCCTTAAATATTGGGGTCAGATATTCAAGGATGTAATCATCAAGGACGCATGACCTCATATAATTTAAGGTTTTTAACACCTTAAACATTCCAAAGACACATGAGTAAGGTGTGAAAAAACAGGGTAAGTATCTGAAAACATTATTGTTTGCTCCTTGATTTAACATGAGACGCGAGGCAAAGCGATGTGTTGCAAAACTGTCAAGGAGCCACTCTGCTGAGTACATCGTAAATATCAAATGCTTAACAAGTTTTATTGATAAAAGCAACACATGATGGCAAATTGAGCCTCACTTGACACGTAAAACTCATTGCGTGAGTATCTATTGTATAAATCGTAGTATTTAAGTAAAGGTTACTCTATCAGACGTAGGTACATTAGAGTTGTTATGGTAATTTTATGAACACATCTTATTGATCGGATTACGAAACACACGCAGCATACGTCGTGATGTACCTATTACATATAGACATTTGCAAATTTCCAGATAAGTGGACATTTACAGAGTTTGCGTGAAGGGAATATTGAAGAATGATAACACGGAAGCAAAGATGGACACAAGGACCAATGCAGATAGTAATTTCAACAATAAATCATTGGTGAGTCATTGGACTCAACTTGGGCCGTCGGTACAATCAGAAGAATGTAATGGTTTTGTTTTTGCGTCAATTCTATTTTCGTAAACAAATCTGATCACAGATAACAATCAAGTCGGTCAAAGTAAAAGAAGTATTCAGTTAACGTTTGGGCTTTGTATAAACTCATCCCATTGCGACGCTGAACACGTCTGGTTCAAACTTTTGCAGTGTCCGTCAATGTCCGTGACCGTAACCCCCAAAACTGTCGCCTTATGTTTCAATCTCACGTACAAGCGAGACAAGCATCAGAAACAAATTGTTTTTTGATCTGGGACATAAACGTGTAAGCATTTAAAAAGGATTCGCAAGTCACGTCGAATGGTAAAGAGAAAAATCGCCAAACAATGGAGTTGACATAGAAACCTAAAGAAACTTCTAATCCTCTGTATGGCGGCGCGTGGTCTAGAGTGGAGCGATTAAATTTACGAGTTCATAGTCGTTTGTCAAGTTACTGACTTCAAACTATAGCCTATCATAATTTCAATTTGGAGACACAAAATGTTTAACAAACTTTAAGTGGATCCGAGCTCTCTGGATCTGTCGATGTAACGGTTTGTTACTTCTGGTTAAACCGACGCCGCCCACCCTATTATTGTTATCATTTACTTCGACAACTTTGAGATTAATTTACAATCGGTTTATCTAAAATCAATATTATAATTAATGTTTTTAGGTTTAGTCTTATATTTGGCATAGAGCTAAAAAGTTTCAGGTTTGGCACCAAATATATGTTCTTTTTAAGCAGCGACATGAGGCTGTTGTTCTCTTTGGTCTCTGTTAGTTATGGATCCTCCTTTGGGGAAATAAAATATAATAAAATAGAAATAGTTTCTATGATTTCTAGGTACCTTGATCTACACACTACTGTTGTAGGTGAGTTATTAATGTATGCAGGTATGAAATGTTTCACCGTGAACACGTCGCATTATCCGAACATCTTTATGGCTCAGCGCTTACTAAGGTCTTATTTCCAAGCGGATCTCTATAGCACGCGCGCCCTTGCTCATTGCCGTTAAATATTAATTTAATTGCAACTTCAGGATTCTCTACCTCAACGTGACATTAAACAACGTCATTACTTTCAGCATCATTAATAGTATAGCTAACTATAGGTAATGTTGCTAAGTACTTAGTAGATACGCGTCAAACATTGTGCAAGTGGAATTACCAATTCCAATACTTAGTAATGCTTAGCTAAGGTACTTTGTTACTATCCGATACTGCGAGCATATTGTCACATTTTGTGCAGACCTATATGAATGATATAAAATAAGTCAGCATGAATCGCGATTTAATCTTTTGCGTAACGAGTTTTATTGTTTTATTTCGTCAAAAGCCCTTTAGTGTACTCCGTCTGGCTGTTAAGGATTTCCATACTTTATGGCCAAATACGGCACACAATCCTCGACACAATTCGAAGCAAAATTTTTTTGTATTTTTTTTTTGTGAAATATTAGGGACGAGGGCACAATAAGGTAAGGACTCTCTGAATATTTGCCACGGCACAATATATCTTGTATCAAAAAACATGTTTTTTTTTAAGTCTTCTAAAACATTGAATTCAAATCAGTGTCATTAATCACTGTTTAGTTTTGGTAATTTGTAATCATTTTTAGCAGTTTAGTGGGAGTGTTTAAGGTTAGAGTTGAAATGTCAACACTAGAGCTGTGTTATTTGTGTCTCGGTTGGGTGGTAATTGGTATTCAAGGACATTCCATAGTTGCCATATTAGGACGGTAACAAAGCCTGGCTTTCATAACATACTTAAATTACCAGGGATCTTGCTGCTTATTTAGTTTCTGAAACTCTGATAGTGGCTCTGATTAGTAAATGAGCTGCTGAATTATGTGACAATATCTAATTAAATTACATGCCACGCCATTGGTTAGTTAACACCACCACCCGGAGTTCAGCACGAAATAAAAATATATTGTATTTTAAATCAAGGCAAATTAGGTTAAAATCATATTTTATAGTCAAGGCGAATGAGATGCAGCTAACTTGGCCGGAAAATGCATTTGAGTTTTTAATACTTGTGAAGGTAGGTACTGTATAATTGGATGAGACAAATTTACTTGAATTATAAATAGATTTTCGATCGCGAGACGTTAACCAGTATGTGTATTATGTCAAGGTGCGGTGGGGTGACGCCACCGGGTTATGTCACACACTCTCCGACGCTCACTTCTAATCTAAGCGCTAAGTAAGACTACAAACTGGCGAAGGTCGCTTGCATCCGGCACCCATAGCGCTCCGTGCTTATTTACTTACTTCGTGACTAACAGTGAAAGTGGTTGGACTCTTTTAACCTTTGCTATTGACCACTTTTGATATCAATAGGTCATAATTTTGTATAATAAAATGAATAACCTACATTTTCCCATGACACTAACTTGCATCACAGGTTAAGTCAATATTTTTATCGTCAATCAAATCGGTGCTGATGTCGTCATTGATCGGAGAGGTCATTCGTGGTCTTCTTATGTTGTTTTTGTTCTTTGAACTTTAATTATGAAGTCATCAACAAAAGAGATTTTTAATCTGACATTTCACGACGTGATAGTCATTATTTATATTTTCAACAGTTATTGATCATACTTATAGAACATAAAGAGCATCTGCATTTTATATGATTTCATCGATATTATTAGGGCAAGCTTATCAGAAATATTTTTCTTAAGATAAAACTGGCGTTTAACGTATTTACAATCATGTTTGTTAATTAATTCATAGGCATGTAAAGCGATCTTAACCTTGTATGCCTGCTCATCTACTCATTAGACTTGATTTGTTCATTAAGGGGACAATTAGAATTTCATAAGAACGGTCAAACAGCGTGTTTTGCCGGAGTAGTATCGTGAGAATTGGTTGTGATTGCTTCATCCGCGGGATCACGATAAAGCTTGCGACGTTACACTGATCGATGGCGAACGCACTTCGGCTAGATTACTCCAATTTTCCTAACATTGTTGTCTAGTCTAGTACAGTCCGACCCAGTAAGGCTGGGTGAATGGGGCAAAGAAAACGACCTAGCAATCGTCTGACATCTCTGTGCGTGGCGTGAGAACTAGAAAGAATTGCCCAACTGTTATTAATAATACGTTCATCATCAGCTTAGATGTTATCAAGACAGAATTCTTGATAGTATTGACTAAATCTCTATTCTTTAAATATCGACATTTTGGAAGCCAAACCGTTCTCGAATTGAGTTCTATATTTTCCATGACGTTCAATTTGGTGCAGTATTGATGTAAATAAAAGATGACCTATAGCGTTTTGTTGAAATTGCAAAATGGATGTACGTTTTAAATTCAATATTCATATTATATTTCTTTTAGTGACCTCGGAATACGTTTATTTTTATTCTCTTTCGTTTGTTGGATTTAGAGATTCACTTTTGTTTAATTCTCTGTCATTAATATTTTGTCTCGTCGTCGAAGGTCAATGTTAACTTTTATTTCAAAGCTATGTTTGGGTATCATAAAACTTATTTGGTTACTAAATTAATGAGCGACCCGGAAGTGATTAAAGACATTCAGAAAACGGCTTTACATAAGTGTCTCCAAAGTATATTTGAAAGATCCTTCATGAAAAGTTTTGTAATAATAATAATACATTCTTTAGCTTTATTCTTTTCAACCGAAACGAATATGACCTAGAAATAAATTATTAAGCTCCCCTGAGCCAAAACCTAATTCAATTGCTAATAATACCTACAATAAAAGCTTTAATATATCTTTTGAATATTTTCAAAGTGGCTTCTTAAGGTTCTATGATATTATTTATTTGTAAATTAAATGCAGCACTCAACCACAACTTACTTACGTAGCCAATTGTTGCGTTAAGATTCCAAACGAGGTGCGTATAGTTTCACAGTTTCCTATTTCAGGGATACACAGTCTAGAATGTAGTATGCAATAAAGGTTTGTGTTGTCATCGACTGTGTTAGAAAACCCTTCGTGATTGATGACAGTAAAACCATCGTCAAACATTTTGTATACAAAATAATGCTTATTTGGCTAAGCATAATATGTAATTTTCAAATACGTTAAACATCACTCATCGTGTTAATATGCACCTGTCAGATTGTAAGCGGGTGCTTGTGTTGAGTTAGACAGCCTAAACCTTCAGATATTGATATTTTCGAAAGGCCGCTGTAGTCGCATCAGCAAGGAGTCTTACGTCATGTCATGACCCGGTAGACAGCTTGCGAGCTGACTGGCAAACATCCTCAACCTTTAAACTATTTGTATCCTCCTGTACATACCACATTACTTTATTATTTAATACCCAACCAAACAACCGGTATCGCCATATCTAAGAGTTTAAAATTAGAGATGACTCAGATTAAGCATTCTTAATATGGTAATTTAATACCAGTGACGGATTCTTGTTTTATTAGGGTTTCGATTTAAAATAACCTTACCCAAAGCGTGATCTCATTTATATTGAAATTTAAAGCTTCATCGGTGAGAGTATTTTATTAAGGATAACGTTTGTTTACTCAATTCAATAATAGATTTCATAACACTTATGTACATGAATAAATAAAAATCAAGGTTCTGAAGGCTGCATGTGTAGTGACCTCCCATAAATTAAAAAGATCTTCATTTGATGACCTTTGATTTAATATTATAAATAAATATGTGTTTAAATACGTATAAATGACATCATGTGACTAAAACTCAGTACAAAGACAAACAACCGAACATTTGTAATAGTAAGAGCGTCTATAGGTAATATCTTCTCAAATCATCGTTTGAATTAAAATGAGATTTCATGCTTAGAAAGCATGTCCAAGCATAAGTCCAAGGGAGCCAATATGTATACAATGAAATTATTATTATACGTAACAAACAAAATTCCAAAACAATACAAAATGCATAACAATGTTTTAACATAGATTATTTTTCTCTCTAATGAAATTGTATACGACTATAATGAAGAACTAACATGCGCTTGTGTTTTGTTCTCCTGCATAACATTGACGTATGACGGTAAAAAAATAAGGAGTTCATGTGTTAATGAGATTACGATGGATGTGTCCGCCGGTAAGCGGGTCTTTTAAATCCTGCCAAAGGTTTTTGACGACATGATTGACGGGACAATGGAGGAGACAGATCTCCATCGGCCGGTATCAGACCGCCCATCTGTAGTTCCTCGCGGTAAAACAATGTCAATGTCCTGTTATAAGATCCCGTGTGAGTCGTTAACCTTCTCACGTAAACCAAGTAGGAAACTTAACGCGGTTGTCCGTCCCAAAACTGTATTTATGGGGTTTCTCTTATTTCCATGTCTTTAAAAAAACAACGTTATACAGGTTTTATAAATAATATCGTCGCGACATCATGTGGGCGAGTAGACGCTGCTAGATTGGGTAGACACCATTAGCATTCTACTTGTTATTATTAACAAATGTGATTGTAAAGATTTCTCAAGTATCGGAAGTTAGAAGAGGCAAATGTCAAACTGAATTATTACAATCCATATTTTGGGGTCAAGCGTTTCCGCACGACGCGCCACTCGAGGGGTCGCGGTCGTCGAGGAAGCGGAAATTAAGAATATCTAGCGAGAGCATGAGAAGTGCTTAGCGACTAACTTAGAAGACAAGACAAGTGTAGTCTCTGAGTCAGTGAGTCAGTGTACGAGCACGTCACCGACGACGTCGACACTCATAGATCTCTTAACGGGCCGCTATTGTGGCGTGGTCCCGAAGCCACGCTCCACTATCCAATCATTTGTTATGTAAACCAAACAATGCGTTGTAACATTTAACTTAATGATGTCTGCCGGTGTACACCATGTCAAAGAAACCAACCCAGTTCTTTCCACTTTTGTCTTTTGATCTGTTTCAAGAATCTTGGTTGAATGCCACTGAATAGTCGTCTACAGCGGAGAGACAATGCTAAATTAATATTGCTTGGGTCTTACCAGTTCAAATATTGATCTCCGTTTTATTGTGAGATGACAGGCTAATTAAGGAGAGTAAACCAAGCCAGAAGTTAAGTTTTACAATAGATAATTTTAACAAATGACGCTCATTTGACATTTTGCGACTTTTCAAAGTTAATGCTAATTTGTTTACTTTGTTCGTAATAGCTGTTACCGTTTTAAAGAATATTCTTGTAAATATACTTCTATAGTGTGTAGAAAATAACTATTTCCGGCGTCATTCATGAAATTGTATTACAGTGAATTTACATTTGAATTTGATTCTAGTTTACCTATCCATAGATTAAGTTCATTTCATGCATTGCCACCATACAATGTACCAGGGATTATTATTAATGATTATGTTGTAACAAAAGAACTGGCACTAAAAACAGATTTAATCTGCAAAAGCCGCAACTAAAACCCAAAATCCAATCAACTTGGTTTTAGGCAGTCGTATTGGATAAAAAGTGCCAATATTTATTGCAGGCTCTACGCGCTTTAATTGATTTCAAACGCGCGATATCCGCACAAAAAAATAAATGTGTTCTCTACGTTCATGAAGAATGGCGTGGGTCAGAACATCCCTAAGTAATTTGAACATGAAGCTGACGTCACCACTCCTACATTGCTCTATTTCTGCCAACAGAGAGCATTCAACTTGACTCGTTACTAAATATCATAATGTCACTTTGATCGATGATGAACAGTGGTGGGCTTAAAGAAAAATACGACATTAATGAAGATGGCAGATACAATTCAATCCAACCAGATGAATGATTACAATACAGAAGCAATGTAACTGTCGTTCTATTCAAATAGGTGGTAACGTTAATCTAATGTAACATCTGTAACGAACATTATGGGTTATCTTAATAAAATTAAGTCCTATGATGATACAGTGAACAGTTTGAACTTCAGCTGGTCTAGTACGGAGTTTAAAAATATTACTAGGACACTTTATGCTGGGTTTGTTACCATTGACGTTCGCCCGAGTCGTAGATAATTTCCAAACAAATATTTTCTTCTCCAATTCAGGGAAACTCAATCATCCAGAATCTTATGATCTACCAGTACATTATAATCTAATTCTGAATACGCCCGGTAACGTATTTACGACATATCAGATTTTTGTTTTATATTTTCGCTGAAACATGTTCGAATGTTTGGATGACATTAATAAAAGCAGTGTTAAAGTTTAAGCTTTTACTAAATTGCAGCAGATGTTTTGTTAACATATGTATAGCGTTTTAATTTACTAGGACTTCAGTGGAAACCTATATACTAATAATGGGTACCTAGGTAAAAAGGGCTTTTATTCATTTAGCATGACAGACTTTCATCAGGATTGATTGTTTTTTTTAGAAGGTTTTATTCCTTTATTCGTGTATTTAAGTATATTTGTGTATATATAATATTTACATGATTATATATTTTTTTCCGTTTACCTGTTGTTACGGAGCTGCACCTATTCTATTTGTACCTGCATCACCCAAAGGTTGACTGGTAGAAAATGCCTATGGCACTAAGTTCGCCTGTATAGATTTGTGTGCTCAAAGTATTAAATAAATAAACTTTCGACTTGATGGCAAAGGCACCATAACTTAAGCAATGCAAGCAAGGCATGCACGAGGTTATGGGTTCAAATCCTGGAAAGTATCAATGTGACGTTTTAAATGTATATATACTTTCTGAGTTTATCTTGGACTTGGGTGGCATTGCAAAAGGTACACATCGTCAGGAACCTGGACCAATCAGCCTTAAGCAAGTTTGGTGGTTAATGCTCGTGCCTTCTCTGTATAGAAATTATCTTTTCCCTGCAGTGTCGTGGCACACTGGCACACAGGCTGTTATAATATTCATTTAATTAAAACAATCTTTGAGATCAGGGTGAAAGATAGGGTGTCTTCTCATCTTTAAACACGTTTTGGTATATGTCGTGACACACGAGATAAAAGATATAATGATTGGTGACAAGATACGAGATCGTGATTGAACTTTGTATGACCTGTTCAATTGACAACTTTCTAAAAACAATCATTTGACGTTTGTCTCTTTGTCGTACCGTCATTTTTGAATTGGTGAAGAAAGTTATATAATAATTTTGATACGTTACATCAGTTTTGCATATATGTTTATAGTTATTGTTAAAAGGGTCACTGTGGTATTGGCTTTCAACATATTATACTAAGTAAGTTTCGTTTCTTTTTCTAGTGATTTGAATATATTTGTCGTAGACGTGTGTGCAACACACATAATGTTTAATTTATTAGCAATAAGTGTCATATAATATGCACACTGTCATAAAATTTGCCCACGAAAAGTTCAAGGACGGGATTAACGTTACATTCTTTAATTTTATTTTATTTTAAAGTACAATTCAAAAACATACTTTTAATATTTAATCACGGGGAAGTCTACGAATGTTTGACCTATTAAAGAAACATGTTTGAATTAAGGTACGGGCTCGGTTTCTTCTTCCATAAACCAGTTGAAATTCAAAGTAGGCTTCGGTTTATCGAGGCGCGATAAGTTACTGAATCGGAATGTATTAGTACGTCGGTCACGTGTTGCTAGCTCGTAAACGTCCAAATTGTCATCCTGCGTTGAGATAAAGTGTGAACATATTTTAACTTCTGTTTAGTTGTGGATTACTTTATAAACAGAAAATATTATATGGGCTCTTAGTGTATTTCGAAAATGGGATATAGCTGTTTATGTTTATTTGACATAAGTACTGTTGAGCCTTTGAACCTCCATAGCTTAATTGCACTTTATGATATGAATACTTATTTATTCATATTTAGACAGGATTTGACTGACAGGCCCTGCGCTAACATGGAGTTAAATTAGTATAGGAATAAATCCTAGTATTCATATGTAAATACGCTTTTAGTGCAAAACTTCTGGAGCAGTAGGTTTTTATATTACTAAATCCTACGTTTATGGTACCTATGTAATATTTTCTCTAGGTTACCTTCTTCCCTAAACGGTATACGCTCTCCTTGAATATTAACTTTAATCCATACTTACTAATATTATAAATGGGAAAGTGTGTGTGTCTGTTTGTCCGTCTTTCACGGCATTGACGTGAATTTTTATTTGGAGATAGCTGAAGGGATGGAGAGTGACATAGACTACTTTTTGTCTCTTTCTAACCCCCCACTTCCTAACGCGAGCGAAGCCGCGGGCGAAAGCTAGTCTTAAATAATTGTAAGTGATCGTATTACATTATACATTAAGGTATTCAATACATGTTCATAAATGACTATAATTCAATAGTTTAACAGTAAACGTGGCTATTTTCAGTAATTGAATTTCAGCCTGTTAAATTTGCCGGCGAAACTGTGGTGGCAGCATCAAAGGGTGTTTAATATTTGGAATAGTCTAATTAACTGATAACATTAGTATTCTGAGGGCTCCTTTCATTCATGAAATTGGAACATTCGGGAACAATGCTGTGAGTAGCGATTTAAACCTCAAAGGTTACGATACTTTATTGATTTGTGCCTCTAATGACATAGGCAGGTCAGCTTAAATTATGTATTGAGGAAGATAATTTATAAAAAAAAAATAGTTGCCAAACAGAGACTAGAAAATAATATTAGGTAACCAAAAATCCGCCTTAAAAACACTGTGGTATTTCTATATTCTATAGTTGTGAAACACTAGGAAAATGGTCGCTATTAAAGATGAAAAAGCAAAGCAAGATATATTATTCTCATCATCGTCTACTTTTAAAATCAATATTCCGATAATTTAATAAACGACATCTATAAAATAACGCTTATTCAATAAACATGTCTACTGATTTGAAATAAATATTCATAAAACTATGAATTATCAAATATTTAAAATTATTTTGCGTCACATATTATTAGCAAAAAAAACTTACCAAGAAATAAAATATTGTTCCCGGCCCCATGGCACGGGATTCGGCCCTGTAGGCCTGGCAACGACCTTGAGGCGCAGGCTGCTTCGCACAACCTCAGTCCCGACAACACAAAGAAAAGCCTATTAGGCGCAAATTAAGCATGTATTTTGCTAAAATCCGCTAACATGACCCGCTCTCCAACGGCCGGCTTTTAAAACTAAAATGTGCAAACTCGAAGATGCGCCTCTTATATTACCTCTTACGTTAACGTCGGATACCGCAACGTATTTGGCATATAGGTGTAGTCTCGTAAGCATGTGTGGGTGTATTTCGGCGATGAAGCCTCAGATTGGTTCATTCGTGTGCGTGATTTTGGCGACACGCATGATAACGACGCGTCTGTGTGCGCTAGGGAATGTTGCGTCCTTTTAATATAATTATTTTAAACTAAGTAGAAACGTAAATCTCGTATCGCCCTAATTAATTTATTATTAATCCCTTTTGTAACTTTGCATTACACTGATTTATTGCATAGATTAGATAAATTCCGGATGAAGGTAAAACATTAAAGCTTCTGTTTTATTCTTATGGAGTTCTTCACGTACCTTTATTTTAACTATGCTCGCTTTGCAGACGGTTAAATAAGATATTCTAGTAGCGTTCATACATATCATTTGAGACGTTAAGATATAAAAACTCAACATTTGTTCGACGTGTTATGGCATAGTAAGAAGTTAATTAAAACAGTGTCATCAGCCCATCAGGGAATGTCAGGCCTCTTTAGTTGATTTGCTTTCATTTGAGCTTCACAAGATAAGAGGAGCTATAAATTCCCACGAGTAATATAAATAACTTAGATTTTACTTGTCGCCATACATTTTCAAGAAAGCTCTTTAGGCTTTCAGTGAAGTTATGGTATTAAGATAAATAATTTATTGTAATGTATGTAAAGACTATATTGCGTTACATTAATTTCTCAAAGGTTGGGTTTTAAACTTCTCTTCTTCTCAAACAATGTGAAAAGGATAATGTAACACTATTAAATTTTGTTCTTGTGACAATTTCTCTCTCTTCTTTATTGGTGACGTAGGTACGACACGGATATTTTTTTGGGGAATGTCGTTAATTAATTCTTGGTGAAATTTGTTTATTTGGCATCGTTATAATGAATCGGTCTATTGAACTTGGACCAGTGCGAACATAACGCGGTCGTGCCGCCCGCCGGCGCGGACGCATAAATTAATACATATTTTTAACAACCGTTCAACTGTTACTATTTCTAGTTCTGCTAATAAAAAAATGTACTTTAACATTTTAATAATATCCTTTAGATAATCATCTCGTGTGTAGCAATATATAATTGCATCTTCATCTAGCAAGACATTTAAATTATGTAGGTATCATCCGGTTGTTGTGTTGCCGAATAAAAGTTTTATGTACATTTTAATATTTAGTCATCGTCCATCGGCTTCCAGTCTAACCGGATGCAGCTGAATACTAGTATTTTATATGGAGCGACTGCCTATCTGAACTCCACAACCCAGTTACTGTGCAACAGGATACTAATTGGTAAGACTGATTATTAGACTTTCGGGCTTCTGACTACCCGGAACGACTGTCAAATATCTGCAAATGACAGCCAGGATCAACGGCTTTACGTGCTACGGGGAACATATCGATGTTACTAACGGTCACCCATACACAGACTGATATCAGCAAGCGTAACTTAACCATCGATCAACCCGTGCGGCTTTATTTATTTAGTACCACATAAAATGTTATTTTACCTGAACATGTTCTAAATTTCCGGATAAACTCGGGTATCATGAGTTCACTGGAGTTAAAATATTACGTGTGGTTTTTATGTTGTACCCTACTGACGTTAGCTTGCGGTTAACATTTGACACCGCCAACATGTTCTTAGAAGCTTTTTAAATAAATGACACAATCTCTACGCAACTTAGAGGCTTTCCTTGTTTTAGGGTTTTTTATATTTTTAGTGCATTTTTTAAAGTTTTTTTTGGTGTTAGTTATATGCCGATCGTGTAATGCCATACGTAATTTCTTCAATGTTTTTTTTTCAAGTATAGACTTAATAATGATAAACTTTCTGATTTGTTATTTTAGATGAGTTAAGTAAGTAATTAGTGGATTTAGACAGAGCTTAATATATTAGAGTTAGTAAAAATACCTAGAACGTTTTTCTTGACAGTCCCTTCATAGTAGGTAGATTGTCTACAATCTTCTTAAACTGGTACTATTACTTATTTTCTTATTATTTTACAGACACACTTAAATTCCAATTCAAATCCATCGCTGATTCAAAGAAATTCCTTACCGATCACGTAATATAATATGCACATAATTATTATTTTCTTCAATTCGGGCGGTTGTATTGATTAAAAGTTTCTGCAACGTTCTTCGCCATTACGTACAGGTTTTATTTCGATTGGACGACAAACCTTCGGACCTGACATGGTAACTGAGGGTCCGTGCTTGCGTTAATTTGACAGCCCTGAGACGGGCTGCAGCCTGTGAGTGGTACAGCCTTTCAAAGCAAAATGCTGAGTCAGATCATTGTTTCCACAATTATGGGCATTGCTCGTATTTATGTTCTTGTTGTTGGTTATATTCTTAATAGGTAAGATCATAAACTGTGCATGTTACTAGTAGTTAACCGGATTTACTGTATGTCGTCGGATATATCTTGATTCCGTCACCATGTGGTCAAGTAATTATGACGGGTATTTAAAATGAGTGTAATTATTAGAGAATGCGTAATACTTATTACTATTTATATGCTATGTAGTGATCGTTTACCTATGCTAGTTGAACAGTCCTTGTTTAATATTTACCAAAGATATTGCATCCGTATATTTGCGGTTGTTATGACTCAGCTAATACGAGTGTGTGGTTATTGCAGAATTATGGGGACAGAGAGTAAAACGAAAGTATACTTTATGCCTAATAGAATAATTTGTGACCATGAATGGTCAAAATATTAATGGTGACTTATTTTCAAGTCCCGTATAATCAGTAGCAGCCAATATTGTGAACAGTTGTGACTATTTAAGAACGACCTTTGAATGGTGTGTGCTAGAAAATTATTAGCGTATGCAAAGTCGTACTTTTTTATTTTCAGACATCTAAAGTTTGGGGTACAAAATGATGCACTGACATGGCTACTGCCCATTTTCGATGTCGCCTAGTGTTAGCACCTAAATCGTATATGCACTAAATAAAAGTTCACTGGTTTTACAATGCGCATTAGTGCATGTAGGCATTTTATTTAAGTGTCGCCTAGTTTGAGTAAAAACGTATATATTAGTAAAAATAAGAACCAAGAAAAACACCTTTATTAAAATTTAAGTTCTAAAAAATCAAGGTATTTATCAACATCCCTTCGTTTTTGGTCAAATATTCTATAGACATGTGTTTTAACAATACGATGATATCCTAGATGCGTAGCAAACATTAGAGTAAGTGCAATAATTAGAGCTACGAAATTACGTAGCTAATAACTTGATTACTCTGGATGTCGTAGCCGCGTAGCTACGACCTACGACGACTACGCTCCCGTAGATCCCGTGAAGGTGGCATGGACATATTAGTCACAGGCGGTCGGGGACTATTAATAACTCCTGTAAAACATTCTGGTTAGGGTTACTGCTACCTACCGTCGGGGCTCAGGTAGGCGTAGTCGCCTTATCTTCTGATATAATGTACCCATACTTATCGCGCACGGCGTAATAGCATAGCCAGTAGCAATAATTAAAGGAATTAAATATATTTTCGTCGTTCTCATGTGGGAATGTGATTTAAAGGGGCAGCTAAAGCTGTTAAAGCTACTACTGTTAGCACTTTAATAGCCTTCGTATTGTTTTTTATTGTAACTTAGCAGTCGTGGAAACATTTTGGGATTCTCAAAAGGGACATTAAGTGACACAGATTGGATAAGAATATGGGCATTCCTTTTCAATACAAACCAGTCGTAGCATCCTAAAAAAGTGATGTTCTTATAAAGCGTGCGTAATGTAGCGTAACATTTATTTTGGGACCACCAACAAGGTAGCGGTATATTTGTGAAAAACACGCGGTAAATTTGGGTCCATCGTCCATTCTTCGAAGGCAGAGGACGAGAATTTCAAGATTCGATAAATGGAAGATTTTTTTCCTCTTGATTCTCTGGGTCAATGGCCTGACCTCAGATCCGCCCTCCTCGCAAGAAGTTTCCAATTTAAATGCGGACATGAAGCGAGATCTTGCCTTTCATAATAAAAACAAAAAACAAACCACGCTTGTTTGCTTCCCCTTATTCTGTTATAAAACGAAGAAATTGCTACTTTGAATGGTCTGTCGTCGCATTAATATTATCAAGTTGGTTGATCACAATTAGGGTCTTTTTTACTTAGACCTTAGGTTCTTAGGTATATTTTATTTTTAACCTCGCCTTACCAAGTTTATTTTAGTCGTCATAATTAAGTGTTTTTCTAAGCTGCTTTCTAGGGTCATAATATGACGTGTTGAAGCCACCATAGTTCCATTAGTCCTGTATGGCTCTATCTTTTTTTCACACTACATTCTTGAATATGTTGATAAAGGATCTTTAGACAGAAAATATGTATGTTCATTGATATGCTTACAACGTATTTGAACCGAAATCGAAACCGACTCTAATATTATTTACGAGGGCAATAGTTTTACATTCTAGGTCTACGTTATCCCACATTACTGTGCCAGATTGTGAGCGGTTCTTTGATTTTTGCAACATTTAAAAACAAACAACGTTTTAAGGACACACGGACAAACAGTTGTGAGCAAAGTAGGTGGTATACAGTAGTTGGTATTTGTGTACTGTGTGTATTCTTACTTTTAAGGTAAAGAGTGAAGAATGTGCTGGATGTACCGTTATGGGCACAAATTATCTGTTTGTTCGGGACACCGTCCTGTATCACACTGTGGCAGAACACACACAAAGCAACATCTTTATTATTCCTTTTCGTAAGTCTGACAATGTTGTACATGGCCCAAGTGTTATTAAGTTATTGGTGATCCTTTTTCTGAGATTTCCCTAAGGACTCTGAAGCCTTATCGGTAAATCAGTTGTTACCGACAAACAATACATTTTATATTGTGTCTCGTTTTCTGGCAGTGAAGGTGTTAAATCTCAGCTTAGTAATAACAGCCGCTCAGGTCTATCGAAGATCAAGGTACGCTTGCCGAGGTCGATCCGTAGATAGGTGACCATCCGTTACGTATCGAACCTTCCGTGACCATGCTGATGGTCCTGGTAGTCATTTGTAAATCTTTTACCGTCGATAGTCGGTCTAGTATATGGAGTGACTCCCTAGTCACTCCATATAAAATATTGGGATCCAAGACAGCTAAATCGAGGACTCGTTGACTTTTGTTCACTCGACGTTTTCCTGGTTCCACTTTTCATTCAGAAGTTAAATAAATAAATAAATAATGCTGGACAATCCCTACAGCATCATCTAGCCCCAAGCTAAGCAGAGCTTGTGTTATGGGTACTAGATGACTGATATACTTAATACAATACATTACATATATAGATATGTTTTTATTATACATAGCAAATACCCAGAATACCCGGAAAAAATCTTTGTTGATCGTACAAACATTTGAACATTTTAGAAGTTATAGTGTTCTGGGAATATCGTGGCGGGCTTGTCCCAAAAAGATAAGATGATGAGTTGATTCAAGTATTAACAGGTATGAGATTTGCTAAAAGTATTCAATTACATTGGCTGGAATGTCTGTTATCTAATGGGAATAAGAGTAGGAAGATTAGAATGATAGGGAGAGAGGAGTCTCTTCCTCAGAACAACCTGACAATTTTAATTGGAATTACTCTTATGCCAGTTGTTACTAGGCGATACATAAATAAATTCCAGCTAACATACAAGGGCACTCTTGGATTTTTAACAACATATTAAGGCATTCGTTTATGACGTGTTAATGAGGTCCTACATTAAAGGTAGTCTGTAAGAGATCGCTTTTAGCGATAAGGCCGCCCATTGTAAAACACCTTATGTAGCTCATAAAGTTACTATTTGTAAGGTTTTAATGGTGTACAATAAAGAGTATCCTATTATATTCTATTAAAGTTATTAGTTTGAAGTCAAAATATACCAATTTGTTTCATGGTCAGTTTGATGCTAGAATTTTGTCTAAAACCATATTTCCCGTTTGATATCCAATAAATGCAAAACACAACAAAATAAATTAAGTAAACTTTACGTTATTGGTAAGACAAATAGAATAGGGATGACGCCTGGGTAAAAAAATAAATATATACAGTCTGACAGTCAGATATAAATATAAAAATAAATTAGAGATGTAGATTTTGCTTGATCATATTAATAAAATATGACTGACTATATGACTGAATGACGACTTTAGTGTGTTTTACTTTTATGAAAAAGAAAATTTAAAAATAGTTTATAAGGCTCCGATTTCTAGTTTTTAAGACACCACTGTCTTAAAAACTAGAAATCGGAGCCTCCTTTTAAGCAGATCCTCCTGTGTTAGGAGACTCTGCTCTTTCATAATTTAATAAATATCATTTAGGTATTTGTTATACAAAAGTTATAATTATACAAAAAAAGTGAGAATTAAAGCTACATATTAAAAATGTTATGTACATTTTTAATGACGTGACTTCATGCCAGATTGACCTAATGTTTCGACGTAATCTTTGGAAAAGTAAAAGAGAACATAAGTGTCCAATATTTGTTATAATATATTCCTTAAGGGCGAAAAAGAAATGTCGTCATCCCTATTACAAATAATATAATTATGCAATAAGTTGTGATTAACTCCGGAAGTTTCTCGAAGCAGGTAACCAATCTGCTGACTCGCAGAACCTATTAAAAAGTTTGTGCATTTTAAGTTTGAAATATACGAGACGTCTTCTATGGGAAGTAAATCCAAAGAATTTATTTGACACGAGACAGTATTAGGCTATCTTTTCTCATTACTTTATAGACATTTGATCCACAATGTAAGGTAGGCGAGCATAACCCGGGCGTAATTTGTGTAGCTCGAAAAGACTACGTATTTTCGTTGCATTCGATTTCATATATACAATTACAGATCAACTCAATTGAAGTCCTTCAACCGAATTCGCTAATTGCCCCGACGGACGCTCGCCCGGTCCCATCATAAGCATGCGTCAACGCAATAAAGACCCAAGCTTTTTAATACACGCGTCTTTGTTTCGCGGTTTTTTTTTGCTATAATTGCTTTATTTATATAGGAAGTGAAATATCAATTTTGTTGTAACTAATTTAATTGTATCGCTGTTTATGATATGTGGCAAAATTACTTTTTTTGTTATTTTTTAATATATGGCTTTCCAGGGCAAGGGCAAGGGAAGACAAAGAAGTTGCAAGACGCATCGAAAATGATTGGGAGAACTGGCCATGAAGAGAAATCACGCTCGTGGTTTGCCAGAGAGCTATGGAAAGGAGTAATCTTGGTTTTAAACTTGAGGACCCAGTTGGGAATAAAACGAAACGCTGTTTCACAAAAATGACTCCAGAGGGTACTTGGGCTGGACACGTCTAACGCATGTCAGACGATCAATGGGCCAAACGTCCCAATGGGTGGCCAACGATGTCCCGGCAGGCTCAGGTGGAGATGGCGGGATAAGCTGGACTCCTTCGATAAGGTCTGGTCCCAAATAGCCCTCGGCAGATAGAAGCCGAAGGTCAGGAAGGAGGCCTTTGCTGTGCAGTGTAAATCCAGGCTAGGAACGACCATCAAAATACAAATAAACAAAATAAACAAGTAAACAAATAAACAAGTATGAAATACTGTGATATCGCTAGTAATTCCTACGAAACGTTTCCTAACCTAACAAACATGTTCCCTTCTATTGTCTTCTGCATAAATGATGATTATATTGTAACGTATATTAAAAAAAATGTATAGAAGCTCCTAAACAATACTTTAAGTTTACATTATTTATAATAAATACCGCCAAAAGTTCAATATTTGAAGGGACAATCGCAATAAAATAAGGATTGCAATACCAACAATGCTCTTAAAGGAACATGGATTTGCAAAAAAAGTGAAGTAAAAAGTGAAGGTTTTATATATTGAAAATTATGATTCAGCTCTGCGACCTGCGTCAGAACTACTTTTAGAATGTATTATTGTGTTTTTTTGTTTACTAAGTTATGAGGCAGCATTTGAATGTGGTTATTATGGAATTTATTTTATTTGAAGTATTTTTATTGCCAGAATTGTACGTATTTCTAAGATATTTTATATTATCAATATTGATAATCATCACAATTATTTATTATACTGTTACCCTGGACTTTATCCGTGTATTGGATGTTTACTTCCCTATATGAATCGGATTATGTTCACAATATGTGGGATTTATTTTTTTTCAAATAAAATAGTCCTTATAATATCAGCTATCTGTCAGTGAAAGTCCCATCAAAATCGGTCTAGACGTTTCGGAGATAAGTCGGAACAGACAGACAGACGGACGAAAAATTACTATTTTATAACTTATTAACTACTGTATATACTTTCATATGCATTTAGTAATAAGCTATTATTTCGATATTACAAACAGAGACTTCGATTTTATTTATTTGTATATGCTATGTATATGCTAAGTGTAGAATCCTTTCGGCAGCAGTCGATTGGTTTGCGTGCTCCACGTCAAAAGTAAATCAATTCGCGACTGTTTCTTTTTTCGGCAAATTTATTCCGTTCCGTGTACGCTTGAATTATCTTGTAATAAATAATGACATAATATTTTAATGCGTGCGATGAATTTATGCAGAACAAGACTTAACCGTACACCAAGTTTAAATTGTCGTTTACACATGTAATATTTGAAAGGTATTGACTGATTGATTCTTCAACCTGACTTGAGATGTTTTTACTTTATGTAATTAAAGTTTAATCACTCACTTTTATGCAATGAATATGCAAGTAACATTGTTGGTACTTCCTAACTTTGAACATTAATTAAGATTGACAGAACTCATTAATTCATTGAGTTTTGTTCACCTTTCTGTGTTGGTAAAACCGTAATTAAATTAACATGCCTATTTGTTTTAAGGCATGACTCAACAAAGCGTCAATTCACAATACAATTAAATAAAACTTTCAAGGGTCATCAACACCTCGCGTAAACTTAATCTTGAAGGCGATGTGATAAATGAGGATGCTGCTTATTAACTGTTGTCCACGGCGACGTTCTCTTCTTGTCACAATTCCACAGAATACCAACGCCAAAGATAAGTTATCAAATAATATCTTTAAAATAAATGATGTGGTTTTATATCAACAATAAAGTTTTCATTTCTCTCCAAAACAAACGACATGTAGATGGGCTAACTACATCGTTAATATCAGTCCAATTTGGTATTCTGTCAACGGGAAGTCATTCTGAAACAGATAATACCTAAAATTTTACAGTCAATGCTTAACCTGAACACACAGAAGTATATCTATTTATTTTTATCTGAATTTTTATTGGATCATCAAGCCGATCTTAATTCACGTTTCAGTTCCGTTGTGAGCGGGTCTTTAATAGGTTCGCGATCGATTTATAATATGATAGAATTAAATGTTCGTCTGTTCACCGGTTGATTACGGGGGTGAATGACCCAACATGTGACAAAGAGGGTATCCACCTACATTCGACTATTTTGAATTGTAAATTCATCGCGGAAATTTTGTTATGATTCCCTTATTTATGACTTTTAATGCCCATAATAGTGGTATTTTAGACATTATTTTTTCGTCACGAAACCGCAAACTCCAGGATGTAGACCGTTAACAACTTTAACTGCGTGAAGATTTTAATCTAACAGGTAAAAAAACATGGTTTAGGTCATCTTGTCACATTGTATGTAGGCTACATGGAATCCTGTATGTAGATTTAAGATTGAAGCCTAAGCTAGGTATATGTTTTTTAAATATGACATGTGTTTATATGTTGGCACGGTTGGCGTAGTGGCTGTTGTTGCGGCGGGTTCGATTCCCGCACGGAACAAATATTTGTATGGCCTACGGGTAATTGTTCTGGGTCTGGCTGTTTGTGTATGTGAGCTTAAATGTTTGTGAGCGTACCCACGATACAGGAGCAGTTCCTAGTGTGGGGCAAGGTTTAAAAAAAAAACAGAAAAAAAACAAAGCCAAATTTTTCCACTCACCATACTTTTTAATAAATGGTATCATGACGTTAGAGCATATTTAAGAAAATTCTTTGATATAGAGCAATAACGATATTAATTTCCCTGAGATAAGATTCCATTACTTTAGATTTATTACATTCTATTTATAAACTGTGTTTAAAATAAGACTGTTATGATGTTTATTATTAAACCAGCAGGTCTGTAGCAACAATGGGGAAAACTGAAAAAAAAATGCGTTCATGAAAATATAAAAGGAAATTCAGTTCATAAACGTGACCGTTTCTTCAGTTTCCTTTGCCACCCTTTGAACAGTTACGCGTAAATAGCTGTAAATAATACTTTTCTATTAATAGAGAGCTTATAGCCATTGATAAATATCTTAGAAACTGAAGCCTTTTTACGTACGTAAGCTGTTTGGAAAATAATGTTTGAATTGAAAATAGCCTTTTCCCTTTTTAAATAGTAGAGAGATTCTGCTTATATAATACAATAATAATAAAGCTGGACAATCCACATCATCTAGCCCCAAGTTAAGCAGAGCTTGTGTTATGGGTACTAGATGACTGATATACTTAATACAATACATTACATAGATATATAGTTTTTATCATACATAGCAAATACCCAGAACACCCGGAACAAATCCTTGTAGTTCGTAGGAACATTTGTAACAAGGCGGGAATCGAACCCGCAACATCCTGCGTCGCTGGCGGACCTTGGCGGACCGCGCCACGATCACGCCTGTATTCCCGAAAGGGTAAGGCAGAGATGTACCTATAGGATACCCACAATATGTTTCTTTTAAGTCTCAAGTAATAGGGTAGAGCCTATTGCTATCAACCGGGCATAAATCAAGACACTGGCCTGCTACTGAGAAATACCAGATGAAAAAACTCAATAACACTTTGTCCGACCCGGGAATCGAACCCAAGACCTTATGCTTAGCAGTAACACTTGCGGCCACTAATAATATATGTTAGCACCCTTCTGATTGCCAACCCTGAATGTGATGTGTTTGAGGATGAATGGATTAAATTAATGTGTATATGTCAGGTGTTCTGTGAGAAAAAGTATGCAAGAGTGTCCACTGTTCCGTGTTAGATGTTAGTACAATTAACAATTGAACGCTGTCAACTGTGTGTTTTGGTTTTGTTTTGTTTTATATTATGTTTCTATGTTAATTATTGTAATTGGTGTTTGTACCGTTTTGATTAACTATAAATAAATAAATGTTTAAACTAATATAGTACCTAATAGAAACTTTATATGATTATGCTACTGTAGAGTTTATCCTTCTCTATTAAATGTTTAATGCTAAAACTGTTTTATATTTCGGAGTTGCCCCAATCAACCTGTTACGGTCCATTTAACGGTTCCTTATAAAACGTAATTTATTCGCCATTTTTTGCCGACTGTTTTAAAAACTTTTATTTCGGACACTACTGGATTAACGTTGACCTTGGTACCGTTAGAAATGCGTACTTAATTGAACTGAACAATATTTAACAATTTAATTATAATTTAGATATCTACTTTAATTACTATATTTGACGTTATCTCCGAAGTGGCTGGACCGATTTCTCCGGGGTTTTTTACTGGCACATAGATAGTTGATGTGCTATGCTGCTACGTTTTAATTTAGAAAAAAGAGCTAGGGTTATATTAATGGTAGTTTCTTCTAAAATTGAAGGCATACAACATTATTAAATGACTTAGAAATACCTGCTTATGTCAGACGTAGATTCCTAAGCAATAAATATTTAAAAGTTAACGGTAGAATCTGGTAAAGCTGCATCAAACCTGTGTATCCTGTCGGTTGTAACTTGTAAATGCTTTGCTGTTTATGCACACTAGATAATAAATGACAGGAAAATTAAGTATACAATATTTTTAAGCAAAAACACGACGGAAGACGACGTCTAAGTGTTGCTAATTTAGTCCATTGATGTCAGTTTATCAACATACCACACCTTCGGTCGACGAAAGACTAATGGCATCTATTAAATGTCTGTTAAATGCCGAAACAGCACAAATATTTTATAAAAATAAGTATTTTTAGTAAGGTTCTAATAAATACGTATTTTTAACAGTTACGTCAACCGAGAAAGAACGAATGCAACGTAAATTTATTTTTGTTGCTCCCCAGAGTTAGTCGTTACTTCGATAGCAATCTTGTGTAATTGAAACGGAGATGCTTCCTACTTCTTACTTACCTTAGTCGTTATCTCTCTTGGGATCATCGTTCTCATCATGAAGACATCCTTCTTTATCCCAGATGGGTTTTTACTTGAAAAAAATTACACTCACGATGATAACTCTTTAGTGTATTGATTTCGACGATGATACCTTTTTTCGTATTTTAGTTTTTCATGCCAATCGACGTAAAATGCTATTTCGCGTACACTGGCAAAACGCATCTTATTTATATTTATTTTCCATAAAACACTAATACGGTACTGTATTCTTATTATACTTTGTCTCCTGTAAAGTTGCAATTTTATATTTGTATATTTTTATATTTGTGTATTTTTCGAATGTAGTATGTAGCCTGTGTTTCGGTATGACTAAAAAAGGTTATCATTCATGTAGCCATTACTGTCATTTGTCTGGTTTTCCCCACTGCAAGGCAAAGGCCTGCGTCTCTCTCACCACCTCTCTTTGACTACAAATATATTAGGGACCAGTCTTTATCGAAGGTGGGCTTCTTCGATAAAGACTGGTCCAATGATTAACTACCTAGTGAAAATAAAATCTTCATAAATATTAGGAGGATTCGGGGATTTTAACTCTGGATAGTGAACTAGATATCTAATAGGGTATGGAGGAGACTTTCTGTTATAGGTTGCCCTAGGTGATCACCTAGTGGAAATTTAAAGTCAGACAAAGTGATCACTTTGTCTGACTTTAAATTTCCACTGGTGTGTAATCTGTCACTTAAAAGTAATAAATGAACGTTCTTTTGAAACACTTGTAAACAAAATAATGAATACTAAAAGACATTTGATTTGCATATTGTGGTCCTTCTAGAGATATCTCGTAAAAATTCCTTACGGTTCTCTGTCAGCCAAACATCGCCTGCCTTTTAGCATCGAACAATGAAACTGTTACTTATTGCAGTGTAAAAGTTAAGAAATTTGTCGAATGTCAATAAATATGGCAAATAATAAATTGTCTGCAAGAATTATTATTTTAGATAAATGTTTATGTACCTATTATATGACCTAGCTATTGTGAATATAAATGCTTACGTAAGGATTATTTGGTTTTGGAAAAAAATTACACCACTGTGTTAATATAAAATTATTTTAGAATGTTTTACGTCACATAAAAACATCCGTAAAAGGACTTCAGACAAGCACTTACTAATTTGTGAGTACATACAAACACGTACACTAATAGAGAATCCAATTAGGGATGCTACATAAAAACATTGGGATTTTCTCAACAATAACTAAACGGAACTACTGAGTTGAGACTTTTGTTTACTTACTGTAACCTTGAAGGTACATAATGTGGTACCTAATATAATTATCACATACCCGGTGATTCCTAGGTAAATTTTTGAATTGTTTACAAATTCTAGTGTGCGTTATTTGAAATTGGATCCTAAATCTGTTTCCAAGCGGAGATACCTACATAGTGTTTTAATTTATTTTTTATGAATATTTTAAATGTAATAATTTTGTGTATTTCACTTTATATCTTAACAGAACATCACGCATGTATTCCCTGTAGGGTTGGGCAGCGGTGTACATACAGCAGGTACACCCTCAACACCACCTGTTGTGTTTTAGTTCTATGTAATAAGGGCTGAGCCTATTGCCATTAACTGGGCACAAATCCAGACAACTGGCTGCTACGGAGAAATTCGTAATGAAAAATCCGAATAGCACATTACTCGACTCAGAAATCGAACCCAGGACCTCATGCATAACAGTCGCGTTTGCAACCACTAGACCAACGACGCATTAAACAATTTGAAAAGAAATATTTAACTTGTTAACGTGTAAAAGTTTTTGTAAAACCTATTTACCCAAATAAATATTATTTAAAAGCTAAGTACCAAAGACAAAGCAATAGAGTATAACGTGTAAGAATTAGCTTTACTTATACTTCTTTTAGCTAGCTGTAGAGCACTAAAATACAAAATTATAATAATAATACTGAAATGCATTAGAGTGGACTTCGCCGAAGTAAGGCGTGAAACAGCAACTAATTTAAGTTCTTACATCACGCGACATTTTGCTAAGAAGCTTACAGTTCACAAACACAGTGCAGTTGTATAATTTCATAGATATACATATTTTGCATATACCATCTTATCGCAATAATGAACTAATTTAGGAATTTAAACCATGTTTGTTAATTCTCATTTGTACATCTTTGTCAGTCTTTATGGGTGGCCAGAAACCTTAAAGTCTGACAACCATTCTTACCAAAAAGTATCGTGTTACCCAGTGTCTGGGTTGTGGAGGTCAGATAGGCAGTCGCTCCATGTAAAACACTGGCATTTAGCTGTATCCGGTTAGACTACATGCTAACTCCAGGGCTACACAGATGAGATGCGGTACTTAAAATAAAATTATCGTGCTGAGGCTATGTGTTGTACCTATTCAGTTTTTAACTTATGCAGCTGTCGTCGGTGTTTTGTTTTTGTCCAAATAAACGATTATTGTTTTAATATTTTTATCAATATCACTTACCTCTTTATTAATGAACGCGGAGAAAAGTAACAACCGATATTATCTCCCGTTTTACCGTTTTACCCATTCAATAATAGGGGGAATTAGGTTTTAAACCTAATTTTCATTTGGGTAGTAATGAAGTGATATTTAAATTGAATACATCAGTCAAAATTATCATTAATAAATTAAATAAATTGGTTATTTTAATAATTCAATTTTTAAACTTATTCTACTACAAAACGGTTTATTAATGTTAATTTATTGCGACACCCAAGAGTTCGAAGATTCATAATTTCGTTTGGATAGGTATAAATCATAAACTTGCTATCTACGGAAGTACCGTTATTTTTTGTTAGACAGAGAACTAAAGCACTTAGACTTAAGATCAGGAACCAGTTCGTATGATTTGAATGGCATACATCCGTTTGATATAAAACGGACATTATTTTAAACAGTGGCGTTCCTAGTTCTATTTAACGTCATTCAAAAGTCAAGCATTACTGTAAACTCGTATCAACCAGTCAAAGAGTTTTGAGAGAGCTTCTATACTGCCTTCTTGGGTAAACTACGATTGCTATGCTAAAATATCCACAAAGCGTGAACTATTGATAGTGTATTGTTTATCATTCTACGAGTAGCCAGTGATATTTCTACCAATCGTCTTTAAAATAGGAACATTTTTTGTAAAAGAAGATGAAAGTAGGTAGAGTTCTTCATCGATCGCCCTTTTATTTTTATTTTTTTTTAATATAAAAACCTACATTCATAATGGTAATTAACTCCATGTAAAGTAAAAGCCGAGCCCGATAAACTAGTACTTGAGAAAAGGCTTGGCAGAAGATAATGACGAAGTCTGTATTGTACTGTCAAGGTGTCCACATTAACGCGAAAACATGAAATAATAAAAGCTGCAAATATTCACATGGTCGTGTTGAACAAGTGCTAATCCAAGTCAGTTCTTACAATCTTAGAGTGCATCCAGTGTTAGCATTACATCGGGTACTCGAGGCACGTTCCTCAACGACTCGGTATCAGATTGTGATTTGCTCCTTATCACAGTAGCTGTCGCCTGAACGCGCTACATCAGCTGTTGGATGAGAGTTGAATCGTAAACACCGGGAAAGGGAGTGTACTCGTTAAGAAAAAAAAATGCACAACAATGTGAACAATGCACAGACAAACTTAGTTTTTTTTTGTAGAATGTACCTACCATTCATTATATTATTGTGGCAAAAATAATATTAAAATGCAAATAAATGCAGTTTGACATCGTTTGTTGTTCAAAAGTTCATGGTATTCATATTCTAATATATTTTGCAGTTATTATGAATCCTTGTGATGTATTTGCATTGGTTATTTTGTAGGTTAGGTTACACCTGCTTCTCGTCGCGCTTTTGAAAAATGTTGGCGGAAAAATTAGCGCGAACTTATTATTTACTTGCAAGTACGAAGGTACAACGTGTTTGTCATCGTAAATGGGTAATTCACATTTACTTAAGGTAACAGCTCTGTATGTGTCCTGTTGACGATATGAAATACTGTTTGTTGGACCGATTTTGACGTTTGTACGAAGAAAACAGTACCTACTTGTGTTTCAACATTTTTGCTTTATGATAAGTAAAGTTAGTCTGGTATCTCGAAGCTTGTAGGTAACTTGAATATTTAATAGAGTATGAAGCAATTTTCCATCAACAAAATCTTTTAGTATGAAGATTTTTTTGCCCTCAATAACTTTTCCATTCGTGGAAACCAGCACAAGTCCGATAAAATAGCCTGTCACATGCAGAAATTTTAGAGCCAATTTAGAGAGTTATCTCATCGAACTAATAAAACATTTTCATAAAATACTTGTTCAAAAAGCTCAGTTGCCGCAGCAGTTGTCATATGCTTAGTTCTAATTGGCTTCTCGGATAGGATATAGACATTTTCATGGATGGATTCTTCTGAAACTAGGTAAGTGGTGACTTGCTAAATAGGCTGCCTATATTCGTGTAGACACTAATAAATAGCGCAAGTCATTACCG
Organism: Phlogophora meticulosa; assembly: GCA_905147745.2. Classification (NCBI taxonomy): domain Eukaryota; kingdom Metazoa; phylum Arthropoda; class Insecta; order Lepidoptera; family Noctuidae; genus Phlogophora; species Phlogophora meticulosa. Next base: position 10,259,816 of record LR990520.1, on the reverse strand, counting down.
CATGTCTAATAAATGATGTCATTTTTATTTGTTTTCCTGAAATTCTATGAAAATACACACTATAACATTATGTAATAAGTGGTAGAGTACCTAGTATTTTTTCCAGCACGTACTAAGTTTATGATGCAATATTAATTTCCAGGTGAACGTCACAACATAGATCTGAAAGAATATTGTTAAGTTATGACTTATAAAACTCAAGTATTTTTTGTTTCTTTTTAATAATAGCGTCGATGCAGTAGTGTATATAGTGAATGAGCGATGACAGCAATTACTTACCGTTTTGGAGACGTCTACAATGACAGAGCACTGCTTGATATAACAGGCGACTGTGGGGGCGTAGTTGATGATCCGTGCCACCTTTATTTTATCATCCGTGTTCGAAAATGTCACAGATTCTATCTCAAACTGCGACTTGAATATTAAAATCCTATCGGTAGGCAACATTAAAAAACTGGACAAGTGCGAGCTGAACTTGCGTCATGACGGTTCCGTTTCGGAGCAACGCCCCGCTGCCCTGCCTATGCCAATCATTTCACTTGGCAGTTGAAAAAAAATCGTGGACGGAATGAAGAAAGGACTGATTTTCATTAAATAAAAATCATATTTGACGACCGATTCGGCGCGACGGGCGAAGGTCCGCATGCGACGCAAGAGGTTGCGGGTTCGATTCCCGCCTTGGGACAAATGTTTGTACGATCTACAAATATTTGTTCCGGGTGTTCTGGGTATTTCCAATGTATAATAAAAATATCTATCTATGTAATGTACTGTATTAAGTATATCAGTCATCTAGCACCAATAACACAAGCTCTGCTTAGCTTGGGGCTAGATGATGCTGTGTGGATTGTCCAGCATTATTTATTTATTTGTTTATTTATTATATGTTACTTTAAGTCTATGAATTTCCAATTCCGGATTGAAAGAAAAACAAAAGAAGAAAAAATCTATAATACATCGTTCTACAGGGTCGATACTCTAGTGCAAATGTAAGTTTGTAATTGTAAAAAACAATGTTTTAAATGTATACATCAACAAATTAACTTTTTTAAATTAAAGTTACAAAAAAAAACTATTTTCCGATTTTTAATTTACTTGAACTGTCAAACCTTCTTTCTTGCCCAATTTCGTACAGCTAGGTCAACGGAAAGTACCCTATAGGTGAGAGAAAAAAGAAACAAGTAAGATAATTACCAAAATATGTGACATGGCTGCCTTTATTTTTTAATTGCGTTGACTTAGAAGCTTGAATTTTCTACCCGTTTCTGAGAAAAACCGGTCCTGATAGACGGATAGGCGGACAACAAAGTGACCCTATGGCGATTCAATTTTTACCTTTTGAGGTACGGAACCCTAAAAACGGTTCACCGGAGGATAACTGTTAATACGAGTTCAGCCATGATATTGCTACACGTTTGTCGCTGCTATGCTTGATCGCCAAAAGTCGTTCAGCAAGTCAAAAGTTCTTAACATTTCGACAACAGCCTACATCGATATCCTCAGACGTTAATTCAATTTAAGAATATGGTAACTAAAAATAAATTATACTGTGGCCTATAAGGTAACACAAACAATAAATAATACATGGCAGAATAACAATCTATAGAATGTGGACGTATTTTAAACCGTTAAAAGAAACGCCCAAAGTAATTTATTTGTGCTAGCGTTTGACAGCGAACCATGTGTTGATCGCTGTTTATATAAATTTATTACAAATAGCTAACACAACTGTTTGATAGTTAGCGATATACAAAACACTGTTATGAGGTGGGTACACCTAAACAGTGTATTATGGTATGTCTGATAGTATCAACTACCCATACACAGAACAATGCCTTTTGCCGAATTCATTTTGTGTCAATGCTCTTAGATAGCTGTCAGAGGTACACATAATCACACTTATTGTTTCAGTAAATTAAATATAATTATGTGTTTTTTATTGTGAGTATAGCTGTAAATTCAGTTCAGGTAGCAACAATTTGGACACGTATTGTATAACTGTCAAACTTAAGATCTTTATGAGAGAATAAAACAAATTAAATAAAGTATTTCAAAATGAATAAAATATACTAGTAAAAAAAATTGAGTATCACTTATAACAAGTAAAAAACACACAATAATACAAATAGTTATTGTAGGTTCAATCCATTTGAGCTTTTTATCTATAGATTTTCATTACATTATTAGGTGTTACTGCATTAGGTGCACGTCTGCTCAACCCTTCGGGCAATACAGGCGTGATGTTAAATATATTGATTTAATTATTTACAATCTGACAATTTCATATTCGGCATTTGAGGCGTCAACATTGGCGTCAACGTTGACGGTGATGTTACCGTCGAAGTTGGACGCGATGTCGTCATCGCCTTCGTCATCATCATTATCTTCTACGTGGATGATCTTTTCAACGTTCTCATTGAACGTCACTACGGATTTTCTGGGTTTTGCGCTAACTTCCCCAAATTCATCATCAGAGTTCTCTTCGGCATCTTTTAATTTGTCTATTGATTGTATGACTATTGGTGCGCCAGGTTCAGGTTGTATTGGCATGTCAAGTATAGCTTCTGCAGGAGTCTCCGTTGTCCTCGTCTTTGGTTCTACCGTAACCTCTTCAACGGGAGCATGCAACATTTCCTGCAGTCTCTTTTCACTCTTTTTCAGATCTTCAATGTTTAATCGCGGTTTCACAGGTTCGGGTTTTGGTAGTTCCCCAAGTGAAGCATTTCTTGATGCTAAGCTGTTGCTATCATTGAACTCATCGTAGTTTCTGTGCTTCCTCCTAGAGATAAAAGTATGAATCAGTTTTCTACCTTATGATATAGGTATATCAGGAAAGAGCTCATTTAAAATAACTGTCACTTACCATCTAAGGAAGAACCAGATGGCTACCAACAAGATAACTGCAAATAATAGTATGCTGAGGATTATAGTGGCCACTAACAAGCCAATTTGACGATCTAAAATGTTCATATCTTGTAGATGATCTTCCAGTGGGATAGTACTTACAACACTCGTTAATGCGGTACTCAAATCTCTGAAAAAGAAACAGTAATTTTTAGAAAAAAAATTAGAAACTCTGTAGATAACTATTATTTTTTGTGTATTCTTAATGTACTTACACGGTGAGGCGATCCACGGCGACGGGTTCTCTCTCGTTTATTCCATAAACATAAAGTTGTAGCGAAGCACTGGTAGTGCTAGTTTCACGTACATTCCTGGTAATGTATGCATCTATGTCATCAGATATGACGATTGACCTCAATGTTTTAACTTCATATCCGACGGCATCACTCAACTGAGCCAAAATAGTCGTTTCATCGTCTAGGAAGGCATTTCTTACCGTCACAACGGCTATATGGTTTAAGTCTAGCAGTTTTACCTGGAAATGGAAATATTATCATTACTTCAGGTTATGAGACATTAAATGGAAACAGCAGGTTAATGCACTGGTTACAAAAGCGTGTTTATGTAAATTAAATTAAAGTTTAAGGTCACCATATACAGAAGCATACAATATTTTGTTAAGATTGTTTTGTTAAATTTTTGTTGATGAACTTGTTATAATTTTAATGTTTTATAGTTTATATAAAGAAGTTGTTTCTCTATTGCATGCAGTTGGATTACTTGGACATTAACAGGATGTTGTCCCATCCGGTATGTTCTGTTGCCCCCGAGCAAGTTTTTTTATGGTTTAATCAAACATTGATTTGTTACTGGAGTAGACGTATCAGGCGCAATAAATTCTAAACAAATTGTATCTGGTTCTAATTTACAAAAAAAAAAAACAATCTCGTTAAGATTGAAATAAGAGAATCAATAAATACTTGAAGACACGGTTCATTAGAGATGATAATTTTATCATTGACTTAAACCAACCGTAAGTAGTAATGTGCCCATTACATTTTTAATTGAAATAATTAAGCACTTGAGCTTGTTACGTTAAACAAACTATGAACTTAAAAGGATAATTAAAGTCGGCAGCAATTACTTAATATATACTAGACTATCGAAACAGCGTGTTTCATTCTCTACATCATCATCTGCCTAGCCTTTTTCCCAACTATGCTGGGGTCGGCTACCAGTCTAACTGGATGCAGCTGAATGCCAGTATTTTACATGGAGCGACTGCCTATCTGACCTCCACAACCCAGTTACTGGGAAACCTAATACCCTTGGTAAGACTGGTTGTCAGACTTTCGGGCTTCTGACTACCCGTTACGACTGTCAAAGATCTACAAATGACATTCGGGACCAACGGCTTTCCGAGGCTCGGAGGAGTTTCGATATGTTACGAACGGTCACCCATATACAGACTGACCTAGGCAAACGCAGCTTAACCTTTGATCAACCCGTGCGGTGGTTTTTATTTTGCCACGACCTCCTCATTTTCTACACAAGGATAGGAAGTAATAGTAAAAACAATTTGGGAAGAGTTTATTTAAGTGGAAAGATTATAAATAAATAATTTGAAGGATTGCGACGATGATGGAAGATTAATAGTTATATCTATCAATATTATATCTTTAAATGTTGTACGAGTTAAGGCCATTATTTTTGACAACAGATTGTTTATAGTCATTGTATAAACTTCCACTATTCATATTATGGTGTCATTGTATCAATAAATTAAGAACTCAAGAATGAGTTACTGATGACGCGTATTCTATTTTATAAGAAGTCTTATATGGCAACACTAAATATTACTTAGTCTTAATTAAAATGGGAATATAAGACTTTTAGAAGTTTATCAAGTTTACCGATCGAATTACCAAATCTGTACAAGTTGAACGTAGGCTGAGGTTATCCGATTCTAAAGTAGTATTTTTACTTTTTTATTCCATGTTTGAAAAGTTACATCAAAATAATCCGTAAATATTCCATATCTCAAAAACTATTGACTTAAATTAGAAATGTCATTATCCTCTTAATAGTAGGATTGAACCCCATACGCGTATGTCTACCCACTGATATAAGTTTCACCCTCTGTTAGGTAAGCCCCACCCTTAATTATATATTTTTAGTAATATCTCTAATACCACCAAGCAATGTATAGAGATTCATAGAATACACGAATTTCAACGATATACTACCATGGTCTCCGAGTAAAAAGGAGGAATAACATTCGAAATTATAATAAGGGTTCGCTAAAAAATCCTAAAACTGTCCATTTGTTGTTTGAGTTAACAAAAAAAAAACGTAATATAATTACCATAAGTTGAATAGTTCCATAGCGCCCCAATCCATTCTGGTCTGTGGCGGTGACGGTGAGGACCTGGTTGTGCTGCAGCTGGGCCCCGGTGCGCACGTGCACGAAGCCTGTCGTTGGAGCCACAGCTAACACGCTTTCGGGACTCGAATACCTCAACTCTGCGTTTACGCCTATATCCGCGTCTGTTGCCTGTTTTGAAAAGTGTATGAATGTTATTTAGTTATTTATTTATTTAATACTTTAAGCACACAAATGTACAGAGGCGGACTTAATGCCATAGGCATTTTCTACCAGTCAACCTTTGGGTGATGCAGAGACAAACAGTGGCAGGTGCAATTTCTTAAAAGAAAAGGGAAAACAAATATATTGTATATAGATCATAAACTGTAAATATAATATATACACAAACACATACATAAACACATACGTTAATGGGAAAACGCGCTGTGACGAAACCACCGCCAACTTCTTACAAACATGCTCACGCACTTTAACTTTAAAGACCAATAGGTTGGTTGCCATCCTGATTTCCTGGGGGAGCGCATTCCACAGAGAATGTTATATCCATGATTAGGTTTGTAATTACTAGAATTCAAGCATAACCTTCCAGTTAAGCTGAATAAGCCTGCAGTAGCTCGGCTTGGTTACCTAAATAGTGTAAATTGCAAAAGTGTTTGATCCAAATCCTAACTGTACAGGGTTGAAGGGGCGTCAACGCTCAAACTGATACCATGACTTCAGTACATGATTCTGGAACCCCCAGTGTTGACATTTTTCATCGGCTTTTTTTTACGTTTTTTTCTGATGTATTTTTTACTTAAAGCAGTGAAAAGTCATAAAACATCATCATTTTTATTTAGCCCAATGAGATTTGTTATTAAAAATGTAATAATTTACGTCTGTCATTAGAAATCTCTTTGGGTTAAATTTAAATTTAAAAAACATCAGACAAAAACGTAGAAATTAGAAAAATCTGACGATTTTTTTTTTAATTTATCATTGGATTTTTTTACATTTACGTTGGGAGTCCGGAATCATGAACTGAACTCATGGTATCAGTTTGTGATTCGATGACCCTTCCAACGTGTTTGTGTAAAGAGTTTCAATTCATTGCGACCGTTGTGCCGCGGCGGGCGAAGGTCCGCCTGCGACGCAAGAGGTTGCGGGTGCGATTCCCGCCTTGGGACAAATGTTTGTACGATCTACAAATATTTGTTCCGGGTGTTCTGGGTATTTCCTATGTATAATAAAAATATCTATCTATGTTATGTATTGTATTAAGTATATCAGTCATCTAGTACCCATAACACAAGCTCTGCTTAGCTTGGGGCTAGATGATGCTGTGTGGATTGTCCAGCATTATTTATTTATTTATTTATTTATTTACTGACAATCTTTCAGGGGGTCAAAGTATAGACCGGCACAAATCATGAGCGCTCGATGAAAGAGTGAGAATCGGTTGATGCATTGTGATCTTAAGGTGAAAATGTATAGGAAGTCTCACTGCGTAAATAATGCATACTCAACATCATCAGGTCCACAACTAGGCATGGGCCTCCCGTATCGCACGCCATAGGTATGCTGATGGCACAATCCTCGGCCACTTTCATCCAGGGGCTACCGCTAAAAGACCACCGTTCTACTTAGCTTCAGGTCGTCGTAGATACCCTTGCCGCTTCGTGGTAACTACTCAAGATCACGAACTAATGGTGCAGACTTATCACGTCTTTCATTTGCCTCTTTATTTTAACAATATGTCCCGCGTGCTTACTAATGTTTTGGAAAAGCTTATCGAACTTCATTATGGTTGTTTGTTACCAGCCGTGGGCAATGGACGATAAGCTTTTACATATTGACATGACTGTGCAATGTGCCGCCCAGCTTTTAGTGTGACGTTGTTTATTCCACACCCATATATTTATAGGTAGCAGGGCTATCCGGCTACTGGGTTTTTATTTAATTATTTATATATATAGTCACGAACTTAAATATCTTACTTTTTCTTCTAATATCTTCAGCTAACACATTCAAAACTGATTACCTAGTGAAATAATAATAGCAGCTTCGGAAGATTATAGATTATTTCACATCACTTTTGATCTTGCAAAATTATGCTCATGATTGTAAATTGGGTGCGGCATAAGGCGGACAAAAGCCTTTGAGTTTTAAAGAGACTAAATAAAGATATCTTATACTTAAAATACAATACTTATAATACAATACTTACAATACAATACTTATAATACAATACTTACAATACAATACAAAATTACACCATTTTCAAGGGTCGGGGTGTTGTAAAGTATTTATAGCTAAATTGCACCAAGCCTGTACTTAGTTTCCAGTACATCGCGCGACATTGAAGTAAATTCAAGCTGACAAGTTTCATTTATAAAGGAATTATGATATCAATATTGCAACTAAAATGGTTTTGTATATCTGAAAGCTGGTATACATTAATTACATATGGAGGTCAGATTTTCAAATAGCCATTGTTATTGACCTGTCGTCACGCAACGTTAGAACTACAAAACATCCTTGTCATTAATAACGTTGGGTTTGGCGGCAATGAGTCAGTCGAGTAAGACAGTCGGTTTTATATTCAAAGATAAAACTCTTTCCAGACGTGAATCATGTTACAACGTGGGAACTTAAAATAAAATATAAATGCAAGACACACACTTTACGACGTTCATGTTAGAGATATACAAAACATTTGCATAATGCAAACCTACCTTTAACTCCGCCAGAGAACGGGGTAATATCCTCTCCTCGAGCTCATCATTGGGGTACCCCACGGCGATCGGTTCGTATTCTTTACCGACGAATATGGGACTATTGTCGTTGATGTCATTCACTATTAGATTCACTAAGCTTCGTTTTGAATTAAATGGGATCGTGTCTGTGAGTATCCATTTATTGTCACCGTAGTCGTAAGGACCGAGTCGTTCTGTTATTTCTGAACGTTTTACACGGAGGGCGCTATCACTTTGGCAATGTAATGTCAGTTCTACTTGAACTTGCGATAGCCCCATAAAGGCTATGGAGGCGTGTTCTCTATCGATAGAGTGTGTGTGCAGACCATTTCCATCGACGTACAGCCAGCTCTGTCCAGTGGGCCAACGGTTCGTTAAGGTAAAGTGGCAGCCAGCATGTAGCGTAGAGTCTAGAACTACTAGATTATTGTGAGCCTCTTCCTCATATCTATTTAATATAATCAGCGGGGACATCCCGATCACTGGGTCTTGTACTGTTAAATGAACCTGCGAAATCAATTTAAACACCTGAATCATAAAGGTGGACTCAACGATTCTTATTTTCTAAGGAAACACTGTTTAGGTCAATACTTTCAATCATATCAAGACGCTTTAGATGATTCACTAAAGTTTAAAATTCAATTAACCATGATTTTAACTGTTAGTAAATTTGTAGGCAAGGATATATACATTAGGAAAGGTTATTTATGACATAAAGGTATATATAGAAGAATTCATACCGAAGCTGTTCCCGTCGCCAGTGAACCCTCTGTAGAAGCAATAACTTGGAAAGTATAGACATCACTATTAGCCGGAGCAGACAAGTGCAGTTCACCCTCATTGCTTACAGAAAGACGAGTCTGAAGATGTGCTGCAAACATAAAAGAATTTTATATTCAATTTTATGGACCTTGGTCGGTAAACGCTTTCTTTTACATTATTTTTGGTTTAGGAAAATACAAAGTAGTTGTTTATTTTACCAGTATATGATTTTAAATTTATTTCCAGTACTTCTAATATTTATTTTCTTAATTGTATGCATATTGCTCATCGTATTGTATTGTGAAGGAAGGAATTAACTTCACCTTGGTGCCTACTAAAGAACAACAATTACTTCGCGAAGTAAAATTGCTTTTTGAAGAATTTAAGGCGCGCGCTGAAATTTACCGTTAGGGCACGATAAACAAACTTAGAGAATAAAGTTTAAAACTTATATTTAAACTGAAACACTAAATGATACTACTTCTTTTATTTTTTGACGAGTCAGGTCGAGAAATATTCTAGGATTTGTCAAGGATTTTTAACGAAAATGGCATACCTTCATATTAAGGTATCCCCTGCCGGTCCGAAATTAAATATTTTAGTTTGTTAAAATAAAAAGACGTGAATGAAATTAAGAATAGTGCAAGCGATTCTTCTTAAATAGGAAAAGACTACTGCTGTTTGCAACTTATCCCATAATGTTGTGAGAAGTGCTTGAATTTCCACATTTTACGTCCATACATTTATTTACATAAACACATCACACCTGTACCTATTCGCCAAAAGGCTAGGCAGAGGTACCTACACCTACTAGTATTACCACATTTCGCCAGTTAAGTTTTTAAGTCCTATTTAGTAGGGGCGAGCCTATTGCCATCAACCGCGCTCAGATTCAGACTCCTATTGAGAATATAGGGCTGCTATTGAGAAATTTCAGGTTAAAAAACCCAATAAGACTTTGTCCGACCTGGGAATCGAACCCAGGAGCCAACCAAGCCAAACTAAACCAACGAGGCACTCAACCTTTTTCGAGGCATTTATGTCAAATACTTACGACTGCTACACATACTTTTAAAAATTTGTTGTTTGTTTGACATGTTTGGAAAAACCAATTTACAGAAATACATATCATTTATCATTAAGAACAAGCAATGTTAGCTACTTATGGAACCCAGCAATGATCAATTCAAAACTAAAAGTACGAATAAATCACAATTCTTAAAAAAAATATAGGGAAGACCAAGATTGGCCAGACTGGCTCTTCGGTCGGTACAATCTCACAGGTACAACCGCACCTTGAACGTGTTAAGTGCTTTAAACCTGGATAATTAATGTGGTTGGGTAGTTCCACCCGCGTAAATCTAGAAGAAAAACATTTTTCACTTTGTGTAATAAATCTCCTCGGGGGGCTTGTACTGAATAATAAAGTAGAAATATTACAAACAACTTTTGTCTTTTACCATTCAAACAGCAAGTTTATTCAAATGCTAAACAGATTTGGTGAGGTTTGATCCTCCTCACAACTTGTAAATACAACAACAAAGCAGTTTTTTTTTGGTTAAAGCTATTCATGTCAACTTTTGTGTTTTTAAAAGTTATTCAAGGTTTTGGGAGCATAATGCCAAGTTAAACATACTTTGTCATGGATTTTAAAAATAAATAAATAAAAACGAATGTTTAGTCACCTATATAGATGAGTTCTTCTGACTAACAAGAAGAAAAGGTGCAGGTATCTGCATCACCATGCATATATATTTATGTGGAGACATCAGATGCATGCAGTATATCACACAGATCGGTACTCAAAGCTCAAGGAGTACCATACCTGTACTTACCTAACTTGCGCAAAGTTCTGGAAAATATTTTTTTGATCTCAGTCAGATCTGCCAAGATCTCACTGTCACTATTTAAACAATAAGTTACTTAAGGACCACAATGAAATGCTTACCATTATCTGTTCCGAGTGAGTAGGTGACCTCCTCTCCGTTGTCGGCAGTTGCCGAGACTCGACCCACGATACCAGTCTGCTCTATGCTCACAGACAGCACGTACGACTCCGATGAAAATGTCACGGTTGGGACTATTGGCACACCTAGTGGAAGTCAATTCAGTTGTTACTGGAATTACTGAACACCTCTTAAGGGGTCATTGTTCTTATCATTATGAACAACTTTACGAAATGGCGAAAATTTAAAAGCTAACTCATGCATTTATGTTCGCATAACAAGATTTAATGCAGGGAAAAGCTGACTATTTTAAGCGATTTTAGGGTTGTCCCCGTTGTAAAAGTGTTCATAACGATGAGTAGGTTGTCAGTTATTTCAATTAAACTTGTAGATTATCGCATTTCGTAACTAACATCACGCTTTATAAATGAAATTTTAGCAGTATCATTACAATATCCGCTAAATATGACTAATCGAGTTCGATATACTTTAAAATAAGTCATCTCTGTTACTCATACCTGCGTGTCAGTCTCATATATTTTGATTTCAAGACGGGCAGTGCCAACAGCATCCTGTCTATGATAGCAAGTAGGTTGGATTGTGTTTTTGTAAACCACTGCTGCAAGGTTTCGGCCGAGCCTGTAACCTTGCAGTAGTCATCATCTGCCGTCATCTGCGTTGTTTATGTTTTTATGTCTGGTTTTTGTCTCTGTGATTGTTTTACTAACATAGTTTATAAGTATTGTTACTAACACTCTGAGTCTTGTTACTTGTAATAAATGATTATTATTATTATTAACATTTTAGCCTCTTTTGTGATTTCCTGTTTGTTGGAATCATAAACAAGAACAATTTCCCAAACAAGCAAGAATTTCTTGAAAGAAGTTTACCAACCGAAAACGTTAATTATCTAGTTATTAGTCAAACGAAGTTAGGGTCACTTGCATAATGTAGTGTAGTGTAGTGTAGTGGTGCTGCTGGAATATTAGTATCAACAAGTGAACCGTTTTGGATAAAAAAAATTAACGTTGCCCCGCACTAGCAATTTCGTTTATAAATTTTTCAGTTGGTAAATTTCTCGCAAGAAACTCGTGCTAGGGCTACTGTTCTTCTTATTGAAAGTTGCACTATCCTAACTAATATTATAAATGCGAAAGTAAGTTTGTTTGTTACCTTTTAACGCCTAAACCACTTGAACGGATTTCGATAAAATTTGGCAGAGAGATAGATTGCACCCCGGGAAAGGACATAGGCTACTTTTTATCAACAAAAAACGCGGGCGAAGACGCGAGCGGAAGCTAGTATTTTCATAAATCCATAAATTAATCAGAAATTCAAATACGATGAATGTCGGAACGTTTGGTGTGGTAGAAGAAGAAGAAGTTAACCCTCAAATAAAGATGAATACTAAACTTATTTTACTGACGTCGAGCATATAACATGGTTACTTGAGCTTGTATATAAATTGTGTACTCAAATATTTTGTCCTATCTAGATATCACTTTTATGGGAGACGGATATGATAGCTCGTATACTAGATTTGCAGGTTTCGGATATTGCAAGATATCCTGATCCTTTTTGCCCTGACTCAGAATAAATTAACTTTAAACGAAGAATGGATATTAAGGTATCAATAATTGAATAAGGTATCTTGGTGCATTTAGTAAGTTAATTTTATTATCCATAGATATGGTCAAGATTTAATACTATACTCTGGTGCAGTACTATGCTCGCTTCACGTGTCTTTTCAATCTTATTCTTCTCCATATCAAAAGTATTCTTTATGCAAAATAGATTTTGTAAAGTTATTTTTACTGATGTAAGGAACCTTTCAATTTTTTTCATAAAGTCTATGAGGAACATGGATCACCAATTGAAGCACTTACTTCAGTTGAGTTACCTACTCTGCAGTTTAGCAATATGAATAGATTAGTTTTACCTAATTCTAAGATGTTTAGAAGAAGCACAGCTCTGGCACCAGCAGCATGCAGTTCAAGAGCCAGGCGTGTGATATCACTGGGCAGGTTCAGCGACCCCCTCGCCTCCACCTTCACCTCCCCAGACGACACGCGCCCTTCAAATTGACTTGAGTATTCTGAAAAAAATATCACAGTCATCAAACGATAAAAAAGAAAAACCGACCGACCGAACGACGCCGACGGGGTGAAAAATGATAAGATTTTCCGCTTTATGATCCTCGGCCACCCTCATGTTACTTACATAGTACAAGAATTTTTCATGTAAAATATGGTCACTCACGTAGTAGGTATATACTCGTAAGTATACACTATCTTTTATAGGAAAAAACACTAGGAGGGCCGTTGCCGTATTTTACTGAACGTTCGTATTCATCATAACATAACATCATGCCGGTTGGGCAGTAGTGCACCTACAGTAACACCCATATTTCGCCCGTTATGTTTAAGTCCTATGTTATAGGGGGCGAGCTTATTGTCATCAACCGGGCACAAATCCGACTCCGGGGGGCGCTAATGAGAAAATTGACATTGAAAAAACTCAATAACACTTTGGCCTACTTAGGAATCGAACCTAGGGCCTCACGCTCAGCAGTCACGGTTGAGAGTAGTGTTCCCATGCGCGACCAACGAAGAATTCTAATCTCAGTCAATAAAAAGTCAAATTTACCTACATTTTTTTGCAATTGACTGTCGCTGAGATGAGATTCGGACTATATTTCGTACCTTTTTGATAGCGGGATTTAGCCTACGGCTGTAAGTGTTCTGTCATTAAAATATACATAACTATGTAATTTCATAAAGGGACGTGTGACAGAAAAATAATGAGGTAAGAGTGGAAATATTAAAAATAAGAAATACGAATAAGTATACGAAAAAATAAATACCAGATACTGATCAAAATTCCGCAATGAAGTCATTGCCAAACATAAACATATAAATATGTATATATACATCATAACCCACCTACTAATACCAAACTACTTCATACAATATATTCCTAATAAAAACAGCATATTATTATTTGTGTTTCTTTCGCTTTATTGTGTCTATGGCCGTGGCAAAAGTTACGACTAAAACTTTCATTAATAATAATGTTGTTATTATTTACTTTCCTCTAACTTATTTGGATCGTTACCTACACGTATCGAATAACTATAAGAAACTCAAAGTTTTATCGTGACGATATCTCTTGATCCCCTTTCTATTGCATACATATAGGTATATTCGTACTTAAACTCACGCCTTGTTCCCAATTATTTCAGTTTTACATTATATAGGTAGATATTAAAGAAGTAGCATGTAACGTACTTTTCCGTAAGTTTTAGCAACATTGCATAATATATTTAAAGTTTATCTTATGCGTCTTCTTTTTCTTAAGTTTTAATTTTCTTAAACATTGCCCCCCACCAGGAATTTTTCTTGTGTCGTGAGTGCGTTTACAAATATTTAAAGTCACATACACGAATAGCCAGACCCAGAATGAATACCTGTAGGCCATAAAAATATTTGCTCCGTGCGGGAATCGAACCCACGACACGCGTTGCGGCAGTCGATAGCTCACCCACTGCGACAACCATGCCGGCAACCATGTCTGTCTGTCTATTACCTTTTTATGCTTAATCAGCTAAAACAATTTATATGAAATTTGGTTTCGAGAACAGTTTGAGAGCCAAGGACAGGATAGTTTTTAATCACCGATTCACGCGGATTATAAAGTCGCGAGCAAAAGCTAGTAGGCAATAAAATACAATTTAAATAGATTTAAGAACACAAATGTTAAGAGTATTTACTTAACAGACACAACTAAAAGTTAGTAGTTAGGTACAGATTAAACTCGGTTATATTGATCAAAGAGTTTTTGTTAGAATTCAATGTAATTAATACATTTGTGTTTTGATACCCTTTGGATACTAAAGTTATTAAAATTGTAAACACTTGAACATGGAGGAATCTAGAACTTTGTAGACTGTATTAATGACTGATATAATTAATAGGTCTTTACCTATGAAATTGCCGTTTTGTATGAAAAAATTTAAATGAATTTTTTTCATGTATTTTTTATTTGTATTAATCGAAGTAATCACCCATGTAATCAATGCATCTTTGCCAACGCAGTGGCAGTTTATTGATGCCCTTCTTAAAGAAATCAGCTGGACGGGAGGCAACAAATTCTTCAAAGGCATTTTGTACTGCCTCTCGGGTATTGAATTTTTTTCCCGCCAAGAAGTTATCCAAATTCTGGAAAAAGTAGTAGTCTGTAGGCGCAAGGTCTGGTGAGTAGGGCGGATGACGGAGAGCTTCCAACCCCAGTTCTTGCAACTTGGAGACCGTCTGCTGTGCAGTATGAGGTCGCGCGTTGTCGTGCAGGAGCAGCGGAGACGAGCGATTGACCAATGCTGGTTGGAGATGTGCCAGCTTCTCCATCATTGTGTTCAATTCTTCACAGTACACATCTGCAGTAATGCTCACCCCGTTTGGTAAGAAGCTGTGTTGAATCACACCGGCGCTAGACCACCAAACAGTGACCATCACTTTTCTTGGGGTAAGTTTTCGTTTAGGGCATTGTTTAGGTGCTGAACCAGGATCCAACCAACTTGCTGAGCGCTTGCGGTTATCAAACAGAATCCATTTTTCATCGCAGGTAACAATGCGGTTCAAAATTCCTTCATTTGTGTGTCTGTTGAGCAGTGCAAGGCACGTCTCGACGCGTACTTCGCGCTGGCGATCATTGAGTTCGTGGGGCACCCATTTGTCAAGCTTTTTTACCTTGCCAATTTGACGCAAATGGACCAATATTGTTTTGACGCTAACGTCGAAAGCTGCTGCTAATTCAGCCGTAGATTGTGTATCATCAGCTTCCACAATCGCCTTTAATTCGTCATTGTCGACCAAAGTCTTCGGACGACCGCGAGGTTCATTTTTCAGGTCGAAATTTCCAGAACGGAAGCGAGCAAACCAATAACAGGTAGTGCGTTGGTTTGCAGTGTTAGCTCCGTAAACGTCGTTGATGTTGCGTGCCGCTTGTGCCGCGTTGCTGCCACGACGGTACTCATATTCCATAATTACTCGAATTTTTAACGTATCCATGATGACGAAAAAGATTTAAATGCGATGAAAATGTAACACTAATCAATAAACAAATGACTACTTTTGGAAAAAAAAATCCATGTTTTTAAAATAAAATTAATTTGAAATTAGAATTCTTAGCCAAACAAAAAATATTTTGATTTGAAATGGCCAGTACTGCAGAACGGCAATTTCATAGGTAAAGACCTAATATATGGGTAGTGATAGACACAGGGTTGGTTGGTGTTTTAAAGCAATCCCACTATGGACCTACACCCGATAAAGAGATGGAGAAAACATATTATAGGAAACAAGATCACAGTCATACAATTGTATTCATAACATCATCACGCCTGTATTCTACGAAGGGTACGGCAGAGTTGTACCTAGGCATAGCACTCCCACATTTCGTCAGTTATGTTTTAAGACCCATATAAAAGGCGATAAGCCTATTGCCACTGACCTCACACAGACGCAGACTCCGGGCTGTTACTGAAAAATTTCATAACAGCCATATTTCATAATAACACATTGCCCGACCCGGGCTTCGAACCGAGGACTTCAAGCTCAGAAGCAGCATTTGCCACCACTAGACCAACGAGGCAGTCAGAGGAAAATTATATTCTTTTGAATCGCGGACTTTTTAAAACAATACTTCAAAGGGTTACAAGAGTAGAGGGAGGCCTGGGAAACGATGGATGTATTGTGTGAAAGATGATATGGTTAAGAGGAGGTGACTTCTGAGATGACGGCAAATATAAATGTATGGAAGGAGAAGACCCCAAATAGTTTGGGATAAGGGTAAGAGGATGATGATGATGATGAATATCCCTCATTATTGTATTTTATAGGTATGTATTGATCATCTATGAATTGAAATAAATAAAGATAAAATGGATATTAAATTAATCGCACTTACCTCCATACAGCTGTACGCTTGTTCCATCATAGCCAGTTATTGTGATCAACCCGTGTCGGATCACATTCTGTTGAATAACTCCTTCGTAGAGAACACTCTCAAAAGAAACACCATTCACAGTCTGCGAACCTGAAAAGCAAATTACATTATTTTTCGTATTTATAACTAGTACCAACTTTAGGCTAATCTACAGAACGAAAACCACAGTATTAATTGCGTGAAAAGGCTTGCTGAAAATAAAAGAGATATTTTATTACTGAAATGATTTGTTAAGTCCACACTGACGACATCACCATGGTATCTACAAACATATATGTATCATGTCTTTTTATCTCACTCATATTTTAAATGCGAAAGTTTAAATCACACCAGAACTGCTGAACGAATCTGGTTGAAATTTAGCGCAGATATAGATTATAGTCTAGACTGCTGAAAAATGAAGTATTGCCGTGGAAATTGCGAATAAGTCTCATGATGACTTTTTAACCGCGGGTAACACCGGGCGCAGCAATTCCTCAAATATTGCTTGTATGGGTTTTCATCTCGAGTAGTCCATAATAACAAATGATATCATACACAAAAAGTCATGGCGCTGAAATGAAAAAGACACAGAGTTACCTATTATTGCCAAATACAAACAAGACTTTAAAAAGTAGTTTTATCGAGAAGACAGAAGTCAAGAAGTAGTTTATCGAGAAGATACAAGCCAAAAAGTAGTTTTATCGAAAATATAGAAGTCAAGAAGTAGTTTTATCGAGAAGATACAAGCCAAAAAGTAGTTTTATCGAGAAGATATATAGAAGTTAATTTTCTACATGAACATTACATTACATTTTCACTTGTTTACAGATAGTGTTATCAGTACACAATATAACACAATAATGTAATTAGCTTATAATCCTGTTAGATCAAGTATATTTCCGCAAGAGTCTGCTATAACTATCCATTTTCCCTTGATTTCCTGCAATTTTCACAAGACTGACTGACTATTACAAGGGTTCCATTGAATACAGCAGTATGACGTCGGACGAGATAAGCTTTGAAGACTATTCAAACAATATTGTCTATGCTTCCGCTAGAGGTACGCTACACTACGCCTGAAAGGCGTGCTGTAATTGTTTCAAAAGTTATTGTAATAAGTATTCTACGTCAATGGGTTTCTGAAAAATTGTTAAACAAAGTTATCATCAGAGTGTTATCTGGTTGGTCTTCTCAAATTTGCTGGTAGTTATTTGAATATTATGAAATTAATTACAGAGCTTATAAACTCTATAATTATTTTCATAATAAAATATGGGGCACTACTGTGCCCCAGTTTTTAATATAGCACAGAACGGGCAAGTTTCATAGACCGTGCTATGACTTTACCTTGCTTAGTAAAGTAAGCATTTCGTATAAATGTGAACCTTATTCTTATGCAAGTTATGCCCATATTTGCATCATCCAATATAAGCTAGCATTTCACAGGAAGATGAACACTATGGTTACGAGAATAATGTTCATATTCGAATGAGAAGCTTACTTTATTTAGCAAAGTAAAGTCAAAGTGCGACCTGTGATTCTCGCCAGCACATATTCTTGTCGGTAATCTTGTCGGTAAATAATCTGAACAAGGTTGATTACTTATAAGAGAACACAACGTTCTTTATACAGATATTAAGTTAATCCCTTTCCTTTACTTTGCATGGTGGTGAGTAAGATAATCACATGGAATGCCTATACAACACGAATAACGTTTAATTATAGTTGAAGCTTACGAGGCTGTCAGTCTGCGGCGTATTTCTGGCGTACAATACAGGCTTATCCCGAATAAGCTCAGATCAATCAATTGATTATAACTGCGAAACATTCCGGATAGTTTGCACAGTGATTTTGTACTTGGTTTAGATGTATAACAGTGAAACCCGCCCATCTGCTGAACTAATAAACCATAAAATTGAGAATAATACGTTTTTTATCATGAAACGACATCATACCAACTATTTAGCAACTATAATCAGGCGGCTCACTTTATATTTTGACGCGAAAGTACAGACCAGGATAGTCAAACTTTAAAATCACTAGACGAGCGAGTACTATCACCCGAGTAATCATTAGCACGTTGTAAGGCAGTCATAGAAATGTGCAAGCGATTGCTGTATGACGTTTCAATGATTACTCATATATAACTAAGTATTCGCCATAATTACGTGCAGACGCGCCAGCATATGAAGCCAGCCCAAACTGTCAATTTTTCCATTATGAACATGCAGCTTACACTTTTGTACTTAAGATGCAAAACCATAAGGAAAGTAGAGAGATGAGGGTAGCTTTGTGTGCTGGCCACTGTATAAGCTATAAGATTTGATGATTTAAAAAAAAAAAAAAAGTGAAATAATCAGAGACAAAAGACTTCGTTCTAAAACAATTGATCAATTGTTTTTTAGGGTTCCATACCTCAAAAGTTTCAAAATTAAAAACAAATGAAAATAGGGTACTTCCCGTAGATCAAGAGTTATGAAATTTAACAAAAAGCAGTTTCATAAAAACATCATCAATGAGGGCGAATTTCATTAATTTATAGTTTTATCCCATAACTAGATTCTCTGGCAGCTAGAAACCGAGCCAGTAGCAACAGCATTCTAAAAACTATGGCCGTGTGTTTTGCCCTTTTTGTGGAGACGATAACAAAGTAAAACTTGTTCGTCTTCAATGCAAAATGCTTCTCAAAACTCAATTTTAAACTGCATTTATGTACTAACACTAGATTTAAGAAAAGTTACTAACACTATGAATCTCTGTTGTCAGATCTTTTAAATACATTATTATTATTATAATTATGAAAAAAAAAATGCCATAACATACTTTTGTAGTTGCAGAATTGACCCTGACGTATACTGATGTAAGGGAGAACATTTTTTCAATACTACAGAACTTTAACTAAGTGACCTTTTTGTGTAACGGAATCCATAATGCAAGAGTCCGACTCACACTTTTCCAGTTTTTTAACATTAAAGTAATGATGCCTGATGGTGAAAACAAAACTTTTTATATTCGACGGACTCAATTAATTGCGCGGCGCGGTGGTTGAGCCATCGGCTGCTGCGCCGCGTGTTGTGGGTTCGATCCCCACACGGAACAAATATTTGTATGGCCTACAGGTAGTTGTTCCGGGTCTGGCTGTTTGTGTATGTGAGTTTAAATGTTTGTAAACGCACCCACGATACAGGAGAAATTCCTAGTGTGGGGCAACGTTTTTTTTAAAAAGATAAAAAAAAAAGATAAAAAAGATATTGGTGGATGTGAGCAGATTGTATTGGATAATATATTTAAAGGTTTTATCTCTTAAAAATTAGGTACGTTACCTATGACATTTAATAAACAAAGACAAATACTCGCTTCCCTGTGTAAATCAAGTACTAAATCGTGTACCTTTTTCAATGTCGATAGATATAGTCGAACGTGCAGCTAACGCTCCCGGCTTCGTAGCGACGACAGCGAATAGAAACTGGCTATGTGCTTGTAATACGTCACTTGATATGGGCGCCCTGACCTCTATGCTCAGCGAATTACTAGCCCTGACGTCCAAGTTAAACAGCGAATGTAACTCTGAAATAAAGTTAAAATTAATAATTCCAGAACGGTAAAATTTCTTACTTAAAACTGGTGTTTATTTATTTCTCTGACGATTACCTCCGTCCAAGGTAAAGACGACCGTATTGTCGTAGCCGTGCGATAAGGAAATTAGTTGGGTGAATTGCAATCCCGATTCTGCACTATAAGCACCCCTGTAATACGTTTGCACGAATACTGGAGACACAATTTCTTGTCTAATGATATCTATGACCACACTCGTCCAACCGGATACGGCTCTGTCTCTCGTGGCTTCGATCTCCAACACAATAAATGCGTTTTCAGTGGCCGCATCGGGCAGAGGGTTGGGCAACGATAGTGATATAACGTTCTCAACGGGCGTTAGCAAGAAGTGTCCGGAGTATTCTGAAATGATCAAAATAGGATTAGTTCAAAGTCTTTATAATTTTGCAAGTCATAAGTCCATTTGAAAAGTAGTTTGTTAACATGAACATCGTACCTCCAGTAAGTATAAATCGGGTGCCTGGCGCATATCCTGACCTAAGAACAATGTCATCAGCTGTTAGACCACTGCTTCCTATGGATCCGGTGTAGGTGTTCTGTGCAAAACTCAAAATGTCTCGATCTGATACGTCTAAAACAAAATTTGATGTGATTATAGTTAATGCTTCGGGCTACAGCGTCTCGTAAGTGTAACGGTTTAAAAATGTTGTGCTTAAGTATCAGTTAAATAAATAAATAAAATTCGTTTATTTCGACCAACAAGGATCATAACACACACACGAACATGCCACATAAAACAAATAAAACACATTACCGACCTTGATTGCTCAGTATGTGAACCATACAGCAATGGTTCAGGTACTGGCAATCAAACCTCTGCGCGAATACCCTCAGGATGCCGTTGGAGCTAGCTCGAACCCTGCGCACCAGGGATGTACACCGCTTTCGCATAGTAGAATAGAAACAGTCTACATGCGACTCGGCGAACATCCCAGATGCGCTGCAGAATCAGGGCAGCCTCATCAGCACCCTGAACGCATTATTATATTGGACACGCAAGGCGCTGTACTGTCCGCGCGTGTATGAGACCCAAAGGCTGCTCGTGTAGAAAGATGTACAATATGCTCTGAACAATGTTGTTTTCACTTCAGTGGTACAACGGGCAAACCTGCGGGCCATCATATTCGCCCTTACAGACAACGCCCTGCGTTCCCGCTCTATGTCTGCATCGTCTTTCAGATCAGAGGACATCATATGTCCAAGATATTTAAAATGTTCAACCCTCTTCAGTGGTTGAACATATGGAGTTAAATAAGATTCTCGTGCCAGCAAAACAATTTTTAAAAATGACACATGCAATTGTTATCAGTCTGTTTATGACAATACAAGTGAATAAAGCTATGGAAATCTCTGCAACGCCTTTTTTAATATGTGTATTATATTTTTTTTTGAATTCCGATACCCAATACTCAGGTGTGACGTTGATAAGCAGAGACTAATGCCCGATTCCCTATGCACTAAATCAAGTACTAAATCGTGTACCTTTTTCAATGTCGATAGATATAGCCGAACGTGCAGCTAACGCTCCCGGCTTCGTAGCGACGACAGCGAATAGAAACTGGCTATGTGCTTGTAATACGTCACTTGAAATGGGCGCCTTGGCCTCTATGCTCAGCGAATTACTACCCCTGACGTCCAAGTTAAACAGCGAATGTAACTCTGAAATAAAGTTAAAATTAATAATTCCAGAACGGTAAAATTTCTTACTTAAAACTGGTGTTTATTTATTTCTCTGACGATTACCTCCGTCCAAGGTAAAGACGACCGTATTGTCGTAGCCGTGCGATAAGGAAATTAGTTGGGTGAATTGCAATCCCGATTCTGCACTATAAGCACCCCTGTAATACGTTTGCGCGAATACTGGAGACACAATTTCTTGTCTAATGATATCTATGACCACACTCGTCCAACCGGATACGGCTCTGTCTCTCCTGGCTTCGATCTCCAACACAATAAATGCGTTTTCAGTGGCCGCATCGGGCAGAGGGTTGGGCAACGATAGTGATATAACGTTCTCAACGGGCGTTAGCAAGAAGTGTCCGGAGTATTCTGAAATGATCAAAATAGGATTAGTTCAAAGTCTTTATAATTTTGCAAGTCATAAGTTCATTTGAAAAGTAGTTTGTTAACATGAACATCGTACCTCCAGTAAGTATAAATCGGGTGCCTGGCGCATATCCTGACCTAAGAACAATGTCATCAGCTGTTAGACCACTGCTTCCTATGGATCCGGTGTAGGTGTTCTGTGCAAAACTCAAAATGTCTCGATCTGATACGTCTAAAACAAAATTTGATGTGGTTTTAGTTAATGCTTCGGGCTGCAGCGTCTCGTAAGTGTAACGGTTTCAAAATGTTGTGCATAAGTACCAGTTAAATAAGATTCTCGTGCCAGCAAAACAATTTTTAAAAATGACACATGCAATTGTTATCAGTCTGTTTATGACAATACAAGTGAATAAAGCTATGGAAATCTCTGCAACGCCTTTTTTAATATGTGTATGTTAATTTTTTTTTGAATTCCGCTACCCAATACTCAGGTGTGACGTTGATAAGCAGAGACTAATGCCCGATTCCCTATGCACTAAATCAAGTACTAAATCGTGTACCTTTTTCAATGTCGATAGATATAGCCGAACGTGCAGCTAACGCTCCCGGCTTCGTAGCGACGACAGCGAATAGAAACTGGCTATGTGCTTGTAATACGTCACTTGATATGGGCGCCCTGGCCTCTATGCTCAGCGAATTACTACCCCTGACGTCCAAGTTAAACAGCGAATGTAACTCTGAAATAAAGTTAAAATTAATAATTCCGGAACGGTAAAATTTCTTACTTAAAACTGGTGTTTATTTATTTCTCTGACGATTACCTCCGTCCAAGGTAAAGACGACCGTATTGTCGTAGCCGTGCGATAAGGAAATTCGTTGGGTGAATTGCAATCCCGATTCTGCACTATAAGCACCCCTGTAATACGTTTGCGCGAATACTGGAGACACAATTTCTTGTCTAATGATATCTATGACCACACTCGTCCAACCGGATACGGCTCTGTCTCTCGTGGCTTCGATCTCCAACACAATAAATGCGTTTTCAGTGGCCGCATCGGGCAGAGGGTTGGGCAACGATAGTGATATAACGTTCTCAACGGGCGTTAGCAAGAAGTGTCCGGAGTATTCTGAAATGATCAAAATAGGATTAGTTCAAAGTCTTTATAATTTTGCAAGTCATAAGTTCATTTGAAAAGTAGTTTGTTAACATGAACATCGTACCTCCAGTAAGTATAAATCGGGTGCCTGGCGCATATCCTGACCTAAGAACAATGTCATCAGCTGTTAGACCACTGCTTCCTATGGATCCGGTGTAGGTGTTCTGTGCAAAACTCAAAATGTCTCGATCTGATACGTCTAAAACAAAATTTGATGTGGTTATAGTTAATGCTTCGGGCTACAGCGTCTCGTAAGTGTAACGGTTTCAAAATGTTGTGCATAAGTACCAGTTAAATAAGTTTCTCGTGCCAGCAAAACAATTTTTAAAAATGACACATGCAATTGTTATCAGTCTGTTTATGACAATACAAGTGAATAAAGCTATGGAAATCTCTACAACGCCTTTTTAAATATGTGTATGTTAATTTTTTTTTGAATTCCGCTACCCAATACTCAGGTGTGACGTTGATAAGCAGAGACTAATGCCCGATTCCCTATGCACTAAATCAAGTACTAAATCGTGTACCTTTTTCAATGTCGATAGATATAGCCGAACGTGCAGCTAACGCTCCCGGCTTCGTAGCGACGACAGCGAATAGAAACTGGCTATGTGCTTGTAATACGTCACTTGAAATGGGCGCCCTGGCCTCTATGCTCAGCGTATTACTACCCCTGACGTCCAAGTTAAACAGCGAATGTAACTCTGAAATAAAGTTAAAATTAATAATTCCAGAACGGTAAAATTTCTTACTTAAAACTGGTGTTTTTTATTTCTCTGACGATTACCTCCGTCCAAGGTAAAGACGACCGTATTGTCGTAGCCGTGCGATAAGGAAATTAGTTGGGTGAATTGCAATCCCGATTCTGCACTATAAGCACCCCTGTAATACGTTTGCGCGAATACTGGAGACACAATTTCTTGTCTAATGATATCTATGACCACACTCGTCCAACCGGATACGGCTCTGTCTCTCGTGGCTTCGATCTCCAACACAATAAATGCGTTTTCAGTGGCCGCATCGGGCAGAGGGTTGGGCAACGATAGTGATATAACGTTCTCAACGGGCGTTAGCAAGAAGTGTCCGGAGTATTCTGAAATGATCAAAATAGGATTAGTTCAAAGTCTTTATAATTTTGCAAGTCATAAGTTCATTTGAAAAGTAGTTTGTTAACATGAACATCGTACCTCCAGTAAGTATAAATCGGGTGCCTGGCGCATATCCTGACCTAAGAACAATGTCATCAGCTGTTAGACCACTGCTTCCTATGGATCCGGTGTAGGTGTTCTGTGCAAAACTCAAAATGTCTCGATCTGATACGTCTAAAACAAAATTTTATGTGGTTTTAGTTAATGCTTCGGGCTACAGCGTCTCGTAAGTGTAACGGTTTCAAAATGTTGTGCATAAGTACCAGTTAAATAAGATTCTCGTGCCAGCAAAACAATTTTTAAAAATGACACATGCAATTGTTATCAGTCTGTTTATGACAATACAAGTGAATAAAGCTACGGAAATCTCTGCAACGCCTTTTTTAATATGTGTATGTTAATTTTTTTTTGAATTCCGCCACCCAATACTCAGGTGTGACGTTGATAAGCAGAGACTAATGCCCGATTCCCTATGCACTAAATCAAGTACTAAATCGTGTACCTTTTTCAATGTCGATAGATATAGCCGAACGTGCAGCTAACGCTCCCGGCTTCGTAGCGACGACAGCGAATAGAAACTGGCTATGTGCTTGTAATACGTCACTTGATATGGGCGCCCTGGCCTCTATGCTCAGCGAATTACTACCCCTGACGTCCAAGTTAAACAGCGAATGTAACTCTGAAATAAAGTTAAAATTAATAATTCCAGAACGGTAAAATTTCTTACTTAAAACTGGTGTTTATTTATTTCTCTGACGATTACCTCCGTCCAAGGTAAAGACGACCGTATTGTCGTAGCCGTGCGATAAGGAAATTAGTTGGGTGAATTGCAATCCCGATTCTGCACTATAAGCACCCCTGTAATACGTTTGCGCGAATACTGGAGACACAATTTCTTGTCTAATGATATCTATGACCACACTCGTCCAACCGGATACGGCTCTGTCTCTCGTGGCTTCGATCTCCAACACAATAAATGCGTTTTCAGTGGCCGCATCGGGCAGAGGGTTGGGCAACGATAGTGATATAACGTTCTCAACGGGCGTTAGCAAGAAGTGTCCGGAGTATTCTGAAATGATCAAAATAGGATTAGTTCAAAGTCTTTATAATTTAGCAAGTCATAAGTTCATTTGAAAAGTAGTTTGTTAACATGAACATCGTACCTCCAGTAAGTATAAATCGGGTGCCTGGCGCATATCCTGACCTAAGAACAATGTCATCAGCTGTTAGACCACTGCTTCCTATGGATCCGGTGTAGGTGTTCTGTGCAAAACTCAAAATGTCTCGATCTGATACGTCTAAAATAAAATTTGATGTGGTTTTAGTTAATGCTTCGGGCTACAGCGTCTCGTAAGTGTAACGGTTTCAAAATGTTGTGCATAAGTACCAGTTAAATAAGATTCTCGTGCCAGCAAAACAATTTTTAAAAATGACACATGCAATTGTTATCAGTCTGTTTATGACAATACAAGTGAATAAAGCTATGGAAATCTCTGCAACGCCTTTTTTAATATGTGTATGTTAATTTTTTTTTGAATTCCGCTACCCAATACTCAGGTGTGACGTTGATAAGCAGAGACTAATGCCCGATTCCCTATGCACTAAATCAAGTACTAAATCGTGTACCTTTTTCAATGTCGATAGATATAGCCGAACGTGCAGCTAACGCTCCCGGCTTCGTAGCGACGACAGCGAATAGAAACTGGCTATGTGCTTGTAATACGTCACTTGATATGGGCGCCCTGGCCTCTATGCTCAGCGAATTACTACCCCTGACGTCCAAGTTAAACAGCGAATGTAACTCTGAAATAAAGTTAAAATTAATAATTCCGGAACGGTAAAATTTCTTACTTAAAACTGGTGTTTTTTATTTCTCTGACGATTACCTCCGTCCAAGGTAAAGACGACCGTATTGTCGTAGCCGTGCGATAAGGAAATTAGTTGGGTGAATTGCAATCCCGATTCTGCACTATAAGCACCCCTGTAATACGTTTGCGCGAATACTGGAGACACAATTTCTTGTCTAATGATATCTATGACCACACTCGTCCAACCGGATACGGCTCTGTCTCTCGTGGCTTCGATCTCCAACACAATAAATGCGTTTTCAGTGGCCGCATCGGGCAGAGGGTTGGGCAACGATAGTGATATAACGTTCTCAACGGGCGTTAGCAAGAAGTGTCCGGAGTATTCTGAAATGATCAAAATAGGATTAGTTCAAAGTCTTTATAATTTTGCAAGTCATAAGTTCATTTGAAAAGTTGTTTGTTAACATGAACATCGTACCTCCAGTAAGTATAAATCGGGTGCCTGGCGCATATCCTGACCTAAGAACAATGTCATCAGCTGTTAGACCACTGCTTCCTATGGATCCGGTGTAGGTGTTCTGTGCAAAACTCAAAATGTCTCGATCTGATACGTCTAAAACAAAATTTTATGTGGTTTTAGTTAATGCTTCGGGCTACAGCGTCTCGTAAGTGTAACGGTTTCAAAATGTTGTGCATAAGTACCAGTTAAATAAGATTCTCGTGCCAGCAAAACAATTTTTAAAAATGACACATGCAATTGTTATCAGTCTGTTTATGACAATACAAGTGAATAAAGCTACGGAAATCTCTGCAACGCCTTTTTTAATATGTGTATGTTAATTTTTTTTTGAATTCCGCCACCCAATACTCAGGTGTGACGTTGATAAGCAGAGACTAATGCCCGATTCCCTATGCACTAAATCAAGTACTAAATCGTGTACCTTTTTCAATGTCGATAGATATAGCCGAACGTGCAGCTAACGCTCCCGGCTTCGTAGCGACGACAGCGAATAGAAACTGGCTATGTGCTTGTAATACGTCACTTGATATGGGCGCCCTGGCCTCTATGCTCAGCGAATTACTACCCCTGACGTCCAAGTTAAACAGCGAATGTAACTCTGAAATAAAGTTAAAATTAATAATTCCGGAACGGTAAAATTTCTTACTTAAAACTGGTGTTTTTTATTTCTCTGACGATTACCTCCGTCCAAGGTAAAGACGACCGTATTGTCGTAGCCGTGCGATAAGGAAATTAGTTGGGTGAATTGCAATCCCGATTCTGCACTATAAGCACCCCTGTAATACGTTTGCGCGAATACTGGAGACACAATTTCTTGTCTAATGATATCTATGACCACACTCGTCCAACCGGATACGGCTCTGTCTCTCGTGGCTTCGATCTCCAACACAATAAATGCGTTTTCAGTGGCCGCATCGGGCAGAGGGTTGGGCAACGATAGTGATATAACGTTCTCAACGGGCGTTAGCAAGAAGTGTCCGGAGTATTCTGAAATGATCAAAATAGGATTAGTTCAAAGTCTTTATAATTTTGCAAGTCATAAGTTCATTTGAAAAGTAGTTTGTTAACATGAACATCGTACCTCCAGTAAGTATAAATCGGGTGCCTGGCGCATATCCTGACCTAAGAACAATGTCATCAGCTGTTAGACCACTGCTTCCTATGGATCCGGTGTAGGTGTTCTGTGCAAAACTCAAAATGTCTCGATCTGATACGTCTAAAATAAAATTTGATGTGGTTTTAGTTAATGCTTCGGGCTACAGCGTCTCGTAAGTGTAACGGTTTCAAAATGTTGTGCATAAGTACCAGTTAAATAAGATTCTCGTGCCAGCAAAACAATTTTTAAAAATGACACATGCAATTGTTATCAGTCTGTTTATGACAATACAAGTGAATAAAGCTATGGAAATCTCTGCAACGCCTTTTTAAATATGTGTATGTTAATTTTTTTTTGAATTCCGCTACCCAATACTCAGGTGTGACGTTGATAAGCAGAGACTAATGCCCGATTCCCTATGCACTAAATCAAGTACTAAATCGTGTACCTTTTTCAATGTCGATAGATATAGCCGAACGTGCAGCTAACGCTCCCGGCTTCGTAGCGACGACAGCGAATAGAAACTGGCTATGTGCTTGTAATACGTCACTTGATATGGGCGCCCTGGCCTCTATGCTCAGCGAATTACTACCCCTGACGTCCAAGTTAAACAGCGAATGTAACTCTGAAATAAAGTTAAAATTAATAATTCCGGAACGGTAAAATTTCTTACTTAAAACTGGTGTTTTTTATTTCTCTGACGATTACCTCCGTCCAAGGTAAAGACGACCGTATTGTCGTACCCGTGCGATAAGGAAATTAGTTGGGTGAATTGCAATCCCGATTCTGCACTATAAGCACCCCTGTAATACGTTTGCGCGAATACTGGAGACACAATTTCTTGTCTAATGATATCTATGACCACACTCGTCCAACCGGATACGGCTCTGTCTCTCGTGGCTTCGATCTCCAACACAATAAATGCGTTTTCAGTGGCCGCATCGGGCAGAGGGTTGGGCAACGATAGTGATATAACGTTCTCAACGGGCGTTAGCAAGAAGTGTCCGGAGTATTCTGAAATGATCAAAATAGGATTAGTTCAAAGTCTTTATAATTTTGCAAGTCATAAGTTCATTTGAAAAGTAGTTTGTTAACATGAACATCGTACCTCCAGTAAGTATAAATCGGGTGCCTGGCGCATATCCTGACCTAAGAACAATGTCATCAGCTGTTAGACCACTGCTTCCTATGGATCCGGTGTAGGTGTTCTGTGCAAAACTCAAAATGTCTCGATCTGATACGTCTAAAATAAAATTTGATGTGGTTTTAGTTAATGCTTCGGGCTACAGCGTCTCGTAAGTGTAACGGTTTCAAAATGTTGTGCATAAGTACCAGTTAAATAAGATTCTCGTGCCAGCAAAACAATTTTTAAAAATGACACATGCAATTGTTATCAGTCTGTTTATGACAATACAAGTGAATAAAGCTATGGAAATCTCTGCAACGCCTTTTTAAATATGTGTATGTTAATTTTTTTTTGAATTCCGCTACCCAATACTCAGGTGTGACGTTGATAAGCAGAGACTAATGCCCGATTCCCTATGCACTAAATCAAGTACTAAATCGTGTACCTTTTTCAATGTCGATAGATATAGCCGAACGTGCAGCTAACGCTCCCGGCTTCGTAGCGACGACAGCGAATAGAAACTGGCTATGTGCTTGTAATACGTCACTTGATATGGGCGCCCTGGCCTCTATGCTCAGCGAATTACTACCCCTGACGTCCAAGTTAAACAGCGAATGTAACTCTGAAATAAAGTTAAAATTAATAATTCCGGAACGGTAAAATTTCTTACTTAAAACTGGTGTTTTTTATTTCTCTGACGATTACCTCCGTCCAAGGTAAAGACGACCGTATTGTCGTAGCCGTGCGATAAGGAAATTAGTTGGGTGAATTGCAATCCCGATTCTGCACTATAAGCACCCCTGTAATACGTTTGCGCGAATACTGGAGACACAATTTCTTGTCTAATGATATCTATGACCACACTCGTCCAACCGGATACGGCTCTGTCTCTCGTGGCTTCGATCTCCAACACAATAAATGCGTTTTCAGTGGCCGCATCGGGCAGAGGGTTGGGCAACGATAGTGATATAACGTTCTCAACGGGCGTTAGCAAGAAGTGTCCGGAGTATTCTGAAATGATCAAAATAGGATTAGTTCAAAGTCTTTATAATTTTGCAAGTCATAAGTTCATTTGAAAAGTTGTTTGTTAACATGAACATCGTACCTCCAGTAAGTATAAATCGGGTGCCTGGCGCATATCCTGACCTAAGAACAATGTCATCAGCTGTTAGACCACTGCTTCCTATGGATCCGGTGTAGGTGTTCTGTGCAAAACTCAAAATGTCTCGATCTGATACGTCTAAAACAAAATTTTATGTGGTTTTAGTTAATGCTTCGGGCTACAGCGTCTCGTAAGTGTAACGGTTTCAAAATGTTGTGCATAAGTACCAGTTAAATAAGATTCTCGTGCCAGCAAAACAATTTTTAAAAATGACACATGCAATTGTTATCAGTCTGTTTATGACAATACAAGTGAATAAAGCTACGGAAATCTCTGCAACGCCTTTTTTAATATGTGTATGTTAATTTTTTTTTGAATTCCGCCACCCAATACTCAGGTGTGACGTTGATAAGCAGAGACTAATGCCCGATTCCCTATGCACTAAATCAAGTACTAAATCGTGTACCTTTTTCAATGTCGATAGATATAGCCGAACGTGCAGCTAACGCTCCCGGCTTCGTAGCGACGACAGCGAATAGAAACTGGCTATGTGCTTGTAATACGTCACTTGATATGGGCGCCCTGGCCTCTATGCTCAGCGAATTACTACCCCTGACGTCCAAGTTAAACAGCGAATGTAACTCTGAAATAAAGTTAAAATTAATAATTCCGGAACGGTAAAATTTCTTACTTAAAACTGGTGTTTTTTATTTCTCTGACGATTACCTCCGTCCAAGGTAAAGACGACCGTATTGTCGTAGCCGTGCGATAAGGAAATTAGTTGGGTGAATTGCAATCCCGATTCTGCACTATAAGCACCCCTGTAATACGTTTGCGCGAATACTGGAGACACAATTTCTTGTCTAATGATATCTATGACCACACTCGTCCAACCGGATACGGCTCTGTCTCTCGTGGCTTCGATCTCCAACACAATAAATGCGTTTTCAGTGGCCGCATCGGGCAGAGGGTTGGGCAACGATAGTGATATAACGTTCTCAACGGGCGTTAGCAAGAAGTGTCCGGAGTATTCTGAAATGATCAAAATAGGATTAGTTCAAAGTCTTTATAATTTTGCAAGTCATAAGTTCATTTGAAAAGTAGTTTGTTAACATGAACATCGTACCTCCAGTAAGTATAAATCGGGTGCCTGGCGCATATCCTGACCTAAGAACAATGTCATCAGCTGTTAAACCACTGCTTCCTATGGATCCGGTGTAGGTGTTCTGTGCAAAACTCAAAATGTCTCGATCTGATACGTCTAAAACAAAATTTGATGTGGTTTTAGTTAATGCTTCGGGCTACAGCGTCTCGTAAGTGTAACGGTTTCAAAAAGTTGTGCATAAGTACCAGTTAAATAAGATTCTCGTGCCAGCAAAACAATTTTTAAAAATGACACATGCAATTGTAATCAGACTGTTTATGACAATACAAGTGAATAAAGCTATGGAAATCTCTGCAACGCCTTTTTAAATATGTGTATGTTAATTTTTTTTTGAATTCCGCCACCCAATACTCAGGTGTGACGTTGATAAGCAGAGACTAATGCCCGATTCCCTATGCACTAAATCAAGTACTAAATCGTGTACCTTTTTCAATGTCGATAGATATAGCCGAACGTGCAGCTAACGCTCCCGGCTTCGTAGCGACGACAGCGAATAGAAACTGGCTATGTGCTTGTAATACGTCACTTGAAATGGGCGCCCTGGCCTCTATGCTCAGCGAATTACTACCCCTGACGTCCAAGTTAAACAGCGAATGTAACTCTGAAATAAAATTAAAATTAATAATTCCAGAACGGTAAAATTTCTTACTTAAAACTGGTGTTTATTTATTTCTCTGACGATTACCTCCGTCCAAGGTAAAGACGACCGTATTGTCGTAGCCGTGCGATAAGGAAATTCGTTGGGTGAATTGCAATCCCGATTCTGCACTATAAGCACCCCTGTAATACGTTTGCGCGAATACTGGAGACACAATTTCTTGTCTAATGATATCTATGACCACACTCGTCCAACCGGATACGGCTCTGTCTCTCGTGGCTTCGATCTCCAACACAATAAATGCGTTTTCAGTGGCCGCATCGGGCAGAGGGTTGGGCAACGATAGTGATATAACGTTCTCAACGGGCGTTAGCAAGAAGTGTCCGGAGTATTCTGAAATGATCAAAATAGGATTGGTTCAAAGTCTTTATTATTTTGCAAGTCATAAGTTTATTTCAAAAGTGTTTGTTAACATGAACATCGTACCTCCAGTAAGTATAAATCGGGTGCCTGGCGCATATCCTGACCTAAGAACAATGTCATCAGCTGTTAGACCACTGCTTCCTATGGATCCGGTGTAGGTGTTCTGCGCAAATCTCATAACGACTGGATCTGTTAAGTATAAACCAATTTTGTTTGTTTTTATGAGTGTTTCGGGCTACAAAATATCGGGAATGTACCGTTTTAAAATTTCGGAACCAAGTTAAGTTGGTTCTCGTCCTTTTGTAGGAGATTTATTAAAAGTCTTCATGCCAAACGAAATATTCTAGATATGAGCGCCTTGAGCACATTTGACTCACATACACTTTTCTAGCTTTACTTTACGAAATTAGAAAACTAGCGCACGCGAATATTTACATTGTCCGTGATACGTAAATGTTTTTATTCCTCTAATTCGCTGACTCATTACCGCTCATACAATTATGAACATTATTCACAAAAAATAAGTTTCATATTCTCATGAAACACGTGCTCAGGAAAATAAAAAAATAACATCTCTATGAATCATGCTGCACGGCGATGCGCCGGGGCTTGACAGCGTTCGCCGCGCTCCATGAAAATACGCCGCCGGTAACGGCGCACCGGGGCAGTGCTCATATCTAAGCTGTACTGCTCCATTGCATTCAAAACTGTTTCTCAAAATTACACAAGTAATTGTTACTGACAATACAAGTGAATAAAGCTATGGAAATCTCTGCAACGCCTTTTTTAATATGTGTTTTTTTTTTCCACTACCCAATACTCAGGTGTGACGTTGATAAGCAGAGACTAATGCCCGATTCCCTATGCACTAAATCAAGTACTAAATCGTGTACCTTTTTCAATGTCGATAGATATAGCCGAACGTGCAGCTAACGCTCCCGGCTTCGTAGCGACGACAGCGAATAGAAACTGGCTATGTGCTTGTAATACGTCACTTGATATGGGCGCCCTGGCCTCTATGCTCAGCGAATTACTACCCCTGACGTCCAACGTAAACAGCGAATGTAACTCTGAAATAGGGTAAAATTAATAATTACAGAACGGTAAATGTTACTTAAAACTAGTGTTAATTTATTTCTCTGACGATTACCTCCGTCCAAGGTAAAGACGACCGTATTGTCGTAGCCGTGCGATAAGGAAATTAGTTGGGTGAATTGCAATCCCGATTCTGCACTATAAGCACCCCTGTAATACGTTTGCGCGAATACTGGAGACACAATTTCTTGTCTAATGATATCTATGACCACACTCGTCCAACCGGATACGGCTCTATCTCTCCTGGCTTCGATCTCCAACACAATAAATGCGTTTTCAGTGGCCGCATCGGGCAGAGGGTTGGGCAACGATAGTGATATAACGTTCTCAACGGGCGTTAGCAAGAAGTGTCCGGAGTATTCTGAAATGATCAAAATAGGATTAGTTCAAAGTCTTTATAATTTAGCAAGTCATAAGTCCATTTGAAAAGTAGTTTGTTAACATGAACATCGTACCTCCAGTAAGTATAAATCGGGTGCCTGGCGCATATCCTGACCTAAGAACAATGTCATCAGCTGTTAGACCACTGCTTCCTATGGATCCGGTGTAGGTGTTCTGTGCAAAACTCATAACGACTGGATCTGTTAACTCTAAAACAAATTACGACAATGTTTTAATACGCCACCACCTAACACTTTTTGTGTCATGTTTTTTTAATTTTATGCGACTAAAGTAAAGTGGTCTTAGCACTTTTGGTCTTAGATAACTTAATTTAACCGCTTATTACTTCGAAACAAAAGTGGAGGAGGAGGAAGGAACATTAATCGTTATATTGTTTTTTGTTTTCGCAAGTTTTATAATACAAATTCTCACGTCTTCGACTAAGTTCAATGATTCTTTTATTCTTGAGGGAATAAAAAGTGGTCAATTTCTAAGGGCTGGTTTAGAGTCCTCAATCACTTGTCAGCGGTATTTTGTCTATATCGTAACCTTTAATTACACCAGAGGCGATGCGTTAATTTTTATTAGAGGGAAGCAGGAGGAAAAAGTAGGCACTCATTAGTGATCTTACCAGTTTTTATTTGAATGTTATGGATATGGTGTTTTATCTACGTTTAGCGTAACTAAGT
This sequence comes from Phlogophora meticulosa, assembly GCA_905147745.2. NCBI lineage: Eukaryota > Metazoa > Arthropoda > Insecta > Lepidoptera > Noctuidae > Phlogophora > Phlogophora meticulosa. Next base: position 10,225,189 of record LR990520.1, on the reverse strand, counting down.
GTATATATATTTGACAAAAGTAGACACTATTAACTAATGATATTTTTCAATGGCGGTAAATTGCTTTTCTAAACCTGAGATGGTAAGAAGGTGTAATGAAGTTGCATTGACACTTCGCCACTGATACCAATTATTTGATGTATTAAATAAATGCGATGGAAAGGAAAATTAACTACTTCATAAATAAGAACTGGTGACGTCTTAAAAATACTACTAAGTGCTAAATAACTTTAGTGTCGTAAGGCTGTGGCAATAAAGTATAGTAAAAACAAAACAGCCGATGTTCTGATTTTCGAAACTAAAGCTATTATGACTTTTCGAGTTTTTTCAGGGTTCCATCAAATGTGGATCCAACGGAACCCTTATAGGATCACTTCGTTGAGCGTCTGCATATCTGTCTGCCAATACCCTTTTTCTCAGGAAAGCAAAGCGGTATCACGTTGAAATTAATAAAAAAAATGTTTAGAGAAGTCACCAGATAAAAAACTATTGGGTTGTTTTTTTTACGTAAGGGATATTTAATCAAAAATCAAACTTGAAGAAAGTTTCAGCAGCGATATTGAACCATAAGTTGCGTGTTTAAATGTAACTTAATTTAAAGTTAATTCCTTTGCAATTTTATAAAATCATTATTTTCAAATACCTCTTACAGTATTTGTTTTAAAAAAGGATGTAGGCCAAGAAAAAGTGATTAGCGGTAAATCTCCTTAAGCCGTACTGAGACAGCGCGAGACATGTTTGACATGACACCACCACTATTTCAGTGTGAGAGAGAGATGGAGTTATATAGGACGAATAGTACTAACCCTTTTACACAATAGAACTGAAAAATGTCTTTAATAAGTCATAATACCGCCCAGGACTAACTGTTTAGGGATGGTCGAAGCATCGACAATGTTCGATATCGACGTTTGTGTGGATAGGTTACAAAAATCGATTTCATTATTATGTTTAACACTGATCCAAGTAGAATTGGTAATAATACATTAAGCTCACTTACCTGACGAAAATGTAATTGCAATAGCCGCACTCGCGCCAACAGTGAGTGCTTTCTCAGCTAAAACGTTAAACACCAAAACCTTCTCTTTCGCAATAATGTTTTCAGGGATAAGGTCACGTTGAAAAACCTCTACCTTACCGTTGACATCATTTCTAATGTCGAAGTACTGAATATGATCTGTAACAAATTTATTCCCGTTGTAAGATATATTATCAAAAAGAAAAATAAACAAATCCACAATTTTCTAAATAAGCTTACCTCCACTGAGTCTGAAAGTAACATCACTATCAAAGCCTTGTGTCAAAGAAATATCGTCTATAACGGTCGATGTGTACAAGTATGTACCGTAGTAAATATTTCTACTAAACACAGGTGTCGTCGTGTCATCCTTTATTATATCCAGAAGTACACTTGTGGTGGTCGTTACAGCGTTAAGACCAGATGCTGTTAGAGTCAAACTTATGATATTGTTTTGTAATATGGTAGCGTCGGGAATCGATTTCTCCAGAGTTATCCTGGCCGGATTTTGATTATTCGTTACGCGGAAGTGTTCTGCGTACTCTAAAAAGTGCAACATTATGGTTATGGTTTTTGTAAGTATTCCTTAAATTACTTTTTTTTCTCTAGAACACTTTAAGCAGCCGATCTCAAATAAAGCAAGATAAATGTCACTGACTCACCTCCAGTTAAAGAAAAAACTACGGTATTGTCATATCCAACCGTCAACGGAATATCATCAAGAGTTAGCTCATTATTCTGCAAACTTCCTCTGTTCATAGATATTCCAAATTTCAATTCTCTAGCTGTAATAGGTGTAAGGTAAGAAAGAAATAAGGGGAAGATACCCTCTAGCGATCTGCTTAGGATATGATAAAGTAAGATGTATAAGAAATGGTAAAGAAATATAGCAGATATAGGTATGGAAGAAAGACAACAAAATAAGAAGAAAATAATCTGATACTTAACACCAAACTTACCGTAATGCAAGTAAATACACGCATACATTAATACTGTGGTTTGCGTTTTAATAACATAAAAATGAAAAAAAGCTACATGATCATTTAAATTTATATTTGAAATCATCAAACCGAATTATCTACTTCTACTTTTTATTCACATTGAAAAGGAATACGATAGTGCAATAAATCTAATTTGTAAACCTTTTCAATATTTTTACTAGGCGAGATGATCCCAAATGCTAAGCTGTATACTTGGGGCAAAACATTACAACGAAATAGTTTTTATCAGACCACGCTCGATAATTTCAAATTATACGTCACGCAAACCCAACCCAAAGTAAGTCATTCATTATAGCCCTTGGTCTATCCATTGGCAATGTAACCTCAACTAAAAGTTTGTTAACCTTTCAGGTACCGAAAGTAACTCACTTGAAAATCTAATACCTAATTGCTTTTAATTATCTCACAGAAGGTATGAAAAGTACATCTTTATCCCTAAGGAAATACTCTAGTTTTCTTGGGAAAGCTTGAATCCTTTGCTGCATTCAGGATACTAGTCTTAACTCCCTCGCTTCGCTCATGAGTTAATTATATAATCTCTCCTTACGTTCGGGATTCAATATGGATACCGCGACATAAGACATTACTATAACTCCTTGGTGCATAATTTACTGCTGTCATCATTATTGTTAGTACGATGATTAGCATATTAGTCAAGTGTATATTTGATAACAATTATCAAAAAAAAAATAAGGACTTGGTACTAATCAAGGTAAAAGAAGCTTATCTCAGATATAAGTAAATTCCCTTGTCCAACATGTGGTAGATATCTACTGCGATCAAGACGGTCGAAAATGCAATATTTTGTTAGTAGGTATGTCGTTTTCGTGCATTAAAATAAATGTAAACACTGCAGCGATATTTGGAATTATTTACATACACATTAGACATACAGAATTTAGCAAGTACCAATATGACTTTACCTATGTACTTTTCATGTTGATCTTAGATATAATTGATATCAGTAAAGAAAAACATCGTGAGGAAACGTGGGCATAAAATTTGTCTGAAATCGTGAATCCGCGTATATGAAAAGATGCCTTTCCCTTGCAGTTGAACAGTAGCAGGCTGGTATTACTATGATTACTATAATACATACGTGATGTTTAGCAATATGTTAATGTGGGTAATAATTACTCACCGGCAGGCAAGTTGATGATGATTGTGGCAGTAGCGCCCACAGTTCTTGGTTTCCTGACTTCTACAGACAATATTATACGTTCTCTGTAAAATATTTCTGGAGGAATTGGTTCAGGAACCTCTATCGTCACAGTAGCTTCGCTAAGCTTCGGTCTGAAGTAATTCCCGTATTCTATGAATAAACAAACGAATGTTATGAGTTATCGTGTTAACCTGTATGTAGTAAGGGACGAGATTTGATAGAAGGTATTTAAATGCATGTTCCTTTCTTTATTTGCGTTCCATAATTGCAAATAAAATAAATTATAACAGTCGCAGTAGTTGAAATCTCATTTATGGATTTTAATTACACTATACACTCGGTTCTCAATATTATGTAGTTAAAAAAATCGATTGAGTGATATATCACACAATTTTAACAATAGGTATTGAGCATCACGCAATTGTGAGCGACTTTGTGTAAAATATTGTGGAAATAGTTGTTTTCCTATATCCAATAAAAACTTACTAAATATGAATTACATTACATTATTGTAATTGATTAAAACGTATATACGAGTATTTCATACAAATTAAACAAACGACACCTGCATGAATAAGGATGAAGTTTCTTATCCATTCTTCTCCATACGAGACTCATCCTCTTTCCTTATTGAAGGGCAACTAGAACCATTCTTATTTGTTTTATTTTCCTTATAATTTTATCGTTTAAAAGTGCTTATTCTAATGATGCAATGGAAATAAGTTATTTGACTTTAACTTTGAGGACAATAACTTACCTCCATGCAATTCCACTGCATCAATTCCATCATGACCCTGAACTAGTGCAATTCGATCAAGAGTTAAACCAGCAGAGTCATACGATCCTGTGTATATGGGCTTATTGAAGACCGGTGTAACGTTGTCGTCCTTTATAATCTCAAGGGTGACGACAGTTGTCGTAGTAGTGCGGCCATTGGTGGCTATCACCTCGAGATTAAGGAAGCTATTCTCATGTATGATACTTTCGGCTAATGATTCCATTGATAGCGTGACTGTATTGCCCTGAACGTTGGCAGTGAAGTCTGATGAGTGCTCTGCAAAACAAAATTGGAAACTTTTGAAATATAAGAAGGCATCAGACGGCACGTGCTATACATTTTTTTTCAATTTTATAACAGGTCGTCGATTGTGTCGAGATCGGTATGTGAATAATTGACCACCCACTAATATACTGAACCCCTTCCGAACTTCGGGAAGTAAGTTAGCAGTTGATGCCCGCTGTCATTCGCAGATCTTTGTCAGTCGTACGGGTAGCCAGAAATCCGAAACCCTGACAACCAATCTTATCAAAGGGTATCGTGTTACCCATTAACTGAGTTGTGGAGGTTAGATTGGTAGTCGCTCAATGATCGTATTCACATCTGTTTAGACTGGAAGCCAACCCCAACATAGTTGGGAAAAGGCTAGGCCGGTGATGCTCTGTCTTCCAACTCTCTACAGGAAAATGTTTGTCATGTAGAATAAAACGTTAGGAAATATTGATAGATTCATTTTCAATTTACCATTTGTGACAGTGGCAAGTACAGTTGCTCCCCCATATCCTTGACTTAAAATCAGCTGTGGGGCGCGAAGCAGATTGTTCTCAATCGTTCCTTCATAATGAGCCATTTGAAATTCCAGAGGCACCACTGAAAAATATGGTTTTAGATAAGCAATATGAATGTGAATTATGTCTGAAATTGGCTCGATAACTGAAACATATAAATATTGACCTTACTATTATAACAATTTTCTAGTTTATACTTTAAACAAATTAAACTTAGAAAAAACGAACAAAGTACTTAATGCTCAATACTATATTACATTCCATAATTTGTACATAAAGTTGGTATGTTAAAACATCGAATCAATTTGCTGGGCCCGACAGGGTCCATACCCTGTCGGGCACAGCAAAGTTATTTTTAATATGTTTATTTAGTAAGTATACTCGTATATAAGGAATATTGTTAACCTTCAGGCAGCCGTAATACGACTGTAGCAGAAGCTCCGCTCGTGTGTTCCCGCTCTGCTGTCACTATTAGGTGAATGTTGCTTTCCATGAGAATGTCGTCTGCCAGCGGAGTAACTACACGAATAGATCTCTGATTTTGCAGATCTGGATTCTCGAGAAGCTCAAAGTTGTCTGCGCAACCTGTAACGCAAACTGAAATGCGAAAATATGAGTAATTTATATGTTCTGTGGAGGTTAAGTCAAGAAAACGGAAAACAAACTTAGATGCTTATTATTTATACGCAAATTTATTTGTTAGCAAGCAAGTTCCTTGGATGAGCAGTCCATGTAATAAGTTCACTAAAGCATAGAATGAGTGCACGAAAACTACCAAAATAAGGATATACACTATACATACATTCGAATTTCCAGTTCACATAATGAAAACACTCGCAACCGGTGTGCGTGTATGACCGTAAATGAAGCAAAAGGAGTGTGTAAGGATCGTAGCTGGTGGCGTTCTGTAATTTGTGCCTACACCCATAGGAAAAACGCGTGTGTTTATGTATGTATGTTTGTAATATATCCATTCATACTCATTATAAATTTAAAACTAACTGGCTGTCTGTTACGCTCTCACGGCGAAACTACTCAAACGATTTTTATGAAATTTGGTACATATTAAGCTTGAACCACTATGAAGTATATTGGCTACTTTTTAAGCCACGGCTTCTTCTGTATACGCAGAAACCGACATTCACGCGGATGAATTCGTGGTCAAAAGCTAGTTATATCATTATTGTGATTTGTTCGGTTATTTGTTACGCTTTCACGCTTTATCTACTCAACCGAACATCACAAAATTTTGCATACACGTATTTAGGGGTACAGAAAAGGATATGGGATACCTTTCCAATCCAGAAAAAAAAGTATCGTTCCTGAGGGGCAGTACTATCTAACTTAAAGACAACATGTTCATTAACACGACCGAGATAAGTAATGAGAGGGAGTTTATTAAAATTTCAGCCTTAAAATAATGTAGTTTACTGCTGAATACAATTTCATCGAGCTGCGCCAATGTGACAGCTCATTTTAGATGATTTACTACAATCATCATTCTTGTTGATTCATAGTTACCTCCTTTGATATTAAACTCCACAAGTTCGTTATAACCACTTCGCAGACTTATCGGGTCAGTTAGAACCACTTGGTTGTCATTTGTGTATTCAGCATGATATATCGTTTTAGAGAACACTGGCTCTTCGGGGAGCTCAAAATCGGCATTTCCAATAATAGTGACAGTCGTTGTCTTAGTTCTCGGAGGATCACCTGTTCGATCAGAGTCCTGTCAACAATGAAAAACGTAAGCAAGGTCTTTTTCAATATGTAACGTATCGATTCATATGTACTTTCTAAGGCGACTGGTACACTGCACTGCATCACGCAAGCGAAGTGCGTGGCGGCGGACGACGAACACTGCTCGTGAATGCGTTTTCTGTGTTGCACATGTGTTTTCTATACAAAGACTTAGATGCTTGCAAATAACGTAAGAACACGCACTCCCGCGCTACGCTGCGTGATGCCAATCGCCTTAGTTGAACTTAGACATCAGTGACGTCTGTGAAGGAAAACATCGAAACAAGAATAGGTCTTTGACCTGTAGTAGAATAGTAACAGACTGGTATTAGGTATTATAATTGTATTATTTTATATTTGGTTGTGGGTTTATCGTGTCCTTGCGACATCCTTGAAGGATTATGACGCGAAAGCATATTAACTTTATAAATAAGTGTAGAACTTAAAGAAAACTTGTTTTGTCCTGTTTTATGAGTCGACTTTAGATATCGATACCTATCACGGCTGTGAAGTAGCGCCACGTAAATAAATTAGACATTGTCTATCTGAATCGACTCCGTTTTTGATCATTTGTTTAGAATTTATAGCACCATCTGATTATATTAAATTATTTCCCCGAAGCTACATATTTTATATAAGATACTAAATAAAACTTCTTGATTTAAGTTTTAATAGAATGACGGGAAAGTCAGAGCATAAAAAAATGATGAGCTTACTGTAGCGCTGATGGTAAGTTTTATTGGTTCCGGAATACTCCTTATAAACGTCTTTGTCCTTATTATTGCTTTAAACTCTTTGGGCGTAGCAGAAGATGCTATCACCTCTCTCTCAACTTCAAAATATGGGTTTTCTTGAATTGTGAAGATAATTTTTTCCGTCGTCAGATCGATATCTCTCACAATCATGTCGTTAAAGCAGCCAGTAACCTCGTACCCTGGCGGTACTGGCGCAGCAATGGTGAAAACAAATTCACCCGACGGCGGCAGAAGGAACGTTGGTGCGTTATTGTTTGTATCAATCACAAAAACTGTAACTCCCTGAAAAACAAAATAATGGAAGGACGAGTTTTATGTAGAAAAAGTAGAAATAGCAGTTATGTTACTGTTACGGTAAATCAATGTGTGTTTTATTTTTTTAAACGAGACAACGTTATCACTCTAGGAATTTCTCATGTAGCAACAACAAAAAAACATAAACAGCCAGAACAACTACCCGTAGGCCATACAAATATTTGCTCCGTGCGGGAATCGAACCCTCGCCACAACACGAAGCGTAGCATCTAATCGATCGAATCGATAAAAGATAGGATAGTTTTAATTTCGATTATTATTTACCTTAGTATTTTCTTATTGCAAATTAAGGGTTTTCCTATAATAAGTTCCATACATTTCTAACAGATGGCAGTGTAACTTAACTTTTGAGGCGGTACGCAGTTCGCCGAGACAGCTAGTAACACTATATAGTGCACTAAAATATTGATATTTACTTACAATAATAACACTGAATTAAATGTTGTAACAGCTGTAAGTATTTATTAAGTGGAACTTTATATAACAAGTGTACCAAGCGGGACTTTTAGAAGAACAATAATTCAACACTTTAAACCCCAGGTGACCTATACACAATACATTTTCTATTTTGTCTCGTTGTCTGGCAGTTAAGGTGTTAATACATCATGACTGATGCTATGGCAATCGCCGAGCTAAAATCTTACAACATAAGAAGCAATAGAGAAATGTTCTTACTAGTGGAAAAGGACTTAGGGAGCCTCCCGTACATCTGAATGCCGTAGAGATTGTTATATGCTCGGAAACCTCGTATTCTTCATACTGCTCGAAGAGTTCAGTTGTAGACAACTCAAAACGAGAATTGACAAGGTCTCTGCTCAGGTACGGTGTAATTCCTCCAAGACTCGATTCAATTTCTGCAAAATAAATTAATATTGAAACTAGTTTTATGTACCAACCAAAATAAATCAAACCATCCATAGTCTTGCGTTAATGGCTCGAAAGAAGATGACTTTTGAGAAGACGGCAAATAGAGAGGTATGGAAGAGGACAACAAGCTGCGCCGCCCCCAAATAAATTGGCATAAAATCAAGAGGTCGATGGTGAAACGGATTTGGCGTGTCACCAGCATTTTGATCAGTGCCGAACGTGCCGAAGACCTTCGTCAGTTTTCAAATTATTTCCTTTATAACGGGTCACATAATACCTTATGAAGCTAAAACATTGAGCAGTCTACTAAGTATAAATTTACATTAATTAAGTAAAAATTATTTTTTGATTCATTAATATAATATAAATAAATAAAAATTCAACTTTTCCCGTTGACAGCGATGCGGATGAATTTTTCGATGCCCTGTGATTATTTACTTTATTTAGTTTCCTCATATATTAATAATTGTATCGTTATAAAGAAATAAATGTTTTCATCTTATTAAAAATACAAATATTCAATTTTCTAGACTTTAACTCAATGTTAAAGGTTTTGTACATATATGTACATATATATATGACAAAATGTAAAGTGATGCTCCTAGAATAGTCAAAATCGGCTCAATTGACAACAAGTGTGACGATAATGGCAATCCTCGTTTCAAATATAATATTAATTTATTTTGAAGACTTTCTCGAAATCTGGGTGATGCTAATTGTGCTTGCCTATTAAATTTAAATTTAAAATAATGTACGTTTAATTTTAAATTAGTTCGAATCAACGTTACGTTTACGTCAAACATTCGTGCTAGGCACAATGGACACTAAAATAGGATGGCATGCATATGGCATGGCTTACTGTCATTCTGTTAAATGGTCCATAGCCCAATTTATAAAAAAGTCAGTGACCAACTCACTGACTGAGTCATCAATACCCAGCTCAAACATTTGGGCATAGAAAGCTGAAATATTGTGCAAAACTTCTGTGCCTATTCTTCTATGATACAGAAAATTCACCCTGTGGTGTATCATAAAAGGATAAACCCCGTGGTTGGGAATAAAGAGGAGCGCAGAAAAAGTTGAAAATCATAACGAAAACTTTTACCTTTGAACTATTTTATATCATGTAGGTACCTACTTAGATGTTTACTAATGTACCCTACCTACCTGTTACATTATTAAGAAAAAAGAATGCCTTTTATCTGGCTCAAACGATAACTAGGCACTAACGCACATGCGACTTGTTTGTTTAAATGATAGCAGATGCTTACCCTGAATATTCGTTGTCCGTTTACTCCAAAATGTGCCCACTTCTATGTCTCTGACCTTTGCAATCGGCGACAGTGGCACGATATAACAGTCTATGACAATTTCTGAAAAAAAAAAATGGAAACGATGAAGCCTGATAATTTAAAATTCACAATTGTTTAGATACTAACCGTTAGTTAACATAAATCTTATTCTTACCATCTTCGTTATTTTCCGAACCTGAAAAAAAAAAATAGAAACTATGAGGCTATTTTTACTCCAAATTTATACTCCAAAATTTATTTATACTCCAAAATTCACTATTTTGACACCATCAGTTAATTTAAATATTTTTCTTACCACTCTCGCAGAAACACGTCGTAAAAGTAAGTAAAGAGATTATAATGATATGTCTCCATTGCCCCATTGTCTTACTTTGGTTTTCTGTGCATGAATATTATAGTCATACCTAAAATGTCACGCAACTTTAGGGAAAGGTGCTATTATTCACTTGTGTAGCTTTTGCTTATAACATCACTGCTTTATCACACACGCACTTTCACTTACCGAATAGACACATAAACACAATATATATCTTAAGGTTACACCAAGTATTCTATGACACGAAAAAACGAACAAATAATAACTATTGGGCAATGTAACATCCGGGTATACACCTTTATTATCAAGCTAGGTACGTCAGGTACCCAAAAAAAACACAAAGAACTGAATTTAGTGTTGATAAATATCAATGAATTGATGATGATTACAATATCTGACGATTGATATCTGCGCGGAAATAAGGTGATAACAATACCATTATACGTACAAGTAGGTATCTACATATATCTGATGTATTTTTATTTTCACACAATACACGAGTTTATATATTATGCTTAACATAATTCCAAGTGTTCCTTTCCTTAATGAATTTTGAGTTATAATTGTCTCCCTTGTGCAGTAATGGGCATGTCATTTCAAAATATGGAAATAAAGGAACACTTTATGAAATTTCAGATTATTGCACAAGGGTCGCTACGCTTAAAAGTGGTAGCCCTGGCATATCCTGGACGGATATGCCCCGGAACATAAAGATGTTCCGGGGTTACGATAACTCTTTCGAACATCCCGCAACAACCACAACGCCCTCAACTGTGTATTACCTTACAGTAGGCAATCTAAACGCTTTTCATATAAGTAGTTTCCCATCAGATTTTCAATTTATCTCCTGAAGATCTCGTATTCCGCAAACTTAACCGAATTCCGTACGACGTGATATCGTGGTCGAAGGTACCCGTACAGAAGATCAGATTTTGAATCCGTTTATTTCACAGCCAGCACGTTGTTAGTAACTGTTTCAGTACCTATGAGATTCTTGCTATAAAATCATTTTATCAAAGGTACTTATGTTAAAAAGGTTAAAATTCCTTAAATAAAAGTTGTAATTCTAATTGAGTTTAAAAAGACAATGCACTGTTGTATCAGGTTGTGGAGTCGCAATGATAGTTTTAAGGGAGATAAAAGTATCATGAATTTATGTGTTACTGAAATAGTAGTACGATCTTTAATGTACGAGTATCTGGCACGTCTAGAAATTGTCAAAAATGTGTAGTCGCGCGTCTTCAGCTCTAAACGTTTGTGTGAAATACTTAAGTCCGAAGACAATAATCGAGTATTTTAACTTCTCAAAAAATCCAGTTCCATTTTAGGTTCAAGTTCCAGGCAAGGGAGTAAGTACCTACCTAGGGTTTTCCTATTCTAAGGTACTCTTAATTTTTGCTTATTCCTAGTTACGATGACAAACGCATGCTAATTTGAATAGATAACAATTTAAGACGTTTCTAATCAGTAAAAATATTTTATTATCGAACGATAAGAATTTCATTATTTTAAAAACTGACATGACGTACGCGGATAATCGAAAATGTTATCGCTTTTATCTAATTTTATCTATGTATTATAGATTGCATATAAAGGTGTACATAATAAACAAATATTTCTTTTGTTAGCAAATGTTTATAAATAGATTAACTGAGATAGAAATAGTCGGGAATAATTTGCGACCCTACAATCCGGGACCGTACAAACCTACTACGTCCATATTATCGATATCTAGCTAGATAAGTAGTTCTCAAAGTTGACTGGACCTCGACCTATCCAACAAAAACTTCTCCAATTTTAAAACTTTTAATTTAATGGACGTTGATATACCCATTTTTTATATTTAGTTTTAATAATCAGAGGTGAACTCTGGCTGGCTGGGTGTTTGACCGCATAGTTTGGGAAATGCAGTTAGACTGTGTAAAAGAAAACACTAATTGTAACGGTTACTTTTTATATTTCAAATAATAATATTCGTTTTTATACCATGTGCTCGATAATCTACTTTTTTTGTATAGCTATAAAAGCTTGAAATTCACGTCCTAAAGATTAGTGAGCTCAAGCAAGAATTACACGAGTATTATTCCTGTGTTAAATATGCCTGAAGTTGCTTATCATTATAAGTATCTAGTAAGTAACTAATACATTTTTAAAGTTTGTGTTGAATTACAAGTATATTTTGAAATTCCGAGTATAGCGAGTAACACGTGATCACCAGCCGGATCAACGTCCTGCCACAAGGAAACTTAATTTTAATGTAGGTACCTATAATTCTGTTGCTTTATAAGTAGAAAATTGGTAACGATAATTTAGTTCAGTCTCTTTTTGATTAAGTCTCATTGTCAGGATATTGACTTGTTTGAAAGGTCAGGGGTTCAAATGGAAACTTTGAACCTTAACATGGTACAGAAGTTAATGACTGAAATATTTGGTTTGCTTTCGTGTATTGTTGTGTACAATAAACCTATTTTTTTAAAGAGCAGCTTTGGTTTTATTTTGCGGATTTTGTTGATAAGGACTTATTTAAAATTAAGCTCGGTCCATGAGAATCCATCTGCCAGAAGATAGGTTTTTTTATGAGATACCTATGTAAAGCCCCTGAAATGAGGTTTTTAGGGGAACGAAGCTAAAACATTATGAACGGTTAGGATTATCAAAGCTGTACTAAATGGTTAATGTGATTCTCCGCATAAAAGTCTACGTCTTAAGTAGGATTGTTTTAAGCTGAAAGTACCTTATAACGAGTCACCACGGGCGTTGTGGTTCCTATTTGGTCTAGCGGTCGGTGGGTTCAATACCTGATATTTTGGGCAAGTGTGAAAAGTGTCATTCACAAACAACAGACACACTCTCTTAGTGAATTTGACCAAGATGTGAATGTACTTGGAATTCGATTAATTTCAATCAAAGTAAGATTCTATAAAACGGAGTATTTAAGGGTACTTCATTGCCTTTGTAGATTAAAAAGAACAGATTCGCTATATAGCGTCCTTACAATAAGGTTGACAATCCCACTTCTATCTGCTGTAACATCAAAATCTCTTATAGTTAACAGCGCAGCAATAGTGAAAATAAAATAAACAGGCGGAATGAACCGCTGGGCGTTGTGATTTGTATCTACCATTAACTGTTATCATAATTAATGTCTGAGAACATAGAATAACTTTTATTTAGTGAGAGATATCACTGTATTATTATCTTTAACCGACACATACAGCTTGCAAACGTTGTAAAAGTGGGGAAAGTACCACTTTTGACATCATTAAGTCAGAAAGGATGATAGCCAAGTAATGCACAGCCTTGTGTTATTCAAGATCTGTTTTTTGTACCACCTATGATCTACAATAAATATATTGTATCTATATACATTTATGTATTTAATTCAGCTCCCATGTAGATGTAAACAACTATTGTATGCCCTGTGGGCGGGACATAGCTGAACTCAACTTAATTATTTAAGCCCTGTTTTTTGTACCTACCTATGATCCACAATGAAGATATGGATTGATTGATTGTGTAACACAGAGGTCCGCTGGGACAGAGCTGCAGCTAGTCACACTTAATGCCCGAAACAGAGATTTATAATGGCAAATTGTGCTTCAGTGGGGAGGCAGTTCGTAAAAACTTTGTGGCATCTTTGTAGTACATATTTACCTATTGTTTTCGATACTAAAGCTATAACGAGGAGCTCGTGGCTAAATAAAAACAGCCGCTCAGGTTGATCGATGGTTAAGCTACGCTTGTCGAGGTCAGTCTGTGGATGGGTGACCATTTGTAATATATCGAGATTCCTCCATGCCTCGGAAAGCACGTTAAGCCGTTGGTCCCGGCTGTTATTTGCAGTTCTTTGACAGTCGTTACGGGTAGTCAGAAACCCAAGAGTCTGAAAACCAGTCTTACCAAGGGGTATCGTGTTGTTGCCCAGTAACTGGGTTGTGGCGGTCAGATAGGCAGTCGCTCCTTGTGAAACACTGGTATTCAGCTACATCCGGTTAGACTGGAAGCCGACTCCAACATAGTTGGGAAAAGGCTAGACAGATGATGACTAAAGCAGTTGTACAGTGCTTTGTTTTGTTTCAGTTTTTTTTAAATATGAAAATTCTGGGTCGAGCAACTCGCCTTACTAATTAACCATCCTGTTAACACAGTAAGTATATTTTAATGCAAGAAAATAGCTTCTACTACATTGGTTATTATTTGGCAATTGTTCTAACGTTAAGCGTTTTTACAACGTTCTTGTAATCGGTTCAAGTTTTTTTTTATACTGTACATTTTACTACGCAGTAATTTTGAAGTAAATTTTACTTTCATAATGCTTTTTAGTGCTCATCATAAAGTGTTAAGTTTTACTGCTTACTTAAGTTATACATCTATTAAAAGGCAAGTAGGGTTAGAGGGTACAATAAGGGTTACGGAGCACATTTTGAATTTTTAGCCATATATTTTTATTGCATTAACACATAAACTTTGTTCTATAGTCATTCTAGAACTACTGACCGTTAAATTTCCTTTTTTTTGCAAATATTTAGCAGAATAACATTATCGGACGATAACTTTCATATCGTTTCAGACAAACTTTTCCCTTTGTTTTCTATGTTTGACATACGCAGATGATCGAAAATATAAATGGAGTCAATCTATAAATAGAGTTTGGTTTAGAAATTGATAAAAAATATGACACGAATAGGTACTTTATTTATTGAAATATAAATAGAATATGTTAATACAAAAGACGAGAATCCTTAAAACATTTTTCATAAGAATTGATTTACAGACACACATTATACAATAAGAAAAGAACAAACTGAAACATGAAGCCAGTTTAATGCCAAGCATCAATCGTGGTGACGTCATGGTTTTGCTCCATACTATCTTGTGGTTTTCTATTTACAGACACATTTAACGCTAATAAATGTTGTATGGGTAACCGAGGTGAAAGATTCACCATGCTTGCCCATTGACCGGCGCAAAGCTCTGGGAACTTAAGTTTTTTGAGAAAGTGACCTTCAAGGTACCAGGGTGACACGCAGGTTGGAGAGTAGTCCCATATCTTCATCTCATTCAGGCGAACCCAGCTAAAAGGGAAATCAAAGGGGAATCAGTGACATAAATCCCAAAGCCGATATTGTTTCCTGAAGTCTGTTTAAGACAGTGTTTGACGTAGGTGGTTTGTTCTGGGTATTTATAATAATTAGTTTTTGTTTATTAATCGCAAAGTAGAACATTAAAGTAAAGTACCTATGTACATATATAAATAATGGTACCTACCTATATAAATTAAACTGAAAATGAAGGGACCAAATAATTATAATCATGCTTTTAAACAAGTGGACCTTTTAATTTTGATTACGTGAACGGTAAGTATTACTGGCATGTAAGCAGTATGAAATAAATATAAAAAACATAGATTCTAGACATTACAGGGTTTGCGTAAAATATTTTAGACCTTATACTTTTCCAGACTATGGAGCCGATTCACAGCTATTTCGATATTTTCTCTCTTATAAAACAAAAAAGGGACAGACATATATATATAGTGATGAACAACCAATAAGGGAAAGAAGTACTAAATAAGTAAGATTTCATTTTTACTGAGCTTGCATTAGGATGGGAGTCGCCTGTATAAATTAAATTTGTCATAAAATTACAAAAATATTGTTTTTGCGTAAAAGTAAATACAATATTTCTGTAATAAATATTGTACAACATTACTCTTTTCTGTTGTAATGTTTTACCAAATATCTTGAAATGTGTCGTATAGATGATTGTCCTAGTCTGGTGTGTCACCACAGAAGACTAGGACAACCTTTGTGCTAGTCCAGTGTATTTTTCATTAGCTCAGAGGACAAGATGTGGATTAAAGTCTGGGTTGTTTGCGGGCTAATCGATTATCATCACCATCTCATTTGCAACGTTTTGACGGACATCACTGTATGTTTGGGATCGTTATGTTGAAATGTCCAAATAACTGGAAGATTTCCTTAGGCATAAGGCACTAAATATGGCGTGCTCCAAAAAAAAATTGTATTTAAATTGATCCATTGTTGTCTTCCATTTTATTTATAATCACCAAGTCCTAATAAAAACTTTACCATACTTTTATATAACGGCCTCAGCGTTTAACTCGATTTTTCGTGTATTTTGGGTTCAATGCCTGATTAAAGGATGCTGTGCGTATTGTATGCCGTGTGATAAGATAAGATTTACCTTTTTCGCATCAGAAAATAACACATTTTTCCTGAGAGTAGGTCAAATGCTGTTACTTCCAAGCAAATGCTGTATGTGAAGTCTGCGTTCCGTTTTTAGTGACGGAACTTTTAGAGCAGTTCTAGCTAATAATAACTGTTGTTCTCCCAGTCGTCGAATAGGCATTACCGAAACGCCAGCATTTGTTTCAGACCCAAATACTTGTTCTTAAATCAAAACAGAACCTATGAATGGGCTTGGCAATCATTACTAACCTGCGGTCATCTTGCGGAGTTGATTTTGGCGGAGACTTTAAGTAGTATTCAGAGTTTTAAATTATTGTACTACGCTAAAAACCCCATACTTTTAGAACAATGTATCTATATGTCCTGCTATCTGGCGATACGACCCACGTTGTTAAAACATTATTTTAACTTCACGCATTGTTGTATTTGTTGTTCAATCTTTATTCTTATTTATTTTGAGAAAATTTTGTTAAAATGTGCACTTTACGGGACGTTATATTTAAAGAATGGTGCCAAATGAAGCTAATGGAATAAAAAAAGACGTTTTTTAATACTCTTGAAAGAGAAATACTTTAATTTAAGATTGAGTTCTTTTGGCTATTTGTGGTCTTAATCATCCGTTCCACTTCACCAAATGGTGCCTTCCAAGAGCAAATGTACGAGTTATAAAAAAATACCCAAATCGCGATGGGTATGCCTTATATATTTAAGGAGTTCCCCCGATTTCTACACGATATCATCATCAAATCCTGACTTGGAACCCCTGCATACGCTTTCAAACAAAAAAACGTATTTTTTTAATTCGGTTAGCAATTGACGGAGCAATTGGATAATATACCAGAAAAAATACATACAGTCGAACATAGAACCTCTTCTTTCTTTGAAGTCGGTTTAAAACAAGGCAAAATTCAAAGCCTAAAAATTTTGCCCACCAATTTCATATCTCTAGCTTAATTCTTATCTGTTACCGTCTTTATTAGAACTATCTGACGTGGAGAGATGTCTATTCTCTATTTTATTATATATTCGTACTAATTACTGTTAGCCGCTACTTCTGCTATGTGGCATTTTGCATGATATTATTGATATTATTTGAATTAGACTTTGTTCTTTTTTTTTCTTTTTTTTTTTGTTCAAATTATGTTAAACTATAATTATTTCCTTTAATAAAAGTAGCCTACTACGTTTTACTAGCTTGCTAGTAAATCGTTATAATACTCGTATAGGCTATGTGCCAGTGAAAATGTCTCGGACCTGCTGTTTCGGGTATTAACCGGAACAAACAGACACACCGACAAACAATTTTTTTTTTTCGACTAACGTATAGAAAGAAATAAAAAAAGCATATTGTATATTTATGTATGTATATACTAGTGAATCCGACAGACATTGTCCTGGCCGAACAGCGCCACCTACCGGGTGCAATTGGGGATCGTAACCATTCAGGCACCCGCTCAAACTATCTCAAACATTCATTTGGAAAACTTCAGTGATACACACACAATGTAAAGGAATTATTGTAATTATAGACAACATTTTTTTAAATTTAGTTTGTTGGAAAAGAGAATTGGCACCAATCGGTGAGTTGGAATATAACGTGATTTCTGAAAATTGGAGTCATGTAGATATCAATTGATCTAATCGCTTCTATTACTTACTGTGATTGCGATTGAACTGATATTCATTTGATTGGCCCAGCTTAGAGATAACATTATAAACATTAGCTCTATAAGAACCGGATGAAAGCAACACGGATATGATAAAATATTTAGATAGAACACGGCATGAATTAAAGTTGTGCTTTTCAAAAGAAGTGCAGATGTACAATTAACTATGGATTTTCGATAGTAAAATTGTAGATAGAAAACAAACGGGTTGGAGGTCGGATATTTAGAGGAAACAGTGCTCTATTGCATTTATACTTAAGTAATTGTCTTGTATTTAGAAAGGTACTATTTATACTTAAGGGTACTTTTTTAAAAGATTGAGACTTTTTCTTCGGGACAATATTTAGGCAATTTAATAAGTTTAAGTAATTTTAAATCTAAGTTATTTTAATCTAACGTCTAATTTTTGCAAAGAAATTCAATGTCACCTGGGTGATATATAATTAAGGTAACTTTTGCGTTATTAGAACTACATTCCTTGCGAAATGAATCTCAAGAAAACATGTTCAAATAATAAATAGGTTATAGTTGGTACATTGAATTTCAATAATAGCAACATAAAAGGAAATGTTGCCAAAGTCAGATAGATATTTAAAACAAAGTGCTTTTCTAGAAAACGCTACCAGTTTATTCCATAATCTCATTCTAGTTATATTCCTGCTTATTCCTTCCAATTCCGAGCTCCATATTGCCTGAAATAATTTTACAGGCGGCTTCGCGTAAGGCACGACAACATGCATGTGCAAAGTTAGCGATATACGTTCGCAGTAGCGCAGCGGAGGACTTTCCGACCTGCATCTGGAGATAATGTCATTTGCATTTGAAATGCGAGGTACTTACGCTGAAATATACAATGCATGGCAGTCGCAGTGCCACGGGTTCCCTGATAGTTTCACGATCGCAAGTTTGGGCATGTAATCCAGTGTGCGGGAAGGTAGTGAAGGAAACATGTTGTTGTCCAAATGCCTGTAATAGAATTGTTTGATTAAATAACATTAAGTATCTCGTTTTAACAATTTTACGGTTTTTATGATATCCTCCCGACCGAATTTCTCGTAACGGCGATAAACTCAACGGAGATTAGCCAAGTACGCACAGGAGACATTGTATAGGTAGTGCATAAGTGTGTTTCTCTTATTCATGTGGGACTGCAATGTATCACGGCCGGGGAGGGATCAGGCGCGCTACCAACGTGCTTACGAGCTTTCCGAGGCATGAGAGCTTCACATCTTCCTTTCAGACTCCTCGCTGCTACTTAGTAATTGGTAGTGGAAAATCGCAATAAAATTTTGTCATTTTCGGGAATCGATCCCAAAACTACACAATTTCAGCAGTCATGTTTGCGACCAGGACACCAACGGGGTTGTTACGGGGGTCGTTGCAGTTGTTTTACGACTACATGCGTATCGCGCCGTTCCCGTTTCCGATTTTACGTTTAGAATACGATACCCTAAACAGTATGAATTATTTATATTTGCCATTGGAATTCCAGATTATTTATGTGAACAAAGAAATGTTAAGAAAAGTCACTGCCAAAGTGACATGACCGTGCCACGAACTAGTGCAAAACAATTTGTTGGCAAACTGGATTTTTTCGGATCTTAGAGACGTAAAGCGTAGAGCGGCGTAGGTTTAGCTAGGCTTAATTAAGCGGATTCTCGCAGGTCGTAAGTCGACATACAGAGGGCTTCAAACAACTCTGGTATTCCTTATGTATTAAATAAATAATCTGATACTACTGACTTACTTACATAATAATATATAATTGAAATAAATATTTTGCTGTTGATAGATCAATGCATGAGAAAGGATATATTATGCTATTTAATGTCACGTTACGACCGCTTAGAAGCATGTGAAACCACGGGGCACGGCTATTCATTTATTTTTATGATTATTTAATTTGAACATTAATATACTTACAGAGTAGTGAGATTTTTCAGAGTTGAAAAAGTTTTGAAGTGCACCTCAAACAATTTATTTTCTGACAGCAAAATTGAGGTGAGATTTTCCAATCCCAGGAATGTTGTGACGTTTAAAAATCGCAATTTATTTTTCGATAAGTCGAGCTTCTCCAGGTTGGTGCAATTTGAAAACGTGTAATCGGGAAGTTCCATTAGAGCGTTATCTTTCAAATCCAATGTACGTAAAAGCTTCAATTTCTCGAATTCGACGCCTGTTAACTGAAAATGTTTACGCGGAATTATCAAAAGGTTTAGAACTTATGTAAAGCTATTATATAAAAGAATAAGGGCACATACTTACACTCATCAAATTGTTACTGGATAGATCAAGAAAGGTTAAACAATCCACATTATGAAACAGACGAGTTGGAATACTTTGTAATTTATTTCGCTCCAACAATAAAGTTTCCAAAGCTTGCAGGCTCTCAAAAGCGTTTTCACTGATATTACATATTTTATTGTCTGAAAGTTTCAATATCTGAAGTGTCTTGAGTGAAAAAGTTCCGTTTTCTATGCGTTGTATTTTATTTTTAGACAAGTCTAATATTTGCAGTGATTCAAGGCCCACGAAGCTATCTGAAGGCATGTACATAATGTGGTTATTAGAAATGTCGATGGTTTCCAGAAATGAGTTATTTGCAAATAATTTTTCCGGAAGGGAATATAAAAAGTTGTTCGATAGGTCCACGTGAAATAGTTTCTTCGTAGACCTGAACGCGTGACTATCAATTTCTTCCAAGTAATTTCTTTGAAGCCTCCTGAAAACAGATTTATTGTATTAACGGTGATCAAATTCAGGCATATGAATAACAATGACTCCTGGTGTTAAATATAGAAAGTAATTAATATTTTATGATGTCACTTTAGGTAGATTTCAAATATCGCTTTATCATAATCAGGAAATCTTAATCTAAGATAATTTGAGGAAAATGATGATACCTGTTTCTGAGGTTTCTACCTATTTTTTTTATTGTTTTTATTAATATGTCTTTTCTAGGCCAATGTCCCTACAAAAGACGCCACAATTAAGTTGTAACATAATAGTAAGACGACGTTCGATGACCGATGTGGCGCGGCGGGCGAAGGTCCGCCTGCGACGCAGGAGGTTTTGGGTTCGATCCCGCCTTGGAACAAATGTTTGTACGATCTTCAAAGATTTGTTCCGGGTGTTCTGGGTATTATAAAAAATATTGCTCTATGTAATGTATCGTATTAAGTCATCTAGTACATATAACACAAGCTCTGCTTAGCTTGGGGCTAGATGATGCTGTGTGGATTGTCCAGCATTATTTATTTATTTTTAGTATTAGGCATACAATTTTTCTTTGTAGGCTATCAAAGTCAACAGCCACCCGAGTTCATAAATTAGCAAAAGTAATCTTAGCAACGTATTAGAAAACAGCTGTAAATAATACAAACTTAACTTTTTAAATAGGCTTATTACTCACAGAATTCTCAAATTGACCAACGAATCAAATATCCCAGCTGGCAGATATTCCACATGGTTGTCGAACATGTCTAGTTCGGCGAGTGAGCGCATGCCTTTGAACGTCGTCTTGTGCAATGTCCGCAGTTTGTTAGTGCCCAAGTCACTGGAAATGATTAAGGTATTGTGATGATCTAGAATTCTAGATAAAACATACATACATATACCTATGAGAAGCATGTCAACTACTCTCCTAAGACAGATATGGCAATGTATTCTAAGGATTTACCTAAGTCAGACTTACAAATAACGATTTTGACGGCACGGTCGGCGCAGTGGCTGAGCGATTGCCTGCTGCACCGAGTGTCGTGGGTTCGATTCCCGCACGGAACAAATATTTGTATGGCCTATAGATAGTTGTTCCGGGTCTGGCTGTTTGTGTATGTGAGTTGTAAATGCACCCACGATACAGGAGAAATTCCTAGAGTGGGGCAACGTTTAAAAAAAAATATGTCTGGCTTAGGTACTAGTTACAAGCACTTTTGTAATAGTGACTATGACAATGACGATAAATTTATGACAATAAAAGTTGTTCATATAACTTTCGAATCATCTGATTCGACACAATAAAACTCGAATGGAGGTGCGCGTACAATCGATGTAGTATTTTTTTTTAACGGCACCGTTGCACATTTGTTGAGCGGTTGGCTACTGTGCTGCGTATCACGGGTTCGATTCCCGCACGGTACAAATATTTTATTGCCTACAAGAAGTTGTTCCGGGTCTAGTCTGTTAGTGTATGTGAGTTTAAATGTTTGTGCACGCACCCACACCACATGAGAAATTCCTAGTGTGGGGAAAGGTTAAAAATAAATAAATTGGGCAGTCGATCATCAATTTATTTATCGCCTAAAAAAATTGAGGAGCGCTCGAGTCAAGGTGCTACAAACTATGTCAATTAACAAGAAACTGATAGTTGCGGATCGACTGTTCAATCGATGTTATGCGCACATCAAATCACTGTTATACAAAATTACCGTTTGATTTTATTAAAAGCAAATCGATAAAGCTTTTTGTTTACTTTGAAAACGCCTTTTTATGACCACTTGCACTACGAAGCACTATATAGGCTGTTCAATGCAGGTATTTGAAAATTATGCTGCATACTGTTTACATAATATGTTTTAAGTCCCATTTAAGCGTGTTTAAGATCTCTCAATATTTACCTAACAGGCAAAGCGTACCCATTCAATAAAATTAAATTGTCTGTGTGCGTATAAGTACCTAGTCAATATTACTCGTGTATAGTATACAAAATCATTCTATCGTACGTGTTACAGATGCAAATATTCCTTTTTAGATTTTCCTTACTGCAGATTGGTAGGTAAAGTTACAGAAAAAGACCATTGTCTTGGAAAAATAAAATATTTTTTTTAAACGCTGGGGTAATGGGGCCCACCTTATTAGGGAGATTTCTCGCCGACTAGTCGAGACTTCGCGAGAACAGAGGCCTGATCTATTTGGTGAATTAGCATCACCATCCATGCTGCCAGTCTTCCCGGGACATTTACGGATCACAGCGATGCAGTGCAGTACTGAGACACCTGAGCGTTCTTGGTTTTACTTAGTATTCCTCTCTTTTTTTATTTTATTTTGATTTGAGAAATACATCCTCAAGCGTTCCCTTTTCATTAAAACTAGGCGACACTCAACACAGGCTAATGTAATGTCTATACAAAAGCACGCTGTTCTTCCACTGCGCAATAGTGCACACATTTAGACATTACATTTAGGTGTCGCTTAGTATTAGTGAAAACAGTCATAAGCTACATCGAGATCTACTTTTTCCATATTTTTCATTTGTTTGTGGACTATAGCGAATTTATATGAGTTCGCGTCCTTTACTGTAAGTTTGCTTTGTACTTTTTAGTCTCGTGAGTTATCTAAACAAGTGAGCAACTTGCTGGACTTCGGAGAATATGAATTTTCAAAGTAAATAGTAGTAAGATTTTACTACGGTCTTCACATAAGTATAAGAAAGAAGGATATGCCCTATGGTAGTTGAAAATGTATCGAAACCCGGTGTTTCCACGTTGTCCCTACCACTAGCCCACTACTACACATGCAGGAATAGATACGGTGTCGCGCACACACCCGCATTTCATTAATCAAAACGTACTACACAATCAAATTTAAACCTTAGTGCCTCAAAAAAGCGTGCATTTACCATGCGCCGTACAACCTACATACACGGGTTGCTATTGTAGTGCCGTGCAAAGCCATTTATTTTACATATAACGTCAAAGTCAGATAACTTACTTCAATTAGACCATTTAAAAAGCACTTTTGAACGTCAAAATATACGCCTGCACTAGACTAAATCTGAAACTTATCGATGCTTTCATTTATTATTGTAGTGAAACATTTTTGGAACCGCAAATAAAATGTTATCATCGAAGTAAGTAAAAAACATTAATTCATCTTTCTAGTACGCCGGCTGCTGCAGGTACAGAAAACCTCGAACGGCGAAAATTAAACAACCTTATTGGAAGTTATATAACAATATTGCAGCCGTTTGGGGTTGAAACACTTTTCTCTTCCACATGTACAAAATTTCTACTCATAAATGCACAGATGATTTTATAAAAAAAACTCTAAAATATACGCTGTGAATGTTAAAAAAAAATTACTTTCATCGGTTTTCCAAATTTGTTAAAACGGTTGACAAACAGAGAAATAAATTATGTACATTTCAAATCGCCAATCGAAATTGTTGCACTAGCACATCACTAACTCGTCGCAAGATACAGCGGCCATACTACACGATAAATCGCTTAAATAAAGTATCACTGTGTGATTTTTACATTGCTTGTCCAGTAACTTGTCGACATATGTTTAGGCAGTGGCTTAGGAGCAATGTATTTACTACAAAAATAGTACAGCCGAGGTGATATTTGAAAACCAAAATAACGTAGTAAAAGTAAGATATATTTTACAATATGGACGACACGGTTGGCGCACTGGTTGAGCCATCGGCTGCTGCGCCGCGTGTTGTGGGTTCGAACCCCGCACAGAACAAATATTTGTTTGACCTACAGGTAGTTGTTCCGGGTCTGGCTGTTTGTGTATGTGAGTTTAAATGTTTGTAAACGCACCCACAATACAGGAGAAATTCCTAGTGTGGGGCAACGAAAAAAAAAAATATGTTGTTCATGATTTTAAATACAAGTATAGTAAAATAAATATGGTAAGTAATTCCATGATTAATATAGTTATTCAGGTTTTGGTTTTTACAAGACCCCACTGAACACCACGGCATTATTGTGAGTTGTCAGGATCACGGTCGAAAGCGCACTAGATTGCGGAGATGGCAATTTGTCTATGACATGATCGTTTTGAACATGTCAAGCGGAAATGGACCCGATCCCTTGCTTTCATGGAACTGAGGAATGTTGAGAGAAGTTATAATTACCAAATATACCAG
This sequence comes from Phlogophora meticulosa, assembly GCA_905147745.2. Taxonomy (NCBI): domain Eukaryota; kingdom Metazoa; phylum Arthropoda; class Insecta; order Lepidoptera; family Noctuidae; genus Phlogophora; species Phlogophora meticulosa. Next base: position 10,200,383 of record LR990520.1, on the reverse strand, counting down.
TCCTAAAAAAAAGATTCCACTTGATTCCCCAAAAAATTATTTGCTTGTAGTTTTATTTTTTTTGATTTAATATGTTTTATTATTATTTGTATTAATGATTCATCTCTGACACCTTATTCTAAATACGTACTTAGGCTATAAGTGGTACGAATTGGGTAACCACCCCTTAATCGTACCTAAGAAAATTTATTTGTGAAAAATTAAAAACACTAGGAACAAAGGTATTTTTATAAATGGTGGCTGATAGGTTAATGAATAAAGACCAAGTGTACGCAAATTTAAAACATTTTTAAGGCAAAAGATTTTTATTAATTTGAATAACCCTTATTATTAACACTACAGTTATTTTCTCTTAGGGGGCATGACTTGAGCAACTACTTTGTAATGACAAAATATTGATTAGATATGACTACTATATTAATTTACAATTTCCAGTACATTCTTGCAAATATCTCAATTTAGCACACTGCAGTCTACTAATTATTGATATTTGTATTTACAGTGCGGCAAGCGTTTTCCAACGTTGAAATAGCACACACAGGCTATTGGGGGTTGGAGAATTTGTAATAAAGTTTGTACAATATGGGTCGCTTTGGAGGACTTCCAACAGAATTTAATGATCCAAGTCATGATATTAATATCAAATCTTCAAGTACATTTCACTGTTATGTATTTTTTTCCCTATATTTTCTCAAAATACTTTATGTAGACACGTGGAGGGAAAAAGTTCTAAAGGCCAGATGTCACCCAATATTTCCCTTGGAGACCTGAAAAGATGTCGCTAAAGGATGTTGCAAAGATTTATTAAATGTTACACAATACGTACGTATGAAAAGTTTTAGCTAACGAACTCTGAGTTATTTCTTTGAAAGAGACGAATGTGTGTATGTACCCTACGTAAAGCTAAGGTTTTATCGATTCGTAACATTTTGATAAATGTCTGTTGTAATACGTTCAAAGGGTTGAATCAGCTAAATTGAAAGCCTACAAAAAGTGACAAATGGATAACCGTAAATCGGTTATCCATTTTTCGGTATAGGTACTTAATTTTCCACTCGGTGATCTAAATTCATGTATTAATTTTACTTCTATTCATACGTTACATAAGTATTGGAACGTATAACCATTTAATTAGTACCTGATATAGTTATGATTTTTATCCATAATATCTATCAACGATATGAATAGCGTTAGATTATCAAAATTAATTAAAGTAGGTAATCATGATTTAAGTTAGCGTAGGTAGTAGAACAGTTACGTTTCAAATAGAAACGGAAAAATTCATACTAATAATTTTAAATGCGAAATTAACTATATTTGATTCGTCTGTCTGTTACCTTTTCACAGCTTAACGGCCGAAAATTTGACACCCAGATACACCATGGCCTAGGTATACATAGGACATAGTTTTTTTTCTGGTAGTATGTTATCGTAGTAGTTTCCGACTTCTACAAAAGCGGATTCGCGGGAAAAGCGAGCATAATATAAAAATGTACTCACATATTAACCAAGTCAGCAGGAACGATCAGGTCTGGTGTGAGAGTGGTGAACCCGGCCCTCCAACAATTAAGCGAACGTCGAGCCGAATCGCATCGGCAAGCACTTTTCGCACATTGCCTCCAACGAGATTGGCCAAAGCTTATTGTCCATGCTGTGAAAGCCAATCGAATGTTTTAATATTAGAATCCTTCGAAAATTACCAATTTTATAAAATGGTCGTGTAGGTACGAGGGACAAACTGATAGTTTTTAGAAATTAAAAACGCGATGAAGTAGGATCCTGATAGTATTTTTCATAAATAATAATAATAAATCTTTTTATTTGCCACTTACAATTGTTGCCTTATAATAACCTTAACTTAATATCTACCTGTAACTGTAAGTGACGTTCATTCAGCCTACACGGTAGTTCCTAAACTAGGCAGCGCCTGTATCTTGGGGACCGGAGTTGTGAACATGAAACATTTTACCACTAAAGTTGTAATGCATTTAGAAGTAGCGTCGTTCACTTCTGAAAACAGTCGCGTCCGTCTGGCGGTAAGCTTGTGGTTGTTGTGATGGAGGAGGATCCTGGTGGCTACTGTCTAACATTTTCTAAGGCAACTGGTAAACAATGACTAACATAATCTGCAGAAACAGCTCTTTTAGTCTAGCACAATTCATGTGAATTAACCTGTTCGGCCAAAGAATGAGGCAATCATCTTTTTCCTTTGACACCAACCCTTGTTTACTGTTGTAGGCAACTTCAAATAGAAACATCCATTGGGCAGAGGGTCTTTTAATTTTGAGCTCGTAGCAATATAATTATCCAGCTTTCATCACCAAATCCAAATTACGCCGTTTTTGATTAACCTTCAAATTATGGGGTATCTGTCTGGTACAAAGCTTTCTATCGCTAAAATGTTCGTGTTGGATTTTGCACTTGACTCTTACCAAAGCCTGAACTTGCCTGAGTTTATTGGTAATTATGTCACTCTGTGAACTCATGAAATCATTTCCTAAGAAACAGTAGCACGAGATGACACTTTGTCACGAAATGCCTATTGAAGTTGCACATGATGGATAAGAGCTGCGTAATAAATCATGGAGCGAAAGTATTCTCTAGTCCAATTAACAACACGACACGCACTTTTTAAATTGCCGCCAATTTCTAAACACAACTATATTTTGAAAAAATATTCATCCATCTACAGCTTCACAAAGAGTTCTTTATACGAAATTTAAATTAATTTTTCTTTCGCAACTTTTCTCACTGGCCAATTTTAAAAACTTTCAGTGTGAAACTCGTCGTTGTATAATCAACACAATAGGTACAATCAGTTTTTAGTTTCTAACTTTCGAAGCATAATACTAATAAGCTAGCCAGTTTATTTTTCATGCAAAAAAATAGAATAGATATTAATTTTGCAAATAAAAATTACAGGCGATTAAAAAAAAATTAAAAGCCACCTTAAAGCTTTGCTGAAATATCACATTATAGAAATGGTTTTTAAAAACAATATTTTGGGACCCTTATTGACAAGCTAAATAATTAAAGGGAGTTTATCGTTACTCCGAAAATTTTAATAACTTTTTTATAAAATGTATTTAAATCCAGAGTCAATATTTTTGCAATTCTTGCTTGCAGTTGAAACTTCTATGTAGACAAACTAAAATTTGATTGTAGTACCAGTACCAGTACCAGTACCAGTAAAAGCCTATTAATGTCCCACTGCAGGGCCAAGGCCTCTTCTCACACAGAGAAAGCATGAGCATTATTCACCACGCTTGCTCAAGACGGGTTGGCGATTTCAGACTTATATTATTTATATAAGTCCAGGTTTCCTCACGATGTTTTTCTTCACCGATGTCAGTGATGTCCAAGTTAAATTAGAAAGTACATATGAATTGAAAAACTCACATTGGTACTTGCCCAGGTTTGAACCCACAACCTTGTGCACAAGAGGCGAGGCCTAAACCACTGGGCCATCATGACATGATTGTAGTGTTTTTCACAAACTCCGCCAGCAAACACTGCGTTTTTGCAATTAAAAAACCCGATCGCGGTAATATATTAATTTGAAAATTGATGTCTCGAGTCGAATAAAAAGATGTCTTTTTTTTTCTTTAGTACGGATAGGATTCTTACCAAATGATTAAAAACAAGTTTCGGACATAATCACTTGTTTTTCATTGGATTAAAACCAACATCTTTACTATATTTTAACATGAAAATCTTCGCCTACCGGAATCTCTAATTTTACTCTTTTAAATTTACTTATAGAAAGTGCCTAAAAATAAATCGGATTATCGGATAATCCGATTTATTTTTAGGCACTTTTCCGGTTGCTGTTTGATTGATTCTGATATTTTTTCTGTCCTATGATTCCATCCTTCCTCTTTTTAAATATATTCGTAAGCTTACAAATTATGTTTACATTTAAAAATAATTTACCCCTTTCCACTTCCCGACCTCAGGTCGCCCGTACATTATTTTTCCTTTCATTTTTGTTATGTTCTCTTCCTTTTGCAATGGATTTCACCCTACAATTTTTTTTTTTAACTTTTTACCATTTTCAAAGTTCTAATAAATAAAATTGACAGTCAACCTTTCCTTAATGGCTTTTGTGGAAAATAAATTTGACATGTCTAACTTAATTCCTGTCACCGTCCTTTTATTTCTATCTGTCAGAAAGAGCTATCAATTATCTAGTTTTAGTTTATATTGTAAAAAGGCACTATTAACTGCTTTCATTTTAGTTTGTTGAGCATTTCGTTATGATAATTTAAGTTTAAAATTATTGTTATAAATAGATACTGTAGCTTATAAGCAATGTAACAATATTGTTGCGGTATCCATTACTAACACACAATAAATATTTCACCTATACCCTTTATGTTATGGTAAAAGTGTAGCAGGAGGAAAGGTTAGGTTTAACTTTTATGTTTTGGTATTGTTTTAAATCCATTTTACCAGGTTGTTCAATGGCCCTTAGCCGTCGGTCTAGTTGTCGCCAATGCAGGTCAGGATTGCAGGCACCCGAAGGGGGTGAAGACTCTGCTGCACGGTTTCCCCTCGTAAACATTTCAAACACGTCACACGCGTTCAAGCTACATGGTAGCTCAGCTGCCTGAAACACTTACAATAAAACAAATGAGCTATAACCTCCGCATGACTTTATGGATGTACGTCTTTATGATCCTATGCAACGGAGGGGGAATAAAGATGATTTTATTAGGCATAATTGCTTTTTCTATTGTGGGTATAATGTAAATGGAAATGGCTACCTAAATGGAAAAGTTTAGGGTTTCATGGTAGGTACAGCTTTCGTTCTAATAATATTCAAGCTATAAGATTAAAATCAGCAAGTAGATAATATTTTTATAAGCTTTTCGAATAAACACTCTCGCTCACGTCGTCTTCTGGCATTGACGTAATTTGTGAATCGCTGTATTTAAGATTTAGAAAACTGCTGTGGTGTATGTCAATATTCACTGGTGTATGTCCGATTCAAGTCACTTAATGGGATAGATTCCGGCTTACACCATCGACTTAGTTGATTGCAGACATACACCGGTGAATCTTGACACTCCCTTATAGTGGCCATTACCAGTTACACATGTATAAATAAGTTTTTGGTTTTTTTAAACGTTGCCCCACAGTAGGAATTTCTCTTGTATCGTGGGCGCGTTAACAAACATTCAAACTCACATACACAAACAGCCAGACCCTGAACCCTGACCTGTAGGCCATTTTTGTTCCGTGCGCGAATCGAACCCACGACACGCAGCGTAGCAGTCAATCACTCAGCCAACTGTGCCGTCAAGTACATAGTTACTGGGTTGTGGAGGTCAGATAGGCTGCAGTCGTGCCATGTAAAATACTACTATTCAGCTGCATCTGGTTATACTGGAAGCCGACCCTCAACTAGTTGGGTAGAGGCCAGGCAAATGATAATAATTTATGTAACTATGAATTGACTTTCTCATAGTTTCGGGTATCAGAATCACAAAGGAGGTTACTAACAAACGTCGCCGTCAAAAAGGATCTCCAAGTAATTATTGATAACGTAGATCGTGGGATTTGCTATGAATATAAATTAACGCTTTAACGTTGGTGTCTTTCGGAGACATCGACTTTACTAAGGTTGGCACTCGAATTTATTTTGCCGATGAGAAAACATTTTTCGTTAAATTTCCTGCGATAAATATTTTTTACCATGGAGGTTTCCCGGTTAAAAAAATCTTATTAAATAGATACGTTTATTAGCTCGCTAGCGTTGTCCGAGGGTTGGAATTTAATATGTGAGAAATTGATAAACATCATATTGGACAAAACTTGGTAAAATTGTTTGAATAAATTTCACTGCTCAGTTTACTTTTTTAAAAGTAATTGCCGTTATTTGACAGATGAATTTGAACTTGGAACAAATAAACAAGGGGTAAGTAATGAAACAAAACAAAGTAACAGAAGGTAAGTATACCCTTTTAACCTTGTTTGTAACGGGTTTTACATTTGGAGAGGTAAATGTACTAAACTTTAAGTATAGTCCTCTAGGGATTGTTCAACTTGCTTTGCTTTCTATCCTATTAGTTAAATCGCAGATTATTCGTGGAATGTTGACTTCCATGGAAAGTTACCGGTGAGTTGGCTTGGTGTTACCAGTCTAAACAATATTCTCAATACGCCAATAGTTTTCCGAAAACGTTTGCAATCATCGTTTTTTATATAAGTTTTAGTGGAGATTCCAATTCAGATGACACTTTTCAAGTACGAGTATGTTCAGCTTGGCTACTAGTCTTTTAGCTTTTCTTTTACCTCAGATTTTGCATCACACGTATCCTGATTCTCATTTTGATATGGGTGCTTTCAGATCCCTAATAATACTCTTCACAGTTAATAATAATAATAATAAATAATAAATATCTTTATTTCCCAAAAAATTACAGATAGTATAAGTTTACGATTACACTAAACATTGGATGCTGCAGAAATCTGTACACAATATATTAAACTCTGTCTCTTAAACTAGGGTATCCTGTATCTTAAGAGACAGTGTTTCACAATGAGGTTCCAATTGAAATAATGTAAGAGTGGACTGTGTCGATGTATCTTCAAGAAGGGAAAATAAAGTTATATTTTACTTTAGGTTTAAAATATGTATGAGTATGTGAGAGTGTGAGGATGAGGGTGAATGGATATGATTATAGGTGATTGTGTGTGAGTGAGGATGAGTAGGTGATGTGGTGTTGGTGTGTAAGTGAGTGGTGGTGTGTAATGTGCATGGATTCGAGTATAGAAGTATTCGTGCAAGTTCATATTGAACAAGACTTACTTTTTTTAAAACTGAAATACTACTGTACTGTACACTTTTATTAGAAACTTATATATTCACAGAGCAAGAACCGCATTCTAATCTGAATCTATCTTAATTTTTCCTTTCATGAAAAACTTACTCGGAGGTAAAGAAAATGGGTTTAGCTCTTTCAAGAGAACTGAAGCGGTAGAACTTCTACATTTGCATTGTAATGGTAAATGGGAATATTCATAGTCTAAAGCTATATTTGAGAAAGTATCTTAAAAAGCTATAAAAGGTCATTCTCTCGAGAGTCCCTTGATCGTGTCCTTTGAGCGCTTAAGGGGTACAAAATGTTTATCAAATTGATGCGGAAACTTGAAACAAGCCTGTTGATAGCATCCTATCTCCGATACCTTCTTACAACCAGCTCTGGTTTCTGGTACTGAAGCATGATAAGGTTTTCTGACATTTAAAATCAAAATCTGTAAAACCGACGGTACATTAACAAAAGCGGTATATTTCTAGTAAGCATCATTCTCGGTGTAAAACCTTTTTAGTTTGCCAAATAATATTGTGGTGGTCCTATAAAATGGGAAACGTGTATAAAAAATAAAGTCGTGTAACAATGTTTGGAGGGCACGTCGTCACGCTTGAGTGAAGCGGAATGCGTGTCAAAAACTATCGAGAGTAGCGCTAGCTTGGTTCTAACGCTATACTATAAATACATACATCTACATGAACATAGCAAACAGCTCAAATATGTTTCCAGCTAAATTTCAAAGAATTTATGTTTTTTTTTTTTATCAGGCCGGAAGAGTCATCGACACACAACATGAGAACTTATTTTTCGCGACCTTTTCCTAGTATTGAAGTTTTATGTTTTATTTATTTCCAACTGTAAAAAATCATGACATTTTTAACTAAAACCGGGCAAGTGCGAGTCGAACTCTGTCATGAAAATTGTGTAGATACATAACACATTTGAAAATTATCATACCTTAAATTGACAACACATAATGTATTATGTATTTTCGATCATAATATTGTTTAGTACAAAAACTATTAGAAACCTGAAAGTTAACATAATTTTGTTAAAGTAAATAGACGGGCCCTTGATCAAACGGTAATAAACAAACATAATAATTTCTGTAATTACTTCTAATGGGTACTTCGTTTATGGGCTTCGTATTATTTGTTAAGGGATTTATATTTTTTTAATTAATCGTATGTTTCACAGAGTTCTCATTAACCGAGCACTGTTTGCTAACAGTTTTCTATTTGAGGTTTGAATGAATACTAGTTATTTAGTTTATCAGAATAGTTTATCTTCTATAGCATAATAGAATGATTATTCACCTTTCATAACATAAAAAAATAAATAAACAGACTTTTTACATTTAATTGAGAAATCATATTAAATAAAATATTTACCTTTTATCGTCAGTGCTACAGTAATAATTATTTCCAGCAATTTGATGTTCATTGTTTTATTCAGTCCGCACGAAAGGGGAGAACTACTACAATAGAATGACTTGCTTTTGTTTCTCGGATTCCCGAAGTGTAGTTTTGTGCTTTATGCAACATTGCACTATTTTAATGCTTTGAAATTGCGGCTTGAAACAAACGTAAATATAACAATATGTACGGCACAGCTGTAGAAGGCTATTGTTAAAATTACTTCGCTAAAGAGGTATGATATTAACTATTCAATTGTTTATTATTTTACTGTGCTTACATAAATGCTGCTACGGAAATAATAATGGATAAATAATTTGAATAGGAATATAGGCATAGGTATATGCGTGCATGCAGCTTTGGTATAATTTTGGTGTACAATACCCTATATAATACGGATGATGCCTGAGGCATAAAAATATAAAAAGAAAAATAAATTATAATTAGTCCGTCAGTCAGATAGTAAAAAAATATCATAGATATACATTTTGCTTATTCATATTAATAAAAAAATACTCAGATACAACGCATTCAAGTTGGAGAGTGGGGGTCGTTACGTCACAAGTATGTATAAAATCTATAAACACGTGACGTCATGCAACTTTTTAACTCAATGTATCGGCATTTTCTTTGATTTCGTAAAAAGGACACGTGTCCAATATTTTTAAATAATCTGCAAGATGTACACTTAAAAAAATACTCATCATCCCTATTATAATCCCATTGATTAAAAATTAAATTATAGATAACTTGAAAGACTTTGATGTCTTTTATAATCTCTGTTCTCGAAGGAAACAATATCTTTTCATCGTTTTTTTCTGCTTTTTCGCGTAAATTGTCTCTGGCACAATTCCTAACTACTAGTAGTTTTATATTTTTGGCTAGACTGCGCAGAAAGTTACGTTGTACTTATATATTGTTCGCTGTTATTTGGGAATAGTCTATTGTATGGCAGCTTAACGTATTTCGATATTCATCTTTTTCTTTTGTAGCTCGCCAGGCTTTGTCATCAGATTAGTGCGACTTTACTTTATGGGATTACACAACCAAAATAAGATAATTTACCCACTACCTATTTATTTCTTACTTGTATTCATGTCGGTGGTAAAGTATTGCAGAAACAAGATAAACACTATGCTATAAGAATTAATAAAAGATATTTGTGCTTATTGGCGAATAGTGCTTCAAGGTATGTTCTGTTTCCTAGACTGCGCTTTTACATAATTTGTAATCCAGCTAAAGGCTTGTCCTATTCCTATTTGTTCGAACAGTAGGAACCTATTTCTTAATTGATATCTAACGTCTTTTTTATACTTCTTGATTTGTTAATAAAATAAAACTCTCCTTAATATTTTATATTTCTTAATTTTATTGGCAAAAAAAATAAAACTAATCTTATTGAGCGCATGTTGTATTGCGCTGTTTTTATTTTATTAGTGATACACAATTAACCAGTTAGCTGAATTGATTGCGTCCGCTGTCCACGTGCAGTAGGGCCGACGGAACCATAGCGGAATTGGGGACGTAAAATTGTTCAATGAATTGAAAAACCAATCTCACAAACCATTTATTTTGTGACTTTTATAAGAAGTTTGAGGCTCCTTTGTACTAGAATCTTAAACTAAACAGTAAAATGTATACTCGAGTACTCACTCAGTCTAAACAACAACCGGTTAAAGCAAACTAAATCAAATTATCTTGAAATAATGCAACAAGGTCATGCGCTTAACAATTGAAACATATATTCTCCTATAACCTATATTCTTAACCTATATATTATAATCAATTTTATCAATTAATCATGTTGATTGCATTGCTTTATTGCATAGATTTGATTCGTTATTTTATAAGTAGATACCTTATAATCTTCTTTTAGTTTCGGTTGAAGTTGGTCGGTACTTTCCCTACGCATGACTTTTTTATAACAAAATAATAACAATGAACTTTATTTTCAGACCAGTTTTAAAACGCTGAGATTTCTTTTCATTTATTTTCAACTATGTAATTTAGACTAGCTGCCTATTTATTTGATACAGAAATGGGTCCCTCCAGCTATCAGAGATTGTTTTTTACCGAACTCATCTTCTAAGAGTACCAGAGTATGATGACTAAGCAACTGCATAATGTTATTTGCGCCTTCATTTTATAACAACAATTGTTTTAATTAATTGTACAATTATCATGCAACACAGCTGCACGTAACGATTAGTATTTCTATGCATTATTATAGCAAGCAACTTCATCTGCATACAATCTTCGACTCCTCGTTTGGTAGGTTGGCTTTCGATAAACAATTAATCTTAACGTACCTACTACATTAACATACATACATAAACTCACGCCTTTTTCCCCATGGGGGATGGGGGTAGGCAGAAACTACAGAATGCCAACTGCTAAGATCTAGATAAGAGAAGTAAATGGAGTCTATACTCCATTTACTTATCTATATGTATATGTGATATGTATACTTCTTTTACCTTCATACAATTAGCTTCAAAACAACCACGCCGGTTGCGAGAATTACGCACCTGATCTCATCTCACACCCACCCCCTCTATTGCATTAACTTATCTAATTTTCATCATTGATATGTTCTGATCTGACATACACGCAGACAGGTAGTCATAATAACTGTTCCATACATTTTTTATTTTTTTTATTTTAAAAACGTTGACCCACACTAGGAATTTCTCCTGTATCGTGAGTGCGTTTACAAACATTTAAAATCACATACACAAACAGCCAGACCCGGAACAACCACCTGTAGGTCATACAAATATTTGTTCCGTGCGGGGATCGAACCCACAACACGCGACGCATCAGCCTATGGCTCAACCAGTGAGCCAACCGTGTCGTCAATTGTGAGTATAGAAACGTCCTGCCTATCATAATCTTTTATTATCACCCCGTAACCGTCCACTGCAGAACATGGGCCTCTCAATGACCGCTATTCACAACGTTGGGCGTATGCTGCTACTTATTGTATTAACTATTAAGTGTTAACTGCCGTTCTTGACGACCCCTTAAACTACATTAACTCCAATCACATTATAGTGTCGACCCTTACTTGACGACTTCGAAGGTCCAAGTTCTTGAGCCCATAAACATTATGACATAGAGAAATGGACGAGCGACACCATACATAAACTAACTCAGACAGCTTATAAAACAAATATTGGAATATGTAGATTACCCTACGTAAATAACGTGTTTAATATTGTTTGAGGGGTTTTCGATACTGATTACTTAATTCTCATGTCATTTTGAAAAATAAAGCATTTGAATACATAAAATTCGTATGAAAAATACAATTTTATCAACTCTTTGAGATTCATTCGCCATGTTGATATTAGCATTAAGTATATCGTGGACTCCCTAAGGGCAGCGAAGGCTGTTTGACCTTTTGAAGTTGTTCTACGTTACGCGCCTGTGGCATACAAGAATTATGTATTCCTTTTTCAACGAACACTATTCAAAATATGAATATTCGTTACATCATCTGGCAAAACCAGCCTTGATTAACCAAAAAATTCATTTCGTGGGTCGCTGGTTACCTAATACTACTAGCTCCAATAGTTATATGTATGATTATTACACAATTTAAATTAAATAATGTTTCTTCATTTTGCTGAGTGCTGAGTGACCATTCAATTCTGCAAGATAGACTGAACAAGATACGATCATACAGAGAAGAAATGTGAACTAAAGTTTTAAAATTATTTTGTTGAATAAGATCCTCAATTGTGGAGAAGGCATTTTAAATAACTTTTGTTTTACTGAAGACACTACTCTCTTCCTGCCTACGCACCCACCAAACCCTACAAACTTTTTGAGAGGCCATTCTAGGATTGAATTGGACGTCATATTCTTTTTTTATAAGCAATCGAACAAGCAATATTTCTTGAAAAGTCATGTAACTTCTATGAGATTAGTATCCGTTTCCTAACTGATAAAACATCAATCTACCGTTTACAACTCTATTCCAATAATTAAAGTTCCATTCAAAGGTTTAATCAAGACCCTAGTGGGATTATTATTATGGTCACAAATGAACGTATGCCTACAGAACCTCTCTGCTCGTCGAGATTAAATTATTTCAATGAAACGCAAGACAAAGCTCTTGTGTTCCAGGGCTTTGTATAGATCTCTGAGTTGACGGCGATGTAAACTTACTCTAATTTATTCATATGTTGTTGAGTACATACTGTTGTCGATGGTAGCTTACAAATATGCCAGGAATTCTACATTGTATTTGTGTAGACCACAGGCTAGTAGGCAAAGTTTTGAGTTAATATAAGGAGAATTAATATCAAAATAATGCAACATGTAAGGTCAGTTCAGAAAGGCGTTTAGAAAAGCCTGCATGGAATTATGTACGAGATCTAGAATATTTAAACAAAAGATAACTGGGGATAAACAGCAGTAATGACTATGACACCTGATAATATGCTTAGATAATATATAGTCTGGATAGTTATAACTTTATAAGGCAGGTCTCTTTCTAGCATAATGACGTTCTAGCAATAAAAAGAAACGGGACAAGTATGAGTTTGATTTGCGCCCCGTGGGTTAAACGTCGCCTGAAATTGTTCAGTTAACATTGTAAAACATATATTTTTGTGATAAAACCACAAATTTACAATTTTGCGGACATATTCCTTTAATTGTGCGAAGAGACCTTGCCAAATTTCATAATTCTAGGTCAACGGGAAATACCCTATATAGGTTTTGATTTATTAGCCAGTATCAAAATATGTATGTCACATAAAAGGCCGTATTATTTTGTTGCTTTGATTTTTGTAGAGATCCATGGGATTGCAGTCGTATTGATATAAATTTAAACTTGATACCTCTACGCTATCCTGGGAAAAAAGGTCTTTACAGATAGATAGACAGACGGAAAACGAAGGGATCCGATAAGGGTTCTATGTTTCCAAACCAGACATATTATATCTACACAAAAATAAACTCACTTTACCTACTCTTTCTGATTGAGGTAATGAGTAAAACATTTGAGAATTGTTTAATAACCGCCTTCGCAGTTTGTACTCAAAGCAATTATAAAAGGTGTTAGTGATTAACATAAACAAAAAAGTACCCATGTGATCATATATAGCGACCCTTGTTGTGGCAAACGAGGATCATGCAACCGACATAATAAATTGCGAAACGCGAGATCCTTCTCAAATAGCTCTTTATAAACTGTGTTGAGAGCAACTTCATTGAAAATTATTTCTAGGTTCCGTAATGTAAAACGAAGTGTGTTACGGTTTAACAATAAATTCAGGATTTCCGTCTAAACGGTATTTTTTATTTATATTTATGCACATTTTTATATTTATAAGCACACCATCAGCAAAAATCACTTACAATTCAAGTAAACTTACATCTTAAAATTGGCATTTCAGTAACTATGCAAAAAACAAGTATGCATGACATTTAATATAATGAATATTTGAGACAAGAAAAAAACCGATGCTGGACAGATTTCCGATTTGTTGAATTACTCAAAACAGTCAGCTAGTTCATGGTGGTGGTTTCTGTAGTTATCTGTAAGAGTTGACGAAACGACCTCACACTTTTAAGGAGTACAACATTCTATTCCACAATAAGTCATTGTTGTTTCTTTTTTAATTTATACCCGCAACATGCAAGAATATTATCATGTCTAGTCATAGCTGTGTCATGCGGTTCCTACCGTTCTAACGGGACAAAGTTCAACAGCCCCTAACTTTCCCCAAGAAATAGCTTATTATCAAACAATTGATGAATTAAAAAAAAATATTTTTCAAATACGGCTCTTAGTTCAGTTCAAGGATCAAGAGAATCAGTAAACATTAAAACTCTTCAGCCTTATTAAATTAGAATAAATCTCACTTAAAAAGGTGCCTTTTGCCTGATATCCCAAGGACTCAAACTCAAAGTATTTATTGCAATCAGATCATTAAGGCCGTTTTGAATGTAAAAAAAAAACAAAAAATCGAACCTACAGTCACAGTCACAAGGCATAACTAATAACTTGATAAAGTATCTCCATGGATAAAACTGAGCAAGAAAATAGATGGACATTCTGCAAAATACGCGCTACGTCGTGGAGTTGCGGAAATCGGCCCGTATAACAATACAACAATAGATGGACATTCTTTTAAATCAGAATATTGTTATAAAATCTTGGTTACTTCATTAGATAAATGTGAGACCGATATAGAAAGACGTGCACATTAAGAGCGTCCAGAGTAAAAGATTAAATAAACAATTTAAAAATGAAGTAGTTAAAATTAAAATGTACCGTGGCAGCTAAGAGATGACCAGTACCAAATGACAGCGCCCGTTCACGAACATGACGCATGGATCAGCGCCATTCAACTCAACCACATTGAAGGGAACTAAATGACCCGACCCACCCGCCACCATCAGCGAGATATTTGAGTGAGCATGAAATTCTCTCCGCCACCAAGGCATTTCAAGTCAGTGAACTACCCGACCGACCAGTCCTGCACTGACCCTCATCTTCCTATTCCCACGACCTTTACTAGGTCGGCGGTCAATTTTGTGGAGGGGCCTTCCCACGTTGCACCTTCCGGTGCGCAGTCGCCACTCGAGGGCTCTTCAAACTCATCGGCCATCCGTTCTACAAGATATTTGCCTCACCCACTGCTACTGAGATTTATTTTTTCTCGAAACTTATAAACATACTTATACCTAGACTGGCTCCGGTCCAGGCTGTTAGCGGTCCTAAATGCGACTGTTAAGCATGAGCAGTGACGGATTAACCATTAATCTAATTAAACAATTGCCTAGATCCTCACGTCTGGGGGGGCACCCGAAAAATCCGTCCTTAGGGCATCATGTCTCACCTTCAGGTCTCCAAAAACCAGACCAAAAAAAGTTTCTAAGACTAATTTGGAAATTCGCGCGTTTTGTACAACTAATGTTTTTAGGCGGTAAAGGTTTAAAGACCGGTTCTAGTTGACATACGGGGGGCTCACAGGCGTGGATTGCTTAGGGCATGAAGTAATCTTAATCCGTCACTGAGCATGAGGTCCTGGGTTGGATTCTCAGGTCGAGCAATATGTTATTGAGATTACTCATTAGGAATTTCTCAGTAGCAGCCCGAAGTCTGGATGTGTGCCTGGTTGAAGGCACACATCCAGACTCAGGCTCACCGCCTATTACATGAGGCTTAAAAACATAACTGATGAAATGTGGGTGTACTGTAGGTACACCTCTGCTCAACCCTAGGGGTAAATACAGGCGCGATGTTATGTTATGGAAACTGATTGCAACGAAACTTGTGTTGCTTTTATAAGAAGACAGATATAGAGGCGCTTTATTTCGACAAACTTCTTCTCATCTTAACAAACCAATAATTTTATCGGGGTCCGTACCAAAATGATAGGAAAGGTAAAGCTGTTTATTTCAGCAACTCTTACAGTTGTCAACTTTAAATTCGGAATAGTAATAAACAGTGCTTGTACACTTACAGAGCAATGGTCTTAAAAATACATATTGTTATTTTCAATGCATTTTCATGAAGCCGTAAACCATAAACGCTAACCCATGTTTTATACTTGAACCATCTGGTAGTGCAATTTAATACCTATCGTTATAATATCCCATTAGACTCATTTAGATGATGACAGAAACTATTCGTAAAAAGATCACCGCAGTTTTTGCCAGAAGTTTTTTTTTATTTGTATATTTACAATAATTTGGTAGAAAAACTTTAAATTCCACACATACATAAGATTACGCCTGTACTTCCCTAAGGGAGAGGTGTACCTCGGTATAGTACACTCTCATTTCGCCAGTTATGTTTGGAGTCCCATGTAATAGGGCCGAACTTAAATTACTTATTCAAATTACTCTTTTTCAAACAAATTAATAAAATATTTTTCCCATGCATACATACATGATCCTGTTTTATTTTACTGTGATATAAAAACCGCTGTTTTAAAAAAATTAGTTTCATATTTGTATAATATCAACTTTAAACCACTGTCATATCAAAAGTAAGAAAAATACTGTTGACTAAGGTTATTCATGCATAGATTATTCCATTTATTCATTTATTATAGTTAATTAAAACGGTGTTACATCAATTACAATAATTAACATAGAAACAGAGAACAAAACAAAAGTTATACATCCAGTTGAAACATTCAATGGTTTAAATTTTGACGGCACGGTTGGCGCAGAAGCTGAGCGATCGACTGTTGCGCTACGTGTCGTGGGCTCGATTCCCGCACGGAACAAATATTTGTATGGCCTACAAATAGTTGTTCCGTGCGGGAATCGAGCACCCACGATACAGGAGAAATTCCTAGTGTGGGGCAACGTTATAAAAAAATGTAAAAAAAAGAAGTATCCTTAAAATTAAAACTAACACGGAACAGTTACACAAAACGGCAGACATAAACACATTAATTTACTCCATTCGTCCGAAAGCATATCACATTCAGGGTAGGCAGCCAGGAGGGCGTTGAGCGTCATAAGAGTACGACGCACAGGAGATTCAGCTCTGGCGACAATTTTGGATGACGGAGGGGCGAACAGTTTGCATGTATCTCACATGACGGTTTTGGTACGAATAAGCTGATCTCACAAATTCAATTGAAATACAAGAATTCGCAGAACTAACTACACTAACTAACATCATCTGCTGCTACTAGTCACATGTATGTACGTGTGTAAACCATCAATAGATTTCATGGAACGGTTTACTGGGGTTTCCTTTTCATCAGAATATAATAGTGGGCACTAGATATGCCCCGCAGTTTATCGTAGCGTGATGTTAAATACCGTTACCTTCCGCAGGCTAGCAACTGTGACTGGAAGTTTCAGAGATTAGCGCGTTCAAAGAAAGACACAAATATACAATTCAGCTGATTCATAGATTTATGATGTTCATAAATTTATTGAACAAATTGACTATTATTAAAAGTTACCGGTACGGATCTTGAGCGCTGACCTTAAGTTGCGCAGTAGTCGCTTTTAGTAGAAAGTGCTTATGCGCGAACTTACCCCTGCCAGCGCCCGAGATCAGTGTCGTCAATTGTACATCGATCTGTATCTACATAGTAAGCGCGACTGCTAAACGTGCTTGCCCCTGCACAATCTGTTAATAGAAATATACGGATTGTGTATGACTTATAGGATCTTTTCATAAGAAAATTCATTCTCAGTAATAGGTCCCTTAAAATATGGGACTCAAAATATAACAAGTGGAAATATGGGTGTAGCATATTACAAAATTTATTCCGATTTCCACTGTCATGATTTAATTTATTTATTTCTTTAAAACGATACAACTATTAACAGGTATATGAAGAAATAAAATAAAATAAATAATCATAGGGCATCGAAAAATTCATCCGCATCATTGTCAACGGGAAAAGTTCCCAGAAGGCTGTGTAGGCAGAATGGCAATGCTGATTCTTTGGCCAACAAAAAGACCAGCCCTCTGGTCACGTGAAGAGTCGACCAAACGCTTCGCGAATTCTCGGAAAACTAAGTCGGCACACGGACCCCATGACCCTAGTGTTTCAACCCCAAACGGCTCAAACATATAACTTCCAGTTAGATTATTTATTTATTCCAGCATATTACATAAATGATTATCACATTTCGCCCCGCAGGTTTCATGGGGTCGTTCGGCTGGGGTCCCTTCGTTAAATAGGAGCATTATGTTAGCATGATTTATTAAACTGTAATTGCCTCGCAACTGATATAAACAAAAGACTTTTCAAAACTTTTTATAGCGTTGAATCAGGAAAGATTGAACGTAGTTTGTCTATAGCGATTCGCCAGCTGTTACACTGGTTTGTCCGTATCTCTGTTCAGCTCGTGCATTGGAGTGTGACAATTCCAACATATCCCAACCAAACAATTTATCACAAACCACGTTAGATATTCTGCAAAAGCTTTAAAAGTTTCAGGGAATAGATTTTAGAAGATTTGTGAAAAGAGCTATCGTGATTTTATTTGCATCATAATCACTTTTAGTATTGTTGATCAAACGGTAGAATCTCCCTAAGGAATTAACTTAACTGTCTTGAACCCCGTTGTAAAATTAATCAGAATAATAATGAGGAAGCGGAAATTGGGATTAAAATGAATTTTCTCGTTCCATCAGTGCCTATCGGGCGGAAAAAAGTGGAAACCCATAGAGAAAAAAAAGATTTTTCGTGATTAGTGTGTTGAAATATTATTTTGGGTTCAGTTGCTTTAGCTCCGTGAACGGGAAATTTATCTACATCATCGCGGCAACGTACTAAATTAAACATGACCATCTCAATTTCCACCATAATGAACTCTCGATATCTCGCTGTGATTTAAAATTTACGTAAAAGATTAGAACCGTCTAAATTGGTTGGAAAATTGCTAAGATATATGCCGCAGATATGCGATAACCAAGAAAGAAGAACGTTACTTTAACTGTCTTTTATTCACTCGAGGTACTGTAGTAAAACGCTAAATTAGTTCAAGAAACTTTTCGGCAACTAAAGAAGTAAAGTACAAGATCCATTAACCTGAACAACCTAATTTAAGAAGTAAGAACAACACAAGAAACGCGGTTTAAACTTGGAACTGTTCGTTTTTATGTGTGGGGACAAAAACTCGAGGGAACTTAGTCGTAGTCGAAGTAACAATCCTAAATTACAAGGTTAATCCAGGCATTACATGGATTTAGAAGGATACTGTGACTTTTATTTTGGGAACCTCTGTATCAATATTGATAAAGACTTGTAACATACATAGACGGGAGAAACCTCGCCCCATTAGTACTCTTTTCGATAATCTAGACAGTAAGTTCTATACCTACATGGGTGATGCAATTTCTTACATCCTATAATGTAGTTAAAACTAGTAAATATTTTCAAAAAAGGAAACTCATTGTGAAACTGTTTAAAAGGATACCAAACGCTATGATTGGACAAATACAAGTCCATTATTGGCCAAAAATAAAAGAACGTTATTTTCACAAACAATAGTCAACTACCGTTCTATTACTAACATTTATGGCCTCTATCGCAAGTGTATAAAACCGTAAAGCTCGACTGGACTTTATTATCCGTCTGCACGATATCGGTCATAAACTTTAAAATTACCCCTGGTAGATTATGGACAGATTATGATATTCTTGTGGGTACTGTCATTCTTGTAGGTACTGCATCAAAACAAATGGGAAGACCACACTAGAAAATTAAACAGAATTACAGTTGTCACGTGCACTGTATTCGTTCTGAAACATAAAAAGTACAACTTATAATTCAATGCAGTAAGTTGACAGAACTAACTATTCTCACATAAAATACTGAATCACTATGGCGGTGCATACATAAAATAACCAGCAAGGTATTGTACTAAACTGTACTTTGTAGATTATTTGATTTACGTCACACCAATTTTTTATCTTCTTTGCTTCTTAGTTGACATATTAAGATTCTATCAAATTACTGCAGCTAATTAAAAGTCGCACCGTATTTTGATTTTCCCTATAGAGCTACGTAGGAGAAACTACTTCGCATACATTTTTGGTTGCTAAATGCCCTCTTTTTTACATTAGTCTAGTAAAATATCTAATGACATATTATAAAAAGATAAGAACCGGACTCGTTTAGTCTCTAGACGTGACGGACAAACTGAAAGCCTATGTTCCAAAGGAAACGTTAACAAGGTCAATGGTAATGTTTACTTGAAATAAAAAGAAACTAAATGTCAAACTACTCCCAAACTTCTCCTTTACATTAAACTAAAACCACACTGGGTTTCCTCTGGGACAATTTAATTTTAAAAGTTCAAAGGTAACCTTAAAAACGTAAACCTTTATAGTATTAGTATATTTAATTCAATCTTATTGTGAGACAGAACATTTTTCGATACAGTTGACAGTTTTGCTAGGTAAATGTTTAAGATCCCTATATTTAATAAGCAACGTGGGTAGACTTCCACAAGCTGGACCGAAAATCGCAGAAAGCCGTTGGATGATGCCAGCTCAGGAGCGACCGTTGTGGAAATCTTTGGAAAAGCCCTATGTCTAGCAGTGGACGTTTCTAGGCTGAAACGATTATATTCAGTAATTGCATGGTATCGTCGTTCATCATAACCCTAATAAGAGTATTATCTATTATCCAAAGGTTGACTATCTAGCCGTAGTAGTAAATAAATAAATCACACCTTTCCCGGTAACCAGGACACTGGTTACAGCATAAATTATCTTATTACTGCTGAAATAACAATTTGCTAGTTCTAAGGACGTGAGTTGTAGAAACACGTCCCAGAAAAGAGAGATTTGTAGAAACACGTTCCATGTCCCGAAAGTAGGTTTTTGTTATTATGTTTCATCATTATCACCCTCCTGCCCTTATCCCAATTTATATGGAGTTGGCGCAACATGACTTTTTTTTCAATACATCTCTATTTCCCGTCATCTCAATAGTCGCCATCTTTCTAGCCAATCTTTCACACAATTCATCCATCGTTTTTTTGTCTTCCTCTAATTTTATTACTATGTATACCCGAGTTAATTACAGTGAATTTTTTAATTTATTTCGATCCCGCTATTATTAGCTGAGCAAACAATTAAGAGTATAATCATTGTTAGTGCTATCTGCGTGTACTCGAGTTAATGAATATGTTCGCACGGCTAACATGACAAATAACATTTTCATGAGCAGCGCTAGTGAGGGGTAGGCACGTTAGTACGTAGAGTAGTAGAATACGCCGCCGCCTACAGCGTAGCTGTGAGCGTAGCCCATTCGCCTTCGAATGCGCGACGCGGCGCGCCGCATCCGCTGCGAATTGCTGAAACTTTCCCTCGCGTGATTTCCCGACGCGACTGTTCGAACGGAAAACTTGTAAATATATAGATTCAATTTAAGTGACGTAATGAACACTGGTGAATCAATTTTTTAAATATATTTAGTATTTATAATTCCGATAATAGTGTAGTAAGTTTTCTCTTTCAGTATTACAAAGTAAATAATAATATTAAATTAATAAAGTATGGTGTTATAAATTCGAAATTATAATAGTGATAAAGATTTGCTTATTTATCTCTCATTTAGAGTTGAAGTGTGGTGATCTGGGTAGAAAAATAATAAGTGAAAACAAGTAAGTTTTAGTGAGTACAGACGTGTAAATCAAAGTGAAGAGATACCAAATATCAACTAAAGTTTACAGAAGTAATTTCTACGTGAAGGTTAAAAAATCAGTAAGTGCGCAATGTCAACTTTGGGAGCGGGGACAAGCGTGCTAATCGTTCTGCAAACACGTTGTAAAGCGGCGTCGAGCTGTGCACTCGCTGTGTGTCGTATGTGTTAGCACAGTCAGCCAAGAAGGCCTTAGTGAATACAGAACAAAGAAAACTGGCGTTATCAACTGCCAACATCCTGCTCCAAATTGTGGCCTCGTCGCTCTTCGCAATGGACACCAGGCAAGTTCTTTCAATGAAGCAAAATATACTAGATGATAAGGCTTTAGATAAGGCAGCTTAATAAAGGTCCGTAAATCCGGCTGCCTTAGGTCTCTCGTCCGACCGTTTGTCGCAGTAAATCAAGTAGAAAATATATATTTTCCACGAGTCAGTACTTTTTACGGTAGCTTGGAATTTCGAGCAAATTAAAAGTCAAGATCATCTCACTATTAATAGTCATGTATCATTTATATTCAAACCGTGATTTGACAGTAACTTTTAAAACTTTTATAATGAAATGTATTGTTTTTGACATGAATCAAAACCAATTACAAAAATGTGTAACGCACACAATAAACTTAGATTGTAATTACATTTGGGTGTACGTGTTAACTTTGTTACAAAAGTATTATATTGTGCGGAAGATTTGTTTCACAGTTTATTTTACAATTACCACCTTATTGAGATGTACAAAACATGACTTTATAATTTGGAACACAGATTATTTAAACTGCCGTGTATGATATAATAGGTAATAAGTGCCATTGTATACTTGTGAGTTAGACATATCCTTTTAAATACGCGGGGACTTGCATTGCATCAATAGTCAGCTACTAGGAACTATAAATATAACTTCTAGTGTAGTATGCCAGAACTTTAATACTCCAGTTCTTGTCTTCGACTCTTATGCATTACAGAATAGATAGACCGGACAAGTGGTCCGGGTCTAATAATATCGATAGAGAAATCTCTTTCAACCTCCGTTGTCATGTTCAAAAGTTGCCATTCCAATTGTAATATGAAACTTTAACGCAGTATTCGCCAATTCTGATATTTAGCCGTGTTTTCATAGACTGAAATCCATCGTAGTATGTTTTATATAGTAAAACACTAACATGAGATTCCACTGTTCATAAGTTCTTGTGCTGAGTGCAATGCACAAATAGCAGAGCCCTTAATCTTGTGGTAGAAGGCGTTACAAATTTTGCCAGTGTTACAAATTCAAAATTTAATATGGCAATTCCGCGCACAATAAATAAACTTTAAGGTTTAGCCTTGCAGCTTAAAAATAATTTATCATTCTTTCTTTCCTTTTCATTATTGTTATCTTTCTTTCTTTTCTCATCTCAATACCCAGCCAGCCTTTGTGCAGCTAAGAGGTAGGTACTGCGCTGAAAACAGCAAGGTCAAGGTTACTTAACCAAGTCAGGCGGAAATTTCACTCTTGGAACCATAGTTATGTCCAGTAGTAAATTCGTTTTTCCAACGATTCGTGCATGTTAATGTTTTCTGTGCCAACTTGGCTTCCCATGGAGATTCTATTGCGGTACACATCTGAATTTTAGATAGAAAACGCCCTACACCATTCTCAAAGACCGAAACTGGGATTGAGAACTTTTGATGTGATCTCTATTACAGACTGTTATGTAAATAACTTCTGCACTCAAGTAACTAGATAGTTCGCTAATGCAAGCAGTGCAATCCTTTCCTGATAAGAGTAAGAAAACATACATATATTAATGATATAACGTAAACATTACCTACTGAAATACAGTTATTATTTATTATATCTAGCTCAACTTCACAAAGACTGTTGTGCAAATAAATGAAATATAAATATATGCATACATCATGAGACAGAGGTAAACTCACATTTCACCTATTATTTTCAAGCACATGTTGTACAGAGGCAAGCTTATTACCTTTAACCTGGGAGAAGTCCAGACTTGAACGAACAACCTTTAGCCTGTTTCTTAAGAACCAACTTGAAAAAAATACATTTATATCAGAAAGTGTAAACACACAAACAACTGTGTAGTAGTTAGTAACAAGTTAATGATTTTACAACGATTCTACATTACTGTGTTCCATTACTATGAAAAATGGAAACTTTTTAGACCTTTTAAACATCTGTTCATATTCCATTAGGAACAAGAAGTGATGAACTGTTTCGATAAAAAAAACAATCAAGGGGTGTTAAGAAATTCAATATATGTTTTGTAAAATGGCGGAAAACACGCTTATTATCCTCGTGTTCGGAAATAGATATGATTATGAATCTTTTTCTAACCTCTTTTCTCAAACCTACAACGCATAGACACGTTTTGAAACACTACGTATTATTCTAACCTATATTCAACATGGTTTGGTAAACAATAATGAAAAAAAGAACAAAAGGAATTTGGACTATCGGTACCGCATTGAAACAAATAACATTCTTTTATCGTAAAACACATTCAGATACATAGACAGTAGCGCGAAATATCATCAGTTGTCAACGATATTCAGAGCTTTATTCATAGTGTTTACACATTTTTCAAAGAAAAACTAGTGTGAATAGAAAGCCTGCCTGAAATAGAAAGATGCCTCGGCCGCTTCTCTGAAACAATTCTCTTTATTTAAATATTATTTTGAAATGTAAAAAAAATTATTCGTCCGTATCGCTGTCAACGGGAAATGTGTCTAAAAATCTGGCAGCATTGTTGATTCTTAAATCAAGAAAAGCCAGCCCTATGTCATGTGTAAAAACGACCAACCGCTTCGCGATGTCCCAAAAATCTAGAAGGGCATAACTCCCAGGTAGTCAGCCGTGCTACCCACTGAAGCTAGCTTGGTAATCTATTTACCACCGTATGGGCAAATCTCGTAAATCTAGTACCGACACACTTTAATTAAGAAGACAGTCAAATGTAGTAAACTTATTTCTACTAAGGCCCATAAAAAGTTTTACACTGTTCAGTACTTTAAAAAAATGTGAATGAAGGATTTAGAAACCTCAGTCATTGTCTTAATGACTTATGGGATTGTCCTTGGCACCAGATAGGCTTGTGCCTATCTTGTGTTATTGCAAAGATCGGTATATTCGGTCCATTTAGTATACCCATACCCAAAGATGCCAATAATTGATATCATATAGTATGGCAATGAGGAGTACACCTTAGGGGTTCAGCTGTTAGTATAGCCGTCATAAATAATATCTCATGGTAGGTACCTACATTATATTTAACGACAGTATCAGACGTCACTCTTGTACACACACTTATTGATATGTACGACCGATATTCTAAAGCAAGCTTTACAGCAACGTTATTTTTTTTTATTATCGCCGCCATGAATTAATTACACCATTACGTAAATGCTACGCGAATGGATAGAATAAAAAATGATTATGTAAGAGGAAGGCTGGACGTTACCGAAAGAAAAGCTGTGTGGAAATCGGTTGTAATGGGCATATTGTGATGCAGAGGAATGAGAAAAATGTCGTGAGGACAGGTATAGTTTAAATGGGGATGTTATGAAAGTAGAGTACAACGAAACAAATGAAAGATGGATTGTGGAAAGACGATCTGGCAAAAAAAAGTCCTTAAAACGCGTTCCTTTTTTAAACATACGTACATTATGTACACCAATTTTCGAGGTACTAGAGCAAGCAGTAGAGTCCTCCTCTAAAGTTATTTCACCTTTAACCCAAATAGGAGTTAATTTTGCACAAAATCTTAAATCACGTCAGTCTTATTTTATGTAAAGATTAATAATACCGAGTTTCAATATATCCACGCGTTAAGATTTTTCCATACGAACTTCTTTTGCCGAGTATTTTCGAAGTACGAATAATGTCAAATTTTATTATTTACTTACTTACTTGTGGTACTTATTCGTGAAAAGTTTCCAGTCTTTTATTAACCCATGAAATCAGATTTATCATACATACCATACTTTTCTCCTTTTTTTATCCACCCTTTTTTTTGATCCCCTGCATTATAATAGGAAGTCTCGTACAGAATGTCACGTTCCTAGTCTTAGTTGTTTGGGCTATGCTCTGTTATGTCAGCCAGTCAGTTCGTCCTTTTATAAATGGGTATGACTACTGTAGTCGAAATCAGAATGTTTTAGCTTTCTGAACTCTTTCATGCACGGATAAACTTTAACTGTACTAAATTTCACACCGCGCGGGTACAATTTTTTACAAGGGATCCCAAGTTTTTGCTTCTTGTCATCATCATCATAGCTAGCCTAGCCTTTTCCCAACTATGTTGGGGTCGACTTCCAGTCTAACCGGATGCAGCTGAATACTAGTGTTTTACATGGAGCGACTGCCTATCTGACCACAACACAGTTACTGGGCAACACTATACCCCTTGGTATGATTGATTGTCAGACTTTCGGGGTTCTGACTACTCGTAACGACTGTCAAAAATCTAGAAATGACAGCCGGTATCAACGGCTTAACGTGCTTTCCGAGGCACGGAGGAGTCTCAATATGTTACGAACGGTCACCTATCCACAGACTGACCTCGACAAGCGTAGCTCAACCTTCGATCAACTCGTGCGACTGTTTTTATTTAGCCACGAGCTCCTTTTTTTTCTTCACGTTTTAACATTATAATATAGGACAAAGATAGATAGCGCACCAAACATGATTCTTGTTAATAATTTCTTTTAATTAAACATTACATGAAACGAATAGTAGTCCCAAGCGCTACTGCTGAGCGTGAGGTCCTGGGTTCGATTCCTAGGTCAGGCAAAGCTGAGTTTTTCCAATACGATTTTTACCAATAACCACAAGGAGTCTGGATATGTTCCCGGTTGATGGGAATAGGCTAGCCCTCTTATTACATGGGACTTAAAACATAACTGGTGAAATGTGGGTGTTACCTACTATACGTGTACTTCTGCCCAACCCTTCGGAGAATACAGGTGTGATGTTATGTTACGTAGAATAGAACAGTCAATTAAAATGCATGACAAACACAGAGTCAGAACTACGAGTATATCGATAAACCAGGGCAAAACTCGGTATGATTCTCTGTCTCGGGATGATGAATGTAGTGTTTTGCATAAACAGGATCTAAGAAGAAATAAATTCTATGTAAGTAAATAAATAAATCGTATAGTTCATGTCAGTCATTTAGGTCATAGCTACGTTTCATGAACTGTTATGATTAAAATATTGATGTTTTCCAAAACATCAAAGTCGTTTCAGTTTTCATTTAAGAAAATAATCAAGGAACAAAAAGCAAACACTAAACTCAATAAATCATAAATTATTGCCTTAAAACTCTATATAAAAAGGAAGTAACGGTGAATCAAACTTTATATATTATGTATAAAGTCAGTAGTAAAACGTGAATCAGTGTATACTGACTCGTTGTTTAATTTAATTATTGAAGAGTTGCGTGAGGAGACGCCATTTAGCATCCTTAAGTTATTTACCGCAAGTCCTACAGAGAGTACCCGGGAAATCGCTTCATCAGTGTTGTTGGTTGAGTCAGAACAGGATTGTTTCCTCTTTTTATCCTTATTTACGCAACATATTTCATTTTCACGTGAAACGAAGCCTTACAAATGTCAGGGAAAATGTTTTTTATCGGTTAAGCAGTTGTGTTTGTTTATGAATCCTCGTCATCATTCAGGTTTAGTTTATTGTTGAACAATACAATACAACTCCAAAATTCGTGTTGTGGCGTAATTTTATCATGTTTTTCCCCTCTTCTCTCAATTTTTTTTTATCGGAATTTCAGGATCTTGCCACAGCGAAAATTCATTCAAAGTTCGGGTTAAATTTTATGTAAGTCTTTCTTAACATTTTCTCAGGACGTCAAAAAGTTTAATTTTATTTTAATGTCCGGATGTCAGTTGGTACTTAAACGTGCCTAATGTACTTTGGTACTTTGTCGGTTGACCCGGCCAAGGAGCGGTTGACAGCAAGTGTGTTAAGTATAGGGGCGACGTGTGCGTCACACACGTGACCCTCTGGCTTGTTTAAGATAATGTGGCCGGAGTTGGGCCCCGAGCTACCCAATATTAGGTAATACCATGACCACTTGTAACCTCAACGTAGGCAATATTTTGTAGCAAAATATGGTTGCGTAAATCACGTGTTGTGTAGAGGACGCTCGTGGCCAAATAAAAACAGGCGCACAGGTCAATCGAAAGTTAAGCTACGCTTACCAAAGACAGTCTGTGGATGGACAACCGTTCATTAAGACTCCTCAGTACCTCAGAAAACACGTTAAGCCGTTGGTCCCGGCTGTCATTTGTAAATCTTTGACATTCGTTACGGGCAGTCAGTAGCCCGCAAGTCTGACAGCCAGTCTTACCAAGTTGTGCCGTGTTGCCCTGTAACTGGGTTGTGGGCGTCAGATAGACAGTAGCTCGACAAAAAGCCAGTGGCATCCGCTTAGACTGGAAGCCGACCCCAACGGAAAGGGCAGGGCTGATGATGTTGTGGCTGTGTAAACCCCAATATTTTCTCTGCACAACATTTAAATAGGTAAGACTATAATTTATGATTATGGGTATTTTATTTATGTGGGTTTACTATAAGTACACCTTTACCTAACGCCGCGGGAAATGCAGGCGTGATCATTTAATAACAAAAAAAAACACAAAAGGCATGTTTCTTTTACCAACGCTCACTTAGGAGGTGTCCTAAACGAGTTCTACGTCTGAAAATAACTGCTTTTCAACGCGATCATTAACGCCGCTCGTAAAAATAAATTTAATATCCAAAAAAGTATTTCTTTACTGGGGGTTTGTTGTGAAAAATATGAGTAATACTTTTATGTTGTTTAGCTAAAAGTCGAAATAAACATTGAGCAGTGTTCATTAAGCGAAGTTGTACTGTTTCTTCCGTTGTGTGCTCACGGTGGGGAGTGCTCCTTTGTCGTCCATGTACATATGTATACAGGGCATGTTGAGCTTGAGCCAACTTTAATGCTTCTAAAGCTTGAACTGGAAATAGATTCTCATTGTTCGGTTTGTTTTAAGTTGTATCGATGACTTTCAATACAATGAACAATTCAATTATTCCTTAGTTATAACATCTTATTACCTGAAATGTTGTTGGATTGTTAGTGCCCTATTTCGAAAGCGAATATTCACAAATGTCGAGTTGTTATAAAGTAAATAAATACCATACAAAATATTCCGACATTTTCGGAATAAAAAAGCAATAGTACCAACTTTTTATATCAACTTTTTTCCTATAAAGTTTGCTTGACTTGCGTTCCAAGAATCTTTGGATGGGACATCACCAATAATAATATTATCAAAAAATATTCGCATAAAAATGAGAAAATATGGTACTGATAAACAACATTTTTAGCGACTATTTATTGGAAAAGACTTAGTCTGGTGGAAAATAATACAACAAATGCATTGTATAGTTTATTTAGGCAACCGTCAAACAGATATCAAGGCGCGTAGTTCCTTGTTTTACTTATCGTTTAATTTGTTTCTTCATAATGACATTCAGCACATTAAAAAGACATTAATAACAAATAAAATTGATAGATAACACAAGTGTAAATAGGTTTTCGACTTAAAATGGAACACAGAAAGTTCGGTGATAATCTTGTTACATTCTATTTGTTATAATTTTGTTGAGTTATACCATCAATGTTCCAAACAAAGATTTGGCTTGTTATATTATTAACATTAATCTCATGTTTATTATAAATCTTGACTCTAAAGTCCCGATAAAGTAGATAAATACTTTGTTATTGTATATATTATTTACTATATTTTTTTTGAGTAATTACATTTTTCTTTCTCAGTTCCCCTTATTAGAGTTTTAATTATTAACAAATATTTGCGTACGAAGGGGCTTCCTGTAACTGTTGAGGAAGATATTTACCTCAACAGGTATCGCAATATGCCTGGACTTGGAATTATATTCAATAAATTATGTCCGTTTCATGTTATTTATTCTCTTGATAAAATCGTACATCTTGGCCTCAGGTTATAGGACCTGATGCCCGATGCTGATGTAAGATTTTACTTGTACTTGTAATTCAATTAGGTTATAAGGTAAATATTGTAATAGATATAATATAATATACAAGGGAACAAAATGAAATTAAAAAGATGTAATTACATATTTCAGTCCTTTCTAGCCCCACTCTGGATATCTAGGCAGTAGAGCGCTCCCTTTCCATTTCTCCCACATTTAGTTTTTTTTCAAGGAAACTGTATTTCAAGGATACTGACATTTACGACTTGCGATTTCTGTCGTACCTATTTGGGATGTTAAGTAGAAACTTAAATGAGGAAGTGCTTACTTTTCCTGTTCAGTTGTTACAGTACATTCATTCAATGCATACATTCATACACATATGTACATTCAAAAATCGTGTTAGAAATAAGAATCGATAATTGCTAATTAATAGCCAATTCATTTATTTTGTTAACTAAAAGAAATTCGTATCGAAGTTCAGAAATTTACAAACTCTAGAAGATACAAATATTCAGGCTTAGTCTGCACACGCTTTTTCAATATTTCCTGGGCCGCTGGCCCTAATTGTCTGGGATTGTACGTTGGATTCCATTTAAATTTTTATTTGTCTAGTCGACAGGACGGACGACAGTAAGGAAAGAATCTTTTACTGTCGTTGCTTTAAGGAAGTGTTTTTAGAGAACGTCTATTATTTTTTGAATCTTTTTCGCAAGTAAAGCATCTTTTCGCGGCAGTTTGGTGCTTATTTATATTTCAACTTACATTTACCCATAAGCGCTTGGTATTCCAATAAGACAGAATGAATGAACACAGTATCTAATTACTCAGATTGTTTCGATTAAGTCTTCTGAGCGCCGGGGGCAGGGTTTTTATACTAGATCCCGTTGACGTAAACGTTCACTTGCGTCGTGTTCAATCAGTTTCAGTGTAAATTGACGTTTACGATAAACTAATGATCCTTTTTAACAGACGAAAAAAATTGGAGGAGGTTCCGAATTGGACTCGTATAGACTTTTTTAATGTATTACCACGCGTAACTGTTTACAGTGTAGTCCGATATCACTGATTCTATTGATCGATTATTTAAATTTGAAAAATTTTAACCAACCCTTAACGTAGAAAATACATACGAGTAGGTGATGATTGGTTCCCACCTACTGAATTTTGTATAAGGTGACGAACAGTTGACTATTGGCTATTGTATCTTAGAAAACATACAAACTGACCCACTAAAAAGCAAGCAAAATTAAAAAAAAAAACAACTCTAATAAAACACTGATAGGTGTAAACGACTTTAACTTCGAAAGTAGGTGGCAAAAAATTAATCAAACGATACAACCAAAGCCAGAGATTTCCGAAATTTCAGTGAGTTGAATTTTAGAATAAACTTCTTTTCACTTACTTTGCTTCGTCTGTTATTGGACGATTTCTTCGAATGCAAGGTTTCAAACGGAAAATACAACAAACATGAGTCGGCTCCAATGTTTTAGCACTATCTGTCTACAGATTCCCGTAAGAAATTAACTTCCATGTAGTCAAGGAGTTGAAAAATGAAACACAGTCTTCATTTGTTTTAATCGTGAAGTATACTGAAATACGTTTCATTGACCTTTACCCGACTCATTAGAGTCGTTCATGTCCGAACATAAGATGTAGCACAAACAACATTGTTATCACCTGGCCGTATCACAGGCTTGCCTACAACAAATATGTATTGTAGGATTTTATAGTAAGATACGTCTGCCTTATTATATTATACGCGACGTGAAAATCTTTTTGATGCATCTGACAGTAAACACTTTAAAACTTTTCTTTTCAGTTCTGTTTACTTGGTAAAATGTAGTTGATTTACAGATTTAATTTTAAAATTTAATTTAAAGGTCTTTGAGAGACAGACAGCACGATCTATTATATCGGGCATTACCAATTGTAAGATAAACCTGGCACTGTCATCAGCTTGATTGACTAAAAGCCTTTGCCATGGTAAGGTAGAAAAAGAATGCAGTCATGGGGACTGCCCAGCTAAAAAAAAATACTTTGGGACAACTGTCCGTCTGGCGCAATTCGTCACATTTGCATGTCGGTGATACGAACCCATAAGTTTTGCCCCTACCAAGAATCACTCAAAGCGGCTAAGGGAGTATTCACTTAAAAAAAAATACTTTTCTCGACCCTATTGCCACTGAAATTAGATTTAATCTTCGTTCCTAAATAAATAAAAAAGAGATGAGAACTAAAGTCTCAGTCATCACGTTATACTGGTAACAATAAAACATGCAAAAAATATTAAAGTAAGTACACAGCTTCTTACACTACGTAGACATCCTAAAATAAAAGATTTTTCGAAACTTCATCCCCAAGAGGGTAATGTAGAGAGGTAAAACTTTATGAGAACAGTCGCGGGAAACAGATAGAATACAATAAAAGGAAATTCTCGGCTCTGATTTAAAGCAGGCAATATTATTATAAAGGACCTACATGATAAAGCCGAACATCTTTTATGTAAGTTAATAAAATTGATTGATTTGTCGAACGGAGAGCTTAATTCGACCTCACATACGAGTACCTTTATCGTGTGACCAACCATGTCTTTTTAAAGCATGGCCATCATCACTCACTTTCAGCTCAGGACAACGAAAATGCATTAATCTTGAGAGTTGATCAATTGTCTCCATGGTGTAAAAGCGGAACAGATTTTAATCACAAAGCTACGTATACGTGCATACGGATACATTAGTCGGTTTGAACCCGCATTTCTGAATATGGCTTACCATTGAGGGATTGCGAATTCTCTTGTCTAGGATGTTATGGAATTCCTTTGTTGGGCGTCTTAATCTTTTGTCATGGGCTTTTGTACGGACCCTTGGGATTTGAGAACCTTTTCTCTTTCATTAACAAACGCGTGTCCAAATGTTTGGTTCATTTTACAGTGTTTTGATTTTCGTGTTACATTGTTCGTAGTTAATTAGTCATAGCGAGAACTCAGTTTTAACCTAATCCGTTGTAGGTGTGTACGGCCCTTTGCTCATGACTACTTAATAGAAACTCCCGAACGATAGAGATATTGTTTTGCTGTGGTACGTGCCTGGTACCTTGAACCTATAGTTATTTATAGGTTATAATGCTTTCAAGCCTGCTTCATACTCATATGCTTAAGTGTGTATTCTGGGTAGTGAGGTAAGCCCATATCCAACGAAGTTGCTATCTTTGTCTCCACCCAAAATGGAAATGCCGCCGTCGTTTAAATTTATTCTTTTAGTCTAATGCTCTATGGGATAGCTTACTATTTGGGCTTCGGAATTCTTAAGGTTGGTCAACAGAAATAACACGCTTCGGATCCCGCTACCCTTCAGAATGATTCCCCATGACGTGGTTCACTTAGAGGCTGAAACCAGCCTCGGACAACGTAACTGCCAACTCTCTAATTGCTACTAGACTGGCATAGGCACTTCCACACATCAACGAAGCACAGCTTGCTTGACGCTGCTCTTTGGCAGGACGTCAGGAACCAGACTGGCGTGAGCCCTGCTACCCTGCTCCTTACCTAGTGGTAGGGCTCACGCCTCGTGGACGGTAGGAAGAATTGGTTATTCAGAAAAGGTGTGACTGTCTGGGATGCGCTGAGCGCTCGGTTCAGATCGGTGGATTGTGGAACAACCTGAGTTACAGGAGGATTCCTTATAAATCCCTATTAAAAAAAATAAGTATGTATTATCTTAGAAAGGAACTTTTCAGCTAAACCTCAATGGTACACTTGTACACAAATGGATTGATTTATTATTGTCTAGCCCATTTTGTTTCGAAACCACTTTAAAATCATTAATGGTTTGTTCTAACATTTCAGGCCTTTGTATTAGGAAAGTTTAGACGTCAACAACTCTACCGGTGATTACAGTCGAACTGCTAAAATAATTGAGTATCCGTACATTTCTAGTTGACGACGAATTATTACTTTAGTACGCTATTTCAACATTTTTTTTTATTAATATTATTTTTTGTACTCTTGCGATAATTACCAACCGAGTGGCTGAAACAAGAATTAAAAGCTCGGTACCGTACGTATACGTTACATAAAACAGTAGCTCATTCTATAATATAAAATGGGATTTTATGAATTATTATTTCCTGTTAATTTTCCCAGGCTTATAGGTTTTCACAGCACTGTAAAGGTGTTATTATTATTATAATTATTACAATCTACTTCTTTGAACTGCACAGTGTCATTTTCATTTAATTAGTGCTACTTTAATAAATGTTTACATGAGTAAACAGTATATTCTTTGTTATAATGTGTGCATTTGTTACAGTACAACAAATTCATCACAAGATGACGATGCGGACTGGTCAAGGAACAGTTCCATGGATGAGTACAATATACACAATGGAACAAATGATACCTTCGGTACGTATACTTTTTTTTTAAGAATTTGAAATCATCCAATGACTTCTACCGTTTAGGGTGGAACGGGAGGGCGTGTCAGACTTTTACTGACTAAAACCCATCCGTGTTCCGTCCTTGCCCTTTATATTCCAGGGTCACAGTAAATATTTCGAACATCCCGCAACTCTGGCAGTCGGTATGTACCTGGTACCTGGTAGATACAACCTGCAAGTACAAATACCCTAGGGAAAATTACCTTTAAGAAAGTTCGAATTTTAATCTCAATCTGACAAGAAATCCTCCAATTAAACTATCTAATTTTTTTGACATTGATTGTCGCTGAAACGATGTTTAATTGTTTTAGCTTATTGAATTTATACGCTGTTATAATTATGAGAAGTGACCTTCGGAGTGCCTAGTGCAAATATTGCTCAATAGCGCAAAACATTGATATGCAATAAAATTAACAACGTCAATTCGTATGGAATAATTGTGTAAGGAATAATGGTGGCGAGATAGATGGCGTATGGTGACGGTGCTTATTCAGTTTTAGTACAAAGTGAAGGTTACGTTATTCCACAACAATTATTCCTTCACTTAATCACGTTGACGTAATCTTCACTTTTAAAACTGAATAAGCACTGTCTGGTGACCTTGCTCTCTGGTGATTTTGCCACATATGATCGCCAGGCAGCGCTTATTCAGTTTCAGCACAAAATTAATATTACATTAACGTGATCGAGTATGTATATAAATTGGTACTAAGGTCACGGAAGCCCTAGAACGAATGCGCGAAGAAATCGTAACATAAATTCATTCGATTTTTGAATAGGAAATAGGTACAATTATCCAATAGCATTATAAGTCTTAAAATAAAAAATATGCGTTTTGCACATAAACGCGTATTTTCAATTTTAAAATACGAGTACGCCACTTTTCCGTGCTAGGCCCAGTGATAATAGTTTTTCCCGCTTAACAAGGCTATAAATTTCGGAAGCCCCGTAGATAAATCAGACGTGATCAGGCGTCAACCTTCCTATACTGACTGGCGATTGAATCTCTACTTATTTTGTAAAAAATAGCTGGCAGTTTGTCCTTGATGTGCTCGTTCATATCATAGGCTGGAGCTCAAGTTTCTAAAACAAATACTCACAATTTGCCTTTTATAATATTATTTACAAAATAGCCAACAAAGGGCCATTTTACGAATTTCTTATTTGTTATTGCAAAGTCTTCAAAACTTAACCAGCTTACGCCCATTGTTGATATTGGTACACAATATTATAATAGGTCTTTACCTATGAAATTGCCGTTTTGTATGAAAAAATTTAAATGAATTTTTTTCATGTATTTTTTATTTGTATTAATCGAAGTAATCACCCATGCAATCAATGCATCTTTGCCAACGCAGTGGCAGTTTATTGATGCCCTTCTTAAAGAAATCAGCTGGACGGGAGGCAACAAATTCTTCAAAGGCATTTTGTACTGCCTCTCGGCTATTGAATTTTTTTCCCGCCAAGAAGTTATCCAAATTCTGGAAAAAGTAGTAGTCTGTAGGCGCAAGGTCTGGTGAGTAGGGCGGATGACGGAGAGCTTCCAACCCCAGTTCTTGCAACTTGGAGACCGTCTGCTGTGCAGTATGAGGTCGCGCGTTGTCGTGCAGGAGCAGCGGAGACGAGCGATTGACCAATGCTGGTTGGAGATGTGCCAGCTTCTCCATCATTGTGTTCAATTCTTCACAGTACACATCTGCAGTAATGCTCACCCCGTTTGGTAAGAAGCTGTGTTGAATCACACCGGCGCTAGACCACCAAACAGTGACCATCACTTTTCTTGGGGTAAGTTTTCGTTTAGGGCATTGTTTAGGTGCTGAACCAGGATCCAACCAACTTGCTGAGCGCTTGCGGTTATCAAACAGAATCCATTTTTCATCGCAGGTAACAATGCGGTTCAAAATTCCTTCATTTGTGTGTCTGTTGAGCAGTGCAAGGCACGTCTCGACGCGTACTTCGCGCTGGCGATAATTGAGTTCGTGGGGCACCCATTTGTCAAGCTTTTTTACCTTGCCAATTTGACGCAAATGGACCAATATTGTTTTGACGCTAACGTCGAAAGCTGCTGCTAATTCAGCCGTAGATTGTGTATCATCAGCTTCCACAATCGCCTTTAATTCGTCATTGTCGACCAAAGTCTTCGGACGACCGCGAGGTTCATTTTTCAGGTCGAAATTTCCAGAACGGAAGCGAGCAAACCAATAACAGGTAGTGCGTTGGTTTGTAGTGTTAGCTCCGTAAACGTCGTTGATGTTGCGTGCCGCTTGTGCCGCGTTGCTGCCACGACGGTACTCATATTCCATAATTACTCGAATTTTTAACGTATCCATGATGACGAAAAAGAATTAAATGCGATGAAAATGTAACACTAATCAATAAACAAATGACTACTTTTGGAAAAAGAAATCCATGTTTTTAAAATAAAATTAATTTGAAATTAGAATTCTTAGCCAAACAAAAAAAATTTTGATTTGAAATGGCCAGTACTGCAGAACGGCAATTTCATAGGTAAAGACCTAATATTTTGTTGTTCTTTGTAGGCAAATATTTTAAAGTCTTTGATAGTTAGGCATACTTGGATCATTTAATTATTATTATAATTGAAAATGATGCCTAATTGTCTATGAGTTGATGTCTTCTTTGATGTTGAGTAATTCCAATTAAAGCGATGGCCATCTTTTGAAGACATCGAAGCTTGAGCGTTGGCAAAGTAAACGAGAGGAAAATTTATTTTGAGATATTTAAGAAATCAAAGCCTGAATTCCTCGAAAAATGTCGAATACGAAACATATTTATTATAATTATATTTGGCTGCTCATTTGATCAGAAACAATGTTATTACATACACAATTCTCATAACTTTCTGTGCGTACCTATCCAATATCGGATAACCTTCACTTACCTACAATCCAATGCTAGACTATCCCATTACCTATCAAAAGGACACATACAAGAGATTTAATGATAACGTGTTTGTTTCAGAAACGCTGTATGACGTGCCGACCGGTATGATAGTGTTGCTATCGTTTTTGTACGGCTCGATATCGGTGTTGGCCGTGGTTGGGAACTTCCTCGTGATGTGGGTCGTGGCCACCTCGAGGAGAATGCAGAGCGTCACTAACTGCTACATTGCGAATTTAGCATTAGCCGATATAGTCATAGGATTATTCGCTGTACCATTTCAAGTAAGTAACTCGTGACATGACGCTAATTTGTATGATACTCGTGGCAAATATGGGGTTAGAAAATTGTTTTAGTAAATAATATGAGGGTTACTTAGTGCTTATCAGATTAAGTGGGTAGCTGTAAAAGGAACCTTTGTTTCAAGTACATACGTCAGCTGCATGGTTATATAACAGGTAGATACCATCCTATTTGCCTTGCATTTTACCAATTCTCACCTTCAACATTCAGCTTCTATATAAATAAGTTTGGCGAGTAAATTTGTAAAGAGAACAAATACTTAAGTTCGTAAAAAAAATGTTGGGCTCGGTACCCAGTTACTGGGCAACACTATAAAACCCTTTGGTAGGACTAGTTGTCCGACCTTCAGGCTTCTGACTGCCTATTACGGCTTTGAAAGATCTACAAATGGTAACCGGCAACTCTCCGGGACAAGGAGGGGTCGCCATATGAAATGGATGGTAAGCCATACATGGACCTGCCGCTTTATGCGTAGCTTAACCTACGATTGCTAAAATACAGTTGTGATAATATAGCCACGGCCCCTCCTAGAAAAAACAATAATATCTACCTGTATTAATAATAATTCAATTGACGATAACGCGCTTTGAATTCAAATTATATTTATAAAACGTAGTTCTCGGTTAATTTCAGGAAACCATTTCAGTTCAGAAAGCCATCGAAACTTAAGCCCACTCTTTTATTAATGTTGCTTTTATCTTGTTATACAAATTAATGTATGTAGTTATACCAAGATACGGCCACAAATCTTTCTTTTAACGAGATCGTCACCCACTTGCCAGATTTCAAAGCTTCCGCGAAATATAAAAACCACTTCTGAGCGTCTGTCTGCGTTATAAAAACATAATCAGCCCATTCGATATTTCTGGAATTACTCAACGTCTCTCATTCTGGAATTACTCAACGTTGGAGGCTTTGGCAATGAACTGGAAACTAACATTTTATTTTAATATTGACGCAACGTGTTGAAATTATCGACTAAGTACAGGAAAAAGTACAATTTTACGGTTCCGTAGTAAATAAGGAACCCTTATAGTTTCGCCATGTCCGCTGTCTGTGCGTCTGTCTCCGGCTTAGCACGGAGACTATTAGTAGAAATTTGAATGTTGGCAATAAACTATAGTATATTTATTTATTTATTTTTCAGGAACAATTTACATTGTATTTGATACATTATTAATATACAAACATGCGATAAAGGTAGATATATATGTACATACTTTCCCAAATGAACAGTCAGCTGAACGTCCATACCACATCTTCATACATACATACATAAACTCACGCTTTTTACCCATGAAAAAAAGTGGGATAGGTAGAAACCTATCCCCAAGGGAAAAATGCATGTGGCGCAGGTGGCGTTCTGTAGTTTCTGCTACAGAACGCCACCTGCTGCGATCCTTACATACACTTTTTGCTTCATTTACGCTCATACATCTGGTCATACACCCGCACTGGTTGCGAGTGCACATGACCTTTCTGAAGAACATCACCAATAAGGTCAGTGTATGTCCTTCCAGGGCATCCCATTCCGGCGTTTCCATTTACAACTGTCATTCATCCTCTCAACTGGACCAAATGCATGCTCTTCTAAATTTTTGATATTATATTTCATCATCATCCTCTTGCCCTTATCCCAATTTCATTTGGGGTCGGCGCAGCATGTCTTCTTCTTCCATACATCTCTATTTCCCGTCATCTCAGAAGTCACCTCCTTCTTAGCCATATCAACTTTCACACAATCCATCCATCGTTTCCTGGGTCTCCCTCTACTCTTGTAACCCTCTACTTTCATACTCAAAACTTTCCTCACAAGATTATCCTCCTTCCTTCGCATCACGTGTCCATACCATGACAGCCGATATTATATTTACAGACAGTGTTTTTGTGTGTTTGTTATTTTCATTACAATTAAAAAAGTCAACCAGTGAGTATGATGGTAAATCTTACCGGTTCTGCACGCGTTTTTTATCTGATTACGTACATACGTATATTATTACTTTACTATTAATTTGAGAAGTGCTACTGACGTTTCCAATTTCGATTCCGCTTGATACAAACATTAACTTTCAATACTGGAACAACATGGACTGCCTCATTGGTCTGCTGAGCTTCGATTCCTGGGTCGGGCGAAGTGGTATTGGGTGTTTTCATTTGAAATTTCGAGAGCCTAGAGTCTGGATTTGTGCTCGGTTGATGGCAAAAGGAACGCTCCCTATTACATGGGACTTAAACATATTTGGTGAAATGTAAGTGTAATAACGGTACCTATACCTTCGAGGAGTACACGCGTGATGTTTATACGTGATAACGTTAAAACAGAAATACCTGCACTTTACATAGCTACCGGTGTTCCATTGACGTAGGCGTTTTCACAATGTATGTGCATACGTAAAAGCACGAGATAAAACAGTTGATACTTGCCGATGAAAACGATAAGCCCTGTCCATGGAGGCCATTTGTTTTCAACAACGTCTGCCTTTCCTTCTTTCAGTCACATAAACTTACTTATGTTTTTGTAGAATTTTTATTCGAACCAACTTTTCCACTGTCCATAAAAGCAACACCATTAAATCGGATATTGGGTAGAAACGCAGATTGATTAATTGTGACCAAATGTTCCACAAAGCTTTATGGACACAATTATTCATTGGATTCAAAAGGGGAAATTGTAAAGGGAAAGCCATTAATTCATAAATTGTCCCGAACGGTAATCATCATGAATGATTTTTCGATTAACCGTTTCTTGTTTACATTGCAATGAAATGGAAGTGCTGAGTAACAAAAAATATAAATAATTTTCTGAAAAACTTGATAGCTTAAGGCACATACTTAATATTATTTTTATGTTTTTCTTGTTACTTATTCTGTTTCATACAATATTTTTTATGTTTTCTATGTTTAATATTGTGTCGTTGTGTGCCTGACCCTGTGTCGAATAAATGTTTTTTATTGTGTATAAAACCTATTACAAAATAATCATACCCTTATCCTTAACTCACGATTTAGTAGGTATGTCTATATTAGAATTTCAGTACCTACACACATGTAATTATAAAACGACACAAGTAAAGTAACTTTATAATCTAACATACATTTACTTCAGCACAAGTATACAAATGAAAACGACTTCCCCTTTGGCTTAATATTCTCCACAAACAAGACTATTACACTGAGCCGCTATACAATAAACGCACGGTTTCCCTATTATCTTGTATTCACTTCACAAAGGTATCGGTGAGGTACATAGGTAAGTGGATATATCATTAGAGTAGTTCAGCTTAGTGGCACATAAAAGGCGGCCTCCTTGCCTTCATCGCGACGCACTACCGCCTTTGATACAGAACTGTGAGCTGGTTACACATTCAGAACACTGAAATCGCTGATCCGTGCTAACATCTTATAATAATGACGTTGTATATACTTTCAAGTGAGATCGCTTCCAGGGCGGATACAAAAAAACAATTATGAGTGAGCACCGCGGATTTAATTTTCTTAAAGTTTCCTTCTTTTGAGAACCAATGGATGAGAAAAGAAATAAATGAAGTCAAGAATACCTGTTGAACCTTGAAATTTATTTAACATTCTTGTCGCTATAAAAGGCGTTTAACTAAATTGTTTAAGCTGCTCTGGTTATGTAAGTATGTATGCAGTGTGATCAAGCCTTATTTTAGGTTGCATGCACAACTAGGCCAGACGTTCTTATTGTGAGTGAGGAGTATGGGCATTAAAGAAATCTGGACTTACGCTTTTACAGCACTATTATAGTGCCTGAAAAGTTGTGTTTTTGAGAAAAACATTCGCTTACATTCTCCATGTAATGTACGTTCGTATTCAGTGTCTTAATATACCAAAGAAATGTTAGAAAAGTTTTTCAGTTGATGTAGGTACGTGACGTAAATTGTAAAAAACCATTACAGAGCGGAGCAGCAAAAAAAATAACGTAGATTATGACGACCATCTTTTAAAAGGAAAATGCAATCTCAGAAGCGTTAAAACGTAATCCTAAGTATGAGAGTTCGTATGCACCTTTCGTATCTAAAGAAAATTCCTGCAAAACAATATACCTTTTAAAAACTAATTGGATACGTCATTTATGTTGTGTATACATTTGCATTCAATTTACCTTTATAATTATGCTGTCGATCCTGAATTTACATAATATATTCTCTTGATGCTTTTCAACCATGAGCACGAGACCAGTTGAACGAATCATACGCTGTATTAACAAAGTTAAAAAGGTTTTTATGACTTGACCTTTAGGCTGACGAGGATACAAGCCTACAGCCCTACGCTTCATAAGCTTAGAAACTCTTAGAAAGCTTAGTACCTGTTACTGGGTCCAGTGATTTTTTATGAACAATAAATTCTTATCGCGGCGGCCCAGGCTTTATATAATGAACATTTTTGACATAGGTGGACAGATATCCAGGAGTAGTTATGCCTATTTTTACAAACACTATCTTAATGGACGCTTCAATATTGTTGCACTGTTCCATTTTCAACTGCGGCTCTGAGCCGAGATGTGAAAATCCAATATTTCGCTTTTACGTTGGATTTAATTTAGGTGTTACCATAGATATATTTCATGTTTCTATGTGTGTTACCAAGTGTTAGTGAAAACGGACATTTTGTCGCATGATGTATGTTGTAGCAAGTGCTCCAATACATTCAGTCCAATGCAGTACCTACTTTAATCTGATGAGCTCATACATATTTCAACATTTCGAATTGCGATGGCTGTAATTATTAATTTACTGTGTGTATTTTAAGCGACAAATCTACCGTTATCAGATGATCTTTTTGAATTTAATTAACACACTTATAAGTTTTATTGAAAGACTTTTAATTTAGTCTCGCACACGAGATATTGATCTTTTTGATCAACTTATGTGAGTGTGTTCTTAAAAGTGCGCGCGGCTCCTAAATCTTGATTTACTTTTCAAGTTGATAAAGTTTAGGTTTAAGTTAGACTTAGGCTTAACAAACTAGGTTGTTAGAAAGAGCTTCAAGTGCTAGTAAGAGGTTGGTATTTTATTTTATTATTCCTTAAACGTGCCTACTTTGAAAACATGTACGGTGCCTACAGAATAACAAATCGCTTATTTATAGTTACCTAATCCGTTGGTACGTTTTTTGCATTTGATTTTTTTATCATACGTCATTTCCTTTACCTCACGATTGATTGACTGAAAGGTAAGCTTTTAAAGAATCATTTTGCATAATACCACCGTTGTTACGTTTCTGACAAAATGCTCCTCACCTTAAACCCAGACCTTTCTTCCCACGTTACTTCAAACCATTTCACGGAACATTAAACGAATGTATTTTACGTGCCACCACGAAGATATAGGAGCATTCTCTTATCCCACGGAATATTATAAGGGTTGAAGTGTTTTTAGTACATAACTACAGATATAAACATTACCTATTATAATTTCTTAATTCTATTACGTAGGTACTACCTAACTTACCTACCTACAAACTTCCAACGCATTGTGTGAGTTCTGATATGTCAAGATATCATGGAATTGTGGGATTAGTAGTGCATTAAAATAATCGAGATTCATTAGGGACACTGATCTTTTTTAATATACTGGAAAATGTTGGATGACGTAATTTTCACACATGTAGAGGCACTAAATGAGCTATTTCCAATTAAAGGTTGTCAAAATTAAAATATTTAAACTTTATAAATTATAGTTGTCTGTGTGTGTTTCATATTAAATAATGATTACTTAATTTAGTAGCGCTGATACCTAGGTGGGTAAGAGGAGAAGTTTCGTATAACCAAGCCAATGCACTACTGAAAACCTCGTTAAGGTAG
Source organism: Phlogophora meticulosa (assembly GCA_905147745.2). NCBI lineage: Eukaryota > Metazoa > Arthropoda > Insecta > Lepidoptera > Noctuidae > Phlogophora > Phlogophora meticulosa. The sequence continues at coordinate 10,157,530 of LR990520.1, read as the reverse complement.
AATCACCTGATAAAACGACACTTTGCAACGTTCGGTTGACAGCTTATCGATGATAGTTCCATTAGTTGACTTCATGGTATGTTACGTTTCAGTTTCTACCTAGCATAAAATGTACTTTGTTTTATTCAACAGCAAAAATATGCATGCTACCCAATCTCGCAGCCTGGAATTCAGCCCAAAATTCTTCAGTTAGCTAATGGCTCTATGCTTTTGTATTTCACAGCGTACCAATGCCAACTCGGTAATCAATTATGATCCTTACCAATCCGCTCAATATTTGCAATACAAACAATATATCCAGCTAGAACTACGTGGAATGGCTCCGGGTTTAACGTTAAGTTGCTGATAACATCTGTCAACATGAATATTCACATTATAATGCTTCATATAACTAGGATTTCCATAATCTAGTGCTCAACATAAAGCCAAAAATCCGAACTGTTTTTTATACACTTTATATCGCATCGATTCAAAGATAAGCGGATACTGAATTGCGTCAATCACGTTTCCAATACAACGTAGGTGGCAACACTGGGTAACATCTTAGTGTCGTAACACCAAGCAGTCTAGTCAGTGTCATATCAATCGACCGTTTAGGCCATAGATTACTAAACTTCATGCCGAGAACTTCATTCTGTAACAAGCTGCCGGTGACATCAGACAATATAATTTCGGGCTGTTAGTATTTTCGTGAAATGAAACTTGGCAACATTTTTCTTCGTCACCTTTCTACAAAAAATATGTCCTCGCTGTTACACAGCAGCGCTGACTTTTAGTATGTTTGTATGCAATAGCTCGTTTTTTCAGTGTAACATTATCACTTTGTATATTATAGCATATGTGTATGCGCTTTGTAGGAATAGATAGGTATTATGTTAGGTATATTTCTTGTCTAATGACAACCTACGCTAAGTGGCCTAGAATGCAGTGGTTTAAGCCATTTTTCCTGCTCAAAGTGCGGTACGGTACAGTGCAACATGAATAAGCCTAACACAACAAACAGGAAACGAACAGCTAAACAGGAATTTTGCTCTACGCCATTTGTTTACCTACAAATATTTGAAAATGCACGTGAACCGCGTTATTGTGTGCTGTGTTTTAATATTAATATGAGTTATGTTTGTTGACAGTTCCAAGCCGCATTGCTACAGCGGTGGCTGCTGCCGCACTTCATGTGTCCATTCTGTCCGTTCGTGCAAGCGTTGAGTGTCAACGTCAGCGTGTTTACGCTCACCGCCATCGCGGTTGACAGGCATCGGGCTATTATCACACCGCTCAGGTAAAATAATATTAACTATGTTCAACTTTTCAACACTTTTTTTTACCTTTACCCCACACTAGGAATTTTTCCTGTTTCGTGGGTGGATTTACAAACATTCATACTCACATACACAAACAGTCAGACCCGGAACAACTACCGGTAGGCCATAAAAATATTTGTTCCGTGCGGGAATCGAACCCACGAAACGCAGTGCAGCAGTCAATCCCTCAGCCACTGCGCCAATCGTGCCGTGAACTTTGTCACATTATTGTCAACAACATTTAGGCATAAAATATGATCAATACTTTAACGTTTTGTCGAAATTGTTATTGACGTCAATGCCTACTGTATTGCCAAGGACCAAGTGGTATTGACTCTTCAGTAACAATAACGTTCTTAAAAGTTCAACCTATCTCATAAATTGCGACTCTATTACACTGAAAATAAAAACGATATACGGGCGCAGACCATTGAGGAATTCGATTGAATCCATGATATTTATATACGTCGAGAAGTTTTGTTTATGTTTAGCAGAAAAACTGAGACATTCGATGTTCCATTTCATATATTCTCTATTGAAAAGGCACTACAAAATGAAATAAAAAACGCAGATTTTTTCGTAACATATAAGGGACAAAAAATCTCTCTGGCTTCACTATGCTTGTGTATACGCTTATTGAAGATTCTAAAAGCGGCTCATGACGTCATCATTTCTTGCGAAAATGACGGCAAGGGGTTTTTGCCGGGCCATTAGGTAAATGATTCTTTGGGTAAACAAAACCCCAAAAGTCAAACTGAAAGCTGTTTAGTTAAAGCACATCATTTCGTTAGTCACGTTGTCATGCTGAAATGGACCTTTTTCGATCGATAGCTATACACATCCATAAGCAGCAAGATATTAATGTAAATAGTATGTTGTCAGTTGTCGCGGGCAGTTAGTCGGACTGTACTATCTTCTAGTCCTCTAACGCAAAAGGCTTTTCAATTATTCAGACGATTTCCATTTCACAAGACTTTTCAAAGAGAAATATAATGGACAATGAAAAATCTGCTGAAAGAAAATCTTTTCTTGGAACTTATGTAAAACAAGCGTAGGCACCAGGACAAGATACAAGCTTAGGTATTGTTTACTCTTATTTTGTTCGCGTATAAGTATCTGTGTAATCCCAGCTTGTTCATATTATGTGGGTACCTAAGTACCTACGCGTTATTGTTTGACATCATGTAGGCACATAAAAAATTTTGGGGCACTTACTGACTTTTATTATTTATCGGATTATATTGAGTCGTTTGCCTGCGAATATTTCAATTCGCGCACATTTTGAAAAATTTCAAATTAACTCCAATGTTGGTCACGTGGTCGCAAGAGTTATTGCTGAGCATGAGGTCCTGAGTTCGACGCCCGGGTCAGGCAAAGTGTTATTGATTTTGTCCATCTGGAATTTCTTAGTAGCATCCCGGAGTCTGATTCTGTGGCCGGTTGATGGCAATATGCTCGACCTTAATACATGGGACTTAATCATAACCGGCAAAATGAGGGGTACGCCTCTGCCTAACTCTTCAGGGGGTAACACAGGCGTGATGTTATGTTTACGACAAATTAATTAGCTCAATCATGACCTTCGTATGATTTTTGGGTGGTTTTTAATAAGTGTAAATAAAAGCAGAATATTGCTGAATTCAAATTATGGGCGTAATTTGTAAAGTTTGTTTTCTGTTAATAATAAATTGTCTTTATATTATCCTAAAAAGTAATCAACGTTCCATTCTTCAAATGAAAAAAATCTAAGATCAGGGGAATTTAATTTAATATAAGGGTTGGGTCTAAAAAAGCCCAAGTTAACTACCAAAACCACATAAGATTCAAAGCCTTTCAATGTTTCGTACATTATTTACTGTCCGATGTGTAATATGCTTGAAATGAAATATTCACCGGCCTAGAAAAATTACTCTGAATGAATGTGCGCTGACATACATGCCTGAATTTTTATTGTGAATCTCTTTATTATTTGAATATTACTTGAAAGGAACATAAAAATCATTAAATTATATTTTTTTTTTTTTTTAACTTTGCCCCACACTAGGAATTTTTCCTGCGCCGTGGGTGCGTTTACAAACATTTAAAGTCACATACAAGAACAGCCACACCCGGATCAACTATCTATAGGCCATCCAAATATTTTTTCCGCGCGGGAATCGAACCCACATTATATCACACCACTCACATAAGTATAATATTTACACATTTCTTTCTAGAAATGCCGTTTGACGTTGATCTGTAGGAACATACAGAAGGCACCTTATGATCCCATCTCAATCGTAAACAGTACCTATCTGAAAAATAAATATTAGTATATTTTGTATTGGTTTTCTTACTGCATGAAAACTCTGTCGAATAAATCTGTTTACATGAAATTAAAGGTGGCGCATGTGTACACGTGTGTGAGTAGGTACCTAGAAAACTGGAAGTTGTGAAGATACTCTCGGTTTTGCAAATGGCGTTTTATGCTGTGTGATATTTTCGTGAAGTAGACATGGAAAATACACGACGGCAAACAATGGAGCGTTTTACTCCAGAAGAACGTGGTATGAATGTCTTCCGGCCGTTTAATCTCTCGATTTTAAGATTTGTAATGGCCCGTAAGATTGGCGTGATTGCTTGGTTTTATAGCCTTTTAATGCTAACATCGCGCATTCTCTTCAACACTTTATTCAAAACACAAACTTTATTTTTTTCCATTTCAAACCAGTTCCAGTCTTAGAAATCAGGTGAATATTTATGTGTATTTGTAGGTACTTCAGGAGATAATTTAAAATATCTATAGGACAATGTTCTTTTCCGCCAATTATGTACAACCACCAGCACCATCCAGGGTCTGAGTGAGGCAAATTTATTACGGAGATTACATTTACAGTTACTCCTACAATTCACTTCGCTTTTCAAATGTAATTTTTAACCGAAAAGCCAAATACTTAGTACCAACAAAAACAAACTCCACTCCGTTATTCGAAATAAAAATACTGTGCCCAGCTTACGTACAAAAGTTATCCCGGATAACGTGGTCGCAATATCACCTCTTGTAACGTAAAAGCCTCGTAAACCCTAGAGAGTGACATGACAGGCTATCTTTTATATTAACAATTTAGCACACTGACTGATAGCAAAATAAATTCGTGTGGAATGCTAAGATCACATGTTGTTTTCTTCAGCGAACTCGAAAAATATTTTAGATATGACCACATAACACGTGAACAAAACATACATAAAGATACGTTGTAATCGAATCGATTTCCCATTGAAAACTAAACTTTTAGCAAACTCGTATTGCAGTTTTTCGTTTTTAAAACATTACAGCAGATTTCTCTATATGTTTTAAAAATGAATCAATATAATCGTAGTTCTTTTAAACGGTATAACACCAATAACAATAATTAACATAGAAACAAGTAACAAAACACGACTACAATAGATGGTTTGAATCCCAAGTATGCAGAATTTTCTACAAGCTAAAAATTTCTCCTCGAGTCGTCACTTTCCTCTATTTTTCATATTATGCAGTTTTTGTTTTCATCTGCAGATGAGATTTTACAAAAGAGGTAATATCCGGATTTTTTTATAATTTTCTCACGTTGAAAGAGCAAACTTGGAAACTTTTCAATATGAAACTGACAGAAATGGGTCGAGCAATAGATTCAAAATATCCGTCTTATATTGTCTCAAATATGTATGTAAGACTTTTAGCCGCGTACTCGATCTTATGATTTACGTGAGCTCATGCATCAAAGATAAGCACCCCTGTGGTTATTTTATACAAAGATTAAGTATATATCATAAATACACTAAGGGCTACGACGGAATGGCGGCAAAATATTTTCAATTCATACTCGTCTGATACGGTATCACACAATTGTGAAAATAAAATTGCCACGATGCACAAAATTTGAAATTGAAGGGGTGAGTACCTATACTGAAAATTAACATTGATGAGATACGCTTGTTAGGCAAAATAGAAACACATACCAAACATATTGGTACAAAGTACCGGGAAAAGATCAACAATACACAAAATGTAAATTATTCATCCAAATTTATTTTAGCACCTTAAAAGTTAGCTCCAATCATTAAAGTATTTTTAAACGCTTTTTTCGGAATTGAGTTCAGTCCTCGTCACGAATTCTCCTTTACGTCTCTTACCGAATGAAGACGGGTGCCACAAAGTTGTAATTTGAGTTTAGGAAGGTCTAAGTTGGCTGGAGCCATATCTGGTGAACAAGGTGGTTGCTCGATGGTATTTGTTGAGTGTTTGGTTAAACATTCGTTCACAATGATGGCCTTGTGCGTAGGCGCATTATGGTGGTGCAAAAACAAGAATTTTCTTTCCACAATTCTGAACTTTTTCGTATTATTTATTAAACGCTACAATAGTATCTTTATTTACCGTTAGACCTTCCGGCAAGAATTCCAAGTGCACCACGATAGTCAAAGAAAACAGTCAACATGACTTTGACTTTTGATCGACTTTGGCGTGATTTTTTTGGTTTTAGTTCGTCTCGTCACCTGTAACATTTCATGAATGTTATATCATGGTCGGAATTGACTCGTTCTAGCACGTCCTCAGCGCCTCTAATGCGATTAAGTTTTTGGAGAAAAGTCAGGTCTTTTGGGACTAGCCGAGCAGCAACATGTTCCATACCCAAGTGATTATTTAAAATGATACAAATTGACTCGTGAGACTCAGAAAGTTCGGCGGCTATCTAGCTCAAACTTGAATAAGGATTTTCCTGTCAGTCACTACTTGCTTCACTTTTGCGATGTTAACTTCAGTTGCAGACGTTGATGGCCTACCAGCGCGAGGCAAATCTTCCATCACTTCTCAACCACTGTGTACTACTCATAAGCACGTGTTGTTGATGAAGTCGATTCACGATAAGCCTTCTCTAACATTTTCAGTGACTCCGAACACGAAATTTAGGAAAAACTCTTTGTTCGATATTTTTGTCCTTATGAAATCCGCAATACACACTAGATAAGATAGAACTAAAAACAGCATTGTATTTAATCTAAATAAATAAAATATTAAAAAACAAATATGTTGTTTGACAACAACAACAATAATAAAACAAATAATAATTATATGGAATTATTTACAAATCATCCATTACCGATACCTTTTTGACTGAATGTATAAACAATAGGTATTTGTATTCAGTAGACCACAAACTACCAACATATCTTTCTCCTTCTCTATTAAGTCCACCCAAAAGTTGTCTGTAAGAGATCGCTTTTAGCGATAAGGCCGCCCATTGTAAAACCCTATGTCGCTCTTAAAGTTATTATTTGTAAGTTTGTATGGTGTACAATAAAGAGTATTCTATTCCATTCTATTCTATTCCATTCTAATTTGTTTTTATGCTGATGTTTAACACACGCTGGAGTCTAATGCAACCTTTCTTTATTTGGCAGTAAATAAATTACTACCTGCTCGTAATTGTTTCCACTTGCTTAAGTAAGATGGATGCCGGAAAGGTTTGTTTTATTAAACAGCGTTAATATAACGCTGAAGTGCTTATAAGAGCAAGTAATAGAGACTATAACTGTTTTCATGACCTACGGATATATAGTAACTAATTTTGTTCACAGTAATTATCTGCCTAGCCCTTTCCCAACTATGTGTGTTGGAGTCTGCTAATAGTCGCACCGAATGCAACTGAATACAAGTACTCTTTATGGACCGAATGCCTATCTGACCTCCACAACCCATTTACTGGGTAACACAATACCCCATGGCTAGACTGGTTGTCAGACTTTCGGATTTCTAACAACTGTCAAAGTTCTTCTAATAACAGCTGGGACTAACTACTTTTCGTGACACGAAGGGTTCCTACTATATGATGAATGGTCACCCATCCATGGACTAACCTCGGCAAGCGTTGATTAACACCATAAACGCCAGATGAACGGCAAACAATACATTTTCTATTGTTTCGTTGTCTGGCAGTTAGGCGAAACACACACAGCCCCGCGCCACGCTGCAAGATGCGTAGCGACGAACGACGAACACTGCACGTGAATGCGTTTTCTGTGTGTTGCACAACGCGTGTTTTCTGTACTAACACAGATATTTGCAAATAACGTAAGAACACGAACTCCCGCGCTACGCTGCGTAATGCGATGCAGTCTGCCAATCGCCTTAAGATGTTAACCTTGTAGATCGACCCGTGTGGATGCTATTACTTAGCCACGAGTCCTATTTTGTTCACAGCAGCAAAATCACTAATTCCGTGTTTAATTATAGATAAATGCTCATATTTAACAAAATTAGAGATTTGATTACTTAATACTAATTGTTTCTAATGTGTAATGCGTTTTATTGAAGTTAAGAAGGTCGTTACAAAAGACCATTTTTATTTTTATTAATGTCCAACCTCCCATTTGCGTTTCTCTTATCTTCAAGCCGATAAGAGTATTTAACTAACTTCTGACAATCTTAATAGAAGGTACACGTATCTTAAATCGTTAAGTAAATTTGTCATGAATAAATATTTTTCCTGTTTCAGCCTTTAATTGGGGTTCCGACTTTTTTATGGTGTTTAAAATTCCACAAACAGTGATTAAATTACTAGTAAGAACCAGGGATTCTTCAAGGCGGAACTTAGTAGATTATTTCACAGAGTACGGAGGCGGCATTGTCAACACTTTCCATAATAATCAAGGATCTCGCACTTTAGTCGCAATATGATACAAATGACATTTAGAAACTAACATCTTTGGAGACATCCGTGACAGAAGTTATGCGCTCGACGCAATCGCAGCGCTAATTTTATCATTTAACTGCTCTCTCTCGACACTGCGGGCAAGACGTTTCCGTGCTCTGTGGATTGATTTGAGGCAAACCTACGCCATCGTCAGTATCATCGCTTACAACCTGGGAATAACATGGTCAAACACGATTTTAGGCAACTATGTTTTGTATTTCACGTTGAAAAGTCACAGAGGAGCTCGTGACTAAATAAAAACAGCTGCACGGGATGGTCTAAGCTTAAGCTACGTGGATGGGTGGCGATTCGTAACATATCGTGACTTCTCCATGCCTCGGAAAGCACGTTAAGCCGTTGGTCCCGGCTGTCATTTGTAGATATTTGATAGTCGTTACGGGTAGTCAGAAGCCTGAAACTCTGACAACCATTCTTACCAAGGGGTATCGTGTTGCTCAGTCACTGGGTTGTGGAGGTCAAATAGGCAGTCGCTCCATGTAAAATACTGGTATTCAGCTGCATCCGGTTAGACTGGAAGCCGACCCCAACATAGTTGGGAAAAGCCTAGGCAGATGATGACGTTGAATATGAACAAACGTTAATCTTCTGAAATTACTTTCAACGATATATTTACTGTAATTCATTATTCAAACGATAACAAAAGCGCGTTAGTCAGAACCAGTGGGATTTTCAAAAGTGAAAGGTCAGTTGGATTATGTGAGCGGATTTCCATTATCCTAAAGGCATGTGTATTTAAACAAGCGCGATCGTAATGTTAGTAACGTTGACAATAAATTATTTAAAATACGATGTACATACTTGTATTAGTAGTAGTAAAAATACGTCGATTTAAAAAAAAATACCTATGACTTAAAATTAAAGTGAAAAAACTTTCCATTAATTAATTATTTATCCAATAATTTTGTTTGTAAAGATAATTACAATAGACAAAGATAATTTTAGTTACGCATCGTACTAGAAACGAACATTGATCGTAAAAAGTATTTATTCGCTGTTTTGTATAAATTCTCGTGTGAAAACGAATATTTATTGAGTATTTATCCGCATACATTTTTCGTCAGTATTTCCTGATTACTTCGTTCTTTTTTTACTTTAAACTGTACTCGTGAACCAATATGTTTTTTCCTCCCAAACCCACAAATGAGATTTTAAATGAAAGATGTGAATTGTTTACTTTTTAATTAATAATCTCATTAGGTTAGATGGAGGTCATTATTTTTAAGTTTAAAGTACGTAACACATCAGAAAACAACAATGAAAAAAGGAAAAAGCCGGCGAAGAATTTTAACGCTGGGGGTCCAGAATCATGTACTGAACGCATGGCATCGTGTTGTGCATTGATGTCCCTTGACGCAGTATATAGGTATACCAAGTTCCTAAACGATAGGACGAGTGAAATAAAATACTACTACATCGCTGACATCCTTACACCAATCATAGAAGCGCTGATAGTGAGTGATTTTCTTCAAAGTGACTAAACGTATTGCCAATAAAAACAATCGCATTGAAATTGGACCATCTGTATGAGAGCTGCGATAATACGATTAACTACTTCCCTATCTGATTGTGAAACCACATAAAGAAAGTCAGTGCCAAGTAACACAGATGCACAGAATATCAAAGCCGTTAAACTTATTCTATCCCTCTATATTATACTCCGGATGTTAAAAAGACCATTAACTGCCATCTCGATGTGCCCACGGTATCTTAATGTTCGGCGGTATCTTAATATTATACTGAAGAACAGAGATCGTCCTTTCTCTTGAAGATCCAGGTAGGTTATAGAAATTTAGGGATGCCATCATGTGCCTAGTCTACCGAATAACCGTTAACCTTGACCCATTGTCTGATACCTTAAGGGTTAGGTCCAGAGGACAAATGGGTACTTATCTAGGTTAATAATAAACGGCCATAATTCTATTCAACCCGATTAGAAGGTACGTTAAGCTATTTTTAGTTTCGTTTATCTATTTAAGTACGCACTAATGTAGATCCTTCGATTAAATGTTATTGAGAAAAACATTTACTCTGAAAGAACCGTATATTGTAATCGTAGTCGGTGTCAACATGAAATAAAGTCACCATTTTAAAAAGACGACCCGGCCACGAAGAAGAATATAAATCTTCCCTTTTCTACAAGATGGCTGACATCTAAAACTATTTCTTCTTCATTTCACCTTTAATATATTTCTTGGCATTAACTTTCTTTACATGGTTTCACAATCAGAACGGGCAGTGGTGGTTTGTGTTCTGCACAGATGGTTTACTTGTTAAAATATACGGCAGTAACTTTTCCTAAGTTAAATACAAACAACATATTGTTAGAATTTCTAGTACCTTTTTTCTGCTCCAGATTACCCAGTCTGTGCATCTTGAATATTCGATGCAGTACGTTTTAGCTCTTATGTTGCTCTAACAATCTGACCAATGGCACTACGACTACGAGCTTCAAGTACATCTAGTGCAGATAAGAGCCTACCTATATTTTGTTTCGATATTAAATATGTACTGTTTGTTTCAGCGCCCACACTTCCAAGCGCGTTGCCAAAGTAATAATAGTAGTGATATGGTTCCTGGCTCTCTCTTTGGCCGCTCCGATGGCCATGTCATGGGAGGTTATCATGGAAGATGAATTGGATCCAGGTATGTGATTACATAAGTAAACAAAAATTTTTGATCTCAGTAAGTTCCAGTCAAAATTACCACCCGTTTCTTAAAATGTATGTTTGCGTAATTGTACAGCAAAATAAACATTCACGTACGAAATATCAATAGTCAATGGTTTAATATGAATACTGCGGATTGGAATGAAACAAATTCCCACAAATGAGGAACAAGCTTTACGATAAAAGAAAACGTTAAATCCTGATTTGTAGCAATTACGGTACGACTGATCTAAGTGAATTAATTTGCTAAGTTATCGTCTTGTGAAAATTTTCGCAGCTATTTCAGTTTTGTTATAGCAAATCACAAAAGGCAATAAAAAAACTCATCAGTTTAATTTATCATTGAAAACTGCAGTTACATTGAGCAGAATTCTAAAGGTATGACTAATTTGCAGATGATGGTAAATACTTTTACATTTTTCAACAGAGAAATGAATATGAGTATCATCATAATCTTCTTCCAGTATGACCGGATGCAACTGAAAACCAGTGTTTTTAATGGAGCGAATACCTTTCTGACCTCCACAACCCAGTGGGAGTATCGTTTTACCCAGTGGCAACACGATACTCCTAGTTTAGACAAGTTGTTTGACTTTAGGGCTTCTGACTACTGGTAAATACGGCTGCCAAATATCTACACAGCTATCAATTTGGAACAACTGGACCAACTGCTTATTGTGTCCCGAGGCACAGAAGTGTCTCTTAAAATTTTCCTTTACTATTTATAAATATGAGTAGGTACTAAAGCAAATACGGTAATAAATAACAAATTATTGTTGCTTTATAAAAAACTTTATACTTTTGTTCATAAAATTAAACTCTAGTTAACTAGCATACCACTGTTTGTTTAGTTAGAGTTAAATGAGTTCGAGAAAGAGTTTCCTGTAAAACAGCGCGTTAACATTTTCTTACTTTCTTTGCAGTTACAAAAATCTATTACAAAAAGCCATTTTGTGCTCCAACCGAGTTCGGCTCGCATTCGCTGGCCATTTACAGGCTGTTATTGTATATATTCCAGGTGAGTTTAAACGGTTCGATAAATTTACTTCCTTTTTTCTTTATTTATTAGTTACGTATTTTTTATTTCCATTCCATTGCATGAGAATACACGTTGTACTGTTATTTTGCGAAGATTAACATTCATAATAGATTATAATTGTTGAAGTTTTTATTGGTTGAATAAGATTATTTTTTTACCGTCGTAACATTTAACAGCTTACTGTAAGTATGTACCTACTGTTCTTTATTTAGCAAATTTACAAAAACAATGTAGTTAAAGCAAAATTAAATAGTGTAACTTCATTGCTAAGCAAATACAAAATAATTTTCTTCTACCTTCGAAGCTATACCTACTCATGAAATAGGTTTTATTACAAAGTATGAATATATTGACTTGTGTGGTTAATATGGCAACAAACAAAGACTGCTGTCAGTACATATTCTATTGCGATACCGTAAAAAAGTATAAATAGAAACGCAGGGGTGCATAAAAACAAAAGTTTGAAGACGATTTTCATGTTAGTTACAAATTGATTGTTCCATACAAGGACTCTATTTTAAATAAAATTGTTACAATATTTATATAACATCACGCCTGTATTCCCTGAAGGGTTAGGCAGAGGTGCACCTATAGTAACACCCACTGTTTGCTGGTTATGTTTAAGTCCTATATAATATGGGGCGAGCCTATTGTCTTGGCACAAATCCAGACTCCGGGATAGTAATGAGAAAATGCTTATTAGCAAAACCCAATGACACTTTGCCCGACTGGGGGATTGAACACAAGACCCCACCGCTAAGCAGTCACTTGGGACCACCACACCAAAGAGGCAGTCAGTTAGTTGTAACAAATGATAATAAAGATTTGTTTCCATCGACCCCTCCGTATAGACTGTTCACAAAACCTTTCTTTTGCTACGATGTGAGCATAGAAACTATTACCAAACGCACTCAATATTTTTCTTTTTATCTGCATGTTTATAACAATATCCAACGTATAAAAAAGAAAATGAAAGAAAATGCTTTATTATCTTATGTCGGTATCTCGTCTTTATATATTTGTATTTTCTTGCTGTTATGAACACTTACGTGTGTAGATTTTATAAAGCAGGGATGGGCAAACTTTGGCCCGCGGGCCAACTCCGGCACACGAAGGATTTCTACACGGCCAACGTCATTTTGACATTAGGAATGTATCGCCCTAGGAGTTTTGTTTTGGCGTTCTCATCGACACAAATAGTTAAAAATTAGATAAAAGCCCAAAATTCGTTTCTTTCTTTCTAAAACAGATTCAATTATAGCGATTTGTTATACTCCTAAACACTGCATATTACTCTATATTAGGTAGTTCAGATTTAGTCAAACAATAAAAAATTGCTTGAGCATTTTGCTGCTGTCGTAGTACCTTCATGGTTGTTAAGAATTTTATTTACTTACTAACAGCCACGTTTGTAAGTGGATCATTTTAGCTTGTGAACTTATAAAGTCTTGGTAAGTTTCAACATTTTTTTTCATTCGGGCCCCCGAGTAATTTTCTTCGTTTTCTTGGCTGATGAAACAGTTTGCTCACCCCTGGCAGAACTCCTCTTGCAAGCAGGCGCGACGCGACAATGCGTTACACTTTTGCGAAATATATCCTTACAACCATTTCTATGAAAACGCGCACAACACTACGTGTCGCTTTGTCACGTCCCGCTTGTCTGCCTTAAGCCTTATGTAAGTGACTTACATACAGATTTGCACATGTATGTATAATAGGTATCTGTTTGTGTTATTAAGCCGTTAACAACCCCAAAGTTAGGTGTTCCGATTTATGTCACTAAGTAGGCATCTTCTTTGATGTCCAATATTGAAATTAATGATATAATAATCAGCTGAGCTGATAAAATTTCAAAGACTCGTAATTAAAAGGGACAGCTATACATTTTCACGATGTTATTTTAAAAGCAAAACTGTTATATTTTCGCAAAATAAACGGTACGCCCATGGTGGAAGTATCAAGAATGTATTCGTGGATAAATATGACGGACTTAATTTCACGACAGTGGCGAAATGAATAAAATTGCTATCATTTCTCATCAGTGTTTGCTTTACTTTTAGTATGTTATCCCATTGTGCGTGATTACGTTTGCGTATGCGCACATGGCGATGAAGCTTTGGGGAGCGCGCGCGCCCGGGAATGCGCAGGAGACGAGGGACGCCAACCACATGAGAAACAAGAAGAAGGTGAGTTAGTTATGCAGTACTCTGGGGCTGATATCTATGAAGCGTAGTTATTAGCCTTCACTCAATAAAATACAGAAAGGGTTTCATATTAAGAATATTAATTTGTCAAGCGTTTCATACAAATATGGACATGTAAAACGCTTACTGTAGATATTTGAATGCATTCTTAGATCGTATTATAAAGCTCAGTCTAAGATTACACATATTGACAATAACGACGTCTTGACGCAACTCCATACGGTATACAAGCTCGTATTGTACGAGCACAATGAGTGTAATCCCACAAATTGGACGCAGGGAATATGTAACTCAAAATATACGGACATGTTATAAGTCAGATAATAATACGTCTCTATTGTACCTAATAGCAGACAACCCAACCAGATAAAATACCAGTAAATAATTTCCTTCTGACAGACGCGTCGTCACGTTCTGCCAAAATGTATTTTTCAGTGAATGATAAAATGTATGTGTTGTTATTTTGGCGAAAGATTTATCAGCAGGATAAACATCAATAACAATTTATTGTGTTAAGATAGTGACAAATAACGGCAGCCAACTGGTTGGTCTGCTTGTTTATCTTATCCCAGTTTTCCTTGTTTATATTTTACAACCATCACAGGCGACTATACATAGACAACTTTCTCTTGATAGACTAAGTTACTTGTAGCGCTCCAGAAAATCCATGATGATGTAATTTTAAAGCGATTTTTATTGGAAATGTTTCTACACCGATTTCTCCGTGTTTATGAAGCTCATACACGACGTATACATTTTTGTTAAGAAAGGAAATCTGCCATTTATGGCCATTTACATTTTACTAGCTGAAATTTTGATTTTAGATAAAGTAGTGTATAAATAAACCAGATATACATACATACACAATCGTCTACAGCTCGGTTTAAAAACTCCAGCTACTGTAATAATAGCCCTTGTTATACAACAGTTTCACAAAAGAACTACGACTATATATTTTTACGTAAACAGTATGCACTATAGAATATTCTATATTTATAATCTAATGAGGCGGTCCAAATCCATCGCTAAGTCCATGTAATTATAGAGAATAATAACACCATGCTGTCATAAAAGAACGATCCATCGTCGCCATTGCCGCCATTATAATAATGTACCTACTTAAGGGCAAGGCTGATCTCTTTAGCCGCATCAGGTAAGCTGCCTAAAGCGGTTGTTGCATCTAGAAATAGCGTTCTATTTCTGCTTAACAGATGGTTAGCCATTTAAATCCATCTGGTGCAGATTGAATGCAATGTAATTTAATGTAAATAAACACGTTAGAACATTAGCTTGTTAAACCACAGGTTATATTGGAAGTCTAATGTAAGTGCTTAGGGTTAACGGATATTTAGCGGTTTTGTTAGCGGTCTTATCCTTAATCTGTTTTTCGATGGTAGTATATTTAAAAACATGATCAAAATTCATTCCTTTATTCAAATTAGGCTGAGAATCAGCACTTTTTGAACGTCAAAAACGTTTACAAAAGACAGTCCCCTAAAACGCCCACCCTTCACCACTTCCTAATGTGTCCTTCCATGTAAACTGTACTATTGCACTCCACTTTGTAAAGGTCTATTTGCTTTAATTAAAATGATTTATGTATTGATTTGTACGGAAATAAATAAAATTGCTATTACAATATTGAAAGCGTTCGGCTTCCTGTGGTTCCGTATGCCATCAAGTGAAGTGCGCTTAGCACACATGGAAAATATTGGAAGCTGGCAGTCGTCACTGCGCTAATGTTATCCCATTAATTGTTTAATTATATCCTAACTTAATATTATAAATGCGAAAGTAAGTTTGTTTGTTACCATTTCACGCCTAAACCACTGAACGGATTTCGATAAAATTTGGCAGAGAAATAGATTGCACCCCGGTAAAGGACATACGCGTATACGGGAGTATACGCTACTTTTTATCAACGACAAACCACGCGGGCGAAGCCGCTAGCCGTAAGCTAGTATGTGTATATATTAGATATAGGTATTATATTTGTACATGATTATGTAGAAAAACATTTACTTGATATAAAATTAGATGAAAAATACCGCTCAAAATGTCTCCTGGGAGTGTTTTACGGCTTAGAAAGTCAGCTAATAAAACTTACAACTTAAATGAATATTTTTTTTTAATATTAGTAGGTACCTAGAATAAAATTATTTTAACATCTTAATTTCTATGAATGAGAGGCAAAAATAGCAATTTTGGCGAAGATATTATAAAGTCTATAATAGCTCCTTTAAGGTATTTCAGATATTATTACATCTGGTAAATAATCTTGTCCTTTCATGCATAATAACGTCTCAAAATAAATTCGTTATTAATATTTTACATTTAAGATTATTTATAAGACCAGAGAGAGAGTCGGCAACGAAATTCCAATTTATGTTACGCTCAACTGAGCATCAAATAATGATTGCTTGATTGACAAACGAGTAAGCTTGTGACCGATGATAATAAACGTTTGTGAAATAATGGCTTAAACCCTCGACGACCATCTGTCGAGACTCTCGTTACACGGCTGGATCAAAGGATTCCACCGCGTCAAGGACCTAACCGCATATCAGGCTTTTGCCTGATACAGAAATCAGAACCCCTCGATACGGCTTGCATTGTGAATTCCTATCATAGAAACACTAACCACCAGTAGATGACTATTTTTTTATATTTTTAAATGTTTATTTTTTTTATTCGCTTTTAAAAAGATCACTCATCCTCTTGCCCTTATCCCAATTTCATTTGGGGTCGGCGCAGCATGTCTTTTTCTTCCATACATCTCTATTTCCCGTCATCTCAGAAGTCACCTCCTTCTTAGCCATATCAACTTTCACACAATCCATCCATCTTTTCCTGGGTCTCCCTCTACTCTTGTAACCCTCTACATTCATACTCAAAACTTTCCTCACAACATGATCCTCATTCCTTCGCATCACGTGTCGCTTTTAAAAAGATGTGTGCATGAAATAAAATAATTTAAAATAATAATTAGGGAAAATAGTGACAAGGACATTTGTTTTATATCTGAAAAGAAAACATAAAAGACTGTGTTGTCAAAAGTTTTACGATTAATTAATGACGTAACACAAAAAAGAGCGGCAAGGTGCCCTACATTAAATTGAATACGGAAGATTTTACACGCAATTTCCTTTCGTAATTAATCCATCAATTATCCTTGTTAAGGCAATTAAGTGAGGCTGATAATGGTAGAAGTTCAAGTGTGTCAGTATAACGTGTTGATACTTTATCAAAGTCTTGATGACGACGTTCTGACGTAAAACGTTAGTCAAACACAGACGTTGCCTGGGTGTAATGTAAGTGCATGTGTATGATGTCATATTTTATAATTTTAGAATAGGTTCCACACTGCTGGTTCATGTTACTTATCAAATACTCTATGGTCGTCCAAAAGCAGAATGTAAATAGCTGTTTTTATTTTTATTACATGATAATGTGAGATAAAAAAGCCGATACCAAATGAGTTTTTGAACCCTTTACGAATGTCTAACTCGAACTATCGTTAAAATGTTAGCAGAATGTTCACTTAAAAGCTTTCAGCTAATAAAAGAACTTTTACTACAGAGCTTTTGGCAGCTTTACATTTTAGTGTTTATTTAAACGGATAAGTTCACCAGTAAAGCTCGCTACATTACACAAACAAATTGAGAGACAAATCGTTTTCTAGTAACATGGTCTACAATAAGTATTATTTGACTATTTCACACTCCATTTACCGGTATCTTTTTCGATGTATTGTTGGGACTGATAAATGGTGCAATAATACTGACAGGACTGTATATAAACTTAACTCTTCGGACTTCGGTTTGATGTATGGGTACCTACCTCGTGGTATGGCCATAGATGTGTTTCTCATAGTCATGCTAAAAATAGTTTAGTATTCGTACTTTTTTACCACTATTTGGCACTTAAAATTTTATAAAAGAAAAACATGTTTTTAGAGTTCGGTTGCGGATTTTTGTTACGATATTTATTTATAAGTCCAGATTCCCTCACAATATTTTTGTCTTCACCAATGTCCGCCATGAATAAAATATAAATTAGTCATGTTGAATTTTGATAACAATAACAAAAGTGTTTTAGAATCTTGAATTATGTACGAATCGAAAACACTTTCCGCAATACACTGTAATACACATTAGTTTATCGTGGGAAGTGTTTTCACAATTTAAAATTACCATACACACAATTTTTAAAGATTTTCCACACACCGAGTAAAGTAATTTTCTCATGTATCATGCAAACCGTCTCTGGACGAATAAAGCGTTGATAATATGAGAGTGATCACGTTAGAAATTGTTTTTGTGCTAAAACTACGCTATACTATTTTGTGTTTTTATTAGATTTGTAAATATTTATATTATTAAAAACATTTCCAAGGCTTCAAACATTAACATACCGCACAAACACTCGCGGGTTTAACAGAGGTATGCCAGACACGGCAACTCGGTGCCACAATAATATTGATTCTATATGTAACGTATATAGTAGGAACTACAGAAGAACTAAAAACTAAAAATTTGAAAGTAATATATACTATCTCAAAATATAAGCATACATCCAAGGCTACGAAGTACCACACGGTCTGATTGAACCAGGATACGGATTTATGAGGGTCCGAGCACCTGAGCGGTAACACGGAATGGTAATTTCATTAATTATTTAAAAAAACCCCCGAGATGTGAAGTTACAGGTCGGTCAGAAATAAAGAGGATACCGCTGGCTAATTCAATTTACCCTATTCGTTTATTTAGTAAATATGCTACTCAAGCTTATACCTAGGTGTGTTGTGTGTGTACATTTAATATGCTCGGAAGTACGCGGATTTTACTACAGCATAAATAGGACGAAGCTGACAAGCGATTTGAAGATAACATCAAAAAGCCAAAAATTTAAATATTCAAAAATGTTTTAATTACTGATTATTAATTCTACTCCCGTAGACAGCTAGTTTTTACAATATGTTTTATTTTAACGATACGCTTCAGATGTTACTAATAACACTAATCTAAAGTTACTCTTACAGATGTTTGAGACTATCTCAGTTTTTGCAACAAAATATGGAACATTAAAGCCATTTGGAAAGACTTACGATGTTTCGCACTCTCTCTGTCTCGACTGCTAACAAAATATTGCAATCAATTTTCTTGTAATCTTGTAATCTGCGGAAAAAGTCAAAACAAAAGTATTGTCTTAAGAAAAACGAGGGACAGGCCATTTGATGCAGCATGTTTCGAGATTCAACATTTTTATTTTATTTATTATTAAACATACACACTATCATCACAGTATTAACCAATACAATAGTGGTATCTACAGCTATTACAGTACACAAACCAAGTGAATAAAACTAAACTTACTGCTAACAAACGAAAACAAAACGGAACTTTAAAATATATAACTTATAAAAACAATCACTTTCTTTTATCCTAATAAATAATTCTTAACACTATATGTACAACGAGACAAAACAATACATATATATTTGCTAACTAGAACTAATAAAATTTAACAATACTATTGCAAATTCACTTAAATTGCACGATACACATAATAGCTATCCTGTGGCGATGTGCACTTTAATATAGGTTAATAAAAAAGACAGCCGAAAGCAAAACGAACTTTGTGGAAATTATGACTGGCCCTATCTTTAGTTTCGAGTCTTATGGACCTGGCGGTCATTTGTCCTTATTGACCGATTTGTCTGACGACATCACTAAATCAGCTAGACAAAAGAACTTTCGTTGTACATTTTGTAAATGTAACAAGGTAGAATGACTCAAGTTATGGATCCCTAAAATTCTCTTCTCTTATACCCTGAGAATCTATTTTGCAAAACGTTATTTGGGTGTAGGTAGCTCGAGTGATTCTATTATGTAGGATTCGGATATAGACCCAACTTCCTAACCGTTTGCTTCAATATTGTTAGACTTCATTACATACCTTCTCAACGGCCTCTCCAGCTGAATATAAGTGTCAGTTTAATAAACATTTTACTGTTATTTAACGGCTTTTGAATGACTTTATTTTCATTAAGGGTAGTTTGCAGCACGATTTGTTGGATCGTCCTTATCTGCCTAGCCTTTTCCCAACGATGTTGGAATCCGCTTCCAGTCTAACCGAATGCACCTGAATACCTATATTTTACATTGAAAGCTCTTCAACTCAGTTATGTACTAGGATACCATACGGTTTGTCCTTGTCCGGTTGTCAGAACTTCGAGCTCCCGACTACCAGCAACGACTATCAAAGATTTACTCATAACAGCTGGCATAAAAGACTTTACGGGCTTTCCAAGGCAGGGAATGGTCTGGATATATAATGGATGCACACCCATGCACGGTCTGACCTCAGCAAGCGTAGCTTAACATTCGGTCGATTCGTGCGGCTTCACAGTGAAATTGTAATTTCGGAAATACGAAGATTCAACAGAGATCAACCGATTATTTAAAAAATCATGACTAAAGTGGAGTCAGGTCAGAAACTTCAGAAAAACTCCTGTAAAATTCACCTGAGGAAAACCACACGGGTGGTAACAGGAAATTTAAGTTTAGGCGACGTAAAACGGGTAGAGAATAAACTTTGGAGTGTTCCGTTGTATTTTGACTAAATACTTATTGTGCAGATTTTCACAAGATTGAATGAATAATATTAGAAAGTCTGAAAGCGCTACCCACAAAAATCAAAAGCTATTTCGTGTAGAAATATCTTCCTGAAATGCGGTGGTGAGCAGAAACAATAATCCAGATTAATTTCAGACGAATAAGCGACAAAGCTCGTCGTGAATAAATTAATCTTCCGACAACTGTTTACCAACGATAAATAAAACATGAACATTGGTTATTCTAACAAACCAAATTCTTCGCAGGTGATAAAGATGCTGGTCCTGGTGGTAGCACTCTTCGCTTTGTGCTGGTTGCCGCTGCAGAGCTACTTATTACTCCAATCGTTCTTCCCGTCGATAAACGAGTGAGTACCAAAAATAACAATTTATTTAGTATAACAGTAATGAAAGACTTCCAAATTAATATTTATATTAGAAAAATGCATCAACCTCATGTAATTAGTAAGCATAATGCCACTCAAATATTGGTACAAAAAGCCCGCACGGCAGTGGTTCAAACCCAGTTTAAGCTCGGCTAACCTTCTATTGAAACTTCGAACTAGGCCAGCTCAAGGTCACAGTGTTATCAGCATCGATATTACAAGAGAAATTTCAACGTAAACTGCAATCATTTGATCGACGTTTTAACGTAGGTAAAATCTATGCTGAGACCAATGTCGAACGATTGTTCGTGCAAGGTTTTACACAGAGGCCAGCACATTGATAGTTTTAACAACTTTATCACAAAAGAATAAGGTTCATGTTCAATTGGGAAAATTTGACAGTTTTGGGGTATCTAGATGTGCTAGCGTTTGTTACTATGTTGTGAACAAAAACAATATTTAAACAATTAATAACGCCGTGCGGGAGAAGTTTCTCGCGATCCTGACTTAGTTAGAAGATTGTTTATTCAACATTGCGAGATGGATGAAGTCTTCGGCATACAAGTCGAATACAAACAAACTACAGACAGATTATATTAGCATTATGGAAGCAAGTAAACCAGATCATTTAAATGCCTCTTTACCAGAAGTCTTTAGATGAGTTGTATAATTTATAAAACCGCGAAAGGAAGTAAAACATTAAGCAAATAAATGTTGAATAAACAAAGAATGTTAAGTTATTTCATAGCGCTATTGAAAACAAAGACCAATATTAGTTCGAATAATTTCCATGCGACTTAACATTTTAAAAAACCTTTCACATTTTATTGTTCTCACTACTAAATAGTGGTGCGAAAAATAAAATTCATACGAGATTTTATTTACACCAATGTTATTTTATTTTATGAGAACAATCAAATGTTTCGGAAGGTTTTATTGCGAATGAATTGAACGTAAAATATAAAGCATGATCAGTTCAATGAATTCCGAGAGGCCTATTACTATTCAACAACCCCCTGTCGATGGGGTAAGCGAAAATAAATCACTCCATAGTTTTTCGCATAGAAAAAGGCTCCATTTTTTTGCAACTCCGTTTCACGCCTGTACCTAAGTACCCAATGAGAACACTTATGTGGAATTTCATGAAATCAGAAATGCATTATGGAACTCTCTGCTTCAGACGTATGATATATAGGAGAATCGAAATAAATTGCAAAATTATACAATAATAGTATTACCAAATTTATATTTATTTCTTTAACAACGATACATGAAAGCAAAAAATAAAATAAAGAATCACAGGGCATCGAAAATTCATCCGCATCACTGTCAATTGAAAGTACCCAGAAGGCTGGCACAGCATTGCCACCTTGAATGGCAATGCTGTTAATACTTATACAACTTGAACAACATTTTTAGATTCTTTTGCTACTAACAATGCCTGATGACACAGTATTCTATGTAATTGCGTAGAAATTACATTCCGTTTGTCTTTTCAGGTACAAGTACATCAACGTGCTCTTTTTCTGTTTCGACTGGCTAGCAATGAGCAACTCTTGCTACAACCCTTTCATCTATGCTATTTACAACGTAAGTCTTATGCCAACACTATCTTTCATCTGCAATCATATAAATGTGAAGAATATTGAATCCGCGGATGGGATTGTCCTTTTATAATCGTGTGCCGTTTTCCTCCGTCAACTTTTTAAAAGCAAAACGTCTTCAAAGGACTCGCCTCGTAACTTTCGTAACACAGTATGTATCCAACTTACGCATGATTTTGTAAAAAACTTAGTATTGAAATATACCAATAAGAAAATTACTGGAATACCTACTGGCAATACCCATTTTATTCATACACACTGTTACTACTTTCTGTACTGTATAAAAAAGCCATTATTCTCAATTCTATTCAATCATAAAATTGTGATAAAAACAAGTGTACACTTTCTAACGTTACGTATGCCAGCATTCACTAAAATTTTAAATTATGATGGAACTAATACAAAAGTTCCACCTGTGCTGGATTATAGTGTAACCCAAACTATTCCGCTTATCATTTTCTGAAATCTCCGTGAGCGTTGAAGTTTTATAACGTTAAAAATGAGTTGGTACCCTTTTCAGTAACACGCAACTAACAAATTATGTTCATTTTCTACAGTAGATTTTCTTTATATTTCCCTCATTTCTTACCAGCTTGTACAGTTTCATCATAGAAGTAAGGTGGTATAACACTGCCTTTTATAGGCTCTTGTGACCCATGGCGCTCGCTGCCCTTTCACCTCAATTCTCTCAGATTTCCCTACAGAGACTTTCAAGAATATCACAAAAAATCAGAACTCGTACGAAAATACCTGTGCAGGTATAAAATAGGACATTCAATGTCTTCTATTTTTCTTGATCCGATATAATTGGTGTACAGCTACGGCACTGTTCTCTTCACACCAAATACACGAGCCAATTAACAGCGTATTACTTTCGTTTCAGGAAAAATTCAAAAAGGAATTCAAACAACGCTTCACTTTCGGTAAAAAGCCCAGTAGATTTGTGAACGATAGCTATGAGGTAAGGCTTGCAGTGGTCTTTTATTTTGATTGTTTTTTTACCCGTTTCTGTTTTAAAGTTTAAGCCAGGTTAAATTCGAACTAATTGATTTCAGGATGGCCAATCGTACCGGACCCGGATTTTGTCGTTCCGGTCAACAAACGATAGAAGTGGCTATTCGACCAGGAAATCTATAAACATGCCGCCCGAGGATACATTAAAAGTTCCGTCGCGAAATTCATGCCATTGCATGGGAAATCAGAGCAGAGAAAATGGATTTAATTTTATGAAAACAGAAGACATGGAAGGCCACGGCAACAGTAGGCGGTATTTGAACATAAGAATGAGCAACACGGACATTGGTAAAAGGAGATCAGGAAAGAAGTTATCGAATAGAGACGACATGCCTATTGGCGACGAGAGAGTCAGTGAGCTGTATATATTCCCAAATAGTAACATTGTAGAATTTACTGACATATCATATGATGACAAAGTGTAAATACGTTGAGATTTCCATTACATTTAGGATTAAATAATAAGTAATCAAACATGTGATGTGATAGAATTAATAATGTAATGTTAAACTTTGACTGTACGTTAACGAAGTAAAAATAATAATAATTTGAAATCCCAATTTGGTGGTTTAACTTGATGGAATTTTCCCTAGTGACATAATGGTGACGGTGATACGAGAACATGATCCAATTATCTACCTATTATTTAATGAAACGAAACCGAACCTGCAATGATTTATGGCAACACAAATTGTTACTTTGATTATTTCGTAATTACTTGAGGATCGCAGTATTTCAAAGCAGGAACTAGCTTTAATTACTGATAGCTGCGTCATGAGGAACATTGAAGAAATTAACTAAATAAGTAATCTTGAAAAGTTCTGGGATTCACGGTGTTTAAAAACAAATTGTTATTACGGATCCATTGACTAATCAAATCTGAACCGTGGGATGTTTCTTTATGTGTGGGCGATTCAACTGTCTTATATAAACAAGCCCGTTCTAATACGAGATTTCTCAGAATTCTAAAGAAAAAGTAATAAAAATTCCTTTAGCTAAACGTAGTGGTAATAAACTCTGGGCGCACGTTACACTTTGTTGTGGGCTTGTGGCAAAGAAACGAGAGTATAAAGATCGAAATTTAATACGAACACAGTAACAGGCACGGACTAACAATAATTTCAATCTGATGTATACCTAATAAGCAGTATAACCACATAATGTAACGAACACAGCACACAAAAATTGAATACAAATTTTACTCATCAAATATACAGGTTCTGAGCATGATGGATATGATGCGGTAGGGGTCAGCATTGGCGGCAGGACGACGATCTTCAAAGTATCCCTTCTTCTCCTCAGAGACATGGCGAGGAATTCGCACGGAACAACCCCTGTTAGCTATACCTGTAACAAACAAATTATTATGTGTACTATGAAATAATCAAACTTTACGTTCACAAAAGTTTACGTCTACTAGTGACACACAAGTTACGAATTTACTTAAGGCTCGAATGTAAAACGACGATCCAAAAGTTAAATTCTGTTGGATGTATCAAACTACAAGGCAACGGATATTGCTAACTGAAAAGGAACGTAGCCCGCTACTGTATAATAAGACTAACGAGTATTTCGTTTACGTACACAAGAGAACGTTTATTCAGATACCTCGCCAAAAGGACCACGAAAAAACATTTCCAATTTACTCTAAGCTGGCTATGTAGATTTTGATTTGCTTGAGCTCCAAAAAAGAACTTATAACCAATCGCAAATGGAACTGCCCGTAGTTTCTTTATCGGGATTCCTATCTTTCCAATCTAAGCCAACAAGTTATTGAAAGCTTGGTGCGTGTTGTGCCACATGCATTAAAAGGGTTAAGGCAATACTAGGTGTATTGCGGGAACCTCGCAAGAAAATTTTGAAAATCGATATCGTGCCTATAGTCTCCGGGTAAAATAAGTGGAAATGATGTATTTTTCTAACTATTCCGCTGTTATTTTCTGATTAATTTCGTTGCGGGATCCAAGACAGTTGAATCTTTTCTCCGGAACTTGTCGGGCTTCATTGTCTCGGCGCTTTTCTGGTGGTCGCCACTGTTGATTCTGGTTTTCAGGAGTTGCAGTGGTTTGGGAATAGTATGGCGGGCTTGTCTCAATAAAAAAAGAAAGTCTCTGTGTAAAATGGCAGTGTGACATCATAACGGACGACGGGCGACGGACAGGACGAAGTTATAAGGATGTGGTTTTTGCCATATGGCTACGTAACCCAAAAATAAACCATTAGGTACATATTAATAATAGAAAATAGCATTAGAAGCGATCATGAAATGTGTTGCAAGTCCCATTGCTATAATTTTTGCATGAAACATATAAGGTCAACGTTTCATTCCCTCGAAACCGTGTGAATGTACCCAAAAACCTATTCGGGACCTTCGACCTTCATGTCTCGCAACACTGCACACGCTGAAGCGATGTCGATATGGGTAGGGACTTTCACACGTTTTCTTTTTGTAACACCATGTGTTTTGCCAGTCGGCTGCATTTTATATTGAGTAAGTCTTATTGGTCGCTTGGCTGTTTTTCTTATTGGTATTCCTATATACTATTATATGACCACCTAAGTTCTTCATATTAAGCAGAACTCTCTTTTGAAAAAATAAAATCAATACATTTAGAAAAAAACAAGTTGATTCTTAAAAAAAACTTAGTAGAGATTCCTACTATAGATGGAAACAAAAAGAGCAAGTGCTCTCCAGTTCTCTACTGAATCTACAAGTAAATTCCACAGAATAACATGAATATTGCACTTTCTGGTTAGGCAATAGATACGTATCTACACAATGTATTAGGTAGAAAGTTACCGCAACGGGCAGAATGGCTGCACGTCAAATAGGAGTTTAGTACAAAGGGGAGAGGATTACCCGGCTGGCCGAAAATATGCCGGAAATGAAAGGAGCCGAATATGAATATTTAATCCAAAAATTTGCGGCCAATCTCAACTCGTAGTATGAACAGAAGCCAGCACATCAAGCTACCCCAATCTGTCAAATTTCTATAAAAGTTTTTCAACTTTAGAACAAAATAATAAGGCTTATGTTTAATAAGGAAAATTTGACAGTTTGGGATAGCTTGATGTGCTGGCCGTACGTGTGAACTGACCTATATATTCTTGTCTATACCTACATATGATTACGAATAAGACGTTTATTTGTAAACTGAAGTGCCTAAAATCTGTCTGCATACTTTCCATCCATCTAAAGGTTGTTTGGAACAGTATCGCCCTGTGCGATAAGACCGCCCATGTACACTGCGATTTAATATTGTTTGTCCGATGTTATAATATTTAAATTGTTTAAAAAATATATCGGTTGAAAAAGTATGAAATAAATAAATTATGCTTTGTTATTTATGTCATCAACGTTTTCCTAGCCAAATCATTCAGACAGCAATTAATTTATTGTTTGATGCTATAACGGAACTTAATCGATTTTCAGTTTTATTATGCTCAAATTCATCATGTATACGGTAAAGACGCCAGCATATCGGGTACCCCAAACTGTCAGATTTTATCAATAAGATATGAACCTTATTTTTTCGTAACAAAGTTGAAAACCTATCAAAGAAATTTGACACATTGGGGGAGCTTGATGTGCTGGCCTCTGTTCTGTTTCAATCGCATCCATCGTTGACAATATCAACGTCTCTTATTTGACACATTGTTAAAAAATAACAACGAAATATAGGTACTAGCGGTTAATTTGAAAGCAAGATGAATAAAGAAAGGTGAGAAGAGAGCTGTCACCGTAGCCACGTTTTGTTACAAATTTTCAATACTGAAATAAGTATTTAACACGTTAAACGCCAAGTGACCGATATACAATAAATTTTCTATTGTGTCTCGTTTTCTGGCAGTTAAGGTGTTAATGCTCATCTATAAACATAAAAATAAATCCCTGTTTCCATGGTTCACGCCATAACTCGAGAATTACTGAAAAAAAATACACTGGCATAGGAAATTGGAAACTTTAAGAAAACTTAAACGACTATTTTAACTTTGCGCGTTTGACAGTTCGCGCGTTAAATGAATTTTAACCGCGGGTAACACCGCGGGGTGCAGCTAGTTTATTAGAATTATGTGGTATCTATACCTATACGTTATACGCTTAATTTAGTCAAAACTGTTTACTTTGTTGTTGTCTGTTTAGTTGGCATAAAACCAATATTTCATGCCGACTAATATTAAATTTCTATTACGCGAAGTTGGACAAGTGTCATTTGTTGACGATGACTGTGTGTGTATGACCATTGTATAAAAATGTGGGTAAAACAGTACTTGAAACACAACGAATTTTAGTATCATTCAAACTACTAAACAAGTAAATAACAGTACGTGTAGATACACGTACTGTTATTTGTATTTGTTATTCTGAGGGAAATATGGAGATCCATATTTCCCTCAGAATTATAGTTCAAATTAGAAAATGTCAATCAGCTACAAACCGTTTGCCTTGGACCTCACTGCGGCACAGTTGCAAAATAATTCGGCGAAAAGCAATAACGGACTGAATAAAGTCCGAAAACGGCAATTCCATTTAAAAACAATGACCTAAAATATGCTTCTGCAAAAATACTAAAACTTCTATCTATTGTGTTTCTAGAAAAAATACGATCAATACACATAGATTAACGATTTTGGCGCTGTGTCTAATCGATCAACATATTTGAATGCTCCGGTGAATTGATTCGGATGTAACTTGTCTACGGGGTAACGCTTTACCGACCTTTCTTTTTTATCGAGCAGCTACTATAAAACACGCAAAACAAAGCTACAAAGAATGTTATCAAAGAAAATTAATTAATGGAAGGCCAACGTTGTTACGGACAACATCAAAAGTAAACGCTGATCGTACAAAGTTTCAGAATCGTTTTAATGGTAGAAAACTTGTTAATTATGTTATTGAAGTAAAAGCATTGTTTACCTACCTTTTATGGACAAGCGAGTATTATATAATTATATTATTTTAAACAATTATTTGTTCCCTCAGGCTATAAGAAAACTTTGCTTATTTTCCGTTTTCTAGAATGACTTTTTTTGCTGTCGTTTTGCAAAAACAATGCGCATTTATTTACACATTAGGCACATTTGCGCGTCGCCTAGTGTAAATGAAAAAGGGTATTAGTATCTCCATAAATGATACTTCAGCACGCAATTACATTTTAAATGAGGGAATTTTTGTTTTCAGTGGGTATACGATTTCATTATTCAAACAATAAAGAGTTTTATGCGAGTCAACGAGGCGACAAAATGACATAAACAATTTTGAGGCGTGAATATGTTGAATTACCATGGCGTTATTGCCGAGTTTATTTTCCTAATAAAATGAACGGCCCTATGAAAATAATATAAAAGATGATTTATAACCTGTGAATCGTATCAAGAAAAGCAAATAAACTATTCAAATGCCTATTCGTAGCAGTCATATTTAACAGGCTTAATAATAGAATAGACATAGGTTCAAGAAAACCTGAAGCCAGAGTGTACCGATATAGATTTATGGATATGCACTAGATTAGAAAAGAAAGAATATACCTATGTAGGCCTCCAGTTTGACGCGAAAAATATGTGGGAGATATTACTCTTAGGTTTTCTCAGTAACAGGGCGTTTAAAGTATTGTTATTTAGATTTTTATATTATTTTTATTTTATTTTATTATTTTTTTAAACACAAATACCCGTTTTCACACAAACTCTAAGCGATACGTAAATTAATGTCTAAAGTAAAAGAACACCATTGGATTTTCAAATCTAGGAGCTGAACCCAGGGTTGAAACTCCAAAAGTGCACTAAATAAGTTAGTAACATTGTTGGTAAAACTAAACCAATTGAAAATTGCGTGATATTTCGAAAAATTTACAAGCATAATTAAGTCGTCAATTTCAACTCTGTTTCTTCAGTTCTTGAGGAAGCACACCTTTCTTGGCAGATGCAAAAGCAAAATAATACTATCTCATAAACAGAGCGCTTTCAGCTCTTTTACCGCATGAGTATTCACTACGTGCCTTCGTAACATCTTTCATTTCCACTTTTTATTGTTACCCCTACGTTTCTGCAAAATCTGAGTCTATAATTATTTATGTAACGAAGAGCATCAAAATAATCGTTTATTAGGGTTAGGATACTATGGTATTATATATTCATGCCTTTTGTGGTATTCATGTTGGTAATAGGACGCGCGTGTGCCTTCTTAATAGTCTCATCACAACTCTATACTACGTATGCGCTCCGAGTCTCAGTAAACAGTGAAAACTTGTGAAAATATATGTTAAATGTCACGATAGCATAGGCTATCGTGACATTTAACATATCAGCTCATATCAGCTGGCGAAACTATAGAGTTTCGCCAGCTGATATACAAACGCAAGCACATCAAGCTACCCCAAACTATAAAACTTTCGCAATTGAGAATGAACCTTAACTTTTTAGTAATAAAGTTGAACATCTATCAAAGAATTTTGACAGATTGGGGAAGCTTGATGTGTTGGCCTCTGTAAATACGATGTCGTGTCGGTTCAAATCCGTCCAAGAACTTTAATGTGAACGTTCTAAGTATAACTTAGAAATCACTGAAGGAAAACATCGTGAGGAAAACTGAACTTATTACGATAACTAAGATAAGTCTGAACTTGATCCAACTTCAGCAAGCGTGGTAATTGATTGCTGTGCCTTCTTTGCATGTTTAAAAACCTTTGCCCTTCAGTTGGACAGTAATAAGCTTTCATTTTTATATTCTGCTGGAATTATAAGTTAAATATAATAGAATACGAACTACAAAGCAATAATATAAATATCATTTACACATACCATACAAATCTTTTCCTAAAAATAAAATCTTTTACTACCCAGGTATCCCCTGGGTCGTTAAAGATAGACTAGACTGCGAGGACTTTTACATACCTACATATTTTATTACTTATCACAACTACGATTCACCGTTCTTTTATCATCCTAATTAATATAGTCTTCAAATATGCGGAGTCGTTTTCTGAGATTAAAGGCTTGTTCAGTAAACACATTAAAGTCTATAGCAACGAAACATAAATCCTTTATGATTCGGTATAAAGTAGGGTTTACTTTCGTATAATTTTAGACTCCCGCTTTCGCTTTACCAACTTATTATAAACACGAAACTCAACTAAAGTTTTAATCGCTGGAAACAACTGGGCTAACAGGACCAATAAATTATTTTATCTATACAAATAAATAAATTTGAAGTGTCTGTTTGTAATGTCCAAATAACAGCTTGTTTACTAAATGCATATGAAATTATAAGCGGTAGCTAATACCCACAAAAACCAGTTTTTAAATCACCGGCAGATAGCTAAGGAGATAAAAAGCAACTTAGGCTACTTTTATTTTATAAAAAAAATAGGGTTCTCCATTCAAAAAATGAAAACCCGGTTTGTTGAATTCCACGCGGATAAAGTCTGCAGCTAGTTTATTACCCACATTATTAAACTAATGTGTTTTGTTTATTTGATGTTCGACGTCAGTAAGCTGGTACTAACGCTAACACTACCGTAACCTTACCATGATCAATAAGATGATGTTTTTTGGTTTATGGAGACATTTTGATTTAACTAAAATGTACTCAGTAACTTCTGCTTGAAAATATGGGCTTTAATTTCGCACAGTATTCCTTGGAGCTTTTATCTTTACTTAGATCTATATTAAATTGGGAGCACATCCCCTATTTTCAATTGTCTTCCATTATAAAAGTCATTTTTGGTCTTTGCCTTCAAGTCCTATGGAAGTCAAAGTCAAATCATTTATTTCAAATAGGCCATTAAAAAGGCAGTTTTGAACGTCAAATAATATCAACAATAATCATATATATCATACGACCCCAACATAGTTGGGAAAAGGCTTGGCAGATTATGATATCATATCTATCAAAACAATAGCCTGCACGGATACCTACAACAGATGTCCAACACAGACTACCATACCAACCATACCAGTATACAGTTCAATATGGCTGGAGTAAAGAATACTCAATGTTCACTAAAGCCATATTGAACTGAAATTTATAGATATAAAAAATACATTTATACAACACAGTCACAGTCAAAATGACAATGACAAATTAATTATATATTCCTTATAAATATGGGATGTTCATTCCTTATGAGTGTGGGAAAATACGGAAAGTATGGAAAATATTGAAAGATAATGATATTGTTATTTCCAAGGCCATTAATTAATTATATATTCGTTATTATAAAAAGTAATAGGTACTTTTGTAATAACGAATATATAATTATTCCGTATTTTCCCATACATTCCAACTACATTTGCTGTATCATATATAGGAAAGAAGTTCTTTAACTACAATGTTAACTTTCTTCTTGTTATATATTATTGTTACTAGATTAGACAACATACGGAAGCCTGTCCACGTGAGTTTAACTCGTGCATGTCCGGATTTTTTAAAAGCTGTGCCATATTTATGGCCGAGCATAGAACAAAATCATAACTCTACAAAATCATAAATGTGATAAGTCCGTTTCAGCGTTACATTCAATTATGTTTTTGTTCCGAACCAGTTAATATGGGAGATACAAAGGGCTTCATGCAAAAGCGTAACACGTGCAGCAATTTAGATTCGCGGTTGTTGTGCAACAGAGCGTATAGGAGATTTGTATCAATCATTGTTATGTTTGTTATTTCAGCATTATTGTATCTATGTCTGCCCCATTGTTCAAGGGTTGAAAGAGCTACTGCTGAGGTCGATGCGGGCTCGATTCCCGGGACGGGCTAAGTGTTATTGGATTTTTCTTCTAGTTGCGTGTTGCAAGGAGTCTGGATTTTTGCCCATTTAATGGTGATAGACTCGCCCCCTATTACATGGGACTTAAACAACTGGCGAAATCACTATATACGTATGTAAGTACATAGATCTCTGCCCAACCCTTCGGATACACGTGTGATGTGATTTACATCTTTGTTTTTGTAATGCAACCAAAACATAGCAATTTGATTGCAAATAAGAATCACGCGCATTATTGCTTGTCAAAGAGCTAGTGTTTTTTTTGTAAAATCTATAATGGATGAAACGCCAACCAGTTGAAAAGTGTCATTCGTCTATTATTTCACAGGCATCTCCTCTTTACCACCTTTTTATTCTCACACTGTTTCATTCAATTTTTTTTATTTTTAAGAATCTTAATACGTTTGCAATATTTGAGCACTATTTTATCCATCAATATAATAGACGGATGTATCTTAAATAAAAACAGTATACCAAAATAGGTACGAAGTATTGCAATGCACATATTGCTATACACATATATTTTATTATTATTATTTATTGCATATGCACATATAGTACATTGCATGGTAATATGCCTATCAGCTGCATTGCGATACTTCGTACCTATTTTGGTATACTGGTTTTTATTTAAGATACATCCATCTTACATGTAATTATTTATGTATTAATATTGTAAAAACTATTTTAAAACAGTAAGTAAGGAGTTTCTTTGCTCATTCTGCTATGGAGCAGAATGAGCAAGAAACTTTGAAAGAAGCTTTGTATGGACAAAGCCACCTTTTGGAAGGTGAAGTTGAATCATTTTCGTATTTTATTTTACTGTAAATTTGACGTTCAAAGATGCCTTTTTGTAGGGCCCAATTGAAATAAGTTTTCTGACTGAACATAGGAACACACTATAGCTGTTTGTCGTCAGAAATAAGTCTTGTCATCCCTAGACATTTTTTAGCAGGAAACTCGACAACAACTACAAAATAAATACCTAAAAGATTGATTTATTCCTCTTCTAAAGATTGTTATACAAACTTATGTCTATATTAAGCTTAAATCTAGAACTTTTGTGAGGGCTGGAGTCTGAACTAAGTTCAGGACATGTATGACAGATCCCCAGGCTCGCACCCTTTTAAATATATTCGTAGTTTGTGGCATTTGTAGGTCAATGACTATATGAAATCTAAAAGCGACCCATTAGAACAGAGAGGTAGTAAATAATATGCTGAGATTTGTGAATTTATAAAAATGATGTGATGCATTGCGTGTATAGTTTGTAAATATGTGTGTATGTGAGTGTATATGTATGTTTGTGTAGGAGTATATAAGCTCGTGTGTGTGTGTGCGTGTAACGTGCTTATTACTTGCGTAACTGCGACACAGTATAGGTACTGGCACGATCTTGAACGCTAGACGTAGCATTTTCTACTGAAATCGACTACTAAAGCCGCAATGTCAGCGCTCAAGACCCGTGCCGGTAACTATAAACGATAGATTTATTTTTTTGAACAGTACCTGCAGTAAAATCTTTGATGTGCGGGAGGCCGCTTTTGCCGGTGAGTCGCTTCGCGTTGTCCATGCCATTGTGGGCGTCATACTCATTGATGTGGGCTCCGTGTCGACGAGCCAATTTGTCAATAGCGCGTTCGACCACCCTAGAAAATGCCTTTATTTAGTATTACGGAAACTGCTTACCTGTATTTTCCGTCGCTAGTGTCGAGCCCGATGCCATTAACTGGACACAAATTAGTACTTTAACTGTCATACTTGTATATCATAGTAATAAAACTTGCACTCGAAACGTTTGAAAAAAAAATGTCGTGTCTTTTATCAACCAATTCATGGCACTGAATACCCAGGAATGAATACTTCAGGTACATGAAAAGTTGGTTCACACTGTCCAATATTGAAACAGCTGACTCCCTGTAGGAAACTGTGAGTGATATAAACCAGTTGGTAAAGAGATTGAAGTACTCGAAATATATTATCGATCAAATGAAATGACTGTGTTCGACATAAATAAATAATCTGTACACAGGTAGGTACCTATTCCCGACATACTCAAAATCGTCTCAATAATAGCGAATTATATCTGAACGGTGGCGTCTGTTAACATAGTTTCTTAGTAAAATAACGAGAGTGTAAGGATGTATAATAAGTACTGGGAAAATTGGAAGAAGTT
This sequence comes from Phlogophora meticulosa, assembly GCA_905147745.2. Lineage (NCBI taxonomy): Eukaryota > Metazoa > Arthropoda > Insecta > Lepidoptera > Noctuidae > Phlogophora > Phlogophora meticulosa. The sequence goes on along the minus strand of LR990520.1, from coordinate 10,123,020 downwards.
CATCCACCCAAGTGCAAAAAATTACCACAAAATATATTTTAACATTGTGTCATAAAAAGCTCGTCACCCTCTAGTAGGGATACATATTTTTATATGTGATCGGAATCGGATAACCAACGAAGTAGTCTGTACTGCTTCGTCGGTCTTGCGACGTGGTCGCTTAGTCATATTTACCTTAACTATATATGCAGAAGACTGTCACACAGGATGATAGTGAAAGAGACTACGGTTTGCAAAGCCGATTTCCTTTTCTAAAATTTCATGTGCCTTTTTGGCGGACTGGTACTATACCAACACTCAGATTTTGAAACGAAAACTATCACAAAATGAATGTAACATATTGTCAAACGTTGGTTTATTACTCCGATTGGTTGAAACAATGAAATTGCACCACTTGACTTGGACTTATGTTTAATTTTTGACGGGTGGATAATTTATTTCCAGAAAGTGGGCGTAACTCGGTAAGTTGTAAAGAAGTTAAAACTAGTTTTCTTTTTAATTTTTCAAGAATCCCTATCAATGATAGACAATAACCCAAAAAGCATTGAATTTCGAAGAAGATGGTATCAAAGAAGTTTTCTTTACAAAGTTTACACGTGGCGTCTAGTTTTTCTTCAAACTAATTTAGTTAAAGTTGTGGGAGTTTCTAGTTCATTAAAAAATGATCAAGTAGAATAAAATCTAAAACACCGCTTTAAGTCCTAAATCTTTTTAGTTTCAGTTTCTCGGGACGTATAGTTGCTTAGTTTCTCAGAATCCAAATTATACTAGTCAAAATTTTGTTGTACATATAATTTTTGTGCTAATATTAAAATCGAACAGTTGTAAAGAGAAGGGCCAGTGACAGACGGGCTAACATCAGACTCCACACCAAAGTGTTCCATTATTAAAATTTCGTCACAGGACATAGCTGAAAAGTATACTTAGACAACTCACAGTATGCCGTCATCTTCCCTCATGTCTTTAGAAGAAAAGTAGGTGAAGGTGCCATTGCCTGGCCAGTCAGGGATAGGCTGCGGCTCGAAAGTGGCCACCGTGCCGTATTCCTCCGCCAGCCGACACAGTATGTACCGGGACATCCATAGATCATCCGCCGCTCTTATGCCAGGACTCGGGCCCACCTATATATCATCATTAGATTAATATTCATATAACAAAGCAATGCATCTTCCTAGCACTCCATCATTTATACATAGATACTTCTCAAACACATTAACTAAGCCTACAGAAGACTTTGTAATGAAAACCTTGCCACTTTTCCCCAGCAATTTGTGATTTTTGTCACGTTCCTCATGTAAGTTAAATATGCCCAGCTCCCTCAATTTGCCTTCAAATTCGTCCAAATTTCAGTCTAATGCGCTATTAGTAAACTGGACTTGTAATGTGATTGTAGGTACTTGGGTAAGAAGAATCTCTGTTCCTACATTAAACATACAAATTGGACATTGATGGGATGCCGGCGGTATGACGACGAATATTCGGAGTGACTGTAAACTCATTCGTTACTATACTAAAGTAAGTGTTTGAATGCTAACATAGAAAACTGGGAAAAAGCGAGCCAAATTCGCCCACCAAGAGCGCAATTGGTAAGAAAAATATTTTTTCAGTTTCAAAGTAATAATTTGATCTTTTTGCGACCGGCAAACCATTCGTAAAGGGTTTTTGCTGAAAACTAAAAAAACTGTAATATTTAGTAACATCGTTTTATGTTTCCTGTAATATTAACATAAACGTACATTGACTAGATTTATTCCAGATTTTTCACTCTACATTTTACACACAAAAAAAATATAGACTAAAAATTATAGCTGAATAAAAATGATTGATTTTTGATCATGCCATACTTCTGAGATGTTAGCTATAATAATATTAGCTATAATTTTTAGTCTTTTTTATGGGTGTAGTAAAACATTAATTAAACAAGTGTACTGAGAAAACTTAGGTAGGAAAAGAAATGATGATGAAAATAGGTACCTATGGGTGAAAAAACTGTTCCATCTGGGCGCACGTGACATAAACGAACCGAAGAGGGTTGAAACCAAGAGCCCACAATTCCCGTTATGATATATGGTACAGTTATGACTGTTCTGGGACTTTGTTTAGCGAGGAAGCCCAGTGCGACGAGCGAGGTCAGGCATGTACGGTACGAAAAAAAACGTTCGTCGAATATTGACACACTATGCCCAGAAGACAAGTCTTCTCCAACACTTTTCTCTACACAATTTTTGTTTTCGAAGTTGTTAATCCAGCCTAGTCACGCGATATAACAATCCACATATTGTTTTTATCCGAGTTGATGGATTAATATCATATTCGTCACGTTCGTTTAAATTTATAAACATTTAAAACATGAACTTTGAACATGACGTATAAAGTTCATACTTATTTTTGGACATCATATAAAATTATGAAAAATAAATAATTCAACATCAAATTTAAAATTGAATTTGAAATTTAAATAAGATTAAGTTGTGAGGAAAGTTCTAGTATGAATGTGGAGGATGGGTTACACGAGTAGAGTAAGACCAAAGGAACGGTGATGGTATGGAAGAAGAAAAAATGCTGCGCTGAACCCAAATAAATTGAAATGAGGGCAGGACGATGATAATGACACAAAATAATCAAAACAATACATTTCACAAGCATGACTTAGTTTTAAAACACTTAAGTATCATGACAAATATATTTTCAGAGCGAAGGATTGTCATTTCGTATACACCTAAGCTCACGTAGTTCAATACAGTTCTAAATCAGAATGAAAACAACTAATATCGAGATCATAACTGAATCACAATAAATTTTCCCGTAAGCGCAAAATCTCTCGCGATCTATTTTTCAATGAGACATTTTCGCTCCTCGGGTATTTACCTGGAAATTCCACTGGGATGGTGTAGTCCCGGGATTTATACCGTTCAAATGTATCCCCGCATAAAGGCAGCATCTAAAACGTATTACAGAGAGTGAAAACGTTAGAATCGAGACTGTATCCCGAGCCATAGCTCAGAAAAAGTATATTGAGCTCTTAGGTCACTTCTCTGTTCCTGTCTATCTTAAAGTCTAAATATTCTATTGTTTAAGGCCTTTCAATAAAACCTTTAAAAAAGCGGGTTGGATTTCCCCTACATAAGCAAAATTCGATCCACAACCCGAACCTTTTCTTATTAAATGTAAACCTCTCCCATTGGATATGGGATTTAGATGCATTGTTAGCAATTTGTGAGAACTTTTAAAACGACCAAATTTTGTCATAAAAACGTTTATGGTTTAAGTGGTAGTTTTAATGAAAAATAAAAGTGGTTTACTTTAAGTACGAAAGAAAATGGTACCTGTAGAAAGCCTCCATGAGATCTCTTGCGACAATTTTGTTTGCTCCCGTGGCACAGTAGTATGGTCCCGGTGGGGCGGGAAAGCCGCCAGGAGGCCAACCTAGGGGCCGGCTATCTGTTGTCGTGAGAAAGAACTCCTGGTTGAAGCCAAACCACGGCTCCTCAACATCGGCCTTATCACACAATAGCAAGCAGCTTTTACGGTGGTTTGATTCTGTCGAAAAGTTTTGTTTCACTTTATTATCTAGGGAATTAAGTGTAGCGGCCATCCCTAAGTAAAAGGACAGTTTGTTTGTAGCCTTTTCGTGACTTTGTTTTATAAACCTACAGTACCACTGGCTAAGGACTTTTGCGAGGACTTCCACATGAATCTTTCGGCTCCTTGCACCTATAAAGAAAAAAGAAAAACAAACAAAAGGCCGCTACGTTAGAGCGACTCATGAAACGATAATAATAAAATAATTCACGCAGTATTTTCTTAATACAGAATTACCAAATATTTTAGACTAAATTACATTCTTTTTAAATTCTTATATACGATGGCTATGAAGTATTACATGTTATAAGTTAGCATTGGTTGTATTTTATAGTTAGTGTTTTATGTACTCGTAGTTTCATGAAAAAGCGTGTCCGTCGAGTCAAAAGGCTCTTTTTTTCTTATCTAACCCACGTCCACTCCAGACGTCAAGTCCTCTACACACGCTACCAATATTTAAACACTCTTAAACGCTACGCTATAACACGGATTTATCGACATTATCAGCAACTGAACATGTTACGAAAAAACAACATTCGTACAGACGACACTAATTGGGTTCTTCTGAACCGTAAGTACATCACTCGAGTATCTAACAACTAATAATCGCATCCGTCCATCGAGAACAAAAGGGTTTCGCTTCAAAGTAGTGAGAATTTCTAATTTTGGATTGAATGACAAATTTTGCAGAAGAACAAAAACTTGTGATCGAGTGTAGAGCCGACCAATTCAAATGAAAATAATACTTCAAAATGCAGTTTATGACTTTCTTATTGCCGATTGCAGGACAAACTAAAATTTGAAGTTGAAGAAAAAATGTACTTCCGTCAATGGTAACACATCGCGATTGTTGCTCAAATCTCAAATCAATATTGAAAGATAATTTGTAGGTACAATTTTTAGTAGCGAGTTCCTTTATTTTTTCTAGTTCCTTTGTTTTATTAACTATAAGTCCTAGCTGTCCGCTAAAATTTCATGCTGTTAGGTCAACGACTAGGTACGTGTACCTTTTAAGTAAATTCTAAAAGAAAGGGTAATCATTAAACATACCTATGTGATATAATGTACCGTATCTCTTGATTACTGATTCACTTTGTTGAAATTTAAGTTTCTAGCTTCAATTTGTTAACCATCGAAATGAACCACGAAACTTAGTAGTTACATAGTATAATTAGTGATATTAATATTATTCAATTTGATTTGATTCATATTTGATCCTGTGAAAATGGGTCAGACGGACGACGAACTGAATCTATATCCCCTTAACTGTATTTTAGGGTTATTCGTCCCTTACATTAGTAAATAATACTAACAGCTAGTTTCGGAACCGAAGTTATCGCTAAATTTATGAGACAAATTGACAAGCGCGCGTTAACAGCAGTGATTGGTTGAATGAACTATCAACAGTCAATCGAACCACTCAACTTGCGAGTAATTTTTGACGCATTATCAATTTTGAAGGACGCTCCAGAAGCCGGCGATAAGAATAGACTACTTACCACACAATAAGTGGTATACAGTATCGTTAGTATTTTGATACATACTAAATAAACTCACACTCCTTCATGCCATGGGGGTAGGCAGAAACTACGCCACTTGCTATGATCCTTACATATAAATTGCTTCGTTTATGTTTAGAAACTTGGTTATACACGCACGCCGGAGTACTACGCACCTGACCTTTCCGAAGAACATCATCAATAAGGTCAGTGTATGTTTTTCTAAGGTGTCCCCCCTCCCGGGGTTTCCCCTCACATCTGACTTGTAAATACTTTTAGTTAGTCGCCTTTCATTCATCTTCTCAACATGATCAAACCATCATAGTATACTCGTTGAATTTTTTGACATTAAATATTCATTTAAATTACAACTTCCTTTAATCGCATTGCTACTCAATAATAAAATAAATAATGCTGTACAATCCAAGCTAAGCAGAGTTTGTGTTATGGGTACTAGATGACTGAAATATTTATTACATTATATTACATACACAGATATTTTTAGTATACATAGCAAATACCCAGAACACCCGGAACAAACCTTTGTAGATCGTACAAACAGTTGTCCCAAGTCGGGAATCGAACCCGCTACCTCCTGCGTCGCAGGCGGATCTTCGCCCACCGCGCCACATCGGTCGTCAAGTCAATATTATATTAATAGGGTCATCACACATGCCTACCGACTTCTTCGCGAGGAACGCAATTCTACAGCACAAAATTAATTTCATGTCTCTTTTGCCACACCCAACGATCACTTCTAAGTATTTCCTTTCAACACAATCTAATTTAGGAGAGAGGTGACACAGTCTCAAGTTTGCTGGGACACCTTTGATTTAGTTAAGAACACGTAAGTAACTAGTTAGAGTCAAGTACGATAAATGTGGGAGTTCGTGTTCGCCAGTGCATTCGGCTTGCCGGTCACGATTCAGAAGTGCCACTGAAAATTTCATTAGCTCTATGGAATACCTACTGGTTGACTAATGTGCCCGATTTACAGCGTTAAATCGCCCGTTATTGATTAGAACCGAAAACATTTCATTTTAACCCAACCAATTCTTTACCAAAAAGTTTACAGACAAAATTACCTAGGGGTACCTACCACAAGTATCATGTCAAAGGACTTACTAGGCTTTTAAAAAAAAAGTGCTTAGATGAGAAAAGGCATACATTTTCAAACTTTATCAATCGGAGCGACTTTACTCAACCATCAATAGAAGTCGTACCTACTGATTAAATAATCAAAGTTATTTTATAAAACAGACAATTAGTATCCAGTTTCACTTTGTACTTAGATTTATTCGATGAATTCTTTGTCTTTGTCTAATAAGATTTGTCAAATAATGGCGACGTTTTCCCGAATCATTACAATCAATTAGGCTCCTATTTCATTGTGTTCCCAGTGGACTGATTCATTTGGTGGATGATCCGTATACCAACAGATGTGGCTTACAACAGCTTTTCAAAATAGGATATAAAAATAGAACCTAAACCTAAATTAAAAACAGCATTATAGTTCTAGACTGTTTTAAGAGATAGTTTGCTGCAATAATTATAACATCAAATACAGAATAGCATGATGAAATTAAGAAAAAAAACAATCGTATAAACCATTTGAACATTATGAATTTTGAGAACTGCGTGAGACTGTTTGAAAAATGATCTTGTTTGGATATTTTTGTTGTTTTATTGCAGTCGAGTTTATGGATACTTTCAATGTTTTTTATGCTGAAATGGAAACACATATAAAAGGGCTAGATACAACTTGTATTTTTGTTCAATAACGTCTTTATCTAAGGAGAAGTCGTACTTTATAGCTTACTTACATATAATCTGCTATTCACAATTACCCTTTTCCATAAAAAAATAACATTGATAAAAGTAACCGATTTAAATTAGTTGGGCATACTTACGAAGTAGCTGAACTGTCATTCCATAACAATAACAATATTTAGGGTACGTAGGAACATAAATCTCCCATTTTCAGAGTTTAAAACATTCATTTTGCTTATACCAAAATGAAAGTGCATTTCCACGAGAATCCCAACTAATTATAATTTAGTGGCTCGCTTCATTAGTTGAGCGCCAAATACTTAACATTCCGTGCATGCTTAATTTGAAATACCATTTATCATGCCGGAAACATCGACCTCGACTGGAATTTGTTCTGCTGTTCGAAATTCATAGCTATTCTGAAAAGAGGTCAATTGCAACCCAATCTCCAATTTCCTAACAAATCGTGTTACTTACTTGCAGAGCTTCAAATCCACGAAGCGACAGAAAATCACGTATACCGCGACGATGGGCAATCGAGTTATGGAACAGGTAATGTAAGTGGCTTTCATGATACACTAGTAGTTCGCTCTACCAGGGCTTTAGGAAACATTTAAAAGGCATCCATTAACGCCAGCGAGAATGACTTTCAACGACACTAAACTAGTATATCTACTTATTGTTTAATGCGTGGCCTCGCTTACTATAAAACGATTCTTGTACACTTATGGCTATTGAGAAACTTCTCTGGAAATAAAAATATTGCACTGAAACTTAAAGTATTTATATCTTAACTAACTTATATCTTAACCCATGACAATTTCAATGGCTAGATTTTTTTTCACTAATTCTTAAAAGGTTTTATTTAGTTTGACCCAGTGTCAGGTAAAACCCGATGAAATATTGTAATTGGAAACCGAGAAGTGGGTCATTCCCGGTTTCCGAGCTTAGATTTTACGTGTTGGCTCAGTTCTACGATACGCATAACCTAATTCTGCATATCTGCACTCAGGATTGACTCCCGCTGAGGGGACTCCTCAACGGTCAACAACAGCACAGACACGAAATTTTACTCATTTTTTTTTACTAATTAGAGCTTGTTTTTCTTAACTTAACTATACAAATAAAATTGAAGTGACTGTGTCTAATTGTTATGTCAAAAGAGCGGCTTTTTACTAAATGCATATAAAAGTTTCTACAGTAGTTATATCACTGCTGTTCATTTTGATAATAAATAACGCTCAAATATAAGAAGATTCGTAACCAAGAATTCAGTTTTGTTTTGGCTGTTAAAGCTGACGACGCCAGTAGGTATCAAACTCGGGTAGGCGCGCCCTTCAGGGGTTGTTTACTACTCGGGAAGTCTCGCCACCGCTCTGCCGGCAATTCTCGAGTACAAAGCAAATATCCCAAAATAAAATATTATATTTCTCTTGAATGAACTCAATACTTCCGTATTGCGTTCATTCATATATTCAAGTGGCTTTCGTGGCAACTATATTTTTTGAGGATAAGATTTATTGTACGTGTATATTTTTTATTATGTACCTATCAATTTTCATTTTCATCCACTAGCTGTGCGCGCAACTTGTCCGCGTCGAATTTAACAAAACATGAGTCTTAATTTTTTGGGTGGAATTCTAAAAAGTAGCTTAAGTTACTCCTTATAACATTAGCTATCTAACAATGAAAGTCTCGTGAAAATTGGTTGAGCGATTTCGGAGATGACCCCAAACAAACAGACAGACAAAATTAATCTTTTTGTATTACCGTCCGTATTTTCGTATGCATTTTGTAAAAAGCTGTTATTTTAACATTACAAACAGACACTTCAGTTTTATTTATTCGCATACATGTTTAGATATAGATCATTTTGAATTGTAACACTCTTGATTCGAATAGACAACCTATTTAAAATAAGAACGCATTCATTATAAACTGATTGAATAACCACAATCAAGTTAACTACCGAAATTTATTTGACTGTTTTTCCAATAGCTTTATTCAATGCAATTAAGATAAATCTGTGATCAGTATAAAGTGAACACAAATTTTCGTTAATACTAAACGACAACTACCTAATAGGCCGGAAGATAATGACAGATTATACCCCGTGATTTGAAACAGTATGATCTCGGAGGAATCGAATTATAAATCGAATAGAATAAAAAAAGATGTAATATCGCTAAGCGTAATCGCAGGACTCCCACAAAGATCTCTGCTTTAATGTCTTGGCGATTTACCACTGTGCTGAGAATGTTGATAATAACAAAGCTAAGGGATCGTTCCATGTGCTATATTTATCTTAAAACTTATTAGCAAAATGACTGACCTGTTGGTTGGTAGTTGTATAAATAGGTGTCGGCCAGTACCATTATATGGTTTCCGCGTCTAAATGGATCGTGGTAAATCACTTGTGGGAATATATACGTGTCCGAATTCTCGTCTTTAGCTTGCGACGTGTTGCTGCCATCAAAGTACCAGATCGGTAGATCTGTAACAAACAGTAAAACCGAGTAATTAACGTGATTTAAACGTTTTCAGACTTTGAACTCATACTGTTAGAATAGATTAATGCCTATTTGTTTCAATAGTAAGTAAGAACTAGTATTTATTATTGTTCTCATTGGAATTTCTACTTTTTATGTTTGCCTAATCTGAGTTGTTTTAACGACACTTCAGACGAAGTTGTTCAATAAGAATTATGATTGTACGGGCCTTCTGATATGCCAAATTCGTCCCTAGTTTTATGATATCATAAGTACCTTAACATCTAGACCCAATAAATAGTTTTGTTGTCTAACATGTTCGATTTAGACACACCATTAAAATATAAAATATACGTACATTCTATAAACTACACTACTTTTTCCCATAAAAAAAACGATCCTTACATACTCCTTTTTGCTTCGTTTATGGTCTGGTCATAAACGCACGCCGGTCGCAAATACAACAGCAGCAATATCTATATCGTCACATACCACCATGCACAACATTTGTATTGATCGGGGAATCCTCCCTTTTCAATGGTGGATGAGGAACTTTCCAACCTGTCCCTTATTCCCCTAAACTACGCACCTGACTTTTCTGACGAATATCAACACCCTCACCACAATTTTGCTTAAAAGGGTATCAAGTCAATTCAACAGTCGAAACCAGCACTTCCATTTTTGCAGTATAAATATTTGAGATTTTCATGTCAAGCATGGCTTGTGATGTCATAAGCCACTCGTCGACATGTCTCTCAACTGACTGATGTTTCCCAAAAAGATTCATGATGCTTCATTCCATTTTTCTATCAGGAACTGATTTTATCTTCAGTTTATATTGGCACACAAAGGAATTATGGCAAAGGAAGAAAATTGGGATATAAAAAAAGCATATTTTAACACAAACATCAATCTTTCTATAGGTATATTTATGTTTTGAAAGCGGATTTTATATCGTCGATATTCATAAGACCGGGCGATCGAATGAGGGCTCAACCACACATGTGATCTGTACTCTCTGCAATGCCAGTACATGTAAGGTCGATAAAAGCTACAGTTGCCAAGATTCGAGCATCACTTGTCTATTAACAACGAAACTGAACTTGGAGTATCCAACTAAATGGGTTGTGACATAAATGTATTTTATTTTATTACTACTGGCGTTCTGCGAATTCCATACTAAAACATTAAAATAATCGTTGTACCGAAAAACAAGTTTTCAAAATACCTGTTCCTTGTCACAAGTTATCAATACTTTGTTCGGCCATTTCAGTCTGGCTGAATCTTTCGCCATAAAACTATACGATTTTAAGGGACCATTTGACTTGGTTACTCATTGTTCAATTTACGTAGTAGTTGGTCCAGTTTTTTAACCAACTTCAAAAAAGGAGGAGGTTCTATGTTCAACTGTATGTATGCTTTTTATGTATATTTTCCGATTTTTCCGTTTTCGCCGTCAATTGCGAATCGATTGTGAAAAATCTTTTTTTGTTTGAAATGGTGTATTTCCAAGTTAGTTTCTTGTCACCAAGTCAGAATTTGATGGTGGAGTACTGGAGAAATCAAGGAACTCTTAAAATATTATAGGCAAACCGATCGCAAGTTAGGTATTTTTTATAGTAACTCGTGCATTTGCTCTCAGATGGCAATACTCAATACTTAGTATTTCAAGGGTCGTTATTCTATGACTTTCGTTTCGGAAGTAGGTGGCATAAAATGTATCATACGAAACAACCAAAGCTTAAGTTATTTTAAACTCTTTAGTGTTTTTTTTATGGAGTCTGTTGAGTTTATGTGGAAAAAAAAACTAAGTCTTGGATTCAAATCTGGACAAGTACCAATATGACTTTTTCAATTCATATTCATTTTCTTAGTTTATCTTGGATATCACTGACATCAAAGGAGAACGACATCGGAAGGAGAACGACAACGTGAGGAAATCTGGACTGATAATAATAATTAACATAAGTATTAAATCGCCATTCCGCGTTGAGTAAGCGTGGTGATCAATACTCCTCTCTTCTCTTTACGAGAAGAACCCATTGCAGTGGGACATTAATAGGATAGCATTATTATTATTATTATTAATAGTGGTAGGCCAGTGTTCGAAATTCGTGCCATTTTTGCTTTCTGCACTCGTTCTCCATAAAAAATAAACTTTAACTATACCAAACCTCACACTCAGCCGTGCGCACAGGAACTGCTTAAAAAGGGGTAGAAAGTTTTCTCTTCACGTATTCAAATGTTGATGAGATACCTTTGACTATTTTCGGAATAAAATCGAAAGTCCTGTCCTTAGCGCGGACATTTATCCCAGACCCGTCGATCCATACGTAGCTGGCCAGTATCGATTGACACGGGATCTCCAGATCCTCGTACTTTCGCATTGCTGCCTTGTTCAGGAGTACCGGTGTGGAATTCATTGCGGTAGCTACAATATAAAGATGAAGTGGTTATTTATTTCAGGCAACACCCAGACGTTTTAAGAAATTTACATGGGACTTGAGAAAGGATAGTGAGGCTTTTATTTTTATAAGTTTTATTCGTAATAACAGCTGTGAATCTGTAAAAAAAATATAATACAATTTCCTTTTTACTTATTTTTTGGAAAATTATAATTTCTTGTTCATCCTTTTTCGGGTATGTCCTTAATCTCAAGCACAAGAGGAAATATTGCCATCATATCCTCATTATCCTTTACCTCAGTGATGGTTCTAAATATAGTTGTTATATGAATACATTTTCGTGTCCATTATTGTTGTTGTAACAGTAGGAACTTCGTTATTGTGATAAACCTGTGTGTTTCTGCTTTACACGGCAAGGACGATTTACAATGTAAAGGCCGTCGCTACATGATGACATGAAATTGAATTTTAACGGTGAGTTGAGATGCTTCTCCTAATTCAATAGTTATGACAATATCCGGTTAACCAGGAAATTAACCCAATATTGTCGTAAATATTGTTTTATGCAGGCCGTCTAGTGTTTAATTATGATTAGTTACACTAGTTTTAGCCGGGACTCTGTCCTTTTGGCTAGAAGACGTATTAAGGACTCAACGAATGGATCTATCATCCACCTAGTCATTTCTCAACTGTTGGGCTTCGTCGACTTCCTGTCAAACCTGATGCAGCTGAATACCAGTGTTTTACAACCAAGTTACTGGCTAGACTTTCTGGCTTAAGACTTTCGGGCTTTTGATTACCCGTAACGGCTGTCACATCTACGAATGGCAGCCAGGACCAACGGCTTCACGTGCTTTCCGGAGTGCTCTCGATATGTAATAGACAGTGTCCATTCACGGATGAACCTCGGCAAGTGCTACTTAACTTTTGATTGAACCTTGCCACTGTTTTAATTTAGCCAGGATACCCTGACCTGAGGAATGGATCCATGACGCAGAAAAACCATTTGTAGCCCACCCACTATATTTATTTAGGAAGCGAATGCATCTTCAAAGCCTGTCCAAATTAACCCATTGATTTCGCGGAGGTTTTACTCGAGCCATACAGGTTAAAGTAGACCAAATGTTTTACCCTATAATTATAATGTCAGTTTTTACCTTCAGCTTCATAGAATGGTAGTTTACTCATAACTTTTGCGAGGTATGTGAAAATACTTTCATGGGTAACTAACCTAACAAGAGCACATAGCTCTCAAATCTACACTAACTGATAATCTTATATTCAAACGCAGTTTCTTAGTAAAATCTAGTAACGTTCGTTTTTGCATTTCAAGTAAGTACCTACTACTAACGTGCGGTTGATGATCGTACAACCTTATTTCATCCAACAAAATCTATGAAACCACCTTCCAACCATTATGTACCTAATTTCCACTTTTTTACATGATTAATTTATTTATAAGTTGGCTTACCGGATAATAGGACGTTTCTTACAAAAGTAATTTAGTACACATAATTTTTAATATCAAAATTAAATTAAAAAAGCTGATGAAATATGATTTTGATTCCGAAAGACGCTCTGGTTTATGGGCTCCAAATAAAACTTTTTAATTCGTTATTCAAAATGACCAGTACTTATTGAGGTCATAACAACAAAAATAAGATCGATGTCGTACACGAACTCCTTGCTAATAGTTAAACATCATTGTAATGTTTTGTGTCAAGTCAAAGCAAGAATGTCATGCCAAAATAAAAATGTCACAATAATATAAAATCTTTGTTAAAAATTGTGTCAGTAAGTTATTATAAATATTATGTTTTTTATCAGACATCATGAAAGTAGCAAAACTTCATGAAATATTTTTGGTCTTCAGTGTTGTGATAGCTCAAATTGCAGTGAAGCCAGTTGCAGGCAATCTAGCATATGACAATAAAAATTTCGTTAAAATCAAACAAGATCCAACTAGGTTCCAACTGGCATCAGTGTATCGAAACAACAATAATAATTATGCCACTAGATATTTTAACAATGCAACCACTCCAAGAGAAAACAGTAAAAAGAATGCGTATGTGATATCACGCCGCGCGCCCCTGGGGATAGGTGAAAACTACAGTCAAGAAAAATACAAGATTGGTTATAATAATGATAAAGCAATTCCTAAGGCGAGTCAAAATAAAAAGTGGCAAGTTGGGAGAGTAAGCCGAAAGCAATACGAAATCGTGAACATGCTTTGGAGGAAAACAAAGATATTTGTCGATGTGGAGCCCACTACCCCTACCCATATTTTCAAACAAAGTAACGATACAGTAAGACGTATACGTAGACCATTTATTCGGCTTCCATCCCGGCCTGGTGTGTCATCGACAACCTCGAGTTATATCGAATTTTATTACTTGGACGAGGCTGATGAACGCGCCAAAGAACTGCCTACTCAAAAGCATTTACAGCATTCAACAATGAGAGAATACCTAATTAGAAATCATGGCAACCATAAATTTGTTCTCTCTGATTCTCCTATGTTATCTTTTCGCATTCATAACCCAAATTACAGTCGGTCATCACTAACTACTAGATACACACAGCCAACAAACAAAAATAAGCGACGAAAAGCTAGAACACGTGATTCTTCTATGACGGGTTTTGACTCTCTTAATTCTCTGACGCCTCCGAATAAATTTCCGCTTATACTTACGCAACAAAGTAAATTTGAAAAGGATTCAACAACTTCAAGATACCCTGAACAAAATAGTACTTTAAATATAACAAGTAAGATTTCTACGAGTGAATACACCTATGATAACGAAACATGTCCCACTACTGTAGATATTGCAATTGTTAACGATACGACTAAAAGTGAAAATGCAACCAGTGACACAGTTAAACAAACGCACAATCTGGAATCTACTACTGCTTATGATAAAATCAAATTTTTCGAAATGTATGACAAGCACACTCCCGTCCCATACTATGATGAAAAGGGCAGATTATATGATATGGATAATGTTGACATATTTGTAAAAGGTAACGACCTTAACAATAATGAACGCAAAGTACTTTTGGAACATGTAGATCAGAGCATTGGTTATGAGCATAGTGATCCTCACAAGGTAAAACATGCTAAGAAACACATCATCGAAACTTATAAGAGTGAATCCAATAATCACAGTAACGCAAATTTAGTAGTGGGATCAGAATTGACAGTCAAACCTACCGAGCTGAACGGAACTAATGTGACTCAACCTCCTGCCCTTATCCCAAATATTACCAAGCAAGATGTTACAAAACAACCAATAATGAAATTGTTAAAGTCTGATTCAAAAGTTCCTCAACTACTTGAACGTAGGAATAGCAAACTTGTAAATTGGTTTGATTACCCTTTTGCTGCTGCTTACATTTATGAACCTTCCCAGGTATTTTTTCTTATGTACATTATCGTTTTTTAGTAACCAAATAATTTGTAAGTTAATAGGTACACTTGTCTCTAGGCCTAGCGAATCTACGAATCTACTTACGAAGACCTACACTTTGTGATAAGAAAATTGACCATCATACATTGGTAGATATGAAAAGAAATGTCAATAATAGAAACCTTATTTTAGGTACACTGTGACGCGGCTGGAATCAGTCCACACTGGCTGATAACTTCTGGGTCGTGCTTGTCTAGGCATCACAAGAATCCTGGTGGGGATGGTCGTTCCGCTTTTGTGACGTACTGTGGAGTCGCCTGGTGGAACCCTGAACGAGTGGCTTATGTCAAGTATAGTCTTGTACACCCACATTTCCACCCAAGAGATAAAACACGAAGACATCTTTATAACATCGGTATTTTTGGTCTTTATCTCAAACTTTCCCATTTTCGCTTCCGATTTGCTCATACAAAAATATAATGTCGTTTAATAGCAATATCATCATCATCATCTGCCTAGCCTTTTCCCAACTATATTGGGGTCGGCTTCCAGTCTTACCAGATGCAACTGAATACCAGTGTTTTACATGGAGCGACTGCCTGTCTGACCTCCACAACCCAGTTACTGGGCAACACGATACCATTTGGTAAGACTGGTTGTTAGACTTCCGGTTTTCTGGCTACCCGTAACGACTGACGAAGATCTGCAAATGACGACCGGGACCAACGGCTTAGCGTGCTTTCGGAGGCACGGGGGAGTCTCGATATGTTACGAACGGTCACCCATCCATATACTGACCTCGGCAGCTGTACTTTCGATCAACCCGTGCGGCTGTTTTTATTTAGCCACGAGCTGAATAGCAATAACCGTCCTGAATTATTTCATTGTAATACTCTAGCCAAGCCAGACATATGTATGTATGTCAACATCTCTTCTACTCATAGTCAACGTAGAAGGTGACTAATGGCATGTGGATCGATGGCACGAGAACGCAGCAATGCTTTGCTGGATAATCAACATCGCAAAATTCGACCCCATGCGGGTGAACCACCGGTTTTTCTATAATATTTGGTTTTGCTGAAAATAAAGAGGTTCGAGTGGCTTCACTCGATGCATAACTTCGATCAATAGCTATTATTGATCGAAGATGCCTAAGGATGTAAATTAATAGCTACGAGTAACACTATGTTAAACAAGAAGGCTACGTGCTACCGTAACTATAACCTTTTTCTTTTTATCTTATTATACTAACCGTTTTCACATAAGAAAGATAAGTACATCTTTCTTATGTGAAAACGGTTGAATGTCTGAACTTATTACTAAGAAGCTTCGTTTATTGTAACATAATCTGTTTATGATGTCAACACTGTCATCACTCTTCACATAGTTTCGTATATTTCTAGGTCTAATTCAAGTAGTGAATTCGATGGCATCTGCATGTGCTGGTTGGTCTTCGATCTCGCTGATGTCACACCAAATTGTGACCGAAGGGGAAAGCGCTATGGCTAATGCCGTAGGATGGGGGTTGGACAGGTAGGTAACTAGTCCGGCTGAAAATGTAGTACTGCAAGTCTTTGAATGTTTTCCATTACTCCCTGTTAACAAAATAGCTACAGCTAGTTCCCATAAACAATACGATATGACTTCAAAAGGTGAACTTAACTTACAAATTTAAAGCCGAAACTGAGCCGAGCCGGCTCTAATGCCGAATATAGATCTTAAGAATTTATGTTAGTTCACTATATTCTTGCAAATAAATGTATCATTCATTCATATTCTTCGACCAGTAAATAAAAGAAAAAGGCAACTGTAATAAATACCAGCTCTGACTGTCAATAACGACGACGACACGACGACACGGTCGGTGCAGTGGTTGAGCCATCGGCTGCTGCGCCGCGTGTTGTGGGTTCGATCCCCGCACGGAACAAATATTTGTATGACCTACAGGTAGTTGTTCCGGGTCTGGCTGTTTGTGTATGTGAGTTAAATGTTTGTAAACGCACCCACGATACAGGAGAAATTCCTAGTGTGGGGCAATGTTTTTTTCGAAAAAAAAAAAAAAAAAAAAAAAGAAAGAAAGGGATATAATAGACCAAAGCTCCTGTAGTAGACATAATCAGCCTTTTATCCTAATCCCAATACATTTGAGGTCGGGGAAGCATGTCTTCATCTTCCATATATCTTCATTTGCCGCCATCTCAATAGTAACCTCCTTTCTAGCTATATCATCTTTTACACAATCCAAAAAAAATAAAAAAATAAACCCATCTTTTCTTTGGTCTTTCTCTACTTTTAAAACGCTCCACATTCTTACTCAAAACTTTCTTCACAAAGCTCCTGTTGAACGGGAGTAAGTAAATACAATAACAGGTGAGTTAAGAGTGTTATTCTTTTGGCCATATTACAGAACAATTCTCAAGGATAGCTGAGAATAACGTTCTTTGTTAAAGATTCTTAGGTATTCAAAACAAAATAATCTTGAGTAGGTACTTAATTCACGATGATATTCTCACAGATTCGATACACGATATTCGTCTAATGATTTACCACAAGCACTGCTAACGTCTTATGAAAATCAAGTCTACTCTCATTCGTGCCCAGGAAATATTGGATATGGGTGAGAACCATTTACTTACGTATTATTATCAAAGTCCCACATAATAACAGTATAAAAATACCTGTCTGATCCGAAAGGAGCACATAGCTACTGCCATAACATTACCAAAAATTATAAAAAGCCTTTTTTTATTAAGTATAAAAAGTTATTGCTATTTAAAAAGCACGGTTTACGTACCAAAATAACCCCAATTTCATGACAAAATTGCTAATCTTCAACAGAGGTCGTAAGTCATGACTTGTAAACATCATCAACAGCCGCTACCCGCGGCTGCCCGCCTCATGTGATGCTGTGAAAATATCTTTATTAATTTGTATTTGCATTTTCTATCTGAAAACGAAAAAAATAATAGGTCTTTACCTATGAAATTGCCGTTTTGTATGAAAAAATTTAAATGAATTTTTTTCATGTATTTTTTATTTGTATTAATCGAAGTAATCACCCATGCAATCAATGCATCTTTGCCAACGCAGTGGCAGTTTATTGATGCCCTTCTTAAAGAAATCAGCTGGACGGGAGGCAACAAATTCTTCAAAGGCATTTTGTACTGCCTCTCGGGTATTGATTTTTTTTCCCGCCAAGAAGTTATCCAAATTCTGGAAAAAGTAGTAGTCTGTAGGCGCAAGGTCTGGTGAGTAGGGCGGATGACGGAGAGCTTCCAACCCCAGTTCTTGCAACTTGGAGACCGTCTGCTGTGCAGTATGAGGTCGCGCGTTGTCGTGCAGGAGCAGCGGAGACGAGCGATTGACCAATGCTGGTTGGAGATGTGCCAGCTTCTCCATCATTGTGTTCAATTCTTCACAGTACACATCTGCAGTAATGCTCACCCCGTTTGGTAAGAAGCTGTGTTGAATCACACCGGCGCTAGACCACCAAACAGTGACCATCACTTTTCTTGGGGTAAGTTTTCGTTTAGGGCATTGTTTAGGTGCTGAACCAGGATCCAACCAACTTGCTGAGCGCTTGCGGTTATCAAACAGAATCCATT
Source organism: Phlogophora meticulosa (assembly GCA_905147745.2). Taxonomy (NCBI): domain Eukaryota; kingdom Metazoa; phylum Arthropoda; class Insecta; order Lepidoptera; family Noctuidae; genus Phlogophora; species Phlogophora meticulosa. The sequence continues at coordinate 10,104,263 of LR990520.1, read as the reverse complement.
TTTCATCGCAGGTAACAATGCGGTTCAAAATTCCTTCATTTGTGTGTCTGTTGAGCAGTGCAAGGCACGTCTCGACGCGTACTTCGCGCTGGCGATCATTGAGTTCGTGGGGCACCCATTTGTCAAGCTTTTTTACCTTGCCAATTTGACGCAAATGGACCAATATTGCTTTGACGCTAACGTCGAAAGCTGCTGCTAATTCAGCCGTAGATTGTGTATCATCAGCTTCCACAATCGCCTTTAATTCGTCATTGTCGACCAAAGTCTTCGGACGACCGCGAGGTTCATTTTTCAGGTCGAAATTTCCAGAACGGAAGCGAGCAAACCAATAACAGGTAGTGCGTTGATTTGTAGTGTTAGCTCCGTAAACGTCGTTGATGTTGCGTGCCGCTTGTGCCGCGTTGCTGCCACGACGGTACTCATATTCCATAATTACTCGAATTTTTAACGTATCCATGATGACGAAAAAGATTTAAATGCGATGAAAATGTAACACTAATCAATAAACAAATAACTACTTTTGGAAAAAAAAATCCATGTTTTTAAAATAAAATTAATTTGAAATTAGAATTCTTAGCCAAACAAAAAATATTTTGATTTGAAATGGCCAGTACTGCAGAACGGCAATTTCATAGGTAAAGACCTAATATTAGACTCCTATCACGATACCAACAACAAAATCTCACAGATTGAACAGGGTTTTTTAGATATTTTATAAATATGATATTTTAAATCACCTGTCTGATAATACACAGATTACCGTCAGTAAAATTTAAATTAATTTTTAATTAATGCTTACAGTAAAGCAAAGCGCCTTGACGAAGAAGGAGGCATCAAAAACGTGTACTGCCTGGCTTTGCCGCCGTACCTAAACGAGGCTACCGACCCAATACACGGAGGCATGCTCCTCGTGGGAGGAAAACTAGTCGCCTTATACTTACAGGTTATTTACACCAACCATTTAAATATTCAAATACGGTACCTAAAAAAATATTTATATAACCTGAAAATCGGTAATTTATTTCGGCAAAATCGTTTTTGTAGGTAAATATATTTAAGCTGAATTGTTATGCTACTCGTGTTATTGGATTTTATTAAATAAGAGAAACATTAATATGGATATTTGGCAGGAAATTAAAATATGCATACGTATGTATATAACTTGAGCTTAAGGGTCGTATCACACCGAACATTCGCTTCAAGAAATTGTTTTGCAACATTCGATACTCGAATTTAAACAATAGCTCGAGTATCGAATGTTGATTCGATACTCGAGCTATTGTTTAAATGCGAAGAACATAAATCCGTAAATCGAACGGTTTTCTGAGTACCTTCGTGGTATAGTGGCTTTTATTCTAGGTAGATCATCGTTCACAAATAATTATCTTATTAATGTATACGTCCACGCAGTCCACTCCATGCACATTTTTTTTTATCGTAGATACTTCGTTTAATTTAGGCACATCAAAATTCAAATAGATTTTTCGAATATTATTTTGTTTTAACCAAATCGAGTTTGCTGTCCGATTCTCCAATAGAATTTGCATTTAAATTGCTCGCGTAGGTATCCAGCTGCATTTTTAATTAAGAGAATTTCTAACTGCGTTTGTTTAGGGACAATCCTAACATTGGCACCAAGATGGGTACATTTTTGTACTGTTGATTGTAAGTAAAAAGGGGTAGTAGCTTCATGGTGTGTTGAATTTATCTAAAAAGTTCTGTAAAACAAAAGAGGATTTCATATTGTTAATTCAAATTTGTCGGAAATAACTGCAACGAAACCATATCCAATACAATAGTATAATACCAAACCGTTTACCCTTTGTAGAGCTCTGCTTTGCGGGGCTTCTCATTTCCTGCTATCATATCAACTTAACTTGCAAAGAATAGTCGAGGCGTTGGTGTCAGCTTACGAGGTCACTCCAAAATCCAACAGTCGTCAGATTCGCACTAACCTACCGCAATTTATCAAGCCCTCTTCCTTAAACTATTCTTTAATATGTTGCGACTTTGTTAAAGCACAAAGCAAAAAAAAACGATATTTTGGCATTTCCTTCAAGTAATCACATACGTCTAATAAATATTAATGAAGAAATTTCTTAATTCCAGTCCTGTATAGCATCTACCTGTTAACCTTTCTATGATATTAATTGACGAAATAAATGAGTATCTTCTAAAGTAGTATCTCGAAGAAATATTAGCACATTAAAATTTTAGACATCATTAAGCGAGATTACCTACAGAAGAACCGCCTATAATTTCGCTACAAGACTTTTAGAACGTTTCGAGTAAAGCTCGGCACCAAGTTACAAAGATCATTAAATATACCTTACTAAATATGCGGACGTAGGTTTTGTGAAGAACAAAAAAAAACTTAATTCCATCCTTAATGCTCTTCAACTTTCAATAAAAAACCGGCGAAGTGCGAGTCTGACTCAACCAAGAGAGTTCAGCTGCTGTAGACACAGTGCAACGTCAGGTTTAAGGCGTGGTGGCGTATGAGTCATGATTTTCTGGACCTCTTTTAAGAATACGGGCTACAGGGCGTGGTATTCCGACCCTTTCGCGAGCAACAGTCATATGAAAGCACAGTAACTGTATTAATACTTATTATATTTCTGCAATATGCTAGTCAATAAGGTAATAATCTAAGGGCCAAAGTTGTCTGAAAACAAATGATAAGAATAAAATTATATTATTCGTATCAGGGTCTCGTTAGAAACGAAACCCTAAAAATTGTCGCCTTCGTGCTAATGAACGGACATTTGAGAGCCTTCAATTTATTACGAGGCTCTCTTACTTGAGAGTGATCCAAATTTTTAAGGGTATTCGGGATAACTTGCGAACCACGGAAATCTGCCTCAATTAAATTGGTTGTACAAATAGCAATAATCGGTGGGGAATTATGGTTTGGCAAAATATCGTTGGAAAAATAAGTAATGAAAAACAAATCAATTTGCAACGTTTTTAGCTTATTAAACCGATTTTTTTTTCCTACCGTTTTTTTTACCCTATAGTTGGTCAATTGAAAATTGTAACAAGAAATCCACCCCTTACTAGAAAATATGGGATAGCTAATTTTAACCCACTGATTTTTTATGAAAGGTGATAAGCAGTTCACATCAGGCTATTCTAGTTTAAACAATATAGAAACTGACCCACTTTAAAAAAGAATAAAATGAAATAACCTAACCTATAACGAACTAACCTACCGAAATTATTATTGATATTGATAGCCTGCGTCATCCCAATGCTGGGCAAAGACCTCTCCGCATGTCTTCCAGTTGTTCCGATCCAGGGCTTATGAGGGCCACTGGTCGTTGGTTTTGTCCAGCTCGTCCCACCATCTTCTACGAGGTCTGCCGCGACGCCTTCTGGCTGTGTCAGAGCTCCAAAAAGTGGTTATTTTGGCCCACAGCTCATTGGGCATGCGGCAGACGTTGCCAGTTCAGTCCCACTGCAGCTTAGCGGATTTTTGAGCTATGTCAGTAATTTGTGAAGCGCAGTGTGGTGTTACGTATGAAATTATAATTATTTCACACTTTTAAGTATTTTTTTTTAAGTCTTTTGAATTGTTTTACGTAGTAAAAGTTTTTCAATATGCGTATCCTACGACGCTAAAACTCGATTTCTGGAAAACATTATCAACGCTCCACAAATGAAAGGCAAGTCAAGGCATTCAACCAAACACAGCGTTTGGTAATTTAACACATTAATTTTGTAATCATTTTCGTTCCAAAAAGTGGTTCTAAGATCTTTTACTGCCGCAGTAGTTATGAGTCTACAACGCGCAACGTAGCAAATTCATAAGCCTTCATGTTATTTGGTTCAGTTCATTTACTGAAGAACGTCAATCTGAATTTCTGATAGACATGTGAAAAGGTTACCTTCTATGATCAAAGATTTTCTCCAATCCTCGTAACATCATAGACTTAAATCGAAAGGAATAAGACTATTGTCTATTCTATTGAATACCTTACTCAATAATAATGACAGTGAATGGTATCGACAAACTATGACAAAGGATACACGAGATTCATACATTTTAGCATAAATGTCGGGGTTTCAATAGTCAGGATATTGGTTATTTTTACAAAGCATTGGAGACGCCTTGACAACGGCATTGTTGACACTTTTCATACAAACCACACGTTTCACCGTAGACTCTCTACACTACGACACAAATGGCGTAAAGTACCAGCCTATTACTGTCCCACTGCAGGGCAAAGGCCTCTTCTCATACAGAGAAGGCACGATCATTAATCACCACGCTTGCTCAAGACAGGTTGGCGATTTCAGACTTATATTAATTATATAAGTCCAGGTTTCCTCACGATGTTTTCCTTCACCGATGTCAGTGATGTCCAAGATAAACTTAGAAAGTACATATGAATTGAAAAACTCACATTGGTACTTGCCCAGGTTTGAACCCACAACCTCGTGCACAAATGGCGTATAGGCGCCTAAGTTCTGCGCTCCACGCACTTTTGCTGTCACGAATTTTATAAGTAATGGCTATCATGCTCTGTTTTGTTATCATTATTTTCTCCTGCGTTTATGTCATAAATTAAATGAATTCCATTGTTTCATCTTGTCAGATCATTTGATGTACGATAAGCCGCACTTCAGTGGTGAAAGGGCAATTATAGGCTAAACCCATATTCTATTGAAATTCGGTACGACGCCAGGCCAAGGTCAAGGTCAAAGTAGTATAACGTTGCGCGTTTTACTGTACTCTGCGCGGTTTACTCTTTGTAATCGAAGAAGAAACTTGTAGGTATTGTCATTTATATTTCACGTCCTTAGGTTTTGTTGGAATCTCTTAGTGAAATGCATATTCTTTATTTAGATCTAGTACCTATTAACTTTTTTTTAAAACGTTGCCCCAAACTACGAATTTCTCTTATGTCGTGGGTGCGTTTAATGTCACATGCACGAACAGCCAGACCCGAAACAACTACCTGTAGGCCATACAAATATTTGTTCCGTGCGGGAATTGAACCCACGACACGCGGCGCAGCAGTCGAACGCCCAGCCACTGCGCCAACCGTGCCGTCACTTAATAAAATCCATACTCTTTATTTAGTTCTTGTACCTACTAACTAATTTTTATTATCGTTACAAGTCTATTTGGGTAATTAAATAAAGTTATTTTTTCTCAACAAAATGAACAACTCTCAATGTTCAATTTTACTGTTACGTTAATATAAATAGGTTATCTTTATGACACGAAACTTTATTATGCAGTGAGCAGTTGTCATCACCCTTTGATTACTTCATTACATCCTTGCCTTTGACTCGGGATGTAATCTCACGTCCAGTGCAATGACAAACGTACCTACTTGTTCTAAAATAAAACATTGTACCAAATCAAATCAAATCATGGTTGATGGTGATGATGAAAATGGGCTTTATCCCCATGAAATTAAAAAAGGTGTTACTTAAACACACATTCTCTAAGAAAATAATTTTCTATTGGTATCTTATATTCTTTAAGATTTCTTTGGCACGTGTCATATCACTGCAATATGGCCAGAAGTCTAGCTACAGCTCACTCTTGAAACATTTCAAACTTATCAGTCTGGAAAATCGCCGTATGCTTCTAGATATCATCTGTTTCTATACAAAATTGTAAATACTCATATTGACTGTCCGCGACAGCTGAACCAAATAAACTTGAATGTGCCTTGCAAACCAGCTCTTAGATATCAGTTGCTCCGCGCTAAGGGCATTAGAACCAATCTGGGTCATTTTTTCACCATCAACAGAATGCAGATTGAATTTTCTCGCCTGTCACGCTCACTCAGCGTAGATATTGATATGTCTTTCTCTTTATATAAAATCAAAGCTATCTTGCATAGGGCACTCTCATAAAAGTGAAAAAAAAATTGTAGTTTCTATTGTCTTTCTCATTTGTCTTTTTCAATTTAAATCTTTCTAAATAAGTAGTAAAATATGTTTGTAACTATTTTGTAACTCCTACTCGTATATTTATTGCATGCCGTGGCAGCCTTTAATTAGGGCAGCAGAATGTTGAAATAATCTTTTTACTAACATGTATTTATTTCATGCTTTGTTGGTTGTTCTTAAATAAATAAAATAAATATTATATTAATATGGCATTGTACGGTAGAGACTAATTTGTGTTCCGTACCCCGCGGTGAAATGTTTGATTTCGGTACCATATTTACGATATTATTGAATGTGTAAGTATTTGATAAAAATACACGGGAATTAAAAAAAAATGTGAAGGTGTCAAAACACTTGTGTGATATTATTATAACTTTTCAGAAGTTCTTTTGCTCTATACATTATATTATTTAGACAATCGGGCTCCAAAGCCAGCTTGGTAAGTTATTCCGACGCCCTCCCAGCCGCAGCCAAGTTTTATAATCACTGCCATGATTTTGCTGTTTATTTGGAGCAGTCGAATTCCACATTGAGTACAGTTAACCAAATAGATTAGTGTGCAGGCCACACGTAAACATCTACATCTCGATACACTGACCATACAATGTATTGTGTGTTCAGAACAATCTATTGCGTAGCCTACTTGCAAGCCGCAACCGTTGTTAAGGAATAGTACCATTTAGCGTCTATAGTTTCTATCATAGGTTAAGGCGACAAGATTATCTTATAGCTCATCGACAATTTTATGTAGCAATCAAACGCTCTCCAAGTCTCAATATATCTAGGTCTATAACAACCCTTCTTAACATACACCCAGGTTTAAAAACTTGTACCCGCATACTCACTTCTTTTGTTGACTGTACCTGCTCGAATAATTTAATCCCACAGAAACTCGAGTAAAAACAAGTGAGACATGCAGTAGTGAGAAAAATGCCACTCATCATTAATTCATGAAATTAAATGCTTTGATGAAATTAAATGTTTTAGTCTGCAATTTTACCTGGAAAACTGCAGAGGCGGACTTTTCTTCTTTATTTCTTCTGAAATTCAATAAACAGATGATGAATAAATCTTAATGATATATCAAAGTCGTGCTCACGGTTATAGCAGACGCTGCATTTTCCTTAAACAATGAAATGTGAATATTCACAATTTGAAAATTTAAGTAATCAGCCCGTAACGTTAAATAAATACTATTAATGTGTCAAAATGCTACAATACTCTTTTGTCTTGTGAAGTGTCTCATGGCTACTCATAACGTTATTATTAAGGTTTCATAATCTAATTTCTTTCCTCTGCTCTTACTGAAAATGTCACTCTCCCTTATCTGATGAAATTAAACGGCAAAGCGGGAATAACAGTACAACCCACAATCATTTAGTTGTCCCCAAACGTCGACCGCTCCATGACATAACATTACACCACGCCTGTACTCCAAGGAGTCGACAGATATGCACCACACTTCGCCAGTTATGTTGAAGTCCCACACCATGGTTAAGTGTAATATTGTGTAATAAGCGCGCTGTTTCTGTACACTAAGGTATCTATGTTTATTGTTTCTCAGCAGGTTATAAATAATCTAAATCCAACTTTGAATAAATGGTAATAAATCAACAATTAAAACTTTTGATCCCTCGATCGGCCATGCAGTTGGTATTCAGGCATTTTCGTATTAAGTTATCAGCCATCAATTAGTTATTTAATTCACCCTTTCCATAAAAATGACTTCTTTTGCTTCATATGCAGGAAGAGCGGCGTCCCTGGGGTGATCAGTGTGCCCAGTACACAGGTACGTGGCGCCTTGTCCCTTGGATACTCGACGTCGCTCGGGAGAACGATGACGTCGACACTTTCACTCTCGACATCTAATTTTGACATTCTCTTAATTTAAATATTGTATTTTTGGTAGCTTTTGTTTTTTTTTAGTTTTATTTTTACTTTCTTTTTTATTATTATTTTTGTTTTCGTAATTGTTTTTTATTATTATTGTTTATAGGTACTTATTTGTGTTTTTGTGATAAGTATTAAATTTATATTGAAATGTTTTATTTTAATTTATCAGAGTAAGGCTTTATAAGCAAAATAGTAAAACAAGCAGTAGATGACATTACATTTTCGAAAAAAATATTCATACAAAAATTAATAATGATTAAACCCGATACGTTTCTGTTACATGCAACTAGGGACCTTATTCTCGGCCTTGCTATATTTATGCGATATTTGATATCGAATGAAATTATAGATTCCGTGCTATGATTCGCATTATCGTGGGCAATATACAGGGTAAGAGTGTTAAAGGTAAGTATTATTACCTATTATTAGCTTTTATAAAACAGCGACTTCATAAACAGTAACTTTACCTATACAAACTTTATGATTGTGCTTATCATTTATTACTTAGACTGCAATAATTAGTAATGTTGACCTCCGATACGCATCGATTCGATCATATTAGTCGATAATGTCATCACATTTTTTTTGTAATAATTGTGTTGGTACAGCATCCGGTCGTTGTTATGGCATATGGAATTTTTGAAAAAACTGTCTCACAGGTATGAATTACAGAGATTAGCTCTATTAAAAATAAGCTTAACTTTTTCCAAGGCGCACGTACTTATTTAGCAAGGACAGCAAGACGGGTACAGGAACTCAGAGTCACAAACTGCAAGTAGATACTCAAGATCAACTAAATAACGCCGATTTAGCTAAAAATCTGAATATATTTTAAGAAAAGTTAAGTGGAGTGTATTCTAATTTATTGTCTTGTTATATGATATTAACTTTTGATATCAAATATCGCAAGGGCCAGAATTAACTCCTTACTTATAAAAAGTTGTGCAATACTTCTTCATAGAGAACTTGAATAGGAACCTAATACCTACCACGATACGAGATTTATCAAAAATCTTTGGTAAGTATTACTTGTTCAAAACTGAACGGAGGGACATCGAACCCTCTAGAGTCTAGTATATAAAATATCAAATGTGTTTTCCACTTAAGAGTGTTGAACTCTGTCTCGAATTTAGTAGGTACCTACCCTACAACTGATAAAATCGTAATATTTCGGTACCAGACTGTATCATACAAAGTGGTAAATCAAACAACGCTATAAAAAACTTAGAGAGACTTTATTTATCATTTTACTTAATATTTACTTAGATTAAAACAAAATAAAAGTTTCGCAAGGTGCTCACACAATGTGATTTTAAATTCCAATAAAATTGTGAACGAAATTCAAATTAATCTTGTATTTACATATTATTCCTAAAGGCGAACAATGAATAATTAAATTCTTCTTATTCTTTTGGAAACTTCTTAAGAACTTAAATGTAAACGGTGCTGTAAATTGTTTACAAACTCAGGTTAGTATAAACATTTGCAATTTTGTGGAAAGTTAACAAAGTCATGTTGTATTTGTAATCTTATAGTAACAATAATATCAGAGGATTCAACCTGTAGGTATTCAATCATCACTCTTTTTATAACTCATAAAATATACTCGCCCTTTGAACTCGATAGCAAATGAGTAAAGAACGATCGATACTACAATCGATTCTTAAAACGATAAAATCGGCTTTTGAATCGTCGTTCTGAATTTGGAATACAAAATAACATCTGTAATTGAAAAGTCATTTCCATCAACTTCTTACAACGACAAAGACGCGCTTTACAAAGATATGGAGATTTAAGCATGATGATGTGAATGTTTTGTGAATAATATGGAGATTTAAGCATGATTTGATATGACGTTTGCAATTTCTTAAAAGCCTTCACGTGTATATGTTTGGTCTCATTAGAATTGTTCATGAGTAGGTGCTAGATACAATGTGATCGGGGTCCCATGGAGGAAAAAAACAAATAAAGTTTAAAAAACATGGAATAATATAAATTAAAAACCCGCGAATGAAAATGTAAGTAAATAAGTAATAGGTAGCTAGGTACATACCTTTTGGCCATTTAATTTTAATATAGATTGTAATATTATTATGTTGATCCAAGAGTCATCGCGTCGGTGGTCCGCTAAGCAAACAAAATTAAATAGGAAGTTAACGTCAACTATCCTTTCTACAACAATATACTTACTTATTTCTGGGTAATGGGTCTGTCAACAGTCCCCCGACTGATGACAGATTGGAAAAAGTCTACTAAAGATTTCTACTGTCTTAACTGTCCAAAAGTTTCTACAATTTGTAATTTATATCACGTGGTCATGCTAAGATAGGCGTGCAAGAAGAAAATGAAAATGTGTTGAAAAACCTTCATTATTTGCATTCAATTAATTAATCTGCATTTTTTACTTAAATTAATTTGTTGGTTTTATTTTTCTAATCTTAAAAACGCTGTTTACATGACGTTTTAGCATGAAATTAATGACATCCAAAATAATGAATAAGTTTTCTTTTATGTAAATTTTCCTGTCTGCCCTCCATATTATTCAAGAACTTTTATTGGGTATTCCAAAACAAAACCCGCCTAGTCAGAAGACTGATTAAATATTTGACAGGCGCCCATAGGTACATTATGTGAATGGATTTCACCAGATATTATACACATTTTATATGTCCGCAAAATACAATAGTAGGTACCTAGTCGGTACGATACGATAGGCTATTTTACTGTGGAAGGATAAGTTCCGGTTGAATTATCTTATCTGGCAGATAATTTTAACTTGTTCTGTGATATTTTTTCCTTTATCTGATGAATTGTGCCTATTTGGAAGTCGTAAAAGAGGCACAACCTTAATGTTATATCGGTTTTAAATAGGTAGAAAAGCATAAATTCCCATTTAAGGTAACGTTTATCACAAATGTGTCGAACAAACCGCATCTTTACCCTCGAGGTGAAAGGTCTCGTCAAACCTTTTGCGATTTCAATCAAAATACTTGTTGCTCATGACGTCACGCATCCACGACACATATCCAGCGGTGCGGGTGTAAATTCCGTACTTTCCACGCTTGCCGCAACCATCGCCGAAACTCGTGATCCCCTGTAAATGCAAAAATTTACATGATTTAAATTAATACAGTAAAGCTTCAGTTAAATTAAAGCAGATATGTTACCATGTGACACATTCATAATACCTTAACCTCATAATATTATAGTGTCCTGATTTAATTATAAAATCAGTGTTACGATAAAGGAGGAAAATGTAACTAGCACACTTCTTTATAATAGGTATAAGGATTCAAAAGGTTGTATGTTTACGATCCTGTTGTGAGTATTACGCACTCCCACACACACCAAGAAGGTCAATTTATGTCCTTCTTTCCCTCCCGGCGAATCCACTTACATCTGCCTTGTTAATCTCGAATCTTATGTTAGTCACCTTTCATTAATTCTCTCAGCGTGGTATGCAGTCTAATAACTTTCCATTACATAGCTATTAAATAGTGTTATAATGTCATGTTGTATGAAGAGAGTTCGTTATGATAACAATAAGAGCTTGCCTAATAGTTCTAGTGTTTACAAGTAATTTAGACACAAAAACATTACAATTGTTTACACCGAAGGGTGAGGCAGAGGCGTATTCATATAACCTACATCGACATTTTGCCAAGTCACATGTAATAGGGGGCGAGCCTGCTGCCATCAACCGGTCGCAGGGCATCCAGGCTGCGGGCTGTTTTTATGAATTTCCAGAGGCGGGCAGACCAAAGCAGAATTTAAAATTCATTTAAGTCCTACAGACCACTTTGAAATTAAAAACCAGGACACCATCATCTGCCTAGCCTTATCCCAACTAAGTTGGGGTCGGCATCCAATCTAATCGGACTCAGCTGAATACCAGTATTTTATGCGCGACTGCCTATCTGACCTGATCCTCCCGGGTGTCTGGGGACACCAATGACATTTTTATCGCAATCATAAACTACGATGGAAACGTATCTAACCCATTTTGGGACATATGAATGCAATATATTCTGACTATACATATAAAGGAACTTCCTCATCTGTTGTCCTGGACGCTAACATCAATCTAAAGCTGACTGTGCAATGATTTGTCGTGATGTCACAGGCGTTACTTGGAATTTCCAAGTAGAACCTAGCTGTTGCATATGCACATATAAATCAACTCTATTTCGTGGTCTCTCCGGTATTCAACAGGTGGATATGAGTAGGTTCATATTCCTATAGCCTTGACTAAGACGTGCTTGGTTCTGACCGAGGGTCAGTTACACATTATACACATGCGTGGGGTTGTCTGTCACTAAAAATCTGATTGACTTCATGTGAGTATAAAAACTTCAGATGGCCTATTCCCGTAATTAATAAGGTTCAAAATCTGGACGCAATCTCATCTCAGCTACAATCAATTTCAAACACATTTGACTAAACAATTAGGTACATTTGACGTATTTTCGTCAGATTAAAACTGAGATGAGAATGCGAACGTCCTTTAAAATACAAGAAGCACGTGGAAACAGTACAAAACATGCTTGCAGAAATTCATACTAACGTAAGAAAGACGAAATTTAAAGTTTTCATAAACTCGAGAACGTGTAGTTGTTAGCGTATGATGAGACGGGGAGGGATATTACTTTATTAACTTCATAACGAAATGTCAACAAAGTTTTGTCAAAGGGTAGGGGACTGCAGCAAACAGGTATGATGTGCATTGTTGATGGTACGTGGATGAGCACTTTTGTAACTTTTTTTCTTAGTATCGGAAATGTCACTTTGCTTAGCGCTCATTAAATAACTTCGCTCTTACATAGCTAGGGAAATTATTTAATTAGCCCTAGGGCTTCCTAATTTCACTGAGCATACTTAGATATTTTAAATACCGCCATACCTTAAGCTGTGATCACAGAGCCGCTTTGATCTGGTTAAAATTGTATGCGGTACCCTTGGTGTACCTAACGCCTGCCTAAGACAGGCAAGTTCGTATTTAAATAACATTGTATTTTTTTTTTTTTACTCTCATGTACAATGCTGCTAAGTGCTACTCCGCTCTATACTAAATACACTGTATCTGTATACATGTAAAAGGTTTAACGGGCTACAGTATCCTCAAAACGAGTCATTTATCTCAGGATTACTAATAAAATTCTCATTGTGTTGTAACGCCTACACAATCATATATATGTATGTAGATATAAATAAATAAATAAATAAATAAATATTGCTGGACAATCCACACAGCATCATCTAGCCCCAAGTTAAGCAGAGCTTGTGTTATGGGTACTAGATGACTGATATACTTAATACAATACATTACATAGATAGATATTTTTATTATATATAGCAAATACCCAGAACACCCGGAACAAATATTTGTAGATCGTACAAACATTTGTCCCAAGGCGGGAATCGAACCCGCAACCTCTTGCGTCGCAGGCGGACCTTCGCCCGCTGCGCCACACAGGTCGTCATATAAATAGTATGCACGTTTTCGAACGAGATCGTTACAAAGATTTAATATAAAAGAGCGTGATCGTGAAACCTTAAAATGAAAGGAAAAACGTGACGCGTGGGTCGCAGTTAAAGCCACCGCGTTAATAGACTTTACGCACACGGATTAAAAGTAAAGCTTGTTAAAATATTTTCGCGTAGGTAAAGGTTAGGTAAGGTTACTTAATTAAGCTCTAAGTCAAATCCTGCCCGATGTGAGTTCGACAGACCTAAATTCAATCGAAATCACGTCGCGTAATTTTAATGGAAATCATCATTCATTTCGACGGCACGGTTGGCGCAGTGGCTGAGCGATTGACTGCTGCGCTTTTCGTGAGTTCGACTCCCGCACGGAAAATATATTTGTATGGCCTACAGGCAGTTGTTCCGGGTCTGGCTGTTCGTATATGTGACTTAAAATGTTTGTAAACGCACCCACGATACAGGAGAAATTCCTAGTGCGGGGTAACGGGAGCACGCAGAGTTTCCGTGACGTCTGTTTTGGCAGGTGTGCAAGAGCGATAAATGATGTTACCTCTTCTTAGCTCTTCACAGCAAAGGACTGGCCAGGCGAATATTAAAATATAATGTCAGTTATAACAAAAACGTGCTCACATAAATGCAAATTACAAAGAACATTACCTTCGTTACTTTTACGGCTCTGTGCCATTTAATTCGGAATCGTCAAAAAAAATTATCCCCCTTTAACGTTCGATAAGCCTCTTGCTTTCTCGTCAAATTGTGAAATGTCACGTCCATTTTATTGTGATTGAAGGAAACCTTTTAAAAGGCCGGGGTTTTATGTAAACCCCCAGTGTGCTGTAGGACGGGAACATTCGATGTCAACACACAATTGTTGTGGTACCCTATCAGGGGTCATAAATCATTCCTATAAGGTCATAGGTACCTACTATGTAGAATGAATTTTAGCAAAATTTTAGATAGGTATTTAAATTTCTATACCTAAATTAACGCGGGTTTTCATAGAAAATTTTATATGATTAGCATTAATCTGTCTTGCGGAGTCAGCAGAAATATTTAATTGAGTGTCAGTCACCTGGCTGATTGCTCACCACTCCATCAAATTGCAGATCGATCTATGATGAACAAAGACAATCAATTTTATTTTCAAGAAGTTTTCAAAGGAAAAAAGACAAGGAGTTCTTATATATAAACTTTGATCATGATGTTATTACTCAAACGGTAACGAAACATCTGAAATAAAGGTCATCTAAAAAGTAGTATTTGGTACATTGCCTATGAAGCGTGTAGGAAGTTGACACCGGTAGCTATCCGTTTTTAATTGTGGAACGAGTGGAAAAGCTCACGTCTCCATTTATTCCAGGAAAGTTAAACTGGAATTTCACGCAGGTCTGCTCATTTCATCATAAAAACATTTCTTAATAACAGCCTTTACATAAGCTACTTTCTTTTCATTTGGAAAATCCCGTAACCATAACGTTTGAAGTTTTATTTTAAAATTAACTTGTTTTATTCATATATGAATTTTGATTGTGACTGACAATTTTTTCGTGTTGGTTTGTTGTAGGTACTCACGGTTCTGTCCTGATCTTAATTGAGAAATGGCAAGGGGATGATTTATGATAATATCAACTTAATTTAATGATTTTAAAAGAATTTCCGTAAAAGGCCAGAAACCACCATTGTGTTATATGGAATTCCTTTGGGGTTCTGATACGATAGACCCTATCATCTCATTTCAACATTCTTAAAGTTTCAGTTCCATTAGAAGCGCACCCTATCTATAGGATACCAAAATCAATTCAATAGCGATCCAGTTACGGAATCACATCAAATTAGCCGTCGATTTGATCTACTGGGACATTTTTATTATCTCTGACAGGACTACTTGTATTAAAGATAAAAGCTAGATATGTACATACATATATGCACTGTTCGGTGGATACACTGAACAGTGCGCGGTCTCAATCGTTACCAAATTAAACCTACTCTGTCAGTCTGCAGTAACAATTGTTACCATTATCAAATTCCACGCCACGGTTTCGCATTTAATTGATATTTGAGAGCAAAAGTTCTCAGTTTTGTACCACTTTATCTTAATTGTCTTCATAGCCATAACTTATTTGAATTCAGCGCAGCGTGGCTTCTTATCCAATGCATCCATTAGCCATCATTTCTTTTCTGATTAATCTCGTTCTTGGGATCTAAGATAGTTGTACCTATCTTTTGTCTGGGACATGTCGTGCTTCATTGTCTCGGCGTTTTTGAGGTGGTCGCAACTGTTGTTCCAGGCTTTCAGGAATCGCAGTGGTTGGGAGGAGAATATTACGACCCAAATAAATAAATCGTCATGTCAGTAAACACCCCATTCAAGCCATATCATCTGTCACACTATCCATCATCCATCTTTTTCCTGACCTATCATGTTGAAGCTTTGTATCCTATAGGCAAGATTGGCTCCACACAAGAGGTTGAACCTTGAGAGAAAGCCAATCTTAATCATCATGACATCTGCCTGAAGTTTTTTTTTTTAACTTTATACAAAACTAAGCGCTATTCAGATTCGAATAAAGCAAGACACAGCGGCACTTTTGACTACCATTATACGAGTATATACGAATGGACTTATCAACGCGAACACAAAACGGAATAATCTTAGACAACTTTTAACTCAAACGGGTTGGTAGGGCGTACTTTTCTCTCGTGCTATAATTTGTGCGGAGTTGAATAGAAAGCTAAACGAGATGTTCAAATAATTGTGGGTAAAAACTTGACTTTCATCTTTGTCTAACGTTTTCGGAATTCGTATCTATCTGTGCACGACCGTAAATGCTTACCAAAACTTACACTCTGTACAAAAAACCATTTTAATCTAAGTTAGAAGTTTAATCTCAGCTGCTTATTGACAAATCCAATGCGGGTCTGTGAAATGGAAGCCTCGCGAAATCTGCCGAAAACAACGTTTGTATTGAGACACCTACTTAGGTGAATTTACAAGGGTATTCTTTGATCTATATTATATTTTACGGCAGTTTTCCTGTAAACCTTAATAAGGCTGAAGATCATTTTTGAAGGACAAGTATATTTATCAACAGATTGGCAATAAATTAAACCTTAGGATTCATCAAAGGAATCAGGGCCGAGGGTTTTCTATGAAGGCTCTTTTATTATCTCCTTATTAAAGCGACAACCCTGTAAACTGGTTTCCATCGCCATTAATTTTACAAGTAAAACATTTAGACACGCATCTAATTGTATTTCCTATTACGAGACCAAGGTAGGCAGTAAAGAAACCCACACACATTAAAATATTAAAGAAAATTTTATATGCTGCTTTTCTATTTGGGTGCTTTTATACCGTAATCAAAAGCAATGTAGGTTAGTACGTCATTACATTAAATTAGTGCTCATATTTTCATAGACTTGCTCAAGACCTGGCTAGACAGATATTTTAAGACGAAAATTATATCTTGCGAGATTAAATACGTGTCGAAGAAACATGAATTAATAAGAAAGCTCAAGGAATAATGATCTTCAAACTTGTATACACGATAGCATTTTAACAATGTCAAATACTACGTGACAAAGAAGTCGGTACCGTCTACATTCGAGAAATTGGACTATGTACTCTTTGTACTTTATATTTAGCACAAGACATGTTTGATAACGATTTTATGAAAAATCAACTAAGTATATAGTCTAGCGCGACAGCTGCTAAGTGCGACGTCCGATACTAGGTTTTCTTCTACCCAGACCATTTGTTTGTATTTGTACAAATACTGGCTATTACATATTTCAGAGGAATCGTATGTACAACTACACACCTCTTCGTACTACGCCTGTATTCTACGAAGTACGTAGAATAGAGGCGTTATGTTTTATTGATGGAATATCGCAGCGAACTATACACTAGGCGCAGAGAACACTAAGGTTGAGTACACATTGTATATTTTGCCGGCCGATGTGGCGCGGCGCGGCGGGCGAAGGTCCGCCTGCGACGCAGGAGGTTGCGGGTTCGATTCCCGCCCCGGGACAAATGTTTGTACGATCTACAAAGATTTGTTCCGGGTGTTTGGGTATTTGCTATGTATACTAAAAAATATCTATCTATGTAATGTATTGTATTAAGTATATCAGTCATCTAGTACCCAGCTCTGTTTAGCTTGGGGCTAGATGATGCTGTGTGGATTGTCCAGCATTATTTATTTGTAACACCCCTAATTTTCCGGTGTTTTTGTCTCTTGAATATTGAATAGTTAATTCTTGATTTCTCCTAGTCGACTCTTGTATTATATTTTCCAGTTTAACAAATTAAATGAAAGGGCTGGCCGTGATTACAGTGAGGCAACCGCCAATCCGTAATTTTCTAGTTCCTTTGTTCCAAGTTCATTTCTTTTGCTGAAACTCCTTTGTCCAATTAATATCTACGTATATTTTTTAATTGCGGTAAAAAGTTCTGTTAATATTGTAGATTTCGTGATTTTATATTGCTTTAAATATATATTTGTAGATCCTTGACAGTGGTAAGGGGTAGTCAGAAGCCTGAAATTCAACAACTAAGCTTACTAAGAGGTATCGTTTTACCTAGCTGGGATGTCAAGTTTACTCGTAGAAAGGCAGTTGCTCCATGTGAAATACTGGTATTCGGCTGCATCCGGTTAGACTGGTAGCCGACCCCAACAAAGTTGGAAAAAGGCTAGACAGATAATTATCATCTTAGAGTTGAAGTTGTAACATATTGTTTGATTATAGTTGATACTTTTTCGCCATCAACTTACGCAGATATTGCGTAAAATATCAAAGTTAATAAACGATGAGCCAATACAATCCTTTTTCGATCGAAAATTCGTTTCAAATTTGTGGAAGGGTTAATACGGCCATTTTATCAAACATTTGAGACCTTATGAGCTTGGCTGGATCCACAAGGTTATAATAAAACTTAAATATTATGAGGAAACTTTAGCTCCTTTTTATTTATTTATCAAAGGGTTTTCCCTTGAGACCATTTTACGGAAATTTCTAAGAAAATAGGATTCTCAAAATAATATTGGAGGACTTACTCGTATTTTAATAATCATGATTTCTGAAACGAGCCCGCTTGTGTTATTGATAAGGTGTAACACTAAAATGCGACTTTACATTAATCAAAATTCACTAAATATCAGTGTTCTCTGAAAGAATCCTTGTAGTCGTATCAGTCTTTTCCGAGATTACCTTTTACAAACATAAAAACCCACAAAATCAACTAGATCTCTTTAAAATATTAAAGTACATCATCTGCCTAGCCTTTTTCCAACTATGTTGGTGTCGGCTTCCTGTCTAACCGGATGCAGCTAAATACCAGTATTTTACATGGAGTGACTGCCTATCTGACCTTCAAAACCCAGTTTACTGGGCAACACGATACCCCTAGGTAAGACTGGTTATCAGAGTTTCGGGCTTCTGACTACCCGTAACGACTGTCAAATATCTACAAATGACAGCCGGGACCAACGGCTTGATGTGCTTTCCGAGGCACAGACATATCTCGATATGTTATGAATGTTCACTGATCCACAGACTGACCTCGGCAAGCGTAGCTTAACCTTCAATCAACCTGTGCGGCTGTTTTTATTTAGCTACAAGCTCCTCACAAATATTCAAGTACATACATCAATAATATAATCCCCTCAGAGGAGATTTACGAACTACCTAAGAAGGCCTAAGTTATAATGTAGAACTATGCGTAAACACTCCTCATTCCTCGATGGGACAGCTATCAGACACGAACGAGAGATTAGGAGTAGGACCAATGACTAAACTACAGGCTGCTACTACTACTGAGAAATTCTTAATTTCCCATTAAGAACCTCTATACCCAACCTAGGGAGAACCAAGGACCCCACGCTCAGCAGTCGCGAGCACGAGAGACCAACGGAGCTGTAAGAATAGAAGTAGGATTTAAGATAACAAACTTTTACCTGTAAGAAATATCTCATGGTCCGATCCCGGCAGAGCAGCGGACCTCCAGAGTCGCCGGCGCAGGAGTCTCTTCGACCCCGGCCTGCGCATACCATGTCATCTGTTATGGCGTACTGCCAGTATGAACGCCGGCAAACGCCTTGCTGTATCGTCGATACCTGAATTTATTATTATTCATTTTATCAATTGCTTTTTTCATAGAAACATTCACACAACAGTATGCTTATCTATACAGGGTGGAAAGTACGCACGAAAGTAAACGACGTACATACTGACACCGTGAGTTCAGTTTGACATTCTGGACCATGGATTTTGGACCCCCCGCGTTGATATATGATGATATATTATTGACATTGACGACCGATGTGGCGCGGCGGGCGAAGGTCCGCCTGCGACGCATGAGGTTGCGGGTTCGATTCCCGCCTTGGGACAAATGTTTGTATGATCTACAAATATTTGTTCCGGGTGTTCTGGGTATTTGCTATATATAATAAAAATATATATCTATGTAATGTATTGTATTAAGTATATCAGTCATCTAGTACCCATAACACAAGCACTGCTTAACTTGGGGCTAGATGATGCTGTGTGGATTGTCCAGCAATATTTATTTATTTATTTTACATATAATTTTGATAAAACATTTTTTTTTGTTTTTTATTCAATTGTAATTATATTAATTAAGGAACAGTACCTACCTAATTTTCAATGCATGAAATTCCTGAATTGGGATGTTAAGGGCAGGCGGATGATAATAATTGCAATGCTTGAAAAAGACTGCTAAGTGATAAGCACTACAATAATATAATGTCAACATTAAACACTTGGTTTGCAATAAACGTTTTGACTTTGATAATTTTCGTAAGCTTTTTCCAAATATCGTACATTTTCTAATGCTTCTGTGACGAATACTAGTAAGGATCTAGGTGCTACAGTCAAGCTTATGCTATTCTAGTAAATAATACCGCTAAGGATCCAGGTCTCACCAATAAAATAAACCTTCATAAATTATATGGCATTTGTTTATCGCAATTATAACCCAGAAATATTTATAAAGACATAATAAGCGTCTACATAATATACCCTCATCAAAATTCTACAGAATCCACCCTTTGTAATCTCAATTTGTTTCTGGGGAACAGTCGAGCGCTCCCGTCACAAGCGAATGTAATCGGCATTTCATTCCCTGAAACAATCACGTGTTCTTATTCACGGTACGACAACAACACGTTGGATGTAACAAAACCAGTATAAGCTGGACTCGTATTCTATTGCTACTTTGTAGTACCCTATGTCAGATCAAGTGTTGCCACCGATGTACTACGCAGTCTCTGTGTTACCACAATATGGATATGGGTATAATGGTATTATTAGTTGACTATAATTAATACTCCAATTAGGTTTAAACATTATAAAGAAGAAAGAACGGGATTTACAAATGTATTTAGAAAGAAGTGTAAACAAATTTCGAATATTATAATTAATATTATATATAATTATTGCTTTTCTTAGATTTTTCTAACAATTAAATAACGTTCCTAACAAGTATACCAGCCGGTCGATTCTGTATATAGCACTACAGGTATTTATATACCTATAGAATGTTTCCATGACATTGGTTAGATTTAACCCAATTCAACTCAAAAACCCAAACCTAAAAAAAATAAGGAGACCTCTCCCTCTACCAAAAAGTACCTTACCTACGGAAGTAATCTTTTAATTCTTAGAACACTTTGCTATTAAAGTTTCAATTAAAAACAAACTCGAAGCGATCACGATAAAACTTTTGAACTAATTAAGACTTTTTCTCAGGTACTTAATAGCTATGCAAATGCCTTTACTGTTTGGATGTATTAAATATTTTATTCAATCATGAATTTCAGGTTTCGATTCGTTAATTGAAATATTTTATTTAATGATTATTTATTGATTTCAAGTAATCCGACAATATTTCTCTATGAAATTAATGTGAAACAGAGGGGAGAATGTAAATTCAGTCTGAGTAAATGAATTTCAGATCGAATTTACTTTTCATTATTTTCATGAAATATTGATATCTACTGACGAGCCATTTAAAGTATTTATAATAATATTTTCGAAACCACACGAGATAGCTTCTTAAAGTGAAAAACTATATTCGAATTATCTATTAACGATTAAAAATAAAACAACATATTGATACAAAGCTAAATAATTTAAGGTGTTAAAATAGAAAAACACAAAATACAGCCATTTGGCCATTTGTTATATTGCAAGCGGCTTTTTTATATTGAACAGCAGTGTATACACAGGTAGGTACATAAATAACAAAACATATTACGTACCAATGTCTCAGTGATAAATATACATAAAATAAGGGTAGTGACAAAGTGAATAGGAGATGAGAGCGATACCTCGTTAAAGTGTAAGATTTGGGTATGGTCCAGCAATATAGTGATGGATGAGCGATTTAGATTGATTGTCGCCGGTCGGTTTAATCGTGCGCCAATTCTGGTAGTCTTATGACTATTCATGCCTGTTTCTTGAGTTCCTCAGTTGATATGGCGAAATTTTCCCGTAACTTTACAGAAACTCCCGTTTAAAAGCAAAATAAAACAAGATGTCGAATCAAAATAGTACAATAAAGTACGATTTTCCAACCGGACCACGTAGGGGCGTACGACGGCTATAAGCTGCTGGAAATGTGGAATCTCCCGGGCGCAAGCGCGCGCGTGCTCGAGTATCCGCTAGAATGCACTCAGCGGCTTAATTGATTCACCTTGCCGGCTGGCGACAATACACGAGCATGCACGGTGGTGGCTGAGTGGAGCCACCCGGACGCGACGACAGCCGAACGCCGCCGTCCATATACGCGAGAAGCCGACCGGCTGACGCGGCATACGCGTGGATATAACTGAGTTCCAAGCAGTGTTAATTCCATGCAAACATGAAACTAAACTATTGCACAGAAGCCTGAATTTCCTTTAACACAGTGTGGAATGTGCTCCGGCGCGCCTTGTTGTGGCCGTGTTGAGGAAAAGGATACCTCAGAAACCAAACATCAGTGAGGAAAAAATACTGTTTTAAAAGGTAACATGATCCCGCGATGCGGGAATCGAATGAGTTTGTAAATTGTTCGACCTACTTATGATATTGACATAGATAAGGGTCGCCACACCACCGACCACTTAAGTCATTATCATCATCGCGCAACTGGTTTTCTATACCGTAATAGACTGATTATATACATCCTGTCAATAGCCCTGAAGTACTTTTCTTAGAACTTTGACGCTAGTACCTATCTAGATTGCACGCTCAACAAGTACATATCTCATAAATTTTGAATCACATGCTGTATTTTTATACAGGCATCGTCTTTTTAGGGTTCCGTACCAAAATCATAAAAAACGGAACCCTTAAGGTGTAGTAGTACCAAAAAAATAATTTTGATATTACCACCGAATTGTCTGTCTGTCCATTTTTTCCGGTTGTTTTCCGAAACGGCTGTACTAATTTGACAGTAAATACACAAGCAGTACAGTAACTGAGACTGTTTTTTTTCTCAATAATCTAACCACGCTCAAAGTTTACACACACACAGGAAATTTTGCCAAATTCCACATTAAAAACGTCGTGGGTGAAGCTAATGAATAAATAAAATAACAGTCATGACGAAATTATTGAACTAGAATCGCACCCTTCCATTACACATAATGTTGTTTTGCACATAATATAAATAAATACAAATTAATAATTTCGCTCTTTCAATTTAAATTTCTGTGTTTGCTTAGGAAAATACGGAGTTACGAAGGTGAATTAATTTAAGATGAGCTCTCACGATTGTAATTTATTAATATAGTGACTTATCTACATTACTGAAGCTGAAGGTGCGGCTTGAATTTAGATTTAGGAACATAATTAATATTACACGTAGATAGGTACATATGCGGCTTATGAAATAGGTCAGGTTAAGTAAGGACTCAATGAGACAACTTCGATAAATCCGGAGTAAAGTTGATTTGAAGCACACTTACATTGTAAATAATGATTGTACATAACATACCCACATTACAAGGATTTTCACATGGAAATGGGTAATCTTTCGTGATATACGGGATTATCCCGACAAAAGTGTATGAGCCCCTAGAGACTAGCCTCCTCGCAAGAAAAGGTTTCAACGAAATTATGTTTAGAACCATTAAATAGACATTATTTGACAGAATTCATTTTTTCATATTCGTTTATCAGGATTCTATTTTTGCGCTCCGAGGGTAAGATCTTTTATAGTGAAACTGACCTAGAAATAGTCTCGTAAATCTACTTTATTGTGAAACTGTAGTCTATGTAGGTACATATACATATATACTAAAGCAACAACGATTGTAAAGCTATAGGAACCAGTTGACTGAAAACTCAGCAATGTAATGTAAACATGGTACTAAATGCTTAAGCAGTTACTAAAATATTCACAAGACGACTTACACGAGCTTACGAGTTTGTAGTCTTTATTCATCTCTTGTGGTTTAAACTGAGTGTCGCGCAGATAAACTGCGTACATGAAACACAAAGTGTATCAAACTCCTTATCACTGTGTACCGTACAAGTTGCAAGAGTCAATTGAGAAGTTTGCGATCCGCAGTAACTCTACTATAATGTCTGTGGCGAACCAGTATATAGGACTTATTAAGATCTTAACGTTTGACGACATTGCTCGTCTGGGTTGTAAGTACATATATAAAACTAAGATAATGATGTGTAAGATGATATGGCTAAGAAGGAGGTGACTTCTGAGATGACGGGAAATAGAGATGTATGGAAGAAGAAGACATGCTGCGCCGACCCCAAATGAAAAATTGGGATAAGGGCAAGAGGATGATGATGAATGATGTGTAAGATGCATAGGGACGACGGAGATACAATGATGTATTATTAGAAAAATGTGACGTTATGTGGATTTACAACTCTACTTACCCGTTTATAGAATTGCTGGGTATGTGTTAGGTTGGACTTTTTGAAAATATATTTATAGATATTGTCAAATCGTAACAGTTTGAGTTGTTGGGAGTTTTAAGCTTTTCCCACGCTGTCTTTAGCTGTTTGTGTGGGTATACAAAAGTAAACATCTCAAACAAAGATTGATATGTTAAAGGCGACGTGGGAAGGCATTACAAGTATTCATGACACAATATTATCTATTTACATAGTATACTAAGCTTGAATTTTGTTGGAACGCGCCAATGCCTAGTACTACTAGTGGGATTTGATAACATCATTTGCATTTGAAAGCCCAAATCTGAAGAAGGCTATTTAACATCACGCTACGATCCTAAGAAACGGGTAAAAATGCGAGGCAAAGCTAGTACGTAAACTTCTAAAGTTCTGCGTTCGAGGTTTGTTTCCTCAAGCAAACGTCGAAACCTCGAGAAGGCGTAACCATTAACCAGCACTAACTGGTTGATGTTTACGCCTGTAGCCAAAGCCCTTTGACTTAAATAGATTTGTATAATATGAACCAACAAACTGTTGATTTATTATGTTTTAGTAAGCAAAAATGTATCTTAATAATTAAAAATTAGTCAAACGATTTATTTTGTAACTTCCGGTTGAATTTAATAATCATTTTAAATCAACATCCGTTTCCGACAAAATGTTTCTTTATTGTACAGTCTTGATACTTGGTAGTCTTGCTCTCTCCGTGCTACTAGTCATATATCCTTAATAGTGTAATAGTGAATATATTAAAGTACAGTAATAAATATAAAGTCTTTTAATTATCACCCATAACTTATACAAACCTGTGCTTCATGCAGCACTCTAGTCCCGTGGACATCAGTAGGCCTCTTCTTACCCCAACCCAGTATAATGCAGGAGGTATGAGGGGGCAGTGGCTGGTGGGGTGGGGGCAAACACGCCACTCCGTGCCCCAGATCTGGCCGGGCTGGCCCCGGCAATCTGTCAATTAACAAAAGAATTATAAGTAGGCAATAAAAGTAAAGAATGATTAATTTAATTATAAGTAATATGACTGTCACTCGTTGTCCTATACAATAAAGTTGAAGAAAGTTTGTTTTCGCTCGGTTTCGATCGCTCTAATTTTGCTTTATTTGAAAACCATAACTTAAGCTTTACTTTCTTAAAGATAGCTATATAATTTAAGTTATTATAAGCAACCTACTCAACATGCGTAGGTGGTTACTTGACTTGTATATTTGGCTCATAATATATTTTGTAAATATTTCGCTAAAATGGTGACAGGCTGTAAAAACAGTGCAGAAATATACATTTTGTAAAGTTAATATTATGTCGGCATAATTTACGAGAAAAGCACCCGTTATTCCTTCTTATAACAATTTTTCATTCTCAAATTATGGATATTTAATTCAGTTTATGGCTCCACATTTCACTTACAGTCCGCTTTTCACATATGAATTACTTTCTCAACTCGAAATATTGCCAATACTAACTCCATTATTGTTGAACTTTGGCAATACGAAGGAGGGAATAAAATCATTATAAATGGCATAACGTTATATCATTTATTCGCTAGAGTGGAGACTATCTAAGAAATTATTGTACGTATAGCGTCCTGTCGAAAAGGGAAATGTTCATTACTTACCAGTATTTTCGGAAAATGAGAGGTATTCAAAACTAATCAAGAACGAGGTAATCTTATTTTCAGTATAACTTTATAAAGAACATCAAGGGTGCAATTAATAGACCACTTTCAAAACAAAAGCGTGGCATCGAACCAACTGCGGTTTGCTTGTATTTGTAGCCTACCAATGAAATATTTTGTTGTCTTTTGTTTTTCAATTAAACCGATCCTTTTTCTTTCTATAAAACCTACTTTTATGACGGACTTATGTAGCTTCTTGTATATAGCGCAGCGTAGCTTTATGTAGCTTAGGACTCTGCGAGATAGGCTTGGACTAGTGTGGAGTTCAAAAGTATAAAAGTTAAAATTGTTATTTTTTTTTTAATTTAAACGCAACGTTAAATAAACATTTTCTATAGAGATTTTACGTAGCTACTTAACATAATTATTGGTTTCAAATCTGAACAGGCAAATCGAGACAAACCGATCTGCCGAAATGCGGGCAGTAAACGAAATAAAGCAACTAATGAGCGTTCCCATTTTTCATTATAGAACCTTAAAAAGAGGTGGGACATGTTATACAAAAATCCTAAATCTCTGACAAAGGTAAAGAACTTTCTTTAAACTTGATAAGTACTGTGGAATTTTACAACATTATGATTTTCTTTTCATTTTTCTACTTAGTAACTAGGTTGGAAAATTGCTCACAAACAGATTTATATTGTATTGAATCATCGATAAACGGTTTGTTACCATTTTATTTTAAAAGGTACGTTTTACCTTTAGGGAGGTAGATAATCTCTAAAAGGTGTGAGGAAAATATTTTCACTTTCTTTTATTGGGTCGGATAGAAACATAAGTTATATTGAAAAGGGATGTGATGGTTCAGATATTTGCCATCAAATGGAATATTTATTCATGGCATGTATTTGGACGCAAGCTGGGTTGAATAATATCTAAGGCCGAAACAATCATAAAGAGACGACCCACATCTGTTAAAGTACCTACAACTGCTGGTCAACATCCTGAACCCCAACCGATTCAATAGATGAAAATGTGATTAAGGGATGCTTCTCTTATTTATTTACTATCTAATTAAATATTCGACCTTGCTCTTTGGGGAAAATAGGCGTGAAGTATTGTAGTTTAAATATTCGATTATGTGGCCTTACCAAATTTAGAGCTTACCTATTAGGGCTAAATTCATCCGTTGGGAATAATTTTATTGCCTTAATTTACCCTTCTACGAGTACATGTACGATTACCTCGACTGGGTATAAACCAGACAAATATATAATAACAACACTAAAACATATAACATACAACAGCTATAACAAAACATGTTCTTTTAGTACGAACATTACAACAAATGAAACCCACTCAATTGACCTTCAAAAAAAGAAATCACGACTATTACAGCGTAATTAAGTCGAACTTAGGCCACCCAGAACCAATTAATTGCGAGAAGAAAAATATATAGCAGTAACTAGCTAGAACCCTGTTAACTATTTTTTTGCTGTATTTTTATCGATTCAAGGAGTCACTTTTGCCACTGTGGATTTTATATTTGCTTATATGTTCATCTTATCCTCCTGCCCTTCTGCCCCAAAGTATATGGGGTCGGTGCAGCATGTCTTCTTCTTCCATAAGTCTCTATTTGCCGTCAGCTCAATAGTCACCTCCTTTCTAGCTTATCACATATTTTAAGCTAATTTTTATTTTACTTGAAATAAAAATCTTGTAACTGACATGTGAATCCATCTACTAGTACCCATAACACAAGATCTGCTTAGCTTGGGGCTAGATGATGCTGTGTGGATTGTCCAACATTATTTATTTCTTTATTATTATTTTATTATCTTAATAAAGTTTAGACTCCTTAGCAGTTAGGACATTAAGAGACATACGTCATAATAAGTTAGTACATATGGATGTTCTAACAATGTAGGTGACAAAAATTGCGTTGTCATCCCATAATAACAACGCAATTTTTCTAATCACCATACAAGAAACGTTTAATCTTCATGTTGCTGAAAAACGGTTGACGTCGCCTACGCAACGCCAGTCGAGGAGTTTTAATCTAAAGTGCTTAAAGATTATACTACGGTATAACTCAAAATTACTCAAATTCTAAAGCTAAGGGTAGACGCTTAAGTACAGTCCGTCATAAAATTGATAACTCCCTATTAAAGCCCTTTGGAGAAAAATAGACTGTGATCT
This sequence comes from Phlogophora meticulosa, assembly GCA_905147745.2. Lineage (NCBI taxonomy): Eukaryota > Metazoa > Arthropoda > Insecta > Lepidoptera > Noctuidae > Phlogophora > Phlogophora meticulosa. Next base: position 10,076,224 of record LR990520.1, on the reverse strand, counting down.
CCCGGAAGATAAGACCCGGGCGGAGAAACGGTATTGTGATGCCACGTATCTCATCCATTTCGTCGGTAAAAGGAAATGAAAACGCTATTCTATTGATTAGAACGAATCTATACACAAATGAATAAAATTGAAGTGTATGTTTGTAATGTCCTAATAAGAAGCTTTTGCCAAATGCATATGAAATTATATACGGTAACGGTATAACTTACAAAAAATCATTTTTATAATGTTTGTCTGTGTCTGTTTCTACCGATTGGTCTCCGAAACGGCTGGACTGATTTTAATGGTTAACTCACTGGCACTGATCAGAACCTGATATTATAAGGAGCAACTTAGGCTGATATTATTTTAGAAAAGGAATTAGGGTACCGCTCAATAAGAATAAAACCCATGAAATTAAACGCGAATAATGACGCGGGTTACAGCGAGTTACGGCTAGTAGAACTATAAAAATATATATTTGTTACAAAATTGCATCCGCACGCCAAATTGATAAATAGCTACGCAAGCCTGTTAACCCAAAGCGTAGGAGTTAAGGGATTAGGAGCCTAAGGGAAATGAATCACCCCTGGTTACTTTACGTGAAAGGTCACGAAGGCGAAGTGGTCAGTAGTCCTTTTAAATTTCTACGTGGGTACTTGATCGTTAAAAATACTAAAAGCCTGTTTCACGGTTTGCAAATAGACATTCCATTAGAATGGATGAGAAATACTTTGCTAACTACGTTAACCTGAGCTTATTAGTAGGCTCGGTACGAAAACGCGACGTAAATTCGAAGGACATTTGAATTGGACATATTAGCTTATTAACATAATAATAACTTTGTTTGAGGTCTTCATTAATATCTATGGGTGATAATTATTGTGCTTCATCATCTACCTAGCCTTTTTCCCAACACTGTTGGGGACGGTTTCCAGTTTTACCAGTATTTTACATGGATCGACTGCCTATCTGACCTCCACAACCCAGTTACTGGGCAACACGATACCCTAGGTAAGACTGGCTGTCACACTTTCGGGCTTCTGACTACCCTTAACGACTGTCAAAGACCTACAAACTGGGACCAACGGCTTAGCGTGCGTGTAGCACGGAGGAGTCTCGATATGTTTGAACGGTCACCCATCCACAGACTGACCTTGGCAAGCATAGCTTAGACTTCGATCGACCCGTGAGGCTGTTTTTATTTCACCACAAGCTCGATATATTGTGCTTGTGGAATTTAAACCAAGATGCTATAGGATCGTTTCGATTCGAAATTCTGCCAAATTCACGTTAAGTTAACGTTGCGCGTTCGTACCAGGCCCTGTGAAGGTGGTAAATAAATGTTAATGTATCCTCTGTACAATCCATTACAGCGAAGAATGTTATTACTGGAATTTAATGTCCCAACAATGCAAAGTGAGTTTAGTTTACAAGCATTTAGGGCCAAATTACGGACTCAATATAATAAGGGTGACGCAATGCACCGTCAACACGTAAACTATGTACCTACAGGCAAAGAGCGAAAATTTTAAGCAATTTTCAATCCCATTCCGTATCCACAAAGCGGGGTATGACACTTTTTTAAACTGCAATTTTCATCAAATACATAATATCAAAAATAATAAGGTGCAAGTAAAAATGAACCTTAAGAAACTTGACATTTTCATTCCTTGACTAAAGTAGCCATGTACTCGTACTATAAGCCTCATGTTAGTGGTAATACGTTGTCCTTAAATTGGCCTAGCGTATTATGTTATTTCAATAGAATACAGGGCCAGTTTATATTGGTTTAGTTATCACTAACGACCGGCAAACCCTGCCATAAAAAATACAATGTGTAATTACTTTACTACATTCATTAAGTGAAGCTTACGACTCTAAGTACCAACGGGACAAACCTGAAAACATTTTGAATGAATTTGCTATTTAGGGAATAGGAAATTATGATACTAACGCGAACATAAACGAATAGATCAGCTCATTTAATTCACGACTCCAGAGCCACATTAGAAAAAATATTCATAACGATGAGTACATAATGTAAAAAAACTCCAAAAAGGGCCATCCTTTTGAAGCTTTTTTTTTAAAACTACTTAGTATCCTTTTTATAAATAATAAGTTTTACCGCAGCATGGCGACGTCGTTGACGACGGTGTCAGGGTCATAGTGGGGATGGATGACGGCTTCCGTGACCTTCATCTCCAGCTCGCCTCGGTTCCTGAGCAGCAGGTCGTGCTCGCCCAAGCGCACGTACAGACGCTTGCGCACGCAATGCGCTGCCGTCACCACCCACCGGAGTGAGACGAGGGTGCCGCCGCAAAATGCTTCCTATAAAAACAAAACAGTTTTAGTTTATCTATATACATCAAAAGTAGCAACTGACTGGCTGATCAGCCCAAACCACTGGACCTAGAGACTTAAAATTTGGCACATATGTAGATACCTGATATAATAGTGTGTGGTAGTCCACTAAGGAATGATTTTCCGAAATGCCATAGGGGATGAAAGACCGTCAGTTCTGAAGTAAGGATCTTCAAATTGTGTTTCGGCTCAGGAGAGAAAATTAATTTATACGTGTCTCAGCGTTTTTGGAAATTGCTTCCCTTATGTGGTGAAAAGGGGGAAAAAGTTGTGTAAGGAAAGTCCTTTATTTTCGCTTACGTATTTTGTATTTTTTGGGCTTATGGTTGGTAACATAACGTATATCGGTGTTACTTCCACAGTCAGTTTTATGTGGCATGCTCGTCTCAGCTCTCCGACTAGCCTAGTTATTATAATGCCTGTTTCTGAATTAGTGAAAAGCATTGTTTATCTATAAATCCTATAAAGGAACGTAGTGGCGGGCAATAGCCATGAACAAAGCTCTATATTGTTGCAATAATTAAAATCTAGAAAACGAAAACTTTTCACGGACGAAGTCGCGAGCAATAACTAGTTTATCTTATGTAAGTACTCGTGTTGGTCCAGTGGTTACGGCCTCGCCGCTCATGCACGAGGTTCTGGGTTCATATCCTAGTAAGCAATACTATTACTAAGCAATAAAATAAATAAATAAATATTGCTGGACAATCCACACAGCATCATCTAGCCCCAAGCTAAGCAAAGCTTGTGTTATGGGTACTAGATGACTGATATACTTAATACAATACATTACATATATAGATATTTTTTATTATACATAGGAAATACCCAGAACACCCGAAACAAATATTTGTAGATCGTACAAACACTTGTCCCAAGGCGGGAATCGAACCCGCAACCACTTGCGTCGCAGGCGGACCTTCGCCCGCCGCGCCACATCGGTCGTCAAGTCGTAAGTGACTTTTCAATTCATATCGTATACAAAGAATAGCACGTAGAAGGTGATTTAAATCTAAAATAAAATCGGCAATTCAAAGCACAAAATAGTGATGTGTGGGCAATATCTCGTTTGGCTACCTTCCATCCAGGTGCACTAAATAACATTCTGCACACAAGGGCCTTTGTGAGCTTTAATAGGGGTAGGTAATAGCGCAAAATTTGTAATAACTCGCTACTAGGTTCCTACCTTTGAATGTGTTTCAAATTTACCTTGATAACCATATTAAACAGGTTTAAAGAAACTTTATTCTCAATAAAACATACACAAATGTCACTTACTTGAGAACAATAAATTAATGTTAACAATATAAAAAGGTTCGACTTCACCTCTATGTACAGTTTCACAAACACGACCCACCCGACGCATTCATTTCTGCGAGGGTGTTTTTCTTGCTGTTAAATACTGGCCGAGCTGAATTTTGAATGCATTGAGTGAGTGTGCATTTCTAATGCTTGATGGTAATTTATTATATAATTGCACTCCCTCAAATGTAACCATTTTTTTGCCATAATTGGTTCTAGTTTTAGGTAGCACTATTAGGCTCGCTCGTCGTGAGCTTCGTTGGCTGACTTGTCGATATTGATTTAATATAATGTTGGTGTGTATTTTTTTATTAAGCACTTTATTAATGAATATACATGTATTATAGATGTAAAGTTGCTTGATGTTCATTAATTTTGTGTCATTATAGATTTTTGAAGTTGATGTTAAATAGGGGTAGTTAAAAAGCATTTTGATTAATTTATTTTGGGATCGTTGAAGTTCTGACAGTTTTGTTTTCGTAGCACTGCCCCAGAGTTCAATCAAATATAGTAGGTGCGGCTTCACTAGTGAGTTATAGATGGTGGTTAAACGGATGGCATACCAGTTTTATACGTGAAAATCTATACAAATAAATAAAATTGAAGTGTCTTTTTGTAATGTCCAAATAACAGCTTTTTACTAAATGCATATGAAAGTTATACCAAAGAAAAAAATAAAATGTCTGTCTGTTTGAGGTAATCTCCGAGACGGTTCGACCACTTCCGACGGGACTTTCAATGGCAGATAGTTCATGTTATAAGGAGTGAACTTGAGTGAAGTGAGATGAACTTAGGCTACTTTTAAGTAAAATAGTTAGGGTTCCATATAAAAAATATAACCCTTAAATTTTGTTTAATTCTACGCTGATGAAGTCACGGGCAACAGCTAGTAAACAACACATTTAGAAAAAAAACCCACTTGGAGAAAATCTAGAGTATTTAAAAATTAAACATGAAATTATACTGTAAACCCCTAATTCATGTTGTAAGTAGATACTGCGCCGAACCAATTAACTAATTATGGGCAGGAGACTGTCATCTGATAGCCCTTCTCTCGAGCCAAACCTTTATCAAGAAAATGTCTCATAACGACTTCAAATAATTATGTAGGTTCCTACTTACCTTAATTAGTAAATACGTTCGTTACTGAAGTTCTGACTCTGAACAAACACCGGCTAAAAGAGATTTAATTGAATCATCTCAAGTCTTCCGTATTCCGAAAACAAGCTGTATTTTTATATCTCATGAAAGTTTCCCTAATCCTCCATAATACCCGGATTTATTAAAAGGAAATCAATTTATCCTTCCCTTAAGCCGTCTTATAAAGTTTTCCTGCCACATGAAATTAAATAGGTACATACCAATGGTAATTTATTCAGAGACCCAATTTGGTATAAAATATACCTAGTAAACCTACATATAGGACCTGGCTAAGTAAATATGTTTAACATCTAATATATGAGCAAAATTAAGATATTTAATTTTGAAGATAGAGCCGAACCTACATCGGCTTAATTGGCTTTCCAGGGTATTCGAATACCAATTTTATTAAAACTTAATGAGGGGGCCAAATAAATTGAGATATTAATTTGTCAAGAGGGATACATATAAGGTAATAACTAGTCATGGTATCTCCTACTTAGAGGGGCTTGTGGCTAATTAATAACATCATACTGGTCGATCGAAGGTTAAGCTACGCTTGCCGAGGCCGGTCCTTCGATGGGTAACCAGCAGTACGTTAAGCAGTTGGTCCCGGTTGTCATTCGGAAATCTTAGTAGTCAGAAAGCGGAAAGTCTGACAACCAGTTTTATAACGGAGTATCGTGTTACCCAGTACAGGGGATCGTGGAAGTCAGACAGGCAGTCGCTCCATGTGAGAGGTTCAGGTCAGGGTGGAAATAGATCCTAACTAGGAAGTTCTCCTGTATCGTGGGTGCGTTTACAAACTTTTAAAATCACATACACAAAAAGCCTGATCCGGAACAACTACCTGTAGGCCATACAAATATTTAGTCCGTGCGGGATCCGAATCCATGACACGCGGCGCAGCAGTCAATCTGTCAGCCACTGCGCCAACCGTGCCGTCAAGTTGGGAAAAGGCAAGACACAGAACCCAAAATCGAAACATCTTAGATGGTTGAACGTTGTTCGTTTTTAATGGATTACTTTCAAACCGTTACGTTAAGCCCCATCACAGCAGTACATCTACGATTTTATATACATACATATATCGTATAATTGCTTACATAACATCCGTGTTTAGAACTGCCTCGCGTGATTATGCAAATTACAGTTTACAACTAAATCGTGCACAGTTATTGCCAAACAAATTAGTTAAACAATTAAATAAAATACTTTTGTGCGTGACTGTGCTTTGACTGTGCCTTTCTTTTTGGATCAATTACTTTTATTTTGTGGTTTCAACGTAGGTTACTTGATTACAGTTCGTGGCACAGTAGTTACACATAAACTTAATCGATCCTTCAATCGATCATTTATTCGATTTATTTTAGGACCGGACATATTTGCCGCATGCCGCATGCGTTGTAAGCTTACATGGGTTCAACGATATCGTGGTACACCCAGGCATCATTGGCATGACGAGCTTGAAGCCTGCTTAATGGCGGTATTGGTCCATATTGGCATTGGCGCAAGATCAGGTTGAATGGAATAACTGTATTTAAAATATTCCTTAAAAGAACATTAAAATGCATTTTCATCAAATTTTTAGCTCTTGAGTTGAAATTTAATTTATACCAGTAATCCCCAACCGATTGAAATTGGTTGGGGATTACGGGTTCAATTAAATTGAAAGATTTGACGCACACATACTAACATGGCAAGTTGAATAAAAGCTTGTAAAAAAAGAAATGGAGACCTATGAACTTCAGTTAGGCACGCGTTGTATTATTAATTATTTGAGGAAAGGTAAGCCAATGCCTATTGTAAAACCAAATAACGTTTGTAATGATTTTTTATACACAGCCCAAATGCTGACCTGAGCGGGCAACTTCGTTCCACATACAATTTAAGTTCAAATACACACGCGTTTAATTACACTTTCATTATTTATCCAACCTTCTTTTAATGCCGTGAATGTAATCCTAATTCGGCCTGAAATACTCGAGTAATTATTAAGCAGCTACAATTATACCGTCCCGTCGTTTGTCTGTACGTGTAATAAGTAACAAACTTCGTACCTAATTTTTACAAAGTGTTGAATGAAATTACTTTAGTCATTTCAGACTCGACCCACTGGGGTCTGTGAAGTAGAAAACTTTTTGTTGCTTAAAATAAAAAGTATAATTACCTCTTAATCCAATTTGGTGACCAAATTACAACTGGCTGGTCATTATAGCGGTATAACGTTGCCCATGGCCAGCGGTGGACATGTTTAGTGTAATATTATACAGCATTACACCTTGGCAATCTTAATAGACGGAAATGGATTCATAATAAGTACTTTATGAATCTGTAACATAAGGGGTTTTCTAACACAAATATTAGTTTACAAATCAAGACACTGGCGAAGCTTATTGTAGCATCTCACGATTGTTTTAACACCTAGTTATCTATGTTTATAGGTACTACTTTGTCTAAACTCATGCAATTTCATAAATAACATCGTAATCGGCCGTATCGTTCTATTACCTATCATTCCAGCACCGTAGAGCAAACTCCGCCACAGATTATAATATTATTGTCATTGAAAAGTTTCAAACACGAGTTTCAGTTTACAAACCGAGCCTTGCGCGTCATTATGATATTACTTTATGATGTAAGGGTATTATGTATTTAAAGAACTTATCTTACATCATCAAATGAAATTGATTACCTTATATCGGTTAAGCACAGCGACCTGCCAGGGCCACTTGCCGGGCGGAGCAGGACGTCCACCGATGATGCGGACCATTTCACGCATCCGCTGTCGAAGCCGCGCTGACGGAGAGCCGCGGTACCGGCCGAGCCTGCCACATGGAGGCGCCGCCGGCGTCGCTCGGGAGTCTTCAGGGTGGATTGGTAGCGCAGGAGTGGCCATTGACTCTACTACTGTGTGCCCTGTAAATGCAAAGTCTCTTTTAAAATTTTTGATGCGTTCTCTCGCAATATGTATGTGAGTTGTTATCAAGTTATGTAACGCATTGCTGTGATTGGTTGAATGTATTATCAACAGTCAACTGCATCATTTGACTTACGTTAAATTTGTTGACGCTCTGATTATTTCTTTTCCGAAACCGGGTGTCAGTATTGTAAGCAAAGGAAATCAACAAGTTTTAGTATCTGCTCAGATTTATTCAAAGTTTTAATTTGTAATGCACAACGTCTTGTCAACACGGTAGAATACAGAATTTACCTTAAAACTTGGAAGGGTTTATTTGTCATCGATTTTATTGAAACTACGAGTACCCTGAGCAAGTGCCAGCAACTTTCAGACCGAAAAAAACCCTCGTTCTCAACAAAAGAGGTTCGTATTCGATCGTCAATTATTTGCTTACATACACACATCAAAATTGTTTACATTTTAACTACTAATAAAATCCAGACCACCAAGCTTGTATTATGATTTTCATAAATCGGTTAGTAAAGCGAAGAGTAATCAATCAATTTTTCATTGAGTTATAAATAATAATAATAATCATTTTGATCAGCGCCATGTTGTTGGCAGCACCTGGTCTATTCCCTCGTCGAAGTCGATTTGCTTACATTCGTTGGAGCAACAAGAACATTTTATGCTCAGTTAGTTTCATGCTTACGGCAACAAACACCACGTAGACAGACCAGGTACAAGGTTTCAAAATATAATTCATGTTGTGTGAACAGCTTGGCGTATATTAATACACAGGGTGCAAGGGAGATCTGGACACAACTGATACATGAGTTCTAAACATAAAACTAGACCCCCCAAAGTTGAATTTTTTTATCGGCTTTTTCTTAATTTTTACGTTTTTTCCTGATTATCCTTTAAACTCCAAAAATCATAAGAAAATCATTTATATCGAATTCATTTTTTTTTTAGTTAGCCTGCATTGTCCCTCTCCTGGGCAAAGGCCTCCCCCATTCCTTTCACGTCTCTTTATGGTTTGCTTCTTCTTTACACCAATGAAATTTATAATTTAAAAAAGTAAATAATATCACTTTGTTCTGCCTCGTTGGTCTTGTGGTCGTAATTGCTACTGCTGAACATGAGGTCTTTGGCTTGATTCCCATGTCGGGCAAATCAGTATTGGGTTTTTATTTTTCTTTGTTCCATTTTTTATTTCTTAGTGGCAGCCCAGAGTACGGATCTGTGGTGCTCCGTTGATGGAATTAGGCTCGCCCTTTAAACATGGGATTTAAAAACCTTAACTGGCGAAATGTGGGTGTATTATTGGTACACCTCTTTCTAACCCTTCGGTGAATAAACAATACACTTATTTTATTAAAAATCTAACTGAATTGTATAGAAAACGTTAATTAATATTTTTTTAAAGAATATTGTTAATAGAAAACATCAGAAAAAGCGTATAAATTAGGGGAAAAGCTGACGATAAATTTCATGCTCATGGTTTCAGGTTGTACAATGATGTCCCTTCCACCCTTTATACGTTCTCATTTAAATTTGTCACGTTGTTTCAGGAAGAGCTTAAAGAGGAACCACTGTACAGTCACGGCATAAATATCTTACCATGATACAAAATTCATAAGCGGTTCGTGAAATACCGATAGAACCTTTGAGGAAAGCCCTTTTTTATAATAGTATGGTTTTGAGAATACTGTTTTCAAAACACCTTAATATTTCTACCAATACTTATATAATAGTAGAAAATCGCTTTTAAATACCGCGTTAATGTAAGGCTTTAAGCTCTTGACTGTACATGAAACAACAAATTTTGCATCAATTCTTGCCAAAAATACCTGGTGTTTGACTTGTAAATGAGCTCATAAACGCTTCGTGCAACTAAAAAAGAGTGAAATTATCCATTAGTAGGATACTATGGGCTGAATTGTTTTTGTATTTTTTATTTATATATTAGTAATAGTGAGTAGCGGGAAAGTTTCGCCATGGTATCAGGTTTGAAACTTTTTATAGAGACAACTAGCTGACCCAGCAAACTTTGTTTTGCTATATATGGCTTTAAAAATAGGGGTTGGTGATAGAAGGGTGAAAATTAAGGGTTGTATGTATTTTTTAATGTATGTACATATTTTAAGCTTTAAAATAAACAGAAAATCTAAAAAACATAAAAAGATGTTTGGGTTGGACCCCCCTTATCACTTAGGGGTATGAAAAACAGACGAGTAAAATAGAGAAACGAAATTCTTCCTGTATTGCACAAAAACTGTTTTTAACAATTTACCGGTTATTTAAAATCAAAATACACCTAAAAACATTTAAAAAAATCAGTCGACTGAATTACTAGAATCCTGAAATAAATTAAAATTTTATGTTTTCTGAGTATATTTGCATTATTTATTAAATTAGTTAGTGCAGTGAGTTATTGTGGCAAATATCTAGAACTTTCAATCGCAGAAAATATTAAATAAACGAATCGTATTAATCAGTGGGTTTTGTTGCTTTTATCTTGCCTTTTCTATCTGTTTACTTCTGAGTCTACATTAAAGATGAAAGGTTAGATAAGTAATTTAGAAAATAGCCTTTAAAAATTCGACTTCAACATCAAGATTTATTTTATGTAAAGCTGAAGGAAGCCGGAGTCTTGGTAAACATTTGGTAAACGTAACGCTTTGTCATATTGGCAACAATAATCAAGGAAAGGGAAGATCCCAACAAAAACATACATTTTGTGCTCAACCGTAATACACAATTCGCCTTCCGCAATCTGAACATATGTATTTTCACGGAAATCTAAGTAATAATCTCTGCATGTGTCAGGTGTCAGGCATAAATCATGCTTCCCGCAACCACTTTATACTTACTGTTTTGTTACGCTCAGTTTGAAAGCGGGTTCCATAAACATAACCTACAGATATTTAATTGTCCTTTATCCCAGCTATTTCTCGACTTAATGCGGAGTTAACACTCTCACGGGTGTACCAACTGTTTGACTAAGGGCATGATGAGAGTTTAGAGCTGGACGCCATCACTATTAAGATGTCACCAATTTTCCAAACGTTCAAAAAAAAGTTTGGCTAATGCGAAAATGACTTTACTTTTAAAAAGTCTTCCTGATGTTTTATTGATGATGTGGTTTCTATGAACACATTTTTCTACTTCATTGCTTGACATCATGGAAATGCATAAATAGTATAGATAGATGATAGATAGATGGCATATATATAGCATATAGAGAGATATATATATGGCATAGATCGTATATAAACATATATATAAAAAACATACAAGTATTCAGCTTCCTCTGAAAGCAAACCACCACATAGTTGGGAAAAGGCTAGGCTGAGATGACGATAAGTTGTAAATCCCAACCGATCAACCTATAAGTATAATACTTAATATTTTCATAACCCAAAATACTTACGAAAATGCCAGCCTTACTTAACTAATAAACACACATAATGTGTTTCGATAAATTACTATCGGCTGTTCAATTTTCAATATTCGGCGTTTCAATCTCATCTGATAGGAATTTATGTTTCTACCCACTGCGAGCCTAAACCCTCAAGGTAGGAATTTCTATAACAACATTCTTACCCGGCCTACGCTGGAGAAAACTCGTATCTATTCGTCTAGGTTATTTATTCAATGTCTATTTATCGGTATACCAGTTACCCAAGTTTGAACTGGATATTCTGTTCATTACATATCTAACAAGTTCGATTTACTTCAAGTATCCGTATACATTCTCGAGGACGGGACATCAAATCAAAAACAAAATTAAACAAACACCTGGCCACATAGAATGACAAACGAAAATAATTGAGGTCTTGAAAAAACAGTATTGTTAGAAAGTCTAAAGGTTTCCTCTTTTGTAGACAACAAGATTGTTCTTCAAACATTATTAACATGTCCCAATAGAATTTCTGAACAACAGTAAATAATTTTGTTATAATTAATACACCGATCAACAAAGGGATTACGTGTTAATGGAATAACCGTGAATATAGAAGCGTGGTTAATGTGAATAAATACTGTTAGCGTAGTACCTATGTGCTAGATCACCTGGGTCCTTTCTCCTCTGCATCCTGCTTCGGATCCAGAGGTGGCAGTAGCTGCCTTCCATGTAGCAGTAGGCAGACTGCTTCACCACTTGACGACCACATATCGCTCGTCTTAAACAGTGTCTGGGGAAATCCTTAGTTTTCAGTCAAATTACAAAAACAATTTGTTAAATAGCACTTCGTCCGCGTGGATTTCGTTGTTCTCCTTTCCGATATCCGATAGTTTTGAAAATATAACATATAGCCTATGTTACTCGCTGATTATGTACCTTTCTATAGGTGAAAGAATGTTTTAAATCGGTTAAGCAGTTCTTAGTGAATACTAAGGTAACGGCTGATACATATGTAGGTATCAATCAAAAAGACGTACTGTGCCGAACCCAAATAAATTGGAGGAAGTAAAAGAGGATGATGAAAGAAACGGAGTGGTGCTTTGGATGGTCGGAGTGCCAAAATTGGAACAAGATATAGAGCCGATAGTGGAATAAGTCTGTGACTATGTGACTTTCTTTCTTCTTTCTTTCTTTTAAAAAAAACGTTGCGCCACACTAGGAATTTTTCCTGTATCGTGGGTGCGTATACAAACATTCAAAGTCACATACACAAACAGCCAGACCCGGAACAATTACCTGTAGGCCATACAAATATTTGTTCCGTGCGGGAATCGAACCCACGTCACGCAGCGCAGCAGTCAATCGCTCAGCCACTGCGCCAACCGTAACTTATGTCTTTCATCATCCGGTTGCCCTTATCCCAAATGATTTGCGGTTGGCGCAGTACCTACGTCTTGTTCGCTGTCCTAGTGCAAGTGAAAATGAACATAATAACCAGACATTAAACGATTAATACATTACGTACTTTAAAGCATTTTGTTACCTTTCACCAATTCACTACAAGTCATAAGAAAACTCCTTAGTTTGCAAAATTTAATAAACACTCCGTAGCCACGCTTCAAGATGATTAATGCCGATCCGTACCGACACTGTCATTTCACGTAAATTAACGAATTCTTAATTAAATATTATGCTGAAATACTGAAATATTTTAAATTGGTTTTTATTGAATCATTAATTTTCAATCTGTCCGATGTCTTGATCTCAGTGGGCTGTCGTGATCGCGGTTTCAGACGTCGCGTGGTTTCCTCACTGAAATTTTAATGTTGCTGTCCTTTGACAATTGTGTTTTCGAATCTTCATTAATATTTAAATTAACAAGGCGTTGATATTTATGTAGCTACTTTAGCGAACTAGGTTTATTTATGAGACACGGTGCCAAATGCTTAACATTTAATTAGTTCCTATGATCGACGTACAATAATGAATGGGTAAAAAAACCATAAAAGTTTGGCTAATGCGATCCTTAACTAGGATTAAAGTATTACAAACTGTTTGTTAAACCGATTATTTGTTTTTTTTTCTGTGAAATGAATGATGGCACTAAGTACCTACTTAAATATTCCGCTTTTGCCTATTATACCTACACCTACAAAAGAAAATAGATAATGAGAGATAATACATATAGGTACACAATCTGCATAGTTCTAAAGCAGACGTAGAGATATCCAATTTAAAATTTGATTTAAAGTTGTCGAAGCGCATAACGGAGCGGGCGCATTGGTGCGGACATAAGTACGCAAAGTATGCGTAAAGGAAATTTGATGTTTATCTAAGATAAATAAAGTGCATATTTGCATGTGCTTTACAGAATCGGGAATACTTGCGCGACCTGAGACCAGTTCCAGTTGTGTCACCTTGCAGTCAATGGACAGTATCTCTCAGAATAAAGCATCCTCGCACAATGCTTGTGAAATCTCTCGGCTGACTGCTCACTCGCTGCCAACTTTCATGGTGTACGTTACAGTTACACTTTCATTCGGCGCCCTTTTCGTCGTGTCCGATTCGACAATTGACCAGAATTTAGAGAGCGTTACTTTGGGCTGTGCAAAGGTCTTTCATAGTGCAAGATTTATTTATAGTACAAATAGCTGGACAGGCGATGAGTCATTAGTTGGGGTTTGAGCCCACAGTCTCACTACAGCCAATCTGACTAATTTTTAGCTACCGACCCAAGGGTTGTTAAAAAGGTATAGGGTCACATTATATTTGAACTCATAAAGGGAATACATGGTATACCTCCATTCTGTGATTTTATATATGGAACTTGCATGGGTGCAAACATTTTTTATAGAGAAAAATCAAAAGTACCTACCATCTTTCAAAATCTTCTTTTTTACCGACGGATTTAACAAATAAAATTTGTTTCAAATATAATAATCCTGACAAAATAATTAAAAAACAGCCACATCGGTCACTCTGCGCCAATACATTTTTATTTATATATATATATATGCTAATACGGTTTCATCAAATTAACCCAATTATGATTTGAAAAGTGAAAGAAAGAATGTAAAAAGAACGAACCTTCGTCTCATCGTAGTACATTTTTTGGAACAAGCACTCCATGAGCTCCACTGCGAGAACCCTCGGAACCTTCTCTGCACATCCTCAGCCTTCAGCTGTCGTACCTGCGGCTGTAAGTACATAAAAATATATAATATTATCCGGAATTTTGGTCATGTTGGACGATATCCAACTAGGTGGAAGATAATTATCAAAGGTAATAGAGGCGCAAATACCTCTCTTGCATTGCTCTCTTAGCCCGATCGGATGGCCGCAGAAGAGAAGAACAAAGGCTTTACGTATCACGGGTGTGTGTCAAATGCGCAACTCCAGGCTGCAATTGGGCTAATTTCTTAAAGAAAAACCTTGTAGGTAACTGGTTTCAGCTCGGCGTTCTAACCCGTAGACTCATGCTCAGCAGCCGCGCCTCCGACCACTAGACCAACGCGGCAGTCAGTACATTATCGAACGTTCAACTCTAAACATTCTCTTATCTATGAAAGCCGCCTACCTATTTACTTCAGTCAATAAGCAATACTTTATTAGTTCTAGGTATTCACCGCAAACCACTTCAGAGTCGACGGTGTTTGGTTTACGTATCTATCATTATATAAACAAACATGATACAGGCCCATTAAACTAACGAAAATTTCATCTATCTGAATATTATTCATACCGTTGGAAATTATTCACATACCAATTTTGTACAAGGAATTTATACATAGGGAGTTGCAAAGGCTAAATAGTCGTCGTATATTTTTGATAGGTGTGGCAGAAGGCTGTGTGGCACTCCTACTCCTATTTATTTTACACTAATTACTTGTATACATACTGCAGCAACATTTTCTCTTGTTTGCGTTACTGCCGGCGAGTTCAATCTGCGTGGGCGAGATGATTCTTTACAACTGTAAACAAAATAATATTACTCATGCTAATATTATGATGAGTCAGTTACACAAAAAGGTTGGTGAGGGAATTATATGATATCTGCTCAAAGAAAGAAAGATATAAAACATGGATAAGAATCCAACATTCAAATAGTGTGTAGCTATAAAGTTTAAATTTTTACGTTGAATGTATGATTCTTTAGATTCTGCATATTTTAGCAGAAATGTATAATCATATCTAAATGGTCTTATTCAATTCTGAATGTATCTTTGGACGTTATTTGTAAACAAATCAAATCTACTCCGAGGAATTTGGGGATGACTCATACTTTAGCGTTGTTTAGTATCGACTCTATATTCAGTGACGGTTTTTGTTTCATAACATCTTATAAATAATAAAATCTTATTCCGAATATTCACAAAAGCTTTTGTATTGTTACATTCTGTGTACCTATCTTTATTCACACCGACGTATAAAATCGTTTTGATAAAATATTCAAACATCACCTTGCGATTTCTATGCGACATGAGTCCCCGCATATTCGACGACGCAAGCAGTGTCGCCGGCGGGTCTTGTGCCCGCCCCGGCACGCGCTCCAGCGACCCCACGGAGAATATGAAGGCTGTTTTAAATGTAATCCTGGAATTGGGAAAAATGATAAATCAAACTTCTTTGAATGTCATGCTACACATGGTATTAATAACTCGTGTCGATACTGTAGAGGTTGCATACAATAACAAACCTTATTGTATACAGGCTGGTAGAACATTAGTTCACTCTGGTTTCAATCACTGAAGATATATAAGAATTGTTTAGAAGATCGTGTCATGGGTCTGACAGAAGGATTATGGTTGTGAAATAGGGGTAATTATAAGGTTCTCTTAATAAACGCAATTTAATTAGCTGGGCCCTATTATTTATAATAGTGTTTGAACCCTGAACCGTAGAAGTCCGCAATCTATATTACATGCAAATATAAAATACCAACCTTTTTTATGTTTAACAATATGTTCCAAATCGTCACTGTCTTCGGAATAATTCATCTGCACGTTTTCATGCTGTGTTGTCACCTCGTTTTCAATCTGTAATTCATAAGTCTCATACAGTATATCAATATCCTAACAATACATAATAGCTGAGATAACAATCCGTTTCCTATATGGATAACTAGGTCAATCCTTTTGAAAAGCCACAGTTTCTATACAATCGCTGCAATCAACCAAGACATATTTCAATTTGGCTGTGAGCCAGATATTTTTTTGTGATCGGAAGTGCATTGTCAGTTGCAATGCTAGTAATGGATCTAGAACTTTTCAAATCTACGGCGTCCATGTGCAATAATGCAATATTATGTGCATTTACAATCAGGTACAGCGGAAATGAAAATACTATACAAATTATTTTAGATCTAATACCGGTAGGTGTTAAACCGCGCTATTTGTATATAAATTATTTGACTGACCCTCACAATCTTTTTTCATTTGAAACGATGACCGGCTTTTTTAATCAATGTTTAAAATTTACATATGTTTTGTGGTTTTATCTCTTTCAAATCTAATTTGCCTTCCCATATTGATTTGCTGAACACAATTCGTATTTCCATTGGAACAATATAAATTTTGAATTAACCAAATTTCATTTATTTATCAGAAGCAGTAATGCTTCTGATTTTGTAAAGGATTGCCTGTAGACGACCGATTCTTTTTTCTGACTCCCAAGTCAAACACTACAGTACAGTAAATCAAAAGAGAAAGAAAAAGTACAGTAAATCAAAAGAGAAAGAAATCTCTCAGTATTATTTTTTGCGTTTTTATTTATATTTTAAGGAAATCAAAACGGGATTTATTTGTATATTTAAATTTCAAATGAAATAAATCAGTAACATCATTTCATCGCAAGATCCAACTGATTTATAAATTGGTAATTTAAAAAACAACATCGGTCTGGCTTTTAGTGTCGCAATTGAAGTCAGTCCAAAAACAGTAAACTAAATGCACGTATAGCTTCTTCTTATTAGGACTGCGTATGCATTTCAAACAGATTCACAAAGTTATAAAAATATTCTACCAACACACAATCTACAAAATCTTGTATGTTAAATTATATTAAAAAACAACGACTTTTTAAACAAAACTACCCTCACCTCGTGTCCCGGAATAGTTTCGATGATTAAGATGCTAAAAATGATGACAGGACATAGCCACTTCATATTCTTCAGTCCTGGCAAATAACTCTCCAGCAAAACTCGGCATCTAAAAGAAAAAATAATTGACTAAAATAAAACAAGCAATTGTTTTGAAAAACAATTTCGAATTGTTTTTCCTGTAATCGGGAAATGGTATACTAATAGATAAATAATGACTAGGATTTTCCGGTTGACAAAGTTTTTTAAACGAATATCCTTTTTGAGAAACAAATCCTCAACACGTGACCTTGTTATTATTCGTTAATGTTTAACATTGAGGCAGCTGTGTTAAACATAAAGGATGTAATCTATATAAAGATGTCACAACGTTTTAAAAACATCGTTACCCTTCTTATAGGAAGACTTTAAACCATAAATTAGTATCGGTAAAGATAGCATTCAATAGTTCTTATTTTACCTACTACCAAATTACCTTCGAGTAAACCTTGGAGCCATCGTGGTGGCTAGTTACGTCTTTTTTCTTTCTACAGGCTTTTCTCCGAATCACCCAGAAATATGTGACGTCACATTAGCATGGTCATTAAAGTTTAATTTTGATTTACCTTCCTTGCCAGTCGGTCGTGTATCTTATGATTAAAGTAAGCCCTAGTTACCTGACTAGCAATGAAGTAGGTACAAATGAAATGCTCATTAATAAACATGTATGGACTCATATATATATGTATGAGTCCATACACTAGTACTTTCTTCCATCAGTAAAAAAGTTACAGTAGACCTTTTCAAAGAAAAGTATACCTACCTTTGCAAATACCTATACAAGATATATCTTGAATGTTATAGTTTCTTCAAGTACTCGTATCTTAAAAATCTCTACGTTACAGGAATTGATTTCCTAAATTTCTCGGAATCTAAAAGTGAGGGAAAGGGCGAAGACGTAAATTATTTCTTATTTAAAGGGTTGACTAACTCCGTGCGATCTACTTTCAACTTTACAACTTAATTTCAAGTTAATTGATTCGGATGGTAAGACAGCCTCTTCTAATACAGAGAAGGCCTGGAGCATTTATCACAACGAACGGTTGACGATTTTCGACTTACACTAATTTAGATGAGGAGTTCGTGGCTAAATATAAACAGCCCAACGGTCTGATCGAAGGTTAACCTACGCTTGCCTAGGTCAGTCTGTGGCTGGGTGACCATCCGAAACATATCGAGACTCCCCCATGCCTCGGAAAGTATGTTAAGCCGTTGGTCCCAGCTGTCATTTGTAGACAGTCGTCACGGGTCGTCAGTAGCCCGAAAGTCTGACAACCAATCTTACCAAGAGGTTTCATGTTGTCCAGTAACCTGGTTTTGTAGGTCAGATAGGCAGTCGCTCCATGTAAAATACTAGTATACACCTGCATCCGGTTAGACTGGAAGCCGATTTCAACATATTTGGGAGTAGGCTAGACAGATGATGACTAATTTTAAGTCCAGGTTTCCTCAAGATTTCTGTCCATCACTGATATCGAAGATAAACCTAGTCTACATACGTAATATTATGACTATTTTATAATATTACCCGATTTATATTTAATTTAAACTGACATAGTGACGACCGATGTGGCGCGGCGGGCGAAGGTCCGCCTGCGACGCAGGAGGTTGCGGGTTCGATTCCCGCCTTGGGCCAAATGTTTGTACGATCTACAAATATTTGTTCCGGGTGTTCTGGGTATTTACTATGTATAATAAAAATATCTATCTACGTAATGTATTGTATTAAGTATATCAGTCATCTAGTACCCATAACACAAGCTCTGCTTAGCTTGGGGCTAGATGATGCTGTGTGGACTGTCCAGCATTATTTATTTATTTATTTTATTTATTTATTTATAGTATAGTAATTTTTTGTAATTTTTCACCTCAATTGATAAATGACGACCTCGTGGTATCAAGTTGTGATCGATCTTGCGCCCTGTTGAGCTATACGATAGACTCATTAAATATTCCCTTTTTTATTACCATAACATTATTTTCAAAACATTTTACAATCAAACATTGTATTTTCGCTAGTTTTCACGAAGACATACAACGTTTTATATACGCGAACCGTGCTATATATTCTCTTTAAAACTAAATTGGTGGCGGTACAAATAAAATAGTCAACAAATGATGCTTGCAGCGCTACTAACAAAGTAGAAAGAAGAGAGAAAACGACTCCGAAATTGGTACTAAGTGCTTAAAAAAACAATAACATAAATCCTAGAACGACATAAAAACCTTTTCTTTGTTTCAGTAAATATAAAATAGTGTTCGTTGGCTGAAAAGTTTATGAAGCAGTATTTACCAAATACTTTCTTTTTTTTTAATGAAGTTATATACTCGCTACATTACTCCTTCTACCAACTGCCTATTGGTATCTTAATTTAAACAAAAGACGCTCTATACCTACAATCATCTCTATGTAGGCGGCCAAATCTATCCGTACTGGTGTTCGGATATTTTGGACCGCATTTCCTAGCACAGCATTTCCTAACAATAAACCCCAATTACAGGCACATTCAGGTTGACCTAGAAATTCAACCTGGGGCTCACAGTAAGCCATACAGTCTAGACTATACCAATAATTGTATTTCTGTCAAATCAGTGGTTCAATTGTGATGGCTGATAATAAAATACATTATCTATATGTCTATCATGACATCCCATATAACCTTTGCCGTGGCCGTGATAGATCATGCATAACATTACCTAATTCGGTATTCGGTATGATCTACCGGCTTACGGTATGTCTATCACATAATATTAGATAAAATCATGAAGTAACTATACCCAGAGATGATTTGTATTCAATTCCGTATAGGTCACGTATAGTACTTCGCCGGCGATTTCTTCCACGTGCATTTCTTTTCCCTTCAAACCATAAAATAGCATTCACCAATTTTTAAAATTAAAACATAGCCTATGTCACTCGTTAATAATGAAGTTTACTGTAGGTGAAATAATTTTGGATTTATCCATTACAAACATACAAACATTTTTTTTCCTCTTTACAATATTACTTTAGAATGAAAGATAAACAATACCACAATCAAATCTAGCATGCCTTGTCATGTACTTTACATAGAGTACACGACAACACTGACATCTGCCTAAGCCATTAGAGAGGCTTGTGGCTAAATAAAAACAGCCACACAGAGCGATCGGTTAAGCTACGCTTGCCAAAGTCGGTCCGCGAATGGATGACCTGCCATTACATACCGATACCCATCGGTACCCCAGAAAGCACGTTAAGCAGTTGTTCTCAGATGTCATTTATGGATCTTTGGCAGTCGTTAGGGATAGCCAGAATCCCGAAAGCCAGACCAGACTGGTCTTACTAATCTTGTGGAATTAAGAAATATAGTCGCCGCATGTAAAATACTGGTATTCAGCTGCACCCGATTAGACTGCAAGCCTATCCTAGTTAGGTGAATATATGCATAATATATGTACCCAAGCCATTAAATAGGTCAAGTAACCCACCACTTTGTGTAACTTGCAAACAGTGACAGCCTACATATCGCTTTGAAGGTTTTCCAACAAAACGTATACTGAAATATACCAATTGCTGCAAGCAACAGTCATATTGTATGTTGAAGTACTCTCAAACGTACTGCAGAATTTCATACCGTGCCCAGTTCTCATATGGGTCCATCCGCAGTAACAGACACAATTGCAGCGTTTGCTACGAATGTGGATGTAGTGTTAATTGACGATTTCCTAGCAAGTGTTTTGAGCTACATTCTGTCTTAATGTTTTATTTGGGTGTAACATAATTTAATAAGAATATTTTGATCACTCATTTATTCAATAAAGCAATAAAACTATTATCTACATGAAATAAATCACAGGGCATCAAAAAAATCAGCTGTCAACAGGAAAAGTGCCCAAAAGGCCTGGCAGCATTGCCACGATTAATAGGAATGTCTTTGGGGAAAAAAGGCCAGCCCTCTGGTCACGTGAAGAGTCGACCAAACGCTTCGCGATTTCCCAAAAAACTAAATAGGCACACGGACCCTATGGACCTAGTGTTTCAACCCCAAAAGGTTCAATTATATAACTCCTAATCAATTTGTTATATTTTCTCCGTTTGAGGTTTTCTGCACCGGCCTCGTCTGTTTTATTTAGAACACTTGTTTGATACCTCATGTTTTTTTACGTAAACAGGCAAATATGTACGTAATCTTTCTATAATTGATTTGATAACTTACGTCGAAATTGCTTACTTGTATACAAATAACACCGCTCTTACATCTAACTTAGACTTATCGAAACTTCTCTCCTCATCGTTACTGAAAATAACACCCAGAGCTATTAAAAACTTTTACAGAGAAAGTTCTTTTCAGTTTCGACAAAGAATAAAAAGCAATTTTATGTTATATAAAGTAAAGTTAGCTAACTGTTATTATCATTATTGTAAAGTAAATTATAAACCGCCCTATAAAATAATCTCATCAGTTTTCAATAAAAGTGCTATTATATTTTTCAATAAAGCAAGCAAAGCTGATGTTACCCACTCTGAGAATATCTAAAACGAATTGGAAAAGCTTATGTTTATAGTAAATAATAAAAAAAAAATTGAAGGCTCAAATTAAAATCATCGATTGACCCAGTTGCACTCAATATCGAAATATAGAAATGTAACCAGGTAAAACAAAACGAAGAACAGTAATAGAGACCTTGAAGGATCGTGTGAAAATTGAATATCATGCTGTTTTCTGGGCCCATTAATCATTATATCTAAAAATATGTCTTTGTTCCAATTATAGACATCGTTGTGATATTCCTGAATTTCTGCTCTGAATGTATTATGACAGAAATAGTCAACGACTCTGAAAAAGTAAACTTGAAATAGAACAGTAATTTCAAATCGAGCTTCAGCTATGTGGGTGCCCCTAAAGTGCTAATAGTTTTAGTTAAGAAGTAGTCTCGATAAACTCTCAGGAAAAGAGGACAAACTAGGTTTTAACGTTGGACACGTTAAAACCACGTTAACTATTTAAATTTCTAAATCATACCAAAAGGTATTGTGACCAGCTGTTCCCTGCAGCTTAACGAGCAAACAAAGCATGAGGATTTAAGCAAAGATTAGGTAACGCAGTTAAGTGGTACTTCGCTTCACGCGCTCGACCCGAACGGACGTGCCGCTCTCGCTGCTCCCGCTCCTCGCTCGCTGCGTGACTCTTCACGCTCCGCCATTGTTGCGCCTCCGCGCAACTCCGCCGTAGTCGCCGACTACGAAGAATCCCGTGCATCAGAGCCGTCTTTTTCAAGACAGTGGGTTACTGATTTCGCTATTTCGTTTACGGAAACGTGCGTCTAACGTCTTTGGCCCCTTCAGGGCTAAAACCACAGTTTCGTGGTCTCTCGGTGGATACCTTACGGTGCCAACGAAGCCGAGTGCGGTGTTGACCCGATACACCGGCCGAGCCCCTTCAGGGTGAGGCAGTCAAGTCGGCAGGGAGCTAGAAGCTTGGCCTTGGGGGATCTCCTAGTCAGCTCTAGTCTCTATTTTCCTTCCCCAGCAACTCACCTGGTGTCGGTTGGGTGTGTCTACCCCTTCGCACCAGACTGGTCAGGGCCCCGTTCGCACAATAAGATTTGCGACGGGATCACAAGCTTAGGGCTCACCCGAGGTACTCACCTCCCTGCCTACACCCGGCAGGGAGGGTTTGGTCACACATCCCCGGGCGTACCCACCCGGGGAGTTAGAGATAGGTTTAGGCGTAGGCCCCAAAATTACTCCCTAACGGGACTTTTTCTCCGCCATGACGGACGCTGACTTATTAGCGTTCGTCAGGGAGGTCCTCTTAAAGGACCCGGACATCCGCGCCAAATATGGCGGTAAAAACGTAGCCTTCGACAGGCTTGCCGCTCAACCGGAGCGAATTATTCGCGTCGATAATCACTCGTCGCCGTCCCCGTCCGCGAATGCAGGTAGTCTTCCATTGTCCAAAAAGACAATGGCACCGGTATACCCGGAACCCGCGCCCCGTCCGTTGGTCGATAGCCCCTTATCGCCGACCTCTTCCACGAACACGGGTAATCCGGCGCCTTTGTCCAAAAAGACAATGGCACCGGTATACCCGGAACCCGCGCCCCGTCCGTTGGTCGATAGCCCCTTATCGCCGACCTCTTCCACGAACGCAGGTAGTCCGGCGCCTTTGTCCAAAAAGACAAAGGCACCGAAATACCCGGAACCCGCGACCCGTCCGGCCTCGGCTTTTGTGCCTGTTACCGCCAGGTGCATCAAAAGTCCGATTCTCGGAATGCCAGCCCCCGCGCATGACGATTCCGATGAATCTTTAGATAGGATGGACACGACTGTCCCTCGCTCGCGCAGCTGCTCAGAGGCAGAGGAGTCTCCTTCCTCCTCGTCCGACGACGACTACCAAGTCGTAGGAAAAGGAGGAAAGAGGAAGCCCTCTAAAGCTCCCTCACAGGCCACCAAGGCCAAAAAAATCGGCGCCCCGTCCTCAGTTGACGAATCCGCGCCCTCTCCCCCCCGCTCCCCCGTACCCCTGGCACAGGCCTCCGGTACGGGCCCTAACGGCACCGCCACCCGTAAGGCGAAGCCACCTCCCCCTGTCTTCATCCAAGACAAGGCGAAGTGGACAGCCGTCTCCAAAATGTGTGTTGATCGCAGGATCAACTACACCAACGCCCGAGCTACCCCTCTGGGTATCAAGGTAACCCTGCCGTCAGCAAATGACTACAGGGAAATAGTATCCCTTTTACGTGGGAAGGCCATCTCCTTCCACACCTATTCCCTCCCTGAGGAGACACCAACCCGTGTGGTTATCAGGCGTATCCCCAGGGAGATCCGAACGGAGGACATCCTGGCCGACATCCGCGCCCAAGGTGTCCCCGCGTCCGCCGTCCACCGCCTTCATAAGGCCCGGGGTGGGCTAGTTTATGATATGGTCCTAGTAATTTGCGACCCCACAGAAGGGCACCACCCCATATTCAACATCAAAACGGTGTGTGCCCTGTCCGGTATTAAAATCGAAAAACCGTACCGTCCCCATCTAATTGGCCAGTGTCATCGCTGCCAATTGTACGGCCACTCTCAGCGAAACTGCTTCGCCAGGCCCAGATGCGTCAAGTGTCTGGGCGACCACGCCACGGGCAAATGCGACCGTCCCAAGGACCGCACTAAATGCATTGAACCACCGAGTTGTGTTCTGTGCGGACAGTCCGGTCATACCGCGAACTTCCGAGGGTGCCCGCGAGCCCCAAAGTCGTCTTCCCAAAGGTTGATGAGACGTGCAAACGCTCGTCAACAAAGGGAATGCCCCTCTACTAGGGCGCCACCCCCGCCATCGTCTGCGCTCCCTGAGCGCCTTAGCCCACAGAGGTCATCTCCGTGGAACAAGCTGAACCACCAGAAGGCCTTCCCGGCCCTGGCGGCTAAACACAGCCACCCACCGGCGCTGATGGATTCACCCATCCCGGCGCCGACCCCAGCCCCTGCAGTCCAGGCTACCCTGACCGCAGAGGCTGAGGTTTCCGCCTTCCGTACTCAGCCTACGGAGGCTCTTTACGACGACAAAATCCGTACACAGCGCAATATGAACGTCATATTGCCAGTGTACTTAATCTTCTGCAACCGCGAAGCCGATCGTCTAGCCGATCGCTTAGAGGCTACCACAGACCCTAGGAAGCGCATCGAAGCGCTCATGGAGGCCCCCTCGGTGCTCCGTGACCTAGAAGCCCACTTTAATAACCGCAATGGATAGGTACGTTAACGCCAGAACCTTGAAACCGCGATCCCTAAAGTTAGGATACGTCAATATAAATGGCTTACTCCAGCAACGGGCTGAGTTTGCCAACTTCCTCCGCGATCACCAACCGGACGTCCTCCTCATACAGGAGACGTTCCTCAAACCGCACAACCGCGACCCCAAAATTGCAAACTACCGTATGGTGCGCAATGATAGATCCCGCTGCCACAAGGGCGGTACAATGATTTATTATAAAAACTCATTGCACTGTGTCCCTTTAACTTCTCCTCCCCCGACCTCGCTCCTTGAGTACTCTATCTGTCGGCTCGGCATGACTGGCCATCAGCCAATTACTATTGTATCCGCGTACTGCCCTCCCGCTCGTGGGAGGGACAACATCCCAGCTTTATCCCACGATATCTCGGTTCTTCTCGGCTTGAGTGACTCCGTTATCATAGCGGGCGATCTCAACGCCAAGCACCCCGCGTGGAATAGTAATGTAACCAACGCCAGAGGGAGGGCTGTCCTCAATCTGGGCGCCTCCCTTAACTATGACGTCATCGCCCCGATGACTCATACCCATTTTCCCCACGATCCTGACCATAGACCTGACATACTGGACATAGCGCTCCTAAAGAATGTAAACCTTCGTTTACAATCGATAGAGGCGCTCCACGAGCTTAACTCTGACCATCGTCCGGTGATGATGACGCTAGTTCCCCGTACGGGTCCGCTTGACCCTGATCAGCCACCCCCGACTCAATTAGTTACCGACTGGAGGAAGGTAAGCGAAAAGCTGAAATCCTCCTCGTCGCCTCTACTCGACTCCATCCCCGATCTAATCACCTCAGTCGCTGACACCACGGGCGCAGTCGACTCGTTTACGGAGCACGTACAGACAGTCCTGAACGACTGTTCAAGGCGGGTTCCGGCGCTGAATGCCCAGCGCTGGAACCTACCGGACGATGTACGGGCTCTGATAACCGAGAAGAACGCGTCCGTCCGTGCCTATAGCGCTTTTCCCTGCTCTGCGAACAAAGCCCACATGCGAATGCTACAGCGTACTGTCAGCAAACGTGTGGCGGAGCATAGGTCGGAGAGCTGGGACAAGATGATCAGTGAGCTAGAGCCCAACCACCATGCCTTCTGGAACCTCCAGAGGAAACTCCGGTCCACCGTAGAGGCTACCATGCCTCCCCTCACTCGTCCAGATAAGAGCGTCGCGTTCGACGACTCGGAAAAATCCGAATGCCTAGCCGAAAGCTTAGAGACTCAATGCTCGCTTAGCTCCCAGCCGTTCGACCAAGCTCACCTCTTAAAGGTAGACGCCGAAGTCGAACGTAGGTCCTCGCTCCCTCCCGTCGACAACCCTGATGATCCTCTGCCTCCCGTCACTCCGGACGAAGTGCAAGACATCATTAAAGGGCTCAAACCGCGCAAAGCCCCCGGTAAGGACGGTATCACCAATAGGGTGTTTCAAATCCTCCCCGCGCAACTCGTTATGCTCATGACCGCCATCTTCAATGGCGCTCTGAGCAACAATATCTTTCCTCAATCGTGGAAAGAAGCCGTGGTTATTGGCATCCCCAAGCCTGGCAAGCCCAAGTCTGAGCCCACGAGCTACCGACCTATCAGTCTGCTCAATGTTTTCGGCAAAATCTACGAGAAGCTTATTTATAAGCGACTCAAGGACTATGTCGAGGCAAAGAGCCTGATACCGAACGAACAGTTCGGGTTCCGGCCGGGACACTCGTGTGTTCAACAGGTGCACCGCGTAGTCGAACACGTCAGCGCGGGCTTTCAGAGAGGCGCGCTCACCGGCGCCCTTCTTCTTCGACATTGCGAAAGCCTTCGACAAGGTCTGGCACAACGGGTTGTTATACAAGCTATACCAACTCGATGTGCCAGATCGTCTCGTGCTCATCTTGCGAGATTTTCTGTCGAATCGTACGTTTAGATATCGCGTAGACGGTACGCTATCGTCACCTCACCCTATCCGCGCGGGCGTCCCTCAAGGATCCGTGCTGTCTCCTCTCTTGTTCTCGCTGTTCACTAGCGACGTCCCTAGGGGTAGAAAGGCCCAGTTGGCGCTTTTCGCCGACGACACGGCCATCTACTATACCGGTCACAACCCTACCACCATAGCTCGCACTCTCCAAACTTCCGCAAACGTCTTAGGCGCTTGGTTCCGGAAATGGAGAGTCGAGGTCAATCCCGACAAAAGTCAAGCGGTTCTCTTTAGGAAACCCGGACGCCGCAATGTCCCCACGCCTAGTCCGTTAGCCATGTACGGCAAGCCTATCCCTTGGGATAAGCGAGCCAAATACTTAGGTGTGATACTCGATCACAGACTTTCGTTCGCCGAACACATAAAGGCGGCGCGTTCGCGCGCCGTCTTCGCGTCCGGCAGGCTTTATTGTATGACCAACGAGAAAAGCAAGTTGTCACTCAGGTGCAAATTGCGGCTCTTCGTCTCGGTCATCCGACCAATCATGACATACGCTTGCGCAGTGTTCGCTCACGCCAAGCCGTATCATATTCATAGGCTTCAGACCGTCCAGAACCGATTCCTGCGCAGAGTCACGGGAGCCCCCTTCTACGTCCGAAATGAGACTCTCCATGTAGATCTCAAAATACCTACGGTGAAACAGTTCATGAAGCGACTCACCCAGCGCTTCATGGACTGTTCTACCGCTCATCCTAACCCCTTAGTGTCATCAGCCGTCCGATACACTCCCTCGCGAATAAGCACAGTTCGAAGACCGAAACACACACTCACAGAGCCAGATGATCCTATCACTCTCCTCCAGGAGAGCGATAAGGCCACCAGCACTGTTCGCAAACAAAAACGGACATTCCGTCCTCGCCGCCGAGGCCCGTCGCGACGACCCCGTCAATGCCCCCCTCCCGACCCTTTGCTAAAGCCAGCCCGCGAAGCTGAGCCGATTAATGTTTAAAATGTCCCTAAATAATGGAACAATCAGATCCAGCCTGTCCCTTGCTGTCCTCTTCAGCGACGTCCTAAGCCGAGGTTCGTACCCCGCAGGGGGTGCCCTTAGCGATAGTCGCTTAGCTTATAAGTTTTTATGCCTGGCTGGAGGCCTTAATTTTAATTAAGCCCCCCACAGGAAAGTTCGGTTGAGCAGTAAATATCCCTAAAGGATAAACTGCGAGATGCCCATTCCAAAAAAAAAAAAAAAAAAAAAACGCAGTTAAGTTTTTAATTTTAGAAAATAAAAAGAACAATAGAATGCACTCATTTCGGCCGGTGATAAAACTCTTTTCTGTCAAAATGCATTTATTTCTGTGGCAGTTCGCATATATGGGCCGTCTGTGTCTATTATGATGCACGAACAATGCAATAAGCGCCCAAGTGCTAATAGGTGTCACCATATGTCTAACAATTCACATCTACATAAGCCGTATTAGGGACCCTTGCATTTAATGTCATTGTATTTCGGATTTCGAAATTAAAATGGTAATAGGTCAAGACTAAGACTATTACAAGCCAGCCAATTTTCCCACACCAGGATAGTTATACTTTTTATATAGAAAAGGAATAAGTAATTGTCATCCAAAATTAACAAAATGGCAATATGTAAAGTCATTGTAAACCAATGTAATTAATGTGTTTTCTAAAACAAAGTTGAGTCACAATTTGATTCAAAACTGAATAAATCTATTATTTTTAATCAAATAATCAAAAGTCTTTCTTATATGAATTCTAAATCCAAAAATTTGATGCAATTTATTCCTACTTAAAAGCTTCCAACTGTACCACCTGGGTTAATAACCTTTCGTATGGATTGTTTTTTTTTTAATTCTTGTTCGTTCGCATACTGTTTTAATATAAACGGAACATTTTGCACTTGCAACTTAATAAGAAACAGAAATAAATATTATATAAATGGCGTAATACAATTGGAAGCTTTTACTTTGTTTTTATTTAGCCTAAATATTTTGCTAGTTACCGTATATCCTGTATCGTGTTGCCCAGTAACTGGGTAGTGGAGGTCAGATAGGCAGTCGCTGCATGCTGCATCCGGTTTGATTGGAATGATTGGAAGCCGACCCCAACATAGTTGGGAAAAGGCAAGGCAGATGATTATGATTTTTCTAGTCACCCTTATTAATTTGCATGATATGATATGTATACTGGGTATAGACCACCAGACCAGACCAGAAAAAGGGTTAACCAACATGCGGCACCATTCCCCGATTATTTTGTTATCTTCTTATTTTTCGCCAAACCATCTCGTCTGTGATAGCTTAGTGCATTTAAAATTTTACGTCACTTTTGCACAAAACCATTTGTTACAGACACTGTTTTTTAAATGAAAAATAAAAGTTGACGAGTCCTTTGTCTGTAGCTGTCTCCTACATTAAAACGTTCACACTGAGTTTAGCACATAGAACTAATATCTCTGAGGAAGATGTGTTTCATAAAAAGCTAGTTAAGTTTTTACACTTTGAATCGTTTTAGTGTTGGTGGATTTCTAACAGTTCTATTAAGCCTTGTTAGGCGTACCGAGTGATAAATAATATACTATGAATCCAATTTAATGTTTATTTTAATGTTAGGTATAAAAATGAAACAGTTTCATCTGGTTCAGTGATTGTTATGATGTGTCAGAATTCTTTACACGTTAGTAATATTGACACCGATCATGGTTCAAAGCAATATGTTCTCTGACTGTTAACATTGTTATAGTTTTTCTTGCCAATTCAGCATGTCGTAAAGGTGCGATACTTTTACGAGCTCGAGACATATCTATACAGAAAATAGTATGTATCAGAATAAACTTACTCGAAATATTGGGCGAAATCTATGCCTCGTTTTCGAGAACGTGATATTTCCAATATGGGAGGGTAAAAGGAACCAAAGAATCGAAGGTGACAGCTTATTATTATCATTCTGTGTAAATCGAAAACGAAAGACTTTTTATAGATTCTGATCATAAGTTACCGCCTTCTTGCCTCTTTACTTATTTTAGAGGATAAATGATTCTATTCTTTACTATTACTATCGGTCTAGAGGAGCTATCTAGAGGAGCTCGTGCCTAAATAAAAACAGCCACACGGGCTTGCCGAGGCCAGTCTGTCGATGGGTGACCATCCATGCCTCAGAAAGCACTTTAAGCCGTTGGTCCCGGTTGTCATTTGTAGATCTTTGACAGTCGTTACGGGAAGTCAGAAAACCGAAAGTCTGACAACCAGTCTTACCAAGGGCAATCGTGGTGCCCGGTAACTGGGTTGTGGAGGTCAGATAAGCAGCCGCTCCATGCAAAACACTGGTATTCAGCTGCATCCGATTAGACTGGAAGCCGACCCCAACATAGTTGGAAAAAGGCTAAGCAGACACCTATTACTATCGGTATGGAAGTAGTAGAAAGGCTCGTAAAATAAATATCTATTTGTATTTATCAGATAAAAGATTAACATCACAGTGGTATACCAGTTTTAACGGTAACTAGAAATAGATGTACAGTCATAAGAAAAAGGAGATTCATTTCACTCTAAAATTGTTCGCTCGGATTTGGCTAAAGTCATTCAACTGTATGATTGATGGTTTAATAACCTCCCACTTAACACGCTGCAGATCATTATGCCGCACATTTGAGTTCATGGTTAGGTCATAGATTCAACGTCATTCAACGCGAGCTCGTAAAAACTATGTTCCCACAGCGATTGCTTCAGTAAACTATCTGTCATCTTACACTCACTAGATACTTAACTAATTTTAAACAAATGATCCTCGTCAATCATTGTTAGGCTAGAGTACATATGGCTATTTTTAATCGCAATTTTTATTTATTTGTTCCTTGAATGAGAGAATGATTTGTTCGTTTTTAATCAATTTCCGGATATTATTTATAAAATGCATAGATTAATATTTTACTAATAATTAAATTCCATTAAGTTGATGAAGAAAGTACCTACATACTCGTATCAAAACTAATATGCATGTGCACAAAAACCCAAAAATCTGTATGCTGATCTTACAAAAATTTCAATGGTAATATATTTATCATGTTAACTTTCATTCCAAAAAAACAGGAATATTCGACGCATTTGTTCTCACGGACTTATCAATATTATGGTCCCAGTCTTATCAAAATATGCAAAGTGTGGAAAGAAGAATAATATTATTATTCAAATAATAGAAGATCATTCAACCCAGTCCCGTTCCTGGCTGATTGGACTGACATTCGAATAAGTCACGGACACTGGGCAGAATATATTATCCAAGTTCCGTAGCAAATATTAAGTTTTATGTAACTTGGCCCTTTGTAAGGAACAAGTTTATCTTAACTTTTTGACTAGGATAGTAACTCTGTTTGTCGACACATATAAGCTTGATAAACATTAGAACTTATACCATAACATAGGTAGGTGTGTATATGATAACAACTCACATGTACTTACTACTTGCTACTACTTACTACTTGTAAATGAAGTTCCCAAAAAGGTCTAAAAGAGATTTTTTATCTCCATTGACACAAGGCTGCGGCATAAACAGGGCAGACGTGTGTGTTCGGTAATGTCATAATATCACAGTTTTACGACGAGGCGTGGCGGCCGTGATGTAAACCCGCCTAATATCTACGTCCTCATCTAAGTACCATTCATTTACTTGGCATCCAGCTGCGCGTAAACAATCTGCGTACTTATGTGATACATGGAGCTAATTGCATTCATGAGACAAATGTGGCGAAATCGATAATACGCCTAATTTATCATAGTAATATTCCCCGTTATATTATTTAAATGAGCATTTGAAATTAAAGTTATATTGAAAATAAATTGGAATACAATCTGCTTCATTGCGTCCATCTTGATTTATTGGATTTGCTTCTTGTTTGTTGCTTGCTTTCATTACTTTAATTGATTCGATTCGATATTCAAATAAGTCTAATCAAGAGCTGCCAGTTTCATGCTCCGGATTCAACCACCCCATCTCTATCGATAACGTCAAATATGGGTGGATTAGATTAACACAAAAGAATAGAAAAGACAATTAAGAACAAAGCCACTGATTTGGCAAAGGTCAACTCACATCCACATTAATCAATATTTGCATTATATTCAAGTCATTATAGTGAGGGTAATAGTGATTATATTATAAGGGCAGGTACAATGTACAGCAGTGGGCGCAAATATATAGTAAAATAAAAATAAATGAATCAGCTCTGGGAAAGTCCGTTTTAAAATCTATGAGTCAATGCTTGCCCTTAATAATTTTTAGGTTCACCAACCTTCTTATTAGATCACGTCGGACAGATGTTTCTTGTACCACTGGAAATCTATTATTAAATAAATAAATAGGAAATAGTAAAATATCAAAGGGCTGTACTACTATTACATTTTAGATTTTTCTCCGTTGAATCATGCGATAAAAATATCTTTAAAATACTAATACACCGTTGAGAATATTGTATTCATATTTAATTCGCGTTTGTGAAGCGGACAAACCCAAATTGAATCTCTTGGTGAACATGTGATATTTCTCAAACGGAAACCCCGTTTTTATTCTTTGTTGTTTATTTTAGTTTTCCGGTTATTAAGCCTACTGTCTCTTTCTACCGTCGATGTTGATTGACATTCTGTCAGAGTGTAACTATAACAACAACCTTTGATTCCACACCACTTCAGTACCTTTACCCTTTGGTGTGATTACTGTTCTACTGGTAGTA
The DNA here is from genome assembly GCA_905147745.2 of Phlogophora meticulosa. Taxonomy (NCBI): domain Eukaryota; kingdom Metazoa; phylum Arthropoda; class Insecta; order Lepidoptera; family Noctuidae; genus Phlogophora; species Phlogophora meticulosa. The sequence continues at coordinate 10,043,586 of LR990520.1, read as the reverse complement.
GGTGAGTATGTTAGTATTGGGTGCGTTAGTGTTTATTTATATTCGTACGCTATAACATTATTTTAGCTGTTGGTACCATACATAGAACACAGTACACAAATGCTATATTTTATTATGAGTTATGAATCGGCGTGTATCTTAATACTTCTTAGTTTTCCAACAGCTATTTCAAATGTGATTTATTTTTTGATACAACACAACGGGCGCGGCATACTATATCTACAAATACTAGCCATAACAATAAATCACAGGCACTTGTCGAATCGTAATATATGTTGTTATGCTATGCCCTACAGACCTACAAACTGCCGGTCGTGGATCACAGCACACGACACGCTCTACTGCCCCCCGAGACTCGGAACTAAATACCACCAAGATAATCTGCTGAAACATCAAATCTTGTTAGCTGTTTGACAAAGTTGAAAGACAAATAGCCTCGGGCTGCAGTTCTAAAAACAAGACGGACAATTTTCTGTAGAGTTAATGAGATAATTTGTTTCATGTTTATGTGGACTTGAGTAGATTCGGTTGGTAGATTTTTTGAAGGATTTGGATTTAACGCGTATTTGAGACCACTCTCTCACTTAACATGATTTGCATTGAAATATGTTAGTACTTACCATCCCCTGGAAGTAGAAACCTAGAATTTAGTAGCGATTTGACCTTAACACGACTAGGACTGGAACGTTGTAAGTCAATATATTTTGCTAAATAACTACGGATAGACATGTTTTTTCTCGACATTCCGCCGACGACCTTTGACATAGGTATTTCATCCAACTATAAATAACATATTGAATAAATGTCTGTACTGACATAACTGTTATGTGTTCAAATTACGACGATGTATCGTAAACTAACTCATAAAGCAACTTGAAGGAATGTATGTATATTCGTAGAAGTTTTAAGGTTGGCTGTAAACTTAACCACAGTTCAGTGACTCTGGAAGCATGCAGGCATTATTTAAAAGTAGTCGTAAGACAGAAGAGATAAACATGCAAACATACATGCATAAACATACTGTTCTTTCATTTATGAGTGGAGATGAGAGACGTGTAGTCAGACACACCGATAGCACGGTCCATGAAGTTAAAAAATGTGACTAATCTCTTGCTTCAAAGAGATAACTTACTACAGTAACCGTATAGGTTACTGACAACTCAATGGTTCCAGATCTCATGCATAAACTGATCGGACTCATTACTAGTGTTCGCGCTTAATCTTATTTGCATCACAGTCGTACCATATTACTTAAGTCAGTGCGCGTTAGTGAACACACAACACCGAACCACTTCGGCAAATGTTCGTACAATCAACAGCAAAACTGTTGCGTAAATGCGTGATTATAATTGCGACACCGCTTCATTGATTGCATGTCATCATCGAAATTAGGCCTACAGACCTTGAAACAGAACAATACCATACCGTCACCCTCTTGCATACATTACTCATAAATTAATTATCCCCACAACTGTACTACCTATAACAAGCTAAAATGAATTTATGCTCCATAAAATTACTGGGTATCGTACACAAGTCATAATTTTCTAGTTAATTTGGGTGTGTTAAAAGCTCCCATAAATGCTCGGCGTGCAACAAAGATATCAATGATAATAAACATTTCCAGTTACACATCTTTATTTTTGGGAACGTCTCCATTTTATAATTGATGTAAAAATATCGTTTTGATTGCGTTTTCAATCAAATTGTCTGCTATCTTGAACATTGTGGGTGGCATTATATAATATAAATGTTATGGTATATCCTAGTAGGAGATATGACAAAATGGCTTCGGGTAAGATTTTACTTGACTAGGTAAGCAAGCCTTATATTCGATTATGATCGTTAATGCTGTAAGAATAATGTTCACATTCGGATGTGACTTTTCCTTTACTTAGTAAAGTAAAGTCAGAATTTGATCTATGTATTTTGCCTCATGTAACTTTCAACCACAGCTTTAATCCTACGTCTGCATCAACGGTCTTTCTGCAACACTTTTTATTTTTTCCTTCTTTATCAGGCATCAATGTGAAGAAACTTGTGAGAAGTAAAATAATGGTAGGATTCCTTTGGCTCAAATCAAAAGAAGCCAACTAAAGTTAAGATAGTTCCGCAACTTTGTAATACTTAAAAGATCTTTGTCATTTGTACCAAAGTCCAGATGAAGTTCTATTTAGCGTTAAGAAAATCCAAACTTTCAATTATCCCACATACCTACTCATAGCCAACCGAGCCCAATTGTTTTGTATTGAACCGACTGTTTTCATTACACTATTTTGACAAACCTGTAAGATTTTTAAACTTACCTATTCCAGCTTAGATAATATTAATTAGAATGGTTTATCGAACCAATTTATTTAGTAACATTAATAGCTTTTTAAATTAGAATTACGAAATAATAGGTATACATACTAATGTATACCTACCTATCACGGACGGGTAGAAACGTCCGTCGTCGCTATGATTCGAGCGATGGGTGAAAATACGTAAAAGTAAATAATACCTTCTCTTTTGTGTTATTGTTGTATACCTAATAAAGAAGGTATTACTTTTTGGATTTAACACTATCTACATGTTTATTCAGTTGTTTAAATTCAAAGAAATATAAAGGTACTGAAGCGTTTGTATTACGTTTGTACTTGTAGTGTGGTTACATTCATTATATGGCAATAGTAGATACTTCTGGCCATGGAATAAGAAGTGAATAAGAAGTAGACATAAAACCAGGGAAGCGGGTAGGAATCAAGCTGTATGGGATATTCTCCCTGTTATACATATATTGTATTCTGGATACAATGTACGCCAACTGGCCTGACATAGCCTATATACAAACCGTACCTACATGTATATACATATATAGGCTAATAAAAACCATCCACTCAGCGTTGAACGATAGTTGGAGCCTTTTGGGAGGGCAGCCAACTTTAAAACAATATTCAGAATGAAGACGTACCTACCATATTTTTTTCTGTAACTAATTATGTAAATTGGGTGAGCCTCATGTCATACAAAATTATTTAATATATTTTCATTTCAATAACGCTGACGAGATATAATGAACGCAATATATACTTACTGTCAGTTGATATACTCGTACATATTAAATGGATTGTAGTCATGATGGCCCAGTGGTTTAGGCCTCGCCTCTTGTGCACGAGGCTGTGGGTTCAATCCTGGGCAAGTACCTACCAATGTGAGTTTTTCAATTCATATGTACTTTCTAAGTTTATCTTGGACAACACTGACTTCGGTGAAGGAAAACATCGTGAGGGAACCTGGACTTATATAATTAATATAAGTCTGAAATCACCAACCCGTCTCGAACAAGCGTGGTGATTAATGCTCGTGCCTTCTCTGTATGAGAAGATGCCTTTGCCCTGCAGTGTGACAGTAATAGGCTGGTATTTCGGTATATTAAACGGATTCAATTTAATTGTTGTTGCTACGAATGATCACTGACTCTTAGACTAGTCACACCTAGTTTAAGAGTTAGAGTAAATCATATAGACCTATGTTTTAAGGCATTTTGACATTTATAAAGTTAGACTTACGGTGTGTTTTCAATATATTTAGTTGTATATAACATTAAAACAGGTAATGGAATACTCATTTCTTCAGGTTTTTATTTATTTGCGATACTCAAAAAATGTCGCTTATAGGACGTATGCCACGTATTTATTGTGTTGACTAAAAGCTGAAATTTTGGAGCTTCAAGCAACCATAGACCGTATTTAATATTAATTTCAATTTGATGCCACCACGCGTTTCTGTCAAAAAGGTTAAAAAAACAAACAGAAGGAAAACGAAATGGGGACAGAACACTAAAAATCATGTCAATGGAAACAGGCACACACCAAATGCAGTAAATTGTTTCAGTCAAACCCGACAAGTCCCGATTGAACACAATTCAAAATTAACTTGCAACCGCAAGAAGGTGTGTGTTCATGTGTCAACAGTGTAGTGTTCCACTGTTCACTGCATTTCTAGCCCATATCTGTGTATGTGTGTGTGTTGTTAGGAACTCTGACGTAATGCTATAGTTTCGACAGCTGTCGCCACCGTCTCGAATTTGCACCGTGTAGTGCTAAACTATACAAGACCAAACTAGCGAACGATACCGGCGCGACGTACAGTCAGCCCGTTTGCCAAAACTCAACGGGATTGTACAAACACACGTATTTGTTTAGCTATGTAATTACGCGAGCAGCGTTTTAGTGTTTGTGTAATAAACATTAATTTTTAAGATTTACGTAAAAAGTTTATTGTTAACGTGAGTCCATTTTGGACGTACAGCAGACACAGTACAAGAGCAAGGTTAGAGATAATTACAATGAAAATAAAGTTTTAACAAGACAATATTGACGACGTGTTTGGCGCAGTGGCTGAGCGATCGATTGCTGTGTCGTGGGCTCGATTCCCGTACGGATCAAATATGAGTATGGCCTACAGGTTATGGTTCCGGGTCTGGCTATTCCTGAATTTGACTTTAAATGTTTGTTAACGCACCCACGACACATGAGAAATGCCGAACTTGGATTAGAATAGAAAGATAGAATTAAAGTTATGGGAAATACAGCCACCTGGGATTTCTTATCTGAAGAATTGATAAATAGGTATTTCAAAAGGCATAATACAGAGCTCTATAACTTCAACAACTCTTCAAGAATCATGTTAAGGATTGAGCTATAAATAAATGAGCCGTTTCCGATAATTAGTAGCGGATCAAAAATAAGCCTGAACCCTACTCCAGTTAAATAACAAGAAGTAGATATCTACTTATGTAATTCAGCGACGTGACGAAGATCGGGTTCCGTAAAAACTCCTACTTGAAAATAAGTAACTGGATTTTTGTAAATTTTACAGGAAAGCATTGTTTGGCTTTTCCATTTTCCCGTGAACCCAATAAACGGTTTCTGCTTTGTTTTCACAAAGGGAACTTCTGTATTTTCTAAACAGAAAGGTACTAGAGATACTCCTTATTCCAAAAATAAGTTCTTTGTTGATCTTCCAACATGGTTAAAAAAAACAAATCAAGCAAAATTGAGCTACATTTATTTGAGTTAAATTTATTACAATAAGTTTAATGCGTAACGTAACGTAAATGTAAAGTTGAAGACTGATGGCATTTTAACAGTACATTTTAGTTACTCATTTTGACATTTTTTTTATATGATACTTGTTTATAAAATTTGAACTTACTAACTTTTACAGTTTCAATCGTTGAAAACAGATACTTGAAATGTTTGCATGACTATTTCCGTAATTAATTTGGAATTTTCCTAAGATATTACAGCGCAAAATAATGTGCCTTTATCAAGGGCATACAAATCAGAAAAATATATACTTCATAACTAGAGTTACATGATTTCAATTATGAACAGCCGAACTTCGAGCGTTCATTGGAAACCATTCTGAAGGAAACCGGTAAACCGCAATCTTGGCAAACGAGAGAAATCCTTCGACTGGACTAAGAGCTGATAAAATCTCAGAGCTCCTAGATAAAAGTAAATTGTTATATCCAGTGGTATCCGAAATCTTTTTGTTGGACGTTGAATAAGATTCACAGATTCACGTTTATCTTCCATTTGTTAGATTATTCACAAACATACGACTTTGGCTATTTCCCGCTGAATAAAACTTCTCTCTCGGAATGATTGTGGTTTTTAAACTATTTAATTCTAGGAAACTGTAATTCCCGAAATCCGAGTGTGATTGTCGTTTTTATAACATCACACATTACATCACTATTCTATTTTGTACGCTATTGTCGTGTTTGAGAATTTCCCATAAAGTCAGTGTTACACATACATCCGACACCAAGGCTGACTTTACAGCGCTTCGATTGACAACTGGGTACTTTGAAGTTCGTTCATATTGGCTTACTTTTGAGGTTGGTACCTAGCCAAGCAGTTGGTACTGTAGAGGTTGTATACAATAATAACAGACCTTATTGTGTACAGGCTGGTAGAACATTAGTTCTCTCTAGTTTCAATCACACAAGATATATCAGAATATTTCAGAAGAATTTGAAATAGTAATGTAAGGTTGTCTTCTTAGAAAACGCAATAGGTACCGTAAACCCGGTCTACGGTACCTTTTACTCGCAAATTCTCAATGGCCAACTTTCCATGAGTCGATAAGACCGAACGTTGATTAAAGTTATGCGAGGAGATTATGATCACCGGCTGTGCAAAGAGCCCACCCGGTATCATAAAAGAGCCGCACGCCATTTTAGGAGGGAAATTAAGTTTTTCAACAGGTAATAAAGTCATACAAATCACAAAACATATTTTTATCACACGAACTCGTAGCTGATCAGAATGAAATAATTAATATTCTTACACTTATTTTTATTAAATCTTAAGTTGGATAATTTAATACATAATTAGGTAATCTCAAATATTCAAAACAGTGTAAAATCATTCGGTACAAAATTACAACACTTTAGCCGCATTTTAATAAATCTAAGGTTTTTTGTCTTCTCGTTTTGTTTTTCTACATCGCCATTTTATTCCTCAGAGCTGTCAATATATGTTTGTGGATGACACTGACAGCTGCCCTATATTGTCTTATAGAGTCAAGTTAAGTTATGGTAGGTATTTAATAAGAAGGTTAAAACCGCATCGATTCTTTCAAAACACACAATTTATGTGTACTACGTAAGTCGTATGAACCTGACAATGAGGACTTTCCGAAATTCTAGTACCTTTAGATATTTCCTACCAAAAGAAGTTGCATGTGAACAACTATGAGACACAAATAAACTTGAAATAGTTTCAATACTTAAATGAAAGCGACTGTGTATAAGTATAAAAACATACAATTTAACTCAAAACTACATTTAAATCAAGCTTGATGACGACGCTTAAACTGAATTGGAATATGAACAACTTACAATTCGTGATCTTCACGAAATGCATTAAAACATTTAAAACTTTAGAGACACTTCTGAAACTTCCCAAAACGTACTGAATTTTGCATTTAATTTATTGCAAAGCCATCTGCAGAAACAAGTTTGGGGGTATGAAACTTTTTGCACGAACTCCTTTGAAAACATCAGTGTCGCCTGCAGCTGTATGACGTCCGCTATTTCCACATTTAACTAATTAATTAAATCTCGGTCATGCTGATTCATAAAAATTAAAACTTAACCACATTTAAATTAGGTTTTAGTGTTATGAAATCTCATCGAAAGTTTAACTTACATAACAAAACATCGCGCCTGTATGCCCTGAAGGATTAGGCAGAGGTGTACCTATGTGTGTACACCCATATTTCGCTAGTTATCTCTAAGTCCCTAATCCTCTAGTAATTGTACCCAAACTCAATGAGAGAAAAAACCCAATTGCACTTTTCCCGGCCAAGGAATTGAACCTATACCCTCATGCTCAGCAGTAACACTTGCATCCACCAGATAAACAAGAAAGTTTCATTTAAAAATAGCAAATTGTGTAAGTACCTGCCTGCTGCCTAGCAACGTAAGTATTCTGTTAGTATTCTGAGAGTTTATAAAGGCTTAATTGTGCAGGTGTTCAAATAATTACATAATTCTAAAGTTCATGCAAATTTTCAGACTACCAGAACCAAGTTTAAGGTTACTAAAGAATACTATAATCTATTTTTATCAACGTGTATATAAAGTCTTGTCTAATAAAATGTTCAAGTGATGTTATCGACTGTCGGTCGTGACTGCACTCGAACTGAAATATTTGTTTTAAACATATCAAACGCCAGGCTATGCCAAGAAAACAGTATCTTTACGTACTAGAAAAATATTAATATTTGATTTAAGTGCAATCGACTTTATGTTTTGACAGATGAGTGAAGTGTAAACTTACAAGTTTATTTTAGTAATACAAAACAGTTGGCAACAGAGAACTTGCCGGAAAATGTAAGAAGCGCTGATAGAATACAATTATTAATTGCACATAAGAGTTCATTTTCACGGCCCAATCCATTGATCAATTAGTTCCGCAACGCTTTGTTTACGTCATGTCCATTGAAAACACTGATAAAACGACTGAAGGAATAATCTTAAACTAAACAGACCCAAAGCTAAACAAAAGATGGCTTAAATAATAGGCAGAATACCGTATTATGTTTTCATATTTTACGTAGAGCTATATTATAGTTTTATTAGGTAGTATCGTTTACAGTAAAATATTTTTTTAAGCAACGTTCCATCTGTCTTAAATCGTTTATTTTACAATCAGCCATTTGAGGCTGTTTTATTAATTAATTGTTTTTTTTTGTTTAACCTTTATCGGCTCGGTTCTAAGTGGGGCAAGTGCCATTACAGAAGCCAAATGCTTGGCTATTCTGTTTCTATTTATTCAGGTTTTTAAAATCTTAGTAAAGATGGCAGAATTTAATCTTAAAAGCCCTTAGTAACAATGAATAATCTACGTTTTCTTGTTCGTCTAAAATTTTATCTCTAGAACACTCTACAGTTTCGAGTTTAGAATCACTGTGTAAAAGGTAAATTCCAACTTTCCTTTTGTAATAATTTCGAGCAAGACTAGTATTTCAAAGGTTTAAAACGTAGTACGCAGCGTCTGCCTAAATATATCGTATATCACAAACACCACATACACATATATTTTTGTACCTAATTTGTATGGAGCTATGAAACACTTGAATGGCTCGCAGAATTGAAGATATAGACAGAACAGAACAGTCGATACTGATGAGCACTTTGGGCACTAGTAATCAATTGGAGAGAACCTAACTAACTAAACGGACGAATACTTAAGTCTTTCCAAGAAATAACTTCGTTTAAAACTACGTTTACAACTGAATATTGAGTTTGAAATAGTTTTTAAATAATAGTCTAGCATCATTTACCATCACGCCATTCTTCAAAATACTTAACATTTTTTTGTAACTAGGTAGGTAACAGCAAACCAAACCATACAAGTTTCTATAATAATAGGTACGTCTACGTACGTCTTAAGCAATGTTCAATACACAGTATTTTTGATCATAATATTCCATTTACAATACAAAAAGCCAGACACTATTATAACATTGTTTCTCTAGATTAATGTATCAAAAGTCAGCTTCACTGTGTTATCAGAAAAAAAACAAATAATATGGATCATCTAATGTAGTACATTGACGGATTCTAAGAAGAATGTGTTCTAATTAAAAAAAAAAGATAATAGAACTAGCTGACCCTCGAAATTGTTTAACCAATATAAATAATGTATTATATATTATTATATAATTAATCTATTATAAATTTATTGAAAAAATATTTTTTTCTCTTCTGATTTTTGTATTTTCAGAACTAACATAACCTGTCTTTTCACCTATACAGTGTATAGATAGCTGGTCAAAATTCGCTATAATTACGTCTATAGTATTTAATTATAATTTGAATAATGCTGATAAAAAGGTAATTAATGCCGTCATTAAATGATTAGTAGTAGATTTTATTCATTATTTGAATGATTAGTAGTAGATTTGTCATGGGTCAATTTACTCTTGCGATTACTTATGAAGCGTTCACTGATTCCTTAAAATCTTCAGTAACCATTGTAACTCAAAAGTATCTCGTTATTTAGAAGTACATTTATAAAGGCATCGTATTTTGCTTTTCCTTTTCCACTCAAAAATATTATTCCAAGGTAGCCTTATAAACTAAGAAACTAGATTTGAAAGAGTTACCTATGAGTCTTCAAAATAATTGAGTTTGTTGTATCAACGAAGTAATACAATATTCAAGAAATGAACTAGAAACAAATTAACTTTAGTTTCAAATTGATTCTAGTTAGATTAATATATTCAAGGCATCAAATTAAACTGGATACTGCTGTAACTTGAAGAACCTGGCTAAAAATGTATATTTCTGACTGACAATAACAATATTTAGAAGTAATATAAAACTAAGTCTTACCTCAAACGTTCCCCAGTTTATAAGATACGCACAACATAGATGTTCAGTGATAAAAAGTACAACACTACAACAGATAGCGAGATCGAGGCAACGCGTTCACGACTAGAGGAGCACTGGAGCTGCGCGCGCGCCGGCCACTGTCTACCGCCGCTCAACTAAACTATACCCCATTTAACATAACAGATCTGTTAACATTGTTGTTCCTAAGAGTTCAATATTACGCTTTTGCTTCATTCCACTACGTGCGGCACGTGTCGATAATTTCATTAGTATGTGTTGTCGTGATCTAGAATTTTAAATGCCATTTCATTTAAGTTTATTTTAAATCCTTATAACTGCTACTAAGTTAGTTTAGTTAATTAATTTGTTACTAACAAAATATGGACGTATCTAGTCTGAAATAAACGTCTAAAAAAAGTCTAAAAAATATTTATTTACGAGTATTTATTATTGTTTAAAATTCTAAGCATAAAAAGTACTTTTACAATTCTAGTATAATACGAGTATGTTGTACTAGAATATAATAAAAGTATCTTTTTATGCTTTACACAGCTACAGAAACATATTTTTTGTCATAGGTTTAATGAGGACCTTAATCCTAATACAAATCTTGTAAATCACGATATCATTAAAAATATACTTGACGAAAATAATCCTCGTGAAACTTTACTTATGTTGCGTCAGATTTCTTTGGTGTTCCCTTCTAGGTACATATTTGATGTAATACCCAAGATAAGCCTAGCAAAAAAGTAGGTTTGTTTGAACGTACTATTAGTTATCTACATAAACGCCTAGTTGCTATAGATAAAGTAGGTATGTACTAACGAAGTAAATTAATGGGTACTCTCATTAGTTTTTCAGTACCTAGTTTGTTTGATACGCTGAAAATAGCTGAAGTTTTCACATGTTGGCATAATCGGATTTCGATTAATTTTAACAAATGTACCAATCTAGATAATGTTAGCTAGTTCGTATTACGTATAAACAATTTACTAGTGAAAATAATCAAAAGATCTATTTCTACCGAGCCCGATTGTAGCATGGCTAAAACAACTGAATGTACCTATTTCTGAATGAAAAAATAATAACTGTCAGAGATTTCAGTTAATTAATGAGAGATACATAGAAAACAGGTTCTCAGAATACAAGTCCGCTCTTTGATAAGTCTTCAAGAAACGTTCGTAATTAATTTAAATTACGATATAACAAAACCATGCCTTAGTTAGCAGATTATTTCACTACGGGAAGTGATAACGGCGCGGGCGACAGCGGCCGGTGACCGCGTAATCAAATATTGAAACAGCTTCTACCAAATGTAGGCGACGCGATTACTCTTTCGCTTTTTCTTTTGTAATATCTTTTGTTGATTAAAACCAATCATTGATGCCAACGAATAATCTTCGACGGTATAAATATTGAGTTTATTTTGGACTAGTGGCCCGCCCTTGCATTATTTGGTTTTACGATTCGGAGATTTCTTTATTTTATTTATCATTAACAAATCATAAACATAAACTCTCCGACGCTAATTCTCTAAATGATGGTTAGAACCACATCAAAATCCGTACCGAAATTTAAAAGAACAAGGCAGTCACACAAACAGACACGAAAGCTTTGTTTCTTTCAAAGTCAAAGTTAAATAATTTATTTCAATTAAACCATTGAAAAGGCGCTTTTGAACGTCAAATTTAAATTTCGAATGGGAGAATAATACACACTTACTCTTTTACAATAGTGTGTTTACAATATTTTGTGAACATTAATCATATAATAATTATAATTCTATGCCTACCTAAAATAAAAAACACCATACCAAAATAGGTACAAATTATTAGGTTTAATTAAACAAGGCAGCAAATGGAATTTATAAAAATAAATATGTAGATACATGATGCTCACATATTTACAAATATTGCCAACAAAATATAGATAATATAATAAAATATAAAAAAACAATCCAGCACTTACAATAACAATCAATCAATCATTTTCAACCCCCAAAACAAACTAAGGGATGTTATTACTACTGTTCATATTTAATTTACTCATACTACTATATCCTTACTATCGGTTTTCATGTCGTGTGTAAGCATAAGCTCTCTGACTGACAGCATTAATATGATTAGGTATCTACATCTAAAGATATATTCAAATGGGCCTCCCGCAATCTGTGAATATGATATAATTATCTCACCGAGGAAGGTTTGATAACAATCATGCCAATCATGGTAATTACTACAAAGGAATTGCCCATCAGCTTGATGGAGTTGTAATACATACATACATACATAAGTAGTAGTAGTAGTAGTAGTAGTACCAGCTTATTACTGTCTCACTGCAGGGCAAAGGCCTCTTCTCATACAGAGAAGGCACGAGCATTAATCACCACGCTTGCTCAAGACGCGTTGGCGATTTCAGACTTTTATTAATTATATAAGTACAGGTTTCCTCACGATGTTTTCCTTCATCTATGTCAGTGATGTCTAAGTTAAATATAGAAAGAACATATGGATTGAAAAACTCACATTGATACTTGCCCGGATTTGAATCCGGGCAAGTACCAATATGACTTTTTCAATCCAATCAATTTCAATCGAGGGTTCAAACCCTCGTACATGAAAGCTGAGACCGAGGCCACTGGGCCATCACGATGACATAATACAAGTATTTGAGATAATTTATTTTCTCAACACTTTGACTTTCTTTTGCCTGTCCATAGAGGTTGACGTTAGCTTACAATGTTAACATTTATTATGAACAATACAAGCATAATATCTCATACCGGTCACCATTAGTGATAAATCTGAATAACAGTATTGATACGAGTAGTAGGAAACCTGCGGAGCTTACCCAATTTTCAAGCTACACTTGTTAATACGAAATGAATAGTAATATTTGTTTCATAATGTTTAATGATAATATAAAGTAAAAACCTTCAACTGAATAATTACTATTACACATTATACTTAAACTTGTCTCATTCGTTTTTCTCAATAATCAGCTACCTACTCTACCTAATTTATTCAATTATATTCGTCTTCAAATTCTCTTGCAAAGTGGCACATTGGGTGAAAAGCTTTAAAAGTACATATGAATTGAAAAACACATTGGTACTTGCCCAGGTTTGAACCCACAACCTCGTGCGCATGAGGCGAGGCCTAAACCACGGGGCCTTCATGACTACATAAACAATACATACATAAACTTTACTCTAACAGGCATGATTATTATATTAGTTGAAAGTTGGGTGTGAACGTATGATAAAATTTTGGAAACCATTTCCCCTAAATGGAACCTAGTTGTAGTTTATTACAAAATCCAATCTAAAAAACTTATATTTCACTTCTTCAGCGGGGTAAGAAGATAAAACTAAACAAAGATAGAGATCTCATCGACTTTTGATCGATTGTTGTCTAAAATAGGTCCTTACAATAACCGCTACCGAGATAATTTCAAAATGAGAACTAATAGTCCATGCAATAATAGATACTAACAACACAAACAACTATCTATTACACTAAATAACACTGCTTTGATTCGGGTTAATGGTGGGCATAATCCGTGGTTAGTTTTGCTGCCGACACTCGAATTAATGGGGGCTCTACTCTAAACACTACCGACAGTATAAGTATTGTGTATCAAACTAAAACTTTCCGTAATCGGATAGAATTAGAAACTACAACATTAGTGCGTTGTTTTACCTTAGTTTATAGATAAACAATGGTTTCTGGATTAATAATAACGCTCGCACGACGACTGCTGGTTAAGCAACAATTACCGAGACCAGTCCGTGGATCGCTGACCATCCATTACATACCAACACCCCTGTGTGCCTCGGGAAACATTAAACCATTGGCCCCGGCTGTCATTCGTAGGCCTTTTACAATCGTTACGGGTAGTCGTAAGCCCGAAAGTCTGACAACCAGTCTTACCAAGGAGTATCGCATTGCCCATAGTTGGGGAAAGGCTGAGCAGATGATGATCATAGAAGAACATGTAATGAGCATTTTTCTTGTAAATTTCAACGAGGTCAATAAAAGTGAGAACTGCTTTTCAAAAGTTCATCTTTTCGCGTTTCCGGGGTTAGGACTTCAGCAGCTGTTTTTTTCCGTCATGTGGCCAAAAAAAAATCATTTTGATACCTAAATTAATTAATTATAAGGTGCCATTTACCAGACGCATCATCCGATAATAACAACTTTAGTTCTTTGTAAATAGTTTGTACTATAAATAAATTGTACTGTAACTAGGCACCTTTATAATAATTGGTATAAAGCCGCGTCTGCGACAAACTCCAATCACCGTAACTTGTGTGAAAATCCTAAGCAATGGTGATTGGCGATGTTTAGGGTTCCCCGGGGATTGGTGAACTGCCGTTGGGTCTACTGTTAACTTAATCAACAACTTAATACGAACTAAATAAGAACAGCTATCGTCCTTTACCTTAAGTAAGCAGAAAATAAATCGCGTAAGAATATGCTATAAAGAATTATTGTCAGTATTTTTATGTGGAAGTTTCAAAACTTCTTCATATCGTATCAATGGGAAATGTTGTATGGCCAAGCTGATGTGTTGTTTAGTACTACTTACAGTACAATCTAGACTAGGTGGGATGACGATCTGCGAAAGACTGCAGCCAGATGCTGGGTGCGGCAAGCTGAAGACAGGGCGCTATGGCGCTCATTAGGAGAGGGCTATGTCCAGCAGTGGACTAATATAGCCTGATGATGATGATGATGACAGTACGAACCGTAAAAAGGGAAAATATAAACATATAGTATGTACTATATGTTTATATTTTCCCTGAACCAACATTTTAATGAGGATTTTCGCGTTAGTTAAACATTGCTTGTTACATACAAAGACTCTAATTTTTAATGAACCGTAGGTTTCGCAACTTTGTTAGTTACAAATAATATTGAATAACCGTGAAACCTCCCCCGCTTTTGTATTCACCCCGTTTTATCAGTATTTTGATGTGATATTGTTTTATATTGAACAAAGGAAATGCACAGTTAATATAACCTCAGCAACTTTTCCAGTATAATAGAAACCAAATTCTCCAGTATGCTGGTACCTATACATATATTAGTGAAGAAAGCCAAGAAGAGATAGCCCTGGCTGGGGGCCTTCTTGTAAGGTCACCACAGGATCGACCGGTTAAGCAGTAAACAGCCTTATAGTGCTGAACTGCGAGTGGCCCTACCTAAAAAAAAAAATAAAAAAATAAAAAATAAAAAAAAAAAACTGCATTCAAACTCATTTGCAATTTTGCTAACTACAGTTTGTCAGTTCCGGTATATGAATAGAAAATTATCGACGCGACAAAATTAAACGCATGCCAAGTAACGCACATCACAACAGCACTTTACTCGCGATTTGTTAGCTACTTTTAATATTGATTTTCGTTCCAGAAACAGG
Source organism: Phlogophora meticulosa (assembly GCA_905147745.2). Classification (NCBI taxonomy): domain Eukaryota; kingdom Metazoa; phylum Arthropoda; class Insecta; order Lepidoptera; family Noctuidae; genus Phlogophora; species Phlogophora meticulosa. The sequence goes on along the minus strand of LR990520.1, from coordinate 10,028,267 downwards.
GCTTCAATCACTTCGAAACGGCTTAACAGTTTTGGCCGAATTTTGGCACTCAGGTAGAGAACTTTAGTCTCAAAATTCACGCTTGAACACATGTTTTTGTCCCGTGAAAGTTTCTTAGAAGATTACTTACAAAGTCAGTGTTACTTTCATTGAAATTCAAGTTGCGGGTGGGTATAAGCTAGGATCCTATACAAGCATTTATTTTTAAACAAAGCAAGTGGACGGCTTTATCCTTAATCCCTTTTTCTAACGCAATTTATCTTATTAATTCTTAGCGTCCCTTTCTATGTCAACGGTGTAGTTTTTCTTTTGATGTTTTTCCTTAGGGACAGTAATATAATAAATCGGAATTATAAATTTAGTATCATTTTTCACTGTTCATCATCATCCTCCTGCCCTTATCCCAATTTATTTGGGGTCGGCGCAGCATGTTTTCTTCTTCCATACATCTCTATTTGCCGTCATCTCATGGGTCACCTCTTTTCTTGCCATATCATCTTTCACACAATCCATCCATCTTTTCTTTGGTCTTCCTCTACTCATGTAACACTGCACATTCATACTCAAAACTTTCCTCACAACATGGTCCTCATGACAACCGATTTCCACACAACTTCTCGGTCACAGGCGCCACTTTCAGACTTCCTCTTACATACTCATTTCTTATTCTATCCATTCGCGTAACACCACACATCCCCCTCAGCATTCTCATCTCAGCTGCATGTAACTGCCTTTCATTCATGCCTTTTGCGGCCCAACATTCTGATCCATACAAGACAGCAGGTCTAACCATTGTTTTGTAAATCTTCCCCTTAAGTTTAAGGGGAATATGGGGGTCACAGGTTGTTCCCGTTACCTGCCGCCATTTCATCCACCCTATGTTAATTCGGTGCTTGACAGCCCGATCTATTTCTCCGTCACTTTGCACGAGTGAACCGAGATACCGAAAGTCGGAACAGACCGGGAGAAGCACGCTGTTAAGCGACATTGCTTCAGGACTGGAGAGACCGCCGAAATCGCAGAACATATATTCAGTTTTGGTTCTGCTGATTTTCAAGCCCACACTCTCCAGCCTCTGTTGCCATTTCTCCAGTCTGCTCTGGATCTCAAGTCCATCTTCACCGACAAGAATAATGTCGTCGGCAAATAACATGCACCAGGGTGCCTCTTCCTGTATGTCCGACGTCAGAGCGTCCATTATCAACAAGAAGAGATAAGGGCTTAATGCCGACCCTTGGTGCAGTCCTACAGCCACACTGAACTTGTCGGTGTTGCCAGCAGCCGATCGGACATACGTCCTAGACCGGCTGTACATTGCACGAATTAACTCCACATACTTCCCAGGCACACCTTTCTCTTTCACGGCCCACCACAACACCTCCCGGGGCACCCTATCATACGCTTTCTCCAGATCAATGAACACCATGTGCAAGTTCTTATGTGCACGTCTGTATTTCTCACACAGCTGGCGGAGTGCAAAGGTGGCGTCCATTGTTCCTCGACCTGGCATAAACCCAAATTGACTTGGGGTAATTTCACTCTCCTCTCGCAATCTTTTCTCTATCACCTTCTCCCATACTTTCATACTATGTGACAGGAGCTTTATCCCTCGATAGTTGTTGCAGTCCTGTACGTCCCCTTTATTTTTGAAGATGGGCACTAGTGAACTATTGCACCACTCTTGTGGGATCACTTCCTCATGCAACAACTTATTGAAGAATAAAGTCAGCCACATACATCCATCTTCTTTTAATACCTTCCATACTTCTGCTGGTATATCATCTGGGCCCATAGCTTTTCCATTTTTCATACTTCTAACTGCATTCCTAACTTCATCCATGCTAATTTCTCTCACCAAACCCATATTTACCTGTGTCTCTTGAAGCATACCATTCCATTCATTCTCCTCGTTCATTAACCTATCAAAGTAGACCTTCCATCGCAGTTTTATTTCATCATCTTCACACAGAACCTTACCAGCATCATCTTTCATACATTTTATATGCGTTATATCTTTTGCCCTTTTTTCCCTTGCTTTCGTAATCCGATAGAGTTCCTTCTGGCCCCTAGGGCTATCCTGTGAGTTATACAACTTCTCCTGTGCCTTAGCCCTAGCGACTGCTACCGCCTGTTTTGCTTTCCTCTTCCATTCTTTGTATATTATATTCTTTTCTTCTTTCAAACTATCGTTCCCGTTTTCTACACCCTGCCATTCTTTAAACGCAACTTTTTTCTGTTTAAGTAACTTTTGCACTTCTTCATTCCACCACCATGTATCCTTATCTATTACACCTTTCCCTTTCGATTCTCCGAATACGTCTTTTGCTACTCTTTTTATACAATCTGCCATCTCATTCCAACAATCATTCACAGACTTTCCCTCCATATCCTTCATATCAATCATTTTATCCACAACTTGATTTTTAAACAAACCTGAACACTCCTCATTTTCTAACATACACCATCTAGTTTTTGGTGGGGGCCGTTCTTTGTTATTTCTGGCGGACACACTTACTTTAACCTGCATAACTACCAACCTGTGTTGTGAGACTAATGCTTCGCCTGGCAGCACTTTACAGTTTTTGACAGAAATCAGACTACTCCTTTTTACCAGGAAGTAGTCGATTTGTGTCGCGTGGTGGCCACTTTTATATGTGATCAGGTGCTCGTCTTTCTTCTCAAACCACGTGTTTGTTATTGCCAGGTCGAATGCAGTAGCAGCTTGCAGTAGTGCCTCACCGTCATTGTTACGGTTTCCGTACCCCCAACCACCATGCACTCTCTCATACCCAACGTTCAGCTTTCCAACATGCCCGTTAAAATCACCCCCTACATACACTTCTTCACTCTCTTGCACATCTCTCATCACACAATCAAAGTCCTCCCAAAATTTATCTTTTATACTATCCTGATTGGGGTGCATACACGCTCACTACCTTTAATACCAGACCCTTCACAATCACTTTGACAGCAATTACTCTATCACTCATTCTATTTACATCTACCACACATTCTTTTAGCTCGCTATCCAGAACTATACCCACACCATTTCGCTTGCCATCGCTTCCACAGTAGTAAAACTTATATCCTTCTCCTATCTCTCTAGCTTTCGCCCCCTTCCACTTTGTTTCTTGCAGACACGCTATATTTATCCGTCGCCTTTTAAGAACATCTGCTAACTCTCTTCCTCTTCCAGTCATCGTACCTATATTCCAACTTGCATACCTCAGCCTTACTTCTCTTTCTCTCCGCGCTTGCATCTTACGTCGCACCCGCCCGTTTTGGTGCGACAACCCTTGTCCATTTCCCGCAGGGTCCGGGTGCTGCTCCTGCGCGTCGCCTGTGGCCCTAGCCCTATCGTGCAACATATCTTTTGTACTATTCATGCTGCTGTTGTTTTGTCATAGTTTTTATAGTCGGCCGCCTGCCTGACACCAACCCTCCTTGGGAATGCTATCGTTGGTGGTATACCCGCCACCGTGCGGGTGACCTAGAGTGCTTAATATTTTGCACCAGGTCTGAAAAACTCCCTTAGTCGCCTCATACGACACCCACGGGATGGAACTATCATTTTTCACTGTTGGTTTAATAAAATATCATTCATATCATCATAAATATCATATATCATTTTTCACTGTTGGTTAATAAAAAAGGATAAACATTAGGTACATATTCCTATTTCTACCTAAATAAAGTATTTCTTCCTAGAAATGTTTTGTGCAGTGTTCTTCTTGCGCGATGCAAGTTTTCAGTCCTTTTTTAGACACTACGGACATAAAATAACAAGTCAAAAGTAGAAGATCATGCTTTTCACTACTCGTTTAAGAATACGGATCCAAGAATAAATCCTTTTCAAATTTAATGATGTAAATATCCCAACAGACAAAATAAATACTCGCGACAATTATTTATAAAACAAAAGTCAAGAATAATTTGAAATTCAATATTGATTCTAAAAATACCTGTAATGTTTTGCCAGGTTTACTTGAAAGCCCAAAAAAAAACTCCAAAGATAAAAATATCACATAGCGAAGGGGAAAAATAAAAATCCATTAATTAGGAAACAGGAAGTCTCGTCCGTCTTGTAATGCGAGTCTTAATGAACCATTAGTAAAGTTTATCATCACCCAATAGCCCAGAGCATCTTTGTACACTAAACAAAAATATCATTCATTGGTTTTTGTCAAAAACACATTCTCACATTCTGGATATTTGTCACATATTTTAGCGACACACAAGATTTTCAAATCGCTATTATTCTATCTATTACCTGCCTATACAATTGTAGGTCTAATTGTCAACTTTCTAGAAAATAAATAAATACATCTTCTTTTTCTATGTTTTCTATATAGGGTTCCGTAAAGGTGGACGTAAAAATGTAAGCCTTTAGTTTGTTAGTTTCGTCACGTCTTATTGCCTGACCCTCTGCCCGATTACTCTGTCATTTTTGCGCTTGTTAAGAGCAAATTAGGTCATTGTACCTTCAACGACTGCAAAAGAAACATAAAGAAATAAAGAACTACGAGTACATACATAGTTTTACTATGTTCAATTAAAATCAAAATCACTGTTCATTTATTCAAATTAGGCTGAGAATCAGCACTATTTGAGCATCAAAATTAACATAAGACATTCATAAGCTTTAAGTATTAGCATTTCAGTTAAATAATAGGTCTTTACCTATGAAATTGCCGTTTTGTATGAAAAAATTTAAATGAATTTTTTTCATGTATTTTTTATTTGTATTAATCGAAGTAATCCCCCATGCAATCAATGCATCTTTGCCAACGCAGTGGCAGTTTATTGATGCCCTTCTTAAAGAAATCAGCTGGACGGGAGGCAACAAATTCTTCAAAGGCATTTTGTACTGCCTCTCGGGTATTGAATTTTTTTCCCGCCAAGAAGTTATCCAAATTCTGGAAAAAGTAGTAGTCTGTAGGCGCAAGGTCTGGTGAGTAGGGCGGATGACGGAGAGCTTCCAACCCCAGTTCTTGCAACTTGGAGACCGTCTGCTGTGCAGTATGAGGTCGCGCGTTGTCGTGCAGGAGCAGCGGAGACGAGCGATTGACCAATGCTGGTTGGAGATGTGCCAGCTTCTCCATCATTGTGTTCAATTCTTCACAGTACACATCTGCAGTAATGCTCACCCCGTTTGGTAAGAAGCTGTGTTGAATCACACCGGCGCTAGACCACCAAACAGTGACCATCACTTTTCTTGGGGTAAGTTTTCGTTTAGGGCATTGTTTAGGTGCTGAACCAGGATCTAACCAACTTGCTGAGCGCTTGCGGTTATCAAACAGAATCCATTTTTCATCGCAGGTAACAATGCGGTTCAAAATTCCTTCATTTGTGTGTCTGTTGAGCAGTGCAAGGCACGTCTCGACGCGTACTTCGCGCTGGCGATCATTGAGTTCGTGGGGCACCCATTTGTCAAGCTTTTTTACCTTGCCAATTTGACGCAAATGGACCAATATTGTTTTGACGCTAACGTCGAAAGCTGCTGCTAATTCAGCCGTAGATTGTGTATCATCAGCTTCCACAATCGCCTTTAATTCGTCATTGTCGACCAAAGTCTTCGGACGACCGCGAGGTTCATTTTTCAGGTCGAAATTTCCAGAACGGAAGCGAGCAAACCAATAACAGGTAGTGCGTTGGTTTGTAGTGTTAGCTCCGTAAACGTCGTTGATGTTGCGTGCCGCTTGTGCCGCGTTGCTGCCACGACGGTACTCATATTCCATAATTACTCGAATTTTTAACGTATCCATGATGACGAAAAAGATTTAAATGCGATGAAAATGTAACACTAATCAATAAACAAATGACTACTTTTGGAAAAAAAAATCCATGTTTTTAAAATAAAATTAATTTGAAATTAGAATTCTTAGCCAAACAAAAAATATTTTGATTTGAAATGGCCAGTACTGCAGAACGGCAATTTCATAGGTAAAGACCTAATATTAAGAAATGGACCGTTAAATCATTTCAATACTGCAAGGTGCCCTCGGTCCTATTTTCGTGTTGGTATTCTCCACGGTTAACAAGTCAACATGAGACGATTCGAAATTGTCACGCGAATATTTTGCTTTTTCGGGATAAAAAATAAATAAAGGGTTTATTACGCTGCCTTCAAAAAATTTCATCCAAATCCGTTCAGCCGTTTCACCAAGAAGGAGTAACAAACATATACACACATAACGATAAACATTCGCATTCATAACATATTATTAGTATGATTATGTAATAGCGGCATTAGACAAGAACTTTTTTTTTTAAAGTCGCTATGTACAAGCATGGTCCAGCCCTACACAAGGTAGGCTTAGTCGCAATGGATACTTTCTGAGTATCATGTGATCAATTTCCAGCCATTAGGAAACGAATTACAAATATATTATAAGATCTCAATATCACAAAATATGATTTGTGTGGCACCTGTACTTTATGATAAAATACCAAATACCTATTATTTATTTTATTTTTTTATTTTATTTTATTTGGGAAACAAACAATCGTACACTGCATGTTATATCTAGATACACAGTATGCTATAAGTAAATGTACAATCCACTACGTTTCCACATATTACTAGCTTATATTAGATACAGTATTGGTAAACTTAAGTAATAAAATTTTAAAACAGCAATACAATTTTTCGTTGTCTAACAAATAATTAAATCAAAATTAAAAGTTTTGAGCAAGGCGCATAACAATTTGTTTTTTAAAATTATGTTTAGATAGGGCGAATACATCGATATCATTAAAGTTATTATTGTAAGCTTGAACTAATCTCTGGAGCGGCGCTCTCTCTCCTGCATTTGTACGACTGGGAGTTGTAGCAAACAGTGGATAAGAGCGCGCCTCTCGTCTCATTACTATTCTAGGTACAATATAGTATATTTTGCGTATTAAATCAGCGCAGTCAAATTTATTGTGCACAAGTCCATGAAGCATCATTCCTTGGAGCAACAAGCGTCTAGAGTGTAGTGTTAATAGTTTAAACTTATTCAATGCATCCTTATAAGATAAGCGTTCGATGCGACATTTGTACTGCATTGTACTGAGGAACTTACGCTGGACTCTTTCTATTGCAGTCTCATATTTTATATAATAGGGATCCCAGATCATACAAGCATATTCAACTTGTGGGCGAACTAAAGAAGGCGAAATATATAATAGATCAACCATTGCGAATATTTTAAAAACAACTCATAGCATTACTTCCAGACAAATGTTACTATTCAGTTCAAGATGCAAACACACTTGTACAGACAAACTTATAATAACTAATCTGCTGATTAGTAAGTATAAGTTTGTATTTTTAACCAACTGTATACTGTAATATTTGCATGCTTATAATAAGGCAGAATGTACTTGAAAACGCTGACAAGATGTTTCACCTGATTTTTGTACGTACACTCATTGCAAATAAATATATCTATTCTATTCTTTTCAGCGCAAACTATTATTAACATGGATACTTTAAAAAATTAATCCGATTTTCTAATAAACATATGTTATAAAACAGTAAATCTTCGACTTCGTTCTGCATCTGTTGAATTATAGGACTGGTATATTTATTAACATCACAACATCACGTCTAAATTATCATAGTACCTAGCATAGGTATCTATAGTACCTACACCCAGATGACACCAGATATGTTTAAGTCCCAATAGGGGTGAGCCTCTTGCTACTAATAATCCAGACTCCGGGTTGTTACTTAGAGATAGAAAGACCCAATAAACCCTTTGCCCGACCCGGGAGTCGAATCCAAGACCTCATGCTTAGCAGTAGCATTTGCGACCCTACATTACCGAGGCGGTAATTTATTCAAGGTGAAGCTAAACTCCGTCTATATCCTCGACATCATCATTATGACTTAAGCCCCTAACCCTGTTCTCCAAGTAAATGCAATGCAATCCTAAAGCGCATTCAAATTGTACCCAACATAGTTTCGTTACACAACTCCATCCAACTATTAACTTAATTCATTTAACTTGCCTAGCAACAGTTGCACACAAACAGAAAACGGCTAAATTACCAACACACATTCAACTTTCCACATATATCCTCCTCCGGCTTCTGTAAGCCTATTTAACCTTTTTTTAAACCATTATCCAGTGCTTCCATTGGCTGTTGCAATTTCTTTGCACCGTTCACAGCAGCTCCTAATTAGGATTTGAAAGCAGATGTACTGATAACATTTTCAAAAACCAGTATTGGTTATTGGGAATTCTTGAAAAGACAGGAGATTCCTAGAATACATGGTGCATGCTGGCTTACTACTTTTGCCTTGCAGCAATTTTGTGGCGAGGTTTTCTAAGTTGGAAGTGGTATAGTCAACAACATAAGTCAATAAAACTTACCATGCCCGCTGGCTTATTAATTTATAACAATAAGGTACTCTGTTTTGCTATCTTACCATACAATACAATACCGTCAAAACTTTGGGATATATCGCTTCTTCGTTAAGACTTGGAATGAGATACAGGAAAAAGCTGAGGGAGGCTTTTGCCCAGCAGTGGGACAGTTCGGATTACACTATAGATTTTATAAAATCTACTACTGGTTAATTTCATATTAGATATCAAATTCAACATCGTGCAGAAACTTTGCGCATCAATATCATCCAATTGTTTATCATCTAAGTGGAGATATTAGTGAGTGTGTGACAACGGCTTTAGGTTTTCCGTAAAACTTGCGGTAAGCTAAAGCTTAATGGATTGAGTTTTCAGACTTTTATTACAATATTTTGGTGAAAGTTGAAGATTTACTTTTGCCATAAAATCTAAAATCTCTGTGATAACTGTGCTAAGCCAAAAACTTTACGCTTACGTACCTAGTTCTTAGTGCTTCAAAACTGTGTCTTGGGTTAAATTTCACCTTTTACTTTTCTTCAATGGGACACAACTGACTCATTTAATATATTTGTTGCGATAATAATCTCGTACAAAGCTTGGCAGCCGTTGCATGTTTAAATATTGTAGGATCTGCACCCTAATTACGTAACACTTTCTATTACAATCCTTAGGATTTTAAACAAATTTCCCATTGCTTTACATGTGGGAAACATTTGTCTGTTTCTACAACGTAAATAGCGCAATGAATGTTGTTCAATTATCAAAATGCGAGTGAGTTACACAACCCAGCTGCAGCTGGTCACATTGTGACTTTTCTTTCTAGAAGTAAATTATCGTCTTTCTAAGGTTTAGTTAGAATGCGATTTATAATATCCTATCAAATGGATATTTAAATTAAAGCTGATAAATCAAGATTCCAACGTAAAGTGCATGTTAATCAAAGTTTTGATTAACATATACTGAACTACATTTGCGATCTAACTTGACCAGTAAGTTAGCACTGGTTAGAATTTCATGCAAGATTTACAACCAGTAACACCACTCCTTTACCAGATAATTATGACTCTAGGAAATGTTAGACGCTTCAGTTTCTTATTTATTTGAAATAGCAGCCAGAGTATGGTTTAGAATAAATCATGAAATCTTTACAGATACCACTTGAAATATTTATAGACTTGGGAATACTTTTTTTCATAAATGTCACTTACCAAATTATTACTCACAGACCTGAATAAATTACTTAATTGTAATCACGCAACTATTTTTCAACGAAAGATAACCTTAAAATTTAAAAGACACCAAGATCTAATCCAAAATATTGAATCGCACATGGGACTATTCGGTATAATTAGAACACTTGTGAGTACATAGTAAACCTAAGTACACACATATTTGAAATTCTCAAAGAGCTGGTTAATTATGCCATCAATAAAGTTGGGTGTGAATTATTACTTCTCCAAAAAAACCAGATCTTGACCCTGATTTTGTACGATGGAAAGTGACGGATGTGGTCGACAAAGGAACGAGCGTGCCCAGAGGATACATGTTCATGGTTGACGATGGGGTATCGACCAAATGCGGTTGGTACCGGTTGTATGTCTGGTAGGGAAATCGAGATGGTTGAATCAGGTCTTGGGGCTCCTGCACACACTCCCCGGTGCATCAATCTGTAGAAGACTGACAGGCAAGCAACGTGGTTGAATGAAGTGACATTTAGTGTTGCCGTTTGATGCATATTCCACTTGTCAATTTCGTCACGAATACACCGAACAAGGTGTGTATTTCAAAAGGGACAAACCACCGTATTGAAACATGTTAGTTTTCACACTTAGTTGCCTAGTTGCCACACTATATCAGTCGTAGTTGCTTATGTAGTGCTCATTTGTTTTGAAAATATTAAGCAGCATGTAGAAAAAATGATACTAGGTTGAATTTGTATTCACAGGATTGCTGTGTTACCGAAATTCTACCCGTATGAGCCCAGTAATAGCAACCAAATTCCCATATACGGATAGCGTTGCATATTCCAACTTAACAGTCTGCATTTTGTGGCCACCAGTGGTGTGTCCCCTACTAAATAGTAAGGATTGTTAAATTAGTTAACTAAATTCTTTCTATGATGCGGTAAAAGCGTGAAGAGGTAAAACACGAAACGTATAAAGTACAACAGAAACGCCTCATTTATTTCAGTTGCTTCTCGTTTCGGACTGGACTATAGGAGTTCATACCAATGTTAACATAATCGCTGGGTAACAAGGAGTATAGCCACATGAAGAGTATTTTTTCGCGATATAATTGATCTGCACTCCAATTGTGTAACACACTTTCTTCCACAAACCGACCAGTTATGAAATAAATTCCTAATCCAATGCTTCTTATGTTTGAAAAACACGTCTGCTTGACACCATAAAAACGCATGGAATTTTGTTGAATTTTCAAACTGAAAGGCTGCCGCCATTTGACTGAGTAAAATAGAATTTAAATGGCTGCATATTTAAAACCGTGACCTGAGGCTTCTCACTGCCGCGGATCCTTGCCTCTTGAATCGCACAGTGGAAGATAATTCATATTGACTGTTTAACGACTTACTCTTAATGAACCGTGTCGCCGAAACTACTGATTACCTAATGTCTAGATGTTACGTAAGCTTGACAATACACGGGGATTGGACATGTGTCGTATTCAATCTGTTCAAATTAACAGATTGAATTTTGAAAATTAAATTAAATTGAAATTTCTATAAGCTTGTTAAGTTGATGGAGGTTCGTAGGTACGTGACACTGACACACGACAAATCCATGGTATACCCAATTACAGGTATTTAACATATATATACCATACAAATGCTAGTAGGTAACAACTACAAAGTTATCATTTTAAATATAGATTCGAGTAATGCGATGCGATAATTCTTTGATTACATATCAAAGAATTATCGCATCGCATTACTCGATGAAGATGTATTGATGTTAGCCTCATAATGCCCGATGCATTATGAGGCTAACATCAATACATCTTCATTACATATACACACGAATCGGAAGTTGAATAACATTAGCCTCGTGTTGTACACGTGTAATTGTAGGCATTTTCATTTTTTTATTAATAATTACATCTTTATACGCTTAAAACAATAAAATTATTATAAAATACTCATGTATATAAAAGAGAACGAATCATAGGGTATCAAAAAATCTTCCGCTACGCTGTTAAAAATAAAACTACCCAAAATGCTGTCAGGATTGCCATGTTGAATGGCAATGCTGATTTTTTGGCCAATAAAAAGGCCAACCGTCTGTGGATCAACGATTTGGCGATGTCCTGTAAAATTTTACTAGTTAGAATGGCACTCGGACCACCCAACCCCACACCCCGGTTTTAACCCCTATCGGACCCCCGGTTGTATCACCTATAATAAGCATCTCACCATGTATATTATTTACACATGCTTTTGCAAATAACATGAATAAAACAGCTGATGTGTTCTAGATGTGTTAACCGACCTACACAATTACGCAGCTAGACCACTGTATCCGGGACAGTCGACTGCTTGACCCAGCATGGGTGGCCAATGTTGGTACAGCCTGAAGCCAAAGGCCCAATACCCAGTCACCCAGAGTCAGTACACTCAGCAGTTTTGGAAGATTATTAATACAATGATTTCATTCCAACTTGCAAAGCTGCTCATCCCACTGTCTCTGGAAAAGATGGATTCACGGGCCAATCTAGTGCAGGCAAGCCACTTTTCAGGCGTTCACCACGTTAGTCAAGCACGGTACTCCAGAATGAACCAGAGTGAGGGTTAAAATTTACTGATCAATGATTGGGGAACCTAGAATGTGAGGTGAGGTGAGGCTATTGCATTAATTGTATATAGAGTTATTGATTATCTGTCGATAATGTAAGAACAGTATGTTTTGCAGAGGCGGAAGCAGAAGCCGAACTTTAGCGGACAGGACCGGACTTTCCCATGTAGGGCAGCCTCGCAGCCTCTTTTCAAACCAAAAACAAACTGTAGGGGCTGGAACTTAGTTGTACGTGTTCAGGAACTGGTTTTTGCCGCCTTCCTTCATGCGCAGGGCAAATAGGTTGGCCCCTTACAAGACATCAACAAGGGCATCATTCTTACCACCGCGTGAGCGTTCCGACTCGCCAGCGTTCTTGGCGCATTTTCATCTTCTCATCTTCTTTCTTCGTCCCACTAATTTAGACATTAGTTTCTACTTGCGCCCGTCTGCGCCTGCAACTCCAGCCGTCTGGAAAGTTCTAACAGTTCAACGTTCTAACTTACTGTCCATTTGATTTCAATCCGTTCAACCGCTGTTACAGGGAGATAGAGTAACAAAGTACTTCAAATTTAAACTTTCTCATTTAAGTATAATATTCATGACTTGCTGGTGAACTTTAGTAAGGTTCTTCTCTAATGAAAGGACAGTGCCTTTCATAAACCGAAGAGTTCAGTCACTTTGTAGGACAAAGTTAAAAGATTTTCAAGAACTTTCTGCGGTTTTTTAGATAGTTTGTTTTTCTTTGTTATACTAGGTATGTCCCTGACTAAGTATAAACCCGAGTATTTATTTAGTTTTCAACTTGACTTATTATTAGTTTGAGGGTTTGACTTTTATTAAAAAAAAATCTTTTACTATTTTGTATTCATATCTTACATACCGTTCCGTACTAGGGCGATAGCACCCAACTATGTAACGATAAAGAAAGTATACACTTTTCTTGTAAAATACTACTCATGAAATATCAAAAAATTAAAAAGAACTTCATAAACAGTCCTTTCTTTTTGCAAAACATTAGCTCATTTAAATGAACTACTTCCAAATTACAGTTTATTTTAATAAAGTAACAAGCACTTTAGGCACGAGTGAACATTTTATTTTTGGACATCAATAAATAAAATTTAAGGAGGCATTAAGTAAATTCTAAATGAGGTTACGCCTGTTAAAAATTAACAGAGTAAAGTGAGTCCATAGATAAGTGGCTGTTAGTTACAAAAGCTGTTTTTGATAGCTGCTCATTCATTATGCAACTAAGTATGCCGCCCCTAATTTACTGTAGATATTTAGGAAGTATACGCTCTGTCCTCGGAGGAGCTCGTGACTAAATAAAATCAGCCGCATGGGTTGATCGAAGATTAAGCTACGCTTGCCGAGGTCAGCCTGTATATAGGTGACCGTTCGTAATATATCGAGACTCCTCCTTGCCTCGGAAAACACGTTAAGCCGTTGGTTCCAGCTGTCATGATTGTGAATCTTTGACAGTTGTTACGGGTAGTCAGAAACCCGAAAGTCTGACTACCAGTCTTACCAAGGGGTATCGTGTTTCCCAGTGACTGGGTTGTGGAGGTCAGATAGGCAGTCGCTCCATGTAAAATACTAGTATTCAGCCATCTGGTTAGACTGGAAGCCGACCCCAACATGGTTGGGAAAAGGGTAGGCAGATGATGACGCTCTGTTCTCGGAGTAGAGTGAGAACAAAATACAGCTCATAGTAGGTACTCAAGTGACTTCTATTAAGTACTTATTAATCAAATTGATGTCACGAAAACATGTAGCACTGACATTTTCAATTTGGATGACAAAGTGAAAATTAGATTTAAAAGTTTGTCTTGTTAAAAGTATTTATGATCAAATCTTACAGCTCAGTCGCTGAGTGTTTATGAAAAATATCAGATTTGATTGCTTTATAAACTTAAAACTAAAAAATTATAGTGTTAGCTATGATTTTCTCCAATATGGTGATGGTCTCTTTCATCAAATTGCTCTTCCTATGAATGTTTAGCTTTCATCCTGTATCCAATCTTAAAAACTTACCCTATAGTGTGTGTGAGGTAGCTCATTCCGCTTACAAAGCAGATTCATTAATTCATGTAACTTTGTAAGTTAAATAAAATTTTCAACGAATTCTCAAAAACCCTTTGTTTCCTATGACTGGAAACTATATCCACATTTTCACAAGTAGGTTTTACATAGCGGATTAAATTCTATGATGTAAAATTAAATTGAGATTTTTTTGTTTTTTTTTAAAGAAGTTCCCCACACTGGGAATTTCTCCTGTATCGTGGGTGCGTTTACAAACACTTAAACTTACATACACAAACAGCCAGACCCGGAACAACTACCTGTACATAGGTCAGACGAATATTTGTTCCGTGCGGGGATCGAACCCACAACACGTGGTATTTTGCATTCATAATAATAGTGAATAGGTAATTGGCACGTTATAATCACGATTTTTATCCTAAAGAGAAGGCGAATTCTGCAAACAAATGAAGCAATGGGCTTGCTTGAATTCTAAGTTTGAAAGTAATTACGATCTTGAGAGCTGTGTGTGCTATGAAATTGGGGTGCCAGTTACACGTAGGTCACCGTACTTTAAAACTAAGTAAAACACTCCGTTAGGAACTCCATATTTCTATACAAATAAATAATATTGAAGTGTCTGCCTGTAATGTCAAAAGAACAGCTTTTTACTAAGTGCATTGGAAAGTTTAAACGGTAGTTATTTACTATACTATAACGTTTTAAATGTTTTGACTGTCTGTCAGTCCGTTTGTTTGAGGTAATTTCCGTAAAAACTGGACATATTTTAATAGGAGTAATATAGGCTTAACTTACTTTTAATGTAGAAAAAAACCAGGAAAATTTTGTGAAAGTCCACGTGGACAAAGTCGCGGGCAACAGATAGTTGTTTTATAAAATTAAGACACATTGCGGAAGATAATGTGAGTTCAGACCCTGTCTCTTAATTATAATTTCCATTATAAACTTGTTTGTGTAACTAAAGTTTACACATCAGTAACATACAATTAAAATGTATATCTTCTGTACTATAATCACAGGCCGTTGTTCTAAAACTAACGAACTTAACGAGCTGGAAATAAAATACGACAATGTACACTTAAGGGCAGTATACACGGTGTTTTAATAAAACATCTTCGAAACAGACTGACTTCGAACAGATTGCCTTGTTGGTCTAGTGGTGACAAGGTCCTGGATTCGATTCCATGGTCGTGCAAAGTGTTATTTAATTTTTCCAATGGGAATATCCTCATTAGCAGCCTGGATTTGTGCCCGGTTGATGGCAATAGGGTCGCCCCCTATTACATGGGACTTAAACATAACTGGCGAAATGTGGTTATTACTATAGGTGCACGTCTCCCCAACCATTCGGGGAATTTATGTTTTCGAAACACGTTATACCCACTACACCAGAAGCTTGTACACATTTTCACTTTGTGTACATGCATGTTTACATATTCATCAATACGCTCCCATTCGAAAATCGTTAAAATATCGATACAGTCAGGCGCACTATCGTACGATTTGGCATGAAAAATGTATATATACATTTGATTGAATCGGCATAAGAGCAATCCATAATAATATTAGAAATATTACCTTATCACGCATTAACAGCTCAACGGATTTGAATAAAATTTGGCACACGGATATACCATAACCTGAGGAGCTCGTTGCTAAATAAAAACAGCCACACGGGTTAATCGAAGGTTAAGCTACGCTAGCCGAGGTCAGGCTGCGGATGGGTGACCGTTTGTAACATATCGAGACTCCTCCGTGCCTCGGAAAGCACGTTAAGTCGTTGGTCCTGGCTGTCATTTGTAGATCTTTGACAGTCGTTACGGGTAGTCAGAAGCCTGTAAGTCTGACAACCAGTCTTACCAAGTGGTATCGTGTTGCCCAGTAAACTGGGTTGAAGAGGTCAGATAGGCAGTCCCTCCATGTAAAATACTGGTATTCAGCTGCATCCGGGTAGACTGGAAGCCGACCCCAACATAGTAAGGAAAAGGCTAGGCAGATTTTATACCATAACCTAGCCATAGGATACCTTTTATCCCGGTAGTTCGTTCCCGTGATATAATTGCGACCACCACGCGGGTAAAGTCGCCGGCAAAACCTAGTTTGAATATAAACTACTTCAATAATAATATTGTGCTCTGTGAAACTTTCTGCATGCCCCTTGGGCGTTTAGAAAGCGCTCGTTGGCTGATTTTATAAACACTGGTTAGCTTAGGCCCTTAACTAAAGCATGTGAAATCTTATCTACATCAGTACTTTGTGAAAATTATACGCTTGTTGAAAATCAACGGTGCGTGAAAACAGCTCAGTAGTTACCAACCTGCCAGTCAGTGTGGGTCTAGAATGGACCTATGAACATAATGATGCAGGTTTACCTTCTTAGAAGCCTGTAGAATGTAGAGGACTGCTGGATTTCCAACTTTCGACGCTGAGTCAAGCGTTAATAATCCAATAGCGCGGTTTTTGTGCTTGTGTAAACGGATGTTAACCCTGTTGTGATACTTTGCATGGGCTCAGTTTATGGTATGACTTACTTCACTTAATGTCTTATGTCCCCTAGATGGCACAGAGGGCTTCCACAGAAGTCCTCCGACGCGATCGGCCTTGAGTTTTACGCTTCAACCCGCTCCAGGTTATTCCGATGCTCGCCGCTTCTGCCACCACGCTGCGACGCCAGATTTGACGGGGATGGCGATGGTCACACTTTCTTTTACCTTGGGAATTCCAGTCCAAAGTTTTCTTGCGTATGTGATCAGGACCCCTGCGGATTGTGTCCATCTTCACTTGCGCCGCTGGATTTGGCGTTCGATCGGTCTCTCGTGGCATTTCTCCAAAAGCCCTACTTTAGAGATGGTCACAGACCAGACAATTCAGAGAATGCGGCAAAGACTTTGATTGATTTGGTTGAAACTCTTTGATTTGGCGTGAGATATTCTTTGTGACCTTCCACGTTTCGCACCCATGGAGCAGGACTGATTTTGACATTGGACACAAAGATTTTGAGTTTAATCCTTCGAGCCAGTTTCTGTGATCGCCACCCAGGTCTCAGCTGAGAGAAGGCAGCTCGGGCAATCCTTAAAGCGATGTTCTCTTCTCTACCTCCAGTCACTGACACGATGCTCCCGAATTATGTCAAGTGGTATGGTGGATAGTATATTAACGTGTTTCTTAAGGGCAGGTCTCCCACAGTAAAATGCTTAGATTGTTCGAAAATTAAAAACAGTAAACTGCTGTACTATGATGATGAATCAGCGTGTTATCACGTAACGGTCAACAACTTCATTATTATAGTAATATCTTAATCATACTGCTTCAATTACTCTATTTTTGGAGATTTAGTACACAAAAACATATGATAAAAGCTGGTATTGCGAAAAATTGATAAATAAACTGGTAAGAGCGAGGCCACCCAAGTGGAGCGATAGGTACTTTTATCTTTGCGTGGACGGCGATTAAAAACCAATGACTAAACGCACTAACAAGACTCCTGACCCAATAACCTGGTGAGTGTTATCTCGGCTAACGTCTGTAACATCTATTACACCTCGTTAGTGGAGCTATTACCACGTAACGTGGGTGACTCCGTGCCCACGCCATCCACTGCCTTATAAAGACAGAAAGTGGCGTTAAAGTTAATTTAATATAAACGACACACTTTCAGAGATAATACTTAAGTTATGGACAGTTAACCTGTTCTCAAATCGCCTGATATGGTTAAGTTTATCTAAACAGTCAATTAACAGTAGCTGTTTGTTAGACATTGATACTGAAATCTTAGATATTATTAGTATAAAAGTCTTGGCAAAAAGGTTAAACTCTCTTTTAATTTTTGGAGAATAAATAACAATAGCTACTTCGTTATTGACTGCCTCTTTGGTCAAAAGGTCTGGTTTGGATAGCTCCGGATTTGATTCCCGGGAGATCGAGAAAAGTTTTATTCGATTTTTTCACCTGGAATTTTTGAATAGTAGCCTAGGCCCTAGAGTCTTGTCTATAAAAATAGATTCGTATCCTATTGATGGCAATAAGCACGCCTATTGCCATTACATGGGACTTAAAATAACTGGCGAAATGTAGGCATACCTACTATTAGGTACACCTCTGCCTAACCCTTCAGGGAATACAGGCGTGATATAATGTGTAAGTACTTGAATTAATTCGTTCCGAGGAGCTCCGGATCACGTGATCAATCGCTGTCTGAATCGAAGTCTATAAACACTAGTAGAGCTTGGCCCTAATCCCTTGCTATACTTTCGGTTCGCACCCTTCCTCCGAAAATCACGTCCGATAAGTCTTTCATGTAATCGTAGGTATTTACGTAAAATGGCCCCTTTCTATAGAACTGGTTCAAAGTGAACGCAGATACGAGTAGATTGGAACATAAATATTTAAAGATCGTTACACACACCGGTGGCCAGCGTTAGATAATAGTGACCGAAACTAATAGTTCTGTTGCTTTTCTAACTTACATTTAGTAGAACATAGTATTCGCAATTTATTATAGGCCGATACTATAGAACAATGAAAATATATCAAGAAAAAGAAAGCAGGGAGCTATGTATTTACGCACCATTTCACCGAAATTAGGTATCAGATATCAAGTACCGACGCAACTTTTATAAGTAACTACTGCCATTTTTTTTGTCCTTGCATATTGTGTTTTCTATGTCTTCAAATAGGTTAAAGTTTCGGAACAGTCCTCTATTTTAGTATATTTTTTGTTTTCGCTACCTAGTTTGTGCGCTTACGCGCTAAAATGGTAAAAAAGGTCCACACTTCTGGCTACAAACTATGACGGCAGGGCAGTTCAGCTGTTCTATATTTAAAAGCCAAAAAGACTTGATGGTAAGGATAAGTGGCAATCCAGCCTGCTGAAATACTGTCACGTAGTCACTCATCGGATTAGGTCACGTGATCGCTGGCTCGCCAGCTAGGTACTTGGCGCGCTCATGGTACAAATTAGCACAGCAGGTTATTTTTCGTCTAAAATTGACCTGCTATAAGAGTTTACGGCAGGCTTCGTCAGCCTGTCAGTCTGTCACTTCTTGATGTTTCAAAAATGAAATTAGAAACAGTTATAAACCGTGGTTTTCCCACTTACATCACAAGTGAAATAACCTTTTTTTTAATTTTTATTGCTATACCAGCCAAAATAGGGGTTCAATTTTACAGTGGGATAGCGAATGTAAGTAGGTACTTCATTTAAACGTTATAAATAAAATACTTAATCGTATATTTTCATGTTCTTGACTTTTAATGAGAGGTTGCCGTATAAATATCACCCCTCTAAGGCAAACTTCGGAGGTAATAAGGCTGGGAAGTTTGCAAAGTGGAAAATCTGAAATTAATCAAGTTGGTGGACGTTTATGTAAATTTTACAGGAAAAATAAAACAATGTCTAACCACCACAGTTTTATTTAATATTCAGCAAAAACACAATACAAACAAACTTATTTTAGGGGACGCAAAAATATTTCTCAATTTTTCAATCATTTTTTTTTCGACGAGCGCAACTCGCTCTTTGCCGGTTTTTATTTCAGAAATTCAGAAACGTTCCGTTCAACTGTGTCTAACGCTGTATTACCTATACTAGTAATATACCTCACATATCACAGTCATTAATTTATTAACGACGACGGATACGCATTTCATTGACTTTCTGTCAGTTAATTATGAAATAACTTGAGCACGGTTAGTATATGGAACACCTTGCTATTTCTAAAGCAGCAGGCGCCCTGGTTATTAGCAGTTATGAAACCACTCACCTTACCGTACGTTAGTAATTTGTGAGGTACCTAATTAGGTACAGTCATGAGCACGAATGCGTTACATTATTGCAAGGTTAAAAAGCGATTTGCTCTTATTATCGTTTATTTTTTTTTTGTGTTACGAAGGTAGTAAGTAGGTACCTACAGAGGCCAGCACAACAAGCTACCCCAATGTGTCAAATTTCTTTGGTAGTTTTTCAACTATATCGCAATAGAAATAAGGTTCATGTTCAATTGGGAAAATCTGACAGTTTGGAGTAGCTTGATGTGCTGACGTCTGTACTTTCGATACCATACCATTATGGAATGGTCTTTTCTCGAAATTGCAATTATTATTGCACAAGAAATTCGCTCGTGAATTTAGTGTAAATGGTAAAGGCATTAATGCTGGTGACTGTACTGTATGTTCTAAACTCTAAATTTATAACAATTTGACACCTTCATGACCACGACACTCAAATAGGATTCCTGAAGCACTGAAGCTACATAGTTGTCGGTCGTTTCTATAAAATAAAGTCCCCTTGAGCGGTGAAGTTGGGTGACATGGCCAGCTCACTTCACCGAAGTTTTCACGAGGAGTTTTTTACAGAATTCTTTGTTTCTGACTTTAGCTATGAAACGTATGAATACGGTTTGCCATTTGCAATGTTAATGGCTGTTACACTGAGGTAAATGTTTACGAACGTTTCATGGATCACTTGCTTTTTTGAAAACGTAGGTACTGTAACGTATCGCTATAGTTATACGCCCATATAAACTTCAAAAGGATTTGGTGAATAGTTCGTTCAGGTGGCCGGTTTAGTACCTACGTTCAATCGGCTTTTCGCCCCGTGTAAGCAGGCTTGACCCACTGATATCATTGAAAGCTTTTCACCCAATGTGCCACTTTGCAAGAGAATTTGAAGACGAATGTAATTGAATAAATTAGGCAGAGTAGGTAGCTGATTAATGTGAAAAGCGAATCAGACAAGTTTAAGTATAATGTGTAATAGTAATTATTCAGTACAAGGTTTTTACTTTTTATTATCATTAAACATTATGAAACAAATATTACTATTTGTTTCGTATTAAAAAGTGTAGTTTCAAACTTGGGTAAGCTCCAAAAGTCACCTACTATCAATACTGCTATTCAGATTTAACACTAATGGTGACCAGTATGAAATATTATGGTTGTGTTATTCATGATAAATGTTAACATTGGAAGCTAATGTCAACCTCAAGAAAATTGGAAAGTGTGGAGATAAAAACATCTCAAATACTTTTAATATGTCATCATGATGGCCCAGTGGCATCGGTCTCAGCTTTCATGTACGCGGGTTCAAATCCGGGCAAGTACCAATATGACTTTTTCAATCCATATGTTATTTCTTTATTTATCTTAGACATCACTGACTTCAGTGAAGGAAAACATCGCGAGGAAACCTGGACTTGCATTTAATTTGTCTGACTCTGAAACCGCCAACCCACCTTGAGCAAGCATAGGGGCTGTCCTGCCTGTCTACTTAAGTTTTCAGGAAGCAGTTAGGGCTGGCGCGTATCCTGCACATTATGGGGACGCATGGCTTGTGCCTAGTAGCGTGAAAGCCATGGAGTCTTGCCTTTGAGAACATACCGGAGGAGCTGCAGTAGAGCGGCAACCAAATCAACACACTGAATGCATTATCGTATTGTACGCGCGTATCGCTGTACACAAAGGGCATCTCTGTACTTAACCCACGGGATGCATGTGTATTGTGTACTGACAGTACGCTGCAAACAGCGTAGCCTTTACTTAAGCCGTACATTTTGCATATTATAATAGGGATGTGTCTTAGGTAAAAACATATTAAGTCTATTTAGTCCGTCAGTAAGATAACCAAAAAATATTGGACACGTATTTTTTGCTTACTCAAATCAATAAAAACTGACAATGATATAGCACATCAAAGTTCATTAGAAGAAGCTTGTGACGTCACTGTTACGTTACGTTAAAAGTGTAGCACGGCGTGACGTCACGCGCAATTTCAACGCACTGTGTCGTCATCATTTTTGGTATATTTGAGTAATCCAACTTTCTACCAATCAGAATTTTTAAGGACATTACCCTATTATTTGTAAAAGTCAGAGGGAGGGAGGGAGAAACTGAGCAGTCGCTCAGTAAAAGTTCTGTCCACGACAGTCCTACAAACCTATCCATGAGGAATAGGCTCACATATTATCAAATTTTCACCTTATAATACGTTGGGCTGAGGTGCATCGAGTAATAGTAACACCCACATTTCACTAGGTATATTTAAGACATATGTAATATGGGGCGAGCCTATTGCCATCGACCGGGCACAAATCCAGACTCCGGGCTGCTAATGAGAAATTTCCCATTGGAAAAAATCATTAAAACATTGCCCGACCTGGAAATCAAACCCACTAACTACTTCACGCCTACAAATTATTGTAATTCAAAGGAATACACCTTTTCTGTCTTTCAAATGTTATCTTGACATTTTAATATGGCTGATGCCGATTTAATTTTGGTATTAAATCAGCTTATTATATTTATTTACCTGTGTTTCTACGGTTGTGGGAGGATAATATTATTCCTAAATGTCAATTTCAGAATAATTTATATAGAAAACTTCAACTGTAGATACCTAGGTAACGGTACCTCCGTTTGAGATTATTTATATAACTTTGGTTTGTGTTTGTAAGAGAGCATTTTGACTTTGGCGGATTGATTTTTGTGTAAGTTAGTATTAGTACACTAAACCATGTTTCTTGTAAGTTTCTAAAATATTTTATTGTATATTATTACTAAAAGGTTTTTCCAAGAGCATTAAGTGGTTTTAAAACCCAGTCTCGGATTAAAGTAAATACAAGAACTTGAAATTTAAAACTGGAACATTTTTTATTCAAAGTTGTAAAATTTATAAACTGCTTAAAACGCCCTGAAAATAATCCTACTTATGGACTTACAAAACATCATTTTCTCATCTCACAAAAACACTTACTTCGAGTACCGTACTTCGAATTTCATGAAAGTTCGTTTCAATTATCTTTCCATAAAATATTGCTACGATGAAAGGTTTAGAGCGGTATTAAGTATTTTCCTGATTCCTGAAATGATGATCCCAAAAATCTAAACAAAGGTTCAGAGTAGTATTTACTCTGAACCTTTTATAAGTATCTGCCCAATGAATACTGATTCATTTGGTGCCATTAATAGACTAATACAATGATTGTGTATACACATGCTTATTATTAGTTTAGTATTAATAATATATATTGCAGACTTTAATTAATTAGGTAATCAAGTTATCAGCGGTCAGTCACATTTATTTGATAGTTTTTCATCTTTGAAGCATAATGGAAACCGAGAAACTGTAAGAGGAATATTTCCAAGACAATTAATTTCAAAAACCCCGATTCGTTCTTCTTCATATAAATTTATATAAATATGCCTGGTAATGTTTGCTTGCACTTTTTTTGACAATTTCGTTAACATCAAGATAATCATCATCAATCAATAAAGATTTAGATTTTAAACGAAACCAATTAGCTAGCTATGAACGAAGCCTTTTGTAAGTAAAATGTGTAACATTTTACATCAATGACTCGTATTTCAAAAATCACTACAGGATTTGTGAAAATAATCGTGAATATTAAGCAAAGTTCATTTTCTTTTCCCTTTCAAATATTAACGACTGCTGTCAGCCGCAGAAACAATTTTTATCAACTATATTAATCGGGAACATTTTATTCCGGTCTAGTGGTTTTATAGATTCATCTATTACTGAAAAATTAATGAGTGTGCTAACTTTTAATACTCACTAAAAGGTTTTATAAATATTTCTTCTAGACTTGGCCCCAATTGTTATAAAGGTTATTTTAAAATCTTCCTTTTTGATTATTTTCACGTTTTACCAATTGTTTTAGAAAAAAATTACACTTGTTTACTACTGCTTGTTTTATAAGACTCGCTCGAAAGCCACGTTTGCTTCTATTTTACCACATGATGCTTGCGTAGGCCGGCTACTCTGTAACCCCTAGTGACTGTGGCGCTGTGTGTAAATAAAAAAAACTGAAACGGCGGCAAGGGTAGTTAAAAGTTTTAGTAAGGGAAGTTAGTCCAAAAATAAGTTCTAAAACATTATTAGAATGGGACACCGATAGAGATTGTAACTAACTTTTTTAAGTTCTGAAGTAAACTTTCACTTTGAAACAGAAAGCATAAAGCCAAGAAGATTTCTTGTTTAAAATATAAAATATTATTTCAATAACTTTTTGACAAGCCTTAGGCATCTAGGGAGGCCTTGTTACGGGATAGCATTGTTCGCGAGACTAATGATACGTTAACTTGTCAATCGATAAAATGGATCGGCAAGTTGTTGTTATATACTTACATTATATACATTGTCAACTAAAGCCACATAACTTAGGTTTGCATTTTGTACAAAAGCTTACCAGCTGATATTCGGGCCTAAAGATGCTCTACCTAAATGCATTTCCACGGAAGTATGACCCGATTCTTAATGTAGAATTTTATTTCGATACTTTTGTCATTTGTAGATCTTTGACAGTCAGAAAACCGAAAGTCTGACAACCAGTCTTACCAAGGGGTGTCGTGTCGTCCAGTAACTGGGTGGTGGAGGTCAGATAGGCAGTCGCTCCATGTAAAACAATGGTATTCAGCTGCATGCAGTTAGACTGGAAGCCGACCCCAACATAGTTTGGAAAAGGTTAAGCAAATGAAGATGACTTTTGGCAATTGTCTTGTTTTGTTGTTGAATTGGATGAGTTCAATTTGTGGTTAATTATCCTTAGTTTCCATATAGCCTGGGTATTCGTCATTATAGTTAGGGTACCTAACCGTCCTGGTTTATCTAGGCATAGCTTGATTGCTTTTAGTGATAGTAGGATTTGTGCTAAATTCATTTCGTTTGACGCCTTATTCTACGCTCCATTTCTCCATATCTCAACTTTGCCCCAACTTAGCCACTTACTAAATAACAGTCTAAGTATGTAGCGGGT
Organism: Phlogophora meticulosa; assembly: GCA_905147745.2. Taxonomy (NCBI): domain Eukaryota; kingdom Metazoa; phylum Arthropoda; class Insecta; order Lepidoptera; family Noctuidae; genus Phlogophora; species Phlogophora meticulosa. Next base: position 10,003,310 of record LR990520.1, on the reverse strand, counting down.
GTATACATAGTCCCAGTAGCTAATACATCATCTGGAACTGGAACCTTGCCAACTCATACGTTTAATATATGAAGTCACTCAGTCGCACATATGTCAGAAGTATACTTACATAACCACGTAAAGTTTCAAAAGTTAGTTTGCACGTGTAAGTGAGAACAGTAGAGTCGGGGTTCTATCCGAAGACAACTAATAACAACTTACTGTTTTAACACCCCATAACATAAAGCTTTCTACGATTCATTACAAACTTTATTCATTTTGTGCAAACACTTTTACAAAACTTTTAACACTAGATGTTCTTGAAGTTGGCCGATTTTTACACATTATAGAACATAGGGTCTATATTGCAGTTACAATTTCAGACCATACTTATATAATCTGTCAATAGTTGGAGGTAGCCAGGTATAAATAATTAATAAATAATACTTACTAGTGGTTGCACAGTAGTTGAAACTCGAAAAACCTCATAAACTTGGACTGTACCAAATGACAGACTACAACGTGCGCGCAACATTTATAATAAGAGGATCCGATGTTTTCCGTTTCGTTTTTTTTTAAAAAAAAAACGTTGCCCCACACTAGGAATTTCTCCTGTATCATGGCTGCGTTTACAAACATTAAAACTCACATGCACAAACAGCCTGTAATGGCCGTTATGGCTTCACGTAATAATTATAATTATTGCAGGCCAGCACACAAACTAGGGAGCGCTAATAATGATTAGTTCATTCAGGACAACCGCTAACTAACGCTAAATGGGCAACAGAATCAATATCGTCAATCATGCACAATAACGACGCTTTATCATCCGACATAGATCGAAGTGCAATGTAATCAGAACGGGTAGGCATATTGTCACCGGGAACAATTAACATTCCCAAATAAATTGGTTAAAGGCTCACAATGCCGCACAATATGGCTATAATTACATAAGCGTGTCAAGATAACAGCCATTACATACAACAATAATCGAGTATCCGACACTCGACCGTAAATGAACGATTTCATAATACGGTATTCGGGCTCAAATGTTTGGTTATATATATTGGATTTCATATTTGACTCCTGTTTGGATGTGTAACTACTTAAATACTTGCTATTCCTGTGTAAATAAGCTTTGTTTAAATTCTATTTTGTTAACAAATTTTTTAAATACTTAAGTTCATTAACATCTTCTTATAATTACGTAGATACGTACCTACCTAAAAGAGGCATTAAAAATTCAAAGTGCCAAGTCATCAGTTCTCGCTATCGTCAGTATTTACATTGTCATGTAAACAACATCAGAGAATAATGCTTGTGAAGAAAAATCGGCTGAAAACATATTACACAAAGAAAATCGATAGAAAAGCACTTTACTAAGCAATTAGGCTTTCCATAGAAGTTTGTCGAGGGTAAACACCTTGAAATTCAGACTTAGGTTGGTAGTTGAGCTGCCCTTATAGAAATGTAGGTACTGGTGTCGATCGTATCAGCCAAGACGTCTGCATTCTAAATTCAACATGGCAAGGTAGAAGTTTAACACGGCCGCCCGCCGGCCATGTCTTACAATTCTTATTAATTTTCAAAATGTTCTCATGATTTCGTCTCAAAGCATTACGGCAATCCCCTAACTCAAGTGTTACTTAAAACTCGTTTAAAGCCAATTGTTTGGTTGAAACGTGTTTTAAGTAATGCTAAAGTTTTGAGTGAGGTTCTGTAATGCGGGCCTAAGTCTTTTCAAATCACCCATTTTAAACCCAAATAACTTAATCAATGAAAAGGCCATAACGAGCCCCGGAACTTATGTGAAAAATCGTCGTCACACCCCATAGCAAACCAAGGCTTATGCCATTTTCATATGTTACATACAGACGTTTGACTAATTACCCTGCTGACCGACGGTAGGGTCAGCTCGAGTGACTTCGCCCAGTTAATATTAAAGTCATACATTTATCAATGTCAGATTATTGTGGCCTCCGTCGTGATAATACTCTCATGGGCCTATTTGTTAGAGACCCGATAAAAATAACTCCCTCCTCATTGATAACGGTTTACGCTCCATTTGGGTGATTGACGAACGAGCTGTAAAAAGAATTGAAATGGTTAATGTAAGTAACCCTTAAAAGATACACATATCCACATATCATGGATATTTTTCAGAACTTTCTGAGAGGAACAATTTCACTGTACATTATGTTTATATAATGTAAACTATATATTATCTGCAGCGCACGCCGCGGTAGCACTCAGTCGGCGTGATTTCTTCCGACATTGTAAACAATTATATAGTCATATTTTATACACTTAAATACAATTAAATAGTCATATTTCAACAAATTAACAGAATTCAATATTAAACTATTGACGTATTAAACTTTCTGTTGAATCACTCTATCAATTGATGAAAACCGCATTAAAATCTGTTGCGTAGTTTAGAAGATCAAGCACACAGAGGGACAGACGGCGGGAAGTGACTTTGTTTTATACTATGTAGAGATTGGGAATATAAGTCTCATCATCTGCCTAGCCTTTTCCCAACTGTGTTGGGGTTGGCTTCCAGTCTCACCGGATGCAGCTGAATACCAGTATTTTAAATGGAGCAATTGCCTATCTGACCTCCACAGCCCAGTTACTGGGCAACACGATACTCGTTGGTAAGATTGTCAAAGATCTACAAGTGACAGCCGGGACCAACGGCTTAACGTGCTTTCCGAGGCACGGAGGAGTCTCGATATGTAAAGAATGGTCACCCATCCACAGACTGACCTTGGCAAGCGTAGCTTAACCTTCGATCAACCCGTGCGGCTGTTTTTCTTTAGCCACGAGCTCCTCCAATTTAATATATGCTCTGGGAATATAAGTCTGAAATCGCTAAATCGCCTTGAGTAAGTGAGGTGATCAATGCTCATGCCTTTTCTGTACGTAAAAAAGGTCTTTGCAATGCAGAGCTTGCAGCTGTATTATTTTTATTATTGTCACTCAATGAAAAGGAAATATTATTTTAAAGGTACCCCCCCCCCCCCCCCCCCAATCCTCGTAATGTCGAAACTCGAAGTAATTCTAATGTTCTCCCGCAATACTTCGTCGTTATCGTATAAAGTCTGCATGTCGGAGCTGTCCAGAGAAGATATATTCGAATTATTGTTTGGCAGGCCACAGAAGCCGCAGTAACTCTAGCAGACATAGGTACAGTTGCGCAATTACGGCCCGTTCCAACGTAGATAGCATTTCTACAACATCTACATTGGAAACTCGAATCCCCTGGGAACAGTTCGTAGGTTTTTATCCAGAATTCCGAATACGGAATATTCGACATAATAAAATTGAG